>JAOPSE010000001.1:27712173-30212173 GCA_029449295.1 Zea luxurians | reverse complement strand
GCATTCTTTTGGATTGATTGAGAACGTGAATGCATTCATCTAGGAAGATCGGATTTCGAAAATAAGGAGAAAACCTTTTTCTTTCTCTTCTTTTTCTTTCTCTCTCTCCTCTTTTTCTCTCTCTCCCGCGCCGTGGGCCGACCCCGGCCGGCCCAGCCGCCCCTGCGCGCCCCCTCTTGGGCCTTGGTTGGCCCAGCCGCCCCCCCCATCTCCCCTTTTTCCCCCAACCTCCCCTCTCTCTCCCTCTCATTCTCCCTCCCCACCCTAGCCGCCGCCGCCCCCTGCCCTAGCGCCACCCCCTGCTCGGCCGCCCGCCCCGGTGAGCCCCCCCTCCTCTCTCCTCCCTCTCCTACCTCCCTCTCCCCTCCTCTCCCCTTGGCCGCCCTTGGCCGCCCGGCCCTCGGCCGCGCCCTCGCGCCCCTCGGCCGCGCCCTGGCCCCCCGGCCAGCCCCCAGCCCGCCCCAGCCAGCCCCGGCCGCGCCCCCAGCCCGCGCCTGGCCGCTGGCCGCGCCCCCCCCCGCCCCTGCGCAGGGCCGGTTCAACCGCCCCCCGGGCCGGTTCAACCGCCCCGGCTCAGCCGCCCCTCCCCTCCGCGCTCGGCCGCCCCTGCTCGGCCGGCCCAGCCGCCCTGCCCCCCGGCCGGTTCAACCGCCCTAGGGCCGGTTCAACCGCCCCCCTGTTTTTTTTTATTTTTTTTATTTTATTTTATTTACTTTCTGTGATCATAGTTATTTTATTTAGGCAGGCTAATCATTGTTCATGTTATTGAAATATGAAACTTGATTTAGAATTTCGTTACGCTAGTTATTTCATATATAGTTAATTGTTTATCTCGTTCAATGTTGATCAACTAAAAATGACTAGGTTTCCATTAGTGCATATAACAGAATTCTTTTGTTAAGAACCAATTCAATTGTAACTAATCATTAGTGCATAAGCTTTAACCCCCTGCGAGACCTTTCCCGTTTCTTTCTAACCATAATGAATGCGATATCGAATGTCATACTTGATGCATATTCACTTTACTTGTTCCCTTGTATGGTGTACTGTTCTTTTGTATTAAATATATGGATGTATGTATGTTTGCAATCGCATAGAGAACGATCCGGTCGAAGAGCCCGAGGAATTCGCAGGAGAAGCCCCTGAGCAGCAGTCGGTTGGTGGAGGCAAGTGTCCTTTGACCTATCTCTGTCCTATTCATTCTTTAATTCACCTCCCGCATTACACATTTATACCTAAGGATTGACTAGCTTTTGTTATCCATGTCCTTGTTTACCTATTTGGGTCGGATTATTACTGCTTAGTCTGATGCTATTGCTCAACTCTAATCAATGAACATGATGTGATTATCTATGATACGCTGTTTTCCCTTCTTATTTATGGTTATATTTGTGACCTTCAAGGGGACTCGAGCGGTTTCTCGAGTGCCTCTCCGTAAGGACCTGTTCAATGGATGACCGCCCGGGAAAACAGTGCAACCATGAGGGTGGAATGGGACGCCCTTAGCTGAATAATTGGAGGAACCGGGGTGTAGATCGCTTAGCCGTCGTGCCGTCAATGGGGCTCGGTGTATGCGGCTCGCTCTGCCAAGGTTGATTTGTCCCTTGGGGAGGAGTGCGGTACATTTAGGAAACCTAACGGGTGGCTACAGCCCCGGGGAATCTTTGTAAAGGCTTCGTAGTGAATCCCTAGCCATTCACCTTGGGAGTGAATAAGGGTCTTGCAAGCCCGGGCTAGAGAGGGAATCACGACTTATGGGTAAAGTGCACAACCTCTGCAGAGTGTTATGAAACTGATATATCAGCCGTGCTCGCGGTTATGAGCAGCCAAGGGAGCTCCAGAGATTAGTGATACTTGATCAGAGACATTTTGGTACAGGTGGCAATGAGATTGATGGTTCTGATTATGATTATGGTATTGGTAAGTGGTATTCTTTCCGTTTGGAAAGGATACATTGGGCTAATAACTTGGGTTAATGTTAAAACCTGGCTCTCTACTAGTAAGTAATAACCTGACCAACTAAAAGCAACTGCTTGACTTATCCCCACATAAAGCTAGTCCACTACAGCCAAACGGGATGCTTGCTGAGTATGTTGATGTGTACTCACCCTTGCTCTACACACCAAACCCCCCCTAGGTTGTCAGCATTGCAACCACTGCTCATGAGAAGATGAAGCTGTGGAAGGAGACTTCCAGGAGTTCCAAGACTACGACGAGTTCTAGGTGTGGGTTAGCGGCAACCCCCAGTCGGCTGCCTGTGAAGGCCGTGTTATCTACGTTTCTTTTCCGCACTTTGATTTATTGTAAGAACTATATGGACGTCTCAGACGTATGATGTAATCGACTATTATTTCCCCTTTTAATACTATTTGAGCACTGTGTGATGATGTCCATGTTATGTAACTGCTGTGTACGTGAATAACTGATCCTGGCACGTACATGGTTCGCATTCGGTTTGCCTTCTAAAAACCGGGTGTGACATAAGTGGTATCAAAGCCGTGCTGACTGTAGGACCGCTAACCTAGAGTAGAATGGTCGTTCTAAGGATTATAGACCTCTGTCCCTGCCTTGACTTTGATATCCCTTCAAAAGTTGGTCCTACTGACCAAACCTATGTTCTACTATATATTATACCTTGCTGAAAATTTTGTTTTATTCTGATCCTTCATTCATTTATGATTCGTTACTTGCTGGTCATATTAAGTCTGTTCTCACCCTTTTGCTTGCGATGTCTTTTGTAGATGGCTCGACTTAGACACACTGCACGAAAGTCCGTCATCCCCTTCTTACCCTCCCGCCTTGCTGAGCGTCCGCTTCGCCGTCCCGTGGCCGGACAGTCCAGCCACTTGGAGAGACTGCACCACCGCCTGCATGAGGAGCAGGAACGTCGACGACAGGAGCAGCAGGGCTCTTCCTTCTCGCTCCAGCAGGAGATAGAGTCTGTGAGGAGCTGCTCTCCTGTGCTTCCCCTGGAGGCGCCCCCTGCACCACCACTGGGCGCCCCAGCTTCTGGAGTAGCTGGTGGAGGAGATCCAGACGACGGAGGTGGCGACGACAGCTTGAGCCACGACATCGACTTCTCTGCTGACCATGAGCCGGAAGGATGGGTTGCTCGACCCATCACTCGCGACGCTGCTCGCGGGTGTCACTTCCATGACGCGCTCGACACCCTGCTACGTCGGGCACTTGACCGGCGTACTTGGTCCATCGAGTATCGCTGTGTGGTCTACCAGCATAGTCGCGGGGTCTACCCGGACCGCTGGGAGGCGACCTGTTTGGTGCGCCGTCCGGAGAACAGTCTCCAGGGCGCGGAGGCTTGCTCAGAGCACTATTCTATCTCTGAGCGGGACTCAGCTGAGGCAGCCATGCAGGATGCTGCACGGCGTGCGCTTTCGCACTACTGCTCGGTTCTCGGTGGGGTAGCTGACGGTCTCGACCTGAAGTATTACCCCCGCCGTCCATCTGGCAGCACAGGAGGCGTGATTGTTTCACCTGCTGGTGAGGACAATCCTAGGTTGAGCAGCACAGTCAACCTAGCCGCCGTGCTAAACACGGAGCTGGACCATGCATTAGACGAGCTGAGTAGGGCTCGTGCTGAGATCGCCCTGCTGCGGGCTGAGCGCGCGGAACGTCGTCACTTGGATGATGGTTCCCCCGCTCCCGTCGGGACTCAGCACCCGTACCGCTCACCTCGGTGTGGACTCCAGTCTTATGGCAATCCCGACTGCAAGACCAAGATAAATCTAGAACCATAGCTCGTTAGAGTTGGATCTTGTAATTAATAAGAAATATATATACATAGAAGCTTCAGTCTTAGCGTTAATCTCGGCCTTAGTTAGTCTTAGTTAGACAGGGTAGTTTGCTATATCCTGTGCATTTATGTTTGTCATGATGAACTATGTTTGGTTTGGATCTTTGTAATGATTGTCACCAGAGTGTGGGTATCCCCTGCATTTTGGTTTACCTATTATGTTAATGGAGTTAGTTATATAATTGGGAAAACCTTTATTCTACTTTCCTCTTTATCTGAGAAGCTGTGTGGTCTGTGTTGGAGATCAGTGAAGATGCTCATCTGTTCAGTGCTGTTGGAGAATTCTATACTCTTTTCTTATGCTGCAAGATTTGCCAGATCAGTTCTGATGTGTGGTTGCGTTCTGCAGATGTCAGAGAACAGGCGCAGAGGAGGAAGGCGTGCTCAGCAGGAGCAAGCCGGTCAGCAAGATGAGGCGCCCCAGCAACAGCAGCTGCCGCCCCCGCCCCCGATGTCCATCGAGCAGATGTTTCTGATGCAGACTCAGGCAGTTCAAGCCATCGGTCAGACTCTGGCCGCCATTCAGCAGCAGCAGCAGCAAGCACCACCCCAGCCTCAGATGCCTCAGATGCCCAGAGATAAGCGTGCTGAATTCATGAGAGGTCATCCACCAACGTTCGCTCACTCTTCTGACCCCATGGATGCTGAAGATTGGCTGCGCACTGTGGAGCGGGAGTTGCATACCGCTCAGTGTGATGACAGGGAGAAAGTCTTGTATGGTCCCCGTCTGTTGAGAGGAGCAGCCCAGTCATGGTGGGAGTCTTACCTCGCCACCCATGCTGACCCCGACACCATCACCTGGGAAGAGTTCAGAGGTAGCTTTCGTCAGTACCATGTGCCTGCAGGTCTGATGACAGTGAAGAAGGAGGAGTTCCTGGCCCTCAAGCAAGGGCCGATGTCTGTCAGTGAGTATCGAGACAGGTTTCTGCAATTGTCTCGCTATGCTCCTGAAGATGTCAACACTGACGCCAAGCGACAGTACCGTTTTCTGAGAGGCTTGGTCGACCCCCTGCAGTATCAGCTGATGAATCATACCTTCCCGACATTCCAGCACCTGATTGACAGAGCAATCATGACAGAAAGGAAGCGTAAGGAGATGGAGGATCGTAAGCGCAAGATCAGTGGACCCCAGCCTGGAAGCAGCAGCCGTCCCCGTTTTTCAGGTAATCAACCTCAGCAGTTCAGGCAGAACCAGCGTCCACCTCAGCAGCATCAGCAGCGTCAGCAGTATCAGCAGTTCCAAAGGCAGTATCCTCAGCATCAGTATCAGAATCGTCAGAGCAATCAGTCAGGAGGTCAGTTTCAGAGGCAGAATCAGCAGACACCTCGTCTTCCTGCCCCAGCAAGCCAGCAGAACAATCAGGCAGCACCAGCTTAGGTTGGAAACAGAGCATGTTTCCACTATGGAGAGCAAGGCCACTGGGTGATGCAATGTCCGAAGAAAGCAGCCCAGCAGCAGTCAGGCCCCAATGCCCCAGCAAAGCAGAATGTGTCTCAGCCTGGAGCAGGCAACCGCCCTCAGCAGCACTATAATCATGGAAGACTGAACCACTTGGAGGCTGAAGCAGTTCAGGAGACTCCCGACATGACAGTAGGTATGTTCCCAGTCGATTCCCATATTGCAGAAGTGTTATTTGATACTGGAGCAACACATTCTTTTATTACTGCATCATGGGTAGAAGCACATAATCTTCCAATTACTACTATGTCAACCCCCATTCAAATTGACTCAGCTGGTGGTAGAATTCGAGCTGATAGCATTTGTTTGAATGTAAGTGTGGAAATAAGGGGGATAGCGTTTCCCGCTAACCTTATAGTAATGGGTACTCAGGGAATAGATGTCATCCTAGGGATGAATTGGCTAGATAAGTATCAGGCAGTTATCAGTTGTGATAAGAGGACAATCAAGTTAGTGTCCCCACTAGGAGAGGAAGTGGTGACCGAGTTAGTCCCGCCTGAGCCGAAGAAAGGAAGTTGTTATCAGATGGCTGTCGATAGCAGTGAAGCAGACCCAATTGAGAGTATCAAGGTTGTGCCCGAGTTCCCAGATGTGTTTCCAAAGGATTTACCGGGTATGCCACCAGAGCGGAAAGTTGAGTTTGCCATAGAGCTTCTTCCTGGAACCGCCCCTATCTTTAAGAGAGCTTACAGAATATCTGGACCAGAGTTGGTTGAGCTTAAGAAGCAGATTGATGAGCTGTCAGAGAAAGGTTACATCCGGCCAAGCACCTCGCCTTGGGCCGCCCCTGTCCTGTTTGTGGAGAAGAAAGATGGCACCAAGAGGATGTGTATCGATTATCGAGCTTTGAATGAGGTCACGATCAAGAACAAGTATCCCTTGCCCAGAATAGAAGACCTGTTCGACCAGTTGAGAGGAGCCAGTGTGTTCTCCAAGATAGATCTGAGGTCAGGTTATCATCAGCTCAGGATCCGGCCTTCGGACATTCCGAAGACGGCATTCATTACCAAGTATGGTTTGTATGAGTTCACAGTGATGTCTTTTGGTTTGACCAATGCACCAGCGTTCTTTATGAACTTGATGAACAGTGTATTCATGGATTATCTCGATAAGTTTGTGGTGGTATTCATTGATGACATTCTGATTTATTCTCAAAGTGAAGAAGAGCATGCAGATCATTTAAGGATGGTATTGCAGAGATTGCGAGAGCACCAGTTGTATGCAAAGTTGAGCAAGTGTGAGTTCTGGATCAGTGAAGTCCTGTTCTTGGGTCACATAATCAACAAGGAAGGATTGGCTGTGGATCCGAAGAAAGTGGCAGACATTCTGAACTGGAAAGCGCCAACAGATGCTCGAGGAATCAAGAGCTTCATTGGAATGGCCGGATATTATCGGCGATTCATTGAAGGGTTTTCGAAGATTGCGAAACCAATGACAGCGTTGCTAGGCAACAAAGTTGAGTTCAAGTGGACCCAGAAATGCCAAGAGGCCTTTGAAGCGCTGAAAGAGAAGTTGACAACAGCGCCTGTCCTAGTCTTGCCCGATGTGCACAAGCCCTTCTCTGTGTACTCTGATGCTTGTTACACAGGTTTGGGATGCGTGTTGATGCAAGAGGGAAGAGTTGTGGCTTACTCGTCCCGACAGCTGAAGGTTCATGAGAAGAATTACCCAATCCATGATCTAGAGTTGGCAGCAGTGGTTCACGCGCTGAAGACATGGAGGCACTATCTGTATGGACAGAAATGCGATGTTTACACAGACCACAAGAGTCTTAAGTACATATTCACTCAGTCAGAATTGAATATGAGACAGCGAAGATGGTTAGAGTTGATCAAAGACTATGAGTTAGAGATCCATTACCATCCAGGCAAAGCAAACGTAGTGGCAGATGCTTTGAGCAGAAAGAGTCAAGTCAATCTGATGGTCGCTCGTCCGATGCCTTATGAGTTGGCCAAAGAGTTTGACAGGTTGAGTCTCGGATTTCTGAACAATTCGCGAGGAGTCACAGTTGAATTGGAACCTACCTTGGAGCGCGAAATCAAAGAAGCGCAGAAGAATGATGAGAAGATCAGTGAGATTCGGCGACTGATTCTAGATGGCAGAGGCAAAGATTTTCGAGAAGATGCTGAAGGCGTGGTATGGTTCAAAGACCGCTTGTGTGTTCCCAATGTCCAGTCTATTCGGGAGTTGATTCTCAAGGAAGCTCATGAGACAGCTTATTCGATTCACCCTGGCAGTGAGAAGATGTATCAGGATCTGAAGAAGAAATTCTGGTGGTACGGAATGAAGAGGGAAATCGCAGAGCATGTGGCTAAGTGCGATAGTTGTCGAAGAATTAAGGCAGAGCACCAGAGACCTGCTGGATTGTTGCAACCGTTGCAGATCCCTCAGTGGAAATGGGATGAAATCGGCATGGATTTCATAGTCGGATTGCCTCGCACTCGAGCCGGCTACGATTCTATTTGGGTAGTAGTGGACCGTTTGCAAGTCGGCCCACTTCATACCAGTCAAGACCAGCTACAACAGTGCAGTATTGGCAGAGTTGTACATGTCTCGGATCGTTTGTCTTCATGGTGTGCCAAAGAAGATAGTGTTAGACAGAGGAACGCAGTTCACCTCTCATTTCTGGCAGCAGTTGCATGAAGCCTTGGGCACACATCTGAATTTCAGTTCAGCTTATCACCCGCAGACAGATGGCCAGACCGAAAGGACCAATCAAATTCTCGAAGATATGTTGAGAGCCTGTGCGTTGCAAGATCAGTCCGGATGGGATAAGAGATTGCCTTATGCAGAGTTTTCCTATAACAACAGTTACCAGGCCAGTTTGAAGATGTCACCGTTTCAGGCGCTCTATGGAAGGAGTTGTAGAACTCCGTTGCAATGGGATCAGCCTGGAGAGAAGCAAGTGTTTGGGCCAGACATTCTGCTTGAAGCCGAAGAGAACATCAAGATGGTCCGAGAGAATCTGAAGATAGCGCAATCAAGGCAGCGAAGCTATGCAGACACAAGAAGAAGAGAGCTGAGTTTCGAAGTCGGAGACTTTGTCTATCTGAAAGTGTCACCGATCAGAGGAGTCAGAAGATTCGGAGTGAAAGGCAAGTTAGCACCCCGCTACATTGGTCCGTATCAAATTCTCTCAAAGCGTGGAGAAGTGGCTTATCAGCTCAGCCTGCCAGAGAATTTGTCCGCTGTGCATGATGTCTTTCATGTGTCTCAGTTGAAGAAGTGTTTGCGTGTGCCAGAAGAACAGTTGCCAGTGGAAGGTCTGGAAGTCCAGGAGGACTTGACCTATGTTGAGAAGCCAGCTCAGATCCTTGAGATTGCAGATAGAGTCACCCGAAGGAAAACCATCAGAATGTGCAAAGTCAGATGGAATCACCACTCTGAGGAAGAAGCAACCTGGGAGCGTGAAGATGATCTGATGGCTAAGTACCCAGAGCTCTTTGCTAGCCAGCCCTGAATCTCGAGGGCGAGATTCTTTTAAGGGGGATAGGTTTGTAACGCCCCGAATTTTGCAGTTGAATTTTTTCTTTTCTTTACTCGCCAAAATTCGGGCGTTACCTTTTCTTTTTCTTTTTCCCCTCGCTAAACCTTGATCTTTTCCAAAGCTAGCGGGATTCGGTTTGGATCTCCCGTGTAAAGAAAAACTCTAAAAATACTTTATGTTGTTTGATGCACCATGCCAAACCATGCATTCTTTTGGATTGATTGAGAACGTGAATGCATTCATCTAGGAAGATCGGATTTCGAAAATAAGGAGAAAACCTTTTTCTTTCTCTTCTTTTTCTTTCTCTCTCTCCTCTTTTTCTCTCTCTCGCGCCGTGGGCCGACCTCGGCCGGCCCAGCCGCCCCTGCGCGCCCCCTCTTGGGCCTTGGTTGGCCCAGCCGCCCCCCCATCTCCCCTTTTTCCCCCAACCTCCCCTCTCTCTCCCTCTCATTCTCCCTCCCCACCCTAGCCGCCGCCGCCCCCTGCCCTAGCGCCGCCCCCTGCTCGGCCGCCCTCGCCGTCGGCCGCCCGCCCCGGTGAGCCCCCCTCCTCTCTCCTCCCTCTCCTCCCTCCCTCTCCCCTCCTCTCCCCTTGGCCGCCCTTGGCCGCCCGGCCCTCGGCCGCGCCCTGGCGCCCCTCGGCCGCGCCCTGGCCCCCCGGCCAGCCCCTAGCCCGCCCCAGCCAGCCCCGGCCGCGCCCCCAGCCCGCGCCTGGCCGCTGGCCGCGCCCTGGCAGCCGCCCGGCCGCGCCCCCCCCCCGCCCCTGCGTAGGGCCGGTTCAACCGCCCCCCGGGCCGGTTCAACCGCCCCGGCTCAGCCGCCCCTCCCCTCCGCGCTCGGCCGCCCCTGCTCGGCCGGCCCAGCCGCCCTGCCCCCCGGCCGGTTCAACCGCCCTAGGGCCGGTTCAACCGCCCCCTGTTTTTTTTTATTTTTTTATTTTATTTTATTTACTTTCTGTGATCATAGTTATTTTATTTAGGCAGGCTAATCATTGTTCATGTTATTGAAATATGAAACTTGATTTAGAATTTCGTTACACTAGTTATTTCATATATAGTTAATTGTTTATCTCGTTCAATGTTGATCAACTAAAAATGACTAGGTTTCCATTAGTGCATATAACAGAATTCTTTTGTTAAGAACCAATTCAATTGTAACTAATCATTAGTGCATAAGCTTTAACCCCCTGCGAGACCTTTCCCGTTTCTTTCTAACCATAATGAATGCGATATCGAATGTCATACTTGATGCATATTCACTTTACTTGTTCCCTTGTATGGTGTACTGTTCTTTTGTATTAAATATATGGATGTATGTATGTTTGCAATCGCATAGAGAACGATCCGGTCGAAGAGCCCGAGGAATTCGCAGGAGAAGCCCCTGAGCAGCAGTCGGTTGGTGGAGGCAAGTGTCCTTTGACCTATCTCTGTCCTATTCATTCTTTAATTCACCTCCCGCATTACACATTTATACCTAAGGATTGACTAGCTTTTGTTATCCATGTCCTTGTTTACCTATTTGGGTCGGATTATTACTGCTTAGTCTGATGCTATTGCTCAACTCTAATCAATGAACATGATGTGATTATCTATGATACGCTGTTTTCCCTTCTTATTTATGGTTATATTTGTGACCTTCAAGGGGACTCGAGCGGTTTCTCGAGTGCCTCTCCGTAAGGACCTGTTCAATGGATGACCGCCCGGGAAAACAGTGCAACCATGAGGGTGGAATGGGACGCCCTTAGCTGAATAATTGGAGGAACCGGGGTGTAGATCGCTTAGCCGTCGTGCCGTCAATGGGGCTCGGTGTATGCGGCTCGCTCTGCCAAGGTTGATTTGTCCCTTGGGGAGGAGTGCGGTACATTTAGGAAACCTAACGGGTGGCTACAGCCTCGGGGAATCTTTGTAAAGGCTTCGTAGTGAATCCCTAGCCATTCACCTTGGGAGTGAATAAGGGTCTTGCAAGCCCGGGCTAGAGAGGGAATCACGACTTATGGGTAAAGTGCACAACCTCTGCAGAGTGTTATGAAACTGATATATCAGCCGTGCTCGCGGTTATGAGCAGCCAAGGGAGCTCCAGAGATTAGTGATACTTGATCAGAGACATTTTGGTACAGGTGGCAATGAGATTGATGGTTCTGATTATGATTATGGTATTGGTAAGTGGTATTCTTTCCGTTTGGAAAGGATACATTGGGCTAATAACTTGGGTTAATGTTAAAACCTGGCTCTCTACTAGTAAGTAATAACCTGACCAACTAAAAGCAACTGCTTGACTTATCCCCACATAAAGCTAGTCCACTACAGCCAAACGGGATGCTTGCTGAGTATGTTGATGTGTACTCACCCTTGCTCTACACACCAAACCCCCCCCCCCCCCCCCCCAGGTTGTCAGCATTGCAACCACTGCTCAGGAGAAGATGAAGCTGTGGAAGGAGACTTCCAGGAGTTCCAAGACTACGACGAGTTCTAGGTGTGGGTTAGCGGCAACCCCCAGTCGGCTGCCTGTGAAGGCCGTGTTATCTATGTTTCTTTTCCGCACTTTGATTTATTGTAAGAACTATATGGACGTCTCAGACGTATGATGTAATCGACTATTATTTCCCCTTTTAATACTATTTGAGCACTGTGTGATGATGTCCATGTTATGTAACTGCTGTGTACGTGAATAACTGATCCTGGCACGTACATGGTTCGCATTCGGTTTGCCTTCTAAAAACCGGGTGTGACACCTTTGAGCTCAAGTCCTCACTTGTGTGTGTGGTTGTGCTGCGTATTTGAGTCTTGTGTGTGTTGCTCTCCCAACCTTACTCTCGTACTTTCTTTGTGATCTATATTGTAAGGGCGAGAGACTCCAACTTGTGGAGATTCCTCGCAAACAGGAGAATGACTATAAGGAAGAAAGCCATAGTATTCAAGTTGATCATTGGATCGCTTGAAAGGGGTTGAGTGCAACCCTCGTCCATTGGGACGCCACAATGTGGAAGTAGGCAAGTATTACTTGGCCGAACCATAGGATAAAAATCACGTGTCTTGTGTGTTGCTTCTTGTGATTTTTTTGTTCGCACAAACGTGTTCCATAGCCACTTGATTTAACTAACTCTTTAATAATCAAGTCTGTGACTATTTAGTGTCTGATTTTACAGGATCATCTATTCACCCCCCTTTAGGTGCTCTCAATTGGTATCAGAGCCGTACTCTTCATCTAAGGGACTAACCGCCCGAAGAGATGGATCCTAAGAGAAAGGGGATGGTGGTCAACGACAAGGAGAAGGAGTCCCTCTTCAACGAGCCAAGAGATGGAAAACCCACTAACTCAGGCTCGAGTCACAAAAAGAGGGACGGGAAGAAGAAGAGACGCATCAAGAAGATCATCTACTACGACAGAGATGCATCTTCTTCTTCACCAAGGGACGACGACGATGACTCCTCGTCCAAGAAAAAGACGGTTAATCAAAACTATTCTTTTAATTACTCTCGCATTCCCTATAATTCAAATGCACATCTACTTTCAATTCCCCTCGGAAAACCTCCACACTTTGATGGAGAGGACTATTCGTTTTGGAGTCATAAAATGCGTAGTCATTTATTTTCCCTCCATCCTAGCATATGGGAAGTTATAGAAAATGGGATGCATTTTGATAGCATTGATAATCCTGTGATCATTAATGAACAAATTCATAAGAATGCCCAAGCTACTACTGTCTTGCTAGCTTCACTTTGCAGCGATGAATATAATAAAGTGAGTGGCTTGGACAACGCTAAGCAAATCTGGGACACCCTCAAGATATCTCATGAGGGAAACAACGCCACTATGATCACAAAGATGGAACTAGTGGAAGGCGAGCTAGGGAGGTTCGCGATGATCAGGGGAGAGGAGCCAACTCAGACCTACAACAGGCTCAAGACTCTGGTCAACAAGATCCAAAGCTATGGAAGCACAAGATGGACGGATCATGATGTCGTCTGACTCATGCTAAGGTCATTCACTTTAATTGACCCCATCTTGTCAATCTTATTCGTGAAAACCCTAGGTACACCAAGATGACGCCCGAGGAGATCCTTGGAAAATTTGTGAGCGGGCGCATGATGGTGAAGGAGGCGCGATACGTGGACGATGCGCTAAATGGTCTACTGCCCATCTACGAGCCGCAACCCGTTGCTCTCAAAGCAACAAGCAGCAAGGAGGCGCTACCAAGCAAGGTAGCACAAGTGGAAGCTGCCGGACTCAACGAGGATGAAATGGCGCTTACATCAAGCGCTTCAAGACCGTGCTTAAAGGACGCAAGGAGTACCCCAACAAGAACAAAACAAGGGGAAAACACTCCTGCTTCAAATGCGGTAAGACTGGTCATTTTATTGCTCAATGTCCCGAAAATGAAAATGATCAAGAACAAGAAAGACATGGGAAGAAGGAGAAGAAGAAGAATTACAAGAAGGCGAAGGGCGAGGCGCATCTAGGAAAGGAATGGGATTCTGACTGCTCCTCATCAGACTCCAACGATGAAGGACTTGCTGCCTCGGCCTTTGATAAGTCTTCACTCTTCCCCAACGAACGCCATACATGTCTTATGGCCAAGGAAAAGAAGGTACATATTCGAGATGTTCCCAAGTACACTTCTTCTAGCGATGAGGAATCTTCTAACAATGAGGAAGATTACTCAGATTTATTTAAGGGGTTAGATCGAGCTAAAGTAGAGAAAATTAATGAATTAATCGATGCTCTCAATGAAAAAGATAGACTGCTAGAAAAGCAAGAGGATATTTTATATGAGGAACATGACAAACTTGTTAGTGTGCAAAAATCTCTTGCTTTAGAAATTAAGAGAAATGAAATGCTATCTTCTGAATTATCTGTTTACTATGAATCTATCTCTAGTTTAAAGAAGTTAAATGATGAATTAAAAGTTAATCTAGAGGAAGTTAACAAAACTAGTTCATGTGTAGAGCATGTTGTTATTTGTAATAGATGTAAGGATTTTGATGTTGATGCCTGTGATGAACATCTTGCTTCTATTACTAAATTAAATAATGAGGTGGCAAGTCTTAATGCTCAACTTAAGACTTGCAAGGCTGATTTTGATAAATTGAAATTTGCTAGGGATGCCTACACTATTGGTAGACACCCTTCAATTAAGGATGGACTTGGTTTTCGAAAGGAAACCAAGAACTTAACAAGCCAAAGGACTCCCGTTCTCAACAAGGAGAAAGGGAAGGCCCCTATGGCGAGTAGTCCTCAAAGGAACCATGCTTTTATTTATGATAGGAAAATTGCTGGCCCTCCTCATTATAATAAGAGCTATGTTCATGCTGCTTATAATGATTCACATGCTATGTTTGCCTCTAGCTCCACTTTTGTTCATGGTAGAAGTAGGCCTAGGAGAAACCATGTTGTGTCTCATGCTCCTAGGAAAATGTGCAATGAACCCACTACACTACTGTTTTTCATGCTTGCAACACTTCTTTTGTACTTTCATGTAAGAACACAAAAGTAGTTGCTAGGAAGTTGGGATCCAAATGCAAGGGAGACAAGACTTGTATTTGGGTTCCAAAAGTTATTGTGACTAACCTTGTAGGATATAAGAGTTGGGTACCTAAAACCCAAGATTAAATTGCTTTGCAGGTTTATGCATTCGGGGGCTCAAGCTGGATTATTGATAGCGGATGCACGAACCACATGATGGGGGAGAAGAAGATGTTCACCTCCTACGTCAAGAACAAGGATTCCCAGGATACGATCATCTTTGGAGATGGGAACCAAGGCAAGGTGAAAGGCTTGGGCAAGATAGCCATCACTAACGAGCACTCAATATCAAATGTATTTTTAGTAGAGTCGCTCGGGTACAATCTTCTGTCTGTAAGTCAATTGTGTCACATGGGTTACAATTGCTTGTTTACAAATGTTGATGTATCTGTCTTTAGAAGAAGTGATGGTTCATTAGCTTTTAAGGGCGTATTAGACGACAAGCTCTACTTAGTTGATTTTTCGAAAGAGAATGTCGGTCTAGATGCATTCTTAATAGCTAAGACAAATATGGGCTGGCTTTGGCATCACCGTCTAGCACATGTTGGGATGAAGAACCTTCATAAGCTTCTAAAGGGAGATCATGTGTTAGGACTAACCGATGTTTGTTTTGAGAAAGACAGACCTTGTGCAACATGTCAGGCAGGGAAATAGGTGGGAAGCACTCATCATGGCAAGAATGTGATGACAACATCAAGACCACTAGAGCTTCTTCACATGGATCTCTTCGGACCCATTGCCTATCTAAGCATTGGGGGAAGTATGGTCTTGTAATTGTTGATGATTTTTCCCGCTTCACTTGGGTGTTCTTTGTACAGGATAAGTCAGAAACCCAAGGGACCCTAAAACGCTTCTTAAGGAGAGCTCAAAATGAGTTTGAGCTTAAAGTGAAAAAGGTAAGGAGCGACAATGGCTCCAAGTTCAAGAATCTACAAATTGAAGAGTTTCTTGAGGAGGAAGGCATGAAGCATGAGTTCTCCGCTCCCTACACACCACAACAAAACGGTGCGGTAGAGAGGAAGAACAAGACGCTTATCGACATGGCAAAACGATGCTTGGAGAGTTCAAGACGCGGTTTTGGTCAGAAGCTGTGAACACAGCCTAGCACGCCATAAACCGGCTCTATCTGCATCGCCTCCTCAAGAAGACCTCCTACGAACTTCTTACTAGTAACAAACCCAATGTTTCTTACTTTCGTGTATTTGGGAGCAAATGCAACATTCTGGTGAAGAAAGGTAGACACTCTAAATTTGCTCCCAAGGCTGTAGAAGGGTTTTTACTAGGATATGACTCAAATACAAAGGCATATAGGGTCTTCAACAAATCGTCAGGATTAGTTGAAGTCTCTAGCGATGTTGTATTTGATGAGACTAATGGCTCTCCAAGAAAGCAAGTTGATCTTGATGATATAGATGAAGATGAAGTTCCGACGGCCGTAATGCGCTCGATGGCAATAGGTGATGTGCGACCATAGGAACCACAGGAACAAGATTAGCCTTCTTCCTCGACACTGGTGCATCCCCCAACTCAAGATGATGGACAAGTACTCTCAATTGGACAGGTATCTCAAGAAGAAGGGCAGGATCAAGAGGGAGCACAGGAAGATCAAGTGATGGAGGAAGAAGCACCACGCACCCTCCAACTCAAGTCCGAGCATTGATCCAAAGACATCACCCCGTCGATCAGATTCTGGGTGACATCAGCAAGGGAGTAACTACTCGCTCACGATTAGCTAACTTTTGTGAGCATTACTCGTTTGTCTCTTCTATTGAGCTTTTCAGGGTAGAAGAGGCCTTGCAAGATCCAGTCTGGGTGTTGGCCATGTAGGAAGAGCTCAACAACTTCAAAAGAAATGAAGTCTAGAGCCTGGTGCCACGTCCAAAGCAAAATGTTGTGGGAACCAAGTGGGTGTTCCGCAACAAGCAAGATGAGCACGGGGTGGTGACAAGAAACAAGGCTCGACTTGTGGCAAAAGGTTATGCCCAAGTCGCAGGTTTGGATTTCGAGGAGACTTTTGCTCCTGTGGCTAGGCTAGAGTCAATTTGAATTTTATTAGCCTATGCCACTCACCACTCTTTCAGGTTATACCAAATGGACGTGAAGAGCTCTTTCCTCAACGGGCCAATCAAGGAGGAGGTATACGTGGAACAACCCCTGGATTTGAGGATGACAGGTATCCCGACCATGTGTATAAGCTCTCTAAGGCGCTCTATGGACTTAAGCAAGCCCCAAGAGCGTGGTATGAATGCCTTAGATATTTCTTAATTGCTAATGCTTTCAAGGTTGGGAAAGCTGATCCCACTCTTTTTACCAAGACTTGCGATGGTGATCTTTTTGTGTGCCAAATCTATGTCGATGACATAATATTTGGTTCTACTAATCAAAAGTCTTGTGAGGAGTTTAGCAGGGTGATGACGCAAAAGTTCGAGATGTCGATGATGGGCGAGTTGACCTATTTCCTTGGATTCCATGTGAAGCAACTCAAGGACGACACTTTCATCTCCTAAACGAAGTACACTCAGGATCTTCTCAAGAGGTTTGGGATGAAGGACGCCAAGCCCGTGAAGACACCGATGGGAACCGACGGACATGTTGACCTCAACAAAGGAGGTAAGTCCGTTGATCAAAAGGCATACCGGTCAATGATAGGTTCATTACTTTATCTTTGTGCTAGTAGACCGGACATTATGCTTAGTGTATGCATGTGTGCTAGATATCAATCCGACCCCAAGGAGTGTCACCTTGTGGTCATTAAGCGAATTCTTAGGTATCTAGTCGCTACGCCTTGCTTCGGGATCTGGTATCCAAAGGGGTCTACCTTTGACTTAATTGGATACGCAGACTCCGACTATGCTGGGTGCAAGGTTGATAGGAAGAGTACATCAGGGACGTGCCAATTTCTAGGAAGGTCCCCTAGTGTCCTGGAGTTCCAAGAAACAGACATCCGTTGCCCTATCCACCGCTGAGGCCGAGTACGTTGCCGCAGGTCAGTGTTGTGCGCAACTACTTTGGATGAGGCAAACCCTCCGGGACTTTGGCTACAATCTGAGCAAAGTTCCACTCCTATGTAACAATGAGAGTGCAATCCGCTTGGCGGATAATCCTGTTGAACACAGCTGCACTAAGCACATAGACATCTGACATCACTTCCTGAGGGACCACCAACAAAAGGGAGATATCGATATTTATCATATTAGCACCGAGAACCAGCTAGCCGATATCTTCACCAAACCGTTGGATGAGAAAACATTTTGCAGGTTGCGTAATGAGCTAAATGTCTTAGATTCACGTAACTTGGATTGATCTATAGCATACATGTGTTCTATGCCTTTGATCGTGTTACTTTATGCATTTACATCATTTGTTATCTATTTATGGTGCTCAAGTTGTACAAGTGATCCCCGGACCTCTCAAGTCCATATGCAAATGATGCACATGTTTAGGGGGAGATGTGTTACAACTTGATCCCTTTTGAGACTAATTTGTTTGTTAAGTACACTTGATGTAGTCTCAAAGGTACATTGAAAGGGAAATGAACTTGGACGACGCAAAGACTT
This sequence comes from Zea luxurians, assembly GCA_029449295.1. Lineage (NCBI taxonomy): Eukaryota > Viridiplantae > Streptophyta > Magnoliopsida > Poales > Poaceae > Zea > Zea luxurians. The sequence goes on along the minus strand of JAOPSE010000001.1, from coordinate 30,194,337 downwards.
CCACTGCACTCCGGTATTAGTGTATTCAATTCCAAGTCCATACTTGAGCTCTCATTGCCTTTTGCTCTTAATTGACATTTTTTGGTGAGGCAATAGGGCTAAAGGGCCAAAAATGATCCCGTTTTGGTGCTTAATGCCAAAGGGGGAGAAATTAAGGCCAAAGCAAATAGGATCAACCAACCACTTGTGAATTTTGAAAATAATAGAGTAAGAATTTGTGATTTGCCCAAAATCCTTATATTGCAAAATTTGGTCTCTTATGGGGGAGAATTTTGATTATGGGAAAAGGGGGAGTTTTTTGGCACTTAATCAATTTTACTCTTGGAATATCTCTCTATGTGCCCAAACAGGCGTGTTTGACTTAGAGATAGGAAATTGAATTTGATTTGCAAAAACAAACCAAGTGGTGGCAAAGAGTGATCCGAATATGCCAAATCCTAAGTAAAAAGTAATTGGTCTTCAAGTTGAAGTGATATTGCACTTCTTTTGTTGCTTTTTGATGTGTTGGCATAAATCACCAAAAAGGGGGAGATTGAAAGGGAAATGTGCCCTCGGGCCATTTCTATAATGTTTTGGTGATTAAATGCCCAACATGATTGATTAAGTTCTTATGTGCTAAATAAAGTGAGAAGTGCAAATCATATAACAAGGTATGTTTTTAGACTTAGTAAATTGGTTTTTGAATACTAACATGTTCGTCTAAGTGCTAGAAACAGTACCAAGACAAGAAGATTCGAATTGGAAAAAGGTTGGCTGTGAGCAGCCAACATCAGCTCAGGCCTAGCACACCAGACTGTCCGATGGTGCACCGGACAGTGTCCGGTGCGCCAGGCTGGCCGACAGTGAACTAGCTGCTCTCGGGAAAATGATCGAGGCATTCGGCTAAAATTCACCGGACTGTCCGGTGAGTCAAAGGCGATCGTGGCCAATGGTCGGCTGCGCAATCCGCGGGCGACGCGTGGTCCGCAGCAACGGTTGGTTGGGCACACCGGACTGTCCGGTGTGCACCGGACAGTGTCCGGTGCGCCAACCAGCCCCGAGGAGCAATGGTCGGATGCGCCCGATATGGAAGGAGATTGCGCACCGGACATGAACAGTGGCTGTCTGGTGGTGCACCAGACTGTCCGGTGCACCACTCAACAGAAGGTAGGAATTGCCTTCCAAGTTGGTCTCCAACAGCTCCTAGTTGCCTTGGGGGCTATAAAAGAGACCCCTAGGCGCATGGAGGAGTACACCAAGCATTCTCTAAGCAAGCTAAGGCATCCAGACTCCGCTCCCACGCATTTGCTTTGTTGTGTTAGTGAATTGAGCTCCATTCGAGTTGTGAACTCCCTGTGTTGTCCTTTGAGCTCAAGTCCTCACTTGTGTGCGTGGTTGTGCTGCGTATTTGAGTCTTGTGTGTGTTGCTCTCCCAACCTTACTCTCATACTTTCTTTGTGATCTATATTGTAAGGGCAAGAGACTCCAACTTGTGGAGATTCCTCGCAAACGGGAGAAAGACTATAAGGAAGAAAGCCGTGGTATTCAAGTTGATCATTGGATCGCTTGAAAGGGGTTGAGTGCAACCCTCATCCATTGGGATGCCACAACGTGGAAGTAGGCAAGTATTACTTGGCCAAACCACGGGATAAAAATCACGTGTCTTGTGTGTTGCTTCTTGTGATTGTTTTGTTTGCACGAACGTGTTCCATAGCCACTTGATTTAACTAAGTCTTTAATAATCAAGTCTGTGGCTATTTAGTGTTTGATTTTACAGGATCACCTATTCAGCCCCCTCTAGGTGCTCTCACTTGTCGCTACATTGATCTGTTTGACTCTTTGTCTCCCTGTTATGTTTACAGGATCACCTATTCAGCCCCCTCTAGGTGCTCTCACTTGTTGCTACATTGATCTGTTTGACTCTTTATTCTTTGCACTTCACTACTTATCTTTGGTATAAGTTGTTCTTTTAGTGCAGGCTATTTTGAGACAGGGACTTCATTTTCGTTGTGACCATTCCACTGTGATCCAGATTTTGAGTAGAGTAATAAGTTCTAAGTTTTAATTGTTAATTTTTAATCACATATTCACCCCCTCTAGGCGACATCTAGATCTGTGTTCTCGAGAAAAGGAAACTTTCAATTGGTGTCAAAGCTTGGCTCTCCAGTGTGGGCTTAGCCGTCCAAAGATGACAATGTCTTCACAAGAGGTAACTATAGAACTTCTACTAAGTGATGGTTAAAAATATAAATCTTAGTCTATCTCTATTCTTAATGCTTTCATGACTATTAATCCTGATTTGAGACATGTTTTAATAAGAGCATTGTGCCTATTAAAATGAGTAAAAATTCCTCTAAAAAGGAACTAAGATGTTTATCTCTCAATCATCATGCGTGCAACATCTTAGTTTACTCTCTTTCTAGGGATGCTTATTTTGCTGTCATGAGTAGTGATAAAGATTTATTTGTTGATGCTCATGATCTCTGAACTAGAATTAAAGTAAAATATTTTAAGTTTAAGTGCATTGCTTCTATTCCTTCTATTGCTTGTGGTACTAACCTTTCAAAGGGAGAAGAAGAATGATGGAGACCAAACGATGAATCCACCTCACCAACAGGTTCGTTTTTCACTAGTCACAGGTGTCTTGCTGCTAACAATGATAGTGGAGACGAAAGCGACAATAAGGAGGAATACGAGGATGATAGCGAGGATGAAAACAAGAATGTCTATCTATATCATCGCAAGGTACATTTTCCCATATTACTTTGTATGCTTCCGCTTATAATGATGACAGGGAAAATGAGATAGAGGATGTGGAGGAAAAGAATATTTGCTACTTCTACGCCTGTCTCAACAAAGAAGACAATACAATCTTGATGAAGTTGTTGAGAAGAAATGAGGAACAAGGCAAGACACTTCTCAGCCTAGAGGAAACTCTCATCATGACCCAAGGATGCCTCGAGAAGATGACCAAAGAAAATGAGAAGCAACAATGCTCTCATGATGATTTGGTCCAACGGTATGATTCAATTTTAATTGAGCATGTAAATAATGAAAATGCTTTATCTAGTATTGCTCAAGTTAAAATTGAAATGCCATGCTTAAGAGTCAAGTAGAAATGTGAAATCTAGAAAAAAAACTTGCTCTAAGTGAAAAGTATGAAATGTTGTCTTATTCTTATGATGAATTACTTAATGACCATATCATGCTAGAAGTTGCTCATGAGGTTGCCGCTACTAGTTTAAACACTTGTGAACCTCATCCTTGCTCATGTGTGTATCTAGACAATGTATTACCATGTGCTAACTAAAAGCTCCCTTGTGGGTTTTGGTGGTTTGGATGAAAACCCAATTAAAGGTCTGACATGTTTGTTAAGTGTTGGACATGTGCTTAGTGTAAAGCTTGTAAAGTTCAACATAAGTGTTCAAGAGTGATGGTCCAAAGGTTGAGTTGATTATGGTTGTGGACGTCATAAGTGAAGAAGAACATTGCTTAAGTGAGACTCAGTGTGCGTAACTCGAAGATAACTGATCAAGCCGAGGATGGAGGCAAGAAGATCTTCAAGGTACCGAGTGCACGGGAGAAGATTATGGAGGCTGAGGAACCCAAGGCCAGGGGTGAAGAAGAAGACTTGCAAAGTCAAGGTTGATCGAGTTGAGAAGAGATATGGTGCATCAAGGATCGTGACTTAAGAAAATGACTTATAACCAATGAGGTAACATCTATGGTGATGTGGTGTAAGTCATAAGGCTCAAGATCAAGAAATAGAGCAAGGTCACTAGAAGGAGGAGTAGTCTCAAAGCCAGAACCTAGAAGCAACCCAAAAGAGCTAAGTTTACTTTGACCATGTGTTTGAGTTGTTCCTATGTTTGGATATGTTCTGTGTGACCTATGCAGGGTGTTGGAGCTCATATATGGCAATCTAGACCAAGTCATGAAGACTTGGAGTTTTGGAGTCCAACATCAACCTCAAACAAACCAAAAGGAGCAAAACGGTGAAGTAAGTTAAGTATGCAGGTTTGAGTGTTCAAATATGTTGCATACACCTTCTACTATGCATATGGCACTTTGGTTTTGTTTTCTAACCTTGTCTGTAGAGAAAGTATCATTTGGAGCTCTGTTTGTGGTGAAACAGTAAAGCTGGGAGAAGACTGAAAAGAGGTAATCTTCTGGGACTTAGTCAATTGAATTATACTCTAAATGTGTTTGTCTAAGTCATTGGAAGGTTGTCCCAAGAGTTGAAATCAAGGAGAAGATTTGAAGAAGTTTGGCTCTATCTAGGCCTCACTGGACAGTCGCCCAAGACGCCCTCGAGCAAGATGTGGCCTTGGGCGTGTCGTGACTGTGAGAGGTTTCAGGCGAGCTGTGATTGCGTCTCCCGCTTGGGGTTGGCCTTGGGCGAGTCATGACTGCATCGGGCAAGTCATGGCTTTGGGAAAGTCGTGACTTAGGTCCCTCGTGCCTTGTCTAGTGTGCCAGGCGGTCAAAGGCTTCAACGGTCGTCTCAACGGTTGGCGCAACCGTTTAAGGAAAGCAATCGGAGATGGCTCACAGTCCGGTGCCCCCACAGAAGTGGCAGTTTTTCCTAGGATTGAGATCTTCTTCACAAGGAAAGGGACAATGACTAGGGGCTCATTTGGGGCTATAAAAGTACCCCCTCGGTGCCCATTTGATGAAATAGAAGTACAGCCAACAAGTCCATACATCATTGTGATCAATTCTCTCTCCCTCTCTTGTGTATCTCTCTAGTTTGTGTAGAGGCGCAGTTATAAGCCTTTCGAGAGATGGAAGGTGCTACTGAGAGCAAGAGCAAGATCTTGAGCGTTGTTACTTTGCGAGAGTGCTATCAATAAGACGATAAGCAGTCGTGACATTGTTGTAATCATCATCAACATAGTGGAAGACTTTATCTATCACATTGATAGATCTGAGCAAACAAAGGAAGGAGTTGAAATAGACTCCAAGCCAAGGTATGGCTAACTTGAAAGAGGACTAGACAAGTATTTCAGGCTTGGCTGAAACTTGGGATAAATCCCTATGTCTATGTGCTCTGCTCTGTGATATGTGTTGTCTATTTGTATTTATTGCTTTTATACTTGCACTTCAATGATTATCTGTGGTATAAGTTGGCTGTGAAGTGCAAGGTATTTTGAGATAGGAACTTCAATTCCATTGCGACCTACTCTAAGGGTCTTTAATTCCACTGCGATCTAGTATTCGAGTAGAGTAAGAATTTCTAGTTAAGTGTTATTTTTATTTGCCTATTCACCCCCTTAGGTGAAAGGGAATTGGCCTCAACATCTCCTATAATCGATTTTGGTGTTTGACATCCATCACAAACCATATGGACTAACTAGTTTGCCTAGTGAATGTTTTTATCAGGTGCATAAAGTTCACATTAACATACAACAAAAATGAGTTAAGGAATTCTACAAAGTTTGGAGCATACAAGTACTGGTGCAGGCAGTGGCGCACCAGACACTGTCCGGTGCCCAGGCCGAAGCACCTCGCGAACTGGCCGGTCTCGAGTTTTCTCAGAGTCAATCCACTAAAATTCACTGGACTGTCCAGTGAGCCACCAGACTGTTCGTTGCGCTAACGGAGCAACGGTCAACTTCGCCAACAATCAACTACAGTATGGTCTGACCGTCAGAAGTCAGAGCCAGTCTGCAGAGTCAGCACGCACCGGACTATTCGATGCCGCAAGAGGATAGAGGACTTCAACGATCAACAGCTCCAAACCCCAACGCTCGGCTGACGTGGCAGTCACCGGACAATAAACAGTAGTGTCCGGTGCACCACCGGACTATCCGGTATGCCCATCGAAAGCAAAGTCAGCCAACGACTAGGAAGTGGTTAGAGGCTATAAATACCCCCAACCACCTCCATTCAAGCCATCCAAGCTTTCCAACCTTCTCATTCAATACTAGAGAAAAAGCATACACTCAAAGACACAATCAAAGCATCGAATCCTCTCCAAGCTCCAAAATCAAATCAAGTGCTTAGTGACTTGAGAAAGGGTTATTTGTGTTTCTTTTGTTGCTCTTGTTGCTTGGATTGCTTTCTTCTTCTCACTCTAATTCTTCTAAGTGCTTTGTAAAGCTAGAAAGAGACACCTAATTGTGTGGTGATCCTTGCGGAGTCTTAGTGACCCATGTGATTAAGAAGAAGCACTCGACCGGTCTAAGTGACCAATTGAGAGAGGGAAAGGGTTGGAATAGACCTGGCCTTTGTGGCCTCCTCAACGGGGGAGTAGGTTCCTTGGAACCAAACCTCAAGAAACAAATCGTCGTGTTCATTTGTGTTGATTTCCATCACTCGATTTGTTTCTTCCCTCTCCTCTCTCTAAAGTTCCCTTGCTAATATTGTTTTGAGTTTGCTCCCAAAGTTATCCGCATTGATTGAGCAACTCATAGAAAGAGGAACAATCTTTCGCACTCCGAATTCACTATTATTTATGTCTAACCCTAACCCCGGGTGAAGTGCGTGTTCAAAGTTTATAATATTCAGGTTTCGCCTATTCACCCCCTCTAGGCGAGTTTTACTAGGCGACATCTAGATCCTGTTCTCGGGCAAAGGGAATTTTCACTAACCCCAGCTGTTCCGAGGAAAGCCAATCTTCGATTGAGCAAAAGCTTGCAAGGAAGATTTATAGGAACAAGAGGAGAATGTTGAGAAGACGTCTTGATAAACCTTCTCAAGATATCCATGGACACGTGGTGAAGAAGCTTGAGAAGGGAGAAATAGCATAATGCATCAAACTCAATAGACAGTAAGTTCCTAAGGAAACAAAATAAGCAAACAACAAGAACAAGAAAAAGGTGAAAATTCAAGTATTAATGTTGTTTGCACTAAATGACTCTTCTATGTCCTCCAAGAGCAAAGAGGATCAAAAAAGGAGATGCTTCAAATGCAAGGAGATGGGTCACTTTATTGCCTCATGCCCACACATGGACACTAAGTATGAAGTGAGATGTGTCACATACAACAAGAAGGATCACATGATCACTTCATGCCCTCCCATGAAGAACCAAGGACGTGCATCCCCCACGATGACTCACCCAAAAAAAGAATGAACAGAAAGCGTCATGTCAGGCTGAGTGATGCTTCTGCTACAAGTGTGGTGAGCAAGGTCATCTATGAATGGTTTGTAGAAAGTGTGAAACTCCTAAACCAAGCAATTAATTTCATTCTTACTTGCTTAAGAGACCAAAATACACACTTGTGCTAGAACTATAATTAGTTCACCTAGACCTAGCACAAAGGCAATTTTGGTCCTAGGACATTGTTAGTTGACCTCTATGGACCCATCCTGATATGGGTACCAAAATTTGCCAACTAGATCATGCAGATGCCTCGAGATGAACTAGAGACTTCGAGAGAGCTTAAAACGGTTAATTCAGATTCAATACTTAAGTTGTAAATTTTATTGTTTATTCATTGATCCAAGAATGAATTATTGAATATTACTAATTCTATGTTCATCTCGAGTTAAGTTGAGTTGTAGGAGTAAAGGAGTTTAATGGAGAATAAAGAAAAGAACATACAATGTAGAAGTGTAGAAGTCTTTAAAGGACCCTGAAATTAAAGGAGTTGCATGAACAAGCAAAAGGAACATTCAATTAGTATCTAAGTTGTGAGTTATTACATATTTAAAAATTACTCCTACTCGTTGGTTATGTAACACCCCTGGTGTTACTGTAATTAAAACTTGAGCATGGCATCATAAACATTGGCATTGCATATGTTTGACATACCTAAAATGCATTCACTAGGTAAAAATTTCAAACAAGTGTATTGTTTTTAGTGTTTTGCAAATAGGACCCTGGATAGGGAACCTGACCCTAAATAAGGCTCATAGGGGTAAAACATAACCCAAATGAAGAAAACCTAAAAGCTTTAAGGGAAGGGTCACAAAATGATCCCAAGACTTAAGTGGAATTACATTTATACCCCTAGGATACCAGAAACCCTAAATGGAACCCTGGAAAACCCTAAAACCAAACCCTAGGGACCTATGTGCAAAATTGGTGCACATTTGGACTTAAGTGCAAAAATTAAGTTAAATAAGTATCTTAAGTCACTTGGTTCCCTAAGGTGTGATTTTGGAAACCAAACCCTAAGAATTGGGCTTATTTGCAAAAAGGTCCCTAGTTGAGAAATTAGTCTAAGTCTGGATTTCAGTGTAGTTTGCTCAACTTTGGAGCCTGGTATCTTTCAAAATATAGGGTTTTTGCCCTGGGGTACCACATCAAACTTGTAGACCTATTAATGGATAACAAGTTTGCTTAAGAGTGCAAGCCATGTTCTTGTGAGAAATTTGGAGATAATTCAGCTCAAAGTCAGGCTGTCAGGCAATCCCTGGACTGAATTTTCAGTAGCAGTGTGATGGGGTGAACTTTGAGCTCGATTTTGAATGGGATTCAGTTACTATTTGATGGTAAGCATTGTGGCAAAGATGAAGATTAACTATAGCTCTACAACTTTGGTACAGAGGTTTGATGAAGTTCACATGCAAATTTTAGAGAAAATGTGACCAAAACATGATCTGTTAGGTGCTCTGATGAGGTCTCGCCATGGTACAGTGTCCCCAACGGATCAGATCGAGAGCAGCAGAAAAATCCCACCGCCGGTGACCCCTCCGCCGCGATTTGCGTCGCCGGCCTTAAGATTCGCGTGCGGGGTGGATTGATAATGTTGCGGGGTAAGGATCCTCGCCGACGGTGAGCTGGAGATCACTCCGGTGACTCACCGTGGCGTTCTCTTTTACTTTGCGGCGGAGCGGATTAGCTCGCCGGTGAGCCACCGCCTCCCGGCCTTGCGCCGCGTGGCTTTGCTTTCCACCACGTCGCCGTGGCTCCTTACAGCCGTCAAACCATCGCAGGTGAACACGCCACGACTGCGGACACGAATCCACTGCACCACGGTTCTTCCTCACTTCCGACCGCCGCACATCAACGTCCAAATTCATGATCACCGCCGAAGAGCCCTATAAATTGAAGCCCTCGCTAGCTCCGCAAGGTCATCCTCCACCCAGCCACCGCTAATCGCTAGCAGTCCTTCGCCAGAGCTCGTGAATTTTGAATTCGCCCCAAATCGACTCTCCGCCACCGTAAACCACCCATCACCGCGGCCAGCCTTCCCCAGGTCTGCTCATTCCCTTCTCGTTCCTATTCTAGCACCCTTACATGTTGGTGATGCTCCCCGACCCCTTTAATCGAACCGAACCGCCAGGGATCGCCGGGAACACAACGCTCTAGCCGCCATGTTCTCGGTCACCGTGGCCAGAGCTCCTTAGTTGGTCATTAGTGCAATTAAGTTAGGGGAAAAGCTTAGGATAGGTCCGATTTGGTGTCTGTCGCTCGGGAGCGCTGGTCATCGCCTCAATCGGCCGGTACAGTGGCTCACCGGAGCACGGCTGCGTTCACCGACGTCGTGGACCACGGGATGTAAAGAATTAGAAGCCTAGGGACTTATCTGCAATATGTTAGTGACTTAGTGCAATAGTGAATGGACCTATTTCTGTTTAGCCGTTAAAGCCGAGGACCTTTCTGCGAAGTCGCCAGCGCGGGCGCGCGGGCGCCTTTCCCCTCTAGACTGGGCCACTGGGCTGAAACCAGCCCAACACTGTTCAACCCTTTTCCCTTTTCTTTTTCAGAAGAACTTTAAAAATATGTAGAAAATTATGGAAAAATGGTAAAATTGTGAAACTAATTGTCCTAGACTTCTTATTTTTCATAGAATTTAATAAAAATAGTTTCATGATTTTTAGATTAAATAAGGAATTTTAAGGCATTTTAAGCAGTTTAAAGAAGTAGTTCTGGATTTTTAGAAAATAGATAATAATCCCAAAATTGCCCAAACTTTTTACATAAGCTCTACACATTATTTAGAGGCCTTGGGTAGAATTTGGGTTGATTTGGACCTTGTTTGATAACTAGAACCCAAAACCCCCCTGCCTTGTGAACTCCTTTACTGACTCCGGAAACCCTAAGTTCTCGGAGTTCCGTGAAGGAAAATTGTATTCAAGACTTAGATGATAAGTTTATATCATCTTTTCATCCTCATGAGCATTACATGGCATTCATTCTTATACATATATGTGGTTATGATTAGAACACGAGGAAGAAGTGGAAGCCACTGAAGAGCAAGTACCACCACCTTTGGACACTCAGGCTGAGAATTGTTTCTACTTCGATATTTGTGGATCCGAGCCTGACTCACCCATAAACAAAGGCAAGCCCCGATGCATTTGCCACCTTCCTTGATGTTTTTAAAATCTTTCTCACTTGATTGGTGCATTAAGTACGTGATAGGAGTTGATTGCTAAAACAATTCTTGCATTACCTTCCTTGAGATTGATTACCTTCCTTGATCACCCGTTTTACAAAGGATTTTGATGCTTAGCCTTGCTTTAGTAAAACAAAAATGTTTTGTTTTTACAAAAGATGATGTGGCAAAAGTGGTTGGGATGTTTTTGAAAACAAAACTTGATGGTGGATCCATCATGGCCATGATGGGTCCAACATCAGAAAAGATGTACCTCTGCCAGGTACCAACCTTTGGGGTTAAATGATTAAGCTGAGACCGGGCGGGTGACTTGCACGAGAAAGAGAGTCTCGGTGTAGTGTCTCCGTCTGAGTCGATTAAGGGCCGTCTCGATGTAAGCCTGCTGACGGAGGACCCTTTAACTGGTCACATGCCTCGTCATGGGTAAGCTTTGCCTCGGGCGGACTAAGGCCAGAATAAGATAACACGAAATGGGCATGGAGCGGTGGCGAGAGTAGTGTGTACCCTCCGTGGCAAGAGGCTGGACGGTGGTGTATCTGTGCTCTCGGTTTGCGTGAACCTGATCTGGTCTTAAGAAACTCGGTGGCGGGTTGACATATGCAAGGGTTAAGTGCTACATATGTCGTGTGATCGGAGATCCTCAGCTGAGTATAATCGATTTGGATCGCCGTACCTCCGCGGTTATGGAGAATTGGCCACTGACTTACACGTAGCAATCTAGTGAAGATGAAGGGTTGATAAGAAATTGGCTAGTGCAGGTCATGTGATTGAACTAGGGTAGAAAGAACTCTAGTTGCAGGTAATTTTACTTAACCTGACAATAAAATTGGATTTTAAGGATCCACTTTAGTAAGCAATTCTGCAAACAGAGTCTTTGACTATTGAAAGGCCTTACCTTGACTCCCATACCCTTGAGAGTCTTTTCTTTAGTCGGGTAAGACTTGCTGAGTAATCCCATACTCAGGGTTTATTCCCCCGTTGTTTTTAGGTGAGGAAACAACAAACTTTTGTTGTTTTTGTACGAAGGTGGTGAAAAATGAGGACAATCAAGAATGAAGCTGCTGGAGGACCGGGTCCTCCTTAAAAACTTTTATGTAAAGAACTTAATGGGAGGAGTTTTTGCCTCCCAGGTATTGTAATAATACTTTTCAGCACTCGCTTTACGCTCTGGTCTGTATTAAATGACTTACTCTTACTTTTCAATAAATGTAAGTTTATGTGATCACTTCCGCATTTCCGCATCTCCGATGAACATACTGTCTGTCAGACGGGTGAAACGTTCCTGGAAAGGTAAGAGACAAGATACCAAACTTGTCAAGTGATTCAGGAACATCTACAGGGTTGTCTGATGTCTGTTGGACAAGGACAACTGTAGGTGGGCCTAATGACTTGGGAGGTTCCGTCATAGCTGGTATCAGAGCGTAGCCCTTCTTGGCAGATACTATGTAGCATCTTCAAAGAGGATTTTTTTAAACTTATCTGGAAAAAATTTCTTCTCTTCTTACCTAAGCATCTCTGAAGAGTTTATTTCAAAGACCAGATAGGAAGAGTGCGATGTATAGAAGGTTGAATCAACTAAGGTTGATTCTGTAATTAATCATGCATCATGCTAAGAATTGTACTAATAAATTTCCCCCGTAGAAAATGCCGCCGCGTACAAGGAAAACGGCGCGAAAGCATACTGGGCCTATCGGTGTACCTCGACACCAACTTGCCCCACGGGAGCAAGATAGCAGTAGCGGAAGCAACGATCCAATTGGGGATCTCGAAGCCCGCGTGAATCAACTTCAAACAGAGTTACAACGCAGGACCAATTTATGGGTTGCGGATGGCGACCAAATAAATGAATTAAGAAGTTACATCCGCACCCTGCAAGATCAACTTGCTGATCGAGATTTGGCACTTGATTGGGCAGTACAGTCTCGTTTAGTAGCTTGGGCTAAGGAAGCAAAGGCTCGAGCACGAGTCGAAGAACTTAGCACTGCTATTGACAACTTGCAGGCATATTGCAATACTTTACATGAGGAAGTTTATGTACTGTATTCGCAATTACACCCACATGTCCCTGCGGATCCTGTCAGGTCAGAAGCCGGACCCTCGCTTGATGCGGGAGAAGCGCTTGGTGGTGAGTTAGACCTTTTTAGTCCCCCTCCTTCTATGAGGCTGGTCGATGAATGGTCTCCCACACCTGACGATGAAGCTGCCAAGAGCAACCAGAAGCAGGAGCAGTAGTGTAGCTTGTAGAAATAGAAGTAGTATGCTGTATAATAGGTTGAACTATTGTATTATGGGTAATGTATCCTGTTGGATAACATCGAGTCTGTATCATTACTTTTGATAGTAATGTTAAATGGAAGGTTTCTCTGGCATATTATATTTATTTCAAATGTTCTTTGCCTCAAATGCCTACCAGGACTCGAGGACAGGATGCAGCAGGAACTTCTGGGGGAAGGGAGGTTACTCCAAATCCACCTCCGGTTCCTCCCACATTGGCCGAGGCGATTGCCGCCTTGGTGAACGCAACTGCAGACAATACCCTATTTTTGAGAGAAATTTTGGGCCAACAATTCCAGCAGCAGGGTGGAAGGGGTTATCAGCAAGGCCCCCGTGAAACCACATATTTGGATTTCTCTGAAACCCGTCCACCACTATTTGTCAAGGCTGAGGACCCGTTGGAAGCTGATGAATGGATACGGGTTATTGAGCAAAAATTTGGTCTTCTCCGCTGTTCAGAGACACAGAAGCCTTTGTTTGCAGCGCAACAACTGCGCGGCCCTGCCAGAACTTGGTGGGGAAATTTTGTGGCTGTTCAACCTGCTAATCATCAAGTAACCTGGGAAGAATTTAAAGTGGCCTTCCGCGAGCACTATATACCCGAAGGTGTTCTGCATATGAAGCAAGAAGAGTTCATGAAGCTAAAATAAGGAGGAGATACTGTCAATCAGTATCTCAATAAGTTTAATCACCTGTCGCAATACGCAATTGATCAGGTGAACACTGATTTAAAGAAGAAGAATTGCTTTATGAGAGGTCTAAATGATCGATTGCAGAGAAAAATGGCGGCCTGCATAGATCCTACGTATGGGAAGGCTGTCAGCACAACCCTATCTGTTGAAGCAAAATATGCAGGTTCCGGGAAGAATAAGGGATTTGGTGGTGAGAAGCCTAATCAGGGCCAGGCAAAAAGGCAACGGTTTGTGATCCGGCCTTCTAGCCAAAATCGCTCCTTTTCTCGACCGCCCTCATTCCCTTTCAAGCAGCCAATCATTATTCGTCCCAACAATGCCCCCACCACCCCAAGTCAGCCAGGTGCCCCGGGCACTCGATTTCCTGCTTTGCCCAGCTCCACAACCGGGTGTTTTAATTGTGGCAAGTCTGGACATTTCATCAAGGATTGCCCATATCCCAAGCAAAATCAATCAAATGCTCAACAAGGATCTGGGAAATCAACTCAGCCCAAGGGAAATAATGTGGGGAAGAATACAAAGAAGACGAGGCGGATATACTATACTCAAGTGGCCACTACACCGGAAGGTGAACCGGTGATGATGGGTACGTTTCTCGTGGCCAGTCACCCTGCAATTATTCTTTTTGATTCCGGTGCTTCGCATACCTTTATTAGCAAGAATTTTGTGGAGCAACATCACATTTCATGTCATGAATCAAAAGAAGGGTTTAAAATTCATTCACCTAGGGGACACATTTTTACTAGAGAAGTGGCCTATCAAGTGCCAGTAACAATGGCCGGACGGAACTTTCCTGCTAACATGATTGTTCTGAAAGGCCAGGATATAGATGTAATTTTGGGTATGAATTGGTTAACCCAACACAAGGCAATTCTCAACACTGAACTGAGAACCGTCAGGTTGAGCTATAATCAAGAAGAGATTCTTTTGTCCATCCCCATAACCAATCCAGCCAAAGCTTCTGGTAGAATATATGTAGCCATTGTACCGGAGATCAAGGATATTCCGGTAGTATGTGAATTTCCAGATGTATTTCCAGAAGATTTGCCTGGACTGCCCCCTGAGAGAGATGTAGAATTTGTAATTGAGTTAAAGCCCGGTATGGCTCCCATTTCCCGAAGATCGTACCATATGCCCCCTAATGAGTTGGAAGAATTGAAGATTCAATTGCAAGATCTACTGAATAAAGGATTCATCCGGCCAAGCTCATCTCCATGGGGTTGCCCCGCCATTTTTGTTAAGAAGAAGGATCAAACCTTACGAATGTGCGTGGATTATCGACCCCTGAATGAGGTCACCATCAAGAACAAGTACCCTCTTCCGAGGATTGACATCTTATTTGATCAACTGACCAGGGCGAGGGTATTCTCTAAGATTGATCTCAGGTCGGGCTATCACCAAATCTGTATTCGGCCCGAGGATATACCGAAGACCGCGTTTACTACGCGGTATGGTTTATTTGAATATTTGGTAATGTCCTTCGGGCTAACAAATGCTCCTGCCCATTTCACTTATTTGATGAACTCGGTGTTCATGCCCGAGTTAGACAAGTTCGTGGTGGTCTTCATCGACGATATCTTGATATATTCCAAAAATGAAGAGGAGCATGCTCAACATTTGCGGATTGTATTGACGCGCTTGAGGGAACATCAGTTATACGCCAAGTTCAGCAAGTGCGCGTTCTGGCTGGAGGAAATTCAATTTTTGGGGCACGTGTTATCTGCCAAGGGAATTGCGGTAGATCCTAGCAAAGTCCAGGATATTCTGGAGTGGAAACCCCCAACCACTGTTCACCAAGTCCGGAGTTTTCTTGGACTAGCTGGATATTATCGCAGATTCATACCAGATTTTTCTAAGCTTGTGAAGCCAATCACAAGTTTATTGAAGAATGATATTAAATTCAATTGGTCTTCTAAGTGTAATGAAGCTTTTGAGCAATTGAAGACATTATTAACCACTGCTCCGGTATTGGCTCAACCGGACATCACCAAGCCTTTTGATGTATATTGTGATGCGTCAGGCAGTGGACTCGGCTGTGTATTAATGCAAGAGGGCCGAGTAATTGCATATGCTTCAAGGCAGTTGCGCCAACATGAGGAGCATTACCCAACTCATGATCTGGAGCTAGCTGCTGTGGTTCATGCCCTAAAAATTTGGCGTCATTATCTGCTGGGAAATATCTGTCATATTTATATAGATCATAAAAGCTTGAAGTATATCTTCACCCAGTCAGAATTAAATATGAGGCAAAGGCGATGGCTTGAGCTTATTAAGGACTATGAACTAGAAATTCATTATCACCCAGGCAAAGCCAATGTTGTGGCAGATGCACTGAGCCGTAAGGTTTCCTACCACTGTCTTATGGTGAAGACCTCTGACAACACTTTATGTGAAGAGATGGAAAAGCTAAACCTGGGGATGGTCCAACAAGGAACCCTGAATCAGCTAAAGCTTGAGTCTATCATCTTGCAAAGAATAATTGATGCTCAAAAGGATAATGTGGGTATGAAGCACATACGGGAGAAGATAAGGGCTGGAACAGCCAAATGTTTCAAAGAAGACGATCAAGGTGTGATATGGTTCAATAACCGCATAGTAGTGCCAAAGAATGAAGAACTCCGCCAGCAAATCTTAGATGAAGCACATCTTAGTCGCTATTCTATTCATCCGGGAAGCACTAAGATGTATCATGATCTCAAGCAGCATTACTGGTGGACGAAGATGAAAATTGAAATTGCACACTGTGTGGCTAGGTGTGACACTTGCAGACGTGTCAAAGCCATACACATGAAAACTGCTGGTCCATTACAATCTTTGCCGATCCCAACATGGAAATGGGAAGACATAAGTATGGACTTTATCGTGGGATTGCCCAGGACTGCAAAAGGGTATGATTCTATCTGGGTTATAATTGATCGGCTTACGAAGATTGCTCACTTTCTGCCGGTCAAGACAGATTCCCCGGTTACTGTCTATGCCCAATTGTACATTGCTCGTATTCTTAGTCTGCATGGTGTTCCGAAGACCATAGTGTCGGATCGTGGACCTCCATTTGTAGCCAAGTTTTGGGAAGCACTTTACAAATCCTTGGGTACTAAGTTGCTCCATAGTTCGGCATATCATCCACAAACCAGTGGACAGACTGAGAGGATTAATCAAGTACTCGAAGATATGTTGCGAGCATGTGTTCTGGACTTCTCACCAAAATGGGATGAATGTTTGCCTTTGGCGGAGTTTTCATATAATAATAGCTATCAAGAAAGTATCAAGATGGCACCTTTTGAAGCTTTATATGGGCGACGGTGTCGAACTCCGCTAAATTGGTCTGAACATGGAGAAAAGTATTTCTTTAGGCCTGATATAGTGAAGGAGGCCGAGGAAAAGGTTTAGAAAATTATTCATAATCTGAAGAAAGCCCAAGCTCGGCAGAAGAGCTATGCAGACAAACGGCGAATGCCCTTGTATTTTCTTGAAGGGGACTATGTCTACTTGAAGGTTTCGCCAATGAAGGGAGTATCGCGTTTCGGGATAAAAGGAAAGCTTGCACCCAGGTACATTGGTCCATTTCCTATACTTCAAAGATATGGTCCAGTGGCGTATCGACTTCAGCTCCCCAAAGCATTGTCTGCTGTACATAATGTGTTCCATGTGTCACAATTGAAGAAGTGTCTTCGGGTTCCCAATCGAACCGTTGAAGTAACAGATGTTGTCCTAGAACCAGATTTAACATACTCGGAACATCCTATTCGAGTTCTGGATCAAAAGGACAGGGTTACCCGGAGAAAAACTCTCAAGTTTTATAAGATACAGTGGAACCAACATTCTGAAGAAGAGGCTACATGGGAAACTCAAGACTTCTTAGATAAGAATTTCCCAGGCTTTCTAGCCTCATGTAATTTGTAAAGTATATTTAGTATTGTAATAAAGAAGTGACCCCCACACCACCCCCTGCCTTGTACCAGAAATAAGGGAATAAAGATGTGACACATTTCCTTTTCCATTACTCACCCTAGGACTTTTAATCTCGGGACGAGATTCTTTTATGGGGGGGAGGATGTAACACCCCTGGTGTTACTGTAATTAAAACTTGAGCATGGCATCATAAACATTGGCATTGCATATGTTTGACATACCTAGAATGCATTCACTAGGTAAAAATTTCAAACAAGTGTATTGTTTTTAGTGTTTTGCAAATAGGACCCTGGATAGGGAACCTGACCCTAAATAAGGCTCATAGGGGTAAAACTTAACCCAAATGAAGAAAACCTAAAAGCTTTAAGGGAAGGGTCACAAAATGATCCCAAGACTTAAGTGGAATTACATTTATACCCCTGGGATACCAGAAACCCTAAATGGAACCCTGGAAAACCCTAAAACCAAACCCTAGGGACCTATGTGCAAAATTGGTGCACATTTGGACTTAAGTGCAAAAATTAAGTTAAATAAGTATCTTAAGTCACTTGGTTCCCTAAGGTGTGATTTTGGAAACCAAACCCTAAGAATTGGGCTTATTTGCAAAAAGGTCCCTAGGTGAGAAATTAGTCTAAGTCTGGATTTCAGTGTAGTTTGCTCAACTTTGGAGCCTGGTATCTTTCAAAATATAGGGTTTTTGCCCTGGGGTACCACATCAAACTTGTAGACCTATTAATGGATAACAAGTTTGCTTAAGAGTGCAAGCCATGTTCTTGTGAGAAATTTGGAGATAATTCAGCTCAAAGTCAGGCTGTCAGGCAATCCCTGGACTGAATTTTCAGTAGCAGTGTGATGGGGTGAACTTTGAGCTCGATTTTGAATGGGATTCAGTGACTATTTGATGGTAAGCATTGTGGCAAAGATGAAGATTAACTATAGCTCTACAACTTTGGTACAGAGGTTTGATGAAGTTCACATGCAAATTTTAGAGAAAATGTGACCAAAACATGATCTGTCAGGTGCTCTGATGAGGTCTCGCCATGGTACAGTGTCCCCAACGGATCAGATCGAGAGCAGCAGAAAAATCCCACCGCCGGTGACCCCTCCGTCGCGATTTGCGTCGCCGGCCTTAAGATTCGCGTGCGGGGTGGATTGATAACGTTGCGGGGTAAGGATCCTCGCCGACGGTGAGCTGGAGATCACTTCGGTGACTCACCGTGGCGTTCTCTTTTACTTTGTGGCGGAGCGGATTAGCTTGCCGGTGAGCCACCGCCTCCCGGCCTTGCACCGCGTGGCTTTGCTTTCCACCGCATCGCCGTGGCTCCTTACAGCCGTCAAACCATCGCCAGTGAACACGCCACGACTGCGGACACGAATCCACTGCACCACGGTTCTTCCTCACTTCCGACCGCCGCACATCAACGTCCAAATTCACGATCACCACCAAAGAGCCCTATAAATTGAAGCCCCCGCTAGCTCCGCAAGGTCATCCTCCACCCAGCCACCGCTAATCGCTAGCAGTCCTTCGCCAGAGCTCGCGAATTTTGAATTCGCCCCAAATCGACTCTCCGCCACCGTAAACCACCCATCACCGCGGCCAGCCTTCCCCAGGTCTGCTCATTCCCTTCTCGTTCCTGTTCTAGCACCCTTACATGTTGGTGATGCTCCCCGACCCCTTTAATCGAACCGAACCGCCAGGGATCGCCGGGAACACAACGCTCTAGCCGCCATGTTCTCGGTCACCGTGGCCAGAGCTCCTTAGTTGGTCATTAGTGCAATTAAGTTAGGGGAAAAGCTTAGGATAGGTCCGATTTGGTGTCTGTTGCTCGGGAGCGCCGGTCATCGCCTCAATCGGCCGGTACAGTGCCTCACCGGAGCACGGCTGCGTTCACCGACGTCGTGGACCACGGGATGTAAAGAATTAGAAGCCTAGGGACTTATCTGCAATATGTTAGTGACTTAGTGCAATAGTGAATGGACCTATTTCTGTTTAGCCGTTAAAGCCGAGGACCTTTCTGCGAAGTCGCCAGCGCGGGCGCGCGGGCGCCTTTCCCCTCTGGACTGGGCCACTGGGCTGAAACCAGCCCAACACTGTTCAACCCTTTTCCCTTTTCTTTTTCAGAAGAACTTTAAAAATATGTAGAAAATTATGGAAAAATGGTAAAATTGTGAAACTAATTTTCCTAGACTTCTTATTTTTCATAGAATTTTATAAAAATAGTTTCATGATTTTTAGATTAAATAAGGAATTTTAAGGCATTTTAAGCAGTTTAAAGAAGTAGTTCTGGATTTTTAGAAAATAGATAATAATCCCAAAATTGCCCAAACTTTTTACATAAGCTCTACACATTATTTAGAGGCCTTGGGTAGAATTTGGGTTGATTTGGACCTTGTTTGATAACTAGAACCCAAAACCCCCCTGCCCTGTGAACTCCTTTACTGACTCCGGAAACCCTAAGTTCTCGGAGTTCCGTGAAGGAAAATTGTATTCAAGACTTAGATGATAAGTTTATATCATCTTTTCATCCTCATGAGCATTATATGGCATTCATTCTTATACATATATGTGGTTATGATTAGAACACGAGGAAGAAGTGGAAGCCACTGAAGAGCAAGTACCACCACCTTTGGACACTCAGGCTGAGAATTGTTTCTACTTCGATATTTGTGGATCCGAGCCTGACTCACCCATAAACAAAGGCAAGCCCCGATGCATTTGCCACCTTCCTTGATGTTTTTAAAATCTTTCTCACTTGTTTGGTGCATTAAGTGATAGGAGTTGATTGCTAAAACAATTCTTGCATTACCTTCCTTGAGTTTGATTACCTTCCTTGATCACTCGTTTTACAAAGGATTTTGATGCTTAGCCTTGCTTTAGTAAAACAAAAATGTTTTGTTTTTACAAAAGATGATGTGGCAAAAGTGGTTGGGATGTTTTTGAAAACAAAACTTGATGGTGGATCCATCATGGCCATGATGGGTCCAACATCGGAAAAGATGTACCTCTGCCAGGTACCAACCTTTGGGGTTAAATGATTAAGCTGAGACCGGGCGGGTGACTTGCACGAGAAAGAGAGTCTCGGTGTAGTGTCTCCGTCTGAGTCGATTAAGGGCCGTCTCGATGTAAGCCTGCTGACGGAGGACCCTTTAACTAGTCACATGCCTCGTCATGGGTAAGCTTTGCCTCGGGCGGACTAAGGCCAGAATAAGATAACACGAAATGGGCGTGGAGCGGTGGCGAGAGTAGCGTGTACCCTCCGTGACAAGAGGCTGGACGGTGGTGTATCTGTGCTCTCGGTTTGCGTGAACCTGATCTGGTCTTAAGAAACTCGGCGGCGGGTTGACATATGCAAGGGTTAAGTGCTACATATGTCGTGTGATCGGAGATCCTCAGCTGAGTATAATCGATTCGGATCACCGTACCTCCACGGTTATGGAGACTTGGCCACTGACTTACACGTAGCAATCTAGTGAAGATGAAGGGTTGATAAGAAATTGGCTAGTGCAGGTCATGTGATTGAACTAGGGTAGAAAGAACTCTAGTTGCAGGTAATTTTACTTAACCTGACAATAAAATTGGATTTTAAGGATCCACTTTAGTAAGCAATTCTACAAACAGAGTCTTTGAATATTGCAAGGCCTTACCTTGACTCCCATACCCTTGAGAGTCTTTTCTTTAGTCGGGTAAGACTTGCTGAGTAATCCCATACTCAGGGTTTATTCCCCCGTTGTTTTTAGGTGAGGAAACAACAAACTTTTGTTGTTTTTGTACGAAGGTGGTGAAAAATGAGGACAATCAAGAAGGAAGCTGCTGGAGGACCGGATCCTCCTTAAAAACTTTTATGTAAAGAACTTAATGGGAGGTGTTTTTGCCTCCCAGGTATTGTAATAATACTTTTCAGCACTCGCTTTACGCTCTGGTCTGTATTAAATGACTTACTCTTACTTTTCAATAAATGTAAGTTTATGTAATCACTTCCGCATTTCCGCATCTCCGATGAACATACTGTCTGTCAGACGGGTGAAACGTTCCTGGAAAGGTAAGAGACAAGATACCGAACTTGTCAAGTGATTCAGGAACATCTACAGGGTTGTCTGATGTCTGTTGGACAAGGACAACTGTAGGTGGGCCTAATGACTTGGGAGGTTCCGTCACAGCTGGTATCGGAGCGTAGCCCTTCTTGGCAGATACTATGTAGCATCTTCAAAGAGGATTTTTTTAAACTTATCTGGAAAAAATTTCTTCTCTTCTTACCTAAGCATCTCTGAAGAGTTTATTTCAAAGACCAGATAGGAAGAGTGCGATGTATAGAAGGTTGAATCAACTAAGGTTGATTCTGTAATTAATCATGCATCATGCTAAGAATTGTACTAATAAATTTCCCCCGTAGAAAATGCCGCCGCGTACAAGGAAAACGGCGCGAAAGCATACTGGGCCTATCGGTGTACCTCGACACCAACTTGCCCCACGGGAGCAAGATAGCAGTAGCAGAAGCAACGATCCAATTGGGGATCTCGAAGCCCGCGTGAATCAACTTCAAACAGAGTTACAACGCAGGACCAATTTATGGGTTGCGGATGGCGACCAAATAAATGAATTAAGAAGTTACATCCGCACCCTGCAAGATCAACTTGCTGATCGAGATTTGGCACTTGATTGGGCAGTACAGTCTCGTTCAGTAGCTTGGGCTAAGGAAGCAAAGGCTCGAGCACGAGTCGAAGAACTTAGCACTGCTATTGACAACTTACAGGCATATTGCAATACTTTACATGAGGAAGTTTATGTACTGTATTCACAATTACACCCACATGTCCCTGCGGATCCTGTCAGGTCAGAAGCCGGACCCTCGCATGATGCGGGAGAAGCGCTTGGTGGTGAGTTAGACCTTTTTAGGCCCCCTCCTTCTATGAGGCTAGTCGATGAATGGTCTCCCATACCTGACAATGAAGCTGCCAAGAGCAACCAGAAGCAGGAGCAGTAGTGTAGCTTGTAGAAATAGAAGTAGTATGATGTATAATAGGTTGAACTATTGTATTATGGGTAATGTATCCTATTGTATAACATCGAGTCTGTATCATTACTTTTGATAGTAATGTTAAATGGAAGGTTTCTCTGGCATATTATATTTATTTCAAATGTTCTTTGCCTCAGATGCCTACCAGGACTCGAGGACAGGATGCAGCAGGAACTTTTGGGGGAAGGGAGGTTACTCCAAATCCACCTCCGGTTCCTCCCACATTGGCCGAGGCGATTGTCGCCTTGGTGAACGCAACTGCAGACAATACCCGCTTTTTGAGAGAAATGGCGGGCCAACAATTCCAGCAGCAGGGTGGAAGGGGTTATCAGCAAGGCCCCCTGAAACCACATATTTGGATTTCTCTGAAACCCGTCCACCACTATTTGTCAAGGCTGAGGACCGGTTGGAAGCTGATGAATGGATACGGGTTATAGAGAAAAAATTTGGTCTTCTCCGCTGTTCAGAGACACAGAAGCCTTTGTTTGCAGCGCAACAACTGCGCGGCCCTGCCAGCACTTGGTGGGGAAATTTTGTGGCTGTTCAACCTGCTAATCATCAAGTAACCTAGGAAGAATTTGAAGTGGCCTTCCACGAGCACTATATACCCGAAGGTGTTCTACATATCAAGCAAGAAGAGTTCATGAAGCTAAAACAAGGAGGAGATACTGTCAATCAATATCTCAATAAGTCTAATCACCTGTCGCAATACGCAATCGATCAGGTGAACACTGATTTAAAGAAGAAGAATTGCTTTATGAGAGGTCTAAATGATCGATTGCAGAGAAAAATGGCGGCCTGCATAGATCTTACGTATGGGAAGGCTGTCAGCACAACCCTATCTGTTGAAGCAAAATATGCAGGTTCCGGGAAGAACAAGGGATTTGGTGGTATGAAGCCTAATCAGGGCCAGGCAAAAAGGCAACGGTTTGTGATCCGGCCTTCTAGCCAAAATCGCTCTTTTTCTCGACCGCCCTCATTCCCTTTCAAGCAGCCAATTATTATTCGTCCCAACAATGCCCCCACCACCCCAAGTCAGCCGGGTGCCCCGGGCACTCGATTTCCTGCTTTGCCCAGCTCCACAACCGGGTGTTTTAATTGTGGCAAGTCTGGACATTTCATCAAGGATTGCCCATATCCCAAGCAAAATCAATCAAATGCTCAGCAAGGATCTGGGAAATCAACTCAGCCCAAGGGAAATAATGTGGGGAAGAATACAAAGAAGACGAGACGGATATACTATACTCAAGTAGCCACTACACCGGAAGGTGAACCGGTGATGATGAGTACGTTTCTCGTGGCCAGTCACCCTGCAATTATTCTTTTTGATTCCGGTGCTTCACATACCTTTATTAGCAAGAATTTTGTGGAGCAACATCACATTTCATGTCATGAATCAAAAGAAGGGTTTAAAATTCATTCACCTGGGGGACACATTTTTACTAGAGAAGTGGCCTATCAAGTGCCAGTAACAATGGCCGGACGGAACTTTCCTGCAAACATGATTGTTCTGAAAGGCCAGGATATAGATGTAATTTTGGGTATGAATTAGTTAACCCAACATAAGGCAATTCTCAACACTGAATTGAGAACCGTCAGGTTGAGCTATAATCAAGAAGAGATTCTTTTGTCCATCCCCATAACCAATCCAGCCAAAGCTTCTGGTAGAATATATGTAGCCATTGTACCGGAGATCAAGGATATTCCGGTAGTATGTGAATTTCCAGATGTATTTCCAGAAGATTTGCCTGGACTGCCCCCTGAGAGAGATGTAGAATTTGTAATTGAGTTAAAGCCCGGTATGGCTCCCATTTCCCGAAGATCGTACCATATGCCCCCTAATGAGTTGGAAGAATTGAAGATTCAATTGCAAGATCTACTGAATAAAGGATTCATCCGGCCAAGCTCATCTCCATGGGGTTGCCCCGCCATTTTTGTTAAGAAGAAGGATCAAACCTTACGAATGTGCGTGGATTATCGACCCCTGAATGAGGTCACCATCAAGAACAAGTACCCTCTTCCGAGGATTGACATCTTATTTGATCAACTGACCAGGGCGAGGGTATTCTCTAAGATTGATCTCAGGTCGGGCTATCACCAAATCTGTATTCGGCCCGAGGATATACCGAAGACCGCGTTTACTACGCGGTATGGTTTATTTGAATATTTGGTAATGTCCTTCGGGCTAACAAATGCTCCTGCCCATTTCACTTATTTGATGAACTCGGTGTTCATGCCCGAGTTAGACAAGTTCGTGGTGGTCTTCATCGACGATATCTTGATATATTCCAAAAATGAAGAGGAGCATGCTCAACATTTGCGGATTGTATTGACGCGCTTGAGGGAACATCAGTTATACGCCAAGTTCAGCAAGTGCGCGTTCTGGCTGGAGGAAATTCAATTTTTGGGGCACGTGTTATCTGCCAAGGGAATTGCGGTAGATCCTAGCAAAGTCCAGGATATTCTGGAGTGGAAACCCCCAACCACTGTTCACCAAGTCCGGAGTTTTCTTGGACTAGCTGGATATTATCGCAGATTCATACCAGATTTTTCTAAGCTTGTGAAGCCAATCACAAGTTTATTGAAGAATGATATTAAATTCAATTGGTCTTCTAAGTGTAATGAAGCTTTTGAGCAATTGAAGACATTATTAACCACTGCTCCGGTATTGGCTCAACCGGACATCACCAAGCCTTTTGATGTATATTGTGATGCGTCAGGCAGTGGACTCGGCTGTGTATTAATGCAAGAGGGCCGAGTAATTGCATATGCTTCAAGGCAGTTGCGCCAACATGAGGAGCATTACCCAACTCATGATCTGGAGCTAGCTGCTGTGGTTCATGCCCTAAAAATTTGGCGTCATTATCTGCTGGGAAATATCTGTCATATTTATATAGATCATAAAAGCTTGAAGTATATCTTCACCCAGTCAGAATTAAATATGAGGCAAAGGCGATGGCTTGAGCTTATTAAGGACTATGAACTAGAAATTCATTATCACCCAGGCAAAGCCAATGTTGTGGCAGATGCACTGAGCCGTAAGGTTTCCTGCCACTATCTTATGGTGAAGACCTCTGACAACACTTTATGTCAAGAGATGGAAAAGCTAAACCTAGGGATGGTCCAACAAGGAACCCTGAATCAGCTAAAGCTTGAGTCTATCATCTTGCAAAGAATAATTGATGCTCAAAAGGATAATGTGGGTATGAAGCACATACGGGAGAAGATAAGGGTTGGAACAGTCAAATGTTTCAAAGAAGACGATCAAGGTGTGATATGGTTCAATAACCACATACTAGTGCCAAAGAATGAAGAACTCCGCCAGCAAATCTTAGATGAAGCACATCTTAGTCGCTATTCTATTCATCCGGGAAGCACTAAGATGTATCATGATCTCAAGCAGCATTACTGGTGGACGAAGATGAAAATTGAAATTGCACGCTATGTGGCTAGGTGTGACACTTGCAGACGTGTCAAAGCCATACACATGAAAACTGCTGGTCCATTACAATCTTTGCCGATCCCAACATGGAAATGGGAAGACATAAGTATGGACTTTATCGTGGGATTGCCCAGGACTGCAAAAGGGTATGATTCTATCTGGGTTATAATTGATCGGCTTACGAAGATTGCTCACTTTCTGCCGGTCAAGACAGATTCCCCAGTTACTGTCTATGCCCAATTGTACATTGCTCGTATTCTTAGTCTGCATGGTGTTCGGAAGACCATAGTGTCGGATCGTGGACCTCCATTTGTAGCCAAGTTTTGGGAAGCACTTCACAAATCCTTGGGTACTAAGTTGCTCCATAGTTCGGCATATCATCCACAAACCAATGGACAGACTGAGAGGATTAATCAAGTACTCGAAGATATGTTGCGAGCATGTGTTCTGGACTTCTCACCAAAATGGGATGAATGTTTGCCTTTGGCGGAGTTTTCATATAATAATAGCTATCAAGAAAGTATCTAGATGGCACCTTTTGAAGCTTTATATGGGCGACGGTGTCGAACTCCGCTAAATTGGTCTGAACATGGAGAAAGGTATTTCTTTAGGCCTGATATAGTGAAGGAGGCCGAGGAAAAGGTTCAGAAAATTATTCATAATCTGAAGAAAGCCCAAGCTCGGCAGAAGAGCTATGCAGACAAATGACGAATGCCCTTGTATTTTCTTGAAGGGGACTATGTCTACTTGAAGGTTTCGCCAATGAAGGGAGTATCGCGTTTTGGGATAAAAGGAAAGCTTGCACCCAGGTACATTGGTCCATTTCCTATACTTCAAAGATATGGGCCAGTGGTGTATCTACTTTAGCTCCCCGAAGCATTGTCTGCTGTACATAATGTGTTCCATGTGTCACAATTGAAGAAG
Source organism: Zea luxurians (assembly GCA_029449295.1). Classification (NCBI taxonomy): domain Eukaryota; kingdom Viridiplantae; phylum Streptophyta; class Magnoliopsida; order Poales; family Poaceae; genus Zea; species Zea luxurians. Next base: position 30,167,809 of record JAOPSE010000001.1, on the reverse strand, counting down.
TGTCTTCGGGTTCCCAATCGAACCGTTGAAGTAACAGATGTTGTCCTAGAACCAGATTTAACATAATCGGAACATCCTATTCGAGTTCTGGATCAAAAGGACAGGGTTACCCGGAGAAAAACTCTCAAGTTTTATAAGATACAGTGGAACCAACATTCTGAAGAAGAGGCTACATGGGAAACTCAAGACTTTTTAGATAAGAATTTCCTAGGCTTTCTAGCCTCATGTAATTTGTAAAGTATATTTAGTATTGTAATAAAGAAGTGACCCCCACACCACCCCCTGCCTTGTACCAGAAATAAGGGAATAAAGATGTGACACATTTCCTTTTCCATTACTCACCCTAGGACTTTTAATCTCGGGACGAGATTCTTTAATGGGGGGGAGGATGTAACACCCCTGGTGTTACTGTAATTAAAACTTGAGCATGGCATCATAAACATTGGCATTGCATATGTTTGACATACCTAGAATGCATTCACTAGGTAAAAATTTCAAACAAGTGTATTGTTTTTAGTGTTTTGCAAATAGGACCCTGGATAGGGAACCTGACCCTAAATAAGGCTCATAGGGGTAAAACTTAACCCAAATGAAGAAAACCTAAAAGCTTTAAGGGAAGGGTCACAAAATGATCCCAAGACTTAAGTGGAATTACATTTATACCCCTGGGATACCAGAAACCCTAAATGGAACCCTGGAAAACCCTAAAACCAAACCCTAGGGACCTATGTGCAAAATTGGTGCACATTTGGACTTAAGTGCAAAAATTAAGTTAAATAAGTATCTTAAGTCACTTGGTTCCCTAAGGTGTGATTTTGGAAACCAAACCCTAAGAATTGGGCTTATTTGCAAAAAGGTCCCTAGTTGAGAAATTAGTCTAAGTCTGGATTTCAGTGTAGTTTGCTCAACTTTGGAGCCTGGTATCTTTCAAAATATAGGGTTTTTGCCCTGGGATACCACATCAAACTTGTAGACCTATTAATGGATAACAAGTTTGCTTAAGAGTGCAAGCCATGTTCTTATGAGCAATTTGGAGATAATTCAGCTCAAAGTCAGGCTGTCAGGCAATCCCTGGACTGAATTTTCAGTAGCAGTGTGATGGGGTGAACTTTGAGCTCGATTTTGAATGGGATTCAGTGACTATTTGATGGTAAGCATTGTGGCAAAGATGAAGATTAACTATAGCTCTACAACTTTGGTACAGAGGTTTGATGAAGTTCACATGCAAATTTTAGAGAAAATGTGACCAAAACATGATCTGTCAGGTGCTCTGATGAGGTCTCGCCATGGTACAGTGTCCCCAACGGATCAGATCGAGAGCAGCAGAAAAATCCCACCGCCGGTGACCCCTCCGCCGCGATTTGCGTCGCCGGCCTTAAGATTCGCGTGCGGGGTGGATTGATAACGTTGCGGGGTAAGGATCCTCGCCGACGGTGAGCTGGAGATCACTCCGGTGACTCACCGTGGCGTTCTCTTTTACTTTGCGGCGGAGCGGATTAGCTGGCCGGTGAGCCACCACCTCCCAGCCTTGCGCCGCGTGGCTTTGCTTTCCACCGCGTCGCCGTGGCTCCTTACATCCATCAAACCATCGCCGGTGAACACGCCACGACTGCGGACACGAATCCACTGCACCACGGTTCTTCCTCACTTCCGACCGCCACACATCAACGTCCAAATTCACGATCATCGCCGAAGAGCCCTATAAATTGAAGCCCCTGCTAGCTCCGCAAGGTCATCCTCCACCCAGCCACCGCTAATCGCTAGCAGTCCTTCGCCAGAGCTCGCGAATTTTGAATTCGCCCCAAATCAACTCTCTGCCACCGTAAACCACCCATCACCGCGGCCAGCCTTCCCCAGGTTGCTCATTCCCTTCTCGTTCCTGTTCTAGCACCCTTACATGTTGGTGATGCTCCCCGACCCCTTTAATCGAACCGAACCGCCAGGGATCGCCGGGAACACAACGCTCTAGCCGCCATGCTCTCGGTCACCGTGGCCAGAGCTCCTTAGTTGGTCATTAGTGCAATTAAGTTACCGGAAAAGCTTAGGATAGGTCCGATTTGGTGTCTGTCGCTCGGGAGCGCCGATCATCGCCTCAATCGGCCGGTACAGTGGCTCACCGGAGCGCGGCTGCGTTCACCGACGTCGTGGACCACGGGATGTAAAGAATTAGAAGCCTGAGGACTTATCTGCAATATGTCAGTGACTTAGTGCAATAGTGAATGGACCTATTTCTGTTTAGCCGTTAAAGCCGAGGACCTTTCTGCGAAGTCGCCAGCGCGGGCGCGCGCGCGGGCGCCTTTCCCCTCTGGACTGGGCCGCTGGGCTGAAACCAGCCCAACACTGTTCAACCCTTTTCCCTTTTCTTTTTCAGAAGAACTTTAAAAATATGTAGAAAATTGTGGGAAAATGGTAAAATTGTGAAACTAATTTTCCTAGACTTCTTATTTTTCATAGAATTTAATAAAAATAGTTTCATGATTTTTAGATTAAATAAGGAATTTTAAGGCATTTTAAGCAGTTTAAAGAAGTAGTTCTGGATTTTTAGAAAATAGATAATAATCCCAAAATTGCCCAAACTTTTTACGTAAGCTCTACACATTATTAAGAGGCCTTGGGTAGAATTTGGGTTGATTTGGACCTTGTTTGATAACTAGAACCCAAAACCCCTCCTGCCTTGTGAACTCCTTTACTGACTCCGGAAACCCTAAGTTCTCGGAGTTCCGTGAAGGAAAATTGTATTCAAGACTTAGATGATAAGTTTATATCATCTTTGCATCCTCATGAGCATTACATGGCATTCATTCTTATACATATATGTGGTTATGATTAGAACACGAGGAAGAAGTGGAAGCCACTGAAGAGCAAGTACCACCACCTTTGGACACTCAGGCTGAGAATTGTTTCTACTTCGATATTTGTGGATCCGAGCCTGACTCACCCATAAACAAAGGCAAGCCCCGGTGCATTTGCCACCTTCCTTGATGTTTTTAAAATCTTTCTCACTTGATTGGTGCATTAAGTGATAGGAGTTGATTGCTAAAACAATTCTTGCATTACCTTCCTTGAGTTTGATTACCTTCTTTGATCACCCGTTTTACAAAGGATTTTGATGCTTAGCCTTGCTTTAGTAAAATAAAAATGTTTTGTTTTTACAAAAGATGATGTGGCAAAAGTGGTTGGGATGTTTTTGAAAACAAAACTTGATGGTGGATCCATCATGGCCATGATGGGTCCAACATCGGAAAAGATGTACCTATGCCAGGTACCAACCTTTGGGGTTAAATGATTAAGCTGAGACCGGGTGGGTGACTTGCACGAGAAAGAGTCTCGGTGTAGTGTCTCCGTCTGAGTCGATTAAGGGTCGTCTCGATGTAAGCCTGCTGACCGAGGACTCTTTAACTGGTCATATGCCTCGTCATGGGTAAGCTTTGCCTCGGGCGGACTAAGGCCAGAATAAGATAACACGAAATGGGCGTGGAGCGGTGGCGAGAGTAGCGTGTACCCTCTGTGGCAAGAGGCTGGACGGTGGTGTATCTGTGCTCTCGGTTTGCGTGAACCTGATCTGGTCTTAAGAAACTCGGTGGCGGGTTGACATATGCAAGGGTTAAGTGCTACATATGTCGTGTGATCGGAGATCCTCAGCTGAGTATAATCGATTCGGATCGCCGTACCTCCGCGGTTATGGAGACTTGGCCACTGACTTACACGTAGCAATCTAGTGAAGATGAAGGGTTGATAAGAAATTGGCTAGTGCAGGTCAAGTGATTGAACTAGGGTAGAAAGAACTCTAGTTGCAGGTAATTTTACTTAACCTGACAATAAAATTAGATTTAAGGATCCACTTTAGTAAGCAATTCTGCAAACAGAGTATTTGACTATTGAAAGGCCTTACCTTGACTCTCATACCCTTGAGAGTCTTTTCTTTAGTCGGATAAGACTTGCTGAGTAATCCCATACTCAGGGTTTATTCCCCCGTTGTTTTTAGGTGAGGAAACAACAAACTTTTGTTGTTTTTGTACGAAGGTGGTGAAAAATGAGGACAATCAAGAATGAAGCTGCTCGAGGACCGGGTCCTCCTTAAAAACTTTTATGTAAAGAACTTAATGGGAGGAGTTTTTGCCTCCCAGGTATTGTAATAATACTTTTCAGCACTCGCTTTACGCTCTGGTCTGTATTAAATGACTTACTCTTACTTTTCAATAAATGTAAGTTTATGTAATCACTTTCGCATTTCCGCATCTTCGATGAACATACTGTCTGTCAGACGGGTGAAACGTACGTTCCTGGAAAGGTAAGAGACAAAATACCGAACTTGTCAAGTGATTCAGGAACATCTACATGATTGTCTGATGTCTGTTGGACAAGGACAACTATAGGTGGGCCTAATGACTTGGGAGGTTCCGTCACAGCTTATTTTCCATACACCGTGTAGGGATTGCCGGTCCCCGGTCGCGCAGGTGCTCCCCTGCACCCCGCTGCCGATCCGTTCCACACCTGGAAAGCAACGCCGGTTTTCTATATTGATGTGAAAATAGGTGCTCTCATGGACACAAGAAATCGGTTCAAAACTATTTTGGTAGCGAATTAAAAAAATCTATTTTTACCGTCCACAAAATCATGGAAAACTTGCTATCATATAAAAATAGCATGCGCAATTCTAAATCATGTGTATCCGAATACACGTATACCCCTCCATCCCACATGATACGATGACTATAGATGACCAATTAGCACTAATACGATGGGCTAGCCCAGACACAACACGAAAAAACACGGTCCTGACACGATCCAGCCTGTCTAGTATAGTGCTGTGTCTGGGCCACAATCTCGATCCATAGTACTGATATGGGCACAACACGATTACATTTTTATTTTAAAATTAATAGTTTACAAATATTAAGTATAAAAATTCAACATATAACATAATAAAACTATAACCGCACTGGCTTGGTGGGTGTGTTTAAGTCTCTCATACACTTGGGTTTGTGTTTAAACCCCCATAGTTACACATTTTTTGCTGAATTATACAATATACTCAAATGAGCCAACGTGCTACCTAGGCTGCTATCGCGGCATGTGGGCCCATCCGGCACAGCAAGGTTCGCTAGCCAAGCCTGGTGGGTCATGCCTAAAACACTCAAATGGGCCAACGTGCTACCGGGCCGATCCGACACGGCTAGCAGGCCGACGAGTCGTGCCTAGACCGCTACCACGGCATGTGGGCCCGTCCGGCACAGCAAGGATCGCTAGCCGGGCCTGGTGGGCCGTACCTAAACGGGTCAGGCCGGACCGGCCTGTTTGGCATCTATAATGATGACAATCAAGCCCTAGATAATTGAGAATTACACACATCATCAATGCATCTCACTTTAGTAACAAAAAAAATAAAATGTCATGTAGAGTTGCCATGAATAAATGTCCCAACAAACTAGAGCTAAAGTCATGCCCTGCCTTCATATATGCATAGTGATTTTTTGGGCACACTATACCATTTATTGATGATGCAAAAACAGAAGCAGTATTTTTAGAGAGAGAAAAGAGAAACAATATTTTTCAGCCAGGATAGATGTGCAGCTTTCATCCGAAGCCCCTGGTCATCTCAGGATATCTATAAGCTTTCTCCCTTTTTGCTGGAAATCGTTGTCAGCTCTGATGTACTCATCCATCTTATGAAAAAGCTTCTCTGGGGTTTGGGGAGGCTTTCTAGTAAAATATTGTGTCATTGGGCCTTGATGAAGTCCCTTGGCTTTAATGACGATCTCATTTGGTACTATTGGTGCCTGAGCTCTGAGACACAGAAACCTTCGGACATATGCTTGCAGATACTCCTCATGGTCGTGTGTACACTGGAATAAGGCTTGAGTGGTCACTAGCTTCGTCTGAAACCCCTGAAAGCTAGTGACCAACATATCCTTCAACTTCTGCCATGGCGTAATTGTATCTAGCTTAAGAGAAGAATACCAAGTTTGAGCAACACTTTTGACTGCCGTTACGAAGGATTTTACCATGATAGTGGTGTTCCCACCATATGATGATATGGTTGCTTCGTAGCTTATGAGAAACTGCTTCAGGTCCGAGTGACCGTCGTACATGGGAAGCTAGGGTGGCTTTTATAAAGGTGGCCATGGGGTAGCTTGCAACTCTGTAGCTAGAGGGGAAGCATCATCAAAAGCAATGAAAGTCGTCATACCATATGTCATCATGGTGAGGGCCTTCTTGACGAAGGTCTCTCTGTTGTGGGTTATGCCCTTGTTCATTGTCTTGTGCGATGTGTCACATTTCTTTGGCTGCTTCGTCAATCTTTTTCTGGAGCTCAGCCAGCTGAAGCATCTTCTCCCTTCTTTTCTCCACTTGCTGATGAATAGCTTCTAGATCCCTGATCTCTTGATCCAAGTCTTCGTCTTGTGGTGTTGGACTAGTAACTTTCCTCTTCTGGCTTTGAGCCTCCCTTAGAAGGAGCCCATCTTGATTGGTGCCCAGAGGAGCAAGGACAACCCCTGGCGCCGCTGTCTTCTTTGGTGACATGACGAAGGTGGTTGTAGAGTTCTCTTAACGAAGGTGGTCATTTGAGTTCACCGGAGGTGGGCGCCAATGTTGCTTCTTGTTTTTTATTACTGAATCATAAAACAAGGCAACACAATTGTTAAACGTTAAGGACCTTCCTCCTTCGAAGCATTATCTCCTTTCGAGTATAATGGGTCTCGGACGAAGGTCATGAAGAACAAGTCTTCATCATTCATAAATATGATAATATAGTTACAGATGTAACATTATACTAATTATTCATTCCATATCAAATGTTAAACAACATCAAGATCCATCTAATATATTGACAAAGTGAAACATAATGTACATTATATTTGTACCTTCGGTTTGCTCGAAGACGAAATCGTTAATGCAATTCCAATCCACCGCGAACAGTATGGGGGTACTGTTCATCTATTTATAGGCAATCGCACAGCTTCATGTGATATTACATTCATGCCCTCATGGATTACACACAAAGTTTACAATTATCCTAGGGGTAATATTGTCATTTGCACTTAGCAGCTTGAACAACACCTTCTCCTTGTGTCACCTTCCTGCGTCAACGTAACGAAGCTTGCTTCGTCATGCTTCCATTGATCTGCGCCAAAGCTTTTCTAGTGACGAAGCTCCTATAACACTTAGTAACATGCTGATAACGGATGGTTAGCTGCGTTTTGAGGACCTTCAGAAGACGAAGGCCCCCAACAATCTTATCGTGCAGAACATTGAAAAGAATTTCTTCTGCTTTATTAGTCACATAAATAAGTACTTATGTAAATTGCTTGGTGTTGCTTATTATGTTTCTTACTGTTATCATCATAGACCTGCTTTAGTACTATAGATAGATGGATCAAATTTGGATCAGTATTCCAAGCTGTCGTAGGGCTCGTTTGGGTTTGCTCTGCTCCATGATTCTTTAGCTCCGAGAGCTAATTCTCCAATAGAGTGATTCCAAATGATTCTCAAGTTGAAGGGAATCTTTTTGAAGAAAACCATTTGGCAAATTGCGCATGAAGGGATTCCTGAGGGGTTGGAGTGTGGGGAGCAGGTTGGGAGCAACAGGAAGCAGGTTTTTTTGGCTCCCACTCTCTAGTATAGAATAGAGACTAGATTCACTTCACTCCAACCATGGAACAACTTAGTTTTAGCCATTTGACTTCCTAGAAGTGATTATCATTGGGAGCATAGGTGTGGGAGCTCTGCCAAACGCCCCCATAACCATCATTTGATTCAGATTATCGTCCCTTTTAGGCCTCTTTGGAATCTTCGAGATACATGAATTTTAGAGAAATCAGTTCGCTTTCGCAGAAAAAACACACACGGAAAACAAGAAAAATACTCGCATTCCAAAGAGGCTATGGTAATATATCGTTGGACAAAACCCTATCAACAATGAGCTATAAAGACTGTGTTACTGTGTGCTCAAATAGACGGTCTCTGTTTACGATGTAACCTGGTTGCTTGTTGTTGAGCACCAAAATGGGCCGAGCGGACGGTCCGGCCCTGAGGCCGGACGGTACGCGGTCTAGACAGTCCATGCTGGTGGCACGGATGGTCCACGCGCACGCAGAATCATTTAGGAATCCTAGTTTCTTGCAGGATTTGTTAGCTAAATCTATGGGGTTAACTCAGGAAACGACTTGTAATGGGTCTAGACCTCCCCTTTATATACATGGATGGCTACGACCGATTGGGACACCAATAATCGATCAATTAATCAATATACATCTAGTTCTTTACATTTTGCCCTAGGAGTAGACAGTAAATTAAATTCCTTTCTCTAAATCTTCACCTCTCTCCGGCTCTATGTCGATTAGAGGCGTCTTGGATGGCCTACCGATCCCACGAAGAACCCTTAGGATCTCCTCTCCTTCTCGACGGGGTCCCTCCCGAGAGTGAGATTCAGGTGTCGTCGGCGAACTCCGCTGCCTTGCACACATGCGGACCGCCTCCGTAGAGAGCACCACCACCAGTTCTCATCGTAGTGATTGGTGCCCGGATCGACGCCAACACTTGTCTTAGATAACCTAGGTACGAAAATGACTTTGGGTTCTTAATAAGATCAGGTCAATCTTATCATTAGTCACTTTCATCTTGAATCTATAAAGTTTCGTGCGTAGGATGCACAATAATGTACGCAAGGGTTTCTAGTATATAATGAACACGTGTGTAATATTCGCTGCTAGAGCAAAACTCTGGACGAGTTTCACATGCTATATCTCTATATTTGTACCTAATATTAAAGAGCAAAAACTTCTGTCTTTTTCTTTCGTTTGGCTAGCCCAATGCCCACTCACTCACGTCCCACCAGGGATTACATTCTTGTTTCGAGATCCGAAAAAACCGTTTTGTTGATCAAAATTTGACTTTTATATTTTCACATTTGTAACCGAAATACATAAAATACGGGCGTCTTTTTCGTTTCTCGCTCTATAGCGAGAACGAGAAAAACTAGGCGAAATTCGTTGTTTCTCGGTCAAGAAGGTAATTAATGCGTCCCACACACCGCACATGGCTTCACCTCCCATCGCTCCACTGTCATCTGTGTCACCTTTTTTTCTTCCGTTCACCTCTTTCTGCTCCCCAATATTTAAATGGTAAAGAACAAAAATTATACACAAACTAGCAAAATCATGTATGTTGTTACAATTTTTATTTATGTTTGAGTATAGAATATATGAAATACAAAGATATGTGTGTTCTATCGACTAGTGGGTGTGAATGTGAGTTTGGAGCTAACAATCATGGTAAAAATCTCCATTTGTGTATAATTTTAGCTTTTTACCATTAAAATGCGGGGGAGCACGATGGCGGTAGAAACCGTGCAAACTAGTGCTTTATATAGTATAGATTTATGCATAATCTTAGCTTTTTACTATTTAAATGTGGAAGAGCACGATGATGGTGGAAACCATGGAAAATGGTACTTTATATAGTAGATAAGAGATGGGGATTTGAACCCCCACGTAGCCAACAAAACACACGTCTTCGTGTTTTATACTCTATATTCAACCATAAGTGGAAAGCGTAGCAAATGTAAAGGCACCAAACTAGGAAAAAGGCCTAATGCATAGTTTTAGCCTTTTACCATTTAAATGTGTGGGGGGCAATGACGGTAGAAACCATGAAAACTAGTGCTTTTATATAGTATAGATTTATGCATAATTTTATCTTTTTTACCATTTGTGTGGGACAAATATCCCCTGGGTCCACTAAAAGGCAAGAAGGCCTCGCGCGGGGCCTTGGGCTAGTTACCTCGTAAGGCCATCCCTTCGTGGGCCGGGTCAGAACTACTGGCGGAGTGGGTCGACCCAAGAAAGAAGCAGACTCAGGCAACCCGTCAGACTCGTGCGCTATCCGCAGCAACCGCCCGACTTTCCCGCGCACGGTGCCCTTGAATATCGGGGCGGACTAGGGATAAGTCGGTAAGATTGTAGGAAGACCAGTTTAGTCGGTTCACTATTATTTAGGATATACATAATCCTCATGTACGCATGGAGTGCCCCACGGTCGAGTACATAAGGCCTAGGGGTTACCCCATCATTTCCATCGACATCTACATATCTCATTAGCTTTTCTCCATTCAGGAGACTTCACTTGTAACCCACCACATAAAGATCCACACCAGAAAGTAGGGTATTACGCCTCTCCAAGTGGCCCGAACCTGTACAAAATTGCTTGTCCTTCTCTCGTGCATCTAGCACGAACCATTGAGCTACAGTCGACATAGTGGATGAGAAGGGAACTTTGCACCGCATAGGAGACCCACCGGAGAAGAAGCTTTCCTCGGAGATCCCCGAGAAAACCGGAGCAGAACAACGGGTGGCGCAGCCTCCCGTGCCCCAAGCAAAGATCACCCTTTACAAACTAAAATTCAGGAGCTTACCTACCCGAAGAACTCCGCTGTCCACCTCGCCCACAAAGGAGTGGACACGGATCACTAGAAAGAAGGAGGCAAACGTCCCGAGTAAGGGGATAGGACCTCGCCGAGTCATCTTTCTGGCACCTTCGCCCTCAAAGGAGGACGAAAATAAACATGCCATCACAGTAGCTCCTTTCTACCCCGACATCCTCTTCATCGGGGGAAGATTGGAGTCATGTCCCATCTCCGATGACGAGCCGACCATGCAAGGGGAAGAACCTCCCTAGCGTGAAGCGCGGTGACGAAGGAACAGACGCTGGAATGTTCGGCGACATCACGAGGCTGGGGAGCGGGACCCGGCATAGCCCGTATCTCGGGATGAAGTTTCATAAGTGGGAGAAACTCCCGACAAGCAAGTACACCGAGAAATACGGAATTCTTGCCGTCGTGATCGCCGACAGGCTCAGGACCGAGAGAGGGAGCAAGCCGAGCAAGGCACAAGGTTGCGCCGAGAGAACCCTCTCTTCGCTCGAAACCTAAACCCCAACTTTGCTCGCGCATTGAACACGCGGAGTGAAGTTGGAGGGGTGCTGGCACAGATAGCTGATGGCCTCCCACGAACTCCAGACGCAGAAGGCTATCGGTGGCTGCTTACTCAAGCAACTAATCACCTTCTGCCCATTGCTCATCCCCCGAGCGACCTACGTCACGCCATCAACAGCCGACGAGACGCGCGGAGCTCCATCAATGCTTCACGCGACCGACGGCACAAAACTGAGATAAGGCGCCGGGAGGAGTATGACCGGGACCATGGCATCCCGGCTCGAAGTCGCGCTACCCGAGTTGAGTCGGTTGCGGTCTCGACCAGTGGCCTGACCCAGGGACGGTCGAGATGACACACCATCGGATCCCCCTGGGACTGACCTCACGAACGCCGACATGAAGACACATGTGGGGTCTCCGAGCTTACTCCGCGCCTCCGGGCCATCCAGTGCCTCCCCCCAACTTCAAAGTCTCCAACGTCGACAAGTACGAGCCCAAACAGGACCCGGTGGCTGGTTGGCTGTCTACACAATCATCGCTCGGGCCGCCGGGGCGACGGAAGACGTAATGGCAGCGTATTTGCCCATTGTTCTGGGGCAAGACGCACTGCAGTGGCTACGACATCTGCCACGACACTGCATCGACAATTGGAGCGACTTCAATCAGCGTTTCATCGCCAACTTCCAGTCCCTCTCTGACAAGCTGGCACAGCCATGGGACCTCAAGTCCATCAGGCGCCAGGGCGATGAAACACTCCGGTCATACCTCAATAGGTTTCAGACCATGAGGAACCGCATTCCCGAAGTTGTCAAGGCAGTGGTGATTGAAGATTTCTATTGGGATCCATTGACTCGGCCTTCGTCTGAGCCATACTGCAGAAAGCGCCCGCCACCTCCGAACAACTGTTTCGAGAGGCAGACCTCTACATCACCACTAACGAGCAGGCCTAGGACCTCATCGGAGGTATGAAACCTGCACCACCCGTGCCACAGCGCGACACAAACCAGCAACCTAACAGACGCTAGGAGAAGAGGCCTCGTGAGGAGGTACACGCTGCTGGACCACCCATCGCTGGAGCCCGTGGTGTGCCCCGCGGAGGTGTACGGACACTAGATGAAATCCTCGTCGTCCAGTGCCCGTACCACAAGGACACGCGCCACACCCTATGGAACTACAGGGATTTCAAGCACTCTATCGGGCATGGCCGACCATTCTAGCCTCTACCACCTCCCCCACCGTGAGGAGGGCCTGGCGAGCCCAGGCAGCCTCAGCAGCAAGAAGGGGGAGGGGGCAGAGCATTCCCGCGTGTTGACAGGGAGGTCAGCGTCATCTTTGAAGGACACAGAGCACAGGAGAACAGGAGGCAACAAAAGCTTAACGACCGACAGGTCCTGGCGGCAACCACTAGTGCCTCGGCTCCTTATCGGTGGTCGGAGCACGCAATAACCTTCAGCCGAGCGGATCAATGGCTCAACTTCGACCACCCCGGCAAGTACCTTCTCCATGTTGATCCAGTGATCTGAGAAAGGTGGGTGAAGAAAGTACTAGTGGACAGGGGAAGTAGCATTAACGTTACCTTCCCCTGGACGCTCCTAGCCTTGGGGATCACACTCAAAGACCTCATTGAGTCAGATAATCCCTTCTTCGGTATCGTGCCGACTGAAGGGGAGTACCCACTCGGGCACATCTACATGCTTGTCACCTTCGAGACTCCGGAGAACTACAGAACCGAGTTCCTGAGGTTCGAGGTGGCATGCTTCGACTACGGATACAACGCCATCATCGGCAGGCCGGGACTGGCAAAGTTCATGGCCATTCCGCATTACTCGTACATGATATTGAAGATGCCGGGACCTCAAGGAATCATCACTGTGCACGCTGACTTCCAAGGCACCGCAGAGTGCTTTTGGGGAGCAATCCAAGTAGCCCTCACTGCTAGGCCCCCGACAGCTCCCCTCGCACAGGCAAACATCAGGTCGGAGGAGGAGGGTCTCACAATACCCACCAATGAAGCTCAGGTTGTGACCTCTATACGACCGACTGAAGAGACTAAGAGGATCAATCTAGGATTCGTTGATGAGCGCAAGACCGCCATCATCAGTTCCAGCCTTGATGACAAATAGCAAAGTGTGCTCGTCCGGTTCCTGCAAGATAACCGAGACGTATTCGTATGGCAACCTGCGGATATGCCGGGAGTCCTGAGAGAACTGGCCAAGCACAAATTGAAGGTCTATCCTCAAGCAAGGCCGATTCGACAGAAGCTGCATCGTTTCACGCCTGACAAAAGAGAAGCTATTCACGCCGAGTTAGCCCGCTTAGTGTCTGCAGGGTTCATTAGGGAAGTACTGCACCCCAAGTGGCTAGTGAATCATGTTCTTGTACTAAAAAAGAATAAAGTGGATTGGCGCATGTGCGTCGACTATACTGATCTCAACAAGCATTGTCCGAAGGATCCCTTTGGGCTCCCTAGAATAGATCAGGTAGTTGACTCGACTGCTGTCTGTTCTATGCTCTCCTTCCTAGACTGTTGTTCTGGATACCATCAGATTAGCTTGGCAAAAGAAGATGAGAAGACTGCTTTCATTACCCTGTTTGGAGCTTTCTGCTATACCTCCATGCCATTCGGCCTCAAGAACGCTGGAGCGACTTACCAGAGAGCCATCCAGACATGCTTAGCCGATCACTAGGGCAAGCGGGTGGAAGCCTATGTCAATGATGTGGTTATCAAGACAGAAAACTCAGAAAACTTCATCGAAGATTTGCAGTTGGTCTTCAATAGCCTGAGGCGCTACCAGTGGAAGCTGAACCCAGAAATGTGTGTCTTTGAAGTACCGGCAGGAAAGCTACTCAGATTCATTGTCAGCCACCGAGGAATTGAAGCTAATCCAGAAAAGATCCAGGCCATCATGAGAATGGAAGCACCACAGTCACAAAAAAGGTGCAAAGGCTTACTGGATGCATGGCAGCACTGAGTAGGTTCATATTGAAAGGGAAATAGGGTCAAACCTTTTTCTATATAAATTTTGGTGGTTGAATTGCCCAACACAAATTATTGGACTAACTAGTTTGCTCTAGATTATGAGTTCTACAGGTGCCAAAGGTTCACAACAAACCAATACAAGTCAAAAGAAAGGGTTCAAAACTAAGGAGCAAAGTATACCGAAGGCAGCCCTGGTCTGACGCACCGGACTGTCCGGTGTGCCACCAGACAGTGTCCGGTGCACCAGGGAGATCGATGCTGAACTTGCCAGCTTTGGAAATTGGGAGGCCGCTCCGCTATAATTCACCGGACTGTCCGGTGTGCCAGCAGAGCAACGGCTACTTCGCGCCAACTATCGTCTGCAGAAGACATTAAATGCGCTACAGTGCATGCCTGCGCGCGCAGAAGTCAGAGCAGGCGCCAGAAGGCGCACCAGACAGTCTACAGGACCTGTCCAGTGGCCCCTATTGTCAGAGCTCCAACGGTCGGAACCCAACGGCCTGGTGACGTGGCTGGCGCACCGGACAGTGTCCGGTGGCGCACCGGACTGTCTGGTGCACCATACGACAGAAGCCCTCACCAACGGTTCTTTTGGTGGTTGGGGCTATAAATACCCCCCAACCACCACACTTCAATGCATCCAAGTTTTCAGCCTTCAAACCTCATACAAGAGCTATAACATTCAATTCAAGACACAAACAAAGAGATCAAATCCTCTCCCAAAGTCCGGAATCACTCCAAACAAATTAGTGACTAGAGAGAGACTTTTGTGTTCTTTTGAGCTCTTGCGCTTGGATTGCTTTTCTTCTTCCTCATTCTTGTTTCCATAACACTTGTAATCAAAACAAGAGACACCAATTGTGTGGTGGTCCTTGTAGTGGACTTAGTGTCCCATTTGATTGAGAAGAGAAGCTCACTCGGTCTAAGTGACCGTTTGAGAGAGGGAAAGGGTTGAAAGAGACCCGGTCTTTGTGACCACCTCAACGGGGAGTAGGTTCGCAAGAACCAAACCTCGGTAAAACAAATCACCGTGCCATCCATTCTTATTTGCTTGTGATTTGTTTTCGCCCTCTCTTTCAGACTCGTTTATATTTCTAACGCTAACCCCGGCTTGTAGTTGTGCTTAAGTTTGTAATTTTCAGATTCCGCCTATTCACCCCCCTCTAGGCGACTTTCACATATCAAGGCTAGGCGAGAAAGGCATGCCATTTTACAAATTGCTCAAGAAGGTGGACAAGTTTCAGTGGACCACAGAGGCGCAGGAAGCTCTAGAGGCACTGAAGAAGTTCTTGACCACACCACCAGTGCTCAAGCCACCACGTCGAGCTACGCCCGGTCAGACGGTAGAAGATCTGCTCCTGTACATCTCTTGCACGACTCACGTGGTAAGCACCACGTTAGTAGTCGAGTGGGTAGAGGAAGGACACGTATACCTGGTGCAGCATCCAGTTTACTTCATCAGCGAAGTCCTCGGGCCCTCAAAGATAAGATATCCTCAAGTCCAGAAGCTGTTATACACGGTACTTCTAACCGCTCGCAAGCTCCAACACTACTTTGACGACCACAAAGTCATAGTAGTCATAGGATTTCCGATAGGGGATATTCTCCACAACAAAGAAGCTATTGGAAGGATAGCCAAATGGGCATGCGAGCTGGGAGCTCACGACATAGAGTTTCGGCCCCGCACGACAATAAAGACTCAGGCGCTGGTCGACTTCATATCAGAATGGACCGAGCACCAGGTCCCGGATAGCCTAGAAGTCACTGAGGTGTGGAGAATGTACTTTGATGGCTCACTAAAGCTGCAAGGAGCAGGTGCAGGGATTCTCTTTATTGCTCCTGGAGGTGAATAACTCAAGTATGCACTTCAGTTGCTGTTTCCAGCATCAAATAATGTGGAAGAGTATGAGGCACTGGTCCACAGGCTGAGCATTGCAGTATCACTCGGCATCAAGAAGCTGATGGTGGTCATAAGCCAGATAAATAAGGATTGGGACTGCTCGACTGATTCAATGGGCAAGTACTGCGCAGTTGTGCGAAAACTAGAAGACAAGTTCAAGGGATTGGAGTTCCATCACGTGGAAAGAGATCGCAATGCAGCAGCAGATGCATTGTCGAAGCTGGGATCCAGTCGGGCCCAGGCTCCACCTGGGATTTTCGTCTAAGAAATATCATAGCCGAGCATCCTCACAGATCAGGTGGAGGAGTGCAACGCCTTGAGTCAGCCAGAGGCAGACCCCAATGACTGGAGAGAGCCTATAATCATGTACATAAAAAATGAAGAAGAGTCAGATGACAAGGCTGCGGCAGAGCGCATCGCAAGGCAGTCAGCCCACTGCACCGTCATAGGGGGCTTACTGTACAGGAGAGGTGCAGGAGGAGTCTTCATGAAATGCATTCACTCGATCACTGGGAGACAATTGTTAGATGAAATCCATGTCAGGCAGTGTGGGGTACATGCTGCATCAAGGACTCTGGTCAGGAAGGCTTTCAGATCCTGCTTCTACCGGCCAACTGCGAAGAGCGATGCTGCCGAGTTAGTCCAGAAGTGTGAAGCGTGCCAATTCCTGTCGAGGCAACAGCACTTGCCCGCGCAGCAGCTACAGACCATCCCTGTAATGTGGTCGTTCACATGCTGGGGGCTGGACATGATCGGACCTTTCAAGAAGGCTCAAGGAGGCTATACTCATATACTAGTTGCCATTGACAAATTCACAAAATGGATACAGTACAAGCCAATTGCCTCTTTGACCTCAGCCAAGGCAGTGGAGTTTATCCAGGATATAATATTCAGGTTCGGGATACCAAATAACATCATCACTGACCTAAGATCCAACTTCACCAGCTCTGAGTTCTTTGATTTTTACGAGCAAAGGAGTATCCAAATTAAGTATGCATCAGTGGCACACCCAAGAGTCAATGGCTAGGTGGAAAAAGCCAACGGAATGATACTGGAAGCACTCAGAAAAAGGTATTCGACAAGAGTGAAAAGCTTGCAGGAAAATGGATCAGAGAACTGCCATACATGGTCCGGAGCCTGCGAACTCAACCCAGTCGAGCTCTGCATGGAAATACCCTGTTCTTCATGGTTTACGGGTCGGAAGCAGTGCTGCCTGCCGATTTGATCTTTGGGGCACCTAGGTTGACTTTCGAGAACATAGCTGAGGCAGAAGCAACCAGGTTGGAAGACCTTGACGTACTGGAGGAAGAATGATTGAACACAGTAATTCGGTTGACCAGGTACCAGCAAACCTTGAGGCGCTACCATGACAAAGCTGCGTGGCACCGATCCTTTGCAGTGGGAGACTTGGTCCTTCGCCAAATTCTAACGAAGGAGGGACAACACAAGCTGTCACCACCATGGGAAGGACCATTCATCGTATCAGAGGTCACACGTCCAGGATCATATCGACTTACTCAGATGGACGACACAGAAGTGGGGAACTCGTGGAACATAGAACACCTTAGAAAGTTCTACCCTTAGCAAGGCCTCAAAAACCCTTGAAGGAAAATTGTACTCTGTAACCGGAAGATTTCATCATCAATAAAGCTTTCATTTTCCAAAGGCATTCAGACTCTTGATTGACAACTGACTTCGATTGGGCTTGACTTGAAATCAGCATGACTTGACTTAGGATGATCACTATGCCCTACTAACGGAGCAATCGGCTTTAGTCAGAAACGCTTTAAGTCGGTGCGACATGCTCACGCATACTTGACTTAGGGTGATAACTATGCCCTACTAACGGAGCAATTGGCTTAAGTCGGAAAACGCCTTAAGTCGGTGCGACATGCTCATGCTTACTTGACTTAGGGTGATCACTATACCCTACTAACGGAGCAATCAGCTTAAGTCGAAAACGCCTTAAGTCGGTGAGACATGCTCACGCTTACTTGACTTAGGGTGATCACTATGCCCTACTAACGGAGCAATCGGCTTAAGTCGGAAACGCCTTAAGTCGGTGCGACATGCTCACGCTTACTTGACTAAGGGTAATCACTATGCCCTACTAACGGAGCAATCAGCTTAAGTCGGAGACGCCTTAAGTCGGTGTGACATGCTCATGCTTACTTAACTTAGGGTGACCACTATGCCCTACTATCAAACCAATCGGCTTAAGCTGGAAACACTTTAAGTCGATGTGGCATGCTTGCACTCACATGATTTAGGGTGACCACTATACCCTAGTAGCAGAATAACCAGCTCAGATTGAGAGTACTTCGAAAAAGAAATATTTCACTTACAAGTGCTAGGGGTGTCTTCCAGCACCCTGCCCATGGAATAATCAAGTTCTAACATAACTGTTGCGCAAATACAGAATTCATATTACATCTTTTCTCTAAAGAGATACTAACTCGATAAATAAGTGTTTTACAGGAAATCACTACGTTGAAGTATCCTTGCAGATAGCATCTTTCGCAGGAGCAACAGAAGATGATGGACGGCTTGCAGCATCAGGCACGGCCTTGACATCAGCAACAATATCATCGAGCACTACGATGCCGAGAGTCCTCATCAGGATCCGCCCAGCGCGAACGGCTTTGTCCATAGCCCTGTCGCGCTGAGCCTTCAGGACGACACATTTATTCTCCATGGTCTTAATAGCAAGTTGAGCGGCCTCCAGCTCCTGCACAACATGCTTTTTGGAGGCGCACAGTTCCCTGATGGTGGAATCCTTGGTGGACAACAGCTGGCCAAGTCAAGATACCTCATCCTGAGATGCCTGCAGCTCGTGGTGATGATGGTCTAAGTGAGACATGGTGAAGCGATCGCTCCTCTCCAGGATGGTCAAGGAGTTACTAGCGTCATGGTACAGCCTGTCTAGATTGTCGCGGGAAGCAACAAGTGTTTGTTTTTCTTCCTGCAAGCAGAGAACAACATTCAGCATTGAAGCAAGGATAGCAAATCAAGGTCAGCAAAGGAAGTTTACCTCGTGTGCCATCCTCTCAGAATCAAGCTATGCATTCAGAGAAGAATTAAGGGAACGTGCACTATCCAGAAAAGCAGAAGTCTAGGCTAAGTCGGCCTGACTCTGAGAGTACTTCTCTTCAAAGTCAGAGCACCGCCGAGCCAAATATGATAAAGCAGCTGAAGGAGAACATGTGATTAAAGATAAGCTAAGAAATTAAATCAACTAGAGAAACCATGAGTTCACTAACCAATATTCGATGCCTTCAAATTGTCTATCTGTTTTTGGAGCAACAGAGGGTTCCACTATATCAGAGATAAAGCTTGATCGGGAACAATGGCGCCGCAAGGTCTCAGTTGGGCGGATACACCACCAACAAAATCTTGTGGTCATGGACAGATAAGCAAAAAAGATAATTCGCCAGTACGAACAATAAAGAGCAAAAAGTTGACTCACCTGAAGATTGGAAAGGAACAGGGGAAGACCCAAGGCAGGAAGAGTCGGTGCATGGCTTGATGAGGGAAGATCATCAGGAATAATCTCAAGAGCATGACTCGAGGTAACTTCAGCCCCATCATCAGGCAGTAGGCTCCTGGCATCTGGTTCGCTGGCTTCTAAAGCGACTTGACCAGCGAGAGCTGTAGAAACGTGCGTCACCATAGCCTCCTCTGACTGGACTGGGGGCGATCCAACGTGGACGTCCATGGAAGCAGCAGAGAGGGAGCATGCTCCAACACCCTCGGGGGCTAGGTCGCTACCAGCGCCACCCTCGAGGACTGGGTCTTCTGCAGCAGCCACCTCTAAGGCTGAAGGCCCTCAGCCACCTCCATAGGAGTTGGATGACTCGGATCAGCACTTTTGCATGGAAGACTGCCCTCTAAGGTCCACGATGCACGAGACACCATCCTGGTTACCTCTTGCCCAGCAGAATCATGCAGCGAAAGACCACCATCTGGGACCTTTGAACAGATGGTTAGAATGTCAGCCTCAAGAGGCTTTGATAAAATATCTTCAGGAACAACCTCTTCCAGTGCTTGATCAAAGTCTGATATTGAAATTCCTTGAAGGATGACAAGTGCCGACAAGGCTTGGGAGGGAATGTCGCTGCCCCCGTCGCTGCCTCTGTACTGATGGTTGTTCTTGCAGGTCAGCGAAATTTCTTCTTCTTCTTCCTCTTCATCCTCGTCAAACACACCACCAGCAACCTGAGTATCATCACAACCTTCAGCATTGACCTCGAGAATGGCATCCACTAGGCCATCACCAAGGAATAACGCAGAAGGACCAGCGTCTTGATCCAGGCACGACAGTCGCCGAAGTCGCCTCTTTTTCTTCTTCTCCTCGACAATTGCAGCCGAGCGGTTCACTCGGCGTGAACGCTTATAGTGGGCACCTTCGGGTTTCTGGATTTCCACATCCTCGCCAAACTCTTGTCCAATCGCAACGGCCATCGGCTCGGTACGGGTAAAGTCAGATGATTCCCCGGCCAGCAGGCTAAGCACGACATCCATCTTAGCATCATTGGTGCTAGATGGCATCTCGAAATGAGTTTGCCTCTTAGCCTCGGGAAGACTCCGAAGTGGGGCAATCAAGGCTTCAATATCCTTAGGGGAGGGTCGCACTCTATGGCCCGGGCTACCATCACGAGCAGGAGGGTTGGAGACAAATTCAGAGAAGAGCCTATTTGGAGGCAGGTTCCACGCAAAGTAAGCTAAGGGAGCACCAGCATTTGAGACCCTACCCCTTAGTATCGTATCCAGTCGGCTCAGCAAGTCCTCATTGGGAATCTGTCTGTCTGTGACCCGGGTGGAATCATTGATGCCGGTATACAAATAAGCCGGATAAACTCTGTCCTTCAAAGGTTGAATGTTCTTGAAGACAAAGTCAGTGACCACGGCCTCAGCAGTCAGACCCCTATCCATCAACGGGCAGATTTCAGCAAGCAGCACTTTGGCTTCGGCTATCTCTAAAAAAGTGGGAGACTCTACCCAGCTAGGCGTACGAACGTCTGGTTGCCTCCCTGACCGAGGGGGAGGGATTTGCCGTGATTCTCTATGATGAACCACTCAAGATGCCATCCCTTAATGCTGTCCTTGAGGGGGATATCGAGATATTCCACTTTCCTCCCTCGGGGAAGCTCTAAACTTGCACCGCCGACAAGCTAATGCTGCCCTCCAGCCATCCCGGGCCGACAGTGATAGAGGTACCTCCAGAGTTAGAAATGAGGAAGAATTCCAAGAAAAGCCTCGCACAGATGTACGAAAATGACAACTTGAAGAATAGAGTTAGGGTTTAAGTGTGTCAAATTTAAATCATAGAAATCAAGGAGACCGCGGAAAAAAGAAGAGATGGGAAGAGCAAGTCCACGGATGAGAAACGACACGTAAACAACGGACTCATGGGTGTCCTCTGTCGGAACAGTGACCCCACGATAGATCCGCCAAGAACAGAGTTCCTTTGGTGGAAAAACCCCAGTCTCAACAAGGCGAAAAAGATCAGATTCAGAGATAATGAACATATGATTACCATCAAATGGAAGCTGGTTGTTGGGATCGATGGGCGGGATGATTGGAGCAACGGCGCTCTGCCTCTTCCGCTTGGGAGCCATTGCAATCTCTCGGGCGGAACGAGCGGGCTCAGAAATTCAGAAAAGCAGAGAAGCGGCTGAGGAAAAAGTGAAGTTAGGGCTCGGAAATAAAAAAGGCACGTCGGCGCGAGTATAAATGGGCTCCTTGGGTTGAGCATTACCTCTAAAGTGCCAGATCACCACTCGGAAAAGTAAAAGCCTTAGTCGTCACTCGGACATTACCTCTAAAATGCCAGCACTGTCAAGCGCATGGACAAACCTTCAAGCGCGCAAGCGAAAAGCAAAACAACAGTGATTACTTGGAGCAGCTGCATCCTTGATTCGTAATGGAGGGAGTAACACAAACTTGAGCCGACTCATTATAAATCAACTTCTTCTACCCTTGTCACTATATTTACATTACATTACCTTACTACTTACACTACACCACACTACTAACTAACACTACATTATTCTACTGCTACTTACTACTACTATTACTACTATTTATACTAATATTTAAACCAGTGGCATTATGCCACTGGCCTTGCCGCCGGTGCCGTCGCCCTCACCGCCGCCGTCACCGTCGCCCTCGCCGCCGCCGTCACCGTCGCCCTTGCCGACGTCGCTGCTGCCGTCACCACCGTCGCCCTTGCCGCCGTCACCGCTGCCATCACCACTATCATCCTTGATGTCGTCGCTGCTGCCATCGCCACTGTCGCCCTTGCCGTTGTCATTGCTGCCATCGTCGTCCTTGTTGCTGTCGTCGCTGCAGTCATCGCCCTTGTCGTCGTCGCCGCCGCTGCTGCCATCGCCCTCATTGTCACTGTCACCGCCACTCCACTCCTCGGAGGAGTTAGAGTCTGCCTCATCCGAGGAGATCCCTGACTCATCCGACCCACTGAGCCCGGCGTGCTCGATGGAGCGCCAGTACGCCCGGGCCGCGGTGGACAGCCCCATGGAGTCATCCGAATCCTCGGATGACGCCGGGCGAGAAGCCGGAGCACGTGAACGGTCAGACTCGGAGGAGGCCTCCTCCAAGTACTCTGAGTCCCCAAAGTCCTCCGAGGGAGGACTCGGAGCACGCTTGCGCTTGCCATCAGCGCGGTGAGGCCAACCACGACCCCTCCTACCTCTACCCATGGTTGGTTGGAGAAAGAGAGAGTGAAGAAGAAGAAAACAACAGATGATCGAAGGATGGGTGAAGAGAACAACGGGGCAAGCAGGCTATTTATAGAGGCCGGGGGTGACCGTCCACTTCCTACCACGCTCGTCGAACAGTCGCAAGTATTAAATAAGCAATTCAAGCCGCCTAAAAATGAGTCAGGCAATAGGCTCCGCTTCGCGTAACACAACACCGTTTAGACCAAGGTCAACTGCTCAGGCAATATGATTACACCCCGCGGTCACATCAAGTTACTACTCCAGGACAGTGTGGTAAACACTATGCGTACCAAGACACCCCTTAGGCACACCCATTGGGTGTGTTGCCAAGAATATTCAAAGTTTTTCTGAAGAAGTCATATCCACACAATATATGCAATGAATGTACTACGACAAAAGGAGAAGATCAGCTGAGATGGGAGGAAGTCCAAATGTTGCTACTGAACTGCAAGTCTAATCAGCAGAAGCATTGAAGCGCAGCGCAGGGTGATGTCCAGCTGAGAGCCATCTGCCTCAACCAGTCAGACGTCCAATCTATCATCGATCAAATTAATTTTAGACCTAACAAGGTGTAGACAGATAGCGTCGTTTGAATTTGCAAGAGCATAAAATGAAGACCTTTGAATGGATTATTTCCAAAAATCCACTCAAAGCTCGAGGGCTACACCCATTAGGTGCACCTTTGGTGCACCCAATAGATTTTTAGTCCTAGGAAGACAAAGTGCTGATTTCTAAAGCATAAAATGATGACAAAATGCTGATTTTTAAAGCATAAGATGAAGACCTTTGAATGAATTATTTCCAAAAATCCACTCAAAGCTTAGGGGCTACATCCATTGGGTGCACCTTTGGTGCACCCAATAGATTTTTAGTCCCAGGAAGACAAAGTGCTGATTTCTAAAGCATAAGATGAAGACAAAATGCTGATTTCTAAAGCATGAGATGAAGACCTTTGAATGGATTATTTTCAAAATCTACTCAAAGCTCGGGGGCTAGGTGCACCCAATAGATTTGTAGTCCCATGGAGACAAAATGCTGATTTCTAAAGCATAAGATGACGACGAAATGCTGATTCCTAAAGCATAAGATGAAGACCATTGAATGGATTATTTTCAAAATCCACTCAAAGCTCAGGGGCTACACCCAATGGGTGCACCTTCGGTGCACCCATTGGCAGAATGGAAACTGTGTCATATAACGAACCCATGAGCCGGACCTAGAATCTTTGGGCTGATTATTTCAAAATCAACTCAAAGATTAGGGGCTTGTGGGGGACAGATATCCCTGGGTCCACTAGAAGGCAAGAAGGCCTCACGCCGGGCCTTGGGCCAGTTACCTCGCAAGGCCATCCCTTCGTGGGCTGGGTCAGAACTACTGGCGGAGTGGGCCGACCTGAGAAAGAAGCAGACTCAGGCCCAGGCAACCCGTCAGACTCATGCGCTATCCGCAACAACCGCCTGACTTTCCCGCGTACGGTGCCCTTGAATATCGGGGCGGACTAGGGATAAGTCGGCAAGATTGTAGGAAGATCCGTTCAGTCGGTTCACTATTATTTAGGATATACATAATCCTCATGTACGCATGGAGTGCCCCACGGTCGAGTATATAAGGCCTAGGGGGTACCCCATCATTTCCATCGACCATCTACATATCTCATTAGCTTTTCTCCATTCAGGAGACTTCACTTGTAACCCACCACATAAAGATCCACATTAGGAAGTAGGGTATTACGCCTCTCCAAGCGGCCCGAACCTGTAGAAAATTGCTTGCCCTTCTCTCGTGGATCTAGCATGAACCATTGAGCTACAATCGATAGCACCGTCCTACCCAAAAGCACCACAAGGGGTTACCCTTGGTGTGCGGTCGGACTCTAAACACCGACACCATTTAAATGTGGAGAAGCACGATGCTATTGGAAACCATGGAAACTGGTGCTTTATATAGTAGAGAACATATGGAGATTCAAACCCCCACCTAGCCAACAGAACACACATGTTTTGTGTTTTATATGCCCTATACTCAACCATAAATGGAAACCATAGCAACATATGAGCACCTAACTAGAAAAAAAATAATGCATGTATTTCTGGGTTGTTGCTGCATTGGTTTTGTGCGATACACTAGCATGCTTCCATCTAGACGTGAGCATGGGCCACCCGATCCGACAAACCCGACCCGACCTGCCTAAAAAACTCGACATGACCTGACCTGTCGGTGTTTCGACCCCGGGGGGTCCCTGGACCGACGAGTAAATTGTCACCGCGTGCCCCTGCCCAGATGGGTCAGCGCGAGACGGAGCGCGAAGTGGGGAAGAAGCCGGAGGGAGACAGGCGTAAAAGGGGAAACCCGTGGCCTTCGTGTTTGTCCCACGCCCAGGTCGGGTGCGCTTGCAGTAGGGGGTTACAAGCGTCCACGCGGGAGGGAGCGAGAGGCTCACGCGAGCGCCGTCCCGTCCTTCCCCGCGCGGCCAACCCTCTGTAAGAGGGCCCTGGACCTTCCTTTTATAGGCATAAGGAGAGGATCCAGGTGTACAATGGGGGGTGTAGCAGTGTGCTAACGTGTCTAGCGGAGAAGAGCTAGCGCCCTAAGTACATGCCATCGTGGCAGCTGGAGAGGTTTTGGCACCCGGTTCGTGTGGTGTCGTGGCCGTCGGAGGAGCGCTGGAGCCTAGTGGAAGGACAGCTGTTGGGGCTGTCGAGTCCTTGCTGACGTCTCCTTGCTTCCCTAATGATGGCGCCTCCTGTGACGTGGTCGGTACGAGCCCTGGGTTGGGTGAGGCGGAGGCTCCTCCGAGGTCGAGGTCGAGTCCGAGCCCCTGGGTCGGGCGAGGCGGAGACCGTCGGCTGAGGCCAGTGCTGAGTCGTCGTCCTCAGGGGCTGAGCCCGAGTCCGAGCCCTGGGTCGGGCGAGGCGGAGTTCGTCGTCTTCCGGGGCTGAGCCCTGGGTCGGGCGAGCCCTGGGTCAGTTGTAGGGAACAGTGACACCTAAGAGGAAAGGGGAATTAGGCAATCCAGTTTATCTCTAAACTTTGGCCTCTATTTTTCTCTTAATCAAAACCTATGCAAGGAACCATGCTTTCTTAAGTGCAATTATGTTTTTACTAAGTGTTGCTATCTCTATCATAAAGAATTATACAACCTAGGTTCCAAACCTATGCACTAGCCTACAACTAGGCTAGGAAGGTAAACCACATAAGCAAGGCAACACAATATAATTGTGTAAGCTTATAACTGATAGAGAAAAAACTCCCGTTGACACACCAATATTTTACCAAGGTATCAAAATGCGCAAAAGCTTACCCCTAATCCTCTATTGGAGACCCACGCAGGGCAATGCCCACACAAGGGCGAAGCTCCTAGTTGGGTAACTTTATGGATAGCCATAGGACTTCCCCATGCATAAGTGGTGCTCTAGTTTTGGCCTTTCCCAAATTCTCCCCCGTTGTCTGCATTATCGAGTTTCGGATGAAAACATCATGAGCCTTGTTCCCTCCAGTACACTATGTTGACCACACCACAAATCTTATCGTGTTCCCTCTAGTACATTACATTGCTCATGGAAGGTGCAGATTCTACATATCTTATCTTGTTTCACCGGTTTAAATACAATGCACGTATTCTGAATCTGTCTTGATGTTACTTGTTTAACTTGTAGGTACTCGATGTTCGATAACGGCGTCGACTTGAGTTAGTTGAGAGTACATAGGAGAGATTCGTTGAGGTCTACTTCTTGTTGCTCCTATCGCTCCACCTAGAACACAATAGAAGTGGAGCGACTACGAGAAGAGCTTAGGCAACATCAGGAGCGACAAAGGTTCTAGGAGGAATACTTGAGGCAACATGCTGCACAACAGGAATACTATGCTGCTCAGTTCAACAACATCAAGCACTCCTACAAGTAAGTTCGAAAGATAATAGTTTTCACTTTAAGTTATGTGTTGATTTAAAACACTGACATGAATTAATTCGAGAATTTTGTAGCAACTAGCACAAGCTCAAAGGATAGAATTCCTGGTGGCCCCCACCTCCACCTCCCGTACATTTCCCTTGGCCTTCACCTCCACCACCACCTCCACCTACTAGACATCAGGTATGTGAATTCATCACCATTTGAGTAAGAACTACTTGTTATATTACGATGTAACTCGATGAATGTCATTTGCACATGTATATTAGACCCCTCCACCTATCTTGCCGGCGCAACAATAAGATGACGGCTTCGACTTTGTCAATGCTTTCTTCGACAGTGGAGATAACAAACATCACTCGTCGCAGTTCCCCGATGTTGATTGGCAGCAATGATCTTGCACTTGACATGTTTTATGAGACTTGAGACTTTTGTGTCTTAACTTGTGATTATGGATGAGATGTTATTGTTAAGTTGTGAAATGTTATTGTGATGAAATGGTTGAGATTATAGTTGTCATTGTTATTGTTCTTATGGTGACTGTATGTGAGGTGGTATATGTGAAATGTGATGTATAATGAAAATGGAACATTATTTGTAATGCTAGTCAATTTAACTTCCTATAGGCTAGGAAAGTCGGATGAAGGTAGTCAGCTAACTTCCTAGAGGCTATGATAGTCATAGGAAGTTAGTTAGATAACTGTCTAAAGGCTAGAAAATCCAAAGGAAGTTAGTTAGATAACTTCCTAGAGGCTACACTGGCCATAGGAAGTTAGTCAACTAACTTCCTAGAGGCTACATCGGTCATAGGAAGTTATGGAGCTGATGACGTCACCCACGTGGATGGTGTGAAGCCCAATTGGCTCCTGGAAGTTATCTAACTTCTGAAAGGGCTCTAGAAAGGTAAGCTAATTTTGGACCGTTTCTTTCCGACTGCCCAACTTCTAACGGGATGGCTTAATTTCCAGCAGGTCTTCTAACTTCCTAGAGAATAGGGATAACTTCCTACAATTTAGGCTCTAGGAAGTTAAGAAGTTTCCTATAGTGTGTTCTTGTTCTTAGGGAAAACAAGTTAACTCAATACAAGTTAATTTTCATTATTGATGGCTCTAGTGTCCATTTCATGTAGCCTTAAATGATTTCCTATGGTCATGTTTTCCAAATCCTCTAAGGAAAATGCTATTTTGAATGGGTGCTAACATTGGCTGTGTTCGCTGCGGCTTAAAGCGGCTTTAATCCGGCTGCGGCTGCGGCTTCTACAGTATTTTGTCTCTACTGATTGCAGCTGCAGCAGTACAAACAGCCGTAACAGTACGGCTTTAAGCCGCAGCGAACACTGACATTGATGTCTACGAATTTGGAGGGTGTAGGAATGTTGTTAGATGAAATGTCTGAGAGAACTGCTATGCCAGGCATGCACATTGTTGATTGGACGACATGCAAAAGTTTAAAGAAGGAGAACATGAAGGATGCAAGATTGTTGCTTTAAATGAAAAAGTCTATATAACCCTCCTACCTATAGAGTATAGTCTTCTTCACCCCCTCAACTTCAAAACCAATTGTTTAATCCCCTAAACTTTACAAAAGTAGACAAATAACCATCTTAGCAGTTTTAGTTGTTAGTTTTGATGACGTAATATTGATTTAAGTGGCACCGGTTTTTGTCTATTTTAGTTATGTTATGTAACAGTTTCAAAATTTATATAATTTTACACATAAATTTGTAATAAGGTATTATACGTGCCTTAATTTTTCTGGAATTTTATAAGTACCAACTTGATTACTAAAACTTAAAATAACATGAAAAGTGCTCATTTTTTTGCCATTTCTTATCATGTGAGGCTAAATTTTTTACTAGTGCTACCTAATACTATTACTAAACTACTGAATTTTTTGTTGATTTTTAAAGAAGTTAAGTGTTCTTTTTTAATTACTAACTAGATCAATTTATATTTGTTTTAGAAACATTTTAAATAGTAACAAAAATAATCTCCAATTTCTTATACAGATATCTTAAAAAACTTATGAGGACTTTTAAATTTGGTCCCATATAAAGTTCTGAGAAATATTTATGTAAAATATGGATCTAGATTTAAAGTTCTAGGAAAATTTTATAAATATTTGTGTAAGTTATTTTGCTAAGAGAATGACTATATAAAAATTGGAGATTGTTTATTCTGTTTGCTAAGTGTTAAAAAATAAATGTAAAATTTATTTAGTTAGTAATTAGAAGAAAGACCACTTAACTTGTTTAATAAAATCAACAAAAAATAAGTAGTTTGATAATAATATTAATTATCTCTAGTAAAATATTTAGTCTCAGAAGATAAGAAATGAAACAGGAACAAAAATAGGACAAAAAATAGTAATATCTTTTTATATATTTTTTTATTGTTTCGTAATTAAGCTGCTACTTCTAAAATTCTAGAAAAAATAGGGTACATATAATATCTTATTACTAATTTGTGTGCAAAATTTTATAAATTTTGGATACAACTGCATCACAGAACTAAAATAAACAATTGGTGCCACTTAAATCAATATCACGTCATCAATACCACCAACTAAAACTGATCATAGAGTTATTTGTCTGGTTTTGTAAAGTTGTGGTAATTGAACAATTGGTTTTGAAGTTGAGGAGATAAATTAGACTATACTTTAAAGGTTGAGGCTTATGTAGGCTTTTTTCTTTATAAATTGATACCAGAACTTGGCTTTAATCATCTAACTAAACTTTACTCACTGGACTAAAGTAACCAAATGGGCCTAAATTATGCATGCAGGCCTGTTTGATTTCGCTGTATCGAGTCCTCGGCAATTTTCTTCTTCTGTGCATTTGTTTGACCCGTCTAGCGCCCGGCCGTGCGGAACTGTGGGCCTCGTCCGTTTGTTCGCTTTGCACGATATTTTTCTGTTTTTTTTTATTTTCCCCAAAATATATCCTATTAGGTAAATATCGAAATATAAATACATAAATACGAATATTATGAATCCTTAAACCACTTATGATTTTCTAATAAATAAATATCTTTAATACTGAGTTCCTGAGGTATGTTTAGTTATGTATATTTCTTTTTTTTGTCATCTTGCTCCAACTATCTAGCTAGATAGTCGAGACTCGAGAGTTTATTTTGTCGTCCTGGTTTTTTTATTTAACTCGTACTTCGTACAACATCAAAACAGCATGCGCCTAGCGATGCTAGATGAGTCTATTTCATACATGCCATTATAAAAGTTCCCAATCCCTTATCTGCCACTGGAATTTTGGTTGCTCCTCCCAAGCCATTGGTTCATTTTCGCCTGTTATATCCATGGCATAAACAATGTCCAGATGTATGCCAAATTGAACACACAAGTGGTTATAAAGACCATACATCAATGTTTTGGCCATCCAGACCTTGGCATCACAGTTTTGGTCACCCAGACCATAACACACCATCACAATTTTGGCCATCAGGATGATAGCATCACAAATTTGGTTGTCCCGACCATACCACTACATGAACACAGATGTGGTCATATGGACCAGAGCACTACATTAACACTACAAACCACAGTTTTGGTCATACAATGCCACAGTTCTGGTCATACAGACCACAACACTACATCAACACAACTCTAGTCAACTAGACCCAAAAAATAGTACAAAATACTACCTAGTTCCAATTAGACATTGAGCTTTCTTTTGCTTCTAGTTCCCATGGTTGGACTGCCACTGCAACTGGCTTTGCTTCTAGTTCCCATTGCAGGAGATCCGATGACTTCTAGCTGTCTCTTATTTTTCTTCCCATGTACCGACCCCTCTTTATTTGTTTCTTGATTCTCTTCCTTGTCTGCAACCTCCATTGATGGCATCATGATAGACAAAGGTATAGGGTCTGGCTGGTTGGAGCCTTGTCCAGATCTTGTAGCAAGAATAATATGCATGAATCATTAGTGAATGTTAGGAGTAATAATTAACTACTGTACAAACAAGTATTGCACCAACCTAACAGACATGGTTGAGCTCTTATTCTTCCTGGTAGCCTTTGATGTAGTGGATTAGCTCTTTCTCTTCTTTGTAACTCGAGGTGTGAGGCCAAGATTAGGGAAAACCATTCTTGGTGCTGACACAGGTACAATGCTTGTCTCAGTAGATGCTAGCATTACTTGCTTCTTCTTCCTCTTTGGTGGTCCCCTACAAATAGGATTAGCTTGTTAAGTAATGCAAATTTCTATGTGAGTACCATATTAATAACAAATTTACCTATCAGCAAGCGTAGCTGCTATGTCAGCTGGGTCTCCATCCATGCAAGTATACCACTGATGATCGTACTCATGACAAATTGGGCATTGCTGTCTGCCCTTGTTGTTGCTCCTACCACCCTCACTGTATTCCTTATACCTTGTTTCCTTTCTCCCTCCGGCTGTTGATTTCAAGCTTCTCATTTCTGATGGATGTGATAAATGCTATTGCATGCTTGCATGGTATACGAGACACCTGCCATGCTCTGCACGAACATGTCCTCCCGGGTGTTTGGTTTCTAGTAACTAATTTTTTATCCATCTATTTTATTCCATTTTAGTTACTAAATTATCAAATACGGTTTATTTTAGTTTCCGCGTTTAGCAATTTAGAAACTAAAATATAACAAAATAGAAAGACTAAACATTAGTTCTAGAAACCAAACGTCCCCTAAGTTCACTAATATAAAGTCTGACTCTGATGTATGTGACGACCCGGACATATGACCAACGCTCATGTTGGTTAATTACAACAACGTGCATGATGCTAGCAAGCACCAGTTTCAACAGTCGTCCTGCGTTATCTTTTTATAAAAACGTCCCTACATATCTTCTGAAACAACTCAGCGTAAAATGTTAAAAAGCCGTATAGAATATGGGGTTTGAACCCACACCCTGATGGAAGAAGGGTGGAAGACACTGAACAAAGCTGTCTAACCAATAGAACATCATTCTTAGGTGTTTATAATATGTAATATAAATTGTACATATGTATATATGATTTTTTGTAAAATAAAAAATAATCGTGTCGGGCCGGACCAGCACTACGCGCCGAGGCTACAGCCCAAGCACCGCACGACGCTCGTGTTGGGTTGGCCCAGACACTATTAAATGGGTCGTGCCTCAGGCCGGCTCGCCATACACGGCTCATTTGGCCATCTATACCTCTACACAATAATGATGGTTCTCGCCTCAGTTGCCACCACCTCGTTCACTATTCTACTTATTTTCTCTCTCCCCTATGCCTCCACCTCCGTGCCACCTCATTCTCGGCAGAGGGAGTAGGAGCATGTCAGCATGTGCCTCCTCCCGTATTCGACTGACACCAACCCCAACACCGACTCGCGCAGTGGCTATTGCATATCCACGAGGACATTTCACATCATGCGTGCACCATCGTTTTCGCCATCGTCGAACGTCCCGTTCGTCTTTTCGGCCTTCGCCCTATTCTTCCTGCCCAACCTGCTGCCCCTGCACACGGTCGCACCCACGAGCCGACCGATGCTCGTCGACTCAGGTACGGGGCGAGACGGTCATGCTCCTGGCCTTTCTCCGTGCGTGCCGTCGAGGAGGACATGGTGGCGTCTGCCACGCTTAGGTTATCTTGGCGAGAGGAGTCCAGGTCTGAGATATTGGACAACCAAGGACCGTAGCGTGGCAGCAGTCGGCATATGCTACGGAGTTGGTGGTCGTGTTGTGTCGCTTCGGCGGGTCTAGGACTGGGAAGACACTCACATTCTCTCGCCCTTCACGGATTAACGCCTGGTGCGGGTGCCTCTCGGTTTGAAGTTGCTCCGGCTGAGCTTCTTTCTCCGCTTATGTGCTCTCTTCATATATATCTAGCGGTATACTAACTATGTCGCCTCTAGATGAGCAGGTCTTCGTCGTGTCCTTCTCGGACAAGGAACATGTATGTCTGCCTCTTCCCTTCCCCCTTCTACTCTACGAAACCTTGGAAGTGGGGGAGGCAAGGGATAGAGGTCTCTGATTTGCTGCCTATTGTACCCGTGCGTTTATAAAGAATATTATGCGAACAATCAATAAAAAATCTTGAGGTTTTTTTTAGATAATTTACGTGGGTATTATTGTGAGCCGTCGCAGCGCACGAGTAACCGACTAATATAATATAAAGTCTGACTCTCCGATACGTATAATACACTGAATTTTGTTGCAACGCGCACGATCAGATTTGCTAGTCGTCCTAACATGTGAATAATACATACAGGAAGTTGTCTGCCGATGTCATCCCAACAAGTGAGTTATTATATAGTACAGTGCTAGTAGCCTAGTACTCCCTCCGGTGCAGTAAAAGAAGTCATCCTGCGCGTGACCGAGCGTGCACAAAAAGAAGTCATAGCGCGCGTGAGTCTGGGATTTGGACGTTGTTGCCCCTAGTAATTGCACAAAAAAAGATGGCATTTAAAAGGAATCGAACTTGAGACCTCCAGTATAGAATGCCTTGGAGCTGTTGCAGCAACCAATCAAGCCTGATTGTTTTAGTAACGTTAATGCACCCATATCCCTATTTAATAGGGGCAAACAGGGAAAACTCTATGATAATTAATCACTCCTTAGTATGCACAATCATGTCCTAAACGACTACCTTTACTGCACTGGAGGGAGTACGTAATAACATGCCTTCCACCGAATTAATGCTGGCCCAAGTCGTCGTGATTAATTAAGGGCAGTCATCAAATTCGGCTCCATGTGTAGTTTGCGTGTTCCCAACGGTTGATGTAAAAATAAGACCAAGTAGCACAAGGCAAGGACACGGCTCGCCAATGAAATGAAACAAGGGAAACATGGCTTTGACCGAGATACGCGCATGATATTACAAAAAAATAAATAATACAAATTTAACACGCTGCTTAGATTATTAGATACCCCGATGATGATATACGAGGGGTACGCACATAATGATATATATATATATATATATATATATATATATATATATATATATATATATATATATATATATATATATATATATATATATATATATATATATATATATATATATAGTATTAGGAGCCCTGGGCTTCCATCAATGCAGGGAGCCCCTGCCAGTCTAGACGTGCCGGGCGCGGGTCAACGTGACAGGCGTTCCGAGTACCGCGCACATGCACCGAGTGAAGGTGGTCCTACGTGCGCACCCTCTATTACCATTTATGCATCCGTTTCACTCAACTTACGTATGCATAAACACGTAACTGCCACGGTGAGTGCGTATCTTCCGCGCGGGTTTTCCGGAGTCGTGGTCACGACCCGCGTTGAGTTGACCGTGTTTATACTTGCATATTATGACTCCAACGGTTTCATAAATTGACACCTCATGCGGCTTTGTCGGTGTGGTGTAGTATTTGGTATTTATGATTGTATAATTCGATGTTAACAACTACATATCATTTAGGATTTATTATATTACGTACTTTGGCGTTGG
Source organism: Zea luxurians (assembly GCA_029449295.1). Taxonomy (NCBI): domain Eukaryota; kingdom Viridiplantae; phylum Streptophyta; class Magnoliopsida; order Poales; family Poaceae; genus Zea; species Zea luxurians. The sequence continues at coordinate 30,133,904 of JAOPSE010000001.1, read as the reverse complement.
TCTTGATTAATTATTTTTTTGTAAACTGTTTACGATACTTTGCACAGCTATTTATGCTTATTATGATCACGCAGTAAACAAACCTTCACACTGACTCTGCGCTGACTAGTGGACCCACAGTCCCTCGCCGCTCCCCCGCGGGCCGACCGAGCTAAATTAATTCAGCTCGGGTCCACCCAAACCCTAAAATATTCAGTTCCTCCCCGTCGCCGTCATTCGCTCCTGCGATCGCCATCGACGACCGCCCCCACCTCTTCCACCGCCGTAATCTCCGCGGTTCATCGATTCACCGCCGTCGTTCTCCTTCCCTGGTTCGTTTCCCTCTCATTCTTTCGAGTTCCCCCCATTCTTTTACATAGTTCAGTCGCTAATGTCCCTTAGGTTCGCCCCGCCCCTTCTACATCCCTTCAATTGATTCGAAATTAATTGAATCGCCTCATTATATGTAGTATCCGATAATGCCTTCCAATTTTTTCAATTGCATATTTGTTACATTCTGTTCATTTTTATATAGGTACTGAGTGTTGTTTATAAACATAATATTTTTTTTTACAATAGCAATCAATAGATTAGTGGTGTTATTGTACTGTGTTATTATTGTTGTTTCTGATAGTTATACTACATATACTTTTATGAATTACATTGCATAATTTATTTATGCACACTACGTACTGTTTTATTTAAATGTCAGTTTTCACATATCTGTTGTTATGCATTCCTTCTTCTCATGTACGTTGTCTACATCTGTTGTTATGCACAATACACACACTATACATACCCGAACAGTTTCATAATGTTATATTTATTCAATTATTATGTATGGTATAGTATTATTTCCTGATGTTCTTTTTCATTTACTTAGTTTGTTCTACCCCAAAAAATGAAGTCAGTTGATCGTCCTCCGGCTAATCCCAAACGCATAACCATTGAGTCAAGCCAAGAATTCTTTAGTGTTGAGATACCACGGCCGGCCTCTATTGGAGTTCGTCCAAACACAAAGCATTCTGATCAGGGTACTGCACCTGTCGAGAAACCATCTGTTATTTATGAAGCCAATGAACAAACTGGATCTGGCAATGATGACGATGACTTCATGACACCTACAAAGAAGCGTAATGCTGCTGGAAGTCATATGAATATCTTACGGAAGACATGCACAAAGAGGCCGAAAGTAGTAGAAACTCCACTGCAGGTTATATGTTATACTTATGTTTTCATATATATTAAATACTAATTAGTATTCAATAATCATGACCTGATACAACATATTAGATATTATTTAGCAGTATACAGTAAGGATGAATCTAGTCGAATTTTTCACGTTAGGTTCCAAGTTCTGAAATGCATTTACAATATCATATTTATTTTACAACCCTTGGACACCTTTTTATTGTATACAGATAATGCAGTTTAGTTTATTTAAATAGGTATTATGTTATTTTAGTTGCATCCCTTACATTATGAGTGCTAATTTTATGGCTCATGCCACATTTATTTCATTGTTTTCATAACATTTAACATACATTATTTCAGAAACTCAATGTTAGATGCAACCCTCAGGATGTGATTATAACTATTAAGATATTGAATGAGAGGCAACGACAAGCCGTTGCTAGAAAAGGATTTTCCAATATTCTTGACATGACACTTGATGCACTGGGTAGCCGTTCTCATCTTCGTTGGTTGATGGATAAGTTGGACCACAAGGATATGACTATTCGCCCTGGAGTTGGCAAGGAACTAAAGATTACGAAATAAACTGTCCACCTTATACTAGGCCTTCCGAATTCTGGCGGTGGTAAGCCACTTGGAATCGATGAAGCAGTGGCGGGCAATAATTTGAGGGCTGAACTTGGATTGTCCAAGGATGAGTTCGTTGTTGCATCTCTTCAGGACCGATTGAGAAAAGGAAATGATGATGACCTCTCTATCAGATGCTTCTTTTTGATATTGTTCAATAGATTGTTGTTCCCCACTTCCAGCTGGGGCATATCTAACCATGAAGTGTTATTGACGGAAGAAATGGACCGTTTCCATGAAATAGACTGGTGCCACTTAATTTTTAACGACCTATGTGAAGCTGCACAAAAGTGGCATACAAGAAGCACTTCTAATGTGTCCACGACGATATATGGATGCTCAGTTGTCCTACTAGTAAGTAAATAACATTGGACTGTTCTTTTTTTCATATCGAATGGAATCTATTTTCCATGATAGTATAAATTAGTTATTGTTTTTTTGTAGTTGTACTATTTGGACCACTTGCATGATGCTGCAGCCCCCCCCTAATAAACGTGGCACACCCCGCATAAAATTCTTTGATAAAAACATTATCCAAGCTCTGACAAAAGCTGATAAGAGGAAGCCACGCCAAAGCGGTGAACCTTTTGGCCATTGTGAGGTATGTCATTTGTACATAAAACAATAGGAATGCATTACCCTGCATAAATATGCATTTGCTGTTATTAGGTGAATGTTTATGCATGTAGTATCTCTATTAGTTTTCGTACCATTCTGAATAAACTCGTAATAGACACCATATACTTCATTTCTCAGTGGGTAACACAATTTATTTATGGTTATCTTTCATGTATTTAATTATATTACAAATGTTTTTTTCAGTTCCGAAGCTTTTCCGAAACTTGCTATTCTGCTGTGCCTAGTGTGCAGTTTCAATCAGAGGTCAGTCTATGGCAAAACATACATCCCATATGTGTCCATAAATACCATATGTACATTACAGATGTTTTATGTAATATTATATCCTTATGTTTCTAAGAATTAATTATGATGCATTATCATTCATTACATCACAGCATAGGGACAGGACAAACATTTTTGATGTCCCTCGTCCCGATCCTTGTGGTCATCATACTATTCATATCCAGCTCCCATTGATCAAGGATATGCTTTCAAGTAAGATAAAGCAGCTCCAACCACGTGACCGACCAAAATTCATTGAAAAGTTTGTTGAGTATGATTCTGAAGTTGGCAAAGCGTGTTCCACCATAAAAAGTACTCTTACCAAGATGGTTGTGAAGCAGTATGAACTAGCGGACACATTTGCTGAGTTAATTGATAATGTCCTTCGCGCGGAGTCTGACGACCCAGACAATGTTGCGGAAGCGCCTCAAACAGATAAACCTCCAGATATATCTCAGCATATGTCGTCAGGTTACCTTCCCTCATTGTCATTTATTCAATTCATGTACTTAACTCTATGCATTTATCAGTTCTTGCTGTTTGAGTACTACAACTTTTTAATTACAGAGGAACAGATCCATGAGGGTACTCAGAATACCCAGGACCTGTCTATGCCATATTCACAACCGAATACGGAGTTGACGGGTACCCAGTTTGAAGAAATACACGAAAAGCAACAACAAATGCGTCGTGCATTTGAGGGCTGCCCTGACGATTTGGAGACGAACATAACCCCAAATGCGGAAAACCAGGTATTTTATGCAGTCTGATTATGGTTACATTACATGTTAATTTCCAATTTTCATCCAAAATATTAGACAAAATCATAATAATGTATACAGGATTTCTGTTTTAATGTTGGCAATAATATGCCGAGCGACATAAACATGTCTCATCGACATGTACCAGACTGCAATCCTATGAGCTCATATCCGTCTTCCCACTTGCCGATGTTTGACGCCACACCGCAAAAAGATGTATATGTTTCAGCTTTGTTTTCTCCATTGTAATCTCAATTATGGATTAAATTTAATTGACACATGATCGAGGTTTAAAACATAGTATCATTGTTTCTTTGGGTCAGGGAGGAGACATTGGTGCATCTCATGACACTCCAACTTACACGGGCCCCCTTTTTGATCAGACACCTAGTGCTCATGTAAGTAATCCAGTTATACTTTTATTGCATGCTTGCATCTCAGGTATAATGTGATATTCAGTTCAAACTTCGTCTGTTTACTCATATTTCTATCAGTGATTTACTCACTAGTTATTGTTATTCTCTGATTTCTTCACAAATCTATTATTTACCAGTATGTGTTACGAATTCTTATGTCTAATACGAATTACGCTGTTTTGTTAGTTCACTTACGCAAATTTGTACCCAGTTTACAATAATTTTAATTACAGACGAAATACGCTGTTTTGGTAGCTCAATTACGCAAATCTGTACAGCCTTATTCTTTTGTCAATAACTACTGGTATCAGATTTGTCTTCTCATAACTCATTCATAATTTACTATACTCTCTACCTGCATTGTGTTTCAGGTTGCAGATGGTGAGGAAACACATAGCTTGCACACTACACATGACCACTCTGTGCCACGTTTAACAGAATTGGACTGTGCTCGGTCGCTTCGTGTTTTTTTGTGCTCCTCAAAAACTGACCCAAACAGGTTTTTCTTTAACTATTAAGTCAAAATAACATGTAGGTTGTTGCTTTCATATATAATGAATAACATATCCTTTTTCATTATTATATAGGAAGATCATAGAATTCGATGAATGTATTGGAAATTGTCTCGATATACAACAATCATTTGCAGATGGGATGTGTCTGGATACTGTTTTCATGCAGTGTTTCATCATGGGTTTTCGCCATGACAAAAACAATAATTGCTCGTCCATCAACAAAGACAGACTTGTACTGGATGTCAATGTTGGTGTATGTACAATTCACTAATACCTATTTATTTTTGCAATTGTTTACATACAGTTTTATATGACACAGTAATTATGATTATGCAGATTCTCCTCAACTTTGAGGAGCATGAACGGTACAGTAAGTCTCCTCAGATTTTTGATCAAACTGTCCTTGATGCTTATCTGGACAAGACCCTGCCCCAACTGGACAATTTTGGTGACTACAAAACGGTATACTTATTTATCTTTGTATCAACGCTCTCCTGTTATGCAATTATATTCATAGCTCAGCTACTCACTAATGTTATCATTCTGTTTATATAACTCCTGATATTTGACAGATTATGGTCCCTATTCTTCATATGGGACATTGGACATTGTATGTCATAAATATCCAGTTACGATGTATTCACATTTTAGATTCAAATCCATATGGTCCGGAGTTGGGTGGTACTTCATGGAAGATGTATCATTACTCCCAAAAGGACTTAGGGACCAGGAAACTACCATGGGCTAGGGTTATAATGAACAGATTGAACAAATCTTTGCAACAAGTCCGGCCCAATTCACGCATCCCAAAATTTGGAAATTTCCCAATTGACATGCCACCTACGTGTCCCACCATGATAGCTGGATCTAATGACTGTGGCTTTTTTGTCATGAGATATATCCAGTACTATGACCATACGGATGGTTCTATCAAGCAATTTATAAACCGAGTGAGTCATTTTATGATTATGCTGTTTGTAGTTATACATTCAACATTTCAGATATAACTTATTCACCTCGGGATAATGTGTATTATGCAGGAAAACTCTGGTGACCTACGATCTCTGGCTCTACATTACCTGACCTTCCATAGCAAGAACAAGTGCCTCCCGTTGCCTCCAGAAATTCAAAAATTCAAGTTTGGACGCTAGCTGTGTCGCTGGATCAACATTTTGTGAATCGGCAACTGTTTGATATGGAACAAACATTTTGTGGCTTCCTTGTTATGGAACAAGATGTTGTGAAGCCAAACCTCCTTGTTGCATGTCTATGTAACCGTATTGAAACTTTCTATGTTTTTCACCCAACCTATCAAGACACTCATGTCTAATGCAGTTTTTAGATAAAAATTTGGCCTATGTGTGTTAAACAAGTTATGAAACATCTTCAGTTCAAACTTCGACTGTTTGGTCATATTTATATCAGTGATGTACTCACTAGTTATTGTTATTCTCTGATTTCTTCACAAATCTATTATTTACCAGTACGTGTCACAAATTCTTATGCCTAATAAGAATTACGCTGTTTTGTTAGTTCATTTACGCAAATGTGTACCCAGTTTACAGTAATTTTAATTACATACGAATTACGCTGTTTTGTTAGCTCAATTATGCAAATCTGTACAGCCTTATTGTTTTGTCAATAACTACTGATATCATTTGTCTACTCGCACACATGTGTAATAAAAATTATGTTACTACATTAAATCACAATTTATTGTGTCGTTTGTTTTCTTCATAAAGACATTTTTGCCAGTTTTTGCCACCAAAATTTGTATAGCGTCGAATTACGCTGTTTTCATAACACATTTACGCATATTTAGTACACAGTTTACACTACATTTCAATACATGCAGTAAATCATTATTACTTATACTTTGTGAATATCGACTGGATCCAGCATTTATAAATTCACCCATAGTTGCAATAACAAGTATGGCACTACATTACATTTGTCATAAAATACGAAATGATCTACTACCCACTAGATGAATCATTGTCTGTGACACCTCCTTGATGTTTTTTTGAAGTGCATGCCTCATTCCAGTTTGGAGCGCTAGATGAACCCTTGTTCCTAGAACCTATGGGCCGCCCTCTCTTTCGACCAGTAAGGCTGGCCAACCGAAGCCTATTCTCCTCCACAGATAGACAAGTGCGACTATTGTGACCATCCGCAATTCCACACCTTTGACACTTTCTGTTCTTTTTTTTGTCTCCTTTTGCCCCCAACTTAATAACTCTTTTTTCGGTATCACTGATTGTTCTGCCCTTTGGCTTCGCGTTATCCGGTCTTCTCAAGCTTACTCCACTCACATTAAAATCTAGCTTCTACAATTAAGAAAAAAATATGATATTTTGAAATATTAGTACTTAAATCCAATTATTTGTATGTAATTTTAAATAATATACATGCACATGCGTTTTTAATAGCACCATTACCTTTTTAATCGTCAAATCTGTACCACTCACATCAATTAGTGCTGTGCTAGTGGTCAATTGTCCATAATCGTGCTGCACACATATACCATTATTAATCATTCATAATCAGCAACAAGGTCCAATCGTTACTATTTTGTATTACAACAATTTTTTCCTCTTTTATAATCATGTATTACCTGTTCCAATATTTGTTGTGGCATAACACATTGGGTATCGCTCACACCACCTTCTTGTAAAGTAGGCTCCAATTGAATTACCTGTCAAATAATACGATTGACAATAAATAGGTTTGTTTATGACAAACAGTACACACCATTATGCATAGTAAACATCATATAACATATTACACATACACCAGTCTGCGCCATTCTTGTCGTTATATTATCTCCCATCATGTCTCTTACATCATTCCTGTCGCCCTGTATCAGGCAAGTTTCTCATACTTTCCATTCACCAAAACTTATAACTCAGTATATCAATTAAAATACACGGCTATTTCAATTAATATATTAAATACCTGTATTCCTTCGCCATCACTAGTACTATCATCACCTTCAATATCTGGCTCCAATCGTGAAAGTAGCAAAAGCAGTTCATCCATCATCTCCAGGGCTCTATCATATCCAGCTTTTGAAAGACTTGCATGATGTACTACTTTCATTGACTTTTTAAGCAACATCTTCTGCCTATATGATTTAGTCTCACCGTCTTTACCCTTCAAATTCTTATCATCCCTTGAAAAAGTCACATCTTGTATAGCAGAGTAGGTGTATCTCTGAAGGATGTATTCCGAAGGTATTCGATCAATTTGAAGATGCATAAATGTTCGTAAAAGATGCACACAAAGCAGACCTACAACAAAGCATGTAAAAAATGTCTTCGTTTATGTTCACTCATTATAATTAAACATTTAGATTCAACAATTACGCAATATGACATACCTGTATGCTCCCAATGCTTGCATTCACATTCATACTTTCCAGCATCTACATCAGCCATTACTTTGAATTGGTGTTGCCCCCACACAATCTTATTTGACCTTGAAGTATGCTGAACCACCCATTCATTCACACCACCATCTGGATCATGTGATATCTTGTATGCAGTAGCATATTTTAAAGACTCGTGAAACTTATTCATTACAACCCTTGTGTATGTCCTCGCTACACGTATCTCAAACATATACAATGTATTTGTTTCCTTTTAGCCCTACAGTAGACAAAATTATACGTTATAATACGGTACGTTAAATATTATGATATAATAATATTCTATGTACTCACCATGCATCCTAGTGCCTCTTTTGCCTCTTTCATCTTCCTACTGTGTAGAAGCTTCAACATTTGCTTGGCGAATTGATGTAGTGGCGTGTTTGCATCGACATGAGCACTTTTGACGAGTTTGTTCATGCTCTCGCTACGCTGTGTAGAGACCATCAACCCACAATAATCATGTTTAAAAAAAGCTGGTATCCAATCTTTACGAATTTCATACATTCTGGAAAGGCTGATGTTATCATGTAGATGGAAATCATCAATCAGCATTGCCCAGGCAGCCTCAAACTCAGTTACAGTTAAAGGATGATGTATTATAGATTGAAACCTTGTTTTGAAATCCTCTTCCTCAAATCTAGCGTACAACTCGTTCAAATACGGCATATACCTGTTCTGAACATGCCACAAACACAAACGATGGATTGTGTTTGGAAATACTCTGCCTAGTGCAACTGGCATTGCTGGATCTTGATCTGAAATCATATATTTTCACAACATTATGCAACTCATTACCAACTATAATTACATTCAACACAATCATAGTAGAACGTAATAATTGTTTAGCTTATTAATCATACCTGTAAGCATTACTCGTGGTCCTTCAGCTCCCATGCATGTTTTGAATGCATTGAAAACCCACTCGAATGTGTCTACAGTTTCGTCACCCAACAATGTGAAACCAAATATGGTGCACTGCAGATGGTGGTTACAACCAACAAACATTCCCAGGGGTTTGTCATATAGATTTGTCTTATGAGTTGTATCAAAGGTAACTGCATCTCCAAAGTCAATGTAATCTGCTTGCTGGCTAGCATGGGACCAAAAAATGCTCAAAATCTTTCCTTCTTGGTCTAGTTGGAAGTCAGAGAAAAACTGTGGGTTATCTTTTTTACACATTGCAAAAAAAGATAGGAGCTTAGACACATCATTGGCATTTCTTTCTCTTTGTCGCGCTTTCTTCCTGTGAACATTAATCAATATGCCATAGTCAATACGTACACAACATCATTATGTCATTATATCAGTGTAAATAACAAAATGACTTACAAGTTGATCATGTCTTGTGTAGTTAACGGTACATTCTCTGGTCCACCATGCATTTCTGAAACAAAATCCATAATACAGTGTTGCGGAATCCTGCTTTCTTGCATCGCACTAAGGAACTCCATGTATTCTGGATCATGTGTCTTGTTGCACTGTAACTGATTCTTTTCTGTATCCTTTCTGAAGAACTCATGATTATGTTCCAAATGAATAAGATCAATCCGCACTGAAATGATATTCTCTTTGGCATCGTCATAGATTTTTTTAAGTTTCATTCCAGCCCTGCATTGTGTTCGCTTGGAAATTGTATTTCGCACTTTTGGAGTACCATTTCCTCTTTCGGCACGCTTGCCTTCCATTGAACAATTCAACCACTTGCAATTTTTTCTCTCCCTATATCTCTTCAATGGAAATCCAACTTCATATGCATATCGGCTATAAAATTTGTACGCCTCGTCCACATTACTAAATGTCATACCCACCTTCGGTACCAATCGTTGATCTATACTATCATCCTATTCAATTAATGGAGTCGTCATGCAGTGCACATATATAAAAAATAAGCTTCTAGCATGGCGAATTTCTAGTACTTCATAAATTGCACGGACTGTATAATTAATACATGTGTCTAGCATGGCTAATTTCTATGACTTCATAAATTGCACGGACTGTATAACTAATACATGTGTCTAGCATGGCGAATTTCTATGACTTCATAAATTGCACGGACTGTATAACTAATACATGTGTATTCGGCGAAATCATAACTTGCACGGAAATTGTATAACAAAATACATGGGTATTCCTTTGAACTTACATGGCTTTGGAGAATGTGTGGTGTGTCCTGCTCATGTTCACCAATTGTCCGCATGGGTATCCGCTGACTTGTTCCCACCAAACTTGAATGAACTGTGTTGCCTTCTTCAACAATTCCTAGCGCCGGTAACGCAGCCGGTGGAGTTACAGCATTCCGGCCATCGGTCGTACAGGGTGTCGTCATCGCCGTATCTTCTCCACACTGTTCGTATCCCCTGGCCGTCTCCTTTGTGTATGCCCTAACCCTTCGAGAGCTATGAACAAAAGCTGCGGCGGCTGTGTGTAGGCCGTTTTTTTCACCTCCTATACTCGCCTAAACCGTCTTGGCCTATATTCATGGCATGATCCAATCTCCTGCGCGATTTGCTGCGCAGTTTGCATGTCGCGAGATTTACGTGAGCTATCCGTTACCATCACACGACCATTGTGTTACATTTCCATAAACATGAATCACCCCATCGTGCGACCGCCCCACGTTCCCGAACCACGCGCGCGTCACCCCACTACCCGATCTGACCACTCTCGTCCCATCAGACGCGAATTTACGCAGCCAATAACGGCAAAATACGCAAGCATAACGCGCGTCCCACGTCACCCCACTACCCGATCTGACCACTCTCGTCCCGTCAGACGCGAATTTACGCAGCCAATAACGGCAAAATACGCAAACATAACGCGCGTCCCACGTCTACACACCCGACCCCCGGTCCCTCGTTACCATTTATGCATCCTTTTCATTCAAATTCCGTATGCATAAACGCCCACCTTGAATCGATGCATGCGTGGGTAGTCCCACCACCTGCCACGTCGACCCGCGCCGCATTTACGCAGCCAATAACGGCAAAATACGCAAGCATAACGCGCGACTCACGTCTCCCCACCCGAGCCCCGGCCCCGGCCCCACGTTACCATTTATGCAGCTTTTTCATTCAAAATCCGTATGCATAAACGCCCCACCTTGAATCGGTACCTGCGCGCGGTAGTCCCACCACCTGCCACGTCGACCCGCGCCCCGCACACCTAGCCAGGCCGGGGGCCGGGGCTCTCTCTAGTAATGGAAGCCCTGGGCTTCCATTACCTCGTCCCTATATATATATATATATACTAGGTATGTGTCGTACATTGCCACGAGGCGAGGGAGTGAGTGGAGCGGCACCCACTAGTATATAGAAACTCTATAGTGATGGTCATAGAGCTATTTGTACTGGTGTTTTTCAGTGCCACCAGTGCTAGGGGTCAGTGGAAATCGGTCTTTTTATTGGTGGTTGTTCTGCAACCGCATGTGGAAATAACATTAACACTGGTGGGTTGCTTAAGAAAACTGCCAGTGGAAATATTGTTATTTTCACTGGCGGCTGTATTAAGAAAACCGCCAGTGAAAATCTTGTTTCCACTAGCGGTTTGCTTGATACAACCGCATGTAGAAATAACATTTGCACTGACGGGTTGCTTAAGAAAACTGCTAGTGAAAATGTTATTTCCATTGACAGTTGTATTAAGCAAATCGCCAGTGCAAACGTTATTTTCACTGGCGGGTTGCTTAAGAAAACAGCCAATGCAAATGTTATTTTCACGGGCAGTTTGTTTAAGAAAACCGCCAGTGAAAATGTTATTTGCACTAGCGGTTTGCTTAACATTTCCCGCCAGTATAAGTTTTTTTCATCTTTTTCAAATTTTCAAACAAAACTGAATTTTATATTTATTAACACAAATTCTTCTGTTTACAACCATATATTCTTCTGTTTACAATCATAAATTTTCAAACAAAACTAAATTAAATTGTATCATACATTATATACATTAAATTCTTCTGTTTACAACCATATATGCTTCACACATTCTATACATCCAAAGTTTTCACCTGTGCTCTAGTAACTATCTCGTCTAAAAGATAGTCTACTAACTTCTGTTAGTATTCTAAACTCTGGCATAGCTAATATACTGGAAGCATCATGATATTTCCCTTCAGCAGAAATGACCTCTTTCAATATGAATGTGTATAGGTCTTCAACTATGCCATACAGTGCACCTTCGGTCAAGTTCTCTAGATTTGCTTTTTGAAATTCCTGTAAAGGAAGTTTATAAACATCATCTATTCACACTCGATAACGCATTTGCATCTTTAATGACATAAATACAAACATGACTATTACTAATAATACCTTGCTAGGGTTTGTGATGTATCATCTGTTCATTCTCATGAACTCGCATGTACAGAACTCACATAGGACCGATCCTTGTTGTTGCTTGTGGCACTAATAATGGGAGATTGGTTATTTAGTTGCAACATTGTGTATGATATGTATTCATAAATTCACATACTTACCAACCAGTGATGATGGATGTCTAGTGGCACACATTTTTTGGACTTGTCGTACTTTCCACCTTTAAACTTATAGAACCTAAATGCTCTGTGGTCTCAAATAGAATCTGCATGTTATTTTAAAATTCTTATCGATATAAGTATGCATACATAGAAAAGGCTTACAGCTCTAAGATACCGAGGAATTTTGCATAGATCGAAGGGTCCTAGTTCAAGGAGTCGAGCACCAGCACCTTTCCAACCTTAGGATAAATGAGGAAGCATATCCAGTGGTCCCTATACGAATCAAATTTTTGATGCATATGTATTGAAATTATTAATCTTATTTATGCAAAATCACACTTACTTAAAGTTGTATGGGGCCATTATGGCTTCCCTGTCTTGAAATTTAAGCATTGTGTTTGCTATGTAGGTGGTGAATCTTGTTTCAAACTCCTTCATAGTCTTTAGACGCTCCTCAACTTCTTCGTCTGTCTTTCCCTTTAGCTGTTTGTTGTCTTTCCTAATTTTGAAAGTGTGGCTTTCCTCGGATATCAATATTGGGTTGAGATACCCAATCCTTTTACCGGCACTAGTACCGGGCTTGGTACTGTAAAGGATCTCCTGTTGATCATGTTGCATTCTACAAGTCACACGTGTATGTGTCAGATATTGAAAATTTATACGGCTCACTAATAATAATTATTGTATATTTCTAAACACTAAGGTACGTGTAGCCTGGTAGTTAGCCTTAAATTTCTAGAGCAGGAGGCGTGGGTTCGAGTGCTCGCTCTGGACTATTTTTTGAGGGTTGCTGCATGGACGCTAAGAGTGGGGAGGTGAAGCCATGGTGGCACCAGATGCCCACATTAAGTTCTTAATATAGTAGTGTATATATATATGTATATATATATAGTTTGTATGTTTGGAGCCTTGTGCTTTTAATAATAGAGGAAGCCCTGTCTCAACGGTGCCATCCGGTTCAGCCGCACCAGATTCAGATGGCTATAAAAGACCCCCAGACCGCCAGGGATTAGGTTTTAGTGGGGGTGGCGGTTCCCTTGGGCGAGCGAGCGGCGGCGGCGGTTTCCTCGGTCATGCCACCGGTGGCGATCTCGGGGGCTAGCAGCGGTGGCGCGCTGAGGCGAGCGACCGGCGGTGACGCTCCTATGGCGGGCGGGCAAGCACCGACGGCGCTCCTGAACCAGACCAGTGGCAATAGCGCACCCTAGGCCCGGAAGTGATAGTGGTTGCGCGAGGTGCGGTAGGCTTCAGTAGAAGCGCCGGTGGATCTTGGAGGAGTGCATGCGGCGACGGATGACAGAGACACCTGCACGATGTCGGCTCCTCAGAGGCACGCACCCCGAAGTGGCGCCCGCTAGCGTCCCCCTTCCGCGATGGGCTGAGGCCAGCACTACAGGCCGAGGCTACTATCATACCCGAGTTTTGGGGGCACCAAGACCCGGGCGTGAATCAATCACCAAGTGTGCTAGGACCAAGTCTCACACATATGATAACTCATGGTACAGAAATGAATGTCACATCTTTACTATATAATAGGAGTTCTATAAAAAATAAATAAATAATTACATCATATGGAGACAATGATCCAACAAACCAAAGTTGACTAGGAGACGATGACCTAGACCACTCACGAACTCATCACGACATGCTTCGTGTTCCTCATCTTGCGGTACCTGTTCTCGACCTGTGGGGGGGTGTGAGACAGCAAGGGTGAGCTCACATACGTTCATCGCTCAACAAGTTGTGGGGAAAAATGTGTATGAACTCACCAAAGGTGGGAGCTCATGTGAAGTGTAAGGCGTACCAAAGAGGATGGCTGAAGCTAAGCCTTGCTATTATAGTTGGTCAAAATTTTATTAGCAGTTACTAAGTGTAAGTTGATACCAACCCAAATAAGTAATTTATCAAAATTGGTAACAACACCCGCGATGCAATGCATATGACAAAATAAGTTTAGTTCCATAAATTACTCATGTGAAGGTCCGAGCCGCTCATGACCGTGAGCACGACTGATATACCAGTTTTACACTCTATAGAGGTTGCACATCTTTACCTACAAGTCATGTTACCCATCTGCCAAGGAGTCATGAATCCCATACACCTCTACCAAGGAAGCGAGGCAGGGTAACACTACGAGGCCTTTACAAAGTTCCACTAGCTTCAGAAAACCCACTACAATTTCTAGGAAGTCCCAGTGCAGAGATCCCTCGCTTGACCACCATCACAGCAAAGTCAACCCGAGGACCTCCCTACATCGACTACTCCCCTACTGCCCTTGCCCTTTCGGGTAAGGTAGTCATCCACTAGTTTTTCTAATTAGTCAGCCAAGGGTGTCCCATACCACCCTCGTGGAAGCAGTGTTTTCCTGGGTGGTTCTCCATGTTCCAATTAACAATATGATCTTATCATGAACAATAATTAAACAACAACATAATTGGAAAATGATCATAATAAAACATTAGTTTCCCCAAAACTAGGTAGAGCAATAGCAAATCTACCCAATAATTCATCTGTTTGCAAGGTGAGCGATAAATAATGCTAGGGAAACCTATTAGGTACCATCAAATTAACCTGAGCATGTTACAATGATTAATAGCGAACATTATTAGGTAAAAAGGAGTGATCAAGGGCACAACTTGCGTGAGACTCAAGATTCCTAGGTACCAGGATAATCTTCAGATGACTCCTAACCTCGAGCTAGTCATAGCAATACAAACAAACAATATATAGGAAAAATTAACATCACACCAAACATAAGAACAAGCTGCATAAGAATATTCTACGCGTCATAACGAGATCGCCGGCTCGAAAATCACTAAATTCGGAGCTACGGTTTAAAAGATATGATTTTCTAAAGGTTTAGGAGTCATGTACAAAAGAAATCAAGTGCATAATTTTAATTTATGTTTCATAGAAAAATAAAGTTACCAGGGGATAAACAATATTAATATGAATTTAATGCAACTGGAATGGATTAAAAAGGAGTTAAAATGAATTTAATATGAATTAAACAAGTTTCTAGATTTAGTTTTATACTAAAAACCCCCTTTTGTTATTTAATTCAGAATTTCCTATGGGTTCTGGACTACTGACGCTAATATCAGAGAATCTAGGGTCCAACTCATAAATATTAGGACCTATATGCTACTGTCTTTGTGTCCTAGTGGATGGCGGGTTTATGTTTCAAAAACCCGAGGACTCGGTCCAAAGGGTATTGGTGGATCTCGACCGTTGGGTCGTGCAACAGTGGCTAGGATTATATCCCGACCATCCCTAAGCGATAAGCCAGGATAGCCATCCAATTGAGATCCGACCATCCGGATTTTATGAGACCTAAACCACACACCACCCACCGATTGCCGATCTACGGCAGAGATGAGCCCAAACCAGAAGGGTATGTGCGCACAAATCTGGGCCACACATCACTAAACCAACGATCCTGGGTCATCATCTTGCCCCGGCCCCAAGCATCGGCAGCGCCACGCTCCTCTACGATGGCCCATTGCCGGACATCTCTACCGCCTGTCCCTATGTGTGATTCATGGCTCTAGTAGACCCTACACGAAGCGGGTGAGCTAGCGAACATGGCAGCACAGTTCATACCGGATATGGTGGCGTCAATGAGGCCCCCCACGGCGCGCGGCGGTGAAGCAACTATAACGAACGATTCAACATGCACCCGAGGACTTTCCCTGCTTGCCAAGGCCTGAGCACAATCCTGGAGGCACGGTGGAGTTATTGGTCCTGTTAGTGAGTCCCCGACGATGCCACGGGCATGCAACATGGCGACGGTCCTATCCCCACCGTGGCGGCGCACGCAGCCCCACCCCCTTGCACACACAATGGTGGTTAATGGTCTGCGAAGATAGGATGGAGAAGCAACCTGGGGGCACGGTTTTATAGCCCTAAAGGCTCGGTGGGCCGGTTTGGAGATCAAGCATGATCTCAACAACCCAGCGCCCAGGCGGCGTTTGGTTCGACGGGGAAGAGGATCTAGCGCGGAGGCCCCACGCGTCAGTGGTCCATTAGGCGTATGCTAAGAAGATGAGAGGCTTACCGCTAGGACCACATGTCAGCGCTAAAGCGGCGCGGGCGAGTAGGCGGGCTGAGGAAGCAAATTGGGCCAATGGCAGGGGAAATTCGGCCTAGGGTAGTTTTTTCTTTTCCTTTTCTTTTATCATTCCTATTTCTTTTCAAGTTCCAAATATAAAAATTCAAACTAACTTTTAAATTCCTAATTTACATTTCATATTTCCAAATATCAAACACCATCCTAATATTAATCCTACTAAATTTAATATTATCATTTATTCTTTTCCTTGTCATTTATTTATGGAAGGAACAAATGGTTTCATTAAAATTCCTTTTCTCCTTTTCTATTTTATGTTTTTTAAAATTGGAGGTCTAATGTATGTTTTCAATAAAATGTATTACCATAAAATCATAAGCAAGAGTTTAACCTTTCTTTATCTATTTATTGGTTACTTAACCGATTTAATACCCTTTGTTGATTATAAATAGGAAGGGTCCTAATGAAGTTTCAAGGGTTTCAACAATTCTCCTAACTTCATTATAAATATATTTATTTATTTATTTTATATATTTTTTCTTCTACAAATTTTGGACTTTACAAATCCTACCCCCTTATAAGAAATCTCGTCCTCGAGATTAGTAAGAAAAAGGGTGTATCTATTTTTGTCTCAAAACATATGCACAAACAAAAATCTCAGGATGATGCATAACTCATTAGCAAAACATAGGGTCAAATAAACCTTATTATTATTCCTAAAATAGTAAAATACTAGCTACTACCTAAGGTATTATTTAGGCCTTACAAATAGTGCTCTAAATATATATATATATATATATATATATATGTGTGTGTGTGTGTGTGTGTTTGTTTATATATATAATTATATTTATTCTAATCCTGCTGTTCATTGCCTTATTTACCAACTTCTTCACCTTCGAACAACACTTCTTCTTGGTTTTCAGGTTCACTAGGTTCAGCTTCTACTTCTGCATGGTTGACCTGCCCTCGGTTGACAGATAAGGGTTGACTCTTGCCTGCCGAAGCCTGTCCTTGCTTCGTTGGAGCCGAAGTAGTATAAGAAGCCCGGTTAGGACAGTAGTTGGCATAGTGACCAGATTGTCCACACTTGAAGCATGACCTATTTGTGGATGTATTAGGAGCAAAAGGTCCCGTTGGAGTGCTTGCTTGCGGAGGAGCAGTTTGTGTCTGTTAAGTTTGTTGCTCGGAACTGCCACGAGCAGGTGTACTTTGAATAGTGGTATAATGGGGACAAGAACTACTTCCAGCCTGTCCCTGGTTGGCAGCCCTTCTTTTTTCTCCAAACTCAAACCTCATTTTTCCACAGCAATAGCTTTGTCTAGTAGTCTCTAGAAGGACGGGAATGTGTGCGATACCAGTTGGTATTGTAGTGGTCCGATCAAACCTTCCAGGAAGAGCTCCTGGTTCTTCTCATCAATCTCAACATCCCTAGGAGCATATCAGGATAGCTGAATAAATTTGTCCCTATATTCACTCATGGAAATACCTCCCTGTTTGAGGGATAGAAACTCCTTCCTTTTAATCTTCACGAGTCTAGCAGAAATATGGTCATTCCTGAACTGAGTGGAGAATTCTGCCCAGCTAATTGTGTTGACAGCAGCATGAGCACCATAGTATGCATCCCGCCAATCCACAGCGGGGCCAGTAAGGTGACCTGATGGATATAGCACCTTCTCTCTGCCCGAGCACTGAACTATGTTGAGCATCTTGTCCATAGACTTTAACCAGTCATCAGCTTGTAGTGGGTCCGTGGAGTTAGAGAAGGTCGGTGGTTTGTGACTCATAAACTCCTGGTGCTTATCCTTGTGTGGAGTTGGTGGTGGTGGTGGAGGTAGTGGTGGCTGTTGCTGTCTTTCTAGCCATTCTTGCCTCATCTCTTGATGCATTTCCAGCCATTCCTAACGCATTTCCTGGCGTTATTGCCTCATTTGAGCTTGCATTTCGTTCTGGCCGGTGGAGGATTCGGAGGATTCATTTCTGGTTGTGGTTGTCTAATAATCCTCTTGCTATGGTGGTTAGCAGGTAGATCGATACCGCCTCCCTTCCTGGTATTGACCATTTGGGTTAGAAATATATGGTAAGATAGTTTTGCAAGGGAAATTATTTAGCAGGCAAACTGTCACACTCGGGTTTTAGGGACCCGGGCGTGAACATAATCACCAGGTGTGCTGGGACCAAGTCTCACACATATGATGAATCATAGTACAGAAATGAATGTAACAACTTTACTATATGAAAGGAGTTATGTACAAAATAAATAATTAATTACATCGTAATGAGAAAACGATCCAACAACCCAAAATTGACTGGGAGACGACGGCCTAGACTTTTCACGAACACATCGCAGCATCCTCCATGCGCCTCATCCTGTGTTACCTGTTCATGACCTATGGGGGTATGAGACAGCAAGGGTGAGCTCACATATGTTCATCGCTCAACAAGTTGTGGGGAATAATGTGCATGAACTCACCAAAGGTGTGAGTTCATTTGATGTGTAAGGCTAATCAATAATAGGGGTTAAAGCTGAGCATTGCTTATAAATAAGTTGGTCAAATTTTATTAGCAGTTACTAGATGTCCCACGATGCAATGCATATGACAAATTAAATTTAGTTTCATAAATTAATCATGTGAGGGTCCGAGCCGCTCATGATCGTGAGCATGACTGATATACCGGTTTTACACTCTGCAGAGGTTGCACATCTTTACCCACAAGTCATGTTACCCATCTGCCAAGGGGTCATGAATCCCATACACCTCTACCAAGGAGGCGAGGCAGGGTAACACTACGAGGCCTTTACAAAGTTCTACTAGCTTTAGAAAACCCGCTACAGTTTCTAGGAAGCTCCAATGCAGGGACCCCACGCCTGACCGCCATCGCAACAATATCAACCCAAGGGCCTCCCTACACTGACCACTCCCCTACTGCCCTTGCCCTTTCGGGTAAGGTAGTCCTCCACTAGCTTTCCTAATTAGTCAGCCAAGGGTGTCCCATACCACTCTTGTGGTAGCACTATTTTCCAAGGTAGTTCTCCATGTTCCAATTAACAAAATGATCTTATCATGAACAATAATTAAATAACAACATAATTGGAACATGATCATAATGAAACATTAGTTTCCCAAAACTAGGTAGAGCAATAGCAAAACTACCCAATAATTCATCTGTTTGCAAGGTAGGGGATGGACAATGCTAGGGAAGCCTATTAGGTCCCATCAATTTAACCTGAGCATGTCACAGTGATTAATAGTGAACATTATTAGGTAAAAATGAGTGATCAAGAGCACAACTTGCCTTCAACAAGCTCGTGCTTAGCAGTCTCCACCTGCTGAACCCCTAGATCCTCTATGGCTGGCTCATCTACAAACATACAGGGTATAGCAGAAATTAACACCACACCAAACATCGAAATAGAATGCATGATATAATTCTACGCTGCGTAACGAGATCATAGGAACAAGAGTCACTAAATTCGGAGTTACAGTTGTCGAGTTATGATTTTCTGAAGTTATTACGTGATTGGTATAGATTAAATCAAGTGAAGAAATTTAATCTATGTTTTATGACTAAACAGAGTTATTAGGTGATAAACACTATTAAAACAAAATTAATGCCACTGGAATGGATCAAAAAGGACTTAATATGAATTTTCTATGAATTAAATGAGTTCTGGAATTATTTTTACAGTAGAAACTCATTTTCCATATTCTTTTTCCTATTTCCTCAGAGTATTGGACTACGCTAGCAATTTATGCGTAGGTTAGGGGCTAATCTATGAATTTCTAGGGCATGGCTGTAATTGCTCTACATAGGGTACGCCCGACGGGTTCAATTATGTGAAAGCAGGGGGCTCTTCTGCAAAACGTATTTAGAGAAGGGGTATGAGTTGGTCTTAGTCCTCCGATTGAGCACGAACGGCCTGGATTAGATTGGCCATGGACAAAATCTCGCCTTCACTCACCATCGTCGGATTCGAGATCCACGACACCAGCTCCGTCCACACATAACTTTCACCCGAGCCGATGGATTGAATCAAGACGGTTATGATTTAATGTATCGAAACGTTAAGTTGCTTCTAATCTCGACCCTTCGTTTAGCATCCGATGGCTAGCACATAATTCCTTCCCCTGAGTCACCCCCAATCCCGACGGTGCGCTCACCGCGGCGAAGTGTCATGACCAGAGGACCCGCTCCGACCCCACGGTGCCCGATCCGCACGGCAACCCGACGCCACACGATGAGCTTGACTAGGTGATGGACTCAAATGTGTTAATACAAGCTGCCGACCCCGGCGAAGGCTCCAACATCACAAGATGGTGGGATGGGGGAGCAACCTAAGTCCGGCGATGGTTACCAGCCATACCACGGCGAAGCTTAGCGTGAGAAGGTGCCACATGTAAAGGAGAGGTAAGGCGGGGCTAGCTTGAGGGTCTCTCACCTCGAATCAGGCAACGGAGCGCTGCACCAGTGGTAGCGGCGTTTCACGGCAGCCTCAATCTTGCCCACGCTCCTTTCCCCCACTGCGGCGACGGCTACCTTAGAGTTCTACCCTGGCACGCGCGCGAAGATAGGGAAGATGGCCCGGGCAACCCCGCCGCGTGGATATATAGCAGAGCAGACCTCCCCCAGTCGGCCGAAGACCTCAGGATGGTTGTTGTAACAACCTCACCGAGAGCGATGCGGGGTGGAAGAAGAACAGGGCCGGGGCAAGGGCCCACCTGCCAGTCAGTGAGACACGAGCGCCGCTGTTGGTTCAGGTGCGGAGGCCCCACACGTCAGCCACCCGAGTTGAATGAGGGTCGCGCCGTTCGGCTGACAGAGCCGAGTCCACCAGCCAACCCCCATTCCGCGCGCCCCTGACGGCCGACGTAAGGGCAACGTGGACAGGGCAGATTGGTGATTTTAGTTGGGCCTAAAATAAGCTTTGGGCCCAAATCGGTTAATTCTCTCTCTTTTCATTTTATCTTTTTTATTTCTTTTTCACATTCCAAATTAATGTATTAAAACTAAATTTAAACTCCTGTTTTGAATTTCAGATTTCTAAATGTTAAAAACCATCCTAATGTGAATATTACCCCCACTGTTTGTATTTATTATTATTTATCTTTCTTCCTATTATTTAATTATGGAGAGGGTAATGGACTTAATTAAAATTCCTTTCTTTGTATTCATTTTCTGTTTTATATTCTCGTTTATAATTTGAATTCAAATTTTAAATTATGATTCCTTTATTTTGATAGAAAACATTTTTCCACTATCAAATCTTCATTAGGATATGATTTAGCTAATATTATTTTATTATGAGAATTTGCTTTATAAATGGTGAATTCTAAAGTTCAACCTTTTCAAGGGCACTTATTTTGATGATTATATTTATTATTATTATTTTTTTCTCTAAAGGATTACCTTAAATATCAAGTTAAGATTTTGAGTGTTACAAATTCTACCCCCTTACAAGAAATCTCGTCCTCGAGATTTATAAGTAAAAGGATGTGTAACCATATTGTCTCAGAACATATGCACAAAGAAGAATCTCGGCATGATGCATAATTTATTAGCAAAACATATGGTCATATAGACCTTATTATTATCTCTAAAATAGTAAAATACTAGCTACTAACTAAAATAATATTTAGGTCTTACAAATAGTACTTAAATATATATATATATATATATATCTATATTTATGTTTATATATATGCTCTATTCTTGTTGCTCATTGACTTCTTCACCAGCTACTTCATCTTCAACTAGCACTTCTTCTTGAATTTCAAGTTCACCAGTTTTAGCTTCTACTTCTGCATGGTTGGCTTGCCCCCGATTGACCGATAAGAGCTGACTCTTTCCTGCCGAAGCCTAACCTTGCTTCATTAGAGCTGGTGTAGTGTAGGCAGCCCTTTTGGGATAGCAGTTGGCATGGTGTCACGATTGTGCACACTTGAAGCATGCCCTATTGGTGGATGTGTTAGGAGCAACGGGTCCTGCTGGGGTGCTTGCTTGAGGAGTAAAAGGTTGTGTCTGTTGAGTTTGTTGTCCGGAACTGCCACGAGCTGGTGTACTTGGAGTGGTATTATATCTAGGGCGGGAACTACTTCTAGCCTGTCCCTGGTTAGTAGCCCTTCTTTTCTCTCCAAACTCACACCTCTTGTTTTCCACAGCAATAGCTTTGTCAAGTAGTCTTTGGAAGGACGGGAATGTGTGTGATACCAGTTGATATTGTAGTGGTCCAATCAAACCTTCCAGAAAGAGCTCCTACTTCTTCTCATCATCCTCAACATCCCTAGGAGCATATCGAGATAACTGAATGAATTTGTCCCTATATTCGCTCACGAACATACTTCCCTGTTTGAGGGATAGAAACTCCTTCTTTTTAATCTTCATGAGTCCAGCAGGAATATGGTAATTCCTGAATTGAGTGGAGAATTCTGCCCAGTTGATTGTGTTGATGGCAGCTGAGGAGCGCAGTATGCATCCCACCAATCCATAGTAGGACCAGTAAGACAACCTGATGCATAGAGCACTTTCTCTCTGTCCGAGCACTGAGCTATGTTGAGCATCTTGTCTACAGACTTTAGCCAGTCATCTGCTTGTAGTGGGTCCATAGAGTTAGAGAAGGTTGGTGGTTTGTGACTCATAAAACTCCCAGTGCTTATCCCTGGGTGGAGCTGGTGGAGGTAGTGGTGGTTGCTGCTGTTGCACCCTTCGCTCCTGGCGCATCTCCTCCCTCTCTTGGCCCATCTCCTTCGCATCTGCGCGTGCATATCTACCATAGTATCAGCCATCTGTTGCATTATCCGCATCTGGGCTGCAACTGCTGGATCAGCTCCGACTGGTGGAGGATTTGGAGAATTCATCTCTGCTTGTTGTTGTTGTCTAAGCACGTTTCAGTTATGTGGATTGGCAGGTAGATCAATTCCTCCGCACTTCCTGGTATTGACCATCTGAGTTAGAAGCATATGGTAAGATAGTTTTGCAAGGGAAATTATTTGGTAGGCAGAACGAATAGGCTAGTAGCTGGTTATGAACTGATGATTCTTTAGCAGGGCTTGATCTGTAGTTTTATGTCAAGATTGGGGTAACTAGTCGTATAAGATGAATGTCCAAAGGTAAGATAGAATATGTGAAGATTAGATAGATACGAGATACTAGATACTAGATATATTTTAATGGGAATAATCTAGATTGTCTAGTTATTTTATAAATATTATCCTTTATGCCCAGATATATATGCAGATGCAATTGTGGACATTAATCCACAACCCATCACACTCAATCAAAGATCCAAATCAGACAAGTATCATAAGAACAAGCATTCAAGTTCATATATATATAAAAATAGTTTTGTTTTTGTTCCTAAGATTAGGTCTCCTATTCCTAAAGGTCACTTTAGGTACAGGATTTCAAAGTGTGAAATCCACTTTTGTCTTTAGAAAAGATAAGAATAATCAGAGTAAAGCAGCAGCGGATGAGAAAAGATTAAGGAAAGTTTAGAAAGGATCAGAGTAACAAAGGTAAGTAGATAAGGGTTATTCAGTTCTATCTAGGTTTTGTCCTACAGTCAATATTCGCCTCTGATACCACTTCTGTCACACCCGGGTTTTAGGGACCCGGGCGCGAACATAATCACCAGGTGTGCTCGGATCAAGTCTCACACATATGATGAATCATGGTATAGAAACGAATGTCACAACTTTACTATATGATAGGAGTTATGTACAAAATAAATAAATAATTACATCATAATGAGACAACGATCTAGCAACCTAAAGTTGACTGGGAGACGACGGCCTAGACCTCTCACGAACACATCGCAACATCCTCCATGCGCCTCATCCTGTGGTACCTATTCTTGACCTATCGGGGGTGTGAGACAAGGGTGAGCTCACATATGTTCATCGCTCAACAAGTTGTCGGGAATAATGTGCATGAACTCACCAAAGGTGGGAGTTCATTTGATGAGTAAGGCTGATCAATAATAGGGGTTAAAACTAAGCATTGCTTTTAAATAAGTTGGTCAAATTTTATTAGCAATCACTAGATGTAAGTAAATACCAACCCAAATAAGTAATAGATCAAAATTGATAACAACACCTGCGATGCAATGCATATGACAAATTGAATTTAGTTTCATAAATTAATCATGTGAGGGTCCGTGCCGCTCATGACCGTGAGCATGGCTGATATACCAGTTTTACACTCTGTAGAGGTTGTGCATCTTTACCCACAAGTCATGTTACCCATCTGCCAAGGGGTCATGAATCCCATACACCTCTACCAAGGAGGTGAGGCAGGGCAACACTACGAGGCCTTTACAAAGTTCCACTAGCTTCATAAAACCCGCTACAGTTTCTAGGAAGTTCCAATGCAGGGACCCCTCGCCTGACCGCCATCGCAGCAAAATCAACCCAAGGGACTCCCTACACTGACCACTCCCCTACTGCCCTTGCCCCTTTCGGGTAAGGTAAGTCCTCTACTAGCTTTCCTAATTAGTTAGCCAAGGGCGTCACATACCACCCTTGTGGTAGCACTATTTTCCCGGGTGGTTCTCCATGTTCCAATTAACAATATGATCTTATCATGAACAATAATTAAACAACAACATAATTGGATCATGATCATAATGAAACATTAGTTTCCCAAAACCAGATAGAGCAATAGCAAAACTACCCAATAATTCATCTATTTGCAAGGTAGGGGATAAACAATGCTAGGGAAGCCTATTAGGTCCCATCAATTTAACCTTAGCATGTCACAGTGATTAATAGTGAACATTATTAGGTAAAAATGAGTGATCAAGGGTATAACTTGCCTTCAACGAGCTCCTGCTCAGCAGTCTCCACCTGCTGAACCCCTGGATCCTCTGTGGCTGGCTCGTCTACTCGCATCAATACAAACAAACAGAGTATAGCAGAAATTAACACCACACCAAACATCAAAACGGAATGCATGATATTATTCTAAGCTGCGTAACAAGATCGTAGGAACAAGAGTCACTAAATTCGGAGTTACAATTGTCGAGTTATGATTTTATGAAGTTATTACATGATTGGTATATATTAAATCAAGTGAACAAATTTAATCTATGTTTCATGACTAAACAGAGATATTAGGTGATAAACAATATTAAAAACAAAATTAATGCCACTGGAATGGATCAAAAAGGACTTAATATGAATTTTCTATGAATTAAATGATTTCTGGAATTATTTTTACACTAGAAACTCATTTTCCATATTCTTTTTCATATTTCCTCAGAGTATTGGATTGCACTAGCAATTTATGCGTAGGTCAGGGGCTAATCTATGAATTTCTAGGGCATGGCCTTAATTTCTCTACATAGGGTACGGGCAGCGGGTTCAATTCTGTGAAAGCAGGGGCTCTTCTGCAAAACGTATTTAGCGAAGGGGTATGAGTTGGTCTCAGTCGTTCGATTGAGCACGAATGGCCTGGATTAGATCGGCCATGGATAAAATCTCGCCTTCACTCACCATCGTCGGATACGAGATCCACGGCACAGCTCTGTCCATGCATAACTTTCTCTTGAGCCGATGGATTGAATCACGACGGTTACAATTTAATGTACCGAAACGTTAAGTTGCTTCTAATCTTGACCCTTCATTTAGCATCCGACAACTAGCGCATAATTCCTTCCCATGAGTCACCCCAATCCCGATGGCGCGCTCACCGCGGCGGAGCGTCATGACCGGAGGACCCACTCCGACCCACGGTGCTCGATTCGCATGGCAACCTGACACCACATGATGAGTAGTACCAGGTGATGGACATGAAGGTGTTAATACAAGCTGTCGACCTCGGCGAAGGCTCCAACAGCACAGGATGGCGGGATGGGGGAGCAACCTAAGTCCGGCGATGGTTACCAGCCATACCATGGCGAAGCTTAGCGCGAGAAGGTGCCACATGTAAAGGAGAGGTAGGCGGGCTAGCTTGAGGGTCTCTCACCTCGAATTAGGCGACAGAGTGCTGCACCAGTGGTAGCGGCGTTTCACGACGGCCTCAATCTCACCCACGCTCCTTTCCCCCACTGCGGCGATGGCTACCTTGGAGTTCTACCCTGACGCGCGCGCGAAGATAGGGAAGATGGCCCAGGTGACCCCGCTGCGTGGATATATAGCGGAGCGGACCTCCCCCAACCTGCCGAACACCTCGGGATGGTTGTTGTAACAACCCTCACTGAGAGCGACGCGGGGTGGAAGAAGAACAGGGCCGCGATCGAGGGCCCACCTGCCAGTCAGTGCGACATGAGCGCGGCTGTTGGTTCAGGCTTGAAGGCCCCACACATCAGCAACCCGAGTTGAACGAGGGTCGCGCCGAGCGGCTGACAGAGCCGGGTCCATCAGCCAGCGCCCATTCCGCGTGCCTCCAACAGCCGCCATAAGGGCAACATGGGCCGGGCAGATTGGTTATTTTAATGGGGCCGAAAATAAGCTTTGGGCCCAAATCGGTTAATTCTCTCTCTTTTCATTTTATCTTTTTTTATTTCTTTTCACATTCCAAATTAATGTATTAAACTAAATTTAAACTCCTGGTTTGAATTTCAGATTTCTAAATGTTAAAAACCATCCTAATGTGAATATTACCCCCACTGTTTGCATTTATTATTTTTTATCTTTCTTCCTATTATTTAATTATGGAGAGGGCAATGGACTTACTTAAAATTCCTTTCTTTGTATTCATTTTCTGTTTTATATTCTCATTTATAATTTGAACTCAAATTTTAAATTATGATTCCTTTGTTTTGATAGAAAACATTTTCCACTCTCAAATCTTCATTAGGATATGATTTTGCAAATATTATTTTATTATGAGCATTTACTTTATAAAGGGTGAATTCTAAAGTTCAACCTTTTCAAGGGCACTTATTTTGATGATTATATTTATTATTATTATTTTTCTCTAATGGATTACCTTAAATCTCAAGTTAAGATTTTAAGTGTTACACGAACAGATAGACTAGTAGTAGGTTAGAAACCGAAGATTCTTGGGTGGGGCTTGAGATCTGTCGTTCTATGTCAGGTTGACTAGGCTTATAAGATGAATCTCAAAAGGTAAGATAGAATCTGTCAAGATGAGATAGATATGTGATACTAGCTACATTCTAATGGATAGATGTTATAGGTTGTCTGATTATTTTATAAACATTTTTTATGCCTATGTGTATATGCAGATGCAGTTGTGAACATTACTCCACAACTCATCACACTCAATCAAAGACCCAAATCAGGAAAGTATCATAAGAACAAACATTCAAGTACATATATACCTATAAAAATATAGTTTTGTTTTTGTTCTTAAGATTATGTCTCCTATTCCTAAAGGTCACTTTAGGTACATGATTTCAAAGTGTGAAATCCACTTTTGTCTTTAGAAAAGAAAAGGTAAGGATAATCATAGTAAGGCAGCAATAGATGAGAACAAATTAAGAAAAGTTTAGAAAGAAACAAAGTAGCAAAGGTAAGTAGATAATGGTTTTTCAGTTCTATATAGGTTTCGTCCTACAGTCAACATCGCTCTAATACCACTTCTGTCACACCCGCATATCGGGGGCACCAACACCCGGGTGCGAATCAATCACCAAGTGTGCTAGGACCAAGTCTCACACATATGATGACTCATGGTACAGAAATGAATGTCACATCTTTACTATATAATATGAGTTCGGTACAAAATAAATAAATACATCATATGGAGACAATGATCCAGCAACCCAAAGTTGACTGGGAGACGACGGCCTAGACCACTCACGAATTCATCACGGCATCCTTCGTGCACCTCATCCTGTGGTACCTGTTCTTGACCTATGGGAGTGTGAGATAGTAAGGGTGAGCTCACATAGGTTCATCGTTCAACAAGTTGTGGGGAAAAATGTGTATGAACTCACCAAAGGTGGGAGCTAATGTGAAGTGTAAGGCTTACCAAAGAGGATGGCCAAAGCTAAGCCTTGCTTTTAAAGTTAGTCAAAATTTTATTAGTAGTTACTAAGTGTAAGTAGATACCAACCCAAATAAGTAATAGATCAAAATTGGTAACAACACCCGTGATGCAATGCATATGATAAATTTAGATTAGTTCCATAAATTATTCATTTGAGGGTTCGAGCCGCTCATGACCGGGAGCACAACTGATATACAAGTTTTACACTCTGCAGAGGTTGCACATCTTTACCCACAAGTTATATTACCCATCTGCCAAGGGGTCATGAATCCCATACGCCTCTACCAAGGAAGCGAGGCAGGGTAACACTATGAGGCCTTTACAAAGTTCCACTAGCTTCAGAAAACCCGCTACAATTTCTAGGAAGTCTCAATGCAGAGATCCCTTGCCTGGTCGCCATCGCAGCAAAGTCAACCCGATGACCACCCTACACCGACCACTCCTTGCCCCTTTCGGGTAAGATAGTCATCCACTAGCTTTCCTATTTAGTCTGCTAAGGGCATCCCATACCACCCTTGTGGTAGCACTGTTTTCCCGGGTGGTTCAACATGTTCCAATTAACAATATGATCTAATCATGAACAATAATTAAACAACAACATAATTGGAAAATGATCATAATAAAACATTAGTTTCCCCAAAACCAGGTAGAGCAATAGCAAATCTACCCAATAATTCATCTGTTTGCAAGGTGAGGGATAAACAATGCTAGGGAAACCTATTAGATTCCATCAAATTAACCTGAGCATGTCATAATGATTAATAGCGAACATTATTAGGTAAAAAGGAGTAATCAAGGGCACAACTTGCCTGAGACTCAAGATTCCCAGGTACCAGGATGATCTTCAAATGACTCGTAACCTCACGCTAGTCGTAGCAATACAAACAAATAGTGTATTGGCAAAATTAACATCACACCAAACATAAGAACAAACTACATAAGAATATTCTACGTGTTGTAACGAGATCGCCGGCTCGAGAATCACTAAATTCGGAGCTACGATTTAAAAGATATGATTTTCTAAAGGTTTAGGAGTCAAGTACAAAAGAAATCAAGTGCATAATTTTAATTTATGTTTCATAGAAAAATAAAGTTACCTGTGGATAAACAATATTAATATGAATTTAATGCATCTGGAATGGATGAAAAAAGAGTTAAAATGAATTTAATATGAATTAAACAAGTTTCCAGATTTATTTCATACTAAAACCCCCCTTTTTCTTATTTAATTTAGAATTTCCTATGGGTTCTGGACTACTGAAGCTAATATAAGAGAATCTAGGGTCCAACTCAAATATCAGGACCTATTTGCTACTCTCTTTGTGTCCTAGTGGATGGCGGATTTATTTTTTAGAAACCCAAGGACTCTTTTGAATAACCATACGGTCGAAAGGGTATTGGTGGATCTCGGCCGTTGGATCCTGCAACAACGGCTGGGATTATATCCCGACCATCCCCAAGCGGTAAGCCAGGATAGCCATCCGATTGAGATACGACCATCCGGATTTTATGAGACCTAAACCACACACCACCCACCAATTGCCAATCTACGGCGGAGATGAGCCCAAACCAGAAGGGTATGCGCGCACAAATCTAGGCCGCACATCACTAAACCAGCGATCCTAGATCATCATCTAGCCCCGACCCAAGCATCGGCGGCACCACGCTCCTCTACGGTGGCCCATCGCCGAAGATCTTTACCGCCTATCCCGATGTGTGATTCACAGCTCCAATAGACCCTACACGAAGCGAGTGAGCTAGCGAACATGGGAGCACAGTTCATACATGATATGGTGGTGGCAATGAGGCCCCCCATGATGCGCGGCGGTGAAGCAACTACGGCGAGGCGATTCAACGCGCACCTGAGGACTTTCCCTGCTAGCCAAGGCCTAAGCACATCCTAGAGGCGCGGCGGTCATGCAACACGGCGCAGTCCTATCCCCACCACGGCGGTGCGTGCAGCCCCACCCCCTTGCACACACGACAGTGGTTAATGGTCTGCGAAGATACGATGAAGAAGCAACCTAGGGGCGCGGTTTTATAGCTCCAAAGGCTCAGCGGGCCAGACCAGAGATCAAGCATGATCTCAACAACCCAGCGCCCAGGCCGCGTTTGGTTGAACAAGGAAGAGGATCTGGCACGGAGGCCCCATGCGTCAGTGTGAGGGCACCTAGAGGGGGGGGGTAAATAGGTGATCCTGTAAAAATCGACAACTAAATAGCCACAAAACTTTGTTAAGTGTTAGTACGACTAAGTAGTGAGCTCTTGTGACCACAAGTATCACAGAAAATCAATCACACAAGATACGCGAGTTTATCCCGTGGTTCGGCAAGTATAACACTTGCCTATCTCCACGTTGTGGCGTCCCAATGGACGAGGGTTGCACTCAACCCCTTTCAAGTGATCCAATGATCAACTTGAATACCATGGTGTTGTTCTTGCTTATCTCTTTTCCCGTTTGCGAGGAATCTCCACAAGTTAGAGTCTCTCGCCCTTACAACAAAGAATAAAGTGAAAGCACTAGAGTAAGGGTGGGAAGCAACACACACAAATCCGCAGCAATACGCACACACACAGCCAGCCAAGACTTGAGCTCAAATGAATCGCAACAAGTTCACCACTAGAACAGAGCTCAAATCACTAACAAAGACAATCAAGTGCGCGGAGATGGAGTGTGGAAGACTTAGAATGCTCAAAGTATGCTTGGGTGACTCCTCCATGCGCCTAGGGGTCCCTTTTATAGTCCCAAGGCAGCTAGGAGCCGTTGGAGGCAACTTTGGAAGGCAAATCTTGCCTTCTGTCGGGTGGCGCACCGGACAGTCTGGTGCGCCACCGGACAGTCCCTGTAGCTGTCCGGTACGCGATCTCCTTCCTTTTATGGCGCATCCGACCATTGCAGATTTGCGGCAGTTGGCTCACCGGACACTGTCCGGTGCACACCGGACAGTCCGGTGCCCCCTGCCAACCGTTGGCGCGCCCACGCGTCGCGCGCGGATTGCGCGGTCGACCGTT
Organism: Zea luxurians; assembly: GCA_029449295.1. Taxonomy (NCBI): domain Eukaryota; kingdom Viridiplantae; phylum Streptophyta; class Magnoliopsida; order Poales; family Poaceae; genus Zea; species Zea luxurians. Next base: position 30,102,575 of record JAOPSE010000001.1, on the reverse strand, counting down.
GGCGCAGTCGACCGTTGGCTCACCGGACAATCCGGTGCCTCACCGGACGGTCCTGTGAATTATAGTCGTACGTCGTTGAACGTTTCCCGAGAGCGACGACTTCGCCGCGGATGACTCACTGGACAGTCCGGTGCACCACCGAACAGTTCGGTGATTTATAGCCGTACGCCGCCATCAAGTCTCGAGAGTGGCCTGTTCACCGGAGGCTAGCCTGGCGCACCGGACACTGTCCGGTGCACCACTGGACAGTTCGTTGTTCCCAGACCGAGCTGCATTTGGTTGTACACAGCCAACTCTATTCCCAACCAATTTTTCCTGTTAATTACACTTAGACACAATACATTAGTACTCAAATCAATCTACTAAGTCTAGAAACATACCTTGTAACTTGATTTGCACTTCTTGAGTCTTTGGCATAAATTAACACTTAGAGCATTTGTGTTGGGCACCTAATCACCAAAATACTTTAGAAATGGCCCAAGGACACATTTCCCTTTCACAGTGGTCCATTAGGCACATGCTAAGAAGATGAGAGGCTTACTGCTAGGACCACATGTCAGCGCTAAAGCGGCACGGACAAGTAGGCGGGCCGAGGAAGCAGATTGGGCCAATGGCAGGGGAAATTCGGCCTAGGGTAGTTTTTTCTTTTCTTTTTCTTTTGTCATTCCTATTTATTATCAAGTTCCAAATATAAAAATTCAAACTAACTTTTAAATTCCTAATTTACATTCAGATTTCCAAATATCAAACATCATCCTAATATTAATCCTACTAAATTTAATATTATCATTTATTCTTTTCCTTGTCATTTATTTATGGAAGGAACAAATGGTTTCATTAAAATTCCTTTTCTCATTTTCTATTTTATGTTTTCTTTTAAAATTGGAGGTCTAATTTATGTTTTCAATAAAATGTATTAACACAAAATCATAAGCAACAGTTCAACCTTTCTTTATCTATTTATTGGTTACTTAACTGATTTAATATCGTTTGCTGATTACAAATAGGAAGGGTCCTAATGAAGTTTCAAGGGTTTCAACAATTCTCCTAACTTCGTTATAAATTTATTTATTTATTTTATATATTTTTTCTTCTACATATTTTTGGCTTTACACCTATAGCCCAAGAATGGCACGACGCTCGTGCCGGGCTGGCCCAGGCACTATTAAATGGGTCGTGCCTCAGGACGGCCCATCAGACACAGCCCAATTGGACATCTATACCTCCACACGATAATGATGGTCCTCGCCTCAATTATCACCACCTCGTTCGCCATCCTACTTCTTTTCTCTCTCCCTCATGCCTCTGCCTCCTCCCCGTATTCGTCCAACACCAGCCCCGACACTGACCCGCGTAGTGGCTATTGCACGTCTACGAGGATATTTCACAGTATGCGCACACCATCGTTTTTGCCGTCGTTAGACGTCCCGTTCGTCTTCCCGGTCCTCGCCCTGTTCTTCCTCCCCATCCTACTGCCCCTGCCCATGGTTGCAGCCGCGAGCCGACCGATGCTCTTCGACGTGGGTATGGGGCGAGTTGATCTTGCTTCTGGCCTTTCTTCGTGCGTGCCGTCGAGGAGGACACGGTGGCGCCTGCCATGCTTAGGTTATCTTGGCGATAAGGAGTCCAGGTCTGAGATATTATACTCTTGGCGTGGCAGTAGTGAGCATATGATACGGAGTTGGTGGTGGTGTTGTGTTGCATCGGTGGGTGAGGGGCTAGGAAGGCACTCGCATTCTCTCGCCCTTCTAGGACCGACGTTTGGTGCGGGTGCCTCTTGGTTTGGAGCTACTCCAGCTGGGCTTCTTTCTCTACTTGCATCCTCTCTCCCTATATGTATCTAACAGTATACTACATATGTCACCTCCAGATGCCCAGGTCTTCGTGTCCTTCTCCAGCAATGAACAGGTATGCCCGCCTCTTCCCTTCCCGCTCTACGAAACCTTGGAAGTGGGGAGGCGAGGGATGGGGTCACTGATTTGCTGCCTATGATACTCGTACGATGGCTCGGCATTGCCTGTCTACATGGCCTTTTCCTTACTATGGTGTGGACTTGGTATGCTTCTACCGCTTCTATGTATCTGTCACATATCCTTTTATCATTGCAAAAATTATTATGTTGTTCCTATGTTGTTTTGGGTGTTAGTTTTTTGTTGTGCTAAGGACTGGACATAATTTGGGTGTGATAATACTTTATTCATTGTCTGCGCATGATTTGTGTTTGTTTGATGATGGCTCATGGATCCTATAAAATATGTGTTAGGATTTGGAGATCCATGCGGACACTACCATAAGGTGCTGGTCCCTTGTGTTCTTGGCTCCTGCAAGCATTAGGTCGTTTCTGAGACCACATTGGCACAATAGACTCCATGGTGTTTGAGGTTGCTGAATTGGATGGAGCAACAATGATTTTTCACACTAACAGTAAAAGGAAATGTTATTTGTTGGTTTGAAACGTTAGTATACTTGTACATGTGGGCCGGCCTGGTCCGACACGGCACATACCCACAAAAGCACGGCCCACAAAGACACATCCCTAATTATGGGTCGTGTCGTGCGAGAACGTGGGCCTAGTCATCGGTCCACGACACGGTCCAGAATTAATTATGTGTGTCAGGCCGGCCCAAATAGCCTAGAATGCCTTAGTGTACCAGACCGGTCCATATCCATACAACTGTAATACATAAACAAAAATATAAAATATATATATGACTAAAATAAAACTAAGCTGTTTTGTAGCTACACATTAAAAACCTTTGGCCAGAAAGAAAAAATATTACAACTAGCTCAGAAATAATATTTAGTTCTCTGTTTAGTGTTTAGTTGAATACTATATAGCCATACAAAATACATATATATTGATCATCGTTACTATTCACTATCCCTATCTAGCTACTGGTTCTCGAAGGTTGAAGCTCTGGATTCTCCAAGTTATGCTGGTCATGTGGGCTTTGATGAGCCTTAGTTAAATACCAAGTCTATGTTTAGTGGGCCTTAGTTAAATGGGTCATGCTAGGCTGGCCCGTGGGCTTGACTTGAGGCCTAAGCACGGTCCACATATTGGGTCGTGCCGGCCTAGGAACATAATTAGTTTAGGTCGTGCCAGAAATTGTGTGCTTTGAGCCGTTCTATTAGTCACAGCACAAATGTACACCTATAAACGTTAGTAATTGCTACGAAGTACCATAATTTGTATGGAGCGTATCCAGTTTTTATTGATGCCTAACTTTAGCAAGCATTCCATATTTTGATCTATCTTTTTTATAAGTTTGAGTTAATGTGACTTATTTTAGAATCTTGAGCTCATAAACTTCCTATTATTTTGTCTCTGTACGGTAGAATTATGACATTATATAATCTATGTTCGTTTAGTCAGTCGTTGTAAATTTTCTTCTAATCACTCCATTCATTGGCCCGTGTTGTACCAAGATATATTGGATAGAGTAAACAACAACATTAGTTAGTCAAATAAAAAAATATTATACGAAGAGCGGAGACAATTAATATAAAATCTTAATAATTTTTTGTGGATAGTTTACATGTGTATTATTGTAAGCCGTCGTAAAGCACGGACAACCGACTAGTATATATACTCTGACGTGGTTAATTATTAGTTGTTGCTAACATATTCTCGGTGGGCGTGAATCAGCTAATTATTTGACCGGTGGTGGTATGTTTCACGGGGATTCGGGAGTTTGCTTCGAGTCTATGTACTTCCAAACTATGAATAGACTGATCCATCCAGAAAATACTCGTCACTAGCAGTACATCCAGGAAACGTAACTCGCCACTGCAATTCTCTTCAGATTATAGCACCTTACCTAGCTCACCATGTTTTTTAAATCTTAAGTTGACTTAGAAAATGACCTTCTTGCCTCTACGGCAACCATGCACCAGGACCAATCCTACCCTTAGACTATCGGTTACCCCTAAATTTTTTTCTCTATATCATTTTTTTACATCACCAACTATAAAATATCATTATCCAACCCTATTTATCATCTATTATCATTTTTTCTTCTTTTATTAAAAACCTAAAGTACATGTAAACAGTGATAGAGACTCCAGCACAATAGTTTTGAAAAGCAAGTTTAAGAATAACTAGAACATGGTAGACACTAAATTTAACATCATCCTCACCACAACAATTCAAACAACACGATGTTCACATGACGAGCATACAAAGCAAAATAACATGATGTCAACCATGTAGAGTTTAACTAAAAATGACAGGTGGTGCGGTAAGGGCAAGAAGGTAATTTTCTAAGTCAATTTAAGATTAAAAAGAAAACATGCCAGCTAGACAATGTGCTATAATCTAGAAAAAATCGTGGTAGTGAGAGTAGCGTTTCTCTCATGCCTTGTTAAGGCCTTGTTCAGTTAACCCCGTTACCTATGGATTGCATTGAATTTGAAAAATTTAAGAAGAAATTTGACTTGCTTGGGATTTAAACTCATCCAATCCTACTCAATTCACATAGATTGAGAGCTAACCGAACAAGCCTAATAAGGGGCGTGTTGGGAACTTGTTCTCAAATGTTATGAGTTAAGAACAAGGCAACACAAAATATTAAAGGTTAATACCCTTCGTCCTTCGAAGCACTATCTCCCTTAGGATATAATGATCTTCAGACGAAGTTCATGAAGGACATACCTTCATCATCGCAGTATATGATAATGAAAGAAGAAACATATGAAATATATATAATAGACAACATGAATAATCATATGATATTATTAATATCTCTTCTTTTTATTATCATGGATAAACAAAAACAGTATTGAATTACATTTGTACCTTCGGCATGACAGAAGGTAAAAGTACAAGCGTGACGCACGAGCGAATACAAGTCAGCGTGAACAGTACGGGGGTACTGTTCACCTATTTATAGGCACGGGACGCAGCTCGGTCAGAATTACATTTATGCCCCTGATGACTAGATACAATCATGACACAAATCATCATGGACTGATCGGTCTTTTCCTCTTTAAGTCGGTGCAGCCCTTCGTCTCAAGGCATGTCGCTATGCCGAAGCTCCCTGGATCGTAGCTTCGGTGTGTACCTTCGCGCTGTGTTTTATTATACGCTGATCTTTCGAAGGTGCTTCTTCTTAAAGGACCTTCGGTGATGAAGCAGACCCCCAACAGTAGCCCCTTCACGGTGCTAGATCGTTTTTCATAACGAGCTTTATCCGTGAAAAATCTTCAAGGCTTCAGAATGCTGAAGGTCCGAAAAACACCTTCCCGGAGCTCGTTGCCGAGAAACGATTAAAGTATTTCGGGGGCGAGGTGGGCCACCACACAGCGGGGTAGTGGTCCACCGTTCAGCGGGTGCGGGTGACTGTTCAGTGGGTGCTGGCGACTTGGCGATTCACCTTCCCACCTGTAGCACTACATAAACAGACTGGTAGGTGTGAAGTTACCACAGCATTCATTGCCATTGCACTGTTGTGCTGTTGAAAAATTTGACCATAGCCGAAGCTTTTTCGCCGCATTCTCGAGCGAACCGTCACTTTGAATTAGCTTCGTCAAAACTGTAAAAAACATTATCTTCGTAAAAACTACAAAAAATCCATCAGATGGGTAGAGTACGCTCGACGGCGAGGGTAACCCATGAAGGAGAGGAGACTAAAGCCACCAAGACAGCTCCAATCTCCGAAGTCATGAGGCAATCGGGGTTAGTTGTGGCAGAGGGAGCCATTGAAGAAGGTGCACCTACTGCCGAAGCTGAACAAGCTGATGTTGAGGAAGAAAATACTAATGAAGAAGAAGAAGATTATAGCATTCTGATCCCATCAAAACCCAGCCACTTGGATTTTGAAAAATCTACTGTGTCTGAAACCGATATGCCCATGATGATAAAACTGGGCTACTTCGGAGAAGCTGAAAAGAAGCTTATTCGTTTTGCTGGAGAAGAAACCACTCCAAAGCCGAAGGATGACGAAGTAGTGGTTTTCAAAAGCTTTTTCAGGGCAGGATTGCGATTTCCCTTGAACGAGATGATTGGAGAGGTTTTGGATAATTTTGAGATTTTTCTTCATCAGCTGACTACTAATGCCATCGTTAGGCTCAGCATCTTCATCTGGGCCATTCGAAGCCAAGGGATGGACCCAAATGCTAAAGCTTTTTGCCGAGTGCATGAGCTGCATTACCAAACAAAGGCCAGCGAAGACGGGCTGCATAAAAATTTTGGTTGTGATAACTTCGCGTATCACAAGGATACGAAGGCTCCGGTCCTCAGTTATCGCACCAAGTGGCCAACTGGCTGGAAGAGTGAGTGGTTTTATATCAAGGCCGATGAGAAGAAGAGGGAGAAGCTGAAGATGATGGTCATGAGCCCACTGAGTTTAAGCTTCGGGATGACCAGACCCTTGTGCAACATGAAGCCAGGGTTACCATGCCAGCTAGTCGTAGCAGAATTCAGAGTGGTGGCTAAACATATTAGCACCAGGGATCTTGTACAAGAATACTTGGCAAACAGGGTCTCTCCAACATTGAGTGAATGGAGTATGCCGAAGCTGAAAGGAACAAAGAAGAAGGGTGAACTTGTTCGATTGCCCTATCGCTTCAAGTTTGAGAAACAATTCAAAGAGCCTTGCCAAGAGTGGCTAGAGATGATTGAGGCTGTGTGCAATGAAATTTTGGGCAATTATACCAAAAAGGAAGATCAACTGATGGTTGCAGCCTTTGGCACCCAACCAAAACGAAGGTTGAATCGGGTAATGGATGCTTTAAACTTTGAATACCCTAACTATGAACGACTGAGCAAGGGTGCCGAAGGACCAAAGAGAAAAAGGGTTGTCAGTGTTATGAGCAGACAGGCTGCTAGGATGGTGAAAGAGGACAAAAAAGCTCGGAAAAAGAGAAAATCCAGTCCTGAGCCGAAGGTGGCGACCTCGAAGAAGAGAAAAACTACAACTACAGAGCCGAAGATGGCTGAGATAGAGGGGGAAGCTCCTTCGACGCCTTCTGCTGGCGAAGTAGAAGAAATTTTAAAGGTAATGACCGAATCCTTACCTATCAAGTTGCTAAGTCCTCTGGGGCCACATCTGACGAAGCTTTTACAGAAGAAGGACGAACCTTCGGCGGCGAAAGAGGCAGTTGGGCCAAAAAGCGAAGAATTGTTACTATTATTGTAACACCTCAATATCATATTTTGGGTAATCTAGGAAGTCTTTTCGAGATTTAAAATTTATATGGAGATTAAAGAGACTAAATGAAAAGATCTACATACGAGCTAAAATTACTTTTTGGAATAATATATAGTCTTTAGAAAGTATAGGTTAAATTATCTTTTAATAAATACTACACGTTAGAAATTATTTTCCTAGAAAAAATATGTTCTTATTTATTGTGAGACTTGTATGTTAAGAGCATTTGCTTAAAAAAATAATAAACAAATAAAATTAAACTATGCATCATGTTGGGCTCTTTGAATTGTGCATATAAGTTTGATTTGACAACATCAATCATATTTAAATTTAGGATATCTAAACTAGGAAATGAAAACTGAAATTAGAAGTAGAAAATAAAAATAAAAAAAGAGAATGAAGCCTCGTGGCCGTCTCCCTGGCCCATCTCACCTTTTTGCTCCTGCGCTAAACAGCACTTGGCCAGCCACGTTCTCTCTCCATGTCTCCAATTTATCTTTTATTTATTCTCTTGTCGTGGCTTGCATCATCATGATGTCAACATGCAAGCAAGCCTGGAGCCATCTTCTCCCTGGTGGCAATAACAGAACCACAGAACAGAGATCTCGTGGTAGCCATTGCTACCTATGATTTGCTAGTGCAAGAACCGCTCCTGCTATGGAGGGATTTAGTTACCTCCTGCCCTCCGTAGAATCTGCACCTGCTCCCTCTTTCCTGGTGTTGGATCAATCCGATCTACTGGGCGCGGAGACTCCCCAACCGATTCCCAGACAACCTTCCGTGATCTTCTCCAACGATCTCTGGAGGTGGTTGCGGGAGCTGGGGGAAATTGGATTCATGTGATTGGCCTTCCTCGGGTATAAATCTAAGCATTGGTGAACCCCTCCCCTCAATCGATTAACAGAAGAACACCCGCGTCGTGTGCCAGGGCGATACGCAGATAGAGAGGACCAGTGAGGAAATAGATGTGCCGCCGCATGCCACTTTTGGGTCGGAGCCTTTGCCGAGTCCTCGATTGAGATTCTGCAGGCTTCGCTGCGAGGGTAGTGACGCCCTCACCTTGGGATTCTAGGGCTGGGTGTGCCGAAATCGCACGGTATGCCGTGTGCTTGCCCAGCGCCATGGTCTGCTCTTTTGCCGTCCTCGTTTTAAGAAAGGATCATGACACAACATCCTCCATCATCGCTGGTACGTATAGATCTACTTGAAGCAAAGCTATAGGCCGTGGGCGGGGGTCTGGTGAACTCCGGCAATGGCGCGCCACCGTGGGCCTTAGAGACTGTGGGCTGCACCGCCGGGCCTGTGCCGTTGGGGAAGACGGCCGCTCGTCCGTCTGATCTTAATGGACGGACGAGATGGGTTGCGGCGTGTGGATTCAAGCGGGTGAATTAGCGCCGTTGTGATCCGATCAGATGGATCTGATGGGTTCTGACTCATTTTAAATCACGGTTGTACATCCCCGATTTGATGGCCGAGGTGCTGTACCGGTTCGGCCGAGATCCGATCTAATCTGTGCCTTCGATTTAGGATCGGATGGCTGTAAATAGTGCATACCCTTTTGATGTGTAGTTTTTACATATGAGTCCCCAAATTTAGTGGTAATCAACCCGCGGTCCTGCTCGGGGTTGATTGTGTCTGGGGAATGTCGCAAGATGGCCCCTGGTCTTTTAGTTATTAATGCGCCCAGTCCCGAGGGTGATAAAAATAGAGAATTACTTAGAGAAATTGATTTTTAGTACATAAATAAATCCAGAAATTCAATAAATCCATAGAAAATTCATATTAAATCCTTTTGGGTCCATTCCAGTGGCATTAATTTTGTATTAATATTGTCTACCAACCAGTAACACTGTTTAGCCATGAAACTTGATAATCGTAACTCTAGAAATTAATCTGTTCTAGATACTCAATAACTCTAGAAATTCATAACTCAATAATCGTAACTCCGTTTTCATCCATTCTAGTTGCATTAGTCTCACAATAATATTTATTATCATCTGGTAACTTTATTGTGTCATGAAATATAGGTTAAAATGTTGCACTTAGTCTATTCTATACTTAACCACGTGGATCTTCGGAAAACCATAACTTCATAACCGTAGCTCCGAATTTAGTGATTCTCGTCCCCATGATCTCGTTAAGACGCGTAGAATATTATTACGCGGTTTATTCTTATTTTTGGTGTGATGATAATTTTGCCTATACCATGTTTGTCTGTATTGCTATGACTAGCAGTGAGGTCACGAGTCATCTGAAGAGCAAGTTGGTACCTTCTCAAGTGCCAGGCAAGTTGTGCCCTTGATCACTTCTTTTACCCAGTCATGTTCTGATTAATCATAATGATCTGCATAGGTTAATTTTGATGGGACCCAATAGGTTACCCTAGTTTGACTATCTTTATACCTTGTTCACCACTGAATCTTTGGGTAGTAACTGCTATTACTTTATGTGGTTTTGGGTATAGAGATACACATTATTCATGATTATACTTTTATTATCAGTTGTTATTTACTGTTCATGATAAGATCATTATGTTAATTGGAACATGGAGAACCACTCGGGAAAACAGTGCTACCATAAGGGTTTAATGGGACGCCCTTGGCTGACTAATTAGGAAAGCTAGTGGAGGACTATCTTACCCGAAAGGGGCAAGGGCAGTAGGGGAGTGGTCAGTGTAGGGAGGTCCTCGGGTTGATTTTGCTGCGATGGCGGTCAGACGAGGGATTCCTGCATTAGAGGTTCCTATAAACTGTAGCGGGTTTTCTGAAGCTAGTAGAACTTTGTAAAGGCCTCGTAGTGTTACCCTGCCTCGCCTCCTCGGTAGAGGTGTATTGGATTGGCCGTCTCTTGGCAGATGGGTAACATGACTTGTGGGTAAAGATGTGCAACCTCCGCAGAGTGTAAAACTGGTATACTAGCCGTGCTCATGGTCATGAGCAGCTCGGACACTCACATGATTAATTTATGGAACTAAATTCAATTTGTCATATGCATTGCATAGCAGGTGGTGTTGTTACTTTTGTTCTACTACTTAATTGGGTTGGTATTTACTTATACTTACTAATTGCTATTAAAATTTGACCAACTTTAAAAGCAATGCTCAGCTTCAACCATCCTCTTTGGTAAGCCTTACACTTCACATGAGCTCCCACCTTTGGCGAGTTCATACACTTTATTCCCCACAACTTGTTGAGCTATGAACGTATGTGAGCTCACTCTTGCTATCTCACACCCCCCACAGGTCAAGAACAGGTACCGCAGGATGAGGCGCATGGAAGATGATGCTGTGATGTGTTCGTGAGAGATCTAGGTCGTCGTCTCCCAGTCAACTTTGGGTTGCTAGACCGTTGTCTCCTATTAATGTAATTATTTATTTATTTTGTACAGAACTCTTATTATATAGTAAAGATGTGACATTCGATCCTGTGCCATGATTCGTCATATGTGTGAGACTTGGTCCTAGCACACATGGTGATTATGTTCGCGTCCGGGTCTTGGTGCCCCCGAAACCCGGGTGTGACAGTTATGCAAGTCATTGAGGAAACTCCACCGCTGGCCTCAACATCAAAGATGACACCAGCTGCCAAAGCTGCTACTTCTGCCGAAGCTGCAACTGCCGAAGCTACCAATCTGGAGAGTACATTATCTGCTATTGATAAAGTGCTCTTGGATTTGGCCACGGAGGAGAGTGCCATGGCTATAGAGGGAGTACTGGCTACAGAGGAGGCTGCTCCGGTTATAGAAGAAGCCCTAGCTGTAGTGCCTGGAAAAGAGAAAGAAATTGCCGAAGATACTTCGAAAGAAAAAAGCTTCAACTTTCAAAATCTAATTTGTCAAGAATTATCCAAGGCCGAGAAGGAGGAGCTGCAGGAGTATGCTATATCCTGTGGATACCAACCAGGAGCCATGCTTTTTGGTGGAATCAACAAAGAAGCCTTAGGATGCATTCGAGACCACACCGGTGCGAAGGTTATCAGCACTCTGTTGAAGAGTGTTGGTTTTCCAAAGCTTGAAGCTGACATCAGCAGCTACCAATGATAGCATATCGTCAGTAGCTTATTCTACTCCAACTTTAAGGTAAAGCTTTTTTCCTCAGTTTTTATTGTTTTGTGATGAAGCAAAGATTTCTGACAAAGATTATTTTGCATAGAGTATGCTGCTAAGCAAAGCCTTGTGAATGCAACAAGACTTCGAAGATAGAAGAATGAGGTTTTAATCGAGGGTTTGGAAAATAAAATCAAAGATCATGAAGCTTCTCTAGAAAAGAAAGGCTTCTTTCTTCAGACAATGGAGGGTTCACTGGCTGAAGCCCAAGCCGAAGTTGCCAGATTAAACGATGAACTCCTCCAAAGATCGAAAAGCTTCGAGCAAGAAAAGAAGAATTTCGATGCGAAGCTCGAAGCCGAAGTCGAGAAAAGTTCGAATCTACAAAAATCCTTAAAAGAGCTTCATAACATATGCTTGAACTTTGACAACCGGTACGTGCTGCGGCTGAAACAGATCTTCAACTCAGTGGGAGCCAGCTCTGAAAAATTTGAACCTTCGGTTGAAGACCTGCCAAGCATCTTCGAACATATTGAGAGCGAAGTTGAGGCGCTTGACGAAGTAATAGCTGGGCACGACGACTTCTGTGCCCTGCTAGCTTCTCGCGGCACAACTGTAGCTTTTATGAAGGCTGGTTGCACGCACAGAAAGATTGTCAATAGACCGAACTTCAGCTTATCACCAGCAGACCTAGCCAATATCCCCAGCTTAGCCCGAAGTATCGGGAATTGATTTATAACACAAATTTGGACGAAGGGTGGGCGGGACTTAGCTGGTGATGAAGCTCGAAGTCATCTTAAGCCAGTATTAACCTTGTACCTATTTGCTTACCTTCTCATGAGATTACTTTTTTACCTTATACTGCTTTGTTATGTATAGGATGACGATGCTGAAGGTCAATAATCCGAAGCTTGACGGAGACTGATGAAGCTGTTGCACAAAGCTTTAGAGACATTCGAATTGTCTTCGCAAAAGATATTGTAATTTAGAAATCAAACATTACTCTGTAAATTTGTTCATACCTTGTAATATATTTTTACCTTTTCATCCGTGTGCGAATTGCTTTGGTGTGGACGAAATTTGTATCTTTTGAGCCGAAGGTGAAAAACACCTTCCCTTCTTTTCGTACACATCGAAGCATATCTTTGCTTCTCTATACTCGTCGAAGCATTGTCATCAAAGCCGAAGCATCTGTTTGTACTCTATGTTATGATGATGATGATCCTACAAATGTCTACATGAATGTGTATGAATGCAAATGAATGATGTGATGTAATGTGCAAATGAATGTCCAAACAACACGCACACGAAGCCACACCCAGACTCTGCATCCCCTTAGGAACGTCTTTTGAGTCTCAAGCTCTGGATTCACTTAGGAACGTCTTTTGAGCTTCTTCACCTTCTATTTTGGTGGTATAAGTTCTGCATCTCCTTAGGAATGTCTTTTGAACTTCTTCGCCTTCTATTTCGGCGGTATAAGTTCTGGATCCCCTTAGGAACGACTTTTGAACTTCTTCGCTTTATATTTCGGCGGTATTTGGCTCTACATTCCCTTAGGAACGACTTTTGAGCAGAAAACTTACGATGCGCTCCCTTAGGAACGACTTTTTATAGCTTCGCCATGCTCTGCATCCCCTTGGGGACGACTTTTAGCTTCTCCCTGCTTTTCCTTTTTTTTTCTCCCTGCACTTGATGGTGCATGCTCAGATTTTACATTTTACATCCTTTTGGGGGATTTGGCTCTCGTGGAGCTAAATAAGAAAGGAAAAATTACAAGCTATGGCCCTATTAAAAACCTTTCTTCCCCTTTGGAAATGAAAAGGGTGCCATAGAAAAAATGAATAAAGATTACATCAAATTACACATAATACCACCAAATCTCATCCGCATTCCAAGATCTGGGTATGTCGTTGCCATCCATATCCTTCAATTTGTAAGAACCGGGCCTCGATGAAGATACCACCAGAAAAGGTCCTTCCCACTTTAGCTGCAATTTGCCTACTGTGTCCGGATTGGCCACTCTTCGAAGCAGCAAATGCCCTAGCTTAATATTTTTCAACCAAACTTTTCTGTCACACCATTTTATTGTTTTGACTTGATATTTATTGATGTTCTCTACAGCCTGAAGTCTGGTCCCCTCTATAATATCTTTTGCTACATGATAATCAGCTTCGTCTTCCGCCGAAGCTACTATTCTTATTGGTCCTGCTTTAGCTTCTTCTAGAGTTATAGCTTCGTCACCAAATAATAGTTTGTATGGTGTAAATCCTGTTGATCTTAACATGGTTGTGTTGTGGCTCCACACCACTTTGATCAACTCATCTAGCCACTTTTCTCTAGGCTGATTGAAGATTAGCTTCATTATCCTTATCATTATAATGCCATTTGCTCTTTCTACCAGTCCATTTGATTCTGGGTGCCTTACTGATGCAAAATGAATCTTCGTACCAATTTGGTCACAGAAGTCTTTGAACGTTTTAGCATCAAACTGTGTTCCATTGTCCATAGTTATAGCCTTCAACATGCCAAAGCGACAAACAATATTTTGCCAGAAGAATTTTTAGACTGTAACCGAAGTTATTGTAGCCAAAGGCTTTGCTTCAATCTACTTAGAAAAATATTCTACAACCACCACAACATATTTCAAATTACCTTGCACTGGTGGAAGTGGGCCTAACAGATCCAGGCCCCATCTTTGCAACAGCCAAGTAGGCTGTATCAGCTGTGTGAGAGACAAAGGTTGCTTTTGATCTCTTGCACACTTTTGACAATTCTCGCACTTTTGAACTAACTCTACTTCATCCGAAGCTACCTTCGACCAATAAAATCCTTGTCTAAACACTTTTCCCAAGAAGGGCCTAGACCCAATGTGAGATCCACACAGACCTGCATGTATCTCCTTCATTAATTCTATACCTTCAGTTCTGGATAAACACTTGAGGAGTGGAGAACAGACTCCATGCTTATATAATTCCCCTTCTATTATCACATACGGTCTTGTCCTTGCCTCCATTCTCTTATTATGAGCTTCATCATCCGAAAGACAATTACCTTGGAGGAAAGATATAATTTTAGTTCTCCAATCTTCACTATGTACAGGGGAAATTGTAAGCACTGCTCTCTCCATAAGTTCAACCGAAGGTGCTTTTATTGTTTCGAAGAATACTTCCGAAGGTAAAGGGAGCCCCTGTGCCGCTGATTTGGCTAACAGATCTGCATGTTCATTTTCTCCTCTTGGAATATTCTTGACAGAAAAGCCTTCGAAAGAAGCCTCTAACCTTCGAATTGTATCGAGATATTTTTCGAGCTTCGGATCTCTCGCCTTACTACTTTTGTCTACATCACCAGAAATGACTTGAGAGTCAGTTTTAAGGATGGCCCTTGTTATTCCAATTGCCTTTAACTTCCAAAGTCCCAACAGATGTGCTTCGTATTCAGCAATGTTATTTGTACAACCGAAGTCAAGCTTTGCTGCATAACATGTTCTGATTTTGGAAGGCGCAACTAGGACAGCAGTTGCTCCTGCACCAAAGGTTCCCCAAGAACCATCGCAGAACACTGTCCAAGCTTCAGCGTCTTTATTTGCTTCTTCTTTTTGAGCCCCTGGCGTCCAATCAGCAATGAAGTCTGCTAATGCCTGGGATTGAATTGAGGATATATGCACATAGTCGATACTGAATTCATTAAATTCCATAGCCCATTTTCCAATCCTTCCTGTAGCTTCTCTGTTCCTCATTATGTCCTTCAGAGGCTGTGATGAAGGAACAATTTTGTGATATGCCTGAAAATAGTGTCGAAGCTTCCTGGAGGCCATTAACATAGCATACAACACCTTCTCCAATTATGTATAATTTTTCTTTGATAAACTTAAAACTTCGGAGACAAAGTACACTAGAGCTTGCTTTTTGATATGGCCATCTAACTTCTCCTGTACAAGAGCCGCACTAACTGCAGAGTGCGAAGCTGCCACATATAAGAGTAATGGAGCCCCTGGCAAAGGTGGAGTTAGTGTTGTTAGATCGATCAAGTATTGCTTCAGCTCTTCGAAAGCTTTTTGCTGAGCCAGATCCCATTGAAAAACTTCGGCTGACTTCAGTATTTCAAAGAATGGCAGATTTCTATCTGCTAATCTGGATATAAATCTGTTTAATGATGCTAGTCTTTCTGCTAGCCTTTGGGCCCCCTTCTTTGTGCTTGGTGGCTCCATCCGAAGGATAGCTTCAATCTTGTTCGGGTTGGCTTCAATTCCCTTCATTGATACCAAACAGCCAAGGAATTTGCCCTTATTCACCCCAAAAACACACTTTTCTTGATTTAACTTCAGACCAGCTTGCCTGAAATTGGCAAATGTCTCTTGCAAATCAGCAATGTGATTTTCTTGCTTCGTGCTTTTCACTATGATATCATCAACATAGGTCAGTACATTCCTGCTTATTTGAGAATGAAGGACCTTGGTTGTCATTCTGCTGAAGCTTCCTCCGGCATTCTTGAGCCCCTCAGGCATCCGAAGGTAGCAATAAGTGCCATTGGGAGTTATGAAGCTAGTCTTCAGCTCGTCTTCCTTCTTCATCCAAATGTGATGATAGCCTGAGTAACAATCCAGTAGACTCATGAGCTCTGAAGAAGCTACTGCATCTACTAGAGAGTCTATTCTTGGCAATGGGAACTCATCCTTTGGGCATGCTTTGTTGAGATCTATGAAATCAATACACATTCTCCATTTACCATTGACCTTCTTCACCATAACAGTGTTGGCTAGCCATTCTAGGTATTTCACCTCTCTAATGACACCGGCACTAAGAAGTCTCTTTACTTCGTTCCGAGCACCTTCAGCTTTGTCTTCAGACATCTTCCGAAGCCTTTGTTTTCTTGGCCTGAAGGATGGGTCCACATTGAGTAAATGTTCAATAACATCTCTGTTGGCGCCACAGAGATCATTAGCTGACCAAGCAAAAACAACTTTGTTGTTGAATAAAAATCTTAGCAAAATCTTCTCTTGCTCATCAGATAGTTGAGACCCCAGCAGTACCCTTTGTTCTGCTATGTCTTCACATAGAAGCATAGGCTTCGGCTGATCCGCCGAAGCAGCCTTCTCTCTTTTGTATTTATACTGCTGACAGGCTTCGGCTCCATCTATGTTATGGATTGCCTTTGAATCTATCCAGTTTCCTTCGACCCTTCTGGCAGCTTCTTGACTCCCATGAACAACAATGGGCCCTTGTTCCGAAGGTATCTTCATGCATAAATATGCTGGATGAAGTATTGCTTCGAAGGCATTAAGTCTCTCTCGGCCAATGATTGCATTATAGGGGTACTCCATGTCAACAATATCAAAGACAACCTGCTCGGTCCTTGTGTTGTGGACGAAGCCGAAGGTCACGGCATTGTGATTTTACCAAGTGCGACAATCTGCCTTCCTCCGAAGCCACAAAGAGGGTGTAGCATCATGAATCTTGTCTTCTGGCTCTTGCATCTGTCTGAAGGCCTTAGCAAATATGATATCCACTGCATTGCCTGTGTAAACTAGAACGTTATGGACCAGAAATCCCTTGATGACACAAGATATGACCATAGCATCATTGTGAGGGTAATCTTTGAGCTAAAAGTTCTCCTAGGAGAAGGTGATTGGAATGTGAGACCATTTGGACTTGATGAAGGGTCCCTGCACTCCAACATGCTGCACCCTTCTCTGCGCTTCCTTCTTTTGCTTCTTGTTAGCCGGCTCTGAACTTGAACCGCCTATTATCGGGAGCACCAGCTTCATAGCCGAAGGTGCTACGACTTGGTTGTTGAACGAAGCCATCAGCTCAAAAGTGGAAGTGAGTTCACCGGAGGTGGGCGCCAATGTTGGGGACTTGTTCTCAAATGCTATGAGTTAAGAACAAGGCAACACAAAATGTTAAAGGTTAATACCCTTCGTCCTTCGAAGCATTATCTCCCTTAGGATATAATGATCTTCAGACGAAGGTCATGAAGGACATACCTTCATCATCGCTGTATATGATAATGAAAGAAGAAGCATAAGGAATATAAGAGGCAACATGAACAATCATATGATATTATTAATATCTCTTCTTTTTATTATCATGAATAAACAAAAACAATATTGAATTACATTTGTACCTTTGGCTTGACAAAAGGTAAAAGTCCAAGCGTGACGCACGAGCGAATACAAGTCAGTGTGAACAGTATGGGGGTACTGTTCACCTATTTATAGGCACGGGACACAGCCCGGTCAGAATTACATTTATGCCCCTAATGACTAGTTACAATCATGACACAAATCATCATGGACTGATCGGTCTTTTCCTCTTTAAGTCGGTGTAGCCCTTCGTCTCAAGGCATGTCGCTATGCCGAAGCTCCCTATATCGTAGCTTCGGCGTGTACCTTTGCGCTGTGTTTGATTATACGCTAATCTTTCGAAGGTGCTTCTTCTTAAAGGACCTTCATGAGAGCACCTAGAGGGGGGGTGAATAGGTGATCCTATAAAATTCAAACACTAATAGCTACAAAACTTAGTTATGAGTGTTAGTATGGCTAAATAACTTGAAGCGAGTTCTTGTGAACACAAATAATCACAGAGAGAGCAATCACAAGAGACACACGATTTTATCCCGTGGTTCGGCCAAGTAACACTAGCCTACTTCCACATTGTGGCGTCCAATGGACGAGGGTTGCACTCAACCCCTTTCAAGCGATCCAATGATCAACTTGAATACCACGGCTTTCTTCCTTTAGAGTCTTATCCTGTTTGCGAGGAATCTCCACAACTTGGAGTCTCTCGCCCTTACAATAGATATCACAAAGAATGCATAGAGTAAGGTTGGGAAAAGCAACACACACAAGATCCAAATATGCAGCACACTCACGCACACAAGTGAAGACTAGAGCTCAAATGACAACACAGGGAGTCCTCGACTTGAGTAGAGCTCAAATCTCTAACACAACGAAGCAAATGCACGGGAGCGGAGTCTGGATGCCTTAGAATACTTAGTGAATGCTTGGGTGACTCCTCCATGCGCCTAGGGGTCCCTTTTATAGCCCCAAGGCAGCTAGGAGCCGTTGGAGGCCAACTTGGAAGGCCAAACTTGCCTTCTGTCGGGTGGTGCACCGGACATTCCGGTGCACCACCGGGAAGTCCCTGTAGCTATCCGGTGTGCGATCTCCTTCCATTTCTGGCGCATTCGACCGTTGCAACTCCAGGCTCGTAGGCGCAATAGACACTGTCCGGTGCACACCGGACAGTCTGGTGCCCCCTGCCGACCATTGGAGCTGCCACGCGTTGCGCGAAGATTGAGCGACCGACCGTTGGTGCTGGCGACCGTTGGCTCACCGGACAGTCCGGTGAATTATAGCCACGTCGCCTCTTTGCTTTTCCCGAGGGCGACGAGTTCGCCGCGGATGACTCACCGAATAGTCCGGTGCACCATCGAACGGTCCATTGAATTATAGTCGTACGCCGCCGTCGAGTCCCGAGAGCAGCCTTTTCACGCGGACCAGCCTGGCGCACCGGACACTGTCCGGTGCACCACTGGACAGTCCGGTGTGCCAAGCCGAGGTGGAGTTAGCTGCACAGAGCCAAGCATTTTTCCAATTATTTTCTCCCTGTTTCTAGCACTTAGACAAAATATGTTAGTACTCAAAACAATATACTAAGTCTAGAAACGTACCTTTATCTTTAATTTGCACTTCTCACTTTACTTGGCACATGAGAACTTAATTAAACATGTTGGGCACTTAATCACCAAAACATTATAGAAATTGCCCAAGGGCATATTTCCCTTTCAATCTCCCCCTTTTTGGTGATTTATGCCAACACATCAAAAAGCAACCAAAATAATTGCAACATCAACGCTAATGAGGACCAAATTGCTTTTGACTATAATTTGGCATATTTGGATCATTCTTTGACACCACTTGGTTTGTTTTTGTAAATCAAATTCATTTTCCTATCTCTAAGTCAAACTCACTTGTTTGGGCACAAAGAGAGATAATCCAAGAGTGAAATTGATCAAGTGCCAAAAACTCCCCCTTTTCCCATGATCAAAAATTCTCCCCCACAAGAGACTAAATTTTGCAATCAGAGTATTTTAGACAAATCAAAAGTTCTAACTCTATTGTTTTCAAAATTCACAAGTGGTAGCTGATCCATTTGCTTTGGCCTTAATTTCTCCCCCTTTGGCATTAAGCACCAAAACGGGATCATTCTTGGCCCTTTAACCCCATTACCTCACCAAAAATGTCAATTAAGAGCAAAAAGGCAAATAGAGCATAGGAATGAACTTGGAATTAAGTACACCAATACCGGAGTGCAGTGGAAGTCTTTGCAACGTCCAGGTCTATTTTCCTTTTCAATGCACCTCTGAGACTACATCAAGAATACTCAAACACAAAGGTTAGTCTCAAAGGGTCAAGTTGTAGCATATCTCCCCCTAAATAAGCGCACCATTTGCATATGGACTTGTGAGGTCCGGGGAGGTCTTGTACAAGTATTGTAAATGCTTCAAAGTATCATGATCAAAGGCATAGAACACATGTATGCTATAGATCAATCCAAGTTACGCGAATCTAAGACATTTAGCTCACTACGCAACCTGCAAAATGTTTTCTCATCCAATGGCTTGGTGAAGATATCGGCTAGCTGGTTCTCGGCTCTAATATGAAAAATCTCGATATCTCCCTTTTGTTGGTGATCCCTCAGGAAGTGATGCCGGATGTCTATGTGCTTAGTGCGGCTGTGTTCAATAGGATTATCCGCCATGCGGATTGCACCCTCATTGTCACATAGGAGTGGGACTTTGCTCAGATTGTAGCTAAAGTCCCAGAGGGTTTGCCTCATCCAAAGTAGTTGCGCACAACACTGTCCTGCGGCAACATACTCGGCCTCAGCGGTGGATAGGGCAACGGATGTTTGTTTCATAGAACTCCAAGACACTAGGGACCTTCCTAGGAATTGCCACATCCCTGATGTACTCTTCCTATCTACCTTGCACCCGGCATAATTGGAGTCTGCGTATCCAATTAAGTCAAAGATAGGCCCCTTTGGATACCAGATCCCGAAGCAAGGCGTAGCAACTAAATATCTAAGAATTCACTTAATGGCCACAAGGTGACATTCCCTAGGGTCGGATTGATATCTAGCACACATGCATACACTTAGCATAATGTCCGGTCTACTAGCACATAAATAAAGCAGTGAACCTATCATGGACTGGTATGCCTTTTGATCAATGGACTTACCTCCTTTGTTGAGGTCAACATGCCCGTCGGTTCCCATAGGTGTCTTCGTGGGCTTGGTGTCCTTCATCCCAAACCGCTTGAGAAGATCTTGAGTGTACTTCATTTGGGAGATGAAGGTGCCGTTCTTGAGTTGCTTCACTTGGAATCCCAGAAAGTAGGTCAACTCGCCCATCATCGACATCTCAAACTTTTCTGTCATCACCCTGCTAAACTCCTCACAAGACTTTTGATTAGTAGAACCAAATATTATGTCATCGACATAAATTTGGCACACAAAAAGATCTCCATCACAAGTCTTTGTAAAAAGAGTGGGATCGACATTCCCAACCTTGAAAGCATTAGAAATTAAGAAATCTCTAAGGCATTCATACCATGCTCTTGGGGCTTGCTTAAGTCCATAGAGCGCCTTAGAGAGCTTGAACACATGGTCGGGGTACCTGTCATCCTCAAAGTCAGGGGGTTGTTCCACGTATACCTCCTCCTTGATTGGCCCATTGAGGAAAGCGCTCTTCATGTCCATTTGAAACAACCTAAAAGAATGGTGAGCGGCATAGGCTAATAGAATTCGAATAGACTCTAGCATAGCCAAAGGAGCAAAAGTCTCCTCGAAATCCAAACCTGCGACTTGGGCACAACCTTTTGCCACAAGTCAAGCCTTGTTTCATGTCACCACCCTGTGCTCGTCTTGCTTGTTGCGGAACACCCACTTGGTTCCCACAACATTTTGCTTTGGACGTGGCACCAGGCTCCAAACTTCATTTCTCTTGAAGTTGTTGAGCTCTTCCTGCATGGCCAACACCCAATCCGGATCCTGCAAGGCCTCTTCTACCCTGAAAGGCTCAATAGAAGAGATAAACGAGTAATGCTCACAAAAGTTAGCTAATCTTGAGCGAGTAGTTACTCCCTTGCTTATATCACCCAGAATCTGGTCAACAGGGTGATGTCGTTGGATTGTTGCTTGGATTTGGGTTGGAGGTGCCCGTGGTGCTTCTTCCTCTATCACTTGCTCTTCCTGTGCTCCCCCTTGATCACGCGCCTCTTCTTGAGAAACCTGTCCATCATCTTGAGTTGGGGGATGCACCATTGTAGAGGAAGATGGTTGATCTTGCTCCTGTTGTTCCTGTGGTCGCACATCACCTATCGCCATCGTGCGCATTGCGGCCGTTGGAATATCATCTTCATCTATGTCATCAAGATCAACTTGCTCTCTTGGAGAGCCATTAGTCTCATCAAATACAACGTCGCTAGAGACTTCAACCAAACCCGATGATTTGTTGAAGACTCTATACGCCTTTATATTTGAGTCATACCCTAGCAAAAACCCTTCTACAGCTTTGGGAGCAAATTTAGAATGTCTACCTTTCTTCACCAGAATGTAACATTTGCTCCCAAATACACGAAAGTAAGAGACGTTGGGTTTGTTACCAGTAAGGAGTTCATACGAGGTCTTCTTGAGAAGGCGATGTAGGTAGAGCCGGTTTATGGCGTGGCAAGTTGTGTTCACAGCTTCCAACCCAAACCGCTCGGGCGTCTTGAATTCTCCAAGCATCGTTCTCGCCATGTCGATAAGCGTCCTGTTCTTCCTCTCTACCACACCGTTTTGCTGTGGTGTGTAGGGAGCGGAGAACTCGTGCTTGACGCCTTCTTCCTCAAGATACTCCTCCACTTGTAGATTCTTGAACTCAGACCCGTTGTCGCTTCTTATCTTTTTCACCTTGAGCTCAAATTTGTTTTGAGCCCTCCTTAGAAAGCGCTTTAGGGTCCCTTGGGTTTCTGACATATCCTGCAAAAAGAACACCCAAGTGAAGCGGGAAAAATCATCAACAATTATGAGACCATACTTACTTTCCCAGATGCTAAGGTAGGCAACGGGTCCGAAGTGGTCCATGTGAAGAAGCTCCAGTGGTCTTGTTGTTGTCATCACATTCTTGCTGTGATGAGTGCTTCCCACCTGTTTCCCTGCCTGACAAGCTGCACAAGGTCTATCTTTTTCGAAACAAACATTGGTTAGTCCTAATACATATTCTCCCTTTAGAAGTTTATGAAGGTTCTTCATCCCAACATATGCTAGACGGCGGTGCCACAGCCAGCCCATACTTGTCTTAGCTATTAAGCATGCATCTAGATCAGCCTCCTCTTTCGAAAAATCAACTAAGTAGAGTTTGCCGTCTAATACACCCTTAAAAGCTAATGAACCATCACTCCTTCTAAAGACAGATACATCAACGTTTGTAAAAAGACAATTGTAACCCATGTGACACAATTGACTTACAGATAGAAGGTTGTAACCAAGCGACTCTACTAGAAATACATTCGATATGGAGTGCTCGTTGGTGATGGCTATCTTGCCCAAGCCTTTAACCTTGCCTTGGTTCCCATCTCCAAAAATAATCATATCCTGGGAATCATTGTTCTTGACGAAGGAGGTGAACATCTTCTTCTCCCTCGTCATGTGGTTTGTGCATCCGCTGTCGATAATCCAGCTTGAGCCCCCGGATGCATAAACCTGCAAGGAATTTAAGCTTGGGTTTTAGGTACCCAACTCTTGTTGGGTCCTACAAGGTTAGTCACAATAGTTTTTAGAACCCATATGCAGGTTTTGTCTCCCTTGCATTTGGATCCCAATTTCCTAGCCACTACTTTTGCATTCTTACATGAAAGAACAAAAGAAGTGTTGCAAGCATGGAAAACAGCAGTAGATTCATTACACACTCTCCTAGGCACATGATGCACAACATGATTTCTCCTAGGCCTACTTCTACCGTGAACAAAAGTAGAACTAGAGGCAAACATAGCATGTGAATCAAAAGCATCATGATCATAACTCCTATTATAATTGGAATGACTAGCAATTTTCCTATTATAAATGAAAGAATGATTCCTTTGAGTACTACTAGCCATAGGGGCCTTCCCTTTCTCCTTGGTGAGAATGGGAGCCTTTTGGCTTGTTAAGTTCTTGGCTTCCTTTCAAAAACCAAGCCCATCCATAATTGAGGAGTGTCTACCAATAGTGTAGGCATCCCTAGCAAACTTTAAATTATCAAAATCACTTTTGCAAGTCTTAAGTTGAGCATTAAGACTTGCCACCTCATCATTTAATTTTGTAATAGCAATGAGATGTTCATTACAAGTATCAACATCAAAGTCTTTACATCTATTGCAAATAACAACATGCTCTACACATGAACTAGATTTGTTAACTTCCTCTAGCTTAGCATTTAAATCATCATTTAAAATCTTTAAACTAGAGATAGATTCATGGCAAGCAGATAACTCAGAAGATAGCATTTCATTTCTCTTAGTTTCTAAAGCAAGAGACTTTTGTACACTAACAAATTTGTCATGTTCCTCATATAAAATGTCTTCTTGCTTCTCTAGTAATCTATCTTTTTTATTTAGAGCATCAATTAATTCATTAATTTTCTCTACTTTGGCTATATCTAAACCTTTAAATAAGCTAGAGTAATCTACTTCATCATCGGAAGAATCATCATTGCTAGAAGTAGTGTACTTAGGGGTTTCTCGAACGCTTACCTTCTTCTCCTTGACCATGAGGCAAGTGTGGCATTCATTGGGGAAGAGAGAAGACTTGTTGAAGGCCAAGGCAGCGAGTCCTTCGTCATCGGAGTCGAAGAAGAGCAGTCCGAGTCCCATTCCTTTCCATGGTGCGCCTTGCCCTTTGCCTTCCTGTAGCTCTTCTTTTTCTCCTTCTTCCCGCTCTTTTCTTGTCCCTAGTCACTATCATTATCAGGACAATTTGCAATAAAGTGACTAGTCTTACCGCATTTGAAGCAGGAGCGCTTCACCCTTGTTTTACTCTTGGAGGGATATTCTTTGCGTCCTTTGAGTGCGGTCTTGAAGCGCTTGATGATAAGCGCCATTTCATTCTCGTTGAGCCCGACAGCCTCTACTTGCGCTACTTTGCTTGGTAGCGCCTCCTTGCTGCTTGTTGCCTTGAGCGCAACTGGCTGCGGCTCGTAGACACGTAGTGGACCGTTGAAGGCGTCATCCACATATCGTGCCTCCTTTACCATCATGCGCCCGCTCACGAATTTTCCGAGTATCTCCTCAGGCATCATCTTTGTGTACCTAGGATTTTCATGGATAAGATTCACAAGATGGGGGTCAATAACGGTAAAGGACCTGAGCATGAGTAGGACGACGTCGTGGTCCGTCCATCTTGTGCTTCCATAGCTTCTAATCTTGTTGACCAGAGTCTTGAGCCTGTTGTAGGTTTGTGTTGGCTCTTCTCCCCTGATCATGGCAAATCTTCCTAACTCACCTTCCACCAACTCCATTTTGGTGATCATTGTAGCATCATTTCCCTCATGTGAGATCTTGAGGGTGTCCCAAATTTGCTTGGCGTTGTCCAAGCCACTTACTTTATTGTATTCATCCCTGCAAAGCGAAGCTAGCAAGACAGTAGTAGCTTGGGCATTCTTATGAATTTGTTCATTAATGAATACAGGGTTATCAGTGCTATCAAAATGCATCCCATTTCCCACTATTTTCCAAATGCTAGGATAGAGAGAAAATAGATGACTACGCATTTTATGACTCCAAAATGAGTAGTCCTCTCCATCAAAGTGAGGAGGTTTTCCTAGTGGAATAGAAAGTAAATGTGCATTCAAATTGTACGGCATGCGAGAATAGTCAAAAGAGTAATTTTGATTAACCGTCTTTTTCTTTGACAAAGAATCGTCATCGTCGTCGTCTCTTGGTGAAGAAGAAGATGCATCGCTGTCTTAGTAGACGATCTTCTTGATGCGCCTCTTCTTCTTCTCGTCCTTCTTCTTGTGACTCGAGCTAGAGTCAGTTGGCTTGTCGTCTCTAGGCTCATTGGGGAACGACTCCTTTTCTTTGTTGTTGACCACCATCCCCTTTCCCTTAGGATCCATCTCTTTAGGCGGTTAGTCCCTTAGATGAAGAGTACGACTTTGATACCAATTGAGAGCACCTAGAGGGGGGGTGAATAGGTGATCCTGTAAAATTCAAACACTAATAGCCACAAAACTTAGTTATGAGTGTTAGTACAGCTAAATAACTTGAAGCGAGTTCTTGTGAACACAAATAATCACAGAGAGAGCAATCACAAGAGACACGCAATTTTATCCCGTGGTTCAGTCAAGTAACACTTGCCTACTTCCACGTTGTGGCGTCCCAATGGACGAGGGTTGCACTCAACCCCTTTCAAGCGATCCAATGATCAACTTGAATACCATGACTTTCTTCCTTTAGAGTCTTATCCCGTTTGCGAGGAATCTCTACAACTTGGAGTCTCTCGCCCTTACAATAGATATCAAAAAGAATGCACAGAGTAAGGTTGGGAAGAGCAACACACACAAGATCCAAATACGCAGCACACCCGCGCACACAAGTGAAGACTAGAGCTCAAATGACAACACAGGGAGTCCTCGACTCGAATAGAGCTCAAATCTCTAACACAACGAAGCAAATGCGCGGGAGCGGAGTCTGGATGCCTTAGAATACTTAGTGAATGCTTGGATGACTCCTCCATGCACCTAGGGGTCCCTTTTATAGCCCTAAGATAGCTAGGAGCCGTTGGAGGCCAACTTGGAAGGCCAAACTTGCCTTCTGTCGGGTGGTGCACCGGACAGTCCAGTGCACCACCGGACAGTCCCTGTAGCTGTCCAGTGCACGATCTCCTTCCATTTCTGGCGCATCCGACCATTGTCACTCTGGGACCGTTGGCGCATCGGACACTGTCCGATGCACATCGGACATTCCGGTGCCCCCCGCCGACCGTTGGAGCTGCCACGCGTCGCGCGAAGATTGCACGGCCGACCATTGGTGCTGGCGACCGTTGGCTCACCGGACAGTTCGGTGCACCACCGGACAGTCCGATGAATTATAGCCATGTCGCCCCTTTGCTTTTCCCAAGGGCGACGAGTTCACCGCAGATGACTCACCAAACAGTCCGGTGCACCACCGGACGGTCCGGTGAATTATAGTCGTACGCCGTTGTCGAGTCCCGAGAGCAGCCTTTTCACGCGGACCAGCCTGGCGCACCGGACACTGTCCGGTGCACCACGGGACACTATCTGGTGCACCACCGGACAGTCCGGTGTGCCAAGCCGAGCTGGAGTTAGCTGCACAGAGCTAAGTCTTTTCCAATTATTTTCTCCCTGTTTCTAGCACTTAGACAAAATATGTTAGTACTCAAAACAATATACTAAGTTTAGAAATGTACCTTTATCTTTGATTTGCACTTCTCACTTTACTTGGCACATGAGAACTTAATTAAACATGTTGGGCACTTAGTCACCAAAATATTATAGAAATTGCCCAAGGGCATATTTCCCTTTCATTTCGGCGACGAAGCAGGCCCCCAACAGGGCGTTTCTTATATGGTCAAGTTAAGGAGCGCCATTGATTTTTAGATTTCCCCCAAACAATTAGCAAATATCGTTAAGGTTGGTCAGGCGACTAGATTTAATATAGCTAGAAAACAAGAGCCTACATTCTCTAGCTATCTCCAGCACCTATCTCACTCCCTATTTGGAACTCCACTATGTAAACAATACAATATAATATTTTTTATTTGTCTATAGAAACCTTACTACTATTATTATTTTTTGTCCATGTTCCACTCTCTTTTCTAATTCACCTCACATGTACTTAATATCTGAGTCCACTACATCGTAAACTCTCATGCCCAGCTTGTTGCTTCTCTTTTCTCTCCTCCATATCAATATTTTCTTGGCTATAAGATTATTGTTGTATATGCTCACAAGGTAGCACCCAATTAGCAAGGTTACTTGCACACAACCAAGTAGGCAAGCAACATAAGGTACTGAGCATGCTATTCCCTTTTTATGCCATTTGGTCTCATTGTTTTAACTCACACTCACTAACATGCTCGTCGTTGCCATTGTCGTTGAAGAGATAATGACGCCTAAGTGCAGTGTATGTGAATTAGGCACCTCTATAAAAGCTCTATCTCATAAAAAATTCGACCTCTTAACTTAGCAAACCTATGCAATAAATAAAATATATGCAACTATAGTTTTAACTAAGTGATGCTATCTCTATCGGTAAGAGTTATTGATAGTTACCTAGAGAGGGGATGAATAGGCAACACCTAATTTTTCACAACTTAAAAACAAATTTGAATCCTAGATTGGATGTTAGCTTAAGATCTAGTTCAAATAGAGTAAGGGAAGATGGAAGTTCTTGCACTTGATGCTCTTTTTTATTCCAGAACTAATACAAGAGCAATATCACAAGTGAAAATATAGCAAGAACATAGAGTGGGAGAGAACAAATTGCAGAAAGTAAAGAACATATGACAACAATTTGTTTATCGAGGTTCAGATCTGAAGAACCAATGTCCCCGTTGAGATGTTCCAAAGGACTAAGTCTCTCTCAACCTTCTCAAGCGATCCAAAGATCAAGCTTGAGGCCTCAGTGTCATACCCAGTTTCCGAAGGCAAACCGAATGTGAACTATGTACGTGCCAAGTTCAGAACTAAGGTACACAACGGTTACATAAATAAACATCATTGCACAATGCTCGAATAATAACATAAAGAGTATTAACCTTATTACAACCAGATGTCAAAGACATCCACATAGTCACCGGCTTAACAATTATCAAAGTGCTAAAACAGAACATAGTAAAGATAAAGGCCTCTCATAGGAAGCTGACTTGGGGGATTGCACTAATCTATGTCTAGAACTCCTCGATGTCTTGGAACTCCTAGAGCTCCACTTCATTTCCTTCGTGTTCTCCTGAGCACTGATTGCAAAACGAACCCCACTGACTTGACATAACGAAAGAACCTCGGCACTCAGACTCGGTAGAGCAAGTAGTATGCCTCAGACCCATTGACGACACAACATCAAAGCAACTACAACTCTACTTCCTCTAATTAATTAGCTAAGGGTGCCCCATTTCACCCTCATGGCTACACTATTTTCCCTGGTGATCATCTAGCGAACCAGTCCTTATGGAGAAGTACTCTAAAAACAACACGAGTCTCCTTTAGTGTCACAAGCTCATAACCATATCCATAATGTAAAGCATCATATCATAGTTGTATCTCATCATATTCATTAACTAAGTTAGAGCACTAGCATAAAACTAATCATAATAGCCCAACCCAAAAGGTAATCAAGGACAAGGTAAATGGAAAGCTAGTCAATCTTTAGATTTGAATCATGTTGTGCGGGAATATAAATTCATGTGAATAGGACATAATAGATTAGAGGACACTTGCCTTCACAAAACAATTGCTGCTCAGAAACTTCTCCCACTACTCCTTCATGAAACACGGACTACTTATTGTTTATGCGATACGAACATACAATCAATACATTTGGAAACAAAAAGAACAATACACCATACAAAAGGGGTCTTTAAGTCATGCAAGATAGAATTAATTCACATGAGCGACTGTAATGAAGTGATTTAATGATGTGTGTGGACGTCACGTGAATTAGCGTGCTGATGGCACATGAACGACACGCGAATCGGTGTGCTGACAGCGCGCAAACAACGCAGGAATCAACGTGCTAACAGCGCACGAACAATGTGCGACAAGGTCATGTAGTGGGTGTAAGTGTTTGGCCATGAGGCCCGACTAGGGGATAGTCTTGACCTGGTCGAGAAATGCCACGGTCAGTTGGCTGAGGCCACAGCCTGGCCTGGGAGAGGTCAAGGAAGGCTGGCGAGACCGTAGCCTGACCGGGAAGGGCCACGGGCGGTTAGAGACGGTTGGGCGGTCGGGCCGCTGGCTGGCCAGGCACTGGCTACCCGCGTGCCAGCTGGCCGAGCCACGGGCTACCCGTGCTGCGGAGAGGGGCAAGGGGGAAGTAGCCGCCCTAGTGCTCAGGTAGGGGAGGGGTAGATGACTCGGGCCGATGGGGCTTACCTTGGGACGGCAATCGACTGGCTGGGCACCGGCGTGGCATGGCTGGGCGTGGTTGTCACAGTAAGGGGCAACCGAGGAGCAGCTCTGTGAGGCTACAGACTGTGGTGGGTGAGGCTGGCGGTTTTTGCTTGGGGGAGGGGACGTGGGTGAATTTGAAAGGGGTGTGGCTTCCTAGCGGCTTGGGCGCGGAGGCGGTTAGGGGAGGGGGCCCTAGCTGGTGGGGCCAAGGTGGGGTGGCACGGGCATGGCTGGGCTTGGCCTGTGTTGGGCGCAACTGGGTCGGGCTTGGCCAGCGGTGGGCACGACTGCGGCCGGCTGGGGCTGGGCCAGGAGCGGCCGTGGCCGGCTGGAAGCGGTCATGGTCGGTTAGGGCTTGGCCTGGGGTGGCCAGGGTTGGTTGTGAGGCTTTTCTTTCTTCCTACTACTTGAATTCAAACTCGAGCAAAGATTCACAGATCAAAAAGAATGCACATCAAACAAAAGATACAATAAGAGCTCTGATATGATGCAACATATCATAGCCCCTTGAGGTTTTACACTCCAACTCTATACACACTCCTAAATTAACTCTCTTTTCTCAAATAAGGAAGAAATAAATTAGGAGAGAAAGAAGGGTAACACCTGAATTTTTATGGGTATTTAGAAAAGAAATTTTATACCGCTAAATTAAGGATGTTACACTCAGTTCCTTTGATCAAGTAGGTTGGTTAGGGGGTCTTTATAGCCTAAATGCCCCAAAGATGCATTGAGAAAACTTCCGAACTTCCACTCTACGTTGGCTCACCGAACTGAGTCCTATAGCACAATCACTGAGATCCTGATTGGCGCCTTCGTTCTGAGCTGGCACCAGATTGGTCTAGTGCACCAGCATACCCTTTGCCACAAAAGCTAGCCATTATGCCACTCGTTGGAGCCTAAGGTGACCATTGGACCCTGATGGTCCGGTGCACACCAGACTGGGCCAGTGTTCCAGCCAACCGAAGTCACTTCTACTTAGTTGAACTTATTTAGAGTATCTCCAACATGTCTAAGTCATAGATTCATACCTGTAGTTCATCTCCAACTTAGATTTCCTATTACATCTCAAAACAGGCACCAAAAAGCACTTTCTCCAAAAACTGACTCTCTAAACTCTTTAAAGTACTCAAAAACAAAGTTAGAAATGTCATATAGCACATTTCCCTTTTAGTTATGGAACATAGGTTCTAATCCTATTAAGTATCCTATTAGCTAAGCTAGGAAGCTAGAGCACATAACCAAGAAAGACAATATAATTGTGGAAACTTAAAGTAAGATAGAGATACAAATGACCACCAATGACTCTAGTATTTTTAGTGAGCGTTAAGAAGCGTGCAAGATTCCCTTAGTCCTAGTTGGAGTTCATTGCTAGGAAGCCCATGCGAGAGGCAAAATCCTGGTTGGGTAACTCTGTAGATAACCCTGAGCCTTCCCCATGCATGTGCAAGTGGGTGTATGGAATAGCCTCTCCTGGACTGCTCCTCAACATCTTCACTATTGAGTTTTTGAGCAAAATGGTGTGGGCCGCATTTCCTCCAGTACACGTTGGCACCCACACCACAAAAGTGGTTGTTGTAATCCTGCAATACTACAAACCCTTTGAAATAAAGTTATGTTGCACACAAACACCAAAAGTAGGAGTTATGCAAACCTCACTACAAGATTAGGACTAAGTCTAGAGTAAGCGCAATGTCGGTGATCTAACTAATAAGAACTTCACAAAGCACCTAAAAGCATCTACACTCTTAGTGGTTTTAGTGATTAGTGGAAACACATCATTAATGTGACTAATGTCTATTTTATAGCAGAAAATTAAAATTAGGTCATAATGAGGGAGATTGTTATGTGCAATCTATGGTCTTCATTCCTTTGATTATGGAATTTGTTTAGGTTTTGAAAGACCGTTCTAAGTGTTGTTTGGAGTCGACAAACACTTAGAATAGGTTAGGAATTTATTTTTTCCTTTAATTATACTATAAAGGTGGTATAACCTAGTAGCTTGACCGAGATAAGTCTAATGATTTTAGTGTGGTAAAAATAGTAATCTTTATCTCTAGGTATCTTAGGAGAGGTCCAAAAGAAGTTTGGGTTAAAACTTGTTTATAATGTTTCCAAAGTTAGATAAGCTAGAGGAGTTTTTGAGGTAGGACCCTAAGTTTCATGGGTTATCAGACAAAAGGTTACTAGTTCCATGTAGTTAGCTTGAGAGACACTAATCATCATACCCTATGAGCCGAAGAGAGTCATACCAATGAGTTGAGTCCAACAATCTATGGAAATAGACCAAAGAGTTCTAGGGAATGTTAGACTGGTCTGATGGTAAGCATCGAACCATATGACACAATTATTTGGGTTAGGGCTCCTTCTACAAGGTCATTGGACCCTATGAATAGTGGTAGTGTTAGACAAATGAGTTGGCTCCAACAACCTTTGTTAAGTGACCATAGAGAGTTTCACTAGCATTGGACTGGTTTAATGGTGAGCGTCGAACCATTTGTTCATGATAGTAGTTCAAAAGGCTAGTTCTGACATAGTAGTATACAATTACCATTATGTCTCATCAGACCATGCGAATTGGTCCAACAGTCATAAAATTTGCCTAGAGTTATTGTAATGGGTAGTTGGCTAGTTAGGAGCTATAAATACCTCACTAACCATCCATATTAGTGTTCTTCCCCATTCAATAACTAAAATAACCCACAGAGTGTGAGAAGGAGGCTTTGACTAGTGAGGGACTTGAGAGTTAAAATATACTTGGTTAATAGCCTCATTATCATGTAAGACAGTAGCTCTCATTGAGATTGGTAGTGTCAAGTGAGAGTTTGTGTTTATTACTCTTGGTGATCGACATCACCTAAATGGTTTGGTGGCGATCAAAAGTTTGGTGATCACTTGAAGTGTTTATGGGTGACCCATCTTAGGACTTGTACATAGTTATGAGTAGTTCACCATGTCAGGGTGGTAAAGAACTAGCATGTAGATAGCCTTTGGTCCTTGCAAGAACCAAGGGGGCACGACACCCTTGTGTGGGTGCTCCAATGAGGATTAGTACGGAGTACTGACTCTCCAAGACCTCAACAAAACATTGAGGGGTCTTCTAACATTTCCTTTACTATATGCACATACATTTTAGCAATTCACTTCAAGAATTTATATTCTTACAATTTCCATGATATTATATGGTTGGAATTTATGATGCAAAACTTTTGTTGCATATTAGGAAGTCGAGTGAGCTTGGGCTTGGAATTATGTTCTAGTTCAAGCAAGAACTTTTGAGAACCCCAATTCACCCCCTTTGGCATCATGATCCTTTCAATTAGTATCAGAGCCTCATGCTCATTAGTTTAAGCTTAACTGATTTGAGTTATGATGTTTAGTGGAGATGGACCTCCTCCAATTTTTTAGGTTAACAATTTTTCTTATTGGAAAATTTGTATGGAGACTTACCATGAGGATACTAACATAATACTCCTTCTATCCCAAAATAGTATTAGTTTTAGCTCTTGACTTTCAAGTCTATATTCACATGGATGATGATGAATCTAGATACATTTGTAAAACACATACATCAAATATTGTATGAATTACTTATTTAAACAAATTTTAATTTGGGACAAAGGAACAAGTGCAAGAACTTCTCTTCTTCTCCTACTCTTCTAGATCTAGATTTTGATCTAACAGTTAATTTGGGAACTAGTTTTGTTTTAAGTTGCGAAATTTTAGGTGTCACCTATTTAACCCCCCTCCCTTTAGGTGACTATCAATCTGTATAACAGTAAGACACTAATTTTTGAGTCTAACCACTCAAAGTGATGTCGAAAGAAGATCCCCTAAAGCTGAAGGGAAAGGAGGTAGACAACCATGAGAAAAAGGAGAAAGAAAAGGCAAAAGATGAAAAGCCCACCGACTCAGATCGCATGAAGAAGGATGACAAGAAGAAGTTGACCAAGAAGATCTTCTACATTGTCATCCATGTCAAACAAGGAAGATTCCTCCTCTAAGCATCGCTAAAACATAGTTAAATAGAATTATTCTAAAATGTCTTCTACTTATTCTCGCATTGCTAGAAATTCAAATGCCCAATTAGTTTATGTCCCTCTTGGTAACCACCTCACTTTGATGGTGAGGATTATTCATGGTGGAGTCATAAGATGAAGAATCATTTATACTCACTCTAGCCAACTCACTCTAGCCAAGTATTTGGGATATTGTTGAAACATGATGTAGATTCCTGAGAGCGATGACGAGACATATAATCTGATGGAAGTGTAGGAACTCACTCATCACAATTCCTAAGCCATTATGGTATTGCTTGCTTCTCTATGTAGGAAAGAATACAATAAGGTGAATGTCTTGGAGAACTCAAAGGAGATATGAGACACCTTGAAGATGGTGCACGAGGGAGACAAAATGACGAGAATCACTAAGATGGATCTCATCAAAAGTGAACATGGGAGATTCACCATGAAGAAAGGAGAAGGGACACAAGAAATGTACAACAAGCCCAAGTCATCGGTGAATCAAGTTCGCAATTAGAGGAGCAAGAAGTGGATGGAACATGAATTTGTGTGACTCATGTTAAGGCGATTTATTGTTTTGGAACCTTCCCTTGTCTCCTTCATTTATTAAAATCCCAGGTCTAAAAAGATGATGCCCAAGGAGGTACTTGGCAAATTTATTATCCATCAGATGATGGTCAAGGATGCCAAGTATGTCGATGACATGGATAACGAGAACATCCCCTTCACCAAGTCACGAGTTGTTGCCCTCAAGGCAACAATTGAGGAAATCTCAAGCAAGGTGGCACAAGTTGAGGCAACCGACCTAAATGATGATGAGATAGTGCTTGTTATCAGAAGATTCAAGCAAGCATTGGAGGGGCACAAGAACAACGACACCAAGTCTAGGGAGAAGTACGCCTACTTCAAGTATGGTAAGACTTGTCATTTTATTTCTAATTGTCTAGATAATAATTATGATCAGGAAAATGATAAGAAAGCGAAGAAGGTAGAAAATAAGAAGTTCTACAAGAAAAAGAAAGGCAAAGCCCACAACGACAAGGAGTGGGAATCAGATTGTAGCTCCTCCAACTCCGTCGATGAAGGCCTCACTATAATTGCCTTCTACATCTCTTCCATCTTCCTGAAAGTCAACCACACCTGCTTGATGGCCAAAGAAAAGAAGGTATTTTCTAGAGATACTCGTAAATATACCTCCTCTAGTGATGATGATTCTAGTGATGATGAAAAGAATATTAGTAAACTTTTTAAAGGCCTTGATAGAACTAATATTGACAAAATTAATGATCAAATTAACTCCTTTAGTGAGAATAATGAACTCTTGGAGAAGCAAGAGGATCTTCTCTTTGATGAGCACGATAAATTTGTCAAAATAGAGAAGGCTTTAGCGCATGAAGTAGAAAAGAATACAATTTTGTCTAAAGAGCTAAATGATTGAAATGTTAATGATGATTTACATGCTACAATTTTTGTCTAAAGAGCACGATTAAAATGCTAATGATGATCTAATTAGCTCATGATAGAAAAGAATAAAATTTTGTCTAAAGAGCATAGAAAATGATTGAAATGCAAGACAAAATTAATGCTAATGATTATTTACATGCTACGATTGTGAAATTGAATGAATGTCATGCATCTTTATCTTCTATTGAGCATGTTACAATTTTTAATAGATGTAAAGATGTCTATGTTGATTCATGTATTTCAAATGTTGCTATGATTGCTAGCTTGAATGATCAAATTGCCAAACCAACTGTTCAAGCTAAAACTTGTAATGATCAACTTGAAAAATTAAAATTTGCAAGGGGTGCCTATTTGAGTGGCAGACATCCCATCAATAAATATGGTATTGGCTTCCAAAGAAGAGCAAAAGAGGACACGAAAATTCCTAAGAATGGCCATGAGTACCCTAAATTCATTAAAGAAAAAAGGAAGGCATCTATGATTCAGAATGTTTATTCTTCTTATGCTCATACTTATGTTGCTCATGTTCAAAATGCTTATGATGCTCATGCAATGATTGCTAGTACTTCTAATTATTTATTTGTAAAAGCAACTGATGCAAGGTATAGACAACATGCTCGTCATGTTAAAAATGTTCATGAGCAAAATGTTAAAAGAAAGTGTTGGTCACTTGTTCTCAAATGTTGTGAATCAAGAACAAGGCAATGCAATTGTTTAAAGATTAAAGATCTTCGTCTTCTGAAGCATTATTTTCACATGGATATAATGCTCATCAGACGAAGGTCAAGAAAGACATACCTTCATCATTTAATATGTGAATAGGAATACAAAAGGATAAACACAATAACTGTATCTCATTAATTCGTTTATTCTTGCATCTCATAACATATAAATGAATATCAACAAACTTAATATTACATTGATACCTTTGGCTTGCTCGAAGGTGTGGATGTGAGAAAGTGAATACAATCCAGCGTGAACAGCACGAGGTTACTGTTCATCTATTTATAGGCACGGAACGCAGCCCGGGTGAAAATTACATCCATACCCTTGAACGTTTATTTACAAGCAACTAAAGTTAATAAGGTCTATTTAGTCTTTTACTTCTTTGCTTGGTCCAATCTGAAGCTATTGATCTTCGGCATTCTGCGACGTTGCTTATACATAAGGCCTTCGTCTTGAGAAACTGAGCCGAGGTTGATGATAGCTTCGACAAACCTTTGCGTTATCTTGCCGAAGGTGTTTTTGTCTTGAGGACCTTCGTGGAGAAGACCCCGAACAGTAGCCCTTCGCGGTGCTAGATCATTTTTTTGTAACGAGCTCGATCCACGAAAAACACATAGGCTTCGGAATGCCGAAGGTCTAAAAAACACCTTCCCTAAGCTTGTTGTTGAAAAACGATTAAAATATTTCAAGCGTCGACTGGTCCACCGTTTAGTCAGTTTAGACGGTCTAGCGGTCCGCCTTCTTCCCCTGCAGCACTATATAAGCAGATAGGTTGGTGAGGAGTTACCACAGCATTCATTGCCATCACACCGTTGTGCTGTTAAAAACTTTAACCAAAGCCGAAGCTTTTTGGATTGCGCTTTCTAAACACACTCTTCGTCTCCCGAAGCCAACTTCGTCTTAAGGAACCGAAACACTTGAAATGGCCCGAGTAAGATCCACCGCTAGGGTGTCCCGTGAGGGAGATGATGCTGAGGTGATAGAAACAGCGCCAATATCGAAAGTGATGAGGCGATCGGGTCTAGTTGTGTCGGAAGGAGCTGTTGCCAAAGGTGAAACTGCCGAAGCTGAGCAGACTGTAGTTGAGGACAGGAGTGATGATGGAAACAAAGAAGACAACAATATTCTAAGCCCAACAAAACCGAGTCATATTGAATTTAGAAAATCTACCATGTCAGAAGAGGACCTGGTTATGATGAAGAAGCTAGGCTATTTTGGGGAAGATGAAAGTAAACTTATTCGCTTTGCTTGCAAGGAAGTGATCCTAGAGCCGAAGGAGGATGAAGTTGTTGTATTTAAAAGTTTCTTCAGTGCAGGGCTTCGGTTTCCTCTATATGATATAATAGGAGAGATTTTGAAGAGGTTTGAAATATATCTTCATCATCTGGCACCTAATGCCATTGTCAGGCTGAGTGTTTACATATGGGTTCTCCGAAGCCAAGGCAAAAGTGCTAATGCCGAAGGTTTCTGCCGAGTGCACGAGTTGCACTATCAGACAAGGTCAGAGCAGATGGACTTCACAAAAATTTTGGATGTTATAATTTTGCATACCAAAAAGACACCAAGGCCCCAGTGATCGGCTACCGCACTAAGTGGCCAACTGGGTGGACAAGTGAATGGTTCTACGTGAAAGCTGATGAGAAGAAGAGAGAAAAACTCATGACTATGGTTATGAGTCCTCTGAGGTTGAGCTTCGGGATGACAAGGCCATTATGCAATGTGCAACTTGGCTCCCCATGCCAGCTGACTAAAGTCGAATTCAGAGTGGTGGTTGCTGAAATTAGTACTACAGATTTAGTGTAGGAATACCTGGCAAATAAAACCTTTCCAACCTCTAGTGGCTGGGGCATGCCGAAGAAGAAAGAAGGGGAAAAGAAATATGAACTTTTTTGTCTCTCCTTCCGCTTCAAGTTTGAAAAGCAATTCAAGAAACCATGTACCGAATGTCTAGAAATGATAGAAACTATGTGTATTGAAATTCTTGGAAATTACACTAAGAAAGAAGATCAGTTAATGACCGCTGCCTTCGGCACCCGACCAAAATGAAGGCTAAATCGAGTGATGGATGCCCTCAACTTCGAGTACCCGGATTATGATAGACTTGACAAAGGGGCCGGAGGAGCGAAAAGAAAAAGAGTTGTCAGCATTCTGAGTAGGCAGGTTGCCCAGTCTATGAAGGAAGACAAAGAGGCCTTTAAGAAGATGAAAGCAGCGTCGGAGCCGAAGGCACCAACTCCTAAGAAACGGAAACTTGACAAGATACCTTCTGCCGAACCGAAGGTACATGATGCGCCGGAAAAAACTTTGAGCCCTCCGTCACCTTCTGCTGCCGAAGTGTCAAAAATTTTGAAGGTAATGACTGAATCCCCACCATTTAAGCTGCTAAGTCCTCTACGATTGGAACTAACAAACCTTTTGTAGAAAAAGGAAATCCCTTCGACTACCGATGAAAGAGATGGGGGCCACAAAAAGCGACGTATGATGCATATACTGCAGGCAATTTAGCAAACCCCATCTCTAGCTTTGGCTGACAAGACTATCAAATCTACTGATGTCGAAGCTGCCGTTGCAACTGAGGGCAAAGATCTTACAGCCACCATGTCCGAAATTGACAAAATTATATCAGACATGGCTGTGGAGAAGGAGGTGACCATAGAAGTTTTAGACAAAGGTAAAAAGGGTAAAGAGATGTCTTCGGAAGAAGCAGACTTTGACCTTCGGCACCTGGGTGGCCAACAGCTTTCCGAAGAGGATATGGCAGAGTTGAAGGAATTTGCTATCAACTGCGGTTACCAACCGGGGTCCATGCTCTTTGGTGGAGTGGACGAAGAAGTTATAGGATGCATCCGCGATTGTGCCGGTGCAAAATTATAGGCACCCTGTCAATGAGCATTGGATTCCTAAAGCTTGAAAGGGATATCAGCTGCTACAGGTGCCAGCATATCATAGGGAGTCTGTTTTATTCCAATTTTAAAGTAAGTACCCTCTTTTAAGCTACCCCTGATGTATCTGTATTAGCTTAAATATTCTAAGTTTAGACCAGCTTTTACAGAGTTTACTACTGAGCAAAGCTTTAAAGATGCAACAAGACGACGAAGATAGGAAAAACGACCAACCATCTCTCGTGCCCGAGGGGCACCCCGTGGAGGCGAACGAACATTGGACGACATCCTCGATGCCTAGTGCCTGTACCACAAGGACATGCGCCACACCCTTCGGAACTGTAGAGATTTCAAGCACTCCATTGGGAACAGCCAACCCTTCCAACCTCTGCCACCTCCCCCACCACGAGGAGGACTCGAAGAACCACGACAACCTCAGCAGCAGGAAGGGGGAGGAGGCAAAGCATTCCCCCTTGTTAATGGAGAAGTCAACGTCATCTTCGGCGGACATGGGTCTCAAGAGAGTAAGAGGCAACAAAAGCTCAATGACCGTTAGATACTGGTGGCGGCCACTGGTCCTCCCGCCCCGTACCGATGGTCCAAACACCCGATCACTTTCACCCGGGCGGATCAGTGGCTAAACTTTGATCATCCAGGCAAGTATGCGCTCCTCATTGATTCGGTGATTCGAGAGAGCAGGTTGAAGAAGGTGTTAGTGGACGGGGGGAGCAGCATCAACGTCACCTTCCCTCGGACACTCCTAGGCTTGGGAGTCACACTCAAAGAGCTCCACGAGTCAGACACTCCTTTCTTCGGCATCGTGCCAACTGAAGGAGAGTACCCACTCGGACACATCTACATGCCGGTCACCTTCGGAACTCCGGATAACTACAGAACCGAGTACTTGAGATTCGAGGTGGCGAGCTTCGACTGTGGGTACAATGCTATCATCGGCAGGATGGGATTGTCGAAATTCATGGCCATTCCACACTACATGTACATGATATTGAAGATGCTAGGACCACAAGGGATCATCACCATACGCACTGACTTCCAATGCGCCGCAGGATGCTTCCGAATGGCCATTTAGGTGGCCCTCACTACTAAGCACTCAATGACCTCCTTCGCGTAGGCAAACTCAAAGTCTAAGGAGGACCTCATAGTACCTGCAAATGAAGCTCAAGCCGCGACCTCTATGCAGTCGACTGAGGAAACAAAGAGAATCAACCTCGGGTTCGCTGATGAACACAAGACTTCCACCATCAGCTCCAGCCTGGATGACAAATAGGAAAGCGCGCTCGTCCAGTTTCTGCAAGACAACCGAGACGTTTCGCATGGCAACCTGCGGATATGCCGGGAGCCCCGAGAGAACTGGCCGAGCACAAACTGAAGGTCTATCCCCAGGCGAGGCTGATACGACAAAAGTTGTGTCGTTTCATGCCCGACAAGAGAGAAGCTATTCGTGCCGAGTTGGCTCGCTTAGTCGTAGCAGGGTTCATTAGAGAAGTACTGCATCCTGAGTGGCTAGCAAATCCTGTTCTTGTACTCAAAAAGAATAAAGTGGATTGGCACATGTGCGTCGACTATACGGATCTCAACAAACACTGTCCGAAGGATCCCTTCGGACTTCCTAGAATAGACTAGGTGGTAGACTCAACTGTCGGGTGTTCTATGTTGTCTTTCTTGGATTGCTACTCCGGGTACCACCAGATCAGCTTGGCAAAAGAAGACGAAGAAAAAACTGTGTTCATCACCCCGTTTGGAGCTTTCTGCTATACCTCCATGTCGTTTGGCCTCAAAAACGCTGGAGCGACTTACTAGAGAGCCATTCAGACATGCTTAGCTGATCACTGGGGCAAGTGTGTAGAAGCTTACGTGGATGATGTGCTGATCAAGACAGAAAACTCAGAAAACTTCATTGAAGATCTGTAGCTGGTCTTCAACAGTCTGCGACGATATCGGTGGAAACTCAATCCAGAAAAATGTGTCTTTGGAGTACCGGCAGGAAAATTGCTCAGATTCATTGTTAGCCACCGAGGAATTGAAGCCAACCCGAAAAAAATCGAAGCTATCATGAGAATGGAAGCACCACGATCGCAGAAGAAAGCGCAAAGGATTACTAGGAGAAAAAGGTTTACCATTCTACAAATTGCTCAAGAAGGTGGACA
Organism: Zea luxurians; assembly: GCA_029449295.1. Taxonomy (NCBI): domain Eukaryota; kingdom Viridiplantae; phylum Streptophyta; class Magnoliopsida; order Poales; family Poaceae; genus Zea; species Zea luxurians. Next base: position 30,061,968 of record JAOPSE010000001.1, on the reverse strand, counting down.
AATTCTAGTGGACCACAGAAGCACAGGAAGCTCTTGATGCACTAAAAAAGTACTTCACCATGCCGTCAGTACTAAAGCCGCCGCGCTGAGCTACGCCGAATCAGCCGGCCAAAGATCTGCTATTATACATCTCTTGCACGACTCACGTGGTGAGCACCGTGTTGGTAGTCGAGCGAGCAGAGGAAGGACACACGTATCCAGTACAACACCCAGTTTATTCCATTAGTGAAGTTCTAGGACCCTCAAAGAAGAAATATCCTCAAGTTCAAAAACTATTGTACGCAGTACTTCTAACTGCACACAAGCTCCATCACTACTTTGACAACCACAAAGTCATTGTAGTCACTGGATTTCCGATAGGGGATATTCTCCACAACAAAGAAGCCATCGGAAGAATAGTCAAGTGGGCTTGTGAGCTGGGAGCTCACAACATTGAGTTTCGACCTTGAACTGCAATAAAGACCCAAGCACTAGTTGACTTCATATCAGAATGGACCGAGCAACAAGTACCAGACAACCCGGAAACTGCAGAAGTATGGAAAATGTATTTCGATGGCTCGCTAAAGCTGCAGGGAGCAGGCGCAGGGATCCTCTTCATTACTCCTGGAGGTGACCAACTCAAATATGCTCTTCAGTTATTATTCCCAGCATCCAATAATGCAGCAGAATATGAAGCTTTGATCCACAAATTGGGCATTGCTATATCACTGGGTATCAAAAGATTGATGGTATATGGAGATTCACTTATGGTCATAAGTCAGATAAATAAAGAATGAGATTGCTCGAATGACTCTATGGGCAAGTACTGTACAGCCGTCCGGAAACTAGAAGACAAATTTGAAGGGCTAGAGTTCCATCATGTGGAAAGAGATCGTAATGCTGTAGCAGACGCATTATCGAAGCTAGGATCCAGTCAGACTCAGGTCCCGCCTGGAGTTTTCGTTCAAGAGGTGTCACGCCCGAGCATCTCCTCAGATCGGGCAGAAGAGTGCAACATTTTGAATCAGCCATAGTCAGACTCTAATGACTTGAGGGAGCCTATCATTAAGTATATAAAGAACGAAGAGGAACCGGATGATAAAGCTACTGCAGAGCGTATTGCAAGACAGTCGGCCCACTACACCCTCATTGGGGATGCACTGTACAGAAGAGGTGCAACAGGAGTCCTCATGAAGTGCATTCCTTCGGCTACGGGGAAACAACTGTTAAATGAGATCCATGCCGAACAGTGTGGGATACACGCAGCATCCAGAACTCTAGTAGGGAAGGTCTTCAGGTCTGGTTTCTATTGGCCGACAGCAAAATATGATGCAGCCGAGTTAGTCCAGAGATGTGAAGCTTGCCAATTCTTATCAAAGCAACAGCATTTACTAGCACAGCAACTACAAACCATACCAGTGACATGGCCATTTGCGTGCTGGGGACTGGACATGATTGGACCCTTCAAGAAAGCTCAGGGAGGTTATACTCACGTGTTGGTTGTCATCGACAAATTCACTAAATGGATAGAGTACAAACCTATTGCTTCTCTGACTTCAGCCAAGGCAGTAGAATTCATACAAGATATAATATTCAGGTTTGGGATATCAAATAGCATCATAACCGACCTGGGGTCCAATTTCACTAGCTCTGAATTCTTTGATTTCTGTGAACAACGGAGCATCCAGATCAAATATGCGTCAGTAGCACACCCCAGAGCTAACGGACAGGTAGAAAGGGCTAATGGAATGATACTGGAAGCACTCAGGAAGAAATTTTCGATAAGAATGAAAAGTTCGCAGGAAAGTGTATCAGAGAGTTGTCGTATGTGGTTTGGAGCCTAAGAACTCAACCTAGTCGAGCTCTGCATGGGAATACCCCTTTCTTCATGGTCTATGGTTCGGAAGCAGTGCTACCCGCCGACCTTAGATTTGGGGCACCAAGATTGGTCTTCGAAAACATAGCTGAGGCAGAAGCTACAAGGTTGGAGGATATTGATGTACTGGAAGAAGAGAGACTGAATACAGTAATCCAGTAAGCTAGGTACCAATAAACCTTGAGGCGCTATCATGATATGGCTATCCGACATCGATCTTTCACAGTGGGAGACTTGGTCCTTCGCCGAATTCTAACGGGAGAAGGACGACACAAATTGTCACCATTATGGGAAGGGCCATTTGTAGTAGCAGAAGTCACTCGGCCAGGATCATACCGGCTTACTCAAATGGATGGCAAGGAAGTAGGGAATTCATGGAATATAGAGCTCAGGAAGTTTTACCCCTAGCTAGATTTCAAAAGCTATTAGGGCAGCATTGTATTTTGTAATTAGAAAATACGTCATCAATAAAAAGGTTTCATTCTCAAGGGCACTCGAACTATTTACTACCAATCAGTATGCTTACTCGACCTAGGGTGACCACTATACCCTACTAATGGAGCAATCGTCTTAAGTCGGCAATGACTTAAGACAGTGCAACATGCTCATGCTTACTTGGCTTAGGGTGACCACTATACCCTACTAATGGAGCAATCGGCTTAAGTCGACAATGACTTAAGACAGTGCAACATGCTCACACTTACTCGGCTTAGGGTGACCACTGTACCATACTAACGGAGCAATCGGCTTAAGTCCGCAATGACTTAAGACGGTGCAACATGCTCACGCTTACTCGGCTTAGGGTGACCACTATACCCTACTAACGGAGCAATCGACTTAAGTCCGCAATGACTTAAGACGGTGCAACATGCTCACGCTTGCTCGACTTAGGGTGACCACTATACCCTACTAACAAAGCAATCGGCTTAAGTCGGCAATGACTTAAGACGGTGCAACATGCTCACGTTTACTCAACTTAGGTTGACCACGATACCCTACCAACAGAGCAATCAGCTTAAGTCGGCAATAACTTAAGATGGTGCAACATGCTCACACCTGCTCGACTTAGTATAACATGCTCACGATCACTCATCTTAGGGCGATTTCTATGCCTCATCAGCCAATCGATTAGCATGAAATAGGAAAAAACTTCGAAACCAGCACACTACATTTACTTCTGCAATCATAACAACTGTTGAATTCCAACAACAGAAAAACGAAAATAGCATTTAGTACCAAGAATTCGTTCTAACAGAGTATTCAGGCACATTGATCACATACACATATAGATCATGAATGTACTCAGTATTTCTACTTGGCAATATTTTTCTCAGGAGCAACCGATGAAGAAGGACGACTCGAGGAATTAGGAGCAGCTTTGACATTGGCGATTATATCATCAGGAACAAACTATGCCCGGTCTCCTCATCAAGATCTGCCCCGCGCGAATGGCTTTGTCATAAGCCTTGTCGCGCTGAGCCTTTAGAATGGTGAAATTATCTTTGGTAACCTTGGTGGCCAGTTGAGCGGCCTCTAGCTCCTGGGCAACTGATTTCTTGGAGGCGCGCAGATCCTTGATGGTAGAGTCTTTGCTCGACACCAACTGCCTAAGACGCAAGACCTCATCCTAGGAAGCTTGCAACTCGTGACGGTGGTGATCCAAATCTGCCATGGTAAAACGGTGGCTCCTCTCCAAGATGGTCAGAGAATTGGTGGCGTCACGATACAACCTATTAAGGTTGTCGCGAGAAGCCGCAAGTACCCATCTCTCCTCCTACGGATAAGAATCAACTTTCAAGCATCCATTAAGCAGTAAAGTCATAAGCAGAGAAAGTCAAGTAAGCTTACCTCGTTAGCCACCTTTTCAGAGTCAAGCTGAGCACTAAGAGAAGAATTCAAAGAATTGGCATCGACTAAAGAGCCAGAAACCCAAGCCAGGTCGATCTGACCTTGGGAATACTTCTCCTCGAGTTCAGAATATCGCCGGCCATATCTAACAAGAAACAGTGAAAGAAGGACACACCGTTAGAAAATGGACTGATCAATCAGCCAAGAAAGAAATAAAGACGCTAACCAACATTTGACATTTTCAAATTAGATATCTGTTTCCGAAGCAGCAACGGATTCCACTACGTCAGAGATAGAGCTCCTTCTGGGACAGAGGCACCATGAGATCTCAACTGACTAGCCATCCCATCGACCAAAGCCTAATATTAAAAACGAATGAGTACAAAACAGTGATTCACCAGGATTATTACCAGAACAGAAAAAGCCAAGTTACCTGAAGATTAGAGAAGAACGAAGGAAATCCTAAATCATGAGAAGCTAGATGGTGGCTTGACGAAGGAATATCAACCGAGACAATCTGAAGAGCATCGCTAGGGATTGATTCAACCTCACTAGCAGGCATCAGAATTCTGGCATCCAGTGCGCAGACCTCTAAGGTGACTCCCTCATTTGAAGCATGCACTGCTGATATGCCACCAGAACGTGGCGGAGAGGACCCGACATGGACGTCCATGGAGGTATGAGGAGGGGAGCTCACTCGAACACCCTCAGATGCTGGATTGCTGCTCGCACTGCCCATCAGAGTTGGATCATCACCGGCAACACCCTCAAGGGCTGGGTCATAGTTTGCACTACCCGCCTGAGCCGGATCATTACCGGCAGCACCCTCAGGGGCTGGGCAACCGCCAGCACCACCCTTGAGGACTAGGTTCTTCGCAACAGCCACCTCTAAGGCTGAAGGACCCTCAGCCACCTCCATAGGAGTAGGCCGATCGTGACCAACCTCTAGACATCGAAGACTGCCCTCCAAAGTCGACGATGCGCGAGATGCTGCTCGGGAGGCTTCTAATCCCACATCCAAAATGTCAGAGCAAACATCCATCATGTCACCGTCAGTTGGCTCTGACAGCATATCTTCAGGAACAACATCCTCGAGAGCCTGATCAAAATCAGTTATAGATAATTCCTGCAGGCTGACAAGAGCAGACAGAGCTGGAGAAGGAATATCGCTATCCCCCCCCACTGACTCTGTAACGCCGACTGTTCTTCCGAACTAGTGGGACCTCCTCTTCTTCTTCTTCGTCCTCGTCAACAATACGGACAATAGATGGCACCGGGTCACACCCATTGGGATTAGCTTTGGCAGGGTCACACCCATTGGGATCAGCATCAACAGGATTGCACCCATTGGGATAAGCTTTGGCAGGGTCACACCCATTAGGATCAGCATCAGCAGGATTGCACCCATTGGGATTAGCTTTGCTAGGGTCACACCCACTGGGATCAACATCAGCAGGATTGCACTGATTGGGATCAACTCCAGTAAAGATTTCTACTGGTACTTCTTTAGCAGCAGGAGCAGAAGGGCCAGCGTCCTGGTCCAAGCATGACAATTGCCGAAGCCGTCTCTTTTTCTTCTTCTTTCCCTCGGCAGGCGCAGTTGGACGACTGACCTGGCGAAGATGCTTCGGGCGAGTACCTTCAGGTTTTTGGGTGTCTACCACTTGGTCAAGCTCTGGTATAGTTGCAACAGCCATTGGTTTAGCAGGCGCCGAGTCAGAAGAATCCCCAGCCAACATATCCAGCATAGCACTTATCTCTGCATCACCTAGACTCGTAGGCATCTCAAATGAACTTGCCTCTCATCATTGGGAATATCACCGAGTGAAGCAATCAGGACCTCAATATCTTCGGGAGAGGGTCGCACTCTAAGACCCAGACCACTATCACCAGCAGGGGGATTGGACACAAAATTGCAAAAGGACTTAGAAGGGGGCAGATTCCAAGCAGAATAAGTGATAGGAGCACCAATATTTGACACTTTGCCTCTCAAGATCATCTCCAGTCGGCTCACCAAATCCACAACAGGAATCCTCTTGTTCATAATCCGGGTTGAGTCGGTGACACCACTGTATAAGTAAGCCGGGTATGCTCTGTCCTTCAGAGGCTGAATATTCTTAAAAACAGAATCTGCAACCATGGCTTTAGCGGTCAGACCTTTCTCCTTCAGTAAACAAATTTCACCAAGCAGAACCTTGGCTTCTTTTATCTCCAAGGTTGTAGGAGACTCAATCCAACTCAGAGCGCGCACATCCGGTTGTCTCCCTGACCGAGGGGAGGGAATCGCCATGGTTTTCCATAATGAACCACTCTAAGCGCCATCCTTTAATGTTGTCCTTAAGTGGGATATCGAGGTACCCCATTTTCCTCCCACGGTGCATCTCCAGGATCGCACCGCCTACAAGCTGGTGCTGCCCCTAGCCATCCCAGGGCGATAGCGATACAAGTACTTCCACAAACCGAAGTGAGGAAGAACTCCAAGGTAGGCCTCACACAAATGAACAAAAATAGAAATTTGCAGAATAGAGTTGGGATTCAGGTGAGTCAGATTCAGATGGTAACAGTCAAGGAGACCGCAAAAGAAGGGAGAAATGGGAAGGGCAAGGCCACGAATAAGAAAGGGAACGTAAAGAACAGACTCGTGGGTATCCTCTGTCGGGATAGTAACCCCACGACAAACCCACCAAGAACAAAGCTCCTTGGAAGGAAGAATCCCGACATCGACAAGGTGGATAAGATCTGACTTAGAAACAACAGACATATGATTACCTGCGAAAGGCAACTGGCTGTTGGGATCGAAAGGAGGAATGATCGCAGCGGCAGAATTCTAGTTCTTACGCTTAGGTGCCATTGCAATCTCGTCGGCGAATTGGGTGGAAGCAAAATGAAAGGGAAACAAAGGATGTTTGGAGGCAAAAAAGTAAGACTAGGGCTCAGGACGTGGAGGCGTGTGACAACGAGATACAAATGGGGTTTTCCCGGGTCAGATATCGTTTCTCAAAAGTGCTAAGTCACCACTCGAGAAAAAAGCAGGATTTCATGACTCGGCTGTTGCCTCTAAAAAGCTGACGTCACCAAAAATCACTCGACTGTTACTTCTAAAATGGCCCAATATGACTCGGCTGTTACCTCTAAAACACCAACATCACCAGAAACCACTCGGCTGTTACTTCTAAAGCGTCGACGTGGCCCAGCACCACCCGGCCGTTACCTCTAAAACGACTGTGTGATCTAGCATGATTCAGATATTACCTCTGAAGGCACCAATAGTAACTCAACTGTTTTTTTCTTTACATAAACGCAGGCAGAATTAAATACGACCCAACAATAACAAGCGGTTACTCAAGCATTACTTCTAAGAACACCGGCTGCGTTGGGCATAAATACAAGTTGCTGATCGACTATAAAGGAACATTGGAAAGGCATAGAGCCGGCCTTCTTCCTTGCCGTCGTCGCCATCGCCGTCATCGTTGCCGTCGCCTCCATCGCCGTCGTCGCCCTCGTCGTCGTTGTCGCCGCCGCTCTCCTCCTCGGACGAGTCGGAGGAGTTCTCCTCATCCGAGGAGACCTTCGACTCATCCGAGCCCTCGAGCCCAAAGCGCTCGACAGCCCGGATGTATGTCCACACCTCGGCGGCGATCCCCTAGGAGTCATCCGAATCATCGGATGACGCCGAGGGAGAGGCGTGGACCGAAGACCTCTCAGACTCGGAGGAAAACTCCTCCGAGTACTCGGAGTCGCTGAAGTCCTCCGAGGGAGGACTCGGCTCGCGCTTCCGTTTGTCACCGGAATGGTGCGATGAACTCCCGTTCTTCTTCTTCTTGCCCATGGTTGAGAGGAGAAGGGTAGAAAAGAGGAGAATAAGCAACGAACGGCAGAAGAGATGTGTGAAGACGCTAGTGGAACAAGCGCTCTATTTATAGAGGCAGAAGGCAACCGCTCATCTCCTACCATGGTCACTAAACAGTCGCAAATATTCAAGAGGCCATTCAACTTGTCTGGAAGCAAGTCAGGCAGCAGACGCCGTTTCAAGTAACATGACAGTATGACACCCATTGGGACTTAAGTCAACTGCTTGGACAATATGATTACACCCCGTGGTCACATCAAGTTACTACTAAGAGGCAGTCCGCTAAATGCTCAGCGCACCAAGTCGTCCCTTGGCTACACCCATTGAGGGGGACGTCCACGAATTTTCAATAGATTTTCCCAAGCAGTTGCACCCATACAGTATACACAATGAATGTATCAAGACAGAAGGAAGATATCGATAGACATCGGAAAAAAGCCAAAAATAGCTGCTAGAGTACAAGTCTAATCAACAGAAGCATTGAAGCACGAAGCGAAACGAAGACCAGCCAAAGAGCCATCTACTGGACGTCCAATCTGTCACCGATCAAATAAATTTCAAACCTAACCAGACACGGGTAGATCGCATTGCTGATCTCAAAGACAAAAACCAAATGCTGATCTCTAAAGCATAGACCGAGGACAAAATGCTGATTTCTAAGGCATAAGTCTAAGACAGAAAAAATGACCTCTAAAAAGCATGGGATGAAGACCATTGAGTGGATTATTTTCAGTAATCCACTCAAAGCTCGGGGGCTACACCCATTGGGTGCACCTCCGGTGCACCCAATGAATCCTTAACCCCTGAGAACAAAATGTTGATCTCTAAAGCATAAGCAGAGCACTGATTCCTGAAGATTAAAGCAAAGACCGTTGAATAATGTCAAAAGAAGATAACAGAAGATCGTTTTTACCGAGTCACTCAGAGTTAGAGGTAATAATTTAACAGACATGTTTCCAAACCGCAAGCTGGACCTAGAATCTTTAGGCCGATTATTTCAAAATCAAAACAAAGATTGGGGGCTTGTGGGGGACAGATATCCCCCGGGTCCACTAGAAGGCAAGAAGGCCTTGCAAAAGGCCCTAGGCCCATTGTTTCACAAGGCCATCCCTTCGTGGGCCAGGGGAGGAACTTCCGGCAGAATGGATCAACGCGAGATCGGATCAACTCGAGCCCATGCGGCTCGCCGAGTTCAAGCGCTATCCGCAGCAGTGATCCGAGTCTCCCGCGCAGTGCCCTCACACGTCGGAACTAAGTGAAGATAAGTCGGCAGGATTATAGGAAGATAAGCTCAGTAGTTTCACTATTACTTAGGCGCATGTTGTTATCATATCCGCATGTAACGCCCCGCGGTCGAATATATAAGGCCTAGGGGGCACCCCTTTAAGAATATATCTCTCATTCATTAGCCACCCACTCAACTCTCTAGCATCCGTCGTACTAGAGAACTCCCCTGTAACCCGCCCCATAAAAGATCCACACCAGGACGTAGGGTGTTACGCATCTCAAAGCGGCCCAAATCTGAGCAAAATTGCCCACTATCTCTCGTGTATCTAGCACGAACCATTGAGCTACAGTCGATTACAGCGTCCTACTCCAAAAAGCACCTCGAGGGGCAACCCCAGGTGCGCGGTCGGACTCAAAACACCGATAGCACCAATGAGGATTAGTCGAGACCTTGCATGGTTTTGGATACCTCAGTAGAAATATTAGTGTCATCCACGAGAGTTTCAATCTCTACCTCGCTCTTTAGCTTCTGCATTTATATTAAGCATTTAAGTTTCAATCTTGTCTTTATACTTATATTGTTGTAGATTGAAACTTAGCCATTGCGGTAGAGATAGCAAACACTTAGACTAAACCTAGTTTGCACATTCTAGTTTGATTAACTTCATAGGTTTTGCTCTAAGGATTTATTTATGGCCTAGTTTAGAGAAAGTTTTAGAAGTCCTAATTCACTCCCCACTTAGGCGTCACCTGTTTCTTTAAAATAGATCCATCTCATCTTAAAAGGTTCTATCTTATATTAATAAATTCATCTTGTCCTGATGAGCATACTTATCCCACCCTAGTGTAATAATCATGATCTAATCCAAATTAATTAGATCTTATCTAGTATAAACTAGGCATACCAATCTAATCCAAATCCCATCTAATCTAATATGATATAATCTAAAGTGAGTTACTTAAATATGTTAGTTAATACTGGTGAAATAGATTAGACCCTACTCCTATATGCATGTTTTAACCAAAATTAGTGTCTTATACCTACTCGGCCATACACAACTACCTGACCTACCTAAAAGGTTGTCTAATGCATCTATCCCAACCTAAAAGCAAAGTAAACCATGTTTAACCTATCTCAAGTTTCACAACCATCTACGTATCTAAACCTCTTAAAACCTAGTTGGAGACACCAAGACTAAAGAAGGAATAGATCAACATCGTCAAAGGAAAATAAAGTCACACTAGACCTTTAGATGCATCACCATCCAAGATGGAGTCTTTCCTTTCCTTAATTTGTTTCCCTTTTCCTTACAATCTCCCCCTTTTTGGTGATTGATAACAACACAACCAAAGTAAGTGAAAATTACAAACATTTGATTGAAAATATGCAATCTTCTTGCTAGGATGCATGCTTGTTCCCACAATGTGATATTATGGACTTAAGCCTCCCCTAACTCCATAATTCACTTACTTCCTATTTTAGACCAAAGTGCCAAAACCACTTGAAGGATCAAAATTTTAATTTGGTAGTGTTTAATGTTTGATACAATTTTCATAGCTTTGGTCCCTAAACTTCTCCCCCTTTGGCATCAACCACCGAAAAGGAAGACATTAAAAGCATGTAGGAAGCAAATACGACTTGCCCTCATAAAAGATTTAAAATTTAAAACCAATTGAAGAACTTGACAATATAACTCCCCCTAAATGAGTGTTCTCCTTTAGAAAGAATTTTCTTTTCCATTAGAGATGAAGAAATACTCCCCCTGACAGAGACTTCTACTTAGGAAAAAGCATGTGAAAATGGAGGTGCAAGACATTATTTGATTAGACTAACTTCCCTTATGCATAGGTAACAGAATATGATTTAACCACTTATGCATGTATAGCAACATGGGAAGTATAAGATGTGAATATAGTCTAACCAAATATTGGAGAAGACATGTAAATGATGCCAAATGTAATCTCAAAGGTACCAGTTGAGAATCAATAGCGGGCCATTTGAAGACCAATGGTAGGCTTGAGACATAAGAGTTCTTGTAGATTTGCAGTGGAAGCTTGTTGTCTTTCTCCGGGGACTTCATTTTCCTTATAATGAGACTACTACATGAAATAGACTCAAAAAAGGCATTAGTCTCAAAGTCTTAGATTATAGAGTAACCTCCCCCTAAAAGTGTGCATACAAGTTTTAATACTTGTAGGGGACATGCACTTTGATTTGATATCAAGAGGGGCAAATTATCTAAAATCAGAGCTTTGGCACATATAAGTTAAATGATACCAATTGAAAGAACCAATTGTTGGATATAAACTTTTGAAGCATTAGTGTCATTTACTTAGGGATGTTAAATGAGCTATGTGCCATGCTTGATTAGACATTTTTAAACCATGTAGGTTTGCTCAAGAATATGAATTGAGAACGAGAAATTCTACCATGTGATTTACCTAGTATGCATGCATTGATAATCTAAAATAAGTATCAAATGAAATACTAGGCATGAAAGGTAAAACTAGATATAAGAAAATAGATACGCATATCTAAAATGAGGAATACAATAAATCTAGTTACCTTGGTCATGGGTGGGAAAATTGGGGTCCAAAATATTTACTAACCCACTTAGCAATAAACTTGATCCAATATGATGTATCCCATGATATACATCCCAACTTCGCCAAGTCTCCAAATTCCCCGTCGTCCTTCAGATTCCTCACTTTCCTTTCCAAACCTTCTTGGTGCTTTTCATGGTTCAAATTATTTCCTTTGGCACCCAAATCTGTTTGGCCCCTTTCCCTTTGTTGGCTTGCTTGTTGGCCTTGATTGCTATCACCTTTTCGTTCTTTTTCTTCTTGATCAAATATGGTGTAGAAGCGCTTTTGTCCACCTTTTTGATGTAGGTGTTGGAGATATTGCTTGTTGGCTTTTGCCTGAGCTCTTGCTTTTGCTTATCCCCGGTCATCGCCTTGCATTGGAAAGACTTGTGGCCTTCTTTGTGACATATCCTACAAATCACAGTTTTGCCTTCCACATGCTTGTTCACTTCCGCAGTGGTGTTATCCTGTGGAGGTTGGATTTGTTTGGCTTCGCTTTTCTTGTTATACAAGGCTTTTCCAAGGCGAGCCACTTCTTGCTTTAATTGCTCATTTTCCATTGCATTCTCGACCGAACAAGTTTCTATAATAACATTCTTAACAAGAACTTGATTGCAAGGGTTAGAATCATCAATTAAATCAAAGCAGGAAGTAGAAGCATCTTTCATAATAATTTTAGGTATTTCAACCAAAGATACTTCTGGGGTGCTACCAATGTTTTCTAGCTTAGTAGTTAGCTCATTATTGTGTATGCTAAGAATTTCCATTTTCCCTAGCAAATTTTCAATAGCTTCTTGGGAGCTAGCTAACGTAGCCTTAAGTTTTTCATTCTTTTTAATAAGGCCATCATCGGTAGCTGTGGATGTAGAACTAGAATCTAATTGCTCAATTTTGGTTGATGGCTCACAATTCAAATTTGCAAATGCTTCAAATTCTTCTAGCAAACCTTTATAATCATTTTAAGAGCTAATCAACTTATTTTTAAAAGTTTTAAGTTGAGCCTTTTGTTTAGTGCATGCATCTTGAAAAAATTTAATGGCTTCCGCAAGCTCATCTACGGAGGGCTTTCCCACACCTTCATCATCACTACTACTTTCATCACTAGAAGATGGAATACTCATTGTACCTCTTGCCATAAGGCACTTGCGTGATGATCGTGATGAGCATGATGAGGATCGATGGTTGTGTGTCCTTAGAGGTTCATCTTTGCTTGAAAAATCGTCCCAAGTTTTGACACTTGTTAGCGCCTTGCCTTTGCTCCTCTCCTTTTTAGGTTCGGCCATAGTTGGACAGCTGTCCCTGAAGTGGCCCTTCTCCCCGCATGTGAAGCATCCTCTCTTTATTTGCTTTTTTATGTCAATGTTAAAGAGAAGATCCTCTACCTGCAGGGACACACCCATTAGATTAATCTTGCGGATCATCCCCATTACCTTTCTGACATGTCAGATTGTATCTTCGTCCTCGGAGGATGATGTTGATGGTTGATTATCTTCTTCTTCATCACATTCTTCTTCTTCCTTTTCTTCACTTGAGGAACTTGGAGTGGGGGCCTTCTTTTCACCCTTCCTTTCATCACATGCAAAAGCATATGGCCATGAGGAAGTTGGCTCCTCTCTCCGACACATTTTTTGCGACATTTCAAAGGCCGCGATTTTCCCAATCATGATGGTCGGGGTCATTGAACTCAAGTCCTCCATGTTGTGAAGAATGGTGATGATGCTCCCATATCTTTGTTGTGGTAGCACGAAGATAATCTTCCTCACAATGTCCACATCACCTAGCTTATTAATGCCAATAGAATTGAGCTCATTGATGATTAGATTTAAACGAGAATACATATCTCTAACAAGCTCATTACCTTTCATAGCAAAAGAATTATACTCATTTAAGACTAGGAAATGTTTTTGCTCACGGACATTGGATGTGCCGTCATGGAGCTCATGCAATTTTAGCTAAATCTCATTAGCAGTTTTCAATGTAAAAACTTGATTAAAAATATCCATGCTAAGAGATTCATACAAGCAATTTTTGGCTCTAGCATTTAAATGAATTTCTTTTTCCTCACTCGTGGTGGGTTTCTTGGGATTTTTGGGTGGTTTTATCCCATCATGAGTGACTCTCCAAACACCTAGATCAACAGCCTCTAGGTAACAAGCCATTCTAGCACTATAATATGGGAAGTTAGTGCTGTCGAAGTGTAGTGGCCTATGGGTATCCATCCCTTCCTTCAAAAAAGGTTGACTCTTTTAGCGGTAAAGCTAAAGTGTTTCAAATGAGCCAAACTAGGCTCTAATACCAATTGAAAGAAACAGGTGATGCCTAAGAGGAGGGAATTAGGACTTCTAAAACTTTCTCTAAACTAGGCCACAAATAAATCCTTAGAGCAAAACCTATGCAGTTAATCAAACTAGAATGTGCAAACTAGGTTTAGTCTAAGTGTTTGCTATCTCTACTGCAATGGCTAAGTTTCAATCTACAACAATATAAGTATAAAGACAAGATTGAAACTTAAATGCTTAATATAAATGCGGAAGCTAAAGAGCGAGGTAGAGATGCAAACTCTTGTGGATGACGCCGATATTTTTACCGAGGTATCCGGAACCACGCAAGGTCCTGACTAATCCTCGTTGGTACCCCTACACAAAGGGAAGCCCACACGAGGGCCAAGCACCTCGGTCGAGTAACTTCGTAGAGAATCGTGGGCCTTCTCCACACGCAAGTGGTGCTCCGCTTCCGGCTCCTCTCGGACGCTCCCCGCCGTCTCCACTATCGAGCTTCCGGTCGAAACGCCGCAGGCCTTGTTCCCTCCGGTACATGGCGGCGGCCGTGACACAAATGCGGTTGTCATGTTCTCGCAAGACTCGCGTCCCACTCGGTACAATTTCAATGGCTCGCGCAAGAGCCGAGGGGTTGTGTGGTTTTACAAAACTCACTCAACTAACTAGGGTTCACCTAGAGCAAGCGCTAAAGCGGTCTAACTAACTTAAGCACTTCGCAAAGCACCTACGCTAATCACCAAGTGATTCTATTAAGCACTTAGGTGTATGAGCTCTTGGGAATGTCTACTATATGACTTGGTATGTTGCTTGGGCTCTCATACCTTGAAATGGCCGGTTGGGGGTATATTTATAGCCCCCAACACAAATCTAGTTGTTAGAGAAAAGTTGTGCTCTCTGCGGCACACCGGACAGTCCAGTGGTGCACCAAAAAGTTCACTGTCCGGTGCGCCTAGCCATTGGTCTAACACCACAGACGACTGTTGGCGTGCATGCTTTTTACACCGGACACTCCGGATGTCACATCGGACAATCCGGTGGTCTCCTCTCCACAGTGCCACCTGGAACTAGCCGTTGGGGCTATTGTTCCCTGGTGCACCGGACAGTCCGGTGCTCTAGACTAGACAATCCATAGGCAACACTTCTTGGACCTCACTTGATCTTCATAATGTCTTCTTTTGAGGTGTTTCTTTCCTCAATGTCTTGGTCCAAGTAACTTTATCATCCTATGAACTACAAACATAAACACTAGCAAATTCATTAGTCCAAATGTTATGTTGGTCATCAAACACCAAAATCTATTAAGCCAAATGGCCAGGGGTCCATTTTCCTTACACTACTAAGCTAGATATATTTTTAATGGGGGATATTCTAAGTCATCTATTTAAGCTAGATATATTTCATTTCTAGGATCGATTTCCAGGGTCTTGTTCACAAAAGTCGGCCTTTAAGTTTTACCATCCCCTATGTCAATCTCCTCCAAAGAATCGGCCTATTGTGCTTACCTCAAAAGAGTTTGAGGCTCTCTACATATCTGCGGACTATTCGGCCTCAGGGGCCGGACCGTTCGAGATAGTGGACTCTCTCTGCAGCCCTCTCTAGTAGCCACAGGACCATCTGGCTTGAAGGGCCGGACTGTCCGTGACAGAGCCTTCAATATGTGCACTCTTTGGTGTACCTTGGACCATCCAGACTCAAGGGTCGGACTATCCGCGTCCTGACAATTATCACCTTTGGGTGTGTTCACCATTTCAACCTTATTTACAATTTAGCCGATTCAACATCGGCTCTAGCATTATAGGGATGAATCCCTTTCTGTCTATTCATATGAATTGGTAATCAGAAAAGTTAACTCTTGGGAGACATGTTGCAATCTCATAGGTCCAAAGTACAAGGGCATCGACTATGACAATTGTCGGGGACCATAATTAGGGGTACCCTCAAGACGCCTAATTCTCAGCTGGTAACCCCCATCAGCATAAAGCTGCAAAGGCCTGATGGGTTTGATTAAGTCAGGGATCAGTCCATACGAGTGACTTGACCACGCCACGCCCGAGCTTAGCCTCGGGCGAGGGCAGCCGACCCTAAGATGACTCCGTCTCGCCTGAGGCCTCCTCTTTCACGGCAGACGCATCTCCGGCTCGCCCTAGGCCCCGCCTTCGATAAGAAGAAACCCTGACTAAATCACCGCGCCAACCGACCAAGTCACCGGGGCGTCTAACGCAAAAGGTAAGACCAACAGGCGACCAGACTTCGCCAGAGGTACCATAAGAGACTCCGCCCGACCCAGGGCTCGGACTCGGGCTAAGGCCCCGGAAGACGGCGGACTCCGCTCCGCCCGACCCAGGGCTCGGACTCGGGCTAAGGCCCCGGAAGACGGCGAACTCCGCTCCGCCCGACCCAGGGCTCGGACTCGGGCTAAGGCCCCGGAAGACGGCGAACTCCGCTCCGCCCGACCCAGGGCTCAGACTCGGGCTAAGGCCCCGGAAGACGGCGAACTCCGCTCCGCCCGACCCCAGGGCTCGGACTTGGGCTAAGGCCCCGGAAGACGGCGACCTCCGCCTCGCCCGACCTAGGGCTCGGACTCCGCCTCGGCCTCTGCCGAGTGATCTCCGCCTCGCCCGACCCAGGGCTCGGACTCTGTCTCTGTCTTGCAGGACGGACTCGACCTCGGCTTCGGAGGAGCCTCCACGACGCCCGACCTAGGACACGAGACCGCCACGTCAACAGGGAGCGTCATCATCACCCTGCCCCGAGCCGACTTGGGTCGCAGGGAACAAGACCGGCGTCCCATCTGGCCAGCCACGCCAGATAGGCAAATTATGGCGCCCCGCTAGGCCATGACGACGGCGGCTCCCAGCTCCCTTACGAAAGCAAGAGAACGTCAGCAAGGACCCAGCCACTCCGACAGCTGTCCCCCTGTCCGGCTCCGTTACTCCTCCAACAGCCACGACGCCACACCAACAGGGTGCCAAGATCTCTCCGGCTGCCACCTGGGCATGTACATAGGGCGCTAGCTCTCCCTCGCTAGACACGTAGCACCTTGCTACACCCCCATCTTGTACACCTGGACCCTCTCCTTACGACTATAAAAGGGAGGGCCAGGGCCTTCTTAGAGAAGGTTGGCCTCGCGGGGACGAAGGGCAGGGGCAGGCGCTCTCTCGGGGCCGCTCACTCCCCTCACCTCGCGCGGACGCTTGTAACCCCCTACTGCAAGCGCACCCGACCTGGGCGCGGGACGAACACGAAGGCCGTGGGAATTTCTCCGACTCCCTCACGATCCGGCTCCGGCCACCGACCTCCCTCTCTCTCCGTTCCCCCCTTTGCGCTCGCTCCACGCGCTCGACCCATCTGGGCTGGGGCACGCGGCACTCTCACTCGTCGGCTCGAGGACCCCCCGGTCTCGGAACGCCGACAGTTGGCGCGCCAGGTAGGGGCACGCTGCGTGTTGACATTCGATTTCCCGTCAAGCTCCAGATGGGCAGTCTCCAGCAACCTCTTCAACCCGGGACGGTGCTCCGTTTCGGGAACCTCGAGTTCATGTCTCTCGACGGCGACTACGACATGATACTCCTTCCACCGCCGCGCGACGGCGACATTGATGGCGGACAGCCCGCCCGCCGGCGGCGGAATCGACGACGTCTTTCCCGCGTGGGAGAAGGACAACTTTCGAGCTCGCCCCATCCTCTCCCTCGCCGTCGGAGGAGGAGGAGGCGGGGCAACCAGGGCCGAGCGGGAGATCGCGCTCCGACGGCTGTCGAGCAAGTCGACATCCCCGGCGCCTCAACGGAGGACACGCCAAGCGTCGCCCTCGCGTTCAAGGCAAACGCGAGCGCCATCCCCCCGCAACACGTCGACTCCGAGCAAGTGGACGACGCCAGCACGCTCACGGAGGGCCTGCAGGACGTCGCCCTCGTACCCAAGACGACGACGCGGTCAGCCCCCGACGTGACTTCATCGCTCCTCGTCGACAAAAAGGTACCGACTGCTACCCATCTTTCATCATTTCGACTCGGCCTCATCCCGCCTGGCGATCTCGCTTTGGCGGGCGCTCACATTGAGGCGAGTGCAACCTCTCTGGGGTTTCGTATGCGGTCGCCTTGGGACCGATTGACGGGTGTCTCGACCTACGGACCCTCTGGGTCCGAGGAAGATGACGACCCCAGCAACTGCTGGGATTTCTCCGGATCTGGCAACCCTAGTGCCATGCGGGACTTCATGACCGCATGTGACTACTGCCTCTCCGACTGTTCCGACGGCAGCCGCAGCCTTGGCGACAAGGACTGCGGCCCGAGTCGCGAATGTTTCCACATCGAGCTAGGGGATCCCTCCGGAGGCGGCCATCTTGGCGTGCCGGAGGACGGCGATCTCCCTAGGCCAGCGCCTCGCGCCGACATCCCGTGGGAGCTAGCTGTGGTCCCCGTTCCGGCGGGGGGTCACGACCCACAGCTCGAGCAAGTCCGCGGGGCGCAGGCCGGGCTCGATGAGGGAGCAGGAGCGCTCGAGGCGATCCGCCAGAACGTCGGGCAGGTCTGGGCGGGCCAGCCCCCGGCCGGAGAAATACGTCACTTGCCCCAGGGTCTCCAGCACCGCATCACCAACGATGCCAGGGCCAGACTGCCTCCCGCATCCGGCGGAACCGGTCAGGACCTGGCAGCGGCAGCGATGCTCCTCCGCGCGATGCCGGAGTCATCAACCACCGAGGGTCGGCGAATCCAGGGAGAACTTAAGCATCTCCTGGAAGGCGCTGCGGCCCGGCGGGCCGAGAGCTCTGCCTCCCGAAGGCAGGGATACCCCTCGGAACCTCGCGCCGCGACTTCCCGACTCACGCGGGAAGCCTCGGTCTTCACTGGGCGCACGCGCAACACCGCGCCTGCGGCCCCAGGCCACCTCGGCGACGAGCACCCTCATCGTGACCGTCGGGCACGCCTCGACGAAAGGGTGCGCCGAGGCTACCACCCCAGGCGTGGCGGACGCTACGACAGCGGGGAGGATCGGAGTCCCTCGCCCGAACCGCCCGGTCCGCAGGTCTTTAGCCGAGCCATTCGGCGGGCGCCATTTCCGCCCCGATTCCGACCCCCGACTACTATCACGAAGTACTCGGGGGAGACGAGACCGGAATTGTGGCTTGCGGACTACCGCCTGGCCTGTCAACTGGGTGGGACGGACGATGACAACCTCATCATCCGAAACCTCCCCCTGTTTCTCTCCGACACCGCTCGTGCCTGGTTGGAGCACCTGCCTCCGGGGCAGATTTCCAACTGGGAAGATTTGGTCCAGGCTTTCGCCGGGAACTTCCAGGGCACGTACGTGCGCCCCGGGAATTCCTGGGACCTCCGAAGCTGTCGGCAACTGCCGGGAGAGTCTCTCTGAGACTACATCCGGCGGTTCTCGAAGCAGCGCACCGAGCTGCCCAACATCACCGACTCTGATGTCATCGGCGTGTTCCTCGCCGGCACCACCTGCCGCGACCTGGTGAGCAAGTTGGGTCGCAAGACCCCCACCAGGGCGAGCGAGCTGATGGACATCGCCACCAAGTTTGCCTCCGGCCAGGAGGCGGTAGAGGCCATCTTCCGAAAGGACAAGCAGCCCCAGGGCCGCCCGTCGGAAGATGCTCCCGAGGCGTCTGCTCCGCGCGGCGCCAAGAAGAAAGGCAGGAGGAAGTCGCAAGCGAAACGCGACGTTCCCGATGCAGACCTTGTCGCCGCCGCCGAGCGCAAAAACCCTCGGAAGCCCCCCGGAACTGCTAACCTCTTCGACAAGGCACTCAAGGAGACGTGCCCCTACCATCAGGGGCCCGTCAAGCACACCCTCGAAGAGTGTGTTATGCTTCGGCGTCACTTCCACAGGGCCGGGCTGCCCGCAGAGGCTGGCAGGGCTCACGACGACGACAAAAGGGAGGATCGCCAAGCAGGAGAGTTCCCGAAGGTCCGCGACTGCTTCATGATCTACGGAGGGCATGCGGCAAACGCCTCGGCTCGGCATCGTAAGCAAGAGCGTCGGGAGGTCTGCTCGGTCAAGGTGGCGGCACCAGTCTACCTAGACTGGTCCGACAAGCCCATCACCTTCGACTAGGACGACCACCCCGACCACGTGCCGAGCCCGGGGAAGTACCCGCTCGTCGTCGACCCCGTCATCGGTGACGTCAGGCTCACCAAGGTCCTGATGGATGGAGGCAGCTGCCTCAACATCATCTACGCCGAGACCCTCGGGCTCCTGCGCGTCGACTTGTCGTCCGTCCGAGCAGGCGCTGCGCCCTTCCACGGGATCGTTCCCGGGAAGCGCGTCCAGCCCCTCGGACAGCTCGACCTCCCTGTCTGCTTCGGAACACCCTCCAATTTCCGAAGGGAGACTTTGACGTTCGAGGTGGTCGGGTTCCGAGGAACCTACCACGCAGTGTTGGGAAGGCCATGCTACGCGAAGTTCATGGCCATCCCCAACTACACCTACCTGAAGCTCAAGATGCCGGGCCCCAACGGGGTCATCACCGTCGGCCCCACGTACAAACACGCATTCGAATGCGATGTGGAGTGCGTGGAGTACGCCGAGGCCCTCGCCGAGTCCGAGGCCCTCATGGCCGACCTGGAAAGCCTCTCCCGAGAGGTGCCGGATGTGAAGCGGCATGCCGGCAACTTCGAGCCAGCGGAGACGGTTAAGGCCGTCCCTCTCGACCCCAGTGGTGACACCTCCAAGCAGATCCGCATCGGTTCGGGGCTCGACCCCAAATAGGAAGCAGTGCTCGTCGACTTTCTCCGCGCAAACGCCGATGTTTTTGCGTGGAGTCCCTCGGACATGCCTGGCATACCGAGGGATGTCGCCGAGCACTCGCTGGATATTCGGGCTGGAGCTCGGCCGGTCAGACAGCCCCTGCGCCGATTCGACGAGGAAAGGCGCAGGGTGATAGGCGAGGAGGTCCACAAGCTGATGGCAGCAGGGTTCATTAAAGAGGTATTCCATCCCGAATGGCTTGCCAACCCTGTGCTTGTGAGGAAAAAAGGGGGGAAGTGGCGGATGTGTGTAGACTACACTGGTCTCAACGAAGCATGTCCGAAGGTCCCCTACCCTCTACCTCGCATCGATCAAATCGTGGACTCCACCGCAGGGTGCGAAACCCTGTCTTTCCTCGATGCCTACTCAGGGTATCATCAAATCAAGATGAAAGAGTCCGACCAGCTCGCGACTTCTTTCATCACGCCCTTCGGCATGTACTGTTATGTCACAATGCCGTTCGGGTTGAGGAACGCGGGTGCAACGTACCAGCGGTGCATGAACCATGTGTTCGGCGAACACATTGGTCGCACGGTCGAGGCCTACGTCGATGACATCGTAGTCAAGACGAGGAAAGCCTCCGACCTTCTCTCCGACCTCGGACTGACATTCCGGTGTCTCAAGGCGAAGGGCGTCAAGCTCAATCCCGAGAAGTGCGTCTTCGGGGTGCCCCGAGGCATGCTCTTGGGGTTCATCGTCTCCGAGCGGGGCATCGAAGCCAATCCGGAGAAGATCGCAGCAATCACGAACATGGGGCCTATCAAGGACTTAAAAGGCGTACAGAGGGTCATGGGATGCCTCGCGGCTTTGAGCCGCTTCATCTCGCGCCTCGGCGAAAGAGGCCTGCCCCTGTACCGCCTCTTAAGGAAGGCCGAGTGCTTCACTTGAACTCCCGAGGCCGAGGAAGCCCTCGGGAACCTAAAGGCGCTCCTCACCCAGGCGCCCATCTTGGTACCCCCAGCTGATGGAGAAACCCTCCTAGTCTACGTCGCCGCAACCACTCAGGTGGTCAGCGCCGCGATCGTAGTCGAAAGGCAGGAAGAGGGGCATGCTTTGCCCATTCAGAGGCCAGTCTACTTCGTCAGCGAAGTGCTGTCCGAAACCAAGATCCGCTACCCACAAGTCCAGAAGCTGCTATATGCAGTGATCCTGACGAGGCGAAAGCTGCGACATTACTTCGAGTCCCATCCGGTGACTGTGGTGTCATCCTTCCCCCTGGGGGAGATCATCCAGTGTCGAGAAGCCTCCGGACGGATCGCGAAGTGGGCGGTGGAAATCATGGGCGAGGCAATCTCGTTTGCCCCTCGGAAGGCCATCAAGTCCCAGGTACTGGCGGATTTCGTAGCCGAATGGGTCGATACCCAGTTACCAACGGCTCCGATCCAACCAGAGCTCTAGACCATGTTTTTCGACGGGTCGCTGATGAAGACGGGAGCTGGCGCGGGCCTGCTTTTCGTCTCGCCCCTCGGAAAACACCTGCGCTACGTGCTTCGCCTCCATTTCCCGGCGTCTAACAATGTGGCTGAGTACGAGGCTCTGATCAACGGGTTGCGAATCGCCATCGAGCTAGGGGTCCGACGCCTCGATGCACGCGGCGACTCGCAGCTCGTCATCGACCAAGTCATGAAGAACTCCCTTTGCCGCGACCCGAAGATGGAGGCCTACTGTGAGGAGGTTCGACGCCTGGAAGACAAGTTCTACGGGCTCGAGCTTAACCACATCGCCCGGCGCTACAACGAGACTGCGGACGAGCTGGCGAAGATAGCCTCGGGGCGAACGACGATTCCCCCGGACGTCTTCTCCCGGGATCTGCACCAACCCTCCGTCAAGATAGGCGACGTGCCCGAGCCCGAAGCACCCTCGGCCTCGTCCGAGGTGACCTCGGCCCAGCCCGAGCCATCCTCGGCTCACCCCGAGGAACCCTCGGAGCCCAAGAGCGAAGCACTGCGCATCGAGGAGGAGCAGAACGGGGTCGTGCCTGATCAAGATTGGCAAGCCCCGTACCTGCAATATCTCCGCCAAGGAGAACTGCCCCTCGACCGCGCCGAGGCTCGGCGGGTAGCGCGACGTGCCAAATCGTTCGTCTTGCTGGGCGATGAGAAGGAACTCTACCACCGAAGCCCCTCGGGCATCCTCCAGCGATGCATCTCCATCGCCGAGGGCCAGGAACTCCTGCAGGAGATACACTCGGGGGCTTGCGGTCATCATGCAGCACCCCGAACCCTCGTCGGGAATGCTTTCCGCCAAGGCTTCTACTGGCCAACGGCGGTGGCTGACGCCACTAGAGTTGTCCGCGCCTGCGAAGGGTGCCAATTCTATGCGAAGCAGACCCACCTGCCCGCTCAGGCTCTGCAGACGATACCCATCACCTGGCCCTTCGCTGTGTGGGGTCTGGACCTCGTCGGCCCTCTGCAGAAGGCGCCCGGGGGCTACACGCACCTGCTGGTCGCCATCGACAAATTCTCCAAGTGGATCGAGGTCCGACCCCTAAACAGTATCAGGTCCGAGCAGGCGGTGGCATTCTTCACCAATATCATCCATCGCTTCGGAGTCCCGAACTCCATCATCACCGACAATGGCACCCAGTTCACCGGCAAAAAATTCTTGGATTTTTGCGAGGATCACAACGTCCGGGTGGACTGGGCCGCCGTAGCTCACCCCATGTCGAATGGGCAAGTGGAACGTGCCAATGGCATGATTCTACAGGGGCTTAAGCCTCGGATTTATAACAGTCTCAACAAGTTCGGCAAGCGATGGATGAAGGAACTCCCCTCGGTGGTCTGGAGCCTGAGGACGACGCCAAGCCGAGCCACAGGTTTCACGCCGTTCTTCCTGGTCTACGGGGCCGAGGCCATCCTGCCCACGGACCTGGAATACGGCTCCCCGAGGACGAAAGCCTACAACGAAGAAAGCAACCAAGCTAGCCGAGAAGACTCGCTGGACCAGCTGGACGAGGCTCGGGACAGGGCCTTACTACACTCGGCGCGGTATCAGCAGTCCCTGCAGCGCTACCACGCCCGAGGGGTCCGACCCCGAGATCTCCAGGTGGGCGATCTGGTGCTTCGGCTGCGGCAAGACGCCCGAGGGAGGCACAAGCTCACGCCCCCCTGGGAGGGGCCGTTCATCATCGCCAAAGTACTGAAGCCCGGAACGTACAAGCTGGCCAACAGCCAAGGCGAGGTCTACGGCAACGCTTGGAACATCCAACAGCTACGTCGCTTCTACCCTTAAGATGTTTCCAAGTTGTTTATATACCTCGCACCCACGCAAAGTTTAGTCAACAAGGAAGGGTCAGCCTCGCCTCGGCAGAGCCCGACCCTCCCTCGGGGGCTAAAAGGGGGGAAACCCCCTCTGCGTCAAAATTTTCCTCGAACAAAAAATCCCTTTTACCAGAACATCTTTCGTGCTTTTTGACTACTTCGAAAAGCGGGTCCTAGAAACGGCGGGGTGCACGTAAGCAGTCAAGGCTGACCGAGCCGAGGGACTCCTACGCCTCCGGGATACGGATACCTCACTCATCACCTTCTGCGATAAGTAACTCGCGCTCGGATAAGGCGAATCCGCGGATCGAACGAGTCTTTACGTACGGGAGCTATTCTGTCGAAGTGATTCTTCGAGCCTTCTCGACCGAGTCGGTGACGGGGCCTCATGGGCGGGTAAAAGTACGCGTAAGCGGCAAGGCCGACCGAGCCGAGGGACTCCCACGCCTCCGGGATATGGATACCTCACTCATCACCTCCCGCGAGAAGCAACTCTTGCTCGAACTAACATCCCTGCTACCGACAAAAAGTCCAGATACTCGAAACAGAGGAAAAGAGACGCAGCTTTACAACGCAACAAGGGTATGTGTTCTGGCCTCAACGGCCGCGCAATGCCTACGCTACAAGACGATTCGACCCTGCAGGCTTGGATCTTGACGCTGGAAGAGGGCGACGACACCCTCGGCATCGACGGCACCTTCGGCAAGGCCCGACCTAGCCTCGGGCGGCGACACGGTCCGAGGGCCTCCGCTCCGAAGGGCGACGTCATCACCACGCTCGAGCAATCTCTGCCCGAGACTCCTCCGAGAGCCTGGCCCGAGCGGACGGCTCGGCCGACCGCCTCCGAGGCCTCGGCCGACCACTTTCCGAGGGCGCCAGCTCGGTTCGAGGCCTCGGCTGAGCGACTCCGACGACGATCCTGCCAACAAACAACCCGGCTAGGCTCCGGCCAACCAGGTTTCATTTCCGAGCCAACAACGCCTTTACTCATGCTGATATCGCTACCCCTGGCCTCGGCTCGTCGAAGAGCGGCCGAGGGGTCTCCTTAACTAAGCTAGAGGAGCCTCGGACAACAGGTCTGACCGAGCCGAGGGATTCCTACGCCTCCGGGATACGGATACCTCACTCGTCACCTTGACACGGGGCGACTCATGCTTGGTGAAGCGGTTCAGGCAAACAACAGGCGAGTCTTAGTGCTCAGAAATGAGGAAAAAACACGGCTCTGTGCCGTAAATTACATACATGTTCAGGCCCCGAAAGCCAAAATGAACAAAAAACCCGGCACCCGAAGTGCCACTACAAACGGAACTCCGGTTCCGTCCTCGCAGGTACGGACAACCTCCCCGCCAGAGAAGCCCGTGGAGCAGCGAGCTCTGGGCGGATCACCAGCAAACGCGGAACGCCCTTAAGCACCCTGGCAGATCCTCGCAGCCGTCCTCGCCACGAATGCGAGGAGGAAGATGGAATGTTGCATCCTAGCTGGGAAGCAGCAGTTCGCCTTCCCCGGCATGGCTGGAGGATGTCTCCGCCGCGGGGCTGAAGGGCGATTGCCACCACCAGAAGCTGGAGGATAAGGTGGTCCGCCAACCTGTGCAGGAGGTGGAGCCCCAGCTCGCCTCGTTCCCCGCCCCGGCGAGGATGACGAACACCCTCAACACTGAGGGCGAGGCCGGGACCACAGCCCGGTTTGCCTTTCCCCCTCCGGGAGCTGGAGGCCACCACCTTGGGTGATCACCAGCGGAGGGGAGCAACCGGGCTGTGTGATGAAAATCCTTGAAGCCGAACGATGGCTGAAAGGTACCAACTCCCACGGAGTTGCGTTCCTCCAGCAATGGAGCGAAAAGACGGCGGTTTCCCCCATCCGGGGGGCTTGGAAGATGGAGAGACACAATGCATAAGGAAGAAAAGAGACATGGTCGCCTCACGAAGGGGGTCGCCCTCCTTTTAAAGGCAACTCCCCCTGCTTGCGCCCTCAACCGTCACGAGCTGAGTCTTCTCCAACACGCCTCCAAAGTCCTCCCCTGCGGCGCGGGGGCTGGGACCCGCCTGTCATGAAGACCGGCTCTAAGCAGAAGAAGCCGAACCGCCGCGCACGACACACGCAGCCACCCAGCGGTTACAAGTAAGCCTCCACTTTTGCCCGGACCAGCGGGCGAAAGGGGCAGGCGGCCATGCAGGCGGCATGCAACCGCGCCAAGTGGACGCGCCTCCCCGACTCCTGACAGGCCAGCGCGACGGCTCAAGCCCACGCGTCGGGCAACTGGTGCGCCAGGCGCTGCATGCGAACCGCTATGCCACTCGCTCCACCGCCGCGCCTCCTCGATTGCGGAACCGATACCGCGATTCGAGGCGACCCAGCCCGCGACCCAGCAGCGCCAGCCTGGCGCAGCGGTCAAAAGCGGTCAAAAATGGGCCGACAGTAATGACGGTGGCAGGCGTGCGAGGGCAGCGGTCACGCCATCGGCCAGGTCCACGTCCCATCCGGAGGCAGCAAGAGAACCCCTCTCACGGCGTGAAGACGACGCGCCCGTGACCCGTACCTCGAACGACTCGCGCACGCGCAACGGCAACCTCGCCAACTACTCACCCCGGCGCATTAACTCCGTGGCTCGACGGACAGCGCTACGGGCGGGAGCGGCTGGTGACGTTTCGCCTTCGCCAAAACGACCACGCCAAAAGAGGTACGCCACGACGTTCAATTTCGAATCCTTTTTCCCTTTTCCTTCTTTCTCTATCTCTTGCGACAGGGACCGAGAAGGGGGATAACCCCAAAGGGATCCTTCCCCGTGAAGGAACTAGGCTCCGAGCCTCCCTACTGATCAGGGGTTCGAAGGCTGGCCCCTCGAGGGGTTCAACAGCCGCCTCAGATCGCGTGGGCCCGACACCCACTACTGGTCAGGGGTTCGAAGGTCGGCCTCCCGAAAGGTTCCATGACCGCCTCAGGCTACTAGGGCTCCGTGCCCCCTACTGATCAGGGGTTCGAAGGCTGGCCTGTCGAAGGGTTCACAGCCGCCTCAGACGCCGAGCGAGGGATGACCAGGGGTACGTTCGATACATAACCAAGGCTCGGGCTGCGCTCCCGAGGTACCCTAGGACATTTCCGAGACCAGCGGGAACGACTCTGTAACGGAATCCCATCGGAGGGAGGCAACGAGCCCTCGGACCCCGTCGCTAGGGGACCGGGTCCGGCAGATCACCCGCAGGTACTTTTGGGCATGCCTCCGGGCCCCTAGCCGACCCCCAACGAACGGGGCACGGACGTCCACTCGGATTACCCGATTGCAGCTCACCGGAGACACCATGTTCGGTGCCCATCGAGGGTAACATGGCGCACTCCCCCCCTCCTCCTTGCGGAAAGGCGACGTAGGGGCGTATATAAAAAGTCGAGTCTGTCCCTGATCGTCCTCTCGCTCCGTGCGAAGGCTCGGGGGCTGCTCTCGCAAACCCGGCTCCGGCCAAACCGTTGACAGCGTCAACATACCAGCCCGAGAACTTGGGCCCCGACAGTGCACCTGGGTTACGCCCTGCTCGCATAAGGGAACCGCTAGTCACGCCAAAGCATTACGCAAGGCATTAAGACCTCGAAGGAGTGAAACCACTCCTCCGAGGCCTCGGGGGCTACACCCGGCGGGTGCGCTCGCGCGCACCCACCGGACCAAAGTACCTCCGAGAAAGGCTGGTCCCCTTGCAAAAAAGTGCGACGCAAGCCTCCAAGCGAGTGTTAACACTCCCTTCGAGGCTCGGGGGCTACTGTCGGGGACCATAATTAGGGGTACCCTCAAGACGCCTAATTCTCAGCTGGTAACCCCCATCAGCATAAAGCTGCAAAGGCCTGATGGGTTTGATTAAGTCAGGGATCAGTCCATACGAGTGACATGACCACGCCACGCCCGAGCTTAGCCTCGGGCGAGGGCAGCCGACCCTAAGATGACTCCGTCTCGCCTGAGGCCTCCTCTTTCACGGCAGACGCATCTCCGGCTCGCCCTAGGCCCCGCCTTCGATAAGAAGAAACCCTGACTAAATCACCGCGCCAACCGACCAAGTCACCGGGGCGTCTAACGCAAAAGGTAAGACCAACAGGCGACCAGACTTCGCCAGAGGTACCATAAGAGACTCCGCCCGACCCAGGGCTCGGACTCGGGCTAAGGCCCCGGAAGACGGCGGACTCCGCTCCGCCCGACCCAGGGCTCGGACTTGGGCTAAGGCCCCGGAAGACGGCGAACTCCGCTCCGCCCGACCCAGGGCTCGGACTCGGGCTAAGGCCCCGGAAGACGGCGAACTCCGCTCCGCCCGACCCAGGGCTCGGACTCGGGCTAAGGCCCCGGAAGACGGTGAACTCCGCTCCGCCCGACCCCAGGGCTCGGACTTGGGCTAAGGCCCCGGAAGACGGCGACCTCCGCCTCGCCCGACCTAGGGCTCGGACTCCGCCTCGGCCTCTGCCGAGTGATCTCCGCCTCGCCCGACCCAGGGCTCGGACTCTGTCTCTGTCTTGCAGGACGGACTCGACCTCGGCTTCGGAGGAGCCTCCACGACGCCCGACCTAGGACACGAGACCGCCACGTCAACAGGGAGCGTCATCATCACCCTGCCCCGAGCCGACTTGGGTCGCAGGGAACAAGACCGGCGTCCCATCTGGCCAGCCACGCCAGATAGGCAAATTATGGCGCCCCGCTAGGCCATGACGACGGCGGCTCCCAGCTCCCTTACGAAAGCAAGAGAACGTCAGCAAGGACCCAGCCACTCCGACAGCTGTCCCCCCGTCCGGCTCCGTTACTCCTCCAACAGCCACGACGCCACACCAACAGGGTGCCAAGATCTCTCCGGCTGCCACCTGGGCATGTACATAGGGCGCTAGCTCTCCCTCGCTAGACACGTAGCACCTTGCTACACCCCCATCTTGTACACCTGGACCCTCTCCTTACGACTATAAAAGGGAGGGCCAGGGCCTTCTTAGAGAAGGTTGGCCTCGCGGGGACGAAGGGCAGGGGCAGGCGCTCTCTCGGGGCCGCTCACTCCCCTCACCTCGCGCGGACGCTTGTAACCCCCTACTGCAAGCGCACCCGACCTGGGCGCGGGACGAACACGAAGGCCGTGGGAATTTCTCCGACTCCCTCACGATCCGGCTCCGGCCACCGACCTCCCTCTCTCTCCGTTCCCCCCTTTGCGCTCGCTCCACGCGCTCGACCCATCTGGGCTGGGGCACGCGGCACTCTCACTCGTCGGCTCGAGGACCCCCCGGTCTCGGAACGCCGACAACAATGCAAGCCGATGCATCAGCATGTACCTGATCTACCTCATCACCTACCCATTGCAATAACATATGATGTAAAGTAGAAGGTACACATTGATTCGCATGTATCCAATATGTACCTAAGATTAGGCTATAATTCCCTTCTAAGTAGGCAACAAAGAAAGCAACAAGTGTCTTTGTCTTGATGGTTAATTTAACGGAGGTGACTCCCTTGGCCTTGATCGAACTGTCGCTTCCAACGCCACTGAGCATTATATTAGTCTTGAACGACCCATCATCCTTCTTCCCCAATTTTCTATACAATTAGTAAGGTAAATTCACGACCGCTCCACCATCTACCAACATTCTAGCAATCGGTACTCCATTGATATGACCAAGCACAAAGAGCGACTTTAAGTGATTGACTGATTCTTTTAGCTTGGTGAAGGTGGCCTCTTTAGAACCAAAATCAAATTGAGCAACTGCAGATTCATCGTCACTGATAATAGTGTAATAGGCTAAAAATTTAATCACAATAGCATCTATACCTAGGTGCTCGGGCAAGGCTTCGTAGTCGACCAGGTGCTCTCCTAGTAAATCGTCTTCCTCGACGATGTCCTCATCCACAGGCATTGGTGCGTCATTGCAGGCTTCCTGGTGGGATGCCGATGGTCTGGACTTAGGGGTCGAACAGTCCGCTCATGGTTCGGACGATCTGGCTTCTAGAGCCGGACTGCCCGCGGTACCTACAGGGACCTTACAGCTATTTTTTCATCTTCTATTTTTGTGCCCACTTGAGTTGCTTCGGTAGCCTTTGGTTTCTACCTTTTCTATGGTGGCGGGTACTGAGGATATGTATCATTAAATATTCTTTCCGCCTCCTTTTCCCCGCTTTCTTTTGCTCTTAGGCGCTGCAATTTGCGCTTTTGAGAACGTGTTAGTCCTGATGGGCACCATTGGGGCATGGAGTACTTTGGGTCAACTGTTTTACTTGTTGCTCCTGTGTCTTTTCCCTCATCTGTTTTGGTCGTTTTAACAAAAATCATCGATCCTTCATTGTTCTCATGTATGACGACATTTGTTGTGCCTATCTTGATGATATCTCCATTTGTTGTTCTCTTGGTGCTCGTTGATATTTTCTCTCCATGGCCGCCTATTGGATTGGTTGGCCTTTGTGACCGAGTAGTTCGGCATCCTTGCTGGACCGTTGCAGACCTGGACGGTCCGACTGTGCGCAGATCGATGGATTTACCCCCGATTTGTGTAGAAGGTTGTGGTTGTTCGGGATATGAGTTCATCGACATTCGTAAAGTGGCTAGGACTGGTCGTGCCAATTTGCAACCGATGAATCATGCATATTTTCCTTGGATTCGACCTCATGCGTGAGAAAATTAGCAACAACAGATTTATCAAATGTACGTGCTAGCCTTTTGTAATCATCTTGTATACCCCATATTATTTGTTGCATTTGTTATCGTTTCTCATCTATGTAAGGTCTAAGAGATTGCATTTCATTTGTTTCACTTACTTTGAGGTAGCTGCAGCAGGTCGGAGCAAAGCTAGATCAGTCGTGGTGCCAGAGAACCTTGTGATTCCTGTCCACCTTATGGTTGGCCAGGAATTTTGCATGTGCTTCCTTGATCAGGTGCTCCTTGTGTTCCTCGAACTCCTGTTGATCTTTTTTCGACAGAGTCTCTATAGTCGGCTCGATGATGTTGCTAGAGAGACGTCAAAACTATCCTTTTGAACCTGTCATTGGGGGCCGATCTGATAGATCTTCATGCCTTGTCTAGTGGAGTCGCCAAATAGTATGTTGGCGTCGATCTGGGCGCCAATCACTGCGAGGTGTATCGGTGACGTTGCTCTGCAGCAACATGGATGGTCCGCAGTTGAGGACCGGACGGTCCGTGACGTGCGATAGGAGCTGAGTCTTCTCTGCACCGAGCCAGATGGTTCGCGTGTGCGCAGAAACGAGGCATTCCCGAACATCACCTGGATTTGACCCCGTCGGGATATGAGTTTGTAAGCTGATACCGACAAAAACTATTCTGACGACCGTAATCACTCAGCAACAAGATAATTAAGCGTCCTCCGGAGGAACGAATACACGGTCTATGGAAGATAAATAACGACCAATGCTCAAGTCTGGTCGTGAATACATCCCTAGTGGCACGCAAGGTGCTGAGAACCTGCCCGTAATACGCTTTTGCTTAACGTGATCAACATACTGCAAATGACCAAGCTTCACAGGTCTTCTCTAACCTTATGCCAAGTATTGTATTTTCCCTTGCACAATAACTTAATCTAGTTGGCGTTTGTGGTAAGAGCATTTTCATGAATCAGGACTCTTAAGTTTCATCTATTTTTCTCATTTTTTGTGCTGCTAGAGCTTGAGCATATACACTAGTACACAGAAACTCTATAGTGACGGTTCAAGTGCCAGGTGCCAGTAAAAATAATTATTTGTATAGACGGGTAACTGAAAACCGATAGTGAAAATCGATTTTTACTGGCGGTTGACCTAAGAAAACGGCCCACTGGTGGTCGAGATAACAAAACGCCAGTAATAAACTATTCCACGAAACATAAAATTAGTTTTAAAAGTAGCAAAAATATTATTTTGACTAGGGAGGCCCCTCTACGTGGTGGGTGGGAATCACACTTGCAACCTCATCTCATTTGAAGCCTAATCTACCACTCCACCTATGAAATACCTTATGTCTAGGTTGCAGTTTTGTTGCACATATATTATAACCAACTGAGTGTAAATTGATTGTTTGAGACCGTAAAAGAATTCAAATAAAGAAGTTGTTAACTACAAGTTGAATAACTTTTGAAGTTCTACAACTTTTATTTTGATACGTTTTTCATTCGAAGTCATTTATAAAATTTAAATTTTAAATTTAACAAATTTAGATACAATTTTTGAGAGCCAAAATGGTTTCAAATAAAAGAGTTGTAAACTACAGAGTTTCATAACTTTTAAAGATTTACAACTTTTATTTTTATTGTATTTTTATATGAGATCATTTGAAACACTTAAAAAAGTATGGTAAAATAAATTCTAGTGACGGTTTATTAAGAAAACCATCAATTTATGCATTGGGTTCCTTAAGAAACTCGTCTATAAGAGATAGCATTGGCTCTTCATAACTGAATCCACCTATAAAAATTAAACATCATCGTAGGCTTAAAGCATTTTTCTACTAATGTTAATGAAGGCGATCTTCTTAAGGCGACCATGTATCTATTTTATATGGGGCCTCTAGAGGGTTAATTGAAAAAAAAAATATAAGAGACACACTGTTGTAAAGAGTCCGTCTCTACATGGTTCTACATATACAGGGACGGGCCCGTATAATTGAAGGCCCTATACTGATTTTTTTTCTTTTTTTCTTTATTAAGAATAGATGGTACAGGTTAATCTCATTTATTAACAGTGATTGAATTATTAATGTAGGAAATGACTTAATAACGGTAACGAATGATCTTAACGTTTGGATGTAATGTCAACATGTGCTAGCTGCACTTTGCTATATAGCCAAAATGAGTTGCATGAGAGATTGTTACTCGCTTGTTACGGCAAACACTATGTTTTATTCTTATCAAGCTAACTTAGCTAGATTTTCTAATCATTACTAAAATTTGTATTGATTAAATTATCACTAACTATTATTTTAGGGGCCTTTGGAGGGAGGGGGGGCCTGTTCTTGTGCACTGGTGGCACATGCCTCCCGCCCGGGCCTGTACATATATATTGTCTCTTAATCACATTTATGATTCATAGACTCGGTTATATCGTAACGCCACTTATCTGTCTCTTTTACTTGGAAAATCAATCCGTAGTCTCACAATTGTACATGCCCTAATTAACATAAACGAATGTCTTAGAACATATATAACTCTATTTAATATGGGATCTCTTGAGGGTCAAAAGATTAGAATTATATTATACAGTCTTTTAGTTGTCCCTTATATTTTAAAAACCGATTCAAACTTTCTGGGTTCACTTGTAAGCTGATACCGACAAAAACTATTCTAACAACTGTCATCACTCATCAGCAAGCTAATTAACCGTCGTCCCGAGGAACCAATAGACGGTCTATGGAAGATAACAATGACCAAATGCCCACGTCTGGTCGTGACGAATAATTCCCTTGTGGGGTTGGCGCGCATGGTGCTGAGAACCTGCCCGTAATATGCGTTTGCTTAACGCGTAATCAGTATTACTGCAAATGACCAAGCTTCACAGGTCGTCTTCTCTACCCCTATTTGCCAAGTATTATATTTTCCCCTTGCACAATAAGCAACTTATTCGAGTGTTAGAGCATTAATTAAGGCGATCTTCAACTAGCTCTGCTAATAAATAATAGAGACGACCGTCTTAGGATGTCCTTATATGTTAATAGGAAGCTTGACGGTGGTGTGAACCGATCTAATTTTTTCTAGTCAATTCTTGCAAAAAATAAACTATGTTATGTGAAACTATACTTTTTAATAAGTGTTGTTATCTCTACCGTATAAAGTTATACAATATAGATTTCACACCTATCAACTAAACTAGAAAGGTAAAGCACGTACCCGAGGTATACACATCTTCTCTAGCCCAATACCAAGTATTATATTTTTTCCTTGCACAATAAACAACTTATTCGAGTTGTGGTGTTGGAGGTAAGAGCATTTTCAGGAATCAGGAGTCATAAATTTGATCTATATTTCTCACTTTCAATAGTGTGATACACCATTAATGAAGATGATCTTCTTAAGATGGCCGACTCTATTAACAACCAATAGAGACGAACGCCTTAGGAAACCTGTACAGGAACCACATTTTGCAGAACTGAAGAAGTTCTAGTTGAAAGAATATCTCAGATCCATTTTATCCATCTTTGACCAAATCCTTTCGATCTAAGCATATCAATTAGAAGCTAATGTTCCACCATATCAAAGGCATTTTCAAAGTCTAGTTTAACAATCACTACCTCTTTTTTAGAGCTTGCACCAATGAATGTATTTGAATGCCTAAATAATGCAATCTTGGATTGTTTTGCCCTTTAAAAAGCCATAGTGATTTTGATGAATTAATTTTGATATAACTTTTTGAAGTCTATCTACCAGAATCTTGGTAATCAGCTTGATAGAGGAATTGAGTAATGATATAGGTCTGAAGTCATTCACTGAAATTGGATTATCTTTTTTTGGAATTAAAGTGATATATGATCCATTAATACATCACAAGCAAATGTTGTGATGGAAGAAAACTTTGGATAAATCATAAAAATCTTTTCGAATAACAGGCCAACATTTCTTGAAGAAGTCTGAATTAAAGCCATATGGGCCTGGCGATTTTTCGGAGGGTAAGCCTTTAACAATGTTATCATTTTCTTCTGTTGAAAACTCAGTTTCAAGTAATTGTAGCACATCGACCTGAGGAAAGAGGGTTTCAAGGTTAAGAATTGATCCCTAATAGCAAGAGATTCTCAATCTTTCTTTGAATGGATGTTAAAGGACTTTCTCCTTGTTGTCATGAGAGTAAACAATTGATTTTCTGAATTTAGCAGACAAGAAATGTATTTTATTTTGGATGAGAGAGAAGCATTGGCATGGAAGAATTTAGTATTTTCGTCTCCAAGTGTTACCCAGTTTATTTTACTTCTTTGCTACCAATAATAATTCGGAAGCTTGAGAAGAAGATCAATATTCTTGCGAACTATGATCCTAAAATTCCATTCCATAACTGAAAGATCTCTAAATTCTTCTAGAATATCTAAAAATTGAAGAACTGACTTGTTAATTGAGATCAGAGAAGCCATGGATTTTATAAATTTTTCCACATTCTGATCTTGGATCTGATATTTTTAAATTTTGCTGCTAATCTTTTTGTAGGGTCTTCACAAGTTGAGGTTGATTCCCATCCATCACGCAGAATGGATTCAAACTGATCATGTTTCATCCAATAATTTTCAAACCTAGAGATAGATGATTTGGAGTTTTGGAAGATATATAGACAACATAAGGCACATGATCAGAGCCTTCATGAGATAACGAATGAACTTCTGAACCTTGGAAATTAATGATCCAAGATCTAGAAGCAAAGACCCAATCCAAACGCTCTAGCAAGTGTGGGAGATTGATTATTAGACTAGATATACCGAGATCCAAAGAAAGGCAGCTCTTCCAGGCCTAGATCACAAATGGAATATTGAATTCTAGCATTTCCTAGATATTTCCACCCGGCTAGTTTCTATCCGATAATTTTCTAAAAAGATTGAAATCACCTACTAATAAATAGCCAAAATTGTCCTTCATATAAAAAAAGAGAGACATTGAATGAACTGAAGTTTGGCCAAGTGAGAAGCAGGGGCATAAACATTGCCTAGAATCCAAACAACTTCATTGAGAGTGGAGGTAAGTTTGACACATTGAATGCTATCGTTCTGAAAGTCTAAATCTCCATTGAATTTATCTCCTCTCCAGATAATTGTGGATCCACTGGAAGCTCCCATCGATGGAAGGAAAGTAAAATTATCAAAAGCTCTAGGGCAGTAGGTTCTTATGAAGGCCAAATCCATATCAGATTTTTTGGTTTCATAAAGGCAAATAATGTCATAGTTTCATTCTACAATTTTGCTTCTAATAATTCTGCAATGACTAGGGAATTCATTCCTCGAACATTCCAACATAAAATTTTCCAAGGCTTTATTGAATTTGTATTATCCATTTAAATAACTCAGCCAATGAAGAGGAACTTGAATTGGCAATAGCCAAAATATATGAACTATCATCCAATTCAAGATATAGAGACCATAAATGTAACATAAAACATCCCCACCAAAATAAAAAATGTACATCATCATCTTTAACAAAGAAACATGTATCAAAAGAAAAAGATCTTAACAAAATATCTAAGCAAAACATCCTTTAAGCTCTGTCCTACGGGCTTTCAGCATTAGAATCCCTCAAGCTGCCTGAAGAGGTAGACAACATCCCCTTCAATGAACATCACCTAGAAATGCAACTCCTTTTAGGACTTGAATAAGTGAGTGCATCATCAAAAAGGTCCTGAACAAGGATGTTGCATAATTTGCTTCCCAAATTTCTCATTCCATATGAATTTAAGGTGGGTGGTACTGGCACATTCATTTTATATCCCTTCTAAATATTTTTTAGTCTTTCTATTTATGTGAGACCTGAAGTTAAAATTGGTGCATTGCATTTTTTCCTATAAGAGGGAGGAGAAATTAAATTATCCTCAGAAATAAGAATCCCAATAGAATTATCTAGCATTGAATGTGCCTAATCCCCAAAGAGTTCCATTCTGAACATAAGAAGATCCAACCATTACTTGATAAGAAATCCTTAGCCCATGAAAATTTCTCTGCGTTGTTAAGCAGATAATCACAGAAATCTACCTAAGGAATAGGTGCAAGAATTGGGGGAGGAAACAAGGTGAAGGATGCTGCATAAAATACCTGCCTTGCCCCATCACACGAGGTGAGAAAGAAGGAAGGGTCAACAGAACAGATGAGCCTACTTCATCAACCAGAGGAGCTTGATTAGCATCTTCAGTATCTTTGAGGTCTCTTCTTCATCATTAGGCAAATCATTGGGATTGATATCATGTTGAAGAAATTCACCATCTAGAGGAATATTATCAGGGATGTTAAGGGCAACTTCAACTTCCATATCAACTAGCTGCTGCATAAGTTCTTCTTCTTAGGTGTGACCAAAGCTCCCTTCTTCATTAAAAATATGGATGTTGTCACTGTTATTTGGGAAGGGGGTTGTAAGGGGCTTTGTATGGTTCTTGAACAATGATAGGATGCAGGAGATTTTCCCTAAGGAAGGCAGGATTTCTTCAAAAGGCTCATTAAGATTTAGCCACTCAACCCACCCTTCGGCATTGTCATTGAGAGCCCCTGAGCACCAACCTCCCATCCAACAATAGCATTATTCTAGGCCCCCTGGGTATTATTTCCATTTCCTTGGTTAGGCAGTAGCCCATCGGGCTACTAGAACCATGCCATCATTGTTAATAGGACCAATTTCGGCCCATCCCAGATAGAAGAAATCAGAAGGAACTAACCCATTGAAAGGGATTTCTGGAACATGATCTTCATCTTGGGGGATTTGGCCTAGCATGGAGTGATGAATAACTTCACACTCAAACATCTAGGATCGTCCCATGAAACCTTCACATTCAGAGACAACAATGAACTGCGGGATAAAATTTAAATCCACCACCCATATGTGAAGAACTTTGCTCATAATTCTCTAATCGAACTCCCATCTGATCAGATGACTAAAGGAGCTAATGGATTGCTGCAATTGATCATATGAGAGGAAGTCCAGTGGAAAGCCAAGAAGCATGACCTAGGCCTCTTGGTTATAGAGAACTGCTCTCAAATTTCATCCTTCATTGTGCCTGTGAATTGAGAAGAAGACATCTCCATAGGCATGCAGATTTGCTTGAATAGGATTATCAATGTCTCTTGGGTGAGCAAACCGAACAAGAGCTTGATCCAAGTTGGAGCGCTGGATGTCTCTAATAGTGATCCTCTTATGCGTTACAAGAAATTCCTCCACTACTTCTCGCACCACCGGAAAATCCATTTCATGAAGAGGAAGGGGAGTGATACATACTATAGCAAAATCATCATGCGTTGCAATCAACCACCTGAATATGCTCCTAACTGTAACACCCCTGTTGTTACTGGCACTAAAACTTGAGCATGACATCATGTGCATTGACATTTCATATTGTTTGTTACACCTAGAATGCATTCACTAGGTAAAAATTTCAAACAAGTTGTGATGATAGGACTTGATGTGTAATAAACCCTAGGGTAGGGTACTTAACCCTGAATTAGGACTTATGGGTGAAAGTGAAGCTTAAATGAGTAAAAATCTCATGAGACATGAGAAATGTTCACAAGGTATCACATTTGATGGACTTTAGTGGCACAAAAACCCTATAGAACTCAAAACCCTAAAAAGAAACCCTGGAAAACCCCAATTGAAACCCTAGGGGGGTAGATGTAAATTTTGTGCACTCTTGGACCAAAGTGCAAATACCAAAGTGATAGAACACCACAAATCATGTGTTTTTCACACTTGAGCATTTGCAAGTTAAATAGTGGGATATGGACTTATTTGCAAAAAGTACCCCATGAACCCTATATGCTTAAGTCTGAATTTCAGTAAATGGGTTCAACTTTGGAGCTCTATGTTTCTAAATCTACAAGGAATTTGCCCTAGGTCAACACATCAAATTTGTAGAGCTACTATGGGAGCATAACTTTGTTTAAGTCACAAGACATGAGTGCTGTACAAAAATTGGAGTTAAATAGACTCAAAGTATTGTTGTCAGTCACCAATGAAGTCTGATACTGGTCTGACAGTGAGTTTTGATGAACTTTGGACTCGATTCAAGCTCGATGGAGTAAGTAAATGATCAAGGTTTCTATAGTCGAATTGTAGCTGGTTTATAGAGCTACAACTTTCATGCAGATGGATGATCAAGTTGCTACACAAATTTTGGAACAAATCGCCCCCAATTATGCTCGGTCAGGCGCTCTGAATGAGGTTCCCATTGTACAGTAGCTGAAAAGATCCCCAGATTCATTGCCCTCCGTCGTCGGTGATCTCGCGCCCGGATTTGCGCCGGCTGCCGCGATTTGTGCCCAGCGCAAAGTGGATAACTGAGGGTAGTGAAAGATCTTAGCGCTCGGATTGGCTCGGACTCGGTCGCTATTGAATTCACTGTACCCACTTGCTCTTCGACCAGTCGGGATAAGCCTCGCCGGCGTTGGCCACTTGCCGCCTGTGCGCCACGTGCTTAAGCGCAATACCATGTCGTAGTGAATCACCTTAGCATGTCTGTTCATCGCCGATGGCCTTGCCACGGTGAAAGCCACGGTATCACCTATGCCAGTGACTTCTCCTCTCTCCGGCCGCCAACACAACTTCTCAAAATTAGCCACCACCGCTCTCGGACACTATAAATTGATAGTACTGCCGGCTCCGTTAGGTTATCACGAAGCCAGAGCACCCACCCTTGCCTCCGATTAGCCACCACAGTGCCAGAATTTCCTTTTTTTCCCCAATTCAGTTCTCCACGCCGTGAGTGAGCTCGCCGTGGCCAGACGTCTACAGTTCCGTTCATACCCTCCTTGGCCTCGTTCCAGCACCCTTGTGTGCTATGGATGCTTATCGACCCAGCCAATTGAACTAGACCACGTTATATCGCTGGGAACACCTCGGTTTGTCCTCAGTTCGCGCCATCACCGTGGACAAAGAGATTTTGAGCTAGAACTCTGCAATTGGTTGAGGGATTAGTGTCGTCGAGGGTGGAATTAGGTGTTGAGCAACGGAGGGGCCTAGTCGTTGCGTTTTCCATCCGGTATAAGATCGCCGGAGCCACTGCTCCGTCGTCCGTGGTCGGGGATCTCGCCTTGCAAAGAAATAGAAAGGGAGGGGCCTCGATGCAATTGTTAGTGACACATGTGAATAGTGCACATGATTCTTTATTGTTTGTTCAAAAAGCTAGGGTCCTCTGCGCAAAGTAAACATCGCGGGCGCGCGCGGGTGCGTTTCCCTGGACGTGGGTCGTCTTGGGCTAGTTTCAGCCCATTACTATTCATCTTTTTCCCTTTTCTTTTCTGCCAGGCTTAGAGAAATCATAGAAAATTCTAGAAAAATGCTAAAAATATTGACCAATTTTACTAGATTCCTAAATTCCTCTAGTATTTATTAAAAATAGTTCCAAGATTTTTAGTCCAAACCGTAAATTATTTAGTATTTAAAAGGGCCTAAACCTATACTTTTGGAATTTTAGAAATTATTTAATAACTCCAAAAAAATCACAAAACTTTTTGGGTAAGCCTAATATGGTATTTAGAGCCCATGGGTGAAGTTTGACTTATTTTAGACATTGTCTGATCCCCAAACCCAAAACCCTAGTCTTCTAGGTAGTATCTGCCTTATGCTAATATAGGTACTGACTCCAAAAACCCTAGTTTCCCTGGTGTACCGTGAAAGAAAATTGTATTCAAGATGCAACTTGAAGTATCTCTATTATAATTGCATATTCATAGCATCACATGAGCATTCATGTATATGTATGGTTATGTATAGAAAACGAAGAAGAAGTAAGTGTTGAAGAAGAAGAGATTGCACCACCAGCTAAAAATCCACCTGCCGGGAACTGTTTTTATTTTGATATCTGTGGAATAGATCCCGAATCCCCTACAACACAAGGCAAGCCCCGGTGCATTTACCTTTCCTTGCGGTTTTAAACTCTTTATCACTTGAATGATGCATTAGATGATAGGAGTTGGGTGTTAAGCCAATTGCTGAATTTCCTTCCTTGGAACAGTTTATCCTTCCTTGATTACCCGTTTTACTAAAAGGTTTTCTAATGCTTAGTCTTGCCTTAGAACACAAAAATGTTTTGTTTTTAACAAAAGATGATGCTTCAGATGGAATGGGATGTTTTCAAAAATAAAACTTGATGGTGGATCCATCATGGCCGTGATGGGTTCAACATCGGACAAGATGTACCTCTGCCAGGTACCAAACTTTGGGATTTTAAATGATAAAGCTGAGACCGGGCAGATGACTTGCACGAGAAGAGAGTCTCGGTGTAGTGTCTCCGTCTGAGTCGATTAAGGACCGTGTCGATGTAGGTTTGATGATTGAGGACCTTTTAACTGGCCACATGCCTCGTCATGGGTAAGCTTTGCCTCGGGCAGACTAATACCAGAAAGGCCAACACGCAATGGGAGTGGAGAGATGGCGAGAGTAGCGTGTACCCTCCGTGGCAAGAGGCTGGACGGTGGTGTATCTGTGCTCTCGGTTGGTGTGAACCCAGTCTGGTCTTAAGAACCTCGGTGGCGAGTTGACATATGCAAGGGTTAAGTGCTACATATGTCATGTGGTTGGATATCCCCAGCTGGGTATTAATCGATTCGGATCGCTGCTACTTCTCGGATATGAAGACTTGGTCACTGCCCTACACGTAGCAATCCAGTAAAGAAAAAAGGGTGATAAAAGACGGCTAGTGCAGGCCAAGTGCTTGAACTAGGGTAGAAAGAACTCTAGATTCAGGTAATGACTTGACAATAAAATTGGATTTTAAGGATCCACTACTAATAAGCATTTTTGCAAATAGAGTTTTTGAATCTTTGAGATAGCCTTACCTTGACTCCCTCAAAGCCAGCATATCCTTGAGAGTCTTTTCTTTTGTCGGCTAAGACTTGCGAAAGTACACTCCATACTCAGGGTTTCAAACCCATGTTGTTGTAGGTGAGGAAACAACAGACTTTTGCTATTTTTGTTCTAAGGTGGTACCCAAGGATGAGCCCCAGCAGTGAAGTCCGTCACGGGAGGATGTTGGCCTCCCACTTTAAAAACAATACTCTTTTATGCGGGAGGGTGTTTTGCCTCCTAGGTCTGTAATAATAATACTTTATGCACTCATAATACCCTGGTACTGTAATAACAATACTCTCTTTCTATGACTGTAAATTAAGTTATTGTAATTTGCTTCCGCTTATTCTTTTCTTCGATGTGATGTAATATCTGCGTGACGGGTGAAGTGCTCTTAGGTGAAGTGATGAAGGTACAGTACCGAACTTGTCGAGTGATTATGTGCATCTACAGGATTGTCCAAGGTCCTTAGGACAAAGACAACTGTAGGTGGGCCTAATACCTTGGGAGGTTCCATCACACTAACCATCATAGCCAGCATGTCTGGTACTTCAATAGAATCATAGCCAGCCGGGAGAAAGGGCCTAGGATCACATCTTTCGTAAGCCATTGGCAGAGGAGGTAGCTGAGAGGACGAGGTTGTTGCGCCTGAGTGAGAAGAAGAGTGAAAAACCACAAGGCGACGTGAAGCCTCTCTAGAGCAATTGTCGCTCTCTAAAGGACGAGGCATCTACACAAGAAGAGACAACTGTCTAGATGATGTCACCATTTTTAGCACCCACCAACTAAGAAGTGAGCCAGAACCAAGAGGAGAAAACCAAAGGATCTCCATTTTTATACAATAAATTATGGAAAAATCCAATAAAATAGGGTTCAGGCGCTGGAACCCTGCACAAACATTTGATAGATGACTTGTATTTCCACAATTAGAGCAAGGTAATCCATAATTTCCGTCATTGGAAAAGATTCCAAAACCGTTTGTTTTCATTAACCACCGAGCGAGATAAATCTGAATTACCAATATTTCTAACAATATATTTTCCCAATAACTGCCTTGCGAGAAAAATTCGGGAGCCTCATATTTGGAGGAGGGCCCAAATGATTGAAAACAGATCTTCTAGGAATTATGATGTGTCCCAATCCTCTAGGACTCAAATGTGATACAAATACTAGTCCCAGGAGGCTAGTATACACATTTATACATCAGATGGTTCTAGATCTGTTTAAACGAGACAAACCTATAAAGGTGGTAATCAACTTTAAAAGTTGGTTCACAACTCGAGACGTATCATCAGAGTGGGGCTGAAGCAGCCCGATATACGCATTGAAGCAAATCAGCGGCCCAATAGCCACAGGCATGGTTGGGAACAGGCATAACTCTTACCTGATTATCGACCTCCTTCTCTAAAAAACAACAAATAAGCAAGGGTGAGTACTTACATACCCAGCAGCCCACCTTCACCCACGGAATGGAGAAATAAGATATAATGCATGGAGTTTGTGGAGTTTAGGATATTTTTGCAGAAAAAGTAATTTTTTGATGCAGGACTGTTTTGTAAAACATTTTATCTTTTTTTGAAACACATCCTCTCCCAAAGGAGCAGAAAGTTTTTCAATATAGAACAAAATCCTTTCGACTAAACCATCTACGAATCTTAGTAGTTTTCTACTGGTTTTCATTTTCAAAAACAGCTACTCGACTTCCCGTCCACCATAGGTCACGGCTCAACAACCGGACCTTTTAAAACCACTTTTCAAAAGCATTTTTGCAAAACAAAACACTAATTGTCAAACCAAGACATAACTCATCCATATCTGTGGACACAGACTATTCGAATAGGTTTTTGAACTCCATGCAGAGGTGTACACTTTACCCACTAGTCCGGTTTCTGCAATCTCACCGTCGTGAGATCCGAATACCGAAACTCTCTCCTCTCCTGCACGTCTTTACCTTAACGGTTATACCGAAAGGAACAAGGCCACCTCCATGCCCAAACAAGGACACAACTATCCACCTCCTTGTCCTCTAGTGCTCCCCAGCCACCATAACCCTAGGGTGCAGGCCATGCATGTTCGGATCAAGCGACTGCCCATACAGTCTCGAGTGGTTGTACTTGATAAGAGTACATGTTGTGAAGAATGACAAACCGGTCCTTATACGAGAGGGACAATCCTTCATGCTCACACATAACCCGGTTGAGCCATCACCTTAAGGCCCTCCCTAAACGGGAGTCCCTCATCATCCCACTCAAAGGTGATAACCCTTCATCATACACATTTTAAAAAACCTTTTCTTTTGAAAAACTTACAACTTTTCTCAATTATTTTGTAAAAAATGTCGAGTATAATGATGAATTGCGGCAAAGTTCTAAGGCTAGGTGGCCATATTAACATGTCTCTTAGCAGCAAAATCATATAATGCATAAAATAACAGGATGAGGGTTGTGTTTTAAAAACATAGATAATTTATGCATCAAAGGGATCTAGTGAGTTTGTCGTGCTTTAACCGACGAAAGGGTGAGAGCACACTGAACTGGCTTCTGGCTTCACCGTCTGGCGTAGACTCGTGAAACTAGCCTTCACGAGATAACACGAACACTCCGATAACTACTCAGCAAGAACAAGAAAACATACAAACCAGCAAGTATATAAACAAATGTTCAATATAGTGGTCAAGAATGGTGATATATGGATGGGTAGAGTCTTGAGCATAATCTGGGTCATGTGGTGTTGTGATATTACTGGTGGTGGAGTGGAGGTGCTTACCAGAAGCGTGGATTGGAGGCGAAGCGACACTAGGCGTATGGTCGGTAGAGTGGGGTAACTGAGTGG
This sequence comes from Zea luxurians, assembly GCA_029449295.1. Lineage (NCBI taxonomy): Eukaryota > Viridiplantae > Streptophyta > Magnoliopsida > Poales > Poaceae > Zea > Zea luxurians. The sequence goes on along the minus strand of JAOPSE010000001.1, from coordinate 30,018,026 downwards.
GTGGGGGTTTTCCTTGGCTCAGGGTGTTGAGGGTATGTAGAGGGAGAGGGTAACTAGGTGTATTTATAACTAGGTACCTGTGGTTTAGTATGGTAGAGTTCACTGTTTATGAGAATAGTGGCGAATAAATTGTCTGACTAAGTTTGAATAGGGAAAATATAGGCGAAATAAGGGACAAGAGTATTTTTGGAGTTTTCTGGAATATGAACCGTTCTTAAGGGATAACATGGTTGGATAGAGAATAATTTGATAAGAATTTAGAAACAAGAATTGTCGAAACCTAAGTTTGGATGGAGGAGTTTTGCATTTTATAATCATAGGAATAAAAAAGAAAAGGCAAAAGGAATATTCTTGGAATATTCTAGAATTTGAATATTTAGATATATTTGGAAAATCTTGTATTTTTTAGCAGAATGCCAGGAATTATTTCTAGACTGTTCATGAGTAGAGGCTTATGTTGGTGGCAATTGTTTCTACCTACTATGTCACATGGGACAATAATAAGGCGGGACCCAGACAACTAGAATACTGTGATATTCTGGTCCGGACGGGCTGTGATATCTTAGGCCAGGTTTAATAGGATTGACGGCGTATTCATACAAACATGGTTCACCTTTCTTTTTGGAAGCCTGGTTCGAAAGAACCTCAAAGTTAAGCGTGCTCAACTTGGAGCAATTCTGGGATAGGTGACCAAATAAGAAGTCCTTACTAGAAGGAAAATCACAGTCACAAGAGTCTGTATGACTGAGATATAGGTCTGGCAGGTCTTATGTGAGCGCTGATCATCATGATGAGCAATTGAATATTTGGGCGATTGGATGAACGGCTAATAGTAACAATGAATAATTGGATGAACGATGTATAGTGATTATGAATGATCCAATTAACGGTGAATAGTTTGTATGAACGAACGATGAACGATGAATAGTTTGTATGAACTAACGATGAACGATGAATAGTTCATATGAACGAACAAACGAACGATCAAATGATCGGACGCACGAATTATTAGAATTTTAGCAGCATAACAACTGAACAAAGATTATATGGACGAACGATCGAATGATCAGATGAATGAACGATCAGAACAGACTAACGATCGGACGAACAAACAAACGAATCATGAACGATCGGACAAACGATCGAACAATCGAACGAACAAACTATGAACATTTGGACAAACGATTGAATGAACGACCGAACGATCCTTGTGCTCGTGTTGTGCTTGTGTGGGAGTGGGAGTGAGTTACCATGAACTAGCTTGGGATGGCATGAGGGAGCCCCTTGCCCCTCTATTTAGAGGCAAGGTGGGGGATTACGGGGAGGAGGCAGGGATTAGTGGGAGGAGGCGAGGATTAGTGGGAGATGAGCATGTATTAGCCATGGATAATTGAAATTAGCTTATAGAGCTCACTACATGACATCGGAGGTGTAAGTATACGTATGAGCATACCAAAAATTATTTAGAAAATATTTGTCGGAATTTTTAAAATGATTCCAAGGGTATTTCCGAGGAGAAAAATATATGGAGAAATATCGGTGGAACATTTAGGCAGTATTTCTAGAAAGAATTTGAGGGGTCACTTAGAAAATATTTGTAGGATATTTTGAGAAGTTTGGAGAGAAGGTAGAACAGTATATTTTCCTTATTGAGGTCAACTCACAAACAAACATTTTAAAACGAAATTTAAAATTCATTTTGAATTTAGAGCAAATTTGAGAAATTTCTAGATTTGAATTTTCAGCGTGCTACAAATTATTTTGGTTGGGCACAATCTATCAAAAACCGAGCGGTGAAGAGGGACCAAAGAAGAATAGGAAGCCCTGCTCAGCCTCATAGGGAAAATTTTGAAATTTGAAATTGCACTACATAGAACTTCCGAGGAGTCATTAATGCTAACTCGCTTTTGCGGGTGACGTAGCAGCGAGTGCTGCGACATGCGATGATGAACCTTAGAAGATGAAGAGGAACATGAAGAATGACCATGTCTTGGATGATCAAAATTTAAATTAGCCTGAATCCTTTGAACAAATGATGACACCGGAATCATCCGATGAACAATGCCATGGACCGGTTTGCACTTAGAAACATGAGACCAGGAGGCATCTTCCTCCAAGAAAAAAGATGATACTCCTTAACCTAGTTAGGACCGCCATTTCTCCATAATGAAAAAAGATCTTGAATGACTAATATTCAAAAAATTGAGATTGCAAATTTGATAGCCAATGATTTTACATGAGACCCGAAATCGGAAGCAGCGAGGAGCAACATGTTCAATATCAAGAAATTCCGAAAGGCCACCAATACAAGATTGAAGTAGAAACCAGGAGTATCTCCTGAGAGACCAAATTTGCAGTGACCAAAAGAAGCCAGTTGCCAAAAACCATGGCTCCCAGAAGAAAAGACTGAGAGACTAAACTTTTTCATCATACGATCTTCGAAAGATTTACCTATTGAGGAATCTAGGATCCTAAGCGACTCCGGGAGGGAAGGACGGAAAGTAGGATTAGGGCGGCCATGGACACCTAAGGAAGCTGCTGGCCTTCCACCGGGGGTGATGGCCGGCGACGTCTCCAGGCCAAACCTCATTTTGCCTCTAATCCCCTAATGTGTCTCCTTGTATTCTGTACTTATTTTGATCAACTAATGTTAACATCTCTATTTCTAAACCATGAAATTAACTTATTAGCAACAAAAGTGTGTAAGGAAAATGGACCACAGGCCTTTTGGCTAATTGAGTTTTGGTGTTTGATGATTAACACAATCTGTGGACTAATATGTTTGCTAGTGTTTATAATTATAGTTCATAGGATGCGAAGAGAATTGGACCAAGGCAATGAGGATGCAACACCTCAAAAGAAGACATAAAAAGATGCATAGGAGTCCAATACTCAAGAACAAAAGAAGCCCGAAGAAATCAGCAAAGGAACCCAAGATGCGGGCTGTCAGCCAGCGCCTGGTGGCGCACCGGACAGTGCTGTCCGGTGTGGCACCGGACAGTCTGTGCAGAGAGGCCACAGACAGGCGCTCTCTGGCTGTAGCACCGGACTGTCCGGTGTGCACCGGACTGTCCGGTGTGCACCAGACAGACGGCAACGGTCGGATCCAACGGTTGACTGCTACAGGCGCCAACGGTCGGCTGACGTGGCGTGCACCGGACACTGCACAGTGGATGTCCGGTGGTGCACCGGACTGTCCGGTGCACCTGACGACAGAAAGCTGCTGCTTTATGTCCAACGGCTAGTTTGGGGTGTGGAGGCTATAAATACCACCCCAACTGGCCATTCTCTAGTGTGGGAGCCCAAGCAACATACCAAGACACATAGTGCATATTTCCAAGTGCTCAAACACCCAAGTGCTTAATAGAATCACTCGGTGATTAGCGTAGGTGCTTTGCGAAGTGCTTAGGTTAGTTAGACCGCTTTAGCGCTTGCTCTAGGTGAACCCTAGTTAGTTGAGTGAGTTTTGTAAAACCACACAACCCCTCGGCTCTTGCGTGAGTCGTTGTAATTGTACCGAGTGGGGCGAGAGTCTTGCGAGACCGTGACAACCGCATTTGTGTCACGGCCGCCACCGTGTACCGGAGGGAACGAGGCCCGCGGCGTTTCGGCCGGAAGCTCGATAGTGGAGACGGCGGAGAGCGTCCGAGAGGAGCCGAAAGCGGAGAACCACTTGCGCGTGGAGAAGGCCCGTGGCTCTCTACGGAGTTACTCGACCGTGGTGCTCCCTCGCATGGGCTTCCCTTTGCGTAGGGGCACCAACGAGGATTAGTCGGGACCTTGCGTGGTTCTGGATACCTCGGTAAAAATACCGGAGTCATCCACGAGAGTTTGCTTCTCTACTTAGCTCTTTACATTACGCATTTATATTAAGCATTTAAGTTTCAATCTTGTAGTCATACTTATTTAGTGTAGATTAAAACTTAGCCTTTGCGGTAGAGATAGCAACACTTAGACAAAACCTAGTTTGCACACTCTAGTTTGATTACTTGCATAGGTTTTGCTCTAGGGATCAAATTGTGGCCTAGTTTAGTAAAAGTTTTAGAAGTCCTAATTCACCCCCCCCCCCCTCTTAGGCGTCACCCGTTTCCTACAAGTGGTATCAGAACCCGGTTTGGCTCATTTGAAACGCTTTAGCTTCACCGCTAAAAGAACCGACGCTTTTTAGAGGAAGGGATGGAAACCCATAGGCCACCACACTTCGACGGCACTAACTTCCCATATTATAGTGCTAGAATGGCTTGTTATTTAGAGGCCGTTGATCTAGGTGTTTGGAGAGTCACTCGTGATGGGATGAAACCCCTCAAGAATCCCGAGAAACCTACCACGAGTGAGGAAAAAGAAATTCATTTAAATGCTAGAGCCAAAAATTGCTTGTATGAATCTCTTAGCATGGATATTTTTAATCAAGTATTTACCTTGAAAACTGCTAATGAGATTTGGCTAAAATTGCATGAGCTCCATGACGACACATCCAATGTCCGTGAGCAAAAACATTGCCTAGTCCTAAATGAGTACAATTCTTTTGCCATGAAAGATGATGAGCTTGTTAGAGACATGTATTCTCGTTTGAATCTAATTATCAATGAGCTCAATTCTATTGGCATTAATAAGCTAGGTGATGCGGACATTGTGAGGAAGATTATCTCCTTGCTACCACAACAAAGATATGGGAGCATCATCACTATCCTTCACAATATGGAGGACTTGAGCAACATGACCCCGACCATTGTGATTGGGAAAATCGCGGCCTTTGAGATGTCGCGAAAAATGTGTCGGGGAGAGGAGCCAACTTCCTCAAGACCATATGCTTTTGCATGTGATGAAAGGAAGAGCAAAAAGAAGGCTCCTACTCTAAGTTCCTCAAGTGAAGAAGAGGAACAAGAAGAAAGTAATGATTATGAAGATAATCAACCATGCACATCATCCTCCGAGGACGAAGAAACAATCCGACACGTCGGAAAGGTAATGAGGATGATCCGCAAGATTAATCTAATGGGTGTGCCCCTGAAGGTCGAGGATCTTCTCTTTAACATTGACAGGAAAAAGCAAAGGAAGAGAGGATGCTTCACATGTGGAGAGAAGGGCCACTTCAGGGACAACTGTCCAAATATGGCCAAACCCAAAAAGGAGAGGAGCAAAGGCAAGGCGCTAACAAGTGTTAGAACTTGGGATGATTCTTCAAGTGAAGATGAACCGCCAAGGACGCGTAGCCTCCAGTCCTCGTCACGATCATCACGGTCATCACACAAATGCCTTATGGCAAGAGGTAACAAAAGCACTCCATCCTCTAGTGATGAAAGTAGTGGTGATGATGAAGGTGAGGGAAAGGCCTCTCTAGATGAGCTTGCGGAAGCCGTAGAATTTTTCCAAGATGTTTGCACTAAGCAAAAAGCTCAACTTAAAACTTTGAAAAATAAGTTGATTAGCTCTCAAAATGATTACAAAGGTTTGCTTGAAAAATTTGAAATTTTTGCAAACTTAAATAGTGAGCTATCAACTAAAATTGAGCTATTAGAATCTAGTGCTCCATCCACTGCTACCGATGATGGCCTTATTAAAAAGAATGAAAAACTGAAAGCTAAGTTAGCTAGCTCCCAAGAAGCTATTGAAAATTTGCTAGAGAAAATGGAAATTCTTAGCATACACAATAATGAACTAACTACTAAGCTAGAAAACATTGGCAGCACCCCAGCAGCATCTTTAGTTGAAATACCTGAAATAATTAAGAAAGATGCTTCTACTTCCTGCTTTGATTTAATTGATGATTCTAACCCCTGCAACCAAGTCATTGTTGAGAATATTGTTATAGAGACATGTTCGGATGAGGTTGCAAAGGAAAATGAACAATTAAATCAAGAAGTGGCTCTCCTTGGCAAGGCTTTGTATGACAAGAAAGGCAAAGCCAAACAAATCCGACCTCCACAGGATAACACCACTGCGGGAGTGAACAAGCCTATGGAGGAAGAAACTGTGATTTGTAGGCTATGCCACATGGAAGGCCACAAGTCTTTCCAATGCAAGGCGATGACCGGGGATAAACAAAGGCAAAAGCTCAAGCAAAAGCCATCAAGCAAAATCTCCAACCCCTACATCAAAAAGGTGAACAAAAAGAATGCTACACCATATTTGATCAAGAAGAAAAAGAATGGAAAGGTGATAGCAATCAAGGCCAACAAGCAAGCCAACAAAGGAAAATGAGCGAAACGCATCTGGGTGCCAAAGGAAATAATTTCAACCATGAAAAGCACCAAGAAGGTTTGGATCCCGAAAGGGAAGTGAGTGGACCGTAGGTCAACGGGGAATTTGGAGACTTGGCAAAGTTGGGATGTATATCATGGGATACATCATGTTGGATCAAGTTTATTGCCAAGTGGGTTAGTGAAAATTTTGGACCCAAATTTCCCACCCATGACTAAGGTAACTAGTTTTATTATATTTCTCGTTTTTAGATATGCGTATCTATTTACCTTTTAACTAGTTTACCTTTCTTACCTAGTATTACATTTGTCATTTACTTTTGTTTAAAATCATGCATACTTGGTAAATCACATGGTAGGATTGCTTGCTTTCAATTCATATACTTAAGCAAACCTACATGGTTTAAAATGTTTAGTTAAAGCTCGGCACATAGCTTCTATATCACTCCATAGTAAATGATGCATCAATTGAAAATTTTGTTTCCTACAAGTTGTTTCATTTAACTTATATGTGCCAAAGTTAGGATTATGGATAATTTACCCCTCTTGATATCAAATCAAAGTGCATGTCTCCTACAAGTATTCAAAACTTGTATGCACACCTTTAGGGGGAGGTTACTCTATAATCTAACACTTTGAGACTAACACCTTTTCAAGTCTATTTCATGTGATAGTCTCATTGTAAGGAAAATAAGGTCCCCGGAGAAAGACAACAATCTTCCACTGCAAAATCTCCAAGAACTCTCATGTCTCTCAAGCTCGCCATTGACTTTCAATTGGTATCTTTTGAGACTATATCTAGTATCATTTACATGTCTTCTCCAAAATTTGATTAGACTCTATTTCATATCATATGCTTCCATGTTGCTAAAAATGCATAAGTAGTTAACTCATATTTTGTTACCTATGCATAAGGGAAGTCAGTCTTTTCAAATCATGTCTTGCACCTTTAATTTTCACATGCTTTTTCCTAAGTCGAGGATCTCTGTCAGGGGGAGTATTTCTTCATCTCAAAAAAAGGGGGAGAAACTTCTTTCTAAAGAGAACACTCATTTAGGGGGAGTTCCTTTCAACTGGTATCATTCATGTGGTTTAAGCTAATATCCTTCTAGTGATATCATTTGATAAAATTCTTGATGAGGGCAAGCTTTTATTTACTTCCTACATGCTTTTAATGTCTTCCTTTTCGGTGGTTGATGCCAAAGGGGGAGAAGTTTAGGGACCAAAGCAATGAAAACTATATCAAACACCAAACACCACCAATTTAAAATTTTATATCTACAAATGGTTTTTCCAGTGGTTTTGGTTATTTGGTCCAAAAATAGGAAGTAAGTGAATTATGGAGTTAGGGGGAGGCTTAAGTCCATAATTTCACATTGTGGGGATAATCATGCATCTTAGCAAGTAGATTGCATATTTTAATTCAAATACTTGTATTATTTGCTTGCTTTGGTTGTGTTGTCATCAAGCACCAAAAAGGGGGAGATTGTAAGGAAAATGGACCCCAGGCCTTTTGGCTAATTGAGTTTTGGTGTTTGATGATTAACACAATTTGTGGACTAATATGTTTGCTAGTGTTTATAATTATAGTTCACAGGATGCGAAGAGAATTGGACCAAGGCAATGAGGATGCAACACCTCAAAAGAAGACATAAAAAGATGCATAGGAGTCCAATACTCAAGAACAAAAGAAGCCCGAAGAAATCAGCAAAGGAATCCAAGATGCGGGCTGTCAGCCAGCGCCTGGTGGCGCACCGGACAGTGCTGTCCGGTGTGCACCGGACTGTTCGGTGTGGCACCGAATAGTCTGCGCAGAGAGGCCACAGACAGGCGCTCTCTGGCTGTAGCACCAGACTGTCCGGTGTGCACCAGACAGACGGCAACGGTCGGATCCAACGGTCGACTGCTACAGGCGCCAACGGTCGGCTGACGTGGCGTGCACCGGACACTGCACAGTGGATGTCCGGTGGTGCACCGGACTGTCGGGTGCACCCGACGACAGAAAGCTGCTGCTTTATGTCCAAAGGCTAGTTTGGGATGTGGAGGCTATAAATACCACCCCAACCGGCCATTCTCTAGTGTGGGAGCCCAAGCAACATACCAAGACACATAGTGCATATTTCCAAGTGCTCAAACACCCAAGTGCTTAATAGAATCACTCGGTGATTAGCGTAGGTGCTTTGCGAAGTGCTTAGGTTAGTTAGACCGCTTTAGCGCTTGCTCTAGGTGAACCCTAGTTAGTTGAGTGAGTTTTGTAAAACCACACAACCCCTCGACTCTTGCGTGAGTCGCTGTAATTGTACCAAGTGGGGCGAGAGTCTTGCGAGACCGTGACAACCGCGTTTGTGTCATGGCCACCACCGTGTACCGGAGGGAACGAGGCCCGCGGCATTTCGGCCGGAAGCTCGATAGTGGAGACGGCGGGAGCGTCCGAGAGGAGCCGGAAGCGGAGCACCACTTGCGCGTGGAGAAGGCCCGTGGCTCTCTTCGGAGTTACTCGACCGTGGTGCTTGGCCCTCGCATGGGCTTCCCTTTGCGTAGGGGCACCAACGAGGATTAGTCGGGACCTTGCGTGGTTCCGGATACCTCGGTAAAAATACCGGCGTCATCCACGAGAGTTTGCTTCTCTACTTAGCTCTTTACATTCCGCATTTATATTAAGCATTTAAGTTTCAATCTTGTAGTCATACTTATTTAGTGTAGATTGAAACGTAGCCTTTGCGGTAGAGATAGCAACACTTAGACAAAACCTAGTTTGCACACTCTAGTTTGATTACTTGCATAGGTTTTGCTCTAGGGATCAAATTGTGGCCTAGTTTAGTAAAAGTTTTAGAAGTCCTAATTCACCCCCCCTCTTAGGCGTCACCCGTTTCCTACAAAGTGGATACTCATTTTATTCCACTACTAGAAGGTTTGTTGTTCTACATATGAAAACTATAAAGTTAGTTTTAGTTTAAATGACATATAAATAAAAACCACCCTTATTTCCAAATTTAAAAACCTCAAATTTCTACATTTCTAAACCATGAAATGAGTTGTACTAGCAAAGAAAGGTGCATACTCATTTTGATCAACTACTATAAGCTTTCTTCTCTATACTCAAACTATCAAGTGAGTTCGATCTCAAAGCATGTATAAATCAAAATAAATCCTTCATTACTCCCAATATAAAAAACCTCAAACTTATACATTTCTTAACCATAAAATGAGCTATACTTGCAATTAAATATGATAATGTGAATTTGCTAACCTTTAGAACTCTACAATAGATGGAGGAATGAAGTGTTCACAAATTCCCCAACCACGAAATCCTTCGATGAGAAAGAACAGAGAGAAATTTAGTAAGAACAAAGAACTCGAACAAGGGAGGAAGAAATCTAACTAATGTATTTTGAGGTCTTTAGTCTTGGTTGGTGCCACCGACCGAGACTAAAGACCCCTTGTCCAATTAGGGGTGGGAAAATAAAACCGAAACCAATAAACAAATATTGGGGGGTTTGAATTTCAATTTTTTAATTGATTTTATTTTATGTGCTATTCGGTTAATCAATTTTGTTCAGTTTTTAATCTGTGGAAACCGATCTAACCGAATATATCGAAATTCTATAATTATACTTCTATAATCCATGGAAATCGAATAAATCCATGGTTATACTTCCATGAGATGATTCTATAATTTTGGTTCAAAACCGAATTAACCGAACCAAATTATTTTGGTTCATACGGTTTGGTTTCTATTTTTCCTACGCGTATTTTGGTTCTTGTTTTTTCAAAAAAAATATTAAAAAATTTTGTTAACCAAACCAAATTAAGTGAATGACCAGCCCGCACTAAGTCCAAAGGCTAGTGATATTTAGTTTGATTGGTAGCATTGTATGAGACTAAGAGACTGTTTGGTTTGCTGCCTAAGACGTCACAACATGTCTACTTTTTTGTCTAAGCTTAGTTCTTCAATTCGAACGACTAAGGTTAGACAGATTGTGGCGCCTTATGTAGGAAACCAAACAGGCCCTAAAGCCTAACCTCTTGTCCTAGATGAGGCCACAAATAGGGACTAAAGGGTATGAGACCTTTAGCCCCGGTTGGTAGATCCAACTGGTACTAAACACCCTCCTGCAAAAGCTTGTGACGCTAGTCGTGGAGATTTAGTCCAAGTATGTGGTTCCATCTTGGACTAGTGCTTATATACCCCTAGGCAAAAAACCATAACCCAATACCCAAACTCGAAATACCCAAAACCCGAATTTTATTTATGAATTTTAGGTTACAATCTATGAAACCCAAAATTATTTTGAGTAATTTGGGCACCACCCTCTGAATTACTTGAACTCCTAAATCCTAACCTCCACAAGTGTGTTTCTAAGTCCAAATCTGTTGTTTTATGGTTATACATTGTGATATCCTCATTCGTCTTGTGTTAATCAAACCAAACCTCCACAAGTGTCTGTTGTCCCAAGGTGTCTCCATACCTAAAGCTCCATGTGCCAAACCACCTTCATATCAAGCCTTGTGCCAAGGATTCCAAACCACTGAACTTCTCACGTGTGTATGTTTATTCACATTTCATATGATTATGACTATGTAACTAACATGTGCTCACCTCTTATGTCATTTTTAGTGTGACTGTGTGCCTGCCCACGTGACTCTTGCCCTGCTTGGTATTTTCTCGAGAGATGTGCCCCAGGTAGCTAGTTCTTCCCTTCCACATTCTTATCTATTGTCTTGCTACTCTCGCTTATCTACTCTAATTCTCTTGTAGCGTGTTAGTGGTCCGTGGGAAGTTCCAGTAGTTAGTATGGTGAGGACCAAGAATATAACTCCAGCAGGAGGGGGTGATGATCAGGATCCCCCTTGTCTGTTTAGATAGGACAAGGGAAAGGAGGTCTACCTAGAGCAATAGGGAGGAAAGAAGAAGCAAAAATTGGATAGAGCTACTAGAGCAGTAGTAGTAGCAGCAACAACAGCAGTTGAGAGGGTAGAGCAGGGAGGACATATGAGGATTGGCTCTGGCCAGATAGCCTTCTGTGTATGTCGCCTCTTGTCTCAGGCACACTACACTCTAGCTAGATTCAACCCCTTTGCTCTAGGCACCACTACCACTCCATCTTCCACTACCACACTATTTTTCGCCACTCCAGTACTAACCACCACCCTTGCTGCACCTACAGGTTCCACCACGCCAGCTTCCACCGCTCCTGCTTCTATTTACCAGGCATGTACTCTCTGCTGACGTTTGGTGGTCACTACATCGAGGAGTGGGTCAGAGTGTTCTATGCTTTTATATGGATAGACCCAACTATCAGTGGATGAGGTTTCATTTTGATCACAAGGATGTCACTATACACATTGCTCAGATCAGAGAGATGTTTGGTGGTCGCTACGTTGAGGAGTGGGTCAGAGTGTTCTATGCTTCTGTATGGATAGACCCCAACCATCAGTGGATGAGGTTTCGTTTTGAGCGATAGGATGTCATTATATACACTTCTCAAATCAGAGAGCTATTCGGTTTCCCTAAGTATGTGAAGTGGCTTCACAATCTCTGCTATGGATCTGTAGACCCTCCTCGTCGCCCTCATGGTGGAGTTGCTCCAAGCACAGCGCACATCTCAGCACTCTTTAGGCCACCCTTCACAGATGGCTCGAGATGCTCCCCTGTAGACTTTACCATAGCAGCTAAGTTCCTATATGAGCTGATGAGACAGACCTCGCTACCACATATGGGATACAGAGAGGACACCACTCATATCCAACTCTTGCTCTTAGGTGCCCTTGTTTCTCACTCAGTGTTCGACATTGTGGATTTTCTGATCTATGAGATAGAGGACACTGTCTTGGATGGATTTTGAGCTCATCGTCAATGCCACCAGTCTAGATTTTTTATTTGATCTCCTCTCCGACCAATCACTCTGGATTTCTCAGCTTAGACTGTCGGAGTTGTGAGTGTTTAGCCGCTAGTGCCACCAGTCTCTGCAGTGTCTACTCAAGCATGTCATTTTAGTACCTGAAAGGGAAATGTGCCCTTGGGCCATTTCTAAGTATTTTGGTGATTGAGTGCCAACACAAGTGGACTTGTGGTAATCTATGCAAAGTGATGGACAAAGTGAAAATCAAGTCTAAAGGTATGTATCTAGACTTAGTACATTGTTTTAAGAACTAATGTATTGTGTCTAAGTGCTGGAAACAGGAGAAATCACTTTGGAATAGAGATGGCTTTGTTCAGCCAAAGTCTGCGCAGTCTGGGTGCACCGGACAGTGTCCGGTGCGCCAGGCTGGAGACTGTCAACTGGCTGCTCTCGGGAAGCGATTAACGGCGTACGGCTATAAATCACCGGACTGTCTGATGAGGCACCGGACTGTCCGGTGAGCCATTCACAGGCGAAGTCGTCGCTCTTGGGAAGCGATTAACGGCGTACGGCTATAATTCACCGGACTGTCCGGTGAGGCACCAGACTGTCCGGTGAGCCAACGCGTGGCCAAGCCAACGGTCAGAAGGGGGCACCGGACTGTTGTGATAGCAACTAGAGCTCCGTTTGAGTAGAGAACTCTCTGAGTTGTGTTGAGAGCTCGTGTTGTGACTTGTGTGCATGTGTTGCTCTGATTTTGTGTCTTGTGTGCGTTGCTCATCCCATCCTTACTTCTTTGCCTCTTTGTGAACATCTTTGTAAGGGCGAGAGGCTCCAAGTTGTGGAGATTCCTCGCGAGCGGGATATAATAAAGTGAAAGCAAAACACCATGGTATTCAAGTGGGTCTTTGGACCGCTTGAGAGGGGTTGAGTGCAACCCTCGTCCGTTGGGACGCCACAACATGGAGTAGGCAAGTATTGGACTTGGCCGAACCACGGGATAAACCACTGTGCCATCTCTGTGTTGATCTCTTTGTGGTTATTGTGTTTTGCTAAGACTCCTCTCTAGCCACTTGGCCTTATTGTGCTAACTCCTAATCAAGTTTTTGTGGCACTAAGTTTCAAGTTTTACAGGATCACCTATTCACCCCCCCTCTAGGTGCTGTCAATTGGTATCGGAGCCGTTCTCTTCACGAAGGGACTAATCGTCCGAAGAGATGGATCCTAAGGGCAAGGGGATGGTGGTCAATGATAAGGAGAAGGAGTCCTTCATCAATGATCCAAAGGATGACAAGCCTACTGACTCGGGGTCGGGCCACAAAAGAAAAGACGGGAGGAAGAAGAAAACAAGGCGCATCAAGGAGATAATCTACTACGACAGCGACGAATCTTCCTCTTCCCAAAAGGACGACGACAACGACTACGAGAAAAGGAAGACGGTTAATTCAAACTTTTCCTTTGATTATTCTCGTATTCCGCAAAGTTCCAATGCTCATTTGCTTTCCATTCCCCTCGGCAAACCTCCTCACTTTGATGGAGAGGACTACAGATTTTGGAGTCACAAAATGCGTAGTCACTTGTTCTCTCTCCATCCAAGCATATGGGAGATAGTAGAGAGTGGAATGAAATTTGATAGTACTGATAGTCCCATGTTCATTAATGAGCAAATTCACAAAAATACACAAGCTACTACTGTTCTTCTAGCTTCATTGTGCAGGGATGAATACCATAAGGTGAGCGGCTTGGATAACGCCAAGCAGATTTGGGACACCCTCAAGATCTCACATGAGGGGAACGACGTCACCATGCTCACCAAGATGGAGTTGGTGGAGGGCGAACTTGGGAGATTCGCAATGATCAGGGGCGAGGAGCCAACCCAAACATACAATTGGCTCAAGACCCTCGTCAACAAAATAAGGAGCTACGGAAGCACGCGATGGACGGACCACGACGTTGTCCGCCTAATGCTAAGGTCTTTTACTGTCCTCGATCCACATCTTGTGAACAATATTTGTGAGAATCCTAGGTACACCAAGATGTCGCCCGAGGGGATACTTGGAAAGTTCGTAAGCGGGCGAATGATGATCAAGGAGGCTAGATACGTTGATGATGCGTTGAATGGCCCAATCCAAGAGCCTCAAACCATTGCTCTCAAAGCAACGAGGAGCAAGGAGGCGCTACCTAGCAAGGTGGCGCAAGTTGAGGCGGCCGGGCTTAATGATGAAGAAATGGCCCTCATCATCAAGCGTTTCAAGACGGCACTAAAAGGTCGCAAGGGGCATCCCAACAAGAACAAGACAAAGGGGAAGCGCTCATGCTTCAAATGTGGTAAGATTGGTCATTTTATCGCTAATTGTCCCGATAATGATAGTGACCAGGAACAAGGGAACAAGAGGGAAAAGAAGAAGACTTACAAGAAGGCTAAGTGCGAGGCACACCTTGGCAAGGAGTTGGACTCGGATTGTTCGTCGTTCAACTCCGACAATTAAGGACTCGCCGCCACCGACTTCAACAAATCGTTCCTCTTCCCCAACGAGCATCACACCTGCCTCATGGCAAGGGAAAAGAAGGTAAGCACTCATGATACTAGTACTTACGCTTCCACAAGTGATGAAGAATCTAGCGATGATGAAATAGACTATTTATGTTTATTCAAGGGCCTAGATAGAACTAAGGTTGATAAGATTAATGAATTAATTGATGCCTTGAATGATAAGAATAGGTTATTAGAAAAGCAAGAGGATCTTTTGTATGAAGAACATGATAAGTTTGTAGAGGCACAAAAATCCCTTGCTTTAGAAATTAAAAGGAATGAAATGCTCTCTTGTGAATTGTCTACATGACATGACTCTATTTCTAGCTTAAAGAGCATAAATGATGATTTAAATGCTAAGTTAGAAGTAGCTAATAAATCAACATCTTGTGTAGAACATGTTGCAATTTGCAATAGGTGTAAAGATTTTAATGTTGATGCTTGTAGTGAACACCTAGTTTCAATTTCTAAATTGAATGATGAAGTGGCTAGTCTTAATGCCCAACTTAAGACTAGCAAGAGTGAATTTGACAAAATAAAATTTGCAAGGGATGCCTACACGATTGGTAGACACCCCTCAATTAAGGATGGTCTTGGCTTCAAGAGGGAAGTCAAGAACTTAACAAGCCATAAGGCTTCCAGCTCCGCCAAGGAGAAAGGGAAGGCCCCTATGGCTAGTAGTACTCAAAAGAACCATGCTTTCATGTATCATGATAGGAGACATTCTAGGAATGCTTATAGAAGTTATGATGCTTTTGATTCTCATGCCATGTTTGCTTCTAGTTCTTCTATTATGCATGATAGAAATTTGGCAAGGAAAAATGCTATGCCTAGAAGGAATGTTGTTCATGGTCCTAGAAAAGTAAACAATGAACCTTCTACAATTTTTCATACTTGCAATGCTTCCTTTGCTATTTGTAGAAAGGATAAGAAGGTGATTGCTAGGAAGTTAGGGGCAAGATGCAAGGGAGATAAAACTTGCATTTGGGTCCCTAAGACCATTGTGACTAACCTTGTAGGACCCAACAAGAGTTGGGTACCTAAAACCCAAGCCTAAATTTGCCTTGCAGGTTTATGCATCCGGGGGTTCAAGCTGGATTATCGACAGCGGATGCACAAACCACATGACGGGGGAGAAGAAGATGTTCACCTCCTACATCAAGAACAAAGATTCCCAAGACTCAATCATATTCGGTGACGGGAATCAAGGCAAGGTGAAAGGGTTAGGAAAAATAGCTATTTCATCCGAGCACTCTATTTCCAATGTGTTTTTAGTTGAGTCGCTTGGATATAACTTGTTGTCTGTGAGTCAGCTTTGTAACATGGGATATAACTGCTTATTCACAAATGTAGATGTGTCTGTCTTTAGAAGAAGTGATGGTTCATTAGCTTTTAAGGGTGTATTAGACGGCAAACTCTATTTAGTTGATTTTGCAAAAGAGGAGGCCGGTCTAGATGCATGCTTAATTGCTAAGACTAGCATGGGCTGGCTGTGGCATCGCCGTTTAGCTCATGTGGGGATGAAGAACCTTCACAAGCTTCTAAAGGGAGAACACGTGATAGGTCTAACTAATGTAACTTTCGAAAAAGATAGACCTTGTGCAGCTTGTCAAGCAGGTAAACAGGTGGGAAGCTCTCATCATACCAAAAATGTGATGACCACATCTAAGAGCACCTAGAGGGGGGGTGAATAGGTGATCCTGTAAAACTTGAAACTTAGCACCACAAAATCTTGATTAGGAGTTAGCACCAATATGGCCAAGTGGCTAGAGAGGAGTTCTTGCAAAACACAACAACCACAAGAGGATCAACACAGATAGACACAGTGGTTTATCCCGTGGTTCGGCCAAGTACAAAACTTGCCTACTCCACGTTGTGGCGTCCCAACGGACGAGGGTTGCAATCAACCCCTCTCAAGCGGTCCAAAGACCCACTTGAATACCATGGTGTTTTGCTTTGTTTACTATATCCCGCTCGCGAGGAATCTCCACAACTTGGAGTCTCTCGCCCTTACACTTTGATGTTCACAAAGAAGCACGGAGTAAGGGAGGGATGAGCAACGCACACGAGACACAAAATCACAGCAAATACGCACACGCAAGACCCAGACTTGAGCTCAAAAGAATATCACGAGGTTCTCACTAGAACGGAGCTCAAATCACTAAGAATGTCGAACAAGTGCGCAAGAATGAAGTGTGAGTGATCAACAATGCTCAAAGGATGCTTGGTGTCCTCCTCCATGCGCCTAGGGGTCCCTTTTATAGCCCCAAGGCAGCTAGGAGCCGTTGAGAGCATTCCAGGAAGGCAATTCTTGCCTTCAGTCACCTGGCGCACCGGACAGTCCGGTGCACCACCGGACACTGTCCGGTGCGGATCTCTTTCCTTATTTGGCGAAGCCGACCGTTGCAGATTCAGAGCCGTTGGCGCACCGGACACTGTCCGGTGCACACCGGACGGTCCGGTGCCCCTTCTAGCTGTTGGCTCGGCCACGTGTCCCGCACAGATCGCGCGGCCGACCGTTGGCCCGGCCGACTGTTGGCTCACCGGACAGTCCGGTGATTTATAGCCGTACACCGTTAATCACTTCCCAAGAGCGACGACTTCGCCTGTGAATGGCTCACCGGACAGTCCGGTGCACCACTGGACAGTCCGGTGATTTATAGCCGTACACCGCCGTCGAAGTCCCGAGAGCAGGAAGTTCGCTAGAGCCAGCCTGCACCACCGGACAGTCTGGTGCACCCAGACTGAGCAGACTTTAGCTGAACAAGCCAAGTCATCTCCAAATTGGTTTCTCCTGTTTCCAGCACTTAGACACAATACATTAGTTCTCAAAACAATGTACTAAGTCTAGAAACATACCTTTACTCTTGATTTGCACTTTGTCAATCAATTGGCATAGATTTTCACTTAAGCACTTGTGTTGGCACTCAATCACCAAAATACTTAGAAATGGCCCAAGGGCACATTTCCCTTTCAATCTCCCCCTTTTTGGTGATTTAGGCCAACACAACAAAAAGTGCAACATCAATACAAATGAGAACTCAAAATTGTTTTGATTCAAATTTGGCATATATGGATCACTCTTTGCCACCACTTGGTTTTGTTTTTGCAAATCAACCTCAATCTCCTATCTCTAATTCAAACACGATTGTAGAGACATAAAGAGAGTTGTTCCAAGAGAAATTGATCAATGATTTCAAAAACTCCCCCTTTTTCCCATAATCAACCATTCTCCCCACAAGAGGCCAACTTTTGACAAGAGAGACAATAAGAGAGTTTTGAGAGTTTTGACAAACCAAAAGCTCTATTCTACTATTTTCAAAATTTCTCAAGTGGTAGATGATCCATTTATTGCTTTGGCCTTATTTTCTCCCCCTTTGGCATCAAGCACCAAAACGGGATCAATTTTGGCCCTAGAACCCCATTGCCTCACCAAAATCTTCAAATAAGAATACAAAGGCAATAAGAGTATATGAGATGAACTTGGAATAAGTTACCCTCTCATCGA
Organism: Zea luxurians; assembly: GCA_029449295.1. Classification (NCBI taxonomy): domain Eukaryota; kingdom Viridiplantae; phylum Streptophyta; class Magnoliopsida; order Poales; family Poaceae; genus Zea; species Zea luxurians. The sequence goes on along the minus strand of JAOPSE010000001.1, from coordinate 29,999,942 downwards.
AGTGCAGTGGAAGTCTTTCAAGGTCCAAGTCCACCTTTCCCTTTCAATCCACCTTTGAGACTAAATCAAGCAAACTCAAGCACACGGTTAGTCTCAAAGGGTCAAGTTGTAGTACATCTCCCCCTAAATATGTGCATCACTCACACATGGACTTTTGAGGTCCGGGGAGTGCTTGTACAGCTTGAGCACCATAAATAAACAACAAAATGCATAAGGAACATGATCAAGGCATAAACACATGTATGCTATAAATCAATCCAAGTTCCGCGAATCTAAGACATTTAGCTCACTACGCAGCCTGCAAAAGGTCTTCTCATCTAGAGGCTTGGTAAAGATATCGGCTAGCTGGTTCTCGGTGCTAATATAAAACACTTCGATATCTCCTATTTGCTGGTGGTCTCTCAAAAAGTGATGTCGGATGTCAATGTGCTTTGTGCGGCTGTGCTCAACAGGATTGTCCGCTATGCGGATAGCACTCTCATTATCACATAGGAGTGGGACTTTGCTCAGATTGTAGCCAAAGTCCCGGAGGGTTTGCCTCATCCAAAGTAGTTGCGCGCAACACTGTCCTGCGGCAACATACTTGGCCTCAGCGGTGGATAGGGCAACGGAAGTTTGTTTCTTAGAATTCCATGACACCAGGGACCTTCCTAAGAATTGGCACGTCCCCGATGTACTCTTCCTATCTGTCGGTGTTTCGAAACCCAGGGGGTCCCTGGACCGACGAGTGAATTGTCGCCGCGTGCCCCAGCCCAGATGGGTCGACGCGAGGCGAAACGCGAAGGGGGGAAAAGGAGGCAGCCGGAGGGAGGCAGGCGTGAGAGAGTGGATCCCGCGGCCTTTGTGTTAGCCCCGCGCCCGGGTCGGGTGCGCTTGCAGTAGGGGGATACAAGCGTCCACGCGGGAGTGGGAGCGAGCGGCCTTGCGCGAGCGCCGTCCCGTCCTTCCCCGCGCGGGCCAACCCTCTGTAAGAGGGCCCTGGTCCTTCCTTTTATAGGCGTAAGGAGAGGATCCAGGTGTACAATGGGGGGTGTAGTAGAGTGCTACGTGTCTAGCGGAGGAGAGCTAGCACCCTAAGTACATGCCATCGTGGCAACCGGAGAGGTCTTGGCACCCGGTTCGTGTGATGTCGTGGCCGTCGGAGGAGCGCTGGAGCCTAGCGGAAGGGCAGCTGTCGGAGCTGTCGAGTCCTTGCTGATGTCCTCTTGCTTCCGTAAGGGGCCAAGAGCCGCCGTCGTCACAGAGCGTGCGGGGCGCCATCATTGCCTATCTAGCGGAGCGAGCCAGATGGGACACCGGTCTTGTTCCCCGTAGCCTGAGTCAGCTCGGGGTAGGGTAATGATGGCGCCTCCTGTCGACGTGGTCGGTCCACGCCCTAGGTTGGGCAATGTGGAGGCTCCTCCGAGGTCGAGGTCGAGTCTGTCTTCTGTGGCCGTGGTCGAGTCCGAGCCCCTGGGTCGGGCGAGGCGGAGACCGTCAGCTGAGGCCAGGGCTGAGTCCGAGCCCTGGGGTCGGGCGAAGTAGAGTCCGCCCTCTTCCGAGGCTGAGCCCGAGTCCGAGCCCTGGGTCGGGCGGAGCGGAGTTCGCCATCTTCCGGGGCTGAGCCCAAGTCCGAGCCCTGGGGTCGGGCGGAGCAGAGTTCGCCGTCTTCCGGGGCTGAGCCCGAGTCCGAGCCCTGGGTCGGGCGGAGCGGAGTTCGCCGTCTTCCGGGGCTGAGCCCGAGTCCGAGCCCTGGGTCGGGCGGAGCGGAGTTCGCCGTCTTCCGGGGCTGAGCCCGAGTCCGAGCCCTGAGTCGGGCGGAGCGGAGTTCGCCGTCTTCTGGGGCTGAGCCCGAGTCCGAGCCCTGGGGTCGGGCGAGGCGGAGTTTCCTATGACGCTCGAGGCCAACCTTGGCTGTTGTCAGCCTCACTCTGTCGGTTGGCTCAGCAGTCGGAGCGGCGCAGGCGGCGCTGTCCTCTTGTCAGACCGGTCAGTAGAGCGGTGAAGTGACTGCAGTCACTTCGGCTCTGTCGACTGGAGGGCGTGCGTCAGGATAAAGGTGTCAGGCCACCTTTGCATTAAACATCCCTGCGATTTGGTCGGTCGGCATGGCGATGCGGCCAAGGTTGCTTCTCGGTGAAGACTGGGCCTCGGGCGAGCCGATAGTGTGCCCGTTGCTGGAGGGGGGTCCTCGGGCGAGACGTAGGTTCTCCGGGGTCGGCTTCCCTTGCCCTAGGCTAGGCTCGGGCGAGGCACGATCGTGTCCCTTGAATGGACCGATCCTTGACTTAATCGCACCCATCAGGCCTTTGCAGCTTTGTGCTGATGGGGGTTACCAGCTGAGATTTAGGGGTCTTGAGGGTACCCCTAATTATGGTCCTCGACAGTAGCCCCCGAGCCTCCAAGGGAGTACTAATACTCGCTTGGAGGCTTTTGCCGCACTTTTTTGCAAGGGGACCAGCCTTTTTCGGTTGCATTCTGTTCCGGTGGGTGCGCGCGAGCACACCCGCCGGGTGTAGCCCCCGAGGCCTCGGAGGAGTAGTTTTACTCCTTTGAGGTCTGAGTTTGTTTCGCAACACTTCGGCTGGTCTAGTTGTTCCCTCATGCGAGCTGGTCGTAGCCCGAGCGCACGGTCGGGTCCCAAATTCTCGGGCTGGTATGTTGACGCTGTCAACGGTTTGGCCGGAGCCGGGTTTGCGAGAGCAGCCCCCGAGCCTCTGCACAAGGCGAGAGGACGGTCAAGGACAGACTCGTCTTTTTTACATATGCCCCTGCGTCGCCTTTCCGCAAGGAGGAGGGGGGGAAAGTGCCATGTTGCCCTCGGAGGGCGCCGAACATGGTGTTTCCGGTGAGCTGCTGGCGGGTAATCCGAGCGGACGTCCGTGCCCCATTTGTTAGGGGTCCGCTAGAGGCCCAGAGGCGTGCCCAAAAGTACCTGCGGGTGATCTGCCGGACCCGGTCCCCTGTCGACGGGGTCCGAGGGCTCGATACCTCCCTCTGATGGGATTCCGTTACAAGATCGTTCCCGCTGGTCTCGGAAATGTCTTAGGGTACCTCGGGAGCGTAGCCCGAGCCTTGGTTATGTATCGAACGTACCCAGGGTCATCCCTCGCTCTGTGTCTGAGGCGACTGTGAACCCTTCGAGGGCCAGCCTACGAACCCCTGATCAGTAGTGGGCGCGGAGCCCGAGTGGCCTGAGGCGGCCGTTGAACCCTTCGAGGGGCCAGCCACCGAACCTCTGACCAGTAGTGGGCGCAGAACCCAATCGATCTGAGGCGGCCGTTGAACCCCTCCGAGGGGCCGGCCTTCGAACCTCTGATCAGTAGGGAGGCTCGGAGCCTGTTTCCTTCACGGAGAAGGGTCCTTTTCGGGGTATTCCCCTTTCCCGGTCCCTGTTGTAAGAGAGAGAAAGAGGAAAAGGAAAAGGACACGAAGTCGAAATGACGCGGCGTACCTTTTTTGACGCGGCCATTATGGTGAAGGCGAAGCGTCGCTTGCTTCTCCCGCCTGAGGCGCCGCCTGTCCTACCGTGGAGTTAATGCGACGGGGCGAGCGGTTCGCGAGGCAGTCGTTGCGCATGTGCGAGCCGTTCGAGGAACGGATCACGGGCGCGCCGTCTTCACGGCGCGAGAGAGGGCTCCCTTGCTGCCCCTGGATGGGACGTAAGCTTGGCTGACGACGTGACCGCTGCTTCTGCCCGCCTGTCACCACCATTACTGCCGGCCCATTTTTTACCGCATTTGACCGTCGCGCTTGGCTGGCACTACAGGGTTGCCTCGAGTCGCGGTATTGACTCTGAAGTCGAGGAGGCGCGGTAGTGGCATGAGTGGCGGTGCAGTTGCTCACACGTAGCAACCGGCGCGCCGGTTGCATGACGCGTGGGCCTGGACCTCCATGCTGGGCTCGTTGGAGTCGAAGGGGCGCTCCCACTTGGCACGGTTGCATGCCGCCTGCATGGCTGTCCGCCCTTTCACCCGCTGGTCTGGGCGAAAGTGGAGGAGTGCTTGTAACCGCCGGGTGGTTGCATGCACCGCGCGCGTGGCGGGTTGGCTTCTTCTCCCCTGGACCGGTTTGCATGACGTGTCGGACCCAGGGTCCCGTGCCATGGGGGGCAGAATCTTAGAGCGAGTTGGAGAAGACTCAACCCGCAACGGCTGAGGACGCAAGTGGGGAGAGTCATCTTTAAAAGCGGGGCGACCCCTTGGAGGGCAACCATGTCCTTCGCGCTCCCCTCATGCATCGTGCCTTTCCATCTCCCGAGCCCCCCGGATGGGGGACGCCCGGAATCCTTCCGTCTTGTCGTCGGAGGAACGCAACTTCGTGGAAGTTGGTACCTCTCAGCCATCGTTCGGCTTCAAGGATTTTCATCAGGCAGCCCGGCTGCATCCCCTCGCCGGTGGTCACCCAAGATGGTGACCACCAGCTTGATGGTGGGGAGAAGCGAACCGGGCTGCGGCCTCCGCCCCACCCTCTCCTTCAAGGATCTTCATCATCCTTGCTGGGGCGGAGGGTGAGGCGAGTCGGGGGGCCGCCTCCGCGTGGGTCGGTAACCCTTTTCTTCCCCCAACGTATGGGGGAGAAAGGCATCTTCCAGCTCCGCGGAGGCTTCCCTAAGCCACGCCGGGGTAGGCGGACCGCCGCTGCTCAGCCAGGGTGCAGCATTCCATCCTCTGTCCGGACGATGGTCGCGCCGCGTGCGGGCCGGCCACGTCCAGGCCTTCCTCGCGCCGATAGCCGCATCAGTGGGTCGCCCAGCACATCGTGTGCCGCGAGGGCGGTGCTCATGTTCTGGGCGGCTCCAGCGAGGGCGAGGACCTGCCGGTGCGCTTTGAGGCATCCGGCGCCCGCTGGCGCGGTGCTGAGGTGGTGGCAGCCGGAGAAGGCTTCTCTGCCAACGAGATTGCCAACTCCGCCCGCACCCCTGGGCCTCCGTCTTCCGGCCTGAATGGCTGGTTCTCGTCCTCGGTGAACGAGAGCCCTCCTGCCGTAGCACCCGCCCGGAAGCCGCTGCTGAAGTTGCTTCGCCGCCCGAGGCGGAGGTCGTCGTCGCTGCTGCCGGAACGGGCGACGGCGAGCCACCCGTCGGCCTTCTGTTGCTCCGCAGGCCCCCCAATCGCGTGGGGTTGTTCGTACCTGTGGAGGTGGAACCGGAGTTCCGTTTGTAATGGCACCTTGAGTGCCAGTGTTTCGTTCAATGCGGCTGTCGAGGCCTGAACGTGTATGTATTTTCGGCACGGAGCCGTGTTTTTTCTTCATTTCGAGCACTGAGACTCGCCTTGTCGATTATCCTTACTGCTTCACCGAGCGTGAGTTGCCTCGTGCAAAGGTGACGAGTGAGGTATCCGTATCCCGGAGGAGTAGGAGTCCCTCGGCTCGGTCGGCCTTGCTGTCCGAGGCCCCTCTTGCTTAGTTAAAGGAACCCCTCGGCCGCCTTTCGATGAGCCGAAGCCAGAGGTAGCGGTGCCAGCACGGACGGAGGCAGAGTTGGCTTCGAAAAGGAGGTGTAGTTGGCCAGAGCCTGGCCAGGTCGTCCACTGGCGGGACCGACGCCAGAGTTGAGCTGCCGAGGCCTCAAGCCGGGCTGATGTCTTTGGGGGTCGGCTGGCCGAGGCCTCGGGGTGGCCGGCTGAGCCGCCTGCTCGGGCCGAATTCTCGAAGAAGACCCTGGCGGCGATGGCCCAGGTGTGGTGCCGATGTTGTCCTTTAGAGTGGGGGCCCTCCGACCGCGTCGCCGTCCGAGGCTAGGTCAGACCCCGCCGAAGGTGTAGTTGATGCCGAGGGTGCTGCTGCCCCCTTCGGCTATCGACGTCCGAGCCTGCAGGATCAGGTTGTCTTGTAGTGTGTGTATGTTTTCTGCGGCCGCCGAGGCCTAAACACACCATCGTCGTGTTGTAAAGCTGCGTTCCTTTTCCTCTTGTTTCGAGTATCCGGACTCATTTGTCGGTAACAGAATTGTTTGTGTGGGCGAGAGTTGCTTTTCACGGAAGGCGATGAGTGAGGTATCCGTATCCCGGAGGCATAGGAATCCCTCGGCTCAGTCGGCCTTGCCGCTTACGCGCGCTCTTACTCGTCCATAGGGCTCTGTTACCGACGCAGTCAAGAAGGTCCGAAAAATCATTTCGGCAGAGGAGCTCTCGAGCATGAAGACTTGTTCGGTCCGCGGAGTCACTTATCTGAGCGCGAGTTACTTATCGCAGAAGGTGATGAGTGAGGTATCCGTATCCCGGGGGCATAGGAATCCCTCGGCTCGGTCATCCTTGGCTGCTTACGTGTACTCCGTCGTTTTCAGGATCCACTTTTGAAGTAGTCAAAAAGCACGAAAGGCATTCTGGAAGAAAAGAAAGATTTTTTTTTCTTTTTTCGAGGAAAATTTTGACGCAGAGGGGGTTGCCCCCTTCTAGCCCCCGAGGGAGGGTCGGGCTTTGCCGAGGCAAGGCTGACCCTTCCTTGACGACCAGACTTGGTGTGTGAACGAGGTATACGAGCAACTTGAAAGCATCTTAAGGGTAGAAGCGACGTAGCTGTTGGATGTTCCAAGCGTTGCTGTAGACCTCGCCTTGGCTGTTGGCCAGCTTGTACGTTCTGGGCTTCAGAACCTTGGCGATGACGAACAGCCCTTCCCAGGGAGGCGTGAGTTTGTGCCGCCCTCGGGCGTCTTGTCGCAGCCAAAGCACCAGGTCGCCCACCTGGAGGTCTCGGGACCTAACCCCTCGGGCGTGGTAGCGTCGCAGGGACTGCTGGTACCGCGCCGAGTGTAGTAAGGCCACATCCCGAGCCTCCTCCATCTGGTCCAGTGAGTCTTCTCGATTGGCTCAGTTGCTTTGGTTGGTGTAGGCCCTCGCCCTCGGGGAACCATATTCCAAGTCTGTGGGCAAGATGGCCTCGGCCCCATAGACTAGAAAGAACGGTGTGAAGCCCGTGGCTCGGCTCGACGTTGTCCTCAGACTCCAGACCACCGAGGGGAGTTCCTTCATCCACCGCTTGCTGAACTTGTTGAGGTCGTTGTAGATCCGAGGCTTGAGTCCTTGCAGGATCATGCCGTTAGCCCGCTCCACTTGCCCATTCGTCATGGGGTGAGCCACGGCATCCCAGTCCACTCGGATGTGGTGATCCTCGCAGAAGTCCAGGAACTTTCTGCCGGTGAACTGGGTGCCATTGTCGGTGATGATGGAGTTCGGGACCCCAAAGCGATGGATGATGTTGGTGAAGAACGCCACCGCCTGTTCGGACCTAATGTTGTTTAGGGGTCGGACCTCGACCCACTTGGAGAATTTGTCGATGGCGACCAACAGGTGCGTGTAGCCCCCGGGTGCCTTCTGCAAGGGGCCAACAAGGTCTAGACCCCACACAGCAAATGGCCAGGTGATGGGTATGGTCTGCAGAGCCTGAGCGGGCAGGTGGGTCTGCCTCGCGTAGAACTGACACCCTTCGCGGGTGCGGACAATTCTAGTAGCGTCGGCCACCGCCGTCGGCCAGTAGAATCCTTGTCGAAAGGCGTTTCCAATGAGGGTTCGAGGTGTTGCGTGATGGCCGCAAGCCCCCGAGTGTATCTCTTGCAAGAGCTGCTGGCCTTCGGCGATGGAAATGCATCACTGGAGGATGCCTGAGGGGCTGCGGTGATAGAGCTCCTTCCCATCTCCCAGCAAGACGAAAGACTTGGTGCACCGTGCCAACCGCCGGGCTTCGGCTTGGTCGAGAGGCAGCTCCCCTCGGTGGAGATATTGCAGGTACGGGGTCTGCCAGCTTTGATTAGGCGTGACCTCGCTCGGTTCCCCCTCGACGCGCAGTGCCTCACCCTTGGGGGCCGAGGGTACCTCGTGCTGAGCCGAGGGTACCTCGGACCGTGCCGAGGGTACCTCAGGCTGGGCCGAGGATACCTCGGACTGAGCCGAGGGTGCCTCGGGCGGAGCCGAAGGTGCCTCGGGCTCGGGCGTGTCCTCGGTCTTGACGGAGGATTGATGCAGGTCTCGGGAGAATACGTCCGGGGGAACTGTTGTTCATCCCGAGGTTATTTTAGCCAGCTTGTCCGCAGTCTCGTTGTAGCGTCGGACGATGTGGTTGAGCTCGAGCCCGTAGAACTTGTCTTCCAGGCGCCGAACCTCATCGCAGTAGGCTTCCATCTTCGGGTCGCGGCAGTGGGAGTTCTTCATGACTTGGTCGATGACGAGCTGCGAGTCACCACGAGCGTCGAGGCGTCGGACCCCTAGCTCGATGGCGATTCGCAACCCGTTTACCAGAGCCTCGTACTCTGCCACATTGTTGGACGCCGGGAAGTGGAGGCGCAGCACGTAGCGTAGGTGCTTCCTGAGGGGCGAGACGAAGAGGAGGCCTGCGCCGGCCCCCGTCTTCATCAACGACCCGTCGAAAAACATGGTCCGGAGCTCCGGTTGGATCGGAGCCGTCGGGAGCTGGGTGTCGGCCCATTCAGCCACGAAGTCCGCCAAGACCTGGGACTTGATGGCCTTCCGACGGGCGAACAAGATCGTCTCGCCCATGATCTCCACCGCCCACTTCGCAATCCTACCCGAGGCCTCTCGGGACTGGATGATCTCTCCTAGGGGGGAGGATGACACCACAGTCACCGGATGAGACTCGAAGTAGTGTCGCAACTTCCGTCGTGTCAGGATCACCGTGTACAGTAGCTTCTGGATTTGTGGGTAGCGGATCTTGATCTCGGACAGTACCTCACTGATGAAGTAGACTGGCCTCTGGACGGGCAATGCATGCCCTTCTTCTCGTCTCTCAACCATGATCGCGGCGCTAACCACCTAGGTGGTTGCGGCGACGTAGATCAAGAGGGCTTCTTCGGCAGCGGGGGGCACCAAGATGGGCGCGTTCGTGAGGAGCGCCTTCAGGATCCCGAGGGCTTCCTCGGCCTCGGGGGTCCAAGCGAAACACTCAGCTTTCCTTAAGAGGCGGTACAGAGGCAGACCTCTTTCGTCGAGGCGGGAGATGAAGCGGCTCATAGCCGCGAGACATCCCATGACCCTCTGTACGCCTTTCAAGTCCTTGATTGGCCCCATGCTGGTGATGGCTGCAATCTTCTCCGGGTTGGCTTCGATGCCCCGCTCGGAGACGTTGAACCCCAAGAGCATGCCTCGGGGGACCCCGAAGACACACTTTACGGGATTAAGCTTCACGCCTTTCGCCTTGAGACATTGGAATGTCGCTTCAAGGTCGGAAAGGAGGTCGGAGGCCTTCCTCGTCTTGACTACGATGTCATCGACGTAGGCCTCAACCGTTCGGCCGATGTGTTCGACAAACACATGGTTCATGCATCGCTGGTACGTTGCCCCCGCATTCCTCAAACCAAACAGCATTGTAACATAGCAGTACATGCCGAAGGGTGTGATGAATGAAGTCGCGAGCTGGTCGGACTCTTTCATCTTGATCTGGTGATACCCTGAGTAGGCATCGAGGAAAGACAGGGTTTCGCACCCAGCAGTGGAATCCACGATCTGATCGATGCGAGGCAGAGGGTAGGGAACCTTCGGACATGCTTTGTTTAGACCAGTGTAGTCTACACACATCCACCATTTCCCCCCTTTCTTTCTCACAAGCACAGGGTTGGCAAGCCATTCGGGATGGAATACCTCTTTGATGAACCCTGCCGCCAGTAGCTTGTGGATCTCCTCGCCTATGGCTCTGCGCTTTTCTTCGTCGAATCGGCGCAGAGGTTGCTTCACGGGTCGGGCCCCAGCTCGAATATCCAGAGAGTGCTCGGCGACTTCCCTCGGTATGCCAGGCATGTCCGAGGGACTCCATGCGAAAACGTCGGCGTTTGCGCGGAGAAAGTCGACGAGCACTGCTTCCTATTTGGGGTCGAGCTCAGAACTGATCCGGATCTGCTTGGAGGCGTCGTTGCAGGGGTCGAGAGGGACGGACTTGACCGTCTCCGCTGGTTCAAAGTTGCCGGCGTGGCGCTTCACGTTGGGCGCCTCCCTAGAGAGGCTCTCCAGGTCAGCGATGAGGGCCTCGGATTCGGCGAGGGCCTCGGCGTACTCCACGCACTCCACATCGCATTCGTACGCGTGTCGGTATGTGGACCCGACGGTGATGACCCCGTTGGGGCCCGGCATTTTGGTGAGCCTGATGTTGCCGATGATGGGGTCGACAACGAGTGGGTATCTCCCCGGGCTCGGCACGTACACTACAAGAAACTGGTTAAAGAACGTGGGTGAAAAACCATCGAACTTAATGTAATAGGCCATCGAACTTACCATAAGAACGTGGGTTTACCGACGAATATAGCCGACGGCGATTTTTGGACGAACTTAAAGAAGTAAGATCGATGGCCCCCACGTTCTTAAGGTTAAAAACATGGGTACCATCGAACTTAACATTAAGAACGTGGGTACCGTCGAACTTAAGGTTAAGAACGTGGGTTTTTAAGTTCGACGGGGGTCGTCGAATTCTTTCCCATAAGTTCCACGGCACCCACGTTCTTACAGTTAAGTTCGACGGTGCCACGTGGCCGTCGAACTTATAGGTCCTACGTGGGTCAGCGAGGGCTGCCATTAAGTTCGACGGTACCCACGTTCTTAACCTTAAGAACGTGGGTATCCACGTTCTTAACTCTTTTCCAGAAAAAAATAAAAAGTACAGAAATGAAAAATTAGACACACATAATATCACATGCAACACAGAACATCACATACAATACAGATTTCAAACACATGGATATATGTTCATATCACAAATTCACACAAGTCCAAATACATAAGTTCACAAATTCACATAATTAAGTCCAAATACATAAGTTCACATCTATAGTTCACATTTGTAGTTCACAAGTTCAAATACACAAGTTCAAACATTAGCTCCATCGCTCTCGATCAGGACATCGGATTGTTGTTTGTAGCTCCACCACTAGAATTGAGACATCTGTCCGCAAAGTTATCGTGAGGGGGAGGAGTCACTTGATGAGTTGTGGAATCCTACAAAATAAACAAAAATTCTCATTAATATACAACTGGCATTAAGAACTAGCTCAATATGACAAAGGCACCAGTCAACAGATTGAAAGCACAACGACACAAGTCTTTGGCCATACTAGCTGTCTTATCCTGGATTTTGTCAGTGTCAAATTAACTTAAACCTAACCGAGTTTATGGAAAATGGTACCATCGTTTTAGACCCCAAGTAACTGAGTTTGTGGAAAAATCAACTAGCATTGAAATCAACTAGCATTAAATTCAGGAACGTACCGATGGTGACGGAAGTGGCTGTGTTGGCCATGGGGGGCGTCCCCAAGGCCCCATTGGATGTGTAGGATATCCCCATGGTGGTGGCGGCCAATATCCCATGCCTGGTTGTGGAAGAGGAAGAATCTGTCCTCTAGGGGGCATCGACCAATGTATGTTCATCTGTGGGTTTCCTTGTCCGGTCTCAGAACCCTATTATCAAATAAAACGATGCATGATTATAATTGTAAATGAAAGTAAATATACTACAAAACTATACCTGTGTTTCATTGGTGTTTGGTGTCTGTCCAGATTGTGACGGACGGGTGAACTGGGGTCCCATTTGAGATCCCATCTGAGCACTATACATCTGCAAATACAATAAGCTTGAGTTTTATTTTAAACTAATGTATATATAGAGTTTATACTAAACAACTGAATTCTGAATCCGATGGAAAACATAAAGTGCATTGGAACGTGTAGGATTAGAGTGGTTGATAGATACAGAAGAAAGACAGAGCTAAAAAGCACTCGCGCCACCATAATCTATGTGCATGCTTTTTTTATTTCTACAACCAGACCATTTTAAAAAAACTTGGATGTAAAAATGCTGTAAACGATGGGATGCTAGCTGATGTCGAAGTTGGTTTACCAACTGAAGTCACAAGCAAGTTACCAACTGAACCATGAGTTAGGCTTTACCAACTGAAGTCACAATTCACTGATGCAGGCAGCAACTAGCAGATGACAGAAATTGTGATTACACATAACACAAAAATCAGCTAATCAAGAAAGCAAACAGGAATAGCCTAGATTACACATAACACAAAAATCAGCTAATCAACAAGTGTGTAGTGGAACATGCTATCTACAGAAAAGGGGCTGGAAATTCTCTCCTGGTGGTGGAGGTCTATGTGGATGATCTAATAATATGCAGGGCGCGCTGCCATGTATACAGCCTGAACCTATAATATGCCCATCCCAACTCGCAGCTTAAAGTACACTGCAGATCTATCAAGTATCCCAGAAAGCAATGGCAGGAACAAACAAAGGAAAAAGGGTTAATCATGTCTGTGCCATTATAATTTTTCAATGTTTTGATATGTGCCACTGAACTTTTTAAGCTTACAAATGTGCCATTAAACTTCCAGTCAAATATGAAATAGACCATTTTATATGGTTTTGTCTGAATCAGACCATCCACCAGTGATGTATTTTCGTATTTCTTTGTACCCTTACTTGAACGAACACTGATTTTGCGATGAACGCATCACGACTTGTATTCTCCTGGCTGCTGGAGCTGCACTTCCTACCAGAGCTGCACTTGCTCTTGAAGTGCCAAATGAAGAACCCGCTGAGGAAATCGATGGCCCATGAATGAAAAGGCTGAAGAAACAACTCAATAGAGCACCATGCTAGCATCTAAGGAGACAACGCCAAGATATCACAAGGGAGCCACCTGTAGATATTCAATCACAGAACCAGGAACCAGTAGATAAAAAAGAAGCTACTGTAGAAGAAAGATAGGTTGCTGAAAGCTGAAACAGTTGTTACTGAAGCACAAGTGCAACAAAGCACCAGATCAACATAATCTAGGTGTTGCAAATAACACAGTGCGAGAAGACACCGAAAGCTCCTGCGGGTGGCACAGCTCCGGCAGGAGGCACAACTCCGGTGGTGGCTACTAGGGTTAAAGGAGGCGCAGGTATGGAGAGACGAATGGGTATACATAAATTATGTTGCATTTGTCTAATAAAAACAGGCATTCGTCAAAGCAAGGGTAAATACAAAAATATGTTCACTGGTGCAAGGTCTGATTTAGACAACCGTATAAAATGGTCTATTTCAGATTTGATTAGAAGTTTAATGGCATATTTGCAAGCTTAAGAAGTTTAGTGGCACATATCAAAACATGAAAAATTATAATGGCACAGACATAATTAACCCAAGGAAAAAGAAGGGGCGATGAAGAATTTTCAAGGGTCCGATATAGTCATTGACTAGTACACTCTATTGCTTTTCCAGTTGGACCAGGGGTACACGTTAAGACCCAACTAACATTGTTTTTAATACTAATGGTTACCTAGTGAAAGCATCTATAGAGTTTTTGAGTCCATCATTGGGGATCAGTAAATTTCATAAGAAGACCAATCCTTTTTCAGCTGACATTTGTAGTTCATTTGCACATAATTAAATACCTGGAACAACATAGAGGATGTATCCCCACCACCTGAACCCCTGGTCGACCGTGACCTCGAGGAGTCACCACGGTCTCCGCGCTTCTTCCCTTTGAGCTTGTCCATGACCCTCATCATCTGCACAAATTTCATTACAAGAATTTAAATAGATATACTTTTAGTATTGAAATAGGAATGCATATACAAGAATTTAAATATATATACTTTTCAAAAATCATCGGCATCAGAATCTGCTTCAGCAACGCGCTGCTCAATTATTTCAAGTCTTTGTTGTTTTTCAAGAATTCTCTGTGACTTACGAGTCCTTGCCCTAGAAGGACCTGGTTCTTCTGCCATCAAATCTATGGCGAGACTAGCTACTTCATTGAGCCCTAAATCCTCAGATATAGTAAATTCTCTATTTTCTGACTGATCGCCTTCTTCTTGATAAATATTAACAGAATCATCATCTTCGTTATTTGTGTTGTAATAATCATATCGTAACGGATGGACTTCAGGATTAATTTTGTATACAACCCAACAAGACTTCAAGTTTTCATGAGGATATGTTAGATAGTACACCTGTTGTGCTTGATGTGCAAGCACAACATTGCCATAATCGCTGCCTTTAAACCGTGATTCATGCTTTACCTCCACAATTCCAAATTCATCCTCTCGCGTTTGTTGAGGATCAAACCATTCACAATCAAATAACACAAACATGAACTCTTTGGCCCCACCAAGAGTGTACTCCGTTATATCTTGAAGAACACCATAATAGTCATGAGTGCCTCCGTCTGCATTTGTGGCAGTTGCTACTACTCCACTGTTTGTCGTGGCTGCCTGCGGGCGGATTTTTTCTAATTTTGATGTTCGAAAACGGTATCCATTAATATCATAGCGGCTATATTTTCTTGTTTTCAACTGACCATGTGATATCTATCGCAAATCATCCGAGACTAGAGAGTCAAGTTTCTTACACTACATAGAGCAGAAAAAAAAGATATTGGTAAATAGCAAGTCATATGAGCAAACTAAGTACACAAAGGAAAATTATAAAGAGATAATTACATGCTCGTGGAACCATTCAACGAAACATGGACCTCCATTCATCCCTTTCATACGTAGATTATCCAGTTCCTTTGGTGTAGGTTTGTGGCCAGCTAAATATATGGAATCAAACATTTCAAAGTATGGATCAAGTTCCTCCATGTTGGTGTACAAGTAGAGCATGGTGAAATTACGCTCTCTTATGTCAACATAATGTGCAGTAGAAGCCCCGACCCCTTTCCCCTTCCAGAGAAAAACACTAAGGTCGATCGAAGGACCTTCTTCTTCAGTATGATACCGTGTTGACTGAGCATTCACATTGTTAGTGTGTGATAAATACTGACTTGAGAAGATTGTGATCTCTTTAGCTGCAAAGGCCTCTGCGATACACCCCTCAACCCTTGCTTTGTTCCGCACAGTAGCTCTAAGTTTTTTCAATTCTCTTTCTTGACTATACATCCATCGGAACTGCACTGGTCCTCCTACCAATGCTTCATAAGGTAAGTGCACTAGCAAATGTTGCATCACATTCATAAATCCAGGCGGAAATACTTTTTCCATCTTGCATACAAGCACCGCAATTTGTTTCTCAAATTGAATAATCAATTTCTTTGAGATATGCTTAGCACATATATGTCTATATATGTAACTAAGTTCAGCAATCATCTTCCACAGAGGAGGATTCAAATAGCCACAGAACATTACCGGCATAAGTCTTTCCATCAAAATATGGTAATCGTGAGCCTTCAAACCATTTAATTTATTAGTGTCGAGGTTAACAGTACGTTTTATGTTAGCTGCATAGCGGTCTGGAAACTTCAACATTTTCAACCATTGAAATACTTCTTTTCGCTCTTCCGGCTTTAGACAGTATGGAGCTCGTGGTGTCCTCTCCTTTCCATTAGGATTTAATTTGACCTCAAGGCTAGGGCGATCGCAAAGATTAGCTAAATCTTTCCTGGCATTGATGTTGTCTTTTGTTTTACCCTTAATGTTTAGACACATGCTTATGATGCTTTCAGCAACATTGCGCTCTTGGTGCATCAAATCTATGTTATGTGGTAAAATCAATACCTTCGCATACGGAAGTTCCCAGAGAAAAGAAATATGAGTCCAGTTGTGATCTTGACCATAGCCTTCAAACTCATGACCTTCTGCAGCCCTTTGAAGGGCACGATGTTGTATCAGGATATCTTCACCCATTAAACGTTTTGGTGGACCATCTTTAACTTTTATGCCTCTTCTAAATGACTTCGTATCATTTCGAAACGGGTGGTTGGATGGAAGAAACCGTCGATGACAATCAAAGAATGAGACCTTTTTACCATGCTCCAATCGATATGCTTGTGTGTCCCCCATGCATATGGGACAACACAGTCGACCGTGGACACACCAGCCAGACCAAATACCATATGCAGGCAAATCATGAATTGACCACAAATATACAACACGTAAGGTAAATTCACGTTTTAGATGACCATCATAAGCCTTTACCCCTACCCATAGCTCTTTGAACTCTTCAATCAACGGTTGCATGAATACATTGATCTTCTTTCCAGGATGTTTAGGCCCTGGAATAATAAGGGCAAGAAATATGAACCCTTCTTTCATGCATTTGTTGGGAGGGGGGTTGTAGGGCATGATGAAAACCGGCCAACAAGAGTATGAAGTTGAACTGTTGTCGTAAGGAGTGAAACCATCAGTGGACAAGCCTAGACGAACACTCCTAGCGTCTCTTGCAAATTCTGGGTCAAAACGATCCAGAGCCTTCCAAGCATCGCCATCTGATGGATGCATCATAATGTCTGGATCTTGGCTCTCACGGTCTCCTTCCTTATGCCACAACATTAGCTTCGCAGTTTCTGGGGTTAAAAACAGACGTTTAAGCCTTGGGGTGATGGGAATATATCGAAGCTGTTTAACTGCCACTTTTGTAGCAAAAGTAGCTCCATCCTCTTTTAGTACCTCTGCATATCTTGATTTACCGCATATCTGACAATGGGTGGCCGCTTCATATTCCTTCCAGAACAACATGCAATTATCTTCGCACACATCAATCTTCTTATACTTCATCCCAAGACCGGACACGATCTTTTTGGACTGGTATAAGTCTTTTGGCATCTTATGGTTCGATGGGATGAGATCAATAATCAGATTGATTATATCGTTATAGCAGTTATTCGAGAAGTTATACTTTGCCTTCATTGCCATAAGACGTGTAACCACCTGCAACACGGTCACAGTGGTGTCGTCATGCACTTTTTCCTCTGACGCGTGAAGAAGCTTATAAAACTCCTGCACTTCCTCTGGTGTACCCTGTTTCGAGGCCAATGTTGGATACTCTCTACTAATATCAGCCACCAAGTCATCCATCCGATCCTCCTCCTCATCATCAATTCTTTCTGACTCTGTGATATTCTGCTCTACTTCTCCATGTGAGCGCCACACAAGATAGTTAGGCATAAACCCATTCTTGCAAAGGTGATGCTCCAGTTCTTCGATCTTTCTCACATACTTAAAATTCCGACACTTGGTACACGGACACTTCACCACACGAGGTCCACCGGAAAATGCGAGATCCACAAATTGTTTTGCAACCCTAACCCATTCCTTTGAGTGACCTAGAGTCACGCTATTGAATCCATCATACATCGCCCTTCTTCTATTGTCATCCATTTCCAAAACTAAATAACCCAATGTATAAAAAATGTGTAAATAAACATCATTAAGCATATAAACGTAAATAAAAAATGTGTAAATAAACATCATTAAGCATACAAACATAAATAAAAAATGTGTAAATAAACATCATTAAGCCCTTCTTCTATTAGGAAGGATCACTAGACATAAAAAACATTTAACCAAACATTGAACCTAACATTGATTAATTTACAATGAACAAGAAATTATGCATCAATTGTAACAACTAGCCAAAATCATGCATCAAATTTTAACTAACAAACTAATTCTAATAATATGCATCAAAGAAAGAAGAAAAATACCTTCACGGAGACCGTCAAGGTGGTGATGGTCGAGGAGACGCGGGCCGGCTGTAGTTAGAGTGGAGAGAGAGACCGGAGACTAGAGTCAAATGGGCCTACAATTAGATGGAAACACGACTTTAGGTTTCATAAAAAATGCAACAGTCATCATCAGTTGAAGAACTTAATTTGTTTACACATTTTCACATATATGTTTCCTGCAAAGCACCAACAAAGAACACAAATAAACCAAAAAGAGTAATTCCTTCATCTAAATAGATATACGTAGGTAGAAGAAAACTTTGATGTACTCTTCTACTATATAATCCTGTGGGCCTAATTAATTGGGTATTCCTCCTAACAAATTTGTGCAGCTGAATTTTCAAAAGTCAATATAAGCCTGAACAACATGACAAACACACTGAAAACTGCAGACCATGAACAAACCACGACAGAATGAAATGGGTAACATGTATTTGGATAGGTGTCAAGTCTGATTGTTTGGGGGATGCATGATTCAGTTGGAATTATTTGGATAGGTGTCAAGTCTGATTAATTGTACCTGCAATAGAAATGACTGACCTACCCCATACAATTTATATTCATTATTTGGATAGGTGTCAAGTCTGTAGCCTAGATGCATGATTCAGTTGGAATTATGCAGTGTCGTGTCTCAAGTACTCAGTTATGGCTATTCCACATGTACATGCATGTCAGGTATAGGAAAACGAAAAACTTTGTGGCTAGGCTGATTTCTGACAATCAAACCTTCACTGATGATGATGAGAAGGCCATGCTTGTGGATCACAATTGTTGCCAACACAACTAGCAAATTCATCTTCACAGCAGGTAGAACTAGGGGAAAAACTGACTCCAAAGAAGAAGATGAATGATGTCTAGAAAATAAGGACAGATGTCATGTGTAAAACTAGTTTCCTAGTTTTTTTGTAGCATCAGTTCACAGATCTGTTTGCAAGTGGTCCTTGTTGTTGAATAATGGTAGCTGTAGTTCACAGAACAGAACAAGTTTGCATGTGAATAATAGTAGCTGCAGTTCAGAAATATGACAAAAAAACACCTCCTGGTGGGTGAAGTTCACTAAACAGAAATGCTGATTTTTTTTCACATTTCGTATTGCAAACACAGGAGACGGAATTGTTTCATCATTGACAACACAAAGGCCATAAGCCTGTTCATAACATAGATGCCCAGGTTCACAACACAAAGGCCATATGCCTGTTCTACAAAGCAGTTCTAAATCTACCAAACACAAAATACAGTTCAATCCTGGATACAACCTTCATTAGGTATATGCTGACAATCTATCAATTGCGTAAGCACAAAATGACTCGAAAGCCTATCTAAAAAATAGAGAGGGACTAACTGGAGGGGCGCGGTGGGCCGGCGGGGCGCGCGCGGGGTGGTAGAGGGGCGCGCGGTGGGGCGCTGGCGGCGGCGGCGGCGGGGCCGCGGGGTGGCGAGGGCGGGCCACGCTGGGTGGTGGCTCGCGAGCCGGCGCGCGGTGGGGTGAGCGCGGGCTGGCGGCGGGGCACACGCGGCGAGGCGCTGGCGACGGGCAGGTAGTGGCAAGCGCGCGCGCGGTAGACAGAGGGTAAAGAAGAGAGGCGCGCGCGGTAGACAGAGGGGTAAAGAAGAGAGACGCGTGGGCGGTAGAGAGATTTAGGTTTTTGGGTTAAGTTCGACGGTGTCCATGTGGCCCACGAACTTAAATTAAGAACGTGAGTACCCACGTTCTTAATACGATAAGTTCGACGGTTTTACTCCGGACCCACGAATTTAATATAAGAACTTGGGTACCCACGTTCTTAAATTAACCCACGAACATAATTTAATTAAGAACGTCGGTATCCACGTTCTTAAATTAAACCACGAACATTTATTAGTTTCTTGTAGTGGTAGTCTAGATGGTCGGCCTGGTCGAAGGTGATGGGCCTGTCGGACCAGTCTATGTAGACTGGCGCCGCCACCTTTACCGAGCAGACCTCCTGACGCTCTTGCTTGCGGTGCCGAGCCGAGGCGTTCACCACTTGCCCGCCGTAGATCATGAAGCAGTCGCGGACCTCGGGGAACCCTCCTGCCTTGTGATCTTCCTCCTTCACGTCGTCGAGGGCCTTGCCACCCTCCGCGGGTGGCTCGGCCTTGTGTAAGTGTCGTCGAAGCATGGCACACTCCTCGAGGGTGTGCTTGACGGGCCCCTGATGATAGGGGCACGGCTCCTTGAGCATCTTGTCGAAGAGGTTGGCACCTCCGGGAGGCTTTCGAGGGTTCTTGTACTCAGCGGCGGCGACAAGGTCCGCGTCGGCGGCGTCGCGTTTCGCTTGCGACTTCTTCTTGCCCTTCTTCTTGGCGCCGCGCTGAGCTGACGCCTCGGGAGCATCTTCCGTGTGGCGTAATTGCCCGAATTATTCCAACTTAAGTGCCTAAGCCCCGCCTTAGAGGCTAGACCGCACTTAAATGGGAATAACCCGTCAATCCCTCGGATCTAGTCCGACACGGCCACTGACAGGATCAAGTACCACAGTCTCACTCGATGGTGAGTCACAGAGCAAATACAATAAATCATAAAACCATACATGAAAGAGTATTAAGTTATTACATCACCCTTGTCATCATCGGAGTTTTCGCAAAAGTCACCATCCTTGTTTTTGAAGTGCAGCGGAAATAAACTAACGATAAATAAATGGAGAGATGGGGAAGCCTATCCCATCACTCCTCATGCTCCTCCTCAGCCGAGGCAGGGTCCCACTCGACAGTCCAACCCGGTGGCAGGGTGGATGGCCAAGTCACTCCAGCGACCATGTCCTCCAGAGAACCTGTAAAAAAATTATGCCACAAGCAAGGCTGAGTATACTAATACTCAGCTAGACTTACCCGGTGTGAGGAGTCTATACTCCTCTACCTCTAGACATGCAGTTGTTTGGCTGTGGGGGTTTGGTTGCCAAAAGCACTAGCTGAGTTTCTAAATCAAGATTTTAACTTTGTCAGAATTAAGTGTGACTCTCTTAAGGCTAAAAGTGTACTATCTATTCATACATAGTAGCAGGCATTTTAACAATCAACATCTTGTATCATCTCATCCAGTTCCACTTGTTACTCAATGTAGCAGCATGGATCAAGCAGTCTCATTAGCTGCGAGAAACAGACAATTCGAATCGAGTTTTTATCCTTGCAAGGTAAACCTAAACACACGGCATGTAGGGGCACTCCCTCCCCACACACACCAACCGTCCCCATCGATTCCCTGGCAACAGAAAGGGGCTCACCGCCTTGGCGTACAATGCCCCACTGACCCCGACTGGCCGTCGTGCAGTGACCGCACTTGTACCCACCATAACCGGAATGGGAGACTACGTCTCAGGTCGCGTGAGGAGGGCAATCTGCGGGCAGGTTCACTCAGGTACTAGGCTTACCGATTTACCATATTTCTCGGTATGTGTTTAGTACGTTCAAACGCTTGACTCACGGTACCACACCTTAATCCTTAATCAACTTTTAATCCCGTGAACAACCAATCCCCATGGATTGTTGCCCACAAACCACATCAATATGATAGGAAAGTGGATACAACCAATTCCTGACCTCGCGCGAGTGCTAGAAAAATCACTCGACTTCTACCGAGATCCTAATTAGCAAAGCAGCTACTCGACTTAGCATACTAGTATTCATCTCATTAGGATTCCTGAGATCATGCAACTAGGGTTCCAAACAATTCCTACACCTAAGTGCACAATCAGTCCTACAATCATTAATTGAAGTAAAATAGCATAAATAACAGGTTATGCATAAAACCGGGGCTTGCCTTCCAAAGCAGTGGCAGGCAGGTCCTCTGGTGCAGGCTCTGGTGCTGGGTTGGGGGCAACCTCCTGGGCAGCTCCTTGCTCCGGCACGAGGACGTACTCTCCGTCAGCAAGATTACAGTCTATCGAAATGCAATGAACATGTATGTCATGATTATGCAAGATTTAAGAACATTAAGCCACAGAAATTAAGTCAAGAATTAACTTAGGGTTCCTTGGCTACGAGGGTCTTTTAGTGGTATACACAGACTTATTACCCTTTAGGTTTAGGTTTTCTTTTAAAATAACATATTGGATTTGTATGGCCTTTATAGATTTTAGTGGACACTTATAAAGGTTTTAGGGTGACATCAATTTACACTATTCATTTTCCTTTCTTTACTTTCCATTTAGGGTTTCTAGTGTAGGTTTGAACTACGACAGTGGGTTAAAAATTTTCAAAAATTCTGTAAAAATTACAGTGGGTTGCCTTTTGCTATCCTAGCTTGTTTTAAGAATTTGAGGCTTAAGGTACAAAAGCTAGGCTTTAAACAAAAATAACAATAGTTAGGCAAAATGGGCCACTTTACACTACAAGTCCTTTATTAAAGTGGTTTCTGACCAAATGGTTATTTTTGCTGGCCTCTAATAGTGATAAAAAGCTCTTGTGCCAAAAATGACAGAGAGCCACATGATGGTTAATTAATGATGGATTTTTGAAGTTTGGAGCAAAAAGAGTGATTAGAACTAACTTGTCATTTGAAAAATATCAAACAACAAATTTCAGATTTTTCTTAAGTTCTTATTATCCAAACATTTGTTATCCTAAGGTTTGGGGAGGTTTCACCTTAAGGGTATTTTTGTAGGGTTTTTCTAAGTTATCCCTATTTTCTTCATTTAAAAGGTATCTTGCTTATCTTACACTACAACAGGGTATGATACATTTTTCCAGTAAACTATATTGACCAAGTATCTCAACAAAAATAGGTGTGCTCTCTGGTTCATTATTTATAGCACTTTTTTCTATTTTCCTTAAACTTAAGCATATTATAGAGTAAGGGGTTAAAACTATCTTAATGTAATGGACAGAGAGGTTCAACATTTTTAACTAGGTCAGTGGGTAGATATAAACTTCTCCAAATTTTTCTAACCCTAGTTAAACAGTGCAACCATTTTTCTTGCTATTATTAAGCTTTTGGTCAAAACTGAAAATAAATCAGAACCTTATATTTTTCTCTAGTTCATATGGGGTTTTATATTTTTCTTAGACAGGTTACATTATTTAGAGTCTGGCAAAATTGGTTTGACTAAATTTGGATAAACCAAACAGAAGTTATGGGTTTTTAAAGTTTCTGTTTGAATTTAAAATAGATTTTAATCAGGTTTTTCTGAAAACGCAGTTTGCACCGAGACCCCTGGGGTTAAACGGATTCAAAACTCGCAGATCTACCCTCGGGCCACTATTCATGCGAGTCTAGGGCTTTACACTTAACCCCCCCAGGGTTCTCTCCCTCACACCCGCGGTCCCTCCCCTAAACAGAACAGTAGCCGTAGGAAAGAAAGGACGGCGCGGCTTACCGGCGGCGAGGGAGGTCCGGCGAAGGGTGGGGTCGGCTCGGGGAGGCTCTGGCGGTCACGTCGAGGTACGGCTCGTCGTCGGAGGTGGCCGGAGTCGCCCGGTCCACGAGCGCAGGCGGGCGAGCTCGTCGGCGGCGGGTGGACCGGCCAAACTACGGCGAGCTGGTTCAATCCGACGGCACGGTGAGCATCACGGGGTCACGCAGCGATTGTGTGCACAAGGAATCGAAGGGTGGTGGAGTGGTTTACCCGGTCCACGTACTCCGGCGGGGTTAAGTGCTCCGGCGAGTGTGGACTGGCTTCTCCGGCGAAGGAAACTCCGATTCCTCGCTCGGGGAGCCTCACGGAGGTGTGCACAAGCTTTTTCGAGGGCTGGACGGGGCTGGAAATGGCTGGGCGGGCCGGTCCACGGTGGCAAGGGGACTGGGTGGCTGCGGACAAGCGGCGCACTGGCCAACGATGGTGAACCAAGCTCCGGCGAGGGTCGGGTGGGTGCGGAAGGGTACGGCCAAGGCTCGGGGGCGTTTTATAGGCGCGGACGCGGACCAGGGCGCTGGCTTGGCTCGGGCGCGGCGCGGGGCTCGCGAGGGCGCGCGCGGGCGTGCTCTGGCGCGGCAGAATGCGTCGAACACGTGGCGCGTTGCTTCTGCCCGTGTTCTTCGCTCTGCTGAGCGACCAAGCGTACGAATCTTGCCATGCCGCCTGTGGGAGATCTCTTCCCTGCACCTAGAGCTACCTAGTTCATGTGAGTTCCAAGGGAGGATACGCCCTAGGTTAGGAGATAGACAGGCGCCAAGTTTGGTTTGTCTCACTGCCCACACCGCGACAAAACCGATGTCAAGTGCTGTCCAACGTCCAAGTCTCGACTTCAAATTTTTCCAGGGGGTGCCTTAAGTGGTATAGCACATTTTTGGTATAGAACCCAAGTGGTTTTGGCGCCATTTTCAAAGTGAACACGGCTGGTCTTTGAATTAGGGTTAAAATGTGACTTAGAGGGAAATAGGGAGCTCTAGCTCTCTATCCACTTGGAGATTTGAATTGGGGTTTCTCCAGGGGCCTTTTTGCAATATTTCCCTCCTCTAATTGATGGTTATAATGTTGCTTAGGGTTTGGGTAAAAGTTACACATGCTTTACCCACTTGATCACTCTGTTTCCCCCCTTACTTAGGGTTTTGGAAAGTAGGGCTTTGGAGAGATCTAGGGCTCTTCTCCCCCTATTGTCCAAGATAGTAAGTGTGCAAGGATTTAGGGTAATGTTTCTTATGTCATGGGCAACTTGATTAGCACATGAGCCCCAAGGCTCTTATGTGCTGCCCTAAGCCTCTATCTTTTGTGATCACAGCTTCTAGTGCCCAAGTGGCTCTAGCCAGGGTAACACCTGGGTGTTACATTCCGGTGGGCGGCCCGGGGGCTGCTTGTCCTTCCGGAAAATGGCCTCAACCGCCTCCTGGCCAGAGGCGAACTTGGTGGCGATGTCCATCAGCTTGCTCGCCCTGGTGGGGGTCTTGCGACCCAGCTTGCTCACCAGGTCGCGGTAGGTGGTGCCGGCGAGGAACGCGCCGATGACATCTGAATCGGTGACGTTGGGCAGCTCTGTGCGCTGCTTCGAGAATCGCCGGATGTAGTCTCGGAGAGACTCTCCCGGCTGCTGGCGGCAGCTTCGGAGATCCCAGGAGTTCCCAGGGCGCACGTACGTGCCCTGGAAATTGTCAGCGAAGGCTTGGACCAGGTCGTCCCAGTTGGAGATCTGCCCCGGGGGCAGGTGCTCCAGCCAGGCTCGAGCGGTGTCGGAGAGGAACAGGGGGAGGTTGCGGATGATGAGGTTGTCATCGTCCGTTCCACCCAGTTGGCAGGCCAGCCGATAGTCCGCGAGCCACAGTTCCGGTCTCGTCTCCCCCGAGTACTTTGTGATAGTAGTCGGGGTTCGGAACCGGGTCGGGAACGGTGCCCGTCGTATGGCGCGGCTGAAAGCCTGCGGACCGGGTGGTTCGGGCGAAGGACTCCAATCCTCCCCGCTATCGTAGCGTCCTCCACGCCTGGGGTGGTAGCCTCGGCGTGCCTTGTCGTCGAGGTGGGCCCAACGGCTGTGATGATGGCGCTCGTTGCCGAGGCGACCCGGGGCCGCAGGCTCTATGTTGAGTGTGCGCCCGGAGTGGACCGAGGCTTCCCGCATGAATCGGGAAGTCACGGCGCGATGTTCCGAGGGGAACCCCTGCCTTCGGGAGGCAGAGCTTTCGGCCCGTCGGACCGCGGCGTCCTCCAGGAGATTCTTGAGCTCTCCCTGGATACGCCGCCCCTCGGTGGTTGATGGCTCCGGCATCGCGCGAAGGAGTAATGCCGCTGCAGCCAGGTTCTGGCCGACTCCACTAGAATCCGGCGGCGGCCTCACCCTGACGTCGTCGGCGATGCGGTGCTAGATGTCCTGGGGGAGATGACACGCTTCTCCGGCCGGGGGTTGGATCGCCCATTCCTGCCCGATGTCCCGGTGGATCGGCACAAGCGTTCCTGCTCCCTCGTCGAGCCTGGCCTGCCTCTCGTGGATTTGCTCGAGCTGTGGGTCAGGACCCCCCGCCGGGACGGGGACCACATCTAGCTCCCGAAGGATGTCAACGCGAGGCACGGGCCTAGGGGGATCACCGTTTTCCGGCATACCAAGATGGTTGCCTTCGCCGAGACCCCCTAGATCGACGTGGAAACATTCACGACTTGGGCTGCGGTCCTCATCGTCGAGGCCGCGGCTGCCGTCGGAACAGTCGGAAAGGCAGTAGTCACATGCGGTCATGAAGTCTCGCACGGTACTGGGGTTACCAAGTCCGGAGAAATCCCAACGGAGGTCGGGCTCGCCATCTTCCTCGGACCCCGAGGGCTTGTAGGTCGAGTCGGCCGTCAGTCGGTCCCAGGGTGACCGCACACGATACCCCAGAGGGTTTGGACTCGCCTCTATGAGAGTGCTCACCGAAGCAGAGTCGCTTGGTGGGTCGAGGCCGAATCCAAAAGACACGAGATGGGAATCGGTCGGTACCTTTCGGTCGACGGTCGGTGACGAGGTCGCGTCTGGGACTGACTGCACCGTTGTCTCAGGTACGAGGGTGACGCCCAGCGAGTCCTTCGTGAGCGTGCTAGCGTCGTGTGTTTGCTTGAGATTGGCGTGTTGCGGGGAGGCGGCGCTCGTCTTCGTCTCAGATGCGAGATTGATGCCCGACGCGCCCTCCGTTGGGGCGCCGGCGCCATCGACTCGCTCGACAGCCAACGAGGTGCTGCTTCCCTCTTGGCCTTGGTTGCCCCGCCTCCTCCTCCGTCGGCGGGGGAGGGGACGGGACGAGCACGAATGCCGTCCTTCCACCACGTGGGGAAGGCGTCGTCGATTTCCCCACCGGCGAGCGGGTTGTCGACCGCCATTGTCGCTGTCGCGTGGCGGGGGAAGGAGTATCATGTCGTAGCTGCCGTCGAGGGACATGAACTCAAGATTCCCGAAACGGAGCACCGTCCCGGGCTGGAAAGGTAGCTGGAGTCTGCCCATCTGGAGCTTGACGGGAAGCTGTTCGTCAACACGCAGCAGGCCCCTACCTGGCGCGCCAACTGTCGGTGTTTCGAAACCCGGGGGGTCCCTGGACCGACGAGTGAATTGTCGTCGCGTGCCCCAGCCCAGATGGGTCGACGCGAGGCGGAACGCGAAGGGGGGAAAAGGAGGCAGCTGGAGGGAGGCAGGCGTGAGAGAGTGGATCCCGCGGCCTTCGTGTTAGCCCCACGCCTAGGTCGGGTGCGCTTGCAGTAGGGGGATACAAGCGTCCATGCGGGAGTGGGAGCGAGCGGCCTTGCGCGAGCACCGTCCCGTCCTTCCCCGCGCGGGCCAACCCTCTGTAAGAGGGCCCTGGTCCTCCCTTTTATAGGCGTAAGGAGAGGATCCAGGTGTACAATGGGGGGTGTAGCAGAGTGCTATGTGTCTAGCGGAGGAGAGCTAGCGCCCTAAGTACATGCCATCATGGCAGCCGGAGAGGTCTTGGCACCCGATTCATGTGATGTCGTGGCCGTCGGAGGAGCGTTGGAGCCTGGCGGAAGGGCAGCTGTCGGGGTTGACGAGTCCTTGCTGACGTCCTCTTGCTTCCGTAAGGGGGCCGAGAGCCGCCGTCGTCACAGAGCGTGCGGGGCGCCATCATTGCCTATCTGGCGGAGCGAGCCAGATGGGACGCCGGTCTTGTTCCCCGTAGCCTGAGTCAGCTTAGGGTAGGGTAATGATGGCGCCTCCTGTCGACGTGGTCGGTCCGCGCCCTAGGTTGGGCGATGTGGAGGCTCCTCCGAGGTCGAGGTCGAGTCTGTCTTCCGTGGCCATGGTCGAGTCTGAGCCCCTGGGTCGGGCGAGGCGGAGACCATCGGCTGAGGCCAGGGCTGAGTCCGAGCCCTAGGGTCGGGCGAAGCGGAGTCCGCCGTCTTCCGGGGCTGAGCCCGAGTCCGAGCCCTGGGTCGGGCGGAGCGGAGTTCGCCGTCTTTCGGGGCTGAGCCCGAGTCCGAGCCCTGGGGTCGGGCGGAGCGGAGTTCGCCGTCTTCCGGGGCTGAGCCCGAGTCCGAGCCCTGGGTCGGGCGGAGCGGAGTTCGCCGTCTTCCGGGGCTGAGCCCGAGTCCGAGCCCTAGGTCGGGCAGAGCGGAGTTTGCCGTCTTCCAGGGCTGAGCCCGAGTCCGAGCCCTGAGTCGGGCGGAGCGGAGTTCGCCGTCTTCCGGGGCTGAGCCCGAGTCCGAGCCCTGGGGTCGGGCGAGGCGGAGTTTCCTATGATGCCCGAGGCCGGCCTTGGCTGTTGTCAGCCTCACTCTGTCGGGTGGCTCAGCAGTCGGAGCGGCGCAGGCGGCGCTGTCCTCTTGTCAGACCGGTCAGTAGAGCGGCGAAGTGACTGCGATCACTTCGGCTCTGTCGACTGGAGGGCGTGCGTCAGGATAAAGGTGTCAGGCCACCTTTGCATTAAACATCCCTGCGATTTGGTCGGTCGGCGTGGCGATGCGGCCAAGGTTGCTTCTCGGTGAAGACTGGGCCTCGGGTGAGCCGATAGTGTGCCCGTTGCTAGAGGGGGTCCTCGGGCGAGACGTAGGTTCTCCAGGGTCGGCTTCCCTTGCCCGAGGCTAGGCTCGGGTGAGGCACGATCGTGTCCCTTGAATGGACCGATCCTTGACTTAATCGCACCCATCAGGCCTTTGCAGCTTTGTGCTGATGGGGGTTACCAGCTGAGATTTAGGGGTCTTGAGGGTACCCCCACTACTACAGGGAACCTCTGTACAGGCGGTCCGGTTAGCCTCTACACAGGTGGTTCCAGGAACCGCTTGTGGTGCACCGACTGTGATGTAAAACAACATCACAGGCGGTCAATCAAAAACCGCCTATGATAGACACACATCACAGGCGGTCCGGTTTAAAAGAACCGCCTGTGATAGACACACATCACAGGCGGTCCGGTTTAAAAGAACCGCCTGTGTTAGCACACATTACAAGCGGTTTTAATTATAAGTCCGACTGTAAGCACACATAACAGAATTAATAACAGATTCAAATACAGAATTAATAACAGATTCAAACACAGATTCAAACACATATTCCATACACATATTCATCATACAAAGATTCCATACACAGATTCAAACAAGTTCTATAGCAGGTTCCATACACAGATTCATCCACATATCAAAAGTTCCATCATACCAAGATTTATACACATCAAGTTGCATAACAACTCAACATCTCAAAGTTCCATAGACAACTAAACATCTAAAGTTCCTAACTGAAGACCTAAACACTGTGTGATATTGTGTACAAACTTAGTTCTGGGAATTTTTGAAAATTTCCATTTACATTGTAAAATAGCCCTTGTTGATGAAGAACTTCACGGCGCATAAAGTAAAGCAAGTCTCTTACAACCTTAGCCACGCCGGTGGAAACCATATCTCTTTCTAACCATTCAGCATTGATCTTAGATTTAGGAACCTGCAATGAAAGCAAAAAGCAATCGGTGCTAAGAGTAATGTGATGAGCAACAATATAACATAAAAATTGCAACATAGACAATGATAGCGAACTTACATCCTCACGATTGACCATGTAATGGAAGGTGACACGACACCATTCGCATACATAATAACCGCACAGGACAGTACCCGGAGGTTGTTTGTCACCATATGGAAATAATGATATTGACAAATTAGGCTTGTCCTCTGGATGTTCGCCGCCAAGATCTTTCCAATAAAAACGGTATGCACTGCATATAAGAATAGCATTGTGAGATTAAGAATACATTTGTTAAGTTGTAATAAGTACAAGTGTGCAATAATAATCATACTTCTCTAAAATCTTTAAGAAGTCATTATACGTAGCCTTTTCCATTCTCAATGAGTCGAAGACCACGACTTTACCATCCTTTGGCCAGATCATGATACAAATGTAGTGGTCACTATATAGACATAGACGAAAACACATGTTAATATCACGATTGCCATAATTTATAGTTCAAAATTAAACCATGTCGATAACTTACTTAAAGTGGTGCGGAGCTATTATTAAGTCCTTGCCATGTTGTACATGATTATACATGGCTCGTCCAATGTATGCCGCCATTACCTTCATTTTCTTTCTCTGATTCTGTTTGACGGCTTTCTCAAATTCAGCATCGTCCAAGTCTTTGTATTCTTCTCCTTGCCTCAGAGCAACTACTTTGTAGCGAGCTTGGGATATCATCAACGGGTCAAGAAACCCTGTCTTAAGTTGTTTCTTCTTATCATCCATGTATTGCATCCTACGTGTAATAGTGTTAATCGTTAGACTCTCGTTTATGTGTGCGTGTACAAAACTAACAAATATGAAAGTTTAGAGGTACTTACAAGCAAAAGAGGGTTAAGTAGTTGGTTTCCATCCTTTGTCGGTGGTACAACGACCAGAGATCGTCAAAGAATAAATGCCGCACAGGATTTATATGATGATTGCTCCAAAATGCATCTTCTGGCACAACAAATGTGAATTCCTCGAGTTTGTATTTGTTGCTAGCCACCATGTACCACTCATGCATTCTAATCTCCGGAGTTGACAACTTAGAAAGTTGCACCGTCGTTAAGAACGGCCTCCCATTCACAAATTTAGGAGGAACATCCTCCTTCTTGTATACTGAGATATTGGTTTTAAGACGTAATGATTCTCGAGTATGAATCATTCCATCTTCTTCCCATACTTCGAAATTGTCTATTTGGGCCGACCGTGTGCCTACTCCATGAGATGCTGATACTGCTTTTGATTGATTAGTCATAACTCTCTGCAATTTATGCAGGTAGCGTGCCACTGATTCTGACGGTTTCTTGACATCGTCTGTGGCGATTCGCTTATGAATTTTCTTTGAAATAGTTGGCCCTTCAACATTGGTGCCAACCTTTGGTTCCTTTTTGATGTTGACGTCGACATTCTGAGGAACAATTTTGTCTACGTCCCCCTCGTCGAGTTCCTTCGCAAGAGGCGATATGATTGTTTCAACGATTTTTTTGGAGGTCGGTGTCATATCTTCCTGCACCATGGGGTGTGGAATGATCGAACTAGCTTTTTGTTGCATTGGTGTTGAATTCGGCTCATCACCAAACTTGATGTCGTGTCGATGCCAAAGAACCAACTCGTTCATTGCCTCCTGCAAAGTTATGATCCCCTCAACTGGAAAATCTATCTCCGAATCTTCACAACCACTGTCTGTGATTTCTAGAACTTGGACCACAGCATAGTGTGGCGGGACAGGATTGTCCTTGTAGTTAACAAGTCCTGGTTTTACCAAACCAGTAGCAGCTTGCTTTGTTTTTGTCCCAGATCGATTGATTGGAATATGAAGAAAGCAAGGCTTGTCCTCAACAATATCGTCTACAGGGTACTTGGTCAAGTCTTGCACAGATCCAACGCTGCTAGGGACTATAGGTGGACTCATGTGGCTTGGCTTGAGTTCAAATGATATGCATTCTGTTTTCTTCATTTTGTTCATCACGTCATTAATAGCCTTTTGTACCCTTTCATCAATAGTCTCTTCAAGGGTCCTTTTCGACTTCTCGTGTTTCCTATATGACGACGCATACTCTAGAAACGCCTCTCTCCAGGAAATCTTAGAAGAGATTCCCCGAGCCCGTCCAGTGTGTTCAGGATTGCCTAGTGCTGCAGTTAGTATGTCATTCTCCCTCCGAGGCTTAAATTCTCCTTTTTTCTCTTATCTGCATATTCTTGAATTTTTGTCGAAACTTCGCCTACCAATTCTGGATGCAAAAGTTTGTCGTCCTCACTCAAACCTGCTCGACCTAAGATCCAACGAATAGCTCTCTCATCGGTATCTTTTAATATTGGGTCCAAAGTGCCGTTAGTTATAGCTTCCTCGATAATCTTGTTCCACTGCACAACTTTATGGTGATATCCGCTTGACCCCAGGCGATGGGGGTGTTTGTTCATCTTCGCTCTCTGAGAATTAGTTTCGCCCAGTTCTTTGGCCTTCAGTTCGGTCTTCTGACGAACAAATTCCTCCCACTGAGCTTGAGTGATTTTCCCCATTTTCTTGGGCGGAGGAACCTTATTCTTCTTAACAAAGTCCCTATTCATCTCGGCCTTCCACCCATGAAACATCTTGGCCATAGCAGAGAGCATCGACTTCCTTACTGCATCCTCTGTGCCTTTTGGGAACTTGAATGACTCAGACAACTTAGCCCATAGCTTGTTGCGGGTGTCTTCATCTAAATCCTTCCATTTTTGAAGTGTGATTGGCACTATATCTCTAACAGTAGCCCCGCAGGAATTTCGAAACTTTGTAACCACGTCAAGTGGTTCTTCAGGAAACCCCTCTGCATTTAGTTTTGTTACATACATAACTGCACCTTCTTTCATCTGATTTGGACCTCGTCGCCCTCGTTTCCGATTATGTGAAACGGATGATTCAGGCATCGGAGCATCCTCCGTGTTTCGTGTAGAAGATGCATCCTCTTTCTTCTCTTCATTTGAAATCTATATAGTGAAAAAATTAATGGCCTTTCATATATGAACATTATTTTACAATATAGTCGGCATATTTCTATTTACCTCTTCATCATTGGGAATATAGTCGGCATCAAGCTCATCTGATGTTTTTTTCTTCCTTGGAGGTATAGGAGTACAAGGATTGTCGTCACTAGAACTATCCTCCCCGCTCCCTTCACCGGAGCTGCTCGTTGTCTGCCATTCAAGTTTGGTCGCGTCTTCATCAACTTTGTTAGACGCACCGGTGCAGACCACATCCATACTAGGCTGCTCGTTGTCTGCCATTCAAGCTGGTTCCATCGATAAAGGGATATACTGTTAGTCTGATATACTGGTTCCATCAATAAGGGAACTTGGAGAAAAGGTGATTCAAAAGAAATCGAGCCCAAACCCCCCTACGGGGCAGGATCGGGTCGGGAAGCAAGCTCGCAGATAGAAGGGCACTTTCCAATGCAGTTAGACAGAGAAGGCATGGCTGTGATGTTATAACGGGAGGTGGTAGACTACAGGGCTTAATCTCTTCTTGGGGTCCTTCAGCATTATAACATCACAGCCATGCTGAAGGACCCCAAGAAGAGATTAAGCCCTGTAGGACCCCAAGAAGAGATTAAGCCCTGTAGTCTACCACCTCTCGTTATTTGTGGGCTTCACCGAGGGCGGGAAACATTTGGTGACATCAAACGACCTTCGGGCTGGGGACGTCTGCGAGCTTGTTAAGGGGCCAGATGATGGTGAGCCGGTGTACTCTATCCGGATGTGTGGTCACAAAATTTAAAGCCGCCCCGGCTTCATCTGTGCGCTTCTCTTCTCTTATGTCGGCTACTAAGATCACTTAGCACCCCACCTAAGAGAAGAGAAGCACACACATGCAGCCGGGGCAGCTTTTAATTTTGTGACCACACATCCGGACATAGTACACCGGCTCAACATCGTCTGGCCTCTTAACAAGCTCGCAGACGTCTTCAGCCCGAAGGTCGTTTGCTATCACCAAATGTTTCCAGCCATCGGTGAAGCCCGCAAATAACGGGAGGTGGTAGACTACAGGGTTTAATCTCTTCTTGGGGTCCTTCAGCATTATAACATCACAGCCATGCTGAAGGACCCCAAGAAGAGATTAAGCCCTGTAGGACCCCAAGAAGAGATTAAGCCCTGTAGTCTACCACCTCTCGTTATTTGTGGGCTTCACCGAGGGCGGGAAACATTTGGTGACATCAAACGACCTTCGGGCTGGGGACGTCTGCGAGCTTGTTAAGGGGCCAGACGATGGTGAGCCGGTGTACTCTGTCCGGATGTGTGGTCACAAAATTTAAAGCCGCCCCGACTTCATCTGTGCGCTTCTCTTCTCTTATGTCGGCTACTAAGATCACTTAGCACCCCACCTAAGAGAAGAGAAGCGCACACATGCAGCCGGGGCAGCTTTAAATTTTGTGACCACACATCTGGACATAGTACACCGGCTCACCATCGTCTGGCCCCTTAACAAGCTCGCAGACGTCTTGAACCCGAAGGTCGTTTGCTATCACCAAATGTTTCCAGCCATCGGTGAAGCCCACAAATAACGGGAGGTGGTAGACTACAGGACTTAATCTCTTCTTGGGGTCCGCCAATTCAGGCATTCCGCCGATGCCATTCTCCATATAAGTCCCAAACAGAGAATAGGGATGAGGTAGTCAAGATTGTAGGCGCTAGTGCTCAACTACTAGCATCTATAGATATGGACACAAGTCCAAATTTGGTGCTACTCGGCACCATCGATATCACTAGAAAAAAAATACATCAAAGAGATCCACTTCCCAATAGTACTCGAAGATAGTTCATTGACTTGACACTCTCTAAGAGGTTCATACAAAATACATTCTCTCTAAGAGTGAAACCTACGATACTCATATCGTGTTGTTTAGGACTAAACATCAACAACCCCTTGACTGGTCGCTATCATACTCAATTCCAAAATATTTTTCCAATATGTCGGCTTGAGTAAGGAGATCTGGGCTTGGGAGTTCCTCCAAATCATCTGCAGCTTCATCATCTTCAGCATATTGCAGGGCTTCATCTTGAATAATTTTAGCCCTCTTGGAGTCAGCATACTTTTTGATGGACAGAGCACACTTCTCAAGCATGTCGCATACATCTCCAATTTGAAACAAAGTGGTCTTAAGTGTGTACACTGATTCCGGTTCACTAGTATCCACAACCCCATCAGTCACTAGACTGCGAATGATGTCAACATGTGTCTCGATGACTCGAACTGAGCTCTCAACCATGTCAAGTGGCTCTTTTTCCATCTCTAAAACTGAAAATGGCCAAGTCTCACAATCAAAATTGAGATCGCAACAAAGGCAGGGATCAGAGGGAAAACAAGGATGTGGCTTATAGGGCAAAAAGAGGGGTCCAAATAACATTGTCATGGCTATGAACAAGTCAAAGATGGGAGATAAGAACAAGTCTTATAACATAGGGTTGGGAAGCAAAGATAGGTAGTCAAAAAAACTAAGAAGGGAGATAAGAACAAGTCTTATAACATAGGGAGATAATAACATTGCCATGGCTATGTACTTCCATGATGTATGTGGCCATAAGCACTAAAAATAGACTTGTTGCCCCAATCACTATGGAGATTTTCTACCAAGAAGGGGTCCTAGTAGTTGCATCAACTATCCATGACAAAATTCTTCATAAGCATAATGACCAACATTTAATCACAAGGGATACAAGCTACTAAAGCAAAAATGGTGACCTTAACAAAATATGTAAGTGAAAACACCAATAATATAAGCATAATGACCAACATTAACAATATAAGATTAACAAGGCATGACTAGCAAAAACAAGTAATCAAGGCATGAATTTGTAACAAGTAATTAAGGCATGATCAAGGAGTGCACCGAGGGCTCGGAGATGGGCACGGCGGCGCACTTGGCGCTCGGGCTCGGCGGCGCTCGGGCTCGGGGACGAGGACGGGGACGGCGGCGCTTGGCCTCGGGGACGGGGACAGAGGCGCTCGGGCTCAGAGATGGAGACGGCGACGCTCGGACTCGGAGATGGAGACGGCGACGCTCGGGCTCGGAGATGGGGACGGGGACGGCGGAGTTGGGCTCGGGGACGGCGCGGCCTGGCGGGCGCCTAGCTCGGAGACGGTGGCGCTTGGGCTCGGGCTCGGCGACGGCGTGGCGGGCGCTCATGGCTCGGAGACGGGGACGGGAACGGCGGCGCAGCAGCCTGGCGGCGTAGTATCAGCTCCGGGCGAAACCTAAACCCTAAGCCACCGTACCGAGGCTTTTATATAGTAAACACATCACAGGCAGATTTTTAGAAAAACCGCTTGTGATGTATAACATCACAAGCGCTTTTCTATTCCGACCGTCTGTGATATGTAAACTTCACAGGCGGTCCAAATAGAAAACCGCTTGTGATGTTATACATCACAAGCGGTTTTTCTAAAAATCCGCCTGTGATGTGTATGTAGTATAAAAGGCTCAGTGGTTCCAGCGCAGGAACCCTAACTTCCGGAGCCCGACGCCGCTAGGCTGCGCACTACTGTAGCGGCGGCGGATTTTTTTGATCTACGGGGAGAAGGTTTTGTTTTTGATTTTCGGGCTTGATTTCAAGAGTTTATGCATATATATGATCTCCGTTTGTTTTCTTTCTCATTTTGATACGATTTTTTGCCTCAATTTTGTAATATAGACCGGAATTGAAGAAAAACTCAGGAATTCCAAGATTTGGACTTGTAGTTGATCTAATTTAAAGATTTTTTTTGAAGAGTTGTCTCACCTCAAGGTACCTATATTGCTGCAATCTTGTTTCATTTTCATGCACATTAATTCATTCATGATTTAGGGATTAAATTCAATTAATTAGGGATATTTTAAAAAAATTTTGTCTCATGTGCTAGGTACATCTCGATATGATCTTGTTTCACTTTCATGAACATTTATTTTTTCATGTTACATCTCGATATTGACGTTAATCAATATAGGGATAGGTAATGGACCGAGGTTGGATGTACAATGTGCCAAGACCACATCCGTCGTACATTCGAAATTTGAGAAGCTTTATTGAAGCGGCCAACAAGCACGCGAATTTGCGAAAGAGCAAGGAGATATTATGTCCGTGCATCGATTGTGATAATAAGATAGCTTGGAGAGATATAGGAGTAATCCAATCACATCTGCTAAAAAGAGGGTTTAAAAACAATTACACGATATGGTCAGAACATGGTGAGTTGGATCCGTATGAAGTGCCTGGTAATGACGAGAGAGTTGTCAGAATTTTAGATCTTAAAGTTGATGGTAAAGTGGATAATGTGGATGCTAATCAAGATTTTGAAGAATTTGATTGTGAAGAGATGTTGCGCCATATGGAACCAGAAATGTTAAGTTCTGTGGGATCGCAGAAAGGGCTATCTAAAATGGAGGGACTGGAAAGTGCCTCAAAAGAACCTTTATATGATGAATCAAAGGGTTGTGACAAAGAGTTTACTACACTGCGTACAGTTCTAGAACTTCTGAACTTCTAGAACTTTTGACCTACATGGACAGAAGACCACATATTTTGGATTCATAGAGGAAATATGGGAACTTGATTATGGCCCAAGCATGAAAATACCCTTATTTAAGTGCTAATGGGTACAACATCCCGTGGGGGTGATAGTGGATAACTACGGACTCACACTGGTAGACTTAAAGAAAGTAGGATATAAAGATGACCCGTGGGTTGTCGCCGAATGTGTTGCACAAGTGTTCTATGTACTCGATCCAGCAGATGAGAAGATGCATGTAGTTATTTCTGGAAAGCAAAAATTGTTGGAGTTGAGAATGTGGGAGACCAAGATGAGGAATACAATAAGTATGAAGAGATGTTCGTCTTTAACGGTCCAGAGAGAATCAAGCGTGTGGAAAAGAAAATTGATAAGAACTTAAAGCCATACATGCGGAAAAATGGTAGTTCATGAAAAATTGTATGAATCAAATTGTATTTGTTATCATGTATGATCGACTATGAATTGTGGTTGCCAATTAATTTAAAATCTCTCTAGTTATCTATGTGTGCTTTTATAATTCATTTAAATTGTATTTGCATATTATTGTTAAAAATTAAATATTAATTCATTTAAATTGTATTTGCATATTTCTGTTAAAAATTAAAATTATTTTCATATTTAAATTGTATTTTTATATTTTTACAATCACAGGCGGTTTTGTCTTAGGGTCCGCTTGTGAAAATGATAGAGCACCATAGGCGGTCCTAAACAAAAACCGCTTGTGATACTATTGCATCACAAGCGTACTGAACCGCCTGGGACATCATAGGCGGTTTTCTAAGCGAACCGCCTGTGATGTAAAAATCCTACCGCTTGTATAGAGCCAAATTGTACTAGTGCCCTAATTATGGTCCCCGACACTATCGACCTTACATCCAGCATAGTCGGAGTCTGAATATCCAATCAAGTCAAAGTTAGACCCCTTTGGATACCAGATCTCGAAGCAAGGCGTAGCGACTAAATATCTAAGAATTCGCTTCACGGCCACTAAGTGACACTCCCTTGGATCGGATTAAAATCTAGCACACATGCATACGCTAAGCATAATATCCGGTCTACTAGCACATAAGTAAAGTAAAGACCCTATCATTGATTGGTATGCCTTTTGATCAACGGACTTACCTCCTTTGTTGAAGTCGGTGTGTCTGTCGGTTCCCATTGGAGTCTTCGCGGGCTTGGCGTCCTTCATCCCAAACCGCTTCAGCAAGTCTTGTGTGTACTTCGTTTGGTAGATGAAGGTGCCGTCCTTGAGTTGCTTCACTTGGAACCCAAGGAAGTAGTTCAACTCGTCCATCATCGACATCTCGAATTTCTGAGTCATCACCCTGCTAAACTCTTCACAAAACTTTTGGTTAGTAGAACCAAATATTATGTCATCGACATAAATTTGGCACACAAATAAGTCACCATCACAAGTCTTAGTGAATAAAGTTGGATCGGCTTTCCCAACCTTGAAAGCATTAGCAATTAAAAAGTCTCTAAGGCATTCATACCATGCTCTTGGGGCTTGCTTAAGTCCATAGAGCGCCTTAGAGAGCTTACATACGTGGTCGGGGTACCGTTCATCCTCGAAGCCAGGGGGTTGCTCCACGTACACCTCCTCCTTGATTGGCCCGTTGAGGAAAGCGCTCTTTACATCCATTTGGAACAACCTGAAAGAATGGTGAGCTGCATATGCTAGCAAAATACGAATGGATTCTAGCTTAGCCACAGGAGCAAAAGTCTCCTCAAAGTCCAAACCTGTGACTTGGGCATAACCTTTTGCCACAAGTCGAGCCTTGTTCCTTGTCACCACCCCGTGCTCGTCTTGTTTGTTGCAGAACACCCACTTGGTTCCCACAACATTTTTCTTAGGACGAGGCACCAGTGTCCAAACTTCATTTCTCTTGAAATTATTGAGCTCCTCCTGCATGGCCAACACCCAGTCCGGATCTAGCAAGGCCTCTTCTACCCTGAAAGGCTCAATAGAAGAGACAAAGGAGTAATGCTCACAAAAATTAACTAATCTAGAACGAGTAGTTACTCCCTTGCTAATGTCACCCAAAATTTGGTCGACGGGATGATTCCTTTGAATCGTCGCTCGAACTTGGGTTGGAGGTGCCGGTTGTGCTTCTTCCTCCACCACATGGTCATCTTGTGCTCCCCCTTGATCACACGCCTCTTCTTGATGAACCTGTTCATCGTCTTGAGTTGGGGGATGCACCATTGTTGAGGAAGACGGTTGATCTTGCTCCTCGAGTTCCTGTGGTCGCACATCGCCAATTGCCATGGAGCGTATCGCGGCCGCTGGAACGTCTCCTTCATCTACACCATCAAGATCAACAACTTGCTCTCTAGGAGAGCCATTAGTCTCATCAAATACAACGTCGCTAGAGACTTCAACCAAACCCGATGATTTGTTGAAGACTCTATACGCCTTTGTATTTGAGTCATAACCTAACAAAAACCCTTCTACAGCTTTGGGAGCAAACTTAGAATTTCTACCTTTCATAACTAGAATATAACATTTGCTCCCAAATACACGAAAGTAAGACACATTGGGTTTGTTACCGGTTAGAAGCTCATACGAAGTCTTCTTGAGGAGGCGGTGAAGGTAGACCCGGTTGATGGTGTGGCAAGCCGTGTTTACGGCTTCCGACCAAAACCGCTCGGGGGTCTTGAACTCTCCAAGCATCGTCCTTGCCATGTCTATGAGCGCCATGTTCTTCCTCTCTACCACACCATTTTGCTGTGGTGTGTAGGGAGCGGAGAACTCGTGCTTGATCCCTTCCTCCTCAAGGTACTCCTCCACTTGAAGGTTCTTGAATTCGGACCCGTTGTCGCTCCTTATCTTCTTCACCTTGAGCTCAAACTTATTTTGAGCTCTCCTTAGGAAGCGCTTGAGGGTCCCATGGGTTTCAGATTTATCCTGCAAAAAGAATACCCAAGTGAAGCGGGAAAACCATCAACTATAACAAGACCATACTTACTTCCTCCTATGCTTAGATAGGCGACGGGTCCCAAGAGGTTCATATGAAGCATCTCCAAATGTCTTGATGTGGTCATCACATTTTTGGTATGATGAGAGCTTCCCACCTGTTTACCTGCTTGACAAGCTGCACAAGGTCTATCTTTTTCGAAAGTTACATTAGTTAGACCTATCACGTGTTCTCCCTTTAGAAGCTTGTGAAGGTTCTTCATCCCCACATGTGCTAAGCGGCGATGCCACAGCCAGCCCATGCTAGTCTTAGCAATTAAGCATGCATCTAGATCGGCCTCCTCTTTTGCAAAATCAACTAAATAAAGTTTGCCGTCTAGTACACCCTTAAAAGCCAATGAACCATCACTTCTTCTAAAGACAGACACATCTACATTTGTGAATAAACAGTTATATCCCATATTACAGAGTTGACTCACAGACAACAAGTTATATCCAAGCGACTCAACTAAGAACACATTAGAAATAGAGTGCTCGGATGAAATAGCAATTTTTCCTAACCCTTTCACCTTGCCTTGGTTCCCATCACCGAATATTATTGAATCTTGGGGATCCTTGTTCTTGACGTAGGAAGAGAACATCCTCTTTTCCCCCGTCATGTGGTTTGTGCATCCGTTGTCGATAATCCAGCTTGTACCCCCGGATGCATAAACCTGCAAGGCAAATTTAGGCTTGGGTTTTAGGTACCCAACTCTTGTTGGGTCCTACAAGGTTAGTCACAATGGCCTTAGGGACCCAAATGCAAGTTTTATCTCCCTTGCATCTTGCCCCTAACTTCCTAGCAATTACCTTCTTATCCTTTCTACAAATAGCAAAGGAAGCATTGCAAGCATAGTAAATTGTAGAAGGTTCATTCATTACTTTCCTAGGAACATGAACAACATTTTTTCTAGGCATAGCATTTTTCCTAGCAACATTTCTATCATGCATAATAGAAGAACTAGAAGCAACCATGGCATGAGAATCAAAAGCATCATAACTTCTAAAAGCATTCCTAGAATGTCTCCTATCATGATACATGAAAGCATGGTTCTTATGAGCACTACTAGCCATAGGGGCCTTCCCTTTCTCCTTGGCGGAGATGGAAGCCTTATGGCTTGTTAAGTTCTTGACTTCCCTCTTGAAGCCAAGACTATCCTTAATTGAGGGGTGTCTACCAATCGTGTAGGCATCCCTTGCAAATTTTATTTTATCAAATTCACTCTTGCTAGTCTTAAGTTGGGCATTAAGACTAGCTACTTCATCATTCAATTTAGAAATTGAAACTAGGTGTTTACTACAAGCATCAACATCAAAATCTTTACACCTATTGCAAATTGTAACATGTTCTACACAAGATGTTGATTTATTTGCTATTTCCAACTTAGCATTCAAATCATCATTTATGCTCTTTAAGCTAGAAATAGAGTCATGGCATGTAGACAATTCACAAGAAAGCATTTCATTCCTTTT
Organism: Zea luxurians; assembly: GCA_029449295.1. Lineage (NCBI taxonomy): Eukaryota > Viridiplantae > Streptophyta > Magnoliopsida > Poales > Poaceae > Zea > Zea luxurians. Next base: position 29,959,227 of record JAOPSE010000001.1, on the reverse strand, counting down.
AATTTCTAAAGCAAGGGATTTTTGTGCCTCTACAAACTTATCATGTTCTTCATACAAAAGATCCTCTTGCTTTTCTAATAATCTATTCTTCTCATTCAAGGCATCAATCAACTCATTAATCTTATCAACCTTAGTTCTATCTAAGCCCTTGAATAAACATGAATAGTCTATTTCATCATCGCTAGATTCTTCATCACTTGAGGAAGCGTAAGTACTAGTATTATGAGTGCTTACCTTCTTTTCCCTTGCCATGAGGCAAGTGTAATGCTCATTAGGGAAGAGGGATGACTTGTTGAAGGCGGTGGCGGTGAGTCCTTCATTGTCGGAGTCGGACGACGAACAATCCGAGTCCCACTCCTTGCCAAGGTGTGCCTCGCCCTTAGCCTTCTTGTAAGGCTTCTTCTTTTCCCTCTTGTTCCCTTGTTCCTAGTCACTATCATTATCGGGACAATTAGCGATAAAATGACCAATCTTACCACATTTGAAGCATGAGCGCTTCCCCTTCGTCTTGTTCTTGTTAGGCTGCCCCTTGCGACCCTTTAGCGCCGTCTTGAAGCGCTTGATGATGAGGGCCATCTCTTCATCATTAAGCCCGGTCGCCTCAACTTGAGCCACCTTGCTAGGTAGCGCCTCCTTGCTCCTCGTTGCCTTGAGAGCAATAGTTTGAGGCTCTTGGATTGGGCCATTCAATGCATCGTCGACGTATCTTGCCTCCTTGATCATCATCCGCCCGCTTACAAACTTTCCAAGGATCTCCTCGGGCGTCATCTTCGTGTACCTAGGATTCTCACGAATATTGTTCACAAGATGTGGATCAAGGACGGTAAAGGACCTTAGCATTAGGCGGACGACGTCGTGGTCCGTCCATCGCGTGCTTCCATAGCTCCTTATTTTGTTGACAAGGGTCTTGAGCCGGTTGTACGTTTGGGTTGGCTCCTCGCCCCTGATCATTGCGAATCTCCCAAGTTCGCCTTCCACCAATTCCATCTTGGTGAGCATGGTGACGTCGTTCCCCTCATGTGAGATCTTGAGGGTGTCCCAGATCTGCTTGGCGTTATCCAAGCCGCTCACCTTATGGTATTCGTCCCTGCACAAAGAAGCTAGAAGAACAGTAGTAGCTTGTGCATTTTTGTGAATTTGCTCGTTTATGAACATGGGACTATCAGTACTATCAAATTTCATTCCACTCTCTACTATCTCCCATATGCTTGGATGGAGAGAACAAGTGACTACGCATTTTGTGACTCCAAAATCCGTAGTCCTCCCCATCAAAGTGTGGAGGCTTGCCAAGAGGAATGGAAAGCAAATGTGCATTTGAGCTATACGGAATACGAGAATAATCGAAAGAGAAGTTTGAATTAACCGTCTTCTTTTTCTCGTAGTCGTTGTCATCGTCCTTTTGGGAAGAGGAAGATTCGTTGTTGTCGTTGTAGTAGACGATCTCCTTGATGCGCCTTGTCTTCTTCTTCTTCCCATCTTTTCGTTTGTGGCCCGAGCCCGAGTCGGTAGGCTTGTCATCTTTCGGCTCGTTGACGAAAGACTCCTTCTCCTTATCATTGATCATAATCCCCTTGCCCTTAGGATCCATCTCTTCGGGCGATTAGTCCCTTCGTGAAGAGAACGGCTCCGATACCAATTGAGAGCACCTAGAGGGGGGTGAATAGGTGATCCTGTAAAACTTGAAACTTAGCGCCACAAAATCTTGATTAGGAGTTAGCACCAATAAGGCCAAGTGGCTAGAGAGGAGTTCTTGCAAAACACAATAACCACAAGAGGATCAACACAGATAGACACAGTGGTTTATCCCGTGGTTCGGCTAAGTACAAAACTTGCCTACTCCACATTGTGGCGTCCCAACGGACGAGGGTTGCAATCAACCCCTCTCAAGCGGTCCAAAGACCCACTTGAATACCACGGTGTTTTGCTTTGTTTACTATATCCCGCTCGCGAGGAATCTCCACAACTTGGAGTCTCTCGCCCTTACACTTTGATGTTCACAAAGAAGCACGGAGTAAGGGAGGGATGAGCAACGCACACGAGACACAAAATCACAGCAAATACACACACGCAAGACCTAGACTTGAGCTCAAAAGAATATCACGAGGTTCTCACTAGAACGGAGCTCAAATCACTAAGAATGTCGAACAAGTGCGCAAGAATGAAGCATGAGTGATCAACAACGCTCAAAGGATGCTTGGTGTCCTCCTCCATGCGCCTAGGGGGTCCCTTTTATAGCCCCAAGGCAGCTAGGAGCCGTTGAGAGCATTCCAGGAAGGCAATTCTTGCCTTCAGTCACCTGGCGCACCGGACAGTTCGGTGCACCACTGGACCACTGTCCGGTGCGGATCTCTTTCCTTATTTGGCGAAGCCGACCATTGCAGACTCAGAGCCATTGGCGCACTGGACACTGTCCGGTGCACACCAGACGGTCCGGTGCCCCCTTCTAGAAGTTGGCTTGGCCACGTGTCCCGCGCAGATCGCGCGGCCGACCGTTGGCCCGGCCGACTGTTGGCTCACCGGATAGTCCGGTGCACCACCGGACAGTCCGGTGCACCACCGGACAGTCCGGTGATTTATAGCCGTACGCCGTTAATCACATCCCGAGAGCGACGACTTCGCCTGTGAATGGCTCACCGGACAGTCCGGTGCACCACCGGACAGTCCGGTGATTTATAGTCGTACACCGCCGTCGAAGTCCCGAGAGTAGGAAGTTCGCCAAAGCCAGCCTGGCGCACCGGACACTGTCCGGTGCACCACCGGACAGTCCGGTGCACCCAGACTGAGCAGACTTTGGCTGAACAAGCCAAGTCATCTCCAAATTGATTTCTCCTGTTTCCAGCACTTAGACACAATACATTAGTTCTCAAAACAATGTACTAAGTCTAGAAACATACCTTTACTCTTGATTTGCACTTTGTCAATCAATTGGCATAGATTTTCACTTAAGCACTTGTGTTGGCACTCAATCACCAAAATACTTAGAAATGGCCCAAGGGCACATTTCCCTTTCAACATCAAGACCTTTGGAGTTGCTTCATATGGACCTCTTCGAACCCGTCGCATATCTAAGCATAGGAGGAAGTAAGTATGGTCTTGTTATAGTTGATGATTTTTCCCGCTTCACTTGGGTATTCTTTTTGCAGGATAAATCTGAAACCCAAGGGACCCTCAAGCGCTTCCTAAGAAGAGCTCAATATGAGTTTGAGCTCAAGGTGAAGAAGATAAGGAGCGACAACGGGTCTGAGTTCAAGAACCTTCAAGTGGAGCAGTACCTTGAGGAGGAAGGGATCAAGCACGAGTACTCCGCTCCCTACACACCACATCAAAATGGTGTGGTAGAGAGGAAGAACAGGATGCTCATAGACATGGCGAGGACGATGCTTGGAGAGTTCAAGACCCCCGAGCGATTTTGGTCGGAAGCCGCGAACACGGCTTGCCACGCCATCAACCGGGTCTACCTTCACCGCCTCCTCGAGAAGACTTCGTATGAGCTTCTAACCGGTAACAAACCCAATGTGTCTTACTTTCGTGTATTTGGGAGCAAATGCTATATTCTAGTGAAGAAAGGTAGAAATTCTAAGTCTGCTCCCAAAGCTGTAGAAGGGTTTTTGTTAGGTTATGACTCAAATACAAAGGCGTATAGAGTCTTCAACAAATCATCGGGTTTGGTTGAAGTCTCTAGCGACGTTGTATTTGATGAGACTAATGGCTCTCCAAGAGAGCAAGTTGTTGATCTTGATGATGTAGATGAAGAAGACGTTCCAACGGCCGCAATACGCACCATGGGAACAAAAGGAGCAAGATCAACCCTCTTCCTCAACAATGGTGCATCCCCCAACTCAAGACGATGAACAGGTTCATCAAGAAGAGGCGTGTGATCAAGGGGGGGCACAAGATGATCATGTGATGGAGGAAGAAGCACAACAGGCACCTCCAACCCAAGTTCGAGCGACGATTCAAAGGAATCATCCCGTTGACCAAATTTTGGGTGACATTAGCAAGGGAGTAACCACTCGTTCTAGATTAGTTAATTTTTGTGAGCATTACTCCTTTGTCTCTTCTATTGAGCCTTTCAGGGTAGAAGAGGCCTTGCTAGATCTGGACTGGGTGTTGGCTATGCAAGAATAGCTCAACAATTTCAAGAGAAATGAAGTTTGGACACTGGTGCCTCATCCCAAGCAAAATGTTGTGGGAACCAAGTGGGTGTTCCGCAAGAAACAAGACGAGCACGGGGTGGTGACAAGGAACAAGGCTCGACTTGTGGCAAAAGGTTATGCCCAAGTCGTAGGTTTGGACTTTGAGGAGACTTTTGCTCCTGTGGCTAAGCTAGAGTCCATTCGTATTTTGCTAGCATATGCCGCTCACCATTCTTTCAGGTTGTTCCAAATGGATGTGAAGAGCGCTTTCCTCAACGGGCTAATCAAGGAGGAGGTGTACGTGGAGCAACCCCCTGGCTTCGAGGATAAACGGTACCCCGACCACGTATGTAAGCTCTCTAAGGCGCTCTATGGACTTAAGCAAGCCCCAAGAGCATGGTATGAATGCCTTAGAGACTCTTTAATTGCTAATGCTTTCAAGGTTGGGAAAGCCGATCCAACTTTATTCACTAAGACTTGTGATGGTGATTTATTTGTGTGCTAAATTTATGTCGATGACATAATATTTGGTTCTACTAACCAAAAGTCTTGTGAAGAGTTTAGCAGGGTGATGACTCAGAAATTCGAGATGTCGATGATGGGCGAGTTGAACTACTTCCTTGGGTTCCAAGTGAAGCAACTCAAGGACGGCAACTTCATCTCCCAAACGAAGTACACGCAAGACTTGCTAAAGCGGTTTGGGATGAAGGATGCCAAGCCCGCAAAGACTCCGATGGGAACTGACGGACACGTCGAGCTCAACAAAGGAGGTAAGTCTGTTGATCAAAAAGCATACCGGTCCATGATAGGTTCTTTGCTTTATTTATGCGCTAGTAGACCGGATATTATGCTTAGTGTATGCATGTGTGCTAGATTTCAATCCGATCCAAGGGAGTGTCACTTAGTGGCTGTGAACCGAATTCTTAGATATTTAGTCGCTACGCCTTGCTTCGGGATCTGGTATCCAAAGGGTCTACCTTTGACTTAATTGGATATTCAGACTCCGATTATGCTGGATGTAAGGTCGATAGGAAGAGTACATCAGGGACGTGCCAATTCTTAGGAAGGTCCCTGGTGTCATGGAGTTCTAAGAAACAAACCTCTGTTGCCCTATCCACCGCTGAGGCCGAGTATGTTGCCGCAGGACAGTGTTGCGCGCAACTACTTTGGATGAGGCAAACCCTTCGGGACTTTGGCTACAATCTGAGCAAAGTCCCACTCCTATGTGATAATGAGAGTGATATCCGCATAGCAGACAATCCTGTTGAGCACAGCCGCACAAAGCACATTAACATCCGGCATCACTTTTTGAGAGACCACCAGTAAAAGGGAGATATCGAAGTGTTTTATATTAGCACCGAGAACCAGCTAGTCGATATCTTTACCAAGCCTTTAGATGAGAAGACCTTTTGCAGGCTGCGTAGTGAACTAAATGTCTTAGATTCGCAGAACTTGGATTGATTTATAGCATACATGTGTTTATGCCTTTGATCATGTTCTTTATGCATTTTGTTGTTTACTTATGGTGCTCAAGTTGTACAAACACTCCCCGGACCTCACAAGTCCTTTTGCAAGTGATGCACATATTTATGGGGAGATGTGCTACAACTTGACCCTTTGAGACTAACCGTGTGCTTGAGTTTGCTTGATTTAGTCTCAAAGGTGGATTGAAAGGGAAAGGTGGACTTGGACCATGCAAGACTTCCACTGCACTCCGATGAGAGGGTAACTCACTCCAAGTCCATCTCAATATCCTTATTGCCTTGGTACTCTTATTTGAAAATTTTGGTGAGGCAATGGGGTTTAAGGGCCAAGATTGATCCCGTTTTGGTGCTTGATGCCAAAGGGGGAGAAAATAAGGCCAAAGCAATCAATGGATCAACTACCACTTGAGAATTTTGGAAAGAGTAGAATAGAGATTTTGGTTTGTCAAAACTCCCTTGTTGTCTCTTCTGTCAAAAGTTGGCTTCTTTTGGGGAGAATAGTTGATTATGGGAAAAAGGGGGAGTTTTTGAAATCTTTGATCAATTTCTCTTGGAACAACTCTCTTTATATCTAAACAAGTGTGTTTGACTTAGAGATAGGAAATTGAGTTTGATTTACAAAACCAAGTGGTGGCAAAGAATGATCCAAATATGCCAAATTTGAATCAAAACAAATTTGTGTTTTCAGTTGCATTGATGTTGCACTTCTTTTAGTTGCTTTTTGTTGTGTTGGCATAAATCACCAAAAAGGGGGAGATTGAAAGGGAAATGTGCCCTTGGACCATTTCTAAGTATTTTGGTGATTGAGTGCCAACACAAGTGGACTTGTGGTAATCTATGCAAAGTGATGGACAAAGTGCAAATCAAGTCTAAAGGTATGTATCTAGACTTAGTACATTGTTTTAAGAACTAATGTATTGTGTCTAAGTGCTGGAAACAGGAGAAATCACTTTGGAATAGAGATGGCTTTGTTCAGCCAAAGTCTGCGCAGTCTGGGTGCAGCGGACTGTCTGGTGCGCCAGGCTGGCGACTGTCAACTGGCTGCTCTCGGGAAGCGATTAACGACGTACGGCTATAAATCACCAGACTGTCCGGTGAGGCACCGGACTGTCCGGTGAGCCATTCACATGCGAAGTCGTCGCTCTCGAAAAGCGATTAACAGCGTACGACTATAATTCACCAGACTGTCCGGTGAGGCACCGGACTGTCCGGTGAGCCAACGCGTGGCCGAGCCAACGGTCAGAAGGGGGCACCGGACTGTCCGGTGTGCACCGGACAGTGTCCGGTGCGCCAACGGCTCTGGATCTTCAACGGTCGACTGCGCCACAAAAGGAAAGAAATCCGCACCGGACAGTGTCCGGTGGTGCACCGTACTGTCCGGTGCGCCAAGCGACAGAAGGCAAGAATTGCCTTCCTGGAATGCTCTCAACGGCTCCTAGCTGCCTTGGGGCTATAAAAGAGACCCCTAGGCGCATGGAGGAGTACACCAAGCATTCTCTAAGCATTCCTAAGCACCAAGACTTCAATTCCGCGCATTCGATTCTTTGTGATAGCAACTAGAGCTCCGTTTGAGTAGAGAACTCTCTGAGTTGTGTTGAGAGCTCGTGTTGTGACTTGTGTGCATGTGTTTCTCTAATTTTGTGTCTTGTGTGCGTTGCTCATCCCATCCTTACTTCCGTGCCTCTTTGTGAACATCTTTGTAAGGGCGAGAGGCTCCAAGTTGTGGAGATTCCTCGCAAACGGGATATAGTAAAGTGAAAGCAAAACACCGTGGTATTCAAGTGGGTCTTTGGACCGCTTGAGAGGGGTTGAGTGCAACCCTCGTCCGTTGGGATGCCACAACGTAGAGTAGGCAAGTATTGGACTTGGCCGAACCACGGGACAAAACCACTGTGCCATCTCTGTGTTGATCTCTTTGTGGTTATTGTGTTTTGCTAAGACTCATCTCTAGCCACTTGGCCTTATTGTGCTAACTCCTAATCAAGTTTTTGTGGCACTAAGTTTCAAGTTTTACAGGATCACCTATTCACCCCCCCCCCCCCTCTAGGTGCTCTCAGTACCAGCTCTAGCTCCAGCGCTAGTCTCAGGCTCTGTAGTCAGATCCTTCCAATGCACTAGCGTCTGAGTTAGCACCAGCTCTAGCCTCTACAGCAGATCTTGGATCCGAGACTAACTCTGATACTGTTCCAAACTTTGCATTGACTGCTCACCCTCTCCCTGATGTGTTTCTCCCTCCTTCCTCTGGTCTCTAGGTTAGAGTGACCCTTTTGGTGCTTGACGCCAAAGGGGTGAGATGAGAGTTGTGATAGCTAGGGGGAGTTAGATGAGAGAGACATTGTCTTTTGTTGTATTATATGCATGATACTATCTCTTGTGACTCTCATTTTTGTGTGCCCCACAAACTTAATGATATGCTCTCAGGATCTTCCGACGACTGGGTGTTTGATTATATGTTTTCACTTGCTTACTTCGCTAGTCATGCAACTCTTATTCATGAATTTTATTCATATTCTCTAAACAGGGTTTTATGTCATGTATGTGCTCATACTTTCTATACCCTATACATGATTATCTTTTGTCAACTTGTTGAATATCACTAACAATCTTCAAATGTTGATAGAACTTAAACAAAACTCTCTCACACTCTTTTAGGGTTGTCATCAATCACCAAAAAGGGGGTGATTGAAAGCATCTAGGCCCCTAGATGGTTTTAATGATTTGTGACTAACATGTGTTTTGCAAAGAAAATGGTAAATTAGGTCACAACGTAGGAAGTTGTGCTCCAATGGTTGAAAACAAACCCTTAGATGAGAACATGAAGCGACAGTTGAAAAAGGTGAATCAAAAGATGAAGGTCTTCATATCCTAAGTGTCAAAGAAGTTGTGGGACACTTGGTATAGAGTTAGGACTTTTATTTTTTACTTTAGTCGTACTATAAAGAGGGGTTGTGGATGAGTAGTTTGACCAAGAGATAACTAGTGTAGTGTTGGTGCATGTTCACACTCAAAACTAGTGCTAGGTGTCACTCAAGATCTCACACAAGTTGGAATTGAAATTAGTTTAGCAAAACCCAAGGAAAAGTAGAGTGTTGCTGCCCTAGGGGCACCGAACTATCCGGTGTGCAACGAACTGTCCGGTGGTGCCCTGGGTAGCCGGCCGGGGATCACCCAAGAGCAAACCGAGAGCGCCTGAGAGAAGGCACTTAGCGCTAGCCGCTTTTTAAAGAGGCACCAGACTATCCAGTGTGCACCAGACAGTCATTGTGTTGTGTCCGATGTGCCTCTGAGCAACGGCTAGTTATCAGAACTAGCCATTGGGAGCGCACCATTGGCGCACCAGACTGTCCGGTGCGCCCATGCGCAGAACACATGGTAACGACTAGTTTGGGGTGGTTAGGCTATTTATACCTCCTCCATCTTCCATATTTATTGTCTTGCTGCCCCAACCAACAAGTATTCATTGCTAGAGCATTGCAAGTCCACAAAGTCTAGTGAGGTGATTAACAAAATCATTATTCCATGTTAGGACCTCATTAGTGCACATGAGAGTCATCTAAAGCACACAATGCATTCATTAGGCTTCTCTTGGTCAAGTGGAAGTCTATGATTTATTACTCTAGGTGATCGGCGTCACCTAAATGGCTCGGTGGCGATTGGAGTTCGATGATCACCCTGAAGGATTTGTTGGTGACCCGACTCGGTGATTGTACGCGGTCGTGGGGGATCCACCGCGCCGAAGAGGCAAAGGATCATCTCATAGTGAGAACTTGGTTCTTGTGAGAACCAAGAGGGAGCGGTACCCTTGCACGGGTGCTCCAATAACGACTAGTGGAGAGTGTCGACTCTTCGATACCTCGAGAAAAATTGGAGGAGTTTTCTTGTCCTTACTTTACATTCTACATTTACTTTGAGCTATTTACTTTATGTATTTGCTTTGCTAGTATTTGCCATGATGACTTAGGGTTTGTTTACCGTTTCATAACTTTTATATTCTAGCTAGTAGATTGGGTGAAGTTGGGCTCTTGTTTAGGGTTTAATCTTTCACAAGAAGTTTAGAGAATCCCAATTCACCCCCTCTTGGACGTCGTGATCCTTTCAACGGTGAACATTGGTGGCGGCTACCACTGTGGAAAGGCCAAGAATGTGATAGGATGTTGTTGTTGAAATATTAACTGTAAATACAACATGTCAGTATTGTTAAATACAACAAAAGATAATATATTGTATAATTAGACTTAAGACGATGCATTGTTGTTGTTGGGTATTGTAGTTAGCCCAGAAATCTTGTATTCTATCCCTCAATTGGTCTTGTAGGTTCTCAATGACAACCACTTTCTTTGTACGATGCTGTCGGCTACTAGTGCCATTCCATCGAAACTCTAAGAGAAAGTTCCTCTCTGTGATTAGATGTCACTCAAATCGATCACCCGGTGAACATAGATTACCTTCAAATTTTCAAACATGCAAATTTTAGTTAAAAATACTAACAATAACTAAGAAATTAAGCTCATTGTCCATGCGCCTTTCCACCACCACTAGGATTCACCACTGATGCATTAGTCGGTCCAAGCTGTCAATCAAAGTCGTCGACATGGCATTAGACCATCTCCTTTCCATATTTCTCCTGCAATTAAGAAAACAAACTTAGAATTGAATGCTTCAAGACTAATTCTAAATTGTGAATAACTCACCAATCGTTTAGACGCATGTAGGCTGTAAAGGACCTTGGGTCGTGTCAGTCCAATCCCCTATGACCCCGCATGTACACGCAATAGGACATGGATCAACACCAGTTTCAGCTTCATGTATATAGTAATTAGTAACAGAAAACAAAAACATGTTGAAGAAATAGTATTTGACATGTCACAACATTCGTACAAATGTACCTCGCCACCAAACGTATGCTTCCCACCCTTGATAGCGAAGCTCCTCTTCTACATGGACATCTCATTATATTTCAGAGAAGCCGATAATTGACAAAGGGCCTTATAAGCATCCAGACGGTCTTCCAGCCATGGAAGATTGACCTACACATATGCCAATATATCAAAATAATAATAATAATATTTATAATAATAATAATAATAATAATAATAATAATAATAATAATAATAATAATAATAATAATACCTTAAATAAGTAAAGCCAATTATTACTTACCTATAGATACTCGTCCTTGGTCAAGAACGTATTCGAATACTCCCAAAAAATTGTGACTAGCAAATTATTGACATTCTTCATATATGCATTCATAGCCTGAAGCCTAGCATTGTAGAATGCATCTCTACAAACCTTTTTGACATAGGCTTCAAGGACACGATCTGCATGTTCCTCGTCTATTGGAGCCACAAGATAGTGTTTCTGCAATAAGTATTTATAACATCCACCATAATTTTTAAAGATATAAATAAATTACCAAAAATTCACCTTGCGGGAGTGTGGATAGCTCGATGGGTGTGCAGAGGCGACACTCAGACTGACTGCAGCGGTCGACGCTACCGCCATCCTCCCCTTGCATGTCGGTTGTAAGGGGCATCCTATGGCTGCAGCGGTGTCCCCTACAGCGCCCTCTACGTGTCGGTCCTCTTCTCTCTCCCCTCAGATCTAGCGTGTCACTGTTTATCACCCTAAACACTGTGCTGTGGGTCCACGAGTAATTGTTAGTAGATAAATAATTGATAGTTGGTATAGAAAATGATATTTTATAGTGGTAGTGGGGTATATAGGGAGTATTTAGGGGGAACCGCTGCGGGAGATGAAAAATAGAGGGGAAAATAGGGGAAAAAGCGATATATAAGAAAAAATTTAGGGATAACGGTTGCGGATAGCCTCATTGGCGGCTAGGCGGGTGTACGGTGGCGCTCGCCAGCGTCCAGAGACAACGCGGGGGCACGACTTTAAGGGTGCACGTGAGGGAACCAGGGGCACGGTGCGCGGGAGAGCAGGGGGGCATCTTGCTAGGAGTGTGGCGGCACGCGGGGGCGAAGACACGACGGCGCAAGGGGAGCAGGGGGCTCGGCGGTGCACAGGGCCCCAGAAACATGATGACGCACGAAGGAGAAGGCCAGAAGGAGGTGCGACAACGTGAGGGGTAGCTGGTAAGCGCGGTGGTGCGGGGTCCGAAGACACCATAGGGTGCTGGGAGCAGCTCGCCAGCGTGCTGAGACCGGTTGGGGACACAGCGTCACGAGGGTGCCCGAGGTGTGGTGGCACACGGAAAAACACGGACCTGCAGTGGCGCGCAGGGGCAGGGGACGTGACAACGTGCAAGGGGTGTAGGGGTGCGAAGCAAGGGGCATGGTCAGGGGAGCTGTGGCGCACGAGGTCGGGCTGCGTGCAGTTGGAAGGGAGGAAGACGAAGCGAGCACATGTCGTGCATCCCCTAAACCCTTATACGATTAATTTTTGGCAGCTAGAATTAATAATTTTCGATGACTAGCCCTAGACCGTCGACTATCCATATATATAAATTCATGTGATGAAGTTGCCCTTGTGTAAATAGGATCATGTGAACCTCAAGTATGACTTACAAAGATGTTGAACGATAACATGGATATACACAAGGTCGATAATGTGAAAGCATGCGATACTAAGGCCGAGCCATGGTATACTTGTTACCTATAAACAAGCGACGACACTGAACTAGAGAATACACAGCTCAGCCATAAGCCCATACATAACACAATCTCATACACAAGCTCACATCAGTTGCTAAAATCAGACATGATGAATGCGAAGGGGCGTCGTCAAGCGAGCGGTGGCGCATGGGGGTGCTGCGTGCGTGGCGGCACATGGGGAAGCAAGGACAGGCGATGACATGCGGGGGTAGGGGACGCAGTTGCACACAAGAGGTGTAGGGGTGCGAAGCTGTCGTCAATAATTTTTGACGGTGTTTTGCGTGGGCCGACAAAATTAATCTAATTTTCGGTGGCTTACCTAGACCGGCGACTATAATGCACTAATTTTGGTGGCACCTTATCAGCCGTCGAAAATTAAATTAATTTTGGCGGCAAGTTGCCGGCACATGAAATTAGTTCACTTATTATCGGCGGCTTATTTTTAGCTGTCGAAATATAGTGTGGCCACCGAAAGTTGTGGAATTTTTTGTAGTGAATCGGGGTTTTAAGAGTTTATTGGGATCCATACGGAGACGGATCTAGCGGTAGGGCAGGTGAGGCTCTATCCCCCTACCGCTCCCGAATTTATAGAGCCTCACTGAAACCCCTACTGAAATTTAAAACATACAAACTATTATATATGTCTATTGTCAGTGATTTAGTGATATTATATTGTTGTAGCGGTTTAATTCAGCCCCTCTTTTTATCTCCATGACTAGATCCATATATATAGGGTTCGTTTGGCACAACTCTGGATTCCAACTTCAGTGTGAAGCTGTAGTGTATAATATAAAATTTAATAGGTTTAAAAATATTTTTAATCTAAATAAGAAACAAAATAACTCTAAATGTATTCTAGAAGTTTGTAACTTCAGTTTCATAATTTTCTGAAGCTTATAATGACCTGCTTTATCAACTTAACCAAATTTTGTGGAACTTAAGTAGTCCAAAATAAGGTCCATAATATATCTACCTGAATTCATGTGAAGAAGCTGCCTGTGTGGCCCGTTTGGTTTCTTTAGTCTGGAGACTAATCTTTATTCCCTTAAACTAAACGGATCCTAAATATGATCGTGTGAGCCTCAAGTATGACTTACAAAGATGCCAGACAATAATATGGATATACACAAGGCCCATAATGTGAAAAGCATGCCATACTGAGGCCGAGCCACGGTATACTTGTTGCCTATATAAACAAAAGACGACACTGCTCTGGAGCATACACAGCTGAGCCATAAGCCCATACATAACACAATCTCATACTCAAGCTCATCAGTCGCTGAAACCAGACACGATGAATGCCCACGCCCACCTGCTAGCGGTGCCCTCCTCGGTTTTCGCCCATGCCCTCCTGCCGAACTCTAAACCCTCCAGCAGCATTCGTTCACGATGCACCCCGCGCCGCCAATCGCTTCCAATGCCAGCACGTCGACAACTCCCGACGGCTCTCCGAGCAACCAAGACGCTGCACCCAGTGACGACGCCCGTTGTCACCGCGGACCGTGCTGCCGACTTCGCGGGCACCGATCGCTTCCACGTGATCGACTTCCACCACGTCGAGTTCTGGTGCGCCGACGCCGCCTCCGCTGCCGGCCGCTTCTCCTTCGCGCTCGGGGTACCGCTTGCCGCGCAGTCTGACCTAACCACGGGGAACACCGCGCACGCCTCCCGCCTGCTACGCTCGCGCTCGGGGCCTCTCGCGTTCCTCTTCACCGCCCCGTACGCGGCGCAGCACGGCGCAGACGACGACGACGCGACGGCCGCGTCGTCCTCCTCCGTGCTGCCGTCCTTCTCCGCGGACGCCGCGCGCCGCTTCGCCGCCGACTACGGCCTCGCGGTGCGCGCCGTCGCGATCCGTGTCTCCGACGCCGCCGAGGCGTTCTGCGCCAGCGTCGACGCGGGCGCGCGCCCGGCCTTCGCCCCCGCTGAGCTCGGCCACGGCTTCGTGTTCGCGGAGGTGGAGCTCTACGGAGACGCCGTGCTCCGCTTCGTGAGCTACCCGGACGGCACGGACGTGCCCTTCCTCCCTGGGTTCGAGAACGTCGCCAGCTCGTCAGCAGAGTGTCCGGACTACGGACTCAACCGCTTCGACCACATCGTCGGCGGCGTGCCGGACCTGGCTCCGGTCGCCGCGTACATCGCCGGGTTCACTGGCTTCCATGAATTCCACAGGGTCAACGGGAACGAGGTGGGCACGGCCGAGAGCTCGCTCAACGGGCTGGTGCTCGCCAACAGCTCGGAGCACGTGCTCCTCACGCTCCTGGAGCCGGTGCAGGGCACCAAGCGCCGCAGCCAGATACAGACGTTCCTGGACCACCACGGCGGCCCTGGTGTGCAGCACCTGGCGATGGCCAGCGACGACCTTATCGGCACGCTGAGGGAGATACGTGCGCGGTCCTCCATGGGCGGCTTCGAGCTTCTGCCACCACCGCCGCCCAGCTACTATGACGGCGTAAGGCGGCTCGCCGGGGACGTGCTGTCGGAGGCACAGATTAAGGAGTGCCAAGAGCTCGGCGTGCGGGTGGACAAGGGTGACAATGGAGGTGTTGTGCTCCAAATCTTCACCAAGGCTGCTGGAGACAGGTAATAGTCGCATCCTTTGCATGCATGTTTATTGACAAAAATCTTCGACTAATTAATTACATCTATGTTCCCCTACTATTAAAAAAACTGAGACAGCACAACAGAATCTATCGATCCGTTATATTATTATTTTTTCTTATAAACAGCAACGAAACGAGTAACATATATGCATGTTGACTTAATTAATCTTCAACGACGATCATGTGTATTTTTTATCTTAAGGGTTAATTTAGAAGCCAGAAAACCGAAGAAGATCGGAGGAGTTAAAATCGTCTCCTTATTCAATTTTGAATAAGAAAAGAATTTTAACTCTTTTAATCTCGTTCGGTTTTTAGACTCCCAAACTAGCCCTTAACTCGAAATCTTCACCAAGGCTGCTGGAGACAAGGTAATCATCATCACGTCCTTTGCATGCATGTTTATCGTTGTCGACTAGCTAATTAACATCCATGTTCTCCTGCTACTAAAAAACCTAATACAGTATAACAGAATCTATCCATTAGTGTTTTTTCTTAAAAAAAACTACTACAACGAAACGAGTTACATGTGCGTGTCGACCTTAATCTTCAAGGACCAATGTATTTTGTACGTTTAACTTACGGAAGTTCGACTTTCATTCCTAAACTATAAAACAAGATATTAAATAAGCTCAGTCACTACCGGAATCATTGCTTTGCCGAGTGACTGAAGCACTCGGCGAAGCCTTAAAAACACTCGGCAAAGAAGGCTCGGCGAACAGTGCATCGGCAAAGCCTTTTTTGCCGAGAGCTTTTTCTCGGGCACTCGGCAAAAATCTTTGCCGAGTGCCAGACAGCACCCGACAAAGAAAAGCGGCCGTTATGGCGCCGGGTGACGGAGACGACGGCTTTGCCGAGTGTCCCTTGTGACACTCGGCAAAGAAGTTTGGTGACCAAAATAAAAAAAATAAAAATATGCTTTGCCGAGTGTCTACATAGGACACTCGGCAAAGACTCTCTTTGTCGAGTGCCAGATACTTGACACTCGGCAAAGACTGACGGCCGTCAGTTGTAGACGGCGCTAACGGCCCTTTGCCGAGAGCCATATTTGTCGAGTGCTTGACGCTCGGCAAAGCAGTCTTTGCCGAGTGCTTGGCTGTGCCGAGTGTCCTACACTCGGTAAATAAGCTATTTACCGAGCGCAGAACTTTGCCGAGTGCGGCGCTCGGCAAACTCGGCTTTGCCGAGTGCGGCGCTCGGCAAACTCGACTTTGCCGAGTGTCCGATAAAAAGCACTCGGCAAAGCTGCCGGCACTCGGCAAAGAGCCGAATTCCGGTAGTGAGTGAGATTATTGAGATAGATTTCGACTTGCTATAGATTTAAGGCGACTCAATACATCCAATCTACATGTATTAAGAACAACCGAACAGATCCTTAGGGTTTGTTCGGTTAGCTCTCAATCCATGTGGGTTGAGTGGGATTGGATGAGTTTAAATCCCAAACAAGTCAAACTTCTTCTTAAATTTTTTGTAATCCCATCCAAATCATGTGTATTGGAAATAACCAAAGAAGGTCTTAGGTGTTTTCTATTTTTTCTAAAATAATTATATTAGTTTTAATCTCTAAAAAATGTAACATTTTTCTTAAAAATGCATTCCTATTAAAACATCATATGCTATTCAACAAACAGATGTATACCTTTAACTAATAATAGGAGTATCACTTTTTTTTCATAAAGTTTTGTTTATCTGTTGGTGCTCTATTTACGAGGTATTTGAATCTTATTTATTTCACGTTTCTATTCAATCTCTATTCAATCAGATCACAAGCATATAAAATAATAGAAACATAAATGAATAAGTTTTAAATAGCTAAAGGTAAGTTACCAGCAGTTAAAAGAACATTTTAGAGAAAATAGAATTAGTTTCACATTTAAAATACATAGCAAAATAGTGTGTCTAGAAAATCTGGAAAACTTAGTAATTTATAGGTCTAGATTTAATCTGTATCTACCATTTTTATTTTTTTCCTTAAAAAAAACTAACAACAAAACTTGCTTATAATACAGGCCAACCCTGCTCTTGGAGTTTATCCAAAGGATCGGGTGCGTGGAGATAGACGAGAGCGGGAGGCAATACCAGAAGGGTGGCTGCGGCGGGTTTGCCAAGGATAACGTCATTCATCTGGTGAAATCTATTGAGGACTATGACAAGACACTTGACGCACCTGCCCGAGTGGCTTCCTAATCCTAAACAACATTTATCATCCCTCTGATTGAGGGAGTTGCTACTACTTATAAACTTTGTAATGGCAATAATGCACCTAGTTATTAGTGCATGGTAGTAGTATCAAACCATATGGTGCGTGTACTATCGAATCTCGTCCTTATTTTCTCTGTTTTGGATACTGTATTAATTAATGTGTGCTACAATGTCTAAAAATAGTGTTAATCGAGTTTGTACAAAAAAGTATCAATGATATTAATAGTACCACAAAAAGTATTATTATTGTATTCAGCATCGAATGTATTTGTATAGTATGTCTATTCTGTCTCCAACATATTATTGACATTCTACTCATATATTTTTTCATATCTTATAGAACTAAAATTGTATTGTTATTCTTTTATATGATGGTACCTAGTATTGTATATATCCTTTGTCCAATATAATATAAAATATCTAAACATGGGGCGTGTCCGCGTATGGGAACTGTTCGCTTCCGAGCTATAATTTATCAGAACTAATCTTAGGCAAATGTATCAAACCACAAAAATGTGACTGCAATCACACTGTACCATATCTAAGAGATTCTGGACATATTCTTTTATTCTATGATATGATATATGGAGCCTAAAAGAATATTGTAAACTTCTTTGCCAACAAAACAGTTAACAATTTAGTCAAATCTCCTAAGGTGAAGTGTGGCTACCAACTAGAACCACCGAATTTTCGTTAATTTTTCATTAGTGAATCCATTGCCCCAAATGGTTCAAGATAACATTCACTATCCTCTTAAGTTATCACCGATAGAAATAAACTTCAAAAAAAGTATAAATTGATTTTTAGTGGTGTTTTTTGAGGTACCGCCAACAGAAATAAATTCTAAAAAGCAATAAAAAATACTTTTCTGCACCTGGGCCTGACCTGTGGCCACGCCTACCACATCATGCCATTTTTTCTCCTAGATCCAAATTTAAGTGTTCTCTTGGATTTGAACCCCCTCAGACAATCCTTCTTACCATATCCCACAGTTGATTATATATGATACCAGTGTGGGAATCATTCCTTCTCTCCCATCCGTAGAGGCTTCTATCAGTGCATGTTTTCTTAAGTGTATTGTAGAAATCATTTCAGAGATGGCTTTTGAAAACCGTTCATAAAAACTAATCATATTTTATAATAGATCTTTAAGGAATATTTGGGTACCTAGTTATTTCAAATTAAAATGTTTTCAACTACAAAGTTGTAGGTGTCATCGAGTACTATAATATTTATATGATAATATCTTTTTGTCTGAATTAATATGAAGAAGTTCTCGATTTTATACACGTGCCATTCTGAATCTATGTTTGCAAAATAGATTTGAGATCCTCTAATGAATATTTTAGAAACTAAATAATTTTAAATGATAAAATTATCAACTAAAAAGTTGTAGACCTCATTGATTTCTATAATTTTATTCCAACGTTTGTCTTCATCTTAATTAACATATGAAAAGTTACCAATTTTGTATGCGTTTCGTTTTTATGAATCGGTGCTTCTAAATAGATCCGAGAATGTTTACCAAATATTTGAAAACATAAATGATTTCAATTGAAAAAACAAGTACAAAATTGTAGATCGTGTCAAGCTCTACGTCTCTACTACACTAAAGCACCACTTTTTCTTGTTTCACGATTTCTACCGTCATCGTGCTCTCCCACATTAAAATAGTAGAAAAAATAAAAAATGCATGAATGGAGATTTGAACTATAATTGCTAACTCTAAATCCATATTCACACCCATCTAAAAATAAAACACACATGTCTTTATGTTTTATATTCTATATTTAAACGTCTACAGGTACTTTGCTAGGTTTTTATACAATATTTGTGTCCATCTAATTTAGTATGAAAGGGTTATCAATTTTATATATATGTCATTTTGAATTACTTAGATTTGGAACCATCATTAGAAATTATTTTTTATTGACGGTATCATTAAGACAAACACATGTAAAGAAAAACAGTCTATTTATACCGGTGGTGGTTGACGTTCTGTTAAAATATCTATTTCTACTTATGGTAGTTCACGGGCATATATTATATAAACTGCCCGCAGAAGTGAACTTTTCGTACCGGTGGTCCTACTAGTCCTTGGCCGTATGCATTGCACTGACGTCTGCTTCTGTGAACCGTACCGCCAGTGCATCAATAAAAATACCAATTTTAAAAAAAAACTGTACACGAGTGCGTTGACACTTTAATAAAAGAGTGCCTTCTTGACCAACGAGCTCCGCTTGCTATGTTTGTTTATGCGTGTAGACCTGGCAATGAAGTTGGATCATTCATAGCCCAATTACACTTTTTTTTCTTGGTGGATTCTTTTGGATCATTCATAGCTCCAACAGGCCTGTAAATGGTCCTGTCCTCTAAAATATAGAGGTTGCATTTATCTTTTTTCGTCTCTAACAAGAGACTGTAAAGGGTCTTCTAAATTTTTAGAGCACGACATGCATCCGCTAGAAATAGATTTCTAGCGGACGTACGGTTCTACTCTATACATTCTGCTTATTTATTGTGTTTGCTCGTTCACGTGCACATGACTGGTAAAAATCAATATAAAATGTGAAATATAGTACACTGTTGATATAGAGGATGAAATTTAGAGGACATTGCTGGAGATGGAGAAAATATAGAGGACAAAATCTTTTAGAGGGTGCTGTAATTATTGAATTAATGTAGGCCTGGCCTATATTAATATTCAATAATAGTCAATGCTAGAGGCTCACTTTAATGCTACGATGTACTAGTACTTTAGTACTATAACGGAAGTTCAAGGGACAATTCACTCAACTTAAATATATGGACCATTGGTGCATCTATTAATAGGGATGGATTCGGATGTCTGGAGATCCGAAATATCCGTATTCGTATTCGGATAAAGCGCTAATATGGATATCCGTATTCGTATTCGATTTTAATATGAATGTTAAATAGATATATCCGAATTCGTTTCTTCTCTATCCGGTTTAAGATTCGTATTCGACAACATTCGACAAAACCGTGAAATATCCGATACTATTCGTATCCGAAAGAAAAAAAATCAATTTAAACTTACTTTTATTACTAATTACTAATTACAAGTGATTTTAAACATTAAATAATATACTAAAAACTGAAGTACACCATTTAAAATGTTAAAAATATTTATATCATAAACAAATGACTGTGTTAATCTTACAGTACTAGTGATATACAATGATAAATTTTAATAATATTAAAAAGTCTAATTTTGAATACATTAGATTATTGGAGTTTGAGTCCAAAATACAAATATACTTAATATACAAAAAGATTATAATTAGAGTCCAAAATATAAATATACCAGGTATAAATATTTTATTTAAAAATATGATATTCAACTAAGTTTCAACTAAATAATGTATATGTACTATTGTTCATAATTTGCTTGTAATGTGATTTTTATCACCTATAAATCCATCGATAAAACAAATTAATACTTGTTATGATGCTATGTTCTAAATGAAGTAAGTATCCAAATGTAAATCCTAATTCGAACTATCCGTTTTGTATTCGTATCCGATAGTATTCGTATTCGTATCCGTATTCGGATTAAAATATGGTAAATAGTGACATTCGAATATGTTTCCATACGTATCCGAATCCATTCCTGTCTATTAAGAAACTGAGAAATGATGAAGGACTACCAAACGCGCGTGCGCCGACGGCCGGGCTGGGCCGAGGCCTTGGTAGATCGGACCTAGGTCTGAATATTCCTTCCTAACAGTTATTAACGAACGTCACTGATGGCGTCAGTTTCTGGCTGGCTGTAACGATAGCTCTGATGGTGACAGTTACTATCCGTTGGCCTCCCTCTACGCGTATATATATATATATATTTTATATATTAAGAGCCTTGGGCTTCCAATAATAAAGGAAGCCCAGGCTAGTCAACATGGGCATTTTGGTTGAACCACACCGAGTCAACTGATTATAGTCACGGCGCCGTTACCCCCGTCAACCAGCCACCTCTCCCACGTTTCCTGTTTCTAAAACCGTACTCGCGCATTCAACGGAGATAAACCAGCGTCCATTTGAAGAAAACCCCAGCCGCGCAGATTTTCCTTTCGTGGGAGGCGACTCCCCAGGCGATTTCAGCGCCTCCAAACCAGCGCAGCGCCAATCCACCGCCGCTCCAATCCAGCGCCATTCCATTACTCCTTACATCCTTCAATCTCCCAGCATTGGAGCCGATTCAAGAAGTTCCAGGTAATCCAACATTGAAATACCCCGAGTTTGCCGTCGATTTTTTGAGCCCTATCGGTCGATTTGAAGTGGATTTGATGGTAACCCTTATTATCCAGCTAAATGTGTGATTTGTATCCGCTTATACATCACTATAATCGGGTCATTGCATCGCGCATTGCATCTTTTTTTTGTTTAGGAGCCCCGATATTAGGGTATGTGTATTTATTCTGTATTCCTACTATCGCCCGACATTCTGTATTTAGGCAAAAGGCTGTGGATTAGGTATTTACTGATTAGTTAGCAGATAGTACTTTTATACAACCCAAGTAACATATATATGCTGTTTGTATGTAATATATATGCATATCTTCAGTTCTGTTTATGCACATTCACCTGAGTCATTTGTTTACACATTTGGTTTATTATATATGCATATAGTCAGTACTCTTTATGCACATTTACTTTAATGATTTGTTTTCACATATATTTTATTATCAAATATGCTTATTTGTATTTGATATATATGCATATCCTCAGTACTGTTTATGCACATTCACTTGAGTCATTTGTTTAAACATTTGTTTTATTATACATGCATATAGTCAGTATTCTTTATGCACATTTGCTCTAACGATTTGTTTTCACATCCATTTAATTATCTAATATGCTCATTGTATATCATTTATATGCATATCCTCATTACTTTTTATTCAATTAAATCATTTTGTGTACACATCTGTTTTATTATATATAAAATATACCCATTGGATTTGATATATATGCATATTGGCAGTAATGTGTACGCTCATTCATACACAAGTTTGTGAACATATATTAAGCATATTTGAATTGTTCTATTTACTTGCATAATTAGTTTACACTCCTGTTCATTATATATAAATACATACAGATACTGTTATTTAAGCAAATGTTATTTAAATATTCATGTTATTTGAGCTAAATGTTTTTATTACTATGAACCAGTTATTAAAATATGTTATATAGTTAGTTGATGCATAAAGGCTCTTATTTTATCCTGATCCATTTACAATTATATGAAATATTAAATCAATCTTTATGCTTGTTATAACAATTGCTCATTAAATGATCTCGCATAAATGTAAAAGGTAGTTTAAGTCATGTAATTCCATTTAGCATTATATAGTATGCATTTCAGATAGTTATAGTAAAAATTAGTTTTTTTCTGGCATATATTCTTGCATAAATCAAAGTATTTAAAAACAACTTCCTTTTTCTACAGATTTATTCAGTATTTAGTCATGAAGTCTGTTGATCGCCTGCCCAGTAATCCAAAAAGATTAACTATTGAATCCAGTCAGGAGGTTTTTTCAATTGACATTTCCAGACGTACAAGATCCAGCAGCTCAGCTCACCAAGATGATATTCCTCAAAATCAGGAACAGAATGAGCCACAGCCAGCCCCAATCCATCGTGTTCGCAGAAAGGCTTTAGCTTGTCGTTTAAAAAGAAAACCTCCTGCTCCAGCTGCTCTCTCTGACGACGACTTCATGGATGCTCCATCGTTAAAGCGTCAATTCAGATCTGCATCACCTTCTCCTCCAGACCAAATCAGCTCAAAGAAGTTAAAAGTACCTTCTCCTCAAGTTCCGACCGTGAAAAGAAGCCCAAAATATAATATCATTGCAAAAAAAAACTCTCCTAAAAAGAAGTCTCCTGTCAAATCACAGGTAATATTTATATATTTTATGTTTATTCATGTGTTAATCATGGTGCCCAATCAATTTTGAATTTTCCCCCATTTTACATTTATGTATATTATTATCAACAAATATGGTGTTTACTTTTTTTAGTGTTGTAGACTAGTTATTTACAAGCATGTAATAAATATAGTATCATTAGTTCTACCTATATATATACTTTCTGTATTAATGCATATTCATTTATGCTTCCAGAAATTGAATATCCGATGCATTCCCTTTGATGTTATTGTATCATCATGGATAATGAGCGATCGGCAGCGTGATGCCGTCGCTAGGTTGGGATTTTCTAGCATATTTGATTTGCGAACTGATGCATTGGAGAGCAGATCACTTATCAGGTGGTTGATGGACAAATTAGATCCAAATGACATGACCATACGCCCAGGGGCTGACAAAGAACTTAAGATAACAAAAGACACAGTTCATCTGATTTTGGGGTTGCCATGTGCCGGAGGAGGTAGAGAGTTTACTGATTGGTACGGTGAAATCGATGCTGCTGCTAATCTGAGACGTCATCTCAATGTCTGTAAAGAAGAATTTGATGTTGTCAAGCTTCAAGATAAGATAGTGCTTGGCAACGATGATGAGCTATCAATTAGATGTTTTTTTCTCATTCTATTCAATCGACTTCTGTTTCCTTCTGCTTCTTGGGGCATTACAAACAATGAGGTACTCATGACTTCAAACATGGCCCGAATGGCTGATATTGACTGGTGTCAACTAGTTTACACGGATTTGTGCGATGCTGCCGCACGTTGGCATAAAAGGAACAAAACAAACATCACAGCAACAATATATGGATGCTCACTCATTGTTTTAGTAAGTAATTTTCTCTTGTTTGCTGTGCATATATATGGTATGCAAATATTTGTTATGTACTAATTTTATATATTTGTGCATTCCTTTTTTTCAGATTTACTATCTTGATCACCTACATCACCCTGCTGCTCCGGATAACAAATATGGTACTCCACGCATTAAGTTTTTTGATAATGAGACCATAAGAGAGTTGGCTCGGGGTGACAGACGCCCCCCCGTAAAACTGGTGAACCATTCGGATATGCAGAGGTTAGACATAAACAATTTTTTTGTCCTGTTATGCAGATGTTAAAATATTATTACTGCTAACTGTTCTATTTGATTTTATACAGTTTCGTAGCCGTTCAGAAACGTGTTACGTCATTGCTCCAGAACGGCCTGCTTCTGCCGTTTTCAACATATATGTGCCACGTATCAAGAATTTGATTGGCAACAAGTTGCAATGTTTGCCCTCCCAGCAGCGTCCAATGTTTCAATCATTGTTTGATGCTCATGACAAAGAGGTGGATAAATACTGTGATTCCCTATAGCTGAGCCATCAGATGATTGTTTCGAAGCAGATTGAACTCTCTGAAACATTTGGTGAAATGATCGATGAAGTTTTGAGAGCTGCAACACAGCGCGATTCACAGCCAGAAGGTTTTAGTATTTATGTTTATTTTTTTAAACTAATCAAGTTCACGAATTATTTCCGGAAAATAATATATATATTAATTTATACTCATACAAGCAGCAACATATTTTTCTAGTGTATTTCATTTATGAAAACTGTATTTTATTTATGCATCCTGATAGTATACTGATGTAGTTTGTAAATTTGTATTTTAAACCATTTTTTATAACGATACATTTATAATGCTGTTATATTCAGTAACAACTAATATATTATTATATGTTCCAAATGTAGATAACCCCCCCACTCCCTCAATGCCTCCAACAAATGATCCAGTATCCACACCAACTGTTCCAACACCTGATAAACAACAACATGATCAGGAAAGCCATGTTCCTACTGATCATATCAAAGTATCAGATGATGTAAGTTTTCTCATACAAACTATATATACTATGCATATATTCTATTCTGCATACAAGTTACCGTTTATTCAAATCTCAGTTGTTTCCATTATAGATTGTCAGTGGGAACGTCTGCAAAAAAGCTGAAGCTATGGATGATCCTATTTTTGACAAGACTCCAAAATCTAATGTTTGACTTCCTTATATCATTATTATCATTATTTCAGTTACAATGTATGCAAGTAACATTAATATATATGCATGCTTTATTTTTTTTAACTTCCCAGGCTCCCACAACAGACAAGCCTGCTGATCCTAAGTTAACACCAAATATAAATAGTGTAAGTATTTACACCTTCATCATATTATGCTAATATTAATTTTTCCCTATGTTTCATTACGTTTATATTAATAAATTTATTGGTTACAGGAAGGACAAAAATCTGTTACACATGATACTCCTGTATCTGGTGCACCTCTGTTCGATAAAACCCCATTGACAGATGTAAGACATGTTGTAATTTTCATATTTTTCCTATTTATACAATAAGACATACATATTTATGCAACTGTTTACTAACATTTATTCATATATTAGGCAACTACCGACCTGGTTGCAAAGGATAGTTCCTGTAAAGCTGCAGTCGCTGAACATCCCCACGTGTCACGTGAAGACTGTGCTCGCAACCTGCTTAAGTTCATTTTGTCAGGAAAACTAGATCCGAGCATGTATGTATTCGTTATTCAAATTCCAATTAAGTATAATTAGAAGGATTGTAATCAAAGTTTTTTCCCCAGGTCTATCATTAATTTTGGAGGATTTGGAGGGTCTGTCCTTGATGTTGTCCAGTCGTTTGGTCCCAACAAATGTCTTGAGAATACTTTCATGCAGGGATTTATCGACTGTATTCGTCAGGATGATGTATTATACAATCCAGATTCTGTAATCAACACTCTAATACTGAACGTCAACGTTGGGGTAATTGTTTCTCCACAACTTTGTATCTTATTGCAACACTTACTTTATAAATATATAATACCAATCAAGTTATTTTCTTTGTCCAGACCGTTTTGAATATTGAGGAGTTTGAACAACACAGTTCAAATCCACAGCCCTTCACAACATCACTTCTTAAAGAACATCTTGAACCGACCCTACCTTCAGATGATGTTCTTAACCAGATTAAATTGGTGAGTTCTAATCAGTTTCATTTGTACAAATGTTAGAGTGTACTTTTGGTTACTAGTTTTATGTTGTATTAGTTTTAATTTTTCATATGCATAGTATAAATCATTCATAATTTTACATATATATTTAACAGATCCTGGTTCCTATGCTACGCCGAAGCCACTGGACCCTTTATGCAATCAATTTTGAACGTCGTCGAATAGACATCTTAGATTCAAACCCTTATGGTACATTGCTTGGAGGCACTACATGGAAACAAATCCATAATGATCAAATGATGATAAATGGAACGAAGATACCTTGGTCCAGACTAATAATGAGAAGACTTAGCATTGCCTTACATGAAGCTCGACCTGAGTCAACTGTACCAAAGTTTGGCAACTACAAGATTGGGCTTCTTCCCAATTGTCCAACCATGACACCAGGGTCAAATGATTGTGGTTTTTTTGTCGCAAACTTCCTCCGCTACTACGATTTTGATGATGGCGACTTATCAGAATTTTATACTCCGGTATGTCACTAAATTAGTTTTCTAATCTTGCATATATTACTCCTTCAGATTTTATTCTACCATTAAATTGATATTATGGCTATTTCAGGATGAACCATTGGACCAACGTGCCTTTGTTCTACATTACCTTACCTTTCATCGCAACAACATGGTTGCCCCCCTTCCTGCAGAACTGCTGCCTTTCAAGTATTCTCCAAGGAGACGCCGCTGTTTGAAAGCCAAGACTTAGATAGCATAGCTGAACATGATTCCCTGTGCGATGCACAAAACTGTTTATGTTACTTGTTAAGTCACTTATGTCAGGCCTCTGATAATGTGTTTGATACTCTGTGTGCCACTTATGTTCAATGTGGCTAATGTCTATGCTACTTCGCATCAGTTTTTATCTGAAGTGTGTCAAACATAATTGTTACCAGAATGGCTATTTATGTTATCTGTTAACAAATTCTATGTTAGTTCATCTCCAGTTTGTGAGTTGGTTAATCTTTTTGCTTCCAAGGTTTGGCTTATTTGTATTATCATATTGTTTCAATATTCAAGTTTTATGCATAATATATACTTCCTTATTTTATATACACTAGGTTCATCTTTTATACATTTTTCACGCTAATTATGCTAATCGTAACAAGTGTTTATGCTATATCCTGTTTGTTGTATTTGAAGTGTGAAACCGACGTATGCACTCCCATTCGATTAGTATTGTTAAGTGTATACAGTTTTATATAACATTAATGTCCAGACCTTCCGATTGCTAAACGTTCAATGCCAATTTGTTGTGCATATTCAGTTACATAATTTGTGTAATTGTCTATATTTACGCAGCATTTTATAGTTTTATATCTACGCATTATATAACCCTTTCATGCAAACTGCTGAATTTCGAACAAAATAAAGCATAAGTCATTGTGATATTACAAGTTTCTTCTAAATCGACCACTCGTTAGTCACACTTCAAATTATTCGCCCAAATCCATATGCTCATCGGCTTCTTCATTTTCCACTTCTTCATCAATACGATGTTTTTTTGCAGTCGATGTTTCATTCCACTGTGGAGCAGTTGTTTTATTGTTTAGTCTTGATCCGGCTGGCTGTCCTCTCTTTCGATTAGACAGTTTTGCTAGCCTTGCCCTGTTCTCTTCCACAGACAGACATGTTCTGCTGTTATGCCCATCTGCTATTCCACACAAATGGCATCTCCTATTCTTCTTTTTCTCTCCTTTCGCACCTAGTCTCATAATCCTATCTTCTGAATTTTTGATTGTCCGTCCCTTTGGTCTTGCACGATCCGGCATACTCAGATTTATAACATCCACATTAAAATTCAACCTCTGCATAATAATAGACGTTACTATTTAGTATACGCATATTTACATATATTTATACCAATCAGTAAAATCATTTATCAATGCTCACCTTTTTAGCTTCTGACGATGCAGCAATATTTTCCATTTGTTCATGTGCTACGTGACACGGAGAACTTGTATCACCAACCTCATGTGAAAATCTCATGTTGTCCTCCTTTAAAGCCCAACCCAAATACATCAACATTTACATGCAGCATAAAATTATATTTTCATTTTAGACAAATAAACAATATTATTTTAATATGTACCTGGTTACCAGTTGTTATTATTGTTAATGCATGTTCACATCCAGTCCTGGTGTTATGCGAATCCTACAAAATATTATTTGCTTATTACATTGATATTATATATTCATTATATACAATACTTCATGCAAGCTTATATATATATCTTTTACATACCTTATTATGACATGTAATTGTATTGTCATCTTCCATCCCATCGCTAGCATTAATTTTATTCAACTCTTCTTCCTGGTACAAAATAACATGTTACTTATGCATAATTTATGTTACAAATAGTATAACACTAAAACATCTGCAATATTATTACCTTGTCTTCCTCATTATCACTAACATCTGTTGACTCATTACATCCAATATCTGGCTCCAATCGGCTTAGAACGACATCGAGCTCATCCAACACATCCATCGCCTTATCGTACCCTGCTTTTGACATACACGCCTGACGAACTACTTTCATAGTTTTCGTTAACAACATTTTCTGTCTGTATGATTTAGTAACTCCATCCTTCCCCCTGAAGCTCTTATCAATTCTTTCAAACGGAACATCTTTTCTTGATGAGACAGTGTACCTTTGCAATATATACTTTGAAGGTATCTTTTCAACTTGAAGATGCATGAAGGCTCTTAAAAGATGAACACACAATAGACCTGAAAACATGAAAACAAACCATTATTTCAAAAATATACATTAATTGTACTACAATCATCAAATTATCTAGTATGCAAATTTTTTATGCTAACCAACATAATACGTACAAACCTGTATGTTCCCACTGTTTGCACTCGCATGTATACTCCCCAGCTTCTATGTCTGCTGATATCTTGAATTGATGTTGTCCCCACACAATTTTATTAGACCGTTTTGTATGCTGTACGATCCATTCATTATCACATCCGTCTGGGTCCTTTAATATTTTGTATGCAGTGGCGTATTTCATTGATTCCTCGAATCTATTCATAACAGCTCTGGTGTATGCTCTAGAGACTCTCACTTCGAACCTATATAATGTATCTGTTGTCCTTGGTGCCTATAACACATTATTATCATAATTAAACAAATTATTTACATAATTATATGCAAACCGTTATTGCTAACAAGCACGACATACCTTGCTCACCAATGCCTCCTTTGATTCTTTCATTTTCCTGCTGTGCAACATTTTCATCATTTGTTTAGCGAACTCATGCAGTGGGGTGTTCGCATCTACATGTGATTGCTTCACTAATCTGTTCATGCTCTCACTTCGTTGTGTAGATACCATTACCCCACAGAAGTCATTTTTAAAAAATGCAGGTATCCATTCTTTTCTTATTTCATATAATTTGCGTAGAGTTATATCTTCATGAAGATTGAACTCCTCTAGCATCATTTCCCAGGCACATTCAAACTCATGAGGAGTTAATGGATGATGTATAATAGACTGGAATGTTGTTTTAAAATCCTTAACAGCAAACCTGGCATATATCTCATTCAGGAATGGCATAAATCTGTTATGTACATGCCATAAGCACAGTCTGTGAACTGTTTTTGGAAATACAGTTCTCAGAGCAATTGGCATTGCAGGATCTTGATCTGTAATTGTTCACAGATTATTCAGTTATTTTCACAATAAATTAATTCATTGTTTTGCATAACAAATTTATATATCACATACCTGTAAGCATAACTCTTGGACCCTCGCCTCCCATACATGTTTTGAATGAATTGAAAGCCCATTCAAAAGTCTGTACTGTTTCATCTCCCAACAAAACAAATCCAAACACTGTACACTGCAGATGGCTGTTAGCTCCAACAAACATGCCCAGTGGTTTATCATATATATTTGTCTTGTGTGTTGTATCAAATGTCACAGCATCACCATAATCTGCGTATTCCCCCTGCATGCTTGCGTGTGACCAAAAAATACTAACTATTTTCCCATCATCGTCTAGCTGGAAATCACAAAAAAATTGTGGATTCTGTTTTTTGCATTCTCTAAAGAAAGCCAAAAGTTTGGCTACATCATTTGAGCAATTTTCTCTTCTCCTGGCTGCCCTCCTACATTTGTTTGAACAAAAAATTGTTACACACACATTTACTATAGTAAAATTCCTGGCTATTGATATATACACATGTAACAAAAAAGTATTGCTTACATATTTTTCAGATCTTGAGCAGTTACCGGTACGTTCTCCGGCCCATCATGCATTTCTGATATGAAATCAACTATGCAATGCTGCGGCACTCGGCTATCATGCATTGCATCCACAAAATTTATGAACTCAGCATCCCTAATTTTGTTGCAACGTAAATGTTGTTTCTCTGCTTCGTCAGTTATGAACTCATGGTTATGCTCCAAGTTTACCAGTTCAATTTTTGTAGCTACAACCATTTTGTTTTCATCATCATATATTTTTTTTAATTTTATTCCAGCTTTGCATTGTGTACGCCCCGATGATCTATTCCTCATCCTAGGTGTATCATTTGATTTTGCTGCACTTTTACCTTCACGTGAACAATTTATCCACTTACTGAATGTCTTCTCTCTGTATTTCTTCAGTGGAAATCCAACTTCATATGCATACCTTTTATAGAATTTATATGCATCATCAACATCCTTGAAAGTCATCCCTACCGTTGGCACTATAGTTGGATCAATGTTTTTTGCCTGCTATTTCATTGTCATTGTTGTTTGTACCATTGAATATGTTCACAACAATATAATCAATCGATAATCAAATACAGCGACTGGACTTACATGTGAACGCAGTATCTGTGGCGTATCCATCTCCCTGGAGCTAATATTGGACATAGGAGGTCGAACCCTTTGTTCTCCTTCTTCCCCTATGCTCATCTCGGCGATCGCAGGACCCATTAGAGCAGGCGGTGGTGTCACCAGTGAGTTACCACCAACTCCTCCCTCTATCTCTGGATCAAGACGAACGCCATCTCCTTCCATCGCCGGCGACCCTCCAGAGCCGGCCATGTCCAACTCCGATTAGTTATGCAGTCTTAGTGGTCTTTTTTCCGAATGAAAGTAAATCTCGGATACTATAAAAGTAACCGCATCCATGTTTACAGGGTCTCCTCATTATTTCGGAAACCGTCCCGATATTATGGCGACGTCTTTGTCAAACTAAAATTCATAATATAAAATTTACGCACAATGACACAACGTTTTACGCCATTAGGTATATAATGTTTATGCATCTATTATGCCGCTTCGGTTTTATGCCATATCTTTCAACATCTTATGCTTCATGTTTTTTTACCTTCCGCACATTACTTACCATGCAAGATCCATAATTTACGCGCCCACGTATCCCAGTAATCACGTTTGCATGTGACATATATTCCCTTTAATTCCGCGCAATTTCCTTACCATTCAAACAACCGCGTCACGGCGCCGTCTGTCCTACATGCCTCCTCTCAGCCCCACGTTAAAACACAGGCGCGCCTGTTCCATCGGCCAGACATCGGGAACCGACCTGGGCTTCCTTTAATATCCAAAGCCCAGGGCTCCCGTTATACCTGCCCTATATATATATATATATATATATATATATATATATATATATATATATATATATATATACGACGAGGTGAGACTGCTTCTGGTTACCAGAGAACACACGTACAATTCTCAGATGCGTTGCGTACAGCCCATCCCGTCCCACCTCCTGCGAACACAGAGAGTGTGGGAGAGCAGGCCTCCGAAATCGTCGTCCGCGGAGAGACACTTGCACGGGTGTCCGGGCGATCATGTTTTTGGGGAGCGTACTCGCGACTGCTCGCTTCATCCGCTCGACCAGCACTGATCAAGCTCCTCATTCCGGCGCCATTCGAGAGACTGCACTGCGTACATTTGTCTACGTCGACTGTGTAGGACTACATCGAACACTGGTGCCTTGAGCATTGGTCTCTCCGCAGGGTACACACGGTTCTTAGTTTTTTGTGCATATTTTACTGTTGTTTACTGTTTATGTGAGTAGTGATACACATATGCACATACATGTCGTCACATACATCACTGTGATTTTCTGGATTAAATTAAAACTGAAAATACCTATTTCTCAAACAATCCAAAAACCTGATTTTAGGCATTTTTCTCTTAGTGATTTTGCTACTGCGTTAAAACCAAGTGAACCTTTTGATGGGATATTTTGCAAGAGGTGGCACAATAAGATGATACTGTGGTTGACTGCAATGAACTGCTATCACGCCGCAGACGAGAAACCCGAACAATTTACTCATGAGGAGGAGAGAATGTTTGATGTTGCCAATAACCTATTTCGAGGCATCGTGATTGGCGCTCTTGCCAACAAGTATGTTGATTCTTATTACGTGCATATCTACAAAAGAGTTATGGGATGCATTAAATGAGAAGTTCGGTGTTTCTGATGCTGGTAGCGAGATGTACATCATGGAGCAGTTGTTTGACTACAAAATGATTGAGAACTGTCCTGTAGTTGAACAGGCTCATGAAATACAGGCACTGTCTAAGGAACTCGAATAGTTCCCATGTGTCTTGCCTGACAAGTTCGTGGCTGGCGATATTATCGCTAAGCTGCCACCTTCTTTGACGGATTTTACTACCACTCTAAAACATGAGAGACAAGAGTTTAGCGTGGCTGAGCTTATTGGGTCCCTTGATGTTGAGGAGAGGGCGAGAGCAAAAGACAATCGTGAAAAAGGAGTTGAGACTTCTAGTGATAATATGGTATAAAAGAAGAACTCCAAAGCGTCACATATTAATAAAAAGAAGAACAAGCAACAAAATGCCACGAAGCCCAAGCAGGCAGCCTCGTTTAAAAGAAAGAACAAAGGAGCTGGTTTCTTTGTTTGCGAGAGTACTAATCACTGGGCAAGCGCGTGTTGAGACCGCAAATTTAAGCAAGAGAAAAAACCGGCTCAACAGAAGAAGTCAGTAAATATGGTTGTTAGCGAGACCGCAGAAGGAACATCGGGGTATGGTAATCTTTTACCTACTGTTCTTTCAGTGTGCCAATCCCCTGAGTGGTGGGCTAACACTAGTGCTAACATTCATGTGTGTGCTGATATTTCTTTGTTTTCTTATTATCAGTGCAAAGGGGTTGGAGCCTTGCTTATGGGGAGCAGATCACATGCACGTGTTCTTGGTGTTGGTACAGTCATTCTGAAGTTTACTTCGGGAAAGACGATGCCATTGAATAACATGCAGCATGTTCCCTCCATCAAAAAGAATCTTGTTAGTGGCTAGTTGCTATGTCGAGATAGCTATAAACTTGTGTTCGAGTCCAATAAATGTATACTGTCAAAGTATGGGACATTTGTTGGAAAAGGCTATGACAGTGGAGGCTTGTTCCGCTTATCTTTGCATGATGTTTGTAATAAGTCTATGAACAATGTGATTTCGAACGAGTCGTATATTTGGCATTCACGACTTTGTCACATCAATTTTGGTTGTGTATCACGGTTAGCAAATTTAAATTTAATCCCAAAATTTGATTTAGTCAAAGGTTTTAAGTGCCATATGTGCGTGCAATCTAAGCAACCTCGCAAGCCTCATAAGGCTACGGAGGCGAGGAACTTGGCACCACTAGACTTAATACATTCCGATTTATGTGAGATGAATAGAATATTGACTAAGGGAGCAAACAATATTTTATTACTTTTTATCGATGATTCTACTAGATTTTGTTATGTGTTTCTCTTAAAGTCAAAAGACGAAGCTTTGCATTATTTTGAGACCTACAAAGCTGAAGTAGAAAATCAACTCGAGAGGAAAATTAAACGGTTAAGGTCTAATCGTGGTGGAGAATATTTTTCAGATGATTTTTGTGTGGAACATGGTATTATTCATGAGAGGACACCGCCATACTCAGCACAATCCAATGGGGTTGCTGAGAGAAAGAACCGTACTCTAACTGATTTCGTTAACGCCATGTTAGAGACTTCGGGACTATCTACTGATTTTGGTTAACACCATGTTAGAGACTTTGGGACTATCTAAGGAATGGTGGGGTGAGGCGATCTTGACGGTGTGTCATTGTTGGAGCTCGCGCTCCTGAGCAAGTTGATCCAACGGGGGAGTGAAAAAGATGCAAACACGGTTTAACTCGAGATGGCAATTGCTCTCTGTTAATCTAGCCTCTCATGGGCACTGTACGGGGGTATTTATAGGTGCCCGAGCGCCCAGCGTCCTGATGTAAGGACGCTTGTGCCCTCAGACACCTGGATTATCCCTAGAATATTCCCATAAAGGAGTGTTACAAACTGTCATTATAGAAAAGCTATTACAAATCAGGTCCGTAACTCGTCTGTCCGTGCAGGGCCTGTTATGATGGACCGAATCCCACGTGGCCTCCAGGTAGGACCGAGGACGCGGGATGGAGAGACTTTGTCGTAGGCCTTCATCTTGCAGTGAAGGGGACGAAGGGTGGGCCGCGCCGGTCGTCTTGCCTCCACCGGTGCAGCGAGCTGACGAAGGCCTGATGCGAAGGGTAGCGTCTTCGCCTTCGCCCTAACAGTCATGTCCTGAATAAAGTTCCCACAAAGAACAAAGAAATCACACCATTCAAGGAATGAGAAAAGAGGAAATTAAATATCTCCTATTTGCGCACCTGGGGTTGTTTGGCTAAAGTGAATGTGCCAATTAACAAGAAGCACAAATTAGGACTGAAAACTGTTGATTGTGTTTTTTGGTATGCTTTTCACAGCATTGGATATAGGTTCTTAATTATAAACTCTGTAGTACCGGACATGTTGGTAGGTACTATTATGGAGTCCAGAGATGCTATGTTCTTCGAGGACGAATTTCCCATGAAAGCTACACATAATACGTCTAGTGATGAACCAACGATACCCCATGAGCATTTTATTCCGGTAAAACACACTAAGGAATCCCATATACATAATCCTGTGGAAGATGATAATGTATCAACTCAAAAGAGTAAGAGACCAAGAATTGCAAAGTCCTTTGGTGATGATTACATTGTATATCTTGTGGATGACACCCCATTTACCATTGAAGAGGCATATTCCTCTCCTGATGCTGACTTTTGGAAGGAAGCAATAAGGAGTGAGGTAGATTCTATTATGTCTAATGCAACTTGGGAGGTCGTTGAGCGTCCTTATGGGTGTAAGCCCATTGGGAGTAAATGGGTGTTCAAGAAAAAGCTTAGGTCTGATGGTACTATGGAAAGGTACAAGGCGAGGCTTGTAATTAAAGGCTATTCACAGAAAGAAGGTGATGATTTCTTTGATACTTATTCACCTGTGGCTCGATTGACCACAATTTGTGTGCTACTTTCTCTGGCTGCCTCTCATGGTCTTCTCGTCCATCAAATGGATGTTAAGACAACATTCCTAAATGGAGAGCTAGATGAGGAAATTTATATGGAGCAGCCAGCTCGGTTTGTAGCCAACGGTCAAGAAGGCATGGTGTGTAAGTTATTGAAATCTTTATATGGCCTAAAACAAGGACCTAATCAATGGCAT
Organism: Zea luxurians; assembly: GCA_029449295.1. Taxonomy (NCBI): domain Eukaryota; kingdom Viridiplantae; phylum Streptophyta; class Magnoliopsida; order Poales; family Poaceae; genus Zea; species Zea luxurians. The sequence continues at coordinate 29,923,630 of JAOPSE010000001.1, read as the reverse complement.
GAAAAGTTCGATAGAACTTTGACATCTGCCGGCTTTGTTGTGAACAAAGCAGACAAATGTGTATACTATCAATATGGTGGGGGCAAGGGAGTAATTTTATGCCTGTATGTTGATGACATTCTAATCTTGGGGATGAGTCTTAATGTGATTAAAGAGACAAAAGACTTTCTGTCCAATAATTTTGAAATGAAAGACTTGAGAGAAGCTAATGTTATTCTTAACATTAAGCTACTGAGAGAAGGCAATGGTGAGGTCACACTTGTGCAATCCTACTATATGGAAAAGGTTTTGAGTCGCTTTGGTTATAGAAAATGTGAACCTGCTCCAACACCTTATGATCCTAGTAAGCTATTGAAGAAATCGAAGGATAGCTAGGGATCAATTGAGATATTACCAAATAATTGGTTCACTCATGTACTTAGCTAGCGCTACGAGGCCTGACATCTCGTTTGCTGTGAGCAAACTTAGTCAGTTTGTTTCAAATCCAGGAGATGATCACTGGCGTGCTCTTGAGAGAGTTTTGCACTACCTAAAAGGTACTATGAGTTTAGGCATCCATTATACTGGGTACCCAACAGCACTGGAGGGTTATTGTGATGCAAATTGGATATCTGATGCTGATGAGATATATGCCACAAGTGGATATGTGTTTTCACTTGGAGGTGGCGTCGTTTCATGAAAGTCTTGAAAGCAGACCATCTTAATGAGGTCGACTATGGAAGCAGAACTCACAACATTAGATATCGCTTCAGTTGACACTGAGTGGCTTCGTGAACTCCTTATGGATTTACCGGTGGTTGAAAAACCTGTGCAGGCTATTTCTATGAAATGTGATAATCAAGATAAACATTTCTAAGGATAATATGAAGTCGGTAAGGCACATAAAGAGGCGTTTAAAATATGTCAGGAAATTGAGAAACTCTGGAGTAATAGCGTTGGACTATATCCATACATCTAAAAATCTGGCAAATCAATTTACTAAGGGTGTAATACTCAAAAGTGTAATAAAGAGAATAGAGATAATCTCAATAGTTTGTGGTCTCTACTATTTATTGCATGTGATCAACACTAGTTAAAAGTGGATGAATAGAACAATGAACACATAATTAATCTGTGCATCATGCTGAGTTTTTATTTGATTGTGCATTTGTGCTTAATAAAATAAATGTATCATTAATAGTGTATCAATGGATTCATAGAATTCAAAGTCGAACTTGATAATAAAACCATGAAAATAGAGGAGAGAAAGGAAATTCAATGATTTAAGAAAAGAGAAGAATGAAACAATAATATGGGAGTGAAATGAGTAATAAATATACATATAATAAAATATTATTTTTTATGGGATCTGAATATGTAAATTTTTCCAAAGGAGAGACTCCTAAAAAGGATTCAAAAAAAATTCAAATTTGAAAATTGGAAACAAAATGAAACAAAACAGAAAAAAAACAAAAGAAAAGGAGAAAGAAGCTTACCTGGGCCACACTACCTCATTTCGGCCCAGTAGATCCCCTCTCTCTGCGCGGCCCAATAACTTCTCCTCACGCTCGCACACACGCTGACCTGCGGGTCCCGCTTGCAGGCGGTCCGACCCGCGCGCTCGCCTGGTGCTCGGTCACTGACCAGTGGGGCCGGCCAGTAAGACCCTTTCTTCCAGCTTCGACTGTTACGATTTGCGCGCCGTAGCTGCCGCGCCCTTCCCCTGGCTCGGGCTGACCGAGACCTCCGAATCAGGCGGAGTTTGAACCGGTCGCCTGGGGATAAATAGGCCCCTCCGTGGCTTGTCTCGCACTCACGCCCAGCTGAGAGAGTCCATTGCGTTCACCAGAGGAGGAAGAGAGCGGGAGGCAGAGAGCGTGGGAGGCCGCCACCGACGTGGTCCTTCCCTACCCCCAATCTCGGACCGGGAAGGAGGCGTGGGAGCATCGCGGTGTTACGGTGGAGGCAACTCTGGTCGCTTGGCGTGGATTCGACCGCGACAGGGGCCGGGATTGCTCGTCGGACGTCGGGTTCCGCCACGATCCCTGGATGGTTCCGTGCGCTCGCTGTTTCCCGGTGAGAACCTCACCACTAATTTCGCTTTGAACTCCGCGTTGCGTAGGTGAAGTTAATTGCGATATGAACCACTGGTTTGCCAAATTCGTAGTTCGCAGGAACCTGGGCGCCGCCGTAGTTCATGTCCGCCGTCCTGTTCCGGCCGGTGAAGAGGAGAGCCTTAGCGGGTCGTTGGATGCGCTTCTGACGGCTTAGATGAGGCATAGGGATATCCCCTTTCGCGCGATTGATCTTGTCCGTTGATCGGGCATCCGATGGCTATATCGAGCGCTAGAGTTTAATAACAAGGATCTAATCCAGGCCATAGGATCTGGATCGTCCGGCCCACAACAGAAGATACCCCTTCGCGGGTCAGTTTTGTTAAAGAGCCCCTGCAGAAAATAGAAATAAACCCGCCGTCCTATGCGCTGTTCCCTGAGTCTTAGGAATTTTATCCCCGAGCCCCCTGCGCTTCACAGATATTGAGGCCCAATCCAGTGCAGTTTAAAACTGAATAAATAAAATGGAAAATGGATTTTTAATATGAAAATAATTACTAGAACTTGATAAATCAATAGAAAATCCATTTTTAATCCAAATTACTCCATTCCAGTTTCTAAAATTTTGTAATTTTATTCTTTATCACTTAGAGTCTCTGTTTTGTCATGAAAACAGTAAGAAAATTTATTACTCACTTAATCCTATTCTAAACACATAAAACCTTTGAAAATCCATAACTTAAAATCTATAACTCGAAAAATTATGATTCCTGTTCCTAGGATTTTATTTTAAGGTGTAGATTATTACTGTGTATTTTGTTTATATGTTTGGTGTAATGTTAATTTCTCTATATACACTGTGCTTGTTTGTATTGTGGCGAGTAGAAGAGCCCGTGACTGAGGATCCTGGTGAGCAGCAGGTTGAAGTAGCTGAGCAGGAGCTCATAGAAGGCAAGTTGTGCCCTTGACCACTTTCTACCCAATAATGTTCTTTAATACCATTTATTCATGCATAGGTTAATTTTGATGGGACCCAATAGGTCACCCTAGATTGTTTATCTCATTACCATGTTTACCCCTGAATCACTTGGGTAGTTTGCTATTGCTTTACATGGTTTTGGGATAATCATTTATTATATCTATGTTCCAATTATTCTTTTGTTATTCTATTTATGTTCATGTCGAGATCATTAATGTTAATTGGAACATAGAGCTTAACTTGAGTAACACGTGCCACCATAAGGGTTTAATGGGACGCCCTTGGCTGACTAATTAGGAAAGCTAGTGGAAGACTACCTTACCCGAAAGGGGCAAGGGCAGTAGGGGAGTTGCATGCAAGGAGGTTCTCGGGTTGATTTTGCTACGATGGCGGTCAGATGGGGGATTCTTGCAAGTGCTCTTCCCATAAACTGTAGCGGGTTTTCGGAAGCTAGTGGAACTTTGTAAAGGCCTCGTAGTGTTGCCCTGCCGCGCTTCCTAGGTAGAGGTGTATGGGAGTCGCGACCCCTTGGCAGATGGGTAACATGACTTGTGGGTAAAGTGTACAACCTCTGCAGAGTGTAAAACTGGTATACTAGCCGAGCTCACGGTCATGAGCAGCTCAGGACTCTCTGATGTTTAAATTATGGAACTTAAATTCAATTTGTCATTCGCATATGCACGGGTTTGTTATTAATTTTGTTCTATTACTTTACTTATGATTTGGTATTTACTTACATTTAGTAACTGCTAATAAAATTTTGACCAACTACTTAAAAGCAATGCTCAGCTTTAACCCCTATCATTGATTAGTCTTACACATCACATGAACTCACACCTTTGTGAGTTTATGTCCACTGGTTCCCCACAACTTGTTGAGCTATGATCATGTGTGAGCTCGCCCTTGCTGTCTCACACCCCCCCCCACAGCAGAAGAGCAGGTGGTTCAGGAGGAGCCACAAGGCGAGGAGTATGATCTGATCTAGGTGGCGTTTCTCAAGTTGACATTGGCGCCGACGATCCTTAGTTCGTTTTATCTTTATTATTTTATTTTGTAATAAGTCTTCCGCTATGTAATAAATACTCTGATGTTTTATGACATTTATCTCTATACACTCTGTTATTATATATGTTGTCTTCTTGGCGCATGTATGAGATGCACCTGGCTTTGTTCCTTAAAGCCAGGTGTGACAAAGGGACTATCATGTAGTATGATAGATAGTGCTTCGAGTGAGATGGGCCTCCACCTAAAGTTTATCATAGTGGTAACCTGTTCTATGTGATTGGAGATCTCGTGAATTAGAATGGTGAAATAAGCTAGTGGTAGACTGAGAGGAAAGACCCTTAATAAGGTTCATTTTAGATGCACATCTTTCCTTACTGTAAGGTAGGACAGTGTTTACACCTTAATATGTTCCAAGTGGCTTTGTGAAGCAAAGATGTTGTCCTATAGAACATCTTTAGAGGAACATACCTACATGGGTTAACTGCTGGTCACGGTTTATGAGATCTAGGTGGTCTCTAGATACCCATGAAAGGCTATGGAGTTTGACTTAAATGCTCCAACCAGAGGGGATGTGATCGACAAGCTAGTACTGGTAAAGAGTTTAGATGAAACTTATTCCACACAAAACTGCCAATTCACGGCCTAGTCCATTGTGCAGTTGTGGTCAAGTGTAGTCTAGATTCTAGGTGGATGTTCAACTTAACAGTCTCCATCGAAACACCAATATATCAAACGTTTGAGATGATGAGAGCATTTTAGTGTGACTTAGTGAAAGTCGCCTAGAGGGGGGTGAATAGGCAGAATCTGAAATTTACAAACTTAAGCACACACTACAAGCCGGGGTTAGCGTTAGAAATGAATTCAAGTCTGAAAGAGAGAGGAAAACAAATCAACTAAGAAATACAGCGGATGAACACGATGATTTGTTTTACTGAGGTTCGGTTCTAAAGAACCTAGTCCCCGTTGAGGTGGTCACAAAGACCGGGTCTCTTTCAACCCTTTCCCTCTCTCAAACGGTCACCTAGACCAAGTGAGCCTTTTCCTTAATCTCCCGGGTCACTTAGACCCCGCAAGGACCACCACACACTTAGGTGTCTCTTGCTTAGATTACAAATCACTTGAGAAAAGAAATGAGAAAGGAAGAAGACAATCCAAGAGGCAAGAGCTCAAAAGAACATAAAATCTCTCTCTCACAAGTCACTAAGTGCTTGAGTTGAATTTGGGACTTGGAGAGGCTTTGATCTTTTGAATTGTGTCTAGGAGTGAATGCTAGAGCCCTTGTATTGAATGTGATGCTCAGAAATCTTGGATGCTTTGAGTGGTGGTGGTTGGGGGGTATTTATAGCCCTCAACCACCAAACAACCGTTGGGGGTGGCTGCTGTCGATGGGCACACCGGACAGTCCAGTGCGCCACCGGACACTGTCCAGTGCGCCACCGGACACTGTCTAGTGCGCCAGCCACGTCACCCAACCGTTAGGGTTCGAGAGCTATCAACCGTTGGAGGCTTTGTAATCTAGTGGCACCGGACAGTCCGGTGCCGCACCGGACAGGCACTGTTCACTGTCTGGTGCGCCTCTGACTTCTGCGCTCTGACTCTGCGCGCCTTGTTCTTCACTGTATCGATGTCAGGCGCCGTTGTAGTCGACCGTTGTGCTGGATAGCCGTTACTCCGCTGGTGCACCGGACAGTCTGGTGGCACATCGGACAGTCCGGTGAATTATAGCGGAGCGCGCTGGTGAAAACCCGAGAGTGGCTGGTTTGGGATTGTATGGTCCTAGTGCACCGGACACTATCCGGTGGCACACCAGACGGTCCGGTGCGCCAGACTAGGGCACACTCGGTTTCTTTGCTCCTTTGCTTTTGAACCCTTTCTTCAATCTTTTATTGGTTTGTATTGAACCTTTATGCACCTGTAGATCATATATTCTAGAGCAAACTAGTTAGTCCATTATTTGTGTTGTGCATTCAACCACCAAAATTAATACTGGGAAAAGGTTAACCCTATTTCCCTTTCAATCTCCCCCTTTTTGATGATTGATGCCAACACAAACCAAAGCAAATATATAAGTGCAGAAATGAACTAGTTTGCATATGGTAAGTGCATATGTTACTTGGAATTAAACCAATTTATAATCTTACTAGATATGAATGAATTGCTTTCTTATATTTAATATTTTGGACCACATTTGCATCACTTGTTTTGTTTTTGCAAATCCTTTTTGAAAATCTTTTCAAAGTCTTTTGCAAATAGTCAAAGATGTATGAATAAGATTGCAAGAAGCATTTTCAAGATTTGAAATTTCTCCCCCTATTTCAAATGCTTTTCCTTTGACTTAAACAAAACTCCACCTGAATGAAATTCTCCTCTTAGTTTTCAAGAGGGTTTTAATAGATACCAATTGGAAGTATATCTAGATGCTAGTTTTGAAAATATACCAATTGATGAAATTTCTATCACAAGATACCAATTGAAAAACAAACTTTTGTGAAAACCAAATAAATCTTCATTTCGTAAATTTTGTAAGTTGGTGGTGCGGTCCTTTTGCTTTGGGCTTAATACTTTCTCCCCCTTTGGCATTAATCGCCAAAAATAGAGACGTTGAGAGCCCTTTTACTTTCTCCCCTATTGGTACAAGTAAATATGAGTGAAAAGATTATACCAATCGAAGAGTGATGTGGAGTGACGACGAAGGATAAAAGATACTGGTAGAGTGGATTGGAAGCCTTGTCTTCGTCGAGTACTCCATTTCCCTTTCAATCTACGACTTAGCATAAAAATACACTTGAAAACACATTAGTCGTAGTCATGAAAGAGATATGATCAAAGGTATACAAATGAGCTATGTGTGCAATGTTTCAATCAAAATTCCGAGAATTAAGAATATTTAGCTCATTCCTAAGTTTGCTAAAGGTTTTCTCATCTAATGGCTTGGTAAAGATATCGGCTAATTGTTCTTTGGTGCTAACATAAGCAATTTGGATATCCCCCCTTTGTTGGTGATCCCTCAGAAAGTGATACCGAATGTCTATGTGCTTAGTGTGGCTGTGTTCAATGGGATTATCCGCCATGCGGATTGCACTCTCATTGTCACATAGGAGAGGGACTTTGATCAATTTATAACCATAGTCCCTGAGGGTTTGCCTCATCCAAAGTAATTGCGCACAACAATGGCCTGCGGCAATATACTCGGCTTCGACGGTAGAAAGAGCTACTAAGTTTTGTTTCTTTGAAGCCCAAGACACCAGAGATCTCCCTAGAAACTAACAAGTCCCTGATGTGCTCTTTTTATCAATTTTACAATCTACCCAATCGACATCGGAATATCCTATTAAATCAAAAGTGGATCCCTTGGGGTATCAAAGCCCAAACTTAGGAGTGTAAACTAAATACCTCATGATTCTCTTCACGGCCCTAAGGTGAACTTTCTTAGGATCGGCTTGGAACCTTGCACACATGCATACAGAAAGCATAATATCCGGTCGAGATGCACATAAATAGAGTAAAGATCCTATCATCGACCGATATACCTTTTGATCTATGGACTTACCTCCCGTGTTGAGGTCGAGATGCCCATTTGTTCCCATGGGTGTTTTGATGGGCTTGGCATGCTTCATTCCAAACTTGTTGAGTATGTCTTGAATGTACTTTGTTTGGCTGATGAAGGTGCCGTCTTGGAGTTGCTTGACTTGAAATCCTAGGAAATACTTCAACTCCCCCATCATAGACATCTCGAATATCTGTATCATGATCCTATTAAACTCTTCACAAGTAGATTTGTTAGTAGACCCAAATATGATATCATCAACATAAATTTGGCATACAAACAAATCTTTTGCAATAGTTTTAGTAAAGAGTGTAGGATCAGCTTTTCTGACTTTGAAGCCATTAGTGATAAGGAAATCTCGCAGGCGTTCATACCATGCTCTTGGGGCTTGCTTGAGCCCATAAAGCGCCTTTGAGAGTTTATAAACATGGTTAGGGTACTCACTATCTTCAAAGCTAGGAGGTTGCTCAACATAAACCTCTTCCTTGATTGGTCCATTGAGGAAGGCACTTTTCACGTCCATTTGATAAAGCTTAAAGCCATGGTAAGTAGCATAGGCAAGTAATATGTGAATTGACTCAAGCCTAGCTACGGGTGCATAAGTTTCATCAAAATCCAAACCTTCGACTTGTGAATAACACTTGGCCACAAGTCCGGCTTTGTTCCTTGTCACCACACCATGCTAATCTTGCTTGTTGCAGAATACCCATTTGGTACCTACGACATTTTGATTAGGACATGGAACCAAATGCCATACCTCATTCCTCGTGAAGTTGTTGAGCTCATCTTGCATTGCCAGCACCCAATCCGAATCTCTTAGTGCATCCTCCACCCTGTAGGGCTCAATAGAGGACACAAAAGAGTAATGTTCACAGAAATAAGCAACTCGAGATCTAGTGGTTACCCCCTTATGAATATCACCGAGGATGGAGTTGACGGGGTGATCTCTTTGAATTGCTTGGTGGACTCTTGGGTGTGGTGGTCTTGGACCCTATAATTCTTGATCATCTTCCTTGTCTTCATCTCCCCCTTGATCATTGTCCTCCTCTTGAGGTGGCTCATCTTCCTGATCTTCATCATCTTGAGCATGTTCCTCATCTTGAGTTGGTGGAGATGCTTGCATGGAAGATGACGGTTGATCTTGTGCTTGTGTAGGCTCTTTGGATTCCTTAGGACACACATCCCCAATGGACATGTTCCTTAGTGCGACGCATGGAGCCTCTTCATCATCTAGTTCATCAAGATCAACTTGCTCCACTTGGGAGCCATTAGTCTCATCAAACACAATGTCACAAGAAACCTCAACTAATCTAGTGGATTTGTTGAAGACTCTATATGCCCTTGTGTTTGAGTCATAACCAAGTAAAAAACCTTCTACAGCCTTAGGAGCAAATTTAGATTTTCTACCTCTTTTAATAAGAATAAAATATTTGCTACCAAAGACTCTAAAATATGAAACATTGGGCTTTTTACCGGTGAGGAGTTCGTATGATGTCTTCTTGAGGATTCGGTGAAGGTAGAACCGGTTGATGGAGTAGCAGGCGGTGTTAATCGCCTCAGCCCAAAACCGGTCCGGAGTCTTGTACTCATCAAGCATGGTCCTCGCCATATCCAGTAGAGTTCTATTCTTCTTCTCCACTACACCATTTTGTTTTGGTGTGTAGGGAGAAGAGAACTCATGCTTGATACCCTCATCCTCAAGGAAGCCTTCGATTTGTGAGTTCTTGAACTCTGTACCATTATCGCTTCTTACCTTTTTGATTCTTAATCCGAAGTCATTTTGAGCTCGTCTTAAGAATCCCTTTAAGGTCTCTTGGGTCTATGATTTTTCCTGCAAAAAGAATACCCAAGTGAAGCGAGAATAATCATCCACAATTACTAGATAGTACTTACTCCCGCCGATGCTTATGTAAGCTATCGGGCCGAATAGATCCATGTGGAGTAGTTCCAGTGGCCTGTCCGTTGTCATTATGTTCTTGTGTGGATGATGGGTGCCAACTTGCTTTCTTGCTTGGCATGCGCTACAAACCATGTCTTCCTCAAAGTGCACATTTGTTAGTCCCAAAATGTGCTCTCCCTTTAGAAGCTTGTGAAGATTCTTCATTCCAACATGGGCTAGTCGGCGATGCCAGAGCCAACCCATATTAGTCTTAGCAATTAAACAAGTGTTGAGTTCAACTTTGTTCTCATTAAAATCAACTAGATATAGCTGACCCTCTAACACTCCCTTAAATGCTATTGAATCATCACTTCTTCTAAAGACAATAACACCTATATATGTAAATAGACAGTTGTAGCCCATTTTGTATAATTGAGATACAGAAAGCAAATTATAGTCTAAAGAATCTACAAGAAAAACATTGGAAATAGAATGGTCAGGTGAAATAGCAATTTTACCAAGTCCTTTGACCAAACCTTGATTTCCATCCCTGAATGTGATAGCTCTTTGAGGATCTTTGTTTTTCTCGTAGGAGGAGAACATTCTCTTCTCCCCTATCATGTGGTTTGTGCATCCGCTATCAATTATCCAACTTGAGCCCCGAGATGCATAAACCTGCAAAACAATTTAGGCCTTGTTCTTAGGTACCCAAATAGTCTTGGGTCCTTTCACGTTAGAAACAAGCACCTTGGGTACCCAAACACAAGTCTTGGAGCCCTTGTGTTTGCCCCCAACATATTTGGCAACTACTTTGCCTGATTTGTTAGTTATAACATATGATGCATCAAAAGTCTTAAATGAAATGTTAGGCTCATTTGATGCAGAGGAGTTTTCTTTTTAGGCATTTTAACATGAGTAGAATGCCTAGAGCTAAAAGCCTCATTCTTATACATAAAAGCATGATGTGAAATAGTGTGAGGTTTCCTAGCATGAATTCTCCTAATTTTGTGCTCAGGATAATTAGCAGGATATAAAGTATAGCCCTCATTATCCTGAACCATAGGAGCCTTGCCCTTAACAAAATTAGACAATGTTTTAGGGGCATTAAGCTTGACATTGCTTCCCTATTGGAAACCAATGCCATCCTTAATGCAGGGCGTCTCCAACTATAGAGCATGCTTCTAGCAAATTTAAATTTTTCATTTTCAATTTCATGCTCATTAATTTTAGCAGTTAATTGAGCTATATGATCATTTTGTTGTTTAATTAAAGCAAGATGATCATGAATAGCATCAACATTAACGTCTCTACATCTAGTACAAATAGTAACATGATCAACAGTAGATGTAGAGGGTTTGAAAACATTTAATTCATCTATCTTAGCATGTAATATGACATTCTCATTTCTAAGACAGGAAATAGAGTCATTGCAAACATTTAAATATTTAGCCTTGGAAATTAAACTAGCATTTTCGGTCCTAAGGCTAAAAATTGATTCATTCAATTTATCAATCTTAGCATTTAAACTAGCATTTTCATTTCTAAGATTGGTAATTGAATCATGGCAAATGCTAAGCTCCTTAGTCAAGTTTTCACATTTTTCTATTTCCTGAGCATAAGCTTTTTTCACCTTAACATGTTTTTTATTTTCTTTAATAAGGAATTCCTCTTGGTTGTCCAAGAGTTCATCCTTCTCATGAATGGCTCCTATCAATTCATTTAATTTTTCCTTTTGTTGCATGTTAAGGTTGGCAAAAAGAGTAAGTAAATCATCTTCATCATCACTAGAACTACCCTCATCACTAGATGTAGTATACTTAGGGGTGGTTCTAGATTGTACCTTCTTCTTTTTGTCGTCCTTTGCCATGAAGCATTTGTGGCCGACGTTTGGGAAGAGAAGTCCCTTGTTGACGGTGATGTTGGCGGCATTCTCATCGGAGGAGGAGTCGATGGAGCTCTCGTTGGAGTCCCATTCCCGACACATGTGGGCATCGCTGCCCTTCCTCTTGTAGTACTTCTTCTTCTTCTTCTTCTTTCCCCTCTTGTCGTCGCCCCTGTCACTATCATTAGACATTGGACATTTAGCAATAAAATGACCGGGCTTACCACACTTGTAGCACACCCTCTTGGAGCGGGGTTTGTAATCCTTCCCCCTCCTTTGCTTGAGGATTTGACGGAAGCTCTTTATGATGAGCGCCATCTCCTCATTGTCGAGCTTGGAGGCGTCGATGGGAAGCCTACTTGATGTAGACTCTTCTTTCTTCTCTTCCGTTGCATTGAAAGCAACGGGTTGCACCTCGGGTGTTGAGGTGGCACCTTGCTCCAAATTGACAATATGTTTGGAGTCTTTGATCATAAGTTCAAAGCTCACAAACTTGCCAATTACTTCCTCGGGAGACATTAGCATCTAGGATCACCACGTATTAATTGAACTTGAGTAGGATTACAAAATACGAGGGATCTAAGAATAACCTTGACCATTTCATGGTCATCCCATTTGGTGCTCCCGAGGTTGCGCACTTGGTTGACCAAGGTCTTGAGCCGGTTGTACATTTCTTGTGGCTCCTCTCCTTAGTTGAGGACGAATCGACCGAGCTCCCCCTCGATCGTCTCCCGCTTGGTGATCTTGGTCACCTCATCTCTTTCGTGCGCAGTCTTGAGTACGTCCCAAATTTCTTTGGCACTCTTTAACCCTTGCACCTTATTATACTCCTCTCGACATACAGAGGCGAGGAGTATAGTAGTGGCTTGGGAGTTAAAGTGTCGTATTTGGGTGATCTTGTCCGAGTCGTAGCCCTCGTCCCCTACGGTAGGTACATGTGCTCCAAATTCAACAATGTCCCAAATGCTTGTGTGGAGTGAGGTTAGATGATGCCTCATTTTATCACTCCACATACAATAATCCTCACCATCAAAATATGGTGGTTTGTCTAATGGAACGGAAAGTAGAGGAGCGCGCTTAGAAATACGGGGATAACGAAGTGGCATCTTACTATACTTCTTGCGCTCATGGCGCTTAGAAGTGACGGACGCGGTGTCGGAGCCGGATGTGGAGGGCGATGAAGAGTCGGTCTCGTAGTAGACCACTTTCTTCATCTTCTTCTTCTTGTCGCCACTCTGGTGCGACTTGACGCAGGGAGGGGATCCCTCCTTCCCTTTGGTGCCGGACTCCCTTGATGGAGCCTTCCCGTGGCTTGTGGCCTTCTCGCCGGTTTTGATCTCCCTCTTGGCGGATCCTCCCGGCATCACTTCGAGTTGTTAGACTCTAATGAAGTACCGGGCTTTGATACCAATTGAAAGTCGTCTAGAGGGGGGTGAATAGGTGGAATCTGAAATTTACAAACTTAAGCACACACTATAAGCCGGAGTTAGCGTTAGAAATGAATTCAAGTCTGAAAGAGAGGGGAAAACAAATCAACTAAGAAATAAAGCGGATGAACACGGTGATTTGTTTTACCGAGGTTCGGTTCTAAAGAACCTAGTCCCCGTTGAGGTGGTCATAAAGACCAGGTCTCTTTCAACCCTTTCCCTCTCTCAAACGGTCACCTAGACCGAGTGAGCCTTTTCCTTAATCTCCCGTGTCACTTAGACCTCGCAAGAACAACCACACACTTAGGTGTCTCTTGGTTCGATTACAAATCACTTGAGAAAAGAAATGAGAAAGGAAGAAGGCAATCCAAGAGGCAAGAGCTCAAAAGAACACAAAATCTCTCTCTCACAAGTCATTAAGTGTTTGAGTTGAATTTGGGACTTGGAGAGGCTTTGATCTTTTGAATTGTGTTTAGGAGTGAATTCTAGAGCCCTTGTATTGAATGTGATGCTCAGTAATCTTGGATGCTTGAAGTGGTGGTGGTTGGAGGGGTATTTATAGCACTCAACCACCAAACAACCTTTGGGGGTGGCTGCTGTTGATGGGCGCACCGGATAGTCGGTGCGCCACCGGACACTGTCCTGTGCGCCAGCCATGTCACCCAACCGTTAGGGTTCGGGAGCTGTCGACCGTTGGAGGCTTTGTCTTCTAGTGGCACCGGACAGTCTGGTGCCGCACCAGACAGGCACTGTTCACTGTCCGGTGCGCCTTTGACTTCTGCGCTCTGACTCTGTGTGCATTATTCTTCACTATAGCGATGTCAGGCGCCATTGCAGTCGACCGTTGCGTTGGATAGTCGTTACTCCGCTGGTGCACCGGACAGTCCGGTGGCACACCGGACAGTTCAGTGAATTATAGCGGAGCGCGCTGGCGAAAACCCGAGAGTGGCTGGTTTGGGATTGTACGGTCCTGGTGCACCGGACACTGTCCAGTGCGCCAGACCAGGGCATACTCGGTTTCTTTGCTCCTTTGCTTTTGAACCCTTTCTTCAATCTTTTATTGGTTTATGTTGAACCTTTATGCACCTGTAGATCATATATTCTAGAGCAAACTAGTTAGTCCATTATTTATGTTGGGCATTCAACCACCAAAATTAATACTGGGAAAATGTTAACCCTATTTCCCTTTCACTTAGCATTTGGTGGGGATTGTTGAGTTAATATAGGCCTGGGCCATATTAATATTCAATAATAGTTAATGCTAGAGGCCTACTTTAATGCTACAATATACTAAAATTTTAGTACCATACCGGAGGTTCAAGGGACAATTCACTCAACTTAAATAGGTGGACCATTAGTGCATCTATTGAGAAGCTAAGAAAATGATGAAAGACTGCCACACGCGCGTGCACCGCTGGCCTGGCCGGGCTGTGGCAGTGGTAGATCGGACCTTGGTCCGAATATTCCTTCCTAACGGTTATTAACTGACGTCACTGATGGCGTCAGTTTCTGGCTAGCTGTAACGGTAGCTCTAATGGTGACCGTTACTATCCGCTGGCATCCCTCTACGCGTGTATATATATATATATATGACGAGGGGAGGCTGCTTCTTGTTACCAGAGAACACACGTACAATTCTCAGACGCGTTGCGTACAGTGCATCCCTGTCCCACCTTCTGCGAGCATAGAGAGTGTGGGAGAGCAGGCCTCCGAAATCGCCATCCGCAAAGACACTTGTACGGATGTACAGGCGATCATGTTTTTGGGGAGCGTACTTACAACTGCTCGCTTCATCCGCTCGACCAGTACTGATCAAGCTCCTCATCGCCGGCGTCGTTTGAGGGACTGCACTGTGTACATCTGCCTGCGTCGACTGTGTACGACTACATCGAACATATACACGAGATGTCTCGTGTGAATGGAGTCACTTGTGTTTTGAGCATCGGTCCCTCCCCAGGGTACACACTGTTCTTAGTTTTTGTACATATTTTACTGTTGTTTACTGTTTATGTGAGTAGTGATATACATATGCACATACATGTCGTCACATACATAACTTTGATTTTCTAGATTAAATTAAAACTGAAAATAACTATTTCTCTAATAGTAAAGGATAGAGAATATTCTTTTAGTGGACGTTGCTGGAGACATCTCGATTTGGACGCAGTCGGAGGTCAGGTGAGGTACAAAATCAACGCTGGATAATTGGACACCTGGCCGGAGATAAAAATCCAAAAATATGTATATATTGGACTTGGCAGAAAGGAATCCTTGATATCCATGACGAGCTGAGGCAGGATTAGATTTTTTTTTCCTTTCCCTGATTTTGGAAAACCTTATTTATTTATATTTTTAAATTTTATATCAAAAATATAAAAAACTGGACGTATCTCGTGTAGTACCCAAAACGAGAAATATTAGCGACAATGGCTCTTTTTGGAGCCAGAACTCTAATTAGACTGTTCGTTTGGTTTTAATCTACCAATCTTTATAAATTATAGCTGTAGATAAATGTCTTTAATTTAAAGCGAACCACCTCCGCAACGACAAGCCACTCCAAACCTTGTGAACGCACCTTGACACTGCAACCAATCAATTCTTGTTAATCAGCCTGCCCGCCCACAGCGGGGAGCGTGGTGCAGCCGCCAGCCGGGGCCGGGACGAGCGCAGTTGTAGAGGGTTGTTTCCTCTGCCTTCATCTCCAAGAGCTTCCTAGCTAAATCAAGTTTTTTTAGAAAAAACATAAAAATATCTCCAACAATTCCTCTAAAATGCTACCAACTTTTTATAGCCTTTAAAACTTTCTCATTTGTAACTATAAATGAGGGTTTTTTAGGCTCTCCAGAAACAATCTACCGCTTTAAGTGATCTGTTAAAGAAAAGATTAAAATCTACCTTACTAATTTTATAAATGCTCTTAAAACTGATTTTCTGGAGTCATTTTCAAGGGAGCTTTTGGAGATGCTCACCACCCAAAACCATTTTCTGGTCTTCAATTCGCCTACTTAAATCTGAGCTCGCTTAAAATGTTGTTTATCAGTTTATCACATTCATTCAGGCAACACTTCCATTTGGTCCAACCCCGTGCCGCCGTTGGTCGGCTGACGTGTGGACCCTGGCCGCGGTTGGCCCTATCTGGCACTGGTGGGACGTTAGGACAAATGAGCATATTGTACACTTCTTCTCACTGTATATTGTACATTTTTTCTCATTCACAGTCTATTTCTAGAAAAGCATACAGTTATTGTCACATACATCAATTTTTCATAGTGCATACTGAGACCTGAGAGCAACTTTTTGGACCAATACATGTCTTTGGACATCTTGTGATTCTCTGGAAGTATATCATTGATCAAGTTCACAAGCTCCTTGTAGCAGTTGTTTGAGAATGTGGACTTGGACTTAATAGCCATAAGCCAAGTCACGAAAACAAGGATGGACACTTCCATATGCTCGTGCAACGGTTCTTCGAAAGCCTTAATGAGCTCGATGAACTTTAGAACCTCAGGCGTAGGAGGACCTTAGAATCTGCGGGTCGAAGTGGATTCTCATAATCATCGGGTAGAAGCATGTGTTGTACATCATCAAGCATCTCTTCCATCCTATTGTAGCCCCCTCTTCATCTGACTGAACTTTCGATACAATACGAGGAGGTGGGTCCTCACCATGGTGCACCCACACCTCATAGCCAGACATATAGTCGTTCTTACAAACATCTATCATCAAAATCCTCTTGTTAAGAAAACAAATGTTTCTACACTTGCTACAAGGGCACCTAATGTCGGTTCAGTTCTCCGACCTAGCAAAAGCAAGATCGAGAAAAGTGTCAGTCTTGGTAACCCACTTACTTGATAGAGCCCCTCACTTCTTCCAACCTTCATACATCCATTGATGATCCTCCACCGTACTAGATACAAAAAGATACAAAACAGTAACTTACTTAAGTAATACACGAACCGTCGGTTATTACAAAAACATCACGCCCCTACATCTATAGGAAAGGATAGGTCCTAAACCCACCCAGGAATGACCGACAGAGCCCGTATTTATGACAAGACATGAGCTTGAGTGAAATTTTGGCAGCATAACCCTGATGTTCCCCATTCGCATGCCTAAAAATGGTGCAACGGGGAACATAGAGGGTTTGCTACCGAAATTACGCATGAGCACATGTCTTTGTCATAAATACAGACTCTTGAAAGGGAAATGTGCCCTTGGACTATTTCTATAAATGTTTTGGTGATTAGATGCTCAACACATATTGTTATGTGCTAAGTGTCAAAAAGATGCAAATGGAAAAGCAAGGTATGATTCTAGCCTTAGTAAATTGTTTTTGGTACTAACATATTCTACTAAGTGCTAGAAACCTTGTTGAATCGAGAGAAAACAGATTGAAGAAGTTTAGCTAAGTCCAGCCAAACCTGCACCATCCTATGGCGCACCGGATTGTTCGGTGTGCACCGGACAGTGTCTGGTGCTCAGGCTGGCGCGCTCAGCGAACTAGCTGATGTCGGAAAAAGTTGGGGGAGCCGCGGCTATAATTCACCGGACGGTCCGGTGTGCATCGGACTGTCCGGTGCGGCAGCCGCGCCCACTCCAATGGTCGGCCGCACGATCAGCGGGCGACACGTGGACTTCACCAACGGTCACCAGGTCGCACCGGACTGTCCGGTGTGTCACCAGATTGTCCGGTGTGCCACGGGGGCCGGTGACTGCAACGGTTGAATTCACAAAAAAGGAAGGAAATTGCACAATGCTCACTGTCCAGTGGTGCATCGGACTGTCCGATGCGCCCACGGACAGAAGGCAACAATGGGCTTTCAAAGGGAGCTCCAACGGCTCCTAGCTGCCTTGGGGCTATAAAAGGGACCCCTAGGCCCATGGAGCAGCACACCAAGCCTCCATTGAACATCCTAAGACGCATAGACTCCGCAAGCACGCATTTGATTCATTGTGTTTGAGATTTGAGCACTTGTTTGAGCTGTGAACTTGTTGCACTGTGTTGTGTGCTTGTTTCTTGACTTGTGTGCGTGTCGTTGCTGCGACTCTAGCTCTTGCGTGTGTTTATATTCCCTCCCTTACTCTTGTGGTTTAATTGTGATCAATCTTGTAAGGGTGAGAGGCTCCAACTTGTGGAGATTCCTCACAAAGGGAATACTTGAGAAAAGAAAGAAAACCGTGGTACTCAAGTTTGATCTTTGGATCACTTGATAGGGATTGAGTGCAATCCTTGACCAAAGGAGGTCACAACAACGTGGAGTAGGCATTGGCCGAACCACGGGATAAAATCACCGTGTCACTTGTGTATCTTTCTATTGTGATTGCTTTCTTCCTTAGAGTTCTCATTTAATCACTTGCACTGTTGTTCCTAAGTTTAATACACATTCTAAAGGAACAATCAAGTGAAGAGTTCTCTCCCTCTCTATTTATAGCACCTTGGTTTTAACTTCACTAACATTTTATAAACCAAGTTTATGTTGTTTAGTATTGATTTCTTGATTTTTATAGGATCACCTATTCACCCGCCCTCCTCTAGGTGCTCTCAACTCTATCAATCAGTTCGAGGTTGTCCAATAAAGGGACAATTTGGCCAAACATACGTTGCATGCATCACATGTGAGGTGTGTTGGGTCGAACAGGTGATGCGTAAGTTCCATTCCATTTGTCAACACTTCGACGCGCGCATTTACTATACAATCATCGATCCGTAGTACGAATTTCAACTAATAAAACACATACAATATTTTATACTAAATAACATTATTACCGATGAAAATCATATTAAATGACCTTATTTCTGAGGGTTTAATAATTCCCCCGAAAATTACATATTTACGCTATTTATGCACCCTTAAATGAACTAAAACAATCTAAATAAACTATGTAATCACCATTACAATCATCGAATATATATACCACATACATTTAATACAAAAAAAATCCAAACAATGCTTGTAATTATAAAACAAAATGTCTTAGTTCAAGAGGCAAAGTGATGATGCAGGAGGCAGGGAGGCACTCTAGAAGTCGTGCGATGGATGGGGCGACACTTTAGGAGGCGAGGTGGTGCTTTGGGAGGCGTGCGGCCGGTGGCGGCACCCTGATGGATGGTGCTGCGATGGTGGCATCGGCTCCGACAGGTGGGCATGACAGGCACGACACGGGCGGGCGGGTGTCGCACCGGCAGGCGGTCGCGGCTGAACCAGTGACGAGGGCCTTCGGCATGGGGCTGAGCCGGGGACAGGGCCAAGCCGACACAAGCTGGTCGTCGTAGCCGAGGATGGAGCTGGTCGCCGATAATGGTGGGACCATGATGATGGGGTGAGCGACAGTGGTGCACGACGAGAGAGAGAATGGACGTGCACACGTGGGAGAGAAAGTGAAACAACGCGGACGGGTGTCGTTTCCTTAAAATGGCATATGTACGATAGTGTCCCTGACAGCCATCGGTCATAAGCTTTATGTTTGATGGCCGTGAGAGACATCGTCAGATATTATGTTATGTTTGACTGTCCAATGATATTACTTCTGACGGCTATCCATAAGGATGACGGAAATTATGAGGTCATCGAATTTGTTTTCTTTTCATATTGTGTTGGGTGTGTACCGTCATAGGCAAGAACTGGTGATCGTTGTACCTAGCTCTGCCCATGCCCAACTTGCTCCCATCCATCTTCACCTTTGATGCCGCCACGCTTGCCCACCTTAAGCTATCTGCTTATGTGCTCCCGCCGCCGCCTATGGCCTTCACCAGGTTTTGTGGCCTGATCGCACTAGACCTCTACCACATCACATTCTCGGAGAGAAGGGGTGGGAGCAGTTGTAGGTCATGATCTCGGAACGGGGACAATGTTGGACAAGCTACGGTTAGCGAACATCGCCTTCCACCATGTCGGCCCCAGGCCTAGAATGGACCACTGTTGTGGCATGTGGACCATCTAGGTGGCAACCTCCCATGGCTAGAGCTGCACCCAATGATGGTCAACACTAGCTCCTGGGAGATGGGACACCTTTCCAAGCTTGAGTATGCCAGCATCATGCTCAACGCCTAAGAGTCAAGAGACTACGGGAGGCTGCTCACTGCGCTTTTTGGCATCAGACTGTCTCCAACATCCAGCAAGTAGTGTAAAATATGGGACGCTGATGACATTGTTTGCAATAGAGGATGAAATAGGTGATGGAATATGGAATCTACTGGAGGTAGCCTTAAAGTGCTTAACGTTCGCAAGTTCGACTATGCCACATTTCAGGTTATAGATGTCTAGAAAGCACATGGCCCATTAGCATGTCACAAAGCCCTTTTTTGGCCCAACACTAGCCCGGCCTAGCACAGGTCACTGTGGGCCTAGGCCTAGCTCGACACGGATGACGTGTCGTGCTTGATAGTGATCTCAGCCTATTGAGCTAGTTGGGCACTACCCAGTATTAACTAGGGTTAATTAGAAATATGCCACTCCAATTTTGAAAAGTTAGAAACTAGTGCATTTTCATGCCACTCCATGGCATCAAAATGAACTAATCATATACATTTGTAAAAGTTGAGTGGCATGTATACAATTAACCCTATTAACTATGCCTTATAACTGACTCGGTCCAATATAGGCATACAGGTAGAGGCCGAGGGCACAAAGGCCTAGCCGCCCAACCCACCTCCCTCGGTTCCCAACTTCCTAGCCACTAAACATAAACCCTAACATGCCGAGCCGCTCACTCCTTTTTCTCATGCCTCTCCTCTCTCCTCTCGATCTCTCTACTCTTAGCGTCTTGCGAAGCTTTTGGTGCTCCGTGCCTCTGTCCTTGGTCCTTTCGCACGCACCAGTGCTCTTTTGTCCGTTGATCATCGCTCCAGCTCCTCCATCAATCTATGGTTCTCTACTCTACTCCTCTTGTCCTCCCTCTCGATACACCCACCTCGAAGGCGACGGTGCCAAGTCATAGACGCATTGGTGCTATAGTGCTTTGGCTCCTCAGTCTTCCCTCTCTACCTCGACCTCAAAGGCAATGACGCTGCTCAACTACTGCTCTAGATCTGCTCCTCACTGGCGCAAGTAACTTGTTGTAATTCTAACTAACTCCGAATGATGGGATCTCCTCTGAGATGCACCTGATCTGCTTGCTGTTGTGATGAACTGATGAGGTGATGATTCTTAAAGTTCTAGATATTTACTTGTCTGAGTTGTCTCAATTTTCTCTGTTTATTCCCTTGCAAGACTTAGTCGTGAGCTATCTTGATCTGTGAGGAACTAGTGTGCGCCAGTGCCATCTCCACAGCGAGTCGGTGATGGAACCTATGCTTTGGATCTTCTACTAGCGCCATTGATGAGCCGCGTCCAACAAAGAGGTAACCAGATATGCCCAGATCTTCTCATGGTCTACATGCTGATGTGATGAACTGGTGAAGTGTTAAACTAATGAACTGATCTTGTCTTTAACTAATCTTGTGATGAACTGATGAACCAGATCTATCTTGATATGCTCCTGGATGTTTAGTTGTTTGAGTTGTGAGTTGTCTCGATTTTCTCTATTTATTCCCTTGCTTACTATTGTGATGAACCAATGAACTAATGATTCTTGGATCCATGGATGTTTACTTGTCTCAATTGTCTGAGTTGTGAGTTGTCTCTATTTTCTCTATTTATTCCATTGCTTACTGTTGTGATGAACTAATGAACCGATGAAGTGTTGAATTGATCTTGTGATTATCTCGATTATGTTGTGTAGGTCATGAGGAACTGGTGTACAGCACCTCAACAACGACAGAAATGGTGCTTCGACTTTCTGAGTTGTGATGGAGGAAGATGTTGGTGAGGGGGAAAGTAGACTATCCTCTAAAAGTGAGGGGTGATGTAGACTTTTTCCTTTTATTTGTTGTTTTAATGGCTTGCATCTATTTCACATAGAACTTACATCACCCATAGCAATGATGCACACAATTGCATGGACCACAAGTTAAATTAACAATTATTATAGTAGTACACTAAATATTAAGACCAAAATATATTGGTATTTTTTAGTTCCTAAAATGCCCTCATGTCCCTTCTTGTCATGTATCTAACCTAAACCCATTATCTCTACTCCTTTAAAGCACCAGTTTTGTGTGTCACGTGCAAAATAGGTAGGTCTGTTCCTCTCCCCCGCTTCTTGCCTATGAGAGCACCTAGAGGGGTGGTGAATAGGTGATCCTGTAAAAATCAAATCTAAACAGCACAAACTTGGTTTATAATAAATGTTAGTGGGATTAAAACCAAGGTGATATGAATAGAGAGAAGAGAACTCTTCACTTGATTGTTCCTTTTAGGATATGTATTGAACTTAGGAACAATAGCGCAAGTGAATAGATGAGAACTCTATGTAAGAAAACAATCACAACAGAAAGATGCACAAGTGACATGGTGATTTTATCCCATGGTTCGGCCAATGCCTACTCCACGTTGTGGTGACCTCCTTCGGTCAAGGATTGCACTTAATCCCTCTCAAGTGATCCAAAGATCAAACTTGAGTACCACGGTTTTCTTCCTTATCTCAAGTTTTCCCTTTCTGAGGAATCGCCACAATTTGGAGTCTCTCACCCTTACACAATTGGTCACAATTAAACCACATGAGTAAGGGAGGGAATGGAACCACACAAATGAGACAAACTTGCAGCGAATCACGCACATAAAACGAGAGAGAGCGGCACAAAGACAGCACAGTGGAGTTACAGCTAAAAACAAGTGCCCAAATCTCAATCTACTAATGCAAAGGCGTGAATTCGATGTCTCAGCGTTGTTTGATGTTCAATGACTGCTTGGTGTTATGCTCCATGCGCCTAGGGGTCCCTTTTATATCCCCAAGGTAGTTAGAAGCCATTTGAGTTCCATTTGGAAGGCTATGGTTGCCTTCTGTCAGTGTGCGCACAGGTCAGTCCGGTGCACCACCGGACAATGAACAGTGCGTGATTCCCTTCCTTTTCTAGCGAAGCCGACCATTGCAGCCACCCGCCCACGTGTCACACTAGACAGTCCGGTACGACCTTCTGCCCGTTGGTTGAGCCACGTGTTACCCGCTGATCGCACGGTCGGCCGTTGGCTGGGCGCGCGGCTGGCAAACCGGACAGTCCGGTGCACACCGGACAGTCCGGTGAATTATAGCCGTGGAGCCCTCAGCATTTTCCTGAGAGCGGCCTATTCACCGGGGTGCTAGCCTAGGCACCGGACACTGTCCGGTGCACATCGGACAGTCCGGTGCATCACAGGCTGGTGCAAGTCTGGCTTGCCTTAGCCAAACTTCTCCAATTCGATTTCTCTCACTTTGAGAAGGTTCCTAGCACTTAGTAGAATAATGTTAGTACCAAAAACAATTTACTAAGGCTAGAATCATACCTTGCTTTTGCATTTGCATCTCTTGAAGCCTTAGCTCAATAAAGTCATAACTCTATGTGTTGGGCATCCTAATCACCAAAAAATAATAGAAATGGCCCAAAGGCACATTTCCCTTTCAATCTCCCCCTTTTTAGTGATTTATGCCAGCACATCAAAAGCAACTAAAAATGTGACCACATTTTCAAATGCAAGCTAAAGAGTGCAACTTTATGTCAAATTGAAGACCAATTAATCTAACATAGGATTTGACATATTTGGATCACTTTTGCCACCACTTGGTTTGATTTCGTAAAACAAATTCATTTTCCAATCTGTATGTCAAAAACACTTGTTTTGGCAAATCAAAACATTTAGAAGACTAGATTTGATCAAGTACCAAAAACTCCCCCTTTTCCCATAATCGAATTTCTCCCCCACAAGAGAGCTATTTTTTTTGCAATAAGAGACTATAAATTTTAGAAAAAATACACAAATGGTAGCTAATCCAACTGCTTTGGCCTTAATTCCCCCCCCCCCTTTGGCATTAAGCACCAAAACAGAAGAACTTTTTGGCCCCATAACCTCATTACCTCACAAAAATCTCAAGTAAAACCAAAGGCAATGAGAAAACACAGAAAGGGACTTGGAACAAGATACATTGATATCGGAATGCAGTGGAAGCCTCTTCTTTGTCCAAGTCCATCTGTTCCCTTTCAATCCATCTTTGAGACTATATCAAAATCACTCAAGCAAACATATTAGTCTCAAAGGGGTCAAGTTGTAGTACATCCTCCCCCTAAACATGTGCATCATTGCATAAGGACTTGTGAGGTCTTGGGAGGACATGTACAACTTGAGCACCAAAATAATTAAAGACATAATTACTTAAAAGAACATGATCAAAGGCATAAAACACATGTATGTTATAGATCAATCCAAGTTCTGCGAATCTAAGACATTTAGCTCACTACGCAACCTACAAAACTTTTTCTCATCTAAAGGCTTGGTGAAGATATCAGCTAGGTGGTTCTCAGTGCTAATATGATAAATATCGATATCTCCCCTTTGCTGGTGGTCTCTCAGAAAGTGATGTTGGATGTCTATGTGCTTAGTGCGGCTGTGTTCAACAGGATTATCCGCCAAGCGGATTGCACTCTTATTGTCACATAGGAGTGGGACTTTGCTCAGATTGTAGCCAAAGTCCTGGAGAGTTTGCCTCATCCAAAGTAGTTGTGTGCAACACTGTCCTGCGGCAACATACTCGACCTCAGCGGTGGATAGGGCAACGAATGTTTGTTTCTTAGAGCTCTAGGACACTAGGGACCTTCCCAGAAACTGACAAGTTCCTGATGTGCTTTTTCTATCAACCTTGCACCTGGCATAGTCAGAATCTGAATACCAGATCCCTAAGCTAGGTGTAGAAACTAAATATCTAAGAATTCGCTTCACGACCACAAGATGACATTCCTTGGGGTTGGATTGAAATCTAGCATACATGCATACGCTAAGCATTATATCCGGTTTACTAGCACAAAGATAAAGTAAAGAACCTATCATAGACCGGTATGCCTTTTGATCAATAGACTTACCTCCTTTGTCGAGGTCCAAGTGTCTGTCCGTTCCCATCGGCGTCTTAACGGGTTTTGCATCCTTCATCCCAAACCTCTTGAGTAAGTCTTGAGTGTACTTCATTTGGGAGATGAAGGTTCCTTCCTTGAGTTGCTTTACTTGGAATCCAAGGAAGTAGTTCAACTCGCCCATCATAGACATCTCGAATTTCTGCATCATTACCCTGCTAAACTCATCACAAGACTTTTGATTAGTAGAACCAAATATTATTTCATCGACATATATTTGGCATACAAACAAAACACCATTACAAGTCTTAGTAAACATAGTAGGATCGGCTTTCCCAACCTTGAAAGCATTAGAAAGAAGAAAATCTCTAAGGCATTCATACCAAGCCCTTGGAGCTTGCTTAAGTCCATAGAGCGCCTTAGAGAGCTTATAGACATGGTCGAGATACTTGTCATCCTCGAAGCCAGGGGTTGTTCCACGTACACTTCCTTCTTGATTGGTCCATTGAGGAAGGCACTCTTCATATCCATTTGAAACAACTTAAATGAGTGGTGAGCCGCATTGGCCAATAATATGCGTATTGACTCGAGCCTAGCTACAGGAGCAAAAGTCTCCTCAAAATCCAAACCTACGACTCGAGAATAACCTTTTGCCACAAGTAGAGCCTTGTTCCTTGTCACCACCCCGTGCTCATCTTGCTTGATGCGGAACACCCACTTGGTTCCCACAACATTTTGCTTTGGACATGGCACCAGGCTCCATACTTCATTTCTCTTGAAGTTATTGAGCTCTTCCTGCATGGACAACACCTAGTCCGAATCCTACAAGGCTTCTTCAACCCTGAAAGGCTCAATAGAAGAAACAAAAGATTAATGTTCACAAAAATTAGCTAAACATGAATGAGTGGTTACTCCCTTGCTGATGTCACCCAGAATATGATCCACTGGATGATTTCTTTGGATGGTTGCTCGGACTTGAGTTGGAGGTGCTTGTTGTGCTTCTTCCACTTTATCCTTTTCTTCATGTGCTCCCCCTTGATTCATGCCTGCATCGAGAGGTACCTGTTCCTCATTTTGAGTTGGGGGATGCACCAGTGTTGAGGAAAATGGTTGATCTTGATTTTGTTGTTCCTGCGGTCACACATCACCTATTGCCATAGTTCGCATTGCGGCCGTTGGAACTTCATCCTCATCTACATCATCAAGATCAACTTACTCTCTTGGAGAGCCATTAATCTCATCAAATACAACGTCACTAGAAACTTCAACTAAACCCGATGATTTGTTGAAGACCCTATATGCCTTTGTATTTGAATCATAACATAGTAAAAACCCTTCTACAGCTTTGGGAGCAAATTTCGAATGTCTACCTTTCTTCACCAAGATGTAGCATTTGCTCCCAAATACATGAAAGTATGAAACATTAGGTTTGTTACTAGTTAGGAGCTTGTAAGATGTCTTCTTGAGAAAGCGATGAAAATAGAGCCGGTTTATGGCATGGCAAGCTGTATTTATAGCTTCCGACCAAAACCACTCAAGCGTCTTGTATTCCCCAAGCATTGTCCTTGCCATGTCAATGAGTGTCCTGTTCTTTCTCTCTACTACACCATTTTGCTAGGGTGTGTAGGGAGCAGAGAACTCATGCTTGATGCCTTCTTCCTCAAGAAACTCTTCTACTTGAAGATTTTTAAATTTAGATCCATTGTCGCTCCTGACCTTCTTCACCTTAAGTTCAAACTCATTTTGAGCTCTCCTTAAGAAGCGATTTAGAGTACCTTAGGTTTCTGATTTATCCTGCAAAAAGAATACCCAAGTGAAGTAGGGAAAATCATCAACAATAACAAGACCATACTTACTTCCCCCGATGCTAAGATAAGCAATGGGCCCGAAGACATCACATTTTTGCCTGGATGATTAGTTCCCACCTGCTTCCCTGCTTGGCACGCTGCAGAAGGTCTATCTTTCTCAAAACAGACATTGGTTAGTCCTAACACATGTTCTCCCTTTAGAAGCTTATGAAGATTCTTCATCCCAACATGTGCTAGACGACGGTGCCAGAGCCAGCCCATATAAATCTTAACGATTAGACATACATCCAGATCGACATTTTCTTTAGTGAAATCAACTAAATAAAGCTTGCTGTCTAATACACCTTTAAAAGCTAATGAACCATCACTTCTTCTAAAGACAAATACATCAATATTTGTAAATAAACAATTATATCCCATATGACATAATTGACTTACAGAAAGTAAATTGTAACCAAGCGATTCTACTAAGAAAACATTAGAAATTGAATGCTCGGAAGTGATGGATATTTTTCCCAAACCTTTGACCTTGCCATGATTCCCATCTCTAAAGATGATCGTGTCTTGGTAATCTTTGTTCTTGACGTAGGAGGTGAACATTTTCTTCTCCCCCGTGATGTGGTTTGTGCATTCGCTATCAATAATCTAGCTTGTGCCCCCGGATGCATAAACTTGCAAGATGATTTAAGCTTGGGTTTTAGGTACCCAAATCTTGTTGGGTCCTATAAGGTTAGTCACATAAGACTTTAGAACCTACATGCAAGTTTGTCTCTCTTGCACTTAGGCCCCAAATTTCTAGCAACTACTTTATCATTTTTGCACGTAAGTACGAATGAAGCATCATAAGTTTGATAAAGCATGGTTGGTCCATTTGATGCATTCCTAGGCGCATGAGAAGCAACATGATGAACATGGCGCCTAGGTATATTCCTACCACTAACATACGTGGAGCTAGATGATGCAAGCATGGCATGTGAGTCAAAAACAGCATCATGATGAGTAGGAAAAACAACATGATTATGATGAATAATACTAGAAGCATTCTTAACATGAGCATACAAATTGGCAGGATTCTTTCTATCATGAGAAGAATGAGAACTACTGGCCATAGGAGCCTTCCCTTTCTCCTTGATGAGATTGGAAATCCTTTGGCTTGTTAAGTTCTTAATTCCCTTTTGGAAACCAAGTCCATCCTTAATGGAGGGATGTCTACCAATGGTGTAGGCATACCTAGCAAATTTTATTTTATCATTTTTCATTCTTGAAAGTCTTAAGTTGAGCATTAAGGCTTGCAATATCATTGTTCAACTTAAGAATCATGGAAGCATGAGCATTGCAAGCATCAATATCAAAATATTTACACCTATTACAAATAGACACTGTTGGTCACTTGTTTTCAAATGTTGTGAATCAAGAACAAGGCAACACAATCGTTAAAGATGAAGGACCTTCGTCCTTCGAAGCATTGCTTCCCCTCGAAATCAATTAACATCGGACGAAGGTCATGAAGGGCGTACCTTCATCATCTTTTGAATAAAATAAAATGCATAAATAAAAATGTTATGGATACAAATCATTTATCCATTCATGACAACATTATTTATAAGAGTATGAACAAAATTCATATTACATTGATACCTTCGGCTTGCTCGAAGGTGTTGACATGAGAGGAAGATTACAATTCAGCGTGAACAATACGTGCTATTGTTCATCTATTTATAGGCACGGGATGCAGCCTAGGTAAAATTACATTCATGACCTTCAACATTCCTTTATAAGCATAACTTAAACACTAGGGTCTATCTAGTCTCTTCGTCCTCTGCTTGATCAGCTTCGGCACTTGCCATAGTTGCTTTTAAGTGAGGTCTTCATCTTGAGGACCTTCGGCAGAAAGAGGGAAATCTTTAGGACCACTTTGCCGATGATGTCTTTGTTTTGAGGACCTTCGGTGGAGAAGAAGACCCACAACAGTAGCCCCTTCGCCATGCTAGATCGTTTTTTCTTAACAAGCTCGATCCGCGAATAACACGAAGGCTTCGGGATGTCGAAGGTCCAAAAAACACCTTCCCTGAGCTTGTTATCAAAAAACGATTAAAATATTTGAGGCGCTTGCTGGTCTACCGTTTAGCCAGTGTACGGGCTTTGGCGGTTCGCCTTCTTATCCTGCGGGGATATATAAATAGACAGGTTGGTGAGAAGTTACTGCAGCATTCATTACTATTGCACCGTTGTGCTGTTAAAAATTTTAACCGAAGCTCTCTGCACTATACTTTCGAACAAGCACTTCATCGCTCAAGATCAACTTCGTCTAAAAGAAGCTGAATAACGAAATGGCCAGAGTGAGATCCACTACAAGGGTGTCCCACGAGGGAGATGACACTAAAGTAACTGAGACAGCGCCCATCTCAGAAATGATGAAGCGGTTAGGGCTGGCTGTGCAAGAGGGAACTATTGCTGAAGGTACCTCTAATGCCAAAGCTGAACAAGCCACGACCGAAGATGAGAGTGATAACGAAAGTGAAGAGGACGATAGCATTTTGTGCCCAACTAAGCCTAGCCAGGTTGAACTTGGAAAATCCACAGTGAAGGCAGAAGATCTAGTTGTGATGAAAAAACTAGGTTATTTTGGAGAGAATGATGATGAATTGGTTCGCTTTGCTAGGGAAGAAATAATTCCAGAGCCGAAGATGAAGTTGTCGTATTCAAGAGCTTCTTCAGGGTGGGGCTTCGGTTCCCCCTTTACGAGATGATAGGTGAAGTTTTAAAGAAGTTTGAAATCTATCTCCATCACTTGACCCTAAACACTATTATCAGGCTCAGTGTTTACATCTGGGCTCTCCGAAGCCAAGGAAAGAGTGCTAACGCCGAAGGGTTCTGCCGGGAACATGAGCTTCATTACCAAACAAAGGCAAGAGTTGACGGCCTGCACAAAAACTTTGGATCTACAACTTTGCATACCGAAAGGGTATGAAGGCCCTGGTGATAGGCTACCGCACCAAGTGGCCCACTGGTTGGACGAGTGAATGGTTTTACATCAAGGCAGACGAGAAGAAAAGGGAAAAGCTTATGAGCATGGTGATGAGTCCACTGCGATTAAACTTCCACATGACTCGGCCCCGGTGCAACATGAAGTTGGGGTCTCCTTGCCAGCTAGCTGAAGTGGAATTCAGAGTCATGGTTGAGCATATCAGCATGAGAGATTTGGTACAGGAATATCTGGCTAACTGGACATTCCCAACTTCTGGCGGCTGGGGAATACCGAAGAAGATAAAAGAGGGGAAGAAGTATGAGCTTGTCCGTCTGCCGTATCACTTCAAGTTTCAGAAAAGATTCAAAGAACCATGCACTGAATGGTTAGAATTGATAGAAACCATGTGTAATGAAATTCTTGGAAACTATACTAAGAAAGAAGATCAGTTAATGACTGCTGCCTTCGGCACCCGTCCAAAGCAAAGGTTGAACCGTGTGATGGATGCTCTAAACTTTGAGTACCTGACTACGAAAGGCTTGATGAAGGGGTCGGAGGAGTCAAGAGGAAAAGGATTGTCAGTATTCTAAGTAGGCAGGCTATCCGGTCGATTAAAGAAGACCAAGAGGCTTTGAAGAAGCGAAAAACTGTTTCGGGACCAAAAGTATCGGCTCCTAAAAAACGGAAGCTTGCTGAGATGTCCTCTGAGAAGACGGAGATGCAAGATGCACCGAAGCATACTACGAGCCCTTCTTCGTCTTCTACTACTGAGGTCTCGCAGATTTTGAAGGTAATGACTGAGTCTTTCCCATTTGCACTGCTAAGTCCTCTGAGGTTGGAACTACTAGCCTCTTACAGATAAGGGAAATCTATTTGGCTGTCGAGGGGGAAAACGGGGGCCAGAAGAAACGACATATGATGAATATACTAGAAGCCATTGAACAGACCCCGCCCTCAGCTTTGGCAGACAAAGCTACTAAGTGTACTGATGCCGAAGCTACCGCTGCAGCCAAAGATGAAAATCTCACAACCACTCTGTTAGAAATCAACAGACTTATATCGGACGTGGTTGCGGAGAAAGAGGTAGCCACTGTAGTTTCTGATAAGGGGAATAAAATTGAAGAAACCTCATTGGAAGGTATGAATTTCGACCTATGGCACTTGGGCGGCCAACAGCTCTCCGAAGAGGACATATCATAGCTAGAAGAATTTGCTATCTCCTGCGGTTACCAGCCTGGATCAATGCTCTTCGGTGGGGTCGATGAAGAAATTGTGGGATGCATTCACGACCGTGCTGGTGCTAAAATTATAAGCACCCTGTCCTAGAGTATTGGATTCCTAAAGCTTGAAGAAGATATCAGCTGCTACAGATGCCAGCACATCATCGGCAGCTTGTTTTACTCGAACTTCAAAGTAAAGCTCCTTTGCAAGTTACCATTGATATCTTCATGTTGTTTTAGGTATTCTAACTTTAATTCATTTTTACAGAGTTTATTGCTAAGCAAAGCTTTGAAAATGCAACAAGATGACGAAGACATAAAGAATGAAATTGTTGTCAAGGGTTTCGAAGATAAAATCAAGAAGCTTGAAGATTCTTTAAAAGAAAAAGATGATTTACTACATTTAGCCAAAGGACGCTTGCTGAAGCGCAAGCTTAGAATGAGAAATTGAGCAAGGAATTGAAAAGACTCAGATGCTTTTGGAAGAAAACTCCAGCCGATTCAACCGTGAAACCGAAGCTTTGAACACAACAATCAAGGTTGAGGCTGAAAAGAACCTGAGGCTGAGTGAAGCACTCAGAACTCTTAAAGATAAATGTTTTAATTTTGCAACCCAATGCACTGCTCAATTAAAGAGTATATTCAATTCAGTTGGAGCTACATCCGAGGAAGCTAGCCTCTCTGCCGAAGATGTCCCCGGAGCACTTGAATGCATCGAAAAAGAGGTTGATGTCCTTGACGAAGTCATAACTGGCCACGGTGACTTCTGTGCACTAGTGGCTTCTCGTGGTACGGCTGCCGCTTTTATAAAACTGGGTGCAACCACACAAGGGCCATTAACAGACCAAATTTCAACCTTTCACCATCGGACCTAGTTGATATTCCAGCCGAAGCTCGAAGCATAGGCAACAGGTTTATCACCCAAATTTGGGCAAAGGGCGGCCGAGAGTTGGTTGGAAACAAAGCTTGGAATCTGCTTAACAAAGTATAACTCTTTACCTCTATTTTTTTATTTTCCATTTTTTTCTTACCATATTCCTCATTACCATTACCTTCGTCATTCTTCAGGGTGATGGTGCCGAAAGTTAGTGAACCGAAGCTAAGTCTATACCCTTGAAGAAGACTTTGGAGGCTCCATTTGTTGATATCTGTAGAAACACTTTTTGGAAATTCTTTGTGTAAGAAAAGTGTATTATTTGACAAGGGGTTGTAATTGAACGTGAACGGATAGTTGTAAATATTTTTAAATGCTTTGTAATGCTATTTTACCTTTCATTCGTGGGTCGTCTGCTTTGCTGTGAACGAAACTAATGCTCATAGCTTTTTGAGCCGAAGGCGAAAAACACATTCCCTTCTTTTCGTTCACATCGAAGCACCTTCTGGACAAAATCAGCTCTTATGTACAACGAAATTTCATTTGAGACGAAGCATCTTCGTATATACGAAGCATTTTCTCATTGAAGGCAAAAACCCTCGCTTTTCCTATTAATGTTTTATGCTTTATGTCATGATGATGAATCTATAGATGCCAATGTATGTTTGTATGAATGCAAAAGATGATGTGATGAAGTATGCAAATGTATGCCGAAGGTAAAAAACTCGTGTGTATACACATATAGACTATGCATCCCCTTAGGGACGACTTTGGAGTATCTTCACCTTTTACTTAGGTGGTTATTCAGCTCTGCATTCCCTTAGGGACGACTTTGGAGCTTCTTCACCTTTCACTTAGGTGGCATTCTAGCTCTGCATTCCCTTGGGAATGACTTTGGAGCTTCTTCATAATTTTTTACACTCGATGGTGTGTAATCCCAGATCTTTATATTTTACATGTGGGGGAATCTAGCCCTTGTATTGCACAGGGCCGCACAAAAAATAAAAATTACAACCTATGGCCCCATTAAAAACCTTTCTCCCCTCTTGAAAGGAAAAGGGTGCCATAAGGAAAAAAGTAAGAAAATTACAAAATTTACACATAATATCTCCGAAGCTCATCTGCATTCCAAGATCTTGGAATGTCATTACCGTCCATGTCCTTCAACCTGTATGACCCAGGACTTGACAAAGATACCACCAAGAAAGGACCTTCCCATTTAAACTGAAGTTTTCCCACTATATCTGGGTTGGCCACTCTCCGAAGTACCAAGTGTCCTGGCTTGATGTTTTTAGCCTTACCTTGCGATCACACCATTTGACTGTTCCAGCCTGATATTTATTGATGTGATCTATTTCCTGAAGTCTGGTCCCTTCTATGGTGTCTTTTGTTATTTTACAATCCTCGTCATCTTCTGCCGAAGCTAGAGTCCTTATTAAACCCGTTCTTGCTTCTTCCGGTGTTATTGCTTCACCGCTGAATAAAAGCTTGAATGGGGTAAATCCCGTTGACCTCAAGACAACAGTGTTGTGGTTCCATACCACTTTTATTAACTCATCTGGCCATTTTCCTTTTGGCTGATTGAAGATTGACTTCATTATTCCTGTTATTATGATTCCATTAGCTCGTTCTACCAGTCCATTTGATTCTCGATGTCTCACTAATGCAAAATGTATTTTTGTACCAATTTGGTCACAAAAAGCTTTGAATATTTCAACATAAAATTGAGTTCTGTTATCAATCGTAATGGCCCTCGGCACACCGAAGCGACAAACAATATTCTGCCAGAAAAACTTTTGAACCGTGGCTGAAGTGATTGTAGCTAGAGGTTTAGCTTCAATCCACTTTGTAAATTATTCCACCGCTACTACAACGTATTTTATGTTTCCTTGCGCTGGTGGAAGTGGGCCTAATAAATCTAGACTCCACCTTTGCAATGGCCAGGTGGGCTGGATTAGCTGAGTTAGAGACGAAGGTTGTTTTTGGTCTCTGGCACACTTCTGGCAGTTTTCATATTTTTGAACTAAATCCGTTGCATCCGAAGCTGCCTTCGGCCAACAAAATCCTTGTCTAAAACTTTTCCAAGTAAAAGCCTAGAACCAATATGAGCTCCGCATAGCCCTGTATGTATTTCCTTCATTAGCTCCTGACCTTCAATTCTAGATAAACATTTCAGCAATGGAGAGCAAACTCCTTGTTTATACAATTATCCTTCTATGATTACATAAGGCCTTGTCCTAGCTTCCATTCTTTTGATATAAGCTTCGCCGTCCGAAAGATAATTGCCTTGTATGAAGGATACAATCTCAGTCCTCCAATTTTCACTGTGTACTGGTGAGATTGTAAGCACTGCTCGCACCATGAGCTCGAGTGAAGGTGCTTTTATTGTTTCAAAAAATACTTTCGAAGGTAATGGGAGCCCTTGTGCCGCTGACTTGGCTAATAGGTTTACATGTTCATTTTCTCCTCTTGGTATATTCTTTACAGAGAAGCCTTCGAAAGAGGCTTCCATTCTTCGAACTGTATCAAGATATTTCTCAAGCTTTGGATCTCTTGCTTTGCTGCTTTTGTCAATGTGGCCTGTGATGACTTGTGAATCAGATTTTAGGATTGCCCTTCTTATTCCCATTTCCTTAAGTTTTTAAAGCCCCAAGAGAAGGGCTTCGTACTCCGCAATGTTATTTATGCAGTTAAACTCTAGCCTGGCTGCGTAGTAGGTTCTGATCTTAGATGATGAAATTAGAATGGCAGCTGCTTCTGCACCGAAGGTTCCCCATGACCCATCACAAAACACTATCCAAGCTTTGTCGTCATTTGTTATGTCTTCGTCCTTAGCCCCTAGCGTCCAATCAGCAATAAAGTCTGCTAATGTCTGAGATTAGATTGAAGACCTATGAACATAATCTATGGTGAATTCATTCAGTTCTGCAGCCCATTTCCCAGCTCTTCTCGTGGCTTCTCTGTTCCTTATGATATCCTTGAGAGGCTGAGAAGAAGGTACTATGATATGGTATGACTAGAAATAATGTCGAAGCTTTCTGGAAACCATCAATACAACATATAGTACCTTCTCCAACTCTGTGTAATTTTTCTTTGATGGACTAAGTACTTCAGAGACGAAGTACACTGGCACTTGCTTATTTGCTTGGTCATCTTGCTTTTCTTGCACCACGCTGCACTAACTGCAGCATGAGAAGCAGCTACATACAGCAGCAATGGGCACCTGATGAAGGTGGGGTTAAAGTTGTCAGTTCTATTAAGTATTGCTTCAGCTCTTCGAAAGCCTTTTGCTGAGTAGGTCCCCACTGGAAGACTTCGGCTGACTTCAATACTTCAAAGAATGACAAGTTTTTCTTTCTGCCGATCTTGAAATAAATCTATTCCATGAAGCCAACCTTCCTGTAAGCCTTTGGGCACCTTTGTTTGACTATGGTGGCTCCATCCGAAGTATAGCTTCTATCTTGTTTGGGTTGGCCTCAATTCCTGTCACCCAGCTATCAGTCATCCTGCTGAAGCTTCCTCCAGCATTCTTGAGCCCCTCAGGCATCCGAAGGTAGCAGTAGGTCCCACTAGGGGTTATGAAGCTTATTTTGGGCTCGTCTTCTTTCTTCATCCAAATTTGATGGTAGCCTTAATAGCAGCCCAATAGACTCATGAGCTTCGAGGTAGCTGATGCATCTACAAGGGAGTCTATTCTCGGCAAAGGGAACTCATCCTTCGGACATGCCTTATTGAGATCTATAAAATCAATGCACATCCTCCACTTTCCATTAGCCTTCTTCACCATAACAGTATTGGTCAGCCACTCTAGATATGTTACCTCTCTGATTACTCTGGCACTCAGGAGCCTTTTGACTTCATTTCTTGCACCTTCAACTTTGTCATCAGACATCTTCTGAAGCTTCTGCTTCCTTGGCCTGATAGCTGGGTCTACATTAAGTGAGTGCTCAATGACATCTCTGTTGACACCACAAAGATCATTGGCTGACTAAGCAAAGACATCGTTGTTGTTGAACAAAAACCTCAACAAAGTTTTTTCTTGTTCATCAGACAATTGAGATCCTAGCAACACCTTTTGCTCGGCTATGTCTTGGCATAGAAGCATGGGCTTCGGCTGGTCTGTTGAGCCAGCCTTATCTCTTTTATGTTTGTAGTGTTGATGAGCTTCGGCTTCATCTATGTTATGGATAGCTTTTGAATATGTCCAGTTCCCTTCAACCTTTCTGGCAGCCTCTTGACTTCCATGTACAGCTATGGGACCCTGGTCAGATGGTACCTTCATGCATAGATATGCTGGATGAAGTATTGGTTCGAAGGCATTTAATGTTTCTCGACCAATGATTGCATTGTAAGGATATTCTATATCAACAATGTCAAAGACAACATGCTTTGTCCTTGTGTTGTGAACATAGCCGAAGGTAATCGACATTGTTATCTTCCCGAGTGTCACTATCTGCCTTCCTCCGAAGCCACAAAGGGGATGTGTTGCATCATGTATCTTATCATCCTGCTCTTGCATCTGCCTGAATGCTTTTGCAAAGATGATATTTGTTGCGCTACCTATGTCTACAAGGGCGTTGTGTACCAGGAACCCCTTGATGACACAAGATATGACCATTGCGTCATTATGAGGATAGTTCTTGAGCTAAAGATCCTCCTAGGAGAAGGTGATCGGTTTGTGTGACCACTTGGACTTGATGAAGGGTCCTTGTACTCCAACATGTTGTACCCTTCTTTGGGCCTCCTTCTTCTGCTTCTTGTTAGCTGGTTCAGAACTTGAACCACTCATGATTAGGAGCACCAACTTCGTAGCCAAAGGTGCAATGGCTTTGGTTCCTTGTGAAGTCATCGTAGCAGTCGTGGAAGTGAGTTCACTGGAGGTGGACGCCAATGTTGGTCACTTGTTCTCAAATGCTATGAATCAAGAACAAGGCAACACAATCATTAAAGATGAAGGACCTTTGTACTCCGAAGCATTGCTTCCCCTCGGAATCAATGAACATCGAATGAAGGTCACGAAGGGCGTACCTTCATCATCTTATGAATAAATTAAAATGCATAAATATAAATGTTATGGATACAAATCATTTATCCATTCATGTCGACCTTATTTATAAGAGTATGAACAAAATTCATATTACATTGGTACCTTCGGCTTGCTCGAAGGTGTTGACACGAGAGGAAGATTACAATTCAGCGTGAACAGTACGGTGCTACTGTTCATCTATTTATAGGCATGGGACATAGCTCGGGAAAATTACATTCATGACCTTCAACATTCGTTTATAAGCATAACTTAAACACTAGGGTCTATCTAGACTTTTCGTCCTCTACTTGATCAGCTTCGGCACATGCCATCATTGCTTTTAAGCGAGGTCTTTGTCTTGAGGACCTTCGGCAGAAAGAGGGAAATCTTCAGGACCACTTTACCGATGATGTCTTTGTTTTGAGGACCTTTGGCGGAGAAGAAGACCCCCAACAGACACATGCTCCACAAAAGAACTAGTAACATTCACTTTTCTAGCTTAGCATTTAAATCAGCATTTAAACTCTTAAGATTAGATAAAAAATCATTACAGGAAGATAATTCAGAAGAAAGAAGTTCATTTCTCTTAACTTCTAAAGCAAGAGATTTTTCAGCAATAACAAGTTTGTCATGTTCTTCTTAAAGAATGTCTTATTGTTTTTCTAGCAACCTATCTTTCTCATTAAGGGCATCAATTAATTCATTGATTTTATTTACTTTAGTTCTATCTAAACCCTTAAATAGACCACTATAGTCTATATCATCATTATCAGATTCCTCATCACTAGAAGAAGTGTACTTAGGGGTATCTCGTGTACGTACCTTATCCTCCTTAGCCATGAGGCATGTGTGATGTTCGTTGGGGAAGAGGGAGGACTTGTCGAATGCGGAGGCAGCTAGTCCTTCATCGTCGGAGTCGAATGAAGAATAGTCGGAGTCCCATTCCTTGTCAATGTGCGCCTCGCCCTTTGCCTTCCTATAGTTTTTCTTCCTCTCCTTCTTCCCTTTCTTTTCTTGTGCCTGGTTAATGTCATTATAGGTACATTGTGCTATAAAATGACCAGACTTACCACATTTGAAGCAGGAGCGCTTTCCTTTTGATTTATTCTTGTTGGGATATTCCTTGTGTCCCTTCAAAGAGGTCTTGAAACGCTTGATTACAAGTGCCATTTCATCCTAGTTGAGCCCGACAGAGTCCACTTGTGCCACCTTGTTAGGTAGCGCCTCTTTGCTACTTGTTGCCTTGAGGGCAACGAGCTGCGGCTCGTAGAGTGGGAGTAGTCCGTTGGTGATGTCATCAATGTACCTAGCTTCTTTTACCATCATGCGCCCGCTTACGAATTTGAGAATTTCCTCGGGCATCATTTTGGTGTACCTAGGATTTTCACGGATAAGGTTTACAAGATGAGGATCAATAACCGTAAATGACCTTAGCATGAGTCGAACGATGTCATGGTCCGTCCATCTTGTACTCCCATAACTCTAGATCTTGTTCACTAGGTCTTGAACCTGTTGTACGTTTTGGTTGGCTCCTCTCCCCTTTTCATGGCAAATCTCCCAAGCTCACCTTCCACCAGTTCCATCTTTGTAATCATGGTGGTGTCATTACC
The DNA here is from genome assembly GCA_029449295.1 of Zea luxurians. Lineage (NCBI taxonomy): Eukaryota > Viridiplantae > Streptophyta > Magnoliopsida > Poales > Poaceae > Zea > Zea luxurians. The sequence continues at coordinate 29,885,455 of JAOPSE010000001.1, read as the reverse complement.
CTCATGAGAGATTTTGAGGGTATCACATATTTGTTTGGCATTGTCCAAGCCATTGACTTTGTTGTATTCATCCTTGCATAGAGATGCTAACAAAACAGTAGTAGCTTGGGCATTTTTATGGATTTGCTCATTAATAAATATGGGATTATCACTACTATCGAAATGCATTCCATTTTCCACTATTTCTTAGATACTAGGATGGAGAGAGAATAAATGACTACGCATTTTATGACTCTAGAAAGAATAATCCTCTCCATCAAAGTGATGGAGTTTTCCAAGTGGAATAAACAATGAATGTGCATTCAAATTGTAAGACATACGAGAATAATCAAAAGAATAGTTTTGATTAACCGTTTTCTTTTTTGACAAAGAGTCTTTGTCGTTGTCATCCCTTGGTGAAGAGGAGGAGGTGTCGCTATCGTAGTAGATGATCTTCTTGGTGTGCCTATTCTTCTTCCCATCTTTCTTGTTGTTGTTTGAGCCCGAGTCGGTGGGCTTGTCACCTTTTGGCTCATCAACATAGAGAGTCTCCTTCTCCTTGTCATTGATCACCATACCCTTGCCTTTAGGATCCATCTCTTCGGGCGGTTAGTTCCTGAATGAAGAGTACGACTTTGATACCAATTGAGAGAACATAGAGGGTGGTGAATAGGTGATCCTATAAAAATCAAATCTAAACAACACAAACTTGGTTTATAATAAATGTTAGTGGGATTAAAACCAAGGTGATATGAATAGAGAGAAGAGAACTCTTCACTTGATTGTTCCTTTTAGGATATGTATTGAACTTAGGAACAATAGCGCAAGTGAATAGATGAGAACTGTATGGAAGAAAACAATCACAATAGAAAGATGCACAAGTGACACGGTGATTTTATCTCGTGGTTCAGCCAATGCCTACTCCACGTTGTGGTGACCTCCTTCAGTCAAGGATTGCACTTAATCCCTCTCAAGTGATCCAAAGATCAAACGTGAGTACCACAGTTTTCTTCCTTATCTCAAGTTTTCCCTTTGTGAGGAATCTCCATAATTTGGAGTCTCTCACCCTTACACAATTGATCACAATTAAACCACAAGAGTAAGGGAAGGAATGGAACCACACACACACGACAAACTTGCAGCGACTCACGCACACGAAACGAGAGAGAGGAGCTCAAAGACAGCACAACAGAGTTACAACTCAAATCAAGTGCCCAAATCTCAATCTACTAAAGCAAAGGCATGAATTCGATGTCTCGGTGTTGTTTGATGTTCAATGACTTCTTGGTGTTATGCTCCATGTGCCTAGGGGTCCCTTTTATAGCCCCAAGGCAGCTAGGAGCCATTTGAGTTCCATTTGGAAGGCTCTAGTTGCCTTCTGTCCATAGGCGCACCGAACAGTCCGGTGCACCACGGGACAGTGAACAGTGCGCGATTCCCTTCCTTTTCTGGCAAAGCCGACCGTTGTAGCCACTGGCCCCCGTGGCACTTCGGACAGTCTGGTGCGAGCTTCTGACCGTTGGCTGAGCCACGTGTTACCCGCTGATCGTGCGGTCGACCGTTGGCTAAGCGCGCGGCTGGCGCACATTGGATAGTCCGGTGAATTATAGCAGCGTAGCCCTCAATATCTTCCCGAGAGCAGCCTGTTCACCGGGGCGCCAGCCTAGGCACCGGACAATGTCCGGTGCACCACAACCTGGTGCAAGTCTAGCTTGCCTTAGCCAAACTTCTCCAATTTGATTTCTCTCACTTTGAGAAGGTTCTAGCACTTAGTAGAATAATGTTAGTATCAAAAACAATTTACTAAGGCAAGAATCATACCTTGCTTTTGCATTTGCATCTCTTTAAGCCTTAGCTCAATAAAGTCTTAACTCTATGTGTTGGGCATCTAATCACCAAAACATAATAGAATGGCTCAAATGCACATTTCCCTTTCAGCCTACCAATGGATCGTTACACCACGAATAGGCAGTGAGAAACCACCTAAGCCCAACACGACAGTAAGCCACATCCAGTGCAGCTCCCGCATAGTATCACCTCGCTGGCTGAAGGAAGACGAGCGACCGAGCGAGCTATAAAAAAGGGATCAGGCTTCTTCTCAACTCATACATTTCTCAGCCTTTTGGCTAAGATAAAGTGTAATATTTGTTCTTATATGTTTAATATCTGATATGTGGACTATATATTCACTTTGATATTAAATTTATTTTTTATGAATATCAAATATGATTGTGTGTCATCGTAATACACAGACATTGTACTAGTAACCTATGATCATGAGTTAAAACAACAATAAACAGTCATACGAGTTACAATAACACTAGAAAAGGCAGCGCCCTATTGGGTGCTATACCAGCTCAACAGAAAATAGCTTATGAATAAAACAAGAGAACTGATGTTCAAAACAGATCAAGGCATTGATTAACCTGTAGAACATTTGTTGCATATCTCTAAGTAAAAGTTATACTTTCTAGATATTCATGTCGGATTTTACAGCATGTGTGGAAAACAACATGAGGAAAATTGTACATAATAAGCTTCAGTAGCAAATACCATGTATTTTTTCTTCCGAACATCAAAGCCAAGTAGCTTTTCAGCTTCTTCGATCTTTGTGATTATCTCTTTTAGGGGACATCATGAGGTGAATCTTGTCTCTCTTTTACAATACTGTCATTTTTAACCAGAATTAATATCACTATATATTTATACTTCCTAGATTGCATTTCAAACAACAGTAAGGTAATGAAATTTGGAAACCCCTAAAATTGGCCAAGAAGACAGGAGAATTATGATTGACCTCCTTTGCTTCAAACAAATTGTCCAGATTCAGTGCCAAGTTTAGTGAAATCAGTTCTAATGCATTCATTGAGGTTGGTTGATCTTCACTTTCCACCTTCACATGTCAGTCATGGTAAACAAATCAATAAAGCATAGTTACTCAATTAATTTCTACCATAGAAGGCAGATGTTACAATGGAATAGTTAGATAACATATCACAAACAAATAAGTCACAGTATTCACCAACGAAAATCCCAACAGTTAGGTGAAGTAGACAGATATATGCATCCATGATAGCTTGTTGGGCAATCAGTAAAATAGAAATCTTAGCAGTTCCATGTAAGCAATACATAAACAACTCAACAAATGAGCTTGTAAGCCATGTAATGTAGGTGGTTTTCTTTTCTAAATGTTTCTCAGAGAGAAGGAATATTTACAGATTGTGTGTTGCTATGCTCCATTTGTCTAATCGGTAGCAAAAACTTGAAGTAAAGAGATATACCATACAATAGAACTGACACAATAGAAGGGACATGCATAAGAACATTGAGATATAAAATGTAAACTATGGACTCTAACTCAGATACAACATGAATCAATTGCCTAGTGATAAAAAATAGTAACCTCAAACAAGGAAAATGTATGAAAATAACACAAAACTACAAGGAAGAAAATGGCCACAGACTAATCCATGTCATGAAATATGACATCTCTACACACTTCCTTTGAATACGAAACAATGTAAACATCACTTAAGATGAGAATATGAGACCATTTGTATAGGAGGATGTGACATTATACATATCACATATTTAAATTTTTGTCCTGAATTCCCCACCATGTGCCAATAGAAAGAATATCATCATCAAAACGTTAAAATTGAACATCAATTTGAAGTTTCATTCCTTTTCCCAAATTATGTGCCTTTTGCATCATCATCAAAATGCCAAAATTCAACACCAATTTGAAATTGTGTTCATTTTCCCAAACTATGTGACTTTTTGCATCCAGAAACATGTGTAACAACTGGTAGTATCAAGCACTCTGAACGTTTAGTTTTTAAATTGGTGCCCTTAGTTTTGGTGGTGTGCTCACCTATACCCTTAGTCGTGTTTTTTGTTCAGCTGTGCCCTTCTGTTCTATAGCACTGGAAGGGCACAGCTGAGCAAAAAACACGACTAAGGGTATAGGTGAGCACACCACCAAAACTAAGGGCACCAATTTAAAAAACATGGCCATTGTATAGAGGGTTTAATATTCCATACCATCAAAAGATGAAATTGCAATTTCGAAAACTTCATCTAAGAACATGCCTTTTTAGACTTTATCAGCAATGATAGATGACATTTTGTGGCATTGACAAATGGTATCCCTAATTCCCTATCAAACACAATCTAACTTTGCAACCTAGAGCTATGGAAACAAATATTCATTGTTCAATCAAATACTGCTATTACTTTGCGCTAACCCAAAAAAGAATAACAGAAACAGATAGACCGTTCTTTGCTAACCCGAGGGAAGTACATGTTGTTGTGCCTTGTCTCCTTGAATTTGGCATTCAAATAATACTACAATAAATTAGCAACAAAAATATTAAGGCGTCGATAAAGTGTGACACTGCAAAGTATCACATAACAAGAGGAGCATTCAAACGTATACCTGCATGGTAAGTCAAATTTGTTACGCTATGCATAACAAAGCTCAATTTGACCATAATGTGCGAAGCTACATGTTACGTTGTGGATGCATATGCCCCAAAAAATCCAAAAATCTCCACATCTCATCCCTATGCACCCACAAGGGAGGTGTACCCCCATATATTTGGTCTAGCTTCGCCACTGGCCATAATCCATAGGTACACTTCATGGTTGAAAGAATATTGCTTCATAGATAAAGTTACGGGACTCACACCACACTAACAAAACACGCTATTCGTGTCTATTACCTAAACACCATTTTGGGACCATTCTGTGCACAAACAGAACATCACGATGCTTCAAAATCTATAACTACGCAGGCAGAAACACCTGTAATCGCTCTCTTCATCTTTGGACCAGCAACGTTGATCGCAGGATGACGCACAACATGGGGCATGGGGGAAGAGGAGCGAATGGGCACTAACCTGGATGGCTTCCCACATGGTGTATCTGTAGGGGCGGATGAGGATGACCATGGTCCCTCGCTGTAGTCCGCGAGCTCGGTAATGGAGATCACGTGTGTATACCAGACACTGAAATCTGCGAACTGCGGCATCACCTACCCCTCCATGTCCCCGGGGCGGGTCTCCACAGCCGTCGGCACCGTCTCGCACGCTCCGCGGAGTCGCGCTGGCATGGGATGGCGAGCTCGAGTGGAGTGACGAAGAGGTAGACCACGATGAGGAGGAAGCAACGAAGGGAAAGCTCCGAGCTAGCGACTAACACTTCAAAATCGTATCTCGGTGAAATCCCTAAAAAATTAAAATTTCAAGTATATTATAACAAAGTTATAAATAGAGACTATCTTCCCTAAAATTTAATAAATAGTAAATATAAAATGTTGGCTATATACTTAAACTATAATAAATAGAATATTAAGTTATTCTATATAAATTACTGCTATTGGGTTATATACCTATGTGAATTCCATGCTTATTAAATTCATACATATAAATACTTATTTGAGCCAAGTAAATAAGTAGTAAACAAATGTAAAATATTTGCATTCATGTTGGTGTTTTAGTTATGCCTATAAATATGGTTTCAAAATTTAAAATTAGATTTGAATTAGGATAATTAAATCTAGAAATAAAAAAACAGAAAAAAAAGAATAACAAATAAAAAGGCTTGCCTATTGGGCCACTTAAGGAATACAGCACACGTGAGTTTTCCCTCCTATTTTTTTGTTCCACTTGCCAGATCTTGCATTACTATTACATCATACATGACATCAGCCATCCCTTATTGTTCATAACAAACTAAGCGTCGTAGTTATTGTAACCGTCCGGCCAAACTTCTCACCTGCATAACGGATTTGGTTTCGAGTTTGTTAGAATTCCTAATAGATAGGATAAGATTGTAACAGATAAGTACCAGATTAGATCTGTCATGTAATAGATTTGATTTCGAGTTTGTTAGAGTTCCTAATAGATGGGATATGATTATAACAGATAAGTACCAGATTAGATCTGTCATGTAACCACCAACCCTCTAGCCTATATAAATACATGCCACATAACACCTCAAGCCATCAATCATAGACTCATTTCTGCTATAACCTCGCAGCAGCACCGCCATCCAAGCCACAGCAGCCTACCGCCAGCTAAGCTCGCAGCCATAAGCCGCTATGACCAGCTCGTCGAAGTTCGAGTTCCTCCCTAACTCTAGCAACAACTTCGACGAGTAATTTTTCACCATCTATTCATCTTCTGGGAAGCCTAGAACATCGTCATGACCAGCTCGCGAGAGCTTCGTCACCACGCTTCCAGTTCGTCGATCAAATTTCTGGTTCATAATAAAAAATCGAGATGATCAGCAACAAGGAGTGAGTGAATAGCTTGATTGCAAGGTAACTTAGTGGTAGGTTAGGGGTCTTTTCCGTATGATAGGCTTGATGCTTCGCACCTAATAAATAACCACCACATACCTTTTTACATGCAAGAGTGCTATACAACACAAATTTAACAGTAGGTACAATTATGATAAGTTGGCAACAGATAGGTCATGCATTTGTAAACAAACCTTTTCCACCGTCATGTCACCTATTTTTGTGCAGCCCTACTAATTTATTAAAATGTGATATCTTCTAGGTCAAATAATTTGTTTTAATCTGTTCAAGTTGTGTTAGGTTCATATTAATTTTTGCGTACGTAGTAATAACATTGTTTTAATTATGCCACATGTTTTAATTAATTAATGTTAAATAGCTAGATAATCTAGTTAATCTAATTTAAATTTCTAACCTATGTATTTTATAAATAATTGTAAATGATTAATACCAACTTAAATATTTTAATTTAATACCTGCTTAGTTTAAATGCAATATCTCTTAGATCCCATCTATTAGATTTATTGCGCCTAAAATATCGTTTTATCCATAAATTCTTCGTTTTAGCTCTGATTTTAATGGTTCTCGAACCTATGATCTCGTAGTGACACGTAGGATATTCTTATGTTGTTTGTTCATATGCTTGATTGTATGTATTGCTACGAGTAGAGGCAAGGTGACGAGGAATCAGAAGCCCAACTTTTGGGTCAGCATTTGGACAACAAGTTATCGCAAGTATAAGGCAAGTTGTGCACTTGATAAATCTTCTTTATCTAATAATATTCCTGTTAATCATTGTGGCATGTTTAGGTTAATTTGATGGGGCCTAATAGGTTTCCCTAGTTTTTATTTACTCCACACCTTGCAGACAAATGAACTATCGGGTAGATTTGGTATTGCTCTACCTGGTTTTGGGAATTAATGTTATATATGATCATGTTTCATTAATACTGTTGGTTTAATTATTATTCATGATAAGATTATTGTATTAATTAGAACATGGAGAACCACCCGGGAAAACAGTGCTACCACAAGGGTGGATTGGGACGCCCTTGGCCAAGTAATTAGGAAAGCTAGGGAGAGATTACCTTACCCAAAAGGGGCAAGTGGGGAGGCATCGCTGTAGAGCATAGGGAGGTCCTCGGGTCGAATTATTTGTAAACCTTTTTGGATGAGGGATTCATATGATTCCTTCTTCCTAAATCCGTAGCGGGTTTTCTCGAACTAATGGAACTTTGGAAAGGCCTCGTAGCGCTGCCATGCCTCGTCTCCTCGGTAGAGATGAATGGGAGTCATGATCCCTTGGCAAATGGGCAACACGACTTGTGGGTACAGATGTGCAACCTCTGCAGAGTGTAAAACTGGAATATCAGTTGTGCTCACGGTCATGATCGGATCGGACACTCACATGATTAACTTATGGAATAAAACTTAATTTGTCATTTGCATTGTATTGTGGGTTTATTATTAATTGTGATCTCTTATTTAATTGGGTTGTTATCTACTTACAGTTAGTAATTGCTAATAAAACTTTGACCAACTTTAAAAGCAATGCTCAACTTTAACCATCTTATTTGGTAAGCCTTACACTTCACATGAGCCCCCACCGTAAGTGAACTCATGCATATTATTCCCACAACTTGTTGAGCAATAAATGTATGTGAGCTCACCCTTGTTGTACTCACATCCCCTAGGTCAAGAACATGTACCACAAGATAAGGAGCATGAAGGATGCCACGATGAGTTCGTGAGAGGTCTAGGCCGTCGTCTCCCAGTCAACTATGGTTGCTGGATCGTTGTCTTCACATGATGTAATTATTTAGTTATTTTGTACAAAACTCGTATTATATAGTAAATATGTGAAATTTGTTTCTGTACCATGAGTCATCATATGTGTGAGACTTGATCCTAGCACACATTTGAAATGCGCCCGGGTTTGCCCTTAAACCCGAGTGTGATAGCGACGGTGGCGGCAAAAACGTGGTGACAACATGGGGTACTAGATCTAGGCAGCAGAAGCAAGCGTAAGGGAAGGGAAGGGTTATCATACTTGCACCACTTTCAGAGCAGGAATTTCGGCGGGGAAGGAGGTTGGGGAGTCAAAGGCGATGGCCATGGCTGGGCGGGGGAGAGGGAGGGAGGCGGGTGGCAGGTGCGCTAGAGTAAGCCGCTGGGGGAGCGTTGGCCATGGCGCGAGGGATCTGGGATGGGAGGGAGGTGGGTGGGTGGCAGGTGCCCTAGCGTCTGAGAAACCGTTGCCATCGAGGGGCGATGAAGGATCGATCTGGCAACGGGGGAGGAGGTCTGCGATGGGAGGGCCGGCGGGGGTGCGACGGCCGACGAAGGATCGTCATGGCGGTGGGGGAGCGGGTCTAGGATGGGAGGGATGGAGGTGGGTGCGCGTCTACGTGAGGGACTGCGACTACTGTCGAAGCCTGTATTTTGAGTCCGAGCAGAACGACACACGTGTTGAAGATAGAAGGGCTATGAGCCCGCGAAGTGCAGGGAGGCTCCCAAATCGGTTCATGTTTTAATATCCCCGATACGTCCGAGGATAGAGTTCAATTCTAAGACATTTGTCAAGCGAAGCTACATATTTCAATTCCAGCATGGATTCAATTTCAGCATGAGCAAGTTTGCTGGTACGTATTTAATATTATAGTGAGAGGGGATTCTTTGATCCATCTTGTTTTTACTTCAATCCTAATAGTGCTCACATGCAGAGGCGGATGTAGGCCTATGGCTACTAGAGCCTAGGCCCTACTCTTGAGCCAGGTTATTAATAGAGCCCGTGAACTAGCATCGACCCAGTATGTCTCTACAGTGGACATGCCACACTTTCACAGCATCAAATCAGTTTACAACACAAGCAAAGGCCGACGCACCACTGGTGGCCCCATGGCTGTGCTAGGGTTTTAGGCTTTCGGCACGGCAGGCGGCTGCAACTGCGTGAAGCGTGAATTGGCGAGCAGCACGGTGGCACGACCCGACGAGCGATAGCTGTGGCTGGTCGGCCGCGTAAACGCCAAGAGACTGCGACCTGTGGCGATGTGTGATGCTCGTCCACGAGTTGCGCGACAGCGCAAGGCTCAAGTAGCTGCGCCGGCTGCGACCGCTTTGCGGTGAATGCGGCATCTTCATCCATCATCGGTGAGTCTATCGAACCAGACAAGAGACAATTTTTGTTCAACATAGTTGGGATGGAGTTTAAGTAGTTACATGCTATAAAAATTAACTAAAATTGTCGTGTAGTTTTGTTTGGTGTGATTAGGCTCGGCTTGTCAAGCCATAATAGCCAAATGTCATAGGATGCTCACTGTAGTCAGTTGCAAGTTGTTTTAGTTCAGTTCCAAATAATTTTGTAGTTTATTTTCTTTAATTATGTTTGTAAGAACGTAATACCATTCAATTTTATGAAGTCTTTCTATTGTTGATGAAAGCAACCCAAAAAATTGATAAATTGGTCATTGAAACAAAGATATATTTAAGTAGTTGTTTAAGCCAACTTTACATTAAATTATAATTATTGTGTTTAAATAAAGTTTATATGTGACATTATATATGCATTTGCACGGTTATTTTTTAGTTAGTATAACTTTTTAATGTTATATCCGGTCCTAGACTTAGAGATATCCTGGCTCCGTCACATGTCCCTTTCTATCTCATATGTTGCATGAGCCCAATGATACTACAAAATCTGATTCCATGATACGCCGCGGACACATAATTCGATTTTAAATATATCGAAATAGACGACAATCGTTTAATAAATCTACAAACCACAAATCATGCGTCCATATACGGACCAAAATTAAGATCAACCAGTTATCCGTGCATGGCTACGGTTTATGAGTAGATTTTTTTAGTAAAACATAAAATATATATATTCTATTGGTTATGTGAGTGTGAATGTGGAACCAATAACCATATTTTAAATCTTCATTTATACATAATTTTACTTAATTTTTGTATTAAGTGTGAAGGGAAATGATGAGCAGGAAGACAGTTAAAACGAGTGATTTATATAGTAGAGATATCAAATAATATAAAAGGTGCCCCACACACACATATATATATATATATATTGTATTTATATATTACACCTGGGTGCATTCAATATAGAGAATGCACCCAGGCCGAACCTACGCGCCAGGTCCGAGCCAACCGCCCCACCCAGGCCGTCTTCGTCCCTCCCGCACGCTCCCGACAGAACCTTTTCACTTCCCCGCCCCTCTTTCTCCGTGAACAGCTCCTCTGCGAACGGCTCAACCTCTTCACATAAGTTGCAATCACACCAGACCAGCAATTGCAATTACACCAGACAGCAGTTGCAATCATTGTTTTGTTTAACAGATTTTTGGACATAGTTATATAGAAGTTGCAATCACACCAGACCAGCAGTTGCAATTACACCAGACAGCAGTTGCAATCATTGTTTGTTTAATAGATTTTTGGACATAGTTATATAGAAGTTGCAATCACACCAGACCAGCAGTTGCAATTACACCAGACAGCAGTTGCAATCATTGTTTGTTTAACAGATTTTTGGACATAGTTATATAGAAGTTGCAATCACACCAGACCAGCAGTTGCAATTACACTAGACCAGCAGTTGCAATCATTGTTTGTTTAACAGATTTATGGACATAGTTATATAGAAGTTGCAATCACACCAGACCAGCAGTTGCAATTACACCAGACCAGCAGTTGTAATCATATTTTTTAACAAAATTTCCCAGAGTTATTCAGTACTTGCAATCACATCAGAGCAACTCAGCAGTTGCATCCACACTACACCAGCAGTTGCAATTACAACACACCATCGGTTGCAATCATTTTGTTTACATTTTTTAATAGATATTTGGGTAGAATTATACAACAATTGCAATCACACCTAATGCGGGGGACAGGGAGGCACGCTGACAGAGAGGCGCGCGGCGGCGCGAAGACAGGGAGGCGCGCAGCAGTGGCGGGGGGCAGGGAGGCGCGCGTATAGAAGGCTCGAGGGCGTGCTCGGGGTGTTATTGCATCTGGGTGCATTCAATATAGAGAATGCACCCAGGTGCATTTTAGTGCCGCCGTGTGTATATATATATATATAATTTTGGGCTTTCAATAACTAGAGGAAGCCTAGACCAGACGGTGCTATCTGGTTGAGCCGGACTAGGTCAGGACGTCCATAAAAGCAGCCCAGACCCCTAGGAATTAGGGTTTCAAGGCCTGGTGGCAGCTGCAACTAGTTGAGGCGTGAACGGGCGGTGAGCGGTGGTCGGGCATCGGCGATGGCTTCCTACGGCGCGAGACGCAAGCGGTGGCCCCGGGCGATGTCGGCGAGCGGTGCCCCAAGACGTGAGCGTCGCAGCGGCCGTGACTACACGAGGCACGAGCGGTGGTGCGAGCATCTGCGATGGCAACCGCCCGACGCTGAGCGGCGATGGTGGCGGTGACCACCCACGGCAGCATCCGAAGATGATGATCTCCTCCAATTCGGGGCGTCCTTCAACGAAGACCACCTTCGATCTGGTGGCTTCAGAGGCGTTCGTCGATTCAGTGGCCTTAGGGTCATCATCTAGCGACGTTCTCCCACCAATCCGTGTTTATGCCTTCATTATTATGTTTTATATCTAATACTTACACTATTTATGCATTCTTTTAAGGATTTTTATGATGATGAATACGACGTCTCTCATGTGACTTCAGTTTTTTATGGTAACCACATGGATTCACGCACATTTATTACGGGGCTGACCATTGTAATAATATTGTAGATTTTTATGTTTACCACTATCAATAGTTATGCTTAAAATTAAGGATGTTTATTATCAAACATGTAGATGCACCCACCAATGTCCCACATGCATATTTTTCGCATGCATAGTAAAAAGAGAATCCCTTAATTTATGGTGTTAGTAACTGCCATTAAAATTAGATCCCTTAATCAACTCCCCTAATCAACTCTCCGAATCAAACCCCTAATCAAAATCCCTTGATTTAAGGTTGTCACATGGACGTGAAAGCTGTTGGTTGAGAGTGAATCAATATTTATGTTGTTATCTATCACTATCTATGCTCCAACTTAGGATTTTTATGATACAAGACATTAGAGTTATCAACGCCTCTCACTTTGGCTCGGTATTTACGGTCATAACTGATGGTTTTTACGCTCAAAATTGAAGATTTTTGCACTCGAACATGTAGACGCGTTCACCAGTGAACCGCATGCCAAATTTTACATAGTGTACCAAGTTGCATAAATAACTATATCATGTAGCATAATTAGTATCAGTATATATCACAGACTAGTTATAACAAGCCTAGCTGCATGATTGTTGGAGCGATCCTATATTTATAGAATCATCCAATTTTCGCACATGCAGTGGAAACAAAATTATCTTCCAAAATTTTCGCATATGCAATGGAAACTCCCACGACTGCTATAACTATCGGATCTACCATCACTACAAGAATTCCACTGATCCCCGTCGGCCAGGGTAATTCCCGTCGGCTTTCGCTCTGGCCGACGGGAATAGACTAATTGACGTCGGCCACAAAATAGCCGACGGGCATTATAGTTATTCCCGTCGGCCACATCCCAAGCCGACAGGGATTAGTTAATCCCCGTCGGCCCTGTGTACTGGCCGACGGGGATTAATCTTTTTAGAGCCCAGCCGCGGACGCGCGGGTTCATTCTTCTTCGTTCAATCAACTGCCCCTGCCCTGCCGGAGCGCCGCCGCCTCTGCCCGCCCGCCGCCCTGCCCAACTGCCGCCCTGCCGGAGGCCGCCCCCGAGCCGCCCCGCCCGAGGCCGCCGTCGAGGGGCCCGACGCCCGCACGCCAAGCCGCCGTCGAAGCCGCCCCCTCCCCGCCCGAGGCCGCCGTCGAGGCCGCCAACGGCCCGCGCCACGCCGCCGCCGCCTCGGCCCGCGCTGCGCCGCCGCCCCAGCCCGACGCCCTGCGCGCCTAGCCGCGCCGCCGCCCCTGCCCGAGCTACGCCGCCGTCCGCCCTCAACAAGTCGCCGCCGTCCACAAGCGTCGCCGTGTCCCCAGCCCACCGTCGTCCGCCGTCCGCCAGTGCCTCGACGCACCGGTCAACCACCGAAACCGAGGGCTCGCCATCCGGTCCGCGTTCAAGTTCGAGTCGTCGAGGTATAATCTTATTTCTAAATGTGAATTAATATGTGATTATTTTCGTCGGTTTTTTGTGGCCGACGGGAGTTATGCATTATACTTGCTAGTTTTAATATTATGTGTGGCTTGATGTTAGGTAAATATTAATTCTATTATTATAGTTGATTTAACAAATGATTTATGTTTTAATTTTCGTCGGTTTTTATGGCCGACGGGAGTTAGCTGTAATGCGATTATAATTTGTTTAATATTGTTATTTGTTAGTATGGTTTGACCTAATATTATTTGATGTATGATATTTGTTATTTATAACTTGATTTTGTAAATATGATATGATGTATTTGATGTTATTATTTAATGAAATTGATGTTATGCAAGCATTAATCAATTTGATAGATTTGATGTTATAGGTAATGAATTTGATGTTCTGCAATTATAATTTAATTTGATGGATTGGATGTTTGCAAATATTGTTAATTGATGAATATCATGTTAATTTGATGTTATTTATGTGTATATATAGTTATTTATATGTATATATATAGTTTTATATACTACTTACCTATAGATGTATATATGTGTGACGTGTAGAAACATGATTGTCTCACACGCACTCTTTACTCGTACACACAGCCGCAATAATGGGTGATAGACGTGATTGGATGTATGAAGGTTTCAAGAAGGGTGGATGTCACACAAGTGAATGGTTTGCCAAGACGCAGATGTTTCTGGACCATGCAGCTGCTTTGTCACAAATAGATAATATTAGGTGTCCATGCAATAAATGTAGAAATATGACGAGCCACACCAAGAGGCAGGTCACACTACACCTGTGTTCGCATGGTTTCGTGCCAGGCTATAAGGTCTGGTATCTCCATGGTGAAGATGTTGAACGAGCAGTAGAAGTAGAAGTTGATGACGGTGAAGATGATGTTGATAGGATGGACCAGATGCTTGAGGATCTGCAGCCTGAACTGGCACCAGATCATCATGATTCACCTACACCGGATGTTCAGAAGTTCTTCGACCTTCTCAAAGCGTCAGAAGAGCCTCTTCACGGGCACACTGACGTGACCGTACTGGAATTTGTGACCCGGCTGATGTCAATCAAGTCCAAGTTTGCATTCTCAATTAATTGTTACAAGGAGCTTGTGGATTTGATTAGCGAGGTTCTTCCTACGGGTCACAAGATGCCGAAAGACATGTACCAGTCCAAGAAATTGCTTGAAGGTCTTGGTATGGAGTATGAGAAGATTGATGTTTGCCAAGACAACTGTATGCTTTTTTGGAAGGAACATGACAGAGAACAGAAATGCTTAAAATGTGGGAAGTCGAGGTACGTGGAGCTTGTAAATGAAGATGGGGAGAAGGTGGTGACAAAGGTTGCACATAAACAGCTTCGGTACATGCCTCTCACTCCTAGAGTGAAACGTTTGTTTCTCTCGAGGAAGACCGCTATGCACATGAGGTGGCATAAAGATTGTACGGACAGACAAGATGGGTTAATGGTGCACCCGTCAGATGGTGATGCATGGAAGGCTCTTGACAAATTTGATCCAGATTTTGCCAGCGATGCAAGAAACGTTCGTATCGGCTTGGCAACTGATGGTTTCACGCCGTTCAATATGACCGCTGCGTCGTATTCATGTTGGCCTGTCATTGCCATACCGTACAACCTTCCACCTGCTCTTTGCATGAAATATGAGTTTATGTTCCTATGTCTTGTTATACCTGGTCCTGAGCATCCTGGCGTACGCCTCAATGTGATGCTTCAACCACTGATTGAAGAGTTGAAGAAGCTATGGCAAGGTGTGGAAGCCTATGACTGCTTCAAGAAGCAGAAATTCAATCTTCGTGTTGCATATCTGTTCTCGGTTCATGATTTTATGGCGTATGGTATTTTCTCTGGATGGAGCGTGCATGGTAGATTGACGTGTCCTTATTGTGCTAAAGATACAGATTGTTTTCGTCTTAGTGCTGGTGGCAAGATATGTTACTTTGATTGCCATAGATGTTTTCTACCCTTCAATCACCCCTTCAGAAGGCAGAGAAAGGAATTTAGGAAGGGCACCATCGTCACGAAGGGACCGCCCAAGCGACGTAGTGGGATAGAAATTACAGAAGAGCATATGAAACTTGTCCTAGACGAGAGTGGGAAAAGGTATCAAGGTTTTGGTGAGGAGCATAACTGGACTCACATATGTGGCTTGTGGGAGCTTCCTTATGCTAAGTCATTGATTTTGATGCACAACATCGACGTCATGCATCAAGAGAGTAACTTTTGCCAAGCCCTCATAAATACATGCATGGATTTCCCTGATAAAACGAAAGACAATGACAAGGCACGCATGGACTTAGCAGTGATATGTGATCGTCCAACCCTGGTGCTTAGAGAAAACGGAGGCAAACCAAAAGCTGACTATTGTCTGAAATCTAAGCAACGGAAAGAAGTGATGAAGTGGATGAAGGATATTAAATTCCCCGATGGTTATGCCGCTGGTTTTAGAAGATCTGTGAACTTGAAGACAATGAAGATGAATGGACTGAAGAGCCATGACTTCCACATAATTATGGAGAGGCTCATGCCTGTAATGTTTCGTGGGTACATTTCTGAAGCTGTGTGGAAAACGTTAGCTGAAGTTAGCTATTTCTACAGACAGTTGTGTGCTAAAGAAATCAGAAGAGATGTGATGGAACAGCTGGAGAAAGAGGCACCGGTGCTTTTGTGCAAATTGGAAAAAATATTTCCACCGGGTTTCTTCAATCCTATGCAGCATCTCTTTATACATCTTCCATATGAGGCTAAGGTCGGTGGTCCTGTTCAGTATAGGTGGATGTTTCATATAGAAAGAGCATTAAAGAAGCTTAGAGCAATGGTGGGCAATAAGGCAAGAGTTGAAGGATGTATTGCAGAACAATTTAAACTAAAGGAGGTAGCACACTTCACAAGTTGTTACTTTGCAGAAGAACATAATGTATTTGCTCGAAAGAAAAGGTACCATGATGATGAACGAGAGATGCCTCCTTGTAGTGATCTTTCGATTTTTCAGACAAACGGCAAAGCCGTTGGTCCACCCAAGGCATATCACCTCAGTATGGAAGAACGGAAGTCTGCTTTACTGTACATGTTCACGAATATGCCTGAGGTGGAGAAATACTTTGTGTAAGACTTATTTTCTTAAACTGTTCATATGTGAATTAGTTTATGTTATCAAATATCTCATGTCACACAATAATATTTGACAGCGAGTTTGATGAACAAAACATGAGGTGTCTCGGTAGGCCAACAGCGAGAGACATAGACAAATTGCGACGCGATGGTATGCATGGACGACCTAATTTCATTATGTGGCTTCGGGACCGTGTAAGTCTTAATTATGTGGGTCCGAGAGCTAATTTCATTTAACAAATATTACAGAATTTGCTAATGCTTTGTGGCATGATTGACAGTTTGGGGAGGAAATGAATTTGAATGATGACTTACGTCAGTTATCTATTGGAAGCGTAACTGCCAAAAGCTATGGACGTTACGACGTCAATGGATATCGCTTTCGTTCAAGCATTTTCGAATCAAGTCATCCTATGGCCGCCACTCAAAATAGTGGAGTCGTTACTAGGGCAACCGACATGGAAGGACACGAAGCCTGCTATTACGGGAAAATCAAAAATATAATCGAGATTACATTTGCTGGAAATAAGCCTTTAGCGCTAGTTTTCTTTGAGTGTAAATGGTATGACCCGAAGTATTATAGGACCGAATTTGGGATGACACAGATCCAACCTGAGAAATTGCTTCAAGGACACGACACATATATCCTTGCCCATCAAGCAGACCAAGTTTATTTCTCGACATATCCATGCAAAAAGTTGTCTAAATGGAGGGTTGTGTACAATGTAAATCCCCGCGAACGCCTATACACTCCTGGTGAGGACGAATATCAAATTGGTCACCTTGAGCAGGTTGATGAGGTGTTTCAAGAAGAAGAGTTGCCAACTAGTTTTCATATTGATCCTGCACCGGCATTAGATTCACTAGTCGTAGACGTTAACGACTTAACTTTTCCGGAGAGGCGGAGAAGACAACCTGTTAGGAGAAAAGTTACATGGCGACCTCTGCATAGAAGAGAACAAATAGATCCTGATTTTGATGATATTTAACAAGTAAAGTTGTTTTGTTATTTCATTTGTTTATATTTTAAGTATTATGTCATTTTTGATGCACTAATGAATAATTTCTTATTTTTTATGCAGGATGCCGCCAAAATCAAAGAAGTCAGTGAAAGGGTTGTTCAAGGGCCTGGGCCTTTTTCAGGGCAGTTCTTCGAGCAGCAGCAGACGTCGAGAGCTGTTGAGCGCGGTACATGGAGATGAGGTAACATATCTTGTACAAATAAATTTGTTTACAAATTTACAAATAAATCTTGAGTTGTATGTACCAGGATGAGCAGCACACAGAGGAGCAGCACATTGAGGAGGAGCAGCACAATGAGGCTGAGCAGCACAATGAGGAGGTGGAGCACATTGAGGAGGTGGAGCACGTGACATGGGACCAGGCCGCACAGCATCACCAGCCATGGGACCAGTGGGACCACCAGAGAGAGCAGCAACAGGCGTGGGACCAGTGGGGCCAACAGGGCGAACCGGCTGACAACCCGATGGATGATGGCTCGGGAGGCTCTTCAGCGACACGCACACGTCGCTCAAGAAAAAGCCACTCAGTAAAGCCTCGTCACGCGATAGAGCGAGAGGCTGATAGGACTTTAATCATGCCACATGGAGGTCGGTGAGTGTAATATATTAACTTATCTCATATAACTATTATGTGTATTGTTAATGTTTTGTGTAATGCAGGAATTGGGAGGACCTGTCCTTTGACGGCAAGGGACACCACACTCAGGTTAACCTTACGTTGGGTTCTCTTTGCCGCCTTCACTACCCTGGTATAGTGAAGGTGTCAAACGGTGATACCGAGGATGAGGTGCTCGTCAGTACCTGGGACGAGTACAAGTTTAAAAAGGAACGAAACCACACCGACAGACAGGGACTTGTGCGTAATGACTTTTGGGTATGAATTCTTTATTATTTTTGTTATGTTTCTTAATATTGTAAATCTATGACTTATACCATTGTATTTGTATTCTTTATGTTGTAGCTTCGATATCGGTTGCCTGACGGAGAGGATTACATGGGGCACGCTGAACGTGTCTTCCAAAACAATGCAAAGAAGCTGGTGAAGGATGCCATATACTATGCGAGAATTCAGGCTACAAACCTGTATTTTCAAAAGCATCCGGAAGAAGCAGGCCCCTTGACTAAAAAGGAAGGGTCGTCAAAGATATATTTGACTGAGGATCAATATCGTGAGGTTAGTATTCAATTTGTTTTACCCTTTATATTTATTGTTGTGATTGATAATATGTAACATTGTGTGTGTGCAGGTGATGGTTCCATGGATGGCGCCCGTGCCTGATGCGTACTATGCTTGGTGTCGATATTGGGCTTCCGAAGGCTTCCAGAAAGCGTCAGCGCATCACAGACAATGTCGAGGAACCAATCCTAACCACAAGTTTGGCGGTGACGACATGATACGAAAAGCTAAAAGAATGGTAAGTTTGATCTATCTATGTCGATCAGCAAATAATACGATTGCTTATGAATGTTTTTTGTTTATACAGGAAGCTACGAGTGGCCAAAAGCCTAGTGACATTGAGGTCTACCAGGAGGGCCACAAAGGACCAGACCCGAACAACCCTGACCAGCTCTGCAGCCAGACAGCCACGGATCGCTTGGTGAGTTTTGGCTCAAAAGTTCAAACGTTCAAAGTATATAAATTCTTGCATTTGTAAGGTTGTCAATGATGTATAGGCGACATATGGGGAGGAGATGGTTCGTCGCCATGGCCCTGACTTCGACTGGCGCCATGAACCGGTGGATCCCTCGGTGGTGTACGCAAGTGGTGGTGGCAAAGCGCATGGACGGTAAGCTCTAACTTATGAAATTATATGGTTGACACTAAATTGACTATACAATAATCACATTTTTTGAATAACTTATAGATACGCACTCTTCGACGGATTCATTGACTCGTCGTCGGTGAGATCTCAGAGGACGGGTTCATCTTCCCGTAGCTCATGCTCTCGTCGACCGAACGAGCAGGAGTTGGAGATTATGAGGATGCGCGAAGAGATGAGACAACAACGCGAATTTATGGAAGCTTGCAATGCTCATAATCAAGCGATGTATCAAGTGAGTACACATAATCCGAACTCTAAATTATTATATTTCAATACAACATCTTCGGTAGTAACACATATGTGTTTAACAGTTAATGCAGCAACAAGGCATGACATCAAATTTTCCACCGCCACCACAATGGAGCCAATTTGCAAACACACCAGTTCCACCACCACAGTTCACCACCCCTCCGACACATATACCTGCACCTGGAGATAGGGTACGTTTGATAACTCTCCATTAATTTATACACTTGTATACTTTTTGATATTTGCATTTAACGTGTTGATATTTGCTAACTTGCATAGGTTACGCCTGAAGCGGGTGGCAGTGGGTCTGATCCAGCAGCAGGGACTGGATTTGTTGACTCGCTCTTCGCGTACCCTCCTCCTGGTGGTGAAGGCGGCAGCGGTCAAAGCTCTAACCACCCAAGTGGTGGTTATCTTTAAACACTTAAACTCGTGCTCGTTATGTTTTTAACTCCTGGACGTTATGTTTGTGTAAACACTCTCGTATCTGAAATGTTTGTGATGTGTGAATTATATCAATGTGTTTGTGATGTGTGATGTCAATGATGTGTTTGTGATGTGTGATGTCAATGCGTTTGTGATTTATATGTTTATGTGATATGTTTTGTCATATGTTTGTGATATATATGTTTTGTGTATGTTATGTGTGAGAAATATCTAATTTGGTGTTGCTGTTGCAGAAATATAGGTTAACTCCCGTCGGCCCAGTTAATTCCCGTCGGTTTGACCATAGCCGACGGGAATTGACTATTACCTCCCGTCGGCCAAGATAATTCCCGTCGGCTGACCTGGCCGACGGGAATTAATTAGTAACTCCCGTCGGCCAGGTCAGCCGACGGGGATTAATTAGTAACGCCCGTCGGTTGTAGAGCCGACGGGAATTAGCGCTTATTCCCGTCGGCTCGATTTTGGCCGACGGGGATTACGTATTCCCGTCGGCGGCCGACGGGAATAACCGTATCCCCGACAAGGGACGCCTGGCGGCTGACAACCGACGGGAATAAGGGCTAAACCGACGGGAATTACTTATTCCCGTCGGTTTAGTGCTTATTCCCGTCGGTTCCTGGCCGACGGGAATTAACTGTTTTCCTGTAGTGCATAAAAATAGGATCTGTATGTATGCGTTTGCACGTGTGCACATGGTCTAGTGGCTGGGCGAGGTTTTTGTACTATCTCTATGAACTATTTACACTATTTTCGTGAAGTATTTATGCTATTTACGCAAAAAAAATCAGAACCGCATTTTATGTCGTGCGTCTCCACGTGGGGTTGGAATGTTGGACTGGGGATTATATTTGACCAACTCACGGGAGAGAGGTTTGACATGTGTGTGGGTGGACGCACCGGTGCACTCCAAACAGGTTGCAGAAGTGGTCGGTTAGGGTAGAGTAAATTTTACCGCTACATGAAGAAATTAAATCTTGAAATGCATATGCGGGGCGAACATACGTAACAACACATGCTGGCATGCATGGCATCACACGCGCGTATGATTGATGCTGCTGCTCACAAATGTATGTAGGTCAGTAGGTTACACACTTGTGGATATAGCGCGGATTATTGCAAGTACGTATATAGAGGTTGCTAGTAAGGGCTCTGTCCAATCACGTTGCCCGGCGGGTAATAGTTGCAGATGATGAAGACGCCGGCGTTGTTGCTGCAGACGACGCGGGCGCATCCGATGGCAGTGGAGGCGCGCCACACCAGCTGCGTGTAGTGGCCGCACGACTGGCCGGACGGCGCGGAGCAGGTGTTGGTGGCGTGGTCGTAGTACTGCTTCTCCTCCGCCCAGTATCCCACGGCGTCCGACGCCGTCCAGGCGTAGCCCGCCGAGCCCCAGAAGAGGTTCTCCCCGTAGGGCCCGCCGGAGTGCACCAGCCGGCAGTCGCCCGCGCGCTGGTTCGCGTAGCTCTGCGCGTACGCCTCCACCGTGGTGTTCCAGGCCACGTTCCCGACGCCCACGTCCGCTCGCGGGGAGTTGTGCAGGTTCACAAAGTCCTGCGCCGTGTTCTGGGCCGAGACGACACGGCCGGCAGCGGCGGCGGCCACCACGGTGAACGCGAGCGCGAACCAAGCTAGCTTCGACGAGACTACCTCCATTGCTGCCAAAGCTTATTGTCGTGTTGATCTGTCAGTGTGTAATACTGTGATGTTTAGCTAGTCTGTGCGTTGGTAACAACAATGGACAGGCCTGGTGTATTTATACTACTAGCTGCATCCATATGCATGGCAGGTTTAGCATGAAAAAGGAAATGGCGATGGATTGCATTGGTCGTTTTGTCCAAGAGAAGCCATAGGGAGAATTCCATGAACTTGTCCAGATGGGTTTCGAACTAGGGATAGATAAGCTTCGGTTAAGTGTGGAGTAACACTGCAAAAGAGGCAGCTCCTTTTGGACGGTGTACTTCACCTGAGCGGATCAGAAGGCTTATATAGTCTGTGTCTAAGTGCATTTGCATGGATTAGAAAGCTTGGATATACATTGAATAAGATATTTGATTCACATTAGCAGGATTTTGTTTGACCAAACACAGCAAGTGGCTTTTGGATGGGGTGTTGAAGCAAAGTTAAACAACTAGCTTATGCCCCTCTCCCAGCCGTCCAAAACAAAATGAGAACAAAACAGCACAAATAATCACCTGATTCACTCTAAGGGCCCATTGGATCCCTTCGTTTGAAGGAATTGAAATCTAGCTGATAGAGTAGCCTATTTAATTTGGAATTTTATGATATCATAGTTCAAGGCTTAATATAATTAATAGAGTACTCATACCAATAAGATATATATTCTTTTTGGATTTCTGTCCAAAAAACCTCTAGGTTAAGCGTGCTTGGCCCAGAGCAATCTTAAGATTGGTGACCAACCGGGAAGTCTTTCTCGGGTGCGCATAAGTGAGGACAAGTGGGCACAAAAAAACTTGTGTTGGTCTGTGTGGATGGTCTATGATCCTAGAGGGTTGTGGCTGTCAAGAGTAAGTAACACCTGTCTAAAAGTGGACGGGGTGTTACAAATAGTATCAGAGCCGACCCTCGTGATTTCACGGACGTGTGTAGGCTAGGGATTCGGGTATATGGCGCATGACATATGTGGGCCCAGAGTGGTCACATGGCATGGCATATGACGATACTAGACACACAAACGTGGCTAAGAGAGGAGGTTCCTGGCTTGGGGTGACTGAGGATGTCGGACTTCTAAGGGGGTGGATTGTGATATCCTAATCCAATGCTTAATAGGATTAAAAGAGTACTCATACCAATAAGATGCATCTTCTTTTTTTAGAAGTTTGTCTCAAAAGAACCTATGGATTAAACGTTCTTGGCCCAGAGCAATCTTGAGATGGTTGACCAACCGGAAAGTCTTCTCGAATGTGCATGAGTGAAGACAAAGTGCGCACAAAAAGACTCGTGTTGGTCTGTGTGGATAGTATATGATCCTAGAGGGTTGCCAGGAGTAAGTACCACCGGTTCGGGAGTGGACGGGGTTTACAAATTTGACATTTCAACACTTTCTAAAATTTAGATATAAGCTTATCTATCTCAAATTCATAGGATGATGGGATGAGAATTGATTTTATGTATCACTAGTCTATGTTTCTACTCTGCAACTTATAACACGTTCTTCGATTCGCATCCCTATAGTAGAAATGTAGTACATAAATATCTATGTCATATGGCCAATGGTAGTATACAAATATATTATGTATAAAACCATATGAGCTTAATTGATCTAGGCCTAAATTAAGATTATTGGGATGGAGTTCAATTCCAAGGATCCAAACGGGGTGTAGGAAACTTCTCTTTAACTCGATGTTCACCCACTTCACCATCCTTGGTAAGATTCAGAGCCACCTATATTTCATCCATCTATACAAAGACTTGTCTTCTCTAGTAGCCCTGTTGGGGAGCATCATAAGGGATTGTTTGGTTAGAAGGGGATAGGAGGGATTGAAGCCAAGGCTAGTGCTCAAAACTTTGTGAAAAAAAATATAACAATGTAATCAGCAAGTGTAGACAAGCCATATAAAAACTAGTATACGTCATGAGTTATGTAATCAGTTAAACATAAACAACCATTTTCTAGTAGACAACCATTTTCCATAAACTCATGCCAAAATTACTAGTTTTATGCTCCTCATGTAATTACATAGTCAACTACTACAAACAATGAGGAATAAACAACCAACCACAAGCATGTTAGGTTGGAATAATATGCGGTGAATTAAGTTTTCTAGTTCCTATCTTTTTGCTACTAATGTTTAACTATTAACTTGCTCAATTGTGTTGCCTCATGTCATAAGACACTTGTGAGAAGAACGTGATGATAAATGCTTGCACTTGCATCTCTTGTATTGGGCTTCATCTTCACTAGATGAGTCATCTCAATTTTTTATTGTTGTGGGAGCATTAGCCTTGCATCTCTTTTTCTTGTCCTTGGGTGTGGGCTTGTTTGGACAATCCTCCATAAAGTGCCCCTTCTTTCCATAATCATAACATCCTTGTTTATTCTCTTATTTCAATTGTGAACTAGATGTCTCCAGCTTGAGTGAGCACACCCATTAGATTCATCTTGTGAATCATCTTCATCACCTTCTCAATTTGTTTGATTGTTCCATCATCAATATTAGATGAGGAGGTGAAGACTTGATCATCATCTTCTTCCCCTTCTTCTTCACTTGAGGAGCTTGAGCTTGTCTCGACTTGCTTCTTGCCCTTGATCTTATGCTCATCACATGTGAGAGTTATGTCTTTTCTTGGTGAAGTGTCTTCTTCTTGACCCATCTTGCATGACATCTCAAATGCCACCAACTTTCCATTAACATGTGTTAGGGTGATTGCGCTCAAGTCCTTCATGTTGTAAATAATAACAACGATGTTTTCGTATCTGTTATGTGGTAGCATGGAGATGATTTTTCTCACAATGTTTGCATCATCTAGATTTTCCAATTCTATAGAATTGAGCTCATTAATAATTAAATTAAATTGTGAGTACATATCTCTAACAAGCTCATTTTAATTCACTTTAAAAGAATCATAACTTTGCTTAGGTAGGCAGTGTTTTTTCTCACGGATATTGTTTGTGTCATCATGAAGCTCATGTGGTAAAAGATTCAAAAGGCAACTTTTAGCTCTAGAAGTAAGATAAATTTATTTTTCATCAGTCGTGGTTGTATTCTTAGGATTCTTTAGGGGTTTCATTCTAGCACGAGTGACTCTCCAAATACCAAGATCACATGCTACTAGGTAGCAAGCCATTCTAGCACTCCAATAGAAAAAAGTCATCAAAGTGCAGAGGTCTAGAGGTATTCATCACAACTACTCTAAATAGAGTCGGCTTAATGAGGCTAAAGGCAAAGGTCCAAACTAAGCCAACTAGCTTTGATACCACTTGAAGGTACCATGACGCCTAATAGGGGGATGAATTAGTCAACTCAAAAACTACTTCTTAAACTACGCCCTCTAATTTTCATCTAGTCAAAACATACAAAGAAAGTAATATATCTAGATATGCAGCTGTAGTTTTTCTAGGTGTGTTGCTATCTCTACCAAAAAATAGTTATGCAACATAGGTTCTAATCCTATCACTAGCCTAGCAAGCTAAACTAAAAAAATAAGCACATAACCTAGTTAATCAATAAATAAAATGCAAGAACAAAATTGTGATAAAGATGCAAACTCTCATCAATGATTTCAATAATTTTACTAAGATATCAAGAAGCTCATGCTTCCTTAGTCCATGTTGGAGCCCCTCGTGAGGATGCCCTTGCAAGGGCCATGATCTTAGTCGGGTAATTGTATGGATAGCCCCTAAGCCTTCCCCACTATTAAGTGGATCTCTAATATGTCATCTCCCCATCTTTTTCATTATTGAGATTCTAGCCAAACCGCTGCGATCCTTGTTACCTCTGGTGCATGGTGGCAGCCACCGCATAAACATGGTTGGTGAGGTCTCACAAGACTACAATCCCCTATAAGTATAACAATGGTACACGCAAGTACCAGGTGGTAAGACGTATGCAAACCTTACTAAACACTAGGCCTAAAACCTAGAGGAAGCACATACATTGTGGTCTTACTAGCCTAAGCACTTCATAAAACACCAACCCTAATCACCTAATATTTCCCTAAGCAATTTTGGTGGATAGAGGACAATTGATGAGCCTAAGCTCTCCATACACACATACCTCAATTGTATCACACATTTCTTGACCGAATGGAGAGGTATAAATAGCCCCAACTCCAAAAATTAGTCGTTACAACTTTTCTTAGGAGCATCAGGCCATATGGTACCGTTGTTTGATTAGTTCTAGGATGTTGGACCAAGAGAGGGAGCATCGAAAGATTAGAATTGAACCATATAGTGCTTCTATTTTGTTTGGTTCTGTAAGCGTCAAATGAGAGAGGGGAGTTGGACCATTCACTACCTATTTTTCTCATGTCACTCTTTCGTATTTTAAGCATAACTTTTACCTATGAACTCTAATGTTGATGATATTAGGCTTTTTGAAAGCTAATGAAAAGATATATATCTTAGATCAGAAGTAATGCCAATTTGACAAGATCCAAAATCATGGGATAGTTTCAGTTTGTCCATCTCTTTGTCTCTACTTCATTGGTTTCAAATTTGTTTGTCTTTGCTTTCGAGCTTCTACTTATTGGCATCTTGGACTTCTTAGGATGTCTTGCAGGTCCTAAACATAGATTCTAATGTCTTTCTTGAGGTTATGACCATTCGGACCGACACTTTGCTTAAGTTCAAGTTCACCTTGTCTCCATCTGAAATATACCTTGTATACTAGCTAACAAGACTAGTCCAAATGGTCATGTTGTTCGTCAAACACCAAAGTCCAATCTTAATGACCCATAAGGTTCATTTTCATTACAACCCCCACATCTTAGAGCACTAAATCTAGATCATCATATGATTATACATCTTGACCTAAGTATTGTGAGTGCTTCCCAAGTTTACGAGTTATTTTTTGTTCCACTTGAGTAGTGGTTTCTAGCAGAGTGGGACCCTAGATATTCTTATGGTTTCTACATAGTGATTCACAAGGACCTCCACTCAATCATGACTCAAATTGGGATCACCCTCTAACCTCATAGAGTGTGTCCCTAAGAGGACATAGTTGCTACCAAGGAGAGTAGTTACGTCGCTACCTGACCTACTTGCCAGGATTAACATATCACTTAGGATGGTCTAGATTTTATGTTGAGGCCTAGGTTAGAGAATTATACACCTCCCTTTGGATCTAGCCTAACCATGAGTATTCTAGTTCACTTTCAAAGGCGGGACACACACACTTTATGCTACTATTGTTAGATAGAGGCTCATCACGCTGGAAAACTCTTAGGGATAGCCCACGTGGCAGTTTGCTTTAGGCTACAATTCGAAGATGGATCTAGCTAAAAGCATATTATACACCAGGATTATGTTATTTGATTTGAATTTTAAAAAGGATTTTGAAAACGAACAAACAAACAAACTAGCAACCTAAACTCATGCATCAACATGCAATGCACCAGAACTCTTGCCCATATGTTCATTTTAATGTTTTAATTGCTCCAAGGTCAAGGCTTTAAAAGGAAATTATGGCATTGAGAAAACTAGGGTGTTACAAATGTCGCCGGGCCAAACGGTGCAACTATAGTAGTTGGTGTTCTTCCTATAGGGGTGTTAGATGCTATGAATAGGGTGACTATCAGACCATCGGGTCTTGATCCGACACCCTCCAATAAGTGACTAGAGAGGTTTCGTGAGCGTTGGACTAATTCAACGAGGAGTCATTTGACCATACGCTCGTACAATACACTAACAACTATATCTCACATAGTGAGGTCACTGTGACCATTGTGTCTCATTGGACCAAGGCCAATGGTTCGATGTTCGGCCGTCGAGTGGTTCGATGCAGTGAATTCTAACATAGTTATTGTAATGGCTATTTGGTCATACACCCCAACTCATCCATTCTATCTCTCATTCTCATTTGTTTAGCTGAAGAAACTCTTTGGAGTGTGAGAGAGAGTGAGGAATAGCCTTTGAATAGTGAGAAACTTGAGACTTGATAATATTGTGATTTGGTGCCTCATTAGGCATCAAGAGTAGCTTGTGTGCATCCACCATTCTTATTAGCTTTGGACCTATCAAGTGAGTATGTATTTGTTACAGATGATCAGCATCACTATAGATGGTTTGGTGGTGATTGTAAGTTTGATGATCACCTGAAAAGCTTGTGGGTAATCTAATTTATGGTATACATGATTGTGGACGGTTCACTGTGCTGGAGAGGCAAAGAATTAGACCATAGAAAGCATTTGGTCCTTGCATGGATGTACAGAAAGTAACACCCTTACATGTGCTCCTCCAACGATAACTAGAAAGTGTCAACTCTTTGGTACCTTAGTAAAACGTCAAGGTGTTTTTAATCTTTACTTTATATTGAACGTTTGTTTTTACGAATTACATTCAAATATTTATATTGTTAGAATTATCACGATAGAGTTAGACCCTATGATCTAAAAGTTGACCGTTATAGAAACACAGCATGACTCAATCACAAAATCCGTAGAAAGTGTTCATAGCGACTCTAACAGCGTGTTTGGTTTGCAGCACGGCATGGTCCAGAGTGATCCGAACCTGTATCCGAGCCTACTAACTTGTTTGGATAGCGTCACGGAGTCCACCCATCCGTCGTCCACTCGTTCCAAAATACAGCGCAACCCTAGCAGCGACTCATTCCTCCAAATCAACCGGATGAGCTCACTCCCGTTCGTATCTCGCACAGGGGCGGTGGCGGGGCAGCTCTGAGGATCTCTCGTCGGCGGCGACACGGCTCCCAACGGCGACAGCGACCCTCCATCCCTCCCAGGCTCGAGGTACTCACCCAACCGCCGTTTGGTCTACCGCTTTGCCTCCCAGCGGCGACAGATCTGAGAGATCTCTCGTCGTTTGGTCTACTGCTTTGCCTCGGAGGCTTCCCCTCCTCCACGCCACCACCCCCACCGCCCATCTTCACCCTCGATGGCCGCTATGCCTCCGCAGACTTCTCCCCGGACCCCCACCGCCTCCAACCTTCTCCCCGTTGCGTTGTCTCCCTCCCCCCGCACCGCTGCCAGCCGCTCGCCGCCATGGGACCTGTCTTGGGGCAAGGTGGCGCTCTCGGCACCAGGATCCCCCATGGCTAGGGTCGTCAAGCCGACCCGAAAAGATATGCTCGCTTTGCCGGCCCCTGCGAGCCCTGACACCCCACCTCCTGTCGCAGCTTATGAAGAACTGCTCTTCCTGTAGATCGAGCGAGGAGCTTGTGATCCGAGTGACAAGCCATGTCCTTGGCTTCCTCCTTGCTTGCGGCCTTAATCCGTTCTTCATAAGCGCATGACAAACTGCTGCATCCGAATGCTGCTGCATCCGAATGGAAGAGCTGCTGCATGTTGTGTGGGCCAGAGGGGTCCTGACGAACGAAAAATCTGAGGCCCCGTGCTTATACCATTTCTCACATCTTCTCTTTGCATTCGAATGTTGTTGTTTGCCTTTTGGTTAAGTTCATTTGACCATAACAGGATATACCATTTCAGTTGTAGCATGATTAGTTGTAGCAAGATTGAATTTATTTGCTATCAATCTGTATTTGCTAGTTGTATTTATACAGGTTGAATCTTTCAGCTGTAGCATGATTAGCTGTAGCAAGATTGAATTTATACAGGTTGAATCTGTATTTGCTAGCCATCGTTTGGCGATAACAGATTGACCATAACAATGAATTTATTTGCTATCAATCTGTATTTGCTAGCTGTATTTATACAGGTTGAATCTGTAACAATGAATTTATACATGATTAGTTGTAGCATGATTAGCTGTAGCATGATTAGCTGTAACAATGAATTTATACAGGTTGACCATAACAGATTAGCTGTATTTGTTTCTCTTGCAGGTCTTTAATTCTCTCTTTACACATATCTTGGTCTTTAATTCTCTCATCACCAGCGTAAGGTAACAATCAAATCTGTTATGTTTATTTTCATCTTTTTTTATGTATTGTTTCTTGTCTATTCTCTATTGGGCTGGGTCTATTTTGTATTTTTTTAGCTAGACTGTAAATTATGCATATGCAATCATGTGTATGTATTTTTATGTATTAAAGCTCTCTGAACTTCATGTAGATGGATGCTAATGAAATAAGAAGATCTTTAATTATTAAAGTTGTTGCTCTAGCCGCCGCTACATTTTATTATATTCTGATTGTGAGGAGGAAGATGAAAAGGAAACGGATTTCATATGCCCCAATGATTGATATGGAAATGAAACGAAATGACTACCATTCTAGTATTTACCATAAAGATGATACGAGTTGTTTGCGCATGCTAAGATTGAGGAGAGCACCATTCTTTTTATTGTGTGATACACTGAAACAAAGAAGCCTTCTTTCTGATAGTATCCATTGTTGTGTTGAGGAACAAGTAGCAATGTTCCTTCACACAATTGGTCACAACGAGAGGAATGCTGTTGTAGGAAAAAATTTCAAGAGATCAGGGGAAATTGTCAGTCGCTACTTTAAGTTAGTACTTCGTGCTATCGGTGAACTTCGTGATGACCTTATTAGGCCTCCATCTCTTGAAACTTCAGTCAAAATCCTTGGAAATCCTCGATGGCATCCTTACTTTGAGGTATGGTCTAGGCACACTAAAATTATTTTTGACCTGCACATAATGGTATTCTTATTTCTCATCAAGTCAAAATTATAATGTAGAATTGTATTGGCGCAATTGATGGTACACACATACGAGCTAGTGTCCCCAAGTCTCGTGAGGCAGATTTTAGAGGTAGAAAGAGTTTCACAACCCAAAATGTGATGGCCGCGGTAGACTTTGACCTTCGCTTCACATATGTGCTAGCTGGTTGGGAGGGTTCGGCACATGATGCCGTCGTTCTAGCTGATGCCTTACAAAGGCAGAATGGTCTCGTTGTACCTGAAGGTAATCTTCTCTAATGAATGTCTACAATATGCACCCACCAAAAGATAGATCATTCTCTAATGAATGTCATGGTATTGTAGGAAAATATTACCTAGTTGACTGCGGTTATGGTGCAAAGCCAGGGTTCTTACCACCTTTTCGTGGTGTTCGATACCACTTAAAAGAGTGGGGTAATGATAATAGGCCAGAAAATGAGAAGGAATTATTTAATTTAAGGCATTCATAACTACGGGTTACTGTTGAGCGTGCCTTTGGATCCCTGAAGAACCGTTTTAAGTTTCTTGATGATGCTCGACCTTTCTTTCCTTTCAAAACACAAGTAGATGTTGTTCTTGCATGTTGCATCCTCCACAATTGGATATTATCGCACGGGGCAGATTGTTTTCTCCCACCTGAGGAAGCATGGACAACAAACCAACCTTCTAGTTCAACAAGTTCCCATCAGGAGCAAGTACAAGAAAACAGACAATGGGTTCAGTGGAGGCAGCAACTTGCAAATTGGATGTGGGAAACTAGAGCAGCTTCCCATGTACAAGAAAATTAGATCATAAATTGCAAAGTGGCATCATTCTTTGGATGTGAGATATTTTGTTGTTTTGCCTATTTGCTCATTTGCTTAGATGTGATTTATATTCTAAAATGTTCTAATATTGTAGGAAGATGGATGATGTCCAAGAAATTGAACAAAGGTCCCAGTCACAAATTTTCTGAACACAAGAAATGTCTGCATGTGCTTTGAAATACTTGGCCCAGTTGGTTGCTGATGGAATTCGAGTAGACAAAGGTTTCAAAAGCTCGCACTATAATCAATGTGCTAAAGTGGTGAAGGAAAGATTTCAGGTTCAAGTTTCTGGTTCTCAAGTTACCAATCATCTTAAGACATGGAGAACCCGCTGGTCAAACATCTGCAATTATAAAAAGATTAGCTCAGCCCATTTTGATGAGCAAACTGGAACAATATTACTTGATGAGAAGAACTACTTGGAACGGGTGCAGGTGTGTATGATTTGTTTAGAACCGCTTTCTTGCTGTTTTGACTTCAATTCTACTGTTTCTTGTTGTAGGTCTAAAGTATGCTTCCGAGTGTAACAAACTTGATAGCTGTAGTTTATTAAATTTTTTGGCGCATGTTTGGTACAGCTAGAGTATTGGTTTAACTATTCTATTTTTGGTTTAAAAATTTGTCAAGTCTCTGTTTTTGACTCTGTCGAATACTACAGAAAACTTTGTTTTTGGTTGTTTAACTATTCTATTGTTTCTTGCTATTTCAGAAAAAACCATCTGAAGCTAAATTTTTCAACAAGCCACTTGAGAACTACCATTACATGGCTGTCATATTTGGGAATCAGCAAGCAACTGGACTGTTTGCAAAATGCACCGGTGATCCCCTAGGTTTCGACACATCTGAAAGTGCGGATACATATGGTGTGGGTTATTCTGGAGACTTGGCTGGTCATGAGAGTAACAATGCAAGTCCGACTCGTGATAGTGGAGAATCATTGAACCCAAGTGGTCAAGTTCGTGATGGTGGAGGCTCATCTACTCGAAGTGGTGCAAGAAGGAAGAGAGGGCGCATGATGTTGGAAGATGAGGATCCATTGATATGCACTGTCACTGAAGCTTTTAAGACTCTTTCAGATGCAATCAAGAAGTCAGCACCACAACCACGTCCGGTAATCCCACCCAACCTATGGACTGTGATGAAAGAAATTCATGTCTTTCAAAGAGAGCATATAGCACACTATTATGGCTACTTGTGTGAGAATCCAGTCCTTGCTTATGCCTTTCTAGAGATGGGACTAGATGATCAGATGGTATGGGTCTCTAGGTACATCAAGACTCATCTTTCTGATTGATGCATCAAAGAAGCAGATTAGCCTAAAACTTGTATCTGAAACTTCTTAGTATTTCTATGATGGATGGAGTCTCTGAAACTTCTCTTTGAACATTGATATGTATGTTGGATAACTTCTCAGTTTTATTTGTATGCTGGATAATGCTGAATATGTATGCTGGATAATGCTTTTATATGGTATCTATGGGATAACTTTGAATATTATTATAATGCTGAGCTAAAATGGGTTAGATATCAATTGTATGATCGGAGTCAATATTTTAATGCTGGATAAAAAACTTCTCAATTTTTAATGTATATGCTGGATAATGCCTGGATAAAAATGTAACCTTTTTTTGTATAGTCCTCTAGAGGATCACTTGGGAGTGATGTCTGATGACCTGGTTCCTCAAAACAAACAAAAAATGGATTCACTCTATTTCTCTAACCAAACACAAAGAAAGAACCATCCGATCCTGTGAGGAATAAGTCCATTCTGGATCAACTGATTCCGGATAGAGTCAATCCCCTAACCAAACACGCCCTAAAATACCCATATAGTCACGCTTAGTCATACTTCGAAGACACCAATATTCGAGACTTCGAGGCGTCCCTGAATCCATCTGTCGCGCCATGGCACTCTCTGTGATGAAAATTAAAATATTTTTTCCTGGGGATAAAATAAAAAAATCCCCACACATGCGAGTATGCGACCACCGCGTTACAGCATTCTCAGGGATTTGACATGATTCGCTTGCATTCACAACCATGACAAATCGTATCAAAACTATATGCGATAGGAAAAGCTTATAACTTTTATCATTTAAGCTGACTGCACGCCATCTCGACATTTTCCATTATAAGAAGAAAAAAAACATCCATTCTCCCAAACAAGGACTACAGCATCAAAGTGAACCCACCAGGATGCCAAAAGAAGCCATGGCACGGGATTTACAGAAATGATGCACAACTGGCTTCTCATCTCTCTTTCCCTCAATTTCGCACACCTGCCTTGGTGACTTCATATACCCGCTTTTATCTACAACCCAATCCTGTACAATGTCTAACGACTCTGCAAGGACCTGGAGATACCAATGACCCAAAGTATTACCAAAACTGCAGGAGATCAACAAGTAACTGAATCAATCGAACAAAAGACAATAGACTTGCTTACCACTCATGTAGCGCAGGTTCCTACAAGACTGAAGGTTGACGATGCAAGGTTGGAGACACCAGGACAGCCTCACCACTTGTGACTTTTGCTGATGCAATCTCATCTAGACGTTTCCATGCCAACTCTTGCTTCAGTCTAAATTCCTTCTCTCTGTCTTTGTCTTCCTCATAACCCCGCAAGCATTCATTGAACATTTGGGGGTCACGATCGGAGAATAGCTTTCGGACATTCAGGCTGAGGCTTCGCACGACTTGATTCCAGTGCCCATTTATATTTTTCTCCAATGCAGGGAAGACGATAGGCAGGATCACCTTACTGTTTTGCTTAACAAGATTCTCGAAGTGAGTATTGTTCCAGAAAAACAATACTCTCTCAGCAACCTAAATGCACATTACCATAGATAAATACACAGTCATTTACCAGAAGAGAACAAAAGGGCAATGGTAAAAGTAGTACTGGGTTCAAGATCAGGCCCCGTTTGCCCTTTTATTGTGCAAGAACGCAAATGAAACTTCAGCAATCAGAACATATAATATAGACAGCAATAGAGAAATAAACTCAAGACAAGCACAAAAGATCAGATAACAGCAGCCATTCAAATGTGGTTATACATGGTTTTCTAAAAAGTATTCCCCACTAACTGTTGTTCTCCCCTAGATTGCTTAGCAAGGTAGTAATTATTTTTAATCCGTCCATGCCAAATATAAGTCCATTAGGACATCAACATTGTCTCCAATATTACACTTTGACTAATAAAATTTATATGAGTATTGATTTAATTAGAAAGAGTTATATATTAATTTTAATATAGTAGCACAACCTCATGTTAGCAATCTATATAACCATATAATCATTAATGATCAAAGCTAAAAAAAGTTAGAACAAGCTAAATGGACTTACATACTTCGGATCAGAGGAAGTAGTAAAAAAGATAGGTAACTTGGCATGAGTTATGATTTTATTAGTAAGGGCAACACGATGCATTGATCAGCTTGACAAAACAAATCTAGAAAATTTCAGATAGAGGTACCACACGTGTATAGGACTAGTTGTCACCTATGAAATTTTGTTTGTACTGTTTCATTAGGTCAGTGCCTATTTTACCACAATCATGCAGATCATTTAAGGTTTTCATATACAGCATATAGTTAACACCAAGGAAATGAAAAATATTTATGAGCTAATATGCAGTTAGTGTTTGTTCTCAACACTTGCAGTAATTTATTCCTGAGTTCCAAAACATTTCTTTACATGGATAGTACATGCTTGATGGTGCATGCTCATGGTTGTCAACATGCTTCCTCTTGCTATCAACACAACTCAAAGCCAATGTACAAAAAAAGAGGAGGAACCAAGACATTATTTATGTTTTTCTTGTTTTTAGAAATAGTGGTGAGAGCTATCTCACTAAGTCACTAGGTCGCGGATTCGAAGCAACCTCTATATTTTCGGGGTCCTTCCCCAGATCCCATACAGATGGGAGCCTCCGACACTGTCTTCCCCTTTTTGTTTTTGGAAACCATCGCTACAATTCTCATCTTTCATAGCTCACATACTACCCTTTAGCCCATATTTGGATGTTGTACTGTTGTAGTATTAAGAAACTACAGTTTTAGAACCCAATGATGTGCAAAACCATGGTTTAGAAAAGAGGTATAGAGTGGAGTTTTTAAAACTCCAAAAGGACTACAGTTTTAGCAATACCATATTACCATGGTATTCAAAATCATTTTTTGGCATCCAAACGCTTCATGTCACTCTAAAACCAAAGTATTTATCTAAAAGACTAAAGTCCAAAAAAATAATTTGCATCCAAACAGGGCCTTAACCTTAAGAAAAGACCATCTTAAGTCTGCAACATAACATCATCAGGAGCCATATGAAGCGTTTAAGAATCATGAATCCTAACTGTATGGAGATCAATCAGTTTAATTACAAGTTCAAAAAAATATGGGAACCTATCAACTTTCTTTTTCTGCTTACAGTATTAACTCCAATGTGGATAAAAATGTTTCAGAAGAAATCTCTAGCTGTTGAAACTACTGTAGCTCTTCCTTAAATCATTTTCTTTCTTTAGATGGTCGATGGTTTGATTTTGCACTAACAAAGTAAAAGGCCATTCAAAGAGCAAATCTCTATCGACTAGACAGAATGGAAATATGTGCACACAATGAGCTATTAGCAATCAGCTATAAATGAAGCCCAATTTTTCACAGAGTTAAATAACTGTTAAAATCGAAATATCAAGTACTCTGTTGTATTTTTTCAGAATTAACTGGTAATGAACAGTTAAGATAACAGGTGATAAAAAAATTAGCACTTGACAAATTAATTTGAGTTCACAACAAAGAATACATTTAATGGCATGAGTATATGCTGTTTTATGAAGTACTAAAATAGTTATGGTGAACTAGGTTGCACAGAAAAAAAAATGAAATAGGGATGGTCAGAAGGTAAATGAGGCCTGCCTTTTTTATCATCAGCAATTCAAGATAGCAATGATAGTAGATCAAAATACAAATTAGGAAACAAATTCTGTTTCTTCCATTCAACTTTTGCAATTGAGGTCCTAGAAAATAAATATGAAACGAATAGCAAGACTAAATTGATGATATGCACATTCAAGCAAACACATTTGACCAAGACTTCTCACAATGTAAACTGGAAATCAATAGAATAAACAAGTGAAATGATTTTTAAGTTAGTGCTGAAAGAAGGTAATACTATTATAATAACCAGCATAAAATAACATTTAGCCAGGCAAAATATGATAGTTAACTCACAGGTACAACTAATCCAATGTTGACAATGGAAGTGTAGGCCAACAAGTCAATAATTCAAGCAAAAGAGAAACAGACAGCAAATAAAGTTGCTTAGACGAAAAATTGTTTACCTGGAAGTGAGGGCTGTTCGAGCAGCGAGCGATCTGGTGAGAAAGAGGAACCATACATTTTTGAAACTCGCCAGGTTGTGTTGCATCTAGTACCTCTTCCAACTCACCCAAGAACAGTACCTCCTTTGTGCTGTTGGTGATAGGCCAATATTTTATGAGGCCCCTAATAACAGAATCCGCAAGCTTGCAATCTTTTTCAACAAACTGTGTAATGCAGTAAGACAACTGTTGATGGTACATTGTAGTGCACCTTGGCTTGTGAAGTGGAATTAAGGTCCTTACAAGGAACAGTTTGTGCTCTTCCTTGAGTGGCAAAGCAAACCCATTGATGATACTTCCAAAAATCTCCAAGAGCTCTGCAATTCCATTGTGCTTTTCTGTTTCATATATGAACTGGTAGAATATGTTATTGATAGCTTTCCGGATAAATGGCCGATAAACCATGAACTTCCCATAGATACGGTGAAGCACCATCTTAAGGCGATCCCTCTCCCTAGCGTCCTCCGAGTCAAAGAGGTCAAGCAGCCTTAGAATAAAGGAATAGTCAATATATCTCTTAGCCAGCTTAGCATCATTTTGTGGAGACTGGACAAATGTCAAGAGCAACTCATACACATGGTACAAGTGTGGCCATGCAGGGTCCATCAACGGTTCGTCCTCTTCTAGATCAAAAGCTTGAAGCGCCTTCTTCTCCCTAGGTGGGGAAATTAGTGTCCTGAACAAGTTCACCGAAATCATTTTTGTGATTGCCTCCACAACAATCTCAGGGAACTTCACGTTAGCAGTCCTTACGTACTCATCTATCTCCAACAACATCAGCGTCTTTATTTCCTTCTCCTTCATGTTCTTTGACGCATCCGTAAAGTCAAACAGAGTGCAACAAACGTCCAACTTTTTGATGAGCAGATTCTGTTTCTCTGTATTCGGCACATCCTTAAAGCTCGGCAACGGACGGAAGTTGGAAGAAAACAAATTATCATTTATCCTCGAGTCTTGGAACCCCGTACGGTTTCCACTCCCATAGGCGTGCCCAGTACTCGACAGAATTGGCGGCTGGCCACTCAGGTCAGCAACTCCAGACCCCGACAGCTGGCTGAACGTCCTCCCACCAGTGAACTCCTTGTCTGCGGTTTTGGACGCCTTGCGCCATCCAAATATCTGTTTCATCATACTACCCCACCCAGAACAGCTGACGCCACCTGAAGCAGGAGCTACTACCACATAGCAAACCCTAGCCCCCTCAGTTCTGGTCCATGGCATGCCCCCATCATCGTACAAAGGAAAGCTTCAATTATACAAGTTATCCTGGCAAATCGAGAGACACTGGAACCTGCACCAGAGGGAATAGGGGGAGCACAGCAA
Source organism: Zea luxurians (assembly GCA_029449295.1). Lineage (NCBI taxonomy): Eukaryota > Viridiplantae > Streptophyta > Magnoliopsida > Poales > Poaceae > Zea > Zea luxurians. The sequence goes on along the minus strand of JAOPSE010000001.1, from coordinate 29,847,547 downwards.
ACGGGATGAACGGCTCAGGCAGGCCAACACTGAACAGGAATTATACTGCTAGTAGTGCAAGCATACATCGTCTAATACCCTATACTGTACACCCCGAAACGAATGTCAGGAACTGCTCGGAACGCCCCCTAGCTCCTCCAAAGCCGCCGTGGCCTAGGTGAAATTGACGCGCGGGGCAAAGACGGGAAGCCTACCTGAGGCAAAACGACGCGGCGCAGGACCAGGAACCAGGATTGGGCGGGGCGGGGCGACCGACAGCGACCTCTTCTTCTGAAAACAAAAGGCAGAGCAACGCAACGGTCAACACGGACTGGCTGCGGGCGCGGGCCAGTAAACGGCGGCGCGGGAGAGGAGGGGACCTCCCGCTCCGCCACGAGAACCACCAGAACGGGACTGCGAGGAGGCGGACGTACCTAGTGCACGGCGGCGGCGAGCTCGTCCTGCTGCTGCAGCCGCGGGAGCTAGCGGGCGGGTACGGTGCCGGGCCCGTCGAGGTAGGTAGCCTTGAGGTCGAGGAGCGAGTCGAGAGCGGCGCGGGTATGGACGGGACGGGACGGGACGGGAGCGGCGGGTGGAGGTGGAACGGGGTTCGGGAGGGGAGCGGAGCGGAGCCGGGCGGCAGTAGCAGGAGGGGAGAGAAGAACAGGAGGAAGCGAAGCGAGGGCAGTTTCCGTTCTGGACAGTACGATTATTTTAGTTTTTGTTTCCGTTGCAGCCCCCTGCTTTTTCTCTGCGTCTGGAAGACGGGATAGCAGGGCAGTTTTGGCCGGGAGCCAGGCCAGCGTGTCTTTTTTCCGCTCTTTCCATGGAGTTTGTTGCTGGCAGGCGTAAGCCCACGCGTTCTGTTTTACCTTTGCTTTGAAGTTTGAACTGCTCTTAACTCACCGTCACCAGATGCTTATCATACCCTCCTATGACCTAGGGTAGGGTAGGGTAGGGTGACTGCCTCACCAAGGAAGGTTCATGGAGGCATTCTCCGCTCGCGCCATATCTCAATGTTTTGTTTGGGCTTTCTGCAGGCTGCTGCAGACCTTCAAACGCCTCGTCTTTTCAGCCAGTTTCTATAAAAATCGTTTTGATAAAAATCGTTTAAAATCAACATAAACACAAAATCGGTCGAGTCGTCATGATAATAAGAATTCGTCGCTTTTTAGATCCTGAATCATTTAGACCACTTAATCTTCCTCCGCACGTAATCTTCACGATACTCGGATTCTCCCCACAGCCAGATTCTCAGAAAAGTTGATCAGAAAAAACTGAACCAAACAGGCCCAATGTCACGGCGGCATCGCGGTCAAACCATCGTTGACCAATGTAGACATTAACAATGACCCAAAAAATGTTGTTCTAGGTCCATGTTTTGTGTTAGTTTAGTAGGATGTTTGATTCACTAGATAATGGACTAGCTAATATAGACAAAAGGACCGGGACAAGTAAAAAACCACATATGTACAAGCTAATCACCCTTTATTATTAACTAATTTTATATGTCCATTTGCTAGCGTGTTTATTTTCAAGGTAACTAAAGTTTTAGATAATGATTATATGAGTGAAATCAAATATAGCCTAAATCCAGGGACATGATTGGAACCGGTTATGGCTAACATTACACAACCATATCATGCTATGTACATTTTTGTCATAGACCCTACCATCGCTCGACCGCACCACATTTCGACGTGACCCTTCTGCCCATCCCCACTTCCTCCTCCTCTTGTTCATTGTTATGTTCAATTTTACACCTGATGTGGTTATTTTAATTATTTTTGAAGTGTTCCATTGGTTATTTATGGCAAATAACATAGCATTGCTTTCATCATCAAGATTTTATATACCATGCTTGATGCTTCTAAGCATATGATTTGCTAATATTGTCCTCGCACACGTTATCTTCCAGATTGCCATTTAAGTATGTGACTTTACTTCTTTAGCTTGTAATCATTACAAATGCATCGTAACTTTGACCATTTACGGTAATGGATAGAGTATTCCTACAATCACCTAGACTTTATATTTAGGGGGTGTTTGAATGCACTAGAACTAATAGTTAGTTGGCTAAAAATTGTTAGTAGAATTAGCTAGCTAACAAATAACTACCCAACTATTAACTAATTTACCAAAAATAGCTAATAGCTGAACTATTAGCTAGGGTGTTTGGATGTCTCGACTAATTTTAGCTACTAACTATTATCTCTAGTGCATTCAAACACCCTCTTAACCTCTAAAGATATGACCTATAATGTCCTATCCTAGGTGATCACTTAGCACTCTAACTTTTGTATGTCTTTGTCCCTCGCATGTTGTCATTTCATGCCACTTTGTGTCTGATTGTGACAATTTTTATATCTTTGTATACCTTACCACAGAACCAACCTTCACCTCATAGTTAAAAAAACAAAATAAGGTGTAGGAAAATGAAAATAGAGAGAAGAGGTCCAGAGCATGTGTTTGAGAAGAAATAAAAAAAGATAAAGTACAACATTTGTTGAGAGAAATAACTTCTAGCTATAGAATATAGGGGAGGGATATTACATCGATTAAGGTAGGATTGTGGAGATTTCTACAGTATTCAATAGCCATTAAAATGTGCAAGAATACATGAGAGGTATAGTGTTGGGGACTTGTTCTCAAATGCTAAGAGTTAAGAACAAGGCAACATAAAAAGTGTTAAACACTAAGGTCCTTCGTCCTTCGAAACATTATGCCCCTTCGGGAAATAATGATTTTAGGACGAAGGTCATAAGAGACATACCTTCGTAAATATAATAAGTAATGCTGAAGGATTCATATAAAGCGTGAAACATAAACATCAACATAGAATCATTTCCATTTTATTAACATGTAGAAATAGAAATGATTTCAAATTACAAATGTACCTTCGGTCCTGAGAGAAGGTAAAAAGTACAAGCGTGACGCAAAAGCCAATGCCAAGTCAGCGTGACCAGTACGGGAGTACTGTTCATCTATTTATAGGCGCGGGACGCAGCCCACGTAAAATTACATCCTTGTCCATTACATTTGTTAATGGCTTATGGAAATTTGTCAAGGCCCACGCAGTCTTTTCATCTTTAAGTCGGTTCCCCCCTCTGCTGTCACGACGAAGCTTCCCTGCGCATAGCTTCGGCTGCGCTCGTCCTTCGTCTGGTTCAGGCTTCGTCCTGGCCGTGCTTCATATTCATAGTTCTGAGTCCAAAAATACCTGTTCACATAATCCACTTGGAAAACATTGTCAAATCATGTTTTTGAGGACCTTCGGAGGACGAAGGCCCCCAACAGTAGCCCCTCGCAATATTAATTTGTTAATAATAAATTCAGATTGCGATATGGACGAAGGCCTTGAGCCGAAGGTCCGAAAAAACACCTTCCCTTTGCTAGAATAGCAACATTCACTGACAAGCGGGGCCTTTCAATTTTTAACGCCCTGGGCGTATAAATAAGATCGCACCGCAAACTCATTTGGTACGCACACTTGCCTTCTGCTTCGGCCCACTAAAATTTTTAGCTCTTGTGCACTTAAGATTTGCTGGTCTTTTTGATTTTGGAGCTTCGGGCTCGGGAACAATTTTTTAGCGTTTCCGAAGATGTCTGAAGGCAAGAAGATCCCTGCTGAGACGAAGCTGAGTCTCGAGGAGGAGAAGAATCTGGGGTTCCTGATAGCGATGGCAGAGACCAATACAGAGAAAATCACCAAGGAGATTCTCGAAGGTTTGTCCGAAGATACTGGTGACAGCGACAGCTATGATGTAGAGAGTGGTGGGGAAGAGGCCGAAGATCGTCCATGGCGACCAAGTCACACGGTTTTCGGGAAAACCACTATCAAGCAGAGCCATATTGATAATATGAGGGGGCGGTATTTTCGAGATATATCTATTGTGAGGGCTGACGCTGGAGAAAAGACTTCTCCCACTCCCGAAGAAGATGAAGTTGTAATTTTCCGAAGCTTTCTCAAGGCTGGGCTTCGATTTCTCCTGAGCAACTTTGTTGTTGAGGTACTGAAAACATTTCAAGTCTACCTTCATCAACTTACTCCCGAAGCTATCATAAGGATGGGGATATTTGTCTGGGCTGCAAGAAGCCAAGGTTTAGAACCAAATGCTAAGAGTTTTTGCAACATTCATGAATTATTATACGAGACAAAGCCCTGGGGAAAAGAACAATATCACAACAATTTTGGGTGTTACAGCTTCGGAGCCCGCTCCGGGTCAAGCTGCCCTGTGCCGACCTTTCGGAAGAGGTGGCCCGGAGCCTGGATGACAGAGTGGTTTTATGTGAAGAATGACTTAACAGCGCAAGAAAATGTTAAAAGTATTATTATGTGCCCCATCTGGCAACGCTTCGGACTACGAAGGCCGAAGGTTGAAATGGACGAAGCAGCCGAGGAGTGCCAAAGAGCCTTCGGCGTAGTCTGCTCCTTCATTGGAACAAGGGACTTGGTGCAAGAGCACATTGCCTTCAGGATATGGCCACTTGGAGAAAAGTGGGAAATGCCGAAGGAAACCATTAAAGAGTCCGACGAAGGCGGACTAGTTAGACTAAAATACACATTCAAGTATGCAGATAAATTTGTTGAACCTGATGATGACTGGTTGAAAAGTATTGAGACATTAAGTGACGAACTGCTTGGCACATATTCGAAGGCTGAGAACACTGCATTATCAGCAGCCTTCGGAGGCCGAAAGAAGAAAAGGCTCAACCGTGTGTTTGACGCGGTCGGGTTTATGTACCCTGACTATCACTATCCGGTATTGGGTCGCAAAAGGAAAAATTCTTCTCCTGCGATAGAAGCTACCACGAGTGCCCCTAGTGAGCCAGCGCCTCAAAGAAAAAAGATGAAGGTGCTCACCCATCGGACACGCTTTATTGAGCCGGCCACAGTGCCAGAATTCATTGGTGAAGTCTCTTTGGCTTCTGAAGCTACCGAACCAGCTTCAGTGCCGAAGATGGAAGAAAAGATTGAAGCGCCTTCAGCGGAAAAATCAGAGAAACCGAAGGTTGACGAGCCAAAAATGTCTGAAATCTTAAGTCCTTCGGTAAATGTCGAAGCAATAAAAAACCAAAAGGGGCCATCGGTGACCCCAAAAAGGAAAAGAATGGTAAACGTACTAGATGTCTTGGAGACAATCAAGTCTTCAAGCACAACTCCAAAAAAGAGTGTTGAAGTTGCTGAAGCTTCTACTGAAGCTTCGATGCAACAAGCTGAAGCTGAAGCTGGGCCTTCAGAGCCCTACAAGGAGCAACCTTTGGAAGCTGAAGCAATAAAAATATCAGAACCAGTTGTAGTTGAAGAAATTGACACTGCCATCCCCGAAGCTCCTGCCAGCATATGCGATTACATTATACGACACGCTTCGGGGAAGAAACTATCTGCAGAGGAAACTTATGAAGCCAACCATTATGCGAAAGAGCTAAAATATCCGAAGGGGGCAGTAATATTCAATGGGACAAATGAAGATGACTTCCTATACTGCCTACCTGATAATAAAGAACTATCTGTCTGCCGAGAGATGGCCAGGAGTATAGGCTTTCCGAAGCTCGAAGCTGGATTAAGCGCCATGACGAAAGAGGATCTCGCAGACAGTCTTGCATACAATAGCCTAAAGGTTTGGGAATTAAGCGTTTGAAAAAACTTTTTTAATACGTAATTCATTCCTATATTCTTATGTGGATTCTTTTTCGTACAGGGCTTAATTCTAAGCAACGCATTAAGAGCCCAAAAAAGCGCCGAAGATGAAAGCTATGAGATTGCGTTCAACAATTTGCGCTCCGAAGTTATCAAACTGAGAAACGAAGCTGTGGAAAAGGATAAAATTCTGCTTACGCTGGTAGACAAAGTAAAGAAGGACGAAGCTGCTTCAAAAGCCCAGGCCGAAGCCCAAAAGCGTGAAATTAAAGATCTGCAGAAACAGCTGGCTAGAGCTAGAGAGGAGCGCGTGCTTGAGGAAACAAAACGAGAACTCAGTGATCATATGGTCAACAAATTGGAGTTAAGAGTTAAAGAGCTTCGTGCATCTCAAAGGAAATGTTATGTTAAATCTATAGAATGCGTGAATAAAATTAAAACCAGCTTCGCCAGCGTCGGCGCCTTTTCCAGCGAAGAGAATTTCTCTCGAGGCAATCCCGAAGATCCACTGGAATGGATTAGCCACGAAGCAGAGGCCTTCGAGGAGATCCTGAACAGTCGTGGTGACATCTGCGCTTTTTCGGGCGCCAGAGGAATTGCTTCTGTCTTAGAGAAGAAAGGTTGCGGGCATGTAAAATTTTTAGCTCAGTCCGAAGCTACCTTATCTTCCGAAGACATCAAGGACCCCTCGGCCGAAGCAAGCGTGGTTGGTGGCAAATTTTTTACTGATATCTGGAACGACGGCGGCCGAGGAATGGCGCAAGAAATCATCCAAAGGAGCGAAAAAGGCATCCATGATGCTAGGAAAGTGGCAGAAGCTGCTGAAAAAAGTACAGAGCCCGAAAGGCAATTGGGTATTAATTAGTCGTTCTTATTGTGTTGTAATTTTTGTTTCAAACTTTGCTCACGGTTTGTAATAGTAATGAAGAAATATTCTTTTGCCTCAGAAGCTGCTGAATCGACTGCCGACCCGCACACAAAAGGTGATGATGAAATTAAACAAATGGCCGAAGCTATCATGGACAAAGTGGTTGATCAGCTTCTAAATGAAGCCGCCGAAGCAGTATTAAGAGAAGACTAGATGCTATTTAGAAAAAACATTTAAATTGTGATCTATGTAACATTTTGTACATTTGAATGTAATATACAAGTTTCTTTTCATTATTCAATTCTTTACGATGCATGAAACTCTACATACATACCATTTTTGAGCCTTCGGCGAAAAAACACCTTCCCTTCTTTTCATGCTTCGTGAAGAAAATATTCTCCGTGAAAACTGCTCTGATAAGTCACATCCATGCTTCGTGAAAGCATTCTCCGAAGCTATACAATTTCGATATTGCTCTGACGAAGCTTGTCCATGCTTCGTAAAAATATTCTCCGAAGCTGTATTCCGAATTTATACAATTTCGATATTGCTTTCTCAAAGCATTCTTCCGAAGGTCGATACTGTGTACCCTTCTCTTGCAAAATGCAATATGATGTATGATGCTTATGCTATGCAAGATGATGTGATGATGTTATGTTATGCAAATGACCTTTGTTCCGAAGATACACACAAAATTTATTCGTAAGCTCTGCATTCCCTTAGGAACGTCTTTGGAGCTTCTTCGTCTTTTACTTAGACGGTATCAGCGTTGACTTTTCGCTGTAAGCCTCCCTTAGGAGCTTCTTCGTCTTTTACTTAGATGGTATCAGCGTTGACTTTTCGCTGTAAGCCCTGCATTCCTTTAGGAACGACTTTTGAGCAGAAAACTTACACTGCGCTCCCTTTGGAACGACTTTTTGTGACTTCATGAACTTACTCTGCGTTCCTTAGAACGACTTTCTGTTAATCCGAAGGATTTTTAATATTTCGAAGGTCCTCCTTGTTAACACAAAAACTTCATCAACTTAATCCTGTGGAGAAAATAGATTTTCCTCGTGGGAAACAGCGAAATTATTACATGGAAACGATCAATGTTTTTTGCTACAGAGAATAGAACTGAATGGAAAAGACTGCTATCAAAGGTAGGATATGTGTCAATAAATGTGCTTCGACTCTGGCACAGTGCTGTTGACTGTGCGAGCTTCGGATTGTTCTCTGAAGTCCCTTTGATGTGGAGCATATTGACTCCCTTCTGGCTGTTGACCCTGTTGCAATGGAGGTGGAGGCGGGGGCTGTTGCCAGGAAGCTTGAGGTTGACTTGCCGAAGCTACAGAAGCTGCAGGGTGGTTGTCTATGTACTGTGGGATGTAAGGCGGATGATACGAAGCGGTATGCATGACCTGCTTCGGCTGAACTTGTTGAGATGTAGCTTCGGCTGTCTCCTTTTGCTTCTGGATTGTAATATGGCACGTCCTGGTGGTATGGCCCTTGCCTTCTCCACAGAACAAGCAAAACAATTTCCTTGGTTGATCTCCGAATCTTCCGCCGAAGCCCCTGGCGCCTCTGCCTCTCGGAGCTGGTGGCCGTAAGAAAGCTTGTTGTTGCCCCGAAGCCTGTGAGGAGCACTGCGGTCTGCTCTGCTGACTCCCCTTATCATCATTCTGAGTGGAGCTGTGGATGGACCGGACATGCCTCAGGTAGTATCTTCCTCCGAAGCCCCTGGTCATCTCAGAAAATCTGAAGGCCTCCTCCCTTCTTTGGCGAAAGTCGTTATCTGCACGAATGTACTCGTCCATCTTCTGGAGTAGCTTCTCCAGAGTCTGAGGAGGCTTCCTAGCAAAGTATTGGGCTGCAGGTCCAGGACGAAGCCCCTTGATCATAGCTTCGATAACAATTTCATTGGGCACCGTTGGTGCCTGTGCCCTCAAACGCAAGAACCTTCTGACATATGCCTGAAGGTATTCTTCATGATCCTGAGTGCACTGAAACAAAGCTTGTGCAGTGACCGGCTTCGTCTGAAATCCTTGAAAGCTGGTTAACAGCATATCCTTCAGCTTCTGCCATGAGGTGATTGTCCCTGGTCGAAGGGAGGAATACCAGGTCTGAGCAACATTCCTGACGGCCATGACGAAAGACTTCGCCATGACTGCAGCATTGCCCCCATACGAAGACACTGTTGCTTCGTAGCTCATCAGGAACTGCTTCGGGTCTGAGTGGCCGTCGAACATGGGAAGCTGAGGTGGCTTATAGGATGGAGGCCAAGGTGTAGCCTGCAGCTCAGCGGACAAAGGAGAAGCATCATCGAAAACAAAATTTCCCTGATGGAAATTGTCATACCAGTCATCTTCGTTGACGAAGCCCTCCTGATGGAGGTCTTTCTGCTGAGGCCTTCTGTTTTGCTCATCATGGGTGAGGTGGCGGACTTCCTCAGAGGCTTCGTCTATCTGCCGTTGCAACTCAGCTAGCCGGGCCATCTTCTCCTTCTTCCTTTGCACCTGTTGATGTAGGATCTCCATATCCCTGATTTCTTGGTCTAGCTCTTCCTCCTGAAGCGTCGGGCTGACAGCCTTTCTCTTCTGGCTTCGGGCCTCCCGAAGAGAGACAGTCTCCTGGTTGTGGTCCAGCGGTTGCAGTGCTGAAGCCCCAGTCGCTGAAGCTTTCTTCGGCGCCATAGCGAAGGTCTATAGCTTCCGAAGGTGTTCAAAAAAGCTCGAAGTGGAAGTGAGTTCACCGGAGGTGGGCGCCAATGTTGGGGACTTGTTCTCAAATGCTAAGAGTTAAGAACAAGGCAACATAAAAAGTGTTAAACACTAAGGTCCTTCGTCCTTCGAAACATTATGCCCCTTCGGGAAATAATGATTTTAGGACGAAGGTCATAAGAGACATACCTTCGTAAATATAATAAGTAATGCTGAAGGATTCATATAAAGCGTGAAACATAAACATCAACATAGAATCATTTCCATTTTATTAACATGTAGAAATAGAAATGATTTCAAATTACAAATGTACCTTCGGTCCTGAGAGAAGGTAAAAAGTACAAGCGTGACGCAAAAGCCAATGCCAAGTCAGCGTGACCAGTACGGGAGTACTGTTCATCTATTTATAGGCGCGGGACGCAGCCCACGTAAAATTACATCCTTGTCCATTACATTTGTTAATGGCTTATGGAAATTTGTCAAGGCCCACGCAGTCTTTTCATCTTTAAGTCGGTTCCCCCCTCTGCTGTCACGACGAAGCTTCCCTGCGCACAGCTTCGGCTGCGCTCGTCCTTCGTCTGGTTCAGGCTTCGTCCTGGCCGTGCTTCATATTCATAGTTCTGAGTCCAAAAATACCTGTTCACATAATCCACTTGGAAAACATTGTCAAATCATGTTTTTGAGGACCTTCGGAGGACGAAGGCCCCCAACATATAGTATCCAAATCTTATATTTATATTTATTTATATATATATATATATATATATACGGTGCTGCTAAAATGCACCTGGGTGCATTCTCTATATTGAATGCACCCAGGCGTTTTCGCGCGCCTCCTAGCCCCCCGCCGCCGCCGCCGCCGCGCGCATCCCTTTCCCCGCGCCGCCGCCGCCTCCTCGATGCTCCTCCCCTAAATCCCACCGCCGCCGAGCGCCTCCCTGTCCTCGCGCCGCCGAGCGCCTCTCTGTTCTCGCGCCGCCGCGCGTCTCCCTGTCTCCGCGCCGCCGCGCGCCTCTCTGTCAGCGTGTCTCTGTCCCCCGCATTTGAATAACTCTGAGAAATTTTGTTAAAAAATATGATCGCAACTGCTGGTCTGATGTAATTGCAACTGCTGGTCTGGTGTGATTGCAACTTCTATATAACTATGTCCAAAAATCTATTAAATAAACAAGATTGCAACTGCTGGTCTGATGTAATTGCAACTGTGGGTCTGGTGTGATTGCAACTTCTATATAACTATGTCCAAAAATCTATTAAACAAACAAGATTGCAACTGCTGGTCTGGTGTAATTGCAACTGTGGGTCTGGTGTGATTGCAACTTCTATATAACTATGTCCAAAAATCTATTAAACAAACAAGATTGCAACTGCTGGTCTGGTGTAATTGCAACTGTGGGTCTGGTGTGATTGCAACTTCTATATAACTATGTCCAAAAATCTATTAAACAAACAAGATTGCAACTGCTGGTCTGGTGTAATTGCAACTTCTGGTCTGGTGTGATTGCAACTTTTATATAACTATGTCCAAAAATCTGTTAAACAAACAATGATTGCAACTGTTGTCTGGTGTAATTGCAACGGCTGGTCTGGTGTGATTGCAACTCCTATATAACTATGTCCAAAAATCTGTTAAACAAAACAATGATTGCAACTGCTGTCTGGTGTAATTGCAACTGCTGGTCTGGTGTAATTGCAACTGCAAGTCTGGTGTGATTGCAACTTATGTGAAGAGGTTGAGTCGTTCGTAGAGAAAGAGGGGCGTGGGCGGGAAAGTGAAAAAGTTCTGTCGGGAGCGGGCGGGAGCGACGAAGACGTGCGGGAGGGACGAAGACGGACGAAGACGACCTGGGTGGGACGGTTGGCTCGGATCTGGCGCGTAGGTTCGGCCTGGGTGCATTCTCTATATTGAATGCACCCAGGTGTAATATATAAAAACAGTATATATATATATATATATATATATATATATATATATATATATATATATATATATATATATATATATATATTGGGAGCCCTGGACTTCCGAACTTATACCGGAAGCCCCAACCAGGTCCCCTACACCACCCGACCGGCTTGGTCGCTAGACGCACTCACGCGTCTCATCCCCTGTATGCGCGAAGTTTGTTTTCATTTACATGTGAAAAATTTGGAATGCCTATTCGTTTCCTGTTGCATGCATGAAAAAAAACTAATTTAAATGTTTTATTTCGTCCATAAAAATAGGATCTCTACAACAGCCATGCAGTTAGACTAGTTAGAACCAGTTTATGACATACTTATATTAATTATGCTACATGATGTAGATATTTATGCAGTGTAGTACACCGCATAAAAAATCGGTTTCCTACTACATGCACATAAATTTACGATGACAAGAATGTGCGTTTAAAGAAAATGAATTGGTATGCATGGAAACAAAAAAACCTGATTTAAATGATTTATTTCCTTCATAAATATAGGATCTCTCCAACATCCATACAGCTAGGCTCGTTAGAACCCTTTTATGACATATATACTGATACTAAATATGTTACACGGTGAAGGTATTTATGCACTGTGGTACGTCGTGTAAAAATTTGTTTTCTGCTACATGGGCATAAAATTAGAATGGCAAGAATGTGTATTGAAAGTAAATGGATTAGTATGCATGGAAACAAAAACTATAATTTAAATGCTTTATTTCCTCCATAAATATAGGATTTTTTCAACAGCCATGCAGTTAGGCTCGTTAGAACCAGTTTATGATATATACTGATATTAATTTTGTTACACGGTAAAGGTATTTATGCAGTGTGGTACACTGCGTAAAAATCTAGCATGTGGTTCACTTGTAGACGCATCTCCATATTCGAGTGTAAAAACCTTCAGTTTTGATCATAAAAACTTCCAGTTATGAGCGTAAATACTGATCCAGTGTGAAAGTTGTTGATAACCCCTGATGCATTGTATTCGCGATCCTATTTTTATGGCAGATCTGAAAAAATTAAGTAACCACTAGGCGCATGCATACGATTCCTATTTTTATGTAGATCCAAAAATTTATGTCGAGTCGTGAGAGTTTACATTGCATCCACGCAAATTTTGAATGACATTTTCGTTTCCACTGCATACACGCAAACATTGCATGATAGAAATCGCGCAAAAGCATAAATACTTATAGAAAGTTGTATACATATCTACACCGCTCATCATAATTGATGAAAAAGTCATGATATCATCCAACCAAAAACACCACGTGCATAAAACAAGGATTAGACGAGACGTCACCGGAGGACGCCATCGAGGCCACCGAATCGGAGGAGGTCGTTGCCAAAGGACACCCCGAAGCCACAGATCATAGGAGGTCGTCGTCGGAGGATGCCTGAGACACGCTGGATCGGTAGAGGTCATCGCCAGAGGTTGCACGACCGCAAAGCTGGCTGCACCACGCGTGGTCACCGCCGCCCGTAGCCAATCCTCACCACCATGCAAACTGCCGACCCTTGCAACTCGCGCCTTGTGCGGTCGCCGCTGCTGCCGGAGCCACCCACACCTCACGTGGCCATCGCCACCAGATACAGTCACGCCTCGCACGACCGCCACTGCCACCGGAGACAGTTGTGCCTCACGTGGCCACCGCCACCGAAGATGGCCATGCCTCGCGTGACAGTCGCCGCCGCCGAAGCATGTCGTGCCTCGTGCAACCGCCGTCGCCACGCGTGCCTCACGTTGCCACCGCCACGCGCTCACACCTGGTGTAACCGACACCGTCGAAAAACCTAATTTGTGGTAGCCTTGGTCGGCTTTTATAGACGACTCATGCCTGCTTAGGTGGTGCGGCTCGACCGGAAGAGTCTAAGAAAACTTTTCAAATAATCCTAAATACATGCAAACAAATGCACTAAATAGATATTAGCAAAAAAACACAAGACGCGTGAGAATGAAATAACTCTATTCATAGTTGATATAATGTCACTTGAAAAGATGTTTCAAATCAACAACTTATTATTCCCCTACAAGAAATGTACATTGTACATCTTCTATGGTAGAACTCTATGACCCACCCTTGTTCACATACCTATTCATGACATCCATCATTGTCCTCTTGAGTTAGACTTTGATAGTTATGAAATCTTTGTGTGGAATTGCATTTTTTGGTTATGTTCTTTACCACCCTCTATTAGCAATTTTTTCTTTTAGAAACTTATAAAATAATGTTTATTAGAGTCATGCTTCATACAATTATAGCATTCTTTGTCCTTTTTCATCAATGTTGTAGCAATTATGTTTTCTTTGTTTTGTTATGAAAACAACATAATTGTAGCATAAGTTATAGAAGACAACTAAATCCTCTTATTCGTGTCTTATTGTTTTGTTCTAGCTAATTAACAAATACATTCCACCCTGTCTTTTCTAGCTAATTATCATCGATATGTGATATCATTGTATAAAGAGTATTAGAGAAAATTAAAGACAGAGAGAGGGGGCATATGCTTGGGACCACTTAAATAGAGTGTCAACTCGACTATATGCACACACATAAAGTAAAGAAGTTCGAGCTACTTGAGCATAATATGATATATACTCTATGTGGTGGTTGATAAGATGCAAGTATAGGCAGAGATTACATGCTTAGATGATGCTTGAGCTAGCTAGTGAGAACAACTCTAATTGCCACTCATAATGTCTACCCCCCAAGAGAGTGTTAGATTTTGAACCTTCTCTATGTTGCTCTACATATTTATTTTATATCATAAGAGAACAGAGAGTTACATCTCTACATGGCCTTGTCTAGTAGAGGTCTAACTACTTCTATCTTGTTATTGTTGTTATACCATACATGGAGCATAACACCAGTGTGCCACTATGATGATTGTGGCATGCCATAGTGGCGGTTATGGGTGCTCACAGTGTCGAGTTGTAGCATCCCAAAAATTCAAATCTTGAAATTTTTTCAAACTCCCTCTAAATTCAAAATGAATTTCAAATTTCGTTTCAAAATGTTTGTTTGCAAGTTGATATCAACAAATAAATTATAGTGGTCTATATTCTCTCCAAAATCCTCCTCAAAATATCCTACAAATATTTCCCCAGTGATCACCCTCAAATTCTTTTCAGAAATACTGCCCAGATATTTCTCCAGTGATCCCCCTCAAATTCTTCAAGAAATACTACCCAGATATTTCCCCAGTGATCACCCTCAAATTCTTTCCAGAAATACCGCCCAGATATTTCCCGAGTAATCCCCTTCAAGTTCTTTCCAGAAATACTGTCCAAATATTCCACCGATATATCTCCAAGTATTTTCCTCTTGAGAAATACCTTCAGAATCATTTTTCAAGTCCCCATAAATATTTTCTTCATAACTTTCCTTATGCTCATACGTATACGTATGCCTCCAATGTCATACGATGAGCTCTACAAGCAAATCTCACTTATACAAGACAAATACATGCTAATCTCCTACTAATCCTCTCATCCTCCCACTAATCCTCTCATCCCTCCCCCTAATCCCCCACCATGGCTATAAATAGAGGGGCAAGGGCCTCCTCTCATCCCACCCCAAGCCATTTCATGGCAACTCTCTTCCCCCCACCACACACACACCCACTCCATGTTCCACACAAGCACACACTAGCACAAGGATCGTTCAGTCGTTCTTCGATCGTTCGTTCACCTGTTCTTAGTTTGTTCGTTCGTTCGTCTGATCGTTCGATCGTTCGTCCGATCGTTCATGGTTCGTTCGTCTGTTTGTCCGATCGTTCGATCGTTCGTCCATTCCTTCGTCCAAATAATCTTTGTTCAGTCGTTATGCTGCCGAAATTCCGATCGTTCGATCGTTCATCGTTCATAGTTCCTATTCATCATTCATCGTTCATTCATAGTCCCTATTCATCGTTCGTCCAGATAATCTATGTCCTGCCGTTATGCTGCCGAAATTCCGATTGTTCGTTCGTCTGATCATTCGTTCGTTCGTTCATAGTTCCTATTCATCGTTCGTTCATAGTTCCTATTCATCATTTGTTCATAGTTACTATTCATCGTTCATCGTTCGTTCATAGTCCCTATTCATCGTTCTTCCAGATAATCTTTGTCCTGCCGTTATGCTGCCGAAATTCCGATCATTCGTTCGTCCGATCATTCGATCGTTCGTCCATTCGTTCATAGTTCCTATTCATCATTCGTTCATCGTCACTATTCATCGTTCATCGTTCGTTCATACGGATTATTCACCATTACTATTCATCGTTACTATTCACCGTTGTTACTATTCAGTGACACTATTCAACATCGTTACTATTCACCGACACTATTCGGCATCGTTACTATTCGTCGTTACTATTCATCATCGTTACTATTCATCGATGATATCTATGGTAACTTTTTATCGTTACTATTCATCGTTACTATTCTTCGATCATCCGACCACCTCAAATTTCAAACTACTCATCCATCATGCTGTCCAGTCCACTTAAGACCAGCCAGACCCATATTCCAGTCATACGAACTCCGGTGACTGAGATTTTCCTTCCATTAGGGAACTTCCCATCTGGTCACCCATCCTAGGTTTCTCCAAGTTGAGCACGCTTAACTTTGAGATTCCTTCGAACCAAGCTTCCAAACTCCGATTCCAATAATTCTTGTTTCTAAATTCTTATCAAACTATTCCCTATCCAACCATGTCATCCCTTAAGCATGGTTCATATTCCAGAAAACTTCCAAAAATACTCTTGTCCCATATTCTGCCTATAACTCTCCTGTTCATACTAAGTTAGACGATTCATTCGTCACTATTCTCACCAACAGTGAACTTCACTGTGCTACACCACATACACTCGGCTATAAATACACCCAGCTACCCTCTCCCTCTCCACACACACTCAAAACCCTCAGCTAAGGCAAACACCCCACCCACTCAGTTACTCCGCTCTGCCGGCTACACGCATAGTGTCGCTTCGCCTCCAGTCCACCCTCCTGGTAAGCACCTCCGCTCCACCACCAGTAATATCACAACACCACATGACACAGATTCTACTCAAGACTCTACCCATCCATATATTGCTATTCTGACCACTATACTAAATATTTGTTGGTATACTTGCTGGTTTGTATTTTTGCTTATTCATGTTGCATAGTTATCGGAGCGTTCGTGCGGTCTCGTGGAGGCCAGATCTGCAAGTCTACGCCAGGCGGTGGAGCCAGAAGCTAGTTCCGCGAGCTCTCCTTCCCCCTTCGCCGGATAAGCACGGCAAGCTCACTAGATCCCTTTGATGCATAAATTACCTATGATTTTTCAACCACAACCCTTAGCCTGTTATTTTTTGCATGATATGATTTTGAGACAAGTTATTATGGCCACCCAGCCGCTTGCCGCAATCAATCCTTGATATATTTGTTACAGATGATTTGAGAAAAGGTGTGAGTTTTCAAAAGAAAATGCTTTTCAAAATGTGTATGATGAAGGGTTTTCACCCTTATCACTTTTGAGTAGGGATGATCAGGGACTCCCTGGTTTAGGGGAGGGCCTAAGGTGAAGGCTCAGCTGGTTTAGGCGTGAGCAGAAGGATTGTCCCCTCATATAAGGACCGGTTTGTCATCTTTCACCTGTAATCATGATAAGTACAACCACTCGAGACTGTGTGGGCAGTCACTCAATCTGAACTCGTACGGTCCAACCCATGGTTATGAAGGCTAGGGAGCACCGGGAGGATAAGGAGGGGGAATGTTTTGTTCGGTTTGGACATGGCGATGGCCTGACTCCTTCCGGTATAACCGTTAAGGTTAGGACGTGCGAGGGAAGAAAGAGATTCGGATTCGGATCTCATTGGCCATGGGATCGCAGAGCCGGACCAGTGGGTAAAGTGTACCCCTCTGCGCAGAGTTTGAAAACCTATTCGAATAGTCTATATCCACAGGAATGGACGAGTCTAGTGTGGTATGACAATTAGTGTTTTGTTTTCAAAGAAAGGGTGCGTTTGAGAAAAGTGGTTTTTAAAAGGTTCGATGGTTGAGCCGTGAGCTATGGTGGACAGGAAGTCTAGTAGCTGTTTTTGAAAATGAAAACCAGTGGGAAACTGCTGAGATACCTGGATGGTTTAGTCCAGGGGATTTTGTTCTATACTGAAAAACTTCTTGCTCCTTTTGGAGAGGATGCGCTTTGCAAAATACAAAATGTTTTTTCAAAACAACCCTGCATAAAATATTGCTATTTCTGCAAAATATCCTGAGCTCCACATATTCCATGCATTGTATCTGATTTCCCCAATCCGCGGGTGAAGGTGGGCTGCTGAGTACGTTTGTACTCACTCTTGCTTATTTGTTGTTTTTTAGAAAAAGGAGATCGGGTAAGAGTTACGACTGTTCCCAACCTTGCCTGTGGCTGTTGGACCGCTGATTTGCTTTGCTGCATATATCGGGCTGCTTCAGCCCCACTCTGATGATATGTCCCGAGTTATGGACCAACTCTTAAAGTTGATCGCCACCTTTATAGGTTTGTCTCGTTTAAGAAGATCTGTAATCATCTGATGTATAAATGTGTTTACTAGCCTCCTGGGACTAGTAATTGTATCACATTTGAGTCCCAGAGGATCTGGGGCGCTTCAGGTGGTATCAGAGCTGTTAGGTTGGCCGCAGGACGTAACCCTTAGCATGATCCAAAAGTTTTTGAGTCAAAACTATTTTCTTAAAAAAAGATTCTTGCTCTCATCCCTTCATTTCAAAAATGCTTTCCCCCTTTCATTCTCTCAGAAGTCAGATGGAGGTTCGTTGCCAAACCAGCTTTTGCTAGAATGAAGATGGTTTCCCCAAGTTGCTGAGAGCATGCACAGTTCGCCTCGGAATTAGGAGCCAGCCAGAGTATGATGGTCGTGAATTCGTCGAGCATGGCATAGAGAAGTGTGTCGTGACTATATACATTGGATCCAGTCTGCACCATGTGGAATGGAGTGTCACTGCTGCTGGGCACAGATTCAAAGACACCTGCCAAGTCGTCGCCCGCAAGGCATTGAGGGCCCTATGTCAGATCTATGAAGAAGAAGTGGCTGACACACCGCTCAGATTCTTTCCGCCCTTTTAGAGAGACCGTCCAGTTTGGATGGCCAGGATGCATGCATTGGAAGGGAAGCAGCTGCTTGAGGATGACCCCATAGTCGTGTACCTCACTGCATACCTGCTCACCCTGGATGCGTAGTATGATTTCTTGGCTCGGCACCACCGTCAGATGATTGCCCGAGCAGAAGATGCAGAGAAGCGCAACCGTCAGCTCCATGTGGATCTCACCACAGCTCAAGCCCGTGTAGCTGCCTTGGAAAGTCGTGAAGTCATTGCTGTTGAAGCCCTGAAGCAAGCCAAGGATGAGCATGTCCAGAAGTTGATGGAGGCCTACTTGGTAACCCATAACCAACGTAGAGCCCTGCGGATCCAAGAACCCGCTTCATCCAACCTAGTTCAACCCAGGAGAGCTGAAGATCCCCATATTCTTGAAGGTCACCCGATCTCTACCAGAGGAAAAAAGAAGGCTTGGGAACTACCGGAAGGAGCCATAGTCTTGGAAGGAATTCCAGTCTTCCCTCTTGCTATGGATAAGCAAGAGCACCCTGAATCCTCCCAAGATCCCCCACCGGAGTTGTTTGAGCCCCTCACCATGAAGAAGATTCCAGCACCATCCCTTGAAGTCAAGGAAAAAGCTGCAAGCACCCCGCCAGCACCGTCGCCCTCTGAGGAGCTACAAGAGCCAGTCCCGCTTGAAGAAGAGTTCGACCCCGTGTTGCCATCTCAGTCGCCGCCAGAAGAAGTCATCAACATCAGCTCCCTCTTGACCCATTCAGGAGATGCCTCAGATTGAAGTTGTGTGTCAGGCTCGCTAGAAGAGAAGCTGCCAGATCTGAGTTAGTTATGCCCAGTCCTCTGCATGCATTGGGTAGTGAAGTTTTTCTTCACTTTGGCTAGAGCCTTGCATGTATGAGAGGTAATCGTGTAGTCTCATGTTTTGAAAAACTCTATTTGTGTGGCCCCCTAGGGCATTTCAAAATGAATTTCGCTTGATGTTTTCTCCTCTTTTGAGTGCATATGTGATGCTTTAACGTTAGTGCTCATAAGTTATATTTAGCATAGTTCTCAATTCAGGAGCCAAGCAATAGTAGTTATGCTTAGCCCCCGAATCTAAGTAGTCCGTGCTTTAGAAAAACTCTATTCTTCCTGAAAGGGAATTAGGCTTACACCTAGTCCCTAAATAATTTTGGTGGTTGAATTGCCCAACACAAATATTGGACTTACTAGTTTGCTCTAGTGTATAAGTTATACAGGTGCAAAAGGTTCACACTCAGCCAATAAAAAGATCAAGTTTTGGATTCAACAAAGGAGCAAAGAGGCAACCGAAGGCACCTCTGGCTGGAGGCACCGGACTGTCCGGTGTACACCGGACAGTGTCCGGTGCGCCCAGAGGACTCCAACCCGAACTCTTCGCCTTCGGGAATTCTCGGAAGCCGGCGCGCTATAATTCACCGGACTGTCCGGTGTACACCGGACAGTGTCCGGTGCTCCAAGGAAGCGCGGCCTCCTCAACTCGCCAGCCTCGGGTTCGCGCGGCAGCCGCTCCGCTATAATTCACCGGACATGTCCGGTGTACACCGGACTGTCCGGTGTACCAGCGGGGCAACGGCTAATTCGGCGCCAACGGCTACCTGCGGTGCATTTAATGCGCGCGCAGCGCGCGCAGACGTCAGGCGCGCCCATACCGGCGCACCGGACAATGAACAGTTGTTGTCCGGTGTGCACCGGACACCCAGGCGGGCCCAGAAGTCAGAAGCTCCAACGGTCAGAATCCAACGGCATTGATGACGTGGCGGGGGCACCGGACTGTCCGGTGTGCACCGGACTGTCCGGTGCGCCATCGAACAGACAGACTCCCCAACGGCCACTTTTGGTGGTTGGGGCTATAAATACCCCAACCACCCCCACATTCATTGCATCCAAGTTTCCCACTTCTCAACCACTTACAAGAGCTAGGCATTCAATTCTAGACACACCAAAGAGATCAAATCCTCTCCAATTCCACTCAAGCTTTTAGTGACTAGCGAGAGAGATTTGCCGTGTTCTTTTGAGCTCTTGCGCTTGGATCGCTTTCTTTCTTTCTCACTTGTTCTTGTGATCAAAACTCAATTGTAACCAAGGCAAGAGGCACCAATTGTGTGGTGGCCCTTGCGGGGAAGTTTTGTTCCCGTTTGATTGAGAAGAAGAAAAGCTCACTCGGTCCGAGGGACCGTTTGAGAGAGGGAAGGGTTGAAAGAGACCCGGCCTTTGTGGCCTCCTCAACGGGGAGTAGGTTTGAGAGAACCGAACCTCGGTAAAACAAATCCGCGTGTCACACTCTTCATTTGATTGCGATTTGTTTTGCGCCCTCTCTCGCGGACTCTATTTTATTTCTAACGCTAACCCGGCTTGTAGTTGTGATTATTTTTGAGATTTTCAGTTTCGCCCTATTCACCCCCCCCCTCTAGGCGACTATCAATTGGTATCAGAGCCCGGTGCTTCATTAGAGCCTAACCGCTCGAAGTGATGTCGGGAGATCACACCAAGAGGGAGATGGAGACCGGCGACAACAAGCCCACTACAAGCCAAGGGAGCACTTCATCGGAAGAGTCCCGCACCAAGAGAAGGGAGAAGAAGAAGAACTCCTCCAAGCGGAAGGAGAAAAGATCTTCCTCTTCTCACCACAAGGAGAAGAAAGAAAAATCTTCTTCTCACAAGCCGCATCGGAGTGGGGACAAGCACAAGAGGATGAGAAAGGTGGTCTACTACGAGACCGACACTTCATCAACATCCACCTCCGACTCCGATGCACCGTCCGTAACTTCTAAGCGCCAAGAGCGCAAGAAGTTTAGTAAGATCCCCTTAAACTATCCCCGTACATCTAGACATACTCCTTTACTTTCCGTTCCATTAGGCAAACCGCCAACTTTTGACGGCGAAGATTATGCTAGGTGGAGTGATTTAATGAAATTTCATCTAACCTCACTCCACAAAAGTATATGGAATGTTGTTGAGTTTGGAGCACAGGTACCATCTATAGGGGATGAGGATTATGACACGGACGAAGTGGCCCAAATCGAGCACTTCAACTCCCAAGCCGCAACCATTCTTCTTGCCTCTCTAAGCAAGGAGGAATACAACAAAGTGCAAGGGTTGAAGAACGCAAAGGAGATTTGGGACCTACTCAAGACGGCACACGAGGGTGATGAACTCACCAAGATCACCAAGCGGGAAACGATCGAGGGGGAGCTCGGTCGCTTTCGTCTTCGCCAAGGGGAGGAGCCACAAGACATGTACAATCGGCTCAAGACCTTGGTGAACCAAGTGCGCAACCTCGCGAGCAAAAAATGGGATGACCACGAGGTGGTTAAGGTTATTTTAAGAGCACTTATTTTCCTTAACCCCACTCAAGTTCAATTAATTCGTGGTAATCCTAGATATCCACTAATGACCCCCGAGGAAGTTATCGGGAATTTTGTGAGCTTTGAATGCATGATTAAGGGCTCAAAGAAGATCAACGAGCTTGACGAACCTTCCACATCCGAGGCGCAACCGGTGGCCTTCAAGGCCACGGAGGAGAAGAAGGAGGAGTCTACACCAAGTAGACAACCAATTGACGCCTCCAAGCTCGACAATGAGGAGATGGCCTTAATCATCAAAAGCTTTCGGCAAATCCTCAAGCAACGGAAGGGGAAGGACTACAAACCCCGTTCCAAGAAGGTTTGCTACAAGTGTGGTAAGCCCGGTCACTTTATTGCAAAATGTCCTATGTCTAGTGACAGTGACAGGGGCGACGACAAGAAGGGAAGAAGAAAGGAGAAGAAAAAGTACTACAAGAAGAAGGGCGGCGATGCCCATGTTTGTCGGGAGTGGGACTCCGACGAAAGCTCAAGCGACTCCTCCGACGACGAGGACGCCGCCAACATCGCCGTCACCAAAGGGCTTCTCTTCCCCAACGTCGGCCACAAGTGTCTCATGGCCAAGGACGGCAAAAAGAAGGTAAAATCAAGGTCCTCCACTAAATATGAAACATCTAGTGATGAGGATGATGATAAAAATGAGGAGGATAACTTGCGCATTCTTTTTGCCAACCTTAACATGGAACAAAAAGAAAAATTGAATGAGCTAATTAGTGCTATCCATGAAAAGGATGATCTCTTGGACTCCCAAGAGGATTTCCTAATCAAGGAAAACAAGAAACATGTTAAGGTTAAAAATGCTTATGCTCTTGAGATAGAAAAATGTAACAAATTAACTAGTGAGCTAAGCGTATGCCATGACACTATTGACAACCTTAGAAATGAAAATGCTAGATTAATTGCTAAGGTTGATTCACATGCTTGCAATGTCTCAACTTTCAATTCTAAAGATGATAATATTGATTTACTTGCTAGAATTGATGAGTTGAATGTTTCTCTTGCTAGCCTTAAGATTGAGAATGAAAAATTGCTTGCTAAGGCTAAGAATTTTGATGTTTGCAATACCACTATTTCTGACCTTAGGACCAAAAATGATTTATTACATGCTAAGGTTATTGAACTAAAATCTTGCAAACCATCTACATCTAATGTTGAGCATGTTTCTATTTGTACTAGATGTAGAGATGTTGATATCAATGCTATTCATGATCACATGGCTTTAATTAAACAACAAAATGATCATATAGCATTATTAGACGCTAAAATTGCCGAGCATAACTTAGAGAATGAAAAGTTTAAATTTGCTAGAAGTATGCTCTATAATGGGAGACGCCCTGGCATCAAGGATGGCATTGGCTTCCAAAGGGGAGACAATGTCAAACTTAATGCCCCTCCAAAGAATTTATCTAACTTTGTCAAGGGCAAGGCTCCCATGCCTCAGGATAACGAGGGTTACATTTTGTACCCTGCCGGCTATCCTGAGAGCAAAATTAGGAGAACTCATTCTAGGAAGTCTCACTCTGGCCCTAACCATGCTTTTATGTATAAGGGTGAGACATCTAGCTCTAGGCAACCAACCCGTGCCAAGTTGCCTAGAAAGAAAACTCCTAATGCATCAAATGATCATGCTATTTCATTCAAAACTTTTGATGCATCATATATTTTAACTAACAAATCCGGCAAGGTAGTTGCCAAGATTGTTGGGGGCAAACACAAGGGATCAAAGACTTGTGTTTGGGTTCCCAAAGTTCTTGTTTCTAATGCCAAAGGACCCAAAACCGTTTGGGTACCTAAAATCAAGAACTAAAATTGTTTTGTAGGTTTATGCATCCGGGGGCTCAAGTTGGATACTCGACAGCGGGTGCACAAACCACATGACAGGGGAGAAAAAGATGTTCTCCTCATATGAGAAAAACCAAGATCCCCAACGAGCTATCACATTCGGGGATGGAAATCAAGGTTTGGTCAAAGGATTGGGTAAAATTGCTATATCACCTGACCATACTATTTCCAATGTTTTTCTTGTAGATTCTTTAGATTACAATTTGCTTTCCGTATCCCAATTATGTCAAATGGGCTACAACTGTCTATTTACTAATACTGGTGTTACTGTCTTTAGAAGAAGTGATGATTCAATAGCATTTAAGGGAGTGTTAGAGGGTCAGCTATACTTGGTAGATTTTGATAAAGCTGAACTCGACACTTGCTTGGTTGCTAAGACTAACTTGGGTTGGCTCTGGCACCGCCGACTAGCCCATGTTGGAATGAAGAATCTTCATAAGCTTCTAAAGGGGGAACACATTTTAGGACTAACAAATGTTCATTTTGAGAAAGACAGGATTTGTAGCGCATGCCAAGCCGGGAAGCAAGTTGGCACTCATCATCCACACAAGAACATCATGACTAGTGACAGGCCACTGGAGCTCCTACACATGGACCTATTCGGCCCGATCGCTTACATAAGCATCGGCGGGAGTAAGTACTGTCTAGTTATTGTGGATGATTATTCTCGCTTCACTTGGGTGTTCTTTTTGCAGGACAAATCTTATACCCAAGAGACCTTAAAGGGATTCTTAAGACGGGCTCAAAATGAGTTCGGCTTAAGAATCAAGAAAATTAGAAGCGACAATGGGACGGAGTTCAAAAATTCACAAATAGAAGGCTTCCTTGAGGAGGAGGGCATCAAGCATGAGTTCTCTTCTCCCTACACTCCACAACAAAATGGTGTTGTAGAGAGGAAGAATCGAACTCTATTGGACATGGCAAGAACCATGCTTGATGAGTACAACACACCGGATCGATTTTGGGCCGAGGCGGTCAACACCGCTTGCTACGCCATCAACCGGTTATATCTTCACCGAATCCTCTAGAAGACATCTTATGAACTCCTAACCGGTAAAAAGCCAAATATTTCATATTTTAGAGTTTTTGGTAGCAAATGTTTTATTCTTGTCAAAAGAGGTAGAAAATCTAAAGTTGCTCCTAAAACTGTAGAAGGCTTTTTACTAGGATATGACTCAAACACAAGGGCATATAGAGTCTTTAACAAGTCCTCAGGACTTGTTGAAGTTTCTTGTGACGTTGTGTTTGATGAGACTAATGGCTCTCAAGTAGAGCAAGTTGATCTTGATGAGATAGGTGAAGAACAGGCTCCATGCATAGCACTAAGGAACATGTCCATTGGGGATGTGTGTCCTAAGGAATCCGAAGAGCCTCCACATGCACAAGATCAACCATCCTCCTCCATGCAAGCATCTCCACCAACTCAAGTTGAGGATGAGGCTCAAGATATTGAACAAGAAGATCAAGAAGATGAGCCACCTCAAAATGACGGCAACGATCAAGGGGGAGATGCAAATGATGAAGACAAGGAGGATGATCAACCAAGGCCGCCACACCCAAGAGTCCACCAAGCAATACAACGAGATCACCCCGTCAACACCATCCTCGGCGACATTCATAAGGGGGTAACTACTCGATCTCGTGTTGCACATTTTTGTGAACATTACTCTTTTGTTTCCTCTATTGAGCCACACAGGGTAGAGGAAGCACTTCAAGATTCGGATTGGGTGATGGCGATGCAAGAGGAGCTCAACAATTTCACAAGGAACGAGGTATGGCACTTAGTTCCACGTCCTAACCAAAATGTTGTAGGAACCAAGTGGGTCTTCCGCAACAAGCAAGATGAGCATGGTGTGGTGACAAGGAACAAAGCTCGACTCGTGGCCAAAGGGTATTCACAAGTCGAAGGTTTGGATTTTGGTGAAACCTATGCACCCGTAGCTAGGCTTGAGTCAATTCGCATATTATTGGCCTATGCTACTTACCATGGCTTCAAGCTTTATCAAATGGACGTGAAGAGTGCCTTCCTCAATGGACCAATCAAGGAGGAGGTCTATGTTGAGCAACCTCCCGGCTTTGAAGACAGTGAGTACCCTAACCATGTTTATAGGCTCTCTAAGGCGCTTTATGGGCTCAAGCAAGCCCCAAGAGCATGGTATGAATGCCTTAGAGATTTCCTTATTGCAAATGGCTTCAAAGTCGGCAAGGCCGATCCTACTTTGTTCACTAAAACTCTTGACAATGATTTGTTTGTATGCCAAATTTATGTTGATGATATCATATTTGGGTCTACTAACAAATCTACATGTGAAGAATTTAGTAGGATCATGACACAGAAATTCGAGATGTCTATGATGGGGGAGTTGAAGTATTTTCTAGGATTCCAAGTGAAGCAACTCCAAGAGGGCACCTTCATTAGCCAAACAAAGTATACTCAAGACATTCTAAGCAAGTTTGGAATGAAGGATGCCAAGCCCATCAAGACTCCCATGGGAACAAATGGGCATCTCGACCTCGACACGGGAGGTAAGTCCGTGGATCAAAAGGTATACCGGTCGATGATTGGTTCATTGCTTTATTTATGTGCATCTCGACCGGACATTATGCTTTCCGTATGCATGTGTGCAAGATTCCAAGCCGACCCTAAGGAATCACACCTTACGGCCGTAAAATGAATCTTGAGATATTTGGCTTATACTCCTAAGTTTGGGCTTTGGTACCCTCGGGGATCCACTTTTGATTTGATTGGTTATTCGGATGCCGATTGGGCGGGGTGTAAGATTAATAGAAAGAGCACATCGGGGACTTGCCAGTTCTTGGGAAGATCCTTGGTGTCTTGGGCTTCAAAGAAGCAAAATTCGGTCGCTCTTTCTACTGCCGAAGCGGAGTATATTGCCGCAGGCCATTGTTGCGCGCAATTGCTTTGGATGAGGCAAACCCTGCGGGACTACGGTTACAAATTAACCAAAGTCCCTCTTCTATGTGATAATGAGAGTGCAATCCGCATGGCGGATAATCCCGTTGAGCATAGCCGCACTAAACACATAGCCATTCGGTATCATTTTCTTCGGGATCACCAACAAAAGGGGGATATCGAGATTTCATACATTAACACTAAAGATCAATTAGCCGATATCTTTACCAAGCCACTTGATGAACAATCTTTTACCAAACTTAGGCATGAGCTTAATATTCTCGATTCTAGGAATTTCTTTTGCTAATCTTGCACACATAGCTCATGATAATACCTTTGATCATGTCTCTTTTATATGCTATGACTAATGTGTTTTCAAGTGTATTCCAAACCAAGTCATAGGTATATTGAAAGGGAATTGGAGTCTTCGGCGAAGACAAGGCTTCCACTCCACTCTACTACTCATCCTTCGCCATCGCTCCGCATCACTCTCCAAGTTTGGTATAATCTTCACTCATTTATTCTATGACCAAAGGAGGAGAAAGTACTTCTAAGGGCTCTAATGATTCCGTTTTTGGCGATTCATGCCAAAGGGGGAGAAAATATGAGCTCAAAGCAAAAGGACCGCACCACCAACCCTAATTTTAAAATTGATGATTTTCGATTGGAAAATTTCAAAATTGATATCTCTTTGTGTTCTAAAGGGGGAGCAAGAAGTATTTTCAAAATTGATATCTTAAAACCCTCTTGAACACTAAGAGGAGACTCTATTTGAGGGGGAGTTTTGTTTAGTCAAAGGAAGAAAATTTCAAAACTTGAAAATGCTTTGCAAAATCTTATTCATTTACCTTTGACTATCTTGCAAAAGAGCTTTGAAAAGAATTTACAAAAGAATTTGCAAAAACAAAACTTATGGTGCAAATATGGTCCAATATGTCAAAAACAAAGAAAACAATCCATGCGCATCATGTAAGTATTTATATTGGCTCAATTCCAAGCAACCTTTGCACTTACATTATGCAAACTAGTTCAATTATGCACTTCAATATTTGCTTTGGTTTGTGTTGGCATCAATCACCAAAAAGGGGGAGATTGAAAGGGAATTAGGCTTACACCTAGTCCCTAAATAATTTTGGTGGTTGAATTGCCCAACACAAATATTGGACTTACTAGTTTGCTCTAGTGTATAAGTTATACAGGTGCAAAAGGTTCACACTCAGCCAATAAAAAGATCAAGTTTTGGATTCAACAAAGGAGCAAAGAGGCAACCGAAGGCACCTCTGGCTGGAGGCACCGGACTGTCCGGTGTACACCGGACAGTGTCCGGTGCGCCCAGAGGACTCCAACCCGAACTCTTCGCCTTCGGGAATTCTCGGAAGCCGGCGCGCTATAATTCACCGGACTGTCCGGTGTACACCGGACAGTGTCCGATGCTCCAAGGAAGCGCGGCCTCCTCAACTCGCCAGCCTCGGGTTCGCGCGGCAGCCGCTCCGCTATAATTCACCAGACATGTCCGGTGTACACCGGACTGTCCGGTGTACCAGC
Source organism: Zea luxurians (assembly GCA_029449295.1). Classification (NCBI taxonomy): domain Eukaryota; kingdom Viridiplantae; phylum Streptophyta; class Magnoliopsida; order Poales; family Poaceae; genus Zea; species Zea luxurians. Next base: position 29,819,628 of record JAOPSE010000001.1, on the reverse strand, counting down.
GGGGCAACGGCTAATTCGGCGCCAACGGCTACCTGCAGTGCATTTAATGCGCGCGCAGCGCGCGCAGACGTCAGGCGCGCCCATACCGGCGCACCGGACAATGAACAGTTGTTGTCCGGTGTGCACCGGACACCCAGGCGGGCCCAGAAGTCAGAAGCTCCAACGGTCAGAATCCAACGGCATTGATGACGTGGCGGGGGCACCGGACTGTCCGGTGTGCACCGGACTGTCCGGTGCGCCATCGAACAGACAGACTCCCCAACGACCACTTTTGGTGGTTGGGGCTATAAATACTCCAACCACCCCCACATTCATTGCATCCAAGTTTCCCACTTCTCAACCACTTACAAGAGCTAGGCATTCAATTCTAGACACACCAAAGAGATCAAATCCTCTCCAATTCCACTCAAGCTTTTAGTGACTAGCGAGAGAGATTTGCCGTGTTCTTTTGAGCTCTTGCGCTTGGATCGCTTTCTTTCTTTCTCACTTGTTCTTGTGATCAAAACTCAATTGTAACCAAGGCAAGAGGCACCAATTGTGTGGTGGCCCTTGCGGGGAAGTTTTGTTCCCGTTTGATTGAGAAGAAGAAAAGCTCACTCGGTCCGAGGGACCGTTTGAGAGAGGGAAGGGTTGAAAGAGACCCGGCCTTTGTGGCCTCCTCAACGGGGAGTAGGTTTGAGAGAACCGAACCTCGGTAAAACAAATCCGCGTGTCACACTCTTCATTTGATTGCGATTTGTTTTGCGCCCTCTCTCGCGGACTCTATTTTATTTCTAACGCTAACCCGGCTTGTAGTTGTGATTATTTTTGAGATTTTCAGTTTCGCCCTATTCACCCCCCCTCTAGGCGACTATCACTTCCCTTATTCAAAACATTTGATTTGTTTGTGCTTATCATTGCTGAGCTTGTGTGTTTTCCTTCTTTTTAAGAAAAGTTTTCTCTAAAAACGTAGATCACAAATTAGAGCCAATCCTCACCTTATGCTCCCATTCTCATCTTAACCCATCTGAAGAGAAAAGTGCCTTACCCAAGAAGATACCGGGAAGCTTACCCTTGAAGCCTGGAATAAGTTACAGAAGAAACCAGTCCAGCCGCTCAGTCAAAAGGACCGACCATGAGAATCAAAGCACTGCCCCTGAGTCAAAGTTAACAGGAAAAGAGGACAGAAGGAGTTATTACCATACAGAGAGGCAAAGATTCTTGGAACCAGAGACCACAAACATCAGGGTCATTGTTGGAACTTGCTCACTGGCGCAAGTTGATCCAATGGGGGGGGTGTAATAGCGCAAACAGGGTTTCAGCACGTGATGGCAAAAGCTCTGTTCATCCAGCCTCTCAAGGGCACTGTGCGGGGGTATTTATAGGTATCCGAGTGCCCAGCGCCCTGTGCTAAGGACGCATGTGCCCTCAGACATCTAGGTTATCCCCGGAATATTCCCATAAAGCGGGGTTACAGACCATAATTACAGGGATGCCTTCACAAATTAGGCCCGTAATGCGCAGCGGCCACGCAGGGCCTGTTATAATAGGCCGTGTGGCCGTGAGCCTGTGTCACACCCGGGTTTTAGGGGCACCAAGACCCGGGCGCGAACATAAACACCAGGTGTGCTGGGACCAAGTCTCACACATATGATGTATAGTGGCACAGGATCGAATGTCACATCTTTATACATAACAAGAGTTCTATACAAAATAAATAATTACATTATAAGGAGACAACGGTCCAGCAACCCAAAGTTGACTGGGAGACGACGGCCTAGACCTCTCTCGAATACACCACGACATCCTCCAAGCGCCTCATCCTGCGGTACCTGTTCTTGACCTGTGGGGGGGGTGCGAGACAGCAAGAGTGAGCTCACATACGTTCATTGCTCAACAAGTTGTGGGGAATAATGTGCATGAACTCGCCAAAGGTGGGAGCTCACGTGAAGTGTAAGGCTTACCAAAGAGGATGGTTAGAGCTGAGCATTGCTTTTAAAGTTGGTCAAAATTTTATTAGCAGTTACTAAGTATAAGTAAATACCAACCAATTAAATAGTAGAACAAAAGTAACAACATCACCTGCGATGCAATGCATATGACAAATTGAATTTAGTTCCATAAATTAATCATGTGAGTGTCCGAGCTGCTCATGACCGTGAGCACGGCTAGTATACTAGTTTTACACTCTGCAGAGGTTGCGCATCTTTACCCACAAGTCGTGTTACCCATCTACCAAGAGACGGCCAATCCCATACACCTCTACCGAGGAGGCGAGGCAAGGTAACACTACGAGGCCTTTACAAAGTTCCACTAGCTTCAGAAAACCCGCTACAGTTTATAGGAAGTTCCAATGCAGGAATCCCTTGCAGGACCGCCATCGCAGCAAAATCCTCCCGAGGGCCTCCCTAGCAGGAATCCCTTGCAGGACTGTCATCGCAGCAAAATCCTCCCGAGGGCCTCCCTACACTGACCACTCCCCTACTGCCCTTGCCCCTTTCGGGTAAGGTAGTCTTCCACTAGCTTTCCTAATTAATCAGCCAAGGGCGTCCCATTAAACCCTTGTGGTAGCACTGTTTTCCCGGGTGGTTCTCCATGTTCCAATTAACATAATGATCTTAACATGAACAGTAAAAATCAACTGACAATAAAAGTATAATCATGAATAGTAATGTGTATCTCTATACCCAAAACCACATAAAGCGATAGCAAGTACTACCCAAAGATTCAGTGGTGAACAAGGTATAAAGATAGTCAAACTAGGGTAACCTATTGGGTCCCATCAAAATTAACCTATGCAGATCATTATGATTAATTAGAACATGAGTGGGTAAAAAGAAGTGATCAAGGGCACAACTTGCCTGGGCCTTGAGATTCCAGGTACCAGGATGATCTTCAGAGGACACGTGACCTCACTGCTAAACGTAGTAATACAAACAAAACATGGTATAGGCAAAATTAACATTACACCAAACATAAGCACCAACTGAATAATAATAATCTACGCGACGTTACGAGATTGTAGAAACAAGAACCACTAAATTCGGAGCTACGATTATTAAGTTATGAATTTATGGAGTTATTGAGTACCTAGAATAGATTGATTCGAATGAACAATTTTAATTCTAGTTTCATGGCTAAATAGTGTTACTGGTTGGTAGACAATGTTAATACGAAATTAATGCCACTGGAATGGACCAAAAAGGATTTAATATGAATTTTCTATGAATTTATTGAGTTTCTAGGTTTATTTATGTACTAAAAAGTATTTACTACATTATTTTTACTATTTTCATGGTTCACTGGGCCGGGTGTCAAATTCTAGAAAGGTCAGGGGCCAAAATATAAATTTTCCCAGACACAGCAAACAATCCGAGTGGACGGCGGGTTGAATACCTAAAAGTATAGGGTCTCTTTAGTGAAATGGCATGGCAAAGGGGGACGGTTAAATATCAGCCGCCCGATCCCACCTGGATGGCCCAGATCAGACCATTACCTCATCAAACCGGTATGCAATCTTGAGCATCGGATCTTCAACCGACGACTGAGGATCCCCCATGTATGTAAGACATACTAGTCCTTAGATCAAGGATCCACGGCTACGAACGAAGCGCTTCATCTATTCTAATCTTGGCCCTTCATTCCAATCCGACGCTCCCCAGGTCACCATCTCCCCCTGGTCACGAACCGTGGCGGCGTGAGCACCCAAGGTGGCGGCGCCCGGCGATCCATCCCGATGAGCAGCGCCCGAGTCGGCGAGCGAGACCGCAGGGTTGAGCGCGGTCTGGCCGCCCATGGTAGGGAGCAGCGCGTCGGGGCGCGGCGTCGATGATGTGCTCGACGAGCGGAGGCGCCATGGGCTCGAGGTAGGTACGGTGGGCGAGGCCCGAGTCGGTCATGATGGTGACTGGGTTGGAGTTGACGAGCACCACCACGTAGCCCTCCACCGCCAGCGCCCAGCAACCCCATTCTGGCGAGATCCGAAATCCACGAAGCCCAGGGTGATTGTAGCAGCTCGACCGGATCCCGCAACATTGGGGTGTTCTTGCCGCATCCCGAGTCCGGCGACGAACTCACGATTTGCCATAGGTCCACAACGCTTGATGGTGGATATTGTAGCTCGAGGTTGATGGCGAGATGGGGGCTCAGTCCTTATAGTCGCGGGGTGATTCCGAGTTGGCAATCGACTGGTTGCCCGAGGACGCCGCCGAGATTCGCGGCCGGCAGAGCAACGGACAGAGAAGAGGATAAGTCCCAACGGCGAAGTAGCGACGTCTGTTACGGAGTTCACGCGGAAGAAGAAATATCCGGCCGGGTGGTTCGAACGGACAGCGAGATCCGCGCGATCCAGGCGGCGGGCATCGCGGCAGTGTTGCGGACGAAGCGCGCGATAGAGAAGGAAGAGCTGACAATGCGGCCCCACATGGCGGCGGAAGAGGAGACTGACCACTGGGGCCCACGCGCAGAGAAGAACTCCAAAGCGCGTGCGGCAGGGATGCTGGGCCGCATGGGAAAGAATTAGAAGATGGGCCACCATGGAAGTTGCAGCCCAAACATTGATTTGATTCTTTTCTTTTTTTTCTTTTCTATTTCATTTTCTAATTTCTATTTCAATTCAAATCTAGCTTTGAACTTCAAAATTTTAAGTTAGATGCACAAACAAATTCCAACATGATGCAGGTATAATTTATTTTAATTAATTTATTCATGAAAAAAAAATGATCCAATTATGCAACCCACACAATATTTTTCTCCATAAGTTATTATTTTTTTAAGGAATGCATTTGTATGTAGTTCATAAAGAGAATATTAAATAAATAAAATTCTTCCTTGTGTTTATGGTTCCAAGCTTTTAGTTTTATGTTTTTTTTTCAGAATAACATTTAAAAATGAGGATTCTTATATTAAAATACCTTTTAACCCTAAACCTTATAAAGAAATATTTATAAATCTTAGAATAGGATTTTGGGTGTTACAAATCCTACCCCCTTAACAGAAATCTCGTCCCCGAGATTTGTAAGAAAAGGGGATATAAAGGAATTGGTTTGTGATTTTAGCCTTTACTTTCTAATTCATTCAAAAATTCAGAGTCTCACATTTTTTTTAGTCCATAGTGGGTGATTAGGAGAGCATAGGTATCTAGTTACTTATTATGTAGGATATAAGCTAGACAGATTGGGGCAAGAAAGATTATGGCCAGGAAAAGACTTTATCTAATATGTTTAAGTCTTGATTCATCTCGAGATTTGCTTTGACTGTTATATCCTTCCTTGTTGATGTTGACCTTTTCTTCTTCGGTCTTGGTCTCTTTGATTTGAGGTTAGTGTATATCATCGGAGTTGGGTGATATGGCTAAGATAGTTATGGATGAAATAGACTACATGATGTAGGTCAAAATCTGGTTTGATGTCAGGTGGGGGTTGATAGATTATGCAATCCATCAAAACTCTATTGGTTGGGTTAGATCTCATGCATGTGGCTGAGTTGGTCTAAGACACTAGTTAGTTTCAAGTGACTTAAGAGTATGGCTTAATCCTTGTACCAGCATTAAGTAACTCACTTTAGATTGGATCAGATCTAGAATAAATTGACATGGTTATTTTAGACTTGATAAGATCTAAATAAATTCTAGTTTAGCTCATGGTTGTTATTCTAAAGAGGGATAAATATGCTAATTAGGGCAAGGTGAACCCATAAGGATAAGGTAGAATATTTTGAGGTCAGTTAGATTTATTAGGGTGACATAAGATCTTTTCAAGATAAGTGGAGAATCTTTTAAGATATGATGGATCTATTTGGATAGGATAGATTCCTTTAGGTTAAGAGGGATCCATTATAGTAAGATAGAGTCTTTTGAGATAAGAGGGATCTATATAAAATAGATACATTTTAATAGAGGATAATCTAAGTTGTTTGGTTATCTCATGAATTTTATTTATTTATTTTTATGCCTAGATGTAATTGTGGACACTATTCCACAACAATTCACACTCAATCAAAGATCCATATCAGACAAGTATCATAAGAACAAACATTCAAGTGCATACAAATATTTACAAAAATAGTTTTGATTTTTGTCCCTAAGATAAGGTCTCCTATTCCTAAAGTCACTTTAGGCACATGATTTCAAAGTGTGAAATCCCCATTTGTCTTTAGAAGGAAAAGGTAAGAATAATCAGAGTAAGGCGGAAATAGATGAGAAAGATTAAGAAAAGTTTAGAAAAGATCAGAGTAGCAAAGGTAAGTAGACAATGGTTGTCCAGTTCTATCTAGGTTTCGTCCTACAGTCAACATTGCTCTGATACCACTTCTGTCACACCCAGGTTTTAGGGGCACCAAGACCCGGGCGCGAACATAAACACCAGGTGTGCTGGGACCAAGTCTCACACATATGATGTATAGTGGCACAGGATCGAATGTCACATCTTTATACATAACAGGAGTTCTATACAAAATAAATAATTACATTATAAGGAGACAACGGTCCAGCAACCCAAAGTTGACTGGGAGACGACGGTCTAGACCTCTCTCGAATACACCACGGCATCCTCCAAGCGCCTCATCCTGCGGTACCTGTTCTTGACCTGTGGGGGGGGGGGTGCGAGACAGCAAGAGTGAGCTCACATACGTTCATTGCTCAACAAGTTGTGGGGAATAATGTGCATGAACTCGCCAAAGGTGGGAGCTCACGTGAAGTGTAAGGCTTACCAAAGAGGATGGTTAGAGCTGAGCATTGCTTTTAAAGTTGGTCAAAATTTTATTAGCAGTTACTAAGTATAAGTAAATACCAACCAATTAAATAGTAGAACAAAAGTAACAACATCACCTGCGATGCAATGCATATGACAAATTGAATTTAGTTCCATAAATTAATCATGTGAGTGTCCGAGCTGCTCATGACCGTGAGCACGGCTAGTATACTAGTTTTACACTCTGCAGAGGTTGCGCATCTTTACCCACAAGTTGTGTTACCCATCTACCAAGAGACGACCAATCCCATACACCTCTACCGAGGAGGCGAGGCAAGGTAACACTACGAGGCCTTTACAAAGTTCCACTAGCTTCAGAAAACCCGCTACAGTTTATAGGAAGTTCCAATGCAGGAATCCCTTGCAGGACCGCCATCGCAGCAAAATCCTCCCGAGGGCCTCCCTAGCAGGAATCCCTTGCAGGACTGCCATCGCAGCAAAATCCTCCCGAGGGCCTCCCTACACTGACCACTCCCCTACTGCCCTTGCCCCTTTCGGGTAAGGTAGTCTTCCACTAGCTTTCCTAATTAATCAGCCAAGGGCGTCCCATTAAACCCTTGTGGTAGCACTGTTTTCCCGGGTGGTTCTCCATGTTCCAATTAACATAATGATCTTAACATGAACAGTAAAAATCAACTGACAATAAAAGTATAATCATGAATAGTAATGTGTATCTCTATACCCAAAACCACATAAAGCGATAGCAAGTACTACCCAAAGATTCAGTGGTGAACAAGGTATAAAGATAGTCAAACTAGGGTAACCTATTGGGTCCCATCAAAATTAACCTATGCAGATCATTATGATTAATTAGAACATGAGTGGGTAAAAAGAAGTGATCAAGGGCACAACTTGCCTGGGCCTTGAGATTCCAGGTACCAGGATGATCTTCAGAGGACACGTGACCTCACTGCTAAACGTAGTAATACAAACAAAACATGGTATAGGCAAAATTAACATTACACCAAACATAAGCACCAACTGAATAATAATAATCTACGCGACGTTACGAGATTGTAGAAACAAGAACCACTAAATTCGGAGCTACGATTATTAAGTTATGAATTTATGGAGTTATTGAGTACCTAGAATAGATTGATTCGAATGAACAATTTTAATTCTAGTTTCATGGCTAAATAGTGTTACTGGTTGGTAGACAATGTTAATACGAAATTAATGCCACTGGAATGGACCAAAAAGGATTTAATATGAATTTTCTATGAATTTATTGAGTTTCTAGGTTTATTTATGTACTAAAAAGTATTTACTACATTATTTTTACTATTTTCATGGTTCACTGGGCCGGGTGTCAAATTCTAGAAAGGTCAGGGGCCAAAATATAAATTTTCCCAGACACAGCAAACAATCCGAGTGGACGGCGGGTTGAATACCTAAAAGTATAGGGTCTCTTTAGTGAAATGGCATGGCAAAGGGGGACGGTTAAATATCAGCCGCCCGATCCCACCTGGATGGCCTAGATCAGACCATTACCTCATCAAACCGGTATGCAATCTTGAGCATCGGATCTTCAACCGACGACTGAGGATCCCCCATGTATGTAAGACATACTAGTCCTTAGATCAAGGATCCACGGCTACGAACGAAGCGCTTCATCTGTTCTAATCTTGGCCCTTCATTCCAATCCGACGCTCCCCAGGTCACCATCTCCCCCTGGTCACGAACCGTGGCGGCGTGAGCACCCAAGGTGGCGGCGCCCGGCGATCCATCCCGATGAGCAGCGCCCGAGTCGGCGAGCGAGACCGCAGGGTTGAGCGCGGTCTGGCCGCCCATGGTAGGGAGCAGCGCGTCGGGGCGCGGCGTCGATGATGTGCTCGACGAGCGGAGGCGCCATGGGCTCGAGGTAGGTACGGTGGGCGAGGCCCGAGTCGGTCATGATGGTGACTGGGTTGGAGTTGGCGAGCACCACCACGTAGCCCTCCACCGCCAGCGCCCAGCAACCCCATTCTGGCGAGATCCGAAATCCACGAAGCCCAGGGTGATTGTAGCAGCTCGACCGGATCCCGCAACATTGGGGTGTTCTTGCCGCATCCCGAGTCCGGCGACGAACTCACGATTTGCCATAGGTCCACAACGCTTGATGGTGGATATTGTAGCTCGAGGTTGATGGCGAGATGGGGGCTCAGTCCTTATAGTCGCGGGGTGATTCCGAGTTGGCAATCGACTGGTTCCCCGAGGACGCCGCCGAGATTCGCGGCCGGCAGAGCAACGGACAGAGAAGAGGATAAGTCCCAACGGCGAAGTAGCGGCGTCTGTTACGGAGTTCGCGCGGAAGAAGAAATATCCGGCCGGGTGGTTCGAACGGACAGCGAGATCCGCGCGATCCAGGCGGCGGGCATCGCGGCAGTGTTGCGGACGAAGCGCGCGATAGAGAAGGAAGAGCTAACAATGCGGCCCCACATGGCGGCGGAAGAGGAGACTGACCACTGGGGCCCACGCGCAGAGAAGAACTCCAAAGCGCGTGCGGCAGGGATGCTGGGCCGCATGGGAAAGAATTAGAAGATGGGCCACCATGGAAGTTGCAGCCCAAACATTGATTTGATTCTTTTCTTTTTTTTCTTTTCTATTTCATTTTCTAATTTCTATTTCAATTCAAATCTAGCTTTGAACTTCAAAATTTTAAGTTAGATGCACAAACAAATTCCAACATGATGCAGGTATAATTTATTTTAATTAATTTATTCATGAAAAAAAAATGATCCAATTATGCAACCCACACAATATTTTTCTCCATAAGTTATTATTTTTTTAAGGAATTCATTTGTATGTAGTTCATAAAGAGAATATTAAATAAATAAAATTCTTCCTTGTGTTTATGGTTCCAAGCTTTTAGTTTTATGTTTTTTTTCAGAATAACATTTAAAAATGAGGATTCTTATATTAAAATACCTTTTAACCCTAAACCTTATAAAGAAATATTTATAAATCTTAGAATAGGATTTTGGGTGTTACAGCCTGCGTGCTGGACGAGGTCGCAAGATGGGACGACCTCGTCACAGGTCTTCGTCTGGTGACGTATGGGACGAAGGGTGAGCCTGCCCGTTGTCTTGTCTCCGTTGATCCAACGATTACGGCGAAGGCATCTAGCGAAGGGTGGCGTCTTCGCCTTCGCCCCAACATTTGCCCTCCGAGGGACCAGTTCGACTAAGTCATCTGGTGCCGAAGACGTCGCTAGATGGCGGAGACGCTGCCCTCGCTCGAAGTGGTTCCGCGGGGGTTTTTGACATGACCGTTGATTGACACCGTACTGTTGGGCTGCGGGTTTCCCGAAGCGCCATGCCCTGTGTATAAAAGGGGGGCGGGGGCGACGCGTTTTGAACTCTGTCTTTCTGCGCTCCATGAAAACCCTAGCCGCTTTTTCCACCTTCTTGCTGCTCGTCTGCCTTCCTTGCTCTTGTTCGCCGGAGATCTGGCACGAGTGAAGCAGACCGCCCGCCACCGCCGACGGTACGTAGCGATGCCGACCTCTTCTTCTTCTGCTGCCGCTACGCCGCCGGCCGACGCGTCATCTGAGGAGACGTTGAGCACTGTGGCGGCGGAGGAGTTGCACGCCGGCGATACGGTGGATTTTGGTGTGTCGCGGATGTCCTCGGTCCGCGTGCAAGATATGCAGCGGCTTGGTTACTTTGGCGGCGGAGTCGCTCGTGTCCTGGGGACGGAGGAGGTCCCCGAGCCGAAAGGCGAGTTGGTTGTGTTCGAGGCGTTCTTTGCCGCTGGTCTTCGCCTGCCTGCGCACAGATTTGTGGGAGAAGTCCTGCACAGATTTAACGTCCAGATTCATCAGCTGACTCGGAATGCCGTGGTGGCTCTGTCGAAGTATGTCTGGGTGACGACTTCGTACGGCGGACAACCATCGGTCAAAGTCTTTGCGAAGTACTATTGCCTGCATTGGCAGAAAAGGATGATCGGAAATGAGGTTGCCTAGTTTGGGTCATGTACATTTACACCGAAGACCGGCAAGACCACGATGGAGGTAGTTGAGTTGGTTCCATGCGCCCGTAACAAGTGGGGCAACTGGCATGAGTTTTGGTTCTACGTTGCGGAGGGCACAGTCGAAGACCATCCGGGGCTCCCCGTGGCCGAGATGTGCTCGCATTATTACTCAGCATACCCGCCGTTTGAAGTGGCGGAGGGGGATGCGAACGAAGGGGCCCTTCGGTGCGCCGCCGGCCTGAGCAGCGGGCGCGATTTGGTTGAGGAGTTTGTGGTGTACGGGGTGTGGCCTTTGGCGCATGGCTGGGCGTTGGGCGAAGTATGCCCTCGCCAGATGCCTTCCCATGGTGGGAAGCTGGTGCGAAGTCCCGCCTTCGCGCTGGATCTGCATAGCCGCGATCCAGCCGCCTTTGTGCGTGAGGCGGAGGATGGGGCGGTGCGGATCGTCGGTCGGTACGTGCCGAGGACAGAGGGCCAGCGTAGCTAGGATATTCGCGAGTCTAATGACCGCTTGAACAGGGTTTTCGAGTTGAACTGTCTGCCGTATGGCGGTTATCCCGGCCAGGACGATGTGGATCGTCGCGGGAAGAAGCCGGTGGTAGAGACTGGAGACGACCCCGCGCCGGCGGCCGCCCCATCTTCTAAGAAGAGGAAACTAGGTATTGCTGTGGGAGGACTGGGTGTGTCTGATGGTTTTGCTAGGGAATTGATGAGGACATGCGCGGCCCCGGGGGGAAGGATGTCTTCGCCCGAGCTCTGGGAGTCTTCGGCGCGGATGCTGAGGGTTACCGGGGGTTGGTGGCCTAAGAATGTTCCTGTCCCCCGTGCGGCCGGCGAAGACTTTTTTACATCTCGCATGGTTCGTGACTGGAAAGTGTTTCCTTACGGGCGGAATATTGCTGCTGTTGTGTCGGCAGTGATGGACAAGGATCGTCAGGGAGCTGCACAGAAGCGCTAGGCGGTCGTCAGGCTTCATGAGGCTAGGCCGAAGAGGCAGCGGGGGACTGCGAAAGCTGCTACCCCCGGCGGAGGCCAGCCGCCCCTGGTGGCGAAGTCGGCTGTCCCTGCATCCAGCAGGGTGCCGGAGGCTGCAAAGGCGGCAGCCGCCGGTGGTTCCAAGTCTGTGAAGGCCGCCCCTGTGCCCAGCAGGGTGCCGGAGGCTGCGAAGGCGGCCCGAGAGTTGCCGCTGCTGGGCAAGCGCGTCGCCGACTTCGCCACCGACATTAGTGTGGAAGATTATCTTGTTGGTAAGTCGCTGGCTCGAGTTTTTTTTGTTTTTTTAATAAGTTGATATGTTGCAGGGTCGGACAAAGGCCAACTTGTTGTTGTTCCGCCTGCCGGGGCGAAGGGCAGTGCTCTTAGTGCCGGTGGCGAGATTCCGGCGCTCGCTGCAGTCAGGGACGAGGCGGGTGCTGTGTCCCGCCGGCTGAAGGAGCTGAAGGAGGCACTAAGTCAGGTACATTGAGCTGGACTTCGGTTTTTTACCGGCTTTGTTGGGGCTGTGGTCTTATGTATGTCTTGTAGGCGGCTGACTTCGCTAACCGCACGACATCGGGGGCCCTGATGGCAGTTGTGTCTGCCGAGGTCGAGAGACTTCGGACGCAACATGCTGACGCCGTCCGGGAAAAGTCGGCCGCCGACAGCAAATGCCGCAAGCTGGCGTATAAGGTGGCCGCGCTGGAGGGTGAGAGGACTGACCTCCGGTGCCAACTGGCGGAGGAAAGGAAGGAGGCTAATGAGGCCCTTGCCAAGGCGCAGTCTGCGCAGGCGGAAGCCAATTTGGCGCGGGCGGAGGGCAGTCTTGCCAGGCAGCGCGCCGAGGAGTTGGAGGGGTGGCTCAACGCTCTGCAGGCCCGTGTGGAGAGGGCCGAGGCTTCGACACGCTCGGAGGCTGAGCGGACACGCAAACAGCTTGTGGATTCATACCATGAGCTGGGCGCGCGGACCGCTGACTTCGAAGTGCCGGACCGAGAGCCCGGACTTCGCTGCTTCGAGTGGATACAGGAGGAGCTGCTGGCGCTCCCCACTATTGTGGAGGGGTTTATGTCCTATGCCTCCCTGGTCACCTGCGAGGGGGCGATGAACGCGCTATCTCGCGAAGGGTGCCGGCACTATGAGGTCTTCGACCAAGCTGATGAGGATTTCGAGCGCGATATTTTTACAAGGTCGAGGACCCTTTGGTGAAGGAATCCGCGAGAGCCCTCTACGACCGGATGTGGGGCCCCCACGGTCGGGAGGTGGTCAGGGAGCGGGCTGAGACGGCGAGGGGTCAGGTAATGTTTGGCTTTTGTTTGGTGCTTGTTGAATGTGGGTTAAATGTGGGTTTGCTGAATCTGTGTGCTGTGTCTCAGGCGGCGCGTGGCGAGAGGGTGGATGACTTCGGGGCTTTGAACAGCGCGCAGCCTGACCCGGAGGCGGACCCGATGGTGGCTGCATCCGAGACCGCCCTGGAGCTGCCCCCGAGAACCGTCGAAGGTGTTCCCGATGCATCCGCAACCACTGCGGCCGGCGGAGGCCCGTCGCCAACTGCCGCGCCGAGGGCTGAGGATCCTGTGGAGATGGCGGCGGAGCCGGCAGCGGAGGATCCCGCGACGGCTGGGTCTTCGCAGGTGGCTTAGTGGGTGTGGGTAGTTAGGGAATTTTGGATATGTTGCTGAACCTTGGTTGCTGCGCAGGTTCAAGATTTTGGGCCTGCGCACGCAACCGCTACTACTAATTTTTTGGTGGCTTCGACCGTGGATGATGGGAATAAATCGGATGATTCTGCATCTAAGTTTTCCGATTTTGGTGACTCTGGGGGTTCGGTTGAGTGGACCGAAGAGTCGTCGGATGAGGACTTGGACTATTTTGCGGCCTTGGATGTGGCAGCGGCGGAGGCTTCGCCGCATGCTGCGGATGCTGAAGTTGTGCCTGGTTCGAGTGTTGGGCGTAGGCGGCGAAGGGCGGTCGCGAAGCGTAGAGTGAATGAGGTGGACGGTGGTCAGCTTCGTGTGAGTAGGGCTGGCAGGCAGGAACTGTTGTCCTTGCCGACCGCTGTGAGTGCAGGTGAGGGGGAGCTGCGAAGTCTTTTTGCGGGTGAGGAGCTGAGGATAATGTTGTTTAACTATAGGGAGATGGGAATTATTCCGAAGGTTGAGCCGATGTAAAGTGTGATGCCCTCGCTTGTACATATGTAATGGCTTGTATGATGGGGTTGTGTGCCTTCGCACATTCGGCTATGCGCACGAAGGCGTTACGTACTGGGTCTGGTGTGTTTGTTATGTTGGTCTGGTGCGCGTGCAGTCGGTCTTTTTGCGGACAGTTTAGGTGTAGTCGTTTTCACACCTGCTAAGCTTCGTCCAGCTGCACCCGTAGGCGATTGTTGCACGGGTAGTTCTCGCGGAAGACCTCGATTTTTCGTATTTGTAGTGCTAATCCGGCGGCACCCTTGAGCGACTTCTGCGCGGATAGCCTTCGCGGAAGACTTCGATTTTTCGCACTTGTTGAGCTAGTCCGGCTGCACCCTTAGGCGACTTCTGCGCGGATAGTCTTCGTGGAAGACTTCGGTGTTTCGCACTTGTTGTGCTAATCCGGCTGCACCCTTAGGCGACTTCTGCGCGGATAGTCTTCGTGGAAGACTTCGATTTTTCACACTTGTTTTGCTAGTCCGGCTGCACCCTTAGGTGACTTCTGCGCGGATAGTCTTCGTGGAAGACTTTGGTGTTTCGCACTTGTTGTGCTAGTCCGGCTGCACCCTTAGGCGACTTCTGCGCGGATAGTCTTCGTGGAAGACTTCGGTGTTTCGCACTTGTTTTGCTAATCCGGCTGCACCCTTAGGCGACTTCTGCGCAGATAGTCTTCGTGGAAGACTTCGATTTTTCGCACTTGTTGTGCTAGTCCGGCTGCACCCTTAGGCGACTTCTGCGCGGAGTTGTCGCACGCGAGGGCGGCTGCCGCTGGGCCTCGCGGTGACTTTGTATTGGTCGAATGTCGAAGACCGTCGGTGCGGTCTTTTTTCGACGTGGATTTTGCGGGGGATTTTTCTCTTGTATATTACATGACTCCGCCTCATTAAAAACCTCACCCCCAGGGAGGAAAAGAGTGCGGGCCAGAACAAAATTGTTTTTGCAAATTACAAGGGCGAGCTGGCCCTGATGAGTCAAACAAAAAACTTGCGAAGATTATCAATGTTCCAGGAATGCTCTAAGTCTTCGCCGTTTGGCGTTGCGAGCCTGTATGCACTGGGGGAGGCCTTCGACTTGACAATGTAAGGGCCTTCCCACATGGGCTCTAGCTTGCCTCTGGACTCTGTTCGAGCTGTCCGGACGAGTATGAGGTCCCCTTCGCTAAATTCCCTTGGGATGACTGCCTAGTCGCGCCATGCTTTTGTCTGGGCTTGGTATTTGTCCAGAGCCTGTAGGGCGAAGACGCGGTCTCCGTCGATGAGATCCTTCGAAGTCGGCTCGTCTACGTCTAGGACGGCCGACGCGGCTGTCCGAGGCGACCCATGCTTTATTTTTTGCGGAGTCATGGCCTCCGATCCGTATAATAGGCGGAAGGGGGTAAACCCAGTCGCCCTACACTCAGTTGTATTCAGTGCCCAGACCACTTCGGGTAACAGGTCGGGCCACTTGCCTTTTTTGTCGTAGAGGAGCATTTTCTTGACAGTTGTGAAAATTTTGCCGTTGGCGCGCTCCACGACTCCGTTGGACTGGGGGTGGTACACGGAGGCGAAGGCAAGCTTGGTGCCGATGGAGAAGCAGAAGTCTTTGAAATCTTGGTTGTCGAACTGCTTGCCGTTGTTGATCGTGAGTTCGGATGGTACTCCAAAGCGGCAAACAATATTTTGCCAGAAGAATTTTTGGGCCGTCTTTGATGTGATGGTGGATACTGCCCTCGCTTCAATCCATTTGGTGAAGTATTCAACGGCTACAAAGGTGAACTTGAGGTTCCCCTGAGCCGTGGGCAGGGGCCCGACAATGTCTAGGCCCCAGCGCTGAAGGGGCCACGTGTGGGCAATCAGCTTCGTGAACTGCGAGGGGCGTCCCGAGCGTGGGGAAAATTTCTGACAGGCCTCGCAGGATCTGACAACCCGATTTGCGGCGCAGATAATGGCGGGCCAGTAGAAACCTTGGCGTATCACCTTTGCCGCTAGGGCCCTGGGGCCTGCGTGGGAGCCACAGGTCCCCTTGTGGACTTCGCGCAGGATTTGAACGCCTTCGGTCTCGGTGACGCAATTAAGCATCGGCTGACTGACCCCCTTTTTGTAAAGTTGGCCCTCGATCAGTGCGAAGTCCCGGCTTCGGTGGTGGAGGCGCTTGGCCTCGTTGCTGTCGATTGGGTGGTAGTACCCCTGTAGGTACAGGTTTATTGGTGCCCTCCAGTCTTCGGTCATGATAAGGTTGATCATGCGGTGGCCCTCGCTGTCGTTGGTTATTTGGAGCCCTTCAGGGCTGCGGACGGCTGGCGTGCCGATGACGTGATAGAACACGTCGGAGGGTAGGGCTTCACCCCTGGCGGCTGCCTTGGCCAATGCGTCAGCTTCTTCATTCTTGGCCCGGTCCATATGCTGCAATGTGAATCCCTTGAATTGTCTCTCGAGACTTCGGATGGCCGCGAGGTACTGCATAAGTGCAGGGTCCTTTGCTGCATAGTCTTTCTCGACTTGGCCGGCGACTACCTTGGAGTCTGTTCGGACTATGCAGGTGGTGACACCGAGGGCTCTTAGTTTGCGGAGGCCGAGGATGACAGCTTCGTATTCTGCTATGTTGTTTGCGCATCTGTCAGATTCCAGAGCGAAGCTTAAGCGTGCCGCGTATCTGTGCCTAACCCCGGCGGGTGAGGTGATGACTGCAGCAGCGCCTGCCCCCGCATGGCACCAAGCGCCGTCGCAGTGGATTGTCCAAACCTTCTCTGTGGACGGATCCGGCTGTGTTATTGGCCCGGTCCAGTCGACGATGAAGTCTGCTAGAACTTGTGACTTGATCGCTGTCCTGGGCTCGAAAGTGATGTGGTAGCCGGAGAGTTCGGCCGCCCATTTGGCGATCCATACCGATGCCTCCGGGTTTCTGAATAATTCGCCGAGTCCCCTATCTGAGGTGACGCGGACCTTGAATGCTTCAAAGTAGTGGCGCAATTTGCGCGAAGACATAACAACTGCATATGCAATCTTTTCGAGTTCCGTCATGTTACATTTTGACGGTGTGAGCACTTCGGAGACATAATAAACTGGGCACTGCCTGATCACGCCCTCTACTGTCTGCTCCTGAACCAGTGCCGCGCTGACCGCGTGCGGCGAAGCCGCAACGTAAAGCAACAGTGGTAGCGAAGAGTCGGGGCTCGTAAGAACGGCCAACTCCATCAGGTACTGTTTTAGTGAGGCGAAGGCCGCCGCCTGCTCTGGTCCCCAAGCAAAGTCTTTTGCGCCGTGGAGTGTTTTGAGGAAGGGAAGACTTCGCTCAGCAGATTTGGAAATGAATCTGTTGAGGGCGGCCAGTCTGCCCGTTAGACGCTGGACCTCTCTGGCTGACTGCGGGGGCGTCATGTTGATAATGGCCTGGATTTTGGTTGGGTTGGCCTCGATGCCGCGGTGTGATACCAGATAACCCAATATTTTCCCCTGGCGAACGCCGAAGACGCACTTACCGGGGTTCAGGCGAAGTCGTGCGTCCCGCATGTTCGCGAATGTCTCGGCGAGGTCTGCGAGATGGTCCTCTTTGTTCCTGCTGGCGACGACGATGTCATCCACGTATGTGAATACGTTTCTGCCGACTTGCCCTTCGAGCACTGTTTTAGTGAGCCGGGAGAAGGTGGACCCGGCGTTCTTGAGTCCCTCCGGCATTCTGATAAAGCAATATGTGCCGAAGGGTGTTATGAAGCTGGTGCTGGCCTTGTCCTCCTCCTTCATGTATATTTGATGATAACCGGAGAAGCAGTCGAGGAGTGACATGACCTCGCACCCAGCCGCGCTATCGACTATTTTGTCGATCCGGGGCAACGGGAAGTTGTCCTTTGGGCAGGCCTTGTTGAGACTGGTGAAGTCTATGCACATTCGCCACTTGTCGCTCTTTTTCTGCACCATTACCACGTTGGAGAGCCACGTGGGGTAAGCCACTGGCTCGATAAATTTGGCTTCCAGGAGGCGGTGTACCTCTGCCTTGGCGGCCTCTGTCTTCTCGTCGGACATTTTGCGAAGCCGCTGTTTTTTCGGTCTCACCGAGGGGTCGATTCCCAAGCTATGCTCAATTATGGATCGGCTGACCCCGACTAGGTCGAGGGCTGGCCAAGCGAAGACGTCCTTGTTCTTAGACAAGCAGCACAGGAGTTTTTCCTCGTCATGCGAAGTGAGGTCTTCGCTGATCGTGACTGTTTGCTTGGGCGTGGCCTGGTCGAGGGGAACAGTCTTGGTCCCGTCGTTGCTTTGCAGCTACGCCTTGTGTTGTTTTTCAGTTGGGCTGGCGGGCGCTGGGACCTCGCGCTGGGCCGTGAGGCAGTGGACATTTCTTTGCCCGGGGACGAAGTCCCGCTCTATATTGCGCGCAGTCTGCTGATTGCCGTAGATCGAGATGGCGCCTAATGGACCTGGTATCTTCATGCACAGGTACAATCCATGAATGGCTGCCTCAAACTTGTTGATGGAGCCTCGGCCCATGATGGCGTTGTACGGATACACCATGTCGACGATGTCAAAGGTTATTTGCTCACTTCGGGCATTGGGCGCTACACCGAAGGAGAGAGGCAACTCTATTTTGCCGATAGGAAAAGTGCCCTTACCGCCGAAGCCATACAACGGATTGTCCGAAGGCTTGAGCAAGCTATGGCTTATGCCCATGCGGTCGAAGGCATGGAGGAAAATGATGTCTGCCTGACTGCCATTATCGACGAGGACTTTGTGCAGGTCCCAGCCTGCCACGCCGCAGTTGATGACCATGGCGTCGATATGGGGGGCGCTGCGCAGGTCGACGTCTCGGGCGTCGAAAGTTAGCGGTACATGGGACCACTTCGTCTGCACGACTAGACCGGTGATGGCGACGTGGTTGATGCTGCGGTAGTGGTCCCACTTCTGTCGCTTAGTGTCGAAGTCAACACTGGACCCCCCAGTGATCATATGAATGACTCCGCGATACGGCTGATCGGCGAAGTCTTCTTGCTTGGGGGCGTGGGGGTGGGGGATGTTTTGTTGTTGCTGGTGTGGAGGTGTTGACGCCTTTTTGGAGCGCCAAACACTCAACAAGAACCGTGGCGGTGCCCTCTGCACAGGGGCGGACGGTCCACGCGCAGGGACCGGACGGTCCGCGGCCTGGTGCGAGGCGCGGTGGTGCTCTCTGCGCAAGGGCGGACTGTCCACGGCCTGGGGCCGGACGGTCCGCGGCCTGGTGCGCGGCTAGGGCTCCTGCCTGACGGCCGGACGGTCCACGCGTACGCAGGGACGGCGGAAGATCGCCGACGGCGCCTGGATCTCGCTCCCAGGAGGGACCCCGTCGGGGAGTAGAGATCCTAGGTGGTGTCTAGGCTCGGGCTGGCCGACCTAGACTCCTCTAATCGACGTAGAGCCGAAGAGAGACGAAGAATTTGGGGATTGGATAGCTAAACCTAAACTAGACTAGAACTACTCCTAAGATAAAATGCGAAATAGAAGTTGTATTGATTCGATTGTTGATCCTTACAAATCGGCCGTATACCTCTCTATTTATAGAGGAGGGGGGCTGGACCCTTTACAAACTAATTCCCGAGCTTATCCCGCGATTTTAGCTAACAACCGTAGCACAAAACTTGGAACCCTAATCCGCTCTGCGCACGCGCGGACCATCCGGCCCACAGGCGCGGACCGTCCGGCCTCAGGGCTGGACCGTCCGCGCGCTCATTTTTGGTTCGAACATATGCCCCCCTGCCTTTTGGTGGAGCTGGGCGAACCAAAAGCAACTAACTCGATGTGATCACATCGGTTTTCTTAGGCATCTTGCCACATACTAGGATGGTACTGTTTGAGGAAACGCCCATTCAAAGCCTTAGGTAAATCCTTGCCTTGTAATGTTTGTAGTAAATAAGCGTTACCAGACATCACCTGCTTCACTTTATAAGGACCCTCCCAGCTTGGCGACCATTTCCCGAACTTTCGGTCTTTATTCCTTAGAGGTAGAATGGTCTTCCACACCAAGTCTCCTACTTGGAATGATTTTGCTTTGACCTTCTTGTTGTAGGCCCTGGCTACCATGATCTTGTCCTTTTCTATTGCTCCCAAAGCTATCATCCTCTTGTCGGTCACCTCATCAATATTATCCATCATTGAATTATAATAATCAGTAGCAGTTAGGTCGTTTTGTCTGGCAAACCTGACAGCATTCAGACTTATTTCCACGGGTAACACTGCTTCCTGCCCATAGACAAGCTCAAAAGGAGATACTTTAGTAGCACCATGTTTAGATATTCTATGAGCCCATAAAGCTTCAGACAAAATCTTATGCCAATGTTTAGGATTATCAGATACCTTCTTCTTTATCAAATTAATCAACATCCTATTACTAGACTCAGCCTGTCCATTGGCCTGAGCATAATATGGAGACGAATTAAGCAGCTTAATTCTGTATAATTCAGCAAATTCACGTACCTCCTTTGACATAAAAGAAGTACCTTGATCTGTAGTCAAGGTCTGGGGAATGCCGAATCTATGAATAATATGCTCAGTTATGAACTCAATTACCTCCTTGTGCGTCATGTTCTTTAGAGCAACGGCTTCAGTCCATTTGGTGAAATAGTCAGTGGCAACTAACACAAACCGATGCCCTTTTGATGATGAAGGATGAATTTCTCCAATAAAGTCTAATCCCCATCCTCTGAATGGCCAAGGCTTGATGATAGGATGTAATTCGGCTGCAGGGACCAACTGTAGGTCGCCGAATTTTTGACACACTTGGCACCCCTTGTAGTACTTGAAACAATCAGCTGTCATACTAGGCCAATAAAAACCAGACCTTCGCAACAACCACTTCATCTTTGGAGCTGATTGATGGGTACCACAAATTCCTTCATGTACTTCAGCCATAGCTAATATAGCATCATCTGGGCCCAAGCACTTAAGCAGGACATCATTAACCGTTCGGCGGTAAAGTTCATCACTCATCAAAACATACTTGAAAGCTGTTCGCCGAATGTTCTTATCTGTCCTGATATTGGGATTTTGCAAATAATTAAGTATAGGTGTCCTCCAATCACTTGCATCGGCTTCATTGTCAGCCGAATCGATTAAGAGAACATTTCTGGTAACCTCGGACAGTCCGGCGTCATCACGCGGACGGTCCGCGACCTGGGAATTTGGCTCTGCACTGGTTATCAGATTTTCAGTTTTGTGAAATTTCCCTCTCTTTATCCGATAACCTGATGCATCTTGTGCCAAATCGTTAGCTCTATGATTCTCAACTCTAAAGATATGCCGAATACTGAATTCGTCAAAAGAATGGATTATGCTCCAACATTTCTCAAGATAACTATTTAGAGTACCATCAAGACATTGATATTCTTCTAACACTTGTTGGACAACCAGCTGAGAATCACCAAATACCTTCACATGTTTTACTCCCATACTATTTAAAAGTTCTAAACCGAATAGGAGGGCCTCATATTCAGCTTAATTATTAGTGCAATAAGTTTTCAATCGGCTAGAGAAGTCAAAGGAGACATTACTTGGTGAAACAAGCACAATGCCAATTCCTTGCCCTTCATTGCAAACCGATCCATCAAAATATAAAGTCCAAGGAGTAACAGTGAGGTATGACATGTCTAGTTCATGAATATCATTAACCCAATGTTCTACAATAAAATCCGCTACGACTTGGCCTTTCATAGATTTCAATGGTTCATAGGCCAAGTCATATTCTATGAGTGCATAAGCCCACTTACCAATTCTACCACTCATAATTGGGTTATGCAACATGTATTTGATTACATCGGCTTGACCAGAAACAGTGCAATGACTAGACAGTAAATAACATCTACATTTGGTGCATGCATAAAACAAGCATAAGCATAGCTTTTCAATAAAAGTGTACCTTGTTTCAGCATCCACCAACCTTCGGCTTAGATATGTCACCACATGCTCCTTCCCCTCAGTTTCTTGTGTCAGAACAGCCCCAATAACCTTGTCTTCAGCTGCAATGTATAATCTGAATGGTGCTCCTACTTGTGGTGCTTTTAACACGGGAGCCGAAGACAAGTACTTTTTAATGAGATCAAATGCTTCCTGCTGCTCTGCCCCCCAAGTGAATTCAGCATCATTCTTAAGCCGAAGGATAGGGGTGAAGGCATCAATCTTCCCGGCTAGGTTAGAAATAAACCTTCGTAAATAATTCACCTTGCCGAGAAACCTCTGCACTTCGACCTTACAAGTCGGAGGCCCCACATTCCGAATAGACTTGATTCGGTCAGGATCTATTTCTATACCATGTTCATGGATGACAAATCCTAAAAACTTACCAGCCGACACTCCAAAAGCACATTTACGTGGGTTCATTTTTAAACCATACCGACGCATTTTATCAAAGGCTTTGCGCAAATCAGCTATATGAGAACTAAACTTAGCCGATTTGACTACAATATCATCAATGTAGACTTCCACAGTGTTTCCTAACAACTCATGGAAGATCAGATTCATAGCCCTCTGATAAGTGGCACCAGCATTTTTAAGACCGAATGTCATGACAACCCATTCAAATAAACCAATGAAGCCTGGACATATAAAGGCCGTTTTAGACGCATCTTCTTCGGCCATGAAAATCTGATTATATCCGGCATTACCATCAAGGAAGCTAATAATTCTATTTCCTGATGCATTATTGATTAATGTGTCGGCTATGGGCATGGGATATTCATCTTTAGGAGTTGCTTTATTTAAATTACGAAAATCAATGCATACTCTAAGTTTACCTGACTCCTTCTTCTCCACCGGCACAATATTGGAGACCCACTCTGCGTATCTGCAAGGTCTAATAAAATTAGCTTCTAGCAGCCGGTGGATTTCGTCCTTGATTCGTGGGAGAAGATCTGGATGAAACGTTCTAGCTTTCTGCTTGAAAGGTCTGAAACCAGACTTAATGGGCAGCCGATGTTCGACAATCTCTCGGCTTAGTCCAGGCATTTCAGTGTAATTCCAAGCAAAACAATCTGAATATTCCTTCAATAGACCGATCATCTCATTTCTAGAATCGGTCTCCAGGGTCTTGTTTACAAAAGTCGGCCTTGGAGTTTTACCATTTCCTATGTCAATCTCCTCCAAAGGATCAGCCGATGTAAACCCCTGTCCTAGTTTATCAAGATCTCTGAATTCCTCTATCATGTCCCCCACAGAGGAATCAGACGATCTTTGTGTGATGGCGGACTTTCCGGTCTCGGGGACCGGATCATCCGTAATACTATCTTTTCGTTGTGGTAGATGTTCGGTCCTAAAGTCCGAACTGTTCTGTGAAAGACCAGACCATCCGACTTTGAGGGCCGAATTGTCCGTGATCAAAGACTCATGAACTTTGTGTGTATTCATTATTTAAACTCTATTTAGGATTTAGCCGATTCTCCATCGGCTCTAGCATTACAGGAATGAAACCTTTCTTATCTATACTTATGAACTGATAATCAGAAAAATCTACCCCTGTGAGACATGTAGCAGTCTCATAAGTCCAGAGTACAGGGGCACCAGCCACAGCGATGCAGGCCGATACATCAGCATGTACTTGTTCTACTTCATCGCCTACCCATTGTATTAGCATTTGATGTAATGTAGAAGGTATACATTGATTGGCATGAATCCAATCTCTGCCTAGAATTAAACTGTAATTCCCTTCTACATCAGCGACGAAGAATGCAGCAGCAAGGGTCTTAGTCCCGATGGTTAATTCAACGGACGTGACTCCCCTGGCTTTAATCGAACTATCCCCAACACCGCTGAGGGTCATGTTGGTTTTGACAAGTTCGTCATCTTGTTTACCTAATTTTCTGTTTAATGAATAAGGCATTAGATTTACAGCCGCCCCTCCATCCACCAACATCTTAGCAATCGGTATTCCATCAATGTGACCGCGCACGAAGAGCGGCTTTAAATGATTTACCGATTCCTTTGGTTTAGTAAAGGCGGCTTCTTTAGGACCAAAATCAAACTGGGCAGCAACAGGTTCATCGTCGCCAATGATAGTGCAATCGGAAGGAAATGTAATGATATTTACATCCATACCTGGGCGTTCTGGAGAAGCCTCGTAGTCGACCAGGTCTTCTCCTAGCAGGTCGTCCTCTTCCATTGATGTTGTCGTGTTGTTGGAGGCTTCCTGATGAACGGCGGACGGTCCGCACGCGGGGGCCGAACGGTCCGCGCCTGGTGCAGGTTGTCCAGAGCCTTCCTGGTGAACGGCGGACGGTCCGCAAGCGGGGGCCGGACGGTCCGCGCCTGGTGCAGGTTGACTTTCTATTTCTGTGGCCGTTTGTTTTTTCTCAACGGCCTTTGGTCTCCATTTCTTTTGTGGTGGCGGGTATAGTGGATGTGTGTCATTAAATGTCTTTTCCGCCTCCTTCTCCTGGCTCTCCTTTGCTCTTAGGCGCTGTAATTTTCTCTTTTGGGATCGTGTCAATCCCGCTGGGCACCATCGAGGCATGGAGTATTTTGGATCGGCTGTTTTGATGGTAGCCGTATCCTTTTCGGTTGTGTTGGCCGATTCGCCGAAAATCATCGGCCCTTTATTGTCTCCCTGTATGACAACATCTGCAGTGCCTATTTTGATGATGTCCTTTTTTGTTCTTTGAGTTGCTACAGGCATATGCCCCCCTGCCGGATTGGTCGACCTAGGAGGCCGAGTAGTCCGGCAACTTTGTTGGGCCTGTGCCTGGTGACCGGATTCAGCAGTGCTCAATCGGTCTTGCACTGGCGGTGCCAACCTATCAAAAACGGACGTTTGGGGTGCCCCCCAGGCGGGGTACTGTGGCATCCCAAATGGATATGGTGGCATGCCCCACATTTGATTTGGGACATATGGTGGAGGTAAGTATGTGTATGGATATGGCATAGATGGATAAGGAGGTGGAGGGGTCCATGTCGGCATGTTAGGTCTCAATTGTACAATAGGACCTTTCATTTCTTCCGATTGGTGATGTGGTCCAATCGGCCTGACCTGACGTTGCTCATGAATGGGTGAGCGGGGTCGCTTCGGTGGCCGGTCACTGGGGCCAGCCTTCTTTTCCACATATTTAGACAACAATTAATCGAAAGTCGGGCCAGGCTTGATCAGCCGACCAGCTGCTTTAAATGTATTTGTTTTCCACGTACCTATCTCTGGTCGTCGTGGTTTGAAGGTACGTGGTCGCTGCGAGTCCTGAGCATGGCCGGACCGTCCGCCTGAGCTCTCCGGACTGTCCGGTGGGATCCCGGACCGTCCGCTCCTACGTGCCGGACCGTCCGGGATACGCAGCACGGGTTCCTGTATCTGTCTCCCTGTCTGCGCTTGCCCCCCAGTACTGGAGGTTGTGATGGTCACCTTTAGGGTCTCCCCTCCATCGGGAGTCTTTTCGGCTACCACTTTCCTGCAAGAAACTTTATGATCCTCATCGGCCTTTTTAGAATTGCCGATGATTGCCTCTTTGCCTTTGCCTTTATCGGCCGTGTTTGGCCGAACCAGGACTTTCTTGCCCTCGAAGTCGATCACGTTCATTGGAAATGGCTCTGTATCCACCTGCATTTCCTGAAATTTCAATCGTCCCTCATTAATGGCCGATTGAATCTGTCGTCGGAATACATTACAATCATTAGTGGCATGAGAAAATGAGTTATGCCACTTGCAGTATGCACGACGTTTTAGCTCGTCAGCGGATGGAACAGTGTGATTTATTTTAATATTGCCATTTTTGAGTAGTTCGTCAAATATTTTATCACATTTACCAACATTAAACGTAAACTTAACCTCCTCTTGTCGTTTCTTTTGAACCGGCTGCAAGGAGGAACAAGCCGAAGATTTGGCCTGTTTTGGCCAAACCATTTCAGCAGCATACACTTCTGTTGGTTCGTCATCTGAGCTACTTTGGTCGTATTCTACTATATGTACGTTGTGACGCATTGTCTTAGCAGTTTCTTTGCTCCGGCTTTCGCAAGCCAAAGCCCTCTGGTGTAACTGTGCTAGTGTAAAAAATTGGATGCCTTCTAATCTCTCTTTTAAATAATATCGTAGACCGTTAAAGGCTAATCCTACTAGCTGTTTCTCTGCTAAATGAATTTGAAAGCATCGGTTTCTTGTATCTCGGAATCTCCGAATGTAATCATTAACCGATTCATCTTTTGTCTGTCGCAACGACGCTAAATCTACCAAATCCAATTCATAGTCACCGGAGAAAAAATGATCATGAAATTTTTGTTCTAAATCCCCCCATGATGAAATGGAATTAGGAGGTAAAGTGGCGTACCATGCAAACGCAGTTCCTGTTAAAGATAATGAAAACAAACGTACGCGAAATGCCTCTGTGTCGGCCAACTCTCCTAATTGTGCTAAAAATTGGCCTATGTGTTCACATGTGTTCTTTCCTTGATCACCCGAAAATTTTGTGAATTCGGGTATCCTGGTTCCCTGTGGGTATGGGTAGTGATCAAATCGGCTGTCATAAGGTTT
This sequence comes from Zea luxurians, assembly GCA_029449295.1. Classification (NCBI taxonomy): domain Eukaryota; kingdom Viridiplantae; phylum Streptophyta; class Magnoliopsida; order Poales; family Poaceae; genus Zea; species Zea luxurians. The sequence continues at coordinate 29,793,341 of JAOPSE010000001.1, read as the reverse complement.
CCGATATGATTGCCCCCCAGGGACCATACTTACTCCGAGCTTATCTCGGAACGCCCCGGCTATTTCTTCCCTCACTATATCAATGGCAGCCGGTGCAAGACCACCGGCTCTCTGGTCAAACATAGGTAGGGTTGGCTGGACATTAGCATGTTGTCTTTCCCCCCATTGGTTTGAGTTACGTGGTGCGTTTTCATTCGCCCTATATGTGTCATAGGTTTGATCGTTTCTTTCCGGCCTTTTAGGTGGGGCCGGAAAGCTTTCCTGGGCTTTGGATCCTGAATTAATGGGCTGGTGCATCGCGTAGTGTGATGGGAAGTGTTGCTGGGACGGGCGAGGATTCATGTAATAATCCTCTTCAAAAGACTCATGCGCGGACTGTCCGGATACGTACCCGGACCGTCCGTGATTATATGCGGACCGTCCGTCATTGTATGCGGACCGTCCGACTGGGTAATTTGGGTTCTGTGTCATATGTGGTGGCTCGGGCGCATATCTAGGTAACTCATTAAAAATAGGCCCAACTGCTGTTGGCCCGGACGGTCCGCGCTCACGTGCGGACGGTCCGGGCATGTGCAGATCGGCTGGTTTGCTGCCGATTTGCGGTTGCTTAGGGTACGTGTCCATCGGCATCCCATAAAGGGTTTGTGACTGGTCGTGACAACCTGTAGCCGATGTGTTACGCGCGTTATTTCCTAACTCAACCTCGTGCGAAGGAAAATTTGCGGTACTAGATTTATCGAATGCACGTACTAGTCTCTTAAGATCGCTTTGCATACCCCCTATGATGTTCTGCATTTGTTCACGCTGATCTTCTACATAATTTATAAGAGATTGCAGATCGTTGGTATTACTTACATTGGGGATATCTGGCGTGGGTTGGAGCGAAGCCGGATCCGTCGCCCGATGTCGGACGACCTTGTTGTTCCTGTCCACTTTGAAGTTGGCCAAGAACTTTGCTTTCGCCTCCTGGATCATCCGCTCCTTGTGCTCCTCAAACTGGAGCTGCTCGTCAGCCGGCAAGGTTTCCCAAGTCGGCTCTATGATGTTGCTTAGAGAAATATCAGAGCTATCCTTTGAACCGACCATTGAGGGCCGATCTGATGAGCTTAGATGTGTTTTCCCTAGCGGAGTCGCCAAAAAGTATGTTGACGCCTTTTTGGAGCGCCAAACACTCAACAAGAACCGTGGCGGTGCCCTCTGCACAGGGGCGGACGGTCCGCGCGCAGGGACCGGACGGTCCGCGGCCTGGTGCGAGGCGCGGTGGTGCTCTCTGCGCAAGGGCGGACTGTCCGCGGCCTAGGGCCGGACGGTCCGCGGCCTGGTGCGCGGCTAGGGCTCCTGATTGACGGCCGGACGGTCCGCGCCCTGGGGCTGGACGGTCCGCGCGTACGCAGGGACGGCGGAAGATCGCCGACGGCGCCTGGATCTCGCTCCCGGGAGGGACCCCATCGGGGAGTAGAGATCCTAGGTGGTGTCTAGGCTCGGGCTGGCCGACCTAGACTCCTCTAATCGACGTAGAGCCGAAGAGAGACGAAGAATTTGGGGATTGGATAGCTAAACCTAAACTAGACTAGAACTACTCCTAAGATAAAATGCGAAATAGAAGTTGTATTGATTCGATTGTTGATCCTTACAAATCGGCCGTATACCTCTCTATTTATAGAGGAGGGGGGCTGGACCCTTTACAAACTAATTCCCGAGCTTATCCCGTGATTTTAGCTAACAACCGTAGCACAAAACTCGGAACCCTCATCCGCTCTGCGCACGCGCGGACCGTCCGGCCTCAGGGCCGGACCGTCCGCGCGCTCATTTTTGGTTCGAACAGGAGGTGGGGTGGGGGAGGTACGATTTGTACTTCCTGATGGTGTTGGTAAGCGTGGTGCGGTGGATGCGGGGCGGGGGCGTGGATGTATGGTGGAGGGTGTTGCTGATAAGTGTGCGCGACGACTCTTGGGTTGTCGGCCGGTTGCGCCCGTGCCATCCTGTCTATGGTGGCCTTCGTCTCTGGGCAGTCTTTGGTTTGGTGGGCGCAGTCTTCGCCGTGGAAGAGACAGTAGAATCGGCGCGGCGGCTGCGCGCGTCCCCGGCCCCTACCGCGAGTTCCACTTCCGCGACCCTGGGGGGATATTCCTGGCGGCGAGGGGCATCACCAGCGGGGTGCTGGTTGGCAATGTTGTGCACCTGCTGCTGATTACGGCCGTCTCGACCGGAGTCTGGCTGCGGAGTCCTCGTCCACGTGCGGCTAGACTGTGGAGCATCTTTGGGTTTCCTCTAAGACTCAACCTTGCGCTGGTGGAGCTCTTCGGATTTGGCATATTTTTCAAATAGCTGATATAATTCCTAGAGGTTCTTGGGCGGGTCCCTGATGCAGTGGCTGTAAATGACGCCGGCGCGAAGGCCACTGATGGCGTAGTGAATGGCGATCTGGTCATCAACTGAGGGCAGCTGTGACTTGAGTGTTAGAAACTTGCGGTAATACTCCCGCAGAGTCTCTTTTTCCAGCTGCTTGCAGAGTGAGAGTTCGGCCAAGGCGTCGATGTCTGGGCGGTACCCTTGGAAGTTGAGCAGGAATTTGTCCCTTAGGCTTCTCCAGGAGTCAATGGACAGCGGGGGCAACCTGGTGAACCAGGTGAGAGCTGGGCCTTCGAGGGCGATGATGAAAGACTTGGCCATTGTGGCGTCGTCCCCTCCGGAAGATGCAACGGCGACCTGATAACTCATGATGTACTGTGCTGGGTCCGTGCTGCCGTTGTACTTGGGATAGGTCCCTGCCCGGAAGTTGGCAGGCCAGGGTGTCACTTGCAGATGTGGCGCCAGGGGACTTCGCTCGTCGAGGTAGTTGACCCCTTGAAATGGTGCGGCGTGTGGGAAGGCGTAGTCGCGCTGGGGAAGTGCGGGTCTTCCACTTGCGCACGCTGTTGCAGGGGTGGCCCGTGCTGTAGGCCGAGGTGGACTTCGCGTATGTCTTCCACTTGTGCGCGCTGTTGCAGGGGTGGCCCGTGCTGCAAGCCGAGGTGGCCTTCGCGCTGCATCAACGCGATCTCCCGCTCGAGGTCCTGGGCCTTCTGCTCTTCGTCGCGTATCATTTGCCGCACCTTGGCTAGTGCAGACACGCGCTGGCGCTTGGCCTCCAGTATCTCTTTTTGCCTCTGGAGATTGCGGTTCTTGAGGCGCAGGGCGCGCAGCTGTAGCTGTTCTTCCACTGAAACGCCGAGGACTTCACCGTCCTCGGTGAGGTCCGCGCCCTCCGGTGGGGCGAAGCCTGGGGGAGGTTGCGGTTGTCCTTCAAGGCCGCAGGTGCGGAGAGCGTCGTCTTCGCAGGTGCGGGGAACATCGTCTTCAGCAGCCTCTTGGTGGGTGGAGTGGGTGAGTGCGAGGGCCTTGCCCTTTTTTGCGGCCAGCAGCTGCCTTCGCAGCCTCGTCAGCCTTCGAGCTAGCTTTCTTGGGTGCCATGCGGGTGGTTTTTTCGTAGCACGAACGGTGGGCGCCAAATGTTGGAACTTGCTCACTGGCGCAAGTTGATCCAACGGGGGGGGGTGTAATAGCGCAAACAGGGTTTCAGCACATGATGGCAAAAGCTCTATTCATCCAGCCTCTCAAGGGCACTGTGCGGGGGTATTTATAGGTATCCGAGTGCCCAGCGCCCTGTGCTAAGGACGCATGTGCCCTCAGACACCTAGGTTATCCCCGGAATATTCCCATAAAGCAGGGTTACAGACCGTAATTACAGGGATGCCTTCACAAATTAGGCCTGTAATGCGCAGCGGCCACGCAGGGCCTGTTACAATGGGCCGTGTGGCCGTGGGCCTGCGTGCTGGACGAGGTCGCAAGATGGGACGACCTCGTCACAGGTCTTCGTCTGGTGACGTATGGGACGAAGGGTGAGCCTGCCCGTTGTCTTGTCTCCGTTGATCCAACAATTACGGCGAAGGCATCGAGCGAAGGGTGGCGTCTTCGCCTTCGCCCCAACAGTCATTGACCCCACCACTCACCCGTGCCCCCCCCGCACGCGTGCCCGCCTCCATGCGCACCACCACCGCCCACGCCCTCTTTGTAGCGCACCCACCGCCATTACCGCCAGCAACACCATCCCCCCTTCCCTTTGTCGCACTTGTTGCCTCGTGTCACCTGCTCCATCACCACCACTCCAAACCCTCACATGCCGCTCGCCTATAAACCCCCCACCAGCTCCCTCAGTTTCCATCTCAAAGCAAAACACACCTGATCAAATCCCGCTGCCAAATCGCAAGCAACTCCATTTTTCCACTCCCTCGCCCCTAAGATCACAATGCTTGGTGATTCTTGGGTTGAAGACTGTTGTACATGGTTCATAGTCTTCGGTTTCCTCCTCTGTATGATGGTAATACTCTTTGATAGAATCCTCCAGTGAGAAGAGCAAAGAGAAAAAAGGGTCAGTGAGAAGAGAAAAGAAGATAGTGAAGAGAAGATAAGAAGAAGGTTGTTCCAAAATCAACTCTATGTCAGTCATCTCTCTGCAGCCTCTTCAAGCAGCAACAGCAGAAGAAGGCCCCGTAACACCCTTGTTATGAGGTACTTCAAGGAGTTCAAATCCCCAAGATTCAAGAGTTCTACCCTCATTCTTTTTAAGTGGGGTAGTGTTCCAGTAAGGTTCCTGCTGTGGAGAAAAAAAGAAGAAGGCTTGTAGCAAGCTTGTGGAGGACCAGATCATCAAAGCATATAAGTTTCTAGATGAGAAGTGGTCACCCAAGTTTTGTTGATGAAGCACCAGAAGATCAATCAAGGAAGGAATCCATGAGGGAGTTTGCAAGAGAAAGGTTTGTGTGTTGGCATCGATGCTTCCACAATAAGCTAGCTGCCAAGCGAAAGCTGAAGCCTGAAGATGATCTTTGAGTAGCCAGAATCAGCATTTGCAATCGGCAACCAGATGCTCCTCGAAGGCCGGATTTTGTTGAAGTTCCATCTCCTCGAAGCGTCTGCAAAGTAAAGATATGTAGCTAAATAAAGCTATACCCATAACCCTTCTAAGCCAAATCTCGAGGACGAGATTCCTTTTAAGTGGGGTAGATTTGTAGCATCCCAAAAATTCAAATCTTGAAAATTTCTCAAACTCCCTCTAAAATCAAAATGAATTTCAAATTCGTTTCAAAATGTTTGTTTGCAAGTTGATATCAACAAATAAATTATAGTGGTCTATATTCTCTCCAAAATCCTCCTCATAATATCCTACAAATATTTCCCCAGTGATCACCCTTAAATTCTTTTCAGAAATACTGCCCAGATATTTCTCCAGTGATCCCCCTCAAATTCTTCCAGAAATACTACCCAGATATTTCCCCAGTGATCACCCTCGAATTCTTTCCAGAAATACCGCCCAGATATTTCCCGAGTAATCCCCTTCAAGTTCTTTCCAGAAATACTGTCCAAATATTCCACCGATATATCTCCAAGTATTTTCCTCTTGAGAAATACCTTCAGAATCATTTTTCAAGTCCCCATAAATATTTTCTTCATAACTTTCCTTATGCTCATACATATACGTATGCCTCCAGTGTCATACGATGAGCTCTACAAGCAAATCTCACTTATACAAGACAAATACATGCTAATCTCCCACTAATCCTCTCATCCTCCCACTAATCCTCTCATCCCTCCCCCTAATCCCCCACCATGGCTATAAATAGAGGGGCAAGGGCCTCCTCTCATCCCACCCCAAGCCATTTCATGGCAACTCTCTCCCCCCCCACACACCCACTCCATGTTCCACACAAGCACAAACTAGCACAAGGATCGTCCAGTCGTTCTTCGATCGTTTGTCCACCTGCTCTTAGTTTGTTCGTTCGTTCGTCCGATCGTTCATGGTCCGTTCGTCCGATCGTTTGATCGTTCATCCGTTTGTTCGTCCAAATAATCTTTGTTTAGCTGTTATGCTACCGAAATTTCGATCGTTCGATCGTTCATCGTTCATAGTTCCTATTCATCATTCATCGTTCGTTCATAGTCCCTATTCATCGTTCGTCCAGATAATCTGTGTCCTGCCGTTATGCTGCCGAAATTCCGGTCATTCGTTCGTTTGATCATTCGATCGTTCGTTCGTTCGTTCATAGTTCCTATTCATCGTTCATTGTTCGTTCATAGTTCCTATTCATCGTTCATTGTTCGTTCATAGTCCCTATTCATCGTTCTTCCAGATAATCTTTGTCCTGCCGTTATGCTGCCGAAATTCCGATCGTTCGTTCGTCCGATCATTCGATCGTTCGTCCGTTCGTTCATAGTTCCTATTCATCGTTCGTTCATCGTCACTATTCATCGTTCATCGTTCGTTCATACGGATTATTCACCATCACTATTCATCGTTACTATTCACCATTACTATTCAGCGACACTATTCACCATCGTTACTATTCACCGACACTATTTGGCATTGTTACTATTCATCGTCGTTAATATTCATTGATGATATCTATGGTAACTTTTTCGTCGTTACTATTCGTCGTTACTATTTATCGTTACTATTCATCGATCATCCGATCACCCCAAATTTCAACTACTCATCCATCATGCTGTCCAGTCCACCTAAGACCAGCCAGACCCATATTCCAGTCATACGAACTCCGGTGACTGAGATTTTCCTTCCAGTAGGGAACTTCCCATCTGGTCACCCATCCTAGGTTTCTCCAAGTTGAGCACGCTTAACTTTGAGATTCCTTCGAACCAGGCTTCCAAACTCCGATTCCAATAATTCTTGTTTTTAAATTCTTATCAAACTATTCCCTATCAACCATGTCATCCCTTAAGCATGGTTCATATTCCAGAAAACTTCCAAAAATACTCTTGTCCCATATTCTGCCTATAACTCTCCTGTTCATACTAAGTTAGATGATTCATTCGTCACTATTCTCATCAACAGTGAACTTCATTGTGCTACACCACATACACTCGGCTATAAATACAACCAGCTACCCTCTCCCTATCCACACACACTCAACACCCTCAGCCAAGGCAAACACCCCACCCACTCAGTTACTCCGCTCTACCGGCTACACGCATAGTGTCGCTTCGCCTCCAGTCCACCCTCCTGGTAAGCACCTCCGCTCCACCACCAGTAATATCACAACACCACATGACACAGATTCTACTCAAGACTCTACCCATCCATATATCGCTATTCTGACCACTATACTAAATATTTGTTGGTATACTTGTTGGTTTGTATGTTTGCTTGTTCATGTTGCATAGTTATCGGAGCGTTCGTGCCGTCTCGTGGAGGCCAGATCTGCAAGTCTACGCCAGGCGGTGGAGCCAGAAGCCAGTTCCACGAGCTCTTCTTCCCCCTTCGCCAGATAAGCACGACAAGCTCATTGGATCCCTTTGATGCATAAATTACCTATGATTTTTCAACCACAATCCTCAGCCTGTCATTTTTTGCATGATATGATTTTGAGACAAGTTATTATGGCCACCCAGCCGCTTGCCGCTATCAATCCTTGATATATTTGTTACAAATGATTTGAGAAAAGGTGTGAGTTTTCAAAAGAAAATGCTTTTCAAAATGTGTATGATGAAGGGTTTTCACCCTTATCACCTTTGAGTAGGGATGATCTGGGACTCCTTGGTTTAGGGGAGGGCCTAAGGTGAAGGCTCAGCTGGTTTAGACGTGAGCAGAAGGATTGTCCCCTCATATAAGGACCAGTTTGTCATCTTTCACTACCTGTACTCATGATAAGTACAACCACTCGAGACTGTGTGGGCCGTCACTCAATTTGAACTCGTACGGTCCAACCCCAGGGTTATGAAGGCTGGGGAGCACCAGGAGGATAAGGAGGGGGCATGTTTTGTCCGCTTTGGACATGGTGGTGGCCTGACTCCTTTCGGTATAACCGTTAAGGTTAGGACATGCGAGGGAAGAAAGAGATTCGATTTGGATCTCATTGGCCATGGGATCACAGAGCCGGACTAGTGGGTAAAGTGTACCCCTCTGCGCAGAGTTTGAAAACCTATTCGAATAGTCTGTGTCCACAGGAATGGACGAGTCTAGTGTGGTATGACAATTAGTGTTTTGTTTTCAGAGAAAGGGTGCGTTTGAGAAAAGTGGTTTTTAAAAGGTTCGGCGGTTGAGCCGTGAGCTATGGTGGACGGGAAGTCCAGTAGCTGTTTTTGAAAATGAAAACCAGTGGGAAACTGCTGAGATACCTGGATGGTTTAGTCCAGGGGATTTTGTTCTATACTGAAAAACTTCCTGCTCCTTTTGGAGAGGATGCGCTTTGCAAAATACAAAATGTTTTTTTCAAAACAACCCTGCATAAAATATTGCTTTTTCTGCAAAATATCCTGAGCTCCACATATTCCATGCAATATATCTGATTTCCCCATTCCGCGGGTGAAGGTGGGATGCTGAGTACGTTTGTACTCACCCTTGCTTATTTGTTGTTTTTCAGAAAAAGGAGATTGGGTAAGAGTTACGACTGTTCCCAACCTTGCCTGTGGCTGTTGGACCGCTGATTTGCCTCGCTGCGTATATCGGGCTGCTTCAGCCCCACTCTGATGATATGTCCCGAGTTGTGGACCAACTCTTAAAGTTGATCACCACCTTTATAGGTTTGTCTCGTTTAAGCAGATCTGTAATCATCTGATGTATAAATGTGTTTACTAGCCTCTTGGGACTAGTAATTGTATCACATTTGAGTCCCAGAGGATCTAGGGCGCTTCACGAGTATAGCGTAGTCAGTAGCTATTGATGGCGCACATATTGTATAGTGTTCGTGGGTACATTTGTAGCCTAACGCATGTCTGCAGTGACACATTTTTGACCATTATGCCCCACCTCTAGCAATAAATGTGATGTGAAAAAGCCTTATCTTAATTGCTTGGTGCCACGTGCATTCAACCTGGTCAAGGACGCATGTGGTGTTTTGTTCGTGCCACCCAAGGATGTCTTGAGAAGTGTTGGGGGCTCCTATGTAAGGCTCTTACCCATAGGTCCCCGTGGCCTGGCTAGCATGAGGCTTGCCTCCATAGTGCATGGCCCTAAGAACACCAAGATGGCATCGAGTGAGGCACTCTATAGGTCCTTCTTCTACTAATGAAGTCTTATGAAGCGTTTTGCTAGCATCTAGGATATGCCTTTCTTTGGACACTGGTAGTGGCCCCCTATGCCCACTATAGACCGAAGGAGATCTACCAGTGGGACCATTATCCCCACAAATGCTCGACACAGTGAGTCTACCATGTGCATGGTGGATATTGTTTTCTTCAATCGCCATGATTAGCTTTTAATGTGTCAAACAGTAGTCAATGCACATGACTCGCGAATTACAAGTGCCATGTGACACTTCGAGTGCTATACCTAGTGAAATCATATATGCCTCAAGAGTTTTGGTGATTAATGGTAAGATAAGAATATTGTGACTAATATGTGTTTGTAGATGCAATTTGAGTTAGGTCATAATGATGGAAAATGGTTTGGGCAATGTATGGTTTCTTTGCCCTGCTTATGAATTTTTTTTGTAGTTTTTGAAAGGATGAAAGACAAGGTTAAGGATTGTAAAGGATATATACAAGAGGTGCCCAAGACATGTTGACTAAGGCACTGACTGGTGAGACCAAGTAACTTGAGCCCAATCGGGGAACTCAAACTCAAACTAAACAACTCAGATTTGGCTAAAGGACTCGTACTCGGATTCCGAGGAACTCCGTCCACATGTCAGAACCGGATTAGCATGCATGAATAGATTTGGGAAGATGACATATCCTGGTAAGAGCAGCCTCTTTATGGTACATGTATGTCTTGATTTATAAAAGAACCCATGTGTAAAGATAGATATAGATCTCTTAGATAGTAGGGAGAATGATTCTAGGCTGATCCTAGTCCTTATCTCGTATGACACTAGATAAGTTTTCTAAAACTATCGTCATCCTTGGACTATAAAGTGAGGGACGAGGCACCCCAAGAGGGTAGACATCAGATCATAAATCAATAGCCACAAACATATAGGACATAGGGTATTATCTCACATTAAGAGCGTGAACATGTCTAGGTTCTCGTGTTCCCTTGTGTTTACCTTCGGTTCTCGATCTCGCAATCCACCCCGTATAAATTAAGTGCCAAAAAATCCTCGATAGTTGGTGCGCTAGGTAGGGTCAGGTTGTTGTAGATCCAATGGCATCTACTACCTTTGCACCTGGACAAGCGATCACCTTCGGCTACCTCAAGTTCATCAGCGATAGGTCAGGGAGTCTAATGCATGTTCCAGACGTTCCCAGCGATCACCAACATCTTCTTCACCATGCTCTACTTCACCAACGACACGCTGGGCACATCAGGCTAACACCTGAGGTCCTAGCGGCATTAGCACTAGAGGCTTTGGATATATCATATCCAATCTATAAGACGATGCGATAACCACATCTGATCAGACTCAGACCCTGCAACAACTCTAACAGTTGTGAGGACTTAAACCCTGAATTCACAGGGACTCAGTTCGTGCTAATGGTGGACAATGGACGAGAAGACCCTCCCTCATCTAAGGATGAGGAAGATTCAGATGGTGGGCCCAAAAACCTGCACTGGAGTGGTCGAGAACCCCATGACAAAATTGAGATGGTTGAGTTCCAGAGGCAACCCATCTATACAACTCTAATGCAAACCTGGCGACAATGAAGTTCTTGCTAGATGGCATCTCTTTGCTTTTACAACGAAGTTCTTGCTAGATGGCATCTCTTCGCTTTTACCACAAGACAACCCCAAACTCTTGAGAGCCTCAAGAAGGTACAAAGCATGATGACTTATTCCACTATATGCATAGATATCAACGTGCCTTAGGGGATAGTCCTAGAGATATTCGAGTCTACGTCGGCTACCCCTAAGGTGGCACATACTCCAAACACCTAGAGCCGTAGATGGGACAACTCTAGATGTCATCAATGTGAGGGGACTCGACCACCTTCTCCATCCACATGCCGAGAAAGAACTCCTCCACAAAGCAGGAGCCATCACGTTGAGTTAGTTCAATGTCCCATCAAAGAATCTCTTAGTCGTTCGCATCATGACTATGTAGACTACAACCCTGATGACTCATGCTTTGATATTACACCTAGGATTCAGTCGGAGCAGGTATACAACACTTTAGTAGATTACAAGGTGAAGGCTTTTACCTAGCCACTAAGTTGGCCCTGTTGGCTGAAAGGGAAATGGGCTTTAATCCATTCTATACTTGTTTTGGTGCTTGATGACCATCACAACCATTTGGACTAACTAGTTTGCCAAGTATTTGTTCATAGGTTCATAAGATCAACAATTGTGTCTCTAAGTCAGAAAACAACTCAAATCCAGCCAAAAGGGGTAAAACTTGGAAAAGATGAACTTGCATTAGTTCTACCTTTGGATAAGTTCTAAATACCCCTAGCAACCTATTTGATGCATCTAAAGAGGATGGAAAGTTCAGAATTGAAGTTTCACCCTTTAGGAGCTAAGTTGAACAAAATCAGAATATGAGTAGAAGAAATCCAAAACAACCAAGATTAATGACTTAGACTAGTTGGAAAGTGACTAAATATGTTTGTCTAATTCATCGGATCATCCTCATGTATAGCTAAATTCAATTGGAGAAGATTTGCTGAAGTTTGCCAAAAACCAGATATGCAGAGGCGCATTGGACTGGTCTGGTGGTGCACAAGACCGAGTGCGCAGAGGGATAGAAAACTGGTTTTGGCCAGCTGGCGCACCAGACTAGTCTAGTGTCTATCTGGACCAGTTTTCGAGAGAGGTTGTTTTGAGCAGATGAAGACCTAGCGCACGAACCCGACCCAGTGGTGCACCAGACCATCAAGGTTCAGTGACTACTTTCCAACAGTCAACGATCAAGCTAACAAGGCGAAGATCCGGTGGTGCACCAGCCCGGTCCGGTAGGTCACTGAATAGATAGTCTAACAAGGGTCTGGTATGCCACCGGACCATCACTGTAGGAGGTCTAGTGTGACCACAGAAAGTGCGGTTTTTTGGGGTTAACACTAGAATTGGTTTTTTTGCCTCTTGACCAACACCGTTGATTCCTAGGAAGAACTCAAGTGCCCCTTAATCACCAATTTTGGTATGACATGTGAATAGGAAAAACACAATATGATCTTGAATAGGTTGTACAAAAAAATATAAGAGCCTCAGAAGCTATATCAAGTGGTGGAGAGATATCTAGACTGATGTGTCCAACATTCAAGGTAAAATTGTGGTGTATGTGTTCCGCAAGGGCCTCCGAAATAGAGAGTTATCCTAGAAGTTGATCTAGAAGGCGCCAACGACCTATTTGACCCTCTTCCAAGTGGCTGACAAATAAACCATGAGCAAGAAGGTGATGCAACACATGTCTCCTACAAAGGACAAGGGGAAGGTGAGCAAAAGCCGGAGTAGGATAAGGGCCAAAAGCGTAGGTCTGGTCAATGAGCCAGTGTGATCGAGCGTGGGACTCGGCAGCGCTTGGGTAATACCCACCCCTGTCCCTAATAAAGGAGGACTCCAATGCTAGGTACACCACACCACACAAGATTGTTGACACATTAGGGGATTTTCCCAGAAACCATTAAAGGAGCCTTGGCCTAAGGCACGAAAGCTAGAGAGAAGCAAAGCCAGCAAGAAGGATGGATCTGATGAGGAGGTTGGGGATAAATTCATGCATCTAATTCAAGATATTATGTACATCATCGGTGGCCTAGATTCGTATGAATCCAAAAGGAAACAAAAGTTGGAAGCCCAAGATGTCCTCACATTGAGCTTGCCATGCCCAAGTTCCTACATTGGTCAAAGGTACCCATTACTTTTAATAGAACTAACTATCGAGATCATGTGCCATGACCAGGACACTATCCTATGGTCCTAAATTCAAAAGTGGGTGACACAAGGCTACATCGAGTTCTCATAGATGGCGAGAGCAGCCTCAACATCCTCTTCACCAAAACTTTTAGCATTATGGGCTTATCAGGGAAGTCCTGAGGGTGATCCTAGCGCCTTTCTATGAAATCATCATGGGCGATCTACAATGCCACTCATGTATACAACTCTGCCTATCACCTTCTGTGTTGAGTCCAACTTCTAGCACTCTGAGGTGGCCAACATTGACGTTGTGCCCCATACCATCATCGGGAGACTAGGCTCGCCAAATTCATGGTGATCCCCCATTACATGTACGTGGCTCTCAAAATGCCAGGTCTGAAGGGTGTGGTTACTGTTAAGGGTAATTTGAAGCAATCTTAAACCTGCAACAAGGAAGGCTATAGCCGCATAGAGTCCTATGTGGTTCAGGATGAGTGCAATAGCCTAAAGGAGGCCATCACATTGGCTGAGGTGAGGAAGAAAAAGCCGAGGATCTCACCCCCCATAGAAGAAGGTGACAACTCTGCAGGTTGAGTCCTCCCTCACTAAGTAGATCTAGATGGACTCCATTGATGCCACCAAGATCACTCACATCAAGGACCAGCCTAGATCCAAAATAGGAACTCACACTTAATAGTTTCCTCTATGACAACCAAGACATCTTTGCATGGAAGACTTCTAAGGTCGTCTCTAGCAGTCTCCCTATCTCACTCCCTATCATACTCCCTATTTCAAACTCTATTTTGTAAACAGTGTAGTATATAGGGCAAAACAATGTTTTTGCACACCCATATACATGCTCTACTAGAGATAGCCTGACATGTAGGCAGTCTCGAGAATGCTCGTTAAGCATACACCCAATGTGGGTCCTACTTCTAAACTCGTCAAGTAGAAACTATGATGCTTTGTTGAAGATAGATGATATGTGATTAAAAAGAAATAACTCGGCTTCTAGAGGTTAGTTTCATTAGAGAAGTTGTCTGCTCTGAGTGGGTTGGAAATATGTATTAGTACAAAAGAAAAATAAATAGTGGTGTATGTGTGTTGATTATACCGATTAAACTGTAGATTCCACCTCCAGTTGTGATTTACTCTCGTTCCTAGATTGCTACTCTAGATACATTAAATCTCACCGAAGGAAGAAGACCAGATCAAGACTTAGTTCATCTCCCCATTCAGTGTGTATTATTATACCACCATGCTCTTCGAGCTAAAGAACATGGGGGCTACTAACTAGAGGGGAATTCAAAAATGATTGACACCTCAAGTACACAGAAATGTGGAGGCGTATGTAGAAGATGTGGTGTACTATAGTGAAAGTCACCTAGAGGGGGGTGAATAGGCGGAAACTGAAATTTATAAACTTAAAGCACAACTACAAGCCGGGTTAGCGATATAAATAAATGCGAGTCCAAAAGAGAGGGGGAAACAAATCAACCAAAGAAATAGGGCGGATGACACGGTGATTTGTTTTACCGAGGTTCGGTTCCAAAGAACCTAGTCCCCGTTGAGGTGGTCACAAAGACCGGGTCTCTTTCAACCCTTTCCCTCTCTCAAACGGTCACTTAGACCGAGTGCGCTTTCTCCTTAATCAAATGGGTCACTTAGACCCTGCACAAGGACCACCACAACTTGGTGTCTCTTGCTTTGATTACAAGTGCTTTGAAGAACAAGAATGGGGAAGAAGAAAGCGATCCAAGAACAAGAGCTCAAAGAACACGAGCAAAACTCTCTCTCTCTAGTCACTAGGTGTTTGGAGTGTATTTGGGACTTGGAGAGGCTTTGATTCTTTTGAATTGTGTCTTGTATTTATTGCACTAGCCCTTGTATTGAATGAGATGTCTGAAAAACTTGGATGCTTGGAGTGGTGGTCGTTGGGGGATATTTATAGCCCCAACCACCAAACCAACCGTTGGGGAGGCTGTCTTTCGATGGGCGCACCGGGCAGTCCAGTGCGCCAGCCACGTCACCCAACCGTTAGGGTTCTAACGGTTTCGACCGTTGGAGCTCTGACATCTTGGGGCACCGAACAGTTCGGTGCCGCACCGGATAGGCACTGTTCACTGTCCAGTGCGCCTTTTGGCGCTGCTCTGACTCTGCGTGAACTGTTTGCGCACTGTTCACGTTTGCAGGCAACCATTGGAGTTGACCGTTGCGCTCGATAGTCGTTGCTCCACTGGCACACCGGACAATCCGGTGAATTATAGTGGAGCGGCTCCCCAGAAACCCGAAGGTGAAGAGTTTGAGTCGATTGCCCCTGGTGCACCGGACACTGTCCGGTGGCACACCAGACAGTCCGATGCGCCAGACCAGGGTTCTCTTCGATTTCTTTTGCTCCTTTCTTTTGAACCCTAACTTGTATCTTTTTATTGGTTTCTGTTGAACCTTTAGCACCTGTAGAATATATAATCTAGAGCAAACTAGTTAGTCCAATTTGTTTGTGTTGGGCATTCAACCACCAAAATCATTTAGGAAAAGGTTTAAGGCCTATTTCCCTTTCAATCTCCCCCTTTTTGGTGATTGATGCCAACACAAACCAAAGCAAATATATAAGTGCAGAATTGAACTAGTTTGCATAAGGCAAGTGCAAAGGTTGCTTGGAATTAAACCAATTTAAATTTTCACTAAATATGCATGGATTGCTTTCTTTCTTTTAACATTTTGGACCACATTTGCACCACTTGTTTTGTTTTTGCAAATTCTTTTGGAAAATCTTTTCAAAGTCTTTTTGAAAATAGTCAAAGGTACATGAGTAAGATTTCAAGTAGCATTTTCAAGATTTGAAATTTTCTCCCCCTGTTTCAAATGCTTTTCCTTTGACTTAAACAAAACTTCCCCTGGATGAAATTCTCCTCTTAGTGTTCAAGAGGGTTTTACCAAAAAAGATTTAGATACCAATTGAAAAATCCTCCTTTAAATATATCAATTTGAAATATACTACTTTAAGAAATTTTGAAATTTAGTGGTGGTGCGGTCCTTTTGCTTTGGGCTATATTCTCTTCCCATTTGGCATAAATCGCCAAAAACAGAGACATTTGAGAGCCCTTTTACTTTCTCCCCAATGGTACAAATGAATATGAGTGAAGATTATACCAATTGAGAGTGGAGTGATGGCGAAGGGTAAAATGATACCGATAGAGTGGAGTGGAAGCCTTGTCTTCGCCGAAGACTCCATTTCCCTTTCAATCTACGACTTAGCACAAAAATACACTTGGAAATACATTAGTCGTAGCAAATGAAAGAGATATGATCAAAGGTATATAAATGAGCTATGTGTGAAAAGTGTCAATCAAAGTTCCGAGAATCAAGTATATTTAGCTCATTCCTATGTTTGGTAAAGGTTTTCTCATCTAATGGTTTGGTAAAGATATCGGCTAATTGTTCTTTGGTGCTAACATAAGCAATCTCGATATCCCCCTTTGTTGGTGATCCCTCAAAAAGTGATACCGAATGGCTATGTGCTTAGTGCGGCTGTGTTCAACGGGATTATCTGCCATGCGGATAGCACTCTCATTATCACATAGGAGAGGAACTTTGCTCAATTTGTAGCCATAGTCCCTCAGGGTTTGCCTCATCCAATGTAATTACGCACAACAATAACCTGCGGCAATATACTCGGCTTCGGCGGTAGAAAGAGCTATTGAGTTTTGTTTCTTTGAAGCCTAAGACACCAAGGATTTCCCCAAAAACTAACAAGTCCCTGATGTGCTCTTCCTATCAATTTTGCACCCTGCCCAATCAGCATCTGAATAACCTATTAAATCAAATGTGGATCCCTTGGGGTACCAGAGACCAAACTTAGGTGTATAAACTAAATATCTCATGATTCTTTTCACGGCCCTAAGGTGAATTTCCTTAGGATCGGCTTGGAACCTTGCACACATGCATACGGAAAGCATAATATCCGGTCGAGATGCACATAAATAGAGTAGAGATCCTATCATCGACCGGTATACCTTTTGATCTACGGATTTACCTCCCATGTCGAGGTCGAGATGCCCATTGGTTCCCATGGGTGTCTTGATGGGCTTGGCATCCTTCATTCCAAACTTGGTGAGTATGTCTTGTATGTACTTTGTTTGGCTGATGAAGGTGCCCTCTTGGAGTTGTTTGACTTGAAATCCTAGAAAATACTTCAACTCCCCCATCATAGACATCTCGAATTTTTGAATCATGATCTTACTAAACTCTTCACAAGTTGATTTGTTAGTAGACCCAAATATGATATCATCAACATAAATTTGGCATACAAACAAATCATTTGCAATAGTTTTAGTAAAGAGGGTAGGTTCGGCTTTTCCGACTTTAAAGCCATTAGTGATAAGGAAATCTCTTAGGCATTCATACCATGCTCTTGGGGCTTGCTTGAGCCCATAAAGCACCTTAGAGAGTTTATAAACATGATTAGGGTACTCACTATCTTCAAAGCCGGGAGGTTGCTCAACATAGACCTCTTCCTTGATTGGTCCATTGAGGAAGGCACTCTTCACGTCCATTTGATAAAGCTTGAAGCCATGGTAAGTAGCATAGGCAAGTAATATACGAATTGACTCAAGCCTAGCTACGGGTGCATAGGTTTCACCGAAATCCAAACCTTCGACTTGTGAGTATCCCTTGGCCACAAGTCGGGCTTTATTTCTTGTCACCACACCATACCATGTGGAATACCCACTTGGTTCCTACAATATTTTGGTTAGGACGTGGAACTAAATGTCATACCTCATTCCTTGTGAAGTTGTTGAGATCCTCTTGTATTGCCAACACCCAATCCAAATCTCTTAATGCATCTTCCAGCCTGTATGGCTCAATATAAGACACAAAAGAGTAATGTTCACAAAAATGTGCGACTCGAGATCGAGTAGTTACCCCCTTATGAATGTCACCGAGAATTGAGTTCACGGGGTGATCTCTTTAAATCGCTTGGTGGACTCTTGGGTGTGGCGGTCTTTGACCCTATACTTCTTGATCATCTTCTTTGTCTTGATTATTGTCATCTCCCCCTTGATCATTATCCTCCTCTTGAGGTGGCTCATCCTCTTGATCTTCATTTTCATCATCTTGAGCTTGATCCTCATCTTAGGTTGGTGGAGATGCTTGTATGGAAGATGACGGTTGATCTTGTGCTTGAGTAGGCTCTTCGGATTCCTTAGGACACACATCCCCAATGGACATGTTCTTTAGAGCGACGCATGGAGCCTCTTCATCATCTAGCTCATCAAGATCAACTTGCTCTACTTGAGAGCCATTAGTCTCATCAAACACAATGTCACAAGAAACCTCAACTAATCCAGTGGATTTGTTGAAGACTCTATATGCCCTTGTGTTTGAGTCATAACCAAGTAAAAAAACCTTCTACAGCCTTAGGAGCAAATTTAGATTTTCTACCTCTTTTAACAAGAATAAAACATTTGCTACCAAAGACTCTAAAATATGAAACATTGGGCTTTTTACCGGTGAGGAGTTCATATGATGTCTTCTTGAGGATTCGATGAAGGTAGAGCCGGTTGATGGAGTAGCAGGTGGTGTTAATCGCCTTAGCCCAAAACCGGTCCGGAGTCTTGTACTCATCAAGCATGGTCCTCGCCATGTCTAGTAGAGTTCTATTCTTCCTATCCACTACACCATTTTGCTAAGGTGTGGAGGGAGAAGAGAACTCGTGCTTAATGCCCTCATCCTCAAGGAAGCCTTCAATTTGAGACTTCTTGATCTCCATCCCGTTGTCGCTTCTTATTTTCTTGATCCTTAATCCGAACTCAATTTGAGCCCGTTTCAAGAATCTCTTTAAGGTCTCTTGGGTTTGTGATTTTTTCTGCAAAAAGAACACCCAAGTGAAGCGAGAATAATCATCCATAATTACAAGACAATACTTACTCCCGTCGATGCTTATGTAAGCAATCGGGCCGAATAAATCTATGTGGATTAGCTCAAGCGGTCTGTTGGTCATCATGATGTTCTTGTGTGGATGTTGGGTACCAACTTGCTTCCCTGCTTGACATGCGCTACAAACTTTGTTTTTCTCAAAATGAACATTTGTTAGTTCCAAAATGTGTTCTCCCTTTAGAAGCTTGTGAAGATTCTTCATCCCAACATGGGCTAGTCGGCAATGCCAGAGCCAACCCATATTACTCTTAGCAATTAAGCAAGTATCAAGTTCAGCTCTATTAAAATCAACTAAGTATAGCTGACCCTCCAATTCTCCCTTAAATGCTACTGATTCATCACTTCTTCTAAAGACAGTAACACCTATATCTGTAAAAAGACAGTTGTAACCCATTTTGCATAATTGAGAAATTGAAAGCAAGTTATAATCTAAAGAATCTACAAGAAAAATATTGGAAATAGAATGGTCAGGAGATATAGCAATTTTACCAAGTCCTTTGACCAAACCTTGATTTCCATCCCTAAATGTGATAGCTCTTTGGGGATCTTGGTTTTTCTCATAGGAGGAGAACATCCTTTTCTCCCCTGTCATGTGGTTTGTGCACCCGCTATCAATTATCCAACTTGAGCCCCCGGATGCATAAACCTACAAAACAAGTTTAGGCCTTGTTCTTAGGTACCCAAACGGTCTTGGGTCCTTTCACATTAGAAACAAGCACCTTGGGTACCCAAACACAAGTCTTTGAGCCCTTGTGTTTGGCCCCAACATATTTGGCAACTACTTTGCCTAATTTGTTAGTTAAAACATAAGATGCATCAAAAGTCTTAAATGAAACATTAGGTTCATTTGATGCAGTAGGAGATTTCTTTTTAGGCATTTTAACATGGGTAGAATGCATAGAACTAGATGTCTCATTCTTATACATAAAAGCATGATGAGAACCAGAATGAGACTTCCTAGAATGAATTCTCCTAATTTTATACTCGGGATAACCAGCAGGATATAAAATATAGCCCTCGTTATCCTGAGCCATGGGAGCCTTACCCTTAACAAAATTAGACAATTTCTTGGGGGCATTAAGCTTGACATTGCTTCCCTGTTGGAAACCAATGACATCCTTAATGCCAGGGCGTCTCCCATTATAGAGCATGCTATTAGCAAATTTAAATTTTTCATTTTCTATCTCATGCTTATTGATTTTACTAGTTAGTTGTGCTATGTGATCATTTTGTTGTTTAATTAAAGTTAGGTGATCATGAATAGCATCAACATTAATGTCTCTACATCTAGTGCAAATAGAAATATGTTCAACAGCAGAAGTAGAGGGTTTGCAAGATCTTAATTCCTCTATCTTAACATATAAAGTATCATTCTCATTTTTAAGACAGGAAATAGAATTATTGCAAACATTCAAATCCTTAGCCTTAGCAATTAATTTATAATTCTCAATCTTAAGGCTAGAAATTGATTCATTCAATTTGTCAATCTTAGCAATTAAACTAGCATTATCCTTTTTGAGATTGGCAATTGAATCATCACAAACATTTCTCTTTTCAACCTTAGCGATCAAATTAGCATTTTCAATTCTAAGGTTGGAGATAGTGTCATGGCAAATACTAAGCTCACTAGTTAATTTTTCACATTTCTCTATTTCCTGAGCATAAGCATTCTTTACCTTAACATGCTTTTTGTTTTCCTTAATAAGGAATTCCTCTTGGCTATCCAAAAGTTCATCCTTCTCATGAATAGCACCTATAAATTCATTTAGTTCTTTCCTTTTGTTGCATGTTAAGGTTGGCAAAAAGACTAAGCAAATCATCCTTATCTTCACTAGAGCTACCCTCATCACTAGATGTTGTATATTTAGTGGAGGCTCTAGATTTTACCTTCTTCTTTTTGTCGTCCTTTGCCATGAGGCACTTGTGGCCGATGTTGGCGAAGAGGAGGCCCTTGTTAATGGCGATGTTGGCGGCGTCCTCGTCGGAGGAGTCGGTGGAGCTCTCATCGGAGTCCCATTCCCGGCATTGAAAGGGAAATTGGGTCAAACCTTTTCCTAAATAATTTTGGTGGTTGAAATGCCCAACACAAATAATTGGACTAACTAGTTTGCTCTAGTTGATCATTTCACAGGTGCATAAGTTCATCTACAACTATTCTAAATCGACTGTCCGGAATACCGTAGATTATTCCGGACAGGAGAAGTTTTTTGGAAAAAACAGACCAAGCACGGACCGTCTGGGCCATTGCGGCAGACCGTCCGCGACACCAGGATGACCCTCGGACAGAACCAATGCAAAAATCCAAGTCTACACTACAGACCTTCCGGAGGAAAAGCAAGCACCGTCCGAGACCATGCGCGGACCGTCCAGCCTCAAGCGCGGACCGTCCGGTCGGTGAAAAACTGAAAAACCCGAAGGTGACGGGTTCAGTAAAATGAATTATAGCGTCCTCGCAGATCGTCCAGGGTGCACGACCGGACTGTTCGTGACTGCCTTTATTTGACATCTGACGACGCATTAAATGCAAAATAGCCGTTGATATAGTCGTTACTGCTGACCATTGAGTTTTCAGCCGTTGATGTGCAGGGCCAGACCGTCCGGACCAGGGGCACGGACCGTCCGCGGTTGGCAGAATTGGAGCAACGGCTAGAAAGTGGTTGGTGGCTATAAATACAACACCAACCACCTCCATTCAAAACACCCAAGCATTCCAACCTTCAACATTCAATACAAGAGCTAGCAATCCATTCCAAGACACAATCAAAGCCTCCAATCTCTCCAAGTTCCACAATTGAGACAAGTGATCATTAGTGATTAGTGGCTTGAGAGAGAGAGAGAGAGTGATTTGTGTGTTATTTGTCGCTCTTGTCACTTGGATTTCGCAATCGTGCTTTCTTCTTCCCCATTCTTATTCTCAAGCACTTGTAATCAAAGCAAGAGACACTAAGTTTGTAGTGGTCCTTATGGGGGTCTAAATGACCCATTTGATTAAGGAGAAAGCTCACTTGGTCTAGGTGACTGTTTGAGAGAGGGAAAGGGTTGAAAGAGACCCGGTCTTTGTGACCACCTCAACGGGGACTAGGTTCTTTGGAACCGAACCTCGATAAAACAAATCACCGTGTTCATCCGCTTTATTTCTTGGTTGATTTGTTTTCCCTCTCTTTCGGACTCGGATTTAATTCTAACGCTAACCCCGGCTTGTAGTGTATGCTTAAGTTTATAATTTTTAGATTTCCTATTCACCCCCCCTCTAGGCGACTTTCAATTGGTATCAGAGCTCGGTACTTCATTAGAGTCTAACCACTCGAAGTGATGTCGGGAGCATCCGCCAAGAGGGAGATCGGGACCGGCGGCGACAAGTCCGCAAGCTCGGGAAGAACCCACTCAAGGGAGTCCGGCCACAAGCACAAAGAGTGTAAAGCCCAAAATTGGTATAAGAAAAAAAATAAATGAATAAATAAATAAATTTATAAGTTGGTGTTTTGGGGATTCTTTAAGTTCCTTTTTTATTTCTCTTTGCATACTCAACTAATGGCATTAAATTATGCAAATAACAAATAAATAAAGAAATGTGTATCTCATGCTGGTGATATTTCTGTGATGCGTTTTATTTGAATCAAGGAATCATAATTTAAATTGACCCCAACTTATAAATAAAACATATATATATAGGGAATTCTAATAAAGTCATTCCTTTCTTCCCTAATTAAACAATAGGGAGAAGAATATTCTTAATGCAAACGGTAGAGTTTAAATTCATATTAGGATTATGTTTGATTTTTGGAATCTGAAATCCAAAATAGAATTTGAATTTGGTTTGAATACTAGAAATTGGAATTTAAAAACAAAGCAGAAAATTCATAAAAGAAAAGAATCAAATCAGTGTTTGGGCTTCAACTTCGATGGCTGGGCCATCTCATTCTTTTCCTCCTCTCCACCACGCAGCCCAGCTAACCTAAACCCTAGGCCCATCGGCGCTCGTCAGCTCCACTGCAGCCGCCACCCGTATTCCCTTCGCGTACCGCCCGCGGCGCTTACGTGTGGATCCTACATGTCAGCCACCCATCGTATGTCCCTAGCCGCGCGTGTACCTTTCATTTTGCCACCGACCAATGGGGTCGCGCTGTCAGCATTATCTTCCTCGCTCGGGCGAGATAGTCCATGGCCACGCGAATCACGGCAACAAACTGTGCCAATCCCTGCTGGAGTCCGCGCGCCTGGGCAAATCGCAACCACCTGTGACCTGCCTAACCCAGGGATATAAAAACGGGCGCGCCGTCGCTACTCGTTCTGAACGCGCTGGGGGAAATCGTGTGCAGGGGGCAGAGAATTAGCCACTGTTCGGGTTTTGCTCGCTGGCGTTCAGTCTGGGGGAACTCTTGGGGTTTCTTCACGGGAGACCAACACGGCTAGACGCGACTGCGGTTGTTCAGGACAGGGAATCCTCGAAGTCGTTTGAATTGCTCATCAGAGGAGCCTCCTGCCGCTGAACATTGGGACGCCGTGGCCAACACATCTGCCCACTTATCTACCGGTAAGGAATCCACTGACGCGTTCGCCTCCTCCTCCACTTTGATTTGAACGAAGTCGCGTTAGCTGCGGTATAATAGAATGCGGGGCCAATGTCCGCCAACAATGGCGCCGCCGCAAGTAGGCTCACCACCAGCCATAGTGAACAGGGGAGAGAGGAGAGAGTGAAGGGTTGCCCCTGATCGTCGATCTTCTGTTTAACGGCCAGGATTAAGCGAGGCATACCCCTTCGCGTGAGTCGATCCAGACCATGGGATGTCTGGTGAATGCGTAGGATTAGATCAGGGAGGTTTTGAATTGTGGCCATTGATTTTGGATGTGGCGGTCCATATCGTGTACCGGTTCATAATGAAGCACGTGTAATCTGCGCCGTTGATCCTACATCCAGCGGTGTCCATTGTCTGATACCCTTTTGGCTTGGCGACTTTGCATAAGAGCCCTCCTAAAATTAGTTAACCAACTCGCCGTCCATCTGTGGGTTAATCTGAGCCTAGAGAATGTTTCTAAGTTGGCCCCTGTACTATATAGAATTTGATGCGTAGACCAGAGGGAAATAAAAATAGGAAATTAATTATAGAAATCAATTTTTAATACAAAACAATTTCAGAAACTTGTATAATTCATATTAAATCCATGTTAATTCCAAATTGAGTCATTCCAGAGACATTAATTTTGTTTTAATATTGTTAATCACTTAGTAAATTTGTTTGACCATGAAACATGAACTAAAATTATTCACATGAGTTATGCAATTGTAGGTACTCAATAACTTCGGAAATTCATTATTTAATAACTGTAAAACCAAATTTAGTGATTCTTGTTCCTATGATCTCATTACACAGCGTAGAATATTATTACGCAGTTTATTCTTATGTTTGGTGTGATGTTAATTTTGCCCATACCATGTTTGTTTGTATTGCTACGACTAGCGTGAGTCACGAGTCACCTGAAGAGCAAGTTGGTACCTGGAATCTCAAGTGCCAAGCAAGTTGTGCCCTTGATCACTTCTTTTACCCACTCATGTTCTAATTAATCATAATGATCTGCATAGGTTAATTTTGATGGGACCTAATAGGTTACCCTAGTTTGTCTATCTTTATGCCTTGTTTACCGCTGAACTTTTTGGGTAGTACTTGCTAGTGCTATATGTGGTTTTGGGCATTGAGATACACATTATTCATGATTATACTTTTGTTATTAGTTGTTATTTACTGTTCATGATAAGATCATTATGTTAATTGGAACATGCAGCGACCACCCGGGAAAACAGTGCTACCACAAGGGTTTAATGGGACACCCTTGGCTGATTAATTAGGAAAGCTAGTGGAAGACTACCTTACCTGAAAGGGGCAAGGGCAGTAGGGGAGTGGTCAGTGTGGGGAGGTCCTTGGTTGATTTTGCTGCGATGGCGGTCAGGCGAGGGATCCCTGCATTGGAGCTTCCTATAAACTGTAGCGGGTTTTCTGAAGCTAGTGGAACTTTGTAAAGGCCTCATAGTATTACCCTGCCTCGCTTCCTTGGTAGAGGTGTATGGGGCCCGTACAACCCCATGGCAAATGGGTAACATGACTTGTGGGTAAAGATGCACAACATCTGCAGAGTGTAAAACTGGTATACTAGCCGTGCTCACGGTCATGAGCAGCTCGGACCCTCACATGATTAATTTATGGAACTTAAATTCAATTTGTCATATGCATTGCATCGCAGGTGATGTTGTTACTTTTGTTCTACTACTTAATTGGGTTGGTATTTACTTATACTTAGTAATTGCTAATAAAATTTTGACCAACTTTAAAAGCAATGCTCAGCTTCAACCATCTCCGTTGGTAAGCCTTACACTTCACATGAGCTCCCATGTTTGGCGAGTTCATGCACATTATTCCCCACAACTTGTTGAGCAATGAACGTATGTGAGCTCACTCTTGCTGTCTCACACCCCCCACAGGTCAAGAACAGGTAACACAGGATGAGACGCATGGAGGATGCTGTGATGAGTTCGTGAGAGGTCTAGGCCGTCGTCTCCCAGTCAACTTTGGGTTGCTGGACTGTTGTCTCCTTATAATGTAATTATTTATTTATTTTGTATAGAACTCCTATTATATAGTAAAGATGTGACATTCGATCCTGTCCCATGATTCATCATATGTGTGAGACTTGGTCCTAGCACATCTGGTGATTATGTTCCTGCCCGGGTCTTGGTGCCCCGAAACCCGGGTGTGACAGAAGTGGTATCAAAGGAATGTTGACTATAGGACGAAACCTAGATAGAACTGGACAACCAATACTTACTTACCTTTGCTACTGTGATTCTTTTCTAAACTTTCCTTAATCTTTTCTCATCTATTTTCGCTTTACTCTAATTATCCTTACCTTTTCTTTTCTAAAGACAAATGTGGATTTCACACTTTGAAATCCTGTGTCTAAAGTGACCTTTAGGAATAGGAGACCTAATCTTAGGAACAAAAACAAAACTATTTTTATAAGTGTCTATGTATTTGAATGTTTGTTCTTATGATACTTGTCTGATTTGGATCTTTGATTGAGTGTGATGAGTTGTGGAGTAATATCCACAATTGCATCTACATATACATATAGGCGTAAAAAAATATATTTATAAGATAACCAGTCAACCTAGATTATTCCCCATGAAAATATCTAGCCTAACAATGTCTATCTCATCTGAAAAGATTCTATCCTACACTCAAAGATCTATCTTATCTCAAAAGATTCTACCTTATCCTTATGGATTCATCTTGTCCTAATTAGCATATTTATCCCACTCTAGAATAACAACCATGATCTAATCCAAAATTTATTTAGATCTTATCTAGTCTAAAATAGTTATATCAATTTATTTAGATCTGATCCAATCTAATAGGTTAACCTAACCTAACGAAGTCTAACCTTAAGTTGAGCTAACCTACGGACAGTCACTTCACCAGTTGATAGTGGTAAAATAAATGCGACTCTGCTGCTATAGAACATGTTCTAACCCAACCAATAGAGTCATGATGGATTGCATAATCTGTCTGTCCCCACCCAACACCAAACAAGAGTTTGACCTACATCATGTAGTCTATCTCACCCATATTAACCATATTTCCCAACCCCGATGATATACACTAACCTCAAATCAATGAGACCAAGACCGAAGAAGAAAAGATCAAGATCAACACGGAAGGATATAACAGTCTCTCAAGATGAATCAAGACTTAAACTTTCAGACGAAGGCTTTTCCTCACCATAATCTTTCTTACCTCAACCTGTCCGGCTTATATCATACATAATAAGTACCTGGATACCTATGCTCTCCTAATCACCCACTATTGAATATAAAAAAATGAGACTCAGAATTATTGAAACAATTATAGACTAGAAGCTGAATTACAAACCAATCCTTCTGCATCCCCTTTCTTACAAATCTCGAGGACGAGATTTCTGTTAAGGGGGGTAGGATTTGTAAAGCCTAAAATTGGTATAAGAAAAAATATATAATAAATGAGTTCCTTTTTTATTTCTCTTTGCGTACTCAACTAATGGCATTAAATTATGCAAATAACAAATAAATAAAGAAATGTGTATCTCATGCTGGTGATATTTCTGTGATGCATTTTATTTGAATCAAGGAATCATAATTTAAATTGACCCCAACTTATAAATAAAACATATATATATAAAGGGAATTCTAATAAAGTCATTCCTTTCTTCCCTAATTAAACAATAGGGAGAAGAATATTCTTAATGCAAACGGTAGAGTTTAAATTCATATTAGGATTATGTTTGATTTTTGGAATCTGAAATCCAAAATAGAATTTGAATTTGGTTTGAATACTAGAAATTGGAATTTAAAAACAAAGCAGAAAATTCATAAAAGAAAAGAATCAAATCAGTGTTTGGGCTTCAACTTCCATGGCTGGCCCATCTCATTCTTTTCCTCCTCTCCACCGCACAGCCCAGCTAACCTAAACCCTAGGCCCATTGGCGCCCGTCAGTTCCACTGCAGCCGTCACCCGTATTCCCTTCGCGTACCACCCCTAGCGCTTACGTGTGGATCCTACATGTCAGCCACCCATCGTCTGTCCCTAGCCGCATGTGTACCTTTCGTTTTGCCACCGACCAATGGGGCCGCGCTGTCATCATTATCTTCCTCGCTCGGGCGAGATAGTCCATGGTCGCGCGAATCACGACAACAAACTGTGCCAATCCCCGCTGGAGTCCGCGCACCCGGGCAAATAAAAACCACCTGTGACCTGCCTAACCCAGGGATATAAAAACGGGCGCGCCGCCGCTACTCGTTCTGAACGCGCCGGGGGAAATCGTGTGCAGGGGGGCAGAGAATTAGCCACCGTTCGGGTTTTGCTCGCTGGCGTTCAGTCTGGGGGAACTCTTGGGTTTTCTTCGCGGGAGACCAACACGGCTAGACGCGACTGTGGTTGTTCAGGACATGGAATCCTCGAAGTCATTTGAATTGCTCATCAGAGGAGCCTCCTGCCGCTGAACCTTGGGACACCGTGGCCAACACATCTGCCCACTTATCTACCGGTAAGGAATCCACTGACGCGTTCGCCTCCTCCTCCACTTTGATTTGAACGAAGTCGCGTTAGCTGCGGTATAATAGAATGCGGGGCCAATGTCTGCCAACAATGGCGCCGCCGCAAGTAGGCTCACCACCAGCCATAGTGAACAGGGGAGAGAGGAGAGAGTGAAGGGTTGCCCCTGATCGTCGATCTTCTGTTTAATGGCCAGGATTAAGCGAGGCATACCCCTTCGCGTGAGTCGATCCAGACCATGGGATGTCTGGTGAATGCGTAGGATTAGATCAGGGAGGTTTTGAATTGTGGCCATTGATTTTGGATGTGGCGGTCCATATCGTGTACCGGTTCATAATGAAGCACGTGTAATCTGCGCCGTTGATCCTACATCCAGCGGTGTCCATTGTCTGATACCCTTTTGGCTTGGCGACTTTGCATAAGAGCCCTCCTAAAATTAGTTAACCAACTCGTCGTCCATCTGTGGGTTAATCTGAGCCTAGAGAATGTTTCTAAGTTGGCCCCTGTACTATATAGAATTTGATGCGTAGACCAGAGGGAAATAAAAATAGGAAATTAATTATAGAAATCGATTTTTAATACAAAACAATTTCAGAAACTTGTATAATTCATATTAAATCCATGTTAATTCCAAATTGAGTCATTCCAGAGACATTAATTTTGTTTTAATATTGTTAATCACTTAGTAAATTTGTTTGACCATGAAACATGAACTAAAATTATTCACATGAGTTATGCAATTGTAGGTACTCAATAACTTCGGAAATTCATTATTTAATAACCGTAAAACCAAATTTAGTGATTCTTGTTCCTATGATCTCATTACACAGCGTAGAATATTATTACGCAGTTTATTCTTATGTTTGGTGTGATGTTAATTTTGCCCATACCATGTTTGTTTGTATTGCTACGACTAGCGTGAGTCACGAGTCACCTGAAGAGCAAGTTGGTACCTGGAATCTCAAGTGCCAAGCAAGTTGTGCCCTTGATCACTTCTTTTACCCACTCATGTTCTAATTAATCATAATGATCTGCATAGGTTAATTTTGATGGGACCTAATAGGTTACCCTAGTTTGTCTATCTTTATGCCTTGTTTACCACTGAACTTTTTGGGTAGTACTTGCTAGTGCTATATGTGGTTTTGGGCATTGAGATACACATTATTCATGATTATACTTTTGTTATTAGTTGTTATTTACTGTTCATGATAAGATCATTATGTTAATTGGAACATGGAGCGACCACCCGGGAAAACAGTGCTACCACAAGGGTTTAATGGGACACCCTTGGCTGATTAATTAGGAAAGCTAGTGGAAGACTACCTTACCTGAAAGGGGCAAGGGTAGTAGGGGAGTGGTCAGTGTGGGGAGGTCCTTGGTTGATTTTGCTGCGATGGCTATCAGGTGAGGGATCCCTGCATTGGAGCTTGCTATAAACTGTAGCGGGTTTTCTAAAGCTAGTGGAACTTTGTAAAGGCCTCGTAGTATTACCCTACCTCGCTTCCTTGGTAGAGGTGTATGGGGCCCATACAACCCCGTGGCAAATGGGTAACATGACTTGTGGGTAAAGATGCGCAACCTCTGCAGAGTGTAAAACTGGTATACTAGCCGTGCTCACGGTCATAAGCAGCTCAGACCCTCACATGATTAATTTATGGAACTTAAATTCAATTTGTCATATGCATTGCATCGCAGGTGATGTTGTTACTTTTGTTCTACTACTTAATTGGGTTGGTATTTACTTATACTTAGTAATTGCTAATAAAATTTTGACCAACTTTAAAAGCAATGCTCAGCTTCAACCATCTCCGTTGGTAAGCCTTACACTTCACATGAGCTCCCATGTTTGGCGAGTTCATGCACATTATTCCCCACAACTTGTTGAGCAATGAACATATGTGAGCTCACTCTTGCTGTCTCACACCCCCCACAGGTCAAGAACAGGTACCACAGGATGAGGCGCATGGAGGATGCTGTGATGAGTTCGTGAGAGGTCTAGGCCGTCGTCTCCCAGTCAACTTTGGGTTGCTGGACCGTTGTCTCCTTATAATGTAATTATTTATTTATTTTGTACAGAACTCCTATTATATAGTAAAGATGTGACATTCGATCTTGTGCCATGATTCATCATATGTGTGAGACTTGGTCCTAGCACACCTGGTGATTATGTTCGCGTCCGGGTCTTGGTGCCCCGAAACCCGGGTGTGACAAAGAGGAATCCTCTTCCTCCATCAAGACACAACGGAAAGGTGATAAGAAGAAGAAGATGAAGAAAGTGGTCTACTACGAGACCGACTCTTCGTCACCTTCCACCTCCGGGTCTAAATCGGCATCCGCCACTTCTAAGCGCCATGAGCGCAAGAAGTATAGTAAGATGCCCCTCCGCTATCCTCGCATTTCCAAACGCACTCCATTACTTTTTGTCCCATTAAGCAAACCACCGGTTTTTGATGGTGAAGATTATTCTATGTGGAGTGATACAATGAGGCATTACCTAACCTCACTCCACAAAAGCATATGGGATATTGTTGAATATGGAGCGCAGGCACCGAAGGAAGGGGACAAGGACTATGATTCGGAGGAGGTAGAGCAAATCTGGCACTTCAACTCCCAAGCCACTACTATACTCCTCGCCTCTCTAAGTCGAGAGGAGTATAATAAAGTGCAAGGGTTGAAGAGTGCCATAGAGATTTGGGATGTGCTCAAGACCCCGCACGAAGGAGATGAGGTGACCAAGATCACCAAGTGGGAAACGATCGAGGGGAGCTCGGTCGATTCATGCTCAACCAAGGGGAGGAGCCATAAGCCATGTACAACTGGCTCAAGACCTTGGTGAATCAAGTGCACAACCTCGGGAGCACAAAATGGGATGACCATGAAATGGTCAAGGTTATTCTTAGATCACTCGTTTTTCTTAACCCTACACAAGTTCAATTAATTCATGGCGATCCTAGATACAAGCTAATGTCTCCTGAGGAGGTCATAGGAAAGTTTGTGAGCTTTGAAGTGATGATCAAAGGCTCCAAACAAATCATCGAGCGAGGCGCCACCTCCACACCCGAGGTGCAACCCGTCACATTCAAAGCAACGGAGGAGAAGAAAGAAGAGTCTACATCAAGTAGGCTCCCCATCGACGCCTCCAAGCTCGACTGCGAGGAAATGGCGCTCATCATCAAGAGCTTCCGCCAAATCCTCAAGCAAAGGAGGGGGAAAGATTACAAGCCCTGCTCCAAGAAAGTTTGCTACAAGTGTGGTAAGCCCGGTCATTTTATTGCTAAATGTCCATTATCAAGTGATAGTGACAGGGGCGACGACAAGAAGGGGAGAAGGAAGGAAAAGAAGAAGTACTACAAGAAGAAGGGTGGCAATGCCCACGTGTGTCGGGAATGGGACTTCGATGAGAGCTCCACCGGCTCCTCCTCCGACGAGGACGCCGCCAACATCGCCGTCAACA
The DNA here is from genome assembly GCA_029449295.1 of Zea luxurians. Classification (NCBI taxonomy): domain Eukaryota; kingdom Viridiplantae; phylum Streptophyta; class Magnoliopsida; order Poales; family Poaceae; genus Zea; species Zea luxurians. The sequence continues at coordinate 29,762,086 of JAOPSE010000001.1, read as the reverse complement.
AGGGTCTCCTCTTCCCCAACCTCGGCCACAAGTGCCTCATGGCAAAGGACGGCAAAAATAAGAAGGTAAAATCTAGAGCTTCCACTAAATATGCAACATCTAGTGATGAGGCTAGCTCTAGTGATGATGTGGATGATTTGCTTACACTTTTTGCCAACCTAAACATGCAACAAAAGGAAAATTGAATGAATTAATTAGTGCTATTCATGAGAACGATGAACTCTTGGATAGCCAAGAGGACTTCCTTATTAAGGAAAATATAAAGCATGTTAAGGTTAAAAATGCTTAGCTCAGGAAGTAGAAAAAATGTGAAAAGTTAACTAGTGAGCTTAGCATTTGCCATGACACTATCTCCAACCTTAGAAATGAGAATGCTAAATTAATTGCTAAGGTTGAGAAGTTAAATGTTTGTGATGATTCTCTTGTCAACCTCAAAAATGATAATGCTAGTTTGATTTCTAAAATTGACAAGTTAAAAGAATCACTTTCTAGCCTTAAGATTGAAAATGATAATTTAATTGCTAAGGCTAAGGATTTAAATGTTTGCAATGTTTCTATTTCCAATCTTATAAATGAGAATGTCATGTTACATGCTAAGATTGATGAATTAAATGCTTGCAAACCCTCTACATCTAGTGTTGACCATGTTACTATTTGTACTAGATGTAGAGACATTAATGTTGATGCTATTCATGATCACCTAGCTTTAATTAAACAACAAAATGATCACATAGCACAACTAACTAGCAAAATTAATGAGCATGAGATTGAAAATGAAAAATTTAAATTTGCTAGAAGTATGCTTTATAATGGGAGACACCTTGGCATTAAGGATGGCATTGGCTTCCAATAGGGAGACAATGTCAAGCTTAATGCCCCCAAGAAATTGTCTAATTTTGTTAAGGGTAAGGCTTCCATAGTTCAGGATAACGAGGGCTATATTTTATATCGTACTGGTTATCCCGAACATAAGATTAAGAGAATTCATTCTATGAAGTCTCACTCTGGCTCTCATCATGTTTTTATGTATAAGAGTGAGGCATCTAGTTCTAGGCAATTCACTCATGTTAAATTGCCTAAAAAGAAATCTCCTATTACATCAAATGAACCTAATGTTTCATTTAAGACTTTTGATGCTTCTTATGTGCTCACTAACAAATCAGGCAAAGTAGTTGCCAAATATGTTGGGGGCAAACACAAGGGTTCCAAGACTTGTGTTTGGGTACCCAAGGTGCTTGTTTCTAATGTCAAAGGACCCAAGACCGTTTGGGTACCTAAGAACAAGGCCTAAACTTGTTTTGTAGGTTTATGCATCCGGGGGCTCAAGTTGGATAATTGATAGCGGGTGCACAAACCACATGACTGGGGAGAAAAGGATGTTCTCCTCCTATGAGAAAAACAATGATCCCCAAAGAGCTATCACATTCGGGGACAGAAATCAAAGTTTGGTCAAAGGACTTGGTAAAATTGCTATATCACCTGACCATTCTATTTCCAATGTTTTTCTTGTAGATTCTTTGGATTACAATCTGCTTTCTGTTTCTCAATTATGCAAAATGGGCTACAACTGTCTTTTTATAGATTTAGGTGTTACTGTCTTTAGAAGAAGTGATGATTCAGTAGCATTTAAGGGAGTATTAGAGGGTCAGCTATACTTAGTTGATTTTAATAGAGCTGAACTCGATACTTGCTTAATTGCTAAGACTAATATGGGTTGGCTCTGGCATCGCCGACTAGCCCATGTTGGGATGAAGAATCTTCACAAGCTTCTAAAGGGAGAACATATTTTGGGACTAACAAATGTTCATTTTGAGAAAGACAGGGTTTGTAGCGCATGTCAAGCAGGGAAACAAGTTGGTGTTCATCATCCACACAAGAACATCATGACGACCGACAGACCGCTTGAGCTACTCCACATGGATCTATTCGGCCCGATCGCTTACATAAGCATCAGCGGGAGTAAGTATTGTCTTGTAATTGTGGATGTTTATTCTCGCTTCACTTGGGTGTTCTTTTTGCAGGATAAATCTCAAACCCAAGAGACCTTAAAGGGATTCTTGAGACGGGCTCAAAATGAGTTCGGCTTAAGGATAAAAAAGATTAGAAGCGACAATGGGACGGAGTTCAAGAACTCTCAAATAGAAGGCTTTCTTGAGGACGAGGGCATCAAGCATGAGTTCTCTTCTCCCTACACACCACAACAAAATGGTGTAGTGGAGAGGAAGAATAGAACTCTACTTGACATGGCGAGGACCATGCTTGATGAGTACAAGACTTCGGACCGGTTTTGGGCGGAAGCAATCAACACCGCTTGCTACGCCATCAACCATCTCTACCTTCACTGAATCCTCAAGAAGACGTCTTATGAACTCCTAACTAGTAAAAAACCTAATGTTTCATATTTTAGAGTCTTTGGTAGCAAATGTTTTATTCTTGTTTAAAGAGGTAGAAAATCTAAATTTGCTCCTAAGGCTGGAGAAGGCTTTTCACTAGGATATGATTCAAACACAAGGGCATATAGAATCTTTAACAAATCCACTGGACTAGTTGAAGTTTCTTGTGACATTGTGTTTGATGAGACTAACGGCTCCCAAGTGGAGAAAGTTGATCTTGATGAGCTAGATGATGAAGAGGCTCCATGCATTGCGCTAAGGAACATGTCCATTGGGGATGTGTGTCCTAAGGAATCCGAAGAGCCTCCACAAGCACAAGATCAACCTTCATCTTCCATGCAAGCATCTCCACCAACCCAAGATGAGGATCAAGCTCAAGATGATGAAAATGAAGATCAAGAAGAGCCACCTCAAGAGGAGGACAATGATCAAGGGGGAGATGCTAATGATCAAGACAAGGAAGATGATCAGGGTCCAAGACCGCCTCACCCAAGAGTCCACCAAGCGATAAAATGAGATCACCCTGTGAACTCCATCCTCGGCGATATTCATAAGGGGGTAACCACTCGATCTCGTGTCGCTCATTTTTGTGAACATTACTCTTTTGTGTCTTCTATTGAGCCATACAGGGTGGAAGATGCACTAAGAGATTCGGATTGGGTGTTGGCAATGCAAGAGGAACTCAACAACTTCACGAGGAATGAGGTATGGCATCTCATTCCACGTCCTAACCAAAATGTTGTAGGAACCAAGTGGGTATTCCGCAACAAGCAAGATGAGCATGGTATGGTGACAAGGAACAAAGCCCGACTTGTGGCCAAGGGATATTCACAAGTCGAAGGTTTGGATTTCAGTGAAACCTATGCACCCATAGCTAGGCTTGAGTCAATTCGTATATTACTTGCCTATGCTACTTACCATGGCTTTAAGCTCTATCAAACGGACGTGAAAAGTGCCTTCCTCAATGGACCAATCAAGGAGGAGGTCTATGTTGAGCAACCTCCCGGCTTTGAAGATAGTGAGTACCCTAATCATGTTTACAAACTCTCTAAGGCGCTTTATGGGCTCAAGCAAGCCCCAAGAGCATGGTATGAATGCCTAAGAGATTTTTTTATCACTAATGGCTTCAAAGTCGGCAAAGCCGATCCTACTCTCTTTACTAAGACAATTGCAAATGATTTGTTTGTATGCCAAATTTATGTTGATGATATCATATTTGGGTCTACTAACAAATCTACTTGTGAAGAGTTTAGTAGGATTATGATTCAAAAATTCGAGATGTCTATGATGGGGGAGTTGAAGTATTTTCTAGGATTTCAAGTGAAGCAACTCCAAGAAGGCACCTTCATCAGCCAAACTAAGTACATTCAAGACATACTCACGAAGTTTGGAATGAAGGATGCCAAGCCCATCAAGACACCCATGGGAACCAATGGGCATCTCGACCTCGACACGGGAGGTAAATCCATAGATCAAAAGGTATACCGGTCGATGATAGGATCTTTACTCTATCTATGTGCATCTCGACCGGATGTTATGCTTTCCGTATGCATGTGTGCAAGATTCCATGCCGATCCTAAGGAAGTTCACCTTAGGGCCGTGAAAAGAATCTTGAGATATTTAGTTCATACACCTAAGTTTGGTCTTTGGTACCCCAAGGGATCCACCTTTGATTTAATAGGTTATTCAGATGCTGATTGGGCAGGGTGTAAAATTGATAGAAAGAGCACATTAGGGACTTGTCAGTTCTTGGGAAGATCCCTGGTGTCTTGGGCTTCAAAGAAACAAAACTCAGTAGCTCTTTCTACCGCCGAAGCCGAGTACATTGCCGTAGGCCATTGTTGTGCGCAATTGTTTTGGATGAGGCAAACCCTTAGGGACTATGGCTAGAAATTAACCAAAGTCCCTCTCCTATGTGATAATGAGAGTGCTATCCGCATGGTGGATAATCCCGTTGAACACATCCGCACTAAGCACATAGCCATTCGGTATCACTTTTTGAGGGATCACCAACAAAGGGGGGATATCAAGATTGCTTATGTTAGCACCAAAGAACAATTAGCCGATATCTTTACCAAACCACTAGATGAGAAAACCTTTACCAAACTTAGGAATGAGCTAAACATTCTTGATTCTAGAAACTTTGATTAAATCTTTGCACACATAGCTCATTTATATACCTTTTATCATATCTCTTTTATGCCTATGACTAATATGTTTTCAAGAAAATTTCTACTAAGTCATATATTGAAAGGGAAATGGAGTCTTCGGCGAAGACAAGGCTTCCACTCCACTCTATCGGTATTATTTACCCTTCGCCGTCACTCCGCACCACTCTCCAACTTTGGTATAATCTTCACTCATATTCATTTGTACCATTGGGGAGAAAGTAAAAGGGCTCTAAAGACTCTGTTTTTGGCGATTAATGCCAAAGGGAGTGAGAGTATTAGCCCAAAGCAAAAGGACTGCACCACCATACCAATTTCAAAATTTTTCGAAACAAGTTTAAAGATTTTAAATGTTTTTCAATTGGTATCTTTGAAATTAGTATTCCTCTAAGAAATTCTATCTCAAATAGTATTCATATCTTAAGGAGGAGTTTTTTCAAAAAAAAAATTGGTATCTAAAATATTTGATCTTCTTCAATTGATAAAACCCTCTTGAACACTAAGAGGAGAATTTCATTAAGGGGGAGTTTTGTTTAGTCAAAGGAAAAGCATTTGAAACAAGGGGATAAAATTTCAAATCTTGAAAATGCTTCTCGAAATCTTATTCATTCACCTTTGACTATTTGTAAAAAGATTTTGAAAAAGAATTTCCAAAAACATTTGCAAAAACAAAACAAGTGGTGCAAGTGTGGTCCAAAATATTAAAAGAAAGAAAGCAATCCATACATATCTAGTGTAAGTATAAAATTGGTTTAATTCCAAGCAACCTTTGCACTTGCCTTATGCAAACTAGTTCAATTCTGCACTTATATATTTGCTTTGGTTTGTGTTGGCATCAATCACCAAAAAGGGGGAGATTGAAAGGGAAATTGGGTCAAACCTTTTCCTAAATAATTTTGGTGGTTGAAATGCCCAACACAAATAATTGGACTAACTAGTTTGCTCTAGTTGATCATTTCACATATGCATAAGTTCATCTACAACTATTCTAAACCGACTGTCCGGAATACCGTAGATTATTCCGGACAGGAGAAGCTTTTTGGAAAAACAGACCAAACGCGGACCGTCCAGGCCTTTGCGGCGGGCCGTCCGTGACACCAGGATGACCCTCAGACAGAACCAATGCAAAAATCCAAGTCTACACTATGGACCGTCCGGAGGAAAAGCAAGCACCATCCGAGACCACGCGCGGACCGTCCGGCCTCAGGCGCGGACCATCCGGTCGGTGAAAAACCGAAAAACCCGAAGGTGACGGGTTCGGTAAAATGAATTATAGCGTCCTCACGGATCGTCCGGGGTGCACGACCGAACCATCCGCGACTGCTTTATCTGACATCTGATGACGCATTAAATGCAAAATAGCCGTTGATATAGCCGTTACTGCTGACCGTTGCGTTTTCAGCCGTTGATGTGCAAGGGCGGACCGTCCGGACCAGGGGCGCGGACCGTCCACGGTTGGCAGAATTGGAGCAACGGCTAGGAAGTGGTTGGTGGCTATAAATACAACCCCAACCACCTCCATTCAAAACACCCAAGCATTCCAACCTTCAACATTCAATACAAGAGCTAGCAATCCATTCCAAGACACAATCAAAGCCTCCAATCTCTCCAAGTTCCACAATTGAGACAAGTGATCATTAGTGATTAGTGGCTTGAGAGAGAGAGTGATTTGTGTGTTATTTGTCGCTCTTGTCGCTTGGCTTTTTGCAATCGTGCTTTCTTCTTCCCCATTCTTATTCTCAAGCACTTGTAATCAAAGCAAGAGACACTAAGTTTGTAGTGGTCCTTGTGGGGGTCTAAGTGACCCATTTGATTAAGGAGAAAGATCACTCGGTCTAGGTGACCGTTTGAGAGAGGGAAAGGGTTGAAAGAGACCCGGTTTTTGTGACCACCTCAACGGGGACTAGGTTCTTTGGAACCGAACCTCGGTAAAACAAATCACCGTGTTCATCCGCTTTATTTCTTGGTTGATTTGTTTTCCCTCTCTTTCGGACTCGGATTTAATTCTAACGCTAACCCCGGCTTGTAGTGTATGCTTAAGTTTATAATTTTCAGATTTGCCTATTCACCCCCCTCTAGGTGACTTTTTGGCATACATGGGCATCGCCGCCCTTCTTCTTGTAGTATATTTTCTTTTCCTTCCTCTTTCCCTTCTTGTCGTCGCCCCTGTCACTATCACTAGATAATGGACATTTAGCAATAAAATGACTGGGCTTACCACATTTGTAGCACAGTTTCTTGGAGCGGGGTTTGTAATCCTCCCCCCTCCTTTGTTTGAGGATTTGGCGGAAGCTCTTGATGATGAGCGTCGTTTCCTCGTTGTCGAGCTTGGAGGCGTCGATGGGGAGCCTACTTGATGTAGACTCTTCTTTCTTTTCCTCCGTCGCTTTGAATGTGACGGGTTGCACCTCGGGTGTGGAGGTGCCGCCTTGCTCGACGATTTGTTTGGAGCCTTTGATCATCAACTCAAAGCTCACAAACTTTCCTATAACCTCCTCGGGAGACATTAGCTTATATTTAGGATCACCACGAATTAATTGAACTTGTGTAGGATTACGAAAAACAAGTGATCTTAGAATAACCTTGACCATTTCATGGTCATCCCATTTGGTGCTCCCGAGGTTGCGCACTTGGTTGACCAAGGTCTTGAGCCGGTTGTACATTGCTTGTGGCTCCTCTCTTTAGTTGAGGATGAATCGACCGAGCTCCCCCTCGATCGTCTCCCGCTTGGTGATCTTGGTCACCTCATCCCCTTCGTGTGCAGTCTTTAGTACATCCCAAATCTCTTTAGCACTCTTCAACCCTTGCACCTTATTATACTCCTCTCGACATAGAGAGGCGAGGAGTATAGTAGTGGCTTGGGAGTTGAAGTGCCAGATTTGGGCAACCTCGTCCGAGTCGTAGCCTTCATCCCCCACGGATGGTACCTGTGCTCCAAACTCAACAATGTCCCAAATGCTAGCGTGGAGTGAGGTTAGATGATGCCTCATTTTATCACTCCACATGCAATAATCTTCACCGTCAAAAACTGGTGGTTTGCCTAGTGGGACGGAAAGTAAAGGAGTGCATTTGGAAATGTGGGGATAGCGTAGGGAGAAATTACTAAACTTCTTGCGCTCATGGCGCTTAGAAGTGACGGACGGTGCGTCGGAGCTGGAGGTGAAGGGTGAAGAAGAATCGGTCTCGTAGTAGACCACTTTCTTCATTTTCTTCTTCTTGTTGCCACTCCGGTGCGACTTGACGTGAGGAGGTGAGTCCTCCCTTCCTTTGGCGCCAGACTCCTTTGATGGAGCCTTCCCGTGGCTTGTGTCCGTTTCCATCTCCCTCTTAGCGGATCTTCCCGACATCACTTCGAGTGGTTAGACTCTAATGAAGTACTAGGCTCCGATACCAATTAAAAGTCGCCTAGAGGGGGGGTGAATAGGAGGAAACTAAAATTTATAAACTTAAAGCACAACTACAAGCTGGGTTAGCGTTAGAAATAAATGCGAGTCCAAAAGAGAGAGGGAAAACAAATCAACCAAAGAAATAGGGCAGATGACACGGTGATTTATTTTACCGAGGTTCGGTTCCAAAGAACCTAGTCCCCGTTGAGGTGGTCACAGAGACCGGGTCTCTTTCAACCCTTTCCCTCTCTCAAACGGTCACTTAGACCGAGTGAGCTTTCTCCTTAATCAAACGGGTCACTTAGACCCCGCACAAGGACCACCACAACTTGGTGTCTCTTGCTTTGATTACAAGTGCTTTGAAGAACAAGAATGGGGAAGAATAAAGCGATCCAAGAACAAGAGCTCAAAGAACATGAGCAAAACTCTCTCTCTAGTCACTAGGTGTTTGGAGTGTATTTGGGACTTGGAGAGGCTTTGATTCTTTTGAATTGTGTCTTGTATTGATTGCACTAGCTCTTGTATTGAATGAGATGTCTAAAAAACTTGGATGCTTGGAGTGGTGGTCGTTGGGGGGTATTTATAGCCCCAACCACCAAACCAACCGTTGGGGAGGCTGTCTTTCGATGGGCGCACTGGACAGTCCGGTGCGCTACCGGACACTGTCCGGTGCGCCAGCCATGTCACCCAACCGTTAGGGTTCTGACGGTTTCGACCGTTGGAGCTCTGACATCTTGGGGCATCGGACAGTCCGGTGCCGCACCAGACAGGCACTGTTCACTGTCTGGTGCGCCTTCTAGCGCTGCTCTGACTCTGCGCGAACTGTCCGCACACTGTTCACGTTTGCAGGCGACCGTTGGAGTTGACCGTTGCTCTCGATAGTCGTTGCTCCGCTAGCACACCGGACAGTCTGGTGACCCACCGGACAGTCTGGTGAATTATAGCGGAGCGGCTCTCCAGAAACCCGAAGGTGAAGAGTTTGAGTCGATCGCCCCTGGTGCATCGGACACTGTCCGGTGGCACACTGGACAGTCCGGTGCGCCAGACCAGGGTTCTCTTCGGTCTCTTTTGCTCCTTTATTTTGAACCCTAACTTGTATCTTTTTATTGGTTTGTGTTGAACCTTTAGCACCTATAGAATATATAATCTAGAGCAAACTAGTTAGTCCAATTTGTTTGTGTTGGGCATTCAACCACCAAAATCATTTAGGAAAAGGTTTAAGGCCTATTTCCCTTTCATATAGTGTAGAGGACCTGCTCCCCCACCTACCTTGTCCTATGATTTCGACAACGAGCACATGCCCCCACATGTGCTCAGGATATCTGGTATGAGCAGGGTGTGTGTCTATAGGACCTTAGACTGATGTCAATAGGACTTCCATAAATGCATGGTGGGACATGCACCTAGCCTGGACATGCTTGTTAGTTGTAACCCCTCTCCATTGGTTTATAAATGGGAGAGGGGGACTCATCCAAAGTCCTTTTTTGGACACCCTTTTCCTATCTTTTAACACAACCTCTGACATTTTGCACTCTCAAGCTCACATAGCCTTCTTGTAATCGACACTTAGCTAATTTCCGACAATCAAACCCACTCAAGAGGACATAGGGTATTACGCCTTGGTCGCCCGAACCTACCTAAAACCCTTGTCTCTAGGTCTAGGCACAAAAACCGAAAACCAAACACCGAAACCAAAAAAATCGTAACCGAAACCGGTCACACCAAATTATTTTTCGATTAGCATTCTTCAAAAACCGAACTAAATTTCGGTTTTTGATTTTTTGTTCGGTTTAAACCGAAAACCCGTAAATATTGCACCAGTTCAAACTAGCCTTTTCTGTCCAAGTGTACAACAAGCAGTCAACCCACAGTCACGGCCTCACCTCACAGCCACGCATATCCCACGTTCACAATGTTGAATTAATGTGGGTCTGGCCCATATTAATATTCAATAATAGTCAATGCTAGAGGCCCACTTTAATGCTATGGTGTACTAGTACTTTAGTACCATATCGGAAGTTCAAGGGACAATTCACTCAACTTAAATAGGTGGACCATTGGTGCATCTACTGAGAAGCTGAGAAAAGGATGAATGACTGCCACACGCGTTCGCGCCGCCGGCCGGGCTAGGCCATGGCCATGGTAGATCGGACCTTAGATCGAATATTCCTTCCTAACAGTTGCGCATTTTGCCTAGAGTAATGACCGTCCATTACTGTCGTACGTTACTGGTCGTTTCCTGTGTTATGGCGAGTAACGGACGAGTTGTAATGGCTGTCAGCTATTAACGGACATCACTGATGGCGTCAGTTTCTAGCTGGCTGTAACGGTAGCTCTGATGGTGAACGTTACTGTCCATTGGCCTCCCTCTATGCATGTATATATATGAGGAGGGGAGGCTGCTTCTGGTTATGAGAGAACACACGTATAATTCTCAGACGCGTTGCGTACAGCCCATCCCCGTCCCACCTTCTACGAGCACAGAGAGTGTGGGAGAGCAAGCCTCCGAAATCGCCATCCGCAGAGAGACACTTGCATAGGAGTGCGGGCGATCAGGTTTTTGGGGAGCATACTCGCAACTACTTGCTCCGTCCGCTCGACCAGCGCTGATCAAGTTCCTTATTGTCGGCGTCGTTCGTGGGACTGCACTGCGTACATCTATCGGCGTCGACTGTGTATGACTACATCAAACATACACACGAGATGTCTCGTGTGAATGGAGCCACTGATGCCTTGAGCATCGGCCCCTCCATAGGGTACAATCTGTTCTTTGTATTTGTGCATTTCTTATTGTTGTTTACTGCTTATGTGAGTAGTGATACACATATGCACATACATGTTGTCACATACATCACCGTGATTTTCTGGATTAAATTAAAACTAAAAATGACTATTTCTCCAACAATCCAAAAACCTGATATTAGGCATTTTTCTGTTAGTGGTTTTGTTGCTGCGTTAAAGCCAAGTGAACCTTTTGACGGGACATTTTACCAGAGGTGGCATAGTAAGATGATACTATGGTTGACTGCAATGAACTGCTATCACGTCGCACAGGGGAAACCCGAACAGTTCACTCCTGAAGAGGAGAGAATGTTTGATGTTGCCGATAGCCTGTTTCGAGGCGTCGTGATTGGCGTTGTTGCCAATAAGTATGTTGATTCTTATCTAACGTGCACATCTACAAAAGAGTTATGGGATGCATTAGATGAGAAGTTCGATGTTTCTGATGCTGGTAGCGAGCCGTACATCATGGAACGGTTGTTTGACTACAAGATGGTTGAGAACCGTCCTGTAGTTGAACAGGCTCATGAAATACAGGCACTAGCTAAGAAACTCGGACAGTTCCCATGTGTCTTGCCTGACAAGTTTGTGGCTGGCGGTATTATCGCTAAGTTGCCACCTTCTTGTATGGATTTTGCTACCACTCTAAAACATAAGAGACAAGAGTTTAGCGTGGCTGAGCTTATTAGGTCTCTTGATGTTGAGGAGAGGGCGAGAGCAAAAGACACTCGTGGAAAAGTAGTTGAGACTTCTAGTGCCAATATGGTACAAAGGAAGAACTACAATGCGTCACATAATAATAAAAGGAAGAACAAGCAACAGAATGCCACGAAGCCCAAGCAGGTAGCCTCGTTTAAAAAGAAGAACAAAGGAGCTAGTTGCTTTGTTTGTGGGAGTACTGATCACTGGGCAATCGCGTGTCCATGCCACAAATTTAAGCAAGAGAAAAAACCAGCTGAAGAGAAGAAAACAACAAACATGGTTGTTGCGAGACCGCAGAAGGAACATCGAGGTATGGTAATATTTTACCTACTGTTCTTTTAGTGTGTCAGTCCCTTGAGTGGTTGGCTGACACTGGTGCTAACATTAATGTGTGTGCTGATATTTGTTTGTTTTCTTCTTATCAGTGCAAAGGGGCTGGAGCCTTGCTGATGGGGAACGGATCACATGCACGTGTTCTTGGTGTTGGTACAGTCATTCTGAAGTTTACTTTGGGAAAGACGGTGCAATTGAAGAACGTGCAACATGTCCCTTCCATAAAAAAGAATCTTGTTAATGCTTATTGCTATGTCGAGATGGCTATAAACTTGTGTTTAGGTCCAAAAAATGTATACTGTCAAAGTATGGGACATTTGTTGGAAAAGGCTATGACAGTGGAGGCTTGTTCCGCTTATCTTTGCATGATGTTTGTAATAAGTTTGTGAACAATGTGATTTCGAACGAATGGTATATTTGGCATTCACGACTTTGTCACATCAATTTTGGTTGTGCCGCGGTTAGCAAATTTAAATTTAATCCTGAAATTTGATATAGTCAAAGGTTCTAAGTGCCAGGTGTGTGTGCAATCTAAGCAACCTCGCAAGCCTCATAAGGTTGCGGAGGCGAGAAACTTGGCACCACTAGACTTAATACAGTCTGATTTACGTGAGATGAACGGAATATTAACTAAGGGAGGCAAACAATATTTTATTACTTTTATCGATGATTCTACTAGATTTTGTTATGTGTATCTCTTAAAGTCAAAAGATGAAGCTTTGCATTATTTTAAGACCTAAAAAGTTGAAGTGGAAAATCAACTCGAGAGGAAAATTAAACTGTTAAGATCTGATCGTGGTGGAGAATATTTTCAGGTGATTTTTCTGATTTTTGAGTGGAACATGGTATTATTCATTAGAGTACACCGCCATACTCACCATAATCCAATGAGGTTGCTGAGAGAAAGAACCGTACTCTAACTGATTTGCTTAACACCATGTTAGAGACTTCGGGACTAAGGAATGGTGGGGTGAGGCGATTTTGACAGCGTGTCATGTTCTGAATAAAGTTCCCACAAAGAACAAAGAAATCACACCATTCGAGGAATGGGAAAAGAGGAAATTAAATATCTTCTATTTGCACACATGGGGTTGTTTGGCTAAAGTGAATGTGCCAATTAACAAGAAGCACAAATTAGGCTGAAAACTGTTGATTGTGTTTTCCTTGGGTATGCTTTTTATAGCATTGGATATAGGTTCTTAATTATAAACTCTGGAGTACCGGACATGTTGGTAGGTACTATTATGGAGTTCAGAGATGCTACGTTCTTTGAAGACGAATTTCCCATGAAAACTACACATAATACGTCTAGTGATGAACCAACGATACCCCATGAACATTTTATTCCGGTAGAACACACTGAGGAATCCCATATACATAATCTTGTGGAAGATAACAATGTATCAACTCGAAAGAGTAAGAGACCAAGGATTGCAAAGTCATTTGGTGATGATTACATTGTATATCTTATGGATGACACCCCATGTACCATTGAAGAGGCATATTCCTCTCCTGATGCTGACTTTTGGAAGGAAGCAATAAGGAGTGAGATGGATTCTATTATGTCTAATGCAACTTGGGAGGTCGTTGAGCGTCCTTATTGGTTTAAGCCCATTGGGAGTAAATGGGTGTTCAAGAAAAAGCTTAGGCCTGATGGTACTATTGAAAGGTACAAGGCGAGGCTTGTATTTAAAAGCTATTCACAGAAAGAAGGTGAGGATTTCTTTGATACTTATTCACCTATGGCTCGATTGACCACAATCCGTGTGCTACTTTCTCTGGTTGCCTCTCATGGTCTTCTCGTCCATCAAATGGATGTTACGACAACATTCCTAAATGGAGAGCTAGATGAGGAAATCTACATGGAGCATCCAGTTGGGTTTGTAGCAAACGGTCAAGAAGGCATGATGTGTAAGTTATTGAAATCTTTATATGGCCTAAAACAAGCACCTAAGCAATGACATGAAAAGTTCGATAGAACATTGACATCTGTCGGCTTTGTTGTGAACGAAGCAGACAAATGTGTATATTATCGGTATGGTGGGGGCGAGCAAGTAATTTTATGCCTATATGTTGATGACATTCTAATCTTGGGGACAGTCTTGATGTGATTAAAGAGACAAAAGACTTTCTATATAATAATTTTGAAATGAAAGATTTGGGAGAGCTGATGTTATTCTTAACATTAAGCTACTAAGAGAAGGCAATGGTGGGGTCACACTTGTGCAATCCCACTATGTGGAAAAAGTTTTCAGTCGCTTTGGTTATAGCGAATGTGAACCTGCTCCAACACCTTATGATCCTAGTAAGCTTTTGAAGAAAAATCGAAGGATATCTAGGGATCAATTGAGATATTCCAAAATAATTGGTTCACTCATGTACTTAGCTAGCGCTACGAGGCCTAACATCTCGTTTGCGGTGAGCAAACTTAGCCGATTTGTTTCAAATCCAGGAAATGATCACTGGCGTGCTCTTGAGAGAGTTATGTGCTATCTAAAAGGTACTATGAGTTTAGAAATCCATTATACCGGGTACCCAACAATACTGGAGGGTTACTATGATGCAAATTGGATATCTGATGCTGATGAGATATATGCCACAAGTAGATATGTGTTTTCACTTGGAGGTGGCGCTGTTTCATGAAAATCTTGCAAGCAGACCATCTTAACGAGGTCGACTATAGAAGCAGAACTCACAACATTAGATACCGCTTTAGTTGAGGCTGAGTGGCTTTGAGAACTCCTTATGGATTTACCGGTGGTTGAAAAACATGTGTCGGCTATTTCTATGAATTGTGATAATTAAGATAAACAGTTCCAAGGATAATATGAAGTCGACAAGGCATATAAAGAGGCGTTTAAAATATGTCTGGAAATTCAGAAACTCTGGAGTAATAGCGTTGGACTATGTCCATCTGGCAGATCAATTTACTAAGGGGCTATCACGTAGTGTGATAGATAGTGCATTGAGTGAGATGGGCCTGAGACCCACCTAAAGTTTATCATAGTGGTAACCTGTTCTATGTGTTTGGAGATCCCATGAATTAGAATGGTGAAACAAGCTAGTGGTAGACTGAGAGGAAAGACCCTTAATAAGGTTCATTTCAGATGCACATCTTTCCTTATTGTAAGGTAGGTTGGTGTTTACACCTCAATATGTTCCAAGTGGCTTTGTGAAGCAAAGACGTTGTCCTACAGAACATCATTAGAGGAACATACTATATGGGTGAACTGCTAGTCACATTTTATGAGATCTGGGTAGTCTCTAGATACCCACGAAAGGCTAAGGAGTTTGACTTATATGCTCCAACCATAGGGGATGCGCTCGGCAACCTAGTACTGGTAAAGAGTTTAGATGAAACTTATTCCACGCAAAAATGTCAATTCAAGACCTAGTCCATTGTGCAGTTGTGGTCAAGTGTAGTCTAGATTCTAAGTGGATATTCAACTTAACAGTCTCCATCGAAACACCAGTATATCAAACGTTCGAGATGATGATAGCATTTTAGTGTGACTTAGCATTTGGTGGGGATTGTTGAATTAATGTGGGTCTGGCCCATATTAATATTCAATAATAGTCAATACTAGATGCCCACTTTAATAATACGGTGTACTAGTACTTTAGTACCATACTGAAAGTTCAAGGGACAATTCACTCAACTTAGATAGGTGGACCATTGTTGTATTTATTGAGAAGCTGAGAAAAGGATGAAGGACTGCCACACGCGCGCGCCACCGGCCGGGCCGGGTCGTGGCCGTGGCCGAGGTAGATCGGACCTTGGTCCGAATATTCCTTCCTAACGGTTACACATTTTGCCTAGAGTAATGACTGTCCATTACTGTCGTACGTTGCTTGTCGTTTCCTGTGTTATGGCTATTAACGGACGAGTTTGTAATGGCTGTCAGCTATTAACGGACGTCATTGATGGCGTCAGTTTCTGGCTGGCTGTAACGGTAGCTCTGATGGTGACTGTTACTGTCCGTTGGCCTCCCTCTGCGTGTGTATATATACGAGGAGGGGAGGTTGCTTCTCGTTACGAGAGAACACACATACAATTCTGAGACGCGTTGCGTACAGCTCATCCCCGTCACACCTTCTGCGAGAACAGAGAGTGTGGGAGAGCAGGCCTTCGAAATCGTCGTCCGCATAGAGACACTTGCACGGGTGTGCGGCGATCAGGTTTTTGTGGAGCGTACTCGCGACTGCTCGCTTCGTCCGCTCGACCAGCGCTGATCAAGTTCCTCGTCGCTGATGCCGTTTGTGGGACTGCACTGCATACATCTGCCTACGTCGACTGCATACGACTATATCGAACATACACACGAGATATCTCATATGAATGGAGCCACTGATGTCTTGAGCATCAGTTCCTCCGCAGGGTACAATCTATTCTTTATATTTGTGTATATCTTATTGTTGTTTACTGTTTATGTGAGTAGTGATACACATATGCACATACATGTCGTCACATACATCACTGTAATTTTCAGGATTAAATTAAAACTGAAAATATCTATTTCTGCAACACACACGGTCATGTTCACACACGCTCACGTGGCTCATCCTGTACCAACGACGACGAGTTTGATTTTCCCAGCTATCGAATTCCGCTAGTTTACCAAGTCCTGAGAAGGGAAAAACCTGTAAAAAGTTAGAGGGTGGACATCATCCTGTCCTGCCAAGTCGTCTTTTTCACATGGATCAGTCATCAGTTCACGTACTGAACAGAATACATACAGCCGCTTGTTGGGCCATTTTGCAAAATATTATTCTGGTGTTGCAAAATATAACTTGTTCTATGCAATGAATAGGTGGTGGTGTTCTATGTAAACTGTAATGTTTCTATTGTGTTGTGTTACATAATGTCGGTTTGTTCGATTAAACCGAAAACTAGACCGAAATTTTTTTTGGCTAATTGAAATGTCGATTTCCTATTTTCCAAACACATTTTCGGTTTCCATTTTCTGATAACCGAACTTAAAAAAAAAACTGAAGAACCTAACCGAAAATTTTTGGTTAATCGGTTGTCCAGCCCTACTCGTCTCCCCCGCTATGCTGTGTGTTCGTCTCCCGGTAACCACACTATGCCCTTTAGTCGTGGTAGGCGATAGAGTAGCACAACAAGATCCTTCACCGAATATTTGCGAGGTATACTCCATGTATCCCTGATTGTCAATCGACGATAATGCTAAGGTCGCAAGATTCAGGTCTTTTGATATAAAGACAAATCGATGTCATGTTCCGTCAAAATAAGAGCTATCTTGAAAAGCCGCAAGATGCTCAACTGACGAAGTTTGAACTTCGGGTGAGGGATGACGGCCAGAAAGATGGAAGGAGGTACGTGAGCCGTGTCGGTTAAAAAGTAGAAGTGGAATATAATACCCAGCTGAAGGGTAATGATCATACGTCTGTAATACATTGTATGTCCCAGAATAGGTCCTATTTTTCTACCTTTTTCAAGTAGTCGATTGCTATTCACAGCTATTACCTTAACTCCAAAGAAGAGTTCGACCCAATGTTTTATTTCTGTTTTAGGTAGTGTTTGGTTGAGGAGCCAAGTAAAACAGAGTCGTTCCATTCCTGATTCTAGGAACGGAGCCGCTCTGTTCTGTGTTTGGTAATCTGGAACAGAGCGGCTCTGTTTTTTGTTTGGTTGCAGAGTGAACGGAACGGAGTGTGACTGTGAGAGCGAGATGGGAACGGAGCGGTTCCGTCCGGTTGATTTTTTGGAGCGGAATGGTTCCGGATCTGAGGAGAATATTCCCTAATTAGAGTCATTCCGTTCTAGTTACTTTGTAACCAAACAACAACAAAATCGGAACAGAACGGCTCCGTTCTACTTGGCTCTTCAACCAAACACTATCTTAGTGAATCCCGATTCGACATTAAAATGGTTGCTACTGCTGCTCTGCTAGAGCACGCGACCACACTCGTCTGCTCCGAGCGACCGCTCGAAGTCAAGACTTTAAGTCGTCAACTATGCGAGACCGAGATAGCTTAGATGAGCTTGATGGATTGCCCCGCTACTTCTAGGCTGTTGGATAGTAAGTTTTTTTATATACGTATTTTTAGTTATATGTATTTCTCTACTGTATTTAAAGTACCAATTTTAATTGTCGTTCTTTGTCATCTTTTTACAAAAAAAGTTCCTATATTTTTTCCAAATCAACTCAATGTAAAATGTTAAAAAGCGGTGATATTGAATATAAATTGTACATATGTATATATGATTTTTTGTAAAATAAAAAAATAATCATGCTGGACCGAGCCAGCACTACAGGTTGAAGCTACGGCTCAGGCATCGCACGGCGCTCGTGCCAGGTTGGCACAGGCACTATTAAATGGGTCATGCCTCGGGCCAGCTCGCCAGACACGGCTCATTTGGCTATCTATACCTCTGCATGATAATGATGATCACCTCATTCACCATTCTACTTCTTTTCTCTCTCCCCTCATGCCACCTTCGCCCCACCCCATACTCGGCAGAGGGCGTAGGAGCAGGCGCCTCCTCTCTGTATTCGTCCGACATGAGCACCGACACCGACTCCCGTAGTGGCTATTGCACGTCCACGAGGACGTTTCACATCATGCGCGCATCATCGTTTTCGCCGTTGTCGGACATCCCGTTCGTCTTCCCGACCTTCGCGCGGTTCTTCCTCCCCAACCTGCTGCCCCCGCCCACGGTCGCAGCCGCGAGCCGACCAACGCTCGTCGACGCGGGTACGGGATGAGTCGGTCATGCTCTTGGCCTTTCTCCGTGTGTGCCGTCGAGGGGGACATGGTGGCGCCTGCCACGCTTAGGTTATCTTGGCGATGAGGAGTCCAGGTCTGAGATATTGAACAACCAAGACCCGTAGCGTGGCAGCAGTCGACATATGCTACGGAGTTGGTGGTGGTGTTGTGTCGCTACGGCGGGTCCAGGGTTGGAAATACACTCGCATTCTCTCGCCCTTCTCGAACCGACGCCTGGTGCGGGTGCCTCTCGGTTTGGAGCTGCTCCGGCTGGGCTTCTTTCTCCGCTTGCGTGCTCTCTCCCTATATATCTAGCGGTATACTACCTACATTGTCTCCAGATGCCCAGGACTTCGTCGTGTCCTTCTCCAACAACGAACAAGTATGTCTGCCTCTTCTCTTCCCCTCCTGCTTTACGAAACCTTGAAAAAGTGGGGGAGACGAGGAATGAGGGTCTCTGATTTGCTGCCTACGGTACCCCTGCATTCATAAAAAATGTTATGTGAAAAGTGGAGACAATCAATAAAAAATCTTTAAGATCTTTTTTTGGATAATTTACGTGGGTATTGTTGTGAGTCGTCGCAACCCATGGGTAACCGACTAGAATTGTTTATAGATGTCTTGGTATTCATTTGAATACTCATGTCTCTACTACGTTCTACCTCAAGCAACACCACTTGTCCACGACTTGACTCAAGCACATCAACAACACACACAACTATGTAAAAGCACGAGTCCACGACTTGACTCAAGTTTAATCTATGTAACACCACTCTACCCCACCGAATGTGTTAGAACAATATCAAAACACATGTTAACACACATGCACAATTTAACGTTAATCAAAACAACATATTTATACGCATGCATTGTGTACAAAAAATATGTAAATCACTTTGTCATGATAATAACAAATTATCACAACGTTACAATGCCAACTAAAACAATGTTTTCATTCTATATAATTTCATTTGAGAAAGATTTATGTTATATGTGCAGCTGAATTTATTGTAAAATTGGTTTTCCCGGTACGTACGGGGTCAGGGTTTTCAGCATTACGCTTTCTAGTAAAGCTGGGCTAAAGCCTTTGATTAAAAAAAAAACTCAGAACTAGAAAGTTAAAAATGTCGATGAATGGATTCACTGGTTAAGGGTTCTATGGTCAGCAAATAAGCATCACTTTCCTGTACTTCTCTGCAACGACCAAATGTCGAAATCATATAAACATAATTCCAATAAACTGTTGAAAAGAAATCTGTGCAAGGAAAAAAAAAACAGAAAAGCTTAGTGTGATGATTATATAGCAACCTCATTTCCATTATAGCATAACGGAAATACAAGAGTTATTATAGCATAACGGAAATACAAGAGTTATTATAGTACAGTTTGATGATGCTGTAACTATAACCTGTGACACTTCACAGGTTTTATTTACACTTGGTCTGTGCTGTAACTTGTGGCATCCTACCCAGAAAAAAACTGAACGAAACAATATTCCTACATGACACAGGTAATGGCAAAATTAGCAAAATGTGACTCCATCTTCCATAGAACGCTTCCTCTTGGCACTTGTAGTCCTTCGCTCTTGAATCTCATAAGTATTGACATAGCTGTAGTAGGGGGGTATTGGAGATCTCCATGCTAGGACCTCAAATTTTCCACAAGTCTTCATGCTTCCATACACCACATCGTGGACTCTTATCTTAGGAACCTCCTCTTGTGAAGAGCAATGATACTGACGACGAATAGTGAAATATTCAGAAGCTGTACCCATTCGGCTAATCCTTATTGGTCTGTTCTGGTTCAGAAGATCGTATGGATGCGTGCCGAATCTGGAGACATGCTTCTGGACGAACACTCTGAAGAACCTCAGAACCTTGCACCAAAAGTGGATGTTAAAATTGTTCCTCATCAAATAACAGATAATGAACGCGGCGTTGATTGAACGATTCTGCATTCTGGCTATCTCCATGGCTACTTGTGCAAGCCTTGGGTGTGTCTCAGGATCCATGCTTCCAAACGCAAGTGTCTTGAAGAAATACCAGTATGCTTCATGAGATAGATGCTTCAGAGCTAGAGCCTGTGCTGTTCCAAACTTTGCAGCTCTGTCTGAACTGCTTGTGACTACGATTTTACTCCCGCTACAAAAGCACCGTTTGGAAGCAAGATAGAACCTGTTCCAAGCATCTTCATGGAGATTTCCAGATAGTTCTATAACAACTAGCGATCTCTTGTCTTTGTTCCAGTTCGACACTTGATTCTGATGCTCCATTGCATATCCCTGTCTGAAAGCTCGCTCGTCATCTGTAAAAGCAAGGTCATTCAGCCACAAGATTTCTGAGAAACGATCTTGGACTCTTTCGTCCTTGCAAACATGAGCGACTAGGGTGCTCTTGCCGACTCTGCGTGGACCGATAATTGGCAGGACCTCCAGTTCTTCAGAGCTATGAGGCTGTGTGTGCAGCAAAAAATTAACGACAAGTTCTGCTTCCACCTGGCGACCAAACATGCAGTTACCCACTAAGATATGCATGCTGTAAGGTTGGCGATGCAGACGAGGGTAGCTCGCCAAGAACATCACCAACTCATTCAGATCAACAATCATGGAGCCCAATCTGTCAAGTGCCTCTTGTAGTTGTTCCCGAGACTGTGCAGTTCGACTGAAGAAATAGGGATCCTTTGCAAAGGGTAACTTGGATAGGGACATGAATCCACTCACAACTTGAACACTGTCGTCCTCTCCATAGTGAGGCTTGTACCTGAAGGCGTCGAGTGCGTAAGAGCCCCGGTGCATGGCATCTCTCAGCATGCCTAACTGCTGGATCATGGCTTGATTTGGGATGTGCCGCCCCATGGCCTCCTCGTCGATGACCTGTGCTCGGAGAAGAGTCCTTTGTAGGCTTTCCTCCATGGCAAGTGTCGGCGGCTTCGAGAACTTGTTGATGATGAAATTTATTGATCTAGTCACCAATTCACCCAGGGCTACAGAAAGGAAACTTTCCATGTGAGCCCGTCCTCTCTTTCTCAGGAAGAGAACACTGCAAGATGGGTAAGAAAACACAAGGTGAGTTTTAATGTTTCTCAAACTATGTATGCTATGCTTCACGTCAAAGCTCCCAGGAGAGAAAGGCCGTCGGTTTCAAGAAGAAAAGACATACAAAGAGTCAAGACATACAAAAAGTCAATAGTCCCTGCACATGTATGACCTTTGGGACTGCTTTTGCCTTCACATGGTTATTCTGATTGACTTTTTATTTTTCTTTGACTATTGAATTCCTTGCCTTCACTAAGTGAACCACTGAGCCATTACCATGTATGATCCGTGTAATTACTCTGTAGACCACCTATGATATCAAGGTCACAAAAATCAGATTGTTAGCTTAGCAACTGATATACTGTAGTTCTGCATACCAGCTAATAACCACATTAAAAAGTGTGTCCTTGCCTCCTTGGATACCTTTGTGACCCGGAGAGACTTCAGATCAATGGTGAAGAGTACATCGCAAGTCCGCACAAAAACTACACCGACGCCATCCACAAAACTAAGCTAACCAAATCAATAAAAGGCCGAGAAGGCACCGACAGGGAGCAGCGTGTCAAGCTTGATGGCTCTGGTCTGTAGCCAACTCACATCCCCGAGCTGGTGCCTCCCTCGCCCACAGGTAGATCGTGGACTTGCCTGCCGTGGCGAGTCCCAGACGACCATCGTCCCTGGTGGCGAGCACAACGCGCTGCCAGTCCAGGCATGGCAGCGGCGGCATCTCCCGCGTGCCCAAGTCGTACTCCAGGGCCGTCGCGCTCGTCTGGAATGCGAGGTAGAGCGTGTTCCCGGCGAGCGCGCTGGTGCGAAGTCGACGTTTTCGTCGGTCTCGCCGAGCGGACGTGGGCATGTTCAACGCGCCCGCCTCCGACGACTAGACGTGAGCGAACATCTCCGCGTGGTGGGTGCCCACCACGATGACGAGGAAGTGACCACCGCAGCAGCAGTCGAGGTGGTCACAGGCGGAGGCGTTCGTAGCAACGGGCGCGTCGCGGGGGGTGTCCCGGCGCAGGAGGGCGCGGCCATGTCGGGCGTCGAGAGCGCGCCAGCCGCCAAGGAGGAGGCCCTCCGCGGGTGCGGGGCGGAAGGTGGAGGGGGCAAGAAGCGGGTCCCCGCGCCGGCGTTGGCGAGGAAACCCAGCATCGGGAGCTCCGAACCCCCACGTGGAGGTGGTGGTCGCGGTAGCGGCGGCGGCACCGCGGGCCCGTGAGGCCGTGACGATGCGATTGTACACGAAGGGGCGCTTAGGAACACAGTTTTTTTTCCTAATAATATTGTGGAATTTAAGAATACCTCTATGTTCAAAACTAAACTATTTACCGTCCAGTTTATTTTTGAAATAAATGACGACAAATAAAAAAGAACAAAAAAGTATATTATACATAATGGTGTTTGAGAATGTAGGTAAAATCTCTATGTTCAAAACTAAGGAATTGTGAATACTAAATTGTTTTAATGTATTGTAAAC
Source organism: Zea luxurians (assembly GCA_029449295.1). NCBI lineage: Eukaryota > Viridiplantae > Streptophyta > Magnoliopsida > Poales > Poaceae > Zea > Zea luxurians. The sequence continues at coordinate 29,739,083 of JAOPSE010000001.1, read as the reverse complement.
TTTTTTCTCGATGAAAAGTTTTCGTTCTTAAACATTGAGCGGGCAGGTCTCCACACTTTTCTCTCGCACGCGAAAGAAAGTTGTGCGACGCCAACTCCCAAATGTACCAGCAAGCAACACGACATTTGGTCTTCCTACCATTTCGAAATAGTTATGAAAGAGCTCATGTTATTCTTCTTTTTTGCACATTTGGGACATTGTTTTGGAGAATCAAAACGTGAAGCTGCATGTTGCGTGTTTTGAACATAGTTTGTTGCATGTTTTGAACACACGTTTTATAAACTGGGTTGTAATATTTTAAATGGAATATGATGTAAAATAAAGAAAATATTTTGTTACCAAACACCTATATGCATTCAAAAATGTGATATTCTAAACTATGGTATTCAAAACTGAGGTTATCTCATGGCATTTGTGCATTGTGGTATTTGAAATACTATAGTTTGTTCCCAAACACCCCCGAATTGTATTTTTTTAACATATCCGGTGGACATGGCATTTTTATGTATATAGTGCATATATTAAACCATCATCATTTATTTTAGACCTAATGTCCCTTGCTACCATGTATATTTTCTCAAGAACACCCTCCGAACGTAGAAGAGGTGGAGAATAGTAGTTGCTCTTTGCAAAATACAATATCATGTGCATTAGATTTGTTCCCTATGTTTAGTGCATTAACAACCTCAAGCAAGGAAAGTAAATTTTGAAGGGGATAAGAGATAGCAAAATGCTAACCTAACTGAGATGATTGAACAGTTGGATTTGATGACTAAGATCATAGATGTGATAATTCAAGAATGGAAATATAGATATTGGCTTGATAAAGAACTCCAACGGTATCTGATGGATGAGAAGATTTATTGGCAGAGAAGAGGTGGAGAGAAGTGGATCCTTTAGGGGATGCCAACACCAACTTTTTTTCATAAAAGAAGTAATGGTAGACAAATAAAAAAGAAAATTATTTCCCTAGAAGATGGCCATGGAAGTTTAGTTGCGGATGAAGAGTTAAATTCACATGTGACCAACTTTTATAAAAGAATATTTGGTCCAGAGGAAGTGTTGAATATCCACATTCAAAGGAACTTGCAGGATATAGAGGACATGGTAACTTTAGAAGAGAATGATGGTTTGATCAAACTTTTCACTATGGAATAATTCAACTATGCTTTGAAAGAGACAAGAAGCAACAATGCTCCCGATCTTGATGATTTCTTAGTCGAATTTTTAAGCCTTTTGGAATGAGTCGAGGGGTGTTGTGATGGAGATGTTGGATAATTTACATAGAGAGAAATCAAAGTTGTGGAGAATGAACTATGGTGTTATCATTCTATTACCCAAAGTTAAAATTGTGTGCTATTAAACAGTTTAGACATATTTGCTTGTATGTAATGTTTAAGTGGTGACTAAGGTGCCAACTTTAAGGTTAAAAAAGTGGTGACTAAGGTGCCAACTTTAAGGTTAAAAAAAGTGGTGACTAGAGTTGTGAGCAAATTCCAAACAACTTTCATTCCTGGGCGAAACATTCTGGAGGGATCAGTCATTTTGCAGGAAGTGCTACTGAACTAAGAATATGTAAGGGCAAAGGTATCATCTTCAAAATAAACTACGAGAAGGCCTATTGAAAGGATAAAGATGTCCAAGAGGATAAGTGAATTGGGATCCTCTATTTTTTTGCTTAGATTAAAATCTACTAGCAAGCCCAACTTCACCCCATGAAAGATCCATTAGTGGTTTTGATAATTGAGACAACGAGTAGTGGATTAAGCTCTACTGAAAATCGCCTAGAGGGGGAGTGAATAGGCGGAATCTGAAATTTATAAACTTAAGACACAACTACAAGCCGGGGTTAGCGTTAGAAACAAAATCGAGTCCGAAAGAGAGGACAAAAACAAATCAAAGGCAAATGAGGCAGATGACACGGTGATTTGTTTTACCGAGGTTCGGTTCTTGCAAACCTACTCCCCGTTGAGGTGGTCACAAAGACCGGGTCTCTTTCAACCCTTTCCCTCTCTCAAACGGCCACCTAGACCGAGTGAGCTTTTCTCCTTAATCAAACCGGGTCACTTAGACCCCTACAAGGACCACCACAACTTGGTGTCTCTTGCTTTGATTACAAGTGCCTTGAGAACAAGAAAGAGGAAGAAGAAAAGCGATCCAAGCGCAAGAGCTCAAAGAACACGAGCAAAACTCTCTCTTCTAGTCACTAATTGCTTTGTGGAATTGGGACTTGGAGAGGCTTTGATTCAATCTAATTGTGTCTTGTATTGAATGCACTAGCTCTTGTATTGAGTGAGATGTCTGAAAAACTTGGATGCATTGAAGTGTGGTGGTTGGGGGGTATTTATAGCCCCAACCACCAAAACAGCCATTGGGGAAGTCTGCTGTTGAAGGGCGCAGCCACGTCACCCAACTGTTAGGGTTCTGATGGTTTCGACCGTTGGAGCTCTGACTTCTTGGGACACCGGACAGTCCGGTGCCGCACCGGACAGTCCGGTGCCGCACCAGACAGGTATTGTTCATTGTCCGGTGCGCCTTCTGGCGCTGCTCTGACTCTGCGCGAACTATCCGCGCACTGTTCCTGGCACTGTTCACTTTTGCAGACGACCGTTGGCGCAGTAGCCGTTGCTCCGCTTGGCACATCGGATAGTCCGGTGCTGCACCGGACAGTCCGGTGAATTATAGCGGAGTGGCTTTCCAGAAAACCCGAAGCTGAGGAGTTTGGAGTTGATCTCCCTGGTGCACCGGACACTGTCCGGTGGCACACCGGACAGTCCGATGCACCAGACTAGGGCAGCCTTCGGTTACTTTTGCTCCTTTCTTTTTGAACCCTAACTTGTTCTTTTTATTGGTTTGTGTTGAACCTATGACACCTGTAGAACATATATCTAGAGCAAACTAGTTAGTCCAATTGTTTGTGTTGGGCAATTCAACCACCAAAATCATTTAGGAAAATGTTTGACCATATTTCCCTTTCAATCTCCCCCTTTTTGGTGATTGATGCCAACATAAACCAAAGCAAATATATCAGTGCACAATTGAACTAATTTGCATAAGGTAAGTGCAAAGGTTGCCTGGAATTAAACCAATATAAACTTTCATAAGATATGCATGGATTACTTTCTTCTTATTTAACATTTTGGACCACGCTTGCACCACTAGTTTTGTTGTTGCAAATTCTTTGGAAAAAATTTTTTCAAAATCCTTTTGCAAATAGTCAAAGGTATATAAATAAGATTGAAAGAGGCAATTTCAAGATTTGAAATTTTCTCCCCCTGTTTCAAATGCTTTTCCTTTGACTTAAACAAAACCCTAAATGAAATTATCCTCTTAGCTTTCAAGAGGGTTTTGGGATATACCAATTGAGATACTAGTTTGAAATATACCAATAAAATTTTCAAAACATAATTAAAAATTAGGTGGTGGTGTGGTCCTTTTGCTTTGGGCTAGTACTCTCTCCCCCTTTGGCATGAATCGCCAAAAACAGAGACTTTGTGAGCCCTCTTAGATTCTCTCCCCCTTTGGCCAACAATATATGAGTGAAAGAATATAGCAATGTGGAGAGATGGCGGAATACCGGCAAAGAGTAAATAATACCGATGGAGTTGAGTGGAAGCGTCGTCTTTGCCGAATACTCTATTTCCCTTTCAATTCTATGACTAAGCATAAGAATACACTTGAAAACACATTAGTCATAGACATAAGAGAGATATGATCAAAGGTATATAAGTGGCAAAGTATCAATCAAAATTCTGAGAATCAAGAATGTTTAGCTCATTCCTAAGTTTGGTAAAGGTTTTCTCATCTAATGGTTTGGTAAAGATATCGACTAATTGTTCTTTGGTGTTAATATAGGCTATCTCGATATCCCCCCTTTATTGGTGATCTCTCAAAAAGTGATACCGAATGGCTATGTGCTTAGTGCGGCTGTGCTCAACGGGATTATCCGCCATGCGGATTGCACTCTCATTATAACATAGGAGAGGGACTTTGTTAAATTTGTAGCCATAGTCCCTTAGGGTTTGCCTCATCCAAAGCAATTGCGCACAACAATGACATGTGGCAATATACTCGGCTTCGGTGGTAGAAAGAGCTACTAAGTTTTGTTTCTTTAAAGCCCAAGACACCAGGGATCTCCCCGGAAACTGACAAGTCCCTGATGTGCTCTTCCTATCAATTTTACACCCTGCCCAATCAGCATCAGAATATCCTAATAAATCAAAAGAGGATCCCTTGGGGTACCAAAGACCAAACTTAGGAGCATAAACTAAATATCTCAAGATTCTTTTCACGGCCCTAAGGTGAACTTCCTTAGGATCGGCTTGGAACCTTGCACACATGCATACATAAAGCATAATATCCGGTCGAGATGCACATAAATAGAGTAGAGATCCTATCATCGACCGGTATACCTTTTGATCTACAGATTTACCTCCCGTGTCGAGGTCGAGATGCCCATTGGTTCCCATGGGTGTCTTTATGGGTTTGACATCTTTCATTCCAAACTTGGTGAGTATGTCTTGAATGTACTTCGTTTGGCTAATAAAGGTGCCTTCTTGGAGTTGCTTGACTTGAAATCCTAAGAAATATTTCAACTCCCCTATCATAGACATCTCGAATTTTTGAACCATGATCCTACTAAACTCTTCACAAGTAGATTTGTTAGTAGACCCAAATATGATATCATCAACATAAGTTTGGCATACAAACAAATCTTTTGCAATAGTTTTAGTAAAGAGAGTAGGATCGGCTTTTCTAACTTTGAAGCCATTAGTGATAAGAAAATTTCTTAGGCATTCATATCATGCTCTTAGGGCTTGCTTGAGCCCATAAAGCGCCTTTGAGAGTTTGTAAACATGATTAGGGTACTCACTATCTTCAAAGCCGGGAGGTTGCTCAACATAGACCTCTTCCTTGATTGGTCCATTGAGGAAGGCACTTTTCACATCCATTTGATAGAGCTTAAAGCCATGGTAAGTAGCATAGGCAAGTAATATACGAATTGACTCAAGCCTAGCTACGGGTGCATAAGTTTCACCGAAATCCAAACCTTCGACTTGTGAATAGCCCTTGGCCACAAGTCGTGCTTTGTTCCTTATGACCACACCATGCTCATCTTGCTTGTTGCGGAATACCCACTTGGTTCCTACAATATTTTGGTTAGGACGTGGAACTAAATGCCATACCTCATTCCTCGTGAAGTTGTTGAGCTCCTCTTGCATTGCCAACACCCAATCCGAATCTTTTAGAGCATCCTCTACCCTGTATGGCTTAATAGAGGAAACAAAAGAGTAATGTTCACAAAAAATGAGTGACTCGAGATTGAGTGGTTACCCCCTTATGAATATCGCCGACGATGGTGTTCACGGGATGATCTCTTTGAATCGCCTGGTGGACTCTTGGGTGTAGCGGTCTTTGACCCTGTCCTTCTTGGTCATCTTCCTTGTCTTGATTTTCTTCATCTCCCCCTTGATCATTGCCTTCTCCTTGAGGTGGCTCATCTTCTTGATCTTCTTTTTCATCATCTTGAGCCTGTTCCTCATCTTGAGTTGGTGGAGATGCTTGTATGGAAGATGATGGTTGATCTTGTGCTTGTTAGGGCTCTTCGGATTCCTTAGAACACACATCCCCAATGGACATGTTCCTTAGCACGACGCACGGAGCCTCTTCATCATCTAGCTCATCAAGATCAACTTGCTCCACTTGGGAGCCATTAGTCTCATCAAACACAATGTCACAAGAAACTTCAACTAGTCCAGTGGACTTGTTAAAGACTCTGTATGCCCTTGTGTTTGAATCATATCCTAGTAAAAAGCCTTCTATAGCCTTAGGAGCAAATTTGGATTTCCTACCTCTTTTAACAAGAATAAAACATTTGCTACCAAAGACCCTAAAATATGAAACATTGGGCTTTTTACCGGTTAGGAGTTTATAAGATGTCTTCTTGAGGATTCGGTGAAGATAGAGCCGGTTGATGGAGTAGCAGGTGGTGTTAACCGCCTCGGCCCAAAACCGGTCTGGAGTCTTGTACTCATCAAGCATGGTTCTTGCCATGTCAAGTAGAGTTCTATTCTTCCTCTCCACTACACCATTTTGTTGTGGTGTGTAGGGAGAAGAGAACTCATGTTTGATGCCCTCCTCCTCAAGGAAGCCTTCTATTTGAGAGTTCTTGAACTCCGTCCCATTGTCGCTTCTAATCTTTTTTATCCTTAATCTGAACTCATTTTGAGCCTGTCTCAAGAATCCCTTTAATGTCTCTTGGGTTTGTGATTTTTCCTGCAAAAAGAATACCCAAGTGAAGCGAGAATAATCATCCACAATTATAAGACAATACTTACTCCCGCCGATGCTTATGTAAGCTATCAGGCCGAATAAATCCATGTGGAGTAGCTCAAGCGGCCTGTCGGTCGTCATGATGTTCTTGTGTGGATGATGGGCACCAACTTGCTTTCTTGCCTGGCATGCGCTACAAATCCTGTCTTTCTCAAAATGAACATTGGTTAGTCCTAAAATGTGTTCTCCCTTTAGAAGATTATGAAGATTCTTCATCCCAACATGGGCTAGTCGGCGATGCCAGAGCCAACCCATATTAGTCTTAGCAATTAAGCAAGTGTCCAGTTTAGCTCTATTGAAATCAACTAAGTATAGCTGACCTTCTAACACTCCCTTAAATGCTACTGAATCATCACTTCTTTTAAAGACAGTAACACCTACATCAGTAAATAGACAATTGTAGCCCATATTGCATAATTGAGAAACAGAAAGCAAATTGTAATCTAATGAATCTACAAGACAAACATTGGAAATAGAATAGTCAGGTGATATAGCAATTTTACCAAGTCCTTTGACCAAACCTTGATTTCCATCCCCGAATGTGATAGCTCTTTGGGGATCTTGATTTTTCTCATAGAAGGAGAACATTCTTTTCTCCCCTGTCATGTGGTTTGTGCACCCGCTATCAATGATCCAACTTGAGCCCCCGGATGCATAAACCTACAAAACAAGTTTAGGCCTTGTTCTTAGGTACCCAAATGGTCTTGGGTCCTTTCACATTAGAAACAAGCACCTTGGGTACCCAAACACAAGTCTTGGAGCCCTTGTGTTTAGCCCCAACATATTTGGCAACTACCTTGCCTGATTTGTTAGTTAGCACATAAGATGCATCAAAAGTCTTAAATGAAATAATTGGCTCATTTGATGAAATAGGAGTTTTCTTTTTAGGCAATTTAACATGGGTGGATTGCCTAGAACTAGATGCCTCACTCTTATACATAAAAGCATGATGAGAGCCAGAGTGAGACTTTCTAGAATGAATTCTCCTAATCTTATGTTCAGGATAACCAGCAGGATACAAAATATAGCCCTCGTTATCCTAAACCATAGGAGCTTTGCCTTTAACAAAGTTAGACAATTTCTTAGAGGCACTAAGCTTGACATTGCCTCCCTGTTGGAAGCCAATGCCATCGTTAATGCCAGGGTGTCTCCCACTATAGAGCATACTTCTAGCAAATTTGAATTTTTCATTTTCTAAGTCATGCTCATTAATTTTGGCACTAAGTTGAGCTATATGATCATTTTGTTGTTTAATTAAAACTAGGTGATCATGGATAGCATCAACATTAATATCTCTACATCTAGTGCAAATAGAAACATGATCAACAGTAGATGTAGAGGGTTTGCATGCATTTAATTCATCAATCTTAGCATGTAAAATGACATTCTCATTTCTAAGATTGGAAATAGAAACATTGCAAACATCTATGTCTCTAGCCTTTGAAACTAAAACAACATTCTCAGAAGTAAGGCCAGCAATTGATTCATTCAACTTATCAATCTTACCAATTAAACTTGCATTATCATTTTTAAGATTGGAAATTGAATCATCACAAACATTTAACTTCTCAACCTTAGCAAATAAATTGACATTCTCAGTTTTAAGGTTGGAAATCAAATCATGGCAATTCCTAAGCTCACTAGACAAATTTTCACATTTTTCTACTTCCTGAGCATAGGCATTTTTTACTTTAACATGCTTCTTATTTTCCTTAATTAGGAATTCCTCTTAGCTATCCAAGAGTTCATCCTTCTCATGAATAGCTCCTATCAATTCATTCAATTTTTTTTGTTGCATGTTTAAGTTGGCTAAAAGAGCAAGTAAATCATCTTCATCATTACTAGAGCTACCCTCATCACTAGATGTTGTATATTTAGTGGAGGCTCTAGATTTTACCTTCTTCTTTTTGCCGTCCTTTGCCATGAGGCACTTATGGCCGACGTTGGGGAAGAGGAGGCCCTTATTGACGACGATGTTGGCGGCGTCCTCGTCGGAGGAGGAGTCTGTGGAGCTCTCATCGGAGTTCCATTCCCGACACACATGGGCATCGCCGCCCTTCTTCTTGTAGTATTTCTTCTTTTCCTTCCTCCTTCCCTTCTTGTCATCGCCCCTGTCACTGTCACTAGAAATAGGACATTTTGCTATAAAGTGACTGGGCGTACCACACTTATAGCAAACCTTCTTGGAATGGGGTTTGTAATCTTTCCCCTTCCGTTGCTTGAGGATTTGATGGAAGCTCTTAATGATGAGCGCCATATCCTCGTTATCGAGCTTGGAGGCATCGATGGGGAGCCTACTTGATGTAGACTCTTCTTTCTTCTCCTCCGTCGCCTTGAATGCGACGGGTTGCACTTCCGGAGTGGAGGTGGCGCCTCGCTCGATGATTTGTTTGGAGCCTTTGATCATCAATTCAAAGCTCACAGACTTCCCTATAACCTCCTCGGGAGACATTAGCTTATATCTAGGATCACCACAAATTAATTAAACTTGTGTAGGATTAAGAAAAACAAGTGATCTTAGAATAACCTTGATCATTTCATGGTCATCCCATTTGGTGCTGTCGAGGTTACGCACTTGGTTGACTAAGGTCTTGAGCCGGTTATACATTACTTGTGGCTCCTCTCCTTGGTTGAGGATGAATCGACCGAGCTCCCCCTCGATCATCTCCCGCTTGGTGATCTTGGTCACCTCATCCCCTTCGTGCGTGGTCTTTAGCATGTCCCAAATCTCCTTGGCACTTTTCAACCCTTGCACCTTATTATACTCCTCTCGACATAGAGAGGCGAGGAGTATAGTAGTTGCTTGGGAATCAAAGTGCTTGATTTGGGCGACCTCGTCCGAATCATAGCCTTCATCCCCTACGGATGGTACCTGCGCTCCTGAAAGGGAAATGTGCCCTTGGGCCATTTCTAAGTATTTTGGTGATTTAGTGCCCAACACAGGTGCCTAATTGTAAAATGGTGGACAAAGTACAAATCAAGAGTAAAGGTATGTTTCTAGACCTTAGTACATTGGTTTTGTGTACTAATATACTTGTCTAAGTGTTAGAAACAGAAAGAAGAAGAAAAGAATAGAGGAGAAAAAGACTTGGCTGTGTACAGCCAAGACTCAGCTCGGTCTGGCACACCGGACTGTCCGGTGTGCACCGGACAGTGTCCGGTGCGCCAGGCTGACTCGGCGCGAAGAGGCCGCTCTCGGGAATTCGCCGACGGCGTACGGCTAAAATTCACCGGACTGTCCGGTGTGCACCGGACTGTCCGGTGAGCCAACGGTCGGCCGGTCCAACGGTCGGCCGCGCAATCTGCGCGAGACACGTGGCCGAGCCAACGGTCGGAAGGGGGCACCGGACTGTCCGGTGTGCACCGGACATGTCCGGTGCGCCAACGGCTCCCAGATCTGCAACGGTCTGCAACGGTCGGCTTCGCTATTTAAGGAAAGAAATCGGGCACCGGACAGTGTCCGGTGTGCACCGGACTGTCCGGTGCACCCGACGACAGAAGGCAAGGATAGCCTTCCAGATTTGCTCTCAACGGCTCCTAGCTGCCTTGGGGCTATAAAAGGGACCCCTAGGCGCATGGAGGAGACACCCAAGCAACCTTAGAGCATTCTTGATCATCCACACTCAGTCTTTGCGTAATTGTTTGTCATTCTCAGTGATTCGAGCTCCGTTCTAGTGAGAACTTTGAGATAGTCTTTTGAGCTCGATTCTTGGCCGTGTGTGTGCGCATTTTGCTGTGGATTTGTGTGTGTTGCTTCCCTCCCTTACTCTGTGCTTCTTTGTGATCATATACTTGTAAGGGCAAGAGACTCCAATTTGTGGAGATTCCTTGCAAACGGGATAAAGAAAAGAAAGCAAAACACTGTGGTATTCAAGTGGGTCTTTGGACCGCTTGAGAGGGGTTGATTGCAACCCTCGTCCGTTGGGACGCCACAACGTGGAGTAGGCAAGCGTTGGTCTTGGCCGAACCACGGGATAAACCACTGTGCCATCTCTGTGATTGATCTTCTGTGGTTATTGTGTTTTGTTGAGACTCCTCTCTAGCCACTTGGCATTATCTGTACTAACACTTAACCAAGTTTTGTGGCTTAAGTTTGAAGTTTTACAGGATCACCTATTCACCCCCCTCTAGGTGCTCTCAATTGGTATCGGAGCCGTTCTCTTCAAGAAAGGGACTAATCGCCCGAAGAGATGGATCCTAAGGGGAAGGGTATCGTGATCAACGACAAAGAGAAGGAATCCTTCATCAACGAGCCGAAGGACGACAAGCCTACCGACTCCGGCTCGGGTCATAGACGGAAGGAAGGGAAGAAGAAGAAGACAAGGCGCATCAAGGAGATCGTCTACTACGACGACAGCGATGAATCTACTTCTTCCCAAAAGGACGATGACCACAACGACTACAAAAAGACGGTCAATTCGAACTTTTTATTTGATTATTCTCGTATTCAACATAGTTCGAATTCGCATTTGCTTTCCATTCCTCTTGGCAAACCTCCACACTTCGATGGGGAGGACTACGGATTTTGGAGTCACAAAATGCGTAGTCACTTATTCTCTCTCCATCCAAGCATTTGGGAGATTGTAGAGAATGGAATGAAGTTTGATAGCTCGGATAACTCTATGCTCATAAATGAACAAATCCATAGAAATGCACAAGCTACTACTGTTCTCTTAGCGTCCTTGTGCAGGGAAGAGTACAACAAGGTGAGCGGCTTGGACAATGCCAAGCAAATATGGGACACCCTCAAGATCTCTCACGAGGGGAATGACATCACCATGCTCACCAAAATGGAGTTGGTGGAAGGCGAGCTTGGACGATTCGCCATGATAAGGGGAGAGGAGCCAACTCAAACGTACAACCGGCTCAAGACCCTCATCAACAAAATAAGGAGCTACGGAAGCACGCGATGGAAGGACCACGACGTCGTCCGCCTAATGCTAAGGTCCTTTACCGTTCTTGATCCTCATCTCGTGAACAATATTCGTGAGAATCCCAGGTACACGATGATGACGCCCGAGGAGGTACTCGGAAAATTCGTAAGCGGGCGGATGATGATCAAGGAGGCGAGATACGTCGACGAAGCATTGAACGGTCCAATCCACGAGTCTCAACCCATCGCTCTCAAGGCAACAAGGAGCAAGGAGCCGCTACCCAGCAAGGTGGCGCAAGTTGAGGCGGCCGGGCTCAATGATGAAGAGATGGCTCTCATCATCAAGAGATTCAAGACGGCGCTAAATGGTCGCAAGGAGCAACCAAGGAAGACCAAGACAAAGGGGAAGCGCTCATGCTTCAAATGTGGTAAGGTTGGTCATTTCATTGCTAACTGTCCCGATAATGAAAGTGACCAGGAAAAGGGGAACAAAAGGGAGAAGAAGAAGCATTACAAGAAGGCCAAGGGCGAGGCACATATCGGAAAGGAGTGGAATTCGGATTGCTCCTCCTCCGACTCCGACAATGAAGGACTCGCCGCCACCGCCTTCAACAAGTCATCTCTCTTCCCCAACGAGCGTCACACTTGCCTCATGGCAAGGGAGAAGAAAGTAAGCACTCATGATACTAGTACTTCTTCAAGTGAGGATGAGTCTAGTGATGATGATGAAATAGATTACTCATGCTTATTCAAGGGATTAGATAGATCTAAAATTAATAAGATTAATGAGTTGATTGATGCTTTGAATGACAAGAATAGATTACTAGAAAAACAAGAGGATCTTTTATATGAGGAGCATGATAAATTTGTTAGTGCACAAAATTCTCTTGCTCTAGAAATTAAAAGAAATGAAATGCTTTCTAGTGAATTATCTACTTGTCATGAAACTATCTCTACTTTAAAAGGTGTTAACAATGATTTAAATGCTAAACTAGTAGAAGCAAATAAATCTAACTCTTGTGTTGAACATGTTGAAATTTGCACTAGGTGTAAGGATGTTGATATTAATGCTTGTTGTGAACACCTAGTTTCAATTTCCAAACTAAGTGATGAATTGGCTAGTCTTAATGCCCAACTTAAGACTAGCAAAAGTGAATTTGATAAGTTAAAATTTGCAAGGGATGCCTATACAATTGGAAGACATCCCTCAATTAAGGATGGGCTTGGCTTCAAGAGGGAAGCCAAGAACTTAACAAGCCATAAGGCCCCCATCTTCGTCAAGGAGAAAGGGAAGGCCCCTATGGCTAGTAGTGCTAAAAAGAACCATGCCTTCTTGTATCATGATAGGAGACAAACTAGAAATGTTTATAGGAGTTATAATGCTTATAATGAGTTTGACTCTCATGCCATGGTTGCTTCTAGTTCTTCCTATATGCATGGTAGAAATAGGTCTAGGAGAAATGCTATTCATCATGTGCCTAGAAAGAATGTTATTCATGCTCCTAGGAAAGTAGTGAATGAACCTTCTACGATTTATTGTGCTTTAAATGCTTCCTTTGCTATTTGTAGAAAGGATAGGAAAATAGTTGCTAGGAAGTTAGGGGCAAAATGCAAGGGAGACAAAACTTGCATTTGGGTCCCTAAGGATATTTGTGCTAACCTTGCAGGACCCAACATGAGTTGGGTACCTAAGACCCAAGCCTAAATTTGCCTTGCAGGTTTATGCATCCGGGGGTTCAAGCTGGATCATCGACAGCGGATGCACAAACCATATGACGGGGGAGAAGAAGATGTTCACCTCCTACGTCAAAAATAAGGATTCCCAAGATTCAATTATATTCGGTGATGGGAATCAAGGCAAGGTAAAAGGGTTAGGTAAATTGCAATTTCTAATGAGCACTCAATATCAAATGTGTTTTTAGTTGAGTCTCTTGGTTACAATTTGCTATCTGTTAGTCAACTATGCAATATGGGATATAATTGTCTTTTTACTAATGTAGATGTGTCTGTCTTTAGAAGATGTGATGGTTCACTAGCTTTTAAGGGTGTACTAGACGGCAAGCTTTACTTAGTTGATTTTGCAAAAGAAGAGGCCGGTCTAGATGCATGCTTAATGGCTAAGACTTGCATGAGCTGGCTGTGGCATCGCCGCTTAGCACATGTGGGGATGAAGAACCTCCACAAGCTTCTAAAGGGAGAACACGTGATAGGTCTAACCAATGTTTATTTCGAAAAAGATAGACCTTGTGCAGCTTGTCAAGCAGGTAAACAAGTGGGAGGAGCACATCACAGCAAGAATGTGATGACCACGTCAAGACCTCTGGAGCTGCTGCATATGGACCTCTTCGGACCCGTCGCCTATCTAAGCATAGGAGGAAGTAAGTATGGCCTAGTTATTGTTGATGACTTTTCCCGCTTCACTTGGGTGTTCTTTTTGCAGGATAAGTCTGAAACCCAAGGGACCCTCAAGCGCTTCCTCAGGAGAGCTCAAAATGAGTTTGAGCTCAAGGTGAAGAAGATAAGGAGCGACAACGGGTCCGAGTTCAAAAACCTTCAAGTGGAGGAGTTCCTTGAGGAGGAAGGGATCAAGCACGAGTTCTCCGCTCCCTACACACCACAGCAAAATGGTGTGGTTGAGAGGAAGAACAGGACGCTCATAGATATGGCGAGGACTATGCTTGGAGAATTCAAGACCCCCGAGTGCTTTTGGTCGGAAGCCGTGAACACGGCTTGCCACGCCATCAATAGGGTCTACCTTCACCGCCTCCTCAAGAAGACGTCGTATGAGCTACTAACCGGTAACAAACCCAATGTATCTTACTTTCGTGTATTTGGGAGCAAGTGCTACATTTTGGTGAAAAGGGTAGAAATTCTAAGTTTGCTCCCAAAGCTGTAGAAGGGTTTTTATTAGGTTATGATTCAAATACAAAGGCGTATAGGGTCTTCAACAAATCATCGGGTTTGGTTGAAGTCTCTAGCGACGTTGTATTTGATGAGACTAATGGCTCTCCAAGAGAGCAAGCTGTTGATTGTGATGATGTAGATGAAGAAGATGTTCCGACGGCCGCTATACGAACCATGGCGATTGGAGAAGTGCGGCCACAGGAACAAGATGAACGAGATCAACCTTCTTCCTCAACAACGGTGCATCCCCAACTCAAGACGATGAACAGGTTCATCAACAGGAGGCGTGTGATCAAGGGGGAGCACAAGATGATCACGTAATGGAGGAAGAAGCGCAACCGGCACCTCCAACCCAAGTTCGAGCGATGATTCAAAGGGATCATCCCGTCGACCAAATTCTGGGTGATATTAGCAAGGGAGTAACTACTCGGTCTCGACTAGTTAATTTTTGTGAACATTACTCTTTTGTCTCTTCTATTGAGCCTTTCAGGGTAGAGGAGGCCTTGCTAGATCCGGATTGGGTGTTGGCCATGCAGGAGGAACTTAACAACTTCAAGCGCAATGAAGTTTGGACACTGGTGCCTCGTCCCAAGCAAAATGTTGTGGGAACCAAGTGGGTGTTCCGCAACAAACAGGACGAGCACGGGGTGGTGACGAGGAACAAGGCTCGACTTGTGGCAAAAGGTTATGCCCAAGTCGCAGGTTTGGACTTTGAGGAGACTTTTGCTCCTGTGGCTAGGCTAGAGTCCATTCGTATCTTGCTAGCGTATGCCGCTCACCATTCTTTCAGGTTGTACCAAATGGATGTGAAGAGCGCTTTCCTCAACGGGCCAATAAAGGAGGAGGTGTACGTGGAGCAACCCCCTGGCTTCGAGGATGAACGGTACCCCGACCACGTGTGTAAGCTCTCTAAGGCGCTCTATGGACTTAAGCAAGCCCCAAGAGCATGGTATGAATGCCTTAGAGACTTTTTAATTGCTAATGCTTTCAAGGTTGGGAAAGCCGATCCAACTCTTTTTACAAAGACATGTGATGGTGATTTGTTTGTGTGCCAAATTTATGTCGATGACATAATATTTGGTTCTACTAACCAAAAGTCTTGTGAAGAGTTTAGCAGGGTAATGACGCAGAAATTCGAGATGTCGATGATGGGCGAGTTGACCTACTTCCTTGGGTTCCAAGTGAAGCAACTCAAGGACGGCACCTTCATCTCCCAAACGAAGTACACACAAGATTTGCTAAAGAGGTTTGGGATGAAGGACGCCAAGCCCGCAAAGACGCCGATGGGGACCGACGGACACACCGACCTCAACAAAGGAGGTAAGTCCGTTGATCAAAAGGCATACCGGTCAATGATAGGGTCATTACTTTACTTATGTGCTAGTAGACCGGATATTATGCTTAGCGTATGCATGTGTGCTAGATTTCAATCCGATCCTAAGGAGTGTCACTTAGTGGCAGTGAAGCGAATCCTTAGATATTTAGTCGCTACGCCTTGCTTCGGGATCTGGTATCCAAAGGGGTCTAACTTTGACTTGATTGGGTACTCAGATTCCGACTATGCTGGATGTAAGGTCGATAGGAAGAGTACATCGGGGACGTGCCAATTCTTAGGAAGGTCCCTGGTGTCATGGAACTCTAAGAAACAAACCTCCGTTGCCCTATCCACCGCTGAGGTCGAGTACGTTGCCGCAGGACAGTGTTGCGCGCAACTACTTTGGATGAGGCAAACCCTCAGGGACTTTGGCTACAATCTGAGCAAAGTCTCACTCCTATGTGATAATGAGAGTGCTATCCGAATAGCGGAAAATCCTGTTGAGCACAACCGCACAAAGCACATAGACATCCGGCATCACTTTCTGAGAGACCACCAGCAAAAGGGAGATATCGAAGTGTTTCATGTTAGCACCGAGAACCAGCTAGCCGATATCTTTACCAAGCCTCTAGATGAGAAGACCTTTTGCAGGCTGCGTAGTGAGCTCAATATCTTAGATTCGCGGAACTTGGATTGAAATGTAGCATACATGTGTTTATGCCTTTGATCATGTTCATTCTGCATTTTGTTGCTTATTATGGTGCTCAAGTTGTACAAACACTCCCTGGATCTCACAAGTCCGTTGCAAAGTGATGCACATGTTTAGGGGGAGATGTGTTACAACTTGACCCTTTGAGACTAACCATATGCTTGAGTTTGCTTGATTTAGTCTCGAAGGAGAATTGAAAGGGAAAAGGTGGACTTGGACCATGAAAGACTTCCACTGCACTCCGATGAGAGGGTAACTTATTCCAAGTTCATCTCATGAATTCTTATTGCCATCTGCTCTTAATTGAAGATTTTGGTGAGGCAATGGGGTTATAGGGCCAAGATTGATCCCGTTTTGGTGCTTGATGCCAAAGGGGGAGAAAATAAAGGCCAAAGCAATAAATGGATCAGCTACCACTTGAGAAATTTGAAAATAGTAGAGTAGAGCTTTTGGTTTGTCAAAACTCTTTTATTGTCTCTTTTGCCAAAAGTTGGCTTCTTGTGGGGAGAAGTAGTAATTATGGGAAAAGGGGGAGTTTTTGAAATCTTTGATCAATCTCTTTTGGAATGACTCTCTTTATGCTTCAACATGTGTGTTTGACTTAGAGATAGAGATTTGAGGTTGATTTGCAAAAACAAACCAAGTGGTGGCAAAGGATGATCCATATATGCCAAAAACGAATCAAAATAATTTGAGTTCTTATTTGAAGTGTTTTTGTACTTGTTCTACTTGCTTTATGTTGTGTTGGCATAAATCACCAAAAAGGGGGAGATTGAAAGGGAAATGTGCCCTTGGGCCATTTCTAAGTATTTTGGTGATTTAGTGCCCAACACAGGTGCCTAATTGTAAAATGGTGGACAAAGTACAAATCAAGAGTAAAGGTATGTTTCTAGACCTTAGTACATTGGTTTTGTGTACTAATATACTTGTCTAAGTGTTAGAAACAGAAAGAAGAAGAAAAGAATAGAGGAGAAAAAGACTTGGCTGTGTACAGCCAAGACTCAGCTCGGTCTGGCACACCGGACTGTCCGGTGTGCACCGGACAGTGTCCGGTGCGCCAGGCTGACTCGGCGCGAAGAGGCCGCTCTCGGGAATTCGCCGACGGCGTACGGCTAAAATTCACCGGACTGTCCGGTGTGCACCGGACTGTCCGGTGAGCCAACGGTCGGCCGGTCCAACGGTCGGCCGCGCAATCTGCGCGAGACACGTGGCCGAGCCAACGGTCGGAAGGGGGCACCGGACTGTCCGGTGTGCACCGGACATGTCCGGTGCGCCAACGGCTCCCAGATCTGCAACGGTCTGCAACGGTCGGCTTCGCTATTTAAGGAAAGAAATCGGGCACCGGGCAGTGTCCGGTGTGCACCGGACTATCCGGTGCACCCGACGACAGAAGGCAAGGATAGCCTTCCAGATTTGCTCTCAACGGCTCCTAGCTGCCTTGGGGCTATAAAAGGGACCCCTAGGCGCATGGAGGAGACACCCAAGCAACCTTAGAGCATTCTTGATCATCCACACTCAGTCTTTGCGCAATTGTTTGTCATTCTCAGTGATTCGAGCTCCGTTCTAGTGAGAACTTTGAGATAGTCTTTTGAGCTCGATTCTTGGCCGTGTGTGTGCGCATTTTGCTGTGGATTTGTGTGTGTTGCTTCCCTCCCTTACTCTGTGCTTCTTTGTGATCATATACTTGTAAGGGCAAGAGACTCCAATTTGTGGAGATTCCTTGCAAACAGGATAAAGAAAAGAAAGCAAAACACTGTGGTATTCAAGTGGGTCTTTGGACCGCTTGAGAGGGGTTGATTGCAACCCTCGTCCGTTGGGACGCCACAACGTGGAGTAGGCAAGCGTTGGTCTTGGCCGAACCACGGGATAAACCACTGTGCCATCTCTGTGATTGATCTTCTGTGGTTATTGTGTTTTGTTGAGACTCCTCTCTAGCCACTTGGCATTATCTGTACTAACACTTAACCAAGTTTTGTGGCTTAAGTTTGAAGTTTTACAGGATCACCTATTCACCCCCCCTCTAGGTGCTCTCAGCTCCAACCTCAACAATGTCCCAAATGCTAGCGTGGAGTGAGGTTAGATGGTGCCTCATTTTATCACTCCACATACAATAATCTTCACCGTCAAAAACCGGTGGTTTGCCTAGTGGGACGGAAAGTAAAGGAGTGCGTTTAGAAATGCGAGGGTAGCGTAAGGGGATCTTACTAAACTTCTTGCACTCATGGCGCTTAGAAGTGATGGACGGCGCGTCGGAGTCGGAGGTGGATGACGACAAAGAATCGGTCTCGTAGTAGACCACCTTCTTCATCTTCTTTTTCTTGTCACCACTCCGATGCGACTTGTGAGGAGGTGATCCCTCCTTAAGCTTGTTGCCGGACTCCTTCGTTGGAGCCTTCCCGTGGCTTGTGGCGGGCTTCTCGCCGGTCATGACCTCCTTCTTGGCGTGATCTCCCGACATCACTTCGAGCGGTTAGGCTCTAATGAAGTATCGGGCTTTGATACCAATTGAAAGTCGCCTAGAGGGGGTGAATAGGCGGAATCTAAAATTTATAAATTTAAGGCACAACTACAAGCCGGGGTTAGCGTTAGAAACAAAATCGAGTCCGAAAGAGAGGGCGAAAACAAATCAAAGGCAAATGAGGCGGATGACACGGTGATTTGTTTTACCGAGGTTTGGTTCTTGCAAACCTACTCCCCGTTGAGGTGGTCACAAAGATCAGGTCTCTTTCAACCCTTTCCCTCTCTCAAACGGTCACCTAGACCGAGTGAGCTTTTCTCCTTAATCAAACCGGGTCACTTAGACCCCTACAAGGACCACCACAACTTGGTGTCTCTTGCTTTGATTACAAGTGTCTTGAGAACAAGAAAGCGGAAGAAGAAAAGTGATCCAAGAGCAAGAGCTCAAAGAACACGAGCAAAACTCTCTCTTCTAGTCACTAATTGCTTTGAGTGAAATTGAGACTTGGAGAGGCTTTGATTCAATCTAATTGTGTCTTGTATTGAATGTTGTATTGAGTGAGATGTCTGAAAAACTTGGATGCATTGAAGTGTGGTGGTTGGGGGTATTTATAGCCCCAACCACCAAAACAGCCGTTGGGGAAGTCTGCTGTCGAAGGGCGCACCGGACACTGTCCGGTGCGCCAGCCACGCCACCCAACCGTTAGGGTTCTAACGGTTTCGACCGTTGGAGTTCTGACCTTTTAGGGCACCGGACAGTCCGGTGCCGTACCGGACAGTCCGGTGCCGTACCGGACATGTACTGTTCACTGTCCGGTGCGCCTTCTGGCGCTGATCTGACTCTGCGCGAACTGTCCGCGCACTATTCCTGGCACTATTCACTTTTGCAGACGACCGTTGGCGCAGTAGCCGTTGCTCCGCTTGGCACACTGGACAGTCCGATGCTACACCAGACAGTCCGGTGAATTATAGCGGAGTGGCTTTCCAGAAAACCTGAAGCTGAGGAGTTTGGAGTTGATCTCCCTGGTGCACCGGACACTGTCCGATGGCACACCGGACAGTCCGGTGCGCCAGACCAGGGCAGCCTTCGGTTACTTTTGCTCCTTTCTTTTTGAACCCTAACTTGTTCTTTTTATTGGTTTGTGTTGAACCTATGGCACCTGTAAAACATATAATCTAGAGTAAACTAGTTAGTCCAATTGTTTGTGTTGGGCAATTCAACCACCAAAATCATTTAGGAAAATGTTTGACCCTATTTCCCTTTCATCTATCCAGTGAAAGAATTGATGATGGCGCACCAATGGGGACCTCGAAGAGGTACGTCTTGACGGCTCTTGTCCTCCTCCTTAGGCACTGCTGAGCCGGACGCTATGGAACATGAACACGAGAAGAACGAACCTTGTCCTCCTTGGCGTTGCCTAGTCCGACGCCCTAGAACAGGAACACAATCGAAGGGAAGCGATGCCCAATGAGGACATGTTCATTTCGAGAGCTATTGGAGGATATTAAATTCCTTACTAGTCAAAATTGAATATAAAGAAATTTTATTCCCCACTATACCCTCATATCAATGTGCAACATATGTATCTTCCCACAAAACCTTGTGACAATGCCTTATTTCAAGACAAGAGAATAAAGCTTACCTTGTAGGATTGTTTTTGTCATATCCATCTAATTTTGTTTTTTTGACACCTAGATCTTCTCTATAAAATTCCATGCCGAAGAAGCGATGGCGGCAAAACGGAAGGCTATTGGAAAATTGTATCTCCTCCGGAATTCTCGAGGATTGAGATTTATGTTTCAACTAGATCTAAATAAAAATGTTAACGTTAACACGTTGGGGCCAGCGCTAGAGGCGGCGCGTTCAACAGGCTGGGTTTGATAGCTGGAATCGGGTACCCAGCAAGGTTTACAAAATCGGTAAAAACCGACGGTTTACCGAAACCGCCAGGGTGCGGTTTCGGTTAACCACCGGTATTTTTTTCAAATTCGTTCCAAATTCAAAAAATTTAAAAAATTCATAAAAACCGAAACCACTGGTAAACCTTTTTTTGGACCGGTAAACCGTTATTTTATACAGGTAAACCGCTAATTTTTGCTGGAAAACCGAATTTATAATGCCACAATTGAGTATTTAGTGGTCAATTTAGCTATATTAATCTTGTTTAATGTTATATGTTATATGTGAAGATGTTATATGCTATATATGAAGATGAAACTCGTAGCTCAAGTCAAGTTTAGGCATTTGGTGGCCAATTTCGGTTTCATTTCCTGTCCAAGATGGATTCCGTGGATCAAGTAGCTTTAGTTCTTCTAATAAGTATCCGTGTGAACAAGACTCAATCTAGAACCCTTAGCTCCAGTTCTTCTGTATGTGTTCCTAAGTTTTGCTGACTAGGAGAAAAGTTCAACACTTGGTGAGGTGCACATGCAATACACAAACATCACACACACACATACCGGTATGTTTTTTTTGCTTTGTGGATAAATATTTGTTTGCCGCTCTTGTTTTCTCGATAATGTATCTCATATATTTTGTATAGATCTATCACTGTCACTATGATGGATTGGAACAATATCACGATACTTCCAACATGACTAAGTACTATCACTATGACTCGAGCTGAACATGTGATTATTATGAAATAAGTCAACCTATGTGTCGTTGTCTCGTTGGAGAGTTGTAAAAGAACTTGTATTTGATTATTGTGGAGTTCGTTGGTTGTTTGTTGCATGAGAACTGGAGTTTGTAGTTGCATATGTATGTTGTATGTTATTTTGTTGAACACATGTCATGTGAATCAATTAATATTTACTGTGCAATATGAATTGAGCAAACTACAAATAATTATTTTTCAAAAATTTTCATTTTTCTGTAAAAAAAAACAAAAACCAGTTTGTTTCGCGATTAACAGACGGTTTAGAACGGTTTTTTCGCTGGTTTTTCACCGGTTTTCCGCCGGTAAACCGGTTCGAATTCAAATTAATTTGAATTGGTCAAACCGGTCGGTTTTTACCGGTTTACCGACAGTAAACCGTTACCGATAGGTAGTGGTTTTTTAAGGCTAAACGGTTTTGTAAACCGTGGTACCCAGCTTTCGGGAATTAGAAGCCAAGTAGGCGGCGGCGTCGTGGGTGCACGCGAGCCGGCCGTTTGACAGCCTGGACGTGGAGGCAACGACCATCGGTTCGCCTCTTTTTTTTTTTTAAGATGCCGACGACGCCAACTAGTTTGACACTGGCACGCACGACCGTCGGTGGCCAAACACGAATTGCCTTCGCCTTTTTCGTGCCGCCGTCTGGCGCATGGGTAGTTCTCACGGGTCACCGGGCCACCGGGGTCAGCGACTTTTTTTCCCCTCTCCCGCAGCCGGTTAGTCGTGTAAAGAGGAAAGATATTAATGCATGCGTATGGTGTAAATAAATCAACATAATTTGTTGGGACGCAACAATATCATATAGTCATCCGTTATTAATCAAATATGTGATGAAAATCACAAGGCACGATGAATTCGTTCGCAGCCATGCAAGCAAACACGACAAATGCATTGTGTTCCATTTATATGGGAGAATTAGAATTTTAGAAACCAAAAAAAAATGTACCGACGACGGCTACGAATCAAGGCGCGCCGTCGGCCGCTAATGAATGGTAAAACATACGATGGACGATCGGGAATCTCTCATCCATCCATCCATCCATCCACGACGGAATCTAGCTTAACCGTCCTTGGGAGGGTCGGCGAAGAAGGAGTTGATGGAGGCCATGATCTCGGGCTTCTTCCCGCGGACGAACTTCCTGAGGCCGTGCATGGCGTACCTCTCGCCCTCGTCGTGGTTGTCCAGGACGCCGGCCGCCCTCTTCTCCTTGGTCACCCGCACCTCGGGGTTGCCCGTGATGTTGCGCACAAGCTGGTACGAGCAGATGCCCAGGGCCACGGCCATCGGCACGAACAGCGGGTACACCTGACCCATGGACGCGCGCGACACCGGGATCGGCAAATCCCGTCAGATCCATCCATCCATCCACGATGACCCAATTCTCCGATCGATAGAAACCGAACGAACGATCAGATGGGAAACAGCAACGGCGTACGTACCTCGGGACGGATCCACCGCTTGGACCATGAGGCGTACGCGGAGGAAGCCATCTTCTTCTTCTCCTCCTCAACCGCCGCCTGGGTATACGCGTCTGTCTCTCGCGCGCTTCAGATTAGAGTCAGAGTAGAAGACGGGGGCGGCTGTGTGTTTATATATAGGCTGAGGCGGCGCCGTGCTGGTGCTGCTTCGTGGAACTCTTGTCTCGGTAGGTTAGGTACAAGTCGGAGGGGAGTCGTCTGGGCTGGGCAGGCAGACGCGGGCGCGGAGCGGAGGCGTAAACACGCTGGACTTCGTGGGCCCGGCGGCTCACATGCATGCCCAACTGGCCCAGCCAAGCCCAGCCGCAGAAGCGGTCGCGTCGGTGGCACGCGGCTGCTTGCTGGTCGCCCGGTCGCCCCAGCAACAGCGAGGAGGAACTGGCAACGACCTCTCCGAAAGAGCCGCGGTCGCGTCGGTTTGCTCTCGTCTTACTTTTTATTTATAATATAATAATAACAACATCTATATTTATCTTTTTCACACTTTTCCTAAAGGTTGTATGCTTCATTTCTGGCTTCTCTTCAAGCGATACCGTCACAACACGAAAATAGAGAATTTTCATATACAAAAATAGTTCTACAATTTTTTTACAACAGTCCACGGAAATTTATCAATTTTTATTAGCCACGACTTAGTCAACGTAAATAACTTATTTTCTACCGGCAGGGCAAAAACTGACTGAAATTAGTATTTTTTGTCGTCGGTGTGTGGTTCAAGGCGCCAAAAAAAAATAATTTTTATGGGGCTTCTCTCCCTATCCAACAAAAATAGTTTGTTTACCCAACACTAAGTCCCTCACACATACTTTTATGCCTCTTGCCACTCTCTCTTTGCGCCTCCTTCTCCTCCTCCACCACCACCCGTCCTGCCCGCGTTTTACCACCCCCACTCACCCACACTTGCCTCAATTCCGCTATGTGCGCCAATCTGGTATGCGCCCGCCTCGACCACTTGTCCTAGGTTATCTATAATATTCTACAAACAAAATAAAATCATAATCGAATAATGGTATGTCCTATGGATGATCAGATGTCCTGGATGTGTCCTGATTGGATTCTCAATAAGCTGTTTTTGGTGTTGGGAAATCGAAGTTATTGGATGTTAGACTTGAGGGAGTATTAACTTGTCCTGATTGGATTTTGGATTCTCGATAAGTTGTTTTTGTTGTTGGAAAATTGAAGTTGTTGGATGTTAGACTTTGTCGGGGACCATAATTAGGGGTACCCTCAAGACTCCTAAATCTCAGCTGGTAACCCCCATCAGCACAAAGCTGCAAAGGCCTGATGAGTGCGATTAAGTCAAGGATCGGTCCATTCGAGGGACGCGATCGCGCCTCGCCCGAGCCCAGCCTCGGGCAAGGGCAGCCGACCCCGGAGGATCTACGTCTCGCCTGAGGACCCCCTCCAGCAATGGATACACCTTCGGCTCGCCCGAGGCCCGGTCTTCACCAAGAAGCAACCTTGGCCAAATCGCCACGCCAACCGACCAAATCGCAGGGGCATTTAATGCAAAGGTGGCCTGACGCCTTTATCCTGACGCACGCCCCTTAGTTGACAGAGCCGAAGTGACCGCAGTCATTTCGCCGCTCCACTGACCGGTCTGACAAGAGGACAGCGCCGCCTGCGCCGCTCCGACTGCTGAGCCACTCGACAGAGTGAGGCTGACAGCAGTCAAGTCCGGCCTCAGGCGTCATAGGAAACTCCGCTTCGCCCGACCCCAGGGCTCAGACACGGGCTCAGCCCCGGAAGACGACGAACTCCGCTTCGCCCGACCCCAGGGCTCGGACTCGGGCTCAGCCCCGGAAGACGACGAACTCCGCTTCGCCCGACCCCAGGGCTCGGACTCGGGCTCAGCCCCGGAAGACGACGAACTCCGCTTCGCCCGACCCCAGGGCTCAGACTCGGGCTCAGCCCCGGAAGACGACGAACTCCGCTTCGCCCGACCCAAGGGCTCGGACTCGGACTCAGCCCCGAAGGACGACGAACTCCGCTTCGCCCGACCCCAGGGCTCGGACTCAGCCCTGGCCTCAGCCAACGGGCTCCGCCTTGTCCGACCCGAGGGCTCGGACTCGACCTCGACCTTGGAAGACAGACTCGACCTCGACCTCGGAGGAGCCTCCACCTCGCCCAACCTAGGGCACGGACCGACCACGTCGACAGGAGGCGCCATCATTACCCTACCCCGAGCTGACTCAGGCTACGGGGAACAAGACCGGCGTCCCATCTGGCTCGCTCCACCATACGAGTAATGATGGCGCCCCGCATGCCCTGTGACGACGGCGGCTCTCAGCCCCTTTACAGAAGCAAGAGGACGTCAGCAAGGACTCGACAGCCCCGACAGCTGTCCTTCCGCCAGGCTCCAGCGCTCCTCCGACGGCCACGACATCACACGAACTGGGTGCCAAAACCTCTCCGGCTGCCACGATGGCATGTACTTAGGGCGCTAGCTCTCCTCCGCTAGACACGTTAGCACACTGCTACACCCCCATTGTACACCTGGATCCTCTCCTTACGCCTATAAAAGGGAGGTCCAGGGCCCTCTTACAGAGGGTTGGCCGCGCGGGGAAGGACGGGACGGCGCTCGCGCAAGGCCGCTCTCTCCCTCCCGCGTGGACGCTTGTAACCCCCTACTGCAAGCGCACCCGACCTGGGCGCGGGGCTAACACGAAGGCCGCGGGTTCCACCTCCCATGCCTGTCTCCCTCCGGCCGCTTCTCCCCCCTTCGCGTTCCGCCTCGCGCCGACCCATCTGGGCTGGGGCACGCGGCGACGATTTACTCGTCGGTCCAGGGACCCCCGGGTTTCGAAACACCGACAGTTGGCGCGCCAGGTAGGGGCCTGCTGCGTGTTGATGAACAGCTTCCCGTCAAGCTCCAGATGGCAGTCTCCAGCAACCTCTCCAACCCGGGACGGTGCTCCGTTTCGGGAGTCTTGAGTTCATGTCCTTTGACGGTAGCTACGACATGATACTCCTTCCCCCGCCGCGCGACAGCGACAATGGCGGACGACAACCCGCCCGCCGGCGGGGAAATCGACGACGCCTTCCCCACGTGGTGGAAGGACGACATTTGGGCTTGTCCCGTCCCCTCCCCCGCCGACGGAGGAGGAGGCGGGGCAACCAAGGCCAAGCGAGAGGCAGCACCTCGTTGGCTGTCGAGCGAGTTGATGGTGCCGGCGCCCCAACGGGGAGCGCGTCTGGCATCGGCCTCGCGTCTGAGACGAAGACGAGCGCCGTCTCCCCGCAACACACCAACCTCGAGCAAACGGACGACACCAGCACGCTCGCGAAGGACTTGCTGGGCGTCACCCTCGTACCTGAGACGATGGTGCAGTCAGTCCCTGACGTGACTTCGTCACCGCCCGTCGACCAAAAGGTACCGACCGATTTCCATCTCGCGCCTTTTGGATTCGGCCTCGACCCACCAAGCAACTCCGCTTAGGTGGACATTCTCATAGAGGCGAGTCCAAACCCTCTAGGGTATCGTGTGCGGTCACCCTGGGACCGGCTGACAGCCGTCTCGACCTACGGGCCCTCGGGGTCCGAGGAAGATGGCGAGCCCGACCTCTGTTGGGATTTCTCCGGACTTGGTAACCCCAGTGCCATGCGGGACTTCATGACCGCATGCGACTACTGCCTTTCCGACTGTTCCGACGGTAGCCGCAGCCTCGACGACGAGGACTGTGGCCCAAGTCGCGAATGTTTCCACGTCGATCTAGGGGGTCCCGGCGAAGGCAACCATCTTGGTATGCCGGAGAACGGTGATCCCCCCAGGCCCGTTCCTCGCGTCGACATCCTTCGGGAGCTAGCTGTGGTTCCCGTCCCGGCGGGGGGTCCTGACCCACAGCTCGAGCAAATCCGCGAGATGCGGGCCAGGCTCGACGAGGGAGCAGGAACGCTTGTGCCGGTCCGCCGGGACATCGGGCAGGAATGGGCGGGCCAACCTCCAGCCGGAGAAGCACGTCATCTCCCCCAGGGCATCCAGCTCCGCATCGCCGACGACGTCAGGGTAAGGCCGCCACCGGTTTTCAGTGGAGTCGGCCAGAACCTGGCTGCAGCGGCAATACTTCTCCGCGCGATGCCGGAGCCATCAACCACCGAGGGGCGGCGTATCTAGGGAGAGCTCAAGAATCTCCTGGAGGACGCCGCGGTCCGACGGGCCGAAAGCTCTGCCTCCAGAAGGCAGGGGTACCCCTCGGAACATCGCGCCGCGACACACGCAACACAGCGCCTGCGGCCCCGGGTCGCCTTGGCAACGAGCACCATCACCACAGCCGTCGAGCCCACCTCGACGAGAGGGTGCGCCGAGGCTACCACCCCAGGCGTGGGGGACGCTACGACAGCGGGGAGGATCAGAGTCCTTTGCCCGAACCACCTGGTCCGCAGGCTTTCAGCCGCGCCATACGACGGGCGCCGTTCCAGACCCGGTTCCGAACCTCGACTACTATCACAAAGTACTCGGGGGAGACGAGACCAGAACTGTGGCTCGCGGACTATCGGCTGGCCTGCCAACTGGGTGGAACGGACGATGATAATCTCATCATCCGCAACCTCCCCCTGTTCCTCTCCGACACCGCTCGAGCCTGGCTGGAGCACCTGCCTCTGGGGCAGATCTCCAACTGGGATGACCTGGTCCAAGCCTTCGCCGGCAATTTCCAAGGCACGTACGTGCACCCTGGAAACTCTTGGGATCTCCAAAGCTGCCGCCAGCAGCCGGGAGAGTCTCTCCGGGACTACATCCAGCGATTCTCGAAGCAGCGCACCGAGCTGCCCAACGTCACCGATTCGGATGTCATTGGTGCGTTCCTCGCTGGCACCACCTGCCGCGACCTGGTGAGCAAGCTGGGTCGCAAGACCCCCACCAGGGCGAGCGAGCTGATGGACATCGCCACCAAGTTCGCCTCTGACCAGGAGGCGGTTGAGGCCATCTTCCGGAAGGACAAGCAGCCCCAGGGCCGCCCACCGGAAGATGTTCCCAAGTCGTCAACTCAGCGCGGCACCAAGAAGAAAGGCAAGAAGAAGTCGCAAGCGAAACGTGACGCCGCCGACGCGGACCTTGTCGCTGCCGCCGAGTACAAGAACCCTCGGAAACCTCCCGGAGGTGCCAACCTCTTCGACAAGATGCTCAAGGAGCCATGCCCTTATCATCAGGGGCCCGTCAAGCACACCCTCGAGGAGTGTGCCATGCTTCGACGCCACTTTCACAAGGCCGGGCCACCCGCGGAGGGTGGCAAGGCTCTCGACGACGCTAAGAAGGAAGATCACAAGGCAGGAGAGTTCCCCGAGGTCCGCGACTGCTTCATGATCTACGGTGGGCAAGAGGCAAACGCCTCGGCTCGGCACCGCAAGCAAGAGCGTCGGGGGGTCTGCTCGGTAAAGGTGGCGGCGCCAGTATACCTAGACTGGTCCGACAAGCCCATCACCTTCGACCGGGCCGACCATCCCGACCATGTGCCGAGCCAGGGGAAATACCCGCTCGTTGTCGACCTCATCATCGGCAACGTCAGGCTCACCAAGGTCCTCATGGATGGAGGCAGCAACCTCAACATCATCTACGCCGAGACCCTCGGGCTCCTGCGGATCGATCTGTCCTCGGTCCGGGCGGGCGCTGCGCCTTTCCACGGGATCATCCCCGGGAAGTGCGTCTAACCCCTCGGACAACTCGATCTACCTGTCTGCTTCGGGACGCCCTCCAACTTTCGAAGGGAGACCCTCACGTTCGAAGTGGTCGGGTTTCGAGGAACCTACCACGCAGTGCTGGGGAGGCCATGCTACGCCAAGTTCATGGCCGTCCCCAACTACGCCTACCTCAAGCTCAAGATGTCGGGCCCCAACGGGGTCATCGCCATCGGGCCCACGTACCGACACGCGTACGAATGCGACATGGAGTGCGTGGAGTACGCCGAGGCCCTCGCCGAGTCTGAGGCCCTCATTGCCGACCTGGAGAGCCTCTCTAGGGAGGCGCCCGACGTGAAGCGCCACGCCGGCAACTTCGAGCCAGCGGAGACGGTCAAGTCCGTCCCTCTCGACCCCTTCAACGACGCCTCCAAGCAGATCCAGATCGGCTCCGAGCTCGACCCCAAATAGGAAGCAGTGCTTGTCGACTTTCTCCGCGCAAACGCCGACGTTTTCGCGTGGAGTCCCTTGGACATGCCCGGCATACCGAGGGAAGTCACCGAGCACTCGCTGGATATCTGAGCTGGAGCCCGACCCGTGAAGCAGCCTCTGCGCCGATTCGACGAAGAAAAGCGCAGAGCCATAGGCGAGGAGATCCACAAGCTAATGGCGGCAGGGTTCATCAAAGAGGTATTCCATCCCGAATGGCTTGCCAACCCTGTGCTTGTGAGAAAGAAAGGGGGAAATGGCGGATGTGTGTAGACTACACTGGTCTAAACAAAGCATGTCCGAAAGTTCCCTACCCTCTGCCTCGCATCGATCAAATCGTGGATTCCACTGCTGGGTGCGAAACCCTGTCTTTCCTCGATGCCTACTCAGGGTATCACCAGATCAGGATGAAAGAGTCCGACCAGCTCGCGACTTCTTTCATCACACCCTTCGACATGTACTGCTATGTTACCATGCCGTTTGGTTTGAGGAATGCGGGTGCAACGTACCAGCGATGCATGAACCATGTGTTCGGCGAACACATTGGCCGAACGGTCGAGGCCTACGTCGATGACATCGTAGTCAAGACGAGGAAAGCCTTCGACCTCCTTTCCGACCTTGAAGTGACATTCCGATGTCTCAAGGCGAAAGGTGTGAAGCTCAATCCCGAAAAGTGTGTCTTCGGGGTCCCCCGAGGCATGCTCTTGGGGTTCATCATCTCCAAGCGAGGCATCGAGGCCAACCCGGAGAAGATCGCAGCCATCACCAGCATGGGGCCCATCAAGGACTTGAAAGGCGTACAGAGGGTCATGGGATGCCTCGCGGCTCTGAGCCGTTTCATCTCGCGCCTCGGCGAAAGAGGCCTGCCTCTGTACCGACTCTTAAGGAAGGCCGAGTGCTTCGCTTGGACCCCTGAGGCCGAGGAAGCCCTCGGGAACCTGAAGGCGCTCCTCACGAACGCACCCATCTTGGTGCCCCCCGCTACCGGAGAAGCCCTCTTGATCTACGTTGCCGCTACCACTCAGGTGGTTAGCGCCGTGATTGTGGTTGAGAGACGAGAAGAGGGGCATGCATTGCCCGTCCAGAGGCCAGTCTACTTCATCAGTGAGGTACTGTCCGAGACCAAAATCCGCTACCCACAAATCCAGAAGCTGCTGTACGTGGTGATCCTGACGCGGCGGAAGTTGCGACACTACTTCGAGTCTCATCCGGTAACTGTGGTGTCATCCTTACCCCTGGGGGAGATCATCCAGTCCCGAGAGGCCTCGGGTAGAATTGCAAAGTGGGCGATGGAAATCATGGGCGAGACGATCTCGTTCGCCCCTCGGAAGGCCATCAAGTCCTAGGTCTTAGCGGACTTCGTGGCTGAATGGGTCAACACCCAGCTCCCAACAGCTCCGATCCAACCGGAGCTCTGGACCATGTTTTTCGACGGGTCGCTGATGAAGACGGGGGCCAGCGCGGGCCTGCTCTTCATCTCGCCCCTCGGGAAGCACCTACGCTACGTGGTACGCCTCCACTTCCCGGCGTCCAACAACGTGGCTGAGTACGAGGCTCTGGTAAACGGGTTGCGAATCACCATCGAGCTAGGGGTCCGACGCCTCGACGCTCGCGGTGACTCGTAGCTCGTCATCGACCAAGTCATGAAGAACTCCCACTGTCGCGACCCGAAGATGGAAGCCTACTGCGATGAGGTTCGGCGCCTGGAAGACAAGTTCTACGGGCTCGAGCTCAACCACATCGCCCGACGCTACAACGAGACTGCAGACGAGCTGGCTAAAATAGCCTCGGGGCGAACAACGGTTCCCCCGGACGTATTCTCCCGAGACCTGCATCAACCCTCCGTCAAGACCGACGACACGCCCGAGCCCGAGGAGGCCTCGGCCCAGCCTGAGGCACCCTCGACTCAGTCTGAGGTACCCTCGGCTCAACCCGAGGCACCCTCAGCTCAGCCCGAGGTACCCTCGGCTCCCGAGGGTGAGGCACTGCGCGTCGAGGGGGAGCAAAGCGAGGTCACGCCTAATCAAAACTGGCAGACCCCGTACCTGCAATATCTCCACCGAGGAGAGCTACCCCTCGACCAAGCCGAAGCTCAGCGGTTGGCGCGGCGCGCCAAGTCTTTCGTCTTGCTGGGAGATGGGAAGGAGCTCTACCACCGCAGCCCCTCGGGCATCCTCCAGCGATGCATTCCCATCGCCGAAGGCCAGGAGCTCCTACAAGAGATACACTCGGGGGCTTGCGGCCATCACGCAGCACCTCGAACCCTTGTTGGAAACGCCTTCCGACAAGGTTTCTACTGGCCGACGGCGGTGGCCGACGCCACTAGAATTGTCCGCACCTGCGAAGGGTGTCAGTTCTACGCAAGGCAGACCCACCTGCCCGCTCAGGCTCTGTAGACCATACCCATCACCTGGTCGTTTGCTGTGTGGGGTCTGGACCTAGTCCGCCCCTTGCAGAAGGCACCCGGGGGCTACACACACCTGCTGGTCGCCATCGACAAATTCTCCAAGTGGATCGAGGTCCGACCCCTAAACAGCATCAGGTCCGAACAGGCGGTGGCGTTCTTCACCAACATCATCCATCGCTTTGGGGTCCTGAACTCCATCATCACCGACAACAGCACCCAGTTCACCGGCAGAAAGTTCCTGGACTTCTGCGAGGATCACCACATCCGGGTGGACTGGGCCGCCGTGGCTCACCCCATGACGAATGGGCAGGTAGAACGTGCCAACGACATGATTCTGCAAGGACTCAAGCCTCGAATCTACAACGACCTCAACAAGTTCGGCAAGCGATGGATGAAGGAGCTCCCCTCGGTGGTCTGGAGTCTGAGGATAACGCCAAGCCGAGCCACGGGCTTCACACCGTTCTTTCTAGTCTATGGGGCCGAGGCCATCTTGCCCACAGACTTAGAATACGGTTCCCCGAGGACGAGGGCCTATGCCGACCAAAGCAATCGAGCTAATCGAGAAGACTCACTGGACCAGCTGGAGGAGGCTCGGGACATGGCCTTACTACACTCGGCGCGGTACCAGCAGTCCCTGCGACGCTACCACGCCCGAGGGGTTCGGTCCCGAGACCTCCAGGTGGGCGACCTGGTGCTTCGGCTAAGACAAGATGCCCGAGGGCGACATAAGCTCACGCCTCCCTGGGAAGGGCCGTTCGTCATCGCCAAGGTTCTGAAGCCCGGAACATACAAGCTGGCCAACAGTCAAGGCGAGGTCTACAGCAACGCTTGGAACATCCAACAGCTACGTCGCTTCTACCCTTAAGATGCTTCCAAGTTATTCGTACACCCCGTTCACACACAAAGTCTGGTCGTCAAGGAAGGGTCAGCCTTGCCTCGGCAAAGCCCGACCCTCCCTCGGGGGCTAGAAGGGGGGAACCCCCTCTGCGTCGAAATTTTCCTCGAAAAAAGGAAAAAAATCTTTTCTGCCAGAATGCCTTTCGTGCTTTTCGACTACTTCGAAAGTGGATCCTGAAAACGACGGAGTACACGTAAGCAGCCAAGGCTGACCGAGCCGAGGGACTCCTACGCCTCTGGGATACGGATACCTCACTCATCACCTTCTGCGATAAGTAACTCGCGCTCGGATAAGTGATTCCGCGGACCGAACAAGTCTTCACGCTCGAAAGCTTCTCTGCCAGAACGGTTTTTCGGGCCTTCTCGACTGCGTCGGTGACAGAACCCTATGGACGAGTAAGAGTGCGCGTAAGCGGCAAGGCCGACCGAGCCAAGGGATTCCTACGCCTCTAGGATACAGATACCTCACTCATCACCTTCCGTGAAAAGCAACTCTCGCCCGCACAAACAATTCTGTTACCGACAAATAAGTCCGGATACTCGAAACAAGAGGAAAAGAAACGCAGCTGAAAGGGAATTAGGCTTACACCTAGTTCCTAAATAATTTTGGTGGTTGAATTGTCCAACACAAATATTGGACTAACCAGTTTACTCTAGTGCATAAGTTATACAGGTGCAAAAGGTTCACATTTAGCCAATATAAAGACCGAGTGTTGGATTCAACAAAGGAGCAACAAGGCAACCGAAGGCATCTCTGGCTGAAGGCACCGGACTGTCCGGTGTGCACCGGACAATGTCCGGTGCGCCCAGAGAACTCCAATTCAAACTCTTCGCCCTCGGGAATTCTCGGAAGCCGGCACGCTATAATTCACCGGACTGTCCGGTGTGCACCGGACATGTCCGGTGCTCCAAGGAAGCGCGGTCTCCGGAACTCGCCAGCCTCGGGTTTGCGCGGCAGCCGCTCCGCTAAAATTCACCGGACTGTCCGGTGTGCACCGGACTGTCCGGTGTGCCAGCGGAGCAACGGCTCTCTGCGGCGCCAACGGCTCCCTGCGGTGCATTTAATGCGCGCGCAGCGCGCGCAGACGTCAGGATCGCCCATACCGGTGCACCGGACATCAAACAGTACATGTCCGGTGTGCACCGGACACCCAGGAGGGCCCTGAAGTCAGAAGCTCCAACGGTCAGAATCCAACGGCAATAGTGACGTGGCGGGGGCACCGGACTGTCCGGTGTGCACCGGACTGTCCGGTGCGCCATCGAACAGACAGCTTCCAGCAACGGTCACTTTTGGTGGTTGGGGCTATAAATACCCCAACCACCCCACATTCATTGCCATCCAAGTTTTCCACTTCTCAACTACTACAAGAGCTCTAGCATTCAATTCTAGACACACCAAATAGATCAAGTCCTCTCCAAATTCCACACAACACCATAGTGACTAGAGAGAGTGATTTGCTTGTGTTCTTTCGAGCTCTTGCGCTTGGATCGCATTCTTTTCTTTCTCACTTGTTCTTGTGATCAATCTCAATTGTAACCAAGGCAAGAGACACCAATTGTGTGGTGGCCCTTGCGGGGAAGTTTTGTTCCCGTTTGATTGAGAAGAAGAGAAAGCTCACTCGATCCGTGGGATCGTTTGAGAGAGGGAAGGGTTGAAAGAGACCCGGCCTTTGTGGCCTCCTCAACGGGGAGTAGGTTTGCAAGAACCGAACCTCGGTAAAACAAATCCGCGTGTCTCACCTCATTATTCGCTTGCGATTTGTTGTGCGCCCTCTCTCGCGGACTCGTTTCTTTATTACTAACGCTAACCCGGTTTGTAGTGGTGTTTATATTTGTAAATTTCAGTTTCGCCCTATTCACCCCCCCTCTAGGCGACTTTCAATTGGTATCAGAGCCCGGTGCTTCATTAGAGCCTAACCGCTCGAAGTAATGTCGGGAGATCACACCAAGAGGGAGATGGAGACCGGCGACAACAAGCCCACTACAAGCCAAGGGAGCACTTCATCGGAAGAGTCCCGCACTAAGAGAAGGGAGAAGAAGAAGAACTCCTCCAAGCGGAAGGAGAAAAGATCTTCCTCTTCTCACCACAAGGAGAAGAAGGAAAAATCTTCTTCTCACAAGCCGCATTGGAGTGGGGACAAGCACAAGAGGATGAGGAAGGTGGTCTACTACGAGACCGACACTTCATCGACATCCACCTCCGGCTCCGACGCGGCATCCGTCACTTCTAAACGCCAAGAGCGTAAGAAGTATAGTAAGATTCCCCTACGCTACCCTCGCATTCCTAAACATACACCTTTACTTTCCGTCCCATTAGGCAAACCACCAACTTTTAATGGTGA
Organism: Zea luxurians; assembly: GCA_029449295.1. Taxonomy (NCBI): domain Eukaryota; kingdom Viridiplantae; phylum Streptophyta; class Magnoliopsida; order Poales; family Poaceae; genus Zea; species Zea luxurians. The sequence goes on along the minus strand of JAOPSE010000001.1, from coordinate 29,704,608 downwards.
AGATTATGCTATGTGGAGTAATTTAATGCGATTTCATCTAACCTCTCTCCACAAAAGTATATGGGATGTTGTTGAGTATGGTGTACAGGTACCATCCGTAGGGGATGAGGACTACGACACGGACGAAGTGGCCCAAATCGAGCACTTCAACTCCCAAGCCGCAACTATTCTCCTTGCCTCACTAAGCAAGGAGGAATACAACAAAGTACAAGGGTTGAAGAACGCAAAGGAGATTTGGGATCTACTCAAGACGGCGCACGAGGGTGATGAACTCACCAAGATCACCAAGCGGGAAACGATCGAGGGGGAGCTCGGTCGCTTCCGTCTTCGCCAAGGGGAGGAGCCACAAGATATGTACAACCGGCTCAAGACCTTGGTGAACCAAGTGCGCAACCTCGGGAGCGCAAAATGGGATGACCACGAAGTGGTTAAGGTTATTCTAAGAGCCCTTATTTTCCTTAACCCCACTCAAGTACAATTAATCCGTGGCAATCCTAGATATCCACTAATGACCCCCGAGGAAGTTATCGGAAATTTTGTTAGTTTTGAATGCATGATTAAGGGCTCAAAGAAGATCAACGAGCTTGATGAACCCTCCACATCCGAGGCGCAACCCGTGGCCTTCAAGGCAACGGAGGAGAAGAAGGAGGAGTCTACACCAAGTAGACAACCAATTGACGCCTCCAAGCTCGACAACGAGGAGATGGCCCTAATCATCAAAAGCTTTCGGCAAATCCTCAAGCAACGGAAGGGGAAGGATTACAAATCCCGTTCCAAGAAGGTTTGCTACAAGTGTGGTAAGCCCGGTCACTTTATTGCAAAATGTCCTATGTCTAGTGACAGTGACAGGGGCGACGACAAAAAGGGAAGAAGAAAGGAGAAGAAGAAGTACTACAAGAAGAAGGGCGGCGATGCCCATGTTTGTCGGGAGTGGGACTCCGACGAAAGCTCAAGCGACTCCTCCAACGACGAGGACGCCGCCAACATCGCCGTCACCAAGGGCCTCCTCTTCCCCAACGTCGGCCACAAGTGTCTCATGGCCAAGGACGGCAAAAAGAAGGTAAAATCAAGGTCCTCCACTAAATATGAAACATCTAGTGATGAGGATGATAATAAAAATGAGGAGGATAATTTGCGTATTCTTTTTGCCAACCTTAACATGGAACAAAAGGAAAAATTAAATGAGCTAATTAGTGCCATCCATGAAAAGGATGATCTCTTGGACTCCCAAGAGGACTTCCTAATCAAGGAAAACAAGAAACATGTTAAGGTTAAAAATGCTTATGCTCTAGAAGTAGAAAAATGTAACAAATTATCTAGTGAGCTAAGCACATGCCATGACACTATTGCCAACCTTAGAAATGAAAATGCTAAATTAATTGCTAAGGTTGATTCTCATGTTTGCATTGATCCTAGAAATGATAATGTTGATTTGCTTACTAGGATTGATGAGTTGAATGTTTCTATCACTAGCCTTAGAAATGAGAATGAGAAACTAATTGCTAAGGCTAAGGATTTTGATGTTTGCAATGCTACTATTTCAGACCTTAGAACTAAAAATGATTTGTTGCATGCTAAGGTCATTGAATTAAAATCTTGCAAACCCTCTACATCCAATGTTGAGCATATTTCCATTTGTACTAGATGTAGAGATATTAATGTTGATGCTATTCATGATCACCTAGCCTTAATTAAAAAACAAAATGATCACATAGCACAACTTAATGCTAAGATTAGAGAGCATGACTTAGAAAATGAAAAATTTAAACTTGCTAGAAGCATGCTCTATAATGGGAGACGCCCTGGCATTAAGGATGGCATTGGCTTCCAAAGGGGAGACAATGTCAAAATTAATGCCCCTCCAAAGAACTTATCTAACTTTGTTAAGGGCAAGGCTCCCATGCCTCAGGATAACGAGGGTTACATTTTGTACCCTGCCGGCTATCCTGAGAGCAAGATTAGGAAAATTCATTCTAGGAAGTCTCATTCTGGCCCTAACCATGCTTTTATGTATAAGGGTGAGACATCTAGATCTAGGCAACCAACCCATGCCAAGTTGCCTAGAAAGAAAATTCCAAATGCATCAAATGATCATGCTATTTCATTTAAAACTTTTGATGCATCTTATGTTTTGACTAACAAATCCGGCAAGATAGTTGCCAAAATTGTTGGGGGCAAACACAAGGGCTCCAAGACTTGTGTTTGGGTACCCAAGGTTCTCGTTTCTAATGCCAAAGGACCCAAAACCGTTTGGGTACCTAAAACAAAGAACTAAACTTGTTTTGTAGGTTTATGCATCCGGGGGCTCAAGTTGGATACTCGACAGCGGGTGCACAAACCACATGACAGGGGAGAAAAAGATGTTCTCCTCATATGAGAAAAACCAAGATCCCCAACGAGCTATCACATTCGGGGATGGAAATCAAGGTTTGGTCAAAGGTTTGGGTAAAATTGCTATATCTCCTGACCATACTATTTCCAATGTTTTTCTTGTAGATTCTTTAGATTACAATTTGCTTTCCGTATCCCAATTATGTCAAATGGGCTACAACTGTCTATTTACTGATATTGGTGTTACTGTCTTTAGAAGAAGTGATGATTCAATAGCATTTAAGGGAGTGTTAGAGGGTCAGCTATACTTGGTTGATTTTGATAGAGCTGAACTCGACACTTGCTTGATTGCTAAGACTAACTTGGGTTGGCTCTGGCACCGCCGACTAGCCCATGTTGGAATGAAGAATCTTCACAAGCTTCTAAAGGGAGAACACATTTTAGGACTAACAAATGTTCATTTTGAGAAAGACAGGATTTGTAGCGCATGTCAAGCCGGGAAGCAAGTTGGCATCCATCATCCACACAAAAACGTCATGACTACCGACAGGCCACTGGAGCTCCTACACATGGATTTATTCGGCCCGATCGCTTACATAAGCATCGGCGGTAGTAAGTACTGTCTTGTAATTGTGGATGATTATTCTCGCTTCACTTGGGTGTTCTTTTTGCAGGACAAATCTTATACCCAAGAAACTTTAAAGGGATTCTTGAGACGGGCTCAAAATGAGTTCGGCTTAAGGATCAAGAAAATTAGAAGCGACAACGGGACGGAGTTCAAGAACTCTCAAATCGAAGGCTTCCTTAAGGAGGAGGGCATCAAGCATGAGTTCTCTTCTCCCTACACTCCACAACAAAACGGTGTAGTGGAGAGGAAGAATCGAACTCTATTGGACATGGCAAGAACCATGCTTGATGAATACAAGACACCGGATCGGTTTTGGGCCGAAGCGGTCAACACCGCTTGCTACGCCATCAACCGGTTATATCTTCACCGAATCCTCAAGAAGACATCTTATGAACTCCTAACCGGTAAAAAGCCAAATATTTCATATTTTAGAGTTTTTGGTAGCAAATGCTTTATTCTTGTTAAAAGAGGTAGAAAATCTAAATTTGCTCCTAAAACTGTAGAAGGCTTTTTACTAGGATATGACTCAAACACAAGGGCATATAGAGTCTTTAACAAGTCCTCAGGACTTGTTGAAGTTTCTTGTGACGTTGTGTTTGATGAGACTAACGGCTCTCAAGTAGAGCAAGTTGATCTTGATGATATAGGTGAAGAACAGGCTCCATGCATAGCGCTAAGGAACATGTCCATTGGGGATGTGTGTCCTAAGGAATCCGAAGAGCCTCCACATGCACAAGATCAACCATCCTCCTCAACGCAAGCATCTCCGCCAACTCAAATTGAGGATGAGGCTCAAGATGTTGAACAAGAAGATCAAGAAGATGAGCCACCTCAAAATGACGGCAACGATCAAGGGGGAGATGCAAATAATGAAGACAAGGAGGATGAACAACCCAGGCCGCCACACCCAAGAGTCCACCAAGCAATACAACGAGATCACCCCGTCGACACCATCCTCGGCGACATTTATAAGGGGGTAACTACTCGATCTCGTGTTGCTCATTTTTGTGAACATTACTCGTTTGTTTCCTCTATTGAGCCAACCAGGGTAGAGGAAGCACTACAAGATTCGGATTGGGTGGTGGCGATGCAAGAGGAGCTCAACAATTTCACAAGGAATGAGGTATGGCACTTAGTTCCACGTCCTAACCAAAATGTTGTAGGAACCAAGTGGGTCTTCCGCAACAAGCAAGACGAGCATGGTGTGGTGACTAGGAACAAAGCTCGACTCGTGGCCAAGGGGTATTCACAAGTCGAAGGTTTGGATTTTGGTGAAACCTATGCACCCGTAGCTAGGCTTGAGTCAATTCGCATATTATTAGCCTATGCTACTTACCATGGCTTCAAGCTTTATCAAATGGACGTGAAGAGTGCCTTCCTCAATGGACCAATCAAGGAGGAAGTCTATGTTGAGCAACCTCCCGGCTTTGAAGACAGTGAGTACCCTAACCATGTTTATAGGCTCTCTAAGGCGCTTTATGGGCTTAAGCAAGCCCCAAGAGCATGGTATGAATGCCTTAGAGATTTCCTTATTGTAAATGGCTTCAAAGTCGGCAAGGCCGATCCTACTCTATTCACTAAGACTCTTGACAATGATTTGTTTGTATGCCAAATTTATGTTGATGATATCATATTTGGGTCTACTAACAAATCTACATGTGAAGAATTTAGTAGGATCATGACACAAAAATTCGAGATGTCGATGATGGGGGAGTTGAAATATTTTCTAGGATTCCAAGTCAAGCAACTCCAAGAAGGCACCTTCATTAGCCAAACGAAGTATACTCAAGATATCCTAAGCAAGTTTGGAATGAAGGATGCCAAGCCCATCAAGACACCCATGGGAACAAATGGGCATCTCGACCTCGACACGGGAGGTAAGTCCGTGGATCAAAAGGTATACCGGTCGATGATTGGTTCATTGCTTTATTTATGTGCATCTCGACCGGACATTATGCTTTCCGTTTGCATGTGTGCAAGATTCCAAGCCGACCCTAAGGAATCACACCTTACGGCCGTAAAACGAATCTTGAGATATTTGGCTTATACTCCTAAGTTTGGGCTTTGGTACCCTCGGGGATCCACATTTGATTTGATTGGTTATTCGGATGCCGATTGGGCGGGGTGTAGGATTAATAGGAAGAGCACATCGGGGACTTGCCAGTTCTTGGGAAGATCCTTGGTGTCATGGGCTTCAAAGAAGCAAAATTCGGTCGCTCTTTCTACCGCCGAAGCCGAGTACATTGCCGCAGGCCATTGTTGCGCGCAATTGCTTTGGATGAGGCAAACCCTGCGGGACTACGATTACAAATTAACCAAAGTCCCCTTGCTATGTGACAATGAGAGTGCAATCAAAATGGCCGACAATCCCGTCGAGCACAGCCGCACTAAGCACATAGCCATTCGGTATCATTTTCTTCGGGATCACCAACAAAAGGGGGATATCTGAGAGCACCTAGAGGGGGGGGGGTGAATAGGTGATCCTGTAAAAACCTCAAACTTAAGCCACAAAAACTTGTTAAGCGTTAGCACGATTAATGCCAAGTGGCTAAGGTGAAGTCTCAACAAAACACAATACCACAAGAATCAAGCACAGAGGGACACAGTGGTTTATCCCGTGGTTCGGCCAAGCCAATGCTTGCCTACTTCCACGTTGTGGCGTCCCAACGGACGAGGGTTGCAATCAACCCCTCTCAAGCGGTCCAAAGACCCACTTGAATACCACGGTGTTTTGTTGTTCCTTTCACTATCCCGTTTGCAAGGAATCTCCACAAATTGGAGTCTCTTGCCCTTACAAGTATGATCACAAAGAAAGCACAGAGTAAGGGAGGGAAGCAACACACACAAATCCACAACAAAAGCGCACACACACGGCCAAGACTCGAGCTCGAATGACTATCTCAGAGTTCACACTAGAACAGAGCTCGAATCACTTAGAATCACAAACGAATGCGCAAAGAACTTGTGTGGATGATCAAGAATGCTCAAGAGTTGCTTGTGTGTTTCCTCCATGCGCCTAGGGGCTCCTTTTATAGCCCCAAGGCAGCTAGGAGCCGTTGAGAGCAATTCTGGAAGGCTATCCTGGCCTTCTGTCGTCGGGGGCACCGGACAGTCCGGTGCACACCGGACAGTGTCCGGTGCCCGATTTGTTTCCTTTTCTAGCGCTTCCGACCGTTGGAAGACTGCCGTAGATCTGCGAGCCGTTGGCGCACCGGACAGTCCGGTGCACACCGGACAGTCCGGTGCCGTCTTCCGACCGTTGGCTCGGCCACGTGTCCTGCGCGGATTGCGCGGCCGACCGTTGGCCCTGGCCGACCGTTGGCTCACCGGACAGTCCGGTGCACACCGGACAGTCCGGTGAATTTTAGCCGTACGCCGCCGGCCAAAATCCCGAGAGCGGCCAGTTCGAGTCGAGTCAGTCTGGCGCACCGGACACTGTCCGGTGCACACCGGACAGTCCGGTGCTCCAGACCGAGCTGGGACTTGGCTGCACACAGCCAAGTCATTCTCTCCCCTTTTCTCTTTTTCTTCTTTCTGTTTCTAACACTTAGACAAATATGTTAGTCCACAAAACCAATGTACTAAGGCTTAGAAACATACCTTTACTTCATGATTTGCACCTTGTTCATCCATGTACACAAATTCACAATTAAACACATGTGTTGGCACTCAATCACCAAAATACTTAGAAATGGCCCAAGGGCACATTTCCCTTTCAATCTCCCCCTTTTTGGTGATTTATGCCAACACTACATAAAGCCACTAGAACAAGTGCAAACTCAATTCAAATAACACTTAAATTTATTTTGAATCAATTTTGGCATATATGGATCATCCTTTGCCACCACTTGGTTTGTTTTTGCAAATCAAACACAAATCTCTATCTCTAAGTTAAACACACATGTTTAAGCATAAAGAGAGTCATTCAAAAAGAGATTGATCAAGGATTTCAAAAACTTTCAAAAACTCCCCCTTTTTCCCATAATCAATACTTCTCCCCACAAGAAGCCAACTTTTGACAAGAGAGACAACTTAAGAATTTTGACAAATCAAAAACTCTATTCTACTATTTTCAAAAACTCTCAAGTGGTAGCTGATCCATTTATTGCTTTGGCCTTTATTTTCTCCCCCTTTGGCATCAAGCACCAAAACGGGATCAATTGTGGCCCTTTAACCCCATTGCCTCACCAAAATCTTCACTTAAGAGCAAATGGCAGTAAGAGTTAATGAGATGGACTTGGAGTAAGTTACCCCTCATCGGAGTGCAGTGGAAGTCTTGCATGGTCCAAGTCCACCTTTTCCCTTTCAATTCTCCTTTGAGACTAACACAAGCAAACTCAAACATATGGTTAGTCTCAAAGGGTCAAGTTGTAACACATCTCCCCCTAAACATGTGCATCACTTTGCAACGGACTTGTGAGGTCCAGGGAGTGTTTGTACAACTTGAGCACCATAATAAGCAACAAAATGCAGAATGAACATGATCAAAGGCATAAATACATGTATGCTACAATTCAATCCAAGTTCCGCGAATCTAAGACATTTAGCTCACTACGCAGCCTGCAAAAGGTCTTCTCATCTAAAGGCTTGGTAAAGATATCGGCTAGCTGGTTCTTGGTGCTAACATAAAACACTTCGATATCTCCCTTTTGCTGGTGGTCTCTCAAAAAGTGATGCCGGATGTCAATGTGCTTTGTGCGGCTGTGCTCAACAGGATTTTCCGCTATTCGGATAGCACTCTCATTGTCACATAGGAGTGGGACTTTGCTCAGATTGTAGCCAAAGTCCCTGAGGGTTTGCCTCATCCAAAGTAGTTGCGCACAACACTGTCCTGCGGCAACGTACTCGGCCTCAGCGGTGGATAGGGCAACGGATGTTTGTTTCTTGGAGTTCCATGACACCAGGGACCTTCCTAAGAATTGGCACGTCCCTGATGTACTCTTCCTATCGACCTTACATCCAGCATAGTCGGAATCTGAGTACCCAATCAAGTCAAAGTTAGACCCTTTTGGATACCAGATCCCGAAGCAAGGCGTAGCGACTAAATATCTAAGAATTCGCTTCACCGCCACCAAGTGACACTCCTTAGGATCGGATTGAAATCTAGCACACATGCATACGCTAAGCATAATATCCGGTCTACTAGCACATAAATAAAGCAGAGAACCTATCATTGACCGGTATGCTTTTTGATCAACGGACTTACCTCCTTTGTTGAGGTCGGTGTGTCCGTCGGTTCCCATCGGAGTCTTTGCGGGCTTGGCGTCCTTCATCCCAAACCGCTTCAGCAGATCTTGCGTGTACTTCGTTTGGGAGATGAAGGTGCCGTCCTTGAGTTGCTTCACTTGGAACCCAAGGAAGTAGTTCAACTCGCCCATCATCGACATCTCGAATTTCTGCGTCATCACCCTGCTAAACTCTTCACAAGACTTTTGATTAGTAGAACCAAATATTATGTCATCGACATAAATTTGGCATACAAACAAATCACCATCACATGTTTTTGTAAAGAGAGTTGGATCGGCTTTCCCAACCTTGAAAGCATTAGCAAGTAAGAAATCTCTAAGACATTCATACCATGCTCTTGGGGCTTGTTTAAGTCCATAGAGCGCCTTAGAGAGCTTACACACGTGGTCGGGGTACCGCTCATCCTCGAAGCCAGGGGGTTGCTCCACGTACACCTCCTCCTTTATTGGCCCGTTGAGGAACGCGCTCTTCACATCCATTTGGTACAACCTGAAAGAATGGTGAGCGGCATATGCTAGCAAGATGCGAATGGATTCTAGCCTAGCCACAGGAGCAAAAGTCTCCTCAAAGTCCAAACCTGCGACTTGGGCATAACCTTTTGCCACAAGTCGAGCCTTGTTCCTTGTCACAACTCCGTGCTCGTCCTGTTTGTTGCGGAACACCCACTTGGTTCCCACAACATTTTGCTTGGGACGAGGCACCAGCGTCCAAACTTCATTGCGCTTGAAGTTGTTGAGTTCCTCCTGCATGGCCAACACCCAATCCGGATCTAGCAAGGCCTCCTCTACCCTGAAAGGCTCAATAGAGGAGACAAAGGAGTAATGTTCACAAAAATTAACTAATCGAGACCGAGTAGTTACTCCCTTGCTAATGTCACCCAGAATTTGGTCGACGGGATGATCCCTTTGAATCATCGCTCGAACTTGGGTTGGAGGTGCCGGTTGCGCTTCTTCCTCCATCACTTGATCGTCTTGTGCTCCCCCTTGATCACACGCCTCCTTTTGATGAACCTGTTCATCGTCTTGAGTTGGGGGATGCACCGTCGTTGAGGAAGAAGGTTGATCACGTTCATCCTGTTCCTGTGGCCGAACGTCTCCAATCGCCATGGTTCGTATAGCGGCCGTTGGAACATCTTCTTCATCTACATCATCACAATCAACAACTTGCTCTCTTGGAGAGCCATTAGTCTCATCAAATACAACGTCGCTAGAGACTTCAACCAAACCCGATGATTTGTTGAAGACTCTATAAGCCTTTGTATTTGAATCATAACCTAATAAAAACCCTTCTACAGCTTTGGGAGCAAACTTAGAATTTCTACTCTTCTTTACTAGAATGTAGCACTTGCTCCCAAAAACACGAAAGTACGATACATTGGGTTTGTTACCGGTTAGTAGCTCATACGAAGTCTTCTTGAGGAGTCGATGAAGGTAGACCCTGTTGATGGCGTGGCAAGCCGTGTTCACGGCTTCCGACCAAAAGCACTCGGGGGTCTTGAACTCTCCAAGCATCGTCCTCGCCATATCGATTAGCGTCCTGTTCTTCCTCTCTACCACACCATTTTGCTGTGGTGTGTAGGGAGCGGAGAACTCGTGCTTGATCCCTTCCTCCTCAAGAAACTCCTCCACTTGAAGGTTCTTGAACTCGGACCCGTTGTCGCTCCTAATCTTCTTCACCTTGAGCTCAAACTCATTTTGAGCTCTCCTGAGGAAGCGCTTGAGGGTCCCTTGGGTTTCAGACTTATCCTGCAAAAAGAACACCCAAGTGAAGCGGGAAAAGTCATCAACAATAACTAAACCATACTTACTTCCTCCTATGCTTAGATAGGCGACGGGCCCGAAGAGGTCCATATGTAGCAGCTCCAGAGGTCTTGACGTGGTCATCACATTCTTGCTGTGATGTGCTCCTCCTACTTGTTTACCTGCCTGACAAGCTGCACAAGGTCTATCTTTTTCGAAATAAACATTTGTTAGACCTATCACGTGTTCTCCCTTTAGAAGCTTGTGGAGGTTCTTCATCCCCACATGTGCTAAGCGACGATGCCACAGCCAGCCCATGCAAGTCTTAGCCATTAAGCATGCATCTAGACCGGCCTCTTCTTTTGCAAAATCAACTAAATAAAGCTTGCCGTCTAGTACACCCTTAAAAGCTAGTGAACCATCACATCTTCTAAAGACAGACACATCTACATTAGTAAAAAGGCAATTGTATCCCATTTGACATAATTGACTAACAGATAGCAAATTATATCCAAGACTCTCCACTAAGAATACATTTGAGATAGAATGCTCATTAGAAATTGCAATTTTACCTAACCCTTTTACCTTGCCTTGATTCCCATCACCGAATATAATTGAATCTTGGGAATCCTTATTCTTGACGTAGGAGGTGAACATCTTCTTCTCCCCCGTCATATGGTTTGTGCATCCGCTGTCGATAATCCAGCTTGAACCCCCGGATGCATAAACCTGCAAGGCAAATTTAGGCTTGGGTCTTAGGTACCCAACTCATGTTGGGTCCTGCAAGGTTAGCACAAATGTCTTTAGGGACCCAAATGCAAGATTTATCTCCCTTGCATCTAGCCCCTAATTTCCTAGCAACAACCTTCTTTCCCTTTCTACAAATAGCAAAGGGAGCATTACAAGCATAATAAATGGTAGAAGGTTCATTCACTACTTTCCTAGGAGCATGAATAACATTCTTTCTAGGCACATGAGCTATATTTCTCCTAGGCATATGCGCAACATTTCTCCTACTCATATTTCTATCATGCTTATGAGAGGAACTAGAGGCAAACATGGCATGAGAATCATAAACATGTGAATCAAAATGATTATAAGCATTTCTAGCATGTCTCCTATCATAATACATAAAAGCATGATTCTTTTTAGCATTACTAGCCATCGGGGCCTTCCCCTTCTCCTTGACGAAGATGGGAGCCTTATGGCTTGTTAAGTTCTTGGCTTCCCTCTTGAAGCCAAGCCCATCCTTAATTGAGGGATGTCTTCCAGTTGTATAGGCATCCCTTGCAAATTTTATCTTTTCAACTTCACTCTTGCTAGTCTTAAGTTGGGCATTAAGACTAGCCACTTCATCTTTTAGTTTTGAAATTGAAACTAAATGTTTGCTACAAGTGTTAACATCAAAATCCTTACACCTAGTGCAAATTGTAACATTTTCAACACAAGACTTAGATTTATTTGTTACTTCTAATTTAGCATTTAAATCATGGTTAACACTTTGTAAAGTAGCAATGGTTTCATGACAAGAAGATATTTCACTAGAAAGCACTTCATTTCTTTTCACTTCTAAAGCATATGATTTTTGTGCCTCTATAAACTTATCATGTTCATCATACAATAAATCCTCTTGCTTCTCTAAAAGCCTATCCTTTTCATTCAATGCATCAATCAATTCATTGATTTTATCTATCTTAGATCTATCTAAGCCCTTGAACAAGCAAGAATAATCTATATCATCATCACTAGACTCACTATCACTAGAAGAAGCATAAGTGGAGTCTTTAGTACTTACCTTCTTCTCTCTTGCCATAAGGCAAGTGAGACGCTCGTTGGGGAAGAGAGCCGATTTGTTGAAGGCAGTGGCGGCGAGTCCTTCGTTGTCGGAGTCGGAGGAGGAGCAATCCGAGTCCCACTCCTTTCCTAGATGCGCCTCGCCCTTTGCCTTCTTGTATTGCTTCTTCTTCTCTCTTTTGTTCCCCTTTTCCTGGTCACTTTCATTATCGGGACAGTTAGCAATGAAATGACCAAGCTTACCGCATTTGAAGCATGAGCGCTTCCCCTTGGCTTTGGTCTTGCTTGGTTGTCCCTTGTGACCTTTAAGCACCGTCTTGAATCTTTTAATGATGAGAGCCATCTCTTCATCATTAAGGCCAGCCGCCTCAACTTGCGCCACCTTGCTAGGTAGCGACTCCTTGCTCCTCGTTGCCTTTAGAGCAATGGGTTGAGGCTCGTGGAGTGGTCCGTTCAACGCGTCGTCGACGTATCTTGCCTCCTTGATCATCATCCGCCCGCTCACGAATTTTCCAAGTACTTCCTCGGGCGTCATCATCGTGTACCTGGGATTCTCACGAATATTGTTCACGAGATGAGGATCAAGTACGGTAAAGGACCTGAGCATTAGGCGGACGACGTCGTGGTCCGTCCATCGCGTGCTCCCGTAGCTCCTTATCTTGTTGATGAGGGTCTTGAGCCGGTTGTATGTTTGCGTCGGCTCCTCGCCCCTTATCATGGCAAACCGTCCAAGCTCTCCCTCCACCAACTCCATTTTGGTGAGCAAGGTGACGTCGTTCCCCTCATGAGAGATTTTGAGGGTGTCCCAGATCTGCTTGGCATTGTCCAAGCCGCTCACCTTGTGATACTCGTCCCTGCACAAAGAGGCTAGCAACACAGTAGTAGCTTGTGCATTTTTATGAATCTGTTCATTAATAAACATAGGGCTATCCGAGCTATCAAATTTCATTCCACTTTCCACAATCTCCCAAATGCTTGGATGGAGAGAAAACAGGTGAGTGCGCATTTTGTGGCTCCAAAATCCGTAATCCTCTCCATCAAAGTGAGGAGGTTTGCCAAGTGGAATGGGAAGCAAATGAGTATTTGAGCTATGCAGAATACGCGAATAATCAAAAGAAAAGTTTGAGTTAACCGTCTTTTGTTTGTAGTCGTTGTGGTCCTCGTCCTTTTGGGAAGAAGTGGATTCATCACTATCGTCGTAGTAGATGATCTCCTTGATACGCCTCGTCTTCTTCTTCTTCCCTTCCTTTCGTCTATGGCCCGAGCCGGAGTCGGTAGGCTTGTCGTCCTTCGGCTCGTTGACGAAGGTCTCCTTTTCTTTGTCGTTGATCACAATACCCTTCCCCTTAGGATCCATCTATTCGGGCGGTTAGTCCCTTTGTGAATAGAACGGCTCCGATACCAATTGAGAGCACCTAGAGGGGGGGGGGTGAATAGGTGATCCTGTAAAAACCTCAAACTTAAGCCACAAAAACTTGTTAAGCGTTAGCACGATTAATGCCAAGTGGCTAAGGTGAAGTCTCAACAAAACACAATACCACAAGAATCAAGCACAGAGGGACACGGTGGTTTATCCCGTGGTTCGGCCAAGCCAATGCTTGCCTACTTCCACGTTGTGGCGTCCCAACGGACGAGGGTTGCAATCAACCCCTCTCAAGCGGTCCAAAGACCCACTTGAATACCACGGTGTTTTGTTGTTCCTTTCACTATCCCGTTTGCAAGGAATCTCCACAAATTGGAGTCTCTTGCCCTTACAAGTATGATCACAAAGAAAGCACAGAGTAAGGGAGGGAAGCAACACACACAAATCCACAACAAAAGCGCACACACACGGCCAAGACTCGAGCTCGAATGACTATCTCAGAGTTCACACTAGAACAGAGCTCGAATCACTTAGAATCACAAACGAATGCGCAAAGAACTTGTGTGGATGATCAAGAATGCTCAAGAGTTGCTTGTGTGTTTCCTCCATGCGCCTAGGGGCTCCTTTTATAGCCCCAAGGCAGCTAGGAGCCGTTGAGAGCAATTCTGGAAGGCTATCCTGGCCTTCTGTCGTCGGGGGCACCGGACAGTCCGGTGCACACCGGACAGTGTCCGGTGCCCGATTTGTTTCCTTTTCTAGCGCTTCCGACCGTTGGAAGACTGCCGTAGATCTGCGAGCCGTTGGCGCACCGGACAGTCCGGTGCACACCGGACAGTCCGGTGCCGTCTTCCGACCGTTGGCTCGGCCACGTGTCCTGCGCGGATTGCGCGGCCGACCGTTGGCCCTGGCCGACCGTTGGCTCACCGGACAGTCCGGTGCACACCGGACAGTCCGGTGAATTTTAGCCGTACGCCGCCGGCCAAAATCCCGAGAGCGGCCAGTTCGAGTCGAGTCAGTCTGGCGCACCGGACAGTCCGGTGCTCCAGACCGAGCTGGGACTTGGCTGCACACAGCCAAGTCATTCTCTCCCCTTTTCTCTTTTTCTTCTTTCTGTTTCTAACACTTAGACAAATATGTTAGTCCACAAAACCAATGTACTAAGGCTTAGAAACATACCTTTACTTCATGATTTGCACCTTGTTCATCCATGTACACAAATTCACAATTAAACACATGTGTTGGCACTCAATCACCAAAATACTTAGAAATGGCCCAAGGGCACATTTCCCTTTCAATATCGAGATTTCATACATTAACACTAAAGATCAATTAGCCGATATCTTTACCAAGCCTCTTGATGAGCAATCTTTTACCAGACTTAGGCATGAGCTCAATATTCTTGATTCTAGGAATTTCTTTTGCTAAACTTGCACACAGAGCACATGAATATACCTTTGATCATGTCTCTTTTATATATGCTATGACTAATGTGTTTTCAAGTGTATTTCAAACCAAGTCATAGGTATATTGAAAGGGAATTGGAGTCTTCGGCGAAGACAAGGCTTCCACTCCACTCTACTACTCATCCTTCGCCGTCGCTCCGCATCATCTCTCCAACTTTGGTATAATCTTCACTTATTCATTTCATGACCAAAGGGGGAGAAAGTACTTCGTTGGGCTCTAATGATTCCGTTTTTGGCGATTCATGCCAAAGGGGGAGAAAATATGAGCCCAAAGCAAAAGGACCGCACCCACCATCTAATTTTTTAAATTTGATGATTTTCAATGGTAAATTTCAAAATTGGTATCTGTTTGTGTTCTAAAGGGGGAGCAAGTAGTATCTTCAAAATTGATGGAAAACCCTCTTGAACACTAAGAGGAGACCTTATTTGAGGGGGAGTTTTGTTTAGTCAAAAGAAAAGCATTTGAACAAAGGAAGAAAATTTCAAATCTTGAAAATGCTTTGCAAAATCTTATTCGTTTACCTTTGACTATCTTGCAAAATGACCTTGAAAAGAATTTACAAAAGAGTTTGCAAAAACAAAACTTATGGTGCAAATGTGGTCCAATATGTCAAAAACAAAGAAACAATCCATGCGCATCATATAAGTATTTATATTGGCTCAATTCCAAGCAACCTTTGCACTTACATTATGTAAACTAGTTCAATTATGCACTTCTATATTTGCTTTGGTTTGTGTTGGCATCAATCACCAAAAAGGGGGAGATTGAAAGGGAATTAGGCTTACACCTAGTTCCTAAATAATTTTGGTGGTTGAATTGTCCAACACAAATATTGGACTAACCAGTTTACTCTAGTGCATAAGTTATACAGGTGCAAAAGGTTCACATTTAGCCAATATAAAGACCGAGTGTTGGATTCAACAAAGGAGCAACAAGGCAACCGAAGGCATCTCTGGCTGAAGGCACCGGACTGTCCGGTGTGCACCGGACAATGTCCGGTGCGCCCAGAGAACTCCAATTCAAACTCTTCGCCCTCAGGAATTCTCGGAAGCCGGCACGCTATAATTCACCGGACTGTCCGGTGTGCACCGGACATGTCCGGTGCTCCAAGGAAGCGCGGTCTCCGGAACTCGCCAGCCTCGGGTTTGCGCGGCAGCCGCTCCGCTAAAATTCACCGGACTGTCCGGTGTGCACCGGACTGTCCGGTGTGCCAGCGGAGCAACGGCTCTCTGCGGCGCCAACGGCTCCCTGCGGTGCATTTAATGCGCGCGCAGCGCGCGCAGACGTCAGGATCGCCCATACCGGTGCACCGGACATCAAACAGTACATGTCCGGTGTGCACCGGACACCCAGGAGGGCCCTGAAGTCAGAAGCTCCAACGGTCAGAATCCAACGGCAATAGTGACGTGGCGGGGGCACCGGACTGTCCGGTGTGCACCGGACTGTCCGGTGCGCCATCGAACAGACAGCTTCCAGCAACGGTCACTTTTGGTGGTTGGGGCTATAAATACCCCAACCACCCCACATTCATTGCCATCCAAGTTTTCCACTTCTCAACTACTACAAGAGCTCTAGCATTCAATTCTAGACACACCAAATAGATCAAGTCCTCTCCAAATTCCACACAACACCATAGTGACTAGAGAGAGTGATTTGCTTGTGTTCTTTCGAGCTCTTGCGCTTGGATCGCATTCTTTTCTTTCTCACTTGTTCTTGTGATCAATCTCAATTGTAACCAAGGCAAGAGGCACCAATTGTGTGGTGGCCCTTGCGGGGAAGTTTTGTTCCCGTTTGATTGAGAAGAAGAGAAAGCTCACTCGATCCGTGGGATCGTTTGAGAGAGGGAAGGGTTGAAAGAGACCCGGCCTTTGTGGCCTCCTCAACGGGGAGTAGGTTTGCAAGAACCGAACCTCGGTAAAACAAATCCGCGTGTCTCACCTCATTATTCGCTTGCGATTTGTTGTGCGCCCTCTCTCGCGGACTCGTTTCTTTATTACTAACGCTAACCCGGTTTGTAGTGGTGTTTATATTTGTAAATTTCAGTTTCGCCCTATTCACCCCCCCCCCTCTAGGCGACTTTCAGCAGCTTTACAACACGACGACAGTGTGTTTGGGCCTCGGCGGCCGCAGAAAACATACACACGCTACAAGACAACCCGATCCTGCAGGCTCGGACGTCGACAGTTGAAGGGGGTAGCAACACCCTCAGCGTCAACTACACCTTCGGTGGGGTCTAACCTAGCCTCGGACGGCGACGCGGTTGGAGGATCCCCACTCTGAAGGACGACATCAGCACCACACCCGGGCCATCGCCGCCAGGGTCTTCTCCAGGAATCCGGCTCGAGCAGATGGCTCGGCCGGCCACCCCGAGGCCTCGGCCAGCTGTCCCCCAAAGACATCGGCCCGGCTTGTGGCCTCGGCAGCTCAGCTCCAGCGTCGGTCCCGCCAGTGGACGACCCGGCCAGGCTCTGGCTGACCAAATCTTCTTTTTGAGCCAACTCTGCCTCTGTCCGTACTGACACCGCTACCTCCGGCTTCGGCTCATCGAAGAGCGGCCGAGGGGTCCCTTTAACTAAGCAAGAGAAGCCTCGGACAGCAAGGCCGACCGAGCCGAGGGACTCCTACGCCTCCAGGATGTGGATACCTCACTTGTCACCTTCGCACGAGGCGACTCACGCTCGGTGAAGCAGTTCAGATAGTCGACAGGCGAGTCTTAGTGCTCGAAATGAAGGAAAAACACGACTCCATGCCGAAAATACATACATGTTCAGGCTCCGACAGCCACAATGAACACAAGACCGGCACACAAGGTGCCAATGCAAACAGAACTCCGGTTCCGTCCCCAAAGCAGCAGCTATGGCCCCAGGGCGAACGCGGCCACCGGAAGGCTCTCGTTCGCGTCCCCACTCAAGGGACGCGAACCAGACATTAAAGCCAAAGAGCCGAGGGCCGGTCCGTCGGCGGCGCCGACGGCCTTAACGGGGGGAAGCTTCCTCCAGCTGCCACCACGTCAGCACAGACGGCGGCGTCCGCCTCTCCACCAACGCCGACAGTCGGCAAGGCGCACCGGCAGGTCCTCACTCCCGTACTCGCCACGAAAGCGAGGAGAAGGACGGAATGTTGCATCCTAGCTGGACAGCAACAGTTTGCCTTCCCCAGCATGGCTGGAGGACGCCTCCTCCGCAGGGCCGGAGGATGGTTTCCACCACCAGAAGCTGGAAGAGGAGGTGACCAGCCGGCCCGCACAGGGGAAGAGCTCCGGCTCAGCCCGGCCTCCGCCCCAGCAAGGATGATGAACATCCTTGAAGCTGAGGGCGGGACCAAGATCGCAGCCCGGCTTGCTCCTCCCCACCCAGAGGCTGGTGGTCACCGTCTTGGGTGACCACCGGCGAGGGGATGCAGCCGGGCTGCCTGATGAAAATCCTTGAAGCCGAATGATGGCTGAAAGGTACCAACTTCCACGAAGTTGCGTTCCTCCGACGACAAGACGGAAGGATTGCGGGCGTCCCCCATCCGGGGGCTCGGAAGGTGGAAAGACACGGTGCATAAGGGAGCGCGAAGACATGGTCGCCTTTCAAGGGGGTCACGCTCCTTTTAAAGGCAACTCTCCCCACTTGCGTCCTCAGCCGTCGCGGGCTGAGTCTTCTCCAACACGCTCCAAGGTCCTCCCCATTACGGCGCGGGGGCTGGGTCCCACGCGTCATGCAAGCCGGTCCAGGGCAGAAGAAGCCAAACCGCCGCGCGCGGTGCATGCAACCGCCCGGCGGTTACAAGCATTCCTCCACTTTCGCCCAGACCAGCGGGTGAAAGGGCGGACAGCCATGCAGGCGGCATGCGACCGTGCCAAGTGGGCGCGCCCCTCCGACTTCCAACACACCCAGCATGGAGGCCCAGGCCCACGCATCATGCAACTGGCGTGCCGATTGCTACGTGCGAGCAATTGCACCGCCACCCGCACCACTACCGCGCCTCCTCGACTGCGGAACCAATACCGCGACTCGAGGCAACCCTGCGTATGACCCAGCAGTGCCAGCCAGGCGTGACGGTCAATACGGTAAAAAATGGGCCGGCAGTAATGGCGGTGGCAGGTGGGCAGGAGCAGCGGTCACGTCGTCAGCCAAGCTTACGTCCCATCCAGGGGCAGCGAGAGAACCCTCTCTCACGACGTAAAGACGGCGCGCCCGTGATCCGTTCCTCGAACGGCTCGCACACGCGCAACGACCGCCTCGCGAACCACTCGCCCCGTCGCATTAACTCCGCGGTGGGACAGGCGGCGCCTCAGGCGGGAGAAGCAAGCGGCGCTTCGCCTTCGCCATAATGACCACGTCGAAAAAGGTACGCCACGTTATTCGATTTCGTATCCTTTTCCTTTTCCTCTTTCTCTCTCTTACAACAGGGACCGGGAAAGGGGGATACCCCGAAAGGGATCCTTCTCCGTGAAGGAAACAGGCCCCGAGCCTCCCTACTGATCAGAGGTTCAAAGGCTGGCCCCTCGGAGGGGTTCAACGGCCGCCTCAGAGTGCTTGGGTTCTGCGCCCACTACTGGTCAGAGGTTCGATGGCCGGCCCCTCGGAAGGGTTCAACGGCCGCCTCAGGCCACTCGGGCTCCGCGCCCACTACTGATCAGGGGTTCGTAGGCTGGCCCTCGAAGGGTTCACAGTCGCCTCAGACACAGAGCGAGGGATGACCCTGGGTACGTTCGATACATAACCAAGGCTCGGGCTACGCTCCCGAGGTACCCTAGGACATTTTTGAGACTAGCGGGAACGATCTTGTAACGGAATCCCATCAGAGGGAGGTATCGAGCCCTCGGACCCCGTCAAAAGGGGATCGGGTCCGGCAGATCACCCGCAGGTACTTTTGGAGCGCGCCTCCGGGCCTCTAGCCGACCCCTAACGAATGGGGCACGGGCGTCCACTCGGATTACCCGCCAGCAGCTCACCGGAGACACCATGTTCGGCGCCCTCCGAGGGCAACATGGCGCTTTCCCCCCTCCTCCTTGCGGAAAGGCGATGCAGGGGCGTATGTAAAAAAGTTGAGTCTGTCCTTGACCGACCTCTCGCCCTGTGCAGAGGCTCGGGGGCTGCTCTCGCAAACCCGGCTCCAGCCAACCCGTTGACAGCGTCAACATACCAGCCCGAGAACTTAGGACCCGATTGTGCACCTGGGCTACGGCCAGCTAGCATGAGGGAACAACTAGACCAGCCGAAGTGTTGCGAAACGCACTAAGACCTCGAAGGAGTCAAACTACTCCTCCGAGGCCTCGGGGGCTACACCCGGCGGGTGCGCTCGCGCGCACCCGCCGGAACAAAATGCAACCAAAAAAGGCTGGTCCCCTTGCAAAAAAGAGCGGCAAAAGCCTCCAAGCGAGTATTAACACTCCCTTCGAGGCTCGGGGGCTACTGTCGGGGACCATAATTAGGGGTACCCTCAAGACTCCTAAATCTCAGCTGGTAACCCCCATCAGCACAAAGCTGCAAAGGCCTGATGGGTGCGATTAAGTCAAGGATCGGTCTATTCGAGGGACGCGATCGCGCCTCACCCGAGCCCAGCCTCGGGCAAGGGCAGCCGACCCCGGAGGATCTACGTCTCGCCCGAGGACCCCCTCCAGCAACGGATACACCTTCGGCTCGCCCGAGGCCCGGTCTTCACCAAGAAGCAACCTTGGCCAAATCGCCACGCCAACCGACCAAATCACAGGGGCATTTAATGCAAAGGTGGCCTGACGCCTTTATCCTGACGCACGCCCCTCAGTTGACAGAGCCGAAGTGACCTCAGTCATTTCGCCGCTCCACTGACCGGTCTGACAAGAGGACAGTGCTGCCTTCGCCGCTCCGACTGCTGAGCCACTCGCAGAGTGAGGCTGACAGCAGTCAAGTCCGGCCTCAGGCGTCATAGGAAACTCCGCTTCGCCCGACCCCAGGGCTCGGACACGGGCTCAGCCCCGGAAGACGACGAACTCCGCTTCGCCCGACCCCAGGGCTCGGACTCAGGCTCAGCCCCGGAAGACGACGAACTCCGCTTCGCCCGACCCCAGGGCTCGGACTCGGACTCAGCCCCGAAGGACGACGAACTCCGCTTCGCCCGACCCCAGGGCTCGGACTCAGCCCTGGCCTCAGCCGACGGGTTCCGCCTTGTCCGACCCGGGGGCTCGGACTCGACCTCGACCTTGGAAGATAGACTCGACCTCGACCTCGGAGGAGCCTCCACCTCGCCCAACCTAGGGCACGGACCGACCACGTCGACAGGAGGCGCCATCATTACCCTACCCCGAGCTGACTCAGGCTACGGGGAACAAGACCGGCGTCCCATCTGGCTCGCTCCACCATACGAGTAATGATGGCGCCCCGCATGCCCTGTGACGACGGCGGCTCTCAGCCCCCTTACGGAAGCAAGAGGACGTCAGCAAGGACTCGACAGCCCCAACAGCTGTCCTTCTGCCAGGCTCCAGCGCTCCTCCGACGGCCACGACATCACACGAACTGGGTGCCAAAACCTCTCCGGCTGCCATGATGGCATGTACTTAGGGCGCTAGCTCTCCTCCGCTAGACACGTTAGCACACTGCTACACCCCCATTGTACACCTGGATCCTCTCCTTACGCCTATAAAAGGGAGGTCCAGGGCCCTCTTACAGAGGGTTGGTCGCGCGGGGAAGGACGGGACGGCGCTCGCGCAAGGCCGCTCGCTCCCTCCCGCGTGGACGCTTATAACCCCCTACTGCAAGCGCACCCGACCTGGGCGCGGGGCTAACACGAAGGCCGCGGGTTCCACCTCCCACGCCTGTCTCCCTCCGGCCGCTTCTCCCCCCTTCGCGTTCCGCCTCGCGCCGACCCATCTGGGCTGGGGCACGCGGCGACGATTTACTCGTCGGTCCAGGGACCCCGGGTTTCGAAACACCGACAGACTTGAGAGAATTTTTTTTCTCTTTCTTTCTAGCAGTTATCGTTTTCTTCCCCTACTTAGAGCATCTCCAACAATGCCTCAAACTAGTGCCTCAAATTGAAATATAGGGCTCTACACAAGAAAAATCACTCCAACAATGCCTCAATTCAACAAATTTTGTCAAAAAACTATAGGGCACCTTCTCAATTGCCTCAAATATACTACACCGTAGTGGACTGCCCTATAATCTAGATTTAGGGCTTTACTGTTGGAGCGAAGTGTTTTGTTGGTGCCCTAAATTCTATAAAATTTACTTATTTTTAAATTATAAGGCATTTTTATAGGTCACGTTGTTGGAGATGCTCTTATGCCTCTTCCCAAGTGTGCATCCTCTTCCACTGTGTGTCCCTCACACACTTCCTTCTTCCTAGTCGTGCTCTCTCTCTCCCTCCTACGCCACTCCTCTTCTTCTCTTTTTCATAGTCACACCTAGGGATGGTAATGGATTATAATTCAAATATTTCTTCACGACTTGTTTGAGCCCTTAATAAATTTTAGTACAAAAATAATAGGAATAGAGTCTGATCCTAATATAATCACCTAGGGATGGTAATGGATTATAATCTAAATATTTCTTCACGACTTGTTTGAACCCTTAATTAATTTTAGTACAAAAATAATAGGAATAGAGTCTGATCCTAATATAATCACCTAGGGATGGTAATGGATTATAATCTAAATATTTCTTCACGATTTGTTTGAGCCCTTAATAAATTTTAGTGGAAAATGAATATAAATAGAGTCTGATCCTAATATAATCTGATCCTTAAATTTTGTAGTACAAAAATTTCGGGTCCATTTCCACCCTAGTCAGCTCTTCCTCTAATAACAAACACCCCTCATCCATTGTCCATAGGCGCCGCTCCTTTTCCACTACCTCTCTGGTCTCCACCACAGCGACTGTGCCCCTTCCCTATGTTGTTTCCCTTGCTATGGAAACACAATCTTCAAAGGATAGAAGAGTTGGAGACCGAGAAGGGGACAAGGGGGGTCATTCATCAATCGTCGTCTGTTCTTTCTAGGATAGAAGGTTTAATTCAAAATTCGGTATGGATCAATTAGGTTTTTAGTAATTCCATGATTATAAAAGTTGTAGGTATCATTGTTATATTTCAAATACTGCTTGTTTTGCCCAAATTCGATCAACCGGTTTAGGACTAACCACAGAAAAGGTACCGCTATCTTGAAAAATGAAAACAAATTCAAGTATGAAATTTATCCTAATTTTGGAGATTATCGATACAAA
Organism: Zea luxurians; assembly: GCA_029449295.1. Taxonomy (NCBI): domain Eukaryota; kingdom Viridiplantae; phylum Streptophyta; class Magnoliopsida; order Poales; family Poaceae; genus Zea; species Zea luxurians. The sequence goes on along the minus strand of JAOPSE010000001.1, from coordinate 29,681,853 downwards.
ATTTGTTTTAGTGGTCAACATAAACTTTGTAGGATTTTTTGTAGATTCCTAGAATATACCTGTTTGCCTCATTTGGATAAGAGTGTTACAAGCAGGGCCGACCCTGAGGGTATGCAGGGTATACGACCGCTCAGGCCACTAATGTCCGTAGGGTCCCGTTTATTCAGCTTATATCCAAATACATATACATTATAAATAAATCTTTATTCTGGTTCTTTTGTTGCGTCTCTTTGATTTTCTGGCAATCATCTCTTCGAGGTCACGCAACAGTCTGCTTGATGACGAATACTAAATATTGATTGACGTGAGAAGGACGTATGGTGTTGTACACTTGCCTGTCGCGTAGCTTAATTCTAGCCTACCGAAGGGTCAACCCTAATAACCTATGTTACTTAATCATTGTTTAGTTTGTTGAACTTTGTTTTCAGAAAATTTGCTCTAATGTATTTAGATTTGGTTTACTGTGCATTTTAAGGTTTATGTTAGTTTGACAAATTAAAAGTAAAAATACTCGCTCTCAAAATTCAAAACAAATGCAGAGTTATATTACATAATTTGTATAATTTTACGACTCATAAAATATTGTAACAGTGTCTCCAATCATATCATTTTGAATAAAATTATGTAAATCATCACCTTCTTTTATTTTTTAGATATTATTTAAAAGTTAAAAACAACACATTTAAATCTTCGTATAGGGTCTCCATATATATTTTTGCTTAGGGCCCCCGAAATGTCAGGACTGGCCCTGGTTATAAGTTAAATATGCAAGTAAGGTTGGACAAAATACTCGTGTCTCGTCAGCTCGTGTTTAGCTTGGCTCGGTTCATTTTAATTTTGTCACAAGTTGAGCTAGAATCTCAACTTGGTTTATTAACGAGCCAACTCAAGCTATGCTCGAACCTGCTCATTAGCTCGAACGAGGTAGCATTTGTCAGCAAAACAAAAGCTCCATTTGTGTTGGATGAACTAATAAGTGATGAACCGTGTTAATTTGGTATTGAATTGATGTGATATATGAAATTGTGAGTATAATTACTCTTTTATAGTGTTAAATTGGTCTAGAATTAATTAATAATTGATTATATTATTATATATGTATATTGTTTTTTTGGTTCGCGAGCTAAACGTGTTAAGTCTAGTTGATTCTTGGGTTCGGTTTTTTAACAAGCTGAGCTGGCTCGATATTCTTAGGTTTGGTTTGCATAGGTTCACTAGTTACGCATAAAAGGATGCTAATACATGTGAATATCGTTATTGGATATTTGTAATCTATGCATTGCCTGGACTGGCCAAACATCCATTCGAACATGTCTGTCCATCTATCCCTGCGCAATGCTTGCACAAATATATGGAGCTAGCTATTGCAGCCCACAAACATGGGAGGAGCGTGATGTACCGATTTGTCATGTATGTAGTGTTAAATGTCATGACATCTTCGAAATCTGCTAGCAAGTTAGTTGCAGTCATTAATCTAACTGTATCTTTGAATCATGCATAGAATTTTATTTAGTAATTACCTTTTAGTATCCTTGTTGGCTTACGTGACTTCAGAAGACAATTTAGACCACATTTTTCTCGTCCAATTGGAATGCATAGTAGAATTGAGGGTTGTTTCTTTTGCACACATCAAAAAAAGTTTGTAGTTTCGGTTTGTCATATGCAACCTAGCTTATCCATGTGAGAGCTGCCCTCCTGTCGTAATTTTTGTTAGTTTCTTGTACATTAATTCAGTAATTACCATCAAGATTATCAGACATTACCAAGTCAAAATTAGCATCAGTAATTACTTATTTTGAACGTCCCTCTCAAACAAGGACGGATTTGATGAACCCCCAACAGTCTCTAAGCACATCCATGTCGGTCACATGAGGCACTTTTGCCCTGTGCATAGCATCTATCATTCACAGACACCAGTTCCTCTCAATTTGTGTGACCTCATCTGTTTTGTCATTGTGGAGGGCCTAGTGAGGACATGGTTGTGCTGAGTATGACCTTTTTTTAAAAAAAAATCTTGCGCTCGACCACCGTTTCTCTTCCTGTTTTTCCTCATGTTAAATCCAAATAACATAGCGTACGTCTCATAGAGATCATATGCTTCACTCATGCTATGGAAGTGAATATGCGGAGTTGGCATGAACTTTTTTGTGATCATCGGATCCTGCAGTTTTGTTAGGTAATTTCTTATTAGCAATTGAAGTAATTGAAGAACATCTAGAGTATGTCTGCAGAATAAATACTTACACGGGTGTACAACTGTAATGCCCAGTTTTTTTTTGTTAAATAAAGGGGGAAAATAGTTAGCTATATATTATGCGGATCTTTTAATTATTTAGCATACATGCACCATCATATCTAATTGTTTAAATCAATTAATGAATAAAGATATGTAAGTATACATCCCATGCTAGATTTTTTGTGTTGCATTTAATTTGAAATTAAGCACTACCGGAATCCGGGCCTTTGCCGAGTGCTTTTTAACGGGCACTCGGCAAAGAAGACTTTGCCAAGAGCCGCACTCGGCAAAGTCCTGCGCTCGGTAAAGAACGTATTTACCGAGTGCGGGACACTCGGCACAGCGAAGCACTCGGCAAATAATATTTTGCTGAGCGGCAAACACTCGGCAAAGACGACGCTCGGCAAAGGGCCGTTAGCGGCCGTCTACAGCTGACGGCCGTCAGCTTTTGCTGAGGGCCGAAAGCCGGCACTCGGCAAAGAGTGTCTTTGCCGTGTGTTATCTCTGGACACTCGGCAAAGTACATTTTTATTTTTTATTTTGGCCACCAAACTTTTTGTGGTAGGTTCTTACACTATGTAGACCTACATGTACCATTTTGGGACAATTATAACATTGTTTTCAATAGCTAGTAGATTTAGTTTGTTTATTTGAATTTCTTCGGAAAATTCATATTTGAACTGCAAGTCACTCGAAACTTGGAAAATCATGCATGCAAAAATGATACACATGCTATTTAGCACAAGTTACGACCGATTTCAGGAGCGGACCGGAAACTTCGAGCACCATGCTCACTCAACATGGCCGTGAACTTGCCATCCAGTTGTTTAAAAATTGTATAAAACACAAACAAAGTCAAAAAATCATGAAACTTGTCCACGTGTCATGATATCATATGTAGAGGCTGTGATAAAAATTTGAGAATGTTTCGAGAAAGTTGTGACGTACTATGTGTAGAAACCTAGGAGAACTACTTTGAAACTCTATAATTTCATGTGTGGTTCTCCTAGGTTTCTACACATAGTACGTCTCAACTTTCTCGAAACATTCTCTAATTTTTATCACAGCCTCTACATATGATATTATGACACGTGGACAAGTTTCATGATTTTTTGACTTTGTTTGTGTTTTATACAATTTTTAAACAACTGGATGGCAAGTTCACGGCCATGTTGAGTGAGCATGGTGCTCGAAGTTTCTGGTCCGCTCCTGAAATCGGTCGTAACTTGTGCTAAATAGCATGTGTATCATTTTTGCATGCATGGTTTTCCAAGTTTCGAGTGACTTGCAGTTCAAATATGAATTTTCCGAAGAAATTCAAATAAACGAACTAAATCTACTAGCTATTGAAAACAATGTTATAATTGTCCCAAAATGGTACATGTAGGTCTACATAGTGTAGGAACATAGCACAAAAAGTTTGGTTGAAAAAAAGAAACAAATAAAAATGTACTTTGCCGAGTGTCCAGAAAAGACACTCGGTAAAGCATTCTTTGCCGAGTGTTAGACATGAGACACTCGGCAAAGATTATTTAAAAAATATTAGAACCATCTTTGCCTGTCTTCGCCGAGTGTTTGTCAGCTGGCACTCGGCAAAGCCGTCTTTGCTGAGTGCTAGATCAGGGACACTCGGCAAAGTTTGTTTTAAATTAAAAAAATCTTTGCTGAGTGCCCGATCGTGGCACTCGGCAAAGAAGGCTTATGTAGCCGCCGCAGCCGCGCCGCGCCCTTTCACTCTCACTCACTCTCTCTTCTCTCACACCGCCGCCGCCGCTCTCTGTCCGTCGCCGCGCTCTCACCGCCGCTGCGCCCCACCGCCGCCGTGCCCTCTCCTCCGTCGCGCCAACACCACCGCCGCCCCTTCCCCGCGACGGTTCCCCACACCGCCACCGCCCCTTCCCCGCGGCGGTTCCCCGCACCGCCGCCGCCCCTTCCACGCGGCGGGTCTCCACACCGCCGCCGCGCCCTCCTAGCCACCGGCCACCACTCCCTTCTCCGGTCGCCGGCCACCTTCCCCATCCGTCGTCGGCTCACTCCATTGTTAAGGTTTGTGTTTGTAAGTCTTTAATTAGGGTATGGATTATTCACGATCACCATTGTTACTATAGTAAAATGTAGTGATAAGATTGTTTAATGCAAAGCCTATCTCATGCTTGAGCGGTAGTTTTAGGGCATTATAGAGAATTTGCTATGTTTAGTAAAATACTTCTATATATTGTGATGGTGGATATGGATGCCACTTAGATGTGACTTGCATCCATCGTGTCGTTTTTATATGCGCGTGTCAGCCATCATGCTGTTAGATCTATTTGCATGTTTTGAAAACCTCCCCGTATAGGGGAAGTGCTGCCGATTTTTTTTGACATGATTGTTTATTTTTTTGTAGAGGTTTTCCTAGCCATTGCGAGTCTTCCTGCACCGCGACGTGTCGCCACTGCACCGACCGCCACCCTCACCCTAGGTACAACTTCTATTCCCGTAGCATGGTCATAGATTATATACATGTTTATATTAAACTATATACATGATTGCCGGCCATCGTGCCGTTGAATTATGCGTGGATATCAGCCATCGTGCTGATAGTTTTATTTGCAGGATTTCGAAACCTCCCCGTGCAGGGGAGGTGCTGCCGAAATTTTCTTTTGCTAGGCTTCTGTTAGAGGATGGAGGACCGTGAGTGGATGTACACGGGCCGTAGAGGAAGGAACGATGTCACCCTTGAATAGATTAGAAAGACCAATGATTTCGTGGAACGAGCATATGGCGAAGCTGCTAAAGGAGCGAGTCTAGTCCCTTGCCCGTGCAGCAAATGTGCCAACCGGAAAAGAAAACCAAAGAAGACCATGGTAGAATATATTTGGAAGAATGGATTTACGCCGGGCTATACTCGGTGGATCTTTCATGGTGAAGCGCATCGTACGAGAGAGGAGGTGCTGAGACAACGTGTCGAGGATTATGACGCGGATGCGAGGGTAGCGGATATGTTGAACGACCATCAGAAGGCACAGTACACGGGAGGATGTATGGATGACGAGCCAGAGCCGACTGCAAAGGCGTTCTACAACATGTTCGACGTGGCACAGAAGCCCCTTCACGGCCAGACAAAGGTTTCTCAACTGGATGCCATTGGGCGTGTAATGGCATTCAAGTCACAGTATAGCATGAGTAGAGACGCATTCGATGGCTTGTTGACGGTTATTGGGAGCCTGCTTCCGGATGATCACGTTCTGCCAAAGCGCATGTACGAAGCACAGAAACTACTTCGTGCACTCAAGATGACGTATGAGCAGATTTATACTTGTCCGAAGGGTTGCATGCTATTTAGGAAAGAATACGCGGAGGCAAAGTACTGCCCCAAGTGTAATTCGTCTAGGTTCATGGAGGTAGACTCTGGTGATGGACAGAAGAGGCAGCTCGACATCCCCTTGACAATCCTACGACACCTTCCGTTCATACCGAGGATCCAGCGTCTGTACATGACAGAGGAATCCGCGAAACAGATGACATGGCACAAAAATGGAAAATGATACAATCCTGACAAGATGGTGCACACATCCGATGGTGAAGCATGAAAACACTTTGATGCCATTCACCGTGAGAAAGCTGAAGAGGCTCGTAATGTACTTGTTGCGTTGGCCATAGATGGGTTCAATCCCTATGGAATGAGCGCTGCCCCGTACACATGTTGGCCCTTGTTTGTTATCCCAATCAATCTCCCCCCTGGTCTGTGCTTTCAAAGGCAGAATATATTCATGTCGTTGATAATTCCCGGACACCCTGGGAATAAAATGGGTGTGTACATGGAGCCTTTGATCGATGAATTGGTACGTGCCTGGGAGGAAGGGGTATGGACGTATGATCGAGCTACAAAGACAAACTTCAGAATGCATGTTTGGTACCAGTACTCCATGCATGACTTACCGGCGTATGGGCTATTCTGCGCCTGGTGTGTTCACGGTAAGTTCCCATGCCCAGTTTGCAAGGAAGCTCTCAGGTTCATTTGGTTGAAAAAGGGTGACAAATATTCGTCCTTCGATAAACATCGACAATTTCGCCCTGTTGACCATCCATTCCGCCTAGACATCAAGAACTTTACAAAAGGTGTCGTAGTGACACACCGCCCACCTGCAATGATGACTGGTGCCGAAATTTGTCAACAGATAGATGGGCTCGTGGCCAATACAGAAGGTGGTTTTATGGGATATGGTGAGCATCATATGTGGACACATAAGTCTGGCTTGACTCGGCTCCCCTATTATGACGACCTGCTCCTTCCACACAACATTGATGTGATGCACACTGAAAAGAATGTTGCCGAGGCACTGTGGGCAACAATTATGGACATTCCTGATAAGTCAAAGGATAACGTGAAGGCAAGAGTGGATCTGGTAGCGTTATGTGATAGACCACACCTAGAGATGAAGCCGCCAAGTGGCGAAAAGACGTGGATAAGGCCTAAGGCCAATTTTGTCCTAAGTAGGGCCCAAAGGAAGGAAGTACTTCAGTGGACCAAGATGTTGATGTTCCCTGATGGGTATGCAGCTAACCTGAGTAGGGGGGTGAACTTATCTACTATGCGAGTCTTAGGGATGAAGAGTCATGACTTCCATATATGGATTGAACGGATTCTTCCTGCGATGGTTCGAGGCTATGTCCCTGAGCATGTCTGGCTAGCGCTTTCAAAGTTGAGCTATTTCTTCCATCAGCTTTGTGCAAAAGAGTTAACTTGGACCGTGGTTGTAGACTTGGAAAGATTGGCACCCGTGTTACTGTGTAAGCTTGAGAAGATATTTCCACCCAGCTTCTTCAATCCAATACAACATTTGATTCTTCATCTCCCCTATGAGGCACGAATGGGGGGGCCGTGCAGGGACGTTGGTGCTATCCAATCGAGAGATGTCTAAAGACTATTTGAAAGAAATGTAGAAATAAATGCAAAATCGAGGCTTCCATTGCAGAGGCATACATTCTAGAGGAGGTCTCAAACTTCACAACAACTTATTATGGTGACAAACTGCCGAGCGTGCATAATCCACCCCCTCGTTACAATGATGGCGACAATGAATCGAACCTTAGCATATTTCAAGGCCAACTCAGAAGCGCAAGTGGCTCGACCACTAAGACCCTGACACATGAAGAGTGGTGGCATATCATGCTATATGTATTGACCAACCTTGAAGAGGTGACGCCATACATGGAACAATTTCTTCATGAATTCTAGCGTCGATCAAGGGACCCCACTCCACAGGAATATGACACTCTTCTTAGAAAGGGTGCGAGAAATGGGTTGCCCGATTTCATTTCCAGGTTCAAACATAAGGTACGTGCTTAGTTTGTAAAAGAGATACGTCTTTGAACTCAATTTAGCGTCTTTTAACTTGCGAATACTTGCAGGGCCAAAGAGATCCGTCTATGAGTGCCGAGTTGAGACAAGTAGCCAACGGCTTTGCTTATAGGGTCAAGAAATATTCTGGGTATGACGTCAATGGATACCGTTTTCGCACAACAAACTACGACAAAAGTCGGCCCAATCAGAAAACAACGTGTTCTAGAGTCTTTATGCTCGTCCTTGACAATGTCGATTATTTTGGACGAATCGAAGAAATATATGAGCTCAATTTTTATGGTTCCAAACCTCTTAATCCAGTGATATTCAAATGTCATTGGTTTGACCCTCAAGTGATGAGACGGACACATTCTAATCTTGGGATAGTCAAAATTCGATAAGATTCCACCTTACCAGGAGACGATGTCTATATCGTGGCCCAACAGGCCACACAAGTGTATTATCTCCCATATGCGTGCCAAACGAAAGAACATCTTAAGGGTTGGGATGTTGTGTATAAGGTATCGCTGCACGGGAGGTTACCTGTTCCTAACGATGAAGATTACAACTTAGAACCGGACACATATGATGGAGAGTTCTTCCAAGAAGATGGGCTAGAAGGACGATTTGAGATAGACTTAACCGAAGTTATCGGAATGGACGTAGATATTGAAATGGTTGTTGATGAGGAGGATGATGAGGTGCAAAATGATAATGACTTAGTAATCCTTGAAGGCAATGACATTAATGACGAACTTGCGTTTTCCGATGGTGTTGAGATTGAAATGGTTGATAGTGATGATGAGAGTTATGATCTGGCTAACCTCGACACATATGAAGATTATTTTTAATCGATGTAATGCTATGACTTTTTATTTTGCACCTGTTTTTAAATACATCTTTTTATATGTGCTTATTTGTTTACTCTTAATTGTAGGTTTTTGGACAAATATGGTCGGCGGTAAGAGGAGGGGGAGGAGGAGTAGGACGGCGGACGAGGCAGAGCAGGCGGCGCCTCAGGACCACCTTGTCCAGCAGCAGGCAGCGCCTCAGGATGACAACGACCAACAGCAGGATGACGATGACCAGCAGCAGGACGCCTCAGGTTCTGGTGCCTCAGGTTCGAGGAGCATCTACCTGCGAGGTCCCGCGAGTCTCCCTCAGCGTCCCATACTTCGGGACAGGCGACCGCTGATTCGGCCGGATGGGGAGAGGTATGTAACTTTATGTTCTTCATTCTTGTTCATATTATGTGTTCAAAATCATAATATAAACTAATACTTTTTATTTATCACTTGGACAGGTCTTGGACGGTTGTGGATTCTGCTGGGGCCTGGGGGTCATCGTCGCCTCTCCAATGGCATCCTCAGCCTGCTGTGCAGGGAACACTTTCCTAGACTGGTTGAGTACGCTGGAGTAACGGGCCCAGCCTACACCTTCGACCACTACGCCGTCACCCCCGATGCAGTAGACCGGGACGACCGGGAATTCAATAACAAGGCGGAGCGGGTGAAGCAAGAGCTGTGGGTAAGTCTTAGTATAATGTAAAATATGTCGCATTCATTGCAAATTCTTGAAATAATGTATGGATACATCGTTTTTGTATGCAGGATTTCTTCAGATGCGAGGCTGGATATGAGGCTAGGGCAGATGTGGTGGCCACCATGAGCTGTAAGAAGCTCATCGTGGACATACACTATGAGGCCCGAATCCAGGCCATTGTCACCTACCACGGCTCCGTCCTTGGGGAGAAGGTGACCAAGCAGCAAGCCCGAACCATGTCGTTGACCAGGGACCAGTACCTGCAGGTAAAGTCATACATGTTTGGTACCAGTACTCCATGCATGAATTTTATTTTATCTTCTGATATGCACTTTACGTGTTTACTTTGTAGATGATTCCACATTGGTGCGCCGCACATCCTCTGTGCTGGGAGCAGATGGTGGATAGGTGGTGTTCGGCTGAGTGGGACGAGGCACACAGCGCTAGCCGGGAACGACGTATGATGATGCAAGGTCCCTCCCACCACCAAGGCAGCCGAAGCCTGGGCCAATATACCAAAGCATGGGTACGACCTCTTTTTTATTTAGGTATATAGCACTGGATTAGATATTATTTCTAACAATCTCATTGGTTTTCTTGCAGTCGGTGTCACATGGTGGCCGGCCTTGCTCCACCTTCTCTGCCTATGCTATGGCCCATAAGGGCAAGGCGACGTCCGACGTCACCTACAACCCGGATGACGGGCCCGAGGCCTACACCAACCCCGCTGTCTACAGCCGCCTTCATGACTACACCGCCATGGCGTAGGAGGTCCATGGTCCAGACTATGATCCAAGCACCGAGCCGATCAACCCCGATGTGCTCATGAGGGTCGGAGGAGGCAAGAGACATGGGCGGTACTGGATTGCCGACGGGGCAATCGACTCGTCCTCCACTCCCACTCTGTCTTAGGTGAGAGCAAGGAGCACGGGCTCGAGTCCAGCCATACGACCTCGGCAAAACAGCTCACAACATCGCATACAACAACTCAAGGTTAGTGCTTCTGTAACTTGTCCTTCCTTGAGTTATATACCTTCTCTTTGAGTTACTATAATATTGGCTTGTAATATTACAGGCCCAACTAGAAGAAGAGAGGAGGGAACGTCACGAGATGGAGGCGAGGATGATGGCGGAGCGGGAGGCTCGCCTGGCAGATCATCAGAGGATGGCGGAGATGTTCCAGTACATGCAGAGCCTTGGCGCCGCACAGGGCTTCGCTCCACCACCTCCATTGTTCCCTGCAGTTGACCCTGCTCTCTTCCATACTCCTGTGAGTATCAAAATTGTAGTTAGATGTTGGTAATGCATCTGGTATAACACATGCAATTCTTCTCTGTGTAGGGCCAATCTGGGGCGGCATCCAACAACCCTCCGGAAGGGTTCAGCCCAACACAGCACCAATCGCACCGCCCACCTCCATGAGAGTTATGTTTTTAGTGTTTAGACTTCAGAACTTGTGTTGAATACTTATGTTTGTGTTGGATACTTATGTCAGAGCTTGAGACTTATGAGACTTATGTTTGTGTTGGATACTTGTGTTGAATACTTATGTTTGTGATGGATATTTATGTTTGTGTTGGATATTTATGTTTGTGATGATATCTGTGATGTATATATGTGATATATGTGATGTATATGTGGTATCTTTTGTTTGTTTGGATGAAATATAAAAAACAAATAAAAAAGGTGTATACTGGTCATTTTGCCGAGTGTAACACTCGGCAAAGAGGTTCTTTGCCGAGTGTCAAGGCCATAGCACTCGACAAAGAACCAAGACCTGAGCACCGGTATAGGTTCTTTACCGAGTGTAATGTCCCTGACACTTGGCAAAGAAGCACACTTTGTCGAGTGCCATACCTAGCACTCAGCAAAGAACCTGACAAGCGGACCCTCCCTGGTGGGTTCTTTGCCGAGTGCTGTCGAGCAGACACTCAGCAAAGGTAACTCCTTTGCCGAGTGTCACCCGGGACACTCGGCAAAGACGCTGTCTCCGTCACCCGGCGCCGTAACGACTGCTTTTCTTTGCCGAGTGCTGTCTGGCACTCGGCAAACCTCTTTGCCGAGTGCCCGAGAAAAGTACTCAGCAAAGAAGGCTTTACCAATGCATTGTATGTCGAGCCTTCTTTGCCGAGTGTGACACTCGGCAAAGCCTTTGCCGAGTGTTTTTAAGCATTTGCCGAGTGCTTGAAGCACTCGGCAAAGGCGGCGATTCCGGTAGTGAAGGATTCAAATCATATTTGAATTTTAGTTCAGATTTAAAAATAATAATGATAGGAAAAAGAAATAGAAAATAAAAACAAGAGATAAAAGAAAGAAAAAAAAGAAAACTTCACGTTGGGCCAGAACCTATCCAAGGCCCAGCTTACCTCGTGCATGCACCCAACCGAGCCTCGGAGCGCCAATAGCTAGGCCCTAGTCGCTCTACGTGCACTCCGCACCTTATCTTCTGCCGCCGCCATGCACGCACCATCATCTGTCACCATCACGTGGGACCAAGAGTTCAGCTCCGCTTCACCATCGATGCGGCGTCGCAACAACGAGCTTGAAACAGAATTCGTGGGGATTGCGGGATTCAGTTAGGATCCAAATCACTTCGTCCAGGCCTATATATCTACGAGCACTGCGGTGTCAACCCATATGTTGGCTAGAATCTGCACCTCGCCGTGATAGCCGCCATAGCCGAGCGTGGAAGAGGAGGGAGGTGTGTCGCCGCCGTAGTTGCTTATCCCCAACACCACGGGTTCGACGTTGGCAGCGAGTCTAGTGGGTTCAACCGAAGATGGGAAGGTAAGGTTGTCCATGTGAAGGCTGGCGTGCGGGTGTTAGGAAAATAGACCTCGGCCCATTTGGCTAAATGATTTTGGTGGTTGATGATCAATATAATCTGTGGACTAATGTGTTTGCTAGTGTTTGTATTTGTAGTTCACAGGATGTTAAAGTAACTTGGACTAAGGTATTGAGGAAGCAACACCTCAAAAAATAAACATTATGAAGATCATAAGTGAATATCAACAAGTATCAAGCAAAGTTCAAGACTTAAAGAAAGTGTAGCCACTCACAGACCGCCCGATTGAGAGCAGCGGACTGTCCCGTGGCATACCAGATAGTCCGATGCCACCCGGCGGACTGTTCGGTGCACCAGGGAACTGCAACCCAACGACTAGCTCCTGGTGGCACTGTGGAGGAGAGCCACCGGACTGTCTGGTGCAAGGCTGACACGCCATAACGGTCACCTGCAGCGGTCATATCCAACGGCTTGTGGGCCACCGGACTGTCCGGTGTGCCGTAGAGAGCAGCACATGGCTAGTTTCGAGTTGGGGCCTATATATACATCACCCAACCGACCATTTAAAGGTGTGAGAGCTCAAATAACATACCAACACATGTTATAGATATTTCCAAGTGCTCATACGCTCAAGTGCTTAATATAATCACTCGGTGATTAGTGTAGGTGCTTTGCGAAGTGTTTACGTTAGTTAGACCGCTTATGCGCTTGCTCAAGGTTGTTCCTAGTTAGTTGAGTTAGTTTAGAAAAACCCACAAAACCCCTCGGCTCTTGTGTGAGTCGTTGTAATATTGTATCGAGTGGGACGAGAGTCTTGTGAGACCGTGACAACCGAGTTTGTGTCACAGCCACCACCGTGTATTGGAGGGAATGAGGCCCACAATGTTTCAGTCGAAAGCTCGATAGTGGAGACGGCGGGGAGCTTCCGAGAGGAGCCGAAAGTGGAGCACCACATGCGCGTGGAGAAGGCCCGTGGCTCTCTACAGAGTTACTCGACCGTGGTGCTTGGCCCTCGCGTCGGCTACCCTTTGTGTAGGGGCACCAATGAGGATTAGTCGGAACCTTGCGTGGTTCTGGATACCTCAGTAAAAATACCAGCGTCATCAACGAGAGTTTGCTTTCTCTACTAGCTCCTCAATCTTCCGCATTTACTCTCTCTACTTAAGTTACAATCTTTACTATTCTTAGTGTAGAATTTATAAGATTGGAACTTAGGTTACATAACTCCTTTTTGCGGTAGAGATAGCAACACATAGACAAAACTGAGTTTGCACATTCTAGATTGCTTATTTGCATAGGTTTTGTTCTAGGAATTTATTTGTTACCTAGTTTAGAGATAATTTTTAGAAGTCCTAATTCTTCCCCTCTTAGGCGTCACCGTTTCCTACATTGGGATCGATCAACAGGTGTGTGATTCCTTGTCGAACTTGGTGGCCGCCACAAAGCCGCGGGATGACATGGTTGGGGGGCTTTGTTGCATTGTTGTGGGTAATATCTCCCTCTCATCGTTTGTTGTCATCTCTTCCTAGTATACCACTGGGTGCTATTGGGTTTAATGGGTTTGGTGGCCACGAATTGCTCACCGACGCTGATCACCGCCGTGGAGCCCTAAACCCTTGTCGCGGGCGGAGCCCTTTATGCTGCGCCCTTTGGTAGTATACCTACCAATGTGTTTGCAATGATGCCTACAATGAGAAGGGCTAGGTGGATTAAGATTTGGGGCAATGGGGGACCGATTGGGGCACTCCGGCATGGCCTCTGCCGTGTGCAGGGGCAGCGTCACCTTGGCTGGCATCGTAAGGGGACATGCCAAGGACCGTTGATCTGTAAGCAAGCGGTTGGGATTAGATCATAGATGTCAGTTCGACTGGGGAAATCAGTGCGGTCTGTTTAGGATCAGACAGATAGGATGAGATCTCCCCCATTTTAAAATCAGCACTGTAGATCTCGGATCTAGTGGCCACAAACACGTACTGGTTCGTTTTTTAGGAGATTTAATCTGAGTCGTCAGTTTGTGATCGTGTTGCTCCACGCATACCCCTTCAGTCATGGTTCTTTTATTAAAGAATCTTTAGGGAAGCTCCAAACTAACCTACCATCCACCCTTATTCAAAGAACATTGCTAGCATACCCAAAAATTTATAAGTGTGACCCTACACTTTCTAGAAATAATAGCCACCATCCGGGTAGAATAATACAAATCAGAAAATTCGAAGATTAATATATAATTTATCCCAAAACGTATTTAATTCATAACTTCTCTGTTTTAATTCTGATTTTAGTGGTTCTCGAACCTACAGTTTCATCTCGGCGCATAGAATATTATTATGTAGTTTGTTCTCATGTTTGGTGTGATGTTAATTTCTGTTTATATATTGTTTGTATTGTTGGGAATAGACGAGCAAGTGAATGAGGAACCAGAAGCACAACAGGGTGAAGAATCTAAGCAGGAGCTCGCAGAAGAGGGAAGTTGTGTCCTTGATCACATTTTTACCCAATAATATTAACTTTTTTGTTCCCACCATGCATGCACTGTTAGGTTAATTTGATGGGAACTGTTAGATTACCTAGTCTAGCTTGTTTATCCTACACCTTGCATACAAATGAATTATTGGGTAGTCTTGCTATTGCTCTACCTGGTTTTGGGATTAATGCTCCACATGAATTATGATCATGCTTTACTATTATTGTTTCCTTAATATTATTATGCATGATAAGATTACTTTGTTTAATTGGAACATGGAGCGCCAACCCGTGACAATAGTGCTACCACAAGACTACAATGGCTCTGGTCTTGGCTAATTAATTAGGAAACCTGGTATGTGAGGGCCTTACCCGATTGGGCAAGCGGAGAGGAGTTGTGCAAGTATAGGGAGGTTCTCGGATCGATATGTCTATGATAGCTTTTTCGGACGAGGGATTCCTATACCCCTCTGCCTGAAACCAAAGTGGGTTTTCTCATACTAGTTGAACTTTGTAAAGGCCTTGTATTGAGACCTCGCATACTCACCTTGGAAGTGTTTAATGGTATGCGCAACCCAAGGCAAAAAGGGGTCACGACTTATGGGTAAAGGGTGCAACCTCTGTATAGTGTAAAATTGGTATATCAGCCATGCTCGCAGTCAAGAGCGGCTCGGGCCTCTCGCATGACTAAATGATGGAACTAAACTTAATTTGACATGCATTGTATTGTGGGAATCTCATTTATGATCTATTACTTAATTGGCTTGGTATTTACTTATACTTAATAATTGTTAATAAAATTTTGATAAACTTTTAAAAGCAATGCTCGACTTAACCATCTTCCTTTGGAAGACTCACACTACACTTTTACCCACACTTGCTGAGCGATGACCATATGGGAGCTCACCGTTACTATAATCACATCAGGTCAAGAGCAGATACCACTGGAAGAGGACTACTATGATGAATTCGATGAGATCTATGCGTCGTTATTATCTTAGTTCAATTTATTTTATTATCATTTATTTTGTAAGACATTTTCGTTATGTAATAAATATTACGCCATTGGTTTCTATAGATTGAGTCATCGTGTGTGTGGAACTTGATCCTGACGCACATATGAGATGTATCTGGATTTGTTCTTAAATCTGGGCATAACAACAACTGCTCTACCTTCAAGGTTATTACTGAGATGTCGAAACACCCAATGGGGGCGTCATCATTGCATTGTGCCTAATTAGATCTCACGTAAACGTCTGAGTTTGAGGTATCGATATAGGAACTGATAGGCTTAGAAGTATCGTCTCAGGCTTTACCGACACAAGTGGGGTCCTAGGTTGATGAGGACATCCTCCACTATTACCCGTTGGCAAAGACACAATTGACCTAGTTGGTCTAATTGTAGTCGGACGGCGATCGTGAGAGCCTCAGAATTATCCCACCTCGCTTAACTTGGGAGGAGGAAGCCACCTTAAAAGGAAGAGACACCCTTCCCCCATCGGACTAGTCTTTTAGGGTGATTGGACCTTTCTCCAAGTTGGTGTGCTTAATAAACTGTTGGACTTCGGACAACCCTAATTTGTTGGGCCTCAAACAACCCCGTCTGGGCTGGGTGTATCATAGGTGATGGTGGAACTAATTGCAAAAACAAAGCTCTTGCATACCTGACCGTGACTAGAATTGTCAATATAAATTTTTCCATTGACCAGTGTAATCACTCAGTGTTCTTTTCCTTATCATACAAGTAGACAATATATCACTAATTACTCAGTAATATACAATAATCACTCGGTAATTTTATACCAATCACTCAATAATTATTTTATGAATAATCTATAGCAATACACAACAATATTAATGTAATTTGTACAGTAATTTTGAAGTAATCACGCTCAGTGATAACAAGTTAGTATTAGTACATTCATCACTTAGTAATTTTACAACAATGAGTCATTACTATTTTCGCATGTAATATATAGCAGTCCACATTAAAAGAATATCACTTCCACTGTAATTTCATAGGTATTCAATAGTTATTACACTAATAACAATCATACAATCTTCTAGCCAACAATTTCTAGTATTTAACCATGAAAAACAACACCTACGCAGTATTTAACCAAATGTTCAACAATTTTACTGTGACCTCTCAGTAATATACATGGATCATCCACTAACTATTTTTCTAGACCACATTATGCGTTAATTACGTGATGAACCCAATAAAAATTGGGTGTTCGAACCACTTACTAGTCTATGAAATTGTAGCAACTTGAAATTACTGATGAATCGTAGCAACCCGAAATCACCCACGATTTCTGAAAGGTTGACGGCACGAAGTCGCCTCTTCGAGGATGGTCAGTCGACGATGATGATGCAGTTGCAAGAACGAGACTCTTGGGAGTTGGGGTTGGGGGCGGTGGTAGGGGGAGGTAGGTTACCGAGATGACGATGTTACGATGGCAGGGGGTTACGTCGTAGGTGAATCAAAGCAACGTGAATGGCAGCGACTAGGGGTGGAAATTTGGCTCGGGCTCGACGAGCCGGCTCGGGCTCGGTGAGGCTCGGCTCGGCTCGAGCCGGCTCGCGAGCCAAAACGAGCCCGAGCCGAGCCTGATTTTGTAGCTCGCCAGAACTGCGAGCCGAGCCGAGCCGGCTCGGTCCAGCTCGCGAGCCGGCTCGCGAGCCGGCTCGCGAGCCGAGCTAACAACGTCAAGTATACTATTATACCATATTATTGTTATGTTTTGAACTATTTTATTGAATTTCTTGAACTTGATATGTGATACACTTATATTTTATTCTAAAAATATATTATACATAATTTTTTTATCTTATATATAATAAAAATATATATAATTTATACTCTAAACGTGATTTAGTGTGAGGCTCGCGAGCTGGCTCGAGCCGGCTCGCGAGCCGTTACCGAGCCGAGCCGAGCCTCTAGGTCGGGCTCGCAAAATGACCGAGCCGAGCCTGGCTCGGCTCGCAGCTGCACCGAGCCACGTCGAGCCGAGCCGAGCCGAGCTCGGCTCGGCTCGTTTCCAGCCCTAGCAGCGACAGTAAGAGACGAAGATTGTTACTATTTTTTATCGGGATTCGAGCCGCCAATTTTTTCATCACTAGGTTAGGCGCTAAAAACAAACTTAAATCATTCTGGGATCTCGTGCCTTTTTCTATCTAACGTGGGGGCCGCACACGGGCGGCTTTGTAGAGAGGTCGCGCACATGGGTCGAGTGGGGGTTCGACTGAAGCTTCACCCAATATGAAATAATGTTAGCATATATATATACTAGGAAAAGGTGAAGGCGTGAGTTTTGCTGGCAACCAAATTATTACTGAACAAACCGAGTGAGAATTGATGCTAGGAAATCTGAAAGTACATTAAGAACACCAAGGACATAGAAATCTCTTCGCCACACAAAGCTGAAGTGATGCTTTGATGATATAGAGCATGTTTGGTTAACGACCGCCCACGCCCACACGCGCCACAGATTTTGTGCCGCAGTTGTGGCAGCCAAATCGAGCGCCGCGACTTAGGCACGGTGCGGCGGTTTTGGCGCCACACCAAACCGGCCTATAATGTTATTCATGGTGTACTTTGTAACCCAAATAATTTTTGAAATATAACTACTATCAGGGGTCATATTTTGGGCACATATAATACCTTAGACTTCAATAGAGGTAGCAGCTCTGCGGTAAATTGACACAAGCTAAAGAATAGTGCAGAGTGGAGAACTATAAACAAAAGGATACAATGAGTCTAAGGAATTCTTGCAGCACTTCTTGCAGTAGAGAACAGGCAGACGCACGTTGCACTTCTTGCAGTAGAGGATGGTCATGGCACCACTCGAGGCTAGATGTGGACGTGCGCGCCAGGCTGGCCGGCGTCACGTGGGGCCGCCACCTCAGCGTCGGGAACTGCCATAGAGCCATGACCTTCCGGTACAGCGGCGGGAGGAACTGGAGGTACTGCAGCAGTATCTTCCACGACGATGAGCGCCCGGCCCGCCGCCTCCGCCTCGCCTTCTGGCGGCGGCCTTCCCACAGCAGCACGATCTTGGGGACCAGGAGGCCGACACATTATGGGTCGATGGGGAGGAGGCAAACATCGTGGACAACCCGGCTCACGTTGACCAGCACCAGGGACGGGGGTCGCAACCACCGCCGTCGGGAATAAGCCCGAACTCGATGTTGGTCTCCGGAGACGGCGCGACTGTGGTCGTCCACTGGTGGAGATGCAATATTAGAGATCGGATCCACTTTTACCGGCTGCAGCGTTAGGGGTTTTCTGGTGGAGGGAACCTAGGGCCAGGAGGACGCAGGGCGCAAGCGGCGTTCCTTGGGAGGGGCCGATGGGTAGGGCACAACGTGAGTAGGGTGTGGCGCACGACGGGCAGGGGTGGAGGACGCCGCCGGGCGGGTGGACGAGCCTGGGGAGAGTGGGGCGAGTAGAGTGCGGGGGCCGGGGGAATCCCGAACCCATGACAAAAGAGCACGTGGCGAGCGACTTTCATGGAGGTGAGGTCGCACCACAGTCGCGGAACGGACGGCTAGCTAGAGCGGTTACGCCGTGCATGGGTATGGGTAGGTGCGATATCGAGGAAGAGGGCATGTACGGTTGGATGGCATAGGGTGATAGAACGGATGGTGTAGATATGTGGACGACAGAACGACGGGTTCATTCTAAAAAAATGTAAGGTAATTTTTTGAAAAAATGATGCAAGACGACCATTAAAACTGATGCTTTAATATATACTAGTCGGTTGCCCATGCGTTGCGACGGCTTACAACAATACCCACGTAAACTATCCATAAAAAAATCAAGATTTTTTATTGATTATCTCCGCTCTCTGTATAATATATTTTTGATTTGGCTAACTGATGTTATTGTTTACTCCATGCAAATATGTCTTGGTACAACACGGCCAATGAAGTGAGCGATTAGAAGAGAGTTACAACGATTGACTGAATGAACAGAGATTATAAAATGACATAATTCCATCATACAGAGACCAAATAAGAGAAAGTTTGTGAGATCAAGTTTCTAAAATAAGTCCCATGAAGTCAAATTTATAAAAAAGATAGATCAAAATATGGAGTGGTTGCTAAAGTCAGGCTTCAATAAAAACTAGATGCGCTCCATATAAATTATGCTACTTCGTAGCAATTACTAATGTTTAAAACCAACAAATAACCTTTCATTTTGCTGTTAGTGTGACAAATCATTGCTGCTCCATCCAATTCAGCAACCTCAAACACCATGTAGTATATTGCGCCAATGTAGTCTCAGAAACGACCTAATGCTTGCAAGAGCCAAGAACGTCGTGTCATGCTTGGGCTGTAGCCTCGACCCGTAGTGCTGGCCCGGCCCGACACGATTATTTTTTTTATTTTACAAAAAATGTATATACCTATATACAATTTATATTCAATATTAAAAACATCTTAGCGTGATGTTCTACTGGTTAGACAGTTTCATCCAGCGTCTCCCGCCCTTCTTCCATCAGGGCATGGGTTCGAAACCCACCTTTGCACCGTTTTTTAACATTTTACGCTGATTTAATTAAATGGATCGATGGGCTAACGGGCTGGCCCGACACAGTTAGCAGGCCGACATGACGTGCCTGTGCCATAGTTGTGGCCCACGTGCATCTAACCCGTGTCGGGCGTCGTTACGCTGATTTAATTAAATGGATTGACGGGCTAACGGGCTAGCCCGACAGAGTTAGTAGGCCAGCATGACGTGTCTGTGCCATAGTTGTGGCCCGCGTGCATCTAGCCCGTGTCGGGCGTTGGCATTTATAGACGTGCAGCAGATTAATTTGAAATAGCTGTGAGGGATTATTTGTAAAAAAAATGACGCTTGACGATCGTTGAAACTGGTGCTTTAAGTATAGTATAGACTAGTACATTGTTCGTGCGTTGTAACGACACACAAACTATTCAATAAAATGTTAGTACACAATATTGTTTAGGCAAAAATCCCGTAAACAAGTAATAAATAAAACATGTGTGTAGCAACAACACTATACCATAGAAAGAACAATCTCTTATATTCTTTTGTCGCTTCATCTCGAGAAAACCATATTGATTCTAGGATCAAAGTCGGCCAATTAACCAGTTCCATTTAGAGCGACAACTTTACTTGACTTCAGGTACTACTGGCACCTGTTCAGAAATAATAAATTAGAAGATAACATTAACAAACTTATTTCACTGGTAACTATTAGCAGGAATTCATTTCTAGGCCTACAATCTTGTTCACACTAACACAAAAAAGAAAAATGAACACGCAAAAAACATATGTTATTTATACCAAGAAAATATAATTTAAGTTATACCAAAGCCATGCCATGTGGGTAGCAGTAAACCAAAGAAGAAACAGGAAAGAAGCGAAGAAGACGAAGCTACAAACTCAGCAATTCTTCTAGAAATCGACCAAGCCTAGAAATCTAGTGGTAAATCACGGCTAGATCAGCATCACAACACTCATATCCGCTGTTGGCGGCCTTCGTCTTCCGAAGGTCCTCAAAAACACGGCTAACATATTTTCCAAGTATAATACATTCACAGGAACCTTTGGTCTTGGGATGAAGGTGTACACGATATGAAAGGCACGGTCTGGGAGAAGAATGATCTAGTTTCGAAGCTACGAATGGAGAAGCTTCGGCTTGGTGGTGGAAAATGAAACCGACTTAAAGGGTAAAAGGCTGTCTAGACCTTGATAGACCTTCCCTTAGTAAATAGAAAATGTCAAGGGCATGGATGTAATTTTACACAAGCTGCGTACTGTGCCTATAAATAGATGAACAGTAGCACCGTACTGTTCACGCTGACTTGTAATCACTCGCCCATCACTCTCGGATTTTCACCTTCTGTCAAGATAAAGGTACAAATGTAATTCAATATCATCAATGTATGTTTATGATTATTGTCGGTGTTTCGGACCCGGGGGGGTCCTTGGACCGACGAGTGAGATTGTCGCTGCGTGCCCCTGCCCAGATAGGTTGGCGCGGGATGGAACACAAGAGGTGGGACAAGCCTTGTATTATCCTACACCAGTGGTGCCGCTCGTAGTAGGGGTTACAAGGACGTCGCGAGAGGGAGAGAGAGAGAGAGAGGGAGCCTGTTCGTCCGCTCCTTCCCCCGCGCGAACCCCCCTCCAGGATGGCCCTGGACCTCCCTTTTATAGACGCAAGGAGAGGATCCAGACGTACAATGGGGGGTGTAGCTATGCGCTAACGTGTCCGGCAGAGAAATGCCTAAGCCCTGTGTACATGCCAACGTGGCTGTCGGGGGAGAGCCTGAGCCCTGTACACGTGATAGCGTGGCCGTTGGAGAAGCGCCTGAGCCCTGTAGGAGCACAGCTGGCAGTGCGGCAGGGATCCTGCTGACGTCTCCTTGCTGCCGTAAGGGGCTGAGAGCCACCGGCGTCATGGTTGCACGCGGGGCACCATCATTACCCGTCGTCGGGGTAAGCCAGATGGGACGTCGGTCTTGTTCCTTGTAGCCTGAGCTGGCTAGGGATAGGGTAATGATGTAACCCCTTTTGGCGCGGTCAGTCCGAGCCCAAGGTCGGGCGAGGCGGAGACTTCTCTTGAGGCCGAGGCTGGGGTCGGGCGAGGACGCGATTCCTCCCGAGATCGAGGTTGAGGCCGAGTCCGGGGGTCGGACGAGGCGGAGACCTCCTCCCGAGGCCGGAGCCTGAGGTCGGGCGAGGCGGAGCTTCCTATTGCGCCCGAGACCGAACTCGGTGGTTGATTGTGACTTCTTGTCAGCTTCGCCTGGGTGGTTGGCACGGTAGTCGGAGTGGGGCGGGCGGCGCTGTTTTCCTGTCATATCGGACAGTAAAAGAGAGGGGCGAAGTGACTGCGGTCACTTCGGCTGTAACACCTCAAAATCTCATTTTGAGAATTATGTAAAATTTTCCCCTGATGTTGAGTTAAAATATATTTTTCATAAGAATTATGTTACCTTTGAAACTATACATCCTAAAACAATGTTTCTAGAAAAAAAAGAAAGAAAGGAGCTCAGTAATAATTTGTTCCTTTGATAAATCATATCTTCTAGACTTTACTCTTAAGGATCTTTTTAAAACTAGAACTAAATTTCTTAAAATACATATTTTGTGTGCACATTTAAAATCATAAGCACAAATAAATGAGATGAGAAATAAATAACATAAAATTATATTTTGCATGCGGATGTGTAGTTATAATGATGCATATGAATGTGAATCCTGAACCTAGATTCGAATTTGAATTCAAAATAATTGCATCATGCTAGAATTTTGGATGAGCATTTAAAACACATAATTGAATTCAAATTTGAAAACTAGAAATGGGAAATGGAAATGAACAAAAAAAAACAAAACAATTCTACCTCACCTGGGCCGAAATTGCCCCATGCGGCCCATCTTCCTTGCTCCGCGCAGCCCAACCAGCCGAGCTCATGCTCACCGCCTGGCGGGTCCCGCCTGTCAGTCGGCCTCTGCGCCCACCAAACCCGCTATCTCTGGGCGCCGACGCTGTGTCACTGGGCCGTGGGGACACCCTGTCATCCCTGCCGCGACCACCTCCCGCAACAAACTCGCGCGCATGCTGCCGTCCGTGGATCTCGCCCCACCGTACGCCGGGTCGCGCGCCATCGCAACAAACAACTCTTCTATTCCCCTTTCGCGGACTCACCCCCTGCCTCGCTGGGAACAAAGGCTTAGACGCCGCCATGACCGTGCATGCGAGAGAGAGAGCCGAGTGCCGCCGCCGCCATGGATTTGCGACCTGATCATCGCTCCGGCCTCGGGTAACGGTCGGGGATCTTCGCCGGGAAACTCTGGTGCGAGTGGTCCCCTCGGCAGGCACGATTGGCGACCGGATCTTGGCGAATTTCTCGCCGGAATCTGTGGGCGCCCGGGATCCGCCCTACGGTGTGGTTGGGGGTCCCTGCTGCATAATCGCCGGTAAGACCTCTCCTATCCTGCTTGCCGCATCCAGTACTATGTGTAGCACCCCCTTTGTTAGGGTCTTGTACGCTTGGGCGCGATTTCGCTCTCTCCGGTGAGGTCCACCGCCGTGCCACCCTGGGTTGCTGCGTCGCGCGGCCGGAAGGAGAACAGGGGATGGGGGTCGACATTCTGACCATTGGATCTGGATCCGTCGGCCACTATCGCGTACCGGTTCAAGTTTTAATCCTGGCCATCGGTTCAGATCGCGTGGCCACCATTCACCCATACCCCCTTCGGCCATGTGGTTTTGCAAAAGAGCCCTCGCTGTTCTGCAGAATAAACCCCCGGTCCTTTCCCAGTGAAAAGTAATTACAATCGGGCCTTGATATTTACAAGATAAACCCTGGACTTCCACAATTTTGTGCTCGCGGTCCATAAATCCCAGAAATTCATAAAATAAATGTTAAAAAATACATATAAACTTGTTTATTCCATAACTCATACATTTTAACTCCGTTTTAGTCCATTCAAAATGCGTTTGTTTCATAAAAGTATTTTCTAAGCAGTAATAACATTATTTGTAGCATATCAAGTACTTTTATATTTAGATATTTATTTAACCTATGGTTAGTAGAATTACTCTTCTAATCCAAGGTTGATATATCTATAATTATAATTTTACTATAATATGATTTATAAACAAGTTATAACCTGGATTAAAGTTTACTTAACTATTTGGAGTATATTTTATCATACGATGTATATTAATCAATCTATAATATAGTTTAATATTCTAATCACATAAATCCTCTATAAAAATCATAACTCCTTAACCGTAACTCCGATTTTAGTGGTTCTCGTTCCCACGATCTCGTAGCAACGCATATATTATTATTATGCAGTTTGTTCCTATGTTTGGTGTGATGTTAATTTTGCATGTACTATGGTTGTCTGTATTGCTACGACTAGCGTGAGGACACGAGTCACCTGAAGAGCAAGTTGGTACCTGGAATCTCAAGTGCCAGGCAAGTTATGCCCTTGATCACTTCTTTTTACCCACTCATGTTCTAATTAATCATAATGATCTGCATAGGTTAATTTTGATGGGACCCAATAGGATACCCTAGTTTGTCTATCTTTATACCTTGTTTACCACTGAACTTTCTGGGTAGTACTTGCTAGTGCTATATGTGGTTTTGGGTATGGAGATACATTATTCATGATTACACTTTTGTTATCAGTTGTTATTTACTGTTCATGATAAGATCATTATGTTAATTGGAACATGGAGAACCACCCGAGAAAACAGTGCTACCACAAGGGTTTAATGGGACGCCCTTGGCTGACTAATTAGGAAAGCTAGTGGAGGACTACCTTACCCGAAAGGGGCAAGGGCAGTAGGGGAGTGGTCAATGTAGGGAGGCCCTTGGGATAATTTTGCTGCGATGGCGGTCATGCGAGGGATTCCTGCATTGGAGCTTCCTATAAACTGTAGCGGGTTTTCTAAAGCTAGTGGAACTTTGTAAAGGCCTCGTAGTGTTACCCTGTCTTGCCTCCTCGGAAGAGGTGTATGGGATTGGCCGTCTCTTGGCAGATGGGTAACATGACTTGTGGGTAAAGATGCACAACCTCTGCAGAGTGTAAAACTGGTATACTAGCCGTGCTCACGGTCATGAGTAGCTCAGACACTCACATGATTAATTTATGGAACTAAATTCAATTTGCCATTTGCATTGCATCGCAGGTGATGTTGTTACTTTTGTTCTACTACTTAATTGGGTTGGTATTTACTTATACTTAGTAATTGCTAATAAAATTTTGACCAACTTTAAAAGCAATGCTCAGCTTCAGCCATCCTCTTTGGTAAGCCTTACACTTCACGTGAGCTCCCACCTTTGGCGAGTTCATGCACATTATTCCCCACAACTTGTTGAGCTATGAACATATGTGAGCTCACTCTTGCTGTCTCACACCCCCCTCAGGTCAAGAACAGGTACCACAGGATGAGGCGCATGGAGGATGCTGTGACGAGTTCATGAGAGGTCTAGGCCGTCGTCTCCCAGTCAACTTTGGGTTGCTGGACCGTTGTCTCCTTATAATGTAATTAATTATTTATTTTGTATAGAACTCCTATTATGTAGTAAAGTTGTGACATTCGATCCTGTGCCATGATTCATCATATGTGTGAGACTTGGTCCCAGCACACCTGGTGATTATGTTCGCGCCCGGGTCTTGGTGCTCTAAAACCTGGGTGTGACAGAAGTGGTATCAGAGGAATGTTGACTGTAGGACGAAACCTAGATAGAACTGGACAACCATTATCTACTTACCTTTGCTACTCTGATTCTTTTCTAAACTTATCTTAATCTTTTCTCGTCTACTTCCGCTTTACTCTTATTATTCTTACATTTTTCCTTCTAAAGACAAATGTGGATTTCACATTTTGAAATCCTGTGCCTAAAGTGACTTTTAGGAATAGGAGACCTACTCTTATGAATAAAAACAAAACTATTTTTATAGTTATCTATATGCTTGAGTGTTTGTTCTTATGATACTTGTTTGATTTGGATCTTTGATTGAGTGTGATTAGTTGTGGAGTAACGTCCACAATTACATCTGCATATACATATAGGAAAAAATGCTTATAAAAATAACTAGATAAACTAGATTATCCTTATTAAAGTATCTAGCCTAACAATATCCATCTCATCTTAAAAGAATCTATCCTGCACTCATAGATCCATCTTGTCTCAAAAGATCCTAACTTATCCTAACTAAAATATATCTAGCTTCATAAGATCCATCTTATCCTAAAAGATTCTCTCTTATCTTAATAGATTCATGTTATCTTGAAGGATTCATCTTATCCTAACCACTCTACTTATCTCATCCTAAAGTAACAACCATGATCTAGTCCAAAATAAATTAAGTAGATCTTATCTAGTCTAATGTAGTTATACTAATCTAATCTAGATCCCATCTAAAGTTAATGTGATCTAATGGGACCTGATCTAATCTAAATAAAATAATTAACATGTTAGTTAATCCTGGTAAAATAGATTAGACTCTACCCCTAGAAACATGTCTTAACCTAAATTGGTGCCTTAGGCCAACTCGACCAATACACAAATAACATAACCTATATATTCTTGATAAGTTCTCTAAACTATCTACTTCACAACAAAATATTCTAACCTACCCAACTAATTTACATGTTCCTAAAGATCTGTACCTAGCCGACCTAACAAAAGCAACTAGACCAGATTTGGCCATAGCACACTCGTCCTATGCCATCTACCTAATAGCGACAGGTTCTTATCTACAAGCTATCTTAGCCATATGTCCTTAACTCGGATGGAAACTCCAAGAATAAAGGCCAAATAAAGACCAACCACATCAAATAAGGATAAGCATCAACTCAACTCTTCAAAGATCAAGTTAGATCGTCAGATGAATCAAGATCCACAATCTTGGATGGAGTCTTTCCTTACTCTACTCTTTCTTACCCAAACCTATCTATGCTTTATAGACATCTTCTATCCTACATAATAAAGTAGGTATACATATATATATACCCATGCTTTCATAACCACATTCTAAATAACATGACACTTCTTAGAAGTTAAAGGTTAAACTATAAATAAAGTTTTTTTTAACATCCCTGTCCTTACAAATCTCGAGGATGAGATTTCTGTTAAGGGGGGTAGGATTTGTAACACCTCAAAATCTCATTTTGAGAATTATGTAAAATTTTCCCCTGATGTTGAGTTAAAATATATTTTTCATAAGAATTATGTTACCTTTGAAACTATACATCCTAAAACAATGTTTCCAGAAAAAAGAAAGAAAGGAGCTCAGTAATAATTTGTTCCTTTGATAAATCATATCTTCTAGACTTTACTCTTAAGGATCTTTTTAAAACTAGAACTAAATTTCTTAAAATACATATTTTGTGTGCACATTTAAAAGCATAAGCATAAATAAATGAGATGAGAAATAAATAACATAAAATTATATTTTGCATGCGGAGGTGTTGTTATAATGATGCATATGAATGTGAATCCTGAACCTAGATTCGAATTAGAATTCAAAATAATTGCATCATGCTAGAATTTTGGATGAGCATTTAAAACACATAATTGAATTCAAATTTGAAAACTAGAAATGGGAAATGGAAATGAACAAAAAAAAACAAAACAATTCTACCTCACCTGGGCCGAAATTGCCCCATGCGGCCCATCTCCCTTGCTCCGCGCAGCCCAACCAGCCGAGCTCATGCTCACCGCCTGGCGGGTCCCGCCTGTCAGTCGGCCTCTGGGCCCACCAAACCCGCTATCTCTGAGCGCCGACGCTGTGTCACTGGGCCGTGGGGACACCCTGTCATCCCTGCCGCGACCACCTCCCGCAACAAACTCGCGCGCATGCTGCCGTCCGTGGATCTCGCCCCACTGTACGCCGGGTCACGCGCCATCGCAACAAACAACTCTTCTATTCCCCTTCCGCAGACTCACCCCCCTGCCTCTATAAAAGCCACCGCTGGGAACAAAGGCTTAGACGCCGCCATGACCATGCATGCGAGAGAGAGAAAGCCGAGTGCCGCCGCTGCCATGGATTCGCGACCTGATCATCGCTCCGGCCTCGGGTAACGGTCGGGGATCTTCGCCGGGAAACTCTGGTGCGAGTGGTCCCCTCGGCAGGCACGATTGGCGACCGGATCTTGGCGAATTTCTCGCCGGAATCTGTGGTTGTCCGGGATCCTCCCTGCGGTGTGGTTGGGGGTCCCTGCTGCATAATCGCCGGTAAGACCTCTCCTATCCTGCTTGCCGCATCCAGTACTATGTGTAGCACCCCCTTTGTTAGGGTCTTGTACGCTTGGGCGCGATTTTGCTCTCTCCGGTGAGGTCCACTGCCGTACCGCCTGGGTTGCTGCGTCGTGCGGCCGGAAGGAGAACAGGGGATGGGGGTCGACGTTCTGACCATTGGATCTGGATCCGTCGGCCGCTATCGCGTACCGGTTCAAGTTTTAATCCTGGCCATCGGTTCAGATCGCGCGGCCACCATTCACCCATACCCCCTTCGGCCATGTGGTTTTGCAAAAGAGCCCTCGCTGTTTTGCAGAATAAACCCCCGGTCCTTTCCCAGTGAAAAGTAATTACAATCGGGCCCTGATATTTACAAGATAAACCCTAGACTTCCACAATTTTGTGCTCGCGGTCCATAAATCCCAGAAATTCATAAAATAAATGTTAAAAAATATATATAAACTTGTTTATTCCATAACTCATACATTTTAACTCCGTTTTAGTCCATTCAAAATGCGTTTGTTTCATAAAAGTATTTTCTAAGCAGTAATAACATTATTTGTAGCATATCAAGTACTTTTATATTTAGATATTTATTTAACCTATGGTTAGTAGAATTACTCTTCTAATCCAAGGTTGATATATCTATAATTATAATTTTACTATAATATGATTTATAAACAAGTTATAATCTGGATTAAAGTTTACTTAACTATTTGGAGTATATTTTATCATACGATGTATATTAATCAATCTATAATATAGTTTAATATTCTAATCACATAAATCCTCTATAAAAATCATAACTCCTTAATCGTAACTCCGATTTTAGTGGTTCTCGTTCCCACGATCTTGTAGCAACGCATAGATTATTATTATGCAGTTTGTTCCTATGTTTGGTGTGATGTTAATTTTGCATGTACTATGGTTGTCTGTATTGCTACGACTAGCGTGAGGACACGAGTCACCTGAAGAGCAAGTTGGTACCTGGAATCTCAAGTGCCAGGCAAGTTGTGCCCTTGATCACTTCCTTTTACCCACTCATGTTCCAATTAATCATAATGATCTGCATAGGTTAATTTTGATGGGACCCAATAGGATACCCTAGTTTGTCTATCTTTATACCTTATTTACCACTGAACTTTCTGGGTAGTACTTGCTAGTGCTATATGTGGTTTTGGGTATGGAGATACATTATTCATGATTACACTTTTGTTATCAGTTGTTATTTACTGTTCATGATAAGATCATTATGTTAATTGGAACATGGAGAACCACCCGGGAAAACAGTGCTACCACAAGGGTTTAATGGGACGCCCTTGGCTGACTAATTAGGAAAGCTAGTGGAGGACTACCTTACCCGAAAGGGGAAGGGCAGTAGGGGAGTGGTCAGTGTAGGGTGGCCCTTGGGATGATTTTGCTGCGATGGCGGTCATGCGAGGGATTCCTGCATTGGAGCTTCCTATAAACTGTAGCGGGTTTTCTAAAGCTAGTGGAACTTTGTAAAGGCCTCGTAGTGTTACCCTGCCTCGCCTCCTTGGAAGAGGTGTATGGGATTGGCCGTCTCTTGGCAGATGGGTAACATGACTTGTGGGTAAAGATGCGCAACCTCTGCAGAGTGTAAAACTGGTATACTAGCCGTGCTCACGGTCATTAGCAGCTCGGACACTCACATGATTAATTTATGGAACTAAATTCAATTTGCCATATGCATTGCATCGCAGGTGATGTTGTTACTTTTGTTCTACTACTTAATTGGGTTGGTATTTACTTATACTTAGTAATTGCTAATAAAATTTTGACCAACTTTAAAAAGCAATGCTCAGCTTCAGCCATCCTCTTTGGTAAGCCTTACACTTCACGTGAGCTCCCACCTTTGGCGAGTTCATGCACATTATTCCCCACAACTTGTTGAGCTATGAACATATGTGAGCTCACTCTTGCTGTCTCACACCCCCCCTCAGGTCAAGAACAGGTACCACAGGATGAGGCGCATGGAGGATGCTGTGACGAGTTCATGAGAGGTCTAGGCCGTCGTCTCCCAGTCAACTTTGGGTTGCTGGACCGTTGTCTCCTTATAATGTAATTAATTATTTATTTTGTATAGAACTCCTATTATGTAGTAAAGTTGTGACATTCGATCCTGTGCCATGATTCATCATATGTGTGAGACTTGGTCCCAGCACACCTGGTGATTATGTTCACGCCTGGGTCTTGGTGCTCTAAAACCCGGGTGTGACATCGGCCTGGCCGACTGAGGCGCGTGTGTCAGGATACGACGTCAGGCGTCCCCTGCATTAAATGCGCCTGCGAAGCAGTTGGTTGGTGAGGCGGTCCGGCCAAGGTTGCTTCACAACAAAGCCTGCCCGATCCGGGCTTCGGGAGAGCCGAGGAGGTGCCTGCTGCCTAAGGAGGCCCTCGGGCGGGGCGCGAACTCGTCTGGGACTACTGCTCCAGCCCGAGGCTGGGCTCGGGCGAGGTCATGTCCCTTGGGTAGACGAAGCCTTGACTTGAACCGCGCCCGTCAGTTGGTCTGAGGGTGTTTACCAGCCGTGATTAGGAGTGCTGGGGGTACCCCTAATTATGGTACCCGACAGTAGCCCCCGAGCCTCGTAGGGAGTGTTGGTACTCGCTTGGAGGCTTTTGCCGCATTTTCGGTGAGGGACCGGCCTTTCTCAGTTTTGCCTTGTTCTGGTGGGTGCGCATGAGCGCACCCGCTGGGTGTAGCCCCCGAGGCCTCGGAGGAGTGGTTTGACTCCTTTGAGGTCTTAATGCTTTTCGTGGTGCCTCGGCCGGTCTGATCGTTCCCTCATGCGGCCTGGCCGTAGCCCGGGTGCATGGTCAGGTTCCAAGTTATCACGCTGGTAGGTTGACGCTGTCAATAGTTTGGCCGTAGCCGGGTGCGAGAGCAGCCCTCGAGCCTCTGCACGGAGCGAGAGGACGATCATGGACTTTCCTGACTTTTATCATACGCCCCTGCGTCGCCTTTCCGCAAGGAGTAGGGGGGAAAGCGCCATGTTGCCCTCGGAGGGCGCCGAACATGGTGTTTCCAGTGAGCTGCTAACGGGTGATCCGAGTGGACGCCCATGCCTCGTTCGTTAGGGGTCGGCTGGTGGCCCAGAGGCGCGCTCCAAAAGTACCTGTGGGTGATTCGCCGGACCCAGACCCCTTCGACAGGGTCCGAGGGCTCGATGCCTCCCTTTGGTGGGATTCCGTTACAAATCATTCCCGCCGGTCTCGGAAATGTCCTAGGGTACCTCGGGAGTGTAGCTCGAGCCTCGGCCATGTATCAGACGTACCCAGAGTCATCCCTAACTCTGCGTGCTCTGGGTCGACTATCAAACCCTTCCGAGGGGCCAGCCTTCGAACCCCTGATCAGTAATGGGCGCGGAGCCCGAGCGCTCTGGGGCAGCTGCCGAACCCTTTCGAGGGGCTAGCCTTCAAACCCCTGATCAGTAATGGGCTTTGAAGCCCGAGTGCTCTGGGGCGGCTGTCGAAACCCTTCCGAGGGGCCAGCCTTCGAACCCCTGATCAGTAGGAGGGCTTGGGGCCCGCTTCCTTCGCCGAGAAGGATCCTTTCCACAACATCCCCTTTCCCGGTCCCTGTAGCAAGAGAGAGAGAGAGGAGGAGGAGGGGAAGGATACGAATTTAAATAAGGTGGCGCACCTTTTTCGACGCGGTCGACATGGCGGAGGCGAAACGACGCCTGCCTCGCCTGCCAAAGGTGTCGCTTGCTCTGCCGGGGAGTTAATGCGACGGGACAGACGATTCGCGTGGCGCCCGTTGCGCGTGCGAGCCGTTTGAGGAACAGGACACGAGTGCGTCGTCTTCATGCCGTGGGAGAGGGCTCTCCCGTTGCTTCCGGAGGGGACGCGAGCCTGCGGGCGATTTGACCGCTGCAATTACTGCTGGCCCACTTTTGGGGCCATGCCAACCGTCGCGCCTATCCGTGCTGCTGACTGACCCGTGATCGTTGCCCTAAATTGGCACTTTTGGGTCATGCGTGGGCCTGCCTCGAGTCGCGGCACCGGTTCCGCAGTCGAGGAGGCGTAGCATTCGGCGCGAGTGGCGGTCCAGTTTCTTGCACGTCGTAACCGGTGTGCCAGTTACATGACATGCGGGCTCGCTTCCTTTGCGCTGGTCTGCCGGATGTGGTCGAAGCCGAAAGGGCGTACAGTTGTGGTGCGGTTGGATGCCTGTCGCGTGGCAGTCCACCCTTTCGGCCACCGGTTTCTGCGAAGATGGGAGTGTGCTTGTAACAGTGGGACGGTTACATGCCTCGTGTGTGGCGGTTTGCCTTCTTCGTGCTTCGGATCAGCTCGTATGACGTGGGGGTCCCAGCCCCCGGGTCGTAGGGGGAGAACCCTGGAGCACTTCGACGAAGACTTTGCCTCTGACGCTAGGGGGTGCAAGTGAGGAGGTCTGCCTATAAAAGGGGATCGATCCCCCGGGCAGTGGTCATGCCTTCTGTCGGCGTTCCGAGACCGGGGGGTCCTCGAGCCGACGAGTGAGAGTGCCGCGTGCCCCAGCCCAGATGGGTCGAGCGCGTGGAGCGAGCGCGAAGGGGGGAACAGAGAGAGAGTGAGAGAGTCGGTGGCCGGAGCCGGGTCGTGAGGGAGTCGGAGAAATTCCCGCGGCCTTCGTGTTCGTCCCGCGCCTAGGTCGGGTGCGCTTGCAGTAGGGGGTTACAAGCGTCCGCACGAGGTGAAGGGAGAGAGCGGCCCCGAGAGAGCGCCTGCCCCTCCCTTTCGTCCCCATGAGGCCAACCTTCTCTAAGAAGGCCCTGGCCCTTCCTTTTATAATCGTAAGGAGAGGGTCCAGGTGTACAAGATGGGGGTGTAGCAAGGTGCTACGTGTCTAGCGAGGGAGAGCTAGCGCCCTATGTACATGCCTAGGTGGCAGCCGGAGAGATCGTGGCACCCTGTTGGTGTGGCGTCGTGGCTGTTGGAGGAGTAACGGAGCCGGACGGGGGGACAGCTGTCGAGGTGGCTGGGTCCTTGCTGACGTTCTCCTGCTTTCGTAAGGGAGCTGGGAGCCGCCGTCGTCATGATCTAGCGGGGCGCCATCATGGCCTATCTGGCGTAGCTGGCCAGATGGGACGCCGGTCTTGTTCTCTGCGACCCAAGTCGGCTCAGGGCAGGGTGATGATGACGCTTCCTGTTGACGTGGCGGTCTCGTGTCCTAGGTCGGGCGTCGTGGAGGCTCCTCCGAGGCCGAGGCCGAGTCCGTCCTGCAAGACAGAGACAGAGTCCGAGCCCTGGGTCGGGCGAGGCGGAGATTATTCGGCAGAGGCCGAGGCGGAGTCCGAGCCCTGGGTCGGGCGAGGCGGAGGTCGCCGTCTTCCGGGGCCTTAGCCCGAGTCCGAGCCCTGGGTCGGGCGGAGCGGAGTTCGCCGTCTTCCGAGGCCTTAGCCCGAGTCCGAGCCCTGGGTCGGGCGGAGCGGAGTTCGCCGTCTTCCGAGGCCTTAGCCTGAGTCCGAGCCCTGGGTCGGGCGGAGCGGAGTTCGCCGTCTTCCGGGGCCTTAGCCCGAGTCCGAGCCCTGGGTCGGGCGGAGTCTCCTATGGCACCACTGGCGAAGTCTGGTCGCCCGTCGGTCTTACCTTTTGCGTTAAACGCCCTGGTGACTCGGTCGGTTGGTGCGGTGATTTAGTCAGGGTTTCTCCTTATCGGAGGCGGGGCCTAGGGCGAGCCGGAGATGCGTCTGCCGTGAAAGAGGAGACCTCAGGCGAGACGGAGTCATCTTAGGGTCGGCTGCCCTCGCCCGAGGCTAGGCTCGGGCGTGGCGTGGTCAAGTCACTCGTATGGACTGATCCCTGACTTAATCAAACCCATCAGGCCTTTGCAGCTTTATGCTGATGGGGGTTACCAGCTGAGAATTAGGCGTCTTGAGGATA
Organism: Zea luxurians; assembly: GCA_029449295.1. Classification (NCBI taxonomy): domain Eukaryota; kingdom Viridiplantae; phylum Streptophyta; class Magnoliopsida; order Poales; family Poaceae; genus Zea; species Zea luxurians. Next base: position 29,647,857 of record JAOPSE010000001.1, on the reverse strand, counting down.
CCCCTAATTATGGTCCCCGACAGTAGCCCCCGAGCCTCGAAGAGAGTGTTAACACTCGCTTGGAGGCTTGCATCGCACTTTTTTGCAAGGGGACCAGCCTTTCTCGGAGGTACTATGTTCCGGTGGGTGCGCGCGAGCGCACCCGCCGGGTGTAGCCCCCGAGGCCTCGGAGGAGTGGTTTCACTCCTTCGAGGTCTTAATGCCTTGCGCAATGCTTCGGCTGGTCTGGCGGTTCCCTCATGCGAGCAGGGCGTAACCCAGGTGCACTGTCGGGGTCCAAGTTCTCGGGCTGGTATGTTGACGCTGTCAACGGTTCGGCCGGAGCCGGGTTTGCGAGAGCAGCCCCCGAGCCCTCGCACGGAGCGAGAGGACGATCAGGGACAGACTCGACTTTTTATATACGCCCCTACGTCGCCTTTCCGCAAGGAGGAGGGGGGGAGTGCGCCATGTTACCCTCGATGGGCACCGAACATGGTGTCTCCGGTGAGCTGCAATCGGGTGATCCGAGTGGACGTCCGTGCCCCGTTCGTTGGGGGTCGGCTAGGGGCCCGGAGGCACGCCCAAAAGTACCTGCGGGTGATCTGCCGGACCCGGTCCCCTAGCGACGGGGTCCGAGGGCTCGTTGCCTCCCTCCGATGGGATTCCGTTACAGAGTCGTTCCCGCTGGTCTCGGAAATGTCCTAGGGTACCTCGGGAGCGCAGCCCGAGCCTTGGTTATGTATCGAACGTACCCCTGGTCATCCCTCGCTCGGTGTCTGAGGCGACTGTGAACCCTTCGACAGGCCAGCCTTCGAACCCCTGATCAGTAGGGGGCACGGAGCCCGAGTAGCCTGAGGCGGTCGTGGAACCTTTCGGGGGCCGACCTTCGAACCCCTGACCAGTAGTGGGTGTCGGGCCCACGCGATCTGAGGCGGCTGTTGAACCCTTCGGGGGGCCAGCCTTCGAACCCCTGATCAGTAGGGAGGCTCGGAGCCTAGTTCCTTCACGGGGAAGGATCCCTTTGGGGTTATCCCCCTTCTCGGTCCCTGTTGCAAGAGATAGAGAAAGAAGGAAAAGGGAAAAAGGATTCGAAATTGAACTTCGTGGCGTACCTTTTTCGGCGTGGTCGTTTTGGCGGAGGCGAAGCGTCGCCAGCTGCCCCTGCCAGAAACGTCACCTATTTTGCCGCGGAGTTAATGCGCCGGGGTAAGCGGTCGGCGAGGCTGCCGTTGCGTGCGCGAGCCGTTCGAGGAACGGCTGTTTCGCTTCGCGTTTTTTGAACCCCGCGTCCGGTTCGGGCGGTGCGTTGGAACCGTCTCGTCCTTGGTCCTTTATGTACCCCGGAGAGGGTCCAGTGACGGCTCTCGACTCCACTTCTCGCCTCCTTCTCAGGTTTTTTGCAACCTGAGAGATCTAGCCAGAAAAAGGAAACCGCCCTCCCCTGTTCTTCACGCTGCCACCCCTTCTGCCTTGGCGATGGCTGACCGGGTGACCATCCTCTCGCCGCGCGACCCGTGGCCCTTCTCCACGGTGACGGCGGGTGACCTGGAGGACCTCGTCGACGAGGGTTTGCTCCGCCCCCTCACCGATAAGGAGCGGCCGGAATGGATTCCTCCCCCGGGCGGAGTCGCTCCATCCCCTCCGCCAGGGTATGTCGTGAGCTTCATCTCCTTCCATGAGCGGGGATTTGGAATGCCGTCGAGCCGCTTTATGCGGGCCATCCTGTTCCACTACGGGGTGGAACTACACAACCTTACCCCCAACTCCATCGCACAAGCCGCTATCTTTGTAGCGGTGTGCGAGGGGTATCTGGGGATTGCCCCCCATTGGGATTTGTGGACTCACCTCTTCTTTGCCGAGCTTTTTGCTTCGTCGACGAGGGAGAGGAAGGTCCGTGCGGCGGTGCGGGCCGGCGGCTGCACCCTCTTGCTGAGGCAGTCGCGGGCGTTGCAGTATATCCCTGCCGTTCTTTCGTCCTCAAACAAGGGTTGGCAGCGCCGGTGGTTCTATCTCCGGAATGACGGAGAGTCGCTCCCGCCGTTCTCTCAGCGGGTTGTCACTGCCGCCCCCGACGCCTGGCGTCACGGGACTCCACACGAGAGGCAGAAGAAACTCGAACCTCTTCTCCAGGCTCTGAAGGTGTTGCGGGAGGAAGGGCTCACCGTCGCGGGAGTGGTTGCCGCCATCCACCGCCGGAGGGTGCTCCCCCTGGCGGAGCGGTGGTTGTCGCTTTGGGAGATGACCCAGGAGGCCGACTGGGAGGGGTCACGGATGTCCCCTGACCCTCTTCCCCACGACGCCCTCTATCGGCGGGTGTCGGTCGCGATGGGGAAGCCGGACCCCCACGCCCTCTCCCAGCCTCAAATGCGCCCCGACCAGGGGTGCGTCGCTCTGGTGAGTGCTCGTCCTTTCCTTCTTCATATACCGGGTTGCTCCCGATTCTCACTATCGATTTTCTTTCTCCCCCCTTTTTAGGAGGTGGGGCGGCACAAACCCTCCCTGCCGCCGGTCCCGGAGGACGCGGTGGGTCGGGCGGCGAGGCGGGTCGCCGCGGAGGAGGAGAAGAAGAAGAAGGACGCGGAGAAGGCTCGGGCCCGCAGGCGGAGGCGGGCTCGGGACGCCCTGGAGAAACGCCGTCGTCAGCAGGAGAGGGAAGGGCTTCCCAGGGAGCTGTCGCCGGAGACGTCCGATGATGACGACGACGTCGACGATGAAGAGGAGGAGGACGACATGGCCGCACGTCTCGGCCTCAGCCCTGGCTTGGGATGTGGCCGGGGGTCGTCGAGTCAGCCCCCGAGCGGGCCTACATCGTCGGTCCCTGGAGCCGAGGTGCCGGATCCCCGACCTGAGGAGCAGGGGCAACCCGAGAGGGTTCTCGTCTCCCCAGCTGGGGGAGCTGTCGCCGCTCCAGGGAGCCGGGCCGAGGGGTCCGTTCCTCAGGAACCGTCGCCCGCGCCGGCGGCATGCGGGAGCGGTCCTCAGGTCGCCATGGCGGCGCCTGGGCAGTCCGCCTCCCGGGCCTCAGGGGTGCCCGAGGCGAGGGCGGCGCCGGGGCTGTTGGTGAAGCGGACCTCGACGGTGGTTCCAGGAAGCGGGAGCCAAGAGACCTCCCCCCAGACACCATGGATCATGATCCGGAGCGGGTAGGTACCTTGGAATCTTTCCGTCCCGGCGCTTCATTCATATGTCCGGGCCGTGATTTTCCCTTTCTTGTTTTCCTCAGCAAACGGAGCCATGGCCCTACCGACCTGGCGCCTCGGAAGGCCCTCAAGACGGCGTTTGTCCAGGCAGCTGGCGCCACCTCGGGCCCTGCCGCTCAGCCGACCCTTTCGCAGGGTGCTCCGCCGCACGGGGCTCAGGCGTCGCGTGTTTCGGGGGAGCAGGTCCCCGAGGCGGGCTCCTCTGCCGAGGTGGCCATCGTGATCGGGGAGGCAGCCAGCGCCGATGCGGTCCCGAGCTCGCCAACCGTGTTGGCCATGCCGGCGTCTGCCGCTACCACAGCTGGCACCGTCCCGGTCGGAGAGCGCCTGGTCGCCGCCGACGTTGGGACGGCCGCGGCGTCGGCGCCCGAAGCCTCGGAAGAGGTGGGCGCGGACGCGCAGCGCTCCCAGGCGGGCGGCAGCCTTGTCGTTGCGGGGCGGAGCCCCGAGGCCCGGGGCCAGTTGCTCCGATTCCGGACCCGCGAGGCTTCGAGCCCTATCTTCGTTCTTGACGACGAGGAGGAGGACCAGTCCTGGGACGAGCTCCGCAAGCGTGCGGAGGCGACAGTGGGGTTGCTCCGATCGTCGCTGGAGGTTCTCTGCGGGGACGTCCCCAAAATCCTTCAGGTAATGGTTTCAGACATACCTTCTTGCTTCTGCGAGCGAGGCGTTCGTCGTGAAATCTTGTTTTCCTTTCCAGGACCTGACGGACCGGAGCGCTGCCAAGTCGTCGTTCATTCGCCGCGAGGCCGTCGTCTGGGGCTCGCTGCGGTCCCTGAGGACTTCGCTCGCCGGGGCTACCGCGCGCCTCTCTCAGCAAGACGCTAAGATAGCGGACCTTCAGTTGCTCTGTGCTGACCTGAAGGCCGAGGCAGCGGCAGCGCGCACGGAGCTTGCCCAGGTTGCCGAGGAGCGGGACCAAACTCGGGGCCAAGCTGCCGAAGCTGAGAGCCGGGCCAAGATCCTTGCGGCCGATCTGGCCGCAGCCCGAGTCGCAGCCTCGGAGCAGCACGTCCGAGCCAGTGGTATGGCTCGACCATCCTCGGTTCTCAATCTTGTCCGTTTCTTCTGCTTGGGTTTGAGATCTTTCTTCTGGTTGTTCGTAGAGCTCGAGTCTGCCCTCGACGAGTCTGCCAAGGCGCTTGCCGAGGCGCTCGACGGGGCTGCTGAGCAAAGGGAGGCCGATCTTGCGGCTATGTCCGAGGCCGTCTCGGAGGTCTATCGGAAACTCGGTCCCGGCGACGTCCCTTCAGGGAGCTCTCCCCAAAGCCGTCTTCAAGCCCTTGGTGATTACGCGCGCGGTAAAGTCCACGGGGCGCTGCACCACGGCGTCAGGCGGGCCTTCGCCGTGCTCGCTTCCCACTACGTCGTGGACTTGGAGCGGGTCAGCGAGGGGTACTGCCTGCCTGACGAAGACGAGGCAGCCCTGGCGGAGATTCAGCGGCTCGACGCGGTCGCTGCGGGTCCGAGCGCGTCGCTGGCGACCGTCTTCGAAGCGGAGATTCTTCCTCCTGCGCCGCCGCCGGAAGCGGAGGTGGGCTTTACCGACGGCGGGGGCGGAGTTGAGGGCGCGGCTCCTGCCCGAGGCGACGCCTGATTTTAGTTGGGACAATTTCTGATGGATGTGTGATTTGCCGCGGCCACTGGGGCCTGAACATTTTACTTCTTCTTCCGTGAAGTCATGCTTCTTTTCGTTTCGATTTTTGCGCCTGGCTCGTAGTGTCGACAACAGGGTGATTTCCCGAGCTGGGTCCTTTTTCGCGGCAGGCGACGAGTGAGGTGTCCCTAGCCCGGAAGCATAGGTGTTCCCCAGCTCAGTCGGTCTCGCCACTTACTCGTACCCAAGTTCGCTCCTCAGGACTCTGCTTCTGACGCATCCGGGAGAACGCAGAAAACCCTTTTTGACCGAAAAAAGGGTTTTTCTGACGCGGAACGGTACGTCCGAACTCGATGAGAGGGGTTCCCCTTTTTTAGCCCCCGAGGGAGGGTCGGGCTCTGCCGGGGCGAGGCCGACCCTTCCTTGATAATTGATTCGTATGTATGAGTGGGGAAAGGGCGCAGCCCCCGGGCGTCGTTCGCGCAGAGGCCATTTGGTGAGTCAGGCTCCTGCCCAGATATGCGGCGAGTGCTTGGTGACATCCCCCGGCATGGCGGGCATGCCCGAGGGACCCTACGCAAAAATGTCGACGTTTGCGCGCGGGAAGTCGCCGAGCACTTCTTCCTATCCGGGGCCGAGCCCAGAGCCGATCCGGACACGCTTGGAGGCGTCGCCACTGGGGTCAAGAGGGGCGGCCTTAACCGTCCCCGCTGGCTCGAAGTTGCCGGCATGCCGCTTCACGTCCGGTACCTCTCGGGAGAGGCTTTCCAGGTCGGTAGTGAGGGCCTCGGACTCGGTGAGGGCCTCGGCGTACTCCACGCACTCCACATCGCATTCGAATGCGTGTTCGTATGTGGGGCCGACGGTGATGACCCCGTTGGGTCCCGGCATCTTGAGCTTTAGGTAGGTGTAGTTGGGGATGGCCATGAACTTCGCGTAGCATGGCCTTCCCAACACTGCGTGGTAGGTTCCTCGGAACCCGACCACCTCGAACGTCAATGTCTCCCTTCGGAAGTTGGAGGGTGTTCCGAAGCAGACAGGGAGGTCGAGCCGTCCGAGGGGCTGGACGCGCTTCCCGGGGATGATCCCGTGGAAGGGCGCAGCGCCTGCTCGGACAGATGACAGGTCGACGCGCAGGAGCCGGAGGGTCTCGGCGTAGATGATGTTGAGGCAGCTGCCTCCATCCATCAGGACCTTGGTGAGCCTGACGTTGCCGATGACAGGATCGACGACGAGCGGGTACTTCCCCGGGCTCGGCACGTGGTCGGGGTGGTCGTCTCGGTCGAAGGTGATGGGCTTGTCGGACCAGTCTAGATAGACTGGCGCCGCCACCTTTACCGAGCAGACCTCCCAACGCTCTTGCTTACGATGCCGAGCCGAGGCGTTTGCCGCATGCCCTCCGTAGATCATGAAGCAATCGCGGACCTCTGGGAACTCTCCTGCTTGGCGATCCTCCCTTTTGTCGTCGTCGTGAGCCTTGCCACCCTCTGCGGGTGGCCCGGCCCGATGGAAGTGACGCCGAAGCATGACGCACTCTTCGAGGGTGTGCTTGACGGGCCCCTGATGGTAGGGGCACGTCTCCTTGAGTGCCTTGTCGAAGAGGTTTGCACCTCCGGGGGGCTTCCGAGGGTTCTTGCGCTCGGCGGCGGCGACAAGGTCTGCATCGGGAACGTCGCGTTTCGCTTGCGACTTCCTCCTGCCTCTCTTCTTGGCGCCGCGCGGAGTAGACGCCTCGGGAGCATCTTCCGACGGGCGGCCCTGGGGCTGCTTGTCCTTTCGGAAGATGGCCTCTACCGCCTCCTGGCCGGAGGCGAACTTGGTGGCGATGTCCATCAGCTCGCTCGCCCTGGTGGGGGTCTTGCGACCCAGCTTGCTCACCAGGTCGCGGCAGGTGGTGCCGGCGAGGAACGCGCCGATGACATCGGAGTCGGTGATGTTGGGCAGCTCGGTGCGTTGCTTCGAGAACCGCCGGATGTAGTCTCGAAGGGACTCTCCCGGCAGTTGCCGACAGCTACGGAGGTCCCAGGAATTCCCGGGGCGCACGTACGTGCCCTGGAAGTTCCCGGCGAAAGCCTGGACCAGATCCTCCCAGTTGGAAATCTGCCCCGGGGGCAGGTGCTCCAACCAGGCACGAGCGGTGTCGGAGAGAAACAGGGGGAGGTTTCGGATGATGAGGTTGTCATCGTCCGTCCCACCCAGCTGACAGGCCAGGCGGTAGTCCGCAAGCCACAATTCCGGCCTCGTTTCCCCTGAGTACTTCGTGATAGTAGTCGGGGGTCGGAATCGGGGCGGAAACGGCGCCCGCCGAATGGCTCGGCTAAAGACCTGCGGACCGGGTGGTTCGGGCGAGGGACTCCGATCCTCCCCGCTGTCGTAACGTCCCCCACGCCTGGGGTGGTAGCCTCGGCGCACCCTTTCGTCGAGGCGTGCCCGACGGTCGCGATGAGGGTGCTCGACGCCGAGGTGGCCCGGGGCCGCAGGCGCGGTGTTGCGCGTGCGCCCGGTGAAGGCCGAGGCTTCCCGCGTGAGTCGGGAAGTCGCGGCACGAGGTTCCGAGGGGTATCCCTGCCTGCGGGAGGCAGAGCTCTCGGCCCGCCGGGCCGTAGCGCCTTCCAGGAGATGCTTGAGTTCTCCCTGGATTCGCCGACCCTCGGTGGTTGATGACTCCGGCATCGCGCGGAGGAGCATTGCTGCAGCGACCAGGTCCTGGCCAGTCCCGCCGGATGCGAGTGGCGGTTTGTCCCTGGCATCGTTGGCGATGCGGTGCTGGAGACCTTGGGGCAGGTGACGTATTCCTCCGGCCGGGGGTTGGCTCGCCCATACCTGCCCGATGTTCTGGCGGATTGCCTCGAGCGCTCCTGCTCCCTCATCGAACCCGGCCTGCGCCCCGCGGACTTGCTCGAGCTGTGGGTCGTGACCCCCCGCCGGAACGGGGACCACAGCTAGCTCCCGCGGGATGTCGGCGCGAGGCGCTGGCCTAGGGGGATCACCGTCCTCCGGCATGCCGAGACAGCCGCCTCCGGAGGGATCCCCTAGCTCGATGTGGAAACATTCGCGACTCGGGTCGCAGTCCTTGTCGCCAAGGCTGCGGCTGCCGTCGGAACAGTCGGAGAGGCAATAGTCACATGCGGTCATGAAGTCCCGCATGGCACTAGGGTTGCCAGATCCGGAGAAATCCCAGCAGGTGCTGGGGTCGTCATCTTCCTCGGACCCAGAGGGTCCGTAGGTCGAGACACCCGTCAATCGGTCCCAAGGCGACCGCACACGAAACCCCAGAGAGGTTGCACTCGCCTCAATGTGAGTGCCCGCCAAAGCGAAGTCGCCAGGCGGGCTGAGGCCGAGTCGAAATAACGAAAGATGGGGAGCAGTCGGTACCTTTTCGTCGACGAGGAGCGATGAAGTCGTGTCGGGGGCTGACCGCGTCGTCGTCTTGGGTACGAGGGCGACGTCCTGCAGGCCCTCCGTGAGCGTGCTGGCGTCGTCCACTTGCTCGGGGTCGACGTGTTGCGGGGGGATGGCGCTCGCGTCTGCCTCGAACGCGAGGGCGACGCTTGGCGTGTCCTCCGCTGGGGCGCCGGGGATGTCGATTTGCTCGACAGCCGTCGGAGCGCGGTCTCCCGCTCGGCCCCGGTTGCCCCGCCTCCTCCTCCTCCGATGGCGAGGGAGAGGATGGGGCGAGCTCGAACGTTGTCCTTCCCCAACGCGGGAAAGACGTCGTCGATTCCGCCGCCGGCGGGCGGGCTGTCCGCCACCAATGTCGTCGTCGCGCGGCGGTGGAAGGAGTATCATGTCGTAGTCGCCATCGAGAGACATGAACTCGAGGTTCCCGAAACGGAGCACCGTCCCGGGTTGAAGAGGTTGTTGGAGACTGCCCATCTGGAGCTTGACGGGAAATCGAACGTCAACACGCAGCGTGCCCCTACCTGGCGCGCCAACTGTCGGCGTTCTGAGACCGGGGGGTCCTCGAGCCGACGAGTGAGAGTGCCGCGTGCCCCAGCCCAGATGGGTCGAGCGCGTGGAGCGAGCGCGAAGGGGGGAACAGAGAGAGAGTGAGAGAGTCGGTGGCCGGAGCCGGGTTGTGAGGGAGTCGGAGAAATTCCCGCGGCCTTCGTGTTCGTCCCGCGCCCAGGTCGGGTGCGCTTGCAGTAGGGGGTTACAAGCGTCCGCACGAGGTGAAGGGAGAGAGCGGCCCCGAGAGAGCGCCTGCCCCTCCCTTTCGTCCCCGTGAGGCCAACCTTCTCTAAGAAGGCCCTGGCCCTTCCTTTTATAATCGTAAGGAGAGGGTCCAGGTGTACAAGATGGGGGTGTAGCAAGGTGCTACGTGTCTAGCGAGGGAGAGCTAGCGCCCTATGTACATGCCTAGGTGGCAGCCGGAGAGATCGTGGCACCCTGTTGGTGTGGCGTCGTGGCTGTTGGAGGAGTAACGGAGCCGGACGGGGGGACAGCTGTCGAGGTGGCTGGGTCCTTGCTGACGTTCTCCTGCTTTCGTAAGGGAGCTGGGAGCCGCCGTCGTCATGATCTAGCGGGGCGCCATCATGGCCTATCTGGCGTAGCTGGCCAGATGGGACGCCGGTCTTGTTCTCTGCGACCCAAGTCGGCTCAGGGCAGGGTGATGATGACGCTTCCTGTTGACGTGGCGGTCTCGTGTCCTAGGTCGGGCGTCGTGGAGGCTCCTCCGAGGCCGAGGCCGAGTCCGTCCTGCAAGACAGAGACAGAGTCCGAGCCCTGGGTCGGGCGAGGCGGAGATTATTCGGCAGAGGCCGAGGCGGAGTCCGAGCCCTGGGTCGGGCGAGGCGGAGGTCGCCGTCTTCCGGGGCCTTAGCCCGAGTCCGAGCCCTGGGTCGGGCGGAGCCGAGTTCGCCGTCTTCCGAGGCCTTAGCCCGAGTCCGAGCCCTGGGTCGGGCGGAGCGGAGTTCACCGTCTTCCGAGGCCTTAGCCTGAGTCCGAGCCCTGGGTCGGGCGGAGCGGAGTTCGCCGTCTTCCGGGGCCTTAGCCCGAGTCCGAGCCCTGGGTCGGGCGGAGTCTCCTATGGCACCACTGGCGAAGTCTGGTCGCCTGTCGGTCTTACCTTTTGCGTTAAACGCCCTGGTGACTCGGTCGGTTGGTGCGGTGATTTAGTCAGGGTTTCTCCTTATCGGAGGCGGGGCCTAGGGCGAGCCGGAGATGCGTCTGCCGTGAAAGAGGAGACCTCAGGCGAGACGGAGTCATCTTAGGGTCGGCTGCCCTCGCCCGAGGCTAGGCTCGGGCGTGGCGTGGTCAAGTCACTCGTATGGACTGATCCCTGACTTAATCAAACCCATCAGGCCTTTGCAGCTTTATGCTGATGGGGGTTACCAGCTGAGAATTAGGCGTCTTGAGGGTACCCCTAATTATGGTCCCCGACACCTTCGTTCTCCCCTCATGCATTGCGCGCTTCCACCTTTCGAGCCCCTAGATGGGGTGCACCAGCGTCGCCTTGCTCTTGCTGTCGTTGGAGGAGCGCGACCTCGTGGAGATCGGCGCCCTTCAGCCATCGCTCGGCTTCAAGGATTTTCGTCGTGTAGCCTGGCTGCATTCCCTCACCAATGGTCAGTTTGGTGGGGAGAAGCAAGCCGGGCTGCGGCCTCCGCCCCGCCCTCAGCTTCAAGGATCTTCGTCATCCTTGCTGAGGCAGAGGGCGAGCTGAGCCGGGGTTCTACCTCCCTCATGGGCCGGCAGGCCGTCTCCAACTTCAGCATTCAGGGGAGAGGGCGCTCACCGGCCTTGCGGAGGGGGCGAACTTCGACAACGCGGGACCGGTCGGCCGCATGCGTCGTCAGCTCCAGCGTGCCTGGCTCGCTGGCTCAGCTGGCTCTGCCGCGGCCTCCAACGCTGCCTCTTGCTGCTTGATCCGGGCACGGCCGTCCGCCCATCGCGCGGGCGACTGTCGCGCCGTGCGCACCGGGGGATCGTCCAAGACACCGTACGCCGCATGGGCGGCGTTCGTGTTCTTGGATTGTCTTGTCCTCACTCCGGCACGACGCCTCCGCGCGGAGGTCGGGGCCCACCTGTCCGCGAGGACTTGAGTGGTGATCTTCCGGTGAAGGCTGGGGTGTCCGCCATTCGTCGGCATGGCGCTGGCACGCAGGTGGCCGCTGTCGTCGGTGCTGAGGTGGTGGCAGCCAGAGAAGGTTTCTCTGCCGACAAGACCGTCGGCGCCATCTGCGGCTGGACCCCCGGCTCTTTGGCTTTGATGGCTTGTCCTCGCCTCTCGAGTGGAGACATGGGCGAGGGCCTCGTCACAGCAGCGTCTGCCCTGAGGTCATCGCTGCTGCTGTTTAGCCGCCCGAAGCGGGGGTCGTTGTCGCTGCTGGTGTAGTGGTCGCCGGCGAGCCACCTGGAGTTCGTCGTCCGGCGGGCCCCCTGGTGTGGAGGTTGTTCATACCCGCGGGAATGGAACCGGAGTCCCGTTTATAAGGGGATATACTGTGTTTTTGCCGGAGCAAAATGTAACCACTTCAAGTACTTAGACATTTGTCGTAGGTTGGGAGAAACGCAGAGGGTTCTGCCGACGTCTAAGTCTGTGTAGCATAGTTACCCCAAGTATATGTGTTTGTTCTTTGTGGTTGTCGAGGCCTGAACATTCGGGTATTCGAGTATAAAGCTGTGTTTCTTCCTCATTTCGAGCACTGTGACTTGCCTGTTGGCTAGCCGAACCACTTAACCGAGCGTGAGTTGCCTTTCGCGGAAGGTGACGAGTGAGGTATCCATATCCCGGAGGCGTAGGAGTCCCTCGGCTCGGTCGGCCTTGCCACTCTAGGCCTCTCTTGCTCAGTTTTTAGGACCCTCAGCTGCTCTGTGATGAGCCGGAGCCGGAGGCAGCGGTGTTGGCGCGGACAGAGGCGGAGTCGGCCCGAAAAGAGACTTCGTCGGCTCGGGAGTTAGCGGCTTCCCAGGCCGAGGAAGATGTGGCAGCAGCAGCTGAAGCTTGGCCAAGACATCCGCTGGCGCGGTGCTGGCGTCCTCCCTTGGGTGGAGGTCCCTTCGCCTGGGTCGCCGTCCGAGGCCGGGCCAGGTTCCGCCGAGGGTGGAAACAACACCGAGGGTGCTGCTGCTCCCCCTGCCGATGCTTGAACCTGCAGGAACAGTTTGTCTGTAGCATGCGCATGTTTTTCACGGCCGCCGAGGCCTAAACACTTTATCATCGTGTTAAAGAGCTGCGTTTTCTTTCCTCTTGTTTCGAGCATCATGACTTGTCTGTTAGTAGCAGAATCGTTCATCCAAGCGAGAGTTACTTCTCGCGGAAGGTGATGAGTGAGGTATCCGTATCTCGGAGGCGTAGGAGTTCCTCGGCTCGGTCGGCCTTGCCGCTTACATGCACTCTCATTTGGTTGTAGGATTCTGTTATTGATACAGTCGAGAAAGCACAAAAGTTGTTTTCTACCCAAGTGTTTGGACTTGTTCGGTAGCAGGATCGCTTATCCGAGCATGAGTTACTTCTCGCGGAAGGTGATGAGTGAGGTATCCGTATCCCGGAGGCGTAGGAGTTCCTCGGCTCGATCGGCCTTGCCGCTTACGTGTACTCTCGTCGTTTTTAGGATCCCGCTATCGATACGGAAGTCGAAAGCACGAAGGTCGTTTTGGTAGAAAATTTTTTCCGAGGAAAATTTTGACGCAGAGGGGGTTCCCCCCTTCTAGCCCCCGAGGGAGGGTCGGGCTTTGCTGAGGCAAGGCCGACCCTTCCTTAACGGTTAGACTTTGAGTATGTAAAGAAAACGAGGTACATGAACGACTTAAAACATCTTAAGGGTAGAAGCGACATAGCTGTTGGATGTTCCAAGCGTTGCTGTAGACCTCGCCTTGGTCGTTGGCCAGCTTGTATGTTTCGGGCTTCAAAATCTTAGCGATGATGAAGGGCCCTTCCCAGGGAGGAGTGAGCTTGTGGCGCCCTCGGGCGTCCTGTCGTAGACGAAGCACCAAGTCTCCCACTTGGAAGCCTCGGGGTCGAACGCTTCGGGCGTGGTAGCGTCGCAGCGACTGCTGGTACCGTGCCGAATCTAGTAAGGCAACGTCTCGAGCCCCTTCGAGCTGGTCCAACGAGTCCTCTCGGCTGGTCTGGTTGCTTCGGTCGTCGTACGCCCTGGTCCTCGGGGAGCCGTATTCTAAGTCCGTGGGGAGGACGGCCTCGGCCCCATAGACTAGAAAAAACGGCGAGAAACCCGTGGCACGGCTCGGCGTCGTCCTCAGACTCCAGACCACCGAGGGTAGCTCTTTCATCCACCGCTTGCCAAACTTGTTGAGGTCGTTGTAGATCCTTGGTTTGAGTCCCTGCAAAATCATACCGTTGGCACGCTCCACCTGCCCATTCATCATGGGGTGAGCTACGGCGGCCCAGTCCACACGGATGTGGTGGTCGTCGCAGAAGTCCAGGAACTTTTTTCCGGTGAACTGCGTGCCATTGTCGGTGATGATGGAGTTTGGGACCCCGAATCGATGGATGATGTTGGTGAAGAACGCCACCGCGGTTGGCCAGTAGAAACCTTGTCGGAAGGCATTCCCCACGAGGGCTCGAGGTGCTGCATGGTGGCCGCAAGCCCCCGAGTGTATTTCTTGCAACAACTCTTGTCCTCGGGCGATGGATATGCATCTTCGGAGGATGCCCGAGGAGCTATGGTGATAGAGCTCCTTTTCATTGCCCAGGAAGACGAATGACTTGGCGCGCCGAGCTAGTCGCCGAGCTTTGGCCTTGTCGACGGGAAGCTCTCCTCGGAGGAGATATTCCAAGTACGGGGTCTGCTAGTTCGGATCTGGCGCGACCCCATTATGTTCGCCCTCGACGGGCAAGGCCTCCTCCTCGATGGCCGAGGGTACCTCAGGCTCGGCCGAGGCCTCCTCGGGCTCGGGCGAGGGTACCTCGGGCTGGGCCGAGGCTTCCTCGGGCTCGGGCATGTCGTCGATCTTGAGGGATGGTTGATGTAGGTCTCTAGAGAAGACGTCTTGGGGAACCGTTGTCCGCCCCAAGGCTATCTTCGCCAGCTCATCCGCAGTCTCGTTGTACCGTCGGGCGATGTGGTTGAGCTCCAGCCCGTAGAACTTGTCTTCTAGGCGCCAGACTTCATCGAAGTAGGCTTCCATCCTCCGGTCGTGACTGTGGGAGTTCTTCATGACTTGGTCGATGACAAGCTGCGAGTTGCCACGAGCGTCGAGGCGCCGAACCCCTAGCTCGACGGCGATGCGTAGCCCGTTAACCAAAGCCTCATACATGGCCACGTTGTTTGATGCTGGAAAATGGAGGCGTATGACGCAGCGAAGATGATTTCCGAGGGGTGAAACGAAGAGCAAGCCAGCGCCTGCTCCTATTTTCATGAGTGACCCATCGAAGTACATGGTCCAAAGCTCGGGTTGGATTGGAGTTGTTGGTAACTGGGTGTCAGTCCACTCAGCCAGGAAGTCTGCCAAGACCTGGGATTTTATGGCCTTCCGAGGGGCGAATGATAGCGTTTCGCCCATGAGCTCCACTGCCCACTTTGCTATCCTACCCAAGGCCTCACGGCACTAGATGATCTCCCCCAGGGGGAAGGATGACACCACAGTCACCGGATGAGACTCGAAGTAGTGTCGCAACTTTCGTCGTGTCAGAATCACTGCGTAGAGCAGCTTTTGGATCTGCGGGTAGTGGACTTTGGTCTCGAAAAGCACTTCGCTGATGAAGTAGACTGGCCTCTGGACGGGCAGTGCATGCCCTTCTTCCCGTCTTGACTACGATCGCGACGCTGACCACCTGAGTGGTTGCGGCTACGTAGATCAAGAGGGCTTCTCCTGCAGCGGGGGGCACCAGGATGGGCACGTTTGTAAGGAGCGCCTCAAGGTTTCCAAGGCTTCCTCGGCCTCGGGGGTCCAAGTGAAGCGCTCGGTCTTCCTTAAGAGGTGGTACAGAGGCAAGCCTTTCTCGCCAAGGCGTGATATGAAGCGGCTCAGAGCCGCAAGGCATCCCATGACCCTCTGTACTCCTTTCAAATCTTTGATCGGTCCCATGTTGGTGATGGCCGCAATTTTCTCCGGGTTGGCCTCGATGCCCCGCTTAGAGACGATGAATCCCAGGAGCATGCCTCGAGGGACTCTGAAGACACACTTCTCGGGGTTGAGTTTCACGCCTTTCACTCTCAGGCACTTGAATGTTGTTTCAAGGTTAGAGAGGAGGTCGGAGGCTTTCTTCGTCTTGACAACGATGTCATCGACGTAAACCTCGACCGTTCTGCCGATGTGTTCTCCGAACACATGGTTCATGCACCTCTGGTAGGTGGCGCCTGCATTCCTCAAACCAAATGGTATTGTGGTGTAACAGTACATGCCAAAAGGTGTGATAAAAGAAGTCGCGAGCTGGTCGGACTCTTTCATCTTGATTTGGTGATAGCCTGAGTAGGCATCAAGGAATGACAGGGTTTCACACCCAGCAGTGGAGTCCACAATTTGATCGATGCGAGGTAGAGGGTAGGGAACTTTCGAACATGCTTTGTTTAGACCAGTGTAGTCTACACACATCATCCATTTCCCATCCTTCTTCCTTACAAGAACAGGGTTAGCTAACCATTCGAGATGGAATACCTCTTTGATGAACCCTGCCGCGAGTAGCTTGTGGATCTCCTCGCCTATGGCCCTGCGCTTTTCTTCGTCAAAACAACGCAGGGTTTACTTCACGGGTCGGGCTCCAGCTCTGATGTCCAGTGAGTGCTTGGCGACATCCCTTGGTATGTCGGGCATGTCCGAGGGACTCCACGCAAAGACTTCGGGGTTTGCACGGAGAAAGTCGACGAGCACTGCTTCCCATTTGGGGTCGAGCTCGGAGCCGATCCGGACTTTCTTGCTAGTGTCATTGCTGGGGTCGAGAGAGACGGACATTACCGCCTCAACTGGTTCGAAGTTGCCGGCGTACCGCTTCGCGTCGGGCGCCTCCTTGGAGGGGCGTTCTAGGTCGGCGATGAGGGCCTCAGACTCAACGAGGGCCTCAGCGTACTCCACGCACTCCACGTCGCATTCGTACGCGTGGCGGTACATGGATCCGACGGTGATGATCCCGTTCGGGCCCGGCATCTTGAGCTTGAGGTAGGTGTAGTTGGGGACGACCATGAACTTGGCATAGCACGGCCTTCCCAACACCGCATGGTAGGTTCCTCAGAACCCGACGACCTCGAAGGTGAGAGCTTCCTTCCGGAAGTTGGAGGGAGTCCCGAAGCAGACGAGTAAGTCGATCCGCCCGAGGGGGAGGATATGCTTTCCAGGTGCGATCCCGTGGAAGGGTGCCGCATCGGCCCGGACCTCGGACCGATCAACCCCCAAGAGTTCTAGGGTCTCGGCGTAGATGATGTTAAGGCTGCTGCCTCCATCCATGAGGACTTTGGAGAGCATAACGTTGCCGATGATCGGATCGACGACGAGCGGGTACCTCCCTGGGCTTGGCACGAAGTCGGGGTGGTCGCCTCGGTCGAAGGTGATAGGCTTGTCGAACCAGTATGGGTAGACTGGCGCTGCCACCTTCTCCAAGCAGACCTCCCGGCGCTCCTGCTTGTGGTGCCGAGCCGAGGCGTTCGCCGCCTGCCCGCCGTAGATCATGAAGCAGTTGTGGACCTCCGAGAACTCCTCTTCCTTGTCGCCCTCCTTCTTGTTGTTGTCATGGCCTTTGCTATCTTCTGCCGAGGGCCCGGCCTTGTGGAAGTAGCACCGGAGCATGACACATTCTTCGAGGGTGTGCTTGACGGGACCCTGGTGATAGGGGCACGGCTCTTTGAGCATCTTGTCGAACGCGCCGGCCCCTCCAGGAAGTTTCCGAGGGTTCCTGTGCTCGGTCGCAGCGACGAGATTCGCATCGGAGGCGTCGCGCTTTGCTTGCGACTTGTTCTTGGCCTTCTTCTTCGTGCCCCGCTGGGCGGACGCCTCGGGGGTGTCTTTCTTCGGCTCTCCCTGAGGCTGCTTGTCTTTTCGGAAGATGGCTTCGACCGCCTCTTGACCCGAGGCGAACATGGTGGCGACGTCCATCAGTTCGCTCGCACGGGTGGGAGTCTTGCGCCCCAGTTTGCTCACCAAGTCTCGGCATGTGGTGCCGACAAGGAAAGCCCCGATGACATCCGAGTCGGTAACGTTGGGCAGCTCGGTGCGCTGCTTCGAAAACCGCCGGATGTACTCTCGGAGGGACTCCCCTGGCTGCTGGCGGCAGTTTCGGAGATCCTACGAGTTCCTAGGGCGCACGTACGTGCCTTGGAAGATCCCCGCGAAAGCCTTAACCGGATCGTCCTAGACAGAGATCTGCGCAGGAGGCAGATGCTCCAGCCAGGCTCGGGCGGCGTCAGAGAGGAAAAGGGGTAGATTACGGATGATGAGGTTGTCATCATCTGCCCCTCCCAACTGGCATGCTAATCGGTAGTCCGTGAGCCACAACTCCGGCCTTGTCTCCCCTGAGTACTTGGTGATGGTAGTCGGGGCTCAGAAACTGGCAGGGAACGGCGCTCGTCGTATGGCCCGGCTGAAGACTCGCGGACCGGGCAGTTCGGGCGAAGGACTCCGATCCTCCTTGCTGTCGCAGCGTCCCCCGCGCCTGGGATGATAGCCTCGGCGCACCTTCTCGTTGAGGCGGGCTCGACGGTCGAGATGGTGGTGCTCGTTGTCGAGGCGATCCCGGGCGGCAGGCGCCTCGTCCCGTGTGCGCTCGGGGCGGAGCGAGGCTTCCCACATGCGTCAGGAGGACACCGCGTGGCACTCCGAGGGGTCGGCTCGCCTCTAGGAGGCGGAGCTCTCGGCTCGTCGGACCGCAGCGCCTTCCAGGAGATCCTTGAGTTCGCCTTGGATACGCCGTCCCTCGGTGGTGGATGGCTCTAGCATGGCTCGAAGTAGCATCACCGCTGCAGCTAGGTCCTGGCTGGACCTGCTGACGGCCGGGGGCAGCGCTGCCCTGGCATTGTCGACGATGCGACGCTGGACGTCTTGGGCCCGATGACAGGCTCCTCCGGCGAGTGTCCGGCCTGCCCACTCCTGTTCGATGTTCTGTCGGAGCTGCACAAGCCGGCCTGCTTCCCCGTCGACTCGGGCCTGCATCTCACGGATTTGCTCGAGCTGTATGTCCTGACCCCCCGCAGGGACTGGGACCACAGCTAGCTCCCGCGGGATGTCAACGCGAGATGCGGGCCCAGGGGGATAGTCAACCTCCGGCATACCGAGGTAGTTGCCTTCGTTGTGATCTCCCTGATCGACGTGGAAACATTCACGACTTGGGCCGTAACCCTCGTTGTCAAGGTCATGGCCATCATCAGAACAACCGGAGAGGCAGTGGTCACATGCGGACACGAAGCCCCCATGGCACCGGGGTCACTGAGGCCGGAGAAATCCCAATCGGAGTCGGGGCCGTCCTCTTCCTCGGAACCCGCCGGTCCGAAGGTTGAGACGGCTGTCAGTCGGTCCCAGGTCGACCACATATGGTACCCCAGAAGGTTTGGATACGCCTTTATGAAGGCGCTCACCGTAGCAGGGTCACTAGGTGGATCAAAGCTGAATCGAAAGGGTATGGGATGGGAAACGGACGGTACCTCTTGGTCGATGGACAGTGGTGAAGTCGCATCGGGGGCGGAACACACCGTCATCTCAGGTACGAGGGTAACGTCCAGCAGATCCTTTGCGAGGGTGCTGGCATCATCAGTCCGCTTGGGGCTGACACGTTGTGGGGAAGTGACACCCGCCGTCGTCTCAGGTGCGAGGACATTGCCCGACATGTCCCTCGGGGGAGTGCCGGCGTCGTCGACTCGCTCTGGTGCAACAGCCGACAAGGTGCCGCCTCCTGCGTGGCCTTGGTTGCCCTGTCTCCGCCTCCTCCGGCGAGGAGGGTGGCGGGGACGACCGGAGTGCTCCTCTTCTGCCACGGGGAGATGCTGTCGCCGAGCTCGCCGCCGCCGGGCGAGTCGAAGACCGTCGTTGTCGTCACGCTGCGAGGGGAGGAGTACCATGTCGTAGCTGCCGTCGAGGGACATGAACTCGAGACTCCCGAAGCGGAGCACCGTCCGGGGCTGAAGAGGTTGCTGAAGACACCCCATCTAGAACTCAATGGGAAGGTGTTCATTAACACGCAGCAGGCCCCTACCTGGCGCGCCAACTATCGGCGTTTCGGACCCAGGGGGGTCCCTGGACCGACGAGTGAGATTGTCGCTGCGTGCCCCTGCCCAGATGGGTTGGCGCGGGATGGAACACAAGAGGTGGGACAAGCCTTGTATTATCCTGCACCAGGGGTGCCGCTCGTAGTAGGGGTTACAAGCACGTCGCGAGAGGGAGAGAGAGAGAGGGAGCCTATTCGTCCGCTCCTTCCCCCGTGCGAACCCCCCTCCAGGATGACCCTGGACCTCCCTTTTATAGACGCAAGGAGAGGATCTAGACGTACAATGGGGGGTGTAGCTATGCACTAACGTGTCCGGCAGAGAAATGTCTAAGCCCTGTGTACATGCCAACGTGGCTGTCGGGGGAGAGCCTGAGCCCTGTACACGTGATAGCGTGGCCGTTGGAGAAGCGCCTGAGCCCTGTAGGAGCACAGCTGGCAGTGCGGCAGGGATCCTGCTGACGTCTCCTTGCTGCCGTAAGGGGCTGAGAGCCACCGGTGTCATGGTTGCACGCGGGGCACCATCATTACCCGTCGCCGGGGTAAGCCAGATGGGACGCCGGTCTTGTTCCTTGTAGCCTGAGCTGGCTAGGGATAGGGTAATGATGTATCCCCTGTTGGCGCGGTCGGTCCGAGCCCAAGGTCGGGCGAGGCGGAGACTTCTCTTGAGGCCGAGGCTGGGTCGGGCGAGGACGCGATTCCTCCCGAGACCGAGGGTCGGGCGAGGCGGAGACCTCCTCCCGAGGCCGGAGCCTGAGGTCGGGCGAGGTGGAGCTTCCTATTGCACCCGAGACCGAACTCGGTGGTTGATTGTGACTTGTTGTCAGCTTCGCCTGGGTGGTTGGCACGGCTGTCGGAGCGAGGCGGGCGGCGCTGTTTTCCCATCATATCGGACAGTAAAAGAGAGGGGCGAAGTGACTGCGGTCACTTCGGCCTAGCCGACTGAGGCGCGTGTGTCAGGATATGGCGTCATGCGTCCCCTGCATTAAATGCGCCTGCGAAGCGGTCGGTTGGTGAGGCGGTCCGGCCAAGGTTGCTTCACAACGAAGCCTGCCCGAGCCGGGCTTCGGGAGAGCCGAGGAGGTGCCCGCTGCCTAAGGAGGCCCTCGGGCGGGGCGCGAACTCGTCTGGGGCTACTGCTCCAGCCCGAGGCTGGGCTCGGGCGAGGTCGCGTCCCTTGGGTAGACGAAGCCTTGACTTGAACCGCGCCCGTCAGTTGGTCTGAGGGTGTTTACCAGCCGTGATTAGGAGTGCTGGGGGTACCCCTAATTATGGTACCCGACAATTATATAATGAAAATATAAATTAGATTTAACATGATTATTCATATTCTTTTCCATGTTTCATATACTTATGATTTCATTGCTACATTAAGATGATGAAGGTATGTCCTTCATAACCTTCGTTCGAAGATCATTATATCCCAAGGGAGATAATGCTTCGAAGGACGAAGGTCTTTAATTATTAACATTTGTGTTGCCTTGTTCTTAATTCATAGCGTTTGAGAACAAGTGACCAACATTGGCGCCCACCTTCGGTGAACTCATTCGACCAACTTCGGCAAAGCTGTGACCTTTGTCATGCCGCCGAAGAAGTCTTCAAGGCTAGGGGCTGCACTGTAGCCACTGGACGTCAACCAAGAAACACTACGCGAGGCCAGAATCCAGAAAAGAAAGGCTACAAGTCCAACTCCTCAGGAGGAAGAGTTGGACCAAGAAATAAGGGACCTCGAAGCCATTCATCAACAGGTCCAGAGGAAGAAGGAGAAGATGCTTTGTCTCACCGAGCTACAGAAGAAGATCGATGAGGCTGCTGACGAAATGCGTCATCTCACCCAAGATGACTGGGACCAAAGACCTCAACGCAGAGAGCTTCGTCAGGATGATTCCTACAATGATGATGAATGGTATGATGATTTCCATCATGGAAATTTTGCTTTTGATGATGCTTCTCCTCTGTCAGCAGAACTACAGGCTACCCCATGGCCCCCATCATACAAACCACCCGGCTCCCCATGTACGATGGGCACTCAGACCCGAAGCAGTTTTTAATGAGCTACGAAGCAATCATATCTTCATATGGGGGCAACACTGCAGTCATGGCAAAATTCTTCGTCATGGCAGTCAAAAACGTTGCACAAACTTGGTACTCTTCCCTCTGGCCAAGAACAATCACATCATGGCAGAAGCTGAAAGGTATGCTGATCACTAGCTTTCAAGGGTTTTAGACAAAGCTAGTTACTACCCAAGCTCTGTTCCAGTGCACGCAAGACCATGAGGAATTCCTTTAGGCGTATGTCCGAAGGTTTTTGCGTCACAAAGCACAAGCACCCACAGTGCCCAATGAAATTGTCATTGAGGCCATGATCAAATGGCTTCGGCCAGGACCTACGACCTAGTACTTTGCCAGGAAACCCCCTCAGACCCTGGAGAAGCTTCTTCAGGAGATGTATGAGTACATCCGGGCTGATAATGATTTTCGCCAGAGAAGGGAAGAAGCTTATAGGTTTTCTGAGATGACTAGGGGCTTCAGAGGAAGAATCCACCCTAGGCATGTCAGATCAATTCACAACTCCAACCAGAGTGATGACAGAGGAAGCCAGCTTCAAAGGCCACAACATAGCTCACAATCCTCAGGGCAATAGCAAAGCTCCTTCAGGCCACCAGCTCTAAGGGGCAGAGGCGGCAGGGGCTTCAGAGGAAGGTATGGGGATCAGCCCAGAAAGCTCTATTGTTTATTTTGTGGTGAAGACAAGGGCCACACTACAAGAACGTGCCAGGTCACCATTCAAAAGCAGAAGGAAATTGCCGAAGCAGAGGCGCGACAGAATCAGCCAAAGCAGGTTTTACACACTGCTTCATGCTACTCTCCCTATATACCAGAAAACGTGGGTAATCAACCTGCAGCCTCTATAGCTTCGACAAGTCATTCACAAGCTTCCTGGCCTCAGCTCCCTTTACTGCCACCATTACCACCCACCCACAACCGAAACCAGCAGCCAGAAGGGCACCAACACGCTCAGCAGCAGCGTGACTTTCGGGAGGAGTCTGAAGCTCGTACAGTCAACAACACTATGCTAGAATCGAAGCGTATGTACTGAGGAATATTCTACTTTTGATGATGTATCTTTACCTTTTATGCAGTTTATTTTTTGTATGAAAAACAAGTAATGAACTTAATTTCGGTTGCTTGAAATAATTGTACCGACATAAATGAAAAAATATGCCTTCTTCATAGATCTTCGAAGCTCGAAAGATTGTTTGTAATAGTTCTACTAGCATAACGGAGAAAAATTGATGAAGCTACAAAAGTCGTTCCTAAGGGAATACAGAGTAAGTTTTCTGCTCAAAAGTCGTTCCTAAGGGAATGCAGAGCCAAAATTGACGAAGCTCCAAAAAATCGATCCTAAGGGAACGCAGAGTAAGTTTTCTGCTCAAAAGTCGTTCTAAAGGGAATGTAAAGCCAAATACCACCGAAATATAAGGCGAAGAAGTTCAAAAGTCGTTCCTAAGGGGATGCAGAACTTATACCACCGAAATAGAAGGTGAAGAAGCTCAAAAGTCATTCCTAAGAGGATGCAGAGCTTAAAGACTCAAAAATCGTTCCTAAGGGGATGTAGAGTCTTCAGTGTTCCAGTGTGGGTGTACGTGTGGGTGTTCAAACATCATC
Source organism: Zea luxurians (assembly GCA_029449295.1). Taxonomy (NCBI): domain Eukaryota; kingdom Viridiplantae; phylum Streptophyta; class Magnoliopsida; order Poales; family Poaceae; genus Zea; species Zea luxurians. The sequence continues at coordinate 29,625,323 of JAOPSE010000001.1, read as the reverse complement.
ATAACATTGCATTACATTATCGCATCATTTAGCATAGCATCACATCATACATCATATTGCATCAACAGAAAGATCGAATACGAAGCTAATCTTCGGCTTCGTTGAATGAAATTATGCTAAGGCATGAAGCGAACTTCGGGTGATAATTCTATTAGATCTGCCTTAGAAGGGGCTTCTTTCTTTATGAAGCATGAAAAGAAGGGAAGGTGTTTTTTCGCCGAAGGCTCAAAAAACGGCATGTACATCAATTTCATGCATCGCAAAGAAATATATTACAATAGTTTACATGTTCGATTCATTGTTCCACACATCAAATGATACATAGTTCTATTATAATGAAAACCTAATCTTCTTTGAGAACTTTATCAGTAGCTTCGTGTAGCAGTTTGTCGACAACTTCGTCAATAATGGAGTTGGCAACACTCATTATATCCAGTGCTTCCTTCATCTTCGGATCAGCCAGGGAATTGTACGGCTCCGGCAATGGTGATAGCTCAGCTGTAGTAGGTAAACTATTAAGTTTGAAGCCAAAAGTTAAAGTGCCGAAGCTAAAATTCAAAAACAATACCTATGCGTCTTTCGCGTTCAGTAGCTTCTTCAGCTCGCTTAGCTTCTTCTCGGGCTTCATGGGTTTCTTTTTCATTTTTCTTTATTATTTCATTGGCCAATTCTCGGCCACCGTTCACCTAGATATTAGAATAAAATTTTCCACCCAATGAAGTAGCTTCGGCTGAGGGGTCTGTTATATTGTCTGTGGAGAAGGCAGCTTCAGCTTCGGCAGTAGCTTTAACATGATTACAGCCGGCCTTCTTTAGGATAGCCACGATCCCTCGGGCGCCGGAGAAAGCACAAATGTCCCCGCGATCGCTCAGTATTTCCTCGAAAGCTTTGGCTTCCCCGCCTATCCACTCGATAATGCCTTCAGGGTCGCCTCGAATAAAATTTTCCTCTTAGGAATAAGCACCCACTTTGGTAAAGCTAGTTTTTAATTTCTTCACACAGTCCAAGGATTTTTCAAAACATCTTTCCTTGGACTCATGAAGCTCTTCAACGTTTTTATCTAGCTTATTTCTCCAATATTCACTAATCTCTTGGCTAGCCTATGCGAGCGCGCAGTTCTCATTGGCTTCGACAAGTTTTTTGTGAAGATCTTCGATCTCGGCTTTTTGAGTTTCGGTCTGAGCATGGTATTTAGCTTCATCTTCTTTCACTTTATTTACCAATGAAATTAAAATCTTGTCCTTTTCCAAAGCTTCATTTCTTAGCTCAATCACCTCTAAACGAAGGTTGCTGAGAGCTATTGTGCAGCTCTCGTCTTCGGCATTCTTTTGTGTCCTCAAGGCATTGCTAAGAATCAACCTTTGCAAGAAAAAAGAAAGAATTAAGCATGACAATGAAATATTTTATTTCCAACTTTAAAGTTAACAGCTTATGTACCTTTATACTGTTGTATGCAAGACTATCTGCAAGGTCATCCTTCGACATGGCGGCAAGGCCAGTCTCAAGCTTTGGGTATCCCATACTTTTGGCTATCTCCCGGCAAACAGATATTTCTTTGTTGTCTAGGAGACAGTATAGGAAATCATCTTCATCGGTGCCATTGAACACTAAGGCCCCCTTCGGATATTTCAGTTTCTGGGTGTAGTGTCTGGCCTCTAAGATTTCTTCTTTGGATAATTTTTTCCCCGAAACATATCGAATAATGTAATCAACAGCTTTAGCTTTAGCTTCAGGGGCAGGAGATTTTGCTTTTTCTATCATATCCGGCCCTATTGCCCTGCCCGTATCTAGGCTTTCTTGCTCAGCTTTATCCTTAGGCGCGGCAGGCTTCGTCTCAATAGGCACTGAAGGCCCAGCTTCGGCTTCGGCTTGGATTGTGACAGCTTTGGCAATCTTCTTAGTAGGAGCAGGGGTCAAGGCCTTTGTAGTCTCCATAACAGCGTCTAGTACGCTGGCCATCCTCCTCCTCTTGGGAGTTGTGGAAGGAGCCTTTGTCACCTTCGGTAATTCTGCCTCTGATGATGGACTCAGAATTTTTGAAATCATCACTGTTTTTTCCGATCCTGGCTCTCTGGCCGCATCATCTTTGACTTCGGCTGGCCCCAGTAAAGGCACCATAAGCATCATAGTCGGTCCTTCAGCGCTCTGGGTGGCGGCAGCAGCTCATTCTACTTCGGTAGTGGAGGAGGCCCCTTCACCAAATTCAGGCACTACAGTTGGTTCAATATATCGCGGCCGGTGGGTCAGAACCTTCATCTTCTTGCCCTTCGGCACAACAGTGGTGGACAAAGCGACCATTTTTCTCTTCTTTCCTTGCCTTCGTAATGGGTAGTGATAATCAGGGTATACGAACCTAATTGCATCAAACACCCAGTTCAATCTTTTCTTGCCCCGAACCCCGAAGGCTGCAGACAAGGCATCATCTTCGGCCTTCGAATATGTCCCAAGCAGCTCGTCGCTGGTAGCTTCAATGCATTTCAACCAATCATCATTTGGTTTGTCAAACTTCTCCCTGAATCTGAAGGTATATTTCAATCGAACTAAGCCACCTTCACTAGATTCAGCAGTAGTTTCCTTCGGTATTTCCCAGCTATTCACAAGTGGCCACACCCTATAGGCTATGTGCTCTTGGATTATATCTCTTGTGCCAATGAAGGCACAAACATTGCTAAAGGCCTTCTAGCATGCTTCGATGTCACCTTCAATAGCCACCTTCGGCCTTCGGAGGCCGAAGCGAGACCAGATGGGGCGCTGGATGATTTCCTTGATATCCTCCCTTTCAATCAGATCATTTTTAACATAGAACCACTCCTCCATCCAGGCCCAGGCCATCTTTTCTGGTATGTTGGCATCAGGTAGCTTGCATTAGAGCGAGCAATGAATCCGTAACAACCGAAGTTGTTGTGGTACTGTTCTTTGCCGGTAGCCTTCGTCTCGTATAATAGCTCGTGCATATTGCAAAAGCACTTCACGCTCGGCTCCAGCCCCTGGCTTCTTACAGCCCAGACAAACATCCCCATCCTAATTATAGCTTCGGGGGTAATCTGATGAAGAAAGATCTAGAATATCTTTAACACTTCAACCATAAATTTGCTGAATGGGAACCAAAGGCCCGCCTTCAAGAAGCTTCGGTAAATAACAACTTCATTCTCCTCGGGAGCAGGGGCAGTGTTGTCTCCTCCGACCCTCACAATAGACATATCGCGAAAATATCTCCCTCTCATGGCGTCAATATGACTTTGTTTAATGGTCGATTTACTGAAAATGGTATGGCTTGGCCGCCAGGGCCAGTCCTCAGAATCTTCATCTCCACTTTCCACATCATAACTATCACTGTCATCAGAATCTTCAGACAAACCCTCCATTGTCTCCTTAGTAATTTTTTCTGTATTCGTCTTCACCATAGACTCATAAAACCCAGCAATAAAAGGATCCACAACTTTCTTCTCTTCATACAGCTTCTCCTCAAATATCTTCTTCTCCTCAGTCATCTTCTTCTCCTCAGTTATCTTCTTCTCCTCAGTCATCTTCTCCTTAGATATGGAGCAAGCACGTCTTTAAACCGAAGCTCGAAAATCAAGCAAGAGCTTGTAAGCAAGAGTTAAAAATTTGAGAAAATAACACAAACAACAGAAATGGCGTATCAAATGCTGCGTTGTGGGTTCCAATTTATACGCCTAGTGCTTTGCAACTTGGCGGGCCCCATTTGTCATTGACTTTCGCTATTCTAGCGAAGGGAAGGTCTTTTTTCGGACCTTCGGCTTAAGGCCTTCGTTCACGTCACAGTTTGAATTCATTACAATTAATTAATACTGCGAGGGGCTACTGTTGGGGGCCTTCGGTCGTCCGATCAAAATTACACGACCCAGATTAGACTTTCAGGTTATTGAACCGGTATCCATTTGTGACCCTCCAATCCCAAATCCAATGCTATGGATTAATGGCACACAACTTCGTTCTCACCCATCCGATCCCGATCGGACGCGCCACAACCCCCACCAAATCGGTGTCCCCTCCATCCAATCCTGTGCATAGGGTACTAGATCAACAGTCGAGGGCAGCCGACACCATCCGGCCAGACATGGGCGACGGAGCAGCGAGCCCGCGGTGGTGGACATCGCTAGCGACGACCGCCCTGACCAGCCGGTGTACCAAAATCCAATTAAAACGTCCCACGCCAAGCCCGCAACACGGTGAATTGATCTAGTGAATCAATTCTTGTGTAAGATCAGTGAAAACTACTTTCCACAGAGGAGGGCGGACCATGGTGGTTCTAATGGCGCCGATGAGCAATAAACGCACCCCAACGTGATAGGAAATCGAATCACTTGGTCCTACATGCGATGGGGGTAATGAGGAGATTTGGGGAAGTCTTACTTAGGTCCGGTGATGCGGGGAACTCGATACTTGCAGAGAGATGGCTTGGCGGCGGCGGCGGGCTCCGGTGAGCAATTTCTGGGGATCCAGAGGCACGCATGCCATGATTCACACTCAAGCGCTTCACTGAGGTGTGCGAGAGGTCCCGAACCCTGCCAGAGTGCGAGCAACGGGGTGGACGAATGGCGCCGACGGTGACTCCCACACACGCCCGCGGCACATTCACTCTACCTCGCTACACACGATGACAATGGTTTGGAACTGTGGCGGAGGGGGCAAAGGAGTCAGGGTACTCGGGTCTTATGGCCAGGTCACGATCGTGGGGTTTGTGGCCAGTGATTTCCCAGGGAGATCCGCCGCGCGATCCGCGTGGTTTGTTGACGCGCAGACGGGATGACATGTGGGCCTAGCCTGTCACAGAGAAGCACCGCAGACACGAAGGCGCCACACATTGAGGAGCACGCTGGCGAGCGGGCCCCGGCCGGCAGTGGCGCCAACGCGTGCAGATGCGAATACAGGGCTGACGCGGTGAGGTGGGCCGAACACGGGGAGTTTGCCCAATTGAGCATTTTTCTCTTCTTTTTTTCTTTTCCTATTTTCTTTTCCCTTTTTGTTTTTAGAGTTCAAATTTAAATTCGAACTATGAACTTGTACTCATTTTTAAATATATAAATTGAGCACACCAATGTGGAGGATTTTATTTATTTATACATTTATTTCTCTATTTTATATAGTAGTTTCCTTTTCTTACTCCAATTCTAATATTCAATTTAGGTCTTAAATTCAAATTTGGACACTCGTGTATTTATGTTAATATGATTTTTATTGTTATTAAATGCACACACAAATAAACTCCAACATGATGCATAAGTTATTTAAGTGTCATTGGCTAATTACTCATTTTAGATGTGGGTGTTCACATGTGCTAATGAATAGAGCCAAAACATCTAAAGGAAAATCATCTCCCTTCTTATACTTCTACAAATTGGGTATTACTTTGTGGCCTCCTCAACGTGGAGTAGGCTCTTTGGAACCGAACCTCGAGAAACAAATCGCCGTGTCCATTTGTGTTGATCTTCACTATTTGATTTGTTTCATCCCTCTCACTAGAAGTTCTCTTGCTCACATTGGTTTGAGTTAGCTCCCAAAGTCATCCACAATAATTGAGCAACTCATAGCAAGAGGAACTATCTTCCGCACTCTGAATTCTCTAATATTTATTTCTAACCCTAACCCTTGGAGAACTGCGTGTTTAAAGTTTATAATTTTCAGGTTTGGCCTATTCACCACCTCTAGGCGACTTTCAATTGGTATCAAAGCCCGATGCTTCATTAGAGTTTAACAACTCGAAGTGATGTCGAGAGAACATGCCAAAAGGGAGACGGTGACCGGAGAAAAGCCCGGATCTTCGAGAAAGAAGAACGAAGAAAGGACTCCACCGAAGGAGGCCGACGACAAGCAAGAGGAGCATGAGGAGGAATCCACCGGCTCCATCAAGTCACATAGGAAGGGTGACAAAAAGAAAAAGAAGATGAAGAAAGTGGTCTACTATGAGACCGATTCTTCCTCACCCTCCACCTCCGGCATCGAGTCTACATCTTCAAAGCACCAAGGGCGTAAGAAGTATAGTAAGATGCCTCTTCACTATCCTCGTATTCCTAAATGCGCTCCTTTACTTTCCATACCCCTAGGCAAACCACCATATTTTGATGGTGAAGATTATTGTATGTGGAGTGATAAAATGAGGCATCATCTAACCTCACTCCATGAAAGTATATGGGATATTGTTAAGTTTGGAGCGCAGGCACCACAGGTGGGCGATGAGGATTATGAATCCAATGAGGCCGCGCAAATAAGGCATTTCAATTCCTAAGCCACCTCAACACTTCTCGCTTCCTTGTGTCGAGAGGAGTACAACAAGGTGCAAGGGTTGAAAAGTGCCAAATAAATTTGGGGCGTCCTCAAGACGGCGCATGAAGGGGACGAGGTGACCGAAATCACCAAGTGTGAAACGTTCGAGAGAGAACTCGGTCAATTCATCCTCAACAAAGGAGAAGAGCCACAAGCAATGTACAACCGTCTCAAGACGATGGTCAACCAAGTCCGCAACCTCGGGAGCACCAAGTGGGATGACCATGAAATGGTCAAGGTTATTCTTAGATCTCTGGTCTTTCGTAATCCCACTTAAGTTCAATTAATTCGTGGAGATCCTAGATAAAAACAGATGTCTCCCAAGGAGGTCATTGGCAAGTTTGTGAGCTTTGAACTTATGATCAAAGACTCCAAACATATTGTCAACTTGGAGCAAGGCGCCACCTCCACACCCGAGGTGCAACCCGTTGCATTCAAAGCAACACAAGAAAAGAAGGAAGAGTCTACACCAATAAGTAGACTCCCAATTGACGCCTCCAAGCTTGACAATGAGGAGATGGCTCTTATCATCAAGAGCTTTCGGCAAATCCTCAAACAAAGGAAGGGGAAGGATTACAAACCCCACTCCAAGAGGGTTTGCTACAGGTGTGGTAAGTCTAGCCACTTTATAGCTAAATGTCTATATACAAGTGACAGTGACAGAGACGATGACAAGAAAGGGAAGAAGAAGATGGAGAAGAAAATATATTATAACAAGAAGAAGGGTGGCGTGGCGCACATGGGGCGGGAATGGGACTCCGACGAGAGCTCCACCGACTCCTCCTCCGATAAGGACACCGCCAACATCGCTGTCAACAAAGGCCTTCTCTTCCCTAAAGTCGACCACAAATGCATCATGGTTAAGGATAGCAAAAAGAAGAAGGTACATTCTAGAGATACCCCAAATACACTACTTCTGATGATGAGGGTAGCTCTAGTGATGATGATGATGATTTAATTTCTCTTTTTGCAAACCTTACAAAAGAGCAAAAGAAGAAAATTAATGAACTGATAGAAACCATTAACGAGAAGGATGATATCTTGGAATGCCAAGAGACTTGCTCGTTAAGGAAAACAAAAAGTTTGTTAAGCTAAAAGATGTTTATGCTCTTGAAGTAGAAAAATGTGAAAACTTGTCTAAAGAGCTAGATATTTGCAATGATTCAATTTCTTGTCTTAGAACTGAAAATGCTAGTTTAATTGCTAAGATTGAAGAATTGAATGCTTGCAATGTTTCTACATCTACTGTTGAGCATGTCACTATTTGCACTAGATGTAGAGATGTTAATATTGATGCTATGAATGCTGACATTGCTATGATTAAAGAACAAAATGATCACATAGCTAATTTAAATGCTAAAATTGCCAAGCATGAGTTAGGAAATGAAAATTTTAAATTTGCTCATAGCATGCTTTATAATGGGAGACGCCCTGGCATTAAGGATGGCATTGGCTTCCAACAAGGGAGCCAAAGCAACATCAAGCTTAATGACCCTAAAAACAAGCTTTCTAATTTTGTAAAGGGTAAGGCTCCCATGGTTCAGGATAGGGAAGGTTACATTTTATATCCTGAGAACTATTTTGAGCACAAAATTAGAAGAATTCATGCTAGAAAATCTCATTCTGTTTCTCGTCATGCTTATATGTATAGTAATGAGGCTTCTAGTTCTAGGCATACAACTCATATCAAAATGCCTAGGAAAAAGATTGTTAATGCATCAAATGAACATAGCATTTCATTCAAGACTTTTTGATGCATCATTTGTGCTGACTAACAAATCAGGCAAGGTAGTTGACAAATATGTTGGGGGCAAACACAAGAGCCCAAAGACTTGTGTTTGGGTACCCAAGGTGCTTGTTTCTAATGTGAAAGGACCCAAGACCATTTGGGTACCTAAGAATAAGACCTAAATTTGTTTTGTAGGTTTATGCATCCAATGGGACAAGTTGTATAATTGATAACCGGTGCACAAACCATATGACAAGGGAGAAAAGGATGTTGTCCTCATATGAGAAAAATGATGATCCCCAAAGAGCAATCATATTCGGGGATGGAAATTAAGGTTTGGTCAAAGGTTTGGATAAAATTGCTATATCTCCTGACCATTCCATTTCTAATGTTTTTCTTGTTGATTCTTTAGATTACAACTTACTTTCTGTTTCCAAATTATATAAAATGGGCTACAACTGTTTATTTACTGATGTTGGTGTTACCGTCTTTAGAAGAAGTGATGATTCAATAGCTTTTGAGGGAGTGTTACATGCTTCACTTGGGTGTTCTTTTGCAAGAAAAATCTCAAACCCAAGAGACCTTAAAAAGATTCTTGAGACAGGTTCAAAATAAGTTCGGATTGAGAATCAAGAAGATTAGAAGCGATAATGGAATGAAGTTCAAGAACTCTAAAATTGAAGGATTTCTTGAGGAAGAGGGGATCAAGCATGAGTTCTCTTCTCCCTACAAACCTCAACAAAACAGTGTAGTGGAGAGAAAGAATAGAACTCTATTGTTCATGGCAAGGACCATGCTTGATGAGTACAAGACACCAGATCGGTTTTGGGCGGAGGCAATTAACACCGCCTGCTACTCCATCAACCGTCTCTACCTTCACCGAATCCTCAAGAAAACATCATATGAACTCCTTACTGGTAAAAAGACCAATGTTTCTTATTTTAGAGTTTTTGGGAGCAAATGCTTTATTCTTATCAAAAGAGGTAGAAATTCTAAATTTTCTCCTAAAGCAGTAGAAGGCTCTTTACTTGGTTATGACTAAACACAAGGGCATATAGAGTCTTCAACAAGTCCACTGGACTAGTTGAAGTTTCTTGTGACATTGTGTTTGATGAGACTATGGCTCTCAAGTAGAGCAAGTTGATCTTGATGAATTAGATGATGAAGAGGCTCCATGCGTCGCACTAAGGAACATGTCCATTGGTGACGTGTGCCTAAAAGAATCCGAAGAGCCTTCACAAACATAAGATCAACCATCATCTTCCATACAAGCATCTCCACCAACTCAAGATGAGGAAATGGTTCAAGAAGAAGAGGATGAAGATCAAGACGATTAGCCACCTCAAGAGGAGGATATGGATCAAGGGGGGAGATGAAGATAATTAAGAAAATGAAGATAATCAAGAGATTCAAGATCAAAGACCACCGGACGCAAGAGTCCACCAAGCAATTCAAAGAGATCACCCCGACAACTCCATACTTGGTGACATCCACAAGGGGGTAACCACTCGATCTCGAGTTGCTCATTTCTGTGAACATTACTCTTTTGTGTCTTCTATTGAGCCATACAGGATAGAGGATGCACTTAGAGATCCGGACTGGGTGGTGGCAATGCAATAGGAGCTCAACATCTTCACAAGGAATGAGGTATGACATTTAGTTCCATGTCCTAACCAAAATATTGTAGGTACCAAGTGGGTATTCCGCAACAAACAAGATGAGCATGGTGTGGTGACTAGTAACAAAGCCCGACTTATTGCCAAAGGATATTCACAAGTCGAAGGTTTGGATTTTGATGAAACCTATGCACCCATAGCTAGGCTTGAGTCAATTCGTATATTACTTGCCAATGCTACTTACCATGGCTTTAAGTTATATCAAATGGACGTGAAAAGTGCCTTCCTCAATGGCCCTATCAAGGAAGAGGTGTATGTTGAGCAACCTCCCAGCTTCGAAGATAGTGAGTATCCTTCACATGTGTATAAGCTCTCAAAGGCACTTTATGGGTTCAAACAAGCCCCAAGAGCATGGTATGAATGCCTAAGAGACTTTCTTCTCACTAATGGCTTTAAAGTCGGAAAAGTTGACCCTACTCTCTTCACTAAAACAATTGACAATGACTTGTTTATATGCCAAATCTATGTTAATGATATTATTTTTGGATCTACTAACAAGTCATCTTATGAAGAGTTTAATAGGATTATGATACAGAAATTTAAGATGTCCATGATGGGGGAGTTGAAGTATTTCGTTGGATTCCAAATCAAGCAACTCCAAGAAGGCACCTTCATCTGCCAAACCAAGTATATTCAAGATATTCTCAAGAAGTTTGGAATGAAGAATGCTAAACCCATCAAGACACCCATGAGAACAAATGAGCATCTCAACATCGACACAAGAGGTAAATCTATAGATCGAAAGGTATACCGGTCGATGATAGGTTCTTTTACTCTATTTATGTGCTTCATGACCAGATATTATGCTTTTAGTATGCATGTGTGCAAGGTTCCAGGATAATCCTAAGGAAGTTCACCTTAGGGCCATGAAAAGAATCATGAGATATTTAGTTTACACTCCTAAGTTTGGGCTATAGTACCCCAAGGGATCTACCTTTGATCTAATTTGGTATTCCGATGCCGATTATACCGGATGTAAAATTAATAGGAAGAGCACATCAGTGACTTATCAGTTTCTTGGAAGATCTCTGGTGCCTTGGGCTTCAAAGAAACAAAACTCAGTAGCTCTATCCACCGCCGAAGCCGAGTATATTGCTGCAGGACATTGTTGTGCACAATTACTCTGGATGAGGCAAACCCTTAGGGACTATGGCTACAAGTTGAGCAAAGTCCCTCTCCTATGTGATAATGAGAGTGCAATCCGCATGGCAGATAATCCCGTTGAACACAGCCGCACTAAGCACATAGATATCCGGTATCACTTTTTGAGAGATCACCAACAAAAGGGGATATCAAAATTGCTTATGTTAGCACCCACAACCAATTAGCCTATATCTTTGCCAAGCCCCTGGAGGAAAAGACTTGTAGCAAGCTTAGAAATGAACTTAATATTCTAGATTCTCGGAACTTTGATTAAAATCTTGCACACATTGCACATTTATATACCTTTGATCATATCTCTTTCATTTAGTACAAATGCATGTTTCTTACTCTTCTTGTGCCAAAGCTAAGACTAATGTGTTTCCAAGAGTATTTCCATGATTAGTCTTAGATTGAAAGGGAAATGAAGAAATCGACAAAGGCAAGGCTTCCACTAAGACTCTGTCGGTATCATTTATCCTTTGTCCCACTCATGAATTTTCATGCATATCCTTTTTCCAAAGGGGGAGAAATTCGAAGGCCTCAAGTTCTCTTCGTTTTTGGCGCTTAATGCCAAAGGGGAGAGAGTAATAGGCCCAAAGCAAAAGGACCACACCACCACCCTGTTTTCTAAAAAACTATTTCAAAAAGGGGGGAGAAATCATTCATAAAGGGGGAGAAATTAATAGGCATTTGCAAAAACCTTCTTGACAGCTTAGGGGTGAACTTCTTTAGGGGGAGCTTTTATTTAGCCAAAAGAAAAGCATTTGAAATAGGGGGAGAATTTTCAAAAACTTGAAAATGCTTTTAGAAATCATATTCTTGTACCATTGGCTAATTGCAAAAGAATTTAAAAATACATTTCAAAAATTTGCAAAACAAGCTAAAAGTCGCCTAGAGGGGGGGTGAATAGGCAAAACCTGAAATTTATAAACTTAAACACACACTAGAGTCAGGGGTTAGCATTAGAATTAAATTCAAGTCCAAAAGATTGTTTCTCTTGCTAGGAGTTGCTCAAAGAGTGTGGATGATGTATGGGAGCCATCTCAAATCAATACTAGCAAGGAAACGTTAGAGAAGGAAAACAAATCAAACGAGAATCAAAGCGAGTAGACACGATGATTTATTTTACCGAGGTTCGATTCCAAAGAACCTAGTCCCCGTTGAGGAGGTCATAAAGACCGGGTCTATTTCAACCCTTTTCCTCTCTCAAAAGGTCAATTAGACCTAGTAAGCCTTTTTCTTAATCTCACGGGTCACTTAGACCCCGCAAGGACCACCACACACTTAGGTGTCTCTTGCTTCGATTACAAGTCTCTTGAGAATAAGATGGGAAAAAGAAAAGACCAATCCAAGCGACAAGAGCAACAAAAGAACACAAGTGATCCTCTCACAAGCCCTAATGCACTAGAGTTGATTTTGTGGCTTTGAGTGGAATGATTGCTTTGATTGTGTCTTGGAGTGTTAGACTTTTAGTCTTGCAATGAATGAAGATTTCAGAAGGCTTGGATGGGAGTGAATGAGGTGGTTGGGGGGTATTTATAGCCTCTCAACCACTTCTAGCCATTGGCTGATTTCTGCTGGCGATGGGCGCACCGGATAGTCCGGTACGCCAGCGGACAATTACTATGCACTGTTCGGTGCACGCCACATCAGCGCAACTGTTAGGGTTCGGAGCTGGTCGACCGTTGGAGCCTTTGTCGTCTCTGTTCATCACTGTTCCTTTTGACAAAACGACCGTTGGCGCGCAGGGAGCCGTTGCTCCGCTGGCTCACCGGACAGTCCGGTGAATTATAGCGGAGCGCGTCTTCAAATTCCCGAGAGTAGCTGGTTTGAGTCTGTACGGCCCTGGTGCACTGGACACTGTCCGGTGTGCCAAAAATCATCACACTTAAGTCTTTTGCTCCATTTTTGATTGTGTCCCTAACCAGATTTCTTTCTTGGTTTTTGTTGAACCTTATGCACCTGAGATAAATAATATCTAGACAAACTAGTTAGTCCATGTATTTGTGTTGATCATCAACCACCAAAATTAATTATAGGAAATGGTTAACCCAATTTCCCTTTCACAAGCTAAGTGGTGCAAATTGGTCCAAAATGATAAAAATATCAAAACAACCATATCTGCTTACAAGCACTTTCATTTCAAAGTAACTTATGCACATATATCAAAATGCAAACTAGTTACATTTTTACACTTTGTATTTGCTTTGGTTTGTGTTGACATCAATCACCAAAAAGGGGAAGATTGAAAGGGAAATGGACCCAACATTTCCTATAATCGTTTTTGGTGTTTGACGTCCATCACAAACCATTTAGACTAACTAGTTTACCTAGTGAATATTTTTCTCAGGTGCAAAAAGTTCACATAACCATACAAAGAAAATGACCTTGGGAGAATTCTACACGGTTGGAGCAAAACAGAATTGGTGCAGCCTGTGGCGCACCGGACACTGTTCGGTGCCCAGGCTGGAGCCCTCCGCAAACTAGCCGCTCTCGGGGTTTTTCAGCGCTCGTCCACTAAAATTCATTGGACTAAGACAACAGAGGAATGGTCAACTTCGCCCAACGGTTAACTGCGCTGACTGTGGCGCAGTCTACAGCACAGAAGTCAGAAGTCAGTCTGCAACGTCAGGATACACCGGACTATCCGATGTGCCATCAGACTGTCCGGTGCAACAAGAGGACAAACGACTTCAATGGTCAACCGCTCCAAATCCCAACGGTCGGCTGATGTGGCACTCACCAAACAGTGAATAGTGGAGTGTCCGGTGCACCACCGGACTGTCTGGTGTGCCCATCGATAACAACAACTGGAATAGTGGTTGGGGCTATGAAAACCCCCAACCACCACCATTCAAGTCATCCAAGCATTCCAACTTCCTCATTCAATACTAGAGCAAAATAATAGACTCCAAAGACACAATCAAAGCATCGAATCCTCTCCAAGCTCCAAAATCAAGTCAAGTGATCAAAAGTGCTTACTGACTTGAGAGAGGGTGATTTGTGTTTCTTTTGTTACTTGATTGATTTCTTCTTTTCACTCTAATCTCTCCAAGTGTTTTGTAAAGCTAAGCAAGAGACACCTAATTGTGTGGTGATCCTTGCAAGGTCTTAGTGACCCGTGTGATTAAGAAGAAGCACTCGACCGATCTAAGTGACCGATTGAGAGAGGGAAATGGTTGAAATAGACCTGGCCTTTATGGCCTCCTCAACGGAGAGTAGGCTCTTTGGAACCGAACCTCAGGAAACAAATTGTCGTGTCCATTTGTGTTGATCTTTACTATTTTATTTGTTTCATCCCTCTCACTAGAAGTTCTCTTGCTCACATTGGTTTGAGTTAGCTTCCAAAGTCATCCGCATTAATTTCTAACCCTAACCCAGGAGAAGAACGTGTTCAAAGTTTATAATTTTCAGGTTTCGCCTATTCACCCCCCTCTTGGCGACTTTCAATAACCAATGGGGGCAGGCTAGGTAGCGATCACACGGTTAATAAATTTGCCAGCTGACATATCAGGAGTGGCCTCACCAGTAGATAGAAAGGATATGAGGCGTGGGTGGCCGCCATAACCATGAATACCTACACACGCCGTGGGGGTGAGTTAGGAGGCGACGCGTGCCAGCCGTCGAGGAGACAGGGCCACGACACGACCTCTCCTTGGGCTCAATCTGGAGCGGAGAAACTCCACCGCCTAATTCCAAAATACGTGATCCCTCTACGGGACCTTCTCAAATTACGTCGCTGGGACGGTTCGGATGACATCAGGCCAGCCTAGATGCGGCCAGACAATCAAAATCTCCCTTACCAGTTCGGATCCGGCAATCTGCCTGTCATGGCGGCGGGAAGAGAGAGACAGAGGCAACGCGTCGGCCGTGGGGCGACAGCGGGGGAGGGGCAGGAGAGAGGGGCGGTGCATAGGTAGGGGAAGGATATTGAAGCCATAGATAGTAGTGAGAGAAAGAGAGTGTGTTCTATGGGCTATCTATCCGTTTATTCCTTCGGGTGAGGCAGAGAGGTTCTTTATAAAAGAGGTTGATTTCAAACAAATAAAAGAGGTTCTTTATAAAAGAATGACGCGGGACGACCGTGAAACTGGTTTTTTAATGTAGTAAAGAATATATATATAGGGGTATTTTATTCTTTAAATAATATGGTATTATTCTTTTCGTATTTAATTTGGAAACGAAGATAGATAGATTGATATAGATCAGATAGATGGAGAGCTATGGATACAGATAGACCAATCGTGAGGTATACATATTTTCACACGGTTAATACAGCTAGCGAAAGGCGGCATATTACCCAAAACATAAATGTAGACATATCGAAAGCACACAATTTTGCTCTGTTGTGAGTTACAACAAGAGGCGGCAGATTGCACAGAAGATAAATGAATCTTACTCCTAATAATCAGTAATCAATCACAAAAAAAGGATGAACTATAATCTTTAGCGATCATTTACAGACACATAAAATCATGCATGCTAGATATAGAAAACTAATCTGCTAGCTGTAATCAATTCATACCTCCGCCTTAATCCATCGAGAAGAAGGCATGTCTTCTCTTCTCCTTGTTTCTGCGAGAGAGGACCAAGATCTGGGCCTGGGAGGCAGTGGACGCTAGCTACATGCCAACAGCGTGGGGGTGAAAAAACGTCTGGTCTTCACAGGAAACCAGAGCCAGGAATAGAGCTACTACCATTGCATTGCCTGCGTCATCAGCATCAGCAGTTTCCGCAGGTCCCCGCGCCTTGACCTTAGCCTCACACTGCAGTACAAATGGCAAACACGAGAAAGAATCAAACTCTCAAAGCACCTGGCCGTGCATGCCATGAATAACTATAGCTCTTTCAACAGATCATTCTTAAGATTTTTCTAATTAATAAAGACTTCTACTATGCCTAGGAGTATATCTTTCTAATTAAGATTCTTTGTAGCCTGGATTTTTTTTATTTCCTACATCTCTCTCATACGAAAATGAACTGATTCCTACTCTAGAATTCCTGCATTCCAAAACGACCCTTGTTAGCTAGTGGAAAGCGCCGGGTTTTTTTTCGTTCATCAAAGTTAACACTCCGCAACAAATCAAATATACTTCTACTATCAATTTCTCTTATAATACATTACCAATTTCCACAAAAACAAATAGTGGAAATTGGTCTCTCTAACGATTTTTTAGGATAGATGGTGTTGGAAGGCAGATGTGATTAACGATTTGGTCTCTCTAACGAATCCACTCTTTTCTATGCACATGTTATGTATTAGTAATATATAATGATAGAGAGCCGACAGTCTGCCTTTTCTAGACACTAGATTTTAGAGTTTTCCTGTGAGGCTGTGAAAAAGCTCTTTATGTGAGGAAAAAATATTTCATGAGTAAGCATGTCATTTCAGCTAGATCGAGTGGATATTTTGAATAGTGAACTTTGAGTCTGTGAACTTGTGATCTTTATAAACTTGTTATATTGTGAACTTGTGATTTTTGCGAACTTTTTATACTATAAATTTGTGATCCTTGTGAACTTATTATATTATGAACTTGTTATATCATGAATTGTGAACTTGTGGTCTCTGTGATCTTTTGTCAACTTTGTTGTATTGTGAAGTTTGATATGTTTACCGATCGTATTTTAGATTTCGACTGTTACCGGTGTATTTTCCGCATCAAACTTTTGTTTCCGATGTTTCCGAAATACCGATATCGTTTCCGTTTCCGTAGTTACCGTTTTCAATTTTGTTTCCTATAAAAAAAATATGAAAACGGTAATAGTTTTAGTCTACGGACCGTTTTCTTCCTTAGATACTTGTACATATGTACTCAGATTTTTTTACTTAAAATGTTTCGAATCCATCTACAGAAAACAAATTAAAAATGCATTTAGTTCTTCATTATATGAGCTAGCTCAAATCGATTACTACTAAAATCTTATTTGTACCCTCCAAATCCTTTCCTGCAGAACCAGTCCTGCTGATCACATTTCCTTCTTCCGGGAGGAACAATAAAGTTTACCAACTTTGTCATTTTGTGAGCATTTTGCCACAGAGAAAAAAAAAATCCATGCGTTCTTTTGAAGTTCCAACTTATCAAAGGGTGGTGGATGCAAAATTTTCATCAGTTATTTTGGCAGGTGTGTGCTCAAAATGTGACTACTCTTTAATGAGTACAGCTTTTGCTTCGTATGCTTGTTTTGTCGACCTCTCCTGCCTATCCCTCCAGTCATGCATTGTGGGCCATGTCTAGCCAATGCAGGCAAGGGAGATTGGAAGCAAACAAAATGTGAAGATTTATGCACATATACTTAACTGGTAATAAGCCACCATCTTCTCCTCCCTCCGTCTGAAAGCTCGAAATTCCTCTTCTTCTTTTTTTTTTCTCTCTCACTGGCTTTCTTTCATGGCTTCCAAGAAGGCGTCCGATCTACTACTACTACTCAATGCTGCCACCAATGGTTCTATCCGTACGGTCGTGCGCCAGCTGTTCTCCCGGCTGGTCTTTTCGCTGCAGATGGAGTGCTCCCTGTCCATGGAGATAGTTTCCTTCTGGCTGTGGCTGGAAGGCAATGGCCACCCCGATTTCCTCGCGAGCGTAGAGTCGCTTGACAACCACCGTCTCCGGGGGATCGCCTTCGCCGGGAAGATGTTCATCGAAGGTCTGCGCCGTAGGTCCAGCGGCGGCCACTTGAACAGCCGCGGATCTGTGGAGGAGGAGGAAGAAGAAGAAGGCTATTTCCAGGAAGAAGCCATGGAAGGTATCGTCTTCTACCTCAACAACTTCTGCTACGAGGCTCTGGAAGACATTCTAGAGATAGCGGAGGCCAAGGAACGTGTCGTCTACCACCGTGCCCGTGGCAACCAAGTTCAGCAGCAGCAGCAGCAGCAGAGCAGCAAGGGTAAAGCTCCCATGATGATGAGCACGGTAAGAGCAGCGTACGTGTGTGTGTAACTCGGTCAGAGCTGAGACACCACGACGACGACGACGACTGAGAGATGTTGGAAGATGTCTTTTCTTTTTGTTTATTGTTTAATCTTCCTTTTTTTTTTGCTAAACATCATTCCTGCAGAAGGATCTCTTGTCTAAGATCAAGGCCTCCTTTACTACTGCTGCTCGGAGCAGCCATGAAGAAGGCTCGACGAGTTCTAGAAGCATGCCATCGCCCAAGAAACAGATCCTCAGAGACATAGAGAACCCAATCGACCAGTGCCTGTCAACGACGACGTACCCTTTGGCGACCCTTTTCGATTCCCTGAAGCTGAGGGACGATGATCCAGAAGCCGATCCAGCTGTAAGAGTTCTCTGCTGAGTTTCACTGTCCTGCTGGTGCCCTGCTAATCGATTATTAACTACAAGACCTAGCTAACACCTCGCTTTCGTTCACGTATTTTGCTGCTAATACTACAGATCATCAAGGTGCAGCGACGACGACAGCCCAGTATTGTACCACGTGACGAGAGAACTCTCTTCGTGACTTTCTCCAACGGATACCCCTTCACCGCGGATGAACTGTACGAATTCTTTATGGGGTAAAGTCTATTCTTGTCATGCTATTGAAATTACTTAATTGCAGATATGTAAACAATGGTGGGTCTTATGTATGCTGTTGCTGTTGATAAACGAAATGTTTGCTGGGACGTCGTTGGATTGGTTAATAATATTTGGATTTTACAACTGATTCATTAGGTGTCGTAAACATCGTTACATGCATAATGCGTAGGTAAAGCCGCTGACGCTAATGCATATTGTTGTTGTTGTTGTTGTTGTTGTTGTTATTGTTGTTGTTGTTGTTGTTGTTGTTGTTGTTGTTGTTGTTGTTGTTGTTGGTACAACATGGGCCGGCCCCCTTCTTTCAAAAAATGTAATTAACCAACTTGTTAGGTAGGTATACAAAAATGCATAGATCGACTACATAGGTATTTATGCTGTAGATCGAATGTTATAAGGCGAGTGAACCGCATATCCATCAATTACATCTCAAGTTATGTACTAACTCTCGTTCTCGAATATTTATCGTCGACTAGTTCATTTTTTGAAATAAAATATGACAAATAAAAAAGAACGGAGAGAGTAGTTCACTTAGGATTGATTGGCGGATCACTGAGTAGAATGACCATATTCCTCATATTAGTGCTAACTAACTATGAGAAATGAGGTGGTGATGGATCAACATATTTCATTCCACAAACCAAACAAAAAAAGTGAAGAGTGAGACGATGATGGACTAGTTTATTCATCAAACCAAACATTTCATAGCCTTATCTTTATCTAACCTACCAGAGGGGCGTGCTATAGAACCAACGTCACTGTACCGTGCCCTTTTGGGCCCTAACACTAAACCCCACCTGGACAAACAAGTCATCCTCGAGCTGCAACATAATGATTAAGCTAACAATAACTCTGCTAGACACAAACCTAACACCTAAAAATAAGCAATTTATACCTTAACTTATTTTATTATTCTGAATTTGAAAAATAGACCGTGACTCTTTTTTTGACCCCTTAAGATGAGACAGACACATTCCGTGCACTGGACCTGCATGTGTGTAGCCATTTGGATCCCATGGATACTATCTGGACGAAAGGGGAGCACATGAATGGCCACTTGGAATGAGTCGTAGCAATGACTATCGAAGGCACCGTCATGGTTGCCAGTAGCGGAATGTGGTGGCGCTAAGCAGTGCTCCCTCGTCGATGACAAGGAGGGGAGCACATTCCCTACCGCCGCTACCGTAGAGTTGGAGTTCGTTGCCCGCGGGACACGCACCATGCTCGCACTTAGATAGCGAGCTAGCGTGGTTGCTGATGGTCGTCTGACTGGGCAAGGTCACACCCCCGTGTGCTGAGGTCAACCGCCACCAAGGCTGCCTCGAGCGTCTGTCGACATACTCCTGCAACCACCAGCTTAGTGCCACGCGTCGCAGCCTGCAGGTGCACCGCCGCAGACACCTTGTAGTCACTCGCTCACACAATCGCCTTCCTCTCCGCGAGCTGTTGCAAGGTTGTTGGGACAACTGGGTGTCGCCGCTTGAAGATGGGGCGTTGTGCTTGCCGATACGCTAGGAGGCAGCGTGTCGTCGCCTATAGCTGCGTCGTCGATGCACAGATGCCATCCACGCCCCCGTAGAAAACGCCATCGCAATGCTCCTATGCCAGCACAGGAACAGGGGCGATGAACGATGGGATTTGTGAAGGAGTGGTGGGAAGCAGCCCCGGACTGCTGCTCTCCTCGGCGGTCAGGATCATGCTGGTCGGTTGTGGTGGTGGCTAGTTGATTGGCTGCGGAAAAGGGCTGGGCACCGAACTCGTTGGCAGGACATGCGGCGCAAAGAAGACCTCCGAGATGACCTGAACCGACATCGGAAGGGCCCAAATGTCCTCAAACCATGGTAGGCCATAGTGTAGCAGGGGCAGAGCAGAGGGCAACGGTCGTCTCACAACAGCTGTCAGGGGCAGGGAGGGCGCCGCAGCGAGCGCGGTGGGGATGCCCCATAGCCGGGAAGGCCGTAGAGGTAATCTTGCGCAGCGGAGGGGAAGATGTGGGATGACGATGAAGAATCTATCACGGACAAGGCCGTTGCGGACTGGACCTCGATCGCCCCAACCGGGTGGTCAGCGCCGACAGGTGGTTGATGATCAATGTCTGGTAGTCATGCACCTGCCGCTGGAACGACATGAAGGAGTCTTGTGATACGGGCGCAGAGTGGGCGACATGTTGATGGTGGTTGCTGCACCGGAGGTCACCGGGATGGGCCCATCGCTGGGAACAGAAGGCTGGGGAGGGTCGTCCGACATCCTAGGATGGACAAGGTTTCTTCGATATCAGATTGTTATGGTCAACGTTTGGGGCTGATGTTATGTGGTTGCTAGTGTTGAGGGCAGAAATTGTTGAGGGGGCGACAGATTGGTGTGGTGCCACAGTACCCATGGTGCTACAGTACGATACCACGGGTATTGTTCGTTCGATGGGGCTGCGAGGGTTAGAGGGCAACAACTAGCAGGGTTAGGAGCACTGGAGAGGCCGGTCATAGAGCTTTGCCCACGACCGGCAAGAGAGAAGGAATTTCCTTCAAATCTCTTGTTTATCTTCAATTGATACCACCCGTCTTCTCATATAGAGAGGGTTACTTGACCTCTAAGCACTGAATCTAATCTTATCTTTAATTCTAATCTTACCCTAAACTAGCATTATCTTTAGCTAACCTACCTGAGGGAGGGCGTGCTACAGTACCAACGTCATTGTAGCGGGTCCTTTTGGGTCCTGACATAAAAGCGAATGAACTTTTTAGTTTTTGAGATACATGCATGGCTGTTGGCTCCTTAATTATTTTTATTATCGTATCTCTTTAATTTCGCAGGAACTTTGGAGGTGTTGAAGTCGTATGCGTGGAGGATCCAATCGAACCCAGGCCACCGCTCTATGCGCACATCACATTTTTCACGCAGGAGACGATCCTCCACATCCTCCGTGGGAGCGCAAGGGTGAAGTTCGTGATACGAGGGAAGCATCTGTGGGCTCGCCAGTTCGTTCCAAAGCGGAAGAAAGTTCGGAACTGATCTAGCTAGTACGTGTCTGCCTGTATGTTGGATCGGAGCTCATGCAAATGCAAATAAAAATAAGATATTGGAATAAAACCACCATCCAGCTACCTCTTTCTCCTTATAATAATAACCCCTATATATATGGAAGCTTACCCCGGCCCCGGCATGGTTAATAATGTTTGTGTGATGATGTGAGATCATCGACGACAGTGTTGTCTTATGTAATGCTACCTGGTGGTATACACATGTACCTGACTATACCTGAGGATGTTTAACTTCAAACCATTCTGCATTCATATTTCTGTTGTGTGCATGCTCCATTGCTTTTGCCACTCAACTGCATGAGAGGTTGTTCTCAGTTTTCACCCATCTGATCATATTTCTGTACGTGGACGGCATATATACATATTTTTAACTGATTAATGATTTTCAAGGTGCTATACAGCTATACTTGCCAAGAAGTAAACTAATGTGTTTCAGCTCTCTCTATATATGTTATTGGCTCATTAATAAGGATGCCAAGAAGTAAACTAATGTGGACGGCATATATACATATTTTTGTTGCTGTCCTGTTGCATATAAGGATGAACTAATTAAACATCAGATGTTGTTTCATATATATATAGAGTTTACTGTTTTTGTGTAGTGTAGGATCTCGAGTTGTTCAGGTCATCCCAAGTGGTTGTTATAAACTTTTGCAGTATTTGACTCCAGCAAATTTAGATTGATATTTTTTTTGGGGAGAGAGGGGGGTATATAGGGGAGGGGGACTGTACAAAGTGTTTTAAAAATCTTTTAATTCTCCAAGAACGGTAAGTTAGATTTGTGCAAAGTCAACACTAACATATCATTTAAGTCTAATTCTTCATAAAGCAAAGCACTTTTATGTAATATAATGCGATTGCAGAGAGTGGGGAGGAAATATATTTGTCGTCATTTCTACGAAAACAAACCCTTCAAGTATTAGTTTATAATGCCTATTTTAGACCATGACCATTACAACTCCATAGTCTATTTGTTGTCTCTTAACCTATACCTAAGAACACAGAGAAGTTTTAAGATATAAGCTTTGCAATATGTGTTTTATATTATTAGGTATGTACTTATGTAGTTATCTTTAGATAACCCACATATTTTTTAAGACAGATGTTTAAGCCAAGGGACAAACAACTCATGCACTTAGAATTTTGCTGATGTATTGTCCAAACAAATGATGAAGGATTATTACTGTGCATGCGTCACACTCATTTTTACAACTAAGTTATTGTGCTAGTAGACTTGACTCTGCTATAAAACTACATAAGTCTAAGGTACTGTTTGATTCACATATTTGTAACGTAATGGGTAAGTGATAACGTTAAATCATGTTTGTTTTAGTCCAACCGTAATCAGATATCATACTAAAAATTGATACTGGACTATTCAAACTTGTTACCGACAGTAATCGAGTGTAAACCATTATCATTACCCTTCACGTTACATTTCATGAACCAATCCCACGTGTGATGTTCATATATTTATTTTTTAAAAAAATCAAATTTTCATAGGAATGGGATGAGAAAAGGTGTGGTTGGTGGGCATCCAAGGGTGTCATATGGGTATATGCTTCTACCACAAAGAATAGATCACCATATCAAACCAAAATTATTGGGTGATAAAATAGTTCCAATGAAACTAAATTAATAAATTTAATTGGAGCAAATGAAAGCGTTAGACCATATGAGTGAAATCTCTCTTACAATTGACACAAGAATAACATGGTAGAAGTTGAGCACCAATATGTTAAGATTAAATGACATGCTTTTTCTCTTAGAATTTACTTGCATATGCCTTTTCGTCCCTATGAAGATGTGATATGATTATTGGTTGTTCCAAGAATGAATCATACTTTTTCTTATTTACTCTTTAGTTCATGGTTTACTAATATATCTATATTTTATTAATCTTAGATAATACACAATCTTCATCAATCTAAAACATGAAAGAGGGATAAAGCCATCTAAACCAAACTAGTATGATGGGGAAGGCAAAGGAAACATATATTTTTCAATACTTAACAAATTTTTGCTTGAATGAAAAAGGGGATGAGTATACCTCTTAAAAGGAAATTACCATCTCTTCAAATTGATGACATGTTGTTGTGGATTGAGGTCACTACTCCTGCTGTGTATCTTTTCCATCGTTGTTGTCCTATCACTACTAACATCTTCAAAGACCGATGCTTATAGCTTGAGATGGCAAGTGATTTGGGAGTGAGCTGGTTTGGTTCTATCGATGTGGATTGGAAAGAAGGTTTTGGATTTGAGATCAAGAACAAGGCGGCGGCATGGGCACAGGGGAGGAGGGTAGAAGAGGAGGAAAGTGAGTGAGATAGAATATTGTTTCCTTTTTCTTCTTTCTATGTTGTAGTCGGGTGTTGTCTTAAAGTAAAGAAAAGTAGGTAGCAAAATGCAAATGTCCACAAATATCCCCATTTTTTCTTAATTTGAAATAGAAGTATGAAAGGACAATTATCAATGCAGGGGAAGTAGGTTGAGGATGGTGACCACATACACGTAAGCAAGGAGACAAATGATGCAAACTAAGTATGTTGGCAACTAGCATTGTGGTAACTGAAGCGGCTAGAGGAAGTGTTAGGATTCAAGAAAGTAGTATGAAGTGGGAGGACCAAATTGAAAGCTTAGGATTCAACATTTCTCAATGAACTTCAATGCAAATGTCACGTTGAAGAAATCTATAAAGGGTAAATTTTATTTTTGCTAAAACACAAGACAATTTCTATTTTGTAAATGATGTGAATGGATTTTTAGTGAGAAGTACAATGGCCTATACTCTCAAGAAATATAATATTTTTTTGCAATAATATATATTTTTTGTTTTTGAGTACCTTTGGGCAATATTAGTATGTTTGTATTGGACATGTATATTGATAAGGAGAAAAGTCGACATTCTATCCTCATGGATAAGATCTCGAACTGATTATCATGTAATTTATTAATTTTATATGTTTTTGTGGCTAATTGGTTGTTTTATTTTTTATTTCAAAAATTCATGAATAATCATGCTTATAGACTAACCAAACTAGAACCAATAGCTTATACCTTGATAGTGCGGTACTCTGACAAATTGAACAACAATCCCTGACTGAACTCGTAACTTCTACCATTATAGGCCTATTCTTAAATATAATTGTAATAAGATTTGATTTATCTATCCTACTATAAGAAATAGTGATGTATGCTTTCTTCCATATATTCTTTTTCTCTACAATTTTTATTATCCAAAGCCAAGGATATTAAGAATGTTGTCACTTCTTTTATCTTGGTTAGGTCCATTTAGTCCTTTCTTAACACATACGATATTTGTGTGTCACTGCATTAAGAGAAGAGAAATGCCAAAATATCCAAGTATTGAGCATTGCAACCAAACATGACCAGGACCACAACCTTACATGACTAAAACAACCTTATGCTTCCTTACACGACTAGAACAATGACCAAAATAATGATTAGCATGATCAAAGCAACAACTAGTACAACCAAAACAATGTCTAGTTGACACTAGACATGACATTTATGTTACCAACACTACATGATATCTTCTCAAGAACAAATATTATGTGTTTCATTTATGATTTTAGCAAATTTACATGGATATGTCTTCTCAAAAACAAATCAGATGTATTTCAATCATTAGAACTTTTAGAGTCTTGTTGAGAGGTAGTTTAATCGAAAAATTGTAACAATACATACTGATTGAAGAGGTGAATATGAGAAGCTAAATTCATTCTTAAAAAATATAGGGATACTTATCATGTTTTGTGTCCCCATGCATATCAGTAGAACATATCACCCAAAAGAAAGCACATATATATAGTCTTCTTGCAAAAGCATCCATACCATTGAAGCTCTAGGATGAAACCTTTATCACATCTAGGGATGTCAATGAGGAATCATCCACCAAGGGATGGCTCCCCATACCCGTCCTAGTGAGAAGAAAAAAAAATTCATGTCCACATCCCCGAGAACATTTGCGGGGGAGCTTTTTCTCCCATCCCCGCCCCCACATGGGGAAATGATAGCGATTAGAAGAAAGTGGAAGAGCGCTATGAAAAAAGAGTGAGTAGTTGGAAGTGGAAACATCTATCAATTGGAGGATGCCTAATTTTGATTAATTTAGTGCTTAGTAGCCTCCCGATGTATATGATGTCATTTGTCTCCTTACCAAAAGGGGTCTTAAATAAGTTGTACTACTTTTTTTATCTAGATTTTATTAGCAAGGAGATGAGCATAATAAGTACATAATTGCTAAGTGCAGTATCTTATGTTTGCCCAAAAAACGCGACCTGTGGAGGGTAAGACAACTCACCTTCTCAGATAGGTCAAGAAAATCCTCGAACCCCTACCCCACCCATACACAACGGCACTGTAGCCCATGTGAGAACAACCACGACCAGGGCCAGGCCTTAGACCTGTGCTTTGGCGTGGGACAAACGATGGGATTTTTTGACCACAGCCTAAAATTCGCCCACAGGGAGTCAAACCCAGGACTTAAGGAGTGCTACTCAAACCACCTAACCAACATAGCTAGAGGGCCAAAGACTAAGGGGGTCTCGGGATTCAAGACCTAAACATTAAGGACATTGCTCTACTAAGCAAGTGCTTGTTAAGTTGCCCACATCAGATGGTTTATGGCAACAAATCATATGAAACAAATATCTAGGATCAAAACCCTTGGTCCAAGCAGAAAGGAAATATGGGTAGTCACATTTTTTGTCTAGTCTAATGAAGGTAAACATAACTTCCTTCAATTTGGAGCTTTTTTGTTAAAGACCGATTACAAGTCCGCTTCTGGGAGGACTCATGGATTGGAGGAACACCTTTAAAAGATCAATGTCCTTCTCTATACAATATTGCTAGACCAAAAGTCTAAACAATTTTAGAAGTCCTAAGCTCCTCACCACCAAACCTTTCTTGGCATAGACATCTTACTAGTCCAAAGCGAATTGTTTGGAATGAATTGCGATCTTGCATCGAAGGATTTATTTTATCAGAGGAACAAGATGTTTTTATTAGAATTTGGCTCCAAATGAATATGTTGGGGGTCTTCTTCTCCGCCGAAGGTGAGAGCACCTAGAGGGGGGGGGTGAATAGGTGATCCTGTAAAACTTGAGAACTTACGAAAAAAAACTTGGTTAAGCGTTAGCACAGTATATGCCAAGTGGCTTAGAGAGGAGACAAAACACAATAACCACAAGAAATCAATCACAGAGATGGCACGGTGGTTATCCCGTGGTTCGGCCAAGACCAACGCTTGCCTACTCCACGTTGTGGCGTCCCAACGGACGAGGGTTGCAATCAACCCCTCTCAAGCGGTCCAAAGACCCACTTGAATACCACGGTGTTTTGTTTGCTTTACTCAATCCCGTTTGCGAGGAATCTCCACAGATTGGAGCCTCTCACCCTTACACTTGAAGTTCACAAAGAAGTACGGAGCAAGGGAGGGATTAGCAACGCACTCAAGACAAGAAATCGCAGCAACACCACGCACACAAGTCGCAATGAGAGCTCACAACACAACTCAATGAGTTCACCACTCAACTAGAGCTCTAATTGTTATCGCAAAGAATCAAAGGCGCGAAATCGATGTCTTGGTGCTTAGGAATGTTGTAGGAATGCTTGGTGTACTCCTCCATGCGCCTAGGGGTCCCTTTTATAGCCCCAAGGCAGCTAGGAGCCGTTGAGAGCAATCAAGGAAGGCTGATCTTGCCTTCTGTCGACTGGTGCACCGGACAGTCCGGTGCACACCGGACACTGTCCAGTGCCCGATTTCCTTCTAAAAATGGCGCAGTCGACCGTTGGCAGCCAGAGAGCCGTTGGCGCACCGGACATGTCCGGTGCACATCGGATAGACCGGTGCCCCCTTCTAGCCGTTGGCTCGGCCACGTGTCCCGCGCAGATCGCGCGGCCGACCGTTGGCCCTGCCGACCGTTGGCTCACTGGACAGTCCGGTGCACACCGGACAGTCCGGTGAATTATAGCCGTACGTCGACGATGAATTCCCGAGAGCGACGAGTTCGCCTGTGAACGGCCCACCGGACAGTCCGGTGCACCACCGGACAGTCCGGTGAATTATAGCCGTACACCGCCGTCGAAGTCCCGAGAGCAGCCTTTTCCCTCGAGCCAGCCTGGCGCACCACCGGACAGTCCGGTGCACCCAGACTGAGCAGACTTTGGCTGCTCGAGCCATCTCTTCTCCAACTCGATTTTTTCTGTTTCCAGCACTTAGACACAATAAATTAGTCCATAAAACAATGTACTAAGTCTGAGAAACATACCTTTATCCTTGATTTGTACTTTGTCCACCTTTTTACACTTAGGCACTTGTATTGGTCACTAAATCACCAAAATACTTAGAAATGGCCCAAGGGCACATTTCCCTTTCAATCTCCCCCTTTTTGGTGATTTATGTCAACACAACATAAAGCAAGTAGAACAAGTACAAAATCATCTCAACTAAGAACTCAAAATTGTTTTGATTCAATTTGACATATATGGATCACTCTATGCCACCACTTGGTTTGTTTTTGCAAATTAAACTCAAATTTCTATCTCTAAGTCAAACACACATGTTAAGACATAAAGAGAGTCATTCCAAGAGAAATTGATTCAAGATTTCAAAAAACTCCCCTTTTTCCCAAAATCAACACTTCTCCCCACAAGAAGCCAACTTTTGACAAGAGAGACAATAAAAGAGTTTTGACAAACCAAAAGCTCTAATATACTATTTTCAAAATCTCTCAAGTGGTAGCTGATCCATTTATCGCTTTGGCCTTTATTTTCTCCCCCTTTGGCATCAAGCACCAAAACGGGATCAATCTTGGCCCCTTAACCCCATTGCCTCACCAAAATCTTCAAATAAGAACACAAAGGCAATAAGAGTACATGAGATGAACTTGGAATAAGTTACCCTCTCATCGGAGTGCAGTGGAAGTCTTTCATGGTCCAAGTCCACCTTTTCCCTTTCAAATCTCCTTTGAGACTAAAACAAGCAAACTCAAGCATATGGTTAGTCTCAAAGGGTCAAGTTGTAGCACAGCTCCCCCTAAATATGTGCATCACTTGCAAAAAGGACTTGTGAGGTCCAGGGAGTGTTTGTACAACTTGAGCACCACAATAAGCAACAAAATGCAGAATGAACATGATCAAAGGCATAAACACATGTATGCTACAATTCAATCCAAGTTCCGCGAATCTAGGATATTTAGCTCACTTCGCAGCCTGCAAAAGGTCTTTTCATCTAAAGGCTTAGTGAAGATATCGGCTAGCTGGTTCTCGGTGCTAACATGAAACACTTCGATATCCCCCTTTTGCTGGTGGTCTCTCAAAAAGTGATGCCGGATGTCAATGTGCTTTGTGCGGCTGTGCTCAACAGGATTTTCCGCTATTCGGATAGCACTCTCATTATCACATAGGAGTGGGACTTTGCTCAGATTGTAGCCAAAGTCCTGGAGGGTTTGCCTCATCCAAAGTAGTTGCGCGCAACACTGTCCTGCGGCAACGTACTCGGCCTCAGCGATGGATAGGGCAACGGAAGTTTGTTTCTTAGAATTCCATGACACCAGGGACCTTCCTAAGAATTGGCACGTCCCCGATGTACTCTTCCTATCGACCTTACATCCAGCATAGTCGGAATCTGAGTACCCAATCAAGTCAAAGTTAGACCCCTTTGGATACCAGATCCCGAAGCAAGGCGTAGCGACTAAATATCGAAGAATTCGCTTCACAGCCACTAAGTGACACTCCTTAGGATCAGATTGAAATCTAGCACACATGCATACGCTAAGCATAATATCCAGTCTACTAGCACATAAATAAAGCAAAGAACCTATCATGGACCGGTATGCTTTTTGATCAACGGACTTACCTCCTTTGTTGAGGTCGGTGTGTCCGTCAGTTCCCATCGGCGTCTTTGCGGGCTTGGCATCCTTCATCCCAAACCGCTTTAGCAAGTCTTGCGTGTACTTCGTTTGGGAGATAAAAGTGCCGTCCTTGAGTTGCTTCACTTGGAACCCAAGGAAGTAGTTCAACTCGCCCATCATCGACATCTCGAATTTCTGCGTCATCACCCTGCTAAACTCTTCACAAGACTTTTGATTAGTAGAACCAAATATTGTGTCATCGACATAAATTTGGCACACAAAAAGATCACCATCGCAAGTCTTAGTAAAAAGAGTTGGATCGGCTTTCCCAACCTTGAAAGCATTAGCAATTAAAAAGTCTCTAAGGCATTCATACCATGCTCTTGGGGCTTGCTTAAGTCCATAGAGCGCCTTAGAGAGCTTACACACGTGGTCGGGGTACCGTTCATCCTCGAAGCCAGGGGTTGCTCCACGTACACCTCCTCTTTGATCGACCCGTTGAGGAAAACGCTCTTCACATCCATTTGGTACAACCTGAAAGAATGGTGAGCGGCATATGCTAGCAAGATACGAATTTATTCTAGCCTAGCCACAGGAGCAAACGTCTCCTCAAAGTCCAAACCTGCGACTTGGGCATAACCTTTTGCCACAAGTCGAGCCTTGTTCCTCGTCACCACCCCGTGCTCGTCCTGTTTGTTGCGGAACACCCACTTGGTTCCCACAACGTTTTGCTTGGGACGAGGCACCAGTGTCCAAACTTCATTGCGCTTGAAATTGTTGAGTTCCTCCTGCATGGCCAACACCCAGTCCGGATCTAGCAAGGCCTCTTCTACCCTGAAAGGCTCAATAGAAGAGACAAAGGAGTAATGCTCACAAAAATTAACTAATCTTGAACGAGTAGTTACTCCCTTGCTAATATCACCCAAAATTTGATCGACGGGATGATCCCTTTGGATCATCGCTCGAACTTGAGTTGGAGGTGCCTGAGGTGCTTCTTCCTCTTCAACTTGTTCATCCTGTGCTCCCCCTTGATCAAGCGCCTCCACTCGAGGTACCTGTTCGTCATCTTGGGTTGGGGGATGCACCATAGTTGAGGAAGATGGTTGATCTTGCTCCAATTGTTCCTGAGGTCGTACATCTCCAATCGTCATGGTACGTATCACGGCCGTTGGAACGTCTTCTTCATCAGTCAGCAGCTCATATGAAGTCTTCTTGAGGAGGCGGTGAAGGTAGACCCTGTTGATGGCGTGGCAAGCCGTGTTCACGGCTTCCGACCAAAAGCACTCGGGGGTCTTGAACTCTCCAAGCATAGTCCTCGCCATATCTATGAGCGTCCTGTTCTTCCTCTCTGCCACACCATTTTGCTGAGGTGTGTAGGGAGCGGAGAACTCGTGCTTGATCCCCTCCTCCTCAAGGAATTCCTCCACTTGAAGATTCTTGAATTCGGACCCGTTGTCGCTCCTTATCTTCTTCACCTTGAGCTCAAACTCATTTTGAGCTCTCCTGAGGAAGCGCTTGAGGGTCCCTTGGGTTTCAGACTTATCCTGCAAAAAGAACACCCAAGTGAAGCGGGAAAAGTCATCAACAATAACTAGACCATACTTACTTCCTCCTATGCTCAGATAGGCGACGGGTCCGAAGAGGTCCATATGTAGCAGCTCCAGGGGTCTTGATGTTGTCATCACATTTTTGGTGTGATGAGAGCCTCCCACCTGTTTCCCTGCTTGACAAGCTGCACAAGGTCTATCTTTTTCGAAATGTACATTGGTTAGACCTATCACGTGTTCTCCCTTTAGAAGCTTGTGGAGGTTCTTCATCCCCACATGTGCTAAGCGGCGATGCCACAACCAGCCCATGCAAGTCTTAGCCATTAAGCATGCATCTAGACCGGCCTCTTCTTTTGCAAAATCAACCAAATAAAGTTTGTTGTCTAGTACACCCTTAAAAGCTAGTGAACCATCACATCTTCTAAAGACAGACACATCTACATTTGTAAATAAACAATTATATCCCATATTACATAATTGACTAACAGATAGTAAATTATATCCAAGAGACTCAACTAAAAACACATTAGAGATAGAGTGCTCATTAGATATTGCAATCTTGCCTAAACCTTTCACCTTGCCTTGGTTCCCATCACCGAATATGATTGAATCTTGGGAATCCTTATTCTTGACGTAGGAGGTGAACATCTTCTTCTCCCCCGTCATATGGTTTGTGCATCCGCTGTCGATAATCCAGCTTGAGCCCCCGGATGCATAAACCTGCAAGGCAAATTTAGGCTTGGGTCTTAGGTACCCAACTCTTGTTGGGTCCTACAAGGTTAGTCAAAACTGTCTTAGGGACCCAAATGCAAGTTTTATCGCCCTTGCATTTTCCCCTAATTTCCTAGCAACTATCTTCCTATCCTTTCTACAAATAGCAAAGGAAGCATTTAAAGCATGATAAATTGTAGAGGGACCATTCATAACTTTTCTAGGAACATGATGAATATTTTTCCTAGGCACATGATGAATATTTTTCCTAGGCATATCTCTATCATGCATATAGGAAGAACTGGGAGCAAACGTAGCATAAGAATCATAGGCACGTGAATCAAAAGCATTACAACTCCTATGAGACTGTCTTCTATCAAAGTACATAAAAGCATGGTTCTTTTTAGTACTATATGCCATAGGGGCCTTCCCTTTCTCCTTGGCGGAGATGGGAGCCTTATGGCTTGTTAAGTTCTTGGCTTCCCTCTTGAAGCCAAGCCCATCCTTAATTGAGGGGTGTCTACCAATCGTGTAGGCATCCCTAGCAAATTTTAGTTTATCAAAATCACTTTTGCTAGCCTTAAGTTGGGCATTAAGGCTAGCCATTTCATCATTTAACTTAGCAATAGAAGCTATGTGTTCACTACAAGCATCAATATCAAAATCTTTACATCTATTGCAAATAACAACATTTTCTACACAAGTTGTTGATTTCCTAGCTACTTCTAACTTAGCATTCAAGTCATCATTAATGCTCCTTAAGCTAGTAATTGTCTCATGGCAAGAAGATAATTCACAAGAAAGCATTTCATTTCTTTTAACTTCTAAAGCATGAGATTTTTGTGCTTCTACAAATTTGTCATGTTCTTCATACAACAAATCTTCTTGTTTTTCTAGAAGCCTATTCTTATCATTCAAGGCATCAATTAATTCATTAATTTTATCTACCTTGGTTCTATCTAGGCCTTTAAATAGACATGAATAATCTATTTCATCCTCATCACTAGATTCGTCCTCACTTGAAGAAGCATAAGTAGAGTCTTGAGTACTTTCCTTCTTCTCCCTTGCCATAAGGCATGTGTGACGCTCGTTGGGGAAGAGGGATGACTTGTTGAAGGCGGTGGCGACGAGTCCTTCATTGTCGGAGTCGGAGGAGGAGCAATCCGAATCCCACTCCTTTCCTAGATGTGCCTCGCCCTTTGCCTTCTTATAGTTCTTCTTCTTCTCCCTCTTGTTCCCTTGGTCCTGATCACTATCATTGTCGGGACAGTTAGCAATAAAATGACCAAGCTTACCACATTTGAAGCATGAGCGCTTCCCCTTTGTCTTGGTCTTGCTTGGCTGCCCCTTGCGACCCTTTAGCGCCGTCTTGAATCTCTTGATGATGAGGGCCATCTCTTCATCATTAAGTCCGGCCGCCTCAATTTGTGCCACCTTGCTAGGTAGCGCCTCCTTGCTTCTTGTTGCCTTGAGAGCAAGGGGTTGAGGCTCGTTGATTGGACCATTCAATGCGTCGTCCACGTACCTCCCCTCCTTGATCATCATTCGCCCGCTAACAAATTTTCCAAGGACTTCTTCGGGCGACATTTTGGTGTACCTGGGATTCTCATGAATATTATTCACCAAATGAGGATCAAGAACGGTAAAGGACCTTAGCATCAGTCGGACGACGTCGTGGTCCGTCCATCGCGTGCTTCCGTAGCTCCTTATTTTGTTGATAAGGGTCTTGAGCCGGTTGTATGTTTGAGTTGGCTCCTCGCCCCTTATCATCGCGAACCGTCCAAGCTCGCCCTCCACCAACTCCATTTTGGTGAGCAAGGTGACGTCGTTCCCCTCATGAGAAATCTTGAGGGTGTCCCAGATCTGCTTGGCGTTATCCAAGCCGCTTACTTTGTGATATTCATCCCTGCACAATGAAGCTAGTAGAACAGTAGTAGCTTGTGCATTCTTATGAATTTGCTCATTAATGAACATGGGACTATCCGAACTATCAAAGTGCATTCCACTCTCTACAATCTCCCATATACTAGGATGGAGAGAGAATAGGTGACTACGCATTTTGTGGCTCCAAAATCCGTAGTCCTCCCCATCAAAGTGTGGAGGCTTGCCGAGTGGAATGGAGAGCAAATGTGAATTTGAACTTTGCGGAATACGAGAGTAGTCAAAAGAAAAGTTCGAATTAACCGGTTTCCTTCTCTCGTAGTCGTTGTGGTCGTCGTCCTTTTGGGAAGAAGTAGACTCATCGCTGTCGTCGTAGTAGACGATCTCCTTGATGCGCCTCGTCTTCTTCTTCTTCCCTTCCTTCCGTCTATGGTCCGAGCCGGAGTCGGTAGGCTTGTCGTCCTTCGGCTCGTTGACGAAGGATTCCTTCTCTTTATCGTTGATCACGATACCCTTCCCCTTAGGATCCATCTCTTCGGGCGGTTAGTCCCTTTGTGAAGAGAACGGCTCCGGTACCAATTGAGAGCACCTAGAGGGGGGTGAATAGGTGATCCTATAAAACTTGAGAACTTACGCCACAAAAACTTGGTTAAGCGTTAGCACAGTATATGCCAAGTGGCTTAGAGAGGAGACAAAACACAATAACCACAAGAAATCAATCACAGAGATGGCACGGTGGTTATCCCATGGTTCGGCCAAGACCAACGCTTGCCTACTCCACGTTGTGGCGTCCCAACGGATGAGGGTTGCAATCAACCCCTCTCAAGCGGTCCAAAGACCCACTTGAATACCACAGTGTTTTGTTTGCTTTACTCAATCCCGTTTGCGAGGAATCTCCACAGATTGGAGCCTCTTGCCCTTACACTTGAAGTTCACAAAGAAGCACGGAGCAAGGGAGGGATTAGCAACGCACTCAAGACAAAAAATCACAGCAACACCACGCACACAAGTCGCAATGAGAGCTCACAACACAACTCAATGAGTTCACCACTCAACTAGAGCTCTAATTGTTATCGCAAAGAATCAAAGGCGCGAAATCGATGTCTTGGTGCTTAGGAATGTTGTAGGAATGCTTGGTGTACTCCTCCATGCGCCTAGGGGTCCCTTTTATAGCCCCAAGGCAGCTAGGAGCCGTTGAGAGCAATCAAGGAAGGCTGATCTTGCCTTCTGTCGACTGGTGCACCGGACAGTCCGGTGCACACCGGACACTGTCCGGTGCCCGATTTCCTTCTAAAAATGGCGCAGTCGACCGTTGGCAGCCAGAGAGCCGTTGGCGCACCGGACATGTCCGGTGCACACCGGACAGACCGGTGCCCCCTTCTAGCCGTTGGCTCGGCCACGTGTCCCGCGCAGATCGCGCGGCCGACCATTGGCCCTGCCGACCGTTGGCTCACCGGACAGTCGGGTGCACACCGGACAGTCCGGTGAATTATAGCCGTACGTCGACGATGAATTCCCGAGAGCGACGAGTTCGCCTGTGAACGGCCCACCGGACAGTCCGGTGCACCACCAGACAGTCCGGTGAATTATAGCCGTACACCGCCGTCGAAGTCCCGAGAGCAGCCTTTTCCCTCGAGCCAGCCTGGCGCACCGGACACTGTCCGGTGCACCACCGGACAGTCCGGTGCACCACCGGACAGTCCGGTGCACCCAGACTGAGCAGACTTTGGCTGCTCGAGCCATCTCTTCTCCAACTCGATTTTTTCTGTTTCCAGCACTTAGACACAATACATTAGTCCATAAAACAATGTACTAAGTCTGAGAAACATACCTTTATCCTTGATTTGTACTTTGTCCACCTTTTTACACTTAGGCACTTGTGTTGGTCACTAAATCACCAAAATACTTAGAAATGGCCCAAGGGCACATTTCCCTTTCAGAAGGTCCTCAAGACAAAAACACCTTCGACAAAATGATACAGAAGTCCTCCCTTCCTCTGCCGAAGGTTCTCAAGACGAAGACCTTGCATAGAGCAACATTGCCAAATGCCGAAGCTACTATCAACTTTGGTTCAAGTCAAGCAGAAGAAGAAAAGACCAGATAGACCTTAGTAATCTAGGTTGTCTGTAGATAGATGTAATTTCACCCAGGCTGCGTCCCGTGCCTATAAATAGATGAATAGTAACATCATACTGTCCACGCTGGATGGTAATCACTCTTTCGCGTCTTCACCTTCGAGCAAGACGAAGGTATCAATGTAATATGAATTATGTTGATATTCATACATGTTTTATAGAATGCAAATATAAATGGATTAACGAGATATATTTATTGCCTTCGTTTCTTTGTATTCTTGTTCATATATTGAATGATGAAGGCGTGCCCTTCATGACCTTCGTCTGATGATCATTATATCCATGGGGAGATAATGCTTCGGAAGACGAAGGTCCCTAATAATTAACAATTGTGTTGCCTTGTTCTTGATTCACAGCATCTAAGAATAAGTGACCAACATTGGCGCCCACCTCCGATGAACTCACTTTTGACCACAATAGTGACAATGGCTTCGCAAGGGGCTCAAGCCATGGCACCTTTGGCTACGAAGTTGGTGCTCCCAATCATGGACGGTTCAAATTCTGAGCCAGCTAATAAGAAGCAGAAAAAGGAGGCACAAAGAAGGGTACAACATGTTGGAGTACAAGGACCCTTCATCAAATCCAAATGGCCACACATTCCATCACCTTCTCTCAGGAGGACCTTCAGCTCAAGGACTACCCCCATAATTATGCAATGGTCATATCTTGTGTTATCAAAGGATTTCTGGTTCACGATGTCCTTGTAGACATAGGCAGTGCATCAGACATCATCTTCGCAAAAGACTTTAGGCAAATGCAAGAGCAGGATGATAAGAACACATCCCCTCTGTGGCTTCGGAGGAAGGCAGATAGTGGCACTTGGTAAGATAACAATGTCAATAACCTTCGACTATGTTCACAATACAAGGACATAGCAAATTGTCTTCGACATTGTTGATATGGAGTATCCTTACAATGCAATTATTGGTTGGGGAACATTAAATGCCTTCAAAGCAATACTTCATCCAGCATATCTATGCATGAAGATACCATCAGACCAAGGTCCCATAGCTGTGCATGGGAGTCAAGAGGCTGTTAGAAGGGCCGAAGGGAACTAGACAGATTCAAAGGCCATTCATAATATAGATGAAGCTAAAGCCCATCAACAGTATAAGCACAAAAGAGATAAAGCTGCCTCAGCAGATCAGCCGAAACCTATGCTTTTATGCGAAACCATAGCTGAGCAGAAGGTGTTGCTAGGATCTCAATTGTCTCATGAGCAAGAAAAAACCATGTTGAGGTTTTTGTTCAACAACAAGAATGTCTTTGCTTGGTCAGCCAATGATCTTTGTGGTGTTAACAGAGATGTCATCAAGCATTCACTTAATGTAGATCCGACTATCAGGGCAAGAAAGCAGAAGCTTCGGAAAATGTCTGATGATAAAGCTGAAGGTGCACGAAACAAAGTCAAAAGGCTTCTGAGTGCTGGTGTAATCAGAGAGGTAACATATCCAGAATGGCTGGCCAATACTGTGATGGTGAAGAAAGCTAATGGAAAGTGGAGAATGTGCATTGATTTCACAGATCTCAATAAGGCATGTCCGAAGGATGAGTTCCCATTGCCAAGAATAGACTCTCTTGTAGATGCAATAGCTACTTCAGAGCTCATGAGTCCATTGGATTTCTATTCAGGCTATCATCAAATCTGGATGAAGAAAGAAGACGAGCCCAAGACAAGCTTCATAACCCCTAGTGGGACCTACTGCTACCTTCGGATGCCTGAAGGGCTCAAGAATACTAGAGGAAGCTTCAGCAGAATGATTGCTAAAGTCCTTTGCTCACAAATTGGCAGGAATGTTCTAACATATGTTGATGATATCATAGTTAAAAGTACTAAATAAGAAAATCACATAGCTGATTTGCAAGAAACATTCGCCAATTTTAGAAAGGTAGGTATCAAACTTAAACCAGAAAATGTGTTTTTGGGGTAAAGAAAGGAAAGTTTCTTGGGTGTCTCATGTTAACTAAGGGAATGTCACACCCGGATTTAAGGGATAAAGGAGGGTGCATCTCATATATGCGCCAAAGAAGACAACATATATAATAACAAAGTGTATAGAGATAAATGTCACAATATCATCATATTACTTATTACATAGCGAAAGTCTTACAAAATAAAAGATAAATATAAAACGAACTAAAGTCCATCCTTGGCGCCATAAAGTCAACTTGGAGACACCACCTAGATCAAGTCAAACTCCTCGTTGTGTGGATCCTCTTGAACCACCTGTTCTTCTCCTGTGGGGGGTGTGAGACAACAAGGGTGAGCTCACACATGTTCATCGCTCAACAAGTTGTGGGGAATAATGTGCATGAACTCACTAAAGGTGGGAGTGCGTTCATGTGATGTGTAAGGCTGGTCAACAATAGGGGTTAAACCTGAGCATTGCTTTTAATAAGTTGGTCAAATTTTTATTAGCAGTTACTAAATGTAAGTGAATACCAAACCATAATAAGTAATAGAACAAAATTAATAAATAATCCCATGCAATGCAAATGTCAAATTGAATTTAGTTCCATAATTTAATCATGCGAGAGTCCTGAGCTGCTCTTGACCGTGAGCTCGGCTAGTATACCAGTTTTACACTCTACAGAGGTTGTACCTTGTACCCACAAGTCATGTTACCCATCTGCCACGGGGTTGTACGGGCCCCATACACCTCTACCAAGGAAGCAAGGCAGGGTAACACTATGAGGCCTTTACAAAGTTCCACTAGCTTCTAAAAACCCGCTACAGTTTATGGGAAGAGCAATTGCAGGAATCCCTTGTCTGACCGCCATCGCAGCAAAATCAACCCGAGAAACTCCCTGCATGCCTACTCCCCTACTACCCTTGCCCCTTTCGGGTAAGGTAGTCTTCCACTAGATTTCCTAATTAGTCAGCCAAGGGCGTCCCATTCCACCCTTGTGGTGGCACATGTTTCTCAAGTTAAGCTCCATGTTCCAATTAAAATTAATGATCTTAACATGAACATAAATAACATAACAGAACAATTGAAACATGGATATAATGAAATATTAACCCAAAA
This sequence comes from Zea luxurians, assembly GCA_029449295.1. Lineage (NCBI taxonomy): Eukaryota > Viridiplantae > Streptophyta > Magnoliopsida > Poales > Poaceae > Zea > Zea luxurians. Next base: position 29,586,731 of record JAOPSE010000001.1, on the reverse strand, counting down.
CCATGTAAAGCAATAGCAAAACTACCCAAATGATTCAGGGGTAAACAAGGTAAAGGATAACCAGTCTAAGGTGACCTATTGGGTCCCATCAAAATTAAACCTATGCATGGATAAGTGATATTAAAGAATATTATTGGGTACAAAGTGGTCAAGGGCACAACTTGCCTTCAATGAGCTCCTGCTCAGCAACTTCTATCTACTGAACACCGGGATCCTCAGCCATTGGCTCTTCTACTCGCCACAATACAAACAAGCATAGTATATAGAAAACTAACATCACACCAAACATGCAAACAAAATACATAATAATAATCTTCACATTAAAATAAGATCCTACGAACAGGAATCATTAATTTTGGAGTTATGGACTTTAAGTTATGAATTTCTAAAGGTTTTATGTATTTGATACAAGATAAATTAAGAAATTAATTTTATTACTGTTTTCATGTCAAAATAGAGACACTATGTGATAAACAACATTATTACAAAATTATAGGAATTGGAATGGATTAATTTGGACTAAGTATGAATTTTCTATGAATTAAACAAATTCTAGCAATTATTTTAACACTAAAAATCATTTTCTATTTTTTACTGGATTTTCTATTTCCTGGACTGGGCACATAAAAACAGAAATCAGCAGGGGCCTCTGCTCATTTTCTAGACTCAGTACACAGTTCCTGTGGACCGCGGGTTATTATCCTAAAATTCCAAGGTCTCTTTAGCAAATCTGACCCGCGAAGGGGTATCGCTCTATTATAGCCATTGGATTAGATCATGATAGCCCAGATCAACATATCTTCACCCCGAATCGGTACGCTACGAGGTCCCTTAGATCTAGATCCGACGCCCACGATTTAATGAAGCCCAGTGTGAGTGACCACCATCTGATCCTGATCGGACGGTTGCGATTCAATTGATCAAGCGGTATCCAAGCTTCTAATCCTAACCGTCTGTTTTTCGATCTCTGGCTCAGATCAAACAAGCGAAGGGATCACTCTAAATCTAATCGCAACCGCACATTTCTGATCCAACAGACCAGAAATCATCTTCCCCCCGTCGGTAATAACCCACGGCGACACGACCTTCCATGCGGCGGCGAGACCACCGGAGTTGCGAATCCGGCCATCCCGAGCACCATACACCAATTCACTCAGCCCTCGCGAGATTGACAACTCCCCGAACTCAATTCTCAAACTAATTTCGGCCGACATCGAGTGTAGGACTCAGTCCACGGTGCGCTACGGCGGCGCCATTGCCCTATGTGTCCTGCCGGAGCCCCCAGCGACCCACCCTTCGATTCAACGGAACCAGACTCGAAGATGAACATTATGAAGGTAGTGGAGGCATCATTACCTTGATTAACGCGATGTCGCCTCCAATCCACCGAGCGCGGCGGAGACTGTTGTCCGGTGATGAATTCCAGTCGTCCTGGCGGCCAACTCCAGCGCCAATTGGGTGTGCTTGCTCACAATCGATCCCAGGAATCCCTTTGGGCATAATGCCATGGGCGAGGTTGACGGTGAGCCGAGCTCCTCCTACGGCAGCCTCCGTTCTCCCATGCACGGCGGCAGCGAATGTGTGGGCACAATTAGCGAATTCCTCGGGGTAGTGGAGAGGGCAAGGGAGGACGTCGGCTGGGTTCTTATCCACCTCCCCGGGGTCGGTTAGGCCAACGCAAGATCCGTGCGGAGCTGCGGCACAATCGAGCTCCGACAGTCACAGAGAATCGGTTGGGAAGCTGACGAAACGGGGCCCTCGTGTCAGTGAGAGGAAGGGAGAAGTGAGCGCGATGTGTGGCCGACTAGTAGGGCCCACAAGCCAGTGAGTCAGCGCGCGGAGTCTACGAAGGAGACAGGCGCGCGAATCTGCGACTGCCTGGTGGGACCGCGGTGTCGGCGCACAGCGGAGGAAGGAAAACGCGCGCGTGACTGTGTTGCGGGTCCCACGTGTCGGCGCCATCCCACGAGCTGGGCCGAGCGCAGTGGGATAAGTGGGCCGAGATAGAGAAAATGAGCCCAGTTGAGTTCTTTTCTTTTTCTTTTATGTTTTTATTTTCTGTTTTCTTTTCCTTTTAACTTCTAGAATTCAAATTTGAATTCAATTATACTTGTGAACTTATACTCATTTTAAATGTACGAATTGAACCCAATAATATGGAAGGTCTAATTATTTATATATATATATTTCTTTGTTTTTGTATAGCATTTTTCCTTCTCTTGTCTAAATTATAGAATTTCCTTTAGAACTTAAATTCCAATTTGGGGCATTAATATATTTCTTTTTACATATTTTTTATTGTCTAAAAAATGCACACAAAATAAAAACCTAGCATGATGCACATATTGTTTTTGGTGTCATTAATTAATTAATGGCCTTTTGATGTGAATATGTGATTATTCACATGTCATAATAAATAGATGTAAAAACATGTATGTAATCCAACTATGTTTCCATTTTACATTTTTGGGTATTACAGGGAATTTTGGTAAACCCAAGCAAGAGAGAAGCAATACTTTGGATGGAGCCACCGAAGTCAAGAAAAGGTGCCCCAAGGCTAACAGGAAGATTGGCTTCATTGAACAGATTTATTTCAAGATCTGCGAAAAGGAACTTGCCATTCTTCGAAGTTTTGAAGTCAGCCGAAGTCTTCCAGTGGGGACCAATTTAGCAAAAAACTTTCGAAGAGCTAAAACAGTACTTGATAGTGCTGACAACTTTAACCCCACCTTCGTCAGGAGCCCCATTGCTGCTGTATGTAGCTGCTTCTCATGCTGCAGTTAGTGCAGCATTGGTGCAAGAAAAGCAAGATGGCCAAGCAAAGAGGCAAGTGCCAGTATACTTCATCTCTAAAGTACTTAGTCCGTCAAAGAAAAATTACACCGAGTTGGAGAAAGTACTATATGCTATATTGATGGCCCCTAGAAAGCTTCGACACTATTTCCAATCATATCATATCATAATACCTTCTTCTCAGCCTCTCAAAGATATAACCCACACTCGTCAGGCTGCCCCCACTGGCACCCCGGCGAGGCCTATAGGACAGAGGACAGGCCCACATGCTTCAATTGCAGTCAGGTTGGGCACTATGCAAATGCTTGTCCGATGGGAAATTCCTGCACACCAGCTCAGAACAAGCAACAGACTCCAACCTCTGGCAAGGGATTCAGCATTGCTAGGGTCAACCAAGTCAGTGTCGAGGCCACTGCTGATGGAGCGGACGTCACTATTGGTATGTTTTACATTAATGCAATCCCAGCAGCCATATTGTTTTATTCTGGAGCTACGCATTCATTTATTTCTGCTCACTATGCCACCACAAATGAATTACCACTTCAAACTATGAAAACACCAATAAGAGTAATTACCCCTAAAGGGCCTGTTGAAGCCAATTATATGACACACAGATTAACACTGACAATTATGGGAAGGGAATTCTGGTCTACACCTATAGTATTAGAAGAAAGCAGCATAGACCTGATACTTGGTATGTCTTGGTTAAGGAAGGCAAAGGCAGTTATACACTGTGCTAAGGGAACTGTAGAACTCACCAGCTCTAAAGGAGAAAGATTTGAAGTTGAGATTACCATAACCGCCTCTACCAGACCTGCCATATTTCTAGTAGATGGAAAATTCGTGGGTAGAAACAACCGAGTTGTTAGAGACTTTCCAGATGCCTTTTCTGAAGAGTTACCCGGAATGCTACCAGATAGGGAAGTTGAATTTGTCATTGATTTCTTACCTGGTTGTAACACCAGGCTTTAAAGGACAAAGCCGGGTGCATCTCATACATGCGCCAAGAAGACAACATATATAATAACAGAGTGTATAGAGATAAATGTCATAAAACATCAGAGTATTTATTACATAGCGGAAGACTTATTACAAAATAAAATATTAAATATAAAACGAACTAAGGATCGTCGGCGCCAATGTCGACTGGGAAACGCCACCTAGATCAGATCGAACTCCTTAGTGTTAGGCGGCTCCTCCTGAACCACCTGATCTTCTCCTGTGGGGGGGATGTGAGACAGCAAGGGTGAGCTCACACATGATCATAGCTCAACAAGTTGTGGGGAACCAGTGGACATAAACTCACAAAGGTGTGAGCTCATGTGATGTGTAAGGCTAATCAATGATAGGGGTTAAAGCTGAGCATTGCTTTTAAGTAGTTGGTCAAAATTTTATTAGCAGTTACTAAGTGTAAGTAAATACCAAACCATAAGTAAAGTAATAGAACAAAATTAATAATAAACCCATGCAATGCGAATGACAAAATTGAATTTAAGTTCCATAATTTAAACATCAGAGAGTCCTGAGATGCTCATGACCGCGAGCACGGCTAGTATACCAGTTTTACACTCTGCAGAGGTTGTACCCTTTACCCACAAGTCATGTTACCCATCTGCCAAGGGATCGCGACTTCCCATACACCTCTACCGAGGAGGCGAGGCAGGGTAACACTACGAGGCCTTTACAAAGTTCCACTAGCTTCCGAAAACCCGCTACAGTTTATAGGAAGTTCCAATGCAGGGTTCCTGGCTGACCGCCATCGCAGCAAAATCAACCAGGGACCTCCCTACACTGACCACTCCCCTACTGCCCTTGCCCCTTTCGGGTAAGGTAGTCTTCCACTAGCTTTCCTAATTAGTCAGCCAAGGGCGTCCCATTAAACCCTTGTGGTGGCACGTGTTACTCAAGTTAAGCTCTATGTTCCAATTAACATTAATGATCTCAACATGAACATAAATAGAATAACAGAAAGAATTGGAACATAGAGGTAATAAATGATTATCCCAAAACCAGGTAAAGCAATAGCAAACTACCCAAGTGAATCAGGGGTAAACAAGGTAATGAGATAAACAATCTAGGGTGACCTATCGGGTCCCATCAAAATTAACCTATGCATGAATAAGTGATATTAAAGAACATTATTGGGTAAAAAGTGGTCAAGGGCACAACTTGCCTTCAATGAGCTCCTGCTCAGCTACTTCAACTGGTTGAACCTCAGATTCCACAGTGGCTTGCTCGTCTATTCGCATCAACACAATACATACATAGTATAGCCAAAATGAACATCACACCAAACAGATGAATAAAATATACAGTAAAAATCTATACATTAAAATGAGATCATAGGAACTGGAATCACTGAATTTGGAGTTATATATTTTAAGTTATGGATTTTCAAAGGTTTTATGTGCTTTAAATAGTATTAAGTGAGAAATAAATTTCTTACTGTTTTCATGACAAAACAGAGGTTCTAGGTGATAGAGAATATAAATACAAAATTTTAGGAAGTGGAATGAAGTAATTTGGAGTTCATATGTATTTTCTATGAATTATCAAAGTTCTAGTATTTATTTTGTATTAAAAAGTAATTTCCATAATTAAATAACTGAATTTAAAGAGCTATGGACTGGGCCTCAATTTCTGGGAAACGCAGGGGCAAAACCAAAATTTTCCCAAGGCACAGATCACTGGCGCTTGGAGTGCGGGTTGATTTCTTTTAATCACAGGGTCTCTTTAGCAAAAGTTGAAGGCCGAAGGGGTACGGGGCTCTCACAGCCGCCCGATCTAAACGGAGCGCTCAGATTGAAAAGCGCAGCGAAATAACCCTGATCTAATCACGACCACCCATCCTATATCCAACGGCGCGACCCCATCCGAGCGAAGAGGTACACAACATCTAATCTCAGCCGTTCCCGCGACATCTGATGGCCAGGGGCTATCGCCCCCATCCACGGCGACCCGAGCGGCGGCACGCCACCCACGCGAGGGATGCCGCCGGTGAAGAATCTACGCCCGCACCGGCGTCCTAGGGCTAAATCGAAGTGCACTACACATAATACGGATGATAGCGAGCCTTGGAGGGGGTTTCATACCGACAATCGAAGGGCGAATCTTCCCGACCACGGCGTCTTGCGGTTCCGCGACGGATGCGAAGTCCGGCGAGCAATTCACGCCGAGCAGAAGCCTATCTTCACGGTTCGAGCACGCGTATGGTTTCCCCGTGGTCCGGCGAACACAACCGGCCACCCATGGGCTGCCCGGCGGCGATACAGAGCTGGGTCAACGGCGGCGGGTCTCCTCCTCTCTGCGGACGCGATACTGGTGGTGGCGACGGCGTGTTTCTGGGCAGGGATGAGGTGCGGAGGACAGGCGAAGGTCGATTGGGGTTTTAACTCACGGATTGTTTCGGTCAGCGGCGCTTTTCACGGGCCCGAGCGGCCTGCACGGTCACGCCATGCCGAGAAGCTCGGCGGCAGCTACGCCAGCCGCGCGAAGGAGTCGGGGATGACAAGCGGGTCCCATACGGCAGAGAGCGCCAGCGTGCGCGCGTGTGCGGAGTGGAAAACGCGGCTCTGGGTCCACGCGCCAGCGACCGAGCACAGGAAACGTGACAAGCGGGCCCCGCGGTGTCAGCGTCGTGCGCGACACGAACATGGCCCACCTGTCGGCGCCGGAGGTAGGTGGGCTGCGCGGTTAAAAAGGGTTATTGGGCCGAATGGGTGGCTTGGGCCCAACCAGGTATAGTATTCCTTTTCCTTTTTCTTTTATTTTTCTTTTATTTTCTCCTTTCTCCATTCTTTCACAAATTCAAATTTAAATACTAATTTAAATTCACACTTGTGACTAGTTCATTTTCAAACCATATTTGTGCAATTAAAAGTATTAGGTTTGAGAACATTTATTCAAATATAGTATTCATGTTTTCATATTCCTTCTCTTTTCTAGATTCAAGAATTTCTTTTAGGATTTAATTTTCCCTTTTGGTCTTAAATATTTTCTTGTTACAAAATGCACACAAAAATAAAATATTCAACATGATGCATGGATTTAGTAGCATATCTTTTTATTAATTGTTCTTGGACATGGTGTTCTCATAGGATGATGCATGCAGATCAAACTCACATAAAGAGAAAATGTTTCTCTATTGGTATTATTTCTAGCAATTTACAAAGTGGGTGTTACAAATCCTACCCCCCTTAAAAATAATCTCGTCCTCGAGATTTAAGAAGATCTAGGGAAAAGATGGGGAAAATCTATGCGAAGCTCTTCTTCTCTCTCCCACGTTGCTTCATCTTCACCGTGGTGGCTCCATTGGACTTTGCACATCTTTATCACCTTATTTCTTGTAACTCGAGTCAATGTATCCAAAATCTTGATCGGGTACTCCGTGTAAGTCAAATCACCTTGAACACTGAGCTCTTCCATGGGTAACTGTTCCTCGGGAACACGGAGACACTTCTTTAGTTGAGATACGTGGAACACGTTATGCACATCCAATAGACTATCCGGTAACTCGAGTTGGTATGCCATCTCCCCAACTCTTCTAAAGATCAAGAATGGTCCAATGTAGCGAGGGGACAATTTGCCCTTAACTTTGAATCTCCTCATTCCACGAAGTGGTGACACCTTGAGATACACATAATCTCCTTCTTCAAATTCCAGTGGTCTTCTTCTATTATCAGCATAGCTCTTTTGCCTGGTTTGAGCCACTCTCAAATTATCTCGAATTATACGGACTTGTTCTTCTGCTTCTTGAATCAATTCGGGCCCAAAGAATTGTCTTTCTCCAGTTTGATCCCAATACAAAGGAGTCCTGCACTTTCTCCCATACAAAGCTTCAAAAGGTGACATCTTCAGACTGGCCTGGTAACTATTATTGTACGAGAACTCAGCATAAGGCAGACTCTTATCCCAACTTCCTCCATGCTGAAGGGCACAAGCTCTCAACATATCTTCCAAAACTTGGTTTGTTCTTTCAGTCTGTCCATCAGTCTGAGGGTGATAAGCCGTACTAAAATTCAACTTCATACTCATATTCTCATGAAAGCTTCTCCAAAATCTTGAGGTAAACTGCGAACCTCGATCAGACACGATCTTCTTTGGTACTCCATGTAAACACACAATCTGAGCCATATATAACTCTGCTAGTTGAGAACCTTTATAAGTAGTCTTGACAGGAATAAAGTGAGCCACTTTAGTCAATCTATCCACAATCACCCATATAGCATCATATCCTTTCTGGGTGCGAGGCAATCCAGTGATGAAATCCATACCAATCTCTTCCCATTTCCACTCGGGTATCTTAAGTGGATGTAACAATCCAGCTGGCCTCTGGTGTTCAGCCTTAACTCTTTGACATACATCGCACATAGCCACATGTGCAGCCACATCTCTTTTCAATCCATACCACCAATACTTCCGTTTCAAATCCTGATACATCTTGGTACTACCAGGATGAATAGAATAATCCGAGTCATGGGCCTCCTTTAAAATAGCCTCCCGAAGGCTTTTAATATCAGGGACACACATCCTGTCCTTGAACCATACAGTGCCCTGCTCATCTTCCGTGAATTCCGGAACTCGACCTTCAGTAATCAGATCCTTAATCTCTTTTATTTTAGCATCACCAATTTGTCCTTTGCAGATCTCTTGCTCCAAAGTAGGTTCCACATCAATAGTAACTCCTTCAGTATGAGCAACTATCCCCAGGTTAAGTCTCCTGAAATCCTCAACAATCTCATCGGGTAGCTGGGTAACAACAGCTGAATGCACATGCTCCTTGCGACTCAAGGCATCTGCAACCAAATTTGCCTTGCCCGGGTGATAGTGAATCTCCAAATCATAATCCTTAATAAGCTCCAACCAACGGCGTTGCCTAAGGTTGAGATCCTTCTGAGTGAATATATACTTCAGACTCTTATGATCCGTGTACACTTGGCACTTGGTTCCCATGATATAATGTCTCCAAATCTTAAGCGCATGCACAACAGCTGCCAATTCCAAGTCATGAGTGGGGTAGTTCAATTCATGTTTCCGCAACTGACGAGAAGCATAAGCAATCACATGTCCTTCTTGCATGAGCACACAACCTAAGCCTTGGCCACATGCATCGCAATAGATATCAAATCCTTTCTGTAGGTCTGGCATAACCAATACTGGTGGCAACATCAACCTCTTTTTCAATTGCTCAAAGCTGTCTTGACACTTCTCGTCCCACTTAAATTCTCTCCCTTTCTCCAGAAGCGAAGTCATAGGCTTAGCAATCTTAGAAAATCCTTCGATAAATCTCCGATAATATCCTGCTAATCCCAAGAAACTCCGAATCTCAGTAACTGTAGTGGGTACTCTCCACTCCATAATCTCTTTAACTTTAGCAGGATCCACTGATATTCCTCCATTAGAAATAATATGACCAAGAAATGGCACCTCGCCAATCCAAAACTCGCACTTGCTGAACTTGGCATAGAGTTGATTATCTCGTAGCTTCTGTAGCACCAATCTTAGATGTTGTTCATGATCACCTTCACTCTGTGAATAAATAAGAATGTCGTCGATGAACACCACGACGAATCTGTCCAAGTACTCCATAAACACCTTGTTCATTAAGTTCATAAAATACGCTGGTGCATTGGTTAATCCAAACGACATCACAGTGAACTCATATAATCCATATCGAGTCGAGAAAGCCGTCTTGGGAATATCCGATGGTCTAATCCTCATCTGATGGTAACCGGATCGGAAATCAATCTTCGAGAATACTCTAGCACCTCTCATCTGGTCAAATAAATCCTCAATACGGGGCAACGGATACTTGTTCTTCACCGTAACATCATTAAGAGATCTATAATCCACACACATCCGCTGCGATCCATCCTTCTTCTGTACAAACAGAACCGGTGCTCCCCAAGGTGAGGAACTCGGACGAATGTACCCAGCCTCTTGTAACTCAGTTAACTGCTTCTTAAGTTCCTTCAACTCCTCCACGGACATCCTATATGGCCGTTTAGAAATAGGGGCGGTTCCAGGTAAGAGATCAATAACAAACTCAACTTCTCTATCAGGTGGCATCCCTGGTAACTCCTCTGGAAAGACATCCGGAAAATCCCTAACCACCCGGATATTGTCACCAACAAACTCCTCAGGTATAAAGAACATTGCACGCATGGATGAGGAGGTTACTGCAATATTAACTTGAAATCTTTCTCCTTTAGTGGTAGTGAGTTCTACGGTACCTCTACCACATGCTATAACGGACCTTGCCTTTCTTAGCCATGACATACCAAGTATCAGATCTATACTGCTTGACTCTAATATTATAGCAGTAGCTCCAAATTCTCTACCCATAATGGTCAATGTCAATCTACGTGTCATTTGATTCGCCTCAACAGGCCCTTTAGGTGTAATTACTATCATGGGTTTTCTCATATTTAGCAGTGGTATTTCATTTGTGTTGGCATATCTAGCAGACATGAATGAATGTGTAGCACCAGAATCAAATAATATGGTTGTAGGAATTGCATTAACATAAAACATACCAATTACGAGGTCCCCTCCATCCGGAGTAGCATCAACGCTGACTTGATTAACCTTGGCAATAGAATATCCCTTGCCAGAACTTGGAGTTTGCTGCCTGTTCTGAACTGGAGTAGTAGCCATCCTCTGTGGGCAGACATTTGCATAGTGACCAGCCTTCCCACACTTGAAACAAGTAGTGCCTGGACTCTGTCCTGAAAACTTCGTCGGGGTGCCAGTGGGAGTAGCCTGTCGAGGAGGTGGAGTCCTCAGTGGTGATTGCTGAACTGGGCGTGGTCCTCCTGGTCGAGTCGGTGTACCCTGTGGTGAACTGTAGCGAGGACGAACACTGCTGCTTCCTTGTCCTTGAGATATTGCCTTTCTCTTCAAATCTCCCAGCTGAACACGCTTGTGTTCAATAGCAAGAGCCTTATCAAGCAGCCTCTGAAATGACGGAAATGTGTGTGCCACTAGAGCATACTGCAGTGGTCCATTAAGTCCTTCAATGAAATGCTCCTGCTTCCTCTCGTCTTCAGCAACTTCTTCAGGGGCATATCTGGATAACTGAATAAACTTGTCGCGGTACTCGCTGACTGACATACTTCCTTGCTTCAGCGACAGAAATTCCTTCTTCTTGATCTTTATCATACCAGCTGGAATATGGTAGTTCCTGAATTGTGTACTGAACTCTGCCCAAGTAATAGTATCCGTAGCATCATGGGCAGCAGTATAAGAATCCCACCAGTCAGCAGCAGGACCTGTCAGACGTCCAGAAGCATATAGAACCTTCTCCCGGTCCGTGCACTGTGCAATATTCAGCATCTTCTCCACGGACTTCAGCCAATCATCCGTGTCCAGTGGATCAGGAGAGCTAGCGAATGTAGGTGGCTTATGACTCATGAACTCCCGGTGCTTATCACGAGGTGGAACCGGTGGTGGTGGTGGAGGCAGTGGCACTTGTTGCTGCTGTTGCTGTTGCTGTTGCATTTGTTGTTGCAGCTGCTGTTGTTGTGCCCTCCTTTCCTGGCGTATCTCATCTCGCTCCTGGCGCAACTCCTGGCGTATATCTTCTCTTTCCTGACGCATCTCCTGGCGTTCTTGCTGCATCTGGGCACGCATATCAGCCATAGTGTCTGCCATTTGCTGCATCACCGCCATCTGAGTAGCAACCAGTGGGTCAACTCCGCCTGGTGGAGGATTGGGAGGATTCATCTCTGCAGGCTGTGGCTGAGGTTGTCTATATATCCTTCGAGTGTGTTGGTTAGGAGGCAAGTCAATTCCACCACCCCGCCTGGTATTGACCATCTGAGTTAGATACATATGGTAAGAAAATAGTAGACAAGGCAGGTATTTACAAATCAGGTTACTTTAGGGAATTTTATTAGCTAAGCAGTTTAATATTTTACCTATCCTAGCTAATTCAATACCTTATGGTGGTACATACTAAGATGTCCATAATTCAATCAATCAAAGAAGCAAATCAGGCATTTAGCATCAGCACAATCAAACAACATTTTAATTAGAGAAAATAGTTTTAATTTTGTCTTAGGTTCCCTATCTCTTAGAAAGATCATAGTCTTAGGATTCCAAGGTGTGAAATCCATCTTGTCTTAGAGTAGAAAAGATAAGAATGATCAGAGTAGAATAGCAAAAAGGTGAGACGAGATCAAGATGAGATGAGTATAGAATGAGTCAGAGTAAGGTAAGTAGGAAAGGGTTTGTCCATCTCTATCTAGGTCTCGTCCTACAGTCAACATTTCCTCTGATACCACTTCTGTAACACCAGGCTTTAAAGGACAAAGCCGGGTGCATCTCATACATGCGCCAAGAAGACAACATATATAATAACAGAGTGTATAGAGATAAATGTCATAAAACATCAGAGTATTTATTACATAGCGGAAGACTTATTACAAAATAAAATATTAAATATAAAACGAACTAAGGATCGTCAGCGCCAATGTCGACTGGGAAACGCCACCTAGATCAGATCGAACTCCTCAGTGTTAGGCGGCTCCTCCTGAACCACCTGATCTTCTCCTGTGGGGGGGATGTGAGACAGCAAGGGTGAGCTCACACATGATCATAGCTCAACAAGTTGTGGGGAACCAGTGGACATAAACTCACAAAGGTGTGAGCTCATGTGATGTGTAAGGCTAATCAATGATAGGGGTTAAAGCTGAGCATTGCTTTTAAGTAGTTGGTCAAAATTTTATTAGCAGTTACTAAGTGTAAGTAAATACCAAACCATAAGTAAAGTAATAGAACAAAATTAATAATAAACCCATGCAATGCGAATGACAAAATTGAATTTAAGTTCCATAATTTAAACATCAGAGAGTCCTGAGATGCTCATGACCGCGAGCACGGCTAGTATACCAGTTTTACACTCTGCAGAGGTTGTACCCTTTACCCACAAGTCATGTTACCCATCTGCCAAGGGATCGCGACTTCCCATACACCTCTACCGAGGAGGCGAGGCAGGGTAACACTACGAGGCCTTTACAAAGTTCCACTAGCTTCCGAAAACCCGCTACAGTTTATAGGAAGTTCCAATGCAGGGTTCCTGGCTGACCGCCATCGCAGCAAAATCAACCAGGGACCTCCCTACACTGACCACTCCCCTACTGCCCTTGCCCCTTTCGGGTAAGGTAGTCTTCCACTAGCTTTCCTAATTAGTCAGCCAAGGGCGTCCCATTAAACCCTTGTGGTGGCACGTGTTACTCAAGTTAAGCTCTATGTTCCAATTAACATTAATGATCTCAACATGAACATAAATAGAATAACAGAAAGAATTGGAACATAGAGGTAATAAATGATTATCCCAAAACCAGGTAAAGCAATAGCAAACTACCCAAGTGAATCAGGGGTAAACAAGGTAATGAGATAAACAATCTAGGGTGACCTATCGGGTCCCATCAAAATTAACCTATGCATGAATAAGTGATATTAAAGAACATTATTGGGTAAAAAGTGGTCAAGGGCACAACTTGCCTTCAATGAGCTCCTGCTCAGCTACTTCAACTGGTTGAACCTCAGATTCCACAGTGGCTTGCTCGTCTATTCGCATCAACACAATACATACATAGTATAGCCAAAATGAACATCACACCAAACAGATGAATAAAATATACAGTAAAAATCTATACATTAAAATGAGATCATAGGAACTGGAATCACTGAATTTGGAGTTATATATTTTAAGTTATGGATTTTCAAAGGTTTTATGTGCTTTAAATAGTATTAAGTGAGAAATAAATTTCTTACTGTTTTCATGACAAAACAGAGGTTCTAGGTGATAGAGAATATAAATACAAAATTTTAGGAAGTGGAATGAAGTAATTTGGAGTTCATATGTATTTTCTATGAATTATCAAAGTTCTAGTATTTATTTTGTATTAAAAAGTAATTTCCATAATTAAATAACTGAATTTAAAGAGCTATGGACTGGGCCTCAATTTCTGGGAAACGCAGGGGCAAAACCAAAATTTTCCCAAGGCACAGATCACTGGCGCTTGGAGTGCGGGATGATTTCTTTTAATCACAGGGTCTCTTTAGCAAAAGTTGAAGGCCGAAGGGGTACGGGGCTCTCACAGCCGCCCGATCTAAACGGAGCGCTCAGATTGAAACGCGCAGCGGAATAACCCTGATCTAATCACGACCACCCATCCTATATCCAACGACGCGGCCCCATCCGAGCGAAGAGGTACACAACATCTAATCTCAGCCGTTCCCGCGACATCTGATGGCCAGGGGCTATCGCCCCCATCCACGGCGACCCGAGAGGCGGCACGCCACCCACGCGAGGGATGCCGCCGGTGAAGAATCTACGCCCGCACCGGCGTCCTAGGGCTAAATCGAAGTGCACTACACATAATACGGATGATAGCGAGCCTTGGAGGGGGTTTCATACCGACAATCGAAGGGCGAATCTTCCCGACCACGGCGTCTTGCGGTTCCGCGACGGATGCGAAGTCCGGCGAGCAATTCACGCCGAGCAGAAGCCTATCTTCACGGTTCGAGCACGCGTATGGTTTCCCCGTGGTCCGGCGAACACAACCGGCCACCCACGGGCTGCCCGGCGGCGATACAGAGCTGGGTCAACGGCGGCGGGTCTCTTCCTCTTTGCGGACGCGATACTGGTGGTGGCGGCGGCGTGTTTCTGGGCAGGGATGAGGTGGGGAGGACGGGCGAAGGTCGATTGGGGTTTTAACTCACGGATTGTTTCGGTCAGCGGCGCTTTTCACGGGCCCGAGCGGCCTGCACGGTCACGCCATGCCGAGAAGCTCGGCGGCAGCTACGCCAGCCGCGCGAAGGAGTCGGGGATGACAAGCGGGTCCCATACGGCAAAGAGCGCCAGCGTGCGCGCGTGTGCGGAGTGGAAAACGCGGCTCTGGGTCCACGCGCCAGCGACCGAGCACAGGAAACGTGACAAGCGGGCCCCGCGGTGTCAGCGCCGTGCGTGACACGAACATGGCCCACCTGTCGGCGCCGGAGGTAGGTGGGCTGCGCGGTTAAAAAGGGTTATTGGGCCGAATGGGTGGCTTGGGCCCAACCAGGTATAGTATTCCTTTTCCTTTTTCTTTTATTTTATTTTCTCCTTTCTCCAATCTTTCACAAATTCAAATTTAAATACTAATTTAAATTCACACTTGTGACTAGTTCATTTTCAAACCATATTTGTGCAATTAAAAGTATTAGGTTTGAGAACATTTATTCAAATATAGTATTCATGTTTTCATATTCCTTCTCTTTTCTAGATTCAAGAATTTCTTTTAGGATTTAATTTTCCCTTTTGGTCTTAAATATTTTCTTGTTACAAAATGCACACAAAAATAAAATATTCAACATGATGCATGGATTTAGTAGCATATCTTTTTATTAATTGTTCTTGGACATGGTGTTCTCATAGGATGATGCATGCAGATCAAACTCACATAAAGAGAAAATGTTTCTCTATTGGTATTATTTCTAGCAATTTACAAAGTGGGTGTTACACTGGTACTGCTCCCATTTCAAAAAGGTCATATAGGATGTCAATGGAAGAGTTAAAAGAACATAAGAAACAATTAACAGAGTTGCAAGACACAGGGTACATTCATCCGAGTTCCTCACTTTGGGGAGCATCGATACTGTTTGTAGAGAAGAAAGATGGTTCACGAACTAATGTCCATCCATGGCGCCATAAAGTTGACTAGGAGACGCCACCTAGATCAATTCGTACTCCTTGTTGTACAGTACCTCTTAGACCACCTGTTCTTGTCCTGTGGGGGGTTTATATATCGTAAGTGTGAGCTCACAAAAGATCATAGCTTAACAAGTTGTGGGGAATAATGTGCATGAACTCACCAAAGGTGGGAGTTCATGTGAGGTGTAAGGCTAATCAACAACAGGGGTTAAAGCTGAGCATTGCTTTTAATAAGTTGGTCAAATTTTATTAGCAGTTACTAGATGTAAGTAAATACCATACCAGAATAATAATAGAACAAAATTAATAATAAATCCCATGCAATGTAAATGACAAATTGAATTTAGTTCCATAGTTTAATCATGTGAGAGTCCTGAGCTGCTCATGACCGCGAGCACGGCTAGTATACCAATTTTACACTCTGCAGAGGTTGTATCCTGTACCCACAAGTCATGTTACCCATCTACCAAGGGATCACGACGAAGGAAGCGAGGCAGGGTAACACTACGAGGCCTTTACAAAGTTCCACTAGCTTCAGAAAACCCGCTACAGTTTCTAGGAAGAGCAATGCAGCAATCCCCCGTCTGACCGCCATCACAGCAAAATCAACTCGGAAACCTCCCTACACGCCTACTCCCCTACTTCCCTTGCCCCTATCGGGTAAGGTAGTCCTCCACTAGCTTTCCTAGTTAGTCAGCCAAGGGCGTCCCATTCCACCCTTGTGGTGGCACGTGTTTCTCAAGTTAAGCTCCATGTTTCAATTAAAAATAATGATCTTGACACGAACAATAAGTAAAACAATAGTATAATTGGAACATAAACAAAATGTAATATTAATCCCAAAACCATATAGAGCAATAGCAGAAACTATCCAAATAGTTCAGGGGTAAACAAGGTAACAAGATAACCAGACTAGGGTGACCTATTGGGTCCCATCAAAATTAAGCCTATGCATGAATAAGTGATAATAAAGAACATTATTGGGTAATAAAAGTGGTAAAGGGCATAACTTGCCTTCAATGAGCTCCTGCTCAGCAACTTCTACATGTTGATCACCAGACTCCTCGGCCACTGGCTCTTCTACTCGCCACAACACAAACAAGCATGGTACAAGGGACAAATTAACATCACACCAAACATGTATACAAAATACATAATAATAATCTATGTATTAAAACGAGATCATAGGAAAAAGAATCACTAAATTTGGAGTTACGAATTTCAAGTTATGATTTTCTGAAGTATTTATGTGCTTAGTACAAAATTGATTGTGTGATAAATTCTAATGTGAATTTCATGGTAAAACAGTAACACTAAGTGATAAACAATGTTATTACAAACTTTTAGGAACTGGAATGGATTAATTTGAACTTAATATGAATTTTCTAGGAATTAAACAAGTTCTAGTAATTATTTTTACATTAAAAATCAATTTCCTTATTTATTTATCTAATTTCTCTGCTTTCTGGACTGCGCGCATAAAAACAGATAAGTGCAGGGGCCATCGCGTAAAATGTCTAAGACTTAGGTTACTATGCGGTGGATTGCGAGGTTAATAAGCTAAAAGTAGAGGGTCTCTTACGCATAAAGCGCCGGCCAAAGGGGTATCCTTGGTTTCTGGCCGCCATATCGTGAGTGGATGGTCACGATTAAATCACGAGGGTGACAAAACGGTATGCCATGCCAGCGCTGGGATCGCGATTCTGCGGCCCACAGAGCGCCACGTCATCACCAGATCTGAGTCGTATGCCCAAAATCCCACGGCTCAGATCAACATGACCGAAACGGTATGCTACCTCTAATCATGTCTATTCGCTCTATATCCAACGATGCAGATATCAACACTCCTACTAGCACCTGGATTAAATCTCGATCGTCCTATCCTGATCAAACGGTCGGGCTCTCCCCTTCCCTAATCGTGACGGCGCAAACCTTCCCACGGGGGCGGCCATTGCTGGTGGTCCCATACCTCTCGATCTCATCCACGTGAGTCCTAATCTTCTAGTGCATCTCAATGCAAGGATTAAGGTAGAGTCAGGGGCGAAGAATTTACCAGAGGAGTAGGTGAGTGCGGAGCTGCCCACGTCGACACGGCGGAGGTGAATTCCAGTGAGCAATTCCGCGCGGACGAGGTCGTGATTCCGTTGCCCAACGCTATGCGTAGCAACACTACGCGATGCTGAAGCTCTAGCACCGCCCTTACTCGCCCGTACGACAGCACAAAGTGTAGGTCGACAACAGTGACTTGACACCAATGGAGCCACAGCGGCGCACGTGTGCGGGGTCTCTCGCTTTCCCGATGGCGGCGACCAGGTGAACTTGCGCGAGGCACGGTAAATAGGAGAGGGCGCAGAGGGGGTCTTATCCTTGGGACGAGGTGGAGTCGTGGGTAGCATGAATGCGGTGCAACAACCTGCACCGTGGTCCTCGGCCAGGAAGAGGAATAGGAGTGGTGGGGGCCCCACACGCCAGAGAGTCGAAAGTGCTGGCGAGTGAGCATTTGGTTTGTGGGTCCCACGCTGCAGCCAGATTACCGGGGCGCACGCGGAGGTGAGAGACTGACAGACATGTCCACATGACAGAGCGCCATAGAGCGAGTGACTGATCGGTGGGTCCTACTTGTCGGCACGCCCGCTTGAAGGTTGGGCCGCGCGGAGGATAGGCGCGGTTAGTTGGTTGGAGCTCATCAAAGACTATGACTTGGAGATTCACTATCATCCGGGCAGGCGAATCTGGCTATGGATGCCTTGAGTCAAAAGGTGCATGTTCATGCAACTATTGTAGCCCAGTTACCCGATGAGTTAGCAGAAGACTTTGAGAAGCTCAATCTGGGGATAGTTGCTCATGCTGAAGGAATTACCATAGAAGTGGAACCTACTGTAAGGAAAATGGACCCCGGGCCATTTGGCTAATTGAGTTTTGGTGTTTGATGATCAACACAATCCGTGAACTAATAAGTTTTCTAGTGTTTGTGTTTGTAGTTCACAGGATGCAAGATTTACTTGGACTAAGGAATTGAGGAAAGCAACACCTCAAAAGAAGACATTAAGAAGATTCAAGAAAAGTCCAAGTGTGCTGCTGCGGACTGTCTGTGCGAGGCGCACTGGACTGTCCGGTGGCACACCGGACTGTCCGGTGCCCACACGCCGGACTATCCAGTGCACCAGGGAACTCCAGGACAACGGCTAGTTCCAGGTGGCACCCGAAGAGAAGACCACCGGACTGTCCGGTGTGAGCACCAGACTGTCCGATGTGGAAAAGGCTGCGGCGCCAACGGTCACCTGCTCTGACAGGGCAACGGCTAGGCACACCGGACAGGCTACAGTGCGCTGTCCGGTGCACCACCGAACTGTCCGATGTGCCGCAGAGAACTGCAGCTTTTCTCCAATTGCTATTTTGGAGTTGGGGCCTATATATACTTCACCCAACCGGCCATTTGAAGGTGTGGGAGCCCAAGCAACATACCAAGGCATATAGTGCACATTTCCAAGAGCTCAAACACCCAAGTGCTTAATAGAATCACTCGGTGATTAGCGTAGGTGCTTTGCGAAGTGCTTAGGTTAGTTAGACCGCTTTAGCGCTTGCTCTAGGTGAACCCTAGTTAGTTGAGTGAGATTTGTAAAACCACACAACCCCTCGGCTCTTGCGTGAGCCGTTGTAATTGTACCGAGTGGGGCGAGAGTCTTGTGAAACCGTGACAACTGCATTTGTGTCACGGCCGCCACCGTGTACCGGAGGGAACATGGCCCGCGGCGTTTTCGGCCGGAAGCTCGATAGTGGAGACGGCAGGGAGCATCCGAGAGGAGCCGGAAGCGGAGCACCACTTGCGCGTGGAGAAGGCCTGTGGCTCTCTACGGAGTTACTCGACCGTGGTGCTTGGCCCTCACATGGGCTTCCCTTTGCGTAGGGGCACCAACGAGGATTAGTCGGGACCTTGCGTGGTTCCAGATACCTCGGTAAAAATACCGCGTCATCCACGAGAGTTTGCTTCTCTACTTTGCTCTTTAAGTTTCCGCATTTATATTAAGCATTTAAGTTTCAATCTTGTATTCATACTTATTTAGTGTAGATTGAAACTTAGCCTTTGCGGTAGAGATAGCAACACTTAGACAAAACCTAGTTTGCACATTCTAGTTTGATTATTTGCATAGGTCTTGCTCTAGGGATTTAATTGTGGCCTAGTTTGGTAAAAGTTTTAGAAGTCCTAATTTACCCCCCCCCCCCTCTTAGGCGTCACCAGTTTCCTACATGTGGTATCAGAGCCCGGTTTGGCTCATTTGAAACGCTTTAGCTTCACCGCTAAAAGAGCCAACACTTTTTAGAGGAAGGGATGGATACCCATAGGCCACCACACTTCGACGGCACTAACTTCCCATATTATAGTGCTAGAATGGCTTATTACCTAGAGGCCGTTGATCTAGGTGTTTGGAGAGTCACTCGTGACGAGATGAAACCCCTCAAGAATCTCGAGAAACCCACCACGAGTGAGGAAAAAGAAATTCATTTAAATGCTAGAGCCAAAAATTGCTTGTATGAATCTCTTAGCATGGATATTTTTAATCAAGTATTTACCTTGAAAACTGCTAATGAGATTTGGCTAAAATTGCATGAGCTCCATGACGGCACATCCAATGTCCGTGAGCAAAAACATTGCCTAGTCTTAAATGAGTATAACTCTTTTGCTATGAAAGATGATGAGCTTGTTAGAGACATGTATTCTCGTTTGAATCTAATTATCAATGAGCTCAATTCTATTGGCATTAATAAGCTAGGTGATGCGGACATTGTGAGGAAGATTATCTCCCTGCTACCACAACAAAGATATGGGAGCATCATCACCATCCTTCACAACATGGAGGACTTGAGCAACATGACCCCGACCATTGTGATTGGGAAAATCGCGGCCTTTGAGATGTCACGAAAAATGTGTCGGGGAGAGGAGCCAACTTCCTCAAGACCATATGCTTTTGCATGTGATGAAAGGAAGGGCAAAAAGAAGGCTCCCACTCCTAGTTCCTCAAGTGAAGAAGAGGAAGAAGAAGAAAGTGATGATGATGAAGATAATCAACCGTGCACATCATCCTCCGAGGACGAAGAAACAATCCGACGCGTCGGAAAGGTAATGAGGATGATCCGCAAGATTAATCTAATGGGTGTGCCCCTGCAGGCCGAAGATCTTCTCTTTAACATTGACAGGAAAAAGCAAAGGAAGAGAGGATGCTTCGCATGTGGGGAGAAGGGCCACTTCAGGGACAACTGTCCAAATATGGCCAAACCCAAAAAGGAGAGGAGCAAAGGCAAGGCGCTAACAAGTTTTAGAACTTGGGATGATTCTTCAAGTGAAGATGAACCTCCAAGGACGCGCAGCCACCGGTCCTCATCACGCTCATCACGGTCATCACACAAATGCCTTATGGCAACAGGTAACTAAAGCATTCCATCCTCTAGTGATGATAGCAGTAGTGATGATGAAGGTGAGGGAAAGCCCTCCATAGATGAGCTTGCAGAAGCCGTTGAAATTTTTCAGGATGTTTGCACTAAACAAAAAGCTCAACTCAAAACCTTGAAAAATAAGTTGGTTAGCTCTCAAAATGATTACAAAGGTTTGCTATAAAAAATTGAAGCTTTTGCAAACTTAAATAGTGAGCTATCAAATAAAATTGAGCTATTAGAATCTAGTGCTCCATCCACTGCTACCGATGATAGCCTTATTAAAAAGAATGAAAAACTTAAGGCTAAGTTAGCTAGCTCCCAAGAAGCTATTGAAAAATTGCTAGAGAAAATGGAAATTCTTAGCATACACAATAATGAGCTAACTACTAAGCTAGAAAACATTGGTAGCACCCCAGCAGCATCTTTAGTTGAAATACCTAAAATTGTTAAGAAAGATGCTTCTACTTCCTGCTTTGATTTAATTGATGATTCTAACCCCTGCAACCAAGTCATTGTTGAGAATATTGTTGTAGAGACATGTTCAGATGAGGTTGCAAAGGAAAATGAACGATTACAGAAAGAAGTGGCTCGCCTTGGAAAGGCTTTGTATGACAAGAAAGACAAAGCCAAACAAATCCGACCTCCATAGGATAACACCACTGCGGGAGTGAACAAGCCTATGGAGGGAGAAACTGTGATTTGTAGGCTATGCCACAAGGAAGGCCATAAGTCTTTCCAATGCAAGGCAATGACCGAGGATAAACAAAGGCAAAAGCTCAAGCAAAAGCCATCAAACAAAATCTCCAACACCTACATCAAAAAGGTGGACAAAAAGACTGCTACACCATATTTGATCAAGAAGAAAAAGAATGGAAAGGTGATAGCAATCAAGGCCAACAAGCAAGCCAACAAAGAAAAAGGGGCCAAACGCATCTGGGTGCCAAAGGAAATAATTTCAACCATGAAAAGCACCAAGAAGGTTTGGATCCCGAAAGGGAAGTGAGTGGACCGAAGGTCTTCGGGAAATTTGGAGACTTGGCAAAGTTGGGATGTATATCATGGGATACATCATACTGGATCAAGTTTATTAGCCAAGTGGGTTAGTGAAAATTTTGGACCCAAATTTCCCACCCATGACTAAGGTAACTAGATTTATTGTATTTCTTGTTTTTAGATATGCGTATCTATTTACCTTGTATCTAGTAGCTTTCTTGCCTAGTATTACATTTGTCATTTACTTTTGTTTAAAATTATGCATACTAGGTAAATCACATGGTAGGATTGCTTGCTTTAAATTCATATACTTAAGCAAACCTACATGGCTTAAAATATTCAGTTAAGCACGGCACATAGCTTCTATATCAATCCATAGTAAATGACGCATCAATTGAAAATTTTGATCTCTACAAGTTGTATCATTTAACTTATATGTGCCAAAGTTCTGATTATAGATAATTTTCCCTCTTGATATCAAATCAAAGTGCATGTCTCCTACAAGTATTCAAAACTTGTTTGCACACATTCGGGGGAGGTTACTCTATAATCTAACACTTTGAGACTAACACCTTTTCAAGTCTATTTCATGTGATAGTCTCATTGTAAGGAAAATGAGGTCCCCGGAGAAAGACAACAATCTTCCACTGCAAAAACTCCAAGAACTCTCGTGTCTCTCAAGCTCGCCATTGAATTTCAATCGGTATCTTTTGAGACTACATCTAGTATCATTTACATGTCTTCTCCAATATTTTATTAGACTATATTTCATATCATATACTTCCATGTTGCTAAAAATGCATAAGTACTTAACTCATATTCTGTTACCTATGCGTAAGGGAAGTTAGTATTTTCAAATTATGTCTTGCACCCCTAATTTTCATATGCTTTTTCCTAAGATCTCTGTCAGGGGGAGCTTTTCTTCATCTCTAAAGGGGGAGAAAACTCTTTCTAAAGGAGAACACTCATTTAGGGAGAGTAAACCTTTAAGGACAAGCTTTTATTTACTTCCTACATGCTTTTAATGTCTTCCTTTTCGGTGGTTGATGCCAAAGGGGGAGAAGTTTAGGGACCAAAGCGATGAAAACTATATCAAACACCAAACACCACAAATTTAAAATTTTATATCTACAAATGGTTTTTCAAGTGGTTTTGGTTATTTGGTCCTAAAATAGGAAGTAATGGAGTTAGGGGGAGGCTTAAGTCCATAATTTCACATTGTGGGGACAAACATGCATCCTAGCAAGTAGATTGCATATTTTCATTCAAATACGTGTATTATTTGCTTGCTTTGGTTGTGTTGTCATCAATCACCAAAAAGGGGGACATTGTAAGGAAAATGGACCCCGGGCCATTTGGCTAATTGAGTTTTGGTGTTTGATGATCAACACAATCCGTGAACTAATAAGTTTTCTAATGTTTGTGTTTGTAGTTCACAGGATGCAAGATTTACTTAGACTAAGGAATTGAGGAAAGCAACACCTCAAAAGAAGACACTAAAAAGATTCAAGAAAAGTCCAAGTGTGCTGTTGCGGACTGTCTGTGCGAGGCGCACCGGACTGTCCAGTGCACCAGGGAACTCCAGCCCAACGGCTAGTTCCAAGTGGCACACAGAGAGAAGACCACCGGACTGTCCGGTGTGAGCACCAGACTGTCCAGTGTGGAAAAGGCTGCATCGCCAATGGTCACCTACTCTGACAGGGCAATGGCTAGGCGCACCGGACAGGCTACAGTGCGCTGTCCGGTGCACCACCAGACTGTTCGGTGTGCCGCAGAGAACTGCAGCTTTTCTCCAACGGCTATTTTGGAGTTGGGGCCTATATATACTTCACCCAACCAGCCATTTGAAGGTGTGGGATCCCAAGCAACATACCAAGGCATATAGTGCACATTTTCAAGAGCTCAAACACCCAAGTGCTTAATAGAATCACTCGGTGATTAGCGTAGGTGCTTTGCGAAGTGCTTAGGTTAGTTAGACCGCTTTAGCGCTTGCTCTAGGTGAACCCTAGTTAGTTGAGTGAGTTTTGTAAAACCACACAACCCATCGGCTCTTGCGTGAGCCGTTGTAATTGTACCGAGTGGGGCGAGAGTCTTGCGAGACCGTGACAACCGCGTTTGTGTCACGCCCGCCACTATGTACCAGAGAGAACGAGGCCCGCGGCGTTTTTGGCCGGAAGCTCGATAGTGGAGACGGCGGGGAGCGTCCGAGAGGAGCCGGAAGCGGAGCACCACTTGCGCATGGAGAAGGCCCGCGGCTCTCTACGGAGTTACTCGACCGTGGTGCTTGGCCCTCGCGTGGGCTTCCCTTTGCGTAGGGGCACCAACGAGGATTAGTCGGGACCTTGCGTGGTTCTGGATACCTCGGTAAAAATACCGGCGTCATCCACGAGAGTTTGCTTCTCTACTTTGCTCTTTAAGTTTCCGCATTTATATTAAGCATTTAAGTCTCAATCTTGTATTCATACTTATTTAGTGTAGATTGAAACTTAGCCTTTGCGGTAGAGATAGCAACACTTAGACAAAACCTAGTTTGCACATTCTAGTTTGATTATTTGCATAGGTCTTGCTCTAGGGATTTAATTGTGGCCTAGTTTGGTAAAAGTTTTAGAAGTCCTAATTCACCCCCCCTCTTAGGCGTCACCCTTTTCCTACACCTACCTTAGAATAGGAAATACGAAAGGGTCAGATCGGAGATGTCAAGATTCAAGAGATCAAGGATCTAATAACAGAAGGAAGAGGCCTAGACTTCACGGAAGATGAGCAGGCCACAATATGGTTTAAGAACCGGATTTGCGTTCTTGAGATCGACAGTCTTCGTGAAACCATATTGAAGGAAGCACATGACTCAGCTTACTCCATTCATCCGGGCAGTACCAAGATGTATCAGGACTTGAAGCAGAAGTATTGGTGGTATGGACTAAAGAAGGATGTCGCTTCACATGTAGCACTGTGTGATGTTTGCTAAAGGGTGAAAGCTGAACATCAAAGGCCTACCGGTTTGCTGCACCCGCTTAAGATACCTGAGTGGAACTGGGAAGAGATTGCCGTGGACTTCATTGTAGGTCTACCCCGCACATCTACTGGGTATGACTATATGGGTGATTGTGGACAGGCTCACTAAAGTAGCCCACTTTATCCCAGTGAAGACCACATATTCAGGAGCCAGGCTAGCAGAGTTGTACATGACCCAGATAGTTTGTCTACACAGTGTGCCTAAGAAGATAGTGTTAGACCGAGGATCTCAGTTTACTTCTCAATTTTGGCAAAAGTTGCATGAGTGCTTGGATACATGACTAAACTTCAGCTCGGCCTACCATCCTCAAACTGATGGGCAGACCGAGAGAACTAACCAAGTACTAGAAGACATGTTAAGAGCTTGTGCTCTTAAACATGGTGGTAGTTGAGATGAGAGTTTGCCCTATGCAGAGTTCTCTTACAATAATAGCTACTAGGCCAGTTTGAAGATGTCCCCATTTGAGGCTTCATATGGTAGAAAATGTAGGACTCCTCTATATTGGGATCAAACTGGTGAACGACAGTTCTTTGGGCCGGAGATTATACAAGGGGCAGAAGGAGAACCTGAGAACTGCGCAGTCAAGACAAAAGCTATGCTGACACTCAGAGGAGGCTGCTAGAGTTTAAGGAGGGTGATCACGTGTATCTTAAGGTGTCACTGATCTGGGGTATGAGGAGGTTTAAAGTAAAAGGGAAGTTGTCCCCTCGCTATATTGGACCCTTCTTGATCCTGAAGCGAGTGGGAGAAGTTGCCTATCAACTGGAATTACCCGATCATCTTGTGGATGTACATGATGTCTTCCATATGTCCCAACTTAATAAGTTCCTCAGGGTACCCGAGGAGCAGCTACCTATGGAGGATCTTAGTGTTCAGGATGATTTGACTTATACTGAGTATCCTATCAAGATCCTTGATACTTTGACTCATGTCACGAGGAGTAAGGTGATCTTCCCCATCTCTTCCCTAGTCCTTCCTAATCTCAAGGACGAGATTCTTTTTAAGGGGTAGGATTTGTAATACCCAACTTTGGAAAATAAATAAAGAAATAAAACTCTATGTGTAATGCTCTCTCATTCATAAGTTCTATTAGGAAACATGTTCAAAGTGAATAATTTTTTAATAAAATGTGCATCATGTTGGAGTTTTTATGTGTTGTTGCATCTATAAATAATAAAGATAATATTAATGGAGATATGTTAGTGCCAAACTTGGAATTTAGACCAAACTTACCACTTAGAAAATAAAAAGAAAACAAATGGCATAAAATATAAGGGAAGTGCTAAATAAATATAAAGGAAATATATATATATATAAATACCATTTCATACTGGTATGATTAAATTCTACCTTTAACTTGAGTACAAAATTTAGAATCATATTTGAAATTCAAATTGAGAATTGAAAATAAAAGGAAAAAAAAGAAAACCAGAAAAAGAAAAAAGGAAAAACAGTGACTGGGCTCGATCTCCTACTCTCGGCCCATCTTCAGTTTCACCGCGTGACCCAGCTGGAGATTGGCGCCGACACCTGGGGTCCACCGGACAGTCTCCCCACGTGCGTGTGACTTCCTTTTCACTGGCTAGTGGGCCTTCCCGGCCAGCGTCCGAGCATCCGTGCATAAAGCCTTTACCAGCCACTGCTGTGTGGGCCTGGGTCGTCAGACCTCTCCCCTTCCTTCGTCGCTCAAATCGGACGAGCGCAACCATGGCGCGCTTCTCGAGAATCCGTTGAGGCCACCCACAAACCGACCTCGAGTGGCCATAAAAAGGATGGAGCTGAGTCCTTCCCTCCCCTTTTCCTTCGTCAACGCGCAACAACCCATACCCAGGGCCGACCTCCACCATCGTTGTGAGAACGGAGAAACTAGAGATCTGCCGCCGCCGTGCTGGGTGAACCACCATTGTGGGGCTAGGACAACGCCATTGGTTGGGTCTGTGGGTTCAGCAACACTCGCGAAGACTGTCCGTCGCATCTGCGAATGAAGTAGTGATCGAAGCGCGTGGAGATTCCAAGCCGGAGTTGGCGCTCCGTCGTGGATCCTGCTTGCACCGCGGGCAAGCTGCTCCACAACATTATCGCAGGTAAGAAGCCCTTCATGTTGTTCGTCGCGACCTCCTCTACGCTTAGACCCTTTTGTACCGAGGTTTGGGGCACCGGGGCGTTGGGCACCTTCGCTCTAACCATGGACCGTCGGGAGGAGGGGCGGCGCCACCGTTGGTTGCGTCGGGTTGTGAGGGGAACGGTTTGTGGTCGTCGATCCACGTGCCGACAGTCATGATTAGATTGGAGATAACCTTTCGCTAGGGGAAAATATGATCGATTAGCTTGGATCGGAGGGAGGAGAATAGTAGCAGGCGTGGTAGTCTCGGTGACCGTCGATCCTTGATCGGGTAGTGGCCAAGCAATCTGTGCGACCGAAAACCCTAACCGTCAGATCTAGATCTAGTGGCCTTCGTCGTATACCGGCTTAGAAGTCTGCGGATCTAATCCACACCATCCACTCAAGATCGAACGTCCGAGAGTCATGCGTACCCCTTCGGCTCTGCAGATTTATAAATGAGCCCCTAACAAATACATGAATCAACCCGACGTCCACCCCGGTTGAATCCTGAGCCTTGGGAAGTTTGCGAGTTAGCCCCTGTACTTCTTTGGTATTTGGCGCGCAGTCCAGAGAGCAGAGTGAAAGTCGCCTAGAGGGGGGGTGAATAGGGCGAAACTGAAATTTACAAAATTAATCACAACTACAAGCCGGGTTAGCGTTAGAAATAATAATGAGTCCGAGAGAGAGGGCGCAAAACAAATCGCAAACGAATGAAGAGTGACACGCGGATTTGTTTTACCGAGGTTCGGTTCTTGCAAACCTACTCCCCGTTGAGGAGGCCACAAAGGCCGGGTCTTTTTCAACCCTTTCCCTCTCTCAAATGGTCCCTCGGACCGAGTGAGCTTCTCTTCTCAAATCGAAACCGGGAACAAAACTTCCCCGCAAGGACCACCACACAATTGGTGTCTCTTGCCTCGGTTACAATGGAGTTTTGATCACAAGAACAAGTGAGAAAGAAAAGAAGCAATTCAAGCGCAAGAGCTCAAAAGAACACGGCAAATCTCTCTCGCTAATCACTAAAGCCCTGTGTGGAATTGGAGAGGATTTGATCACTTGAGTGTGTCTAGAATTGAATGCCTAGCTCTTGTAAGTGGTTGAGAAGTGGAAAACTTGGATGACTTGAATGCGAGGTGGTTGGGGGTATTTATAGCCCCAACCACCAAACTAGCCGTTTGGTGGAGGCTGTCTGTCGTATGGTGCACCGGACAGTCCGGTGCACACCGGACATGTCCGGTGCGACAGCCACATCACCAGGCCGTTAGGGTTCCGACCGTTGGAGTTCTGACGCTGGGCCCGCCTGGATGTCCGGTGGCGCACCGGACATGAACTGTAAGGTGTCCGGTGCGCCAGCATGGGCGTGCCTGACCTCTGCGCGCGCTGGCGCGCATTTAATGTGCTTGCAGGTAGCCGTTGGCGCCGAAGTAGCCGTTGCCCCGCAGTTACACCGGACAGTCCGGTGTACACCGGACATGTCCGGTGAATTATAGCGGAGCAGCCGATGCGAATTCCTGAGGCTGGCGAGTCCAGAGCTGCGTCCTCTTGGAGCACTGGACACTGTCCGGTGTACACCAGACAGTCCGATGAATTATAGTGCGCCGGCCCTGAGAATTCCCGAAGGTGAAGAGTTTGAAGTCGATCTTCCCTGGTGCACCGGACACTGTCCGGTGGCGCACTGGACAGTCCGGTGCCCCCGACCAGGGTGCCTTCAGTTCTCCCTTTGCTCCTTTGAACCCTTTTTCTTGGTCTTTTTATTGGCTTATGGTGAACCTTTGGTACCTGTAAAACTTATAAACTTGCGCAAACTAGTTAGTCCAATTATTTGTGTTGGGCAATTCAACCACCAAAATTAGTTTAGGAAATAGGTGTAAGCCTAATTCCCTTTCAATCTCCCCCTTTTTGGTGATTGATGCCAACACAAACCAAAGCAAGTATAGAAGTGCAGAATTTGAACTAGTTTGCAAAATGTAAGTGCAAAGGTTACTTAGAATTGAGCCAATAAATATTACTTACTAGATATGCATGGATTTTATTTTTTAACATTTTGGACCACGCTTGCACCACATGTTTTGTTTTTGCAAATTCTTTTTGTAAATCCTTTCATAAGTCTTTTTGCAAAATAGTCAAAGGAAAATGAGTAAGATTTTGCGAAGTATTTTCAAGTTTTGAAATTTTCTTCCCTTGTTTGGAATGCTTTTCCTTTGACTAAACAAAACTCCCCCTCAAATAAATTCTCCTCTTAGTGTTCAAGAGGGTTTTAAGATATCAATTTTGAAAGTACTACTTTCTCCCCCTTTAGAACACAAAGAGATACTAATTTATCAATTGAAAATCATTTTAAAATTAGGGTGGTGGTGCGGTCCTTTTGCTTTGGGCTCATACTTTCTCCCCCTTTGGCATGAATCGCCAAAAACGGAAACTTTGAGTGAGATATAAGCCCTATCTAACTACTTTCTCCCCTTTGGCAAATAAAACATATGAGTGAAGATTATACCAAAGACGGAGAGTGATGCGGAGCGCCGGCGAAGGATGAGTAGTAGAGTGGAGTGGAAGCCTTTGTCTTCGCCGAAGACTCCAATTCCTTTTCAATATACCTATGACTTGGTTTGAAATACACTTGAAAACACATTAGTCATAGCATATATCAAAGAGACATGATCAAAGGTATACTTATGAGCTATGTGTGCAAATTAGCAAAAGAAATTCCTAGAATCAAGAATGTTGAGCTCATGCCTAAGTTTGGTAAAAGTTTGTTCATCTAGTGGCTTGGTAAAGATATCGGCTAATTGATCTTTAGTATTAATGTATGCAATCTCGATATCCCTTTTTTGTTGGTGATCCCTAAGAAAATGATACCGAATGGCTATGTGTTTAGTGCGGCTATGCTCAACGGGATTATCCGCCATGCGGATTGCACTCTCATTATCACATAGAAGAGGAACTTTGGTTAATTTGTAACCATAGTCCCGCAGGGTTTGCCTCATCCAAAGCAATTGCGCGCAACAATGGCCTGCGGCAATATACTCGGCTTCGGCTGTAGAAAGAGCGACCGAATTTTGCTTCTTTGAAGCCCAAGACACCAAGGACCTTCCCAAGAACTGGCATGTCCCCGATGTGCTCTTTCTATTAATCTTACACCCTGCCCAATCGGCATCCGAATAACCAATCAAATCAAATGTGGATCCCCGAGGGTACCAAAGCCCAAACTTAGGAGTGTGAGCCAAATATCTCAAGATTCGTTTTACGGCCGTAAGGTGTGATTCCTTAGGGTCGGCTTGGAATCTTGCACACATGCATACGGAAAGCATAATATCCGGTCGAGATGCACATAAATAGAGTACTGAACCAATCATCGACCGGTATACCTTCTGATCGACGGATTTACCTCCCGTGTCGAGGTCGAGATGCCCATTTGTTCCCATGGGTGTCTTGATGGGTTTGGCATCCTTCATCCCAAACTTGTTTAGAATGTCCTGAGTGTACTTGGTTTGGCAAATGAAGGTGCCCTCTTGGAGTTGCTTGACTTGGAATCCTAGAAAATACTTCAACTCCCCCATCATAGACATCTCGAATTTTTGTGTCATGATCCTACTAAATTCTTCACATGTAGATTCGTTAGTAGACCCAAATATGATATCATCAACATAAATTTGGCATACAAACAAATCATTGTCAAGAGTTTTAGTGAATAAAGTAGGATCGGCCTTGCCGACTTTGAAGCCATTAGCTATAAGGAAATCTCTTAGGCATTCATACCATGCTCTTGGGGCTTGCTTGAGCCCATAAAGCGCCTTAGAGAGCCTATAAACATGGTTAAGGTACTCACTGTCTTCAAAGCCGGGAGGTTGCTCAACATAGACCTCTTCCTTGATTGGTCCATTGAGGAAGCCACTCTTCACGTCCATTTGATAAAGCTTGAAGCCATGGTAAGTAGCATAGGCTAATAATATGCGAATTGACTCAAGCCTAGCTACGGGTGCATAGGTTTCACCGAAATCCAAACCTTCGACTTGGGAGTATCCCTTGGCCACAAGTCGGGCTTTGTTCCTTGTCACCATACCATGCTCATCTTGCTTGTTATGGAAGACCCATTTGGTTCCTACAACATTTTGGTTAGGACGTGGAACTAAATGCCATACCTCATTCCTAGTGAAGTTGTTGAGCTCCTCTTGCATCGCCATCACCCAATCCAAATCTTGAAGTGCTTCCTCTACCCTGTGTGGCTCAATAGAGGAAACAAAAGAGTAATGCTCACAAAAATGTGCAACACGAGATCGAGTGGTTACCCCTTTATGAATGTCGCCGAGGATGGTGTCGACGGGGTGATCTCGTTGGATTGCTTGGTGGACTCTTGGGTGTGGCGGCCTTGTTTCTTCATCCTCCTTGTCTTCATCATTTGCATCTCCCCCTTGATCATTGTCGTCATCTTGAGGTGGCTCATCATTTTGTTCTTTCTCTTTATCAACTTGAGCCTCGTCCTCATTTTGGGTTGATGGAGATGCTTGTGTGGAGGAGGATGGTTGATCTTGTGCATGTGGAGGCTCTTCGGATTCCTTAGGGCACACATCCCCAATGGACATGTTCCTTAGCGCAATGTACGGAGCCTATTCTTCACCTATCTCATCAAGATCAACTTTCTCTACTTGAGAGCCGTTAGTCTCATCAAACACAACATCACAAGAAACTTCAACTAGTCCTGAGGACTTGTTAAAGACTCTATATGCCCTTGTGTTTGAGTCATATCCTAGTAAAAAGCCTTCTACAGTTTTAGGAGCAAATTTAGATTTTCTACCTCTCTTAACAAGAATAAAGCATTTGCTACCAAAAACTCTAAAATATGAAATATTGGGCTTTTTACCAGTTAGGAGTTCATAGGATGTCTTCTTGAGGATTCAGTGTAGATATAACCGGCTGATGGCGTAGCAGGCGGTGTTGACCGCCTCGGCCCAAAACCGATCCGGTGTCTTGTATTCATCAAGCAGGGTTCTTGCCATG
This sequence comes from Zea luxurians, assembly GCA_029449295.1. Lineage (NCBI taxonomy): Eukaryota > Viridiplantae > Streptophyta > Magnoliopsida > Poales > Poaceae > Zea > Zea luxurians. The sequence goes on along the minus strand of JAOPSE010000001.1, from coordinate 29,554,703 downwards.
TCCAATAGAGTTCGATTCTTCCTCTCCACTACACCATTTTGTTGTGGGGTGTAGGGAGAAGAGAACTCATGCTTGATGCCCTCCTCCTCAAGGAAGCCTTCAGTTTGTGAGTTCTTGAACTCTGTCCCGTTGTCGCTTCTAATTTTCTTGATCCTTAAGCCGAACTCATTTTGAGCCCGTCTCAAGAATCCATTTAAGGTCTCTTGGGTATGGGATTTTCCTGCAAAAAGAACACCCAAGTGAAGCGAGAATAATCATCCACAATAACTAGACAGTACTTACTCCCGCCGATGCTTATGTAAGCGATCGGGCCGAATAAATCCATGTGTAGGAGCTCCAGTGGCCTGTCACTTGTCATGATGTTTTTGTGTGGATGATGAGTGCCAACTTGCTTCCCGGCTTGGCATGTGCTACAAATCCTGTCTTTCTCAAAATGAACATTTGTTAGTCCTAAAATGTGCTCACCCTTTAGAAGCTTATGAAGATTCTTCATTCCAACATGAGCTAGTCGGCGGTGCCAGAGCCAACCCATGTTAGTCTTAGTAATTAAGCAAGTGTCGAGTTCAGCTCTATCAAAATCTACCAAGTATAGATGACCCTCTAACACTCCTTTAAATGCTATTGAATCATCACTTCTTCTAAAGACAGTGACACCTACATCAGTAAATAGACAGTTGTAGCCCATTTGACATAATTGCGAAACAGAAAGCAAATTGTAATCTAGTGAATCAACAAGAAAAACATTGGAAATGGAATGGTCAGGAGATATAGCTATTTTACCCAAACCTTTGACCAAACCTTGGTTTCCATCCCCGAATGTGATAGCTCGTTGGGGATCTTGGTTTTTCTCGTAGGAGGAGAACATCTTCTTCTCCCCCGTCATGTGGTTTGTGCACCCGCTATCGATGATCCAACTTGAGCCACCGGATGCATAAACCTACAAAACAAGTTTAGTTCTTGACTTTAGGTACCCAAACGATTTTGGGTCCTTTGGCATTAGAAACAAGAACTTTGGGTACCCAAACACAAGTCTTGGAGCCCTTGTGTTTGCCCCCAACAAACTTGGCAACTACCTTGCCGGATTTGTTAGTCAAAACATAAGATGCATCAAAAGTTTTAAATGAAATGTTATGATCATTTGATGCACTAGGAGTTTTCTTCTTAGGCAACTTAGCACGGGTTGGTTGCCTAGAACTAGATGTCTCACCCTTATACATAAAAGCATAATTAGGGCCAGAGTGAGACTTCCTAGAATGAATTCTCCTAATTTTGCTCTCGGGATAACCGGCAGGGTACAAAATGTAACCCTCGTTATCCTGAGGCATGGGAGCCTTGCCCTTAACAAAGTTAGACAAATTTTTAGGAAGGGCATTAAGTTTGACATTGTCTCCCCTTTGGAAGCCAATGCCATCCTTGATGCCAGGACGTCTCCCATTATAGAGCATACTTCTAGCAAATTTAAACTTTTCATTCTCTAAGTTATGCTCGGCAATTTTAGCATCTAATATTGCTATATGGTCATTTTTTTGTTTAATTAAAGCCATATGATCATGAATAGCATCAATATCAACATCTCTACATCTAGTGCAAATAGAAACATGCTCAACAGTAGATGTAGAGGGTTTGCAAGATTTTAATTATACAACCTTAGCATGTAATATATCATTTTCACTTCTAAGGTTACAAATAGTAACATTGCAAACATCAAAATCTTTAGCCTTAGCAATTAATTTTTCATTTTCAATCCTAAGACTAGCAAGAGAATCATTTAATTCCTTAATCTTAGCAAGCAAATCATCATTATCATTTCTAAGATTGGGAATTGAAACATCACAAACATGCGAATCAACCTTAGCAATTAATCTAGCATTTTCATTTCTAAGGTTGTCAATAGTCTCATGGCAAGTGCTTAGCTCACTAGACAATTTTTCACATTTTTCAACTTGTAGAGCATAAGCATTTTTGACCTTAACATGCTTTTTGTTTTCCTTAATAAGGAAGTCCTCTTGAGAGTCCAAGAGATCATCCTTCTCAGGAATAGCACTAATCAATTCATTTAATTTTTCTTTTTGTTGCATGTTTAGGTCGGCAAAAAGAATGCGCAAGTTATCCTCCTCATTGCTAGCATCATCCTCATCACTAGAGGTTTCGTATTTAGTGGAGGATTTTGATTTTACCTTCTTCTTTTTGCCCTCCTTGGCCATGAGGCACTTGTGGCCGACGTTGGGGAAAAGAAGTCCCTTGGTGACGGCGATGTTGGCGGCGTCCTCGTCAGAGGAGGAGTCGGTGGAGCTCTCGTCGGAGTCCCACTCGCGGCACACGTGGGCATCGCCGCCCTTCTTCTTGTAATGTCTCTTCTTCTCCTTTCTTCTCCCCTTCTTGTCGTCGCCCCTGTCATTATCACTAGATAATGGACATTTAGCAATAAAATGACCGGGCTTACCACATTTGTAGCATACTTTCTTGGAGCGGGGTTTGTAGTCTTTCCCCCTCCTTTGCTTGAGGATTTGGCGGAAGCTCTTGATGATGAGCGCCATCTCCTCGTTGTCGAGCTTGGAGGCGTCGATGGGTGTTCGACTTGGAGTAGCCTCCTCCTTCTTTTCTTCCGTCGCCTTGAAAGCGACCGGTTGTGCCTCGGGCGTGGAGGAGGTGCCTTGCTCGATGATTTTCTTTGAGCCCTTAATCATTAGCTCAAAGCTCACAAATTTTCCTATAACCTCCTCGGGAGACATTAGCTTATATCTAGGATCACCTCGAATTAATTGAACTTGTGTAGGGTTAAGAAATACGAGGGATCTAAGAATAACCTTGACCATCTCATGGCCATCCCATTTTTTGCTCCCGAGGTTGCGCACTTGGTTCACCAAGGTCTTCAAGCGGTTGTACATAGCTTGTGGATCCTCCCCTTGGTGAAGCATGAAGCGACCGAGCTCCCCCTCGATCGTTTCCCGCTTGGTGATCTTTGTCACCTCGTCTCCTTCGTGCGCGGTCTTGAGTACGTCCCAAATCTCCTTCGCACTTTTTAACCCTTGCACCTTGTTGTACTCCTCTCGACTTAGAGAGGCGAGGAGTATAGTGGTGGCTTGGGAGTTAAAGTGGTGAATTTGGGCCACCTCGTCCGAGTCGTAGTCTTCATCCCCTACGGATGGTACCTGTACACCAAACTCAACAACATTCCATATGCTTGTGTGGAGTGAGGTTAGATGGTGTCTCATTTTGTCACTCCACATATTATAATCTTCACCGTCAAAAATCGGTGGTTTGCCTAATGGAACGGAGAGTAAAGGAGTACGTTTTGAAGTGTGAGGGTAGCGTAGGGGGATCTTACTATACTTCTTGCGCTCTTGGCGCTTAGAAGTAACAGACGGTGCGTCGGAGTCGGAGGTCGACGTTGATGAAGTGTCGGTCTCGTAGTAGACCACTTTCCTCATCCTCTTGTGCTTGTCGCCTCTCCGATGCGACTTGTGGGAAGAGGATTTCTTCTCCTTCCCCTTTCCTTTGTTGGAGGAGCTCTTCTTCTTCTCCTTCCTCTTGGTGCGGGACTCTTCCGATGAAGTGCTCCCGTGACTCGTAGTGGGCTTGTCGCCGGTCTCCATCTCCCTCTTGGTGTGATCTCCCGACATCACTTCGAGCGGTTAGGCTCTAATGAAGCACCGGGCTCTGATACCAATTGAAATTCACCTAGAGGGGGGTGAATAGGGCAAAACTAAAATTTACAAAATTAATCACAACTACAAGCCGGGTTAGCGTTAGAAATAATAATGAGTCCGAGAGAGAGGGCGCAAAACAAATCGCAAACGAATGAAGAGTGACACGCGGATTTGTCTTACCGAGGTTCAGTTCTTGCAAACCTACTCCCCGTTGAGGAGGCCACAAAGGCCGGGTCTTTTTCAACCCTTGAATGTGGGGTGGTTGGGGGTATTTATAGCCCCAACCACCAAACTAGCCGTTTGGTGGAGGCTGTCTATCGTATGGTGCACCGGACAGTCCGGTGCACACCGGACATGTCCGGTGCGACAGCCACGTCACCAGGCCGTTAGGGTTCCGACCGTTGGAGTTCTGACGCTGGGCCCGCCTGGATGTCCGGTGGCGCACCAGACATGAACTGTAGGGTGTCTGGTGCGCCAGCATGGGCGTGCCTGACCTCTGCGCGCGCTGGCGCGCATTTAATGTGCTTGCAGGTAGCCGTTGGCGCCGAAGTAGCCGTTGCCCCGCAGTTACACCGGACAGTCCGGTGTACACCGGACATGTCCGGTGAATTATAGCGGAGCAGCCGATGCGAATTCCCGAGGCTGGCGAGTTCAGAGCCGCGTCCTCTTGGAGCACCGGACACTGTCCGGTGTACACCGGACAGTCCGGTGAATTATAGTGCGCCGGCCCTGAGAATTCCCGAAGGTGAAGAGTTTGAAGTCGATCTTCCCTGGTGCACCGGACAGTCCGATGCCCCCGACCAGGGTGCCTTCGGTTCTCCCTTTGCTCCTTTGAACCCTTTTTCTTGTTCTTTTTATTGGCTTATGGTGAACCTTTGGTACCTGTAGAACTTATAAACTTGGGCAAACTAGTTAGTCCAATTATTTGTGTTGGGCAATTCAACCACCAAAATTAGTTTAGGAAATAGGTGTAAGCCTAATTCCCTTTCATAGAGAATACAAATAATTAATTATAGAAATTGATTTTTAGTACAAAAACAATTCGAGAAACTTGTATAATTCATATTTAATTCATTTTAACTCGAAATGCTAACCCAAGAACCATCATTTTATGTGAACCAATTTGAGCATGAACATCAAATTCACTTCAGAATAAAGGATCCACTAAACTTATACTTAAAAGTATCATGTTCAAAACAAATGGGTTTTTCAAAAAGGCAAAAATGTGCAACCCCAATAAAAACCCTAATTGAACCCTATAAACAAATTTCAAGAGAAAGGGGAAAAGAGTATGAAAAATATAAAATCATGACTTGGGCCAATTATAAACATTAAAGTATACTAAATAAGCAACAACAAAGATTATGGAAGCTTGGCCAAAACAATTTAAATAAAACCCTAAACAAGCCTCTCAAGTGGGAGTTCATTAGGGAATTCTGAAATTCAGAATTCTGAATTTCAGACCTTGAGCCAAAGATCAAGAGTGTTCACCTTGATCCCTAACTCAAATCCTAATGGCCCCATTAACAAAAACGTGCCTAACTAACCTCTCTGTCTTGTGCCAGAAGATGGCATTGGGACGCGTGCCTCGGACACGTCAAACCAGAGATCTTCTCCCTGTGTGCGGCAGTGAGACAAACCAGATTTCTTCCCTCTCTATCACCTAATCCAGTCAACCAAACCTGCTAGCCTGCACATACAAACGACAAAGGGACCTGAGAGGAAGAGATCTCTCAACGGGATTATGGCCAAAATCTCAAAGATTTGGAGCCAATCCGCGCTTGAACTCGACCTCTCTCTGCGCTGCCTCGTGCTCGACGCTGTGCCAGGCGCCAGAGCGCGCACTGGCGTTCGCCGCCCACGCCCCGAGCGCTTGTCAGAGCCCTGCCCTCGGCCATGCTCGCCCGCGCCTATAAAGCCTCCTCGGGCGCGCCTCACTTCACCCTGTGCTCACCCTCACCAGCCAGACGCTCCTCCTTAGCTCCGGCGAGCTCTTTTTCGCCCGCCATTGCCGCCAGAGCTTCGGCCACCGTGGCCAGCCCACTCCAGTCACCCCCAAGTCGCGCCAGCGCTTCGATTAGCTTCGCCATTGGCCCATGAAGCTTTCCAAGCCCTCAGACCTGGCAGAACCTCACCAGAAGGCAAAGATCGACCTCACCGGACTTCGGCCACCCGCCTGCACGCGTGGACCGAGCTCTCCGATGAGCCATTCTTCAATTCCTCGCGCGCACACCTTCCTTAATCCCCGATGAAGCTCCCTGACCCGTTTGATTGGTCAATTGTGCCCTGGATAGGCCTGACTCCTCGCCGCCGACGAGCTCCCCCGCCTGCACTCGCGGACCGGCCGACTCCGACCATCCCCGACGGCGACCCACACATCGCCGTGATCCTCATGACCTCCCCTTCACCCTCAACAACCTCACCGGAGCAATCTCGCCGCCGGTAAGCCCCTCCGTCCTTTCTTCTGCCGCGGGTACTGTTTAAATTGGGGGAAGGACCTCGGGTTAGGATTAGAAGAACCCAGGGGGTTTTCTGAACTGTCAGCGACTCAATTGAATAGTAGCCCAGGGACTAGTCTGTAAGGAAAACTTAAAACACCCGCCAGGGACCCCGTGTGCAAAGTAGTTTTCCATTTAATCATTTCTGTTTAATCTTTTTAATGAACAGAGAATTTAGAAAATTCATAACTTGATGAATACTTAACCAAAAATTGTCAAACCAATTTTGCTAAATTCTAAATATTATGAACTATCAATTAAAAATACTAAACCCTATGCTTTCTGTTCTAATTTTTAGAGTTAAAAATTAAATACAGAAACTGACCAAACCTTGTTTAATTAAGGAAAATTAGTTATATTCCTGTGCTGAACCTAAGAAAAATTGTAGATGTTCAAACCCCACTTAAACACTGTTTAAAAATAGTGAGAACCCCAGTACTGAAAAATTTAGTGTAGATATCCATTAAAAGCCATTTCTGCCCAAACCGTAGGAAAATCAGAAAGGCCTTAAAAATTAATGACCAGTGGATGAAATTATTTTTCCTAGTTTGCTTAAGTAACAAAGAACCTAGGAAAAATAAAGGAACCTCTAGTTCAGATTAGATTCAAAGTGAATTGTTTTATTTAGCATTATTCCAACTAGAAAACAATTATTAGAATTATGGAAATAATTTCAAAATGGTTAAGAAAAATCCAGTGGACTTGTAACCACCAAAACCCCAATGCAAAAATAATAAACACCCCAGCCCATCATGTTAAGTAGGGTAAATAAATAGAACATGATAATGAGCCATAGTTCAATTAAATTATGAGAACCCCACAATAATGCAATAATGGGTAAATAAAATTTTGCTAGACCAATAATGAGATAGGCCACCACATAAAAATACAAACTCATTGGAAAGATGCAAAATAATACCTATTGCCAATATTTTGTAAGAAAGGCCATTTAATCCAATTAATGCACACCACCCATTCCCTTAAGCAAAAAGATGCCAAACTTCAGAATAATTGCTCTTGCGCAAAGAAGAAGCTAGGAAAAATTAGAAATTTGTTGTTTGATATTTTTCAAATATAGTGGTAGTAGAAAGCACCCCTTTGGCTAGAAACTTTAGAAAATCCTAGTAAAATAACTAATCAGTATTAATGGCTAGAAATTTGTACCAAGTCATGTTATAGCTTCTAAATGCCAGCAAAAATAAGTCTTAGAGAATTACCTACTATTAAATGATAGTTGTAGTTCAAATCACCCATTCTACCCTGAAATTTGTTAATTTTGTCCAGAGAAAAATACTCACTTTTTGGACCCCAAATTTTGAGACAGAGAATTACACACTAGTAACAAGCCACTGTAATTTTTGAAGAATTTTTGAAAACTTATTAAGGAGACTTGTAGTTCAAACCCACTCCAAAAACTTAAAGAGAATAAAGAAAAAGAAAGGAGAAATAAACCTCACTCCAATAAGTCCAACTTGGTTTCTTGACAATTCTCACTAAAGACCTTAAAAAGAATTCAGTGGAACCCCAAGAATAAACCTACCACCTAACTTAGCTAAATTTGATCCAATTTGCAAAGTATACCACCAAAAATCTCATATAAGCAAGATTTAGCTCTATCTAACTCAAGTAGATCATACACCGTCAAAAGTTTGAATTACTAAAGCACATACCATATCATGCATATATCTTACGCATTGCATTCATTAGATTGTAATCTAGCTGACGGAGAGTACGTGCTCATCCCCGAGCAAGGATCTGTCCAAGAGGAAGACCAGGAGCAAGCTCCCGAGGCTGCTATCGAGGATCTCCCCGCAGCCCCAGCTATTGAAGGCAAGCCTCGGTTTTATGCATAACCAATTATATATGCTATTTTACTACACTTAATGTTTGTAGGTTTGTAATGTGTACTTAAGTGTAGGAGTTGCTTGAAACCTCTAGTTGCATGAACTTAGGATTCCTTTTGAGATGAATACTAGTATGCTAGGTCGAGTAGCTGCTATGCTAAATTAGGATCTCGGTAGAAGTCGAGTGATTTTTCTAGCACTCGCGCGAGGTCAGGAATTGATTGTATTCATCTTGATAACGGGATCTATGTTAGTCTATGGACTTGGATCCAGGGAGAATGCCTTGTCCATGAGACGGGAAAAAGGAATTAAGGATTAATGTGTGGATACCTGAGTCAAGCGTTTGAACGTACTAAGCACATGTCGGGAAATATGGTAACCGATAAACCTAGTACCTGAGTGAAGTCGGGCGCGGACTTTATCCCTCATGCGACCTGAGACTGGGTCTCCCATGCTAGCTATGGTGGGTACAAGTGTGGTCACTACACGGCGGCAGCCGAGGTCAGTAGAGCATTGTATGCCAAGGCGGTGAGGCCTGGACGCGAACGGGGAATCGATGGGGACGATTGACAGGTGTGGGGACGGAGTGCCCTGACATGTCGTGTGTTTAGGTTTACCTTGCAAGGTTAAAACTCGATTCGAATCGTCTGCTTCTCGCAGCTAATGAGACTGGTTGACCCCTTGTACTACATCGAGTAAGAAGTGAAATGAGGTTACATGAGACAATTTGTTGATTGAACTAAATGCTTGTTACCATGTATTCTTAGAAGGAGCAAATATAGCTAAAGTAATGATGCTAGAATTTGAAAAGTTAAAAATGGATTTTAGAAACAGCTAGTGCTTTTGGCAAACCAAACCCCTCAGCAAACAGCTGCATAGTCTAGAGGTAGAGGAGTAGATTCCTCACACTGGGTAAGTCTAGCTGAGTATTAGTATACTCAGCCTTGTTTGTGGCATAATTTTTGCAGGAACGATTCAAGAGATGGTTGACGGTGTGACTTGGCCTACCACCCTGCCACCGGGTTGGACGGTCGAGTGGGATGTTGCTCCGGCAGGAGAGGAGCACGAGGAGTAGTGGGCTAGGCCTTGCCCAATTCCTCGATACCGACGACATCGATTATCCGCTGCACTTTATTTCATGAACTCTTATTTGCTACTTGAAAGACTCCGATCTATGTAATAATTCAGTACTTAATTCGAGGTTTCCTGTTTTATTGTATTTCTTCTGTGACTCACCTTCGAGTGAGATTGTGGAATTTGATCCTAGTTAAGTGGCTCTATCAGACTAGATCCGAGGGACTGACGGGTTATTCCGATTTAAGTGTGTTGCGGCCCTTGAGGTGTGACTTAGGCACTTAAGCTGGAATAATTCGGGTGGTTCCACCACAGCTGGTATCGGAGCAAATTTCACCACAGAGAAGGACAATAAACCATGAATCCCATTTTCAAAATTTAGAACTTGCCTAGAAACTACTACGAATCGTCAGGACTAGACCGCTAGACCTAGGACGAAAGGCCTTAGGCATAGGGGGAGAAATAGGTGGCTAATTAAGTAGGCCCCATGGGCCAGTACTTAGATTTTTATGGATGCCCTAAGAGCACCCTATTATTTGGAGAGGAGACGTTACTTCCAGCATGCATGCATTATAAACACGAAAGGGAATTAAAACTTGAGCTAACCCACTTCCTTTTAAACCCATCCAGGCTCTTTTATTTTATTCCTTCCACCATAATCTTTACCTTTGATACCCTTCCGCAGATGAATTCACCCACCCCCGCCAGTGGAGGAGACACCCGTTTTAGTTCTGACTTCCTTTCTCGCGATGGCTTTCCTTCCATCTTGTGGGAAGTGCTTAACTCCGCCGGTTACCCTACGCCCCCTTTGTACACGGTGCAGTTGTATGAGGAACATCGGGTACCTCGTTGTCGGGTCTGGCTGACTTTGGAGGCTCATCCCCTTCAACCGGGTTGGCGTTCTCTTGATTCCGAAACAGTTGGATTCAGGACAGACGACACCATTGAAGCGGCAGCCATGAAGACTCTAACGACTTTCTGTGGCTACCATCCCCTGGAGATGGTGATGCACCCCTTGGGACTCTTCCCTGCTGAGAAGAAGGATGACCCCATGTGGTGTAACCGCGTGAGCCATGTGAAGGATGTGTGGGCAATGTATCCTGACTTGGTTGGGAGGGTCACCGTTCAGTGCATGAGTGCGTTGTACCGCCTTCAGGCCCTTCAGAGCGACGCTATGGCACACCTTGCTAACATCGCTCAAACCACCAAGCTCACTCTCGATAGCAGAGAAGATTTTGTGGTCGATTTATCTTCCGAGTTGGTGGAGAAGGATCTACAGGTGGAAAGGCTGAGCCAGCGCATTACCACCTTGGAGCAGCAGGTGGAGATCCGAGACAACACTATTGATGTCTTGGAGAACTAGCTCCACGATGTGCAGAGGGAACTCGAAGAAGCGAATGACCACCTGGACATGCACCACTTGGAGATGGAGGCCAATGAAGCCAGAAGCGAGGGAGAAGAGGCTCTCGAGGAGCTAGGACCAGCCCCTGGTGCCAATGGGACTACCTCCGCGATGCCTCCTTCACCCGTATCCAGTGTCGCTTCCACCGCTCAGGGTTGATTAGTCACTTCAACGCTTTTGGGCGGATAGAAACCTATGTGAGCTTAGTTAATATCAGATTTTGGACTAGGCTTACGGGTACTTTCCCCTGATTGATGTAACCCTGTGAACTTTTGAAATCTGTGGGACGTTTGTAACCATGTTATCTTCATTTCGAACCTGATATTATGGTTATGGCATTTTTACCTTCCATATGAAATGATATCCTATTGTTCGAAATTGTGAGTTGGGATAACAATGAAGACAATCTCTGTTTTCATATGGCAGCTAGGCAGCGTCGCGGGCATAACGAGCAGGTTCTCCCGCCACCTCCTCTAGCTCCCACAGTGCAGGAGCTGATGGCCCAGCAGAATGAGATTCTACGACAGCTCTTGCAGCGCCAGCCCCACCCTCAGCAGCATGGTGGAGGCCAGCCTCAGCGACCTCCGGTAGCGGCAACCTACCAGGAGTTCCTGAGCACGCAGCCACCCTTGTTCGCCAAGGCAGAGGATCCATTGGATGCCGACGTGTGGCTCCGTGTCGTTGAGTCCAAGTTTCCCCTCCTCACGGGAGACTGCCCTGATGCTACCAAGACTTGCTTCACCGCGCAGCAGCTTCGCGGATCTGCTCGGACTTGGTGGGACCACTTCCGTGCTATGCTCCCCGCTGATCGTGAAGTGTCTTGGAAGGAATTCAAGACTGCTTTTAGAGGGCACCACATCCCAGCTGGCATTCTTGATCGCAAGCTGAATGAGTTTCTGGCACTTAATCAAGGAACCCGCATGGTACTGCAGTATGCGCAGGCCTTCAACGACCTATGCCAGTATGCAGGTTACCATGCTGATTCTGACAAGAAGAAGAGAGACCACTTCCGCAGGGGTCTTAACACCAAGCTGCGGGAACGACTCAACACTGTCCGTGCTGATAGCTTCAATGAGTTGGTCAACCTGGCCATCTCCCAGGAGGATTGCATTGTAGCTCACCGGGCAGAGAAGAAGAGAAAGGCACCAATAGCAGCACCATCCGCTCAGGCCCAGAGGTTCGGGATTGTTTCTCACAATCAGAGCAGGGGTTTTCAGCAGCAGGCAGGCAGATGGGTGATCATGCCACCTCAGCAGCAGCAGCTGGCACCCAACCGCTTTCCAGCTCCCGCTCCAAGGAACAATCAACCTCCGCAGCAGCAGCAGTTCCGCCAGGGCAATGGGAACAAATGTTTCACTTGTGGCAATGTGGGCCACTATGCCAAGAATTGTCCCAAGAACCAGCAAAGGCAGGTGCCAGCACCAAATCAAGACAAGGGAAGAAAGCAGAAGGTACAGGTTAAGCAAGGGAAGCTCAACTTCACTACCCTGGAGGAAGTACCTGAGGGAGCTCCTATCATGACCAGTATCTTTTTAGTTTATAATCAACCTGCTTTAATTCTGTTTGATTCTGGTGCATCTCATAGTTTCATTAGCTAGAAGTTCAGTGCTAAATGTGAACTGCCATTCTCTCACTCAAAAGGGTCATTTATGATAGTCACACCTGGGGGTAAAATTTCAACTAATCAATTAAACCAAAGTATGCCTTTTCAACTGGGAAGCCACATTGTCAAAACCACCCTTCTTGTTTTGGGTTTGGAAAATGTGGACATTATTCTGGGAGCTAATTGGATGACCCTGCACCAAGTTGTGCTTGATGTAGTCAGCCGTGTCGTGGAAATAAATTCTCCATTCTGTGGGAACTTCACCTTGATTCTGCCCAGTCAGGGTTCTACTCAGTCATGTGCTTTCTCTATAACGGAGTTACCTCTGAAGAAGATCCCAGTGGTCTGTGAGTATGCAGATGTCTTTCCTGATGAATTGCCAGGAATGCCACCCGACCGGGATATTGAATTTGCCATCGAGTTGCAACCGGGAACGGCACCAATTTCCAAGAGGCCTTACTGAATGCCACCCGCTGAGTTGGCAGAATTGAAGAAGCAATTGCGGGAGTTGCTGGACAAGGGATTTATTCGCCCAAGTACTTCGTCTTGGGGATGTCCAGCACTGTTTGTGAAGAAGAAGGATGAAAGCTTGAGGCTGTGTATAGATTACCGCCCTCTTAATGCGGTAACTATCAAGAACAAGTATCCTTTGCCTCGTATTGATGTTCTTTTTGACCAGTTGGTCGGGGCCAAGGTGTTTTCCAAAATAGACCTTCGCTCCGGCTACCATCAGATCAAGATACGAGCAAGCGATATTCCGAAGACGGCATTCTCAACCAGATATGGGTTATATGAATTCTTGGTGATGTCTTTCGGGCTGACTAATGCACCAACATATTTTATGTATCTGATGAATTCTGTTTTCATGCCTGAATTGGACAAGTTCGTAGTGGTATTCATCGATGATATCTTGGTGTACTCTAAGAACGAAGAAGAACATGCCGGGCATTTGCATGTAGTACTTCAACGTCTACGAGAGCACCACCTTTATGCCAAGTTGTCCAAGTGTGATTTTTGGCTAAAGGAAATCAAATTCTTAGGTCACACTATCTCTCAGGCTGGAATAGCTGTTGATCCTGATAAGGTGCAAGAGATGATGAACTGGAAGCCACCAACGACTGTCCGTCAAATTCGGAGTTTTCTGGGATTGGCTGGTTATTACCGAAGATTTATTCCGGATTCTCTCGTATTGTGAAGCCTATAACTGAGCTGCTGAAGATAGAAGCCAAGTTTGTTTGGAGTCAGAAGTGCGAAGATGCCTTCCATGCATTAAGGAAGCATCTGACCACAGCACCAGTATTGGCGCAACCCGACAACAGCAAGCCTTTTGATGTTTATTGTGATGCCTCTGGCACTGGACTAGGTTGTGTCGCAAGACAACCGAGTCATTGCTTACGCCTCAAGAGCACTCAGGCCTCATGAGCAAAATTACCCCACTCATGACCTCGAGTTGGCAGCAGTGGTTCATGCATTAAAAATGTGGAGGCACTACTTAATGGGGACCCACTGCAACATCTTCACTGATCATAAGAGCCTTAAGTACATCTTTACTCAGGCTGATCTCAACATGAGGCAGAGAAGATGGCTGGAGCTGATCGAGGATTATGACCTGGAGGTACATTATCACCCAGGGAAAGCCAATGTGGTAGCAGATGCCTTGAGTCGGAAGTTGCAGTGCAATTGTATTCTGATGGATTCTCGCATTAACACCTTGTGTGATGAGTTGAGCAAGATGCAAATTGAAGTGATTCCTTCTGGTGCTCTGTCTCACCTTTCTGTCGAGCCAGCCTTGCAAGACCAAATCATCATGGCCCAGCTCAGTGACAAGGGAGTGCAGATTATCAAGGAGAATCTCCATCAAAAGGTTGAGAAGTATAAATGTTTCTGCCAAGATGAAAAGGGTGTATTATGGTTCAAAAGCAGATTGGTGATTCCTAAAAACAAGGACCTCAAGAAGAAAATCTTGGGCGAGGCTCATCTCTCCAAATTCTCTATGCATCCGGGAAGCACCAAAATGTACCATGATCTGAAGCCTTTGTATTGGTGGACCAGAATGAAGAGGGAGATAGCCCAGTATGTATCAGAATGTGACACATGTCAGAGGGTAAAGGCAAGCCACTTGAAATCAGCTAGAGTTTTGCAACCCTTATCTATACCTTCATGGAAATGGGACGACATCAGCATGGATTTCATCGTGGGTCTTCCCAACACCTCTCGTCATCATGATTCGATTTGGGTTATTGTGGACCGACTGACGAAAGTGGCACATTTTCTCCCTGTGCACACCACTGATAAGGCTCAAAAGTATGCAGAGTTGTACATTGACCGGATTGTGTGTTTGCACGGATTACCTCAGACCATTATTTCTGACCGAGGAGCCCAATTTGTTGCCAGATTTTGGGAACAATTGCAGGAGTCTTTGGGGACCAAGCTAATCAGGAGTTCAGCTTACCACCCACAGACTGATGGTCAGACGGAAAGGGTAAACCAAATTCTGGAAGATATGCTGAGAGCTTGTGCAATCGATTGTGGTAAGAACTGGGATAAGCACCTCTCTTTGGCATAGTTTGCTTATAATAACAGTTATCAATCCAGCCTAAGGATGGCACCCTTCGAAGCTCTCTATGGAAGAAGGTGCAGGACACCACTCAATTGGTCTCAACCTGGAGAAAGAGGAGTTTTCGGACCTGACTTAGTGACTGAAGCCGAAAGGAAGGTCAAACTAATCAGGAAGAATCTAGAAGCTACTCATGCTAGGTAGAAGAGTTACCATGATAAAAGAAGGAAGCCTCTCCAGTTCAAGGTGGGAGATTTTGTGTATCTCAAGGTATCACCCACCAAGGGAGTGTAGAGGTTTGGAATCAAAGGCAAGCTAGCCCCTCGTTACATTGGACCTTATGAGATCGTAGAAACCTGTGGACATGTGGCATATAAGCTGAAGTTACCTTCAAAAATGTCTGCCATTCACAGTGTGTTCCATGTATCTCAGCTGAAGAAGTGTGTTCGATTGCCAACCGAGATCATAGCAGAGCCAGAATTGGAGATAGAACCAGATCTATCGTACCAAGAGTACCCTTCCAAGATTCTGGATTGCAAAGAAATATCAACTCGGGCTAAATCGATCAAAATGTACAAGGTCCAGTGGAGTAATCACTCAGAGGAAGAAGCTACTTGGGAGACTGAGGAATTCTTGAGATCCAACTTCCCCGATTGCCTACCTAAGGAATCTGGTACATAATCACACCCAACCCCTCCTCCTGTCCTTCGAATCTAAAATTCAGAAATATGATCTTAATCAAAATGAGGTAACCGTAAAACAAGATTTAAAAAGGACTTCCTTCTAAAGTTGCAAAGAGAATGACATTTGAAGAGCAAATTGCCCTAATAATAAGAGCACCCACTTCCTATAAGTCTCACCCTTCGCTTCACTCCGGGAGGACTCTGACCCGAATCTCGGGACGAGATTCCTTTAAGGGGGGAAGGCTGTGACACCCCCAGTGTCACCTAGGGTTTTCTCAAAAATGCTAACCCAAGAACCATCATTTTATGTGAACCAATTTGAGCATGAACATCAAATTCACTTAAGAATAAAGGATCCACTAAGCTTATACTTAAAAGTATCATGTTCAAAACAAATGGGTTTTTCAAAAAGTCAAAAATGTGCAACCCCAATAAAAACCCTAATTGAACCCTATAAACAAATTTCAAGAGAAAGGGAAAAGAGTATGAAAAATATAAAATCATGACTTGGGCCAATTATAAACATTAAAGTATACTAAATAAGCAACAACAAAGATTATGGAAGCTTGGCCAAAACAATTTAAATAAAACCCTAAACAAGCCTCTCAAGTGGGAGTTCATTAGGGAATTCTGAAATTCAGAATTTTGAATTTCAGACCTTGAGCAAAAGATCAAGCGTGTTCACCTTGATCCCTAACTCAAATCCTAATGGCCTCATTAACAAAAACGTGCCTAACTAACCTCTCTGTCTTGTGCCAGAAGATGGCATTGGGACGCGTGCCTCGGACACGTCAAACCAGAGATCTTCTCCCTGTGTGCGGCAGTGAGACAAACCAGATTTCTTCCCTCTCTATCTCCTAATCCAGTCAACCAAACCTGCTAGCCTCCACACACAAACGACAAAGGGACCTGAGAGGAAGAGATCTCTCAACGGGATTATGGCCAAAATCTCAAAGATTTGGAGCCAATCCGCGCTTGAACTCGACCTCTCTCTGCGCTGCCTCGTGCTCGACGCTGTGCCAGGCGCCAGAGTGCGCACAGGCGTTCGCCGCGCACGCCCCGAGCACTTGTCAGAGCCCCGCCCTCGGCCGTGCTCGCCTGCGCCTATAAAGCCTCCCCGGGCGCGCCTCACTTCACCCCGTGCTCACTCTCGCAGGCCAGACGCTCCTCCTAAGCTTCGGCGAGCTCTTTTCCGCCCGCCATTGCCGCTAGAGCTTCGGCCACCGTGGCCAACCCACTCCAGTCACCCCCAAGTCGCGCCAGTGCTTCGATTAGCTTCGCCATTGGCCCGTGAAGCTTTCCAAGCCCTTAGACCTGGCAGAACCTCACCGGAAGGTGAAGATCGACCTCACCGGACTTCGGCCACCCGCCTACACGCGTGGACCGAGCTCTCCGGTGAGCCATTCTTCAATTCCTCGCGCGCACACCTTCCTTAATCCCCGATGAAGCTCCCTGACCCGTTTGATTGGTCAATTGTGCCCGGGATAGGCCGGACTCCTCGCCGCCGACGAGCTCCCCCGCCTGCACACGCGGACCGGCCGACTCCGACCATCCCTGACGGCGACCCGCACATCGCCGTGATCCTTAGGACCTCCCCTTCACCCTCGGCCACCTCACCGGAGCAATCTCGCTACCGATAAGCCCCTCCGCCCTTTCTTCTGCCGCGGGTACTGTTTAAATTGGGGGAAGGACCTCGGGTTAGGATTAGAAGAACCCAGGTGTGGCGGAACTGCCCAGATTATTCCAACTTAAGTGCCTAAGCCCCGCCTTAGAGGCTAGCCCACACTTAAATGGGAATAACCCGTCAATCCCTCGGATCTAGTCCGACACGGCCACTGACAGGATCAAGTACCACAATCTCACTCGAAGGTGAGTCACAGAGCAAATACAATAAAGCATAAAACCATACATGTCAGAGTATTAAATTATTACATCACCATCATCATCATCAGAGTTTTTGCAAAAGTAACCATCATTGTTCGAAGTGCAGCGGAATAAAACTAACGGTAATTAAATAGAGAGATGGGGAAGCCTGTCCCCTCACTCCTCATGCTCCTCCTCAGTCGAGGCAGGGTCCCACTCGACAGTCCAACCCGGTGGCAAGATGGACGGCCAAGTCACTCCAGCAACCATTTCCTCCAGAGAACCTGTAAAATTATGCCACAAGCAAGGCTGAGTATACTAATACTCAGCTAGACTTACCCGGTGTGAGGAGTCTACTCCTCTACCTCTAGACATGCAGCTGTTTGGCTGTGGGGTTTGGTTGCCAAAAGCACTAGCTGAGTTTCTAAATCAAGTTTTTAACTTTGTCAAAATTAAGTGTGACTCTCTTAAGGCTAAAAGTGTACTATCTACTCATACATAGTAGCAAGCATTATTAGCAATCAACATCTTATATCAACTCATCATATTTCCACTTGTTACTCAATGCAGTACAATGGATCAAGCAGTCTCATTAGCTGCGAGAAGCAGACGATTCGAATCGAGTTTTTATCCTTGCAAGGTAAACCTAAACACACGATATGGAGGGGCACTCCGTCCCCACACACATCAACCGTCCCCATCGATTCCCCGTTAGCAGATCAGGGCTCACCGCCTTGGCGTACAATGCCTCACTGACCCCGACTGGCCGTCGTGCAGTGACCGCACTTGTACCCACCATAACCGGAATGGGAGACCTCGTCTCAGGTCGCGTGAGGGGCAAAGTCTACTGCCAAGTTCAATCAGGTACTAGGCTTACCGATTTACCATATTTCTCGGTATGTGTTTAGTACGTTCAAACGCTTGACACAGGTATCCGCACGTTAATCCTTATTCCATTTTCCATCTCGTGGGCAACCAATCCCCATGGATTGTTGTCCATCAACTAGTATCATGATAGTGTGAAAGTGGGTACAATCAAATTCCTGATCTCGCGCGAGTGCTAGAAAAATCACTCGTCTTCTACCGAGACCCTAATTAAATAAAGCAACTACTCGTCCTATCATACTAGTATTCATCTCAAAAGGATTCCTGAGATCATGCAACTAGGGTTTCAATCAACTCCTATACTTAAGTGCATAGTACAATCCTACAAACATTAAGTGCAGTAAAATAGCATATAGAACAGGTTATGCATAAAACCGGGGCTTGCCTTCCAAAGCAGTGGCAGACAGGTCCTCTGGTGCAGGCTCGGGTGCTGGATCCGGGGCTACCTCCTGAGCAGCTCCTTGCTCCGGCACGAGGATGTACTCTCCGTCAGCAAGGTTACAGTCTAACGAAATGCAATGAACATGTATGTCATGATTTATGCAGGATTTAATAATATTATGCTAAAGAGAACTGAGTTAAGAAGTAACTTAGGGTTTCTTAGTCATACGGGGCTCCCAGTGGGTTAGGCTTATTACTCTTTAGGCTTGGGTTTTCAGTGAAGATAACATAGTGGATTGGTATTGTCTTGATACATTTTAGTGGACAGATTACAAAGGTTTTAGGATGACATTAATTTACATTATTCATTTTCCTTACTTTAATTCCCCATTTAGGGTTTCTAGGGTAGGTTTGAACTACGACAGTGTTTTAATAATTTCCAAAAATTTTGTAAAAATTACAGTGGGTTGTCATTTGCTATTCTAGCTTGTTTTAAGAATTTGAGGCTTAAAGTACAAGGCTAGGCTTTAAACAAAAATAACAAGAGTTATGAAAAAGGGGGCCACTTTACACTACATCTCTTAGTTAGGGTAGGTTCTGTCCTAAAGGTTATTTTTGCTGGCATCCCATAGCAATAATAGGTTTCTGTGCTAAAAATCACAGAAAACTAAGGGGTGGTTATTTAGTTATGATTTTCTTAAGTTTAATGTCAAAAAGGTGCTTATAACTAACTTGTCATTTGAAAAATATCAAACAACAGATTTTGTATTTTTCCTATGTTCATAATAACCAAATATTAGTTATCCTAAGGTTTGAGGGGTTTTCACCTTAGGGTTATTTTTGTAGGGTTTTTCTAAGTTTTCCTTGTTTTCTTAAATTAAAAGGAATCCTACTTATTTTATACTGAACCAGGATAGGATAGATTTTTCTGCTGAACTACATGGGATAAGTACCTTAACAAAAATAGAGGTGCCCTCTGATTCATTATTTAAATTACCTTTTCTATTTTTCTTATCCTTAAGCATATTATAGAATAAGGGGTAAAAACTAACTTAATGGAGTGGACAGAGAGGTTTAACTTTTTTAAACAGGTTAGTAGGTAGATACAAACTCCTCCAATTTTTCCTAACCCTAGTCAAATAATATAACTATTTTTCTTTCTATTATTGAGCTTTTGGCCAAAACTATAATTAAATCAGAGCTTTAAAGTTTTCTATAGTACATAGGGGGTTTTATATTTTTCTTAAGTAGGCTACATTATTTAGGGTCTGACAAAATTGGTTTGACCAAATTTGGATGAACTAAACAGAAGTTATGAATTTTTAAAGTCTCTGTTCAAATTAAAAACAGATTTAAATAAGAGTTTCCTGGAAAAACAATTTACACCGAGGCCCCTGGGTTTAAACTGAATCAACCCACACAAATCTACCCCTGAGCCACTATTCCCCTGAGTCGCTGACAGTTCAAAAAGCCCCCTGACCTTTTCTTCCTCTCACCCGCAGTCCTTCCCCCAATGTAAACAGTACCCGCGGGAAAGAAAAGGGTGGCGCGGCTTACCGGCGGTGAGAGAGGTCCGGCGAAGGGCAGGGTTGGCTCGGGGAGGCTCTGGCAGTCACGGCGAGGTACGGCTCGACGGCGGGGATGGCCGGAATCGCCCGGTCCTCGCGCGCAGGCGGGTGTTCTCGTCGGCGGCGAGTGCACCGGCCAAACCACGGCTAACTGGTTCAATCCAAGGGCATGGTGAGCTTCACGGGGTAACGTAGCGACTGTATGCACAAGGAATCGAAGGATGGTTGAGTGGATTACCCGGTCCACGTACTCCGGCGAGGGTGTGAGCTCCGGCGACCGTGGACTGGCCTCTCCAGCGAAGCAAACTTCAATTCCTCGCTCGGGGAGCTTCATAGAGGTGTGCACAGTCTTCTCCGAGGGCTGGACGGAGTTGGGAAAGGCTCCACTGGCCGGTCTATGGTGACAGAGGGATTGGGCGGCCGTGGACACGCTGCGCACGGGCAAACGGCGGCGAGCTGGACTCCGGTGAGGTTTGAGGGTGCGCGGAAGAGTGCAGTCGAAGTCTGGGAGGGTTTTATAGGCGCGGGCGCGGGCCATGGCGCTGGCTTGGCTCGGGCGCGACGCTGGGCATGCGGGGGCGCGCGCGAGCGTGCTCTGGCGCGGGCAGGAAGCGTCGAACACGTGGAGGTGTGTTTCTTCCATTGTTCAAACGTCTCCAGAGATCGCAAACGTGCGAATCTTGCCATGAATCCGGCGCAGACCTCTTCCTGGCACCTAGGGCTATCTCACATGTGTGAGTTCCAATGGAGGATACGCCCTAGATCAGGAGATAGACGGGCGCCAAATCTGGCTTGTCTCACTGCCCACCTCGCGACAAAACTGATGCCAAATCCTGTCAAACGTTCAAGTCTCGGTTTCCACTTTTTCCAGGGGATGCCTTAGGTGGTATACCACATTTTTGATATAGAACCTAAGTGGTTTTGGTGCCATCTTTAAGGTGAACACGGTTGGTCTTTGGAGTAGGGTTAGAATTTGACTTAGAGGGAAATAGAGAGCTCTAGCTCTCTCTCTCCACTTGGAGATTTGAATTGGGGTTTCTCCAGGGGTCTTTTTGCAATATTTCCCTCCCCTAATTGATGGTTGTAAAGCTAGTTAAGGTTTGGGTAAAAATTACTCTTGCTTTGCACACTTGTTCACTCTCTTTCCCCTCTCACCTAGGGTTTTGGGAGATAGGGTTTAAGAGAGGTCTAGGGTTCTTCTCCCCTCTTATCCAAAGTAGTAAGTGAGCAAGGATTAGAGTAATGCTTCTTAGGTCATTGGCAACTTGATTAGCACATGATCTCCAAAGTTCTTATGTGTTGCCCTAAGCCTTTACCCCATATAACTCACAGTCCTTAGTGTCAAGGTGTGCTCTAGCCAAGGTAACACCTGGGGTGTTACAGCCCTCCCCCCTTAAAGGAATCTCGTCCCGAGATTTTAGGTAGAGTCCCTTGGAGGGTGCTTGAAGGTGTGCTGGTGTTGTTTTCCCTTTATCCTTAAGTTTCTCTTATTAACTGCTCTTCGAATGTCATCCTCTTTGCAACTTCAGAAGGAAGCCCTTCTTAAGTTAAATCCACAACTTAGACTATCCTTGTTATCTAAGTTTTTCTTATAATTGAATTCAAAGGGCAGGTGGGGGTGGGGTTTTGGGGTTACGTACCGATTCCTTTGGACAGAAAGTCGGGGAAGCGAGAAAGTAGGAAATCCTCAGTCTCCCACGTAGCTTCCTCTGCTGAATGGTGACTCCACTGAACTTTATACATTCTGACCGACCTTGCCCGAGTCGATCTTTCCTTTTGATCTAATATCTTGACGGGGTACTCCTGGTAGGACAAGTCTGGTTCTAACTCAATGTCTGGTTCTGGTAGCACTTCAGTGGGTAGGCGAACACATTTTCGCAGTTGAGATACATGGAACACATTATGAACTGCTGACATGTGAGGTGGTAAATCTAATTGGTAG
Organism: Zea luxurians; assembly: GCA_029449295.1. Lineage (NCBI taxonomy): Eukaryota > Viridiplantae > Streptophyta > Magnoliopsida > Poales > Poaceae > Zea > Zea luxurians. The sequence continues at coordinate 29,532,753 of JAOPSE010000001.1, read as the reverse complement.
GCTACGGGTCCACAACTTGCCTTGATCTCATAAGGTCCAATGTAGCGAGGAGCTAACTTGCCTTTGATCCCGAATCTCTGGACACCCTTGGTGGGTGATACCTTAAGATAGACATGATCTCCCACCTCAAACTGTAGAGGCTTCCGCCTCTTATCATGATAGCTCCTTTGCCTGGCCTGAGCAGCTTCCAAGTTCTTGGTAATAACCCTGACCTTTGTCTCTGCCTCGAGTACCAAGTCTGGCCCAAAAATTTCCCTTTCTCCTGCTTGAGACCAATTTAGTGGGGTCCTACACCTTCTCCCATATAATGCCTCAAAAGGTGCCATCTTCAGACTGGACTGATAGCTGTTATTGTAAGAAAACTCTGCCAAAGACAGACACTTGTCCCAATCCTTCCCATAGTGTAGAGCACATGCTCGCAACATGTCTTCCAAAATCTGATTCACCCTTTCTGTCTGGCCATCTGTTTGAGGGTGATATGCTGAGCTTCGGATTACTTGGGTCCCAAGTGATTCTTGCAGTTTCTCCCAAAAGCGTGCCACAAACAGTGCTCCTCTGTCAGATACAATGGTCTTTGGAATACCATGCAACCTTACTATCTGATCAACATAAATTTCTGCGTACTTCTCTGTCTTGTGGGTGGTGTGCACCGGCAAGAAATGAGCAGTCTTGGTCAACCTGTCCACGATAACCCAAATGGAATCATGGTGCCTGGAGGTATTGGGCAATCCCACTATGAAGTCCATGCAAATGTCCTCCCATTTCCAAGATGGTATGGGAAGGGGTTGCAGAGGGTCTGCTGCCTTCAAATGACTAGCTTTGATCCTCTGGCAGGTGTCACACTCGGATATGTACTTGGCAATTTCCCTTTTCATTCTAGTCCACCAATATAGAGATCTAAGATCATGGTACATCTTGTTGCTGCCCGGGTGCATAGAGAATTTGGAGAGGTGAGCTTCATCTAGTATCTTTTTTCTGAGCTCAGGGTCCTTGGGAACAACCAATCGATCTCCAAACCATAGAATTCCCTTGCTGTCCTGTCGGAAACACTTGTATTTTTCTGCCTTTTGCTTGATCATTCCTTTGATAACCTGAACACTCTTATCCTCAACCTGTGCCCTGACTATCTGTTCTTGCAATGTGGGCTGCACCGAGATATAACTTAAGTCACCTGAAGAAACAACTTCCAGGTTCAGCTTGCACAACTCATCACACAGGGTGGTGACTCTTGCATCCATGCTCATACAATTGCACTGGGCCTTTCTGCTCAAGGCATCTGCCACAACATTGGCCTTACCAGGATGGTAATGCACCTCCAAATCATAGTCCTTGATTAATTCCAACCATCTCCTTTGCCTCATGTTCAGATCTGCCTGAGTGAAGATGTATTTGAGACTCTTGTGATCAGTGTAGATGTTACAGTGGGCTCCCATCAAATAGTGTCTCCATATCTTTAGAGCATGAACTACAGCTGCCAATTCTAGATCATGTGTAGGGTAGTTCCGCTCATGGGGCCTGAGTGCTCTGGAAGCATAAGCAATGACTCTGTTTTCTTGCATCAAGACACATCCCAATCCGGTACCAGAAGCATCACAATAAACTTCAAATGGCTTGGTGTTGTCAGGTTGGGCCAGCACTGGGGCTGTTGTCAAATGCTGCCTCAAGGTATGAAAGGCATCTTCACACTTTTGGCTCCACTCAAATTTGACTCCCTTCTTCAACAGTTCAGTCATTGGTTTGGCAATTCTGGAGAAATCCGGAATAAATCGTCGATAATACCCTGCCAATCCCAGAAAACTCCGAATCTGCCTCACTGTAGTCGGGGGTTTCCAATCCATTACCTCTTGTACCTTCTCAGGATCAACTGATATCCCATCCTGAGAAATTGTGTGACCCAAGAATTTAATCTCCTTCAGCCAGAATTCACATTTAGACAACTTAGCATAAAGGTGATGATCGCGCAGCCGCTGAAGCACGATGTGCAGGTGCTCAGTATGTTCGTCTTCATTCTTGGAATAGACCAGAATATCATCAATGAAAACGACCACGAACTTATCCAATTCTGGCATAAACACTGAGTTCATCAGGTACATAAAATAAGCCGGGGCATTGGTCAGCCCAAAAGACATCACCAAAAACTCATACAGCCCATATCTGGTTGAGAAGGCCGTCTTGGGAATATCGCTGGCACGGATCTTGATTTGATGGTACCCTGAGCGAAGATCTACCTTGGAGAACACTTTGGCTCCTACCAACTGATCAAACAGAACATAAATACGGGGCAGTGGGTATTTGTTCTTGATAGTCACCGCATTAAGAGGGCGGTAGTCAACACACATCCTCAAACTCTCATCCTTTTTCTTCACAAATAATGCTGGACATCCCCATGGTGAAGTACTTGGGCGAATAAACCCCTTGTCCAACAATTCTTGCAATTGCTTCTTCAATTCTGCCAACTCCGCGGGAGGCATCCTATAGGGTCTCTTAGAGATAGGAGCAGTCCCGGGTTGCAATTCGATGGCGAACTCAATATCTCGGTCAGGTGGCATCCCTGGCAATTCATCCGGAAAAACGTCCGGGTAGTCACAGACCACTGGGATCCTTTCCACTGGGGACTCTATCATAACAAAGGCACAAGAACGGGTGCATCCCTGGTCGGGTAGATATAAGGTGATCTCGCCATCCAAAGGGGAACGGATTTCTATGGCTCTGGCTGCGACATCAATCACCGCGTGGTGTCGTGATAACCAATCAGTCCCTAAGATGATATCCACACTGTCCAATCCCATTATCAATAGAGTGGTTTTGAAAATGAGACTACCCAGCTTAATTGGTACGTGTCTATTAATTTGATAGGTGGCAACCCTGCCTCCTGGTGTTGAGATTGTAATACCCCCATTGGTGTGGTGAAAAGGCAATTGGCACTTGGCACTAAATTTGGTACTGATAAAACTATGCGATGCACCAGAATCAAAAAGAACAATAGCAGGATAATTCAAAACTGTAAAGATACCAGTCAAGACGGGTGCTCCCTTTGGAATATCAGCCATGGTGGTGAAGTTCAGCCTGCCTTGCCTCACTTGCACCTTTTGCCTCTTGCCTTGGTTCTGATTAGCATTCTGCCCCTGCCTCTGCTGATTCCTGGGGCAATTCTTGGCATAGTGCCCGGTGTTGCCACAAGTGAAGCACCTATTGTCATTTGCCTGACGATACTGCTGCTGCTGATTGTTCCTCTGAGCTGAAAACTGGGCGCGGTTGGGTGCCTGCTGCTGCTGCTGTGGTCGGATCACCCATCGCCCTTGCTGCTGCTGGGGTCCCCTGCTATGGGTGTCGGACACAATCCTGAAGCGTTGTGGCTGAGCTGGGGGTCCTGCCACAGGGGTCTTCCTCTTCTTCTCTGCCTGTCTAGCTGTAATGCAGTCCTCTTGGGAGATAGCCATGTTGACCAACTCATTGTAACTGTTGGCCCTGACAGTGTTGAGACGGTCACGGAGCTTAGTGCTGAGCCCCCTCCTGAACCTGTCTCTCTTCTTCTCATCTGTATCTGCATGATATCCAGCATACTGGCACAAGTCATTAAAGGCCTGGGCATACTGCAACACTGTCCTGTTGCCCTGAGTGAGTGCCAAAAACTCATTGAGCTTCCGGTCCATGATCCCGGCTGGTATATGGTGTCCTCTGAAAGCTGCCTTGAACTCCCTCCATTCTACCTCTCGGTCCTCTGGCTGCATAGCAAGAAAATGATCCCACCAAGTCCTTGCGGGTCCGCGAAGCTGCTGGGTGGCAAACCTGACTTTGGTGACCTCTGAGCAAGCTCCATGGAGCAGTGGGAATTTGGATTCCACCACTCGCAGCCACACATCTGCATCAAGCGGGTCCTCTGCCGTTGTGAACAATGGAGGTTGGGTGCTGAGGAACTCCTAATAGGTAGCCGCCGCGGGGTGACGCTGATGGTCTCCACCACCACAGTGCTGAGGTGGTGGCTGACGCTGAGCCAGCTGTCTCAAGATCTCATTCTGCTGAGCCATGAGCTCCTGCAGAGTGGGAGGCGGTGGCGATGGAGGAACATGCTCATTCTGGCCACGACGCTGCCTCCCGGCCATCTGAAAAAACCACATACATGCTTAACACCACATCTCCAAGTTCAAGATTTTATCGCGGAGAAAAAAAAAGTTAAAACAACATGATAGACTCCGGCTTCAACAAAAGGATTTTAAAAAGGCACAAATTCTTCCTTCCAAATTTAAATTGATGACCGCATCCATCAAACAAGCTTTCGAGAGAGTTTAGCATGATTACATCAATTGTCCCAAAATGACTCAACTCTATCTAGCCTAGTACCCCAAGGGTGCAAAAGCTAAGCTAGCTGCGAGGAGTCCGACCATCCAACTTCTAATCCTATTCTGAAACCTAGTGAGCGAACGAAGCAACACTCGACTCGGGGGAAGGTGGTCTTCCCGAGCCAGCAGTGTCCACACTGGAGGCAGGCTCATCTCCTCCCTCAATGTCGACGTCCTCATTGGCCTCCTGGTCCTGGATCTCCTGGTGATGCATGTCCAGGTGCTCGTTAGCCTCAGCAAGCTGCTGCTGAGTGTTAATGAGCTGATCCTCTAGAACCTCGATGGTGTTCTCCCTGGTGCCCACTAGCTCCTCCAACTCTTGGATATCCGTGGATAGCTGCTCCACCTGCAAGTCCTTCTCCACCATTTCTTGGGACAAATCAACCACGAGCTCCTCTCTGTTGTCCAACGTAATCTTTGTTGCCTCCAGCAGTGCCATTAGATGGGACATCGCCTCACCGCGCATCACCTGCAGACGGTACAGAGCGTTCATGCACCGTACGGTTAAGTGCGCGGTCTGTCCTGGGTAGATGGCCCAGATATCCTTGGCATGCTCCACCCGATCCTTCCACATTGGGTCATCCTCCCTCTCAGCGGGGAACAAGCCAATGGGGTGGGTAGCCAGCTCCAAAGGATGGAATCCGCAGAAAGTAGTCAATCCATGCAGAGCGATCGCCTCGATCGTGTCCTCAGCTCGGTATCCGAAAGACTCGGAGTCCAAGGAGCGCCAGCCTGGCTGCAGGGGATGAGGCTCCAAAGTCATCCTCACTCTACAGCGAGGCACTCGGTGCTTCTCGAACTGCTGCACCGCGTACTGAGGGGGTGTCGTGTACCCGGCCCCCTGAAGTACCTCCCACAAAATGCGGGGAAAGCCCTCTCGTGCAAGTCCGTCAGTGTGGGTCAGTGCATTTCCGTCATCGGAGGATCCGTGGGAAGTCATCTGTGTACGATAAAGCGTAAGTAAAAGAAAAAGAATTATAAAAAGAACAAGGAAAAAAATAAAACTCAGCCTTTCTCTAGTTAAATGAAAAGGCACTGGGGACCTAGTTGGTTGTTATCTTGTTTTTAAGTCCTTTACTCAGTTATCCATTTGCTTAATTAAGAATGCATGCATGCTCGTCCTGAACGACCTCACAAGAAGATAAAAGGAATAGGGAAGAACTCCCATCCTGTAAAAGTGGCCTGTAGGGCCTAGTTACTTAGCCACCTAGCTACCCTTCTATCATCCTAAGGCTTCACGTCCTAGGTCTATCCTGCTCGTCCTACTATCTATCCAACATTGTTTCTATCAAATTTTACTTGGAAAATTGATGGTATTTACATTTTATTGATTCGTCTGTGGTGGTACACGCTCCGATACCAGCTGTGGCGGAACTGCCCGGATTATTCCAACTTAAGTGCCTAAGCCCCGCCTTAGAGGCTAGCCCACACTTAAATGGGAATAACCCGTCAATCCCTCGGATCTAGTCCGACACGGCCACTGACAGGATCAAGTACCACAATCTCACTCGAAGGTGAGTCACAGAGCAAATACAATAAAGCATAAAACCATACATGTCAGAGTATTAAATTATTACATCACCATCATCATCATCGGAGTTTTTGCAAAAGTAACCATCATTGTTCGAAGTGCAGCGGAATAAAACTAATGGTAATTAAACAGAGAGATGGGGAAGCCTGTCCCCTCACTCCTCATGCTCCTCCTCAGCCGAGGCAGGGTCCCACTCGACAGTCCAACCCGGTGGCAAGATGGACGGCCAAGTCACTCCAGCAACCATTTCCTCCAGAGAACCTGTAAAATTATGCCACAAGCAAGGCTGAGTATACTAATACTCAGCTAGACTTACCCGGTGTGAGGAGTCTACTCCTCTACCTCTAGACATGCGGCTGTTTGGCTGTGGGATTTGGTTGCCAAAAGCACTAGCTGAGTTTCTAAATCAAGTTTTTAACTTTGTCAAAATTAAGTGTGACTCTCTTAAGGCTAAAAGTGTACTATGTACTCATACATAGTAGCAAGCATTATTAGCAATCAACATCTTATATCAACTCATCATATTTCCACTTGTTACTCAATGCAGTACAATGGATCAAGCAGTCTCATTAGCTGCGAGAAGCAGACGATTCGAATCGATTTTTTATCCTTGCAAGGTAAACCTAAACACACGATATGGAGGGGCACTCCGTCCCCACACACGTCAACCGTCCCCATCGATTCCCCGTCAGCAGATCAGGGCTCACCGCCTTGGCGTACAATGCCTCACTGACCCCGACTGGCCGTCGTGCAGTGACCGCACTTGTACCCACCATAACCGGAATGGGAGACCTCGTCTCAGGTCGCGTGAGGGGCAAAGTCTACTGCCAAGTTCAATCAGGTACTAGGCTTACCGATTTACCATATTTCTCGGTATGTGTTTAGTACGTTCAAACGCTTGACACAGGTATCCGCACGTTAATCCTTATTCCATTTTCCATCTCGTGGGCAACCAATCCCCATGGATTGTTGTCCATCAACTAGTATCATGATAGTGTGAAAGTGGGTACAATCAAATTCCTGATCTCGCGCGAGTGCTAGAAAAATCACTCGTCTTCTACCGAGACCCTAATTAAATAAAGCAACTACTCGTCCTATCATACTAGTATTCATCTCAAAAGGATTCCTGAGATCATGCAACTAGGGTTTCAATCAACTCCTATACTTAAGTGCATAGTACAATCCTACAAACATTAAGTGCAGTAAAATAGCATATAGAACAGGTTATGCATAAAACCGGGGCTTGCCTTCCAAAGCAGTGGCAGACAGGTCCTCTGGTGCAGGCTCGGGTGCTGGATCCGGGGCTACCTCCTGAGCAGCTCCTTGCTCCGGCACGAGGATGTACTCTCCGTCAGCAAGGTTACAGTCTAACGAAATGCAATGAACATGTATGTCATGATTTATGCAGGATTTAATAATATTATGCTAAAGAGAACTGAGTTAAGAAGTAACTTAGGGTTTCTTAGTCATACGGGGCTCCCAGTGGGTTAGGCTTATTACTCTTTAGGCTTGGGTTTTCAGTGAAGATAACATAGTGGATTGGTATTGTCTTGATACATTTTAGTGGACAGATTACAAAGGTTTTAGGATGACATTAATTTACATTATTCATTTTCCTTACTTTAATTCCCCATTTAGGGTTTCTAGGGTAGGTTTGAACTACGACAGTGTTTTAATAATTTCCAAAAATTTTGTAAAAATTACAGTGGGTTGTCATTTGCTATTCTAGCTTGTTTTAAGAATTTGAGGCTTAAAGTACAAGGTTAGGCTTTAAACAAAAATAACAAGAGTTATGAAAAAGGGGGCCACTTTACACTACATCTCTTAGTTAGGGTAGGTTCTGCCCTAAAGGTTATTTTTGCTGGCATCCCATAGCAATAATAGGTTTCTGTGCTAAAAATCACAGAAAACTAAGGGGTGGTTATTTAGTTATGATTTTCTTAAGTTTAATGTCAAAAAGGTGCTTATAACTAACTTGTCATTTGAAAAATATCAAACAACAGATTTTGTATTTTTCCTATGTTCATAATAACCAAATATTAGTTATCCTAAGGTTTGAGGGGTTTTCACCTTAGGGTTATTTTTGTAGGGTTTTTCTAAGTTTTCCTTGTTTTCTTAAATTAAAAGGAATCCTACTTATTTTATACTGAACCAGGATAGGATAGATTTTTCTGGTGAACTACATGGGATAAGTACCTTAACAAAAATAGAGGTGCCCTCTGATTCATTATTTAAATTACCTTTTCTATTTTTCTTATCCTTAAGCATATTATAGAAGAAGGGGTAAAAACTAACTTAATGGAGTGGACAGAGAGGTTTAACTTTTTTAAACAGGTTAGTAGGTAGATACAAACTCCTCCAATTTTTCCTAACCCTAGTCAAATAATATAACTATTTTTCTTTCTATTATTGAGCTTTTGGCCAAAACTATAATTAAATCAGAGCTTTAAAGTTTTCTACAGTACATAGGGGGTTTTATATTTTTCTTAAGTAGGCTACATTATTTAGGGTCTGACAAAATTGGTTTGACCAAATTTGGATGAACTAAACAGATGTTATGAATTTTTAAAGTCTCTGTTCAAATTAAAAACAGATTTAAATAAGAGTTTCCTGGAAAAACAATTTACACCGAGGCCCCTGGGTTTAAACTGAATCAACCCACACAAATCTACCCCTAAGCCACTATTCCCCTGAGTCGCTGACAGTTCAAAAAGCCCCCTGACCTTTTCTTCCTCTCACCCGCAGTCCTTCCCCCAATGTAAACAGTACTCGCGGGAAAGAAAAGGGTGGCGCGGCTTACCGGCGGCGAGAGAGGTCTGGCGAAGGGCAGGGTTGGCTCGGGGAGGTTCTGGCGGTCACGGCGAGGTACGGCTCGACGGCGGGGATGGCCGGAATCGCCCGGTCCTCGCGCGCAGGCGGGTGTTCTCGTCGGCGGCGAGTGCACCGGCCAAACCACGGCTAACTGGTTCAATCCAAGGGCATGGTGAGCTTCACGGGGTAACGTAGCGACTGTATGCACAAGGAATCGAAGGATGGTTGATTGGATTACCCGGTCCACGTACTCCGGCGAGGGTGTGAGCTCCGGCGACCGTGGACTGGCCTCTCCGGCGAAGCAAACTTCAATTCCTCGCTCGGGGAGCTTCACGGAGGTGTGCACAGTCTTCTCCGAGGGCTGGACGGAGTTGGGAAAGGCTCCACTGGCCGGTCTACGGTGACAGAGGGATTGGGCGGCCGTGGACACGCTGCGCACGGGCAAACGGCGGCGAGCTGGACTCCGGTGAGGTTTGAGGGTGCGCGAAAGAGTGCAGTCGAAGTCTGGGAGGGTTTTATAGGCGCGGGCGCGGGCCATGGCGCTGGCTTGGCTCGGGCGCGGCGCTGGGCATGCGGGGGCGCGCGCGAGCGTGCTCTGGCGCGAGCAGGAAGCGTCGAACACGTGGAGGTGTGTTTCTTCCATTGTTCAAACGTCTCCAGAGATCGCAAACGTGCGAATCTTGCCATGAATCCGGCGCAGACCTCTTCCTGGCACCTAGGGCTATCTCACATGTGTGAGTTCCAATGGATGATATGCCCTAGATCAGGAGATAGACGGGCGCCAAATCTGGCTTGTCTCACTGCCCACCTCGCGACAAAACTCAAATCCTGTCAAACGTCCAAGTCTCGGTTTCCACTTTTTCCAGGGGGTGCCTTAGGTGGTATACCACATTTTTGGTATAGAACCTAAGTGGTTTTGGTGCCATCTTTAAGGTGAACATGGTTGGTCTTTGGAGTAGGGTTAGAATTTGACTTAGAGGGAAATAGAGAGCTCTAGCTCTCTCTCCACTTGGAGATTTGAATTGGGGTTTCTCCAGGGGTCTTTTTGCAATATTTCCCTCCCCTAATTGATGGTTGTAAAGCTAGTTAAGGTTTGGGTAAAAATTACTCTTGCTTTGCACACTTGTTCACTCTCTTTCCCCTCTCACCTAGGGTTTTGGGAGATAGGGTTTAAGAGAGGTCTAGGGTTCTTCTCCCCTCTTATCCAAAGTAGTAAGTGAGCAAGGATTAGAGTAATGCTTCTTAGGTCATTGGCAACTTGATTAGCACATGATCTCCAAAGTTCTTATGTGTTGCCCTAAGCCTTTACCCCATATAACTCACAGTCCTTAGTGTCAAGGTGTGCTCTAGCCAAGGTAACACCTGGGGTGTTACACCAGGGGGTTTTCTGAACTGTCAGCAACTCAATTGAATAGTAGCCCAGGGACTAGTCTGTAAGAAAAACTTAAAACACCCACCAGGGACCCCGTTGCAAAGTAGTTTTCCATTTAATCATTTCTATTTAATCTTTTTAATGAACAGAGAATTTAGAAAATTCATAACTTGATGAATACTTAACCAAAAATTGTCAAACCAATTTTGCTAAATTCTAAATATTATGAACTATCAATTAAAAATACTGAACCCTATGCTTTCTGTTCTAATTTTTAGAGTTAAAAATTAAATACAGAAACTGACCAAACCTTGTTTAATTAAGGAAAATTAGTTATATTCCTGTGCTAAACCTAAGAAAAATTGTAGATGTTCAAACCCCACTTAAACACTGTTTAAAAATAGTGAGAACCCCAGTACTGAAAAAATTAGTGTAGATATCCATTAAAAGCCATTTCTGCCCAAACCTTAGGAAAATCAGAAAGGCCTTAAAAATTAATGACCAGTGGATGAAATTATTTTTCCTAGTTTGCTTAAGTAACAAAGAACCTAGGAAAAATAAAGGAACCTCTAGTCCAGATCAGATTCAAAGTGAATTGTTTTATTTAGCATTATTCCAACTAGAAAACAATTATTAGAATTATGGAAATAATTTCAAAATGGTTAATAAAAATCCAGTGGACTTGTAACCACCAAAACCCCACTGCAAAAATAATAAACACCCCAGCCCATCATGTTAAGTAGGGTAAATAAATAGAACATGATAATAAGCCATAGTTCAATTAAATTATGAGAACCCCACAATAATGCAATAATGGGTAAATAAAATTTTGATAGACCAATAATGAGATAGGCCACCAGCAAAAAATACAAACCCATTAGAAAGATGCAAAATAATACCTATTGCCAACATTTTGTAAGAAAGGCCATTTAATCCAATTAATGCACACCACCCCTTCCCTTAAGCAAAAAGATGCCAAACTTCAGAACGATTGCTCTTGCGCAAATAAGAAGCTAGGAAAAATCAGAAATCTGTTGTTTGATATTTTTCAAATATAGTGGTAGTAGAAAGCACCCCTTTGGCTAGAAACTTTAGAAAATCCTAGTAAAATAACTAATAAGTATTAATGGCTAGAAATTTGTACCAAGTCATGTTATAGCCTCTAAATGCCAGCAAAAATAAGTCTTAGAGAATTACCTACTATTAAATGATAGTTGTTGTTCAAATCACCCCTTCTGCCCTGAAATTTGGTAATTTTGTCCAGAGAAAATACTCACTTTTTGGACCCCAAATTTTGAGACAGAGAATTACACACTAGTAACAAGCCAATGTAATTTTTGCAGAATTTTTGAAAACTTATTAAGGAGACTTGTAGTTCAAACCCACTCCAAAAACTTTAAGAGAATAAAGAAAAAGAAAGGAGAAATAAACCTCACTCCAATAAGTCCAACTTGGGTTCTTGACAATTCTAACTAAAGACCTTAAAAAGAATTCAGTGGAACCCCAAGAATAAACCTACCACTTAACTTAGCTAAATTTGATCCAATTTGCAAAGTATACCACCAAAAATCTCATATAAGCAAGATTTAGCTCTATCTAACTCAAGTAGATCATACACCGTCAAAAGTTTGAATTACTAAAGCACATACCATATCATGCATATATCTTACGCATTGCATTCATTAGATTGTAATCTAGCTGACGGAGAGTACGTGCTCATCCCCGAGCAAGGATCAGTCCAAGAGGAAGACCAGGAGCAAGCTCCCGAGGCTGCTATCGAGGATCTTCCCGCAGCCCCAGCTATTGAAGGCAAGCCCCGGTTTTATGCATAACCAATTATATATGCTATTTTACTACACTTAATGTTTGTAGGTTTATAATGTGCACTTAAGTGTAGGTGTTGCTTGAAACCTCTAGTTGAATGAACTTAGGATTCCTTTTGAGATGAATACTAGTATGCTAGGTCGAGTAGCTGCTATGCTAAATTAGGATCTCGGTAGAAGTCGAGTGATTTTTCTAGCACTCGCGCGAGGTCAGGAATTGATTGTATTCATCTTGATAACAGGATCTATGTTAGTCTATGGACTTGGATCCAGGGAGGATGCCTTGTCCATGAGACGGGAAAAAGGAATTAAGTATTAATGTGTGGATACCTGAGTCAAGCGTTTGAACGTACTAAGCACATGTCGGGAAATATGGTAACCGATAAACCTAGTACCTGAGTGAAGCCGGGCGCGGACTTTATCCCTCATGCGACCTGAGACTGGGTCTCCCATGCTAGCTATGGTGGGTACAAGTGCGGTCACTGCACGGCGGCAGCCGGGGTCAGTAGAGCATTGTATGCCAAGGCGGTGAGGCCTGGACGCGAACGGGGAATCGATGGGAACGGTTGACATGTGTGGGGACGGAGTGCCCTGACATGTCGTGTGTTTAGGTTTACCTTGCAAGGTTAAAACTCGATTCGAATCGTCTGCTTCTCGCAGCTATTGAGACGGGTTGACCCCTTGTACTACATCGAGTAAGAAGTGAAATGAGGTTACATGAGACAATTTGTTGATTGAACTAAATGCTTGTTACCATGTATGCTTAGAAGGAGCAAATATAGCTAAAGTAATGATGCTAGAATTTGAAAAGTTAAAAATGGATTTTAGAAACAGCTAGTGCTTTTGGCAAACCAAACCCCTTAGCCAAACAACTGTATAGTCTAGAGGTAGAGGAGTAGATTCCTCACACTGGGTAAGTCTAGCTGAGTATTAGTATACTCAGCCTTGCTTGTGGCATAATTTTTGCAGGTACGATTCAGGAGATGGTTGACGGTGTGACTTAGCCTACCACCCTACCACCGGATTGGACGGTCGAGTGGGATGTTGCTCCGGCAGGAGAGGAGTCGAGGAGTAGTGGGCTAGGCCTTGCCCAATTCCTTGATACCGACGACATCGATTATCCGCTGCACTTTATTTCATGAACTCTTATTTGCTACTTGAAAGACTCCGATCTATGTAATAATTCAGTACTTAATTCGAGGTTTCCTGTTTTATTGTATTTCTTATGTGACTCACCTTCGAGTGAGATTGTGGAATTTGATCCTGGTTAAGTGGCTCTATCAGACTAGATCTGAGGGACTGACGGGTTATTCCGATTTAAGTGTATTGCGCCGGCCCTTGAGGCATGACTTAGGCACTTAAGCTGGAATAATTTGGGTGGTTCCGCCACACATTCCCGTTGTGATAATTTTGTTTTAATATTGTTCATCATCTAGTACCTCTGTTTAGCCATGAAATTTGGATTAAAATTATTCACTTGAATTATTCTATAATAGGCACATAATAACTTCGGAAATTCATAACTCGATAACCGTAACTCCGAATTTAGTGGTTCTTGTTCCTACAATATTGTTACAACACGTAGAATATTATCATGCATTCTGTTATGCTGTTTGGTGTGATGTTAATTTCTACTATACCATGTTTGTTTGTAATGTTGCGAGTAGACGAGCAAGCCACTGAGGATCCAGATGTTCAGTAGGTGGAGACTGCTGAGTAGGAGCTCGTTGAAGGCAAGTTGTGCCCTTGATCACTTCTTTTTACCCAATAATGTTCTTATTAATCATAATGATCTGCATAGGTTAATTTTGATGGGACCTAATAGGTTACCCTAGTTTGGCTAACTTTATACCTTGTTTACCACTGAATTTTGGCTAGTACCTGCTATTATTGTATGTGGTTTTGGGCATGGAGATACACATTATTCATGATCATACTTTTATTATCAGTTGCTTATTTACTATTCATGATAAGATCATTATGTTAATTGGAACATTGAGCGACCACCCGGGAAAACAGTGCTACCACAAGGGTGGTATGGGACGCCCTTGGCTACTGATTAGGAAAGCTAGTGGAGGACTACCTTACCCAAAAGAGGCAAGGGCAGTAGGGGAGTGGTCAGTGTAGGGAGGCCCTTGGGTTGATTTCGCTGCGATGGCGGTCAGGCGAGGGGTCCTTGCATTGGAGCTTCCTAGAACTGTAGTGGGTTTTCTGAAGCTAGTGGAACTTTGTAAAGGCCTCGTAGTGTTACCCTACCTTGCTTCCTTGGTAGAGGTGTATGGGAGTCACGATCCCTTGGCAGATGGGTAACATGACTTGTGGATAAAGATGTGCAACCTCTGCAGAGTGTAAAACTAGTATATCAGTCGTGCTCACAGTCATGAGCGGCTCGAACCCTCACATGATTAATTTATGGAATTAAATTCAATTTGTCATTTGCATCGCATTGAGATTTATTATTATTTTGATCTATTATTACTCTGGTTTTGTATTTATTTACATTTACTAACTGCTAATAAAATTTTGACCAACTTATTGAAAGCAATGCTCAACTTTAACTCCTTATTTGCTGATCATGAACTCACTCTTCACATGAACTCCCACCTTTGGTGAGTTCATGCACATTATTCCCCACAACTTGTTGAGCTATGATTTTTGTGAGCTCACTCTTGCGATATATAAACCCCCCACAAGTGAATAGCAGGTGGTCCAAGAGGAGCCACCCCATAATGAGGAGTACAAGTTGATCTAGGTGGTGTCTCCCAGTCAGCTTTGTGGCGCTAGGGAAAAATATTTAGTTTGCTTTATCAATATCATTTATTTTTGTAAGACTTCCGCTATGTAATAATGACATTTATGATATTTGTGACATTTATCTCTATACACTTTGTCATTATATGTGATGTTTTTCTTTGGCGCACATATGAGACGCACCCGACTTTATCCTTTAAATCTGGGTGTGACATATTTCCACTTGGAGGGAGTACTTTTGGTTAATAAGTGGGTTTATTACTAAAACATGTCTTTACTACTAGGTAATAAATACCTAACCAACTAAAAGCAACTGCTTAACCTTAACTCCACATACAGCTAGTCCACTTTAGCCAAGCAGGACATTTGCTGAGTACGTTAATGTGTACTCACCCTTGCTTTAAAAACCACCCCCACCCCAGGTTGTCCTCACTATATTCAGTGCTCAAGAGGAGATGTAGACAACATAGAGGACTGTTGGAGGGAAAAATCTCTCCGGCCGGGTGGCAGATTGCACCCACCCTAAATCCTAAAAAGAGGAGGGGCCTAAGCGTTTTGCTTGTTACGAGACTGGTGGATCAACACACGAGAGCACGCGAGGGTTTAGAATGGTTCGGGTCGCCGGAGCGTAATACCCTACTCCACTGTGTGATGTATTGCTTTGGAAGCTTGTATGAACTTGTGAGTGTCTGCCTAAGAATGGGTGTGAGTGAACCTGTCTTGTAACGTCGCATGCCTCCCCTTTTATAGCCGAAGGGGGCATGCACAAAGCCACAAAGGTACTGAGCCCCGACATGTGGGCCCAGGGGCTTAACGAATATTGTACTTGGAGCCACGAGCGTGTGCTGCTGAGGCGATCTTCTAGCGCTCTAACACCCGAGATCTTCATATCCTCGGCGTGCAGGGGAGGCTTCTTGTAGAAGGGATGATGAGTACGGTGCACCGCTCGGCACGGGCGCACTGTTTGCCAGCTAACCGGTCAGACGCGCTGCCTGCTGGATGACCCTGACACCGCCTGCCATTGGATTGGACAAGATACATTTATTGCTGGGAGGGCACATTGCCCGCTGGCGTGGTGGCAGGCGGCGCGTCCTTTCAGCAATAAATGCAGAGGCCGCTCGGCTGGGTGGGCTTTATGCCAGGCTTGGCCCACTGGTTTAAGTGTCGAGCCACAAGCCACACGACAGCAGTGGGCAGTGCAGGACAAGGTCTGGACACGTGCTAGCACCGGACCCCTACCTTCGTCGGGGTCCTCCCCGTCTTGGGACCCTGCCAATGCTGAGGCCTTCCAAGAGATCTGTCATACCTTCTTGGGGTCCCGGACTAGTATGTATAGGGGTCCGCTGCCTTCCTGCGGGGGTCCGGTCCTAGCGACGAACACCGGGATGTACTCCCTTTCCTTGCCACGTGGCGCTCCTGGACCTGCCCATTGGGCGCCATTCTCCACGTGGTTTTGAGGTGTTGCACGGGTGCGGCGCCTTTATGTAGTAGCAGGAGGTACCCCTGATTGAGGGTACTGATAGTGGCCCCCGGGCCCGCCTCAGGGGAGGAGGCGAGCCTGCAGGTGGGGCCAGAGCCTGATTGGCGATCTGCCAGCTGCTCTTGCGGGCTTGCTGGCGCAATTACTGCCGGCCCGCCTATGGCCATGCCGACTGCCACGCCCGTTCCCATGGTTGTCCTGTTCGTGACCTTCGTCACCGATGGGCCATGCGCGGGGTGCCTTGAGTCGCTGCATCGGCCCTAAAAGCTTATCTTTTTCAGTCTTCTACGACGGCCTCGAGGGGGCGTGTCATTGGCGCAAGCGGCAGTGCGGTTCTTCTGCGCCTAGTAGCCGATCGCGCCAGCTGCATGACGCGTGGGCCTAGATCCGCATGTTGGACCATTGATTGTGGCGAAGCTGAGGGGGCGCACAACCGTGGGGCGGCTGCTCGCCTCCTGCGTGACGGTTCGCCTTCTTGACCGCCGGTTTTGGCGAAAAATGAGGGGGCGCCTAACCGCAGGACGGTTGCATGCCTCTTGTGCGGCGGTTCGCCTTCCCGACCGCTAGTTGCTTCGAAAGTGAAGGGGCGCATAACCCCGGGGCGGTTACAGGCCCCCTGTGTGGTGGTTTGCCTTCTTCGCTCTTCGGGGCGGCTTCCACGACGCGTGGGGCCTGGCCCCCGTGTCATAGGGCGGACCTTTTGGTGCACACCGGGAGACTTTGCCCGTGGCGCTCCGGGGCGCAAGAGGGGGACATCTTCCTTTAAAAAGGGGTTGACCCCCGGGTAGAAGTCATGCCTTGCTCCTATTGCATCCTTCGCGCCCTCCCACCTTCTGGGCTTCTGGATGGGGTGCGTCGATGTTCACTGCAGGTGGACGCGTCAGAGCCATCCCCTCCGGTGGTCCTATCGTCGGAGAGCTTGCGACCGCAGTTGGGCTGCCGATCTTGTCTTCCTTTTGCTGCCGTTAGAGGAGTGCAACCTTGTGAGGGTCGGTGCTCTTCCGTCATCACTCGGCTTCAAGGATTTTCATCATGCAGTCCAGCGGTAGCCCCCCGCTAGTGGCCATCCAGAAGGATGACCACCAGCCTAGCGGTGGGGAGAAGCAAGCCGGGCTGCGGCTTCCCCCCCCCCCCGGACTCAGCTTCAAGGATGTTCATCATCCTCACCGGGGCGGGGGGTGAGCCAGGTCGGGGCCCTGCCCTCCACGTGGGCTGGCGACCCGCTTCTTCCTACCGCATTCGGAGGAGAAGGGTGTTTGCCAGTCTTGCGGAGGAGGCGGACCTCAGCTACGCGGGGCCAGCTGGCTACGGGCTGTCAGCTGCAGCGTGCCCGGCTCTTTGGGCTGGACGGCTTCGGCGCCGCCTCCGACGCTGCCTCCTATCGCTCTGGCCGGGGTGTGGCTGTCCGTCTACCGCACGGGCGACGGTTGTGCCATGTGCGGGTCCGGCACATCCACCCTTTCTCCCGCGCCACTGGCTGTATTGGGGGCCCGTACAAGACGCCGTACGCCGCGGGGGTGGCGGCGGCGTTCTTGGATGGTCTTGTCCTCACTCCATGGGAGGACGGGAGCGAAGACCTCTTTACGTGTGCCGAGGCAGCCACCGTCCACTGGTGCGGAGGTGGCCGCTGTCGTCGGTGCTGAGGTGGTCGCAGCCGCTGGTGAGGCTGCCCCTTGCAGAGGTGGTTGCCTCCGCTGTCGGGGCCATCAGAGCCACCTGCTGCTGAGTCCCCGACTCTTTGGCTTTAATGGCCTCGTTGTCGCCCCCCGTAGGAGGACGGGGGCGAGGACCTTTTTACAGTAGCGCTTGCCCTGAGGCGATCGCTGCTGCTGTCTAGCCGCCCAGAGCGGAGGTTGTTGTCGCTGCTGGTGCAGAGGTGGTCGCCGCCGTTGGTGGGGCTGTTCCGGAGCCAGCTTCCAGCGCGACTCCCGCTGGTGCAGTGTAGTTCATTCCTGAAAAAATGGAGCTAGGGCCCCGCTTGTAAGGGAATGCAATAACATATGCTTGCTCGGAAGCAAAATGTAATAACATATGCGTGCAGGATCTTGGTCTGGGAAGCCAAGTTGTGTGTCCGCACCTCCTGGATGGTGGTTCTAGGTACTAGGACACCTGCCGCAGGGTGGTGGACTGTGCAGGCCCACGGTACGGACTAGGCTGAGCGGCTACACGGCTCCGGACTACCCCAGGAGACAAGCATCGCTTCTCTAGTTCTGGACCCCAAGCTGTCGGACGCACAGGACTTATAGTTCCAAATACTAGGGCACCCGTCATGGAGTGATGGAGTGTGCAGGATTTCGGGTACGGAACCAGGCTAACCGGCCACACAGGCTCCGGACCACCCCATGGAACGGGCATCTGTTCTTTAGAACCGGCCCCCAGACTTTTTCCTGTTTTTGTAAGGTACTTTTGAGTATTATTTATAAAGCAATGTTTAACACTTATCTGTGCATCGCTCGTTCCTGCTGCTATTGACTCCCCTTGGTATCTGGCCCCCACCTAGGATGCAGGCTTGACGTGTCGAGATTGGATTCCAGCGCGTCTGAAAGGGTTGTCAATGGCCTTCGGGAGGCAGCCTCGCCGAGACCTGGATCTGTACACAGCTTTAGCTAAGTCGCATTAGTAGTACACCCGTAGGACCCGCCATCTGACACTAGCCATCCTTTGATACATGCTCGGGACTTGCAGGGTCTAGCCTGAGGGAGCCAAGTTGTGTGACCGGACCTCCTAGATGGTGGTTCTGGGTACTAGGACACCTGCCGCAGGGCGGTGGAGTGTGTAGGCCCACGGTACGGGACCAGGCTGAGTGGCTACACGGCTCTGGACCACCCCAGGAGGCAAGTATCTTTTTTCCTAGTTCCGGACCCCAAGCTGTCGGTCGCACAGGACTTATAGCTCTAAGTACTAGAGTTCTCGTCACAGAGTGGTGGAGTGCGCAAAGTTTTGGGTACGGAACCAGGCTAACCGACCACACAGGCTCCGGACCACCCCATGGAACAGGCTCCCGTTCTTCAGAGCCGGCCCCCAGGCTGTCGGGCCCTCCTGCTTTCGCACAGAGGTCCTAAGCTGCAAGCCTGGCTGTTCAATTTAGATGTCATCATGCCTGACAGGATGGGAACTGGTCGGGTGGGTTAGCTAAAATATAATCCGGAAACTGCAGGAGAAGACCTTGGGGCAGTAGGATAATATTATCATAGGGGTACATCTGAGAGGGTAGTTTTCTTTTATAACTTATCATGCATGGGTGCCGACCAACAGGTCGGGTTTATGGGGACAGACCCCACCGGGTTGGCGTGCACGTATGCGCTGCCTAGTTACAAAAGGGAAAAACTTCGACCCCTCAGACTTGCTCTATAGATAAAACTTACAAAGATATTCCGGCACTGGGGGAGGCACTCCTTCAGTTGTAGCTAGATAGTTGCCCTCGGGTCAGGGGATTCCCATTACCATGAAGGGTCCTTCCCGGCTGGGGGAGTGTTACGGAGCCCTAATTTGGTCTGGTACTTCCGTAAGATTAGGTCCCGACCCTGAGTCCCCATCTGCGTTCGACGAAGGAGGCCCCCGCCTCTGGCTGTGGTCATTCCTAGATGAACCTGTCAGAAACCTGGACCCGTGGGGAGTCCAGATGGGTTTTCGGAGGAAGGCGGGCTTCAGCTCCTTAGGCCGGGGGACATGGGGCCCCACCGGTGGTCCGTTTAATCGTCGCCATCGGAGTGGGAGTCTTTTGCGAAGACGTCCTTTAGGCCCCCCTCGAGCGACTGGTACCCAAGGTCTCGCTCAGCCGCGGCTACCTCGTCGTCGTCGACCTTTTCCTTGTCAGGACGGCGACGAGGTGGGGAGCCGACCTTGGAAGACTGCTCACGCCGCTCGCTGACGCGTTTTGCGAGATCACTGATCTCGCGACACTCCGCGACACTGTGGCGATCGTTGGGGTGTACAGGGCACGAGCCGCTGCTACCCCTTTGTGGCCGTGGGCGCTTGTTGTGGTTGCCCCGGCCCCCGGTCGTAGCTGCAACGACCAGCGCGGTTGACTGTGGCCTTTCGTAGCCGTGGCCTTTCTTTTTCTTTTTGCTGTCCCGGGGGCGGCGCGCCGAGCCACCTGTCTGGGTAACTCCAGTTTGTGGGGCCGAGTGTCATGCACGGCCTTCGGTGGCTCTAGCGCACTTGTCAGCCAGAGCGAAGAGCGTGGGGACAGTCTCCACATCATGTGTGGCCAGCTTCTCCAACATTTTCTTATCACGTACCCCCTGTCGGAAGGCCGTGATGATGGAGGCATCGGAAATACGAGGTATAGTACCTCGTACCTTGGTGAAGCGGGAGATAAACGTCCGGAGGGTCTCTCCGGGCTCCTGTCTCACTGCGTGTAGGTGGGCCTCCACGCCATGCTGCTGGTAAGCGCTGGCGAAGTTCGCAACGAACCGTGCGCAGAGCTCTTCCCAGGTGTAGATTGACCCTGGGGCGAGGTTCATGAGCCAAGTCTGGGCAGGCCCAGACAAGGCGAGATGAAAATACGTTGCCATCACAGTGGTGTTCCCACCTGCTGCCGTGATGGCGGTGACGTACACCTACAGGAACTCCGACGGGTTTGATGTCCCATCGTATTTTTCCGGCAGGTGCGGCCGAAACTTGGCTGGCCATGACACCGCGCGTAGATGGTCTGCGAGGGCGGCGCAGCCCACGCCGGCCAAGGGGACACCCGTTTGGGACCGGGCGCCCATTGGTGTCTACGGTGCTTCCGCAGCGAAATCTCGGTCGAGGTTGCGACCCTCGATGTTTTGTCGGCGCTCACGCGCCCTTTACAAAGAGATCTGGGCGTCCTCTCCCGTACGCCTACGGTTGAGCTCTGCCCGAAGGTCGTCGGTCTATGCTCCCCTTACGGAGGGCGAGCGCACAGACGCCGTCGCCTCGCGTTGGCGTCGAGATGACCGAGGCCTAGACCTGGTCGAAGTGGAATGCGCCATGCCGAGTAGCCGGTCGACGTCGTCACGTCACTGCTTCATAGCCCCTGGCGAGGCCATGGAGCTAGTGGGGTGGCGTAGCAACTCCCTGGCTGCAGACAACGCCGTAGGCGCTGCCCTTGACGGAGTTCGGGAAGCTTGTGCTGGCGTGCGCTGCTGCACGGCGTGTACAGCAGCAGTCCCAGACTTAGGGTGGTCGGGTACTCGTGGCGCGGAGGATGCAACTTCTTGCTCCATCACCAAATCTTCCGAAGTTTCAGCGTGGTGCTCGATGATCCGCACCATCATGCTGAGTGAGGAAACAAGCAAAAACTTTAAGCCTAGCCCCCTACCTGGCGCGCCAAATGTCGGAGGGGAAAATCTCTCCGGCCAGGTGGCGGATTGCACCTGCCCTAAATCCTAAAAAGAGGAGGGGCCTAAGCGTTTTGCTTGTTACGAGACTGGTGGATCAACACACGAGAGCACGCGAGGGTTTAGAGTGGTTCGGGCCGCCGGAGCGTAATACCCTACTCCACTGTGTGATGTATTGCTTTGGAAGCTCGTATGAACTTGTGAGTGTCTGCCTAAGAATGGGTGTGAGTGAACCTGTCTTGTAACGTCGCATGCCTCCCCTTTTATAGCCGAAGGGGGGCATGCACAAAGGTACTGAGCCCTGACATGTGGGCCTAGGGGCTTAACGAATATTGTACTTGGAGCCACGAACGTGTGCTGCTGAGGCGATCTTCTAGCGCTCTAACACCCGAGATCTTCATATCCTCGGCGTGCAGGGGAGGCTACTTGTAGAAGGGATGATGAGTACGGTGCACCGCTCAGCACAGGCGCACTGTTTGCCAGCTGACCGGTCAGACGCGCTGCCTGCTGGATGACCCTGACGCCGCCTGCCATTGGATTGGACAGGACGCATTTATTGCTGGGAGGGCGCGTCGCCCGCTGGCGTGGTGGCAGGCGGCGTGTCCTTTCAGCAATAAATGCAGAGGCCACTCGGCTGGGTGGGCTTTATGCCAGGCTTGGCCCACTGGTTTAAGTTTCGAGCCACAAGCCACACGACAGCAGTGGAAAGTGCAGGACAAGGTCTGGACACGTGCCAGCACCAGACCCCTACCTTTGCCGGGGTCCTCCCCGTCTCAGGACCCTGCCAATGCTGAGGCCTTCCAGGGGATCTGTCATACCTTCTTGGGGTCCCGGACTAGTATGTATAGGGGTCCGGTGTCTTCCTGCGGGGGTCCGGTCCTAGCGACGAACACCAGGATGTACTCTCTTTCCTTGCCACGCGGCGCTCCTGGACCTGCCCATTGGGCGCCATTCTCCACGTGGTTTTGAGGCATTGCACGAGTGCGGCGCCTTTATGCAGTAGCAGAAGGTACCCCTGATTGAGGACTTTGTGGAGTTCCAGAACTACGACGAGTTCTAGTTATGTTAGTGGCAAACTCACCGTTAGCTGCCTGTGAAGGCCTTATCTGCTACGTTCGCTTTTCCGCACTTTGATAATATTAATGACAATGTTATGTTAATGACTTTGTGGATGTCTTGGATATCTTGATATAATAAAGTACTATTTCCGCTATTTAATTTGAGCAATGCGTGATGATGTCCAATTATGTAATCATTGTGTACGTGAGTTTCTAATCCTGACACGTACATGGTTCGCTGTCGGTTTGGCTTCCAAAACCGAGTGTGACAGATTACATATTCACACTCGCAGGACGAGCTATATCATGGAAAAGCTCAAATCAAACAATCACGGTATCGTCGATAATATATGTTGAGTTTATTATATGTTATGAAACAACCTAACAAGCTACGTGGCTGAACAAATTTATACTTAATTTAAAAAGCAATAGAAAACATATCAAAGTCACTGGAGTTGTACTTCGATAATGAACTAACAGTATGTTACTCCTATAATAAAAAGTCAAGTGCTGCCATCAAGCAGGTTGATATTAAGCATTATGATATAAATAAGAAAGTCCATGATCAAACAGATAAACTTGAGCATATACATAGAGAGCAAATGCTTGCAACTCCTCTCACTAAGGACTTGGACTTCCACCCAACATGTTCTGAAATCACGTACTGGGTTTAATAGAACTCGCATATGATTCTAGATTAATGGGTCATAAATTACACTAATTTCCCTTAAGACTACGTTATTTATTTTGAGATAGAAACATATACTAATGTTATTAAGTCCAGAAGCATATATAATAGACGGTCGTAACACCTTGGTCTTCGTGTATCGATTTATCACAGAGTGAAAATTGTAGGATAAGAAATAAACAATCTAAAGTGTTAGCGCGCGGGCACCAGCACGCGAGCGTCGGTCCATTTTCTTTAGCTCCTCTAGTAGAAGATAAAGTGGTGGGGCCATTCGAGTACTGACTACTGAGCCTCTCCGTGCCAAGTGCCAACCAAGCGAAGTCTTCGTCAACGACTCAACGCTTGCGGGAGCTGTCAGGTGTCAGCCAAATCTGAAATCCCTCGTTCTCAGCCTCACAGCAGCTTTACGCAATACGCACCAACAGCTGATTCTCTACTAATCCTATCTCCAAACCAACCATCGAGTTCTTGCGCCACGTACTGATCCGGCAATGGACAACAATGGAGAGAAGACGACGACCATCATCCACACGCTGCGAGATGCGCTGCTTCACTTTGCAGTCAAGTCCAAGAAGCTCGCGTCGCCACTGCTGGAGCCATTCGGGCGGGCGACCGAGCCGGCCACCGTCAACGACGACGAGCTGATGGCGCTCAAGTCCAAACTGCGGCGGATCCGCGCCACCCTCCGCGACGCCGAGAGCCTGTCCGTCACCGATTGCTCCGTCCAGCTGTGGCTGGCCGAGCTCGGCGACCTCGAGAACCGGGCCGAGGATGTGGTCGAGGAGCTGGAGTACGAGTCCCGCCGCTCGGCGCAGCTGGAGGAGCTCAAGCAAGACTTGCTCTACGCCGCCACGGCGCGGAAGCAGCGCCGGGAGGTGGCGCTGCTGTTCGCGCCCCCGCCCGCGAGGCGGCTCCGCCGCAAGATCGACGACGTCTGGGCGAGGTACGAAGAGATCGCGTCGGACAGGAAGAGGCTCCGGCTGCGGCCAGGCGACGGCGGCTGCGCGCCCCGGCCCGCGGCCAGCCCGCTCGTGCCAAGCAGCGTGCTTCCCCGTACCGAGCGCCTCCACGGGAGGCAGGGCGACGTCGAGAGGGTCGCCGCGCTGGTCCTCGGGGATCCGGACGGCGGGAGGAGCTACGCCGTCGTGCCCATCGTCGGGATGGCCGGCGTCGGCAAGACTGCTCTGATGCAGCACGTCTGCGGCATGGAGACGGTGAAGTCGTGCTTTGAACTGACGCGCTGGGTTTGGGTCTCCCAGGATTTTGACGTTGTCAGCGTGACCCGCAAGATTGTTGAGGCGATAACCAGATCGCGCCCGGAGTGCGGCGAGCTGAGCACGCTTCATGAGCTCATAGTTGAGCACCTTGCCGGGAAGAGGTGCTTGATCGTTCTTGACGACGTGTGGGATGACAATCCCAGCCACTGGAACAGCCTGACGGCCCCGCTGAGCCACTGCGCGCCAGGGAGTGCGGTTGCCGTGACGACGAGGAGCAACAAGGTTGCCAGGATGGTGAGCACCAAGGTGTATCATCTCAAATGCTTGTCAGATGAAGACTGCTGGCTTGTATGCCAGCGACGGGCACTGCCAAATAGCGGTGCCAACGTCCACAAAGAACTCGTTGAGATCGGTGAGAGGATCGCCAAGAAGTGCCACGGCTTGCCATTGGCGGCAGAGGCAGCTGGTAGCGTCCTGAGCACTTCAGCCGTCTGGGAGCACTGGAATGAAGTCCTTAATAACGACTTATGGGCTGACAATGAGGTGAAGAACCTGGTACTGCCGGTGCTGAAGGTGAGCTATGACCACCTGTCCATGCCGCTGAAGCGCAGTTTCGCGTTTTGTTCATTGTTTCCAAAGGGCTTCGTGTTCGACAAAGATCTGCTAGTCCAGCTGTGGACTGCGCAGGGCTTTGTGGATGCTGAAGGAGACTGCAGCCTTGAAGCGATCGCCAATGGTTACTTCAATGACTTGGTGTCAAGGTGCTTCTTCCACCCTTCCCCATCTCATGCTCTCAGCGAAGGGAAGTTTGTTATGCACGACCTGTATCAAGAGCTTGCTCAGTTTGTTTCAGGCAATGAATGTAGGATGATACAGCTCCCTAATTCGACGAAAATAGATGAGAGCTCTCGGCATTTGTCCTTGGTCGACGAGGAGTCCGATTCTGTCGAAGAAATAAACCTGAGCTGGTTCTGTGGTCATCGTGATCTCCGGACCTTCATGTTCATTGCAAGAACAGAACAGAACCCCGAGGAGATGACCTTCAGAACAAAGATTCCATCTGAGCTGATCACAGGTTTTGAATGCTTAAGGGCTTTAGATTTGAGCAACTCTAATATCATGGAGCTACCGAAATCCATTGGAAGTCTGATACACCTAAGGTTCCTTGGTCTGGACAACACCGCAATTCAGATGCTGCCTGAGTCAATTTGTGCTCTTCTCCACTTGCAGACAATAAAGCTTAACCATTGTTCTTCCCTTACTCAGTTGCCTCAGGGTATCAAGCTCCTATTGAACCTAAGGTGCTTAGAGATTCCACATTCAGGCATAAAGATGCCTTCTGGGATTGGAGAGTTGACTAGGCTGCAGAGACTACCTTTTTTCGCCATCGGGAATGAGCCTGCTGGATGCACCATAGCAGACCTCAACGAACTGGTAAACCTCGAAGGACATCTTCACATCACAGGTTTAAACAACCTGGATGGTGCACAAGCTTCCATCGCCAACCTTTGGAACAAGCCGCGGATTAAAAGTCTTACACTCGAATGGTGCGGAGTTACAAATTTTAGCAAGTCCCTTTGTGATCCGCAAGGAAACGCTGTGAGCTGCATATCAGACAGTCAGCACCCTGCAATCAGTGCAACAGCAGATCAGGTTTTGAATTGCCTCATGCCACATTCAAATCTGGAGGAGCTTAGCATCAAGGGTTATAACGGATCCTTTTCTCGGTCATGGTTAGGATGGCTGCCCTTGGACAGGTTAGCTTCTATTGAACTGAAAGACTGTCGTAATTGCAAAGAAGTACCGCCCCTTGGCTGCCTACCATCACTGAAACACATTTTGATACAATCACTGCCAAGTGTGAAGCTGATTGGTCCAGAGTTCTTTGGAAATGCTGGAGGTACCACTTCTAACATTAGGAGCAGAATCTGTAATGTGTTTCCTGCACTGAAGTCACTAAAGTTCAGCAACATGGAAGCTTGGGAGGAATGGCTCGGTGTCAAGAGTGAGCACTTCCCCAATCTTAAATATTTCAGCATCGTCAGATGCAGCAAACTGAAGCTGTTGCCCAAGTTCACTTCAGAACCAAAGCTGAAAATACGGTACTGTGACCTGCTGCAAATGCCTTTGTGTCAGGTATCATATGAAACTTAAATGACTGTCATAAGCTAAGGACACACATGCTTCAGTATTCATATTCCATATGTTCTATACAGACATCTCATTATTTTTTTCAACTTTCTGCAATTGTTTTTCTTCACTTGATTACCAAAGACCGTATATATGTTCCCATTCCTGAAAACAGCATATGCCTCCTAGATGCTTCATGCTTTAGAATAACATAAGCATATGGAATGACCCCTCAGACTTTCCACAACCATGCATATGGATTCAGGCTTTTTGGATCTAGTGGATCCAAATGACTAAAATTTCCACAACGACCATATAAAAAACATCTCACTTTTATAATTGATTTTTAATATCGATACTGATCCAATTCCCTGCAAGGATATGTAGCTACACTAGGGATTCCCATTTAGTCATTAAACCCATAGCCCATAGCCTTAATTTTCTGAACCGGAAAAAGAAGAGTCAGAATTAAAATTTCTTTTGGTATTGATCAGAATACGGTGAAGCACATACCAGCTAAAAAGGAAATCTCATATACGTGCATTGCGGAAGGTGACATTTTAGTTCTTGAAGCTTCCTGTTCCTATGGTGCATAGAATCCTAGACGGTAATCATTGATCTGCTTAATCAGGTATTCCCAATCAGACTTCTTTTTCAAGTTTTCAATACTAGGCTGTTGCATTTCAACTAGATATGTACTGCCACAGAGAATTCCAAAAACTGATCTTCAGACCTCCCCTATTGACTTGATGTGTCTTTTCATTCATAGGGTTGCAGTGCAAGGATGTCATCAATGCAACTAGGAGCTGATTGGTGTATGTCCTCCATGCATGAAACTGCTGTAAAACTGGGGCCTGTGTGGATAATTGAAATAGAAAGGCAAAGGGGAATTAGTTCTGGGTGATGCAATGATCTTTATAAATGTGTCTGTTAGAGTACCCGTTAGGGTTTTAGGGTTAGCCCCTTATACTTACAGTCTTACCCCTGTGTAATGGGACAGACCCAACTAACTTGATCTATTAATACAACACCTAACCCTAAGTTAAGGTTAGGGTTTCCCACGGTGTCCAAGAGCTCCCACCGTTGTTTTATGTAACCCATTCAGGAACAGTAACGAACAAGGCACTCGAGGCCGTTTGCACCATGCAGACCCGAATAGCTCAAATTGCTATGGGCATGCCTCCCCAAACAAACAAAAAAAGCCTAATTCCACTATTTTCATGATCTATGGAAAGGTCAACTTCATTGATGTGAATTAAAAAGGTGAGAAGAAGCATTGGAAAGTAAAACCAATATCAAATGAAGGAAAAAATATCTTTGTTCAAGCATTTTTACCATTCCTACCTCTTATCACTATGTTATGCCAGTTTCAGCTGTTCAGACTGAAGCTGATATTCAAGCAGATTCACTATGTTTTGATCTAAAGGTAATCAAGGTAGGTAGAGATATACGAATCATGTCCCGGGCCACGGACCGGATAGCCCGGAGCTTGTATCCGCCCCTGCCCCCCTAATTGTATGTTGCTGTTTGGAGCAACACAACCTGGGGATGCAGTTCCTTTGAGATGATATAATCCAAGTTTTGGTCCCTTTGAAAATCCTAGTGTTTGAGTTTAATCTAGGAAAACATTAGAATCCCTTGAAGACACTAAATCGATTTTTTTTCTCGAAAACGCATGAGAACTGCGCTTCATTATATTAAGAAGAAATAGATTAAGGTCCAAGAGGACCAATACAGACAACAAGAGGCCTCCTTATGGTGGCCAAAAACAAGAGTACAAAAAAGGATCCATTGACTAAACGAAAGAAACGACCAGAAAAGAAAAGGAAACCTACAACCCTGGAATAGGGGCAGTAAGGAGAGACAAACTTTTTGCTCTAGCCCTCTCCCACATCTCCCTCTCCTGCCTAACACATGAGATGATATCATCCATGTTGGGTCGGCACTTATCAAAAACACATCCATTTATGTGCTTCCATAATGACCAAACCCCAAGAATAATGAAGGAATTAAGGCCATCCCGGGCTGGTCCCTGTAATTGGTTATTAATCGCTCTCCATCAATCCATGAACTGACATCCATCAAACTGAGGGGCCAAATTCTGAAGATGTACTTGGCTAAGAATGCGAAACCAAAATTCTCTAGCAAAAACACACCCAACCAAAAGGTGGTTCAAAGTTTCTTGATCTTGATCACAAAGAGGGCATCTCTGCGGGTGATCTAAACCTCTCTTTTGAAGCCTATCAGCTGTCCAAACTATTCCATGGGCAATCAACCAAAGAAAAAAATCTACACTTTAGAGGAGCCCAGGTTTTCCAAATTCTCTCAAAGGGTTCAAAGATTGTTGAACCAAGAAAGAGCCCCTCATAAGCTGCCTTCGCCGAATATCTGCCATTAGATGACAATCTGAAAAAAATGTGAATCTGACATACCCCGTCTTAGTTGGATAGTGCTAACTATATCCCAAAGGGCCAAAAAATCAGCAATTTCACCAACAGTAAGAGCTCCTTGAATATCCGAAACCCAACCATGGTTGGAAAGGGCATAAAAAATTGTTCGCTTATTGACTTGTCGCTTAGGGATAATGGCAAAGCGAAAGGGCCTCTAGGCGAGTTGGTTAGGTGGTCTGAGTAGCACTCCTTACTCCTTAGGTCCTAGGGTTCGACTCCCCGTGGGAGCGAATTTCAGGCTGTGGTTAAAAAATTCCCTCATCTGTCCTACACCAAAGCACAGGTCTAAGACTCAGCCCCAGTCGCGGTCGTTCTCACATGGGCTTCAATGCCGCTGTGTATGGGTGGGAAAGGGGTTCGGGGGTTTCTCGACCTGTGTGATAAGGTCTTCTTGTTAATACAATACTTGGAGGTTGTCTTACCCCCCGCAAGTCGAGTTTAGGGATAATAGCAAACAATCTCAGTGCATTATTCACTGCTCTATGGCCCATTAACTACCGATCTATCCAAAACAGCGTAGTTGTATGTTACTGATGCCTTTGTGGGCTACCAATATCAGAGGCGCCGGCGCCAGGATCCAGCCCAAGGAGCCGCATGAGCAAGAAAGGGAAGTGATCAACAAAGTGGCTTGCAATCGGGTTAGTAGGAAAGTTTTTATTACAGGGAGATATGCATTAGTTTACTTCCAAAATAAGAGACATGCATTAGTTTACTTCCAGAATAAGTTATTTAATTCCTTTTAAGTGGTCGCCTCATACTATAAAGGCAGACCATAGTTTGTATTAGGCTCCATCGATGAATAAAGTCTCCCTGCAATTAGACGGGACTGTCTCGATCATTGTGGCTCGGCAAGCTGCCAGCCGCGGTGACGACATCCGCCAGCCTAGCCACCGTTCCTACCCCCTCAGATCTATCCCTGGCTCTAGCCTCCTCCTCTCACCTCTACGGTCACCCAAGAGGCCCCCGAGAGGAGGCCGCATCAATTTGGTATCAAAGCCCAGTGGAGCATCGACATCCTTGTCCGGCTCCATGGGGAACGTAACTGGGGATTCGATTGAAGACAAGCTGGACCGCCTGCTCGCCCAAGTCTCCAAGCTCAACACGCATTTGGCGCTGCACGACCAGGGGCTCGCGCGTATGGAGAATCTTGTGCTGCCTGGGACCGACACCACGGAGGGCCTTAACGGCACCAAGCCGGCCGAAGGAGGCGGGCGCACCGAAAAAGGGGGCGCCGTCGGCAACGACGAGGACCCTCTACAGAAATCGGATGGCTCTCCCTTGCCGCTCGGCCGTCGTATCCACAACCGACGTCGTGGCAACGGTTGGCCCTCTGACGACAACGACGACAGCGTCACCGACGACTCCCTCGACAACGATTGGTGGGAGGACCGCCACATCACTAAGGGACGGCGGGGCGGAGGACGCGAGGACTTCCATCAGGACGACAAGCGCGGTGGGCAAGATCCCGCTGGCGGCGCCTACCAACGACGTCGCGACTGGCGACCAGAGGGCCGCGATCGGCGTCGGTGTGACGGCTTCTATGACCGTGATCGCTATGAGGATCACAATCACCGGCCCAAGCTGAAGTTTCCATTGTTCAACGGTGAATTTGATCCCCTTTCGTGGCTCAACAAGTGTGAAACATACTTTCGTGGGATGCGCACACTCGACGACGATAGAGTGTGGGTCGCGTCCCTACACTTGGAAGGCGCGACATTAGACTGGTACTTCGGCTTCGAGCTCGACTATGGTATGGTACCGTGGCGCCGCTTCACCAAGTACATCAACATGCGGTTCGGGCCTCCGCTTCGACACAACAGTTTGGTGGAGCTGAAGGCCCTGTATCGCACCGGCACCATGGAGGACTATCAGCGACAATTCTCCCAGCTCTTGTGTCGGGTGCACGATGTCATGCCTCACCAGCAGGTTGAGCTCTTTACTGCAGGCCTGGGTGAACCCTTGTGGACAGAGGTCGAGCTGAAGTGACCACCGAACCTCTAGACGGCCATGAGCTTGGCCCGGGCTCACGAGCGTCGGCTCACCCACGCCACACTACCAGCCGGTCGGCCGTCCTCAAAGGCCCTACCTCTGGCGACCACATCGAAACTCAGGGGTGCGCCACGCCCTCACATGAACAGATTCTCGTCGGAAGAGCTGGCGGCCAAGCGCACCAATGGCGAGTGCTATCACTGCACCGAGAAATACATGACAGACCACAAATGCACAGGCAAGGGTGTTTTCCTCATCGAGATGGACGACAACATCGACGAGGAGTCCATGCCGGAAGAGTTGGGGATCTCCCTGCACGCCCTGACAGGTATCGACGTTGGCAACACGATGAAACTCCAAGTCATCAATGGAGTCTCCCTGGTCGCCTTAGTGGACTCAGGATCGACTCACTCCTTCATCCAAGAGGGACTGGTGGACAAGCTAGGGCTCACGGTGGAGCGTCGAACCGGCCTCTCCGTCAAAGTGGCGAACGGCGACCGTGTCCCCAGCACGGGGGTATGTCGCCAGGTGGCCATCTCCGTCGATAACGACAACTTTGACATCTCCTGCTACACCCTCGCAATGGACGGCTTGGACATCGTCCTCGGAGTACAGTGGCTACATACCCTGGGGCCAATCTTGTGGAACTTCGGCGACCTCACCATGGCATTCTGGCACAAGGAGCGTGTTGTCCGCTGGTCCGGGATTAGTGGCCCCTAGTCGCAGCTCTCGATGCTGGCCGTCACTAGGGATCTCCTAGCAACACTACTCGACTCCTTCACCGACATATTTGAGGAACCGCGCACCCTCCCACCTCCTCGGCGCCATGATCATCGCATCACACTCCTCTAGGGTACAACACCAATTGCGGTGAAACCGTATCGTTACCCGCAGCTGCTGAAGGATGAGATCAAGAAGCAATGCGAGGCTATGCTGCAGCAAGGCATCATCTGAGAGTGTTCATCAGCGTACTCCTCCCCGGCCCTCCTGGTACGGAAAGTAGATAGGTCATGGAGGTTCTGCATCGACTACCGCGAGCTCAACAGCAAGACGGTAAAGGACTCCTTTCCCATTCCAGTAGTAGACGAGCTGTTGGATGGACTCCGCGGTGCGAGGTTCTTCACCAAGCTTGACCTCCGCAGCGGATGTCATCAAGTTCGCATGAGTCTGGGCGACATCAGCAAGACAGCCTTCCACACACACCGCGGGAAATTCGAGTTCCTCGCCATGCCCTTTGGGTTGACGAACGCACCCTCCACCTTTCAGTCCTTAATGAATGACGTCCTCAAATCCTATATTCGGAAGTTTGTCTTGGTATTTTTTGATGACATACTTATCTTCAGTAAGACATGGGCAGAACACTTGCAGCATGTGAAACAGGTCTTCCAAGTCCTCAACGACAACAAGTTGTTCCTGAAGCGCTCCAAGTGTTTCTTTGGGAAAGAAAATATGTCCTACTTAGGGCACATTATTTCCAGGGACGGCGTCGCCATGGATCCGGCCAAGATCGAGGCGGTGGAGGCATGGCCTCGACCGCAGTCTCTCCGGGCGCTACGAGGCTTCCTTGGCCTCACCGGCTACTACCGCAAATTCATAGCGGGCTATGGCGAGGTGGCTGCCCCGCTAACAGCCCTCTTGAAGAAAGAGGCCTTTCACTGGTCGAACGCCGCGGACGCAGCGTTCATGCAACTCAAACACTCACTGATGACGGCGCCACTCCTCCAAATGTCGTACTTCTCCAAGTGCTTCATGGTGGACTGTGATGCTTCAGGGGCAGGGTTCGGCACCGAGCTCCATCAAGGTGATGGTGCAATTGCCTTCTTCAGCCGAGCAGTTGCGCCGCATCACCAGAAGTTGCCCGCTTATGAGCGCGAGCTAATCGGTCTTGTCAAGGCCGTGCGTAATTGGCGCCCATATCTTGCCTTTACAGTGTGCACTGATCATTACAGCTTGAAGTTTATCCTAGACCAGCGGCTCTTCACCATTACCCAACACACATGGGTCAGTAAATTATTTGGCTATGATTTGACTATAGAATATCGTCCAGGCAAGTTGAATGGTGCTCCAGACGCCTTGTTTCGGAGAGAGGAACCCATGGGCAATCTGCATACCAGGTCACTACCAACATTCTCGCTGTTTGACAACCTGTGAGATGAGGCGACCACTAATTCCCAAGTGGAGACTATCCATGCTCAGCTAGCAGCAGGGATGGCCAAAGAGGGATGGATTGAAGTAGATGGGTTGCTGCTGTTTAAAGGCAAGATCTTTGTGCCAGATGTGTCATCTCTGTGGCCCCTCCTCTTGGCCGACGCCCATGATGGGGCGCATGAAGGTGTCGAGAAGACAGTGCACCGTTGGTGGGCTACATTCTATAATGCTCATGCCCTCCAACGGGTCAGAGAATATGTGAAGGGCTGCTCAGTGTGTCAACGCAACAAGTCAGTCCACTTGCACCCTGCCGGGCTGCTGCAACCATTACCAGTACCAGCAGGTATTTGGAGTGATATTTCCATGGATTTTGTGGAAGGTTTTCCCAAGGTGGGCAGTAAATTAGTAATTCTCATAATGGTGGACCGGTTCTCCAAGATGGCGCATTTTCTTCCATTGGGACATCCATACACAACAGCCTCAGTAGCCAAGGCTTTCTTTGATGGCATTGTCCGGCTGCATGGCTTGGCTTGCTCCATTGTTAGTGATCGAGACACGGTTTTCACTAGTGCCTTTTGGACCGAGCTGTTTCGCTTAGCAGGGGTCAAGCTGCATATGAGTTCCGCCTTTCATCCTCAATCTGATGGACATTCAGAAGTGGTCAATCGAATTATTATCATGTATCTTCGCTGCCTAGCAGGCGATCGTCCAAGAACTTGGCTATAGTGGTTACCATGGGATGAATTTTGTTACAACACTTCATACCACACCGCCCTCAAGTGCTCCCCTTTTCGGGTAGTCTATGGTCGAGAGCCTCCGACATTGTTGTCTTACCATCCAAGCGTCGCCAAGGTCGCAGCAGTGGATCGACAGCTTCAGGATTGGGATGAATTTCTGACTGAAATCAAAGCAAGGCTGGTGCAAGCACAAATTATGAAGACATCAGGATCAGTCAAGACGAGAGGTAGAGTTCCAGGAAGGAGACTGGGTATGGCTCCGTTTACAACATCAGACAACAGTGGGTGTCACCGCGGCTACTCCGTCGAAACTGGGTCCTCGCTTCTTTGGGCCATACCAGGTGACAAGTCGCATTGGGAAGGTCTCTTATAAGTTGCAGCTACCAGCACGTGCCCGGATTCACGACGTTTTTCATGTGTCCTTGTTAAAAAAAGTTTGAAGGCACAACACCAACAGCCATAGTATCCTTACCCAAAATTCTGCATGGCAGAGTAATTCCTACACCGGACAAAGGTACTCAAGGCTTGGCTAAATAGAGGAGTTTGGGAACTATTAGTCCAATGGGTGGGTCGGCCAGCCTCAGATGCCTCTTGGGAACAATTGGAAGATTTCACACAGAAGTATCCTTTTTTAAGCTCGCGGACGAGCTATTTCTTGTGGAGGGGAGAAATGTTACTGATGCCTTTGTGGGCTACCAATATCAGAGGCGCCGACGCCAGGATCCAGCCCAAGGAGCAGCAGGAGCAAGAAAGGGAAGTGATCAACAAAGTGGCTAGCAATCAGGTTAGTAGGAAAGTTTTTATTACAGGGAGATATGCATTAGTTTACTTCTAGAATAAGAGATATGCATTAGTTTACTTCCAGAATAAGTTATTTAGTTCCTTTTTAAGTGGTTGCCTCATACTATAAAGGCATACCATAGTTTGTATTAGGCTCCATCGAGGAATAAAGTCTCCCTATAGTTGGGCGGGGTTGTCTCGGTCATTGTGGCTCGGCAAGCTGCCAGCCGCGGTGACGACGTCCGCCAGCCTAGCCACCGTTCCTACACCCTGAGATATGTCCCCGGCTCTAGCCTCCTCCTCTCACCTCTACGGTCACCCAAGAGGCCCCCGAAAGGAGGCCGCATCATTGTACCATCCCCAACTTTAGATTGCAAGGCCATGGAGAAGAAAGCATTTGCTTTATAGGGAACTTGGATGGAGAAGGCAGCCCAAGGTCTCCTCGGATCTGTTTTAGCAAGTGATAACCATCTCATTCTGAGAGCCCAAAGATAAATTCCATGAGATTAGAAATTCCTAAACCTCCAAGCTCAATATGACGACAAACTTTGCCCCAAACCACCTGACAGTGGCCACCCTTAGCATCTTTGCGGCCTCTCCAAAGAAAGCCTCGACGAATTTTGTCGACCGCCTTGAGAGCCCAAGTCGGTAGATCCACATCCAAATCGAATTTATTTTCACCAGACATAAAATTTAGGATTTTCCATTGTGACACCGAACCAGCAACTAATTAGAGCATTAAATTAAATTAGTGATATTACAGTATCATACTTGATTCTATGTTATCTTCTCACAACTCCAAGATGTTACTTCCCTCCAAATATATTGTTTCCCAAACACCTCTATCAGTTCCAATGTTATCAATGGCTACATGAGCCTACTAACCATGGCACCTAATGTCATTCATCTACCCATTTCAATTTTGTGTGCAAAAGCTACACCAAAGAAATACCCATGCAAAATCAGTACCTCCTTGATAAAAAAAACTTAGGTCATTTTATTTCGTTACCGCCACTAAAAACCTAATAACTAGTAGTCTAGGGTTGCTTTTATATACACCAGGGGCCTAGATCTACTTGTGGTGGTGCGGATGAACCGGATGATAGCATTGGACCAGGGTTTCCTTTAGCTACTGGAAGCTTAGTGCTTATAATATACAATCTATATATATTTCTGTATATAGATGGTGATTATGAAATTGTGGACGGTGATTATGATTCAAGCTAAAAATGCAGGTGATCATCCTTTTGACAAAGTTTATTTTCTTACTTTCTATCACAATTTAAGTTATTTCAATATGTAGGATTTGGCATCGGATCAGTAGTCACCATGCGTGAAGGAGACCATTTCAGTTGTTCATGTCATACGTATCCAATTATCTTGAACGTTTGAATTATGTAAAACTTTATATTATACAAAACCTTTATATGAACTTATATGTCACCATTGTGAGGTTCTATTATAGAGTATAGACTAAATGTATCAAGGATTTTCTATGTGCTGCAATTGGGTTGTATTTTCTACTTGCATATATATGTTATTTGTGATTTTGGTGAACGAATTATGTTTGAAACTATTATCATTCATTTACGTATTACAACCAAATCCTGTCAATTTTTTTAGTTTTTTCCACACTTGCTCAGCTCTTTTCAGTCGAGATTCAACGAAATTCACCGAGAAACAACATTTTTCGACCGAGAAAACCAAAATTAGTTTTCAAAAAAATGAAAAACGCTCTCGGTCAAAAATAGCGAAATTCTCTCGATTTTTCGTCTTTGGTGACCTCCGAAAAATTAGCTTCAAATGAAAAGGTAAACCCTGTCTGGAACTATGCACCGAACCGACTGGAGAAAGCAAGAACAAAACAAAACAAGACGAACTAGAGAAACTGGTAGGCAATAAAATGTTTCCCACACCACCAGCACATGACATACCGCATAGGGAGATCAGAGACTGCACATAACCACATGTTTCGTGTGCTACTGATTTTTTAGATGATGAATTCAGATGTAATTTCACACGAGTATATTGTTTGTTCCACAACAATCGGCTGCTTACTGTAAATCTACGAACTTATGCTAAACAAAGGTGAAATATAAATATACCATCTAGTACATGAGAAATAATTGGACCTTGGCGCAATGTGGGCACTATATATACCAACACATACCTGACAACTCACTCTAAAGAGTCATGCAGTTGCTTTTTAGATGTGTGTCACGTCCGGTTCCAGGGATAGAACCGAGCGCATAGCATATGTGTGACAGGATCCATTTTCACACATATATTGACGTCACAAGTGTAATATATCAAAAGACAATGCAATAAAGACGTAAAGAGAGTAGAATACTTTATTACATCATCTGAAACATTGTATCTTTAACAAGTATCACATCAAAGTAAAGCGGAAATTAAATAACTGGGCAATCTCCCACAAGAAGATGATCGGCGCATTGTTAGACTTAGAATTCATCGTCGTCCAAATCTCCATCAAAGTCTCCAGCATCACCCTCTGATCAAAATAAGCAAGGGTGAGCTCACTTATGGTCGGAGCTCAGCAAGTGGGGGAAATAATTAATGCAGGTATAACAAGGTGAGGCTAAGGTTGAGCAGTAAGCATTCTAGTTGGTCAACATTTTATTAACAACATCTGTCTTACTAATAAGTGTGATTCCCAAGTATCCCATTTAAACAAAGGAATATGAATATAACAAAAATACTTAAGTGAAACCACTTAAGCAAATCATTGGCAGATCATCGGATCTCAATTTAATTCCATCTTCAAGTTCAGTTATCATGTGAGGAGTCCAGGTCGCTCATAACCGGGAGCACGACTGATATATCAGTTTTACACTCTGCAGAGGTGGTACAACTTTACCCACAAGCCATGTATCCCATCTAGCCCGGGTTGATCGGACCCTTAAACACTGCCGAGGTGAATGGCTAGGGATCTATTATGAGGATTTCACAAAATACACTTAATACGAAGCAACCCGCTAAGGTTTCTAAAGACGATGGTGGTGGCTCCCTGGGTGAGGTACCTTAGCCAAGAATACATCCCCATGTTAACGTGGGCTGCCAGCACCTACCGCTCCCCCTCTTGCCCATATTTCAGGTAAGGTTGCCAGGCACTAAGCATATAAAGCTAATTACCAAAGCCAGAGCCATGATAGCACTCATGGTTGCACTGTTATCCTGGGTGGTCACTCCATGTTCCAATTAATTTGAAATAATGTCGTTTTAACCATCGGGTTAATGTCATAATTGCCAATTTCAATTTTGAAACATTAATACCAATTAATGAGTGACATTAAAATCATTAGGTTGAGAGGTAGCACAAATTTTGCAAAGCTTAATTAATTCCCAGGTTAAACAAGGAATACAGTTGGTAAATCTAGGAAATCCTTAATTAGGTAAAACCTATCAAATTATGCAGTATATCAAAAAGTAAACATTATTATATGCAATGAGTGGGTACAAAAAGAATATGCAGAGGGAGAATCCACTTGCCTTGCTCAAAAGTATCCTGCAGATCGTCCTCGAACGAATTCGGATCCTCTATCACACAATCAGCTTCTAATAACGTCGCACGTCGCAATACAAAAAGAAAACATACACCAATAAATAAACATACATTATTCAACAAACAATGAAACATACACTTTACAAATCATACTTATAAAAGGAAGATATCTAAAAATAAAACTTGATTTGTAACTATAATATAAGTCTATTCCTATTGACGATCATCTCATTTGCTATGAGGTAAAATACTAATCATTTAGTTTTGAGAATTCACTAGAGGAATCTATATGGCAAATTGACTATGGAAGCATATACTATATAAATTCATATAAAATAACATAGATGTAGTGCTTAAAACAAACTCTGTGTAGCTAGATTAATTAGCTAATTAATTGTTCCTACCGGATAGCATGTGAGGTATATTTTATTATTTCTTTCTAAAAGAAAATTATAGTAGACGTTACAATATTATTTAAAAAGTCACATAACCTTGATATTTAAGAGAACTAAATTAACCTACCAATTTAATTCTACTATTTAGTTTACAGTGGTCATAGTAGCTATATTATTTTAATACTAATCGAGACTCTAGCATGACTTAGTGAAGAAGCAATTTGTCTATAATCGCACATACGAACACATACAATTTGACTAAAAATCTATAGTTCATCCCGAGCATAGATAACCGTAGAATTATTCATCTAGTATTTTTTTTATTAAAAAGATATGATCTACTCTATTCCAAAATTCTTCACTCTAGAAAATTATATTTAATTTAGTTTCAACCGACATAACCAAACTAAGATGTAAACATGGAAAATGGCATAAACACTATTTGAAATAGCTCATCATATACACAGGAGATCAATCATTCAATTTACACGTGATTCAAACTCTGAAATTTACAAATTTAAAACAACAAAACGCTGCAGGGGTTAGAATATAATACGCTTGTCTTCTACCTTCTCTTCCTCTCTGTTCCTCTGCGCAGGACGACGTCGAGCTAGGGAGGCCGAGCGGGTTCTACAGCGGACTGCGTTCCTGGGTAAAGGTACCGGCGACGGAGATCGAAGAGGGCACGACGTCGGCTTTGAGGTAGTCCTTGACGGCGGCGAACAGGGCCTCGGCGGTGACGTTGGGCAGGCAGCAAGCAGGAGCGAGGTAGCTAGGAATCGGGGCAGAGCTCAAGGGCGCGAGGAGAGCACAGAGAGCTGGGGAACCAGCTCAACGTGCGGGCTATGATTTATAGGGCGAGGAGGTAGTAACGGCGCTGCAGAATGGGCAGAGGACGCGAGCATTCTGCATCTCCAATAATGACGTAGAGAAATCTCCGTAATGCAGCATAATGGGGAGGAAGAGGAAATGTTGCAGGCGGAGGGGAAGAGTCGCTGTGCAGCTGTCTATTACGGTGGAAGATGGACCGACGAGCAGACGTCATGAAAAGGAGAACTGATGGCGGCGTACGACACTTTACTATGGGCATGCGAGCAGCATCTATGGAGAAGAAGTATTTCTCCAATGTCATGTGGTGTGGCTCCCACAAACAAGTGAGACAAAAGGGAGGGAGAGGAAACGTGACTGCAGGAAGCTGACCGCCCAGGTTGCTTGGCCGAGCGGTCGTTTTCCATTTTTTTATTTCTCTTTTTTTCTTTTTGTTAATTTCTAAATTCATTTTAAATAACTCTAAAATTCATAATAATTAAATCAAAACTATTTATAAATAAAATATTTATTTTTAGACTAATAATTATTATATTATTTATTAGGATTTTTCTACAAGAAATGCTATTAAACATCCAATAATCAATCATGCGCAAATCAAAAAAATATTTAAAATGTAAATAAATAACAAACACTTGAATAAAAGTTTAATATCCTAATTACCATAATAACTAAATTCCTTATTTTTAGTTGATGGCTTTTATAGTGTTATAAACCTACCCCTCTTAAAAGAATCTCGTCCTCGAGATTAAGAAACTTCCGAGAATAACTGGGGAAATTCTGCTCTGAGTTCATCTTCTCTTTCCCAAGTCGCCTCATCTTCCGAATGATGACTCCACTGAACCTTGCACATGTTAATAACTTTACTCCGTGTAATTCTGCGAGACGTTTCTAGAATTCTGACCGGGTACTCCGAATAAGTCAAATCCTCATTGACATTCAGTTCTTCCATGGGTAACTGTTCTTCCGGTACTCTTAAGCATTTCTTAAGTTGTGACACGTGAAATACGTCATGCACATCCGATAATCTATCGGGGAGCTCTAACTGGTAGGCTACTTCACCTTTTCTTTCCAAAATCTTGAATGGACCAATATAGCGAGGAGATAATTTTCCCTTAACTTTAAACCTTTTCATTCCTCTCATCGGTGAAACTTTAAGGTAGACAAAGTCTCCTACTTCGAACATCAACTCTCTTCTTCTATTATCATCATAGCTTTTCTGTCTTGACTGTGCTGTCTTCAAATTTTCTCTGATAATATGCACTTGCTTTTCCGCCTCTTAGAGAATTTCTGGACCAAATACTTGACTTTCTCCAGTCTGATTCCAATAAAGCGGTGTTCTACACTTTCGTCCATAAAGTGCCTCAAATGGTGCCATTTTTAGACTTGCCTGATAACTGTTGTTATATGAAAATTCTGCATAAGGCAAACTATTATCCCAGCTTCTACCATGCTTTAGAGCGCAAGCTC
Organism: Zea luxurians; assembly: GCA_029449295.1. NCBI lineage: Eukaryota > Viridiplantae > Streptophyta > Magnoliopsida > Poales > Poaceae > Zea > Zea luxurians. The sequence continues at coordinate 29,491,926 of JAOPSE010000001.1, read as the reverse complement.
TTAGCATATCTTCCAACACTTGGTTTGTCCTTTCTGTTTGCCCATCCGTTTGCGGATGATAAGCTGAACTAAAGTTTAGCTTGGTACCCATGGACTCATGTAATCTTTTCCAAAAGCGCGTGGTAAATTGGGTTCCTCGATCCGATACAATCTTCTTCGGTACTCCATGCAGACAAACAATCCTCGACATGTATAACTCTGCTAACTGGGCTCCCGAGTAAGTTGTCTTCACAGGTATAAAGTGTGTCACTTTAGTCAACCTGTCTACTATGACCCATATTGAATCATAGCCATCTCGAGTACGGGGTAGTCCAACTATGAAATCCATACTGATTTCTTCCCATTTCCATTCAGGTACCTTGAGAGGTTGTAGTAATCCTGCTGGTCTTTGGTGTTCGGCTTTAACTCGCTGACATACGTCACATAATGCAATATGAGTAGCAACATCTCTTTTCAATCCGTACCACCAATACTTTTCCTTAAGATCCTGGTACATCTTTGTACTTCCAGGGTGAATAGAGTAAGCTGAATCATGAGCTTCTCTCAAAATAAGTTGGCACAGGTGTTCGATTTCTGGTACGCAGATTCTCTTCTTAAACCATATTGTGCCTTGATCATCTTCCGTGAAATCTGGGGCTTTTCCCAAATAATCAAAGTTTTAATTTCCTTAATTTTCTCATCGGACTCTTGTCCTTTATGAATCTCTTCTTCCAAAGTAGATTCAACTTCCATAACCATAGCTTCTACATTACTGAGCATACCAAGGTTGAGTTGTTCCATTTCCCAGCACAATTCTTGTGACATCAAATGAGTAGTGATGTTGTTCACTTGACCCTTACGGCTCAAAGCATCAGCCACTACATTTGCCTTTCCTGGGTGATATTGTATTTCCAAATCATAGTCCTTGATCAACTCAAGCCATCTTCTCTATCTGAGGTTGAGTTCTTTCTGAGTGAATATGTATTTCAAGCTTTTGTGATCAGTGAAGATCTTGCACTTGTTTCCAATCATATAGTGCCTCCAAATCTTCAAAGCATGCACTACGGCAGCTAGTTCCAAATCATGCGTAGGATAATTCTTCTCATGCTTTCTCAACTGCCTTGAGGCATAAGCTATCACTTTTCCTTCTTGCATTAGCACACATCCAAGTCCAAGGTGTGATTGAAAGTTGCCTAGAGGGGGGGTGAATAGGCAAGTTAAAACTTTTTCAACAAAAACTAGAAGCAAACTGGGTAAAACTGAATTGATCTTGAAATTCACCCAATTAACTTTGGAAATGAGATGTTCTAAAAGATCCACAGGGTTCAAAGTAGTAGATCTGAGAAGGGCACTTCTCAAAATCCACACACCAAAAAGATATAAACAATTCTTTCGCGGGATGGTGAGAGAACGAAGAACACAAACAAACACAATGAGCAAGAACACAAGAGACACAAGATTTATCCCGAGGTTCGGTCACACCACAAAAGGTGCCCTACTTCCTCGTTGAGGCGCCCACAAAGAGCCGAGTCTCTTTCAACCCTAATCCTCCCTTTGCTGACCACAAAGGTCAAGCTCACACACTAATCTTTGCTCAAACGAGCGGGTAATACAAACTTTCTTGTGGTCTTGCACAAGATTTGGAGACTCACAAGAGACACCTAGTCGTCTAGGAGCTAGAAGCTCCAAGAGTAATGAATCCGCAAAGAACTCGATGTAGTACCAAAGCTCGAATGAAGAAGAGCAAGAGAGATTTGGAGATGAAGCACAAAAACCACAGCTCTCAAACTCACTCAAAGATTTCTCTCCAAAGATTTGAAATGGGAGAGGCAAGAGATGTGTGAGAGAGAGTGGGAGGTGTTCTTCAAGTTAGAAATGGAGTTTGGGTCGTGCTCTTATGTGTGGGGAGAGAGGTAGGAGTGAGAATATATATGTGGAGCTCAAAACTAGCCGTTGGGCAGATTTTTCTGTCTGAGACCGGTTGAACCGCCCCCTAGGGCGGTTGAACCGCCCTTAGCAGGTCAGGCAGACTATCTGCCAGTCTGACTGTCAGACTGACTGGCAGACTGACCTGCAGACTGGTCAAGTTGACCAAGACCGGTTGAACCGCCCCTAAGACCAGTTCAACCGCCTGGGGCAGGCTGACAGACAGTCTGCCAGTCAGACTGGCAGACTGCAAGTCAGACTGCAAAAACAGGTCCTGACACCAGTTGAACCGCCCCTAGGGCCGGTTCAACCGCCTGGGGGTCAGACTGGCAGTCAGTCTGCCAGTCAGGAGGTCAGACCGGTCAGGTGACCCTGACACCGGTTGAACCTCCCATAGGACCGGTTCAACCGGTTTTGACCAGTGAGGTTCGAGAAAAATACCCCGGCTGAACTTTCCCTGGACACCGGTTGAACCTCTCTGGACCCCGGTTGAACTTGCCCTGGACCCCGGTTGAACCTCTCTGGACCCCGGTTGAACTTGCCCTGGACCCCGGTTGAAGTTGAAGTTCAGCTGGAGTTGAGAAAGCTCAACTCAGCTGAAGTTCAGCTCAGCTGAAAAGCTCAGCTGCAGCTGAAGAAGCTCAGCTCAGCTGAAGTTCAGCTCAGCTGAAAAGCTCAGCTGCAGTTTAAGAAGTTCAGCTGCTTTTCAACAAGAACACTCTAGGTTTCTCAAACCTAACCACGGTCAACCATAGAATTTTAAAGAGATTTTTGGTTTTCAAAAAATAGCTTTTGAATATAGAGGCTTGAGCTTTGGCAAACACCTACCTTCTTTTTGGATCCCTCTTTATAGTACGACGATTCCTATACTCAAGTTAAATAAAATATAATTAAGTAAACTCCTTGAGTCATTGGTGTCTCATGTGTGATTTCTCCATGGCATTGCTTCATAAGGATCACAAACATCTTTGTCTCACCTTTTGAAGCAAACTCAAATCAAACCCTGTGACTTGTACCATATCACCTTATATGAGTTTAAATTATGGCTTCAAGTCACCTTACTGATGCATCAACATGTTGTAACTCTTCATAGCTGATTAGTTCATCGACTTAGTGCAAGTACTCTCTTCTTCACCTTAGCCATGGTACCTCGGTCTGCAAGCCGTCGCTTGGCCTTCACCTTCACTTAGTTCCTCGAAGCCCTTTCCTTGCTATCTTCACCCTATCAAGCCATTCTTGAGTCACATCGTATTGAGCATCCATTGAGAGAATCATTTCTCCAATATTGTGAACCTTGCTTGAATGTCATCTAGATATAACTGCTAAGATTAATCAAGCTCTAGTTTGATTCTCATAGAAGCATATATGGACTGATAGTAATATGGTCAAGCCAATTCACGGTTCCTCATATCTTATTTACTTTGGCTTGACCAATCCTCTTAATCACCTCAACCTCTATTATGATCACATTTATGCATAGTGATTTCTCAGGTCTTGTCCTTATATTCAAACCAATATAGAGACCATATTATATCCATTTGCATTGTCTCACTGGTTATTTGACCTTGTGTTGAACCTTGTTCACTGATCATTATACACTATTCAAGTATGTTCATCATACTGAATTTCCTGTTCAACACTTAGCAAACTTGTTAGACCTTTAAATGTGTTGTTATCCAAATCAGCAAAGCTCACAAAAGGGATGAATGCACTTTCAATCTCCCCCTTTTTGGTGATTGATGACAACATATTTAAAGCTTACATAAGATTTGATAAATAAGATTTTGAATCCTATGATATAATTTCTCCCCCTAAATATGTGCATTTCAGAAAATAACACTTTTGAACTCAAATGCCAAAAGCACATATTTGGGTCAAAGTATGGAGACAACTTATATCATACTATTCATAGGGTGCAGTGTGTCATAAAATAAACGTGATGCTCATGACATAGTATGCACTCATCAACTTTCTACATCTTATGTTTTTCTTATGATTCCCCCTTTTGTTAATTATTTCTCCTCTTTTCAAAAATAAAGATAAGCTTTAATGCAAAATTTCTCCCCCTTTGTCATAAATCTCCAAAAAGGATACAAAGAATATAAAGGGTACAAATTATGATTTAAGCAAGATGGGAACACACTATCATGAAAAGGGTCCTTAGATGGCACAAAGGTAATGGAGAAGTGACATGAAGTGATGTACCTTTGCGTTTTACCTTTTCAAGGGGGTGTTCCAAACTTGTGTTGGATTTAGAATTCATTTGCACGCTCTTGTTGGTATAGTTGTGACATAAGTCCAAGATATCAAATGAAGATTGTCATACTAAATCGAAGGTGAAACTTGATACCTAGAGTCTAGATGTCACCTAGCATTTTCTTATTACAACAAGAGGTAACATGAAAATTGCACAAGTATAGATTATGCAACTAGTGATCATGTATGAAAAATATCAATCGAAAAACACCAATTGATACAATTTGATAGATAAGCAGATCACTAATAGCATATTACACTAAGTTCCCCTCAAGTTTTAGTGCACACATATATATGAATTCAATTGATATCCGTTGAAAGTACTTATTTGCAATTTAAAGTACCATTGGCATAAAAGGGGTATCAGTTGAACATAATCATGCAACATAAGAAACATGTACACTATTTAATCAATTAAGTTCTAGACAGGAGAATTTATAAGCTATGCTACTTTAGACATTTGCAATCTAAAAGGATGTGATACATGTTTACCAATTTTAGATGATGTTGGAGTAGCATATAAAAGAGAAACTCATTCCCTTATGAAATGTATAAAAGGTACATTTATTGGAGCAAAGAATCTTTGATACCCATCAAAATTTGCAGTGGAAGCGATTGTCTTTGCCCAAAGATTCCTTTCTAATTCGAGACTACACACACAATAGAGTTGGAAATGAAGTTAGTCTCAAAGATTCAAATTATAGACTATTCTCCCCCTAAATGTGTGCATACAAGTGATGAATACTTGTTTAGCTTATGCACTTGGACTTGTGAGGCCAGGGGATTAAGTTCTACAATTTGAACCTTGGTACAAATAAAGCATGAAAATGTGAAATTGTACCAATTGAAGGAATTACTCATAATCAAAAGGTATACTAATAGATATGATATGCAATATTTTAAGCCAAGATTCTTGAGAAGTTAGCATGTTTGACTCATACCTCACTAAGATGACTTAAGACTAACTTATGATATCACCCCAAGAGGTATTAATCAAATATCTAGAGATTCTTTAATCGTCACCACAAGTGCAACCTTATGATGTGACTTAAGATATTTCATATACATGCACACACTAGCATGTAAAAGCCTAGATACACAAATGTAATACAATAGTTCATGGAGTGACACACCTTTGCTCTACGCCACATGGTCTCCATTATAATCATGAATTTCCATCTTAGCTTTTGATAGGTTTGATATTTCAAAGAGAAACTTATCCTCTTCAAACGATCAAGAGAAACTCATTTTCTTGATAGGTTCAAGAGAAACTCATTTTCATTTCTATGGAACCACTCATCCTCATTTGATGTTCTCCAAGATGTGGACTACACAACATGAACTTGAAAGAAATCATTAGTCTCACAATATATAGGCTAAACTCTCCCTCAATTTGTGCATACAAGAGTACACAAAGTACACTTATGCATATCAACAATATGAGGTTAAAGGAGATGTTTGCACTATATCTTGGTTTAACATAACATGCTTTACATAGATGATGAAAATTATACCAATTGAAGGTTTAAGGACTGAAAGTATATCAATTGAATTCCTAAAAGGTAAAGCATGCTGATATAAACCTCAAACCTCATAATGAAGGATATCATACAAATATGTCACTACATCTTCATTATTTGGTTGACAAAAAAAATATAACTCCCTTCTTGAATCATTGTGATCTCTTTTCTCTTTACGATTTCATCCAACCAAGTGATCTTGAACTTCTTTCATCTTTTCTTGATTCGATCATACTTGATATGAGATCAATTGAAACTCAATGATTGAAACAACCAAGACTCTTATATCCGTAGATTTTAAATCCATCTTGAAAACACTTGGAAGGACCTTATCGAAACACTTAGAAAAGAGAGCATTAGAAACACAAGGCAGGGTTTCACAAATGATAATCCTTATATGTGGATGGAGAATGAATCATCATTCTTGAAACCCAAAAGGATAGATTAAATTCCTTTAAATTAGTGCACACATATAGTTGATCTCAAAGTTATATGCACTATTGAACATTTTATATTGCAAGGAAATTAACCTATACTATGGTACATCCCACTAAGGATAGAATACTAAAACAACCGAAGGAGAGAAAGTTTTCATACCTTGGCCTCTGATCAACTTCTTCTTACTTTAGTTGAATAGTATCCTTTAAGCTTGTGATTTATCCAATTTAAAACAAGCACCATCTCTTAACATAGATTTTCTATGGATAAACTTAACACAAGAGATGACATTAGTAGCACAAGCACTGGTTTCTTATTTTGCAACCCTTTATATGTGGAAGGCAAGCGAGTTGCTAAAATAGAGAAACCTCATAATATGGACTAAATTTCCTTGAACCCTCATGCACAATATATTTTAAATGACATGGATAATATGCATGGTTGTTCAATGAAGTCTAAAGGGCTAACTTAATCCATATTATGGTGAGTGTGTAATAAAGAAGAATCAAATCCAAATTAACTAGAAAGAGTACATCACATAGTTTTGGATTGTTGACCATATGATAAGATTCATTTTTCTTCCAATTGGACTTTTGCTTCATAATCAACAACTGATGTATACCCTCAAGTGTTTCCTCTTCCTTAGCGGCTACACAAGTCACAAAGGAGGTAAGGTCTAAAAATAATATGCATTTGAGATTCAGTTGTTACCACCCTTGCTACTATCTCCAAAGATGATTTATACATTCATTATCGAGCACCCAACTTGATCCATTGAAGGAGTGATCCTGCAAAACAAGTTTAAGCCTCATATCTTGGTACCCAATTTGAATTGGGTCCTTTGAGATTAGTAGTAAGAGCCTTGAGTACTGAAAGGGAAATGTGCCCTTGGGCCATTTCTAAGTATTTTGGTGATTGACTGCCAACACAAGTGCTTAAATGTGAATTTATGTACATGGATGAACAAAGTGCAAATCATGAAGTAAAGGTATGTTTCTAAGCCTTAGTACATTGGTTTTGTGTACTAATATACTTGTCTAAGTGTTAGAAACAGAAAGAAGAAGAAAAGAAAAGAGGAGAAAAAGACTTGGCTGTGTACAGCCAAGACTCAGCTCGGTCTGGCACACCGGACTGTCCGGTGTGCACCGGACAGTGTCCGGTGCGCCAGACTGACTCGGCGTGAACAGGCCGCTCTCGGGAATTCGCCGACGGCGTACGGCTAAAATTCACCGGACTGTCCGGTGTGCACCGGACTGTCTGGTGAGCCAACGGTCGACCGGGCCAACGGTCGGCCGCGCAATCAGCGCGGGACACGTGGCCGAGCCAACGGCTAGAAGACGGCACCGGACTGTCCGGTGTGCACCGGACATGTCCGGTGCGCCAACGGCTCCCAGATCTGCAACAGTCTGCAACGGTCGGCAGCGCTGTTTAAGGAAAGAAATCGGGCACCGGACAGTGTCCGGTGTGCACCGGACTGTCCGGTGCCCCCGACGACAGAAGGCAAGGATAGCCTTCCAGATTTGCTCTCAACGGCTCCTAGCTGCCTTGGGGCTATAAAAGGGGCCCCTAGGCGCATGGAGGAGACACACAAGCAACCTTAGAGCATTCTTGATCATCCACACTCAGTCTTTGCGCATTCGTTTGTCATTCTAAGTGATTCGAGCTCCGTTCTAGTGAGAACTTTGAGATAGTCTTTTGAGCTCGATTCTTGGCCGTGTGTGTGCGCATTTTGCTGTGGATTTGTGTGTGTTGCTTCCCTCCCTTACTCTGTGCTTCTTTGTGATCATATACTTGTAAGGGCAAGAGACTCCAATTTGTGGAGATTCCTTGCAAACGGGATATTGAAAGGCAAAACAAAACACCGTGGTATTCAAGTTGGTCTTTGGACCGCTTGAGAGGGGTTGATTGCAACCCTCGTCCGTTGGGACGCCACAACGTGGAGTAGGCAAGCGTTGGTCTTGGCCGAACCACGGGATAAAACCACTGTGTCATCTCTGTGTTTGATCTCTTGTGGTATTGTGTTTTGTTGAGACTCCTCTCTAGCCACTTGGTGATTATTGTACTAACCCTTAACAAGTTTTTGTGGCTTAAGTTTTAAAGTTTCACAGGATCACCTATTCACCCCCCCTCTAGGTGCTATCAATTGGTATCGGAGCCGTTCTCTTCAAGAAAGGGACTAACCGCCCGAAGAGATGGATCCTAAGGGGAAGGGTATAGTGATCAACGACAAAGAGAAGGAGTCCTTCATCAACGAGCCGAAGGACGACAAGCCTACCGACTCCGGCTCGGGTCATAGACGGAAGGAAGGGAAGAAGAAGAAGACAAGGCGCATCAAGGAGATCGTCTACTACGACGACAGCGATGAATCTACTTCTTCCCAAAAGGACGATGACCACAACGACTACAAAAAGACGGTCAATTCGAACTTTTCATTTGATTATTCACGTATTCAACATAGTTCGAATTCGCATTTGCTTTCTATTCCTCTTGGCAAACCTCCACACTTCGATGGGGAGGACTACGGATTTTGGAGTCACAAAATGCGTAGTCACTTATTCTCTCTCCATCCAAGCATTTGGGAGATTGTAGAGAATGGAATGAAGTTTGATAGCTCGGATAACTCTATGCTCATAAATGAACAAATCCATAGAAATGCACAAGCTACTACTGTTCTCTTAGCGTCCTTGTGCAGGGAAGAGTACAACAAGGTGAGCGGCTTGGACAATGCCAAGCAAATATGGGACACCCTCAAGATCTCTCACGAGGGGAATGACATCACCATGCTCACCAAAATGGAGTTGGTGGAGGGCGAGCTTGGACGATTCGCCATGATAAGGGGAGAGGAGCCAACCCAAACGTACAACCGGCTCAAGACCCTCATCAACAAAATAAGGAGCTACGGAAGCACGCGATGGACGGACCACGACGTCGTCCGCCTAATGCTAAGGTCCTTTACCGTTCTTGATCCTCATCTCGTGAACAATATTCGTGAGAATCCCAGGTACACGATGATGACGCCCGAGGAGGTACTCGGAAAATTCGTAAGCGGGCGGATGATGATCAAGGAGGCGAGATACGTCGACGAAGCATTGAACGGTCCACTCCACGAGCCTCAATCCATTGCTCTCAAGGCAACAAGGAGCAAGGAGCCGCTACCCAGCAAGGTGGCGCAAGTTGAGGCGGCCGGGCTCAATGATGAAGAGATGGCTCTCATCATCAAAAGATTCAAGACGGCGCTAAACGGTCGCAAGGGGCAACCAAGGAAGACCAAGACAAAGGGGAAGCGCTCATGCTTCAAATGTGGTAAGGTTGGTCATTTTATTGCTAACTGTCCCGAAAATGATAGTGACCAGGAGCAAAGGGAAAATGGGAAAAGAGAGAACAAGAAGATTTACAAGAAGGCCAAAGGCGAGGCACACCTTGGAAAGGAGTGGGATTCGGATTGCTCTTCGTCCGACTCCGACGACGAAGGACTCGCCGCCACTGCCTTCAACAAATCGGCCCTCTTCCCAAACGAGCATCACACTTGCCTCATGGCAAGGGAGAAGAAGGTAATCACTAGTAATGCTAATACTTATGATTCTTCTAGTGATGATGAGTCTAGTGAGGATGAAATAGATTATTCTAGTTTATTCAAGGGATTGGATAGAACTAAGATAGCTAAGATTAATGAATTGATTGATGCCTTGAATGAAAAGGATAGAATCTTAGAAAAACAAGAAGATCTTTTATATGAAGAGCATGATAAATTTGTTAGTGCACAAAATTCACTTGCTCTAGAAGTTAAAAGAAATGGAATGCTTTCTTGTGAACTTTCTACTTGTAATGAAACCATTTCTTCTCTAAAAGGTGAAATTAATGATTTAAATGTGAAACTAGAAGTAGCAAGTAAATCTAACTCTTGTGTTGAACATGTTGAAATTTGCACTAGGTGTAAGGATGTTGATATTAATGCGTGTTGTGAACACTTAGTTTCAATTTCCAAACTAAATGATGAATTGGCTAGTCTTAATGCCCAACTTAAGACTAGCAAAAGTGAATTTGACAAGTTAAAATTTGCAAGGGATGCCTATACAATTGGAAGACATCCCTCAATTAAGGATGGGCTTGGTTTCAAGAGGGAAGCCAAGAACTTAACAAGCCATAAGGCTCCCATCTTCGTCAAGGAGAAAGGGAAGGCCCCTATGGCTAGTAGTGCTAAAAAGAACCATGCCTTCTTGTACCATGATAGGAGACAAACTAGAAATGCGTATAGGAGTTACAATGCTTATGATGATTTTGACTCTCATGCCATGTTTGCTTCTAGTTCTTCCTATATGCATGGTAGAAATATGTCTAGGAGAAATGATATTCATCACGTGCCTAGAAAGAATATTATTCATGCTCCTAGGAAAGTAGTGAATGAACCTTCTACAATTTATTGTGCTTTAAATGCTTCCTTTGCTATTTGTAGAAAGAATAGGAAAATAGTTGCTAGGAAGTTAGGGGCAAAATGCAAGGGAGACAAAACTTGCATTTGGGTCCCTAAAGATATTTGCACTAACCTTGTAGGACCCAACATGAGTTGGGTACCTAAGACCCAAGCCTAAATTTGCCTTGCAGGTTTATGCATCCGGGGGTTCAAGCTGGATTATCGACAGCGGATGCACAAACCATATGACGGGGGAGAAGAAGATGTTCACCTCCTACGTCAAAAATAAGGATTCCCAAGATTCAATTATATTCGGTGATGGGAATCAAGGCAAGGTAAAAGGGTTAGGTAAAATTGCAATTTCCAATGAGCACTCAATTTCCAATGTGTTTTTAGTTGAGTCTCTTGGTTACAATTTGCTATCTGTTAGTCAACTATGCAATATGGGATATAATTGTCTTTTTACAAATATAGATGTGTCTGTCTTTAGAAGATGTGATGGTTCACTAGCTTTTAAGGGTGTACTAGACGGCAAGCTTTACTTAGTTGATTTTGCAAAAGAAGAGGCCGGTCTAGATGCATGCTTAATGGCTAAGACTTGCATGGGCTGGCTGTGGCATCGCCGCTTAGCACATGTGGGGATGAAGAACCTCCACAAGCTTCTAAAGGGAGAACACGTGATAGGTCTAACCAATGTTTATTTCGAAAAAGATAGACCTTGTGCAGCTTGTCAAGCAGGTAAACAAGTGGGAGGAGCACATCACAGCAAGAATGTGATGACCACGTCAAGACCTCTGGAGCTGCTGCATATGGACCTCTTCGGACCCGTCGCCTATCTAAGCATAGGAGGAAGTAAGTATGGTCTAGTTATTGTTGATGACTTTTCCCGCTTCACTTGGGTGTTCTTTTTGCAGGATAAGTCTGAAACCCAAGGGACCCTCAAGCGCTTCCTAAGGAGAGCTCAAAATGAGTTTGAGCTCAAGGTGAAAAAGATAAGGAGCGACAACGGGTCCGAGTTCAAGAACCTTCAAGTGGAGGAGTTTCTTGAGGAGGAGGGGATCAAGCACGAGTTCTCCGCTCCCTACACACCACAGCAAAATGGTGTGGTAGAGAGGAAGAACAGGACGCTGATCGATATGGCAAGGACTATGCTTGGAGAATTCAAGACCCCCGAGTGCTTTTGGTCGGAAGCCGTGAACACGGCTTGCCACGCCATCAACAGGGTCTATCTTCACCGCCTCCTCAAGAATACGTCGTATGAGCTGCTAACCGGTAACAAACCCAATGTATCTTACTTTCGTGTATTTGGGAGCAAGTGCTACATTCTAGTGAAGAAGGGTAGAAATTCTAAGTTTGCTCCCAAAGCTGTAGAAGGGTTTTTATTAGGTTATGATTCAAATACAAAGGCGTATAGGGTCTTCAACAAATCATCGGGTTTGGTTGAAGTCTCTAGCGACGTTGTATTTGATGAGACTAATGGCTCTCCAAGAGAGCAAGTTGTTGATTGTGATGATGTAGATGAAGAAGATGTTCCAACGGCCGCTATACGAACCATGGCGATTGGAGACGTTCGGCCACAGGAACAAGATGAACGAGATCAACCTTCTTCCTCAACAATGGTGCATCCCCCAACTCAAGACGATGAACAGGTTCATCAACAGGAGGCGTGTGATCAAGGGGGAGCACAAGATGATCATGTGATGGAGGAAGAAGCGCAACCGGCACCTCCAACCCAAGTTCGAGCGATGATTCAAAGGGATCATCCCGTCAACCAAATTTTGGGTGACATTAGCAAGGGAGTAACTACTCGATCTCGATTAGTTAATTTTTGTGAGCATTACTCCTTTGTCTCTTCTATTGAGCCTTTCAGGGTAGAGGAGGCCTTGCTAGATCCGGATTGGGTGTTGGCCATGCAGGAGGAACTTAACAACTTCAAGCGCAATGAAGTTTGGACGTTGGTGCCTCGTCCCAAGCAAAATGTTGTGGGAACCAAGTGGGTGTTCCGCAACAAGCAAGACGAGCATGGAGTGGTGACAAGGAACAAGGCTCGACTTGTGGCAAAAGGTTATGCCCAAGTCGCAGGTTTGGACTTTGAGGAGACTTTTGCTCCTGTGGCTAGGCTAGAGTCCATTCGTATCTTGCTAGCGTATGCCGCTCACCATTCTTTCAGGTTGTACCAAATGGATGTGAAGAGCGCTTTCCTCAACGGGCCAATAAAGGAGGAGGTGTACGTGGAGCAACCCCCTGGCTTCGAGGATGAGCGGTACCCCGACCACGTGTGTAAGCTCTCTAAGGCGCTCTATGGACTTAAGCAAGCCCCAAGAGCATGGTATGAATGCCTTAGAGATTTCTTAATTGCTAATGCGTTCAAGGTTGGGAAAGCCGATCCAACTCTTTTCACTAAGACATGTGATGGTGATTTGTTTGTGTGCCAAATTTATGTCGATGACATAATATTTGGTTCTACTAACCAAAAGTCTTGTGAAGAGTTTAGCAGGGTAATGACGCAGAAATTCGAGATGTCGATGATGGGCGAGTTGAACTACTTCCTTGGGTTCCAAGTGAAGCAACTCAAGGACGGCACCTTCATCTCCCAAACGAAGTACACGCAAGATCTGCTAAAGAGGTTTGGGATGAAGGACGCCAAGCCCGCAAAGACGCCGATGGGAACCGACGGACACACCAACCTCAACAAAGGAGGTAAGTCTGTTGATCAAAAAGCATACCGGTCCATGATAGGTTCTTTGCTTTATTTATGTGCTAGTAGACCGGATATTATGCTTAGCGTATGCATGTGTGCTAGATTTCCATCCGATCCTAAGGAGTGTCACTTAGTGGCAGTGAAGCGAATTCTTAGATATTTGGTTGCTACGCCTTGCTTCGGGATCTGGTATCCAAAGGGGTCTAACTTTGACTTGATTGGGTACTCAGATTCCGACTATGCTGGATGTAAGGTCGATAGGAAGAGTACATCGGGGACGTGCCAATTCTTAGGAAGGTCCCTGGTGTCATGGAACTCTAAGAAACAAACCTCCGTTGCCCTATCCACCGCTGAGGCCGAGTACGTTGCCGCAGGACAGTGTTGTGCGCAACTACTTTGGATGAGGCAAACCCTCAGGGACTTTGGCTACAATCTGAGCAAAGTCCCACTCCTATGTGATAATGAGAGTGCTATCCGAATAGCGGAAAATCCTGTTGAGCACAGCCGCACAAAGCACATTGACATCCGGCATCACTTTTTGAGAGACCACCAGCAAAAGGGGGATATCGAAGTGTTTCATGTTAGCACCGAGAACCAGCTAGCCGATATCTTTACCAAGCCTCTAGATGAGAAGACCTTTTGCAGGTTGCGTAGTGAGCTCAATATCTTAGATTCGCGGAACTTGGATTGAAATGTAGCATACATGTGTTTATGCCTTTGATCATGTTCATTCTGCATTTTGTTGCTTATTATGGTGCTCAAGTTGTACAAACACTCCCTGGACCTCACAAGTCCGTTGCAAAGTGATGCACATGTTTAGGGGGAGATGTGTTACAACTTGACCCTTTGAGACTAACCATATGCTTGAGTTTGCTTGATTTAGTCTCGAAGGAGAATTGAAAGGGAAAAGGTGGACTTGGACCATGAAAGACTTCCACTGCACTCCGATGAGAGGGTAACTTATTCCAAGTCCATCTCATGAACTCTTATTGCCATTTGCTCTAAATTGAAGATTTTGGTGCGGCAATGGGGTTAAAGGGCCAAGATCGATCCCGTTTTGGTGCTTGATGCCAAAGGGGGAGAAAATAAAGGCCAAAGCAATAAATGGATCAGCTACCACTTGAGAGATTTTGAAAATAGTAGAATAGAGCTTTTGGTTTGTCAAAACTCTTTTATTGTCGCTTTTGTCAAAAGCTGGCTTCTTGTGGGGAGAAGTAGTAATTATGGGAAAAAGGGGGAGTTTTTGAAATCTTTGATCAATCTCTTTTGGAATGACTCTCTTTATGCTTCAACATGTGTGTTTGACTTAGAGATAGAGATTTGAGTTTGATTTGCAAAAACAAACCAAGTGGTGGCAAAGGATGATCCATATATGCCAAAAATGAATCAAAATAATTTGAGTTCTTATTTGAAGTGTTTTTGTACTTGTTCTACTTGCTTTATGTTGTGTTGGCATAAATCACCAAAAAGGGGGAGATTGAAAGGGAAATGTGCCCTTGGGCCATTTCTAAGTATTTTGGTGATTGACTGCCAACACAAGTGCTTAAATGTGAATTTATGTACATGGATGAACAAAGTGCAAATCATGAAGTAAAGGTATGTTTCTAAGCCTTAGTACATTGGTTTTGTGTACTAATACACTTGTCTAAGTGTTAGAAATAGAAAGAAGAAGAAAAGAAAAGAGGAGAAAAAGACTTGGCTGTGTACAGCCAAGACTCAGCTCGGTCTGGCACACCGGACTGTCCGGTGTGCACCGGACAGTGTCCGGTGCGCCAGACTGACTCGGCGTGAACAGGCCGCTCTCGGGAATTCGCCGACGGCGTACGGCTAAAATTCACCGGACTGTCCGGTGTGCACCGGACTGTCCGGTGAGCCAACGGTCGACCGGGCCAACGGTCGGCCGCGCAATCAGCGTGGGACACGTGGCCGAGCCAACGGCTAGAAGACGGCACCGGACTGTCCGGTGTGCACCGGACATGTCCGGTGCGCCAACGGCTCCCAGATCTGCAACAGTCTGCAACGGTCGGCAGCGCTGTTTAAGGAAAGAAATCGGGCACTGGACAGTGTCCGGTGTGCACCGGACTGTCCGGTGCCCCCGACGACAGAAGGCAAGGATAGCCTTCCAGATTTGCTCTCAACGGCTCCTAGCTGCCTTGGGGCTATAAAAGGGGCCCCTAGGCGCATGGAGGAGACACACAAGCAACCTTAGAGCATTCTTGATCATCCACACTCAGTCTTTGCGCATTCGTTTGTCATTCTAAGTGATTCGAGCTCCGTTCTAGTGAGAACTTTGAGATAGTCTTTTGAGCTCGATTCTTGGCCGTGTGTGTGCGCATTTTGCTGTGGATTTGTGTGTGTTGCTTCCCTCCCTTACTCTGTGCTTCTTTGTGATCATATACTTGTAAGGGCAAGAGACTCCAATTTGTGGAGATTCCTTGCAAACGGGATATTGAAAGGCAAAACAAAACACCGTGGTATTCAAGTTGGTCTTTGGACCGCTTGAGAGGGGTTGATTGCAACCCTCGTCCGTTGGGACGCCACAACGTGGAGTAGGCAAGCGTTGGTCTTGGCCGAACCACGGGATAAAACCACTGTGTCATCTCTGTGTTTGATCTCTTGTGGTATTGTGTTTTGTTGAGACTCCTCTCTAGCCACTTGGTGATTATTGTACTAACCCTTAACAAGTTTTTGTGGCTTAAGTTTTAAAGTTTCACAGGATCACCTATTCACCCCCCCCCTCTAGGTGCTCTCAAGTACCCACACATTCCTTATTGTGGCCTTTCTCTTTGTGTAGGCACCCACATATACTTGACAACCATCTTACATGGTTTCAAGTCAATATTTAATCACATAGATAAAAACTAGAGTTAAGAATAGGAGCCTTTTCTCCTTTTATTAATACATCGTTGTGTTGCCTTCTTGATGATGAACCTACCTTGACATTGGGTGCACCTAGCTTATCAAGGTTAGTCACACAAGCATTCATATCATAAAGACAAGTTATGCATATAATTTACAACTTAGTGATCCAATCCTAGTATGAAGCATATGGATACCGATTGAAGTAGATTCCTAAGATATCAATTTGTAGGTTTCCAAAATTTAGAGAGTATGGATCACTAATTGTACCTTTTATAGTTTAAAATCATATCCATGTTAGTGCATATGTATGTGATGAATATCAACAAAAAAAAGGATTCTTATGCACTTTTAGAATTAACGATAAGGGAATTTTAAACTGCATCAAGAGTAGCTATTTAGAAAACAAAGATTACAATCCATATGAATGAGATATAAATTTAGCATTTTGGATTGTCTTAGTATAGCTTACTCAAGGGAAACTTATTCTCTACGACACAAGATATATAATGTTCTCCCACTAGATATGTGCATCAAGTATTTGAATGACTTGCCACATGCACTTTCAATTCAGTTAAGAGTCTCATGAGGAGTACATTACATATCATGGTCAAGGCATGATAAATTTGCAATGAATTAACTTATGCCTAAGAATACTTACCAGCATATAGAATGTACCATTTGTTATACCAATTTGACAGATCCTACTATCTGTGGTGGTGTCACCTTAGTATTCTTCTTTTCATCATTTGTGGAGACTTCCTTCTTTGTTATATCTTTTCCTTTTAAAACTAGTTGATAAAACACTTTGAAAAGAGGCATTAGTAGTACAAGGAAGTATTTAATGAATGATGATATCTATATATGAATGGCAAACAAATCATCATTTATGAGGCATAAAGGCATAAATTAAATTCCTTTTAAGTTAATGTACATGGAGCAGTGAATTCACAATATGCACTAATTTACAAATTTAAGCCAAAAGGAATTTAACCTTCATATTGACATTCCTTTCCATAGAATATATTATTACCAATTGAAAGAATGCCACTTGGAAGGAACTACTATTGATCAACTACCAATTGAAGCAATTTGTTCCATACCTTTGCCTTGAGCATTCCTAATCTTTCTTTTAGGTGAAGATTAACCTTTAAAGCTTGTGATTTTACCAATTAAAAGAGCACAATCTCTACTTATGAATTTCCATGAAATATCTTAAAAGAGATTGTATTAGTAACACAAGCAATAATTTCCTATTTAGCAACATCTAGTATATGAATGACAAGAAGGTTTCTAAAACAAGGAAACCTCATGATATGAACTAAATTACCCTTACAAGCATCATGCATAACATCAATTGTAAAAAAATATGAAAGTAGCATGATTATTTAATTAAGTTTACATGGCAAGTTTAATTCATAGCATGGTGAGTGATTAATGTAGAAGACTCAAAACCAATTTAAACAAAAATGAATACATCACATAGTATTGGTTCGGTCTTCTTTGAATGTTGAATGGCACACTCCATTTGGGAAACACATCCTCATGTTGTGAGACTACATAAACACTTGGATAGAAACATTAGTCTCACAACTCTAGTCATATAGAGAATTCCCTTTTGGTAAGTGCTTTAAGAATTTGAATTTCTTATTTAGCACTCTATTCATTTAAGAACATGGGATAATCCTCTTTATGTCTAGGTCATGGCAATAATACGATAATCAATTTGAAATATGCCACAAGATACATACAACCAATTTAAAGCATGTAGATTGTCATAATATAAAAATATGAACTTGCAATCTACCATATAATTAGATCCTTTCCAAATCAAGGTAAAATCTTTTAAGTTCATTCTCAAGTGCTTCATTTTTCCTATGTGGCTACAAAAGACACAAAGGAATATACCAATTAAAAGCAATGTGCACTTAAGAATTAATTGTTACCATCCTTTGGATATCACTTGGTTGTAGGCCTTTTGCTTGATTCCCACAAAGGTTAATCCTTATTCCCTACAACACAAGTTCTTGCTAGAGATGAATATGAAGTTAGTGATATAACAACTCAATTCATCTTTGGGTCAATCTTAAAGGATAGACAATGTAAGATTGATAGCTTGAGATAAGAATTGAGTTAAACCGCTCAAGCACCCCAAAGCTTCATATCATCAGTGGGTACCTACAAAACTTATCAAGTACATTTTGGTACCCATCTTTGGATGGGTCCACCAAGGTTAGCTAACAAGTACTTAGGCACCCAAATGGCCTTTGTGCTAGTTTTAGGTGAACTAATTACCTTTCTAGCACAAATGTCATTTTTGGGTCTCCTAAGCGAATATGAATGAATTGACATGGTAGGCTTAGGATACTTACTCATGGGACAATCCTTGCAAAGGTGTCCCTTTCTTCGGCAAGTGTAGCAAATATGATTTTTAATTTTGCAAGACTCCTTCTTGCCTTGCTTCTTATTTGCTACATGGTTAGTGAGCCTCTTTCTTTCCAAAGTTAAACCACTATCTTTTATGTAAGGACATGATTTAATCTCATGTCCCTTCTCATGACATTGATAACACTTTCTAGTGCATCTTCTCTTATTTGGAAGAGTGGCTTGTTTGTTACCTTGTGTGGAGCATGTGGAGGCATGGTTGAGGCACTTGTCATGAGCTTTGGCTTTCTTCTCTTGATGTTTGCTCATGCATTTCTTAGGGAACTTAGCATTATTTTGAAGCGGGTTTGTGCATGCTACGGTTGTCCCCTTCTCAAGCTTCTTCACCATGTTATCACGGTTATCGTGAGAAGGTTGAGCATGACACTTACCCTTCAAAAGAGTTAAGCTCCTTCTTAGCCTTCCAACTTCTTCCTTGAGCTCTTTATTTTCTTGTGTGATAGAAATATCACTAATTCCTGAAATTTCTAGCTCAATGGAAGATTGGCTTGCTTGGTAACAACAATTGTTAGCACATGGTAATATAGTTTCAATTTCAACACATGTGCACATGTGAGGTTGGTATGATCTCAAATTAGTTAACACAACCTCATGAGCCATTTCTAACATGATATGTGAATCCATAAATTTATTATGAGAGCATACAAGCATATCATGTTTTTCTTGCAAAGCTAGATTTTCAATGTTTAGCTTTTCTACCATGTCCCAAATACTTGACTTTCTCCAGTCTGATTCCAATAAAGCGGTGTTCTACACTTTCGTCCATAAAGTGCCTCAAATGGTGCCATTTTTAGACTTGTCTGATAACTGTTGTTATATGAAAATTCTGCATAAGGCAAACTATTATCCTAGCTTCTACCATGCTTTAGAGCGCAAGCTCTTAGCATATCTTCCAACACTTGGTTTGTCCTTTCTGTTTGCCCATCCGTTTGCGGATGATAAGCTGAACTAAAGTTTAGCTTGGTACCCATGGACTCATGTAATCTTTTCCAAAAGCGCGTGGTAAATTGGGTTCCTCGATCCGATACAATCTTCTTCGGTACTCCATGCAGACAAACAATCCTCGACATGTATAACTCTGCTAACTGGGCTCCCGAGTAAGTTGTCTTCACAGGTATAAAGTGTGCCACTTTAGTCAACCTGTCTACTATGACCCATATTGAATCATAGCCATCTCGAGTACGGGGTAGTCCAACTATGAAATCCATACTGATTTCTTCCCATTTCCATTCAGGTACCTTGAGAGGTTGTAGTAATCCTGCTGGTCTTTAGTGTTCGGCTTTAACTCGCTGACATACGTCACATAATGCAACATGAGTAGCAACATCTCTTTTCAATCCGTACCACCAATACTTTTCCTTAAGATCCTGGTACATCTTTGTACTTCCAGGGTGAATAGAGTAAGCTGAATCATGAGCTTCTCTCAAAATAAGTTGGCACAGGTGTTCGATTTCTGGTACGCAGATTCTCTTCTTAAACCATATTGTGCCTTGATCGTCTTCCGTGAAATCTGGGGCTTTTCCCAAATAATCAAAGTTTTAATTTCCTTAATTTTCTCATCGGACTCTTGTCCTTTACGAATCTCTTCTTCCAAAGTAGATTCAACTTCCATAACCATAGCTTCTACATTACTGAGCATAACAAGGTTGAGTTGTTCCATTTCCCAGCACAATTCTTGTGACATCAAATGAGTAGTGATGTTGTTCACTTGACCCTTACGGCTCAAAGCATCAGCCACTACATTTGCCTTTCCTGGGTGATATTGTATTTCCAAATCATAGTCCTTGATCAACTCAAGCCATCTTCTCTATCTGAGGTTGAGTTCTTTCTGAGTGAATATGTATTTCAAGCTTTTGTGATCAGTGAAGATCTTGCACTTGTTTCCAATCATATAGTGCCTCCAAATCTTCAAAGCATGCACTACGGCAGCTAGTTCCAAATCATGCGTAGGATAATTCTTCTCATGCTTTCTCAACTGCCTTGAGGCATAAGCTATCACTTTTCCTTCTTGCATTAGCACACATCCAAGTCCAAGGTGTGATTGAAAGTTGCCTAGAGGGGGGTGAATAGGCAAGTTAAAACTTTTTCAACAAAAACTAGAAGCAAACTGGGTAAAACTGAATTGATCTTGAAATTCACCCAATTAACTTTGGAAATAAGATGTTCTAAAAGATCCATAGGGTTCAAAGTAGTAGATCTGAGAAGGGCACTTCTCAAAATCCACACACCAAAAAGATATAAACAATTCTTTCGCGGGATGGTGAGAGAACGAAGAACACAAACAAACACAATGAGCAAGAACACAAGAGACACAAGATTTATCCCGAGGTTCGGTCACACCACAAAAGGTGCCCTACTTCCTCGTTGAGGCTCCCACAAAGAGCCGGGTCTCTTTCAACCCTAATCCTCCCTTTGCCGACCACAAAGGTCAAGCTCACACACTAATCTTTGCTCAAACGAGCGGGTAATACAAACTTTCTTGTGGTCTTCCACAAGATTTGGAGACTCACAAGAGACACCTAGTCGTCTAGGAGCTAGAAGCTCCAAGAGTAATGAATCCGCAAAGAACTCGATGTAGTACCAAAGCTCGAATGAAGAAGAGCAAGAGAGATTTGGAGATGAAGCACAAAAACCGCAGCTCTCAAACTCACTCAAAGATTTCTCTCCAAAGATTTGAAATGGGAGAGGCAAGAGATGTGTGAGAGAGAGTGGGAGGTGTTCTTCAAGTTAGAAATGGAGTTTGGGTCGTGCTCTTATGTGTGGGGAGAGAGGTAGGAGTGAGAACATATAGGTGGAGCTCAAAACTAGCCGTTGGGCAGATTTTTCTGTCTGAGACCGGTTGAACCGCCCCCTAGGGCGGTTGAACCGCCCCTGGCAGGTCAGGCAGACTGTCTGCCAGTCTGACTGTCAGACTGACTGGCAGACTGACCTGCAGACTGGTCAAGTTGACCAAGACCGGTTGAACCGCCCCTAAGACCAGTTCAACCGCCTGGGGCAGGCTGACAGATAGTCTGCCAGTCAGACTGGCAGACTGCAAGTCAGACTGCAAAAACAGGTCCTGACACCAGTTGAACCGCCCCTAGGGCCGGTTCAACCGCCTGGGGGTCAGACTGGCAGTCAGTCTGCCAGTCAGGAGGTCAGACCGGTCAGGTGACCCTGACACCGGTTGAACCTCCCATAGGACCGGTTCAACCGGTTTTGACCAGTGAGGTTCGGGAAAAATACCCCGGCTGAACTTTCCCTGGACACCGGTTGAACCTCTCTGGACCCCGGTTGAACTTGCCCTGGACCCCGGTTGAACCTCTCTGGACCCCGGTTGAACTTGCCCTGGACCCCGGTTGAAGTTGAAGTTCAGCTGGAGTTGAGAAAGCTCAACTCAGCTGAAGTTCAGCTCACCTGAAAAGCTCAGCTGCAGCTGAAGAAGCTCAGCTCAGCTGAAGTTCAGCTCAGCTGCAGTTTAAGAAGTTCAGCTGCTTTTCAACAAGAACACTCTAGGTTTCTCAAACCTAACCACAGTCAACCATAGAATTTTAAAGAGATTTTTGGTTTTCAAAAAATAGCTTTTGAATATAGAGGCTTGAGCTTTGGCAAACACCTACCTTCTTTTTGGATCCCTCTTTATAGTATGACGATTCCTATACTCAAGTTAAATAAAATATAATTAAGTAAACTCCTTGAGTCATTGGTGTCTCATGTGTGATTTCTCCATGGCATTGCTTCATAAGGATCACAAACATCTTTGTCTCACCTTTTGAAGCAAACTCAAATCAAACCTGTGACTTGTACCATATCACCTTATATGAGTTTAAATTATGGCTTCAAGTCACCTTACTGATGCATCAACATGTTGTAACTCTTCATAGCTGATTAGTTCATCGACTTAGTGCAAGTACTCTCTTCTTCACCTTAGCCATGGTACCTCGGTCTGCAAGCCGTCGCTTGGCCTTCACCTTCACTTAGTTCCTCGAAGCCCTTTCCTTGCTATCTTCACCCTATCAAGCCATTCTTGAGTCACATCCTATTGAGCATCCATTGAGAGAATCATTTCTCCAATATTGTGAACCTTGCTTGAATGTCATCTAGATATAACTGCTAAGATTAATCAAGCTCTAGTTTGATTCTCATAGAAGCATATATGGACTGATAGTAATATGGTCAAGCCAATTCACGGTTCCTCATATCTTATTTACTTTGGCTTGACCAATCCTCTTAATCACCTCAACCTCTATATGATCATATTTATGCATAGTGATTTCTCAGGTCTTGTCCATATATTCAAACCAATATAGAGACCATATTATATCCATTTGCATTGTCTCACTGGTTATTTGACCTTGTGTTGAACCTTGTTCACTGATCATTATACACTATTCAAGTATGTTCATCATACTGAATTTCCTGTTCAACACTTAGCAAACTTGTTAGACCTTTAAATGTGTTGTTATCCAAATCAGCAAAACTCACAAAAGGGATGAATGCACTTTCAGTGATGCATCACAATACACATCAAATCCCTTGTGAATGTCTGGCATTACCAATATTGGTGCAGTGGTTAACCTTTTCTTGAGTTCTTCAAAACAATTCTGGCAAGCTTCATCCCATTTGAACTCTTTACCTTTCTCCAGTAGAGAGGTAAGAGATTTCACTAACTTGGAAAAACCTTCAATAAATCTTCTATAGTATCCTACCAATCCAAGAAAACTTCTGATCTTGGACGCATCCTTTGGTTGCTTCCAATCTAGTATCTCACTTATCTTTCCTGGGTCCACTTTAATTCCACCATCGGTAACGATATGCCCTAAGAAAGCAACTTCCTTCAACCAAAAATCACACTTTGAGAACTTCGCATATAGCTGGTTGTCACGAAGCTTTTGTAGGACTAGCCTTAGATGATCTTCATGTGTTTCTTCATTCGGAGAGTATATCAGTATGTCGTTAATGAATACGACCACAAACTGATCCAGATATTCCATGAATACTTTATTCATCAAGTTCATAAAGTATGTTGGTGCATTAGTCAGTCCAAACGACATGACCAAAAACTCATATAATCCATATCTTGTCATAAAGGCTGTCTTGGGTACATCTTCTGCTCGAATCTTCAACTGGTGATATCCTGATCTTAGATCTATCTTCAAGAATATCTTAGCTCCTTTCATCTGATCAAATAAATCTTCAATTCGAGGTAATGGGTACTTATTCTTGATGGTTACTTCATTCAAACTACTATAATCAACGCACATTCTCCTCGAACCATCCTTCTTGTTCACAAATAGCACTGGGGCTCCCCAAGGGGATGAACTTGGGCGAATGAAACCTTTTTCTAGTAATTCTTCTATTTGTTTCTTCAATTCTACTAAATCTTTGACATCCATTCTATATGGTCTTTTCGAGATAGGTGCGGTTCCGGGTAATAATTCAATAGAAAACTCTATATCACGGTCAGGTGGCATACCTGGTAATTCCTCCGGAAATACGTCTGGGTACTCACACACTACCTTGATATTTTCCAAGGGTTTTTCTTCCAAGTGATTGATCACTGTCTTCCCTTTTGCATCTGTTGACTTGTCTATGTTAACCTGGATTCTTTCACCTTGAGGACTTGTCAACGTAATTGTTCCGTTGGCACACTGTATCACTCCATCACAACTTTTCAACCAATTGCATCCAAGAATCACATCAATACCGTTGGATCCTAGGACCACTGGGTTGACTGAAAAATCTATTCCTTGAATCTTGAGATTAACATGGGGGCATGAGTGTGTTGCCTTCATGTCACCTCCCGGTGAACTAATGTGTAACATCTTCTTAAGGGGGTACTTAGGTATGTTGTGTTTTTCCACAAATGACTCAGTTATAAAAGAATATGATGCTCCAGAGTCAAATAAAACTAATGCAGGTATGGAGTTAACAAGGAACATACCATACACTATGTCGGCATCCTCAGGCACTGATTCTGCAGTGATGTGATTGACCCTTCCTCTACTCTAGTTCTGAGGAGTCTTGTTCTGAGCAGATCCACGAGCGAGGGTGTTCTGGTCATTCCTCTAATTATTGCCTTTCTGGGGTGTCTACTGGTTGCGCCTTGGGCAGTTGTTAGCATAGTGACCTAGCTCACCGCACTTGAAGCAGCCATTGGGTTGGACAGGTGTATTGTTGTTTCTGGCCTGCGTGTTACTGGTGCCACCTTGACGATTCTGTGAACTCCCACCAAACCTCTGGTTGGTCTAGGAGTTGCTCCTTTGTTGGTTCTGACTCTGATTATTTCTCTGGCTTTGTTGTCCAGAGTGTTGCACTTGATAATTGTTTCCACCTTGAGTTCCAGAGCGGAACTGCGAACCTTGAGCGTTGTTTGGTCGGGTGTTCCTGCTGGACTGACCTTGGAACTTCCTTTTGTGGTCAGATAATTCTTTTCTTTTGCTTTCAAGGCCAATTGCCTTGTTCAATAGTGTCTGGAAATTGGGGAATATGTGACTCTGAAGTTGATAGTTCAGAGGTCCAATCAGTCCTTCCAAGAAACGCTCTTGGCGCTTCTCATCTATGTCCACTTCTTCAGGGGCATAGCATGAAAGCTGAGTGAAGCGATCACGATACTCGCTGACAGACATATTCCCTTGAGTAAGGGAAAGGAATTCCTTCTTCTTCAACTTCATGATTCCTGAGGGGATGTGATGAGCGCGGAAGTTCTCCTGAAACTCCTGCCAAGTTATTGTATCTGCGTTGGGATGTGCCGCTGTGAAGGCATCCCACCAGTCGGACGCGGCCCCCTCAAGTCTTCCCGAGGCGTACAAGACCTTTTCCCGGTCGTTGCACTGGGCGATGTCAAGCTTCTTTCCAATGACCTTGAGCCAGTCATCGGCATCCAGAGGATCAACTGCATGAGAGAATGTCGGCGGGTGATGACTCATGAAATCCCGGTGCTTATCTCTGGCCGGGGGCGCATACTGTTGCTGCTGGGGTTGCTGATTTTGTTGGTTCTGTTGTATTTGCTGAACAGTCGCAGTGAGTCCTTGCAGAATCTGCATCTGGGCGGCGATGAACTGCTCCATATTGGGATTCGGTGGTGGTGGTACTTGTTGACCACGTTGGTTCCGGTTGTTATTGGGTCCTTGACGTGGGTTCACCATCTGATTGGTTAGGAAGTGCAATCCTTAGAAAAGTGAGGAGTAGAAAAGATTCTAGAGGGGAAATAGCTTATGTTTTAAAATTTTTATATGTTCTTATGGCCATCATTCCATAAGACCATTGCACTCAAACAAAGATCCAAATCAAACATGTCAACCAATCACCATCACATGGTTGGTATTTATTAATGTGATAACTTAAAGAGAGTATCATTGTCTAACGCGAAATATAACTTATTACATCATGACTCAAAACACCTAAAGCAGCCTAGTGATGGATCAGGGCTCTCCATAGCGCAGCCTCTTGCGGGGAGGAGACAACGCCATGGCGGGGACCTGAGCTTCTGGCGGATCCAGTCCTTGCAGTTGGGCTTCCAGGGCTGCAATCCTGGCGTGTGCATTCTCCAGCTCCAAGTGCACCCTATAGAGATCCAGGGTGGCACTGTCCAGGTCGGTGTTGAGACCGGCCACTACACCAGCTAGGGTGTTGAGGCGATCCTCACCAGGTCACCTGGGACGATGCTGGTCTGACTTCCTCCACTCAGACGCTGAGGAAGATGCCTGAACCTCGTGTTCTGCAGTTGCTGCCGGTAGGTGTGGCTGAGCGACCACAGGGTCCGACGGGCAGCATCGCTGACCGAGGCAGCGTAGGTGGATAGTGGTGTTAGGGACTCGTGAGCAGACAGAGTCCTGAATCTCCTGTCCCCTGCATCCATCACCCTGACGTGGATGTGAGTGATGTAATAGCAAGCCCGGGGAGGCTCGCTCACTCGCCTAGTTTCGTACAGGGGGCGGACGTAGGTTCCTAGCGCGTGCAGCACTTCTTGCAGCAGGTTGGGGAAGTGCCCCGTCTTGAACATTGACGTGTAATGTTCGACAACAGGACCAAACCCCATGAAGTAGTCCTGCTGGGCGTAGTCAGCTTCCTCGTTGACGTGTTCGTCTCCACCTTCTTCGTCGTCATCATCCTCGTCATCGTCGTCTCCGGAGTCGTCGGGGTCGTCGCCTCCGGGTGCAGGTGCTTGGAAGGCTGGTGCAGGCGGTGCTGACGTCGATGACCTACCTGCGAAGGCCAGGGACTCTGCCAACGGGGTGGGGGTCGGCAGCTGTTCCTCCGAGCTATCCTCCAGGTTGACTACATTCTCCACTCGGATGGGAGGGAGATCCGCCGAAACTTCCTCAACTACCACTGGGTAGACCGGGATCTGCCGGGGCTGAGGGGCGTAGTTGGTGTTGATGCGGGTAGTTTGGAGAGTGCGAACCATCTACAAGAGAAGAGCCAACTCAGCTGAAATTTTAAAGAGGTAAGGCTGATAAAATAAGTTATAAGAATGAAATTAGCAAGTTTTGAATAACTAGGCTTTCCATTTCTAACTAATCTAACGACCTAGGGTCAGCATAGCTTTGATACCACTTCTGTCACACCCGGTTCCAGGGGGTAGAACCGAGCGCATAGCATATGTGTGTCAGGATCCATTTCTACACATATGTTGACGTCACAAGTGTAATATATCAAAAGACAATGCAATAAAGGCGTAAAGAGAGTAGAATACTTTATTACATCATCTGAAACATTGTATCTTTAACAAGTATCACATCAAAGTAAAGCGGAAATTAAATAACTAGGCAATCTCCCATAGGAAGATGACCGGCGCATCGTTAGACTTAGAATTCATCGTCGTCCAAATCTCCATCAAAGTCTCCAGCATCACCCTCTGATCAAAATAAGCAAGAGTGAGCTCACTTGTGGTCGGGGCTCAGCAAGTGGGGGAAATAATTAATGCAGGTATAACAAGGTGAGGCTAAGTTTAAGCAGTAAGCATTTTAGTTGGTCAACATTTTATTAACAACATCTGTCTTACTAATAAGTGTGATTCCCAAGTATCCCATTTAAACAAAGGAATATGAATATAACAAAAACACTTAAGTGAAACCACTTAAGCAAATCATTGGCAGATCATCGGATCTCAATTTAATTCCATCTTCAACTTCAGTTATCATGTGAGGAGTCCAGGTCGCTCATAACCGGGACCACGACTGATATATAAGTTTTACACTCTGCAGAGGTGGTACAACTTTACCCACAAGCCATGTATCCCATCTAGCCCGAGTTGATCGGACCCTTAAACACTGCCGAGGTGAATGACTAGGGATCCATCATGAGGCTTTCACAAAATACACTTAATACGAAACAACCCGCTAAGGTTTCTAAAGACGATGGTGGTGGCCCCCTGGGTGAGGTACCTTAGCCAAGAACACGTCCCCATGTTAACGTGGGCTGCCAGCACCTACCGCTCCCCCTCTTGCCCATATTTCAGGTAAGGTTGCCAGGCACTAAGCATATAAAGCTAATTACCAAAGCCAGAGCCATGATAGCACTCGTGGTTTCACTGTTATCCTGGGTGGTCACTCCATGTTCCAATTAATTTGAAATAATGTTGTTTTAACCATCGGGTTAATGTCATAATTGCCAATTTCAATTTTGGAACATTAATACCAATTAATGAGTGACATTAAAATCATTAGGTTGAGCGGTAGCACAAATTTTGCAAAGCTTAATTAATTCCTAGGTTAAGCAAGGAATACAGTTGGTAAATCTAGGAAATCCTTAATTAGGTAAAACCTATCAAATTATGCAGTATATCAAAAAGTAAACATTATTATATACAATGAGTGGGTACAAAAAGAATATGCAGAGGGAGAATCAACTTGCCTTGCTCAAAAGTATCCTGCAGATCGTCCTCGAACGAATTCGGATCCTCTATCACACAATCAGCTTCTAATAACGTCGCACGTCGCAATACAAAAAGAAAACATACACCAATAAATAAACATACACCATTCAACAAACAATGAAACATACACTTTACAAATCGTACTTATAAAAGGAAGATATCTAAAAATAAAACTTGATTTGTAACTATAATATAAGTCTATTCCTATTGACGATCATCTCATTTGCTATGAGGTAAAATACTAATCATTTAATTTTGAGAATTCACTAGAGGAATCTATATGGCAAATTGACTATGGAAGCATATACTATATAAATTCATATAAAATAACATAGATGTAGTGCTTAAAACAAACTCTGTGTAGGTAGATTAATTAGCTAATTAATTGTTCCTACCGGATAGCATATGAGGTATATTTTATTATTTCTTTCTAAAATAAAATTATAGTAGACGTTACAATATTATTTAAAAAGTCACATAACCTTGATATTTAAGAGAACTAAATTAACCTACCAATTTAATTCTACTATTTAGTTTACAGTGGTCATAGTAGATATATTATTTTAATACTAATCGAGACTCTAGCATGACTTAGTGAAGAAGCAATTTGTCTATAATCGCACATACGAACACATACAATTTGACTAAAAATCTATAGTTCATCCCGAGCATAGATAACCGTAGAATTATTCATCTAGTATTTTTTTATTAAAAAGATATGATCTACTCTATTCCAAAATTCTTCACTCTAGAAAATTATATTTAATTTAGTTTCAACCGACATAACCAAACTAAGATGTAAACATGGAAAATGGCATAAACACTATTTGAAATAGCTCATCATATACACAGGAGATCAATCATTCAATTTACACGTGATTCAAACTCTGAAATTTACAAATTTAAAACAACAAAACGCTGCAGGGGTTAGAATATAATACGCTTGTCTTCTACCTTCTCTTCCTCTCTGTTCCTCTGCGCAGGACGACGTCGAGCTAGGGAGGCCGAGCGGGTTCTACAGCGGACTGCGTTCCTGGGTAAAGGTACCGGCGACGGAGATCGAAGAGGGCACGACGTCGGCTTTGAGGTAGTCCTTGACGGCGGCGAACAGGGTGTCGGCAGTGACGTTGGGCAGGCAGCAAGCAGGAGCGAGGTAGCTGGGAATCGGGGCAAAGCTCAAGGGCGCGGGGAGAGCACAGAGAGGTGGGGAACCAGCTCAACGTGCGGGCTATGATTTATAGGGCGAGGAGGTAGTAACAGCGCTGCAGAATGGGCAGAGGACGCGAGCATTCTGCATCTCCAATAATGGCGTAGAGAAATCTCCGTAATGCAGCATAATGGGGAGGAAGAGGAAATGTTGCAGGCGGAGGAGAAGAGTCACTGTGCAGCTGTCTATTACGGTGGAAGATGGACCGACGAGCAGACGTCATGAAAAGAAGAACTGATAGCGACGTACGGCACTTTATTACGGGCATGCGAGCAGCATCTATGGAGAAGTATTTCTCCAATGTCATGTGGTGTGACTCCCACAAACAAGTGAGACAAAAGGGAGGGAGAGGAAACGTGACTGCAGGAAGCTGACCGCCCAGGTTGCTTGGCCGAGCGATCGTTTTCCATTTTTTTTATTTCTCTTTTTTTTTCTTTTTGTTAATTTCGAAATTCATTTTAAATAACTCTAAAATTCATAATAATTAAATCAAAACTATTTATAAATAAAATATTTATTTTTAGACTAATAATTATTATATTATTTATTAGGATTTTTCTACAAGAAATGCTATTAAACATCCAATAATCAATCATGCGTAAATCAAAAAAATATTTAAAATGTAAATAAATAACAAACACTTGAATAAAAATTTAATATCCTAATTACCATAATAACTAAATTCCTTATTTTTAGTTGATGGCTTTTATAGTGTTACCAAGTCTCGAAAAATGTGTCTTCAACAATGGACACATCATATTCCTCTCGTTTACGACGTGTTCGAGGTGGACTAGACGGTTCAAGGTGTGGTTCAGGACTAGACGGTTCAAGGTGTGGTTCATTGGAGAATCCATGGTTGTGCTTTGAGATGTACATGACAAACAATGTGTTGGGATCATTGTTGTTCGGCTGCAAAATCTTTGTTGCGCTGCATCCTGTCGACTTTCTCCAAATGCATGTGCAGTAAGACCTGAAAATTTACATTATAAGATAACTGAAAATATTACAGATTTCCTCAGAGGTCCTATAATCATACACAGAAATATTTACCTATTCGGATGGTAATACAGATTAAGAAATGACGAATTCACCTGCTGGTAATCTAGGACCAGTACTTCATATTTTGCTGGGAGTACTTCATATTTTACAATTAGTAAAACACAACTTATGCTTATAAAGAGGATCTCCAAGATTCTTTTTTTAAACACACTCTCTAAATCATATCATTTATAGAGCCATTTGAATAGAAATAGCTCTCTCTATATTTCCACCCTTCAATAGTTTCTTTATTTCCTGTGAGCAATCTAGATAGCCAACTCAGCTCTCCATCTTTAGTTTGTGAGAAATCCAAAATAGATGGCGACAATATTTGAAGATATAATTGAAGAAGCTGTTTGAGAGCACTATTGCACTAAAATTTGTATTTCTAACAATAAAGAATGATATAAAGACTCTTGGAGTTGGCTCTGAATAAGAAGTGCCTAATTATAATTTTAAAATGCTTGAGTACTAGTTCAATTATATAATCTTAAAAATGCTTGAGTAAGACACACAATTTATGGCCCGTGCTTCGCCTCCCCCACGCCCCTTCCCCAGGCGTCATTGCCCTGTCTCCCCCTCCCGGGCGCCACAGCAACCTTCCAGAGCCTCACGCTGGCGGCCACCGTGGCTCTGGCAGCCACTACCAGCGCTGTGTGTCCTTCTCGTGTAGCCTCCCCTACCCTGGCGGTGCCTGTTTCCTTTCCTTCTCCTGCCTTTGCAATAAGATCCAAGGCGCAACGCTGGAACAAATCCAGTCCGAGCTCTAGTGTTGTTGCCTCCTAACGTGACGCCCTATTATCTTCTCCAGTTGCCACAAGCCCTGTGCCCATCTGGAAGTCCTTACACCAGGTTGACTGGGATGATGCTGGTTGGCAGGTGTATGAGTGCTGCTGGTCTCGTCTGAGACAGTTGCGCACTCCACCTCGCCCCTGCCACCCTATCCCTAAAGACTTGAAGGGTAGGTGCTTCAACTGCTTGTCACCCTCACATCGTGTAGCGGACTGCCGCTATCGGAGGCATTGATTCAGGTGTCTGGGCTGACCTCTCTGCTCAGCGGCTGGATTGGCGCCTGGTAGCTCGTGCACCAAGAAATCATCGCCGCATGAATGCTCCTGCCTCGTAGTCCTTGGCGAGTGTGTGCACCTCTACTGCTGACCCCGATGATGATAACAATGTGGCTGGCGGGTGTATGAACACGGTGCGCAATGTTGGACATTCTTCGTCGGCGTCGCTTCCAGAACCGCTGTGCTTCCATCCCTGTTGCAGCCAACTCGTCCCCTTCATGCCCGAGCGGTGAAGAATTTGGAGTAGACAGCCCCCGAGCATCCTAGATACAAGGCTCCAGAGGTGCTGATGTGTCCTTCCTCGCTCAGCTGAGCTAGAAAATGTGGAGAACGAGATGCGGCGGGTGCTCATCGTCACGCAGATCAGAGAATCTGTGAGGGTCACCGCAGCTATGATTTCTTTGTCCAGAGCTTCAATCTGCCTGAGGATTCTCTGGTGTTCCACCATGTCTCGTAGGTGGAATTCTTCCTCTGCTTACCTAACAAGGCTACCGCAATTCGAGTATACAATGGAGGATAGCTGATAAGGCTGGATATCGAGCCAGCTCAGCTCATCCGAGTTCAAGCTGACTCGTTAAGCTAATGAGCTGGCTCAGCTCGGCTCGTTAAGCTAACGAGCCACAGAGTCAGCTCGGCTCGGCTCGTTTACGAGCTCGAGCTGGCTCGTTTAGCTCGCGAGCCAGAGCAAAAAAAAACAATATGTATATAATAATCAATTTCAAGTTAATTTCAAACTAATTTAACAATAGAAAATAGTAATTATACTCAGTTTCACAGACTACATCAATGTACACACGAAATTAACACAACTCATCACTCATCAATTCACAATTCACACACACGTTCATCAGTTTAAACCACAGTTATATTCGCATAGACCAATTTAACACATAGACACAGTTCATCAATCATTAGTATAACTCATAGTCCATAGACACCACACATACATATAACATGTTCATCAATTGTTATGTAAACGATATGCATATAGTTTCATTTTACTGAAATGTGATAGCTCGTGAGCTGGCTCGTTAACAAACCGAGCTAGCTTGTTAACAAACCGAGCTAGGATATCAGCTCAACTCGTGAAAAAAATCAAACGAGCCGAGCCGAGCAGCGCATAGTTTTCATCGTCTGTGTCTAGAGTGCCTAGCCAGACCTCATCATAGGATCAACGGAGCTTTTGATTGAGGAGCCTCAGGGCAATGCCAGGGGGGCAGAGCTACGCACTCTTGTACCTCATCATGTTCTCGATGTTTGTTCCAACGCCGTCAACGAATTCTTTGGATGACCTCCAGCGGCAAACGATATGGCGGCGATGGCGATCTTCTGTGGACGACGCCTTAGCGCACGAGCCTAGCAACAGACCAGTTGTGTGTTCTCGAGGTGCAGTGTTTTGTCGACTGGGCCCATTGTTCAAAGGGATAGACGTATCTAACGAAGAGATAGACGCGTCTGCTCGGGGCTTCGTGCCTCCCGGTTCTTCCTTCGGTAACGACGATTCAGCGTCCACGACAGTCTTCAATGCGTCAACCGAGGCTTGCTTCGAGAGCGCACCCCCCTTGTAACCTGCAACGGACTTCACTGCTACGGCGGCAGCCACTTCTTCCAGACCACATCTACGGTGGCAGCCCTTTTTACCTAGGGCACGCCTGTCCATGGGGTTGATGAGGCTTGCCTCACCTGCGACTTTGTTTGAGTACTCTAGTATTCGCCCCAATCCACATGTATTGAGGTGGATTGGGGTGTAATTTACACCCCAATCCACCTCAATACATGTGGATTGGAGCGAATACTAGAGTACCCAAACCAGCCCTGCAAGGTTTGAGGTCCCTACCTCCCCAATGGGCGAAGCAACACCTGTCCAAGGGTTGAGGAGGGTCGCTTAACATGCAAGGGTTGAGGCCCCTACCTCCGCTGTGGACGCTGCAGTGGAGAATTTGGTTTAAGGACTCGTCCAACTTTGGACTCTCCCTCTATGCTTCTCTAATATTGCTGGGAGTCCATGTTGCATTCCTTGGAGCCTATAGTCCTGTACGGCTGCTAGAGCCTCCTGGCTCCTTTGTTTCCAAGGATGCATCTTCAAGGGTGTCAGCACCCACTATCACGCCAAGGATTAGGAGCACCCCTGAGGCTTGTGATGGACAAGTAAAGGGGTACTCGATGTTAGCACTAAGCTTGACAATGGCGAGTGTTGATGCGTGTGGGTATGTGTTGTGTGTGTCGTGTGTCGACAAGGTCCGGCGCGCATGGGAGGCAGGCGAGCTACACCATGGCATGGTGATGGACCGGAGTCAGGCATGCATGTATAGGGGGTGGTTGGAGTGGTGGCGGGAAGATCGCTAGCCGTTAGGCGTGTCTACAAGTCGTGCGGGCGAGCGTGTCGCGTGGGCACGACGCAGCGCATGGGCACGGACATGGGCACAACGCAGCGCATGGGCACGGACATGGCGAGGAAGTCGGGTGGTGGAGAGCTCTGCCACGGCTATTAATCAAAGGCAAGTTGCAGGCGAGTAGTGGCCACGGCGTTCATCGCCCAACCAAGTGCATTGTTCATCTTCTTCCTTGCATCCATGACCGTGTGAGTGAGGGACAACGAGTTCCTAGGCAAGGTTAGGGCCAACACTCGAGATGGCGTTGTGAGAGGACCCAGGCTACATCTCCGGTAGCTCCAAACCCCCAGTGAGTTCCCCTTCTGCTGCAAGAAATCTCTACTAAGCAAAATCACAAGGCTTGTGGATGGTTTATTCCACCCTGTGTGTGTTCAAAAACAAGGAAACAAGGGTAGGCCTCACGGTTCTTTACCACAACGAAGTACAAGGGTGGCTGGGGTTGGCCCCTGTTAACAGATTAGATTCTTTGTCGTCATCTTGGGCTCCCAATCAGCTATATATGGCTATCTAGTTCCTGATTGATCTTGATTGAGTTTGATTGATAGTTATAAGGATAGCTAGAGATATGAGGGGATCCTGATTCACTCCATTACTATAGATAGGGATACGAGGTTTGATTGGTTCTGATTCTATAAACCACACAGATCTCCTCCCTACATATGTAACCTCGGCTCTCTCATCTATTCATCAAATATAAGCAGTTCATCTGCTCGTGAGGCTGAACCCGAGGCGGCTGATGCGATGGACGCCCTCGCGCGTGCTGCCCAGGCCCGCGCCGCCGCTGCTCCTCTGGACTACGACATCGCCTCCGACCTCTCCATCCACGACGACGCCTCTCCCGTCGCCACCACACGCAACACTCTTCTCCATGAAGTTGTGTTGATCAACCTCCACGCTCGGGCAGTTGTTATCCAGAATATCAGGGCTCTCATCCCTGTCCTCCTCGACAACTCCTCCACCCTCTACACTCGGTGGCGCGACGCCTTTCTCCTCGTCATCGGCAAGTACTCCTTGGAGGGTCACATTATCAACGACGATTATGTTCCTTTCTCTCCGGACTGGGCCCAGATGGACTATATTGTCAAGTCTTGGATCGTCGGCACCATCACCACCGAGCTTGTTGACGTCGTCCTCATCCGCAACGCCACTACTCATGGTGCTTGGCTCGCCATCAAATCCCAGTTCTTGGGGAACCGGGAAACTCGTGCCCTCTTCCTTGACGCGGAGTTTCGCAACTTCCGCCAAGGAGATCTCTCCACCGACTACTGCCGCAAGCTCAAGGGGATGGCAGACGCGCTCGGTGACCTTGGTGAGCCCGTCTCTGACTGCACTCTCGTCCTCAACGTCATCCGCGGCCTCAACGTCATCAGCGGCCTCAACGACCAGTTCAGCAGCATTGGTCTTCATCTTCGACGTGGGTGACCTCTCCCAACCTTCCTAGAGGTGAGAAACGATCTCCTTGAGGAGCTGACGATGGCGCATCAATCTGCTACACGGGCCACCGCCTTGCTCACCTCCGTCCCGCCTAAGTCGCCATCCAAGCCAAAGCAGCAGCAATACCAGCAGCAGCGCGGCAAGCGTGCTGGCAAGAAAGGCGGTCGCCAGCAACCCACCAGGGCAGCTCCCGGTGCCCCCCAGCCTAGCTCCAGTCCCAGTGTGGGTGGACAGTGGCCCAACCCCTACAACCCATGGTCTAGGTCCATCCACATGCCGCCTGGCTCGCGGGCTCACGGCGCGCCTTCGGCTCCTCATCATGTTGTTCCTTCACGGCAGTTGTCGACACAGCTGCCCCATTCCCTTCTCACCGGCGTTTAGGGGCAGTGGACTGGGGTCCAACCGCAGCCCTGGTCTTCGACGACTACGCAGCCGTGGACAACTCCACCTCCTAGCTTCTACAACCCGACACCGTCCCTCCTAGGGATGGCAATGGGTACAGATTACCCGCGTGCCCGCGGGCACAAACCCTATAGGGTGCGGGTTTGGGTTTGGGTTTATACCCGCGGGTAAGGGTACAGGTTTAAATTTGTACCCAATGGGTTTATCTTCGCGGGTATAAAATGTTTGAACCCGTGCCCTTATACCCACGAACCCGATATATATATAAGTTCGGTCTCAGCAAATCCCCAATCCAGTTCCCGCGCATACTCTGCTTGTTTCTAAGCAAACTTGTATGCTTATTTCTAAGCAAACTGTATGTGTTAGGAAACAATATGGTTGTTTGTAAGGATTACTGTTTGGAACTGAAGCTGTTGTATGCTTGTTGTATGGAACTATTTGGAAATTGCATGTGTTTGGAATCATTACTTGTATGGAACTGGATGGATTGTTTGCTAGTAGATGCTTGGCGGGCACGCTGGTTTGCTCGCGGGTCTATTGCACCCGTGGGTGTGCCCATGGGTCTGTTGCGCCCGCGGGTGCACCCGCGGGTGGCGGGTGCAGATGTTATACAGTACCCGACACGGGTTGCGGGCACGGGTACGAGTTTGCTATTTCCTAGCGGGTACGGGTTTATGAAACCAATACCCGCGGGTTTTGTACCCGTTGCCATCCCTAGTCCCTCTCTCCCTCACTTCCTAGGATCAACAGGTTCTACTCTCCAACTTCCAAACTATGACGTTGCAGCCCCCCAGCGGAACGAGTGGTTCTTCGACTCCAGCGCTACGACTCATATGTCCTCTGATGCCGGTATTCTCTCCCGATCCACCCCTACACAACAACCTTGTTCCATTATTGTCGGTAACAGAAACTCTATTCCTGTCACCTCCACTAGTCATACTGTTCTTCACAACTCCCTTCACCTTAATAATGTTCTTGTTGCACCTAACCTTATTAAGAATCTTATTTCTGTGCTTCAGCTTACTTCCGACAATAACTGCTCTGTTGAATTTGACCCTCTTGGTTGTTCTGTGAAGGATCTTCCCTCACGGAGAGAGATCGTTCGCTGTGATAGTTCCAGTCCGCTCTACCCGCTACGGTTTCCAGCTTCCACCTTTCATGTCGCTGTCTCTCCATCATTGTGGCATCAACGTCTTGGACATCCTGGTCGTGAAGTTATGTCTAAACTAGCGCACACTTTAGGGCTCCCTTGTAATAAAAGTGTTGCTAGCGATACTCTATGTCATGCCTGTCAGTTTGGTCGTCACACGCGTCTTCCTTTTAGCATGTCGTCATCCCGTGCAACTAAGAATTTCTAGTTAATTCATTGTGATCTTTGGACTTCACCTGTCCTCAGTAATTCTGGTTTTAAATATTACCTGGTTATTCTTGATAATTTCTCACATTACCTTTGGACTTTTCCCCTCCGCCTCAAGTCTAACACTTTTACCACCCTTGCTAATTTCTTCACCTATGTGCATACCCAGTTTGGCATTTCCATCAAGGGAGTTCAGTGTAATAACGGCCACGAGTTTGACAACTCCAGCTCCCGCACTTTCTTCCTCACCAAAGCTGAACGTATTATTCGCACCATCAATGACACCGTTCGTTCGCTCCTTTTTCAGGCAAGCGTCCCTCCTTACTGGGCTGAGGCTATCAACACCGCCACTCGTTTTCTGAACATCTTGCCCACCAAGACACTTCACTTGTCCACACCACACTATGCCCTCTTCGGCGTAGCTCCAACATATACTCACCTCCGTGTCTTTGGTTGCAAATGTTATCCCAACTTATCTTCCACTACTCCTCACAAACTCGCCCCCCCGCTCTACCTTGTGTGTCTTCCTTGGCTATTCCGATCATCACAAAGGGTATAGATGTCTCGACATTCACTCCAACAAGATCATCATTTCTCGCCATGTGGTCTTCGACGAGTAATCTTTTCCCCTTTTCCCTTTGCCGAGCAGTCTTCCACACCGTCTGCTACGGATTTCGAGTTTCTGTTGGACACTGACCCTCCCGTGCCCGCTCCTATTGGATCAGCACGTTCTTGTCTTCCTACAGGTTTTACCTGCACAGCCATGTGCGGCTCCTGCAACAACGCCAACGGAGTCTTCCGCACAGCCACGTGCGTCCTCCGCAGCAGCTAGCCCATACGTACCTATGCAGCTTCCTATAGTTGTGCCGAGGAGGTCTCCCCTGCAACCTGCGGCATCCAACGCTACTCCGATAGCCACACCTAGCGACATGCGTGCTCAGCCACATCTTGTACGTCGCCGATTTGATGGGTTTGTCTACACCCGTCGTTCTGCTCCAACCATGACATCTGTGGCTCCAGCTCCTGCTGCAACCTCTTCACCACCACCAGCATCTGTCACTGCTACACCTCCGACTGCTGCTGCTGCTCCACCACCGGCAGCACTTGCAGCACCTGTCGGTGCCTCTCCACTGAGTTCTGCAGGGGTAGCACCCCAACTTAGACCTGGTATTGTCCCTGTTTCTCCGGTTGTCAATCATCATCGCATGACTACTCGAACTAAGCTGGGGTTCAGACAGCCTGCACTCTTTCATGCGGCGCAGCTCTCCCATGTGCCACGAACATATCGTGTTGCCCTTGCTGACCCTCATTGGCGCTAGGCTATGCAAAAGGAGTTCTCGACCCTTTTGGGGAACAATACTTGGGATCTAGTTCCTCGCCCATCGTCCGCCAATGTTGTCTCGGGCAAGTGGGTTTTCAAACATAAGTTTCATGCTGATGGTTCTCTTGAAAGATACAAGGCTCGTTGGGTTCTTCGTGGTTTTTCACAGCATCCTGGCATTGATTTTGTCGGGTACCGTAATTAGGGGTATCCCCAACACTCCTAAACACGGCTGGAAAACACCTTCAGAGCAAACCATGAAGGCTGATAAGCACGGTTCAAGTCAAGGCCTCGTCCACCAAGGGACGCGATCTCGCCTCGTCCGAGCCCGGCCTCGGGCGGGAACAGTAGTCCCGGACCGATTCACGCCTCGCCCGAGGGTCTCCTCAGGCAGTGAGCGCACCCTCGGCTCGACCGAAGCCCAGCTTGGGCGAACCTTGTCGTGCAAGCGACCTCGCCCAAGTCGCCTCGCCAACCGACCGTATCGCATGCGCATTTAATGTTGGGATCGCCTGACACCATATCCTGACACGCGCGCCTCAGTCGGCAAGGTCGAAGTGACCGCAGTCACTTCGCCCTTTCACTGACCGATTTGACAGGAAAACAGCGCCGCTCGCCCCGCTCCGGCTACTGTGCCAACCACCCGGGTGAAACCGACAACAGCCGAGTTCAGCCTCGGGCGCAACAGGAAGCTTCGCCTCGCCCGACCCCAGGGCTCGGCCTCATCCTCGACCTCGGAAAGAATCACGTCCTCGCCCGACCCCGGCCTTGGCCTCAGGAGAAGTCTCCGCCTCGCCCGACCTTGGGCTCGGACCGACCGCGCCACAGGGGATACATCATTACCCTACTCCTAGCTAGCTCAGGCTATGAAGGAACAAGACCGGCGTCCCATCTAGCTTACCCCGGTAACAGGTAATGATGGCTCCCCGCGTGCGTCCATGACGTCGGTGGCTCTCAAGCTCCCTACGGAAGCAAGGAGACGTCAGCAGGATCCATGCAGCGCCGACAGCTGTGCTTCTACAGGGCTCATGCGCTTCTCCAACGGACACGTTAACACGTACATAGCGATCAGGCACTTCTCCGCTGGCCACGTAGCACATAGCTACACCCCCATTGTACAGCTGGGCCATCTCCTTGTGTCTATAAAAGGGGATGTCCAGGGCCTTCAGGAAAGGGAGGCGCGAGGCAATAGAAGACGAGTAGACGCACGACAAAGGGACGGGAGAAGACGAGCAGGGCCAGACCCTCTCTCTCTCTCTCTCGCTCTCGCTACGCTTGTAACCCCTACTACGAGCACCCTGGTGCAGGATAATACAAGTCTCATTCCCCCTTGTGTTTCATCTCGCACCAACCCATCTGGGCAGGGACACGCAACGACAAATTCACTAGTCGGTCCAGGGACCCCCCGGGTCCGAAACGCCGACAAATTTTGATGAGACCTTCAGTCCTGTTGTGAAGCCTACCACAGTGCGCACAGTTCTGACTCTTGCTCTCTCTCACAACTGGCATGTTTGTCAACTCGACGTCAAGAACGCCTTTCTTCATGGAACCTTGACAGAAATAGTATACTATTCACAGCCGTCCGGTTTTGCTAATCCTGATCACCCTGATTTCGTCCGTCGGCTGAATCGGTCTTTATATGGCCTCAAACAAGCGCCCAGGGCATGGTACAGCCGATTCGCTTCATTTCTGCTCTCCATTGGGTTTGTGGAAACCAAGTCAGACACATCCATGTTTGTCTACCGCCATGGCAATGATTTGGTGTATCTCCTTTATGTGTATGACATTGTGCTTACAGCTTCCTCCACAGCTCTCCTGCAGCTAATCATTACAGCTCTTCACCAGGAATTCTCCAAGACGGATCTTGGCGACCTTCATCATTTTCTGGGGATGCAGGTTCAGCGTACTACAGCCGGTCTATTTCTCTCTCAACGACAGTACATGACTGACATTCTGGCTCGAGCTGGTATGACTGAATGCAAGTTGTGCTCCACTCCTGTTGACATCAACCCCAAGCTTTCAGGCTCTGATGGTGCTCCGATAACTGATCCTACAGATTTTCGCAGTCTGGCAGGGGCTCTCCAGTATTTGACTTTCACTAGGCCTGATATTGTTTATCCGGTTCAGCAGATCTTTCTCCACATGCATGACCCGAAAAGCCCCACCTTGCCGCTCTGAAGCGCATTCTTCGCTATGTACGTGGCACTCTACAACTCGGACTAATGCTTCGCCCTTCTCCACAGACTGAGCTGATAGTTTACTTTGATGCTGACTGGTCTGGTTGTCCCGATACGCGCAAGTCCACCTCTGGCTATGCAGTGTTCTTAGGCGACAGCCTTATCTCCTGGTCTTCCAAGCGACAGAATATTGTTTCCCGCTCTAGTGCCGAGGCTGAATATCGTGTTGTTGCTAATGTTGTAGCTGAAGCCACCTGGATGCGCCAGCTTCTTCTTGAGCTGCATGCTCCCCTGAAGCGCGCTACCCTAGTTTACTGCGACAATATCAGCACTATCTACATGTCCTCCAACCCGGTTCAGCATCAGCGTACGAAGCATATCGAGATTGATCTTCATTTTGTTCGCGAGCGGGTTGCTCTTGGTGACATTCATGTCCTTCATGTCCCCACGACCTCCCAGTACACAGACATCTTCACCAAAGGACTGCCCTCTATTGTGTTCACTGAGTTCCGGTCCAGTCTGAACGTCCAAGCTCTCGACGCTCTGACTGCGGGGGGGGGGGGGGGGGGGGGTGTTAGCAGATCAGATTCTGTGCCATCATCTTGGGCTCCCAATCAGCTATATATGGCTATCTAGCTCCTGATTGAGTCTGATTGATAGTTATAAAGATAGCTAGAGATATGAGGGGATCCTGATTGGCTCCATTACTGTAGATAGGGATATGAGATCTGATTGGTTCTGTTTCTATAAACCACAAG
Source organism: Zea luxurians (assembly GCA_029449295.1). NCBI lineage: Eukaryota > Viridiplantae > Streptophyta > Magnoliopsida > Poales > Poaceae > Zea > Zea luxurians. The sequence goes on along the minus strand of JAOPSE010000001.1, from coordinate 29,450,378 downwards.
ATCTCCTCCCTACATATATGTAACCTCAGCTCTCGCATCTATTCATCAAATATACAGCAGTTCATCTGCTTTCAGCCCCTACTTCCTAGACCGGTTGTTTCTGAAGCACAAAGGAGTATCTGATGTCTAGGGGTACCTTGTGACCAAGGAGAAGATTGATCCGCCTACCCCAGATGAATATAGCAAGATGTTCAATAATCCCATCTCAGATACGCAACTCGCTGCTTTATCAGTGCCTTTTGGGTGGACGGTGGATGAGGGAATGGAGGCGTGTTCGACTGTCTCCTTGGAGGGGCTCTGATCTAGTCCTTCAGTCTGGTTGTCTTACAATCGTGCTTATGAATCCCTCAACCAGTCTAATCTAGAACGCAAGCCTCAATCTGAAGGCCTGAAGGGATGCTATAAGGGATGTAATCCTCTCCTCTAGAGCTGATATAGTTTGTCTTCAGGAGACCAAGGTGGCTGTTATGGACCGTTTTCTTCTCTGTTCAATGTTCGGGTCTAAATTTATCAAGTTTGACATGCTACCGACTGATGGTACTCATGGGAGTCTGGTTATTGCTTGGAAGAGTGCAACAGTTCAAGCATTGTGCTCCCGATTAGACACTTATTTTGCTTCTGTTCAATTCATTGACGAAGTTCGCAATTGGTGGTTCACTAGAGTGTATGGTCCCCAAGAGGATAGTGATAAGCTTTCATTCCTTCAGGAGCTCCGGAATGTCAGAATCCTGTGTCCTGGGACTTGGATCATCGCAGGGGATTTTAATCTGAATTATCATGCAGCGGACAAAAGCAACAGTGGTATAAATCGAGCGATGATGAGTCGTTTCATGCATACTCTTAAAGTTCTGGAGCTTAAAGAGATTCCCCTTAGACGGCGAAAGATTACCTGGTCAAATGAATGGGATAATCCAACCCTTGTCCAGCTTGATCATGCTTTCTGTTCAATAGATTGGGAGGACATTTTCCTGGATGTTGTGCTTCAGATTGTTGCTGCTGAAGTATCTGACCACTGCCCTTTAATCATTGGCCTCAAAGTTGGTAATAAAGGTAAATGATGTTTCCATTTTGAGATCTTTTGGCTCCAGCTGTCTAGTTTTCATAATGCAGTTCTACATACTTGGGAGGTCCTCGTTTCTTCTTGCCCAATTGAGGTTTGTTTCTTAAACTTCCGAGGCTTAGTAAGGGGTTGCAGAGATGGAGCCACCGCAAGGTGGACAATGTCAAGTTGCAGCTTGCAATGGCGAAAGAGGTACTTTACCGTGTGTAAATTGCCAGGGACTCTCGTGCTTTATTTCAGTGGGAGGATTAGTTACATAGGAAACAGAAGTTGCATTGTCTGGGCTTGAATTCTTCAGAGCGCACCATTGCTCGGCTGTGCTCGAGGGTGCTATTCCTGAGAGACGGTGATGCTAATTCCACCTTTTTCTGTCAATAGGCTCGGTATAGAAAAAAGAAGAATTTTATCTCTAAGCTGGAGGTGGATGATAGATTATATGTATCACAAGATGAGAAGCAAGTGGTTGTTGATTTCTTTGAGAATTTTTAAGTTCAAGGGAGATGAGGGACTTTTCTTACAGCCTGCAACTTTCCATCCACAACAATAGCAGGAGCTCTCTCTTTTGGATGACCCTTTCACTGTCAAAGAAGTTTGGGCAACAATCAGAGAATTTCCTATGGACAAGGCCCCCGACCCTGATGGTTTCACCGGGAGATTCTACAAGACATGTTAGGGCATTATTGACAGTGATGTTCTTGTAGCCCTGAATGCAATCTATGGGGACATATCTTCAAATTTAGGTTGCTAAACCCTGCTTTTGTAACTCTCCTGCCAAAAAAGGCTCATGCCACCTCAGTAAAATATTATTGTCCAATGAGCTTTATCCATAGTTTTGCAAAGTGGTAACCAAGATTCTTGCTAACCGCTCGGCACCCCTGATGCCCAAACCAGTTTCCAATAATAAGAGTGCTTTTGTGAGAGGAAGCTGTATTCATGATAATTTTATGCTTGTACAACAGCTTGCTCGGGCCCTGTACAGCATCAAAGAACCATACATCCTCTTAAAGCTGGATATTTCAAAGGCTTTTGATATTGTTTCATGGTCCTTCCTAATCGAGATATTGCAACACTTGGGGTTTGGTCGACGATTGTGTAACCTTATATGCCAGATTGTATCTACTTCCTGTACATAAGTGTCATGGCATCCCTGGTCATTCCATATCCCAGGTCTCCGGCAAGGTGATCCCCTCTCTCCCATGCTTTTCATTTTTGGTTATGGATGTGTTTAGCTCCCTGATCCAAGTGGCTTCTATGAACAATCTGTTGCAGCTCATCGTCGGGCAGCAGAATTGGCATGGATTTCACTATATGTCAATGATGTGGTCATTTTCTTGGGACCCAACCATGGTTATTTATGTGTTGTAAGAAATATTCTACACTGTTTTGGGGTCATCTCAGGGCTCAAAACTAATCTAGTGAGAAGTTCAGCCATCCCCATCCAATGTCCTGAAGAAGACATTGTGCGTACTTCAGAGATTCATCTTGCACAATTGGCAGCTTCCCTTGTGCATATTTTGGATCCCCCTCATTATCCATAAGCCTTCTAAGGCTGATCTAATACCTGTGATGGATAAGGTTGCAAATAAGCTACCAGGGTGGAGGGCCCCTCTGCTGAGCAAGACTAGGCGGTTGGTAATTGTCACATTAGTAATTTCAGCAATCCCTATTCACTTGATGATTGCCTTGGACCTGCCCAAATGGTTCTTCAAGGCCATTGACAATATTAAGGCCCATATTGGCCCATATACCTATCTATATATATGAGAGAGTCATCAAGGGAAACCCCATCTATTCTCAATCTCCAGTTACGTAACAGACAAAAGGAGGAGTTTTCTTTGGAAAGGTCAAGAACAAGACATCAGATGTAATTGTCTAGTGTCCTGGGCAAAAATTAAAAGGCCTTACATGTTTGGTGGCTTTGGTGTTCATGACTTGGAAAGAATGGGGTGGGGCCTGCGCATCCGCTGGTACCGTAAAGACTGATACTTCCAAACCTTAGCATGGGCTACAAATTCATATCTCTAGACAAGTCCAATCCTTCTTTGAGATGGCAGCCATTATAACTATTGGGAATGGAGGGTCTGCTAAATTCTGGGCAGATAGGTGACTGCAGGGCAGAAGTGTGGCTGAGTTAGCCTCAAATTTGTTGCGTGCAATCCCCATTAGTGATTAAAAGGAGTACAGTGAGCCAGGCACTTTTCAACAGAAGTTGGGTCTCTGATATCAAGGCAGCCCTAACAGTACAGGTGTTGATGGAATATCTCCTCATTTGGGAACTGGTGGAGAGCATGGTGCTACAGCCTGGTCAGATCAATACTCCTAGAAGCTCTCTTCTTCTGGACAGTACAATAGTAAATTAGCTTACAATACTATGTTTATTGGCACCATCACATTCTCTCCTTAGAAGCAGATTTGGAAGACTTGGGCTCCTGCAAACTGCAAGTTTTTATCTGACTAGCCATCAATAACCATTGCTAGACATCAGATCGCTTGGCCAAGCGAGGGCTTCCACAGCAGCCTGCCTATCCCCTTTGTGATCAAGGTATGGAAACTAAGTATCAACCCCGTGCTTGCTTCCTGCTTGTTTGCTAGGGAGATCTAGAATGTAGTGCTCCAAAGATTAATTCCTGTTGTAAGACCACTTGGGGCTGACAGTTGCTTCTGTTAGAGTGGGCGTGCTGACCAACTCAACCCAAAAGCTTAAGTTGTAGGAGAAGGTAGCCAATCCACCTATACACTTCAACACCCCCACTCACGTGCAGCCAGAGAGAAAGACGCAAACGTGGAGATAAATGGGTGGATGCACAAATAAAGTCTCTGCCATGATTCAAACTCGAGACCTCTTTCTTTGATACCATGTTAGAGTGTATGTGCTAATCAATTTAACCCAAAAGCTTAAACTTATGGGAGAAGGTACTCAATCCACTTATACACTTCAACAGTTTCTATTGAAAACCCTAACCCTAGAATAGGGTTGGGTAGTGTACTAATAGAACACATAATTGGGCCAGACCCATTACAGGGGACATATAGCTAACACCCCCCCCCCCACCGCCCCGCAGTCACAACTCTATCTAGTACAGATGTTGAAACTGGATCGAAAGTCTAGAAATACACTCGACAGTAACCCCTTGGTGAAAATGTCGGCGAACTGCAGTGTGGTGGGGACGCTGAGAACCCGAACGTCGTTGACAGCCACACGCTCGCGGACGAAGTGCAGGTTGATCTCCACATGCTTGGTGCGCTGGTGTTACACGGGATTGGTGGAGAGGTAGACGGCGCTGACGTTGTCGCAGTAGACAAGGGTGGCGCGCTGAAGGGGGTTGTGGAGTTCGTGGAGTAGCTGGCGCATCCAGGAGGCCTCGGCCACGCCGTTGGCCACAGCGCGATACTCGGCCTCTGCACTGGAGCGGGAGACGACGGGCTGCCGCTTGGTGGCCCAGGAGACAAGGTTGGCGCCCAGAAACACAGCATAGCCCGAAGTGGACCGGCGCGTGTCGGGGCAGCCGGCCCAGTCGGCGTCAGTGTAGACCACAAACTCCAACGTCGGGGAAGGTCGAAGTAGGAGGTCGTAGTCGAGGGAGCCGCGGAGGTAGCGTAGGATCCGCTTGAGAGCGGTGAGATGGGGCTCTCGTGGGGTGCGCATATGGAGGCACACCTGCTGGACGGCGTAGGCGATGTCGGGCCGGAAGAAGGTGAGGTACTGTAGCGCGCCGGTCAGGCTCCGGTAAGACGTTGCGTCGGTGACCGGGGGCCTGTCGTCCTCAGAGAGCTTCGCCTGAGTGTCGACAGGTGTGGAGCAGGGCTTGCAGTCAGACATGCCAGCCCGCTCCAGGATGTCGATGGCGTACTGGCGCTGGTGAAGGAAGAGACCCTGGGGCCTGCGCTCGGCAGTAATGCCGAGGAAGTGGTGGAGGGGGCCCCAGGTCCATCATCGCAAACTCCCGCTGGAGGGCGGTGATCGTGCGTTGTAGAAAGTCGGCGGTGGATACCGTGAGCACAATGTCGTCGACGTAGAGTAGGAGGTAGACGGTTTCCTCGCCACGTCGGTAGATGAAGAGTGAGGTATCCGACTTGGCCTCGATGAAGCCTATGGAGGCTATGTAGGAGGCGAAGCGGCTGTACCAAGCCCGCGGCGCCTGCTTGAGGCCATAGAGGGAGCGGTTCAACCGGTAGACCAGATCCGGGTGAGCGACGTCGACGAAGCTGGTGGGTTCGCTGCAGTAGACAATCTCCGTCAGAGTGCCATGGAGGAAGGCATTTTTTACATCGAGCTGATGGATCGCCCAGTCCCGGGAGAGGGCGAGGACAGCGCGAACGGTGGCGAAGTTGACGACGGGGCTGATGGGTAGTGTACTAATAGAACACATAACTGGGCCAAGCCCATTACAGGGGACATGTAGCTAACCCCCCCCCCCCCCCCCCCGCAGTCACAACTCTATCTAGTACAGATGTTGAGACTGGATCGAAAGTCTAGAAATACACTCGACAGTAACCCCTTGGTGAAAATGTCAGCGAACTGCAGTGTGGTGGGGACGCTGAGAACCCGAACGTCGTCGACAGCCACACGCTCGCGGACGAAGTGCAGGTCGATCTCCACATGCTTGGTGCGCTGGTGTTGCACGGGATTGGTGGAGAGGTAGACGGCGCTGACGTTGTCGCAGTAGACAAGGGTGGCGCGCTGAAGGGGGTTGTGGAGTTCGTGGAGTAGCTGGCGCATCCAGGAGGCCTCGGCCACGCCGTTGGCCACAGCGCGGTACTCGGCCTCTACACTGGAGCGGGAGACGACGGGTTGCCACTTGGTGGCCCAGGAGACAAGGTTGGCGCCCAGAAACACAGCATAGCCCAAAGTGGACCGGCGTGTAAGTAGAGGGACTCTAACTCTCATCAAGAGGATGACACTATGAGTTGGGGCAATTTTCTGTTTTTCTGTTTATTTTCTCAAACACTACACAATGCCATACCCTTAGAGGGGTTGGGGACACATATTTATAGCCCTAGGGGCTGCACTACCACACCTTCTCACACACACTACACAACAGGATTGTCCTCTAGATGCTAAAGAGACTACAGAGGACAGTCAAAAGCGACTGTTGTCCTCTAATTGCTAAAGCGACTACAGAGGACAGTCAAAAAGTGACTGTTGTCCTCTAGATGCTAAAGAGACTACAGAGGACAGTCAAGCTGTCCTCTAGATGCTAAAGGACTACAGAGGACAGTCAAAAGCAGGCTGTCCTCTAGATGCTCAAGACTTATTCCATCATTCTCCCCCTAAGTCTTGGGCGTCGTCTTGTGAGAAAGTTGGGCCATCCCGGACCTGGAGCAAAGCTCAACAAACTTGATCTTCCCAAGGGGCTTGGTGAGCAGGTCTGCAAGCTGATCCTTGGTGTTGATGTAGCGCGCCTTGATGCTCCCTTCTGCCAAGCAGTCTCGGATGAAGTGGTATCTCAGCCGGATGTGCTTGCTCCGTTCATGGAACACGCGGTTCTTGGCCAATGCCAGAGCGGACTGGCTGTCCACCCTGAGTTCCACCGCTCCAGTGTCTCTCCCGAGGAGATCACCGAGCAGTCGAGCCAGCCAGAGCGCCTGAGTCGAAGCAGTGGACGCCGCTATGTACTCGGCCTCGCAGCTGGACATGGCCACCACCTGCTGCTTGACCGACTGCCAGCTGATGGGGCACTTGCCGAGGAAGAAGAGGATCCCGCTTGTGCTCTTGCTGGTGTCGATGTCGCCGGCGTGGTCGCTATCGCTGTACCCGACAAGGTGTGCCTCCCCAGGGCACCTCGGGTAGTAGAGACCGTGGTCGAGAGTCCCCGCAACATAGCGGATGATCCTCTTCACAGCCTGCTCATGCTCCGTCGTCGGTCGCTGCAGAAACCGACTAACGTAGCCGACGGAGTATGCCAAGTCAGGACGTGTGTGGACGAGGTAACGAAGGCTCCCCACAAGACGCCGGTACTGTGTAGCATCCACCTCCTCCGTCGTGCTGTCGCGACTCAGCTTCAGCCTCTCCTCCATCGGAGTGAGAGCTGGGTTGCAGTCGGTGAGCCCAGCCAGCTCAACAATGCGCTTGGCGTAGGCGGTCTGGCGAAGTGTGATCCCGGAGTCCCCCTGGTGCACCTCAATCCCCAGGTAGAAGGAGAGGTGCCTCAGGTCACTCATTTGGAAGGTGGTCTTCATCTCTTCCTTGAACGCTGCCACCTCTGCATCCTTGGCGCCGGTGATCACCAAGTCGTCGACGTAGACACCCACCAGCAGGCATTTTCTCCATTGCCCCGCCGATAGATGGCCGCCTCATGCGGGCTTGGCGTGAAACCCATTCCTTTGAGCGTGGAATCCAGCTTGGCATTCCACGCCCTCGGTGCCTGTCGCAGGCCATAGAGAGCCTTGCGCAGGCGCAACACCTTGCCCTCCTTGCCAGGGATCGCAAAACCTGGCGGCTGGTGTACGTAGACCTCCTCCTTTAAGTCGCCGTTGAGAAACGCCGACTTGACGTCCATGTGATGGACGTGCCAGCCCTGCTGGGCGGACAGCGCAAGGAGGAGTCGCACGGATTCCATCCGTGCCACGGGGGCGAAAGCATCGTCGAAGTCGATCCCCTCCTGATGTAGGAAACCGCGTGCCACCAAGCGAGCCTTGTGCTTGACGATGGCGCCGGCTTCATCCCTCTTCAGTTTGAACACCCATTTAAGGGTGATCGCGCGATGACCATGAGGGAGATCAGCGAGCTCCCAGGTGCGGTTCGTCTCAACCGCGTCCATCTCCGACTGCATCGCGGCACGCCAAGCCGCATGTTTCTCGGCCTCCGCGAAAGACCGAGGCTCACCATCGTCGCATGCAAGATGCAACTCTCCTGCCAGAATGCGAGATGCAGGGCCTGGCACCGACGGGTCGATGAGAAGGCCCTCCACCCTTCGATACCGCAACGGCTCGCCGTCGTAGCACGCGTCGACGCGCTCCTCGTCGCGGGACAGAGGGGTCACGAGCTCCACTGGGTCGTGCTCGACACGAGCTGGTGTCGGAGAGGACGTTCCCGGAGAGGGTACCGTCGGTGCTGGAGTACGTGGTGGCGAAGAGCTCGCTGTAGCCGGAGTCGTGGGTGGAGTGCGTGGTGGTGAAGAGCTCGTTGTAGCAGGAGCTGGAGAGTGTGGCGCTGGAGTCGATGGAGACTTGGGGGCTGGGGTAGACCTGCTCAGAGAAGAGTTGCCTACTCCCCCAGCTCCCTCAAAGTGGACGTACTCGATGGTGAAGTCGTACGTCGGAGTCGTGCCGTCGTCCACCGCCTTGTCCCACGCCCATCCTCGCCCTTCGTCGAACACTACGTCGCGCGCCGTGCGCACACGCTGTGTTCTTGGGTCAAGGATGCGGTAGGCCTTCGAGCCCTCCGCGTAGCCGATGAACACCCCCGGGGTGCTCCTATCGTCGAGCTTGCTGATGTGGCCAAGCTCCTTGGTGAACGCGAGGCAGCCGAAGACCCGTAGGTGAGAGACCGCCGGCTTGCGCCCATGCCAAGCCTCATACGGTGTCATCCCGTTGAGTGCCTTGGTGGGCGAGCGGTTGAGGATGTAGACCGCTGTCACCACCGCCTCTCCCCAGAAGACAGCTGGCATTCCTCTCTGCTTGAGGAGAACCCGAGCCATCCCCACAACCGTCTGGTTGCGCCGCTCGACGACGCCGTTCTGCTGCGGGTTGTACGGCGCGGAGTAGTGGCGCTGAACGCCCTCATCCGCGCAGTACGACGCGAACTCAGCCGCCGTGAATTCGCCGCCGTTGTCGGTGCGCAGCACGCGCAGCTTGCGACCGCACTCCGCCTCCGCAGCGACCTGCACACGCCTGATGGCGTTTGCAGCCTCTCCCTTGCTGCCAAGGATCATCACCCACATGTAGCGGGAGAGATCGTCGACGAGCAGCAAGAAGTAGCGTCGTCCTCCTGGTGTGGCTGGTGTCACCGGGCCACACAAGTCCCCATGCACGAGCTCGAGGCTCTCCTTGGCTCGGAAGCTCGACTGCTGGGGAAAGGGGAGCCGTCTCTGCTTTGTCAACACGCAGACATCGCAGAATTGCTCCACATGGTCAAGGCACGGCAGGCCTCGTACCATCTCCTTGGCACTGAGCCGCTTCAGGGCCTCGAAGTTAAGGTGCCCGAAGCGCTCGTGCCACTGCCATGCCCCGTCGTCTCGACGAGCAGCAAGGCAGCAAGGTTGTGCCACCTTCACATTGAGGATGTAAAGCCAATTTGCACTCCTACGTACCTTGGCAAGAAGGCGACGAGAGGGATCCCAGATCCTCATGACTCCGTGCTCGACCTCCACGCGCGAACCGTTCTCATCCAGCTGTCCCAAGCTGATGATAGAGTTCCTCAGCGCGGGGATGTAGTAGACTCCGGTGAGCAGCCTGTGCTCACCAGACGCGGCGGTGAAGACGACTGAGCCGGCGCCCTTGATCTCTACGCCGGAGGCGTCCCCAAACTTGACGGAGCCTCGAACGCTAGAGTCAAGTTCGGTGAAGAACTCCCGTCGGCCGGTCATGTGATGAGTGGCGCTGGTGTCAAGGCACCATCCTTCGATCATGTCCTTGCTGGAGCCGTCGCCGAGGAAAGCGCGTGCTTTCGACTCATCAAGGTGGAGGAGTGTCGCTGCGGCCGGTGCCGCTGGAGATGGCTCGATGTTTGCATGTGCCAGGAGCAGGGCCTCCTCCTCCGCCTGTGCGACGTTGGCCTGGCCACGTCGTGGCTGCCGACAGTCCCTGGCCCAGTGGCCAAGCTTGCCGCAGTTGTGACAGCCGTCGTCTCGTGCCGACTTCTTGTTGCCGACGGCGCCGCCTTGGGTACCTCCACGGGCACCAACCTCAGCATGTCCTCGCGCCCCGGCCTGGGCGCCTCCACGCGCCTTGCGCGGTTTGCCGCGTCTGCGGCCTCGTGTCGAGGAGGACTCCCCCTTCTTGTCACCCTGGCAGGCCTCCCACTGCTCCCGAGTGAGATGTAGCTTCCCGCCGATAGTGATAGGCCCAGAGGGAGCCTGTGGTTCGTCGCCATCGACCACCTTGAGACGACCTATCGCCTCTTCGATTGTCATCGTGGAGAGGTCTAGCAGAGACTCGATCGAGCGAGCAATCTGCTTGTACTTCTCGGGGATGCAACGGAAGAGCTTCTCAACAGCTCTCTCCTCATCGTAGGTGTCGTCGCCGAACTGCACCATCTTCTGCAACAGAGTGTTGAGGCGGAGAGCAAAGTCATCAACATCCTCACCTGGCTTGAAGGCCAGGTTCTCCCACTCCTTGCGAAGTGCCTGCAGTGTGGTCTTGCGGGCACGGTCGCTGCCGATGCGGGTCGCAGCGATGGCGTCTCAGGCCTCCTTGGCAGTCCGCTTCTGGGAAAGCGAAAACTGCATCTCAGGCGGGACTGCAGCAATGAGGGCATCCAGCGCTCGCCGATCCTCGTGATAGTCGACGTCGTCGTACCGAACTGCTTCCCACATGTGGCGAACCTGGAGCCGTACCCTCATCACCGCGGCCCACTCGACGTAGTTGGTCTTGGTGAGGGTAGGCCACCCACCGCCGAGACCGATGTCCCTGACAATGGCCTGGGCCATGCGGCGACCATGGTACCGATCCGGGGAGGGAGAGTCGCGCCGCCTGTAGAGGCCGCGATCTCCGTCGACTCGGTCGCCGCCGCCGGGAGCACCGCCGGCGCGTCTACGCCCGTCTGGGCTGCCGCCGCGTGCGCCCTCGCCCAGAGCACCGTCAGCGCGTCGGCGCCTATCTGGGCTGCCGCCACGCGCGCCCCCATGGGGATGCGCGGCTGCCCACTGTGCCGCCTGCTCTCGCGCTGCTTCCCTCGCCAGCCTGAGCTCTTCGTCGGTGTTGTCGTCGACAGAAGCAGAGCTGCCAGCTCTACTGCCACGCAGAACCTCGAGCTCTGCTGCCGCCGCACGTGCAGCATCCGCCGCCTCCGCTACTTCTACTTCTGCTCTCGCCGCTGCCAGTTCCGCCGCCGCCAACCGTGCTGCCCTCGCCGTTGTCGCTGCAGCCGCTGCTGCTGCTCGCTCGCGTTCTTGTACCGTGGTGACCTCGGCCTCCTGCCGGCGCCGCGCACTCGAAGTGGCCGAGCGTAGGGACATGGTGGGCTAGTGAGGGGTCGCTGCGTGTGGAAGAGGCTGTCTCAGACAAAAGGCTGCTCGTCTGAGCAGGGGAGGAAGGAACAGTTGGAGCTCTTACTGCCGACTGAGTGTGGGGAGAGGCGCGGGAAGGAGATGAGCACGAGATGTTTAGGCTGCAGGATAGTTTGGCTCTGATACCAATTGTAAGTAGAGGGACTCTAACTCTCATCAAGAGGATGACACTATGAGTTGGGGCAATTTTCTGTTTTTCTGTTTATTTCCTCAAACACTACACAATGCCATACCCTTAGAGGGGTTGGGACACATATTTATAGCCCTAGGGGCTGCACTACCACACCTTCTCACACACACTACACAACAGGATTGTCCTCTAGATGCTAAAGAGACTACAGAGGACAGTCAAAAGCGACTGTTGTCCTCTAGATGCTAAAGCGACTACAAAGGACAGTCAAAAAGTGACTGCTGTCCTCTAGATGCTAAAGAGACTACAGAGGACAGTCAAGCTGTCCTCTAGATGCTAAAGGACTACAGAGGACAGTCAAAAGCAGGCTGTCCTCTAGATGCGGCGCGTGTCGGGGCAGCCAGCCCAGTCGGCGTCAATGTAGACCACAAACTCCAACGTCGGGGAAGGTCGAAGTAGGAGGACGTAGTCGAGGGAGCCGCGGAGGTAGCGCAGGATCCGCTTGAGAGCGGTGAGATGGGGCTCTCGTGGGGTGCACATATGGAGGCACACCTGCTGGACGGCGTAGGCGATGTCGGGCCGGGAGAAGGTGAGGTACTGGAGCGCGCCGGTCGATGAAGAGTAGGAGGTAGACGTTTTCCTCGCCACATCAGTAGATGAAGAGTGAGGTATCCGACTTGGCCTCGATGAAGCCTATGGAGGCTATGTAGGAGGCGAAGCGGCTGTACCAGGCCCGCGGCGCCTGCTTGAGGCCATAGAGGGAGCGGTTCAGCCGATAGACCAGATCCGGGTGAGCGACGTCGACGAAGCTGGTGGGTTCGCTACAGTAGACAGTCTCCGTCAGAGTGCCATGGAGGAAGGCATTTTTGACATCGAGCTGATGGATCGCCCAGTCCCGGGAGAGGGAGAGGGCGAGGACAGCGCGAACGGTGGTGAAGTTGACGACGGGGCTGAAGGTCTCGTCGTAGTCCACTCCGGGGCGCTGGGTGAAGCTCCGAAGGACCCAATGGGCCTTGTAGCGGTCGAGGGAGCCAGTCGACGTCAGCTTGTGGCAAAAGAGCCACTTGCCGGTGACCACGTTGGTGTCGAGAGAACGTGGTACCAAGTCCTAGGTGTGGTTGGCCAGCAGGGCCGCGTACTCCTCCTCCATAGCCCGACGCCAGTGCGGGTCAGCGAGGGCGGCACGAACGGAGGGGACCAGGGAGGCGTCCAGTGGAGTGGAGGTCATATCAACTGCAAGAATCAGCCGGACGAAGGACACCGGTGGCGCGCCAAGTCACCATGGGTTGGACATGCCCGGGGTCGTGGTGAATAGCGACCGGGTGGTACACCGGCGGCTCAGAGCAGGATGTCGAGACGTCAGGTGCCACGGGCGCAATCGTCGCACGCCGATGATAGACAACGGCGGGCTCGGCAAAGCGGGTCGTGCTCGTCGACGGGCACGGGTCTGCAGGTGCCGAGGGAGTGGAGCTCCCGCGGCGGTGGTAGACGAGGGAGGGGTCGGCGAAGCGCGTGGCGCTCGTCGACGGGGCCACGCGTGGTGCGGTAGAAGCCGATGAGGCCGCACGTGGCGTGGTTGTGGTCGCGCGTGGTGCGGTAGAGGTCGACGGGGCCACACGAGGTGCGGGTAGAAGGGCGAGCGGAGGCGTCGGAGTTACGCATGGCGCAGGGGAGGTCGATGTGGCCGCGCGTGGCGCGGCCAACGGTGCAAGGCGAGGTTCCTGGGGAGGAGGGGTAAGCGGATTGGACTCAAAGATGGAGTCGAGATCGGCGGGTGGGGAGGAGCCTGCAAGGGGAAACGCATCTTCGTCGAAGACGACGTGGCGAGAGACGATGATGCGGTGGGAGGCGAGGTCAAGGCAGCGATACCCCTTGTGGTCAGGGGAGTAGCCGAGGAAGAGGCAGCAGGTGGAGCGGGGGGATAGCTTATGCGAAGCAATAGCAGAAGTGTTAGGATAGCAAGCACAGCCGAATACGCGAAGGTGGTCGTAGGAGGGGGATGTGCCGTACAGGGCGAAGTGGGGAGTGGGATGGCTCACCGTCGTCGAAGGAAGGCGGTTGAGGAGGTGGGTGGCGGTGTGCAAGGCCTCTGCCCAGTAGCTGGCAGGGAGAGACGCCTGAAAGAGAAGGCAGCGGATCATATTAGTGGTGGTGTGAATCATGCGCTCGGCCCGGCCGTTCTGAGCAGAGATGTAGGGGCACGAGAGGCGTAACTGGACGCCATTGGTGAGAAAGAAGGACCGGGAGGCGTGGTTGTCGAACTCACGGCCGTTGTCGCACTGCAGGGCACAAACTGGGCAGCGGAACTGGGTGGATACCTAGGCAAAGAAGTGTGTGAGAGTGGTGAAAGTGTCAGACTTCAATCGCAGGGGAAAAGTCCAAAGAAAATGGGAATAATCGTCCAAAATCACCAAATAATATTTGTATCCAGAAAGACTGATTACAGGGGAGGTCCAAAGATCACAATTAACCAGGTCAAAAGCCTGCTCAGCCCAAGAAGACGAAGTGGGAAACGGGAGACGAGTATGTCGGCCTAACTGACAAGCATGATAGAGGCCCTCAAAATGTTTCCGACTACGAGATGAATCTAGATGACTGGAAAGCTTGGTCATGACGTCAGGTCCTAGGTGGACGAGACGACGACGCCAAGTGGTGGTGGTGGCGGAGACCAGGACGGGAGGTGGGGACGCATCGGTGGATGAAGGGCATAGCGTGTAGAGTGGCCCGGTGCTGTCACATCGGGCGAGAGGGGTCCTGGTGGCCAGATCCTTCACAAAAAAAACAAGAAGGGTCAAAGTCAATAGAACAGGAATTGTTGGTGGTGAACCGACAAACAGAAAGGAGATTGTGAGTGATGTGAGGAGCGATGAGAACGTCTTTGAGATAGAATGGTCCGGGGAGAACCGAGGCACCTACTCGAGGCACCTACTGAGGTGATCGGCAGAGTGGAACCATTCCCAACGATGATCGAAGTGGGGTGGGAGGAATGAGGTGGGTGAGAACGAGATAACATGCCTACAGTAGGGGTGGTGTGGTAGGATGCACCGGAGTCGACGACCCAGTCAGGGGAGGGTGGAGCCAACACCATGGTGTTGTAGACGGCGGCAAGGGAGGCTGCGTCCCATACTCTAGCAAGTGGCGACCAAGGAGTCATGGTGTGGGTCCCTGGAGGCACGAGGTGAGGTGGAGACGGGGTCGTCGGGGGCACGCCGTATGGGGGCATGCCAAAGGCAGGTGGCAAAGGAGCTCCGTAGGTGGGTGCAGTCAGGAGAGCCGGCGCCTGCGCAGGAGGACGGGAGGCACTAGGGGCCTGACCCGGCCACATGGAGATGGTGCCGGTCTAGGGGTTGTAGATCGACAGCCAGCCCTGGCCACCCCCCGGCTGGTGGAACCTCCACGCGTAGAGCTGCTACCCCCGCGTCCGCCCTTGCGGGTGCGACGGCCGCCGTCGATGGTGGAGGCCAGACGAGGGGCCGCAGGGGTGGTGACAGGAGGATGGGTGGGGTCCCCAGTTGACGAGGTGCGAGGGCCATGGCCCCCGGAGGGCGCCTGACCACCAGGAGGAGCGCTGTAGAGTGTCGGGGCCTTAGCCGGTGCCTCAATCGTCATGGTGAGCTCCTCGAGGAGAAACTCATTCCGCACGGCATGGAAGGTGGGAAACGGCATGGTCCGCTTGATGAGAGCTTCAGGTGGCCATACCGGGGGTTGAGGCCATGAAGAAGGTTCACCACCAGGGTGCGGTCGGCGACAGGCGCGCCGAGATCACGGAAAGAGACCGCCATGCCCTTCATCTGGCGGCAGTATTCTTTCACGGAGAGTTCCACCTAAGAGAACAGGTGGAACTGGATATCGAGGTGGAGCGCTCGAGCCTCCCGATTCCCGAGGAACTGGTCTTCGAGAGCGAGCCACGCCTTACGAGCGGTGTCCGACTGATCACGGATGATGTCCTGCAGCTCGACGGTGATGGTGCCGTGGAGCCACGAGATGACCACGCTGTCCATCTGGACCCATGATGGAGACAACGGGGCAGCGGGTTCATCGAGGACGTGGTCAGCAAGGGCGAAGCGCCGAAGGGTGAGGACCACCTGAGCACGCCAGCGAGGGTAGTGGGAGGACGCTGGGTCCAACACGACGAACATGAAGGACTGTTTGTTGTGAACCCCAGCGACCTGGGCATGGAGTGCAGCGATGGTGTCGGCGTCGAGTCTGGAGGCATGGGGGAACGCGGGGACCTCCCCCCCTCGGGGTGGCACAACGGGAGGGGGCGGTGTGTCACGGCCGTGGAGAAGACGTTGGGCAGTAGCCAGCTGAGTGGTCAAGGCCTGCCCCATAGCGCGTTCCTGCTCTCAAGCGAGGGACGCGGCGCGTTGACGCTCTTGTGAAACGGCCACAGCGGCCTGGATGGCGTCAATGGCGGCGGCCATCGCGGAGTCAGCAGGGGGCGCCGTGGGAGCCCAAGTGACGTGGGGGATCGATGGACGACTAGTTTGAAAGCCAAGGGGCGGCGGCCGGGAGACTCGGTTCGGCGACGGGGCTGCGGAGTCAACGGCGAGTGCGAGGGCACCCGTGCACGTCGAGTAGCCCGGGAGACCGAGCCCGGCAGCACACATGTTGGCATCGGCGGCGGCGGCTATGGCAGCAGCAGCTGCGCTGTGCGCGGGCGCAGTGGCCGCGGGGGCAACGGTGGTGAGGGAGCCGCCAGAGGGGCCGTGGGCGGCCACAGCGGCGTAGGAGAGGTGGCCGCCAAGGGGGTCGTGGTAGTGCTCGTCCGCGCCGAGGGTATGCCAGGCTGCCAGGGGAGGGGGCGCGCCAGGGAGGTCTGCCATGAGGCGGCGCGGCGACTGGGGCAGGAGCGTCAGCGACCGTCTGGGAGGACGTGTGGCCGGGGCGCGGCGACACGGGCGTGGCTCGGGTCGTCACGGGCGCGGCTGGTGGGAGCACAGGCGCGCGCGGCCAGGGGCGGCGTGGGCGCGGCCGAAGGGGTCTCGGGAGCGCGTGGCCAGGTGCGGCTCGGGCGCGCGCGGCCTAGGGCGGCGCCGCCGGACAGGGGAGGGACGGGCGTGCGGGCGGCTAGGGGCGGTGTGGGCGCAGCCGGGCAGGGGAGGGGGCTAGCGTCTGGCGGCTGGGAGGGGAGAGGAAGGAAAAAAGACAGGAAAGGGATTGGCTCCGATACCATATTGGCAACCCTAACCCTAGAATAGGGTTGGGTAGTGTATTAATAGAACACATAACTGGATCAGGCCCATTAAGGGGACAGGTAGCTAACAGTTTCAACTCCTGGTGGTGCCGAGCATCTATAGCCTTGTCCAAAGAGGAGGAAAGGGTTTAATTTCCTGGTGACTCTAGTGGCCTAGGAGCTATGAAAACATAGGAATATGTGGTGGCTAAAGGGCAGTTATGGCACCTGGCTAGGGCTTTAGCCTTCCAGGATCCGGTCCTAAAAACTGAAACCACCAAGGGTCGTTTTTGGGTCTGTCAGTATGTGTGGGTTTGTTGTTCTATTTAATGCCAGTGTGCCTAAACCCACGAGGGGATTTCTATATTTCTTCTCAAAGAAATGACGCGCGATTCTCCTACGTGGTTTAAGAAAAAACAAGAAGTGTCTAATTTAAAACTAGTAAGATACATTAACAAAGTTTAGGAATCCAATATTTTATAATATTTACTCCCTCCATTCCAAATTATAAGTCGCTTTGACTTTTTTTAATACATAGACTTTGTTATTTACCTAGACATATGTTATATCTAGATACATAGCAGAACTGATATACCAAAAAAATCAAAGCAACTTATAATTTAGAATTGAGGAAGTATATCCTACTGCAATGGGAACGAGAACGGTCAAAAGGCTACTCAAAAGATGAAACTGATGTAAACAGTCTAAAATTTTAGTAGTCTCTCTACATTCCCACATTATGTTCTCACCTTGGGAATATGTAGCCAAATATATTCTTTTCTCCAAACTTTTCCCACTTGCTGCCATCATCCAAGAGATTTGTATGGGTCAAAGTTTTTAGCACCATATGCTTCCTTGTCAGGATATTCCTGTGTACAAGGAAACATTTAGTAATGCATAAAGTATTCCTAGAACTAGAAGATTTTAGAATATAGTGACCTGCATGTCCAAGAAAAAAATACAGTGATAATGATATTACTTCCATTTCAAAATCGACCATAAGCGTGGTTCAAAAAGTTTTATTGGATGAGTTGGTGTGTTGGGTGTTGGGGCTAAACATCTTGAGAGTCTTGGCCTAGCTGCTGCCTTTAATATGGTCAGGGTGACTCTTATTGCTTAGTTTTTGTGGCAAGTTGGGCTGGCCTGCTCTTTTGCTTTTGCCTCTTCTATAGTTCATAAAGTTGTTTCAGCATAGGAAGAGGCTGGAGCGTTGGTGCAGGGCTGGTGGTTTTGGGGGTCTGGTTTTCTGCCATTTGGGCTTTGTACTTTGGTCCATTTTAGACTTTTTCTTATATTATATATTGATGTGCAGCTCTCCTGCGCGTTCAAGAAAAAAAATCTAGACCACAATTTTTTTGAATGTCACCAGGGGGAGAGCATCCCCATCTGAATGGTAGGAAATCCTGGGAACGATAGGAATCGAACCCAGGACTGGCCAGCTCGTAACCATCGAGTCTACCACTGAGCTATGGTTAAATTCCTCTGGCCCACAATTTTAAATTTTTAAAACCACAAATGCAATTTTAACGATCTTCCATTTATTTCTTAATTTATTCCTCCTCTATTGGAACTGCGGCTTGTGAGGTGGTATGAGTGGTGGGGGGAAGGTCGAGGCTCTGGACCATGGCGTTTGGGCGCCGTCGTCCTAGGGTTAGGGCAGCGGAAGGAGAGCAGCGTGAACAGTACCCACTGGGTGAATAGTGAACACAGGGGAAAGGGGAAGCCGAGCAAGGTTAATGCTTGCTTGATCTTTCATTGATTGAAGGGTACATTTATAGGCTTAGCAGCCGTCCTTATCTAAAATGACTCCTTATCTTTCTAAACAAACTCTCCTTATCTTTCTAAACAACCCTGCTTACTCTCATCTATCTAAACAAACTTGTCATGGTTTCGGAAACCGGGGGATAATAAGATTTGTGTTCGGTGGGGATGCAAATGCGGACTCACTCCGAATGGTGGATCACGGAGATCCGAGCAAAGAACTGAGAAACGAGATTTATACTGGTTCGGGCCGGAGCCCTAGTCCAGTGTAGTGTTAATCGTAGTATTGTAGTAGAGCGTGTTACAGCAGGTGTGCTTGTTTGCCCCCCCCCCCCCCCCCCCGGAAAGAGGAGGGGGCCTGCCCTTTTATATCTCAAGGGTAGGACCTTACAGTGAGACTTGTATTGTACTGGATAGAGAGAGAGAGAGATCTGCTCCCCAGGTTGTCGTGGTGGATCCTCTGTAGGGTCATGTGTAGTCGTACTCCTAGTATGGCGTAGTCTGTTGCTCTAGCTCCTGTAGCGAGTCCATCACTAACGTCTTTGTAGTGGTGTGTGACGGGTCCCATGGATCAGTCTCATGGTGCGATCGTACGTGGCGTGGCTTCTCCTGTCGTCATGAGCCCTTCGTCACATGTCAGCGTGCGTAGGTGTACATTCGGTATGGCGTGTTGTCCCATCCTTCCGATGTACGGGTCACTGTAGAGACCCCTGTGCTCATTCAGTGTGTTGTGCGCACGTCCGGACGTGGCTCGATGGTGACGCGTCCCGTCGTAGCTGACGTGGATCAGTAGCGCTGGACTCAGATCTTTGCCTCGTCGGGTTGCTCGACGGTGAGTTGGTCGTTGGAGAGTTGGTCGGCCGGTTCGCCTCGCAAAGTTGGTCGACGGAGTTGGTCGGCGGAGTTGGGCACCATCCGGAGCATCGCCTGAGACGCCCTCGGGTGAGCCGAAAATGCGCTTCCCGCCCGAGGTTGGCCTCGGGCGAGCCATGACTGCGTCTCCCGCCTGGGGTTGGCCTCGGGCAAGCCGTGACTGCGTCTCCCGCCCGGGATTGGCCTCGGTCGAGCCGTGATTGCGTCTCCTGCCCGAGGTTGGCCTCGGGCGAGCCGTGACTGCGTCTCCTGACCAGGATTGGCCTCGGGCGAAAAGCGACTGCGTCTCCCGCCCGAGGTTGGCCTCGGGCATTGCCATGACTGCGTCTCCAGCCCGAGGTTGACACTCAGCGGGGACTTGGTCGTTTGCCCCGCCTCGCAGACTTGCTCGGCAGGGAATTAGTAAATGGGCCAGAGAGATTTGTGGACCTTGCCTTGGGTACCCTGTTCCTAGGTGCCCAACAAAACTCTATCCTAGACTTACGACTAAAGCTTATCCATCTAAACAGAGGCGCCTGATCCATCTGTTGCGCCAGCCCTAGCGTGGCGGTGGTACTGAGTGTTGGTCATAACATCTCTCCCGGCCTCCAAAAACAGCTCGTCCTCGAGCTGGACAGCAGGATAAGAAGCTTTGAACTGCTCCAGAGGCTCCCATGTAGCTTCTTCTGACGACCGCCCTGTCCAGTGAATGAGTATATGCCACACATCGCGGCGGAGCTAGGCGAGCAGCACCTGCTGGGGTACTAGAAGAAGTCGTCCTTGTTCCATTAGTGGCAGGGGCGGGGGTCCTTTCGGTGGTGCACCATGGAATGGATTGAGGAGACCAACATGGAAAACGTCGTGTAGACGAGCGCCCTCAGGTAGCTCTAGGCAGTAGGCCACTGACCCAACCCGTTCCAGTACCTAGAACAGGTCAGCGTACCGAGGACCTAGCTTGATGTTGGGGCGATGTACCAGGGTTGCTGCCTAATAGTGAAGAAGGTGCAGCCGGACCCAGTCACCCACGCAAACTCCTTGTTGCGATGGTGACTGTCACACTGGCGTTTGGCATATGCCTATACTTGGAGAAGCCAGTCACAAACGTCCCCCAAAAAGACGTCGCGCTCGTGGAGGAGATCATCAACTATATGTGTGTGCGCCGTTCCAGCAGTGAATGGTGTGATGGCCGGTGGTTTGCGATCGTACACCACCTGAAACGGTGTGGTGCACAGTGCCATATGGAACGCCGTGTTGTAGCATTATTCTGCCCACGACAACCAGTCATCCTAGGCGTGTGGTCTGTCGCCTATGATGCAGTGTAAGTACATAGCGATGGTCTTGTTGGTGACCTCCGATTGACCATCGGTCTGTGGGTGGAAGGCGGTGCTCATGGGGAGCTTGACACCGGACAGCTTGAAGAGATCTTTCAAAACGGCGCTTGTGAACACGGGATCCCGGTCGCTGACGATGGAGACCAGAAACCCGTGCAAGCAGACCACCTCGACGAAGAACGCTTCGGCGACGGACGCTGCAATGTAGGGGTGACTGAGGCGATGAAGTGGCCGTACTTGGAGAAACAATCCACCACCATGAGGATGACGGACTTGTCGTGTACTCTGGGAAGTCCCTCGGTGAAGTCCATGGCGATGTCCGCCCAGGCCTAGGACGGCACCTCCAGTGGCTGTAATAGGTCGGCTGACTGGAGTTAGGGCTGGGCAAAGAACCCGAAACCCGAACCCGAAATACCCGAATTTAGGATGACGGACTTGTCGTGTACTTGGAGTTAGGAAATTTCGGGTAGCAACTTGCAAAACCCGAATTTATTTTGGATAATTCGGGTATCATAATCGGGTACCCGAAATACCCGAACTTTCATGTGTCATGTACTCATGTCATTCTTAATTATTAATTTGTACATCTATAATTATGTGTAAGTGTGCATGACTTGTGATTGTAGATTGCTTGTGTTTTTTATGTCCATGTATATCATTATTCAAACTATATTTTTATACTAATTTAATAGGGTGCATGTGTTTTTATAAAGCTGACACAACAGTTCGGGTAGTTTGGGAATACTCGAACCCTAACCCGAAATTCCGGGTACCCGAATTTTTGGGTATTATAAAACCCGTTGTAATTTCGGGTATCGATTCTCAAAACCCGAAATTTTAAATACCCGAATTACCCGACCCGAAATTTTCGGGTAACCCGAACGCCCACTCCTAACTGGAGTGACTCTGTCTTGTTGCGTTGGCATGTGGCACATGCCTGGACGTAGTCGAGAACGATGGTGTTGTCATGCTTGACGTAGAAGTGGGCGCGCAGGCGATGGATCGTCTTCTGGATGCATTTGTGGCCCACGTGCGCCAGCTCCAGGATATAGGGCAGCAGAGAGGACGATGGTGGCACGATCACGCGTGTGCCATGTAGGATGAGGCCGTTGTGTTCACGCCACGGAGCTCCCAGTTTTCCGCGGCTCAGTTGCGCCCGCAGGTCTATGCACCACAACCAGGCCGGTGTAGAGCTGGAAGGAGGGGCCCGACATGGCCGCCAAGGATGGTGCGGCGCTGTTGGAGGCCTGGGTAAGACATCACTGTCGTGTCGCGACAAGGCATCCACAACCGTGTTGAGACGGCCTACGCGATACTCCACGGTGAAGTTGTACCCAAATAATTTACTCACCCATTGGTGTTGTGGAACGGTGGAGAGATGCTAGTCGAGGAGGAACTTCAAGCTGTAGTGGTCGGTGCGGATGAGGAAGCGATGCCCCCACAGATATGGGCACCAATGGCGAACCGCCTGCACGAGTCCGATGAGCTCGTGCTTGTAGGCCGCGATCTTCAAATGTTGTGGCGCGATGTGGGTCGGAAGGTTAGGTATGCCGTCATAGCCAAGCATGCCATATGGAAAAGAAGTAGTGCTGGTGGCGGTGGTGGTGTTGGCGACCTGCTGGACATGCGGTTGATGGCCGTGGTGAGGGCAGCAAACTAGTGCAGCATCATCTACTGGAACGCCACGAAATCAGCCTGGGAGACAGCAGCGGATGGTGTTGCGACAGATGTGTTGACAGCGGTGGTGGTGGGTGGAATTGATCCCAGCGGCACTTCGTCGGAACCTGACATCTCCGATACCAGATTGTTGGAACTGTGGCTTCTGAGGTGGTATGAGTAGTGAGGGGAAGGTTGAGGCTCGGAACCACGGTGTTTGGTGTCGTCGTCCTAGAGTTAGGGCAGCGGGAGGAGAGCAGTGCGGTACGTTTCACGAGAGCAGTGTGGTACTGTCCACACGTGAACAGTACCCACCGGGTGAACAGTGACCGAGCAAGGTTAATGCTAGCTTGATCTTTCATTGATTGAAGGGTACATTTGTAGGCTTAGCAGTCGTCCTTGTCTAAACTGACTCCTTATCTTTCAAAACAAACTCTCCTTATCTTTCTAAACAACCCTGCTTACTCTCATCTATCTAAACAAACTCTTGGCCTGTTTGTTTCGGCTTCTGGCAGCTTCTGGCCACCAAAAGCTGCTGCAGACTACCAAACGCTCAGATTTTCAGCCAGCTTCTATAAAATTCGTTGGGGCAAAAACTATCCAAAATCAACATAAACACATAATCGATTGAGTCGTTGTAATAGTAGGAATCCGTCACTTTCTAGATCCTGAGCTCTATGAACAACTTTATCTTCCTCCACACGTAATCGTAATGATAATCAGATTCTCCCCATAGTCAGATTCTCCCCGCAGCCAGATTTTCAGAAAAGCTGGTCAGAAAAAAGCTGAACCAAACAGGCCCTATCCAAGACTTACGACTGACGCTTATCCTTCTAAACAGAGGCGCCCCATCCATCTGCTGTGCCAGCCCTAGCCGCGCCAGCCCTAGCTGTGTCAGCCCTAGCTGCGTCAGCCCTAGCGCGAAGGTGGTACTGAGTGTCGGTCATAACATCCTCTTTCTCACTTAGGGCTTGTTCGGTTAGCTCTCAATCCATGTGGATTGAGTGGGATTGATGGGATTGAATCCCAAACAAGTCAATCTTCTTCTTAATTTTTTCCAATCCCATCCAATCCATGTGTGTTGGGAATAACCGAACAAGGCATTAGAGAAGCTTTTATGATTGCTATGATCTCTTAATTATCTACACTAACACTAGCACAAGAATATCATGTCCATTTCTATAATGTAGTCTGGCAGTGTGCTAAGTCCATCTCGATTTGTCCTAATTTGAAATTTTATAACTTTGGTTATCAATATATAAAATTTTATATAGATTCACTTCACAAGATTGCCATTACTAGATTCATTTGGGAAAAAATGATTTCATATAGAATTAGGAGAAACCTAGATGGACTTAGAGTTGTGATTGAAGGAAGAACAAAAGCAAAAAGAACAACAAAGTACATTTAAATGTTGTAGATGAGCATTCATACCTTCCATTAACCACTTTGTGGCTGATATGGTCTTCCATTGAACTTCCAACCAAATCAAGCTTTAGGCACCTGACAACTTTAAAATTTGAAACAGACAAGGAATAGGCATTTATTGATAACAGCTCTTTGCAGTCAATAATTTCCAACTTATTCAAGGTTGTCAATTGATGTGGGAAACTAATAGATCTAATCTTCTGGAAGCCTTCGATCTTTAGTGACTCCAGTGATGGAAGTTCTGAGAAGGTCGGCAGTTCAACACCGTAATGAAATGACACATGCACTAGGGGAATAAGGCGAGGCAATTTGGTGAGTTTCGGGCATCTACTGATAGAAAGTCGAAAGAGTCGTGGAAAATCCTCCTCTCTCGTGCTAACCCAGAACTGCAAATCATACATCTCGCATATATTCAGCACCTCCAGTGATGGAAATCTAGTGGGATATTTTACTTCAGTGGCCAAAGAACTGGTCTCGATTCCAAATCTTTCAACAATATTTATTCTCTGTATGAAGAGATATTTAAGAGATGGTAGATCACCAAGGTAAGGGAGCTCACTACAGCCATGGCAGTTATCAAGTGTAACTGAGGTGAGCTTGCAAAGGTAATTGTCCTGCATCCAGACAGGAAACAGATCTCCAGCATAATTTCGAATGATAAGCTCCATAATGTTGCTGTTAGGTTGAAGATTTTGAAGAATCTCACTAGCAATTTCTTTGCCCATGTCATCGTCCATGCCTTCATCCTGGTAAGACCACTCCAGTGTCAAAGCCTCTAGCAAGTGTTTACCCATCATATTTGCTTCTCTGGCATCATTGGCTGTCATAATATTCTCAAGCCTAGTTACATGAACATGTCCCCTTAGTCCATTCAGATTGTTCAACTCTGAAATCGAGCAATGCAACATATCATTCCCAATGTTGAACATTGTGAGAGTTTGGAGATCTGTCAGATATCCTATACCATGAGGCATGCCAACAATAATGTTGCCCGATTCTTTTTGCACATCAAGGTGTCGCAGCTTTGCCAAATTACTTATGCTTCCTGGTAAGTCAATGAGGTGGCAACAATCCTTCAGTTCCAATGTCTGAAGACTGTTTACTTGTCCTATCTCAATAGGAAGGCTTTTGATCTTGGTGTTGTTGAGAGCCAAGAGCCGCAGGTGCTTCATGTTTCCAATAGAAATTGGCAACTCTAGTATGTCTGTATAGCTCAAATTTAGTGCCCTTAAGAATCTATGTTTCACGAAAATATCATCCAAAGTAAAAATTCTCACCACTGGGAAACATCTTCTGACAACCAGAAAAGACTGCAAATTCCTTACTTCATTAGAAAGTGCAGTTGTCTTAAAATCTGAAAGAACAAGGGATAGGT
The DNA here is from genome assembly GCA_029449295.1 of Zea luxurians. Taxonomy (NCBI): domain Eukaryota; kingdom Viridiplantae; phylum Streptophyta; class Magnoliopsida; order Poales; family Poaceae; genus Zea; species Zea luxurians. The sequence continues at coordinate 29,425,440 of JAOPSE010000001.1, read as the reverse complement.
GGGAAACATTTTCAGCTAAGCTGCAGAATGGTTCCTCACATCTGAAGCACTCATTCTTGGAAACAGAGTGTGCCAGATCATGAAATAGCTCATGCATAACAAAGCTATCTTTATGATCACTATGAAATGGAGAACGCTGGAAAAATGATCTGCAGAATAGTTGGTCAAAATAATGCAGAGCAGTATCTTCTGGCTTAGTACCTTCTTCACAGAAGACTAAGCCTTCAGCTATCCATAATCGGATGATATGGTGCTTGACAAAAATATAATCTTTGGGGAATAGGGAACAAAATTTGAAGCACTGCTGAAGGTGTGCTGGCAAAAGATCGTAGCATAATCTTAATGCTGGTAAGATACCATCAACAATCATATCAATTTCAGACAATCCAACTTCAGAATGACATAACAACCCACTTAGGGCTTTAATGCACATTGGATTGCCACCACATTTCTCCGCAAACTTCCAGCCAATGCTTTCTAACTGACAGTAATTATTCACAACTAAATCTTCAAGCACATGTTCCTTGAAAATCATAAAGCATTCTTCTTTGGATAGAGGACTCAAGTAAAAGGTTTGCATTGCTCCAGTCTGGTTAGCATCTACCATGCTCTTGGTAGTTACAATGACAGCGCTTCCTTTTGCACAAACATTAAGTAGCTTCCATAGATAACCCCAGAAATACTGGTCCTTGATTTCAGAATCGTCTAGTACAAGTAACAACCTCTTGCTAGCAAGTTCTTCTATTACAATTTCTTCAAGAACACTGATTGAGGCATCACCACAGGATGCAAAAGTAGTGAGCTCTACTATCTTACCTAATAGCCTCTTTTTATCACACATATGCAGCCATATTCTCAAATCAAAGGTATCCAAAATCATTCGGTTATTGTAAATTCGATGGACTAGCTCAGTCTTTCCCATGCCACTTTCACCAACTATGCAAGCAGAAGTGACTATCTGGTTGCTACTATTGTCAGCCTCATCAGAAAGTAACATGTCAATGATACTTTGCTCATAACACCTATATGAATGCAAAGAAACAGCCTGTGGACAAAAAGAATAGAAAATTTCAGTATCAATATTATTCACAAATTAACTCATTCCCAAACAAAACAAATTACATGAGTAAAGGGGCTAAGCAACCTTTGGGCCACACTGGGGATGGATCTGGTTCTTCCACAATCTTAAACTATCCAAGCGATTCGCAAGATCTTTGAAGGAACCAGGAAAGCCTTGAATATTTGTAAGCGGCGACAAAGTTAGGGACTTCAAATTTGCAAGTGTATATAGGCACTCAACATCCAAGTCAACCCGATGGCTGCCTGATAAATTCAAGTACTTCAGTTCCTGGAGGTTACCAAATGGTTGTGGAAGCTCCTTCAGTTCTTTGCAATATGATAGGTTCAGAATCTCTAGATTGCAAAGATTTACTAAAGAAGCAGGTAAGTTTTGAAGGCTGGAACAGCCTGCTAAATCCAGCAACCTTAGCTTGGAAAGCTCACAAAGTGACACTGGTAAAATCCTTAGTTCATGGCAGCAGGAAAGAACAAGAATTTGCAAGTTCTTCAGTCTTCCTACTGACGCCGGCAGTGTGTGAAGGGAATAACAGTGAGAGAGGTTCAATGCAACCAGATTAGAAAGGTTGCCAATGGAAGCAGGCAGCTGTGTAAGGCCACTGCAGTTTGAGAGATCCAAACACAAAAGACTCCTGATAAACATAGGCAACAAATATATAGGGTCAGTCATGTGTGCCGGCACACGATGCGCATTCATTCCAGTTCCCTTGTTCTGACCAGCATATGTCAGATCATCAAAAGCAAATGCAGGAAGTTCCAGACTATCCTTCTTAAGCCTCATGTTAACTATGTTAATAATGCCTAAAATGCCACGACACAAAAGGATGCACCGCATGACCGAAGAACTAAGTGACAATATCTCACTGTAGTTTCCAAGAACTACACCAGTCAAACCAGGGCTTCCATGTCGAAGGCCCTCCAATTTGTCGGTAACTGGTAAAAAAACAAGTTCCTGTGAAGCTAGTAAGTGCATGAAGCTTAAAGCTGTTGTTTTGGAACAAGTCCCTGACACATTGGGCATTACTTTCTTGAACTCTGTCCCAACCCCAAGCTTGGCCAGCATCATCTTGTAGTGCAGATATTCAAGAGATTCTTCTGCATCTGAGGTCAAATTTTTTACATGATTGAACCAAGCATCAGATGGCAGCTTCCCATTGAAGGATGAGATGATAGTTCGAACATGAACAAGCTGCTGAAAGAGACGACTGATTGATGGCGAACATACTCCAACTTGTGGGTCACCAACAGGTTCAGCTTTCAGAGATTGCTCGGCATCACCAACATGTCCAGCAGGTGCTCCTTCTCCATTGCCTGATTTACTGCAACAATAAGTGAATATTAGGAAAGTAACCTGGTTGTTAATCAGGACACTAATTTTCTCAAAGCAACAGCAAGAAACAGAGAAAACAGCAGGGGGGTCCATATCAGCTGCAAAAGCCTGCCCAGTTGTTAGTCTATTTGGGACTGCTCTGCTCCATAAGATCTAGCTCCCAGTTTGGTTTTACCTTGCATCTCAGCCCCAGCTCTAGGTTTTCCTGGCTGGTGATTTGATATATGTAGTATACTATACATGAGTGATTGATATTTTTATCCTCGGTTTATGACATCCATTTGCTTCCAAGGTACAGCTTTTCCTGCATGCTTTCTATAGTCAAATGTTGCAAACCTGTGAATGTGAAGTTCCTAATCTCAGCAAGAATCCTATTTTCTATTACATGCCCCTGAATGTGATTTGATATATGATTTAATATATTTTTTTTCCTCAATCACAGCATTATATGTCCACAAAATTATAGTTTATCGGTTCTAAATTATAAGATGTTTTGGCTTTCCTAGATTCCTACCTTTTGCTACGCACTTAGATATTATACATAATACCAATACATTGTATTTAGAAAAAGTCAAATCGTCTTATAATTTGAAACGGGAGAGTACAATTCAGGAGGCATAGCGGATCAAGGGGTCGCAGAGCACCACAGGTCCTTGCGGCATTTTACCGAATACATAGTGTGCGTTGGCGACAAGGCCCGAGTGCCAATCTGATACCGCCTTCAGAGTGAATCTCATCTAGCACGAGAAATAGAAAACGATTTCCATACCTAGAACATCGGCAACAACCCGGCTAGGAATATGTCGCTTGTTTGTGCTGCCCAAGCCGTGGTCGTCTAGGAGGGCTGCAATTTGGCAGGACTCCATCGCCCACCATATGCCTTGGCCGGCGCTGCCTGGCCACTAAATGCCTTGGCCTCTCACCCCCTGACCGACGGCGAAGGTGCCTTGCGTCGGCACGCCATGGCCGGCAACTACCTGGACGGCCTGAGCTTAATTAGGCGGCAGCGGCACACACAACCAGTGCGGCGCGAGCATCGGCGGCAGCAGATAAGTGGGGTCGGAGCAGGGCCAGTGGAGCCGGAGCCGGAGCCGGAGCCGGGCATTCCACTACAAGGAAGTAAGGAACTAGTCGCCGGCAGACCGGCGAAGATACCGCCGAACCGTGTCTGGCCGGCGACGGAGAATAGTTGGCGACAAAAGAAAACAAAGGAAATCATATGCGGACTGCGTGATTATTTATCAACTATACGAGTATAGGTTTAGAACATGATTTTAGTTTATGGATCTTAGAGCACTCTTTATTTTTGACCCTTTATTTGACTATTTATTTATCTCTCTATAAATATTAAACTATATATATAACATCTAATTCCAACAGAGTCTCCAACATGTAATTTAGTTTGGCTAGCAGAAGTTGCTAGCCAAATTTGGCTAGTGAGGGAGTTAATTTAATTTAGCTAGTGAGGGAGTTAATTTAGATAGTCAGATAGCTTAACAAGTTAAATGACTAGTCTGTTATAGAGCTATTATGCTATTAAGTAGCTAAAATTTAGCTTGAAAAGTTATTTAACTAGTTTTTTGGAGATGTTCTTAGAGCAACTCTATTGATTCTCTAAAATACTTCCTAAATCAATAATTTAGGTAGCTAACATAAAACTCATCTCCAATAGTTCTCTAAACTAACTTCTAAATTTAGCAATTTCTCATCTAACCTCATTTCCTCTCTACATTTGGTAACCATTTAGCAACTCCCTAAACAAAGATGTTGACTGCATTATGTAGGTAGTGAAGATAATTATTGATATTTGTGACTTATTTTTTAATGTGGATAGATACAAAACAAAACTACAACATATATTTAGAGAACTATTAGTGAACTCACATTTGTTTACTCCCAAAGTTATTTAGGAACTTATTAAATCTGTGATTTAAAAAGCTAAAATTTATTGGAGTTGCTCTTGGAGCTAACTCCAAAAGAAGCCGTATACCTGTCCAATATAGATATTAGAAAAGAAATCTAGATTTTTTTTTCTCCGACCGTTCCTTCGACTTTTTTCTGTTTTCTGAAAAGTTTCGTGTCCTTTAGATTATTTCGAGCAGATCTTCTATCGTATTTTCATATTCAATTTTTTCTCTCATGTACAGTTCTATATCCTCTATTTTATCCATCTCCAGATCTCCTTCTCTACCGTATATTTGCATGTATTTCTATGTGAGTAATACCTCTTTAATCCGTACGGCTGAGCGGTGGTTCCGAATCTCCGATGGGTACATGTGCGGCCGCGCGAGAGGTAGGCCGTGCACACGCACGCCGCCAAAACGGGCCACAGTCCGTTTCGTTTTCTCTTGCTTCATAGACCCGACGAATGGTGCTTTACCACCACACAAGCAATTGTTTAACTTAATGACTTTGGAATTTTCTCAATCTATTCTTTGACCTTGGACGGAGAAGATGCTCAGCAGTAGCTAGATATCGGTTGAAAAACAGGGAGATAGCATTGTACAGTTTTTTAGGTTTTTTAAGGGAATAATTAGGTATACATGATAATTCACTCCTAAAAATTTTTAACGTGTCTAAAAAAACATTTTTAGAAAAACTTTTTAGCATTCTTATTTTAGATTTGCTCTTAGACTAGTAGATCCTATGAAATAGGTATAGAGGGTTTACACTGTAGACGACATTATTTCTGTAGTAAAGTTTGAAACGGTAACAGATAGAAGGTAGAACATGAGAGCTGTTGGAGACAACTTTAGATTCTGATTGGCAGATCTTGGAGAAAAGCTTCTAATTTGAATTCAAAAGGGTCCGAAACTCTCAAACATTTTTATTGACAAATGATTGTATATTAATTTGGTGACGACAGTTTTATTTATTGGCAAATGATCTGTATTAATTTTATGACATGATTTTTGAAATAAACTAGAAGAAACCAGTAGCTGAAAATATAGGTATTTATGATTCACTTCACTTATAGCGTTATACTGCATGCATAGAGCTCATTTTCACTCATATAACTATTCCCGGTGGATGTATCCTTAAATCCCCTTTGATCCTATGCAATCGAATAAGAGCTAAGGTCTAGTTTGGAAACTCTAAATATGAAGGACTTTGAGTAGACTAAGATGTATTGAGAGGAGTTTTGATATATTGGAATTTAAACACTACTTTCTGTCCCTCCAAACATCTCTAATCCAAGAGTACGTTCAAACTGGGTCTGAAGGTGATTAGAAGAAATTAAATTTCTTACTAGTTAAAACTAAATAAAATAAATTTAATCTTTTTCGATCTTCATGCAATCGAATAAGGTCTAGAAAATCAAATTTTATAGAGTACAAAAAAAAACTCTACCAAATAGATCAAGCTTTATCGTTTATTATATGGAGCGTAAAAATAAGCGTGATTGGCAACAAGAACTAAGAGCAGTGCTAATATATTTGGAGCGAGCACTCCCAACAGGAATCGTTTATATAAAGTAAAATACACAGTAATCAAATCAAGAGGGTAGAGTCACTTACATTTCTAGGACATCTCTGAACAACTCAAACGTCGAGACAGTGGCCGGACATGGCATTCCGGGAAGCAGCAGGGTGCTTCGTTTCAGCGTGAACAGGCATTCCAGCTCCTCTACGCATCTGCTTGCAGAGGGCAGGAAGGGGGTCAGCTCCTTGAGCCATGAGAGGCAGCTTGGGTCAAACGGCAGCGCCGAGAACTGCCCAGTGAACGCAGCCGGCGGCAGAGCCGCAGGCGACAGGATCCCCGGCCGTCCCGGCAGGCTAAGAACGGCCGCCAAGCTGTCCGCGTCCTCTCCGTAGTCCGTAGGAGGGCGGGGCAGAGACAGCGGCCAGATCGCCCTCTCGGTGGCCGCTAGCCTCGCCCTCGCGGAGGCTGAGACAGCGGTGGTGGTGGGCGAGAGTAACCACAGTCGTGGCCGCGGGGACTCCTTTTCTCTCTCTTCTTCCTCTTTTTTTCTCTTCCTTCCTCTTCCTTCCTTCCTCTTCCTTCCTTCTCCTCTTCTTCCTCTTTTTTTTCCTTCCTCCTCCACTGTCTTCTCAGACGGAGGGGGGCTGGAGCACCCCGCCGTAGATCCGTCACTGAACTCCACCCGTGGTGACGACACCATAGACGGTCCTGGTCCTGTGTATTTCATGTCCATGTAGTCGGTTGCGGCGACAGCGGCGCCAGGACCTGTCAGGCGCTGAACGGCGGCCTTGAAGTCGGCAGGCTGGACTTCGATGACCTTGGCCTTCTCCTTCAGTCGTCGCGTGACGGCCGGCTTCTTGATCTTGAGGGACTCCACGTTGACGGCAAGCCGCGGCGGGCGGGGGCCCTGCAGCTGCCGTCTGCGCCCCGACGAGGGGTCCGACGCCGTCGCGTCCATCGGTAAAAAGCAGCTGCAGCCTGCCCAGCGCCTGCTGGAAGGGAAGGGCGGATGTGAGGATGTGAGCACTGTTGTTGCTAGATCAGCTACCGGCAGAAACATGTGGTGGTCGCGGACAGCGGGTGCGGCGGGTCAATACCCGTGTCAAGGGACTAGAGTGTGTGTTAGTGTGACTTGTGCGTGGTCCAAACGTGTATGTGCGTTCTAAATTGTATAAGAGGTATAGTCTGTCTTGTAGAAGGGGTATGAAATTACTAAACACTGAATACCATCTATCTGAAGAACCCTTTCCCAACTCTCATCTGTCTCTCTTCCTACCTTCTCCTCCTTCCACTCCTTAGCAGTAGCTAACAATTTACCAATTGGTATCAGAGGATCGATCCTCGGCATCGATCATGGCACCTTCCTCTTCATCGGATTCCTCACTCGCCCTGGCTTTGGAAAACCAGACTCGCTTGCTCCTCGCCGAGTTGGACAAGCGATTCCAAGCCTTCGACAACAAGTGGGACTCCAGAGTGTGGGCGTTGCACTCCTCCGACAACGACGACTCGGTCGCCGGCCCCGTCAATGCGCTCGCTGACATTGAGCTTGCTGACACGCCCATACCCGGTAGCTGCCTCATCTCCATCGACTCTGACGCGCCGCTCGACGTCAACCTCACCGGAGGCGGGCCGCACTCCATCGATGGCCACTCCGCCTCTCTCACCCCGTTCATCCACGACGTTGCCGCCCAGTTCTGTTACCAGGAAGTCGAGACACACCTCGCTGCATCAGACGGTGGCGACAAATCGGACATCCGCGAGGCTGACGTCAGGGCCCCCGCGCCCGACGACCGGCTGTTGGTGTCGCTCGAGGGCATCTGCCAGGAGGGGAACCAAGGTGGGGAAACTGCACCGGTGACCGACATGGACCTCCCCGCGGCACACGCCAACGCATCAGCCGGCGCCACGACTTCCACGGTTTCCACGGGGACCGCATCGTTCGGCACCTGCTCCGTGCGGAGGTGTCACGTCGCGAGCGAGACTCTGGCGGATACAGCCTCCAGCACCGAGCTCGACGAGGAGTTCAGTGCCGCCTTCGCCTTCGTCACAGCCTCCGCAGCCTCTGGCACCAACGTCCCCGAGAAGGCACAACTGTACTTCTACGATCTCTACACACTCGCCACCGAGGGGCCCTACACTGCGTGGAAGCTGTCCGCGCTCAAGTTGCTCGACCGAATGTCTAGCCCAACCTTGGACGGCTGCTCGGACACATCCGCTACGACTTCGACTTTGGCACTGGAGCACCAGACTGGTGCCATCCTCGTCGAGATCGACAAGCGCTTCAACGCGATCGACTCCAAGTGGGTGTACTACCCCTCCGACCTCGCCGCCGTCCAGCACCTCGCCGACACGCTCGTCGATGCCAACGCGTTCGACCGACACGTCCAGAACCTTTCCTGTTTCTCTGCGATCGGTCCCGACGAGGCCGAGTCCGTGTACCAGATCCTGGGCATCCTCCTGCAGCACGGCCCCTCCAATCAAAAGCGCTTCGACCAGATCAATGGAGTCGACGCCCCGCTTCAGGTGGTTGCTGTGTACACATCTAGGGACCCAAAGACCCCCGATGAGGAGGAGAAGCTCGATAACATCTACCACTGTCTCTACGACGTGCTCATGCCCATGGAGAACAAGGAGAAGTTTGTCAAGGCTGAAGGTGTTGACTTCAGCACGCCGTCCGTGCTGGTGATCGAGGAGGATGAGGTTCTCAACGCCTTGCCCAACAGGTGTTCGATGAATTGCTTCATCATCGTACATAGCTGTTTCTTGCCTCTATTCAGTTGCAGCTGGGATGCTGTGCCGCATAGGCAACCATGGCCACCACCCGTACAGTTTGTGATACTGGGTGAGGGTGTTCCAAGCCGCCCTACACCTTGGCCATCCTTCTGTGCTGCGACAACAAGGGGGTTATGCAACCGTTGTGCTGAGAAGTGGGTTCATGGTCACAAGTGCCCTGGTACGGTGCAGCTCCAAGCTATCGAAGAAGTCTGGAATATGCTGAGTGAGAATGAAGTCTCTGAACTAGTTGTCAAGGACTCTGAACAATTGATGCTAGCTTTTTCTGCAGTTGCATGGATAGGTGCTAATACAGCTACTACATTGCGTCCCTGGGGCACCGTGCAACAACACAAGCTACTGATTCTAAGAAGAGGATTTCTGTGGGGGATTAGATCAGAAGAGGGTACCTTGGAGCTGACTGGATATGATCCATATGCTTCTACTGATCGGGCTCGTGCAATTGGAGTTGAGATAGTTAGCATGGAGGAAGCCATGATAACTGTTGACTTCATCTCATTGCACATGCTTCTTACCCCTGCAATTAACAAGATGCTCAACGATGAGGCCTTGCTAAGATGAAGAAGGGTGTTCGCATTATAAATGTTGCGTGTGGTGGTGTAATTGATGAAGATGCTCTAGTCAGGCCTCTTGATTCAGGAATAGTAGCACATACTGCTCTTGACGTATTCACTAAAGAACCTCCAGTGCCTGATAACAAGTTGGGGCTGCATAAGAATGTTACTGTCACATCTCACCTTGGTGCCAGCATAGTGGGGGCACAGGAAGGAGTCGCTATTGAGATAGCCGAAGCTGTTAGAGCATGCACCTTTTGTTCTATTTGCAGAAATCTTGGGCGTTTGACTATGCAACTAGTTGCTGGTGGTACAGTTCAAGACCTTGGAACACATGCTGCTCCACTCATGGCATCAAGATCCTGGATGTGTTCAGATTCTGCATCGACTTGAGGGCAAGTCGAGTTTTAAGGCAGGGGGAATGTGAGGATGTGAGCACTGTTGTTGCTAGATCAGCTACCGGCAGAAACATGTGGTGGTCGCGGACAGCGGGTGCGCCGGGTCAATACCCATGTCCAGGGACTCGAGTGTGTGTTAGTGTGGCTTGTGCGTGGTCCAAGCGTGTATGTGCGTTCTGAATTGTATAAGAGGTATAGTCTGTCTTGTAGAAGGGGTATGAAATTACTAAACACTGAATACCATCTATCTGAAGAACCCTTTCCCAACTCTCATCTGTCTCTCTTCCTACCTTCTCCTCCTTCCACTCCTTAGCAGTAGCTAACAGCGGAAGGCAACGTGCGGTGGAATGGCCGAAAACGAGCTAGATGTAGGGGCTTAGCGGGGATGTGATGTGTCGTGTTGACGAGGGAATTGGGATCCAGCCGGCTGCCTCGCTCCATCATTGGTAGGGATAGATTCGTATCCCTATGAAAACCCAAACCGATCGGAATGTCACTATTTATTTACCATATTTTAATTTGAATAGGATACGAAGACGAATAATATCGGATACAAATACAAAATAGATAGTTCGAATTCGGATTTACATTCGGATACTTACTTGATTTGGAACATAGCATCATAACAAGTATTAATTTATTTTATCGATGGATTTATAGTTCATAAAAATCATATTACAAACAAATTATGAACAATTTTACATATACATTATTTAGTTGAAACTTAGTTGAATATCATATTTTTAAATAAATTATTTATACCTGGTATATTTATATTTTGTACTCTAAATATAATCTTTTTGTATATTAAGTATATTTGTATTTTGGACTCTAAAACTCCAATAATCTAATGTATTCAAAATTAGACTTTTTAATATTAATTAAAATTTATCATTGTATATCACTAATAATGTAAGATTAACATAGTCATTTGTTTATGATATAAATATTTTTAACATTTTAAATGGTGTACTTCAGTTTTTAGTATATTATTTAATGTTTAAAATCACTTGTAATTAGTAATTAGTAATAAAAGTAAGTTTAAATTGATTTTATTGAATACTTTTTCCTTTCAGATACGAATAGTATTGGATATTTCATGGTTTTGTCGAATGTTGTCGAATACGAATCTTAAACCGGATAGAGAAAAAACGAATTCGGATATGTCTATTTAACATCCATATTAAAATCAAATACGAATACGAATATCTATATTAGCACTTTATCTGAATACGAATACAAATAATTTGGATCTCCAGACATCTGAATGCATCCATAACCATTGGGTTGCAGTAGGTCTTGGGTGCTCATTGATCTCACATTTAAAATAAGTGAGACCATCTCCGACCATTCTCCACCCATATATGTACTTTCTTCAACACTAAGAAAAACAGCCTTAGATTTAGTAAGTTACTAAATAAATATTAGGGAAAAATAACCTTAGCCTCAAATAGTTCCTAATATTTAGATTCTTAAGTGTTTTTAAATCATGTTAACTCAGCTTTTCTAGTTATTACATGTAATTTCGATTTTAGTTTCATTTGTATGATAAAGTTCAATAATTATCGTTCTTCTTTTGATTAATATTTTTTTTATTCTATATGAATCACGGTCAGACGGTTTTCACTAAATTTTTAGATGGGTCATCATCAGACTTGTCAAACGAGTATGATGAATTAATCACTCGTGCAGTTTAAATTATTAAAAGTGCATCATTGTACATGGCCATTATCTCAATGGCAGGTAAGTAATTCACTAATTTCATCGTGAAATAGCCTATTTGGAAGGTGCAACAGCTCCCTAAGTCTAGGGACTAAATAGTGATATTTAGAAAGTTGGAATATTTAGTGAGCATATTTAAGGAACTGTTTGAGAATGATTTTTGGTTAATAACACTGTCGGCGTTTCGGACCCGGGGGGTCACTGGACCGACGAGTGAGATTGTCGCTGCGTGTCCCTACTCAGATGGGTTGGCGCGGGATGGAACACAAGATGTGGGGCAAGCCTTGTATTATCCTGCACCAGGGGTGCCGCTTGTAGTAGGGGTTATGAAAGTCGCCTAGAGGGGGGGTGAATAGGGCGAAACTGAAATTTACAAAAATAATCACAACTACAAACCGGGTTAGCGTTAGAAATATAAACGAGTCCGCGAGAGAGGGCGCAAAACAAATCGCAAGCAATTGAAGAGTGTGACACGCGGATTTGTTTTACCGAGGTTCGGTTCTTGCAAACCTACTCCCCGTTGAGGAGGCCACAAAAGCCGGGTCTCTTTCAACCCTTCCCTCTCTCAAACGGTCCCTCGGACCGAGTGAGCTTTTCTTCTTCTCAATCAAACGGGAACAAAACTTCCCCGCAAGGGCCACCACACAATTGGTGCCTCTTGCCTTGGTTACAATTGAGTTTTGATCACAAGAACAAATGAGAAAGAAAGAAAGCGATCCAAGCGCAAGAGCTCAAATGAACACAACAAATCACTCTCTCTAGTCACTAGGGCTTTGTATGGAGTTGGGAGAGGATTCGATCTCTTTTGGTGTGCTTTGCAATGAATGCTAGCTCTTGTATAGTGGTTGGAAGTTGGAAAACTTGGATACGATGAATGGTGGGGTGGTTGGGGTATTTATAGCCCCAATCACCAAACTTGACCGTTGGTGGAGGCTGTCTGTCGATGGCACACCGGACAGTCCGGTGCACACCGGACATGTCCGGTGCGACAGCCACGTCACCAAAGTCGTTGCAATATGACCGTTGGAGTTTTGACTTCTGGGCCCGCCTGGATGTCCGGTGCACACCGGACATGTACTGTTTGATGTCCGGTGTGCCTGCTCCCGCGTGCCTGACAACTGCGCGGTTCTGGCGCGCATTAAATGCGCCTGCAGGTGACCGTTGGCGCGAAGTAGCCGTTGCCCCGAGGTTGCACCGGACAGTCCGGTGTACACCGGACATGTCCGGTGAATTATAGCGGAGCCGTCTTCGCGAATTCCCGAGACTGGCGAGTTCCGGAGGCTGCTCTTCCTTGGAGCACCGGACATGTCCGGTGTACACCGGACAGTCCGGTGAATTATAGCGGAGTCGCCTCTGGAATTTCCCGAAGGTGACGAGTTTGAGTTCGGAGTCCTCTGGTGCACCGGACATGTCCGGTGGCACACCGGACAGTCCGGTGCGCCAGACCAGAGGTGCCTTCGGTTGTCCCTTTGCCCTTTTGTCGAACCCAATACTTGATCTTTTTATTGGCTAAGTGTGAGCCTTTGGCACCTGTAAAACTTATACACTAGAGCAAACTAGTTAGTCCAATATTTGTGTTGGGCAATTTCAACCACCAAAATTAATTAGGGACTAGGTGTAAGCCTAATTTCCCTTTCAATCTCCCCCTTTTTGGTGATTGATGCCAACACAAACCAAAGCAAATATAGAAGTGCATAATTGAACTAGTTTGCATAAGGTAAGTGCAAAGGTTGCTTGGAATTGAGCCAATAAATACTTACATGATGCGCATGGATTGTTTTCTTTGTTTTTGACATATTGGACCACGCTTACTCCACAAGTTTTGTTTTTGCAAACTCTTTTGTAAATTCTTTTCAAAGTCCTTTTGCAAGATAGTCAAAGGTAAATGAATAAGATTTTGCAAAGCATTTTCAAGTTTTGAAATTTTCTTCCTTTGTCCCAAATGCTTTTCCTTTGACTAAAACAAAACTCCCCCTCAAATAAAGTCTCCTCTTAGTGTTCAAGAGGGTTTTAAGACATCAATTTTGAAAATACTACTTGCTCCCCCCTTTAGAACACAAAGAGATACCAATTTTGAAATTTACCAATTGAAAATCATCAATTTTAAAAATAGGGTGGTGGAGCGGTCCTTTTGCTTTGGGCTAATACTTTCTCCCCCTTTGGCATGAATCGCCAAAAACGGAGTCATTAGAGCCCTATGAAGTAGTTTCTCCTCCTTTGGTCATAAAATGAATGAATGAAGATTATACCAAAGTTGGAGAGGAATGCGGAGCGTCGGCGAAGGATGAGTAGTAGAGCGGAGTGGAAGCCTTTGTCTTCGCCGAAGCCTCATTTCCCTTTCAATATACCTATGACTTGGTTTGAAATACACTTGAAAACACATTAGTCATAGCATATATAAAAGAGACATGATCAAAAGGTATTACCATGAGCTATGTGTGCAAGATTAGCAAAGGAAATTCCTAGAATCAAGAATATTGAGCTCATACCTAAGTCGGGTAAAAGATTGTTCATCAAGTGGCTTGGTAAAGATATCGGCTAATTGATCTTTAGTATTAATGTATGAAATCTCGATATCCCCCTTTTGTTGGTGATCCCGAAGAAAATGATACCGAATGGCTATGTGTTTAGTGCGGCTATGCTCAACGGGATTATCCGCCATGCGGATTGCACTCTCATTATCACATAGAAGAGGAACTTTGGTTAATTTGTAACCGTAGTCCCGCAGGGTTTGCCTCATCCAAAGCAATTGCGCGCAACAATGACCTGCGGCAATATACTCGGCTTCGGCGGTAGAAAGAGCGACCGAATTTTGCTTCTTTGAAGCCCAAGACACCAAGGATCTTCCCAAGAACTGGCAAGTCCCCGATGTGCTCTTCCTATTAATCTTACACCCCGCCCAATCAGCATCCGAATAACCAGTCAAATCAAAAGTGGATCCCCGAGGGTACCAAAGCCCAAACTTAGGAGTATAAGCTAAATATCTCAAGATTCGTTTTACGGCCGTAAGGTGTGATTCCTTAGGGTCGGCTTGGAATCTTGCACACATGCAAACGGAAAGCATAATGTCCGGTCGAGAAGCACATAAATAAAGCAATGAACCAATCATCGACCGGTATACCTTTTCATCCACGGACTTACCTCCCGTGTCGAGGTCGAGATGCCCATTGGTTCCCATGGGTGTCTTGATGGGCTTGGCATCCTTCATTCCAAACTTGCTTAGAATGTCTTGAGTATACTTTGTTTGGCTAATGAAGGTGCCCTCTTGGAGTTGCTTGACTTGGAATCCTAGAAAATACTTCAACTCCCCCATCATAGACATCTCGAATTTCTTTGTCATGATCCTACTAAATTCTTTACATGTAGATTCGTTAGTAGACCCAAATATGATATCATCAACGTAAATTTGGCATACGAACAAATCATTGTCAAGAGTTTTAGTGAATAAAGTAGGATCGGCTTTGCCGACTTTGAAGCCATTAGCAATAAGGAAATCTCTAAGGCATTCATACCATGCTCTTGGGGCTTGCTTGAGCCCATAAAGCGCCTTAGAGAGCCTATAAACATGATTAGGATACTCACTGTCTTCAAAGCCGGGAGGTTGCTCAACATAGACCTCCTCCTTGATTGGTCCATTGAGGAAGGCACTCTTCACGTCCATTTGATAAAGCTTGAAGCCATGGTAAGTAGCATAGGCCAATAATATGCGAATTGACTCAAGCCTAGCTACGGGTGCATAGGTTTCACCAAAATCCAAACCTTCGACTTGTGAATACCCCTTGGCCACGAGTCGAGCTTTGTTCCTTGTCACCACACCATGCTCGTCTTGCTTGTTGCGGAAGACCCACTTGGTTCCTACAACATTTTGATTAGGACGTGGAACCAAATGCCATACCTCATTCCTTGTGAAATTGTTGAGCTCCTCTTGCATCCCCATCACCCAATCCGAATCTTGAAGTGCTTCCTCTACCCTGTGTGGCTCAATAGAGGAAACAAACGAGTAATGTTCACAAAAATGTGCAACACGAGATCGAGTAGTTACCCCCTTATGAATGTCGCCGAGGATGGTGTCGACGGGGTGATCTCGTTGTATTGCTTGGTGGACTCTTGGGTGTGGCGGTCTTGGTTGTTCATCCTCCTTGTCTTCATCATTTGCATCTCCCCCTTGATCGTTGCCGTCATTTTGAGGTGGCACATCTTCTTGATCTTCTTGTTCAACATCTTGAGTCTGATCCTCAACTTGAGTTGGTGGAGATGCTTGCATGGAGGAGGATGGTTGATCTTGTGCACTTGAAGACTCTTTGGATTCCTTAGGACACACATCCCCAATGGACATGTTCCTTAGTGCTATGCATGGAGCCTGTTCTTCACCTATCTCATCAAGATCAACTTGCTCTACTTGAGAGCCGTTAGTCTCATCAAACACAACGTCACAAGAAACTTCAACAAGTCCTGAGGACTTGTTAAAGACTCTATATGCCCTTGTGTTTGAGTCATATCCTAGTAAAAAGCCTTCTACAGTTTTAGGAGCAAATTTAGATTTTCTACCTCTTTTGACAAGAATAAAACATTTGCTACCAAAAACTCTAAAGTATGAAATATTGGGCTTTTTACCGGTTAGGAGTTCATAGGATGTCTTCTTGAGGATTCGGTGAAGATATAACCGGTTGATGGCGTAGCAGGCGGTGTTGACCGCCTCGGCCCAAAACCGATCCGGTGTCTTGTACTCATCAAGCATGGTTCTTCCCATGTCCAATAGAGTTCGATTCTTCCTCTCCACTACACCATTTTGTTGTGGAGTGTAGGGAGAAGAGAACTCATGCTTGATGCCCTCCTCCTCAAGGAAGCCTTCGATTTGAGAGTTCTTGAACTCCGTTCCATTGTCGCTTCTAATTTTCTTGATCCTTAAGCCGAACTCATTTTGAGCCCGTCTCAAGAATCCCTTTAAGGTCTCTTGGGTATAAGATTTGTCCTGTAAAAAGAACACCCAAGTGAAGCGAGAATAATCATCCACAATAACTAGACAGTACTTACTCCCGCCGATGCTTATGTAAGCGATCGGGCCGAATAGGTCCATGTGTAGGAGCTCCAGTGGCCTGTCACTAGTCATGATGTTCTTGTGTGGATGATGAGTGCCAACTTGCTTCCCGGCTTGGCATGCGCTACAAATCCTGTCTTTCTCAAAATGAACATTGGTTAGTCCTAAAATGTGTTCTCCCTTTAGAAGCTTGTGAAGATTCTTCATTCCAACATGGGCTAGTCGGCGGTGCCAGAGCCAACCCAAGTTAGTCTTAGCAACCAAGCAAGTGTCGAGTTCAGCTCTATCAAAATCTACCAAGTATAGCTGACCCTCTAACACTCCCTTAAATGCTATTGAATCATCACTTCTTCTAAAGACAGTAACACCAATATCAGTAAATAGACAGTTGTAGCCCATTTGACATAATTGGGATACGGAAAGCAAATTGTAATCTAAAGAATCTACAAGAAAAACATTGGAAATAGTGTGGTCAGGTGATATAGCAATTTTACCCAAACCTTTGACCAAACCTTGATTTCCATCCCCGAATGTGATAGCTCGTTGGGGATCTTGGTTTTTCTCATATGAGGAGAACATCCTTTTCTCCCCTGTCATGTGGTTTGTGCACCCGCTGTCGAGTATCCAACTTGAGCCCCCGGATGCATAAACCTACAAAACAATTTTAGTTCTTGATTTTAGGTACCCAAACGGTTTTGGGTCCTTTGGCATTAGAAACAAGAACTTTGGGTACCCAAACACAAGTCTTTGATCCCTTGTGTTTGCCCCCAACAATTTTGGCAACTACCTTGCCGGATTTGTTAGTTAAAACATAAGATGCATCAAAAGTTTTAAATGAAATGGCATGATCATTTGATGCATTAGTAGTTTTCTTTCTAGGCAACTTGGCACGGGTTGGTTGCCTAGAACTAGATGTCTCACCCTTATACATAAAAGCATGGTTAGGGCCAGAGTGAGACTTCCTAGAATGAATTTTCCTAATCTTGCTCTCAGGGTAGCCGGCAGGGTACAAAATGTAACCCTCGTTATCCTGAGGCATGGGAGCCTTGCCCTTAACAAAGTTAGATAAGTTCTTTGGAGGGGCATTAATTTTGACATTGTCTCCCTTTTGGAAGCCAATGCCGTCCTTAATGCCAGGGCGTCTCCCATTATAGAGCATGCTTCTAGCAAATTTAAATTTTTCATTTTCTAAGTCATGCTCACTGATCTTAGCATTAAGTTGTGCTATGTGATCATTTTGTTTTTTAATTAAGGCTAGGTGATCATGAATAGCATCAACATTAATATCTCTACATCTAGTACAAATGGAGATATGCTCAGTAGATGTAGAAGGTTTGCAAGATTTTAATTCAATGACCTTAGCATGCAACAAATCATTTTTAGTTCTAAGGTCGGAAATAGTATCATGGCAAACATCAAAATCCTTAGCCTTAGCAATTAATTTCTCATTCTCATTTCTAAGGCTAGCAAGAGAAATGTTCAATTCTTCAATCCTAGCAAGTAAATCATCATTATTTCTAGGACTTGGAATTGAAACATTGCAAATATGAGAATTAACCTTAGCTAATAAATTAGCATTTTCATTTCTAAGGTTGTCTATAGTCTCATGGCAAGTACTTAGCTCACTAGACAATTTTTCACATTTTTCCATTTCTAGAGCATAAGCATTTTTAACCTTAACATGCTTCTTATTTTCTTTAATAAGGAAGTCCTCTTGAGAATCCAAGAGATCATCCTTCTCATGTATAGCACTAATCAATTCATTTAATTTTTCTTTTTGTTGCATGTTGAGGTTAGCAAAAAGAATGCGCAAGTTATCCTCCTCATTTTTATCATCATCTTCATCACTAGATGTTTCATATTTAGTGGAGGACCTTGATTTTACCTTCTTTTTGCCGTCCTTGGCCATGAGACACTTGTGGCCGACGTTGGGGAAGAGAAGCCCCTTGGTGACGGCGATGTTGGCGGCATCCTCGTCGGAGGAGGACTCGGTGGAGCTCTCGTCGGAGTCCCACTCGCGGCACACGTGGGCATCGCCGCCCTTCTTCTTGTGGTACCTCTTCTTTTCTCTCCTCTTGCCCTTCTTGTCGTCGCCCCTGTCACTGTCACTAGACATAGGACATTTTGCAATAAAATGACCGGGCTTACCACATTTGTAGCACACTTTCTTGGAGCGGGGTTTGTAGTCCTTCCCCCTCCGTTGCTTGAGGATTTGGCGAAAGCTTTTGATGATTAAAGCCATCTCCTCATTATCGAGCTTGGAAGCGTCAATTGGTTGTCTACTTGGTGTAGACTCCTCCTTCTTTTCCTCCGTTGCCTTGAAGGCCACCGGTTGCGCCTCGGATGTGGAAGGTTCGTCAAGCTCGTTGATCTTCTTTGAGCCTTTAATCATGCATTCAAAGCTCACAAAATTCCCGATAACTTCCTCGGGGGTCATTAGTGGATATCTAGGATTACCACGAATTAATTGAACTTGAGTGGGGTTAAGGAAAATAAGTGCTCTTAAGATAACCTTAACCACCTCGTGGTCATCCCATTTTTTGCTCCCGAGGTTGCGCACTTGGTTCACCAAGGTCTTGAGCCGATTGTACATGTCTTGTGGCTCCTCCCCTTGGCGAAGACGAAAGCGACCGAGCTCCCCCTCGATCGTTTCCCGCTTGGTGATCTTGGTGAGTTCATCACCCTCGTGCGCCGTCTTGAGTAGGTCCCAAATCTCCTTTGCGTTCTTCAACCCTTGCACTTTGTTGTATTCCTCCTTGCTTAGAGAGGCAAGGAGAATGGTTGCGGCTTGGGAGTTGAAGTGCTCGATTTGGGCCACTTCGTCCGTGTCGTAATCCTCATCCCCTATTGATGGTACCTGTACTCCAAACTCAACAACATTCCATATACTTTTGTGGAGTGAGGTTAGATGAAATTTCATTAAATCACTCCACCTAGCATAATCTTCGCCGTCAAAAGTTGGCGGTTTGCCTAATGGAACGGAAAGTAATGGAGTATGTCTAGATGTACGGGGATAGTTTAAGGGGATCTTACTAAACTTCTTGCGCTCTTGGCGCTTAGAAGTTACGGACGGTGCATCGGAGTCGGAGGTGGATGTTGACGAAGTGTCGGTCTCGTAGTAGACCACCTTCCTCATCTTTTTGTGCTTGTCCCCACTCCGATGCGGCTTGTGAGAAGAAGATTTTTCCTTCTTCTCCTTGTGGTGAGAAGATGAAGATCTTTTCTCCTTCCGCTTGGAGGAGTTCTTCTTCTTCTCCCTTCTCTTGGTGCGGGACTCTTCCGATGAAGTGCTCCCTTGGCTTGTAGTGGGCTTGTTGTCGCCGGTCTCCATCTCCCTCTTTGTGTGATCTCCCGACATCACTTCGAGCGGTTAGGCTCTAATGAAGCACCGGGCTCTGATACCAATTGAAAGTCGCCTAGAGGGGGGGTGAATAGGGCGAAACTGAAATTTACAAAAATAATCACAACTACAAACCGGGTTAGCGTTAGAAATATAAACGAGTCCGCGAGAGAGGGCGCAAAACAAATCGCAAGCAATTGAAGAGTGTGACACGCGGATTTGTTTTACCGAGGTTCGGTTCTTGCAAACCTACTCCCCGTTGAGGAGGCCACAAAAGCCGGGTCTCTTTCAACCCTTCCCTCTCTCAAACGGTCCCTCGGACCGAGTGAGCTTTTCTTCTTCTCAATCAAACGGGAACAAAACTTCCCCGCAAGGGCCACCACACAATTGGTGCCTCTTGCCTTGGTTACAATTGAGTTTTGATCACAAGAACAAATGAGAAAGAAAGAAAGCGATCCAAGCGCAAGAGCTCAAATGAACACAACAAATCACTCTCTCTAGTCACTAGGGCTTTGTATGGAGTTGGGAGAGGATTCGATCTCTTTTGGTGTGCTTTGCAATGAATGCTAGCTCTTGTATAGTGGTTGGAAGTTGGAAAACTTGGATACGATGAATGGTGGGGTGGTTGGGGTATTTATAGCCCCAACCACCAAACTTGACCGTTGGTGGAGGCTGTCTGTCGATGGCACACCGGACAGTCCGGTGCACACCGGACATGTCCGGTGCGACAGCCACGTCACCAAAGTCGTTGCAATATGACCGTTGGAGTTCTGACTTCTGGGCCCGCCTGGATGTCCGGTGCACACCGGACATGTACTGTTTGATGTCCGGTGTGCCTGCTCCCGCGTGCCTGACAACTGCGCGGTTCTGGCGCGCATTAAATGCGCCTGCAGGTGACCGTTGGCGCGAAGTAGCCGTTGCCCCGAGGTTGCACCGGACAGTCCGGTGTACACCGGACATGTCCGGTGAATTATAGCGGAGCCGTCTTCGCGAATTCCCGAGACTGGCGAGTTCCGGAGGCTGCTCTTCCTTGGAGCACCGGACATGTCCGGTGTACACCGGACAGTCCAGTGAATTATAGCGGAGTCGCCTCTGGAATTTCCCGAAGGTGACGAGTTTGAGTTCGGAGTCCTCTGGTGCACCGGACATGTCCGGTGGCACACCGGACAGTCCGGTGCGCCAGACCAGAGGTGCCTTCGGTTGTCCCTTTGCCCTTTTGTCGAACCCAATACATGGTCTTTTTATTGGCTAAGTGTGAGCCTTTGGCACCTGTAAAACTTATACACTAGAGCAAACTAGTTAGTCCAATATTTGTGTTGGGCAATTTCAACCACCAAAATTAATTAGGGACTAGGTGTAAGCCTAATTTCCCTTTCAGGTTACAAGCACGTCGCGAGAGGGAGAGAGAGAGAGAGGGAGCCCATTCGTTCGCTCCTTCCCCCGCGCGAACCCCCCTCCAGGATGGCCCTGGACCTCCCTTTTATAGACGCAAGGAGAGGGTCCAGTCGTACAATGGGGGGTGTAGCTATGCGCTAACGTGTCCGGCAGAGAGATGCCTAAGCCTTGTGTACATGCCAACGTGGCTGTCGGGGGAGAGCTTGAGCCATGTACACGTGATAGCGTGGCCGTCGGAGGAGCGCCTGAGTCCTGTAGGAGCACAGCTGGCAGTGCGGCAAGGATCCTGCTAACGTCTCCTTACTGCCGTAAGGGGCTGAGAGCCACCGGCGTCATGGTGCACGCGGGGCACCATCATTACCCGTTGCGGGGTAAGCTAGATGGGACGCTGGTCTTGTTCCTTGTAGCCTGAGCTGGCTAGGGATAGGGTAATGATGTATCCCCTGTTGACGCGGTCGGTCCGAGCCCAAGGTCGGGCGAGGCGGAGACTTCTCTTGAGGCCTGAAAGTCGTCTAGAGGGGGGTGAATAGGGCGAAACTGAAATTTACAAATATAAACACAACTACGAGATGGGTTAGCGTTAGAAATAAACACGAGTCCGAGAGAGAGGGTGTAAAACAAATCGTGAGCAAATGCGGAGTGAGACACGATGATTTGTTTTACTGAGGTTCGGTTATCGCAAACCTACTCCCCGTTGAGGAGGCCACAAAGGCCGGGTCTTTTTCAACCCTTTCCCTCTCTCAAACGATCCCTCGGACCGAGTGAGCTTCTCTTCTCAAAATCAAACCGGGAACAAAACTTCCCCGCAAGGACCACCACACAATTGGTGTCTCTTGCCTCGATTACAATGGAGTTTTGATCACAAGAACAAGTGAGAAAGAAAAGAAGCAATCCAAGCGCAAGAGCTCAAAAGAACACGGCAAATCTCTCTCGCTAATCGCTAAAGCCTTGTGTGGAATTGGAGAGGATTTGATCACTTGAGTGTGTCTAGAATTGAATGCCTAGCTCTTGTAAGTGGTTGAGAAGTAGAAAACTTGGATGACTTGAATGTGGGGTGGTTGGGGGTATTTATAGCCCCAACCACCAAACTAGCCGTTTGGTGGAGGCTGGCTGTCGAATGGTGCACCGGACAGTCCGGTGCACACCAGACATGTCCGGTGCGCCAGCCACATCACCCGGCCGTTAGGGTTCCGACCGTTGGAGCTCTGACTTCTGGGCCCGCCTGGATGTCCGGTGGCGCACCGGACATCCACTGTAGAGTGTCCGGTGCGCCAGCATGGGCGTGCCTGCCTTCTGCGCGCGCTGGCGCGCATTTAATACGCTGCAGGTAGCCGCTGGCGCCTGAAGTAGCCGTTGCCCCGCAGTTACACTGGACAGTTGAAAGGGAAATGTGCCCTTGGGCCATTTCTAAATATTTTGGTGATTTAGTGACCAACACAAGTGCCTAAGTGTAAAAAGGTGGACAAAGTACAAATCAAGGATAAAGGTATGTTTCTCAGACTTAGTACATTGTTTTAGAGACTAATGTATTGTGTCTAAGTGCTGGAAATAGAAAAAATCGAGTTGGAGAAGAGATGGCTCGAGCAGCCAAAGTTTGCTCAGTCTGGGTGCACCGGACTGTTCGGTGGTGCACTGGACAGTGTCCGGTGCGCTAGGCTGGCTCGAGGGAAAAGGCTGCTCTCGGGACTTCGACGGCGGTGTATGGCTATAATTCACCGGACTGTCCGGTGTGCACCGGACTGTCCGGTGAGCCAACGGTCGGCCGGGCCAACGGTCGGCCGGGCCAACGGTCGGCCGCGCAATCTGCGCGGGACACGTGGTCGAGCCAACGACTAGAAGAAGGCACCGGACTGTCCGGTGTGCACCGGACATGTCCAGTGCGCCAACGGCTCTCTGGCTGCCAACGGTCGACTGTGCCATTTAAGGAAAGAAATCGGGCACCGGACTGTCCGGTGTGCCAGTCGACAGAAGGCAAGATCAGCCTTCCTTGATTGCTCTCAACGGCTCCTAGCTGCCTTGGGGCTATAAAAGGGACCCCTAGGCGCATGGAGGAGAATATCAAGCATCTCCTAAGCATTCCTAAGCACCAAGACATCGATTCCGCGCCTTTGATTCTTTGCGATAGCGATTAGAGCTCTAGTTGAGTGGTGAACTCATTGAGTTGTGTTGTGAGCTCTCATTGCGACTTGTGTGCGTGGTGTTGCTGTGATTTCTTGTCTTGAGTGCGTTGCTAATCCCTCCCTTGCTCCGTGCTTCTTTGTGAATTTCAAGTGTAAGGGCGAGAGGCTCCAAATTTGTGGAGATTCCTCGCAAACGGGATTGAGTAAAGCAAACAAAACACCATGGTATTCAAGTGGGTCTTTGGACCGCTTGAGAGGGGTTGATTGCAACCCTCGTCCGTTGGGACACCACAACGTGGAGTAGGCAAGCGTTGGTCTTGGCCGAACCACGGGATAACCACTGTGCCATCTCTGTGATTGATCTTGTTGGTTATTGTGTTTTATTGAGATTCCTCTCTAGCCACTTGGCAATTATTGTGCTAACAATTAACCAAGTTTTGTAGCTTAAGTTTTGAAGTGTTACAGGATCACCTATTCACCCCTCCTCTAGGTGCTCTCAATTGGTATCAGAGCCGTTCTCTTCACAAAGGGACTAACCGCCCGAAGAGATGGATCCTAAGGGGAAGGGAATCGTGATCAACGACAAAGAGAAGGAATCCTTCGTCAACGAGCCGAAGGACGACAAGCCTACCGACTCTGGCTCGGGCCATAGACGGAAGGAAGGGAAGAAGAAGAAGACGAGGCGCATCAAGGAGATCGTATATTACGACGACAGCGATGAGTCTACTTCTTCCCAAAAGGATGACGACCACAACGACTACGAGAGAAGGAAACCGGTTAATTCGAACTTTTCTTTTGACTACTCTCGTATTCCGCAAAGTTCAAATTCACATTTGCTCTCCATTCCACTCGGCAAGCCCCCACACTTTGATGGGGAGGACTACGGATTTTGGAGCCACAAAATGCGTAGTCACCTATTCTCTCTCCATCCTAGTATATGGGAGATTGTAGAGAGTGGAATGCACTTTGATAGTTCGGATAGTCCCATGTTTATTAATGAACAAATTCATAAGAATGCACAAGCTACTACTGTTCTTCTAGCTTCATTGTGTAGGGATGAATACCACAAAGTGAGCGGCTTGGATAACGCCAAGCAGATCTGGGACACCCTCAAGATTTCTCATGAGGGGAACGACGTCACCTTGCTCACCAAGATGGAGTTGGTGGAGGGCGAGCTTGGGCGGTTCGCGATGATAAGGGGCGAGGAGCCAACTCAAACATACAACCGGCTCAAGACCCTTATCAACAAAATAAGGAGCTACGGAAGCACGCGATGGACGGACCACGACGTCGTCCGACTGATGCTAAGGTCCTTTACTGTTCTTGATCCTCATTTGGTGAATAATATTCGTGAGAATCCCAGGTACACCAAAATGTCGCCCGAAGAAGTCCTTGGAAAATTCGTTAGCGGGCGAATGATGATCAAGGAGGCAAGGTACGTGGACGACGCCTTGAATGGTCCGATCAATGAGCCGCAACCCCTTGCTCTCAAGGCAACAAGAAGCAAGGAGGCGCTACCTAGCAAGGTGGCACAAATCGAGGCGGCTGGACTTAATGATGAAGAGATGGCCCTCATCATCAAGAGATTCAAGACGGCGCTTAAAGGTCGCAAGGGACAGCTAAGCAAGACCAAAGCCAAGGGGAAGCGCTCATGCTTCAAATGCGGTAAGCTTGGTCATTTTATTGCTAACTGTCCCGACAATGATAGTGATCAGGATCAAGGGAACAAGAGGGAGAAGAAGAAAAACTATAAGAAGGCAAAGGGCGAGGCTCATCTTGGCAAGGAGTGGGATTCAGATTGCTCCTTGTCCGACTCCGACAATGAAGGACTCGCCGCCACCGCCTTCAACAAGTCATCCCTCTTCCCCAACGAGCGTCACACATGCCTTATGGCAAGGGAGAAGAAGGTATGTACTCGAGACTCTACTTATGCTTCTTCAAGTGAAGACGAATCTAGTGATGAGGAAATAGATTACTCTAGCTTGTTCAAGGGATTGGATAGAAATAAAAATGATAAAATCAATGAATTGATTGATGCCTTGAATGAAAAGGATAGGCTTTTAGAAAAGCAAGAGGATTTGTTGTATGATGAACATGACAAATTTGTAGAGGCACAAAAATCCTATGCTTTAGAAGTTAAAAGAAATGAAATGCTTTCTTATGAACTATCTACGTGTCATGAAACCATTTCTACTTTACAAAGTGTTAACAATGATTTAAATGCTAAATTAGAAGTAGCAAATAAATCTAATTCTTGTGTAGAACATGTTATGATTTGCACTAGGTGTAAGGATTTTGATATTGATGCCTGTAATGGACACCTAGTTTCAATTTCAAGATTAAATGATGAAGTAGCTAGTCTTAATGCCCAACTTAAGACTAGCAAAAGTGATTTCGATAAGCTAAAATTTGCAAGGGATGCCTACACTATTGGTAGACACCCCTCAATTAAGGATGGACTTGGCTTCAAGAGGGAAGCCAAGGACTTAACAAGCCATAAGGCTCCCATCTCCGCCAAGGAGAAAGGGAAGGCCCCTAAGGCAAGTAGTACTAAAAAGAACCATGCTTTTATGTACAATGATAGAAGACAGTCCCATAGGAGTTGCAATGCCTTTGATTCACATGACTCGTATGCTATGTTTGCTCCTAGTTCTTCCTATATGCATGGTAGAGATATGCCTAGGAAAAATGTTCATCATGTGCCTAGAAAAAAAAAATTCATGCTTCTAGGAAAGTTATGAATGGTCCCTCTACAATTTATCATGCTCTGAATGCTTCCTTTGCTATTTGTAGAAAGGATAGGAAGATAGTTGCTAGGAAGTTAGGGGCAAAATGCAAGGGCGATAAAACTTGCATTTGGGTCCCTAAGGAAATTGTGACTAACCTTGTAGGACCCAACAAGAGTTGGGTACCTAAGACCCAAGCCTAAATTTGCCTTGCAGGTTTATTCATCCGGGAGTTCAAGCTGGATTATCGACAGCGGATGCACAAACCATATGACGGGGGAGAAGGAGATGTTCACCTCCTACGTCAAGAATAAGGATTCCCAAGATTCAATCATATTCGGTGATGGGAACCAAGGCAAGGTGAAAGGTTTAGGCAAGATTGCAATATCAAATGAGCATTCTATCTCTAATGTGTTTTTAGTGGAGAGTCTTGGATATAATTTACTATCTGTTAGTCAATTATGTAATATGGGATATAACTGTTTATTTACAAATGTAGATGTATCTGTCTTTAGAAGATGTGATGGTTCACTAGCTTTTAAGGGTGTACTAGATGACAAACTTTACTTAGTTGATTTTGCAAAAGAAGAGGCCGGTCTAGATGCATGCTTAATGGCTAAGACTTGCATGGGCTGGTTGTGGCATCACCGCTTAGCACATGTGGGGATGAAGAACCTCCACAAGCTTCTAAAGGGAGAACACGTGATAGGTCTAACCAATGTTCATTTCGAAAAAGATAGACCTTGTGCAGCTTGTCAAGCAGGTAAACAAGTGGGAGGAGCACATCACAGCAAGAATGTGATGACCACGTCAAGACCTCTGGAGCTGCTATATATGGACCTCTTCGGACCCGTCACCTATCTGAGCATAGGAGGAAGTAAGTATGGTCTAGTTATTGTTGATGACTTTTCCCGCTTCACTTGGGTGTTCTTTTTGCAGGATAAATCTGAAACCCAAGGGACCCTCAAGCGCTTCCTAAGGAGAGCTCAAAATGAGTTTGAGCTCAAGGTGAAGAAGATAAGGAGCGACAACGGGTCCGAATTCAAGAATCTTCAAGTGGAGGAGTTCCTTGAGGAGGAGGGGATCAAGCACGAGTTCTCCGCTCCCTACACACCTCAGCAAAATGGTGTGGTAGAGAGGAAGAACAGGACGCTCATAGATATGGCAAGGACTATGCTTGGAGAGTTCAAGACCCCCGAGTGCTTTTGGTCGGAAGCCGTGAACACGGCTTGCCACGCCATCAACAGGGTCTACCTTCACCGCCTCCTCAAGAAGACTTCATATGAGCTGCTAACTGGTAACAAACCCAATGTATCGTACTTTCGTGTATTTGGGAGTAAATGCTACATTCTAGTGAAGAAGGGTAGGAATTCCAAATTTGCTCCCAAAGCAGTAGAAGGGTTTTTACTAGGTTATGATGCAAATACAAAGGCGTATAGGGTCTTCAACAAATCATCGGGTTTGGTTGAAGTCTCTAGCGACGTTGTATTTGATGAGACTAATGGCTCTCCAAGAGAGCAAGTTGTTGATCTTGATGATGTAGATGAAGAAGATGTTCCAACGGCCGCGATACGCACCATGGCGATTGGAGATGTGCGGCCTCAGGAACATTTGGAGAAAGATCAACCTTCTTCCTCAACTATGGTGCATCCCCCAACCCAGGATGACGAACAGGTACCTCAAGTGGAGGCGCATGATCAAGGGGGAGCACAGGATGTTCAAGTTGAAGAGGAAGAAGCACCTCAGGCACCTCCAACCCAAGTTCGAGCGACGATCCAAAGGGATCATCCCGTCGACCAAATATTGGGTGATATTAGCAAGGGAGTAACTACTCGCTCGAGATTAGTTAATTTTTGTGAGCATTACTCCTTTGTCTCTTCTATTGAGCCTTTTAGGGTAGAAGAGGCCTTGCTAGATCCGGACTGGGTGTTGGCCATGCAGGAGGAACTCAACAATTTCAAGCACAATGAAGTTTGGACACTGGTGCCTCGCCCAAAGCAAAATGTTGTGGGAACCAAGTGGGTGTTCCGCAACAAACAGGACGAGCACGGGGTGGTGACGAGGAACAAGGCTCGACTTGTGGCAAAAGGTTATGCCCAAGTCGCAGGTTTGGACTTTGAGGAGACATTTGCTCCTGTGGCTAGGCTAGAATCGATTCGTATCTTGCTAGCATATGCCGCTCACCATTCTTTCAGGTTGTACCAAATGGATGTGAAGAGCGCTTTCCTCAACGGGCCGATCAAAGAGGAGGTGTATGTGGAGCAACCCCCTGGCTTCGAGGATGAACGGTACCCCGACCATGTGTATAAGCTCTCTAAGGCGCTCTATGGACTTAAGCAAGCCCTAAGAGCATGGTATGAATGCCTTAGAGACTTTTTAATTGCTAATGCTTTCAAGGTTGGGAAAGCCGATCCAACTCTTTTTACTAAGACTTGCGATGGTGATCTTTTTGTATGCCAAATTTATGTCGATGACATAATATTTGGTTCTACTAATCAAAAGTCTTGTGAAGAGTTTAGCAGGGTGATGATGCAGAAATTCGAGATGTCGATGATGGGCGAGTTGAACTACTTCCTTGGGTTCCAAGTGAAGCAACTCAAGGACGGCACCTTTATCTCCCAAACGAAGTACACGCAAGATTTGCTAAAGAGGTTTGGGATGAAGGACGCCAAGCCCGCAAAGACGCCGATGGGAACCGACGGACACACCGACCTCAACAAAGGTGGTAAGTCCGTTGATCAAAAAGCATACCGGTCCATGATAGGTTCCTTGCTTTATTTATGTGCTAGTAGACCGGATATTATGCTTAGCGTATGCATGTGTGCTAGATTTCAATCCGATCCTAAGGAGTGTCACTTAGTGGCTGTGAAGCGAATTCTTAGATATTCAGTCGCTACGCCTTGCTTCGGGATCTGGTATCCAAAGGGGTCTAACTTTGACTTGATTGGGTACTCAGATTCCGACTATGCTGGATGTAAGGTCGATAGGAAGAGTACATCAGGGACATGCCAATTCTTAGGAAGGTCCCTGGTGTCATGGAACTCTAAGAAACAAACCTCCGTTGCCCTATCCACCGCTGAGGCCGAGTACGTTGCCGCAGGACAGTGTTGCGCGCAACTACTTTGGATGAGGCAAACCCTCCGGGACTTTGGCTACAATCCGAGCAAAGTCCCACTCCTATGTGACAATGAGAGTGCTATCCGAATAGCGGAAAATCCTGTTGAGCACAGCCGCACAAAGCACATTGACATCCGACATCACTTTTTGAGAGACCACCAGCAAAAGGGAGATATCGAAGTGTTTCATGTTAGCACCGAGAACCAGCTAGCCGATATCTTTACCAAGCCTCTAGATGAGAAGACCTTTTGCAGGCTGCATAGTGAGCTCAATATCTTAGATTCGCGGAACTTGGATTGAAATGTAGCATACATGTGTTTATGCCTTTGATCATGTTCATTCTGCATTTTGTTGCTTATTATGGTGCTCAAGTTGTACAAACACTCCCTGGACCTCACAAGTCCTGTTTGCAAGTGATGCACATATTTAGGGGGAGCTGTGCTACAACTTGACCCTTTGAGACTAACCATGTACTTGAGTTTGGTTGTTTTAGTCTCCAAGGAGAATTGAAAGGGAAAAGTTGGACTTGGACCATGCAAGACTTCCACTGCACTCCGATGAAAAGAGTAACTTTTCCAAGTTCATCTTTATACTCTTATTGCCTTTGTGTTCTTATTTGAAGGTTTTGGTGAGGCAATGGGGTTAAAGGGCCAAGATTGATCCCGTTTTGGTGCTTGATGCCAAAGGGCGAGAAAATAAAGGCCAAAGCAATAGATGGATCAGCTACCACTTGAGAAATTTTGAAAATAGTAGATTAGAGTTTTTGGTTTGTCAAAACTCTTTTATTGTCTCTTATGTCAAAAGTTGGCCTCTTGTGGGGAGAATTGTTGATTGTGAGAAAAAGGGGGAGTTTTTGAAATTCTTGATCAAATTTCTTTGGAAAACCTCTCTTTATGTCTCTACAAGTGGTTTTGACTTAGAGATAGGAATTTGAGTTTGATTTGCAAAAACAAACCAAGTGGTGGCATAGAGTGATCCATATATGTCAAATTTGAATCAAAATAAATTGAGTTCTTATTTGAAGTGATTTTGTACTTGTTCTACTTGCTTTATGTTGTGTTGGCATAAATCACCAAAAAGGGGGAGATTGAAAGGGAAATGTGCCCTTGGGCCATTTCTAAGTATTTTGGTGATTTAGTGACCAACACAAGTGCCTAAGTGTAAAAAGGTGGACAAAGTACAAATCAAGGATAAAGGTATGTTTCTCAGACTTAGTACATTGTTTTAGAGACTAATGTATTGTGTCTAAGTGCTGGAAACAGAAAAAATCGAGTTGGAGAAGAGATGGCTCGAGCAGCCAAAGTTTGCTCAGTCTAGGTGGCTCGAGGGAAAAGGCTGCTCTCGGGACTTCGACGGCGGTGTACGGCTATAATTCACCGGACTGTCCGGTGAGCCAACGGTCGGCCGCGCAATCTGCGCGGGACACGTGGCCGAGCCAACGGCTAGAAGAAGGCATCGGACTGTCCGGTGTGCACCGGACATGTCCGGTGCGCCAACGGCTCTCTGGCTGCCAACGGTCGACTGTGCCATTTAAGGAAAGAAATTGGGCACCGGACAGTGTCCGGTGTGCACCGGACTGTCCGGTGCGCCAGTCGACAGAAGGCAAGATCAGCCTTCCTTGATTGCTCTCAACGGCTCCTAGCTGCCTTGGGGCTATAAAAGGGACCCCTAGGCGCATGGAAGAGAATATCAAGCATCTCCTAAGCATTCCTAAGCACCAAGACATCGATTCCGCGCCTTTGATTATTTGCGATAGCGATTAGAGCTCTAGTTGAGTGGTGAACTCATTGAGTTGTGTTGTGAGCTCTCATTGCGACTTGTGTGCGTGGTGTTGCTGTGATTTCTTGTCTTGAGTGTGTTGCTAATCCCTCCCTTGCTCCGTGCTTCTTTGTGAATTTCAAGTGTAAGGGCGAGAGGCTCCAAATTTGTGGAGATTCGTCACAAACGGGATTGAGTAAAGCAAACAAAACACCATGGTATTCAAGTGGGTCTTTGGACCGCTTGAGAGGGGTTGATTGCAACCCTCGTCCGTTGGGACGCCACAACGTGGAGTAGGCAAGCGTTGGTCTTGGCCGAACCACGGGATAACCACCGTGCCATCTCTGTGATTGATCTTGTTGGTTATTGTGTTTTGTTGAGATTCCTCTCTAGCCACTTGGCAATTATTGTGCTAACAATTAACCAAGTTTTGTGGCTTAAGTTTTGAAGTGTTACAGGATCACCTATTCACCCCCCCTCTAGGTGCTCTCAACAGTCCGGTGTACACCGGACATGTCCGGTGAATTATAGCGGAGCAGCCGATGCGAATTCCCGAAGCTGGCGAGTTCAGAGCCGCGTCCTCGTGGAGCACTGGACACTGTCCGGTGTACACCGGACAGTCCGGTGAATTATAGCGCGCCGGCTCTGAGAATTCCCGAAGGTGAGGAGTTTGGCTTCAAGTCCCCTGGTGCACCGGACACTGTCCGGTGGCCCACCGGACGGTCCGGTGTGCCCAACCAGGGTGCCTTCGGTTGTCCCTTTGCTCCTTTATTTGAACCCTTTCTCTTGGTCTTTTTATTGGCTTATTGTGAACCTTTGGTACCTGTAGAACTTATAAACTTGGGCAAACTAGTTAGTCCAATTATTTGTGTTGGGCAATTCAACCACCAAAATTAGTTTAGGAAATAGGTGAAAGCCTAATTCCCTTTCAATCTCCCCCTTTTTGGTGATTGAGGCCACCAACACAAACCAAAGCAAATATAGAAGTGCAGAATTTGAACTAGTTTGCAAAATGTAAGTGCAAAGGTTACTTAGAATTTGAGCCAATAAATATTACTTACTAGATATGCATGGATTGTTTCTTTATTTTTAACATTTTGGGCCACGCTTGCACCACAAGTTTTTGTTTTTGCAAATTCTTTTTGTAAATCCTTTCTAAAGTCTTTTTTGCAAAATAGTCAAAGGTAAATGAGTAAGATTTTGCGAAGCATTTTCAAGTTTTGAAATTTTCTCCCCTTGATTGAAATGCTTTTCCTTTGACTAAACAAAACTCCCCCTCAATAAATTCTCCTCTTAGTGTTCAAGAGGGTTTTAAGATATCAATTTTGAAAATACTGCTTGAAAATCATTTTAAAATTAGGGTGGTGGTGCGGTCCTTTTGCTTTGGGCTCATACTTTCTCCCCCTTTGGCATGAATCGCCAAAAACGGATACTTTGAGTGAGATATAAGCCCTAAGATAACCACTTTCTCCCCTTTGGCAA
Source organism: Zea luxurians (assembly GCA_029449295.1). Taxonomy (NCBI): domain Eukaryota; kingdom Viridiplantae; phylum Streptophyta; class Magnoliopsida; order Poales; family Poaceae; genus Zea; species Zea luxurians. The sequence goes on along the minus strand of JAOPSE010000001.1, from coordinate 29,393,167 downwards.
ATAAAACATATGAGTGAAGATTATACCAAAGACGGAGAGTGAAGCGGAGCGACGGCGAAGGAGGAGTAATAGAGTGGAGTGGAAGCCTTTGTCTTCACCAAAGACTCCAATTCCCTTTCAATATACCTATGACTTGGTTTGAAATACACTTGAAAAACACATTAGTCATAGCATATATAAAAGAGACATGATCAAAGGTATATTTATGAGCTATGTGTGCAAGTTTAGCAAAAGAAATTTCTAGAATCAAGAATATTGAGCTCATGCCTAAGTTTGGTAAAAGTTTGTTCATCTAGTGGCTTGGTAAAGATATTGGCTAATTGATCTTTAGTATTAATATATGCAATCTCGATATCCCCCTTTTGTTGGTGATCCCTAAGAAAATGATACCGAATGGCTATGTGTTTAGTGCGACTATGCTCAACGGGATTATCCGCCATGCGGTTTGCACTCTCATTATCACATAGAAGAGGAACTTTGGTTAATTTGTAACCATAGTCCCGCAGGGTTTGCCTCATCCAAAGCAATTGTGCGCAACAATGGCCTGCGGCAATATACTCGGCTTCGGCGGTAGAAAGAGCAACCGAATTTTGCTTCTTTGAAGCCCAAGACACCAAGGATCTTCCCAAGATCTAGCAAGTCCCCGATGTGCTCTTTCTATTAATCTTACACCCTGCCCAATCGGCATCCGAATAACCAATTAAATCAAATATGGATCCCCGAGGGTACCAAAGCCCAAACTTAGGAGTATAAGCCAAATATCTCAAGATTCGTTTTACGGCCGTAAGGTGTGATTCCTTAGGGTCGGCTTGGAATCTTGCACACATGCATACAGAAAGCATAATGTCCGGTCGAGATGCACATAAATAAAGCAATAAACCAATCATCGACCGGTATACCTTTTGATCGACGGATTTACCTCCCGTGTCGAGGTCGAGATGCCCATTGGTTCTCATGGGTGTCTTGATGGGCTTGGCATCCTTCATTCCAAACTTGGTTAGAATATCTTGAGTGTACTTTGTTTGGCTAATGAAGGTGCCCTCTTAGAGTTGCTTGACTTGGAATCCTAGAAAATACTTCAACTCCCCCATCATTGACATCTCGAATTTTTGTGTCATGATCCTACTAAATTCTTCACATGTAGATTCGTTAGTAGACCCAAATATGATATCATCAACATAAATTTGGCATACAAACAAATCATTGTCAAGAGTTTTAGTGAATAAAGTAGGATCGGCCTTGTCGACTTTGAAGCCATTAGCAATAAGGAAATCTCTAAGGCATTCATACCATGCTCTTGGGGCTTGCTTGAGCCCATAAAGCGCCTTAGAGAGCCTATAAACATGGTTAGGATACTCACTGTCTTCAAAGCCGGGAGGTTGCTCAACATAGACCTCTTCCTTGATCGGTCCATTGAGGAAGGCACTCTTCACGTCCATTTGGTAAAGCTTGAAGCCATGGTAAGTAGCATAGGCTAATAATATACGAATGGACTCAAGCCTAGCTACGGGTGCATAGGTTTCACCGAAATCCAAACCTTCGACTTGGGAGTATCCCTTGGCCACAAGTCGAGCTTTGTTCCTTGTCACCACACCATGCTCGTCTTGCTTGTTGCGGAAGACCCACTTGGTTCCTACAACATTTTGGTTAGGACGTGGAACTAAATGCCATACCTCATTCCTAGTGAAGTTGTTGAGCTCCTCTTGCATCGCCATCACCCAATCCGAATCTTGAAGTGCTTCCTCTACCCTGTGTGGCTCAATAGAGGAAACAAAAGAGTAATGCTCACAAAAATGCGCAACACAAGATCGAGTAGTTACCCCCTTATTAATATCGCCGAGGATGGTGTCGACGAGGTGATCTCGTTGTATTGCTTGGTGGACTCTTGGGTGTGGTGGCCTTGGTTCTTCATCCTCCTTGTCTTGATCATTGGCATCTCCCCCTTGATCATTGCCGTCATCTTGAGGTGGCTCATCTCCTTGATCTTCTCCTTCATCAATTTGAGCCTCATCCTCATTTTGAGTTGGTGGGGATGCTTGCGTGGAGGAGGATGGTTGATCTTGTGCATTTGGAGGCTCTTCGGATTCCTTAGGACAAACATCCCCAATGGACATGTTCCTTAGTGCGATGCACGGAGCCTGTTCTTCACCTATCTCATCAAGATCAACTTGCTCTACTTGAGAGCCATTAGTTTCATCAAACACAACGTCACAAGAAACTTCAACAAGTCCTGAGGACTTGTTAAAGACTCTATATGCCCTTGTATTTGAGTCATATCCTAGTAAAAAGCCTTCTACAGTTTTAGGAGCAAATTTAGATTTTCTACCTCTCTTAACAAGAATAAAGCATTTCCTACCAAAAACTCTAAAATATGAAATATTGGGCTTTTTACCGGTTAGGAGTTCATAGGATGTCTTCTTGAGGATTCGGTGTAGATATAACCGGTTGATGGCATAGCAGGCGGTGTTGACCGCCTCGGCCCAAAACCGATCCGGTGTCTTGTACTCATCAAGCATGGTTCTTGCCATGTCCAATAGAGTTCGATTCTTCCTCTCCACTACACCATTTTGTTGTGGCGTGTAGGGAGAAGAGAACTCATGCTTGATTCCCTCCTCCTCAAGGAAGCCTTCTATTTGTGAGTTCTTGAACTCCGTCCCGTTGTCGCTTCTAATTTTCTTGATCCTTAAGCCGAACTCATTTTGAGCCCGTCTCAAGAATCCCTTTAAGGTCTCTTGGGTATGGGATTTTTCCTGCAAAAAGAACACCCAAGTGAAGCGAGAATAATCATCCACAATAACTAGACAGTACTTACTCCCGCCGATGCTTATGTAAGCGATCGGGCCGAATAGGTCCATGTGTAGGAGCTCCAGTGGCCTGCCACTTGTCATGATGTTTTTGTGTGGATGATGAGTGCCAACTTGCTTCCCGGCTTGGCATGCGCTACAAATCCTGTCTTTCTCAAAATGAACATTTGTTAGTCCTAAAATATGCTCTCCCTTTAGAAGCTTATGAAGATTCTTTATTCCAACATGAGCTAGTCGGCGGTGCCAGAGCCAACCCATGTTAGTCTTAGCAATTAAGCAAGTGTCGAGTTCAGCTCTATCAAAATCTACCAAGTATAGCTGACCCTCTAACACTCCCTTAAATGCTATTGAATCATCACTTCTTCTAAAGACAGTGACACCTACATCAGTAAATAGACAGTTGTAGCCCATTTGACATAATTGCGAAACAGAAAGCAAATTGTAATCTAAAGAATCTACAAGAAAAACATTGGAAATGGAATGGTCAGGAGATATAGCTATTTTACCCAAACCTTTGACCAAACCTTGGTTTCCATCCCCAAATGTGATAGCTCGTTGGGGATCTTGGTTTTTCTCGTAGGAGGAGAACATCTTTTTCTCCCCCGTCATGTGGTTTGTGCACCCGCTATCGATGATCCAACTTGAGCCCCCGGATGCATAAACCTACAAAACAAGTTTAGTTCTTGACTTTAGGTACCCAAACGGTTTTGGGTCATTTGGCATTAGAAACAAGAACTTTGGGTACCCAAACACAAGTCTTTGACCCCTTGTGTTTGCCCCCAACAAACTTGGCAACTACCTTGCCGGATTTGCTAGTTAAAACATATGATGCATCAAAAGTTTTGAATGAAATGCTATGATCATTTGATGCACTAGGAGTTTTCTTTTTAGGCAACTTAGCACGAGTTGGTTGCCTAGAGCTAGATGTCTCACCCTTATACATAAAAGCATGGTTAGGGCCAGAGTGAGATTTCTTAGAATGAATTCTCCTTATCTTGCTCTCGGGATAACCGGCAGGGTACAAAATGTAACCCTCGTTATCCTGAGGCATGGGAGCCTTGCCCTTAACAAAATTAGACAATCTTTTAGGAGGGGCACTAAGTTTGACATTGTCTCCCCTTTGGAAGCCAATGCCATCCTTGATGCCAGGGCGTCTCCCATTATAGAGCATACTTCTAGCAAATTTAAACTTTTCATTCTCTAAGTTATGCTCGGCAATTTTAGCATCTAATATTGCTATATGATCATTTTGTTGTTTAATTAAAGCTACATGATCATGAATAGCATCAATATCAATATCTCTACACCTAGTGCAAATAGTGACATGCTCAATGGTAGATGTAGAGGGTTTGCAAGAATTAAGTTCAACAATCTTAGCACGTAATATATTATTTTTATCTCTAAGATCGGAAATTGTAACATTGCAATCATCAAAATCTTTAGCCTTAGCAATTAATTTTTCATTTTCATTTCTAAGGCTAGCAAGAGTAACATTCAATTCTTCAATCTTAGCAAGTAAATCAACATTATCATCTCTAGGATTGGGAATTGAAATATTACAAACATGAGAATCAACCTTAGCAATTAATTTAGCATTTTCATGTCTAAGGTTGTCAATAGTCTCATGGCAAGTGCTTAGCTCACTAGACAGTTTTTCACATTTTTCTATTTCTAGAGCATAAGCATTTTTAACCTTAACATGCTTCTTATTTTCTTTAATAAGGAAGTCCTCTTGGGAGTCCAAGAGATCATCCTTTTCATGAATAGCACTAATTAGCTCATTTAGTTTTTCCTTTTGTTGCATGTTGAGGTCGGCAAAAAGGGTACGCAAATTATCCTCCTCATCACTAGCATTATCATCACTAGAGGACTCATATTTAGTGGAGGATTTGGATTTAACCTTCTTCCTTTTGCCGTCCTTTGCCATGAGGCACTTGTGGCCGACGTTTGGGAAGAGAAGTCCCTTGGTGACGGCGATGTTGGCGGCGTCCTCGTCGGAGGAGGAGTCGGTGGAGCTCTCGTCCGAGTCCCACTCCCGGCAAACATGGGCATCGCCGTCCCTCTTCTTGTAGTACCTCTTCTTCTCCTTTCTTCTTCCCTTCTTGTTGTCGCCCCTGTCACTATCACTAGATAATGGACATTTAGCAATGAAATGACCGGGCTTACCACATTTGTAGCATACTTTCTTGGAGCGGGGCTTGTAGTCTTTCCCCCTCCTTTGCTTGAGGATTTGGCAGAAGCTCTTGATGATGAGCGCCATCTCCTCGTTGTCGAGCTTGGAGGCGTCGATAGGTGTTCGACTTGGAGTAGCCTCCTCCTTCTTTTCTTCCATTGCCTTGAATGCGACGGGTTGTGCCTCAGGCGTGGAGGAGGTGCCTTGCTCGATGATTTTCTTTGAGCCTTTAATCATTAGCTCAAAGCTCACAAATTTTCCTATAACCTCCTCGGGAGACATTAGCTTATATCTAGGATCACCTCGAATTAATTGAACTTGTGTAGGGTTAAGAAATACGAGGGATCTAAGAATAACCTTGACCATCTCATGGTCATCCCATTTTTCGCTTCTGAGGTTGCGCACTTGGTTCACCAAGGTCTTCAAGCGGTTGTACATAGCTTGCGGATCCTCCCCTTGGTGAAGCATGAAGCGACCGAGCTCTCCCTCGATCGTCTCCCGCTTGGTGATCTTTGTCACCTCGTCTCCCTCGTGCGCGGTCTTGAGTACGTCCCAAATTTCCTTTGCACTCTTTAACCCTTGCACCTTATTATACTCCTCTCGACATAGAGAGGCGAGGAGTATAGTGGTGGCTTGGGAGTTAAAGTGGTGAATTTGGGCCACCTCGTCCGAGTCGTAGTCTTCATCCCCTACGGAGGGTACCTGTACACCAAACTCAACAACATTCCATATGCTTGTGTGGAGTGAGGTTAGATGGTGCCTCATTTTGTCACTCCACATGTTATAATCTTCACCGTCAAAAACCGGTGGTTTGCCTAATGAAACGGAGAGTAAAGGAGTACGCTTTGAGGGGTAGCGTAGGGGGATCTTACTATACTTCTTGCGCTCTTGGCGCTTAGAAGTGACGGACGGTGCGTTGGAGTCGGAGGTCAATGTTGATGAAGTGTCGGTCTCGTAGTAGACCACTTTCCTCATCCTCTTGTGCTTGTCGCCTCTCCGATGCGACTTGTGGGAAGAGGATTTCTTCTCCTTCCCCTTCCCTTTGTTGGAGGAGCTCTTTTTCTTCTCCTTCCTCTTGGTGCGAGACTCTTCCGATGACGTGCTCCCGTGACTCGTAGTGGGCTTGTCGCCGGTCTCCATCTCCCTCTTGGTGTGATCTCCCGACATCACTTCGAGCGGTTAGGCTCTAATGAAGCACCGGGCTCTGATACCAATTGAAAGTCGCCTAGAGGGGGGGGTGAATAGGGCGAAACTGAAATTTACAAATATAAACACAACTACGAGATGGGTTAGCGTTAGAAATAAACACGAGTCCGAGAGAGAGGATGCAAAACAAATCGTGAGCAAATGCGGAGTGAGACACGATGATTTGTTTTACCGAGGTTCGGTTATCGCAAACCTACTCCCTGTTGAGGAGGCCACAAAGGCCGGGTCTTTTTCAACCCTTTCCCTCTCTCAAACGGTCCCTCGGACCGAGTGAGCTTCTCTTCTCAAAATCAAACCGGGAACAAAACTTCCCCGCAAGGACCACCACACAATTAGTGTCTCTTGCCTCGATTACAATGGAGTTTTGATCACAAGAACAAGTGAGAAAGAAAAGAAGCAATCCAAGCGCAAGAGCTCAAAAGAACACGACAAATCTCTCTCGCTAATCGCTAAAGCCTTGTATGGAATTGGAGAGGATTTGATCACTTGAGTGTGTCTAGAATTGAATTCCTAGCTCTTGTAAGTGGTTGAGAAGTGGAAAACTTGGATGACTTGAATGTGGGGTGGTTGGGGGTATTTATAGCCCCAACCACCAAACTAGCCGTTTGGTGGAGGCTGGTTGTCAAATGGTGCACCGGACAATCCGGTGCACACTGGACATGTCCGGTGCGCCAGCCACGTCACCCGGCCGTTAGGGTTCTGACCGTTGGAGCTCTGACTTCTGGGCCTGCCTGGATGTCCGGTGGCGCACCGGACATCCACTGTAGAGTGTTCGGTGCGCCAGCATGGGCGTGCCTGCCTTCTACGCGCGCTGGCGCGCATTTAATACGCTGCAGGTAGCCGTTGGCGCCTGAAGTAGCCGTTGCCCCGCAGTTACACCGGACATGTCCGGTGAATTATAGCGGAGCAGCCGATGCGAATTCCCGAAGCTGGTGAGTTCAGAGCCGCGTCCTCGTGGAGCACTGGACACTGTCCGGTGTACACCGGACAGTCTGGTGAATTATAGCGCGTCGGCTCTGAGAATTCCCGAAGGTGAGGAGTTTGGCTTCAAGTCCCCTGGTGCACCGGACACTGTCCGGTGGCCCACCGGACGGTCCGGTGCGCCCGACCAGGGTGCCTTCGGTTGTGCCTTTGCTCCTTTATTTGAACCCTTTCTCTTGGTCTTTTTATTGGCTTATTGTAAACCTTTGGTACCTGTAGAACTTATAAACTTGGGCAAACTAGTTAGTCCAATTATTTGTGTTGGGCAATTCAACCACCAAAATTAGTTTAGGAAATAGGTGAAAGCCTAATTCCCTTTCAAGGCCGAGTCCCGGGGTCGGGCGAGCACGCGATTCCTCCTGAGACCGAGGTCGAGGCCAAGTCCGGGGCTCGGGCGAGGCAGAGACCTCCTCCCGAGGCCAGAGCTTGAGGTCGAGCGAGACGGAGTTTCCTGTGCGCCCGAGGCCGAACTTGGTGGTTGATCGTGACTTGTTGTCAGTCTTCGCCTAGGTGGTTGGCACGACAATCGGAGCAGGGCGAGTGGCACTGTTTTCCTGTCATATCGGGCAGTAAAGAAGAGGGGTGAAGTGACTGCTGTCACTTCGGCCTGGCCGACTGAGGCGCGTGTGTCAGGATACGGCGTCAGGCGTCCCCTACATTGAATGCGTCTGCGAAGCGGTTGGTTGGTGAGGCGGTCTGGCCAAGGTTGCTTCACAACGAAGCCTGCCCGAGCCGGGCTTCGGGAGAGCTGAGGGGTTGCCTGCTGCCTGAGGCGACCCTCGGGCGAGGCGTGAACTCGTCTGGGACTACTACTCCAGCCCGAGGATGGGCTCGGGTGAGGTGGCGTCCCTTGGGTAGACAAAGCCTTGACTTGAACCGCACCCGTCAGTTGGTCTGAGGGTGTTTACCAGCAGTGATTAGGAGTGTTGGGGGTACCCCTAATTATGGTCCCCGACAGTAGCCCCCGAGCCTCGAAGGGAGTGTTGGTACTCGCTTGGAGGCTTTTGCCACATTTTCGGTGAGGGGACCAGCCTTTCTCGGTTTTGCTTTGTTCTGGTGGGTGCGTGCGAGCGCACCAGCCGGGTGTAGCCCCCGAGGCCTCGGAGGAGTGGTTTAACTCCTCTGAGGTCTGAATGCTTTTCGTGGTGCCTCGGCCGGTCTGATCGTTCCCTCATGTGGCCTGGCCGTAGCCCGAGTGCATGGTCAGGTTCTAAGTTATCAAGCTGGTTTGTTGACGCTGTCAACAGTTTGGCCGTAGCCGGGTGCGAGAGCAGCCCCCGAGCCTCTGCACGGAGCGAGAGGACGATCAAGGACTTTCCCGACTTTTATCATAGGCCCCTGCGTCGCCTTTCCGTAAGGAGGAGGGGGGAAAGCGCCATGTTGCCCTCGGAGGGCGCCGAACATGGTGTTTCCAGTGAGCTGCTAACGAGTGATTTGAGTGGACGCCCGTGCCCTGTTCGTTAGGGGTCGGCTGGTGGCCCAGAGGCGCGCTCCAAAAGTACCTGCGGGTGATTTGCCGGACCTAGACCCCTTCGACAGGGTCCGAGGGCTCGATACCTCCCTCCGGTGGGATTCCGTTACAAATCATTCCCGGCGGTCTCGGAAATGTCCTAGGGTACCTCGAGAGTGTAGCCCAAGCCTCGGCCATGTATCGGACGTACCTAGAGTCATCCCTCACTCTGCGTGTTCTGGGGCGACTGTCGAACCCTTCTGAGGGGCCAGCCTAGGAACCCCTGATCAGTAATGGGCATGGAGCCCGAGCGTTCTGGGGCGGCTGTCGAACCCTTCCGAGGGGCCAGCCTTCGAACCCCTGATCAGTAATGGGCTTGAAGCCCGAGTGCTCTGGGGCGACTGTCGAAACCCTGCCGAGGGGCCAGCCTTCGAACCCCTGATCAGTAGGAGGGCTCGGGGCCCGGTTCCTTCGCTGAGAAGGATCCTTTCCACAACATCCCCTTTCCCGATCCCTGTAGCAAGAGAGAGAGAGAGAGAGAGGAGGGGGGAAGGATATGAATTTAAATAAGGTGGCGCACCTTTTTTGACGCGGTCATCATGGCGGAGGTGAAACAACGCCCGCCTCGCCTGTCAAAGGTGTCGCTTGCTCTGTCGGGGAGTTAACGCGATGGGACGGGCGATTCACGTGGCACGCCGTTGCGCGTGCGAGCCTTTCGAGGAATGGGACACAGGTGCGTCGTCTTCACGCCGTGGGAGAGGGCTCTCCCGTCGCTTCAGGAGGGGACGCGAGCCTGTAGGTGACTTGACCGCTGCTTCCGCTCGTCTGCCGCTGCAGTTACTGCCGGCCCACTTTTGGCCATGCCAACCTTCGTGCCTACCCCCACGGCTGACTGACCCGTGGCCGTCGCCTTTAATTGGCACTGTTGGGTCATGCGCAGGGCTGCCTCGAGTCGCGGTACTGGTTCCGCAGTCGAGGAGGTGTGGCATTCGGCGCAAGTGGCAGTGCGGCTCTTTGCACGTCGTAGCCGGTGCGCCGGTTACATGACATGCGGGCCCGCTTCCTTTGCACTGGTCCACTGGATGTGGTCGAAGCCGAAAGGGCGCACGGTTGTGGTGCAGTTGGATGCCGGTCACGTGGCAGTCCACCCTTCGACCGGTTTCTGTGAAGATGGGAGAGCGCTTGTAACCGCGGGGCGGTTGCATGCCTCGCGTGCGGCAGTTCGCCTTCTTCGTGCTTCGGATTAGCTCGTATGACGTGTGGGACCCAGCCCCCGTGTCGTAGGGGAGAACCCTGGAGTATGTCAGTGGAGACTTTGCCTGTGACGCTAAGGGGTGCAAGTGAGGAGGTCTGCCTATAAAAAGGGGATCCATCCCCCGGGCAGTGGCCATGCCTTCGTTCTCCCCTCATGCATCGCGCCCTTTTACCTTTCGAGCCCCCGGATGGGGTGCACCAGCATCGCCTTGCTCTTGCTGTCGTTGGAGGAGCGCGACCTCGTGGAGATCGGTGCTCTTCAGCCATCGCTCGGCTTCAAGGATTTTCGTCGTGCAGCCCGACTGCATTCCCTCACCAATGGTCAGTTTGGTGGGGAGAAGTAAGCCGGGCTACGGCCTCCGCCCCGCCCTCAGCTTTAAGGATCTTCGTCATCCGGGCTGAGGCGGAGGAGCGCACCGAGTGGGGGTTGCCTCCGCGTGGGTCGGTGACCCTTTTCTTCCCCCAACGTTTGGGGGAGAAAGGCATCCTCCAGCCCTGCGGAGGCATCCTCCAGCCATGCAGGGGAAGGCAAACTGCTGCTCCCTAGACAGGGTGCAGCTTTCCGTCCTTTATCCAGGCGGCGGTCGTGCCGCGCGCGGGCCGGCCACGTCCAGGTCCTCCTCGCACCGTCAGCCGCGCCGGGGGGTCGCTCAACACGTCGTACGCCGTGAGGGTGGTACTCGTGTTCTGGGATGGCCTCGGCGAGGACGGGAGTGAGGACCTGCCGGTGCACTTTGGGGTGGCTGCTGTTCGCCGGCGCGGTGTCGGTGGGTTCGATCCCATGGACGGCGCCCTCCGACTCTTTGGCCTTAACGGCTTGTCCTCGCCCCTCGTGTGGGGACGTGGGCGAGGGCCCTTTCACAGCAGCGTCTATCCTGAGGTCATCGTTGCTGCTGTTTAGCCGCCCGAGGTGGAGGTCATTGTCTCTGCTGCTGCAGAGGTCGCCGGCGAGCCGCTTGGAGTTTGTTGTCCCGCGGGCCCCCTGGTGTTGAGGTTGTTCATACCCGCGGGAGCGGAACCGGAGTCCCGTTTGTAATGGGATATACTGGGTTTTTTGCCGGAGCAAAATGTAACCGCTTCAAGTACTTAGACATTTGTCGTGGGTCGGGAGAACCGCCGAGGGTTCTGTCGACGTCTAAGTCTGTGTAGCATAGTTACCCCAAGTATATGTGTTTGTTCTTTGTGGCTGTCGAGGCCTGAACATTTGGGTATTCGAGTATAAAGCTGCGTTTCTTCCTCATTCCGAGCACTGGGACTTGCCTGTTGGCCAACCGAACCACTTAACCGAGTGTGAGTTGCCTTGCGCGGAAGGTGACGAGTGAGGTATCAATATCCTGGAGGTGTAGGAGTTCCTCGGCTCGGTCGGCCTTGCCGCTCTAGGCCTCTCTTGCTCAGTTTTTAGAACCCTCGGCTGCTCTGCAATGAGCCGAAGCCGGAGGCAGCGGTGTTGGCGTGGATAGAGACGGAGTTGGCTCGAAAAGAGACTTCGTCGGCCCGGGAGCTAGCGGCTTCCCAGGCCGAGGAAGATGTGGCAGCAGCAGCTGGAGCTTGGCCAAGACATCCGCTGGCGCGGTGCTGGCGTCCTCCCTTGGGTGGAGGTCCTTTCGCCCGGATCGCCGTCCGAGGCTGGGCCAGGTTCTGCCGAGGGTGGAAACCACGCTGAGGGTGCTGCTGCTCCCCCTGCTGATGCCTGAGCCTGCAGGAACAGTTTGTCTGTAGCATGCGCATGTTTTTTCGCGCCCGCTGAGGCCTAAACACTTTATCGTCGTGTTAAAAAGCTGCGTCTTCTTTCCTCTCGTTTCAAGCATCACGACTTGTCTGTCAGTAGCAGAATCGTTTATCCAAGCGAGAGTTACTTTTCGCGGAAGGTGATGAGTGAGGTATCCGTATCCCGGAGGCATAGGAGTTCCTCGCCCCGGTCGGCCTTGCCGCTTACGTGCACTCTCATTTGGTCGTAGGATTCTGTTATTGATACAGTCGAGAAGGCACGAAAGTCGTTTTCTACCCGAGTGTTTGGACTTGTTCGGTAGCAGGATCGCTTATCCGAGCGTGAGTTACTTCTCGCGGAAGGTGATGAGTGAGGTATCCATATCCTGGGGGCGTAGGAGTTCCTTGGCTCGGTCGGCCTTGCCGCTTACGTGTACTCTTGTCGTTCTCAGGATCCCGCTATCGACACGGAAGTCGAAATCACAAATTTCGTTTTGGTAGAAAATTTTTCCGAGGAAAATTTTGACGCAGAGGGGGTTCCCCCCTTCTAGCCCCCGAGGGAGGGTTAGGCTTTGCTGAGGCAAGGCCGACCCTTCCTTGACGGTTAGACTTTGTGTATGTAAAGAAAACGGGGTACATGAACGACTTAAAACATCTTAAGGGTAGAAGCGATGTAGCTGTTGGATGTTCCAAGCGTTGCTGTAGACCTTGCCTTGGTCGTTGGCCAGCTTGTATGTTCCGGGCTTCAAAATCTTAGTGATGATGAAGGGCCCTTCCCCGGGAGGAGTGAGCTTGTGGCGCCCTCGGGCGTCCTGTCGCAGACGAAGCACCAAGTCTCCCACTTGGAAGCCTCGGGGCCGAATGCTTCGGGCGTGGTAGCGTCGCAGCGACTGCTGGTATCGTGCCGAATGTAGTAAGGCAACGTCCCGAGCCTCCTCGAGCTGGTCCAGCGAGTCCTCTCGGCTGGTCTGGTTGCTTCAGTCGTCGTATGCCCTGGTCCTCGGGGAGCCGTATTCTAAGTCTGTGGGGAGGACGGCCTCGGCCCCATAGACTAGAAAAAATGGCGAGAAACCTGTGGCCCAGCTCGGCGTCGTCCTCAGACTCCAGACTACCGAGGGTAGCTCTTTCATCCACCGCTTGCCGAACTTGTTGAGGTCGTTGTAGATCCTCGGTTTGAGTCCTTGCAAAATCATACCGTTGGCACGCTACACCTGCCCATTCATCATGGGGTGAGCTATGGCGGCCCAGTCCACACGGATGTGGTGGTCATCGCAGAAGTCCAGGAACTTTTTTCCAGTGAACTACGTGCCATTGTCGGTGATGATGGAGTTTGGGACCCCGAATCGATGGATGATGCTGGTGAAGAACGCCACCGCCTGCTCGGACCTGATGCTGGTTAAGGGTCAGACCTCGATCCACTTGGAGAATTTGTCGATGGCGACCAGCAGGTGCGAGAAGCCCCCGGGTGCCTTCTGCAAGGGACCGACGAGGTCTAGACCCCACACAGCAAACAACCAGGTGATGGGTATCGTCTACAGGGCCTGAGCGGGCAGGCGTGTCTGCTTTGCGTAGAATTGACACCCCCGGCAGGAGCGTACAATCCTAGTGGCATGGCCACCGCGGTTGGCGAGTAGAAACCTTGTCGGAAGGCATTTCCCACGAGGGCTCGAGGTGCTGCATGGTGGCCGCAAGCCACCGAGTGTATTTCTCGCAACAGCTCTTGTCCTTGGGCGATGGATATGCATCGTTGGAGGATGCCCGAGGGGCTGCGGTGATAGAGCTCCTTTTCATCACCCAGTAAGACGAATGACTTGGCGCGCCGAGCCAGCCGCCGAGCTTTGGCCTTGTCGAGGGGAAGCTCTCCTCGAAGGAGATATTCCAGGTACGGGGTCTGCTAGTTCGGATCTGGTGTGACCCCATTCTGTTCCCCCTCGACGGGCAAGGCCTCCTCCTTGATGGCCGAGGGTACCTCGGGTTCGGCCGAGGGTACCTCGGGCTGGGCCGAGGCTTCCTCGGGCTCGGGCACGTCGTCGATCTTGACGAATGGTTGATGTAGGTCTCTGGAGAAGACATCCGGGGGAACCATTGTCCGCCCCGAGGCTATCTTCGCCAGCTCGTCCGCAGTCTCATTGTACCGTCGGGCGATGTAGTTGAGCTCCAGCCCATAGATCTTGTCTTCCAGGCACCAAACTTCGTCGCAGTAGGCTTCCATCCTCCGGTCGTGACAGTGGGAGTTATTCATGACTTGGTTGATGACAAGCTGTGAGTCACCACGAGCGTCGAGGCACCGGACCCCTAGCTCGACGGCGTTGCGCAGCCTGTTAACCAGAGCCTCGTACTCGGCCACGTTGTTTGACGCTGGAAAATGGAGGCGAATGACGTAGCGAAGATGCTTTCCGAGGGGTGAAACGATGAGTAAGCCAGCGCCTGCTCCTGTTTTCATGAGTGACCCATCGAAGTACATGGTCCAGAGCTCGGGTTGGATTGGAGTTGTCGGTAACTGGGTGTTAGTCCACTCAGCCAGGAAGTCTGCCAAGACCTGGGATTTTATGGCCTTCCGAGGAGCGAATGATAGCGTTTCGCCCATGAGTTCCACCTCCCACTTTGCTATCCTACCCGAGGCCTCACGGCACTGGATGATCTCCCCCAGGGGGAAGGATGACACCACAGTCACCGGATGAGACTCGAAGTAGTGTCGCAACTTTCGCCGTGTCAGAATCACTGCGTAGAGCAGCTTCTGGATCTGTAGCGGACTTTGGTCTCAGAAAGCACTTCGCTGATGAAGTAGACTGGCCTCTGGACGAGCAGTGCATGCCTTCTTCCCGTCTCTCGACTACGATCACGGCGCTGACCACCTGAGTGGTCGTGGCTACGTAGATCAAGAGGGCTTCTCCTGTAGCGGGAGGCACCATGATGGGTGTATTTGTAAGGAGCGCCTTAAGGTTCTCGAGGGCTTCCTCGGCCTCGGGGGTCCAAGTGAAGCGCTCGGCCTTCCTTAAGAGGCGGTACAGAAGCAAGCCTATCTCGCCAAGGCGTGAGATGAAGCGGCTCAAAGCCGCAAGGCATCCCATGACCCTCTGTACTCCTTTCAAATCTTTGATCGGTCCCATGTTGGTGATGGCCGCGATTTTCTCCGGATTGGCCTTGATGCCCCGCTCGGAGACGATGAATCCCAGGAGCATGCCTCGGGGGACTCCGAAGACACACTTCTCGGGATTGAGTTTCACGCCTTTCGCTCTCAGACACTTGAATGTTGTTTCAAGGTCAGAGAGGAGGTCGGAGGCTTTCTTCGTCTTGACAATGATGTCATCGACGTAAGCCTCGACCGTTCCGCCGATGTGTTCTCCGAACACGTGGTTCATGCACCTCTGGTAGGTGGCGCCTGCATTCCTCAAACCAAATGGCATTGTAGTGTAACAGTACATGCCAAAAGGTGTGATAAAAGAAGTCGCGAGCTGGTCGGACTCTCTCATCCTGATTTGGTGATAGCCTAAGTAGGCATCAAGGAATGATAGGGTTTCGCACCCAGCAGTGGAGTCCACAATTTGATCGATGCAAGGTAGAGGGTAGGGAACTTTCAGACATGCTTTGTTTAGACCAGTGTAGTCTACACACATCCTCCATTTCCCATCCTTTTTCCTTACAAGAATAGGGTTAGCTAACCATTCGGGATGGAATACCTCTTTGATGAACCCTGCCGCGAGTAGCTTGTGGATCTCCTCGCCTATGGCCCTACGCTTTTCTTCGTCAAAATGGCGTAGGGTTTGCTTCACGGGTCGGGCTCCAGCTCTGATGTCCAGTGAGTGCTCGGCGACATCCCTTGGTATGCCGGGCATGTCCGAGGGACTCCACGCAAAGACTTCGGCGTTTGCGCGGAGAAAGTCGACGAGCACTGCTTCCTATTTGGGGTCGAGCTCGGAGCCGATCTGAACTTTCTTGCTGGCGTCGTTGCTGGGGTCGAGAGAGACGAACTTGACCGCCTCAACTGGTTCGAAGTTGCCGGCGTGCCGCTTCGCGTCGGGTGCATCCTTGGAGAGGCGTTCCAGGTCGGCGATGAGGGCCTCAGACTCGGCGAGGGCCTCAGCGTACTCCACGCACTCCACGTCGCATTCGTACGTGTGGCGGTACGTGGATCCGACGGTGATGATTCTGTTCGGGCCTGACATCTTGAGTGTCACACCCGGTTTTGGAAGGCAAACCGAATGCGAACTATGTACGTGCCAGGATCAGAACTCACGTACACAGTGATTACATAAATGAACATCATCGCACAATGCTCGAATAATAACATAAAAGAGTAATAACTTGTTACATCACAGAGTCTTAGACATCCACATAGTCATCGACTTAACAGTTAAATCAAAGTGCTAGCGAAACGTAGTAAAGATAAGGCCTTCACAGGCAGCTGACTGGGGGTTGCCGCCAACCCACACCTAAAACTCGTCGTAGTCCTGAAACTCCTGGAAGTCTCCTTCCACGGCTTCGCCTTCTCCTGAGCAGTGATTACAATGCGGACAACCTGGTGTTTGGTGGTAAAGCAAGGATGAGTACACATCAACGTACTCAGCAAATGTCCCGTTTGGCTGAAGTGGACTAGCTTTATGTGGGGTTAGGCTCAAGCAGTTGCTTTTAGTTGGTCAGGTATTTATCATTAGTAGAAGCCAGATTTTATCATTAACCAACCCATGAACCATTTCCTCATCGAGGAACAACATCATCATATTCGAACCAAAACCATAACATAATCCTTGTATCTCGAACCATCTGTATCTCTAATCAAAGAGGATCCCAAGGCTGCTCTTAACCGTGAGCACGGCTGATATATCAGTTTCGATACCCTCTGCAGAGGTCGCACACTTTACCCATGAGCCGTGATTCCCCCTCTAGCCCGGACTTGCAAGACCCTTATTCACTCCCAAGGTGAATGGCCAGGGATTCACTACGAAGCCTTTACAAAGATTCCCTAGAGGTCATAGCTGCCCGTTAGGTTTCTCCAGTTTGATAAACACAGTACCTCTCCCCGCAGGAGGGCGACTAAAAAGCAAAACGAAAGAACCTCGGCACCCAGCCTCGGCAGAGCAAGCACTGTGCCTGGACCCCATTGACGGCACGACGGCGAAGCAACTACACTTCTAGTTCCTCCAATTAATTAGCTAAGGGCGTCCCATTCCACCCTCATGGTTGCACTGTTATCCCGGGTGGTCTCTCAACGAACAGGTCCTTACGGAGAGGTACTCAGGAAACAGCCTGAGCCCCCTAGAATATCACCAGATCACCAACATCATCAGGATAACGGTATCATAAATAGTCACATCATGTTCATTGATTGAGTTAAGGCAATAGCAAAATGCTAACCATAACAACCCAGAAGGTCATCAAGGAATAAGTAAAGTGTAAAGCTAGTCAATCCTTAGGTTTCAAGTAAGTAATGCGGGGTAGTAAGTTATAAATGAATAGGACATAATGGGTCAGAGGACACTTGCCTTCACCAAGCTGCTGCTGCTCAGGGTCTTCTCCTGCAATTCCCTCAGACTCCACGAACGGCTCGATATCTACGCGAGTACAAACATACATCCAACATTCTTGAAATGGTAGAAAACAATACACCATACAATAGTATAGATCAAATAAATATGCACGCGACAAAGAATTCACATCTACGACTACGCGAGAATGGAACCGAGACGACTGGTACTACGGTCGAGAGATATCACATGTATACTAAGCGAATGTGAATTATAATATTTAATTCGGCTTAATCATATTAACAGACAATAATCACATGCCGAGTAAAATTACTACTTAGTCCTGATTAGAGTGTTGTTCGAACAACCGTTGCTTAAATATATATTTAATTAGCGCGAGCTATTCTAGGTGAGATGAGTCATTAGCGTGCGAAAAACGCACGACGACACGTGTGAACAGCATGCACGACGCGCGCGGACAGCACGCGACGATTTATTACGCGACGCGCGGGCGATGGCGAACGACACGAACGCGCACGGGGTTAGACGGGGGGTAGACGGGGGGTAGACGAAAGTCGTCTAGGGGTAGACGAAAGGTAGGCGAACGTAGACGGAGTCCCGTCGAC
This sequence comes from Zea luxurians, assembly GCA_029449295.1. Taxonomy (NCBI): domain Eukaryota; kingdom Viridiplantae; phylum Streptophyta; class Magnoliopsida; order Poales; family Poaceae; genus Zea; species Zea luxurians. Next base: position 29,375,501 of record JAOPSE010000001.1, on the reverse strand, counting down.
GCTCTGCGCGCAAGCAAACGCGAGCGCGCGCACTAGTTGCGCGACGCACAACACATTAAATAATTAGCAAACCGCGGCTAATTAATGACGTGACGACGAACAACCTATATTACGTTTAAACGCGACAATTATATTTCTAATTTCAATTTAGTTGACGCAACTACTTGTGTGGGATATTTTAGATAACAAAAAGAATTATCAATTAATCGGTGACTAATACGGGAACTAATTGACTAACGCGTACGGACGATTATAACGAAGTAAATAATTATTGCGCGCAAGCTGCGCGCGCGACACGCGCGAAACAGCGCGAGGGCACTACAAACAACGACGACGGCGCGTGCGATACCCGTGATCACGTGCGAAACTGCGCACGCGAGACTAACGAGTACGCGATGCGCTAGGTGACTATAGCGAGGCACGGCGACGGTAGACGAACGGTCGGGACGAGCTGGGCAGCGGCGAGCACGCAGCAACACAGCTGCGACACGCAGGGGCGAGGTTCGACGGTGAACGGCCGCTACGGCGCTAAATATAAACACGGTTGGACGTGCTGCGCGCAGCAACTTGGCCACAGCACGCAGGGGCTAGGCTCGCCGGCGAGGGGACGCTGCTGCTACGTCGACGTGGCTGCGCGAAGGAGCAGGGCGAGAGCGCGCGGGATCGGTTTGCTGCGTGCTGCGATTTGCGACGGCAAGGAAACAGCCGCGCGCAGGGCCTGCTGGTCGCGAAGCTGGTCGGAGGTGCCGCGATTGTCGCTGCGCTAGGCGCCAACGAGGGACTGCAGGGACGCGACGAACTTAGACGGCGGGGGGAAGAGAGAGATTGGGGGCGAGCTCGCCTCGACGGCGTACTGCGAGGCGCTGCGCGCGCGAAACCAACGACGGCACTGCAGGGGAAAAAGGGGAGAGAGGAAGGAGGCAGCTCACCTCGGCAGCGCGCACGACGACGGCAGGGACGCGGGCTCGACGGCGGCGCGACGGCGAGACTCGCTGCGCAGCGAGGGCGACGCTCCGACGGCGCGCAGGGACGCAGAGAGCAGAGTCGGGACGAGGAGAAGCATTGGTGGCTGAGAAACTGCGCGACGGATACGGACGGTTCGGGTTTTTGGAAGATGAACAGCGGCATACATGGAACTACCCACGCGCGAGACGTGGGCGCAGAGTTGGGCGGCGGCGGCGGGCGTCCTCCACGCGAGCGAGCGCAGCAGGGCGCGCTACGCGCGGCTGTGCGTGCGGCCTGGGCTGCGGCCTGGGCGTGCAGCGCCGGCTGCTGGGTGGGCTGCTTTGCGCACGCGCTAGGTGGGCTGGCGGCCACGCGAGCTGGGCCGAGCGGCTGCTGGCGCGGGGGGGGGGGGGGGGGGAAGCTGGCTGCGCGCGCGGGGTGGGCTGGGGGGCGCAGCTGGGCTGGCCGCGGCGCTGGGCCGCGCGGCTGCTTGCGCGGGGGGTGGGCTGGGGGGGGGGGGGCGCGGCGCCGACTGGGCCGCAAGGCGCGCGCGGGCGGGGCCCACAAGGAGAGCTGGCGCGGTGGGCTGAGCGGGGGGGGGGGGGGGGGGGAAAGAGGGGGGAAGGGGGGAGACGGCTGGGCCGGCCGAGCTGGGCCAGGGGGAAGTTTGGGCTGAATTCTGTTTTTCCTTTTCTTTTCTTTTTCTTACTCTTTTCTATTTATTTCAGTTTGACACTATGCACAAACAAATGATTAATTGAAAGATCAAGCAGACCACTTATCAAACAACAAACAAACAAAATAAATGTTCTCCAACATGGTGCAACAACCATTGTTTCCCTTAGGGTTTAACCTATTAAATCATAATTGCGTTTAAAAAATGACCACTCTTCTTCTATAGAAAAGAGAGAAACAGAGATTGGGGAAGATGAGATAAGAGGAATAACACCTGAATTTGCGGATATGAGCAAAGAAATTTTGTACCCCAAAATCAGGGTGTTACAAACCTATCCCCCTTAAAAGAATCTCGCCCCGAGATTCAAGGTTGGTCAGCAAAGAGTTCAGGGTATTTGGCTTTCAGATCATCTTCTCGTTCCCAGGTTGCTTCTTCCTCAGAGTGGTGGCCCCATCTGACTTTGCACATTCTGATGGTGTTCCTCCGGGTGACTCTGTCTGCAACCTCCAGAATCTGCGTTGGCTTCTCTATGTAGGTCAGATCCTCTTGGACTTCCAAGTCCTCCACTGGCAACTGTTCTTCAGGTACTCGCAGACACTTCTTCAATTGCGACACGTGGAACACATTGTGCACTGCCGACAAACTTTCTGGTAGGTTGAGTTGGTAAGCCACTTCTCCACGCTTTGCTTGAATCTGATATGGTCCAACGTACCGGGGTGCTAACTTGCCTTTGACTCCGAACCTTCTGACTCCTCTGATAGGTGACACCTTCAGATAGACGTAGTCTCCGACTTCAAAACTTAGTTCTCTTCTCCTTCTATCTGCATAGCTTCGCTGCCTTGATTGTGCTATCTTCAGATTTTCCCGAACCATTTTGATATTCCCTTCGGCTTCAAGCAAAATGTCGGGGCCAAACACCTGTCTCTCTCCAGGCTGGTCCCAATGCAGCGGAGTCCTACAACTCCGTCCATAGAGCGCCTGAAACGGTGACATCTTCAAGCTGGCCTGGTAACTATTGTTGTAAGAAAATTCTGCGTAAGGTAACCTTTTGTCCCATCCTGACTTGTCTTGCAACGCACAGGCCCTCAGCATATCTTCTAGGATCTGATTGGTTCTTTCAGTCTGACCGTCTGTCTGCGGATGATAAGCCGAGCTGAAGTTCAAATGCGTGCCCAAAGCTTCTTGTAGCTGCTGCCAGAAATGAGAGGTAAATTGTGTTCCTCGATCTAACACTATCTTCTTCGGCACACCATGAAGGCAGACTATTCGAGACATGTATAACTCAGCTAACACTGCTCCGGTGTACGTTGTCTTCACAGGTATAAAATGGGCTACCTTTGTTAAGCGGTCCACAACCACCCAGATGGAATCATAGCCGGCCCGGGTACGAGGTAGGCCAACTATGAAATCCATCCCGATCTCGTCCCACTTCCACTGAGGGATCTGCAATGGCTGCAACAGTCCGGCGGGTCTTTGATGTTCTGCTTTGGTTCTTTGACAGCTATCACAGATGGCGACATATTCTGCGATTTCTCTTTTCATGCCATACCACCAAAATCTCCTTTTCAAATCCTGATACATCTTTTCACTTCCAGGGTGTATGGAGTAGGCTGTCTCATGAGCTTCCTTTAGGATCAGCTCCCGAATAGGTTTGATGTCGGGAACACACAATCGGTCCTTGAACCATATTACTCCCTCTTCATCCTCTCGAAAGTCTTTGCCTCTTCCTTCTAAGATCAGCTGCCGGATATTGTTGATGTTCTCATCATCCTTCTGTCCTTCTTTGATCTCCCGCTCTAGGGTGGGTTCTAATTCCACTGTTACTCCTTGCGTGCTGTTCAGGAAACCGAGACTCAGTCTGTCGAATTCCTTGGCTAACTCATACGGCATCGGGTACGTAGCCATCATATTGACTTGACTCTTCCTGCTCAGAGCATCTGCAACAACATTGGCTTTGCCTGGATGGTAATGTATCTCCAACTCATAGTCTTTGATCAATTCCAACCACCTTCGCTGCCTCATGTTTAACTCGGACTGGGTGAATATGTATTTCAGACTCTTGTGATCTGTGTAGATGTCGCACTTCTGTCCATACAGGTAATGTCTCCATGTTTTTAACGCATGAACCACTGCTGCCAACTCCAGGTCGTGTGTGGGGTAATTCTTCTCATGGATCTTCAGCTGTCGAGATGAGTATGCTACAACTCTTCCTTCTTGCATTAGCACACATCCCAATCCGGTGTAAGAAGCATCGCAGTACACCGAGAATGGCTTGTGAACATCAGGCAGAACTAACACAGGTGCTGTGGTCAATCTATTCTTCAGTTCCTCAAATGCTTCTTGACACTTTTGGGTCCACTTAAACTCAACTTTCTTCGCTAGCAACGCTGTCATTGGTCTAGCATTCTTTGAAAAGCCTTCAATGAAACGCCTATAGTATCCGGCCATTCCAATGAAGCTCTTGATCCCACGAACATCCTTCGGTGCCTTCCAATTCATGATATCTGCTACTTTCTTTGGATCCACAGCTAACCCATCTTGGTTTATGATGTGACCCAGAAACAAGACTTCATGAATCCAGAACTCGCATTTACTCAGCTTGGCATACAACTGATGCTCTCGTAGTCTTTGCAATACCATCTTCAGATGCTCCACATGTTCCTCCTCACTTTTGGAATATATGAGAATATCGTCGATGAACACTACCACAAACTTGTCTAGGTAGTCCATGAACACACCGTTCATCAGATACATAAAGAAGGCTGGCGCATTTGTCAAACCAAAGGACATAACTGTATACTCATATAACCCATACTTGGTGATGAATGCTGTCTTCGGTATGTCCGAGGGTCGGATTCTGAGTTGATGGTAACCCGATCTCAGATCTATCTTCGAAAATATGCTGGCACCTCTGAGCTGGTCAAACAGATCTTCTATTCTTGGCAGAGGGTACTTGTTCTTAATAGTGACTTCATTCAGGGCTCTGTAATCTATGCACATCCTTTTGGTACCATCCTTCTTCTCTACAAACAATACTGGAGCGGCCCAAGGCGAGGTGCTTGGTCTGATGTAACCCTTTTCTAATAGCTCATCAATCTGCTTCTTGAGTTCCACCAATTCTGGTCCAGACACTCGATAGGCTCTTTTGGAAATGGGGGCGGTACCAGGGATAAGCTCTATGGCAAATTCAACCTTTCTCTCGGGTGGCATGCCCGTTAGCTCCTCGGGAAACACATCCGGAAAGTCCGACACAACCCTGATAGCCCCAAGCGGGTTGGCCTCCTTACTATCAACTGAAATCTGGTGGCAATCTCCCTCCGCTGATTTAGGCATCCTTAGCTCAGCCACTACCTCCTCTCCAGATGGGGACTTCAATGTTATGGTCCTCTTGTCACAGCTAACATTCGCTTCATATTTCATTAACCAATTCATCCCTAGGATGACATCTACCCCAAGGGTGTCTATTACTATTAGATCACTGGGGAACCCTATCCCCCTTATTTCCACCCTTATATTTGAGCACATTCTATTTGCTTGCACCTTACCACCAACCGAATTAATCCTCATGGGCGGCATCATTGCCTCTACTGAGATGTTATGCATTTCTACCCATATGGCAGTGACAAATGAATGAGTTGCACCAGTATCAAATAACACTTTTGCGGGATGAGATTCGACTGAGAACATACCTACTGCCACATCTGGTGCATCCTGGATCGCTTCGGCCTCCAAGTGGTTCACCTTCCCACGGTTGTACGCTTGGCCACGATTACCTGCTGCCTGTTGAGGTACACCTTGCCTTGTTGGAGCATTGGGGTTGCTCTGCTGCTGCGCCATCTTCTTTGGGCAATTCATCGCCCAGTGGCCTTGTTCCCCACAGTGGAAACATCCTCTGCCTCCTCCTTGTGCTGGGGCTGCTTGGTTGCTCTGATTTGCTGCTAGGGCAGGAAGGCGAGGTGCCTGGTTGTTCTGCCTTTGATACTGGTTACCTCCCTGCTGACTGTTCTGACGATACTGCTGCTGCTGCTGTGGATACTGCCTCTGAAACTGCTGCTGATGCGGACGCTGATTCTGATTCTGATATCCCTGTGGGTGACCAGACCTGCCTTGCTGAGATGAACTGCCTGAGAAGCGGGGACGGCTGATGCTCCCGGACTGTGGTCCACTCATCTTGCGCTTCCGATCTTCCATATCCTTGCGCTTTCTCTTGGTCATGATCGCCCTATCGATCAGGTGCTGGAAGGTGGGGAAGGTGTGGTTCATCAGCTGGTAGTGCAGGGGATCCACCAAACCCCTCATGAACCTGTACTGCCTTTTAGCATCAGTGTTGACGTCTTCAGGTGCATAACGAGATAGCTGTAGAAACTTGTCCCTGTATTCACTAACAGACAGGGGTCCCTGCCTCAGAGCCAAGAACTCCTCCTTCTTCATGATCATCAATCCCTCTGGAACATGGTACCGACGGAAACTCTCGCTGAATTCCTCCCAAGTGATAGCTTCAGGGTCAGCATGGGTAGCAAGGTAGGACTCCCACCAGGACTGGGCTGCTCCCCTTAGCTGGCGGGGACCATACAGGACCTTCTCCCTGTCGTCACATTGGGCGGTGCGCAGTTCCCTTTCCACTGCACGCAGCCAGTCTTCTGCGTCCATGGGGTCAGCAGAATGGGCGAAGGTAGGAGGGTGCCCTCTCATGAACTCACCACGCTTATCCCGTGGCATCTGGGGCATCTGCACTTGCATCTGGGGTTGGGGTTGCTGTTGAGCCTGCTGCATGGCTGCCAGAGTCTGCCCAATAGCCTGCACTGCCTGAGTCTGCATCAAGAACATCTGCTCCACTGTCAGCGGGGGTGGCGGGGGAGGCTGCCTCTGATGTTCCTCCTGCTGGTCACGCTGCTCTTGCTGAGCACGCCTGTTGCATCGGCGCCTGTTGTCAGACATCTGTGGAAGACATTCATACATCAGCATTGATCTTACAATCCTTCAGCATAAGAAAAGGGAATACAAAATTCTTCATGACACTGAGTGAATAAAGAGCTTCACTGATCTTCATTATGATTCAACACGACTTCTCAGATAAAAAGGAAAGTAGAAGTAAATGGTTTCCCAACTAAATAACTGACTTCATTAACATTACTAGCTAAGCCAAACTGCAGGGGAAACCCACATGTTGGCTACAGTCATTACAAAGATCCAAATCTAGCACAAGTTCATCATAACAAGCGTGTAAGCAACTGATAAGCAAACTAAACTAAATGGAAGCAACTGATAATCAAACTAAACTGACTACCTAAGACTGAGACATCTGAATTAAGGATTATTACAAACTCCGACGCTAACGATCTAAGGATCCAGATCTATCCTGGTCTTGCAGGCGGGGGAACCATAAGTGTGGTGACCACGTGGTGGCGAGCGGTATGGGTGCTGAGTCCCAACAGGAGCGGGAGAACCACCCTCCTGGTGGCGGCGCTCTGCTAGCTCAGCACGCAACTCAGCAATCTCCGTTCGAGCCCTGCTCAGCTCGTCCAGAGAGTGATCCAGCTCAGTGTTAAGCACCGCGACTAGGTTGACTGTGCTGCTCAACCTAGGGTTATCCTCACCAACCGGTGAGACAACCACACTCTCGGTGCTGCCAGTAGGACGGCGGGGGTAGTACCTAAGGTTAAGACCATCGGCCACCCCACCGAACAAGGAACAGTACTGGGAGAGTGCTCGCCGTGCTGCATCCTGCATAGCCGCCTCTGCAGTGTCCCTCTCGGAGATGGAGTAGTGCTCCGAAACGGCCTCTGCACCCCGGAGGTCATCCTCTGGACGGCGAACTAGGCAGGTAGCCTGCCAGCGGTCCGGGTACCTCCCGCGACTGTGCTGGTAGACTACACAACGGTACTCGATCGACCAGGTGTGCCGGTCGAAAGCCTGACGCAGCAAGGTGTCGAGTGCGTCGTGGAAGTGACAACCGCGAGCGGCGTCACGAGTGATGGGTCGGGCGACCCATCCTTCCGCCTCCTGCGGCTCAGAGGACTCCGTGCTGTGGTCTGAGTCGTCGTCGTCGGGGTCTCCTCCAGGACCTCCTCCAGTAGCTCCTCCAACAGCCGGGGCGTCCCGCGGTGGTGCAGGGGGCGCCTCCAGCTGGGGAACAGAGGAGCGACGCCTCACGGACTCCACCTCCTGCTCAGGTGGGGAGGAAGAGCCCTGCTGCTCCCTATGCTGACGCTGGCGCTCCTGCTCCTCACGCAGGCGGTGGTGCAGCCTCTCCAGGTGACTCGACTGACCGGACACAGTGCGGCGCAGGGGACGCTCCGCAAGGCGAGACGGCAGGAAAGGAATCACCGACTTACGAGCAGTGTGTCTAAGTCGAGCCATCTACAAAAGACACCGTAAGCATAAGAGTAAGAGCAGAACTAATATGACAAGTGAATAAACCATAGACAGAACAAAATAAAATTTTAACGAGATAAAATATAGTATATATATGTAGTAAAACATAGGGTTGGTCGAGATGACCGACTTTTGAAGTAACATCAGAGGTCAAGGTGAGAGGGAAGGTCAATAGTCCTTAGTACGACCAGTGCTACTCTAGGTCAGCGGTCCTACAGTCAACCTGGCTTTGATACCACTTATGTCACACCCGGTTTTGGAAGGCAAACCGAATGCGAACTATGTACGTGCCAGGATCAGAACTCACGTACACAGTGATTACATAAATGAACATCATCGCACAATGCTCGAATAATAACATAAAAGAGTAATAACTTGTTACATCACAGAGTCTTAGACATCCACATAGTCATCGACTTAACAGTTAAATCAAAGTGCTAGCGAAACGTAGTAAAGATAAGGCCTTCACAGGCAGCTGACTGGGGGTTGCCGCCAACCCACACCTAAAACTCGTCGTAGTCCTGAAACTCCTGGAAGTCTCCTTCCACGGCTTCGCCTTCTCCTGAGCAGTGATTACAATGCGGACAACCTGGTGTTTGGTGGTAAAGCAAGGATGAGTACACATCAACGTACTCAGCAAATGTCCCGTTTGGCTGAAGTGGACTAGCTTTATGTGGGGTTAGGCTCAAGCAGTTGCTTTTAGTTGGTCAGGTATTTATCATTAGTAGAAGCCAGATTTTATCATTAACCAACCCATGAACCATTTCCTCATCGAGGAACAACATCATCATATTCGAACCAAAACCATAACATAATCCTTGTATCTCGAACCATCTGTATCTCTAATCAAAGAGGATCCCAAGGCTGCTCTTAACCGTGAGCACGGCTGATATATCAGTTTCGATACCCTCTGCAGAGGTCGCACACTTTACCCATGAGCCGTGATTCCCCCTCTAGCCCGGGCTTGCAAGACCCTTATTCACTCCCAAGGTGAATGGCCAGGGATTCACTACGAAGCCTTTACAAAGATTCCCTAGAGGTCATAGCTGCCCGTTAGGTTTCTCCAGTTTGATAAACACAGTACCTCTCCCCGCAGGAGGGCGACTAAAAAGCAAAACGAAAGAACCTCGGCACCCAGCCTCGGCAGAGCAAGCACTGTGCCTGGACCCCATTGACGGCACGACGGCGAAGCAACTACACTTCTAGTTCCTCCAATTAATTAGCTAAGGGCGTCCCATTCCACCCTCATGGTTGCACTGTTATCCCGGGTGGTCTCTCAACGAACAGGTCCTTACGGAGAGGTACTCAGGAAACAGCCTGAGCCCCCTAGAATATCACCAGATCACCAACATCATCAGGATAACGGTATCATAAATAGTCACATCATGTTCATTGATTGAGTTAAGGCAATAGCAAAATGCTAACCATAACAACCCAGAAGGTCATCAAGGAATAAGTAAAGTGTAAAGCTAGTCAATCCTTAGGTTTCAAGTAAGTAATGCGGGGTAGTAAGTTATAAATGAATAGGACATAATGGGTCAGAGGACACTTGCCTTCACCAAGCTGCTGCTGCTTAGGGTCTTCTCCTGCAATTCCCTCAGACTCCACGAACGGCTCGATATCTACGCGAGTACAAACATACATCCAACATTCTTGAAATGGTAGAAAACAATACACCATACAATAGTATAGATCAAATAAATATGCACGCGACAAAGAATTCGCATCTACGACTACGCGAGAATGGAACCGAGACGACTGGTACTACGGTCGAGAGATATCACATGTATACTAAGCGAATGTGAATTATAATATTTAATTCGGCTTAATCATATTAACAGACAATAATCACATGCCGAGTAAAATTACTACTTAGTCCTGATTAGAGTGTTGTTCGAACAACCGTTGCTTAAATATATATTTAATTAGCGCGAGCTATTCTAGGTGAGATGAGTCATTAGCGTGCGAAAAACGCACGACGACACGTGTGAACAGCATGCACGACGCGCGCGGACAGCACGCGACGATTTATTACGCGACGCGCGGGCGATGGCGAACGACACGAACGCGCACGGGGTTAGACGGGGGGTAGACGGGGGTAGACGAAAGTCGTCTAGGGGTAGTCGAAAGGTAGGCGAACGTAGACGGAGTCCCGTCGACGCTCTGCGCGCAAGCAAACGCGAGCGCGCGCACTAGTTGCGCGACGCACAACACATTAAATAATTAGCAAACCGCGGCTAATTAATGACGTGACGACGAACAACCTATATTACGTTTAAACGCGACAATTATATTTCTAATTTCAATTTAGTTGACGCAACTACTTGTGTGGGATATTTTAGATAACAAAAAGAATTATCAATTAATCGGTGACTAATACGGGAACTAATTGACTAACGCGTACGGACGATTATAACGAAGTAAATAATTATTGCGCGCAAGCTGCGCGCGCGACACGCGCGAAACAGCGCGAGGGCACTACAAACAACGACGACGGCGCGTGCGATACCCGTGATCACGTGCGAAACTGCGCACGCGAGACTAACGAGTACGCGATGCGCTAGGTGACTATAGCGAGGCACGGCGACGGTAGACGAACGGTCGGGACGAGCTGGGCAGCGGCGAGCACGCAGCAACACAGCTGCGACACGCAGGGGCGAGGTTCGACGGCGAACGGCCGCTACGGCGCTAAATATAAACACGGTTGGACGTGCTGCGCGCAGCAACTTGGCCACGGCACGCAGGGGCTAGGCTCGCCGGCGAGGGGACGCTGCTGCTACGTCGACGTGGCTGCGTGAAGGAGCAGGGCGAGAGCGCGCGGGATCGGTTTGCTGCATGCTGCGATTTGCGACGGCAAGGAAACAGCCGCGCGCAGGGCCTGCTGGTCGCGAAGCTGGTCGGAGGTGCCGCGATTGTCGCTGCGCTAGGCGCCAACGAGGGACTGCAGGGACGCGACGAACTTAGACGGCGGGGGGAAGAGAGAGATTGGGGGCGAGCTCGCCTCGACGGCGTACTGCGAGGCGCTGCGCGCGCGAAACCAACGACGGCACTGCAGGGGGAAAAAGGGGAGAGAGGAAGGAGGCAGCTCACCTCGGCAGCGCGCACGACGACGGCAGGGACGCGGGCTCGACGGCGGCGCGACGGCGAGACTCGCTGCGCAGCGAGGGCGACGCTCCGACGGCGCGCAGGGACGCAGAGAGCAGAGACGGGACGAGGAGAAGCGTTGGTGGCTGAGAAACTGCGCGACGGATACGGACGGTTCGGGTTTTTGGAAGATGAACAGCGGCATACATGGAACTACCCACGCGCGAGACGTGGGCGCAGAGTTGGGCGGCGGCGGCGGGCGTCCTCCACGCGAGCGAGCGCAGCAGGGCGCGCTACGCGTGGCTGTGCGCGCGGCCTGGGCTGCGGCCTGGGCGTGCAGCGCCGGCTGCTGGGTGGGCTGCTTTGCGCGCAGCTTGCGCGCGCGCTAGGTGGGCTGGCGGCCACGCGAGCTGGGCCGAGCGGCTGCTGGCGCGGGGGGGAAGCTGGCTGCGCGCGCGGGGTGGGCTGGGGGGCGCGGCTGGGCTGGCCGCGGCGCTGGGCCGCGCGGCTGCTTGCGCGGGGGGTGGGCTGGGGGGGGGGGGGGGGCGGCGCCGACTGGGCCGCAAGGCGCGCGCGGGCGGGGCCCACAAGGAGAGCTGGCGCGGTGGGCTGAGCGGGGGGGGGGGGGGAAAGAGGGGGGAAGGGGGGAGACGGCTGGGCCGGCCGAGCTGGGCCAGGGGGAAGTTTGGGCTGAATTCTGTTTTTCCTTTTCTTTTCTTTTTCTTACTCTTTTCTATTTATTTCAGTTTGACACTATGCACAAACAAATGATTAATTGAAAGATCAAGCAGACCACTCATCAAACAACAAACAAACAAAATAAATGTTCTCCAACATGGTGCAACAACCATTGTTTCCCTTAGGGTTTAACCTATTAAATCATAATTGCGTTTAAAAAATGACCACTCTTCTTCTATAGAAAAGAGAGAAACAGAGATTGGGGAAGATGAGATAAGAGGAATAACACCTGAATTTGCGGATATGAGCAAAGAAATTTTGTACCCCAAAATCAGGGTGTTACATTGAGCTTGAGGTAGGTGTAGTTGGGGACGGCCATGAACTTGGCGTAGCATGGTCTTCCCAACACCACATGGTAGGTTCCTCGGAACCCGACGACCTCGAAGGTGAGAGCTTCCTTTCGGAAGTTGGAGGGAGTCCCAAAGCAGATGGGTAAGTCGATCCGTCCGAGGGGCAGGATTCGCTTCCCGGGGGCGATCCCGTGGAAGGGTGCCGCACCGGCCTGGACCTCGGATCTATCAACCCCCAAGAGTTCCAGGGTCTCGGCGTAGATGATGTTAAGGCTGCTTCCTCCGTCCATGAGGACTTTGGAGAGCCTAACGTTGCCGATGATCGGATCGACGACGAGCAGGTACTTTCCTGGGCTTGGCATGAAGTCGGGGTGGTCGCCTCGGTCGAAGGTGATAGGCTTGTCAGACCAGTCTAGGTAGACTGGCGCTGCCACCTTCACCAGGCAGACCTCCCGGTGCTCCTGCTTGCGGTGCCGAGCCGAGGCGTTCGCCGACTGCCCGCCGTAAATCATGAAGCAGTTGTGGACCTCCGAGAACTCCTCTTCCTTGCCGCCCTCCTTCTTATTGTTGTCATGGCTCTTGCCATCTTCCTCTGGGGGCCCAGTCTTATGGAAGTAGCGCTAGAGCATGACACAGTCTTCAAGGGTGTGCTTGATGGGACCCTGGTGATAGGGGCACGACTCCTTAAGCATCTTGTCGAACGCGGCGGCCCCTCCAGGAGGTTTCCGAGGGTTCCTATGCTCGGCCGCAGCGACGAGATTCGCGTCAGCGGCGTCACGCTTTGCTTGCGACTTGTTCTTGGCCTTCTTCTTCGTGCCTCGCTGGGCGGACACCTCGGGGGCAACTTTCTTCGGCTCTCGCTGAGGCTGCTTGTCCTTTCGGAAGATGGCTTCGACCACCTCCTGACCCGAGACGAACTTGGTGGTGACGTCCATCAGTTCGCTCGCACGGGTGGGAGTCCTGCGCCCCAGTTTGCTCACCAGGTCTCGGCAAGTGGTGCCGGCAAGGAAAGCCCCGATGACATCCGAGTCGGTAATGTTGGGCAGCTCGGTGCGCTGCTTCGAAAACCGCCAGATGTACTCACAGAGGGACTCCCCTGGTTACTGGCGGTAGCTTCGAAGATCCCATGAGTTCCCAGGGCGCACGTACGTGCCTTGGACGTTTCTCGCGAAGGCCTTGACCAGATCGTCCCAGTCGGAGATCTGCGCAGGAGACAGATGCTCCAGCCAGGCTCGGGCGGCGTCAGAGAGGAAAAGAGGTAGATTACGGATGATAAGGTTGTCATCATCCGCCCCTCCCAACTGGTATGCCAGTCGGTAGTCCGCGAGCCACAGCTCCGACCTCGTCTCCCCCGAGTACTTGGTGATGGTAGTCGGGGCATAGAAACGGGCAGGGAACGGTGCTCGTCGTATGGCCCGGCTGAAGACTCGCGGACCAGGTGGTTCGAGCGAAGGACTGCGATCCTCCTCGCTGTCGCAGCGTCCCCCACGCCTGGGATGGTAGCCTCGGCGCACCTTCTCGTCGATGCGGGTTCGACGGTTGAGATGGTGGTGCTCGTTGCCGAGGCGATCCCGGGCGGCAGGCGCCTCGTCCCGCGTGCGCTCGGGATGGACCGAGGCTTCCTGCATGCGTCGGGAGGACACCGCGCGGTGCTCCGAGGGGTCAGCTCACCTCCAGGAGGCGGAGCTCTCGGCTCGTCGAACCGCGGCGCCTTCCAGGAGATCCTTGAGTTCGCCCTAGATACGCCGTCCCTCGGTGGTGGATGGCTCGGGCATGGCTCGAAGTAGCATAACCGCTGCAGCTAGGTCCTGGCCGGATCCGCTGATGGCCGGGGGCAGCGCTGCCCTGGCATTATCGATGATGCGACGCTAGACGTCTTGGGCCCGATGACAAGCTCCTCCGGCAAGTGTTTGGCCTGCCCACTCCTATTCGATGTTCTGTCGGAGCTGCACAAGCCGGCCTACTTCCCCGTCGACCCAGGCCTGCATCTCACGGATTTGCTCGAGCTGTATGTCCCGACCCCCCGCAGGGACTGGGACCACAGCTAGCTCCCGCGGGATGTCAACGCGAGATGCGGGCCCAGGGGGATCGTCATCCTCTGGCATACCGAGGTGGTTGCCTTCGTTGTGATCTCCCTGATCGATGTGGAAACATTCACGACTCGGGCCGTAACCCTCGCCGTCAAGGTCATGGCCACCGTCAGAACAACCGGAGAGGCAGTGGTCACATGCGAACATGAAGTCCCGCATGGCACCGGGGTCATTGAGGCTAGAGAAACCCCAACCGGAGCCAGGGTCGTCCTCTTCCTCGGAACCCACTGGTCCGAAGGTTGAGACGGCTGTCAGTCGATCCCAGGTCGACCACATGTGGTACCCCGAAAGGTTTGGATACGCCTTTACGAAGGCGCTCACCGTAGCGGGGTCGCTAGGTGGATCGAAGCTGAATCGAAAGGGTACGGGATGGAAAACGGGCAGTACCTCTTGGTCGATGGACGGTGGTGAAGTCGTGTCGGGGGTGGAGCACACCGTCATCTCAGGTACGAGGGTAACGCCCAGTAGATCCTTTGCGAGGGTGCTGGTGTCATTAGTCCGCTTGGGGCTGACACGTTGCGGGGAAGTGACACCCGCCGTCGTCTCAGGTGCAAGGACAATGCCTGACATGTCCCCCGGGGGAGTGCCAGCGTCGTCGACTCGCTCTGGTGCAACAGTCGACAAGGTGCTACCTCCTGCGTGGCCATGGTTGCCCCGTCTCCGCCTCCTCCGGCGAGGAGGGTGGCGAGGATGACCGGAGCGCTCCTCTTCTGTTGCGGGGAGATGCTGTCGCCGAGCTCGCCGCCGCCGGGCGAGTCGAAGACCGTCGTTGTCGTCGCGCCGTGGGGGGAGGAGTACCATGTCGTAGCTGCCATCGAGGGACATGAACTCGAGACTCCCAAAGCGGAGCACCGTCCTGGGCTGAAGAGGTTGCTAAAGACTCCCCATCTGGAACTCAACGGGAAGGTGTTCGTTAACACGCAGCAGGCCCCTACCTGGCGCGCCAACTATCGGTGTTTCGGACCCGGGGGTCCCTGGACCGACGAGTGAGATTGTCGCTGCGTGTCCCTGCCCAGATGGGTTAGCGTGGGATGGAACACAAGATGTGGGGCAAGCCTTGTATTATCCTGCACCAGGGGTGCCGCTCGTAGTAGGGGTTACAAGCACGTCGCGAGAGGGAGAGAGAGAGAGAGAGGGAGCCCGTTCGTTCGCTCCTTCCCCCGCGCGAACCCCCCTCCAGCATGGCCCTGGACCTCCCTTTTATAAACGCAAGGAGAGGGTCCAGTCGTACAATGGGGGGTGTAGCTATGCGCTAACGTGTCCGGCAGAGAGATGCCTAAGCCTTGTGTACATGCCAATGTGGCTGTCAGGGGAGAGCTTGAGCCCTGTACACGTGATAGCGTGGCCGTCGGAGGAGCGCCTGAGTCCTGTAGGAGCACAGCTGGCTGTGCGGCAAGGATCCTGCTGACGTCTCCTTGCTGCCGTAAGGGGCTGAGAGCCACAGGCGTCATGGTGCACGCGGGGCACCATCATTACCCGTCGCCGGGGTAAGCCAGATGGGACGCTGGTCTTGTTCCTTGTAGCCTGAGCTGGCTAGGGATAGGGTAATGATGTATCCCCTGTTGGCGCAGTCAGTCCGAGCCCAAGGTCGGGCGAGATGGAGACTTCTCTTGAGGCCGAGTCCCGGGGTCGGGCGAGGATGCGATTCCTCCCGAGACCGAGGTCGAGGCCGAGTCCGGGGGTCGGGCGAGGCGGAGACCTCCTCCCGAGGCCGGAGCCTGAGGTCGGGCGAGGCGGAGTTTCCTGTTGCGCCTGAGGCCGAACTTGGTGGTTGATCGTGACTTGTTGTCAGTCTTCGCCTGGCTAGTTGGCACGGCAGTCAGAGCGGGGCGAGCGACGCTGTTTTCCCGTCATATCAGGCAGTAAAGAAGAGGGGCGAAGTGACTGCGGTCACTTCAACCTGGCCGACTGAGGCACGTGTGTCAGGATACGGCGTCAGGCGTCCCCTGCATTGAATGCGCCTGTGAAGCGGTCGGTTGGTGAGGCGGTCTGGCCAAGGTTTCTTCACAACGAAGCCTGCCCGAGCCAGGCTTCGGGAGAGCTGAGGGGGTGCCTGCTGCTTGAGGCAGCCCTCGGGCGAGGCGTGAACTCATCTGGGACTACTGCTCCAGCCCGAGGCTGGGCTCGGGTGAGGTGGCGTCCCTTGGGTAGACGAAGCCTTGACTTGAACCGCGCCCGTCAGTTGGTCTGAGGGTGTTTACCAGCTGTGATTAGGAGTGTTGGGGGTACCCCTAATTATGGTCCCCGACAAACACCTTAAATAGTTTTAAGGACTTCTTTTGGAAACTAATAGAGATGCTCTTATATTTTACTACATCTCCGTAAGTTATTCAATATTTTTATCAGTTTTTAAAGTTTAAAAAATCATAGAGTATTTATATTATCTTAATACACATTATTATCAGGTTATAGAGCTTGAAAAGGTTAATTTCATTAAGAAAGTAATTAAAGAATGGAGGGAGATTAGAGCTCCCCCATTCATATATGGGGTGAGATACATCCTTCCCCAAAACGGAGTGTGTTATGGGGGAAATTGTTGGATCACTTAAACACCCTAAAGTACATACTATATGGGGTGGGGGAGTTTCAGGGTTAACCTTTAAAGGTGGTCTGATGGTTTGCGCTAATCCGATTCCATCGTGGACGTGATTTTGGCTGGCGCCTGCGACATTAGAGCGACTCCAATAGTTATGTAAATTTTAGCTCTCTAAATCATAGATTTAAGAAGTTGCTAAATAACTTTGGTAATAAAAAATGTGAGTTCTCCAATAGTTCTCTAAATATATGTTGTAGTTTTGTTTTATATCTATTCACATCAAAAAAGTCACAAATGTCAACAATTGTCTTCATTACCTATATAATGCAATCAATATTTTTGTTTAGGGAGTTGCTAAATAGTTGTCAAATGTAGAAATGAAATAAGGTTAGATTAGAAGTTGATAAATTTAGAAAGTTCATTTAGATAACTGTTGGAGAGAAGTTTCTATATTAACTATCTAAATTATTAATTTAGGAAGTCATTTAGAGTACTACTAGAGTTGCTCTTACCATTTGAAGAACCGAAGCGCACATGGATATGATCTACCCAATCTTAAGTCAAGTTAGGCACTTAGGTTGTAATAATCCTTTTGCTAGGACTTTTATAAGCGCTTCTCCGGTAGTTCAATAAAAAAACTACCAAAATATACACATCTCTATAACTAAAAAATACCGACCAATTACGTTGTTTACCCAGCAACTCGTCCCCCTCGATGTTCAGCTAGCGCCTTCTTCTCATATTTCATAAATTACAAAGAATGTTGTTAAGAAAGGTTGGTTTATGTATATTTTGCCAATTTTTGTTCATTTTCTTTATTTCCTCAAATGAGGTTGCTTAAGATGGTTAGGTTTTGTCTATCCTCTCTCCCTTTTCATGTTTAGTTCTCAAATTAGTTTATCCAATTTGTGTTATTATGTGTTTATGTTACTTTTTTACAGGTGATGGTGGAGAGGACATCCTTGATGTATAACTTATCAAAACTAGATTCATCATACATATCCGAGGTCCATAAGTTTATTGATGTCGCTATGAACCATGCTTGAAGAACAAAGACAAAGCACATATATTGTCTATGCAGTGACTGAAAAATGTTGTTGTAGTTGATGACATAAAACAAAACATTTCTCATCTGGTATACCGAGGATTTATGAAGGATTACATAATTTGGACAAAGCATGGAGAGGGTACCTCTTCACCTTATACAACTACGAACATTGATGACAGATTTTAATTCATTCACGAGACACAAGAACCTCTTCACACAGAGCGAACATTGTAACACCCTAGATTCCTAGTTTTGGAATTAGAAAAGCTCTTCAAAATATTTGAATTAAAATATCTTTTAAAAAATTCTTACGTTTGAAGTCAATTCAAACAAATGGAATAAATAGATGTTTATGTCTCTAAATTTGATTTTACTTTTAGAAATTTTAAACTGAAATAAAATTTTATCTCAAACTCGATTTAATTATTTAACATATATATGCTTATAAGCATTCATGTAAATGAGAAAGAATAGTAAAAATAATAAATATAAAACAAATATTGACCTTGGCATGTTGGAGTTTTGGACTGTGCATTATAATAGAAGGATGAAATTCAAAACTGCATTTGAATCTGATCTAAATTGAAGGTAGAAAATGGGAAAAACATGGAATAGAAAAAAAGAAAAGAAATTTACCTACGCTGGGCCTAGTTCCCTTGCCTCGGCCCATTCTCCCCCTCCACTAACTCGCACCCACCAGCCCAGCCGCCCTTCCTAGGCCTCATCCGCTCAGCCTAGGAAACGAAACCGCACCAACCCACTCTCATCACATCGCATCGCATGACCCTACCCACCCGTGCGCCTGCTCTCTATCATTGCACCGTCACATGGGCCCATGTGCCAGCTGCTTACCCCTCACACACACACACACGAGTCACTGACCGATGGGTCCCTAATCGTCAGCTCCTTCTCTACCTGCCTGTGACGAATAGCGCCTAACGTCGGTAACCATCCGAGTGAATCCAATCGAGTTTGTGGGATCATGACGCAAGTTGTTAGGATCTGGCCTTGGGTGTATAAATATCGAAGCCCACACCCACTTGATCCTCTGTGACGTAGGAACCATTGAGATTACCAAGTATGGAGAAAAGCATGGATGACTTGTGAAAGTCGCATAGAGGGGGGGTGAATAGGCAAAACCTAAAATTTATAAACTTTAAATACACACTAGGTCCAAGATTAGCGTTATAATTAAATTCAAGTCCGAAAGAATGTTTCTCTTGCTAAGAGTTGCTCAAATGATACGGATGACGTATGGGAGCAAACTCAAATTAATACTAGCAAGGAAACGTTAGAGAGAGGAAAGAGGGCAAACAAATCAAGCAGGAATCAAAGCAAGTAGACACGGTGATTTATTTTACCAAGGTTCGGTTCCAAAGAACCTAGTCCCCGTTGAGGAGGCCACAAAGGCTGGGTCTATTTCAACCCTTTCCCTCTCTCTCAAACGGTCACTTAGACCGAGTGAGCCTTCCCTTAATCACACGGGTCACTAAGACCCCACAAGGACCACCACACACTTGGTGTCTCTTGCTTAGCTTTACAAAGCACTTAAGAAACGAATGAGAAAGGAAGAAGGCAATGCAAGCAACAAGAGTGCAAATGAACATAAAAACTTTCTCTCTCAAGTCACTAAGTGGTTGAGATGAATTTGGGACTTGGAGAGGATTTGATCTTTGGAATTGTGTCTTGGAGTGAATGCTATAGCTCTTGTATTGAATGTAAACTTCTGAAAACTTGGATGCCAATGAATGAGGTGGTTGGGGGGTATTTATAGCCCCCAACCACTTCCTAGCCGTTAGCAAAGGCTGCTAGCGATGGGCGCACCGGACAGCCACAGTTCACTGTCTGGTGCGTGCCACATCTGTGCATCCGTTAGGGTTTGGAGCAGTTGATCGTTGGAGGCGCCTGTCGCTTGCTGCACCGGACAGTCCAGTGCCACATCGGATAGTCTGGTGACCTCTGACTTCTGCCATGGCACTGTTTATCACTGTAGCATTCTACAGTCGACCATTGGCGTGCAGGGAGCCGTTGCTCCGCTGGCTCACTGGACAGTCCGGTGAATTATAGCGGAGCGCGCCTCTGAATTCTCGAGAGTGGCTGGTTTGAGTTCACCGGACACTGTCCGGTGCGCCAAAAATCAGCACACTCTCTGTCATGCTCCAATTTTTGATTGAGTCCCTAACTAAATTTCTCTCTTGGTTTGTGTTGATCCTTATGCACTTGAGATAAATGACATCTAGACAAACTAGTTAGTCCACATGGTTTGTGTTGGACATCAACCATCAAAATCGATTATAGGAAATGGTTAAGTCCATTTCCCTTTCAATCTCCTCCTTTTTGGTGATTGATGCCAACACTAACCAAAGCAAATATGAAGTGCAGAAATGTAACTAGTTTGCAATTGAGATAGTTGTGCATAGGCTACTTGGAATTAAACCAATGAAAGGCATTATGCATATGAATGGATTGCTTTTCTCTTATTTAACATTTTGGACCACATTTGCACCACTTATTTGTTTTTGCAAATCTTTTGGAAAAATCCTTTTAAGATCTTTTGCAAATAGTCAAAGGTATAGGATTACGATTGCAAGAAGCATTTTTAAGATTTGACATTTCTCCCCCTATTTCAAATTCTCTTCCTTTGACTAGATAAAGCTCCCCCTGAATGAATTCTCCCCTTAGCTTTCAAGAGGGTTTTGATATATATACTAATTTGAAAAACAATTTAGAAATACCAAATGAAATTTTACTTTCACATACCAAATGAAAATTAGATACCATTTGAAAATTCATTTTGAGGCTAACTCAAATACCAATTGAAATAAACTCAAAATAAGCATTTGTGAAAGTTTTGAAATGGTGGTGGTGCGATCCTTTTGCTTTGGGCTTAATACTCTCTCCCCCTTTGGCATTAATCGCCAAAACAGAGAACTTGAGAGGCCTTTTTACATTTTCTCCCAAATGGTAAGATAAATATGAGTGAAGGGTCATACCAATTGAGAGTTGTAGGAATAACAACAAAGGGTAAATGATACCGTCAAAGTTGGAGTGGAAGCCTTGTCTTTGCCAAATACTCCATTTCCCTTTCAATCTAAGACTAATCATAGAAATATACTTGAAAACACATTAGTCTTAGCCTTGGCACAAGAAGAATAAGAAATATACATTTGTACCAAATGAAAGAGACATGATCAAAGGTATATGTTGGGGACTTGTTCTCAAATGCTTCGGATTAAGAACAAGGCAACATAAAAAGTGTTAAATGATAAAGCCCTTCGTCCTTTGAAACATTATTTCCCTTCGGGATATAATGTGTTTCGGACGAAGGTCACAAACAACATATCTTCGTAAACACAGTAAACTATGACGAAGAACTTACATGCAATATAAAAAGTAATATAAACATTTAAATATTATCATAATGTCATTTCTATTTTATTATCATATAAAAATAGAAATGACTTCAAATTACAAGTGTACCTTCGGATTGCAGGAAGGCAAAAGCACAAGAATGACGGAAAGCAAATGCCAAGTCAGCGTGAACAGTACGGGGGTACTGTTCATCTATTTATAGACACAGGACACAGCCTGTGAAGAATTACAATTATGTCCCTCATAAAAGTTTACAACATTGACCCAGACCTTTATGGATTAAAAGGTCATTCTATCTCTAAGTCGGTTTGTAATACCGAAGCTTCATGAAGAGGAACCTTCGGTCATCTCCTGGGGACAACTTCAGCCGAAGCTGCTTCTTCTTACAAGACCTTCGGCGCAACGAAGCATGACCCCAACAGTAGCCCCTTTCGCGGCGCTAGATCGTTTTTCGTAACGAGCTTGATCCGTGAAAAAAGCCTCTTAAGCTTCGGGAAGCCGAAGGTCCAAAAAACACCTTCCCTGAGCTCGTTGCCGAGAAACGATTCAGTTTTCGAGCGCGTGTCAGGCCCACCTTGCAGAGTTACTGTTTGGTCTCTGCGGTCCACCGCGTAGCGAGTGCAAGTGACTGCCCGCCTGGTGTAAAAATCCTGGCGCTTCGCCTTCTTACCTGCAGCACTATATAAACAGACGGGTAGGTGTGAAGTTTCCACAGCATTCATTGCTATTTGCACTGTTTTGCTGCCAAAATTTTTAACCATAGCCGAAGCTTGACTCTCAGAATCGAACGAAGGTCCATCTCGAAGTCTGCTTCGTCAGAAAGAAAAGCTTCGGGAGAAAAAAAGTATTCAATTTCCCCAAACTCAGAATTAAATGGCCAGAGTGCGATCTACCGCCAGGGTTGAGCGTGAAGGAGACGAAGCTGAAGGTTCGGAGACTGTTCCCATCTCCGAAGCAATGCAACGATCCGGACTGGTAACCTCGGAGAAAACCCCCACTGTTGAAGCAGTACAAGCAACTGCCGAAGCAGAAGATGAGAACATTGAAGAAACTGATCCTGAAGATGATTATCGCATTGCCATGCCAAGTAAGCCCAGCCACTTGGACTTCGGAAAGTCGACCGTTTCGAAGGCTGATCTCTCCAAGATGGTAAAATCAGGTTATTTCAGTGAAAGTCAGAAGAAGCTACTTCGCTTCGGGGGAGAAGAAACTACCCCGAAACCAGAGAAGGATGAGATAGTCATTTTCAAGAGCTTTCTAAAGGCTGGGTTAAGATTCCCCCTTCATGGGATTATTGCAGATGTATTGAAGAAGTTTGGTATATACTTTCACCAGTTGACTCCTAACGCTATCGTTAGGCTTAGTGTTTACATCTAGGCCCTCCGAAGCCAGGCGGTGGAACCGTTTGCCGATAGTTTTTGTCGAGTTCATGAGCTACATTACCAGACGAAGGCCAGAAAAGATGGATTACATGATAACTTTGGTTGCTACAATTTTGCCTATCGAAAAACCACAAAGTTTCCTGTTATTAGCTACCGAAGCAAATGGCCGGCAGGCTGGAAGTCAGAGTGGTTTTATGTGAAAGTTGACGAAGACAAAGAGAAGTTGGTACAAAGCCCACTTGAATTAATCTTTGGAGAAACAAGACCACGATGCCACATGACATTAGAAGGTCCCACCTGGGCTGCACTGGGTGAGTTTAAAATTATTTCAGAGCATATCAGTACTAGGGACCCGGTGCAAGAGTTCTTGGCCTTCAGGGTTTTCCCTACTTTAAAAGAATGGAAAATGCCGAAGATAGAAGGGGAGAAGAAAGAAGGGGAACTTGTCCGGCTTCCTTACCATTTCAAGTTCAAGAAATACTTTAAAAAACCTTGCCAAGAGTGGCTGGATACAGTTGAAGTAATGTGCAATGAAATACTTGGTAACTACTCCAAAAAAGAAGATCAGCTAATGACTGCGGCCTTCGGCACCCGTCCGAAGCGAAGACTAAACCGAGTGTTTGATGCCGTGGGTTTCGAGTACCCTGACTATGAACGGCTGAATAAGGGTGCTGAGGGCCAAAAAAGGAAAAGGGTGGCCGAAACTTTGAACAAAGATGAGGAAGAACCACCAAAAGAGAAGAATATTCCAAAGAAGAGAAGATTATTATCTCCGAAGCGAAAATTATCCGATGAAGAGGGGACTCCTGCATCACCCTCTACCACCGACGTGGAGGAAATCTTAAAGGTAATGACTGAAACCCTGCCCGCGAAGCTAAGTCCATTAGGGCCTCAACTGACGAAGCTTTTTCGAAAGGTGGAGGATCCCGAAAAAACGAAGAAGATAACCAAAACAAAGAGACAAAGAATTATCGTAGTGACCGAAGTCATTGACAAGACGCCACCGAGGGCTTCAACTCGGAAAGCGCCAGCGGTTGAGGGCACAACAAATGTCGAAGTCGCACCTTCGGAGGTCGCGGCTACCGAAGCCGCTTCGGCCGAAGATGTGAACTTGGAAACTACAATTGAAGACATCGACAAAATGCTGCTAGACATGGCCGCAGAAGAAGCTACCACTGCTGCCGAAGAAACCATGGCCACATTGCCTGGGAAGGGAAAGGAAATAGCCGAAGATACTTCGGAGGACGAAGCCTTCATATTTCAAAATTTAGTTGGGCAAGAACTGTCGAAGGCCGAAATAGAAGAGCTTAAAGAATATGCCAAATCCTGCGGATATAAACCAGGAGCTCTTCTTTTCGGAGGTATTGACGATGAGAAATTGAACTGCATCCGGGATCAAACTGGAGCTAAGGTCATCGGTATTCTATCAAAGAGTATCGGTTTTCCGAAGCTGGAAATGGATATCAGCCGCTACCGACGACAACATATCGTTGGTAGCTTATTTTATTCCAATTTCAAGGTAAACAACTTTTCTCTGACTTTTATTGTTTTTAATAATGAAAATGTTCCTAACGAAGGTTGTTTATGTGCAGAGCATGCTACTGAGCAAAGCTTTGAAGATGCAACAAGATTTAGAGGATAAGAAACACGAAATTATAATTGAAAATTTAGAGAGCAGAATAAAAGAGCAATCAGCTATTATTGAAAAGAAAGACTTCGAACTCCAAACAACTGAAGGCTTATTGGCAGAAACTGAAGCTAAAGTAGCAGAATTGAATTCAAAGCTTCTCTGTCAATCAAAACAATTTGAACAAGAGAAGCTAGAGCTTAATTCAAAATTTGAGGCCGAAGTCCAAACAAACTCAGATTTGAAGAAATCATTGACAAGCCTTCAAGACAAATGTTTGAAATTTAGTAATAACTGTATTCAACAATTAAAAAAGATCTTTTATTCAGTTGGAGCCAGCAGCGGAAAGTTCACCCCTTCAGCTGAAAATTTGCCAAGAACCTTCGAACATATTGAAGCTGAAATTGATGAGCTTGACGAAGTTATAGCCGGGCACGGTGACTTCTGTGCCTGGGTAGCTTCTCGGGGTACTGCTGCAGCATTTCTGAAGGCCGGCTGTGATCATGGAAAAATCGTCAACAGGCCCAATTTCACTCTATCTCCATCAATGCTAGACGATATTCCTGACCTCGCCCGAAGCATTTCAAACAGATTTATAAAAATGATATGGACCAAAGGCGGGCGAGAAAAAGCTAGAGACGAAGCTCGAAGTCATCTTGAACCAGTAAGAAATCATACCTTGTGCTTACCTTCTCCCTCAAACTTGATTTTTACTCACAATACCTTGATTCATGTAGGATGACGAAGCTGAAACTGATGCTTAAAGAATATGCCGCCGAAGCTGAAGCCCGATGAAGATTAGTAGGAGTAGACTAGAAAAACTCAAGAGACTTTTGTAATAACTTTTGTAAATACAGCTAAACTGTTCTTAATGAACTTTGTTCATACCTTGTAATATATCCTTACCCTTCCATTGAGGCGCTTTGATGTGGACGAAATTAGTATTTTGAGCCAAAGGCGAAAAAACACCTTCCCTTCTTTTCGTACACAACGAAGCATAAAAGACTGCTTCTTCTTTTTTGCCGAAACCTCTCTTTTTTATACACAACGAAGCATAAAAGACCGCTTCTTCTTTTTTGCCGAAACAACCACTTATGCCATGAATGAATGTTTATGAATGCAAATGCTATGATGTAATGTGATGTGCGAATGAATGTCCAAACACATATCCGAAGCCATACCCTCAGCCATTATTTCCTTAGAAACAATCACACATTAGCTCTGCATTCCCTTAGGAACGTCTTTGGAGCTTCTTCGCCTTTTACTTTCGGCGGAATCAGTGTTGACTTTTCGCTGTAAGCTCTGCATCCCCTTAGGAACGACTTTGGAGCTTCTTCGCCTTTTACTTTCGGCGGAATCAGCGTTGACTTTTCGCTGTAAGCTCTGCATTCCCTTAGGAACGACTTTGGAGCTTCTTCGCTTTTTCAGTTTTCGGCACTCGATGGTGCATTCTCAGCTTTTACATTTACATTCCTTGGGGGATTTTGCTCTTATAGAACTAAAAAGAAAATTACATATAATGGCCCCATTAAAAACCTTTCTCCCCCTTTAGAAAGGAAAAGGGTGCCATGAAAAAAGAAAAAACATAAAAAGGTTACATCAAATTACACATAATATCGCCGAAGCTCATCCGCATTCCAAGATCTTGGAATGTCGTTGCCGTCCATGTCCTTCAATCTGTATGAACCAGGCCTTGACGAAGATGCTACCAAGAAAGGTCCCTCCCATTTCAACTGTAACTTGCCCACTGTGTCTGGGTTGGCCACTCTTCGAAGCACCAAGTGTCCCGGCTCAATATTTTTTAGCCGAACTTTTCTATCTCGCCATTTGACTGTTTCAGCTTGGTATTTATTGATATTCTCCACAGCCTGAAGCCTGATCCCTTCTAAGGCATCTTTTTCCACAAAACAAGCATCTTCAGGGCCTGATTCTGCCGAAGCTACTACTCTTATTGATCCAGTTTTAGCTTCTTCCGGAGTTATTGCTTCGTCACCGAATAATAACTTGAATGGAGTAAAGCCTGTAGACCTTGATGTTGTTGTATTGTGGCTCCACACCACTTTAGTTAACTGATCTGGCCACTTTCCCCTGGGTTGATTGAAGATTAACTTCATTATTCCTGTCATTATAATGCCGTTGGCTCTTTCAACGAGCCCATTTGACTCCGGATGCCTGACTGATGCAAAATGGATCTTCGTACCAATTTGATCACAGAAATTTCTGAAGGCTTCGGAGTCGAATTGTGTTCCATTATCTACAGTGATGGCCTTCGGTACCCCGAAACGACAAACAATATTCTGCCAGAAAAACTTTTGGACAGTGGCCGAAGTTATTGTGGCTAGTGGCTTTGCCTCAATCCATTTAGAAAAATACTCCACAGCCACTATAACATATCTTAGATTCCCTTGAGCCGGTGGCAATGGACCTAACAAATCAAGGCCCCACCTCTGCAATGGCCAGATGGGTTGTATGAGCTGTGTTAAAGACGAAGGTTGTTTCTGATCTTTTGCACATTTCTGACAGCCTTCGCACTTTTGAACTAATTCCGCTGCATCCGAAGCTGCCTTCGGCCAATAAAACCCTTGGCGAAAAACTTTTCCAAGTAACGGCCTAGATCCAATGTGAGATCCACATAGGCCTGCATGTATTTCTTTCATCAACTCTATACCTTCGGCTCTAGATAAACACTTGAGCAGCGGAGCGCAAACTCCATGCTTGTACAACTCCCCTTCTATCATGACATATGGACGAGCTCTTGCCTCTATCCTCCTGTTATAAGCTTCGTCATCTGAAAGGAACTTACCCTGAAGGTAAGAGATGATCTCAGTTCTCCAATCTTCGCTATAAACAGGAGATATGTTGAGGACTGCTCTTTCAAGGAGTTCCACTGAAGGTGCCTTTATTGTTTCGAAAAACACATCCGAAGGTAGAGGCAGCCCCTGTGCTGCTGACTTAGCTAGCAAATCAGCATGCTCATTTTGTCCTCGAGGGATATTTTTGATAGAAAATCCTTCGAAGGAAGCTTCGATTCTTCGGACCGTGTCCAGATATTTTTCAAGCTTCGGATCTTTAGCCTTGCAACTCTTGTCGATATGACCTAAAACAACCTGGGAATCAGTTTTAAGGATGTCCCTTCTGATTCCCATTGCTTTTAATTTCCGAAGGCCCAAAAGCAGAGCTTCGTACTCAGTAACATTGTTTGTACAGCTAAAATCAAGTCTTGCTGCATAACAAGTTTTAACTTTGGATGGTGAGACCAGCACAGCGGCTGCTCCTGCTCCGAAGGTTCCCCAAGAGCCATCACAAAACACTATCCACACTTCGGCATCCTTATTTGTTTCTTCATCCTGAGCCCCTGGCGTCCAATCGGCAATGAAATCTGCCAACGCTTGAGACTGGATCGAGGATCTATGCACATAATCAATGCAAAATTCATTGAGCTCTGCAGCCCATTTTCCAATCCGTCCAGTAGCTTCTCTATTTCTCATAATATCCTTCAACGGCTGCGAAGAAGGAACAACAATATTGTATGCCTGAAAATAATGCCGAAGCTTCCTGGATGCCATCAAAACGGCATATAATACCTTCTCCAGTTCTGTATAGTTTTTCTTTGATACACTAAGGACTTCAGATACAAAATACACTGGAACCTGCTTCTTGACTTGGCCATCAAGCTTCTCCTGGACAAGTGCCGCACTTACTGCTGAGTGCGAAGCTGCCACGTATAACAACAAAGGAGCCCCTGGCGTTGGTGGAGTTAATGTTGTTAGATCTATCAAATATTGCTTCAGCTCTTCGAAGGCTTTTTGTTGGCTTGGTCCCCATTGGAAGACTTCAGCTGACTTCAGCACCTCGAAGAATGGTAAATTTCTTTCTGCTGATCTGGATATGAATCTATTGAGAGATGCCAGCCTCCCTGTCAATCTTTGGGCCCCCTTTCTTGTAGTTGGTGGCTCCATTCGAAGTATAGCTTCAATTTTATTTGGATTAGCTTCAATTCCCTTTGTTGAAACCAAGCATCCAAGAAATTTCCCCTTCTTTACTCTGAAGACACATTTTTCTGGGTTTAGCTTTAAGCCAGCTTGTCTGAAACTGGCGAAGGTCTCCTGCAAATCAGCAATATGATTTTCCTGTTTCGTGCTTTTTACAATGATGTCATCAACATAAGTTAGCACATTTCTGCCTATCTGAGACTGGAGGACCTTCGCAGTCATTCTGCTAAAACTTCCTCCAGCATTTTTGAGTCCCTCAGGCATCCGAAGATAGCAATATGTGCCACTTGGGGTTATGAAGCTAGTCTTCGGCTCATCTTCCTTCTTCATCCAGATTTGGTGATAACCTGAGTAACAGTCTAGCAGACTCATGAGCTCTGATGAAGCTGCTGCATCAACTAAAGAGTCTATTCTTGGCAATGGGAATTCGTCCTTCGGACAGGCCTTGTTGAGATCTGTAAAGTCTATACACATTCTCCACTTGCCATTGGCCTTCTTCACCATAACAGTGTTAGCTAGCCACTCTGGGTACTTTACTTCTCTGATAACTCCTGCACTGAGGAGTCTTTTTACTTCATTGCGAGCCCCTTCGGCCTTATCATCAGACATTTTCCGAAGCCTCTGCTTTCGGGGTCTGAAGGATGGGTCAACATTGAGCGAGTGTTCAATAACATCCCGATTTACTCCGCAGAGGTCATTAGCTGACCATGCAAAAACATCTTTGTTGTTGAACAAAAACCTTATCAAGGTTTTCTCCTGCTCTTCGGATAATTGAGAGCCCAACAACACCTTCTGCTCTGCTATGTCCGCACATAAGAGCATGGGCTTCGGCTGATCTGCTGAAGCTGCTTTCTCCCTTCTGAATTTGTACTGTTCACAAGCTTCGGCTCCATCTATGTTATGGATTGCTTTGGAGTCAGTCCAGCTTCCTTCGGCCCTTCTAGCAGCTTCCTGGCTTCCATGAATAGCAATAGGCCCTTGGTCCGAAGGTATCTTCATGCAGAGGTAAGCTGGGTGAAGAATTGCTTCGAAGGCATTGAGAGTACCGCGACCAATGATAGCATTGTAAGGATACTCCATGTCAACAATATCAAACACAATTTGTTCAGTCCTTGTGTTGTTAACAAATCCGAAGGTTACTGGCATGGTAATTTTCCCAAGTGCTACAATCTGCCACCCTCCGAAGCCATAAAGAGGGTGCGTAGCATCATGGATCTTGTCTTCGGGTTCTTGCATTTGTCTGAAGGCCTTAGCAAATATGATATCAGCTGCACTGCCTGTATCAACTAAGACATTGTGGACCAGAAATCCTTTGATCACACAAGAGATAACCATAGCATCATTGTGTGGGTAATCCTTGAGTTGAAGGTCCTCTTGGGAGAAGGTGATAGGAATGTGAGACCATCTCGACTTGATGAAGGGTCCTTGCACCCCAACATGCTGTACTCTTCTCTGTGCTTCCTTCTTCTGCTTCTTGTTGGCTGGCTCTGAACATGAACCGCCTGTTATCGGGAACAGCAGCTTCGGAGCCGAAGCAGCTCCAGCTTGATCGTTGAACGAAGCCATCAGCTCAAAAAAGTGGAAGTGAGTTCACCGGAGGTGGGCGCCAATGTTGGGGACTTGTTCTCAAATGCTTCGGATTAAGAACAAGGCAACATAAAAAGTGTTAAATGATAAAGCCCTTCGTCCTTTGAAACATTATTTCCCTTCGGGATATAATGTGTTTCGGACGAAGGTCACAAACAACATATCTTCGTAAACACAGTAAACTATGACGAAGAACTTACATGCAATATAAAAAGTAATATAAACATTTAAATATTATCATAACGTCATTTCTATTTTATTATCATATAAAAATAGAAATGACTTCAAATTACAAGTGTACCTTCGGATTGCAGGAAGGCAAAAGCACAAGAATGACGGAAAGCAAATGCCAAGTCAGCGTGAACAGTACGGGGGTACTGTTCATCTATTTATAGACACAGGACACAGCCTGTGAAGAATTACAATTATGTCCCTCATAAAAGATTACAACATTGACCCAGACCTTTATGGATTAAAAGGTCATTCTATCTCTAAGTCGGTTTGTAATACCGAAGCTTTATGAAGAGGAACCTTCGGTCATCTCCTGGGGACAACTTCAGCCGAAGCTGCTTCTTCTTACAAGACCTTCGGCGCAACGAAGCATGACCCCAACAGTATATATATGAGCTATGTGTGTAATGTTTCAATCAAAGTTCCGAGAATCAAGTATATTTAGCTCATTCCTAAGTTTGCTGAAGGTTTTCTCATCTAGTGGCTTGGTAAAGATATCGGCTAATTGGTTGTGGGTGCTCACATAAGCAATTTCGATATCCCCCTTTTGTTGGTGATCTCTCAGAAAGTGATACCGGATGTCTATGTGCTAAGTGCAGCTGTGTTCAACGGGATTATCCGCCATGCGGATTGCACTCTCTTTATCACATAGGAGAGGGACTTTGCTCAATTTGTACCCATAGTCCCTAAGGGTTTGCCTCATCCAAAGCAATTGCGCACAACAATGTCCTGCGGCAATGTACTCGGCCTCGGCGGTGGAAAGAGCTTCGGAGTTTTGTTTCTTTGAAGCCCATGACACCAGGGATCTTCCCAGAAACTGACAAGTCCCTGATGTGTTCTTTCGATCAATTTTACATCCTGCATAGTCAGCATCAGAATACCCAATTAGATCAAAGGTAGATCCCTTGGGGTACCAAAGTCCAAACTTAGGAGTGTAAACTAAGTATCGTATGATTCTTTTCACGGCCCTAAGGTGAACTTTCTTAGGATTTGCCTGTAACCTTGCACACATGCATACAGAAAGCATAATATCCGGTCGAGATGCACATAAATAGAGTAAAGAACCTATCATCGACCAGTATACCTTTTGATCTACAGACTTACCTCCCGTGTCGAGGTCGAGATGCACATTGGTTCCCATGGGTGATGGGTTTGACATTCTTCATTCCAAACTTTTTAAGTATGTCTTGAATGTACTTAGTTTGGCTGATGTAGGTGCCCTCTTGGAGTTGCTTGATTTGAAATCCAAGGAAATATTTCAACTCCCCCATCATAGACATCTCGAATTTCTGTATCATGATCCTACTAAACTCTTCACAAGTTGACTTATTAGTAGACCCAAATATAATATCATCAACATAAATTTGGCATATAAACAAGTCTTTTGCAACAGTTTTAGTGAAGAGGGTAGGATCAGCCTTTCTGACTTTGGAGCCATTAGTGATAAGGAAATCTTGCAGGCATTCAAACCATGCTCTTGGGGCTTGCTTGAGCCCATAAAGCGCCTTTGAGAGTTTATACACATGATTAGGGTACTCACTGTCTTCAAAGCCGTGAGGTTGCTCAACATAGACCTCTTCCTTGATAGGTCCATTGAGGAAGGCACTCTTTACGTCCATTTGATAAAGCTTGAAGCCATGGTAAGTAGCATAGGCAAGTAATATACGAATTGACTCAAGCCTAGCTACTGGTGCATAGGTTTCATCAAAGTCCAAATCTTCGACTTGTGAATATCCCTTTGCCATAAGTCGGGCTTTGTTCCTTGTCACCACACCGTGTTCATCTTGCTTGTTGCGGAATACCCACTTGGTACCTACAACATTTTGATTAGGACGTGGAACTAAATGCCATACCTCATTTCTTGTGAAGTTGTTGAGCTCCTCTTGCATAGCCACCACCCAATCCGGATCTCTTAATGCATCCTCTATCATGTATGGCTCAATAGAAGACACAAAAGAGTAATGTTCATAGAAATGTGCAACTCGAGATCTAGTGGTTACCCCCTTGTGAATGTCACCAAGAATGGAGTTGATGGGGTGATCTCTTTGAATTGCTTGATGGACTCTTGGGTGTGGCGGTCTTTGATCCCGAATCTCTTGATCATCTTATTTGTCATTATTGTCTTCATCTCCCCCTTGATCAATGTCCTCCTCTTGAGGTGGATCATCGTCTTGATCTGCATCTTCAACATCTTGAGCCTGGTCCTCATCTTGAGTTGGTGGAGATGCTTGCATGGAAGATGATGGTTGATCTTGTGTTTGTGGAGGCTCTTTGAATTCCTTAGGACACACATCCCCAATGGACATGTTCCTTAGTGCGACACATGGAGCCTCTTCATCATCTAATTCATCAAGATCAACTTGCTCCACTTGGGAGCCATTAGTCTCATCAAACACAATGTCACAAGAAACTTCAACTAGTCCAGTGGATTTGTTGAAGACTCTATATGCCCTTGTGTTTGAGTCATAACCTAATAAAAAGCCTTCTACTGCTTTAGGAGCAAATTTAGAACTTCTACCTCTTTTAATAAGAATAAAGCATGTGCTCCCAAAGACTCTAAAATATGAAACATTGGGCTTTTTACGAGTGAGGAGTTCATACGATGTCTTCTTGAGGATTCGGTGAAGATATAACCGTTTGATGGAGTAGCAAGTGGTGTTAATTGCCTCCGCCCAATACCGGTCTGGTGTCTTGTATTCATCAAGCATGGTCCTCGCCATGTCCAATAAAGTTCTATTCTTCCTCTCTACAACACCATTTTTTGAGGTGTGTAGGGAGAAGAAAACTCATGCTTGATGCCCTCCTCAAGAAATCCTTCGATTTAAGAGTTCTTGAACTTCGTCCCATTATCGCTTCTTATCTTTTTAATCCTCAATCCGAACTCATTTTGAGCCCATCTTAAGAATCTCCTTAAAGTCTCTTGGGTTTAAGATTTTTCCTGCAAGAAGAATACCCAAGTGAAGCGAGAATAATCATCCACAATAACTAGACAGTTCTTACTCCCGCCGATGCTTATGTAAGCGATCGAGCCGAATAGGTCCATGTGGAGTAGCTCGAGTGGCCTGTCATTTGTCATTATGTTCTTGTGTGGATGATGGATACCAACTTGCTTCCCTGCTTGACATGCGCTACAAATCCTGTCTTTCTTAAAATGAACATTTGTTAGTCCTAAAATGTGTTCTCCCTTTAGAAGTTTGTGGAGATTCTTCATCCCAACATGGGCAAGTCGGCGATGCCAGAGCCAACCCATGTTAGTCTTAGCAATTAAGCAAGTGTCAAGTTCAGCTTTGTTATCATTAAAATCAACTAAATATAGCTGACCATCTAACACTTCCTTAAATGCTATTGAATCATCACTTCTTCTAAAGATAGTAACACCTATATCAGTAAATAGACAGTTGTAGCCCATTTTGCATAATTGTGAAACAGAAAGCAAATTGTAATCTAAAGAATCTACGAGAAAAACATTAGAAATGGAATGGTCAGTGGATATAGCAATTTTACCCAAGCCTTTGACCAAACTTTGATTTCCATCCCCGAATGTAATAGCTCTTTGGGGATCTTCATTTTTCTCATATGAGGAGAACATCCTTTTCTCCCCAGTCATATGGTTTGTGCACCCGCTATCGATTATCCAACTTAAACCACCGGGTGCATAAACCTACAAAACAAATTTAGGCCTTGTTCTTAGGTACCCAAACGGTCTCGGGTCCTTTTACATTAGAAACAAGCACCTTGGGTACCCAAACACAAGTCTTTGGACTCTTGTGTTTGCCCCCAACATATTTGGCAACTACTTTGCCTGATTTGTTAGTGAGCACATAGGAAGCATCAAAAGTTTTAAATGAAATGCTATGCTCATTTGATGCATTAGGAATTTTGTTTTTAGGCATTTTAACATGAGTGGAATGCCTAGAGCTAGAGGCCTCATTCTTATACATAAATGCATGATGAGAAACAGTGTGAGGTTTCCTAGCATGAATTTTCCTAATCTTGTGCTCAGGATAATTTGCAGGATATAAAATATAACCTTCACTATCTTGAACCATGGGAGCCTTGCCCTTAACAAAATTAGACAATTTCTTAGGGGCATTAAGTTTGGTGTTGTTTTGGTTCCCCTGTTGGAAACCAATCCCATCCTTAATGCCAGGGTGTCTCCCATTATAGAGCATGCTTCTAGCAAATTTAAACTTTTCATTTTCCAGTTCATGCTCAACAATTTTAGCACTTAATTTAGCTATGTGATCATTTTGTTCCTTAATCATAGCAAAGTGATCATCAATAGCTTCAACATTAACATTTCTACATCTAGTGCAAATAGTAACATGCTCAACAGTAGATGTAGGTGGTTTGGAAACATTTCATTCTTCTATCTTAGTATTTAAACTAGCATTCTCATCTCTAAGATAGGAAATTGATTCATTGCAAATGCTAAGCTCTTTAGATAAGTTTTCACATTTTTCTACTTCTAGAGCATAAGCATTTTTCAACTTAACAAATTTTTTGTTCTCCTTAACGAGCAAGTCCTCTTGGCATTCCAAGAGATCATCCTTCTCGTTAATAGTTTCAATTAATTCATTCAATTTTTTCTTTTGATCTATGGTGTTGGGGGCCTTCGGCTTCCGAAGGTCCTCAAAAGCATGATCTAACAATGTTTCTGGAAGTACCGTACATGAACAGGTACCTTCGGACTTGAGTTGAAACCACAGCATGGAGAAGCACGAGAAGGAGTACGAAGGATAGCGCAAAGCCGAAGCTGTGCGCAGGAGAGCTTCGACATGATAACAGAAAAAGGAAACCGACTTAAAGATGAAAAGGCTATTTAAACCTCAATGGACTACTATAGAGTTGTTAGCAAATGTAAAGGGCATGAGTGTAATTTCACATGGGCTGCGTCCCGTGCCTATAAATAGATGAACAATAACTCCGTACTGTTCATGTTGACTTGACATTGATCCTTGCGTCATGCTGGTTCTTTCACCTTCTTTCAAGTCGAAGGTACACTTGTAATTTAATATTATTTCTATTTTTCTATAGTAATGAAATAAAATGAGATAGTGATAATATATGACTATTTATATTATTTTTATGGTTTACATGATTCTTTCTTCATCTTCATATGTTATGTTAACGAAGGTAAGTCCTTCGTTACCTTCGTCCGAAAATCATTATATCCTAAGGGAAATAATGCTTCGAAGGACGAAGGGCTTTAATGTATAACGTTTACTGTGTTGCCTTGTTCTTAATCCATAGCACTTGAGAACAAGGACCAACATATGGTAAGGTTGGCAAAGAGAGAAACTAAGTCATCTTCATTATCACTAGAGCTACCCTCATCACTAGATGTGGTATATTTGGGGGTGGCTCTAGAGTGTACCTTCTTTTTGCCGTCCTTGGCCATGAGACACTTGTGGCTGACATTGGGGAAGAGGAGGCCTTTGTTGACGGCGATGTTGGCGGCGCCCTCATCGGAGGAGGAGTCGGTGGAGCTCTTGCCAAAGTCCCATTCCCGCCTCATGTGTGCCTCACCGCCCTTCTTCCTGTAGTATCTCTTCTTCTCCTTCTTATTCCCCTTGTCTTCGTCCCTATCACTTTCACTAGAATATGGACATTTAGCGATGAAGTGACCGGACTTACCACACTGGTAACACACCCTTTTAGAGAGGGGCTTGTAGTCTTTCCCCCTCCTTTGCTTTAGGATTTGGCGAAAGCTCTTGATGATGAGTGACATCTCCTCATTGTTGAGCTTGGAAGTGTCGATTGGAAACCTATTTGGTGTAGACTCCTCCTTCTTTTCTTCTGTTGCTTTGAATGCAACGGGTTGCACCTCGGGTGTGGAGGTGGCGCCTTGCTCCAAGTTGATAATGTGTTTGGAGTCTTTGATCATAAGTTCAAAGCTCATAAACTTGCCAATCACCTCCTCGGGAGACATCTGTTTGTATCTAGGATCCCCACGTATTAATTGTACTTGAGTAGGATTATGAAAAACAAGGGATCTTAGAATAACCTTGACCATTTCATGGTCATCCCATTTGGTGCTCCCGAGGTTGCGCACTTGGTTCACCATTGTCTTGAGCCGGTTGTACATGGCCTGCGCCTCTTCCCCTTTGTTGAGGACGAATCGACCGAGTTCTCCCTCGATCATTTTGCGCTTGGTGATCTTGGTCACCTCGTCCCCTTCGTGCGCGGTTTTGAGGACGTCCCAAATTTCTTTGGCGTTCTTCAACCCTTGCACCTTATTATACTCCTCTCGACATAAAGAGGCGAGGAGTACAAAAGTTGCTTGTGAGTTGAAGTGCCTAATTTGGGTGGCCTCATCCGAGTCATAGTCCTCATCCCCCACCTATGGTGCCTGCGCTCCAAATTCAACAATGTCCCAAATGCTTTCGTGGAGTGAGGTTAGATGATGCCTCATTTTATCACTCCACATACAATAATCTTCATCATCAAAATATGGTGGCTTGCCTAGGGGAACGGAAAGTAGAGGAGCGCGCATGGAAATATGGGGATAGCGTAGGGTACTATACTTCTTGCGCTCATGGCGCTTAGAAGTAGTGGACAATTCGGTGCCGGACGTGGAGGGTGATGAAGAGTCGGTCTCGTAGTAGACCACCTTTTTCATTTTATTCTTCTTCTTGTCACCCCTCTGATGTGACTTGATAGAGGAAGAGGATTCCTCCTTGTACTTGTTGCCGGACTCTGTAGAGAGAGTCTTCCCTGAGCCTGCGGCCTTGTCGCCGGTCACGATCTCCCTCTTGGCATGATCTCCAGACATCATTTCGAGTTGGTTAGGCTCTAAATGAAGCACTGCCTCTCATACCAATTGAAAGTTACCTAGAGGAGGGTGAATAGGCGAAACCTGAAATTTATAAACTTCAAATACACACTAGGTCCAGGGTTAGTGTTAGAATTAAATTCAAGTCCGAAAGAATGTTTCTCTTGCTAAGAGTTGCTCAAATGATGCGGATGACGTATGGGAGCAAACTCAAATTAATACTAGCAAGGAAACGTTAGAGAGAGGAAAGAGGGCAAACAAATCAAGCAGGAACCAAAGAAAGTAGACACGGTGATTTGTTTTACCGAGGTTCGGTTCCAAAGAACCTAGTCCCCATTGAGTAGGCCACAAAGGCCAGGTCTATTTCAACCCTTTCCCTCTCTCTCAAACGGTCACTTAGACCGAGTGAGCCTTCCCTTAATCACATGGGTCACTAAGACCCCACAAGGACCACCACACACTTGGTGTCTCTTGCTTAGCTTCACAAAGCACTTAAGAAACGAATGAGAAAGGAAGAAGGTAATCCAAGCAACAAGAGCGCAAATGAACACAAAAACTTTCTCTCTCAAGTCACTAAGTGGTTGAGATGAATTTGGGAATTGGAGAGGATTTGATCTTTGGAATTATGTCTTGGAGTGAATGCTATAGCTCTTATATTGAATGTAAACTTCTGAAAACTTGGATGCCAATGAATGAGGTGGTTGGGGGGTATTTATAGCCCTAAACAACTTCCTAGCCATTGGCAAAAGCTACTGGCGATGGGCGCACCGGACAGCCACATTCACTATCCGGTGCGCGTCACGTCAGCACAACCGTTAGGGTTTAGAGCAGTTGACCGTTGGAGGCGCTTGTCGTCTTGCTGCAACGGACAGTCCGGTGCCACACCGAACAGTCCGGTGACCTCTGACTTCTGCGCTCTGACTTCTGCCGCGGCACTGTTCATCACTGTAGCGCTCTGCAGTCGACCGTTGGCGCGCAGGGAGCCATTGCTCCGCTAGCTCACCGGTCAGTCCGGTGGCACACCGGATAGTCCGGTGAATTATAGCGGAGCGCGCCTCTGAATTCTTGAGAGTGGCTGGTTTGAGTTTGTATGGCCCTGATGCAACGGACAGTGTCCGGTGCGCCAAAAATCAGCACACTCTCTGTCATGCTCCAATTTTGATTGAGTCCCTAACTTAATTTCTCTCTTGGTTTGTGTTGAACCTTATGCACCTGAGATAAATGACATCTAGACAAACTAGTTAGTCCATGTGGTTTGTGTTGGACATCAACCATCAAAATCGATTATAGAAAATGGTTAAGTCCATTTCCCTTTCAACTTGGAGCTGTCACCATCATAGCTCGTCTTCGCCATTAATCGGTGCTCGAAGAATGGCTAATGGCCTCTCCAAGAAATGTGGAGTGTACGCGTGTGGGTGGTAGAGCATGGGAATTCTCA
This sequence comes from Zea luxurians, assembly GCA_029449295.1. NCBI lineage: Eukaryota > Viridiplantae > Streptophyta > Magnoliopsida > Poales > Poaceae > Zea > Zea luxurians. The sequence continues at coordinate 29,337,315 of JAOPSE010000001.1, read as the reverse complement.
GGTTCAACACAATTGCTTGTCAGAGATGACAAGTCTGTCGCCGGGCTGCTTCGCTCCATGGTCGGACTCCACCGCCATTGTCAAGCCCTCGGTGATCGGTCCAGGAGGAAGCACAATGCACAAGGATGGTGGGCGGGGGAGATTGAGGGCGAAGTCCATTGAGAGGGTTGTGGATTGTTCGTCGGAGCCATGGAGACACCGCTCAGCGAGGGCAACGTTCATCGCCGTATTATTGCCGGTAATGCTACTTCTCTTAAGATTGACGTCATCTCTGCTTCATGTTGCATCATCCGGGGTGGGAAGTAGGGCATTTGGGTGCGATTTCATTGCTACGATGTGCTATGCCACCGCGGAGCCATGGTGCCGCCGTGCTTAGGCGATGTGAGGTAGGGGACATGCTTGCACCCGTTGGATCTTGAGCGGACGTGTGAGATTAGGAGTGTTCACACCGTTTCGGTTCATTAAATTAGAACCCCCTGATCGAGATCTAAAGGGATAGGTTAGATCACGACATGGAACACTATGGATCGTTGATCTTTGATCCCACGATCAGTATGGGATACTGTTGGGGGCCTTCGGCTTCTGAAGGTCCTCAAAACATGATTTGATAATGTTTTCCAAGTAAAATATGTGAACATGTATCTTCGGATTCGGATCATGAGCATACAGAGCATGGTTAGGACGAAGCCTGAGCGAGACGAAAGGTGATTATGACGAAGGACAAGGTGATCACGAAGCTGTGCACAGGAAAGCTTCAGCATGACAGTAGAAAAGGGGAACCAACTTAAAGATGAAAAGGCAAATTAGACCTCGAAGAATTACTATAGCGTTATTAGCAAATATAAAGGGCATGATTGTAATTTTACATGGGCTGCGTCCCTTGCCTATAAATAGATGAACAGTACTCCCGTACTGTTCATGTTGACTTGGCATTTGCTCTCACGTCACGCTTGTACCCCTACTTTTCTTCGAGCCAAAGGTACATTCATAATCTATCATTGTGAATACAGCAATGCAAATTAAAATAAGTTAATAATAACATTTAAAGTGTTTATATTACTTTTCCATATCTTGTGTATGAATCCTTCTTCATCATTTATTGTGCTCATGAAGGCTTGTCCTTCATGACCTTTGTCCGGAATTCATTATATCCGAAGGGAGATAATGCTTCGAAGGACGAAGGACTTTGACATTTAACACTTTTATGTTGCCTTGTTCTTAACTCTTAGCGTTTGAGAACAAGTCCCCAACATTGGCACCCACCTCCGGTGAACTCACTTCCACTATTTTGAGTTTCGAACACCCTCGGCAAGAGTAGACCTTCGTCATGCCGCCAAAGAAAGCTTCAGCAACAGGGGCTGCCGCTCTGCAGCCGCTGGACCCCAACCAGGACACTCTCTCTCTCTTCGGGAGGCCCGAAGCCAGAAAAGGAAGGCCATTAGTCCAACGCCTTAGGAGGACGACTTGGACCAAGAGATCAGAAATATGGAGATGCTCCATCAGCAGGTGTAAAGGAAGAAGGAAAGGATGGCTAGGCTGGCTGATCTGCAAAGGCAGATAGACGAAGCCTCTGAAGAAGTTTGCCATCTTACTCAAGATGAGCAGAACCGAAGGCCTCAGTATAGAGAGCTTCATCAAGAGGGCTTCTTCAACGAAGATGATTGGTATGAGAATTTCCATCATGGAAATTTTGCCTTTGATGATGCTTCTCCTCTATCAGCAGAACTACAGGCTACACCTTGGCCCCCGTCCTACAAGCCACCTCAACTCCCCATGTACGATGGCCATTCAGATCCGAAGCAGTTTCTGATGAGCTACGAAGCAACAATATCTTCCTATGGTGGCAATACTGCAGTCATGGCGAAGTCTTTCGTCATGGCTGTCAAGAATGTTGCGCAAGCCTGGTACTCCTCCCTTCGGCCAGGAACGATCACATCATGGCAGAAGCTGAAGGATATGCTGATCACCAGCTTCCAAGGGTTTCAAACGAAGCCGGTTAACGCTCAAGCTTTATTCCAGTGCACCCAAGATCACGAAGAGTATCTTCAGGCGTATGTCCGAAGATTCTTACGCCTGAGGGCACAAGCGCCAACAGTGCCCAATGAAATTGTCATTGAGGCCATGATTAAGGGGCTTCGGTCGGGACCTTCAGCCTAATACTTCGCCAGAAAGCCCCCTCAGACTCTGGAGAAATTGCTTTAGAAGATGGATGAATACATCCGCGCTGACAATAATTTTCGACAGAGAAGGGAGGAAGCTTACAGGTTCTCCGAAATAGCCAGGGGCTTCGGAGGGAGAATTCATCCCAGACATGTCAGATCGATTCATTCCACTCAGAATGATGACAGGGGAAGCCAGCAGCAGAGGCCGCAATATTCCTCCCAGGCTTCAGGGCAGCAGCAGAGCTATCCTCGACCTCCAGCTCCAAGGGGCAGAGGTGCCAGGGGCTTCGGAGGGAGATTTGGGGATCAACCCAGGAAGATTTATTGCCTATTCTGCGGTGAGGACAAGGGCCATACCACTAGGATGTGCCATGTTACCATCCAGAAACAAAAGGAGATAGCAGAAGCTGCGGCCCAACAGAGCCAGCCGAAGCAAGTTATGCACACTGCTTCGTACCATTCGCCATACATTCCAGAGTATGTAGGCAACCACCCTGCAGCTTCTGTCGGTTCGGCAAGCCAACCTCAGGCATCCTGGCAACAGTTGCCCCTCCACCACCAATGCAACAAGGTCAGCAGCCAGAAGGGAGTCAGCATCCCCACCTCCAACGGGACTTCAGAGAAGAGTCCGAAGCTCGCACAGTCAATAGTACTATGCCAGAATCGAAGCATATTTACTAACAAATATCCTACTTCGGCAGCAGTTTTTACATTCAGTATCATTTTCTTTTTTAGTAAGGAACAATTATTGAAAGCCTAAGTATTTTTGTCGTTTTTAAATCTCTTGTAATAGTTTCGTTTTTGCCACAGTAAAAATATACCTTCTCCACAGAGTAGCGGAGTTGCCGAAGCATAAGATTTATGGTTACAAGGGGAATTTCCGAAATAACAAAAAGTCGTTCCTATGGGAGCGCAGCGTAAGTTTTCTGCTCAAAAGTCGTTCCGAAGGGAATGCAGAGCCTACAGCGAAAAATAAACGCTGATACCGCTGAAAGTAAAAGGCGAAGAAGCTCCTAACGGAGGCTTACAACGAAAAATAAACGCTGATACCGCTGAAAGTAAAAGGCGAAGAAGCTCCTAAGGGAGGCTTACAGCGAAAAATAAACGCTGATACCGCTGAAAGTAAAAGGCGAAGAAGCTCCTAAGGAGGCTTACAGCGAAAAATAAACGCTGATTCCACTGAAGTAAAAGGCGAAGAAGCTCCTAAGGGAGGCTTAAAGTGAAAAATAAATGTCGATCTTCGGCAAATATCATTTTGCATAACATCACATCATCACATCATTTGCATAGCATAACATCATACATCATATTGCATCAATGACGCAAGAAGGGGATCAATGTTGATATTTGGAGATTGTTTCGAAGAAACAGTGCCAAGGCACAAAAAAGTAAATTTTGAAGAAGCATACCTTCGTCAAACTCCGAAATGAAAAGATTTATCGGTTATTGATTTTACGAAGATTGGACGTTTTTATGAAAATACGGATTATTTACGAAGCATGAAAAGAAGGGAAGGTGTTTTTTCGCCGAAGGCTCAAAAAACGATATGTATGTAAAGTTTCATAAATAGCTTATATATTACATTCAAAGTTACAAAATATTACATATGTTCAATAAATATTACATTCCAAATGTTTTTACAATAACATCTAGTTTTCCCTTAGAACAACTTCTGCAGCTTCGTTCAGTAGTTGATCAACAACTTTATCCATGATAGCTTCAGCCATTTTTCTAATTTCGTCGTCCCCCTTCACGTGGGGGTCCGCCGATGGCTTGGCAGGCTCTGAGGGGCGAGAAAGTGCGGTTGTGTTACAAAGCGTAAACAAGTTCGAAATAAAAAATTACAACAGAGCCAAAAACTGCTAGTCAATACCTATTTGCACTTCGACATCTGCACTCTTCTCAGCGGTCTCTGCTACTTTTCTAGCGTCATGAATACCTTTCTCGCTCTTTCGTATAATTTCTTGGGCCATCTCCCGGCCACCATTGTCCCAGATGTCGGTGAAAAATTTTCCACCAACCAGGCTCGCTTCGGCCGAGGGGTCTTTTATATCTTCAGAAGACAAGGCGGTTTCGGATTGTGCCAAAAATTTTACATGGTCACAGCCTTTTCTCTCCAAAATAGTGGCAATCCCCCTGGCACCCGTAAAAGCACATATGTCTCCACGACTATTCAAAACTTCTTCAAAAGCTTCAGCTTCGTGGCTGATCCATCCAATTGGGCCTTCGGGGTCACCCCTTATGAAGTCCTCCTCACTTGAGAATGCGCCGACGCTGGCGAAGCTGGTTCTTATTTTCTTAACACATTCTATAGATTTTTCATAACACTTTTTCTTGGATGCACGAAGCTCTTCAACGTTTCTTTCTAAATGATTGGCCCATTGTTCACTAATTTCTCGTTTTGTTTCTTCAAGTGTGCGCTCTTCTTTAGCTCTGACTAGTTGTTTCCGAAGATCTTCAATTTCGCGCTTCTGAGCTTCGGCTTGAGTTTTGAAAGCAGCTTCATCTTCTTTTATTTTATTCAATAACGAGTGCAATATTTTATCTTTTTCGAGACCTTCGTTCCTTAGTTTAATTACTTCGGAACGAAGGTTGCTTAAGGCTATGGTATACCCTTCGTCTTCGACATCTTTTTGTGCCCTAAGGGCATTGCTAAGTATAAGACCCTGGGAAAAATGTTTGTTAATAAGTTTAAGCAAATGAAAAATTTTGGTTTCAAAAAATAATACAAAGATTTCATTTTTTCACCTTTAAACTATTGTACGCTAAGCTGTCAGCCAGCTCGTTCTTTGACAACACTGAGAGCCCGTCTTCTAGTGTTGGGAATCCGAAGCTTTTGCTCATCTCCCGACAGACTAAAATCTCCTTGCTGTCAGGGAGACAATACAAGAAGTCTTCTTCTCCGCTGCCGTTGAATATCAACGCCCCCTTGGGATATTTCAGTCTTTGGGCATAGAACTGAGCCTCCTGCTTTTCTTTTTCAGTCAACTTCTTCCCCGAAGCATGTCGTAAAATATAATCGGAAGCTTCAGAAAAGGCTTCGGGGGCGGCAGTGCCACTTTCTACAACAAAGATTTGTTCTGCAGTTTCTGTTTCTTTGGTTTCCAAAAATTTTACCTTGGCGGGCTCTGAAGGCCCAGCTTCAGTTTCAGCTTGGTGCTTTGAAGCTTCGGCCTCAAAGGCTTCGATTTGCACTTCGGGAGTTTCGACAATTTTCTTTGGAGTAGTGCTTGAAGACTTTATTGTCTCCAATACATCCAGTACATTAACCATCCTTTTTCTTTTGGGGGTCAACGCTGGACCCTTTTGGCTTTTTGGTACTTCAACTTTTGCTGAAGGACTTAAAATTTCAGATGTCCTTGTTTCTTCAGCTTTTGGTTCTTCTATTTTCTTTATCTCCGGCATTGTGACCGGCTCTTCAATATTCTTCAGGGGAGTCGCCTCTTTGGCTTCGGGGGCCGAAGAGGATTCACCGACAAACTCGGGCACTGTGGCCGGTTCAATATAGCGTGGACGGTGTGTAAGAACCTTTATCTTTTTACTCTTCGGCGCTGGCTCACTAAGAGCGGCTGAGGCGGCTTCTTTCGTAGACGCCGTATCTTTCCTTTTTTGACCCTGTGTTGGGTAACGGTAGTCAGGATACACGAACCCAATGGCATCAAATACTCGGTTGAGCCTTTTCTTCTTCCGGCCTCTAAAGGCTGCGGATAGTGCAGTATCTTCTGCCTTCGAGTATGGCCCAAGCAGCTCATCGCTTACGGCCTCAATACTTTTCAGCCAGTCGTCATCTGGCTCGACGAACTTATCTCCATATTTGAAGGTGAATTTTAACCTAACTAGTCCACCTTCGTTAGGTTCGTTGACGGTTTCCTTTGGCATTTCCCACTTATCTGCAAGTGGCCATACTCTGAAGGCAATGTGTTCTTGGATCAAATCCCTTGTCCCGATGAAAAAGCAAACTACTCCGAAGGCTCTCCGGTATTCTTTGGCTGCTTCGTCAATTTCCACCTTCGGTTTCCGAAGGCCGAAGCGCTGCCAGATAGGGCGCATAATGATACCTTTAATATCTTCTCGCGTTTTCAAGTCGTTTTTCACATAAAACCATTCCTTCATCCAGTCCCCAGGCCATCTTTTCCGAAAAGTTGGCACGAGACAGCTTGACCCAGAGCGGGCACCAAAGCTATAACAACCAAAATTGTTGTGATATTGCTCCTTACCCCATGGTTCCGTCTCATACAATAACTCATGCATATTACAGAAACTTTTTGCATTTGGTTCCAAACCTTGGCTCTTCACGGCCCATACGAAGGTTCCCATCCTTATGATTGCTTCAGGAGTAATTTGATGAAGGTAGATTTCAAATATCTTCAAAACTTCTACCACGAAACTGCTCAAAGGAAACTGAAGTCCAGCCTTAAAGAAGCTTCGGAATATCATGACTTCATTTTCCTCAGGAGTCAGACAAGTTTTCTCTCCTTCGTCAGCCCTTACAATAGATAAATCCCAAAAATATCTGCCCCCTCATATTGACAAGATGGCTTTGTTTAATGCTTGATTTTCCAAAAACTGCATGGCTTGGTCGCCAAGGTCGATCTTCGGAATCTTCACCGCCACTTTCCACATCATAGCTGTCACTATCACCAGTGTCTTCAGACAAACCCTCTAAAATCTCCCTAGTAATCTTCTCTATATTTGTCTTTGCTATTGATTCAAGGAAGTCGAGATTCATCTCTTCGGAAAGGCTTAGCTTCGACTCAGCGACAGTTTTCTTGTCTTCAAACATCTTCGAAAATGCTAGGAAAGTGCTCTCAAAGACGAAGCTTAAAAATGTAAAAAGCCAGGCAAGCGTTGGTGTGCAAAGAGCTAAAAATTAGGAAGGCAGGAGCCGGCGGCAAGAAAGCGTGCTAAATGTGCTGGCGGTGCGTTCTTATTTATACGCCCAGTACGTTGCAAGTGGCAGGGCCCCACTTGTCATTGACTATTGCTATTCTAGCAAAGGGAAGGTGTTTTTTCGGACCTTCGGCTTAAGGCCTTCGTCCATATCGCAATCTGAATTTATTATTCTAGCAAATTAATATTGCAAGGGGCTACTATTGGGGGCCTTCGGCTTCCGAAGGTCCTCGAAAACATCATTTGATAATGTTTTCCAAGTAAAATATGTGAACAAGTATCTTCGGATTCGGATCATGAGCATACAGAGCATGGTTAGGACGAAGCCTGAGCGAGGCGAAAGGTGATTATGACGAAGGACAAGGTGATCATGAAGCTGTGCACAGGAAAGCTTCGGCATGACAGTAGAAAAGGGGAACCGACTTAAAGATGAAAAGACAAATTAGACCTCGAAGAATTACTATAGCGTTATTAGCAAATATAAAGGGCATGAATGTAATTTTACATGGGCTGCGCCCCTTGCCTATAAATAGATGAACAGTACTCCCGTACTGTTCATGTTGACTTGGCATTTGCTCTCACGTCACGCTTGTACCCCTGCTTTTCTTCGAGCCAAAGGTACATTCATAATCTATCATTGTGAATACAACAATGCAAATTAAAATAAGCTAATAATAACATTTAAAGTGTTTATATTACTTTTCCATATCTTGTGTATGAATCCTTCTTCATCATTATTGTGCTCATGAAGGCTTGTCCTTCATGACCTTCGTCCGAAATTCATTATATCCGAAGGGAGATAATGCTTCGAAGGACGAAGGACTTTGACATTTAACACTTTTATGTTGCCTTGTTCTTAACTCTTAGCATTTGAGAACAAGTCCCCAACAGATACTGGTTCATATTTTGTGCAGTCTAATCTGCACCATAGACTATCGATTCAACGGTCCACAAAAGTCCATACCCCTTCGACCGCCTGTTGTGCTCCTCGAGTTTGAGGATATCAACCTGCGGTCTTCAATTATAAAAAGATCATCACCAGTAAGTCCTAGATTTTGCAAGATAGCCCCTGCGCTTCTAGAAAATAATGCCCACGGTCGGGAGGCGTTGGATTTTATAAATAAATTCTAGAAAATAATTACGAAGTATAAAATAATTATAGAAACATAGAAAATTCATATTTTCTCCGATATGACTCCGATTTAACCTGTTCCAGTTGCTATAGCTTCGTAAATGAATTGCCTACGCATTAACAACATTATTTTATCATACCACATGTTTTTTAAAAATAAATAACTAATGTATTCAACCTATGGTTATTAAAGTAACTGAGAGCACCTAGAGGGGGGGGGGGGGGTGAATAGGTGATCCTGTAAAAATCAAACACTAACAGCCACAAAACTTAGTTATAAGTGTTAGAACGGTTAAGTAGCTTGAAGCGAGTTCTTGTGAACACGAACAATCACAGAGAGAGCAACACAAGACACACGATTTTTATCCCGTGGTTCGGCCAAGTAACACTTGCCTACTTCCACGTTGTGGCGTCCCAATGGACGAGGGTTGCACTCATCCCCTTTCAAGTGATCTGATGATCAACTTGAATACCACGGTTTTTCCTTTAGATGATTGTTCCCATTTGTGAGGAATCTCCACAAATTGGAGTCTCTCGCCCTTAGACCAAGGATCACAATGAAAGCACAGAGTAAGGTTGGGAAGAGCAACACACACAAGACTCAAATACGCAACACCCCCATGCACACAAATGAAGACTCGAGCTCAAATGACAACAGAGGGAGTCCTTGACTCGAATAGAGCTCAAATCTCTAACACAAAAAAGCGAATGCGCGGGAGCAGAGTCTAGATGCCTTAGAATACTTAGTGAATGCTTGGGTGGCTCCTCCATTCACCTAGGGGTCCTTTTTATAGCCCCAAGGAAGCTAGGAGCCATTGGAGGCCAACTTGGAAGGCCAAACTTGCCTTCTGTCGGGTGGTGCAGTCCGGTGCACCACCGAACAGTCCCTGTAGCTGTCCGGTGCGCGATCTCCTTCCATTTCTGGCGCATCCGACCATTGGTCCTTGGTGTCGGTTGGCGCACTGGACACTGTCCGGTGCACACCGGATAGTCCGGTGTGCCCAACCAACCGTTGGCGCGACCACGTGTCATGCGAAGATTGCACGGCCGACCGTTGGCGCAGACGACCATTGGCTCACCGGACAGTCCGGTGCACCACCGGATGGTCCGGTGAATTACAGCCGTACGTCGTTGATCCTTTTCCCGAGAGCGACGAGTTCGCCGCGGACGCCTCACCAGACAGTCCGGTGCACCACCGGACAGTCCGGTGAATTATAGCCTTACGCCGCCGTTGAGTCCCGAGAGCGGCCTTTTCACGCGGACCAGCCTGGCAAACCGGACACTGTCCGGTGCACCAAGCCGAGCTGAAGTTGGCTGCACACAACCACCTCTTTTTCCAATTCTTTTCTCACTGATTCTAGCACTTAGACAAAACACATTAGTACTCAAAACAATGTACTAAGTCTAGAAACGTACCTTTCTCTTTGATTTGCACTTTTCTCTTTACTTGGCACATGAGAACTTAATGAAACGTGTTGGGCACTTAATCACCAAAACATTATTGAAACTGCCCAAAGGCACATTTCCCTTGTTTAGGCACAAAGAGAGATATTTCAATGGAAAAATTGATCAAGTACCAAAAACACCCCCTTTTTCCATAATAAAAAATTCTCCCCACAAGAGACCAAATTTTGCAATAAGAGTATTTTGGACAAATCAAAAGTTCTAACTCTATTGTTTTCAAAACTCACAAGTGGTAGCTGATCCATTTGCTTTTGGCCTTAATTTCTCCCCCTTTGGCATTAAGCACCAAAACAGGATCATTCTTGGCCCTAAAACCCCATTGCCTCACAAAAAATGTCAATTAAGAGCAAAAAAGGCAAATAGAGCATAGGAATGAACTTGGAGATAAGTACACCAATACCGGAGTGCAGTGGAAGTCTTTGCAACGTCCAAGTCTATTTTCCCTTTCAATGCACCTTTGAGACTACATCAAGAATACTCAAACACAAAGGTTAGTCTCAAAGGGTCAAGTTGTAGCATATCTCCCCCTAAACAAGTGCATCATTTGCATATGGACTTGTGAGGTCCGGGGAGGTCTTGTACAACTTGAGCACCACAGATATACAACAAGTAATGTAAATTCTTCAAAGTAACATGATCAAAGGCATAGAACACATGTATGCTATAGACCAATCCAAGTTACGCGAATCTAAGACATTTAGCTCACTACACAACCTACAAAATGTTTTCTCAACCAACGGCTTGGTGAAGATATCGGCTAGCTAGTTCTCGGTGCTAATATGAAAAATCTTGATATCTCCCTTTTGCTGGTGATCCCTCAGGAAGTGATGCCGGATGTCTATGTGCTTAGTGCGGCTGTGTTCAACAGGATTATCCGCCATGCAGATTGCACTCTCATTGTCACATAGGAGTGGGACTTTGCTCAGATTGTAGCCAAAGTCCCAGAGGGTTTGCCTCATCCAAAGTAGTTGCGCACGACACTATCCTGCGGCAACATACTCGACCTCAGCGGTGGATAGGGCAATGGATGTTTGTTTCTTAGAACTCCAGGACACCAGGGACCTTCCTAGGAATTGGCACGTCCCTGATGTACTCTTCTTATCTACCTTGCACTCGGCATAATCGGAGTCTGCGTATCCAATTAAGCCAAAGGTAGACCCCTTTGGATACCAGATCCCAAAGCAAGGCGTAGCAACTAAATATCTAAGAATTTGCTTAACGGCCATAAGGTGACATTCCCTGGGGTCGGATTGATATCTAGCACACATGCATACACTTAGCATAATGTCCGATCTACTAGCACATAAATAAAGTAATGACCCTATCATAGACCGGTATGCCTTTTGATCAACGGACTTATCTCCTTTGTTGAGGTCGACATGCCCGTCGGTTCCCATCGGTGTCTTTGCGGGCTTGGCGTCCTTCATCCCAAACCGCTTGAGAAGATCTTGTGTGTACTTCGTTTAGGAGAGGAAAGTGTTGTCCTTGAGTTGCTTCACTTGGAACCCAAGGAAGTAGGTCAATGTTGGGGGTGTGCTTCGTAGCCGAAGATCCTAAAGAAAGAGAACACCTTCGGCAGACACTCTCAGGAGCAAGCGCCGAAGCTATTACTTAAAGAGCTTCAGCACAATGATAAATCTTAAGACGAAGGGCTGAACCGACTTAAAGATGGATTGACTCAAAGACCCATGATGTTTGCGTCATTATTGTAATCAATTGTAAAGGGTTTAAATGTAATTTTATGCAGGTTGCATCCTGTGTCTATAAATAGGTGAACAGTACGCCGGCACGGTTCACACGATCTTGTAATCACTGGCTCATTACGCTTGAATTGTTGTTTTCCGCCAAGACGAAGGTATAATTGTATTCAAACGTTATGTTCTGATACTCATATGGTCATATAGTAAAACATGTGAATATATTTTATACTTTATATGTCATTTCTCATTATTTATTGTTTTACGAGTATGATTACGAAGGTGAAACCTTCGTAATATTTTACTCTTGACCTTCGTCCGAAGCTCATTAAATCCTTAGGGAGATAATGCTTCAGCGGACGAAGGGCATGTATACTTAACATTTTCATGTTGCCTTATTCTTAATTCATAGCATTTGAGAACAAGTCCCCAACATTGGCGCCCACCGTGGGTGAACTCACTTCCACTTTTTGAGTTGATGGCTTCGAAAAGAACCAGGCTGCAACTGCTTCGGCTTCGAAGCTTGTCCTCCCGATCACAGGTGGTTCATGCTCAGAGCCAGCCAACAAAAAACAGAAGAAGGAGGCACAGAGAAGGGTACAACATGTCGGAGTGCAGGGACCCTTCATCAAGTCAAGATGGTCTCACATTCCAATTACCTTCTCCCAAGAGGATCTTCAGCTCAAGGATTTCCCTCACAATGATGCTATGGTTCTTTCTTGTGTTATCAAAGGGTTTCTGGTCCACAATGTTTTGGTTGATACAGGCAGTGCATCTGATATCATATTTGCTAAGGCCTTCAGACAAATGCAAGAGCCAGAAGACAAGATTCATGATGCTACACACCCTCTCTGTGGCTTCGGAGGAAGACAGATTGTAGCACTTGGCAAGATCACCATGCCAGTGACCTTCGGATTTGTTAACAACACTAGAACTGAGCAAGTTGTGTTTGATATTGTTGACATGGAATACCCCTACAATGCAATCATTGGTCGTGGAACACTTAATGCTTTTGGAGCAATTCTTCATCCAGCATATCTTTGCATGAAGATACCTTTGGATCAGGGACCTATTGCTATTCATGGGAGTCAGGAAGCTGCCAGAAAAGCTGAAGGGAACTAGATAGATTCAAAGGAAATCCATAATATAGATGGAAACAAAGCTTGTGAGCAGTACAAATACAGAAGGGAGAAGGCTGCTTCGGCCGATCAGCCAAAGCCCATGCTTTTATGTGAAGATATTGCAGAGCAGAAGGTGCTGCTGGGTTCCCAATTGTCTGAAGAACAAGAGAAAACCCTGATAGGGTTTTTGTTCAACAACAAAGATGTTTTTGCTTGGTCAGCCAATGATCTCTGTGGTGTCAACAGGGATGTTATTGAACACTCGCTCAATGTGGATCCATCCTTCAGACCCAGGAAGCAGAGGCTTCGGAAGATGTCTGATGACAAAGCCGAAGGTGCTCGGAATGAAGTGAAAAGACTCCTCAGCGCTGGAGTCATCAGAGAAGTAAAATACCCAGAATGACTAGCTAACACTGTTATGGTGAAGAAAGCCAATGGTAAATGGAGAATGTGCATTGATTTTACTGATCTCAACAAGGCTTGTCCGAAGGATGAATTTCCATTACCAAGGATAGATTCTATGGTAGACGCAGCAGCTTCGTCAGAGCTCATGAGTTTACTAGATTGTTACTTAGGCTACCATCAAATCTGGATGAAGAAAGAAGACGAGCCAAAAACCAGCTTTATCACCCCAAGGGGTACATATTGTTACCTTCGGATGCCTGAGGGGCTCAAGAATGCTGGAGGAAGCTTCAGCAGAATGATAGCAAAGGTCCTTCATTCTTAGATAGGCAGAAATGTGCTAACATATGTTGATGATATCATAGTAAAAAGCATAAAGCAAGAAAATCACATTGCTGATCTGCACGAGACATTCGCTAATTTTAGGCAAGCTGGTCTGAAGCTGAATCCGGAAAAGTGTGTCTTCGGGGTAAAGAAGGGGAAATTCCTTGGTTGTCTGGTTTCAACAAAAGGAATCGAAGCTAATCCAAATAAAATCGAAGCTATCCTTCGGATGGAGCCACCAAGCACAAAGAAAGGGACTCAGCGGCTGACAGGAAGATTGGCATCTTTGAATCGATTTATATCCAGATCGGCAGAGAGAAATTTACAATTCTTTGAAGTGCTGAAGTCAGCCGAAGTTTTTCAATGGGGATCAGCTCAGCAAAAAGCTTTCGAAGAACTGAAACAGTATTTGATAGATTTAACAACTTTAACTCCACCAGCGCCAGGGGCTCCTCTACTACTGTATGTGGCAGCTTCGCACTCTGCAGTAAGTGCGGCGCTTGTTCAGGAGAAGCTTGAAGGGCAATTGAAAAAGCAGGCTCCAATATACTTTGTTTCCGAAGTTCTCAGTTTATCAAAGAAAAACTATACAGAATTGGAGAAGGTGCTGTACGTTGTTTTAATGGCCTCCCGGAAGCTTCGACATTACTTTCAAGCATACCATATAATTGTTCCTTCATCACAGCCTTTGAAGGATATTATGAGAAACAGAGAAGCTACGGGAAGGATTGGAAAGTGGGCTGCGGAACTCAATGAGTTCTACATTGATTATGTGCATAGATCTTTGATTCAGCCCTAGGCGCTAGCAGATTTCATCGCTGATTGGACGCCAGGGGCTCACGAAGAAGAAGCAAGTAAAGATACCGAAGCTTGGACAATATTTTGCGATGGTTCCTGGGGAACCTTCAGGGCAGGTGCAGCTGCCGTTTTAATTGCACCTTCAAAAGTCAGAACATGCTACGCAGTGAAACTTGATTTTAGTTGTACAAATAATATTGCTGAATATGAAGCTTTGCTCTTGGGTCTTCGGAAGCTGAAGGCAATGGGGATAAGAAGGGCAATTCTCAAAACTGATTCTCAAGTCATTTCTGGCCATGTTGACAAAAGTTGCAAAGCAAGAGATCCGAAGCTTGAGAAATATTTGGATACAGTTCGAAGACTTGAAGCTTCCTTCGAAGGGTTTTCTGTCAAGAATATTCCATGAGGAGAAAATGAGCACGCTGATCTACTAGCCAAGTCAGCGGCACAGGGGCTGCCCTTACCTTTGGAAGTATTCTTTGAAACAATAAAAGCACCTTCGGTTGACCTTCTTGAAAGAGCAGTACTCAATATATCTCCCGTCTATAGTGAAGATTGGAGAACTGAGATCATATCTTTTCTTCAGGGCAATTTCCTTGCAGATGACGAAGCTTATCATAAGAGAATAGCGGCAAGAGCCCGTCCATATGTAATAATAGAAGGGGAGTTATATAAGCATGGAGTCTGTTCTCCATTACTCAAATGTTTATCTAGAGCTGAAGGTATAGAGCTAATGAAAGAAATACATGCAGGCCTGTGTGGATCTCACATTGGATCTAGGCCTTTGTTGGGTAAAGTTTTTCGTCAAGGATTTTATTGGCCGAAGGCAGCTTCGGATGCAGCAGAATTAGTCCAAAAGTGCGAAGGTTGTCAAAAATGTGCAAGAGACCAAAAACAACCTTCGTCTCTAACTCAATTAATACAGCCCACTTGGCCATTGCAAAGGTGGGGCCTTGATTTGCTAGGCCCACTTCCACCAGCACAAGGGAATTTAAGATATGTTGTGGTGGCAGTAGAATATTTTTCTAAGTGGATTGAGGCGAAGCCTTTAGCCACAATAACTTCGGTCACTATTCAAAAGTTTTTTTGGCAAAATATTGTGTGTTGCTTTGGGGTGCCAAAGGCTATCACTGTGGACAATGGAACACAATTTGATTCCGAAGCTTTCAGAGAGTTTTGTGAACGAATTGGCACGAAGATCCATTTTGCATCGGTTCGGCATCCAGAGTCAAATGGACTTGTTGAAAAAGCTAATGGAATTATAATGACAGGAATAATGAAGTTAATCTTCAATCAGCCTAGGGGAAAGTGGCCAGATGAATTAATCAAAGTGGTGTGGAGTAACAACACAACAATGTCAAGATCAACAGACTTTACACCATTCAAATTGTTGTTTGGTGATGAAGCAATAACCCCAGAAGAAGCTAAAACGGGATCAATAAGAACAGTGGCTTCGGCAGAGACCGAAGCTGATTATTCTGTGGCAAAAGATGCTTTAGAAGGGATCAGGCTTCAGGCTGTGGAGAACATCAATAAATATCAAGCAGAAACAATAAAATGGCGTGACAGAAAGGTTCGGTTAAAAAATATTAAGCCGGGACATCTGGTGCTTCGGAGAGTGGCCAACCCCGACACAGTAGGCAAGCTTCAGCTGAAGTGGGAAGGACCTTTTCTGGTAAAATCTTCGTCAAGACCCGGTTCCTTCAGGTTGAAGGATATGGACGGCAACGACATTCCTAGATCTTGGAATGCGGATGAGCTTCGGCGGTATTATGTGTAACCTGATGTAATATTTTTTATTCTTTCCTATGGCACCCTTTTCCTTTCCAAAGGGGGAGAAAGGTTTTTAATGGGGCCATAGCATGTAATTTCTCTTTTTCTTATACCAACTCTACAAGAGCAATATCCCCCGAAGATGTAAATGTAAAAACTGGGCATGCACCATCCAGTGCAAAGAGAAAAAGGAAAAACAGGGAGAAGCTCGAAAGACGTCCCTAAGGGGATGCAGAGCACGACGAAGCTACAAAAAGTCGTTCCTAAAGGAGCGCAGCGTAAGTTTTCTGCTCAAAAGTTGTTCCTAAGGGAATGCAGAGTTTACAGCGAAAAATAAATGCTGATTCCTCTAAAGTAAAAGGCGAAGAAGCTCCTAAGGGAGGCTTACAGCGAAAAATAAACGCTGATTCCGCTGAAGTAAAAGGCGAAGAAGCTCCTAAGGGAGGCTTACAGCGAAAAGTCAGTGCTGATACACCAAAAATAAGCGGTGAAGCTGAAAAATAAACGGCAAAGATTTGTTATTCCTAAGGGAATAAGAGTTGTGGTTATGGTTTCGTATGTGTCTTCGAACATTCATTTGCACGATACATTACATCATACATTTGCATTCATAAACATTCACTTAGACATACATAGGATCATCATCATCATAACATACAAACTTCCTTCGGCTTTGAAAGAGAAGGCTTCGGAAAAAAGGGAAAAAGAGGCAATTTTATGCTTCGCTGTGTACGCAAAGAAGGGAAGGTGTTTTTCGCCTTCGGCTCAAAAGTATTAATTTCGTCCACACCAAAGCATTTCATACATTGATGGAAAAGTAAGATTATATTACAAAGTCAAATTTGATTACATCATATTTTATACAAAGTTTTTTGAGCTATTCTTAACAGACTATTCGAGCTTCGACAGCACCCATAGAGCTTCATCCTTTTACTCTGCAGCTTCAGCTTCGGCTTGGTCAGCCTGTATGTAAGTATTATAAGCAAAATTCAAAATTCAAAGGAAAAGGTAAGTATAAGGTATGATTTCGTTACCAGCTTAAGGTGGCTTTGAGCTTCGTCACCAGCTTTGCTCCGGCCACCCTTTGTCCATACTAATTTTATGAATCTATTCGCAATACTTCGGGCCAAGCTGGGAATATTATCTAAGTCTTCTGGTGACAGGCTGAAGTTGGGTCTATTAACAATCTTTCCGTGTTCACAGCCAGACTTCAAAAAGGCAACAACTGTGCCCCGAGAAGCTGCCAGGGCACAGAAATCGCCATGCCCAGCTATGACTTCGTCAAGATCATTGATTTCACCTTCAATATGCTCGAAGGCACCAGACATGTCTTCAGCCGAAGGAGTGAACTTTTCGCTGCTAGCTCCGACAAAATGAAACACCTGCTTCAACTGTTGGATGCATCGATTGCTGAACTCCAGGCATTTATTCTGAAGATTTGTCAAGGATTCTTTCAGCTCCGAGCTTTTTTGAATTTCGGCTTCAAGCTTTACATCAAGTTTCCACTTTTCTTGTTCAAAATTTTCTGATTGGGAAAGAAGCTTCGAATTTAATTCCGTTATTTTGGCTTCAGCATCCGCTAATAAGCCTTCGGCTGATTGAAGCTCGAAGTCTTTCTTTTCGATGGCAGCTGATTGCTCTTTTATTTTGTTTTCTAAGTTCCCAATTATAACTTTGTGCCTTTTGTCTTCTAAGTCCTGCTGCATTTTTAAGGCCTTGCTCAAGAGCATACTCTATGGACAAATGACCTTCGTTAGAAAATATTTGTGTTATTACAAATAGTAAGGGTTAGACGCAAGATGTTTACCTTAAAATTGGAATAGAACAAACTGCCGACAATGTGTTGTCGTCGGTAGCGGCTGATATCTGCTTCGAGCTTCGGGAAACCGATACTCTTTGATAGAGTACCGATGACCTTCGCGCCAGTCTGATCTCGTATGCAGCCTAACTTTTTGTCATCAATGCCATTGAAGAGAAGTGCTCCCGGCCGATACCCGCAGGATATAGCATATTCTTTTAATTCTTCTTTCTCAGCTTTTGTCAGCTCTTGGCCAATTAAGTTTTGAAAGTCAAATGTCTCATCTTCCGAAGTATCTTCGATCATCTCTTCCTTCTTAGGTTTTGCGGCCGTAGTCTCTTCGGTGGCTGCGGCAGCTTCTTCCGCGGCCATGTTTAGTAACATCTTGTCTATATCAGCAGCTACGCTCTCTAAATTAATATCTTCGGATTTGGCATCTTCGGCTCTGACCTCTTCTGCGAGAGCCTCCGAAGGTATAGCTTCGGTAGCTGTCATGCTTTCAATGGCTGGCACCTTCAGAGCTGAAGCTCTTGGTGGAGTTGCTTCAATAACTTCTGTCATAGTAACGATTCTTTGCCTCTTCGGCTTAGGTGCTTCCATTTTTATGGGCTCCTTTTCTTTCTGAAAAAGCTTCGTCAGATGTAACCCCAGTGGACTTAGTTTGACGGGCAAAGTTTCAGTCATTACCTTCAGGATTTCCTCTATTTCAGAAGCAGAGGATGTCGCAGAAGTCTTTTCTTCTTCATCAGTTGGTTTCTGCTTCGAAGTCGAGGTTTTTCTGTAATACTCAATCTTGTAAACAAAGAATATGGAGAGGTCTCCTCATTCTATGTGCCTTATTTGTATCATAAAAAGAGCACACATATAATTGAGAGTGATTAAATTAAACCAATGACACTAAAATAAAAGAAAGTGCATCTCGTTGGAGTTTTGTTTGTGCATTTATTAATAAAAACAATAACAATATAAAAATATAATAAGAAGTTGAAGATTTGGATTAAAACCTAAATTTAAATTTGGAAATTAAATTGGAAAAAGGAGAGAAACAAACAAATATTAGGTGAAATAAAAACATAAATAATATATATAAATATACCCCCAAAGTAGAACTTGCCACAAAACATTTGAATTTGAATTTGGAGCTGATTTGAATTGGAAATGAAAGGGGAAACAAAATAGAAAATAATAATAATAATAAAAAGAAAACATGGCGCCTAGGCCAACTAACCCTATTTCGGCCCATTTGGCCAACTCCGCGCGCGGTCAGCCCAGCCACCACACAAACGCGTCGACAGGGCGGGTCCATTCGTCTGCCGCTCACTCGCGCACTCCCGTTACCCCTGTGCCTGTCGTGCAGGCCTGCCTAGTCAGCCAGCTGCCCCACGCTCGCGACGTAACCGTGTTGCACTGACTGGTGGACCCAGGTTACCAGCTCTGCAATCGCCCACCTCGTGGCCTACGGCGGGTCGCCGTCGAGGAAATCGGGCGGCTCCCTGCTTGTTCGCGCGGCCGTTGCTCGACGCTGGAGGCTATAAAATGGGGCTCATGTGACCAAGTCCTCCCCTTCTCTCGCCCACTCGCGCTGCATCGGCTAAAACCCCACAAATCACCGTCGCGTTCGTCCGCAAGGGGGGGAATTCGTCGTCGTCGCCAGTGACACGAGCCTACGCCACCAATTAGCGACCGGGGTTGATGCGGGTGCGTTCGGCAGCGTGCGCGGATCGCGTGGGAGACGAATTGAGCTTGGGAGGTCAAACTCGGGCCCTGGAATTGCTCGCTGACGTCGTGGGCCTAGTGCATTCCGCCGTGCGCCGTGGTTAGGACACCCGAGCGCATAATCCAAGGTAAAACTACCTTAATACTAACCGCTACCATGCTCTCTCCATTTTGCGCGCAACTACGCTTGGATTAGTGCCTGCCGGCGCTCGCTCGGGTCCTCCGTTCATGGCGCCGCCACAAGGAGGGAACATGTCGTCTCGCGGTCTCGTCTCGCGTCGCCGTGGGGAAGAGGGCCGGTAACCGTTGATCTCTGTGGCAGCGGTATGGATTAACTCCGAGTAAAGTTTCACGTAATCCGATCTGGATGGTTGGTCTATGAACCAACGGTCTAGATTGAGCGAGGATACTAGTGAGGGTAGTGAGTGGGGAGCGTCCGATCGGGATCGGACGATCGGCGCGTGCATCGGACTTCATTAAATCGTGAACGTAGATCCAGGATCGGAGGGCCCAGAGTGAATACCGGTTCGTTCGAGCAGACATCTAATCCTCATCGTCGGATGTTGATCGGACGACTGTTAACGCGAGATACCCCTTCGGCTTGCGCTTTGCAAATAGGACCCTCGAGTTAAATGAAATAGAACCCGCAGTCCGTAGAGGAAATTCGGTTGAGTCTTAGAATTAGTTGCACTGGGGCCCCTGACTTTTCTGGTTATTGAGGCCCAATCCAGAACAGTATTAAACCAGAGAATTTAAATTATAAATGGATTTTATTTATATAAATAAGTGCTAAAACCTGTAAAATGCATAGGAATTCCATTTTTGGTCCAAATTGAGCCATTCCACTTTCTAAATTTTTGTAATATTATTCTTTATCACTTAAAGTCTCTGTTTTGGCATGAAAACAGTAAGAAAATTAATCTCTCATTTAATTCTACTTCAAGCACATTAAATCTTAGGAAATTCATAACTTGAAATCGATAACTCCAAATTTAATGATTCCAGTTCCTGTGATCTTATTTTAATGTCTAGTTTATTACTGTGTATTTTATTCACATGTTTGGTGCAATGTTAATTTTTGCTATACTATGTATGTATTGTGTTGATGTGAGTAGACGAGCAAGCCAATGTGGATTCTGAGGTTCAACAAGTAGAAGTAGCTGAGCAGGAGCTCATTGAAGGCAAGTTGTGCCCTTGATCACTTACTTTTCCGAGCTATGTTCTTATTAATTTTAATGATCTGCATAGGTTAATTTTGATGGGATCCTTTATGTTACCCCAGTTTTGATTATCTTTATACCTTGTTCACCCCTGAAATATTTTTGGGTAGTACCTGCTATTGCTTTATGTGGATTGGGTATGGAGATACAACATTCATGATTACTCTTTTATTATCTTGTTATTATTACTATTCATGTTAAGATCATTAAATTAATGGGAACATGGAGCGACCACCCGGGAAAACAGTGCTACCACAAGGGTTTAATGGGACGCCCTTGGCTGATTAACTAGGAAAGCTAGTGGAGGTCTTCCTTACCCGAAAGGGGCAAGGGCAGTAGGGGAGTGGTCAGTGTAGGGAGGTCCTTGGGTTGATTTTGCTGCGATGGCGGTCAGGCGAGGGATTCCTGCACTGGAGCTTCCTATAAACTGTAGCAGGATTTCTGAAGCTAGTGGAACTTTGTAAAGGCCTCGTAGTGTTACCCTGCCTCGCCTCCTCGGTAGAGGTGTATGGGATTGGCCGTCTCTTGGCAGATGGGTAACATGACTTGTGGGTAAAGATGCGCAACCTCTGCAGAGTGTAAAACTAGTATACTAGCCGTGCTCACGGTCATGAGCGGCTCGGACCCTCACATGATTAATTATGGAACTTAAATTTAATTTGACATTTGCATCGCATTTGCGATCATTTTACTATTACTGTTCTTTATTATTATTAAGGTTTGGTATTTACTTACACTTAGTAACTGCTAATAAAATTTTGACCAACTTATAAAAGCAATGCTCAGCCTCAACCTTTATTTCGTTGATCAGCTTTACACTTCATGAACTCCCACCTTTGGTGAGTTCATGCCACATTATTCCCCACGACTTATTGAGCTATGAACATATGTGAGCTCACTCTTGCTGTCTCACACCCCCCACAGGAGAAGAACAGGTGATCGAAGAGGAGCCGCCTAACACTGAAGCATTCGATCTGATCTAGGTAGCGTTTCTCAGTTGACATTGGCACCGTCGATCCTTAGTTCGTTTTATATTTACTCCTTTATTTTGTAATAAGTCTTCCGCTATGTAATAAATATTCTGATGTTATTGTGACCTTTATCTCTATACACTCTGTTATTATATATGTTGTCTTCTTGGCGCATGTATGAGATGCACCTGGCTTTGTCCTTTAAAACCGGGTGTTACATTTTCTTTTCTTCGAAGCAACTTTTTTCGCCTCAGACTCTTGTTTTTTCTTCTTTGATTGATCTTCGTCGTCCTTATTCAGAGCACTAGCCACTCTTTTTCTTTTTTGTCCTTCGGCACCCTTGTCCAGTAGATCGTAGTCAGGATATTCAAAGCCTATAGCATCCATCACTCGATTTAGCCTTCATTTCGGACGGGTGCCGAAGGCTGCTGTCATCAATTGATCTTCCTTTTTAGAATAATTTCCAAGAATTTTGTTACACATCACTTCGATTGTATCCAACCATTCTTGGCAGGGTACTTTGAAATGTCTCTTGAATTTGTAATGGTAGGGCAGCCGGATAAGTTCTCCTTCCTTCTTTTTTCCTTGGAGCTTCGGCATGGCCCACTCTTTCATAGTTGGAAATATTTTGAAAGCCAAAAATTCCTGCACTAAGTCTCTAGTACCAATGTGCTCTGCAATAATCCTAAATTCAGCTAGAGCAATCTGACTTGGACTCCCTGGCAACATGTTGCACAGGGGTCGGGTCTCTCTGAAGATCAGCTCTAGTGGGCTCTGGACCAACTTCTCCTTATCATCGTCAACTTTGACATAGAACCATTCCGATTTCCAGCCTGCCAGCCACTTGCTTCGGTAGCTGATCACAGGAAATTTTGTAGTCTTCCGGTAGGCAAAATTGTAGCAACCGAAGTTTTCATGCAACCCATCTTTCCTGGCCTTGGTTTGGTAATGCAGTTCATGTACTCGGCAAAAACCTTCGGCAAACGGTTCCACCCCTTGGCTTCGGAGAGCCCAAATGTAAACGCTAAGCCTAACGATAGCGTTAGGAGTTAGCTGATGGAAGTAGATCCCAAACTTCTTCAGCACATCAGCAATCATCTTATTCAAGGGAAATCTCAAACCAGCTTTGAAGAAACTCTTAAAAACTACTATTTCATCTTTTTCCGGCTTCGGAATAGTTTCCTCTCCACCAAAGCAAACTAGCTTTTTATTCTCTTCATTGAAATACCCCAATTTCAACATTTTAGGTAGGTCACCTTTGGAAACTGTGGATTTCCCAAAATCAAGGTGGCTGGGTTTGCTCGGCACAGCGCTGCTATAATCATCCTCAGAATCGGTCTCCTCAACATCAACTTGTTCTGCCCCGGCGACAGGGACGTCCTCCGATGTCACCAGCCCAGACCGCTTCATAGCTTCGGAAATCGGAACGGTCTCAATAGCTTCGGTCTCATCTCCCTCGCAATCAACCCTAGCAATGGAGCGAACTCTAGCCATTTAATTATGTCTTTCTTGAAATTTTTCGTTGTTGACTTTTCTGATTTTCCTGAAGCTCTTCCTTTTGTGACGAAGCAGATTCAAAAGCGGGGTTTCGTCTGAGCACGATGAATAAGCTTCGGCTATGACTAAAATTTTGGCAGCAAAACAGTGCAATAGCAATGAATGTTGTGGTAACTTCACACCTACCCGTCTGTTTATATAGTGTCGCAGGTGAGAAGGTGAATCGTCAAAGACTCCCGCACCGAACAAACAGTCACCGCACTCACTGAACGGTGGGCCACAGGGTTCGAGAGGGTGAATCGCCAGGGCGCGTGTAACTGCTGTAGGATGGAGCCACCTCGAGCACGGAATATTTTAATCGTTTCTCGCCAACGAGCTCAGGGAAGGTGTTTTTCGGATCTTCGGCATCCCAAAGCATAGAAGACTTTTTCACGGATCAAGCTCGTTACGAAAAACGATCTATCACCGCAAAGGGGCTACTGTTGGGGGTATGCTTCGTAGCCGAAGATCCTAAAGAAAGAGAACACCTTCGGCAGGCACTCTCAGGAGCAAGCGCCGAAGCTATTACTTAAAGAGCTTCGGCACAATGATAAATCTTAAGATGAAGAGCTGAACCGACTTAAAGATGGATTGACTCAAAGACCCATGATGTTTGCGTCATTATTGTAATCAATTGTAAAGGGTTTAAATGTAATTTTACGCAGGTTGCATCCTGTGTCTATAAATAGGTGAACAATACACCAGCACTGTTCACACGACCTTGTAATCACTGGCTCATTATGCTTGAATTGTTGTTTTCCGCCAAGACGAAGGTATAATTGTATTCAAACGTTATGTTCTGATACTCATATGGTCATATAGTAAAACATGTGAATATATTTTATACTTTATATGTCATTTCTCATTATTTGTTGTTTTACGAGTATGATTACGAAGGTGAAACCTTCGTAATATTTTACTCTTGACCTTCGTCCGAAGCTCATTAAATCCTTGGGGAGATAATGTTTCAGCGGACGAAGGGCATTTATACTTAACATTTTCGTGTTGCCTTGTTCTTAATTCATAGCATTTGAGAACAAGTCCCCAATAGTCAACTCGCCCATCATTGACATCTCGAACTTTTGAGTCATCACCCTGCTAAACTCCTCACAAGGCTTTTGATTAGTAGAACCAAATATTATGTCATCGACATAAATCTGGCACACAAAAAGATCACCGTCACAAGTCTTAGTAAAAAGAGTGAGATCGGCTTTCCCAACCTTGAAAGCATTAGCAATTAAGAAATCTCTAAGGCATTCATACCATGCTCTTGGGGCTTGCTTAAGTCCATAGAGCGCCTTAGAGAGCTTAAAAACGTGGTCGGGATACCTATCATCCTCAAAGCCAGGGGGTTGTTCCATGTATACTTCCTCCTTGATTGGCCCGTTGAGGAAAGCGCTCTTCACATCCATTTGAAACAACTTGAAAGAGTGGTGAGCGGCATAGGCTAATAGAATTTGAATAGACTCTAGCGTAGCCACAGGGGCAAAAGTCTCCTCGAAATCCAAACCTGCGACTTGGGCATAACCTTTTGCCACAAGGCGAGCCTTGTTATGTGTCACCACCCCATGCTCGTCTTGCTTGTTGCGGAACACCCACTTGGTTCCCACAACATTTTGCTTTGGACGTGGCACCAGGCTCCAAACTTCATTTCTCTTGAAGTTGTTGAGCTCTTCCTGCATGGCCAACACCCAATCCGGATCCTGCAAGGCATCTTCTACCTTGAAAGGCTCAATAGAAGAGATAAATGAGTAATGCTCACAAAAGTTAGCTAATCTTGAGCGAGTAGTTACTCCCTTGCTTATGTCACCCAGAATCTGGTCAATGGGGTGATGTCGTTGGATCATTGCTCGGATTTGGGTTGGAGCCAGTGGTGCTTCTTCCTCTATCACTTGTTCTTCATGTGCTCCCCCTTGATCACGCTCCTCTTCTTGAGGTACCTGTCCATCATCTTGAGTTGGGAGATGCGCTAGTGTTGAGGAAGAAGGCTGATCTTGCTCCTGTTGTTCCTTTGGTCGCACATCACCAATCGCTATCGTGCATATTGCGGCCGTTGGAACATCATCCTCAGCTATGTCATCAAGAACAACTTGCTCCCTTGGAGAGCCATTAGTCTCATCAATTACAACGTCGCTAGAGACTTCAACCAAACTCGATGATTTGTTGAAGACTCTATACGCCTTTGTATTTGAGTCATACCCTAGTAAAAACCCTTCTACTGCCTTGGGAGCAAACTTAGAATGTCTACCTTTCTTAACCAGAATGTAGCATTTGCTCCCAAATACTTGAAAGTAAGAAACATTGGGTTTGTTACCGGTAAGGAGCTCATAGGAGGTCTTTTTGAGAAGGCGATGCAGATAGAGCCGGTTTATGGCGTGGCAGGCTGTGTTCACAGCTTCCGACCAAAACTGCTTGGGCGTCATGAACTCTCCAAGCATCGTTCTTACCATGTCGATAAGCGTCATGTTCTTCCTCTCTACCACATCGTTTTGCTGTGGTGTGTAGGGAGCGGAGAACTCGTTCTTGATGCCTTCCTCCTCAAGATACTCCTCCACTTATAGATTCTTGAATTCGGACCCATTGTCGCTTCTTATCTTTTTCACTTTGAGCTCAAATTTGTTTTGAGCCCTCCTTAGAAAACGCTTTAGGGTCCCTTGGGTTTCTGATTTTATCCTGCAAAAAGAACATCCAAGTGAAGCGGGAAAAATCATCAACAACTACAAGACCATACTTACTTCCCCCGATGCTAAGGTAGGCAATGGGTCCGAAGAGGTCCATGTGAAGTAGCTCCAGTGGTCTTGATGTTGTCATCATATTTTTGCTGTGATGAGTGCTTCCCACTTGTTTTCCTGCCTAACAAGCTGCACAAGGTCTATCTTTCTCAAAACAAACATTGGTTAGTCCTAACACATGTTCTCCCTTTAGAAGTTTATGAAGGTTCTTCATCCCAGCATGTGCTAGACGGCGATGCCACAGCCAGCCCATACTAGTCTTAGCTATTAAGCATGCATCTAGATCGGCCTCCTCTTTTGAAAAATCAACTAAGTAGAGTTTGCCGTCTAATACACCCTTAAATGCTAATGAACCATCACTCCTTCTAAAGACAGATACGTCAACATTTGTAAACAAACAATTGTAGCCCATGTGGCACAATTGACTTACAGACAGGAGGTTGTATCCTAATGACTCTACTAAAAATACATTTGAAATAGAGTGCTCGCTTGTGATGGCTATTTTTCCCAAACCTTTGACCTTGCCTTGATTCCCATCTCCAAATATAATCGTATCCTGGGAATCCTTGTTCTTGACATAGGAGGTGAACATTTTCTTCTCCCCCATCATATGGTTTGTGCATCCGCTGTCGATGATCCAGCTTGAGCCCGCGGATGCATAAACTTGCAAGGAATTTAAGCTTGGGTTTTAGGTACCCAACACTTGTTGGGTCCTACAAGGTTAGTCACATTAGTTTTTGGAACCCATATGCAAGTTTTGTCTCCCTTGCATTTGGATCCCAATTTCCTAGCCACTACTTTTGCATTCTTACATGAGAGAACAAAAGAAGTATTGCAAGCATGGAAAATATTAGTAGATTTATTGCACATTTTCCTAGGTACATGATGCGCAACATGATTTCTCCTAAGCCTACTTCTACCATGAACACAAGTAGAACTAGAGGCGTACATAGCATGTGAATTAAAAGCATCATGATCATAACTCCTATTATAATGAGCATGATTAGAAATTTTCCTATCATAAATCAAGGCATGGTTCCTTTGAGGATTACTAACCATAGGTGCCTTCCCTTTCTCCTTGTTGGGAATGGGAGCTCTTTGGCTTGTTAAGTTATTGGCTTCCTTTTGAAAACCAAGCCCATCCTTAATTGAGGGGGTGTCTACCAACGGTGTAGGCATCCCTAGCAAATTTTAATTTATTAAAATTAATTTTGCAAGTCTTAAGTTGAGAATTAAGACTTGCCACCTCATCATTTAATTTGGTAATAGAAACAAGGTGTTCATCACAAGCATCAACATCAAAATCCTTGCATCTATTACAAATAACAACATGCTCTACACATGAACTAGATTTATTAACTCCCTCTAGCTTAGTAGTTAATTCATCATTTAAACTCTTTAAACTAGATATAGTTTCATGGCAAGCAGATAACTCAGAAGATAACATTTCATTCCTTTTAACTTCTAGGGCAAGAGATTTTTGAACACTAATAAATTTGTCATGTTCCTCATATAAAATATCTTCTTGCCTCTCTAGCAATCTATCTTTTTCATTTAGAGCATCAATTAATTCATTAATTTTCTCTACTTTAGCGCTATCTAAACCTTTAAATAAACTAGAGTAATCTACTTCATCATCGGAAGAATCATCATCGCTAGAAGTAGTGTACTTAGGGGTATCTCGAACATGTACCTTCTTTCCCTTGGCCATAAGACATGTATGGCGTTCGTTGGGGAAGAGAGAAGACTTGTTGAAGGCCGAGGCAGCGAGTCCTTTGTCGTCGGAGTCAGAAGAGGAGCAGTCCGAGTCCCATTCCTTTCCCAGGTGCGCCTCGCCCTTAGCCTTCCTATAGTTCTTCTTTTTCTCCTTCCCGCTCTTTTCTTGTCCCTGGTCACTATCATTATCGGGACAATTTGCAATAAAGTGACCAGTCTTACCGCATTTGAAGTAGGAGCGCTTTCCCCTTGTTTTGTTCTTGTTGGGGGTACTCCTTGCGTCCTTGTTTGGGTACTCCTTGCGTCCTTTAAGTGCGGTCTTGAAGCGGTTGATGATAAGCGCCATTTCATTCTCGTTGAGCCCGACAGCCTCCACTTGTGCTACCTTGCTTGGTAGCACCTCCTTGCTGCTTGTTGCCTTGAGCACAACGGGCTACGGCTCGTAGACGGGCAGTGGGCCATTTAAGGCGTCATCTACATACCTTGCCTCCTTAACCATCATGCGCCCGCTTACAAATTTTCCGAGTATCTCCTCGGGCATCATCTTTGTGTACCTGGGGTTTTCATAGATAAGATTCACAAGATGGGGGTCAATAACTGTAAAGGACCTGAGCATGAGTCAGACGACGTCATGGTCCGTCCATCTTGTGCTTCCATAGCTTCTAATCTTGTTGACCAGGGTCTTGAGCCTGTTGTAGGTTTGTGTTGGCTCTTCTCCCCTGATCATGGCGAATCTCCCTAGCTCACCTTCCACCAGTTCCATTTTGGTAATCATTGTAGCATCATTTCCCTCATGTGAGATCTTGAGGGTGTCCCAGATTTGCTTGGTGTTGTCCAAGCCACTTACTTTATTGTATTCATCCCTGCAAAGCGAAGCTAACAAGACAGTAGTAGCTTGGGCATTCTTATGAATTTGTTCATTAATGAATGTAGGATTATCCGTACTATCAAAATGCATCCCATTTTCCACAATTTCTTAGATACTAGGATGGAGAGAAAACAGATGACTACGCATTTTATGACTCCAAAATGAGTAATCCTCTCCATCAAAGTGTGGGGGTTTTCCAAGAGGAATAGAAAGCAAATGAGCATTTAAGTTGTAGGGAATGCGAGAGTAATCAAAAGAATAATTTTGATTAACCGTTTTCTTTTTCGGCGACGAGTCGTTGTCGTCGTCATCTCTTGGTGAAGAAGAGGAGGCATCACTGTCGTAGTAGATGATCTTCTTGATGCGCCTCTTCTTCTTCCCGTCCTTCTTCTTGTGACTCGAGCCTGAGTCAGTGGGCTTGTCATCTCTTGGCTCATTGAAGATGGACTCCTTCTCTTTGTCGTTGACCACCATCCCCTTTCCCTTGGGATCCATCTCTTCGGGCGATTAGTCCCTTACGTGAAGAGTATGGCTCCGATACCAATTGAGAGCACCTAGAGGGGGGTGGGTGAATAGGTGATCCTATAAAAATCAAACACTAACAGCCACAAAACTTAGTTATAAGTGTTAGAACGGTTAAGTAGCTTGAAGCGAGTTCTTGTGAACACGAACAATCACACAGAGAGCAACACAAGACACGCGATTCTTATCCCGTGGTTCGGCCAAGTAACACTTGCCTACTTCCACGTTGTGGCGTCCCAATGGACGAGGGTTGCACTCAACCCCTTTCAAGTGATCCGATGATCAACTTGAATACCACGATTTTTCCTTTAGATGATTGTTCCCATTTGCGAGGAATCTCCACAAATTGGAGTCTCCCGCCCTTACACCAAAGATCACAATGAAAGCACAGAATAAGGTTGGGAAGAGCAACACACACAAGACTCGAATACGCAGCATGCCCACGCACACAAGTGAAGACTCGAGCTCAAATGACAACACAGGGAGTCCTTGACTCGAATAGAGCTCAAATCTCTAACACAACAAAGCGAATGCGCGGAAGTAGAGTCTGGATGCCTTAGAATACTTAGTGAATGCTTGAGTGGCTCCTCCGTGCGCCTAGGGGTCCCTTTTATAGCCCCAAGGCAGCTAGGAGCCGTTGGAGGCCAACTTGGAAGGTGAAACTTGCCTTCTGTCGGGTGGTGCACCGGACAGTCCGGTGCACCACCGGATAGTCCCTGTAGCTATCCGGTGCGCGATCTCCTTCCATTTCTAGCGCATCTGACCGTTGGTCCTCGGTGTCGGTTGGCGCACCGGACAGTCCGGTGTGCCTAACCGACCGTTAGCGCGACCACGTGTTATGCGAAGATTGCGCGGCCGACCGTTGGCACAGGCGACCGTTGGCCCACCGAACAGTCCGGTGCACCACCGGACGGTCTGGTGAATTATAGCCGTACTTCGCTGATCCTTTTCCCGAGAGCAACGAGTTCGCCGCGGACGACTCACCGGACAGTCCGGTGCACCATCGGATAGTCCGGTGAATTATAGCCGTACGCCGCCGTCGAGTCCCGAGAGCGGCCTTTTCACGCGGACCAGCCTGCACCACCGGACACTGTCTGGTGCACCACCGGACAGTCCGGTGTGCCAAGCCGAGCTGAAGTTGGCTGCACACAGCCACCTCTTTTTCCAATTCTTTTCTCACTGATTCTAGCACTTAGACAAAACACATTAGTACTCAAAACAATATACTAAGTCTAGAAACGTACCTTTCTCTTTGATTTGCACTTTTCTCTTTACTTGGCACATGAGAACTTAATTAAACGTGTTGGGCACTTAATCACCAAAACATTATTGAAATTGCCCAAAGGCACATTTCCCTTTCAGTAACTTGTCTAATCTAAGCTAATGTAGTCTTCTAAATTGGTTCCTCTAAAATTGACTAAAATATAATTAAGTTATAACTTAGATTAAAGTTGAATCAATTATTCCTTTGTAATATTTTTTTCTCATATGATTTACATCAATCAACATAGAATATATTTTTATTATTTAATCACCTAAAACTTCAGAAAATCATATTTTTATAACCAAAACTCTGATTTTAGTTGTTCTCGAACCTACCTTCTCGTAGCAGCGTGTAGAATATTCTTACGTAGTTTGTTCTTATGTTTTGGTGTAATGTTACCTGAGAGCACCGACAGTGGGGGTGAATAGGTGATCCTGTAAGATTCAACACTAAATCGCCCAAACTTGGTTATGAAATGTTAGTAAGTTTAAAACCAAGTTGCCAAAGAGAGAACTCTTCACTTGATTGTTCCTTTAGAATGAGTATTAAACTTTGGAACAATAGCACATGTGATTAAGCGAGAACTCTAGAAGAAAAACCAATCACAATGAAAAGAGAAACGAGACACGATGATTTTATCCCATGGTTCGGCCAATGCCTACTCCACGTTGTGGTGACCTCCTTGGGTCAAGGATTGCACTTAATCCCTCTCAAGTGATCCAATGATCAACCTTGAGTACCATGGTTTTCTTCCTTAGTAGTATTTTCCCGTTTGTGAGGAATCTCCACAAGTTGGAGCCTCTCACCCTTACAATGTTTATCACAACAAAAGCAACAAGAGTAAGGGAGGGAAAGAAACACACAAGAACTAGAATTACAGCAATCACACGCGCACAAGTCAAGAGATGAGCACACAGAAAGGTGCGGGGAGTTCACGACTCAAGAAGTGCTCAAATCTCAAACACGATGATCCGAATGCGTGTTCGCAGAGTCTAGGCATCTTAGGATGTTCAATGGAGGCTTGGTGTACTGCTCCATGCGCCTAGGGGTCCCTTTTATATCCCCATGGCAGCTAGGAGCCGTTAGAGCTCCATTTGGTAGGCAATTATTGCCTTCTGTTCGTAGGTGCACCGGACTGTCCGGTGCACACCGGACAGTGAACAGTACGAGCACAGTACGCGACAGAGAATCCCCTGATTGGCTGATTTCCTTTTCTGATCGTTGGCTCTTGTCAACGTGGCAGGTAGCCGTTGCACGACTGGAGCGCTAGATTGTCCGGCGCCTCGCGTGGACTGTCCGGTGATTTATAGCTGACGCAGCCAGGGAAAAACCCGAGAGCGACGAGTTGCGCAGACCATGCACCAGACTCGGTGCTCACTGGACTGTCCGGTGAACGGCGCCAGACCGTCCGATGCTACGCAGTCAGCACCTTTACTTCAATTCTTTGTTTGTCTTCCTTTGACTCTTTTGGCCTTTACTTAGCTAAGTCCTGGCACTTAGACAAGAGTGTTTAGCATATTAAACAATTGACTAAGCGTTTAGATCTTACCTTTATTCTTTGTTTGCATCTCTTTAATACTTGGCACACATCACCTTAAAACAATATGTGTTGGGAAACTAATCACCAAAATATTTATAGAAATGGCCCAAGGGCACATTTCCCTTTCAATCTCCCCTTTTTGGTGATTTATGCCAACACATTTAAAAGCAACTCAAAGTGCAATATCATTCTTTAAAGAGTGCAAATTGAAGACCAATTTATCTCATATAGAATTTGACATATTTGGATCACTTTTGCCACCACATGGTTTATTTTCACAAAATAGATTCTTTTTCCTATCTCTAAGTCAAACACACTTGTTTGGTCGAATAAAGAGATATTTCAAGAGTAATGTTGGGGGCCTTCGTCTTTCGAAGGTCCTCAAAAACAAGATTTGACAATGTTTTCCAAGTGAATTATATAAACAGGTATTTTCGGACTCAGATTATGAACATGGAGTACGGTCAGGACGAAGCCTAAGCCAGACGAAGGGGGATTGAGATGAAGGACGGGCTGATTACCATGCTGTACGAAGGATGGTGCACAGCCGAAGCTATGCGCAGGAAAGCTTCGTCGCGATAGCAGAAAGGGGAACCGACCTAAAGATGAAAAGACTACTTAGGCCTTGATAGACTCCCATAGGTCATTAGCAAATGTAATGGGCATGAATGTAATTTTACATGGGCTGCGTCCCACGCCTATAAATAGATGAACAGTACTCCCGTACTGTTCACGCTGATTTGTACTCGCTCGTGCGTCACGCTTGTATTTTTGCCTTCTATCAAGCCGAAGGTACAAATATAATTCAATATTGTTCTTATTCTTCCATGATTACATAATAAGGACATGTGATAATGCTATGTGATTATTCATGTTATTTTCTCATGTTTCATATGCTTCTCCTTTTATCAATATAAACTGTAATGATGAAGGTATGCCCATCATGACCTTCGTCTGAAGACCGTTATATCCTAAAGGAAATAACGCTTCGAAGGACGAAGGGTATTTACCACTAACTTCTTTCTGTGTTGCCTTGTTCTTAATTCATAGCATTTGAGAACAAGTCCCCAACATTGGCGCCCACCTCCGGTGAACTCACTTCCACTCTTTGAGTTTTTGAACACCTTCAGAAGCCATAAACCTTCGCTATGGCGCCAAAGAAAGCTTCAACAACTGGGGCTGCAGCCCTGCAACCGCTGGACCCCAATCAGGAGACTCTCTCTCTTCGGGAGGCCCGAAGCCAGAAGAGGAAGGCTGTCAGCCCGACGCCTCAAGAGGATGAGCTAGACCAAGAGATCAGAGATATGGAGATGCTTCATCAGCAGGTGCAGAGGAAGAAGGAAAAGATGGCCAGGCTAGCTGAACTGCAAAGGCAGATAGACAAAGCTTCTGAAGAGGTTCGCCATCTTACTCACGATGAGCAGAACCGAAGGCCTCAACAAAAAGACCTTCATCAGGAGGGTTTCTTCAACGAAGATGACTGGTATGACAATTTCCATCATGGAAGTTTTGTTTTCGATGATGCTTCTCCTCTGTCCGCTGAGCTGCAGGCTACACCCTGGCCTCCGTCCTACAAGCCGCCACAGCTTCCCATATTCGATGGCCATTCAGACCCGAAGCAATTTTTGATGAGCTACGAAGCAACAGTATCTTCGTATGGTGGCAATGCTGCAGTCATGACAAAGTCTTTTGTTATGGCTGTCAGGAGTGTTGCTCAAACCTGGTATTCCTCCCTTCGACCAGGAACGATCACTTCATGGCAAAAACTGAAGGACATGTTGTTAACCAGCTTCCAAGGGTTTCAAACGAAGCCGGTCACTGCCCAGGCCCTGTTTCAGTGCACTCAGGATCACGAAGAATACCTTCAAGCGTATGTCAGAAGGTTCTTGCGTTTGAGGGCGCAGGCACCAACAGTGCCCAACGAAATTGTCATTGAGGCCATGATCAAGGGACTTCGGCCTGGACCTTCAGCTCAGTACTTTGCTAGGAAGCCTCCTCAAACTTTGGAGAAGCTGCTCCAGAAGATGGACGAGTATATTCGTGTTGACAATGATTTTCGCCAAAGAAGGGAGGAGGCTTTCAGGTTTTCTGAAATGACCAGGGGCTTCGGAGGAAGATTCTATCCGAGGCATGTCAGGTCAATCCACAACTCTACTCAAAATGATGATAAGGGGAGTCAGCAGCATAGGCCGCAGTGCTCCTCACAGGCTTCGGGGCAACAGCAAAGCTTCTTCCGGCCACCAGCTCCAAGAGGCAGAGGCGCCAGGGGCTTCGGCGGAAGATTTGGAGATCAACCAAGGAGAATATTTTGCTTGTTCTGTGGTGAAAACAAGGGCCATACCACCAGGATGTGCCATGTTACCATCCAGAAGCAAAAGGAGATAGCCGAAGCTGCAGCACAACAAGCTCAGCCGAAGCAGGTCATGCATACTGCTTCGTACCATCAGCCTTACATCCCAGAATACGTAGGCAACCACCCTGCAGTTTCTGTTGCTTCGGCGAGTCAACCTCAAGCTTCCTGGCAGCAGCCTCCGCCTCCACCACCGCTCCAACAAGGCCAACAGCCAGAAGGGAGCCAATATGCTCCACACCAAAGGGACTTCAGAGAATAATCCGAAGCTCGCACAGTCAATAGCACTGTGCCAGAGTCGAAGCACATCTATTGACAAATATCCTACCTTGATAGCAGTCTTTTCCATTCAGTTCTATTTTCTGTGTAATAAAGGACATCTTTTAGTTTCCATGTAATAGTTTCGTTGATTGCCACAAGGAAAATATATTTTCTCCACAGGCTTAAGTTGCTGAAGCTTAAAGATTTGCGATAACAAGGAGGACCTTCGAATTATCAAAAATCCTTCGAAGTCACAAAAAGCCGTTCCAAAGGGAACACAGTGTAAGTTTTCTGCTCCAAAGTCGTTCCAAAGGGAATGCAGAGCATACAGCGAAAAGTCAACGCTGATACCGCCTAAGTAAAAGGCGAAGAAGCTCCAAAGTCGTTCCTAAGGGAATGCAGAGCTTACAGCGAAAAGTCAACGCTGATACCGCCTAAGTAAAAGGCGAAGAAGCTCCAAAGTCGTTCCTAAGGGAATGCAGAGCTTACAGCGAAAAGTCAGCGCTGATACAAAAAGATTGTGTGTTTTACGGGGATATGTGCGTATCTTCGGAACAAATGTCATCTACATAACATAACATCATCACATCATTTTGCATAGCATAAGCATCATACATCATGTTGCATATGGCAAAAGAAGGGAACACAGTATCGACCTTCGGAAGAATGCTTTGAGAAAGTGAAAATCGTGCTAAGTCACAAGGGGATACAATAGTGATCTTCGGAATATAGCTTCGGAGAATGTTTTCACGAAGTTTGGATATTCTTCATCAGAGCGCTATGGACGTTGTGATGCATAAAAGTTTTTCTATCTTCACGAAGCATGAAAAGAAGGGAAGGTGTTTTTTCGCCGAAGGCTCAAAAACGGTACGTATGTAAAGTTTCATGCATCGTAAAGAATCGAATCATTAAAAGCAAATATATTACACGGTTACAAAATGTTACACATATTTCATTTCAGAAGTTTTTACAATAGTGCTTAATCTTCTCTCAAAACAACTTCTGCAGCCTCGTTCAGGAGTCGGTTAACAACTTCATCCATGATAGCTTCAGCCATCTTTTTAATTTCCTCGTCTCCTTTCGGGTGAGGGCCCAGAGACGCTTTAGTAGGATCTGAAGGAGGACAGGGTACGGCCACATTGCTATTACAAATTGCGAACGAAGTTTAAAATCAAAAATTACAACACAATAAAAACCATTAGCTAATACCTATTTGCCCTTCGGGCTCTGAGCTTTTGTCAGCGGCCTTAGCTACTTCTCTAGCGTCGTGAATGCCCTTCTCACTTTTCTGAATAATTTCTCGGGCCGTTTCTCGGCCACCATTGTCCCAGACGTCGGTGAAAAATTTTCCACCAGCCTGGCTAGCTTCGGCCGAGGGGTCTTTAATATCTTCAGGGGATAAGCTGGCTTCGGATTGAGCAAGAACCTTAACATGATCGCAGCCTTTTTTCTCCAGCATAGTAGCAATCCCCCTGGCACCCGAGAAGGCGCAAATGTCTCCGTGACTGTTTAGAATTTCTTCGAAGGCTTCAGCTTCGTGGCTGATCCATTCGATCGGTCCTTCTGGGTTACCTCTCACGAAATCTTCTTCACTCGAAAATGCGCCAACACTGGCGAAGCTGGTTTTTATCTTCTTTACACATTCCATGGATTTTTCGTAGCACCTTTTCTTAGAAGACCGAAGCTCTTCAACGGTTCCTTCCAAATGATTGGCCCATTGGTCGCTACATTCCCGCCTCGTTTCTTCAAGTATGTGTTCTTCTTTAGCTCGGGCTAATTGCTTCCGAAGGTCGGCAATCTCGTGTTTTTGAGCTGCAGCTTGTGCTTTAGAGGCAGCTTCGTCCTCCTTTATTTTATCCACCAATGTAACTAGAATTTTATCCTTTTCCATGGCTTCGTTCCTTAGTTTGATAACCTCTGACCGAAGGTTGTTGAAGGCAATTTCATAGCTCTCGTCTTCGGCATTCTTTTGCGCTCTCAGCGTGTTGCTTAGTATTAAACCCTATATATAAAAAGTTAGTATAAGAATAAAACAATAGATTTCAAATCATAAAGTTTCCAAATGCGCAGATCTCGTACCTTCAGGCTATTATACGCAAGGCTGTTCGCAAGATCGTCCTTTGTCATCGCGCAGAGGCCAGCCTCCAGCTTCGGAAACCCCATGCTTCGGGCCATTTCCCGGCAGACAAGTAGTTCTTTGTTATCCGGGAGGCAGTATAGGAAATCTTCTTCATTTGTACCATTGAACACTAGTGCCCCCTTCGGATATTTCAATTCTTTAGCATAATGATTAGCTTCAAAAATTTCTTCTTCTGATAACTTTTTCCCCGAAGCATGTCGAACAATATAATCAAGGACTTTGGGGGATGCTTCGGGGGCAACTGCACTGATTTCTTCAACAAGAATTGGCTCTGTCATTTTTTCTTCTTCTTCGGTTTCCAAGGATTTTACCTTCGTGGGCTCCGAAGGCCCAGCTTCAGCTCCAGTTTCTTGCTCTGGAGCTTTAGTATCAAAAATCTCAGTTTTCGCTTCGGAGGTTTCAACAGTTTTCCTCGGAGTTGTGCTTGAGGACTTAATTGTTTCCAGAACATCTAACACATTAGCCATTCTTTTTCTTTTCGGAGTCACTGCTGACACCTTTTGATTTTTTACTGTCTCAACATTTGCTGCAGGACTCAAAACTTCTGATGTTTTTTCCTCAGTTGGTTTTTTCGCTTCTTCCATTTTTTCTGTGGATGGCGCTTCGGCCATCTCTTTGGTTTCTGATAACAAAATCTTCGGCTCTTCCAATCCCATCTTTGTTGGCGCTTCGGCCATTTCTGCCACTCCTGGTAGCAAGGTTGGTTTGGTTGGCTTTTCAGCTTCGGTGGCCGAAGAAGTTTCTCCGATGAACTCAGGCACTGAAGCTGGTTCAATATAGCGTGGCCGATGTGTGAGGACCTTCATCCTCTTTCTTTTCGGTTCTGGTTTGCTAGGAGCAGTTGCAGCTTCTTCTTTCGCAGAGGTTGTGTTTTTTCTTTTCTGCCCTCGAATGGGATAACGATAGTCAGGGTAGACGAACCCGATTGCATCAAACACCCGGTTCAGCCTTTTCTTTTTTCGGCCTCCGAAGGCTGCTGACAGTGCAGTATCTTCGGCCTTCGAATAAGCCCCAAGCAGTTCATCACTTAAATTTTCAATACTCTTTAACCAGTCATCATCTGGCTCAACGAATTTATCTCCGAACTTGAAAGTATACTTCAGCCTGATAAGTCCACCTTCGTCGGCCTCCTTCATGGTTTCTTGCGGCATTTCCCATTTCTCCGCGAGCGGCCATACTCTGAAGGCAATATGTTCTTGTACCAAATCTCTCGTTCCAATAAAAGAACAAATAACTCCGAAGGCTCTCTGGCATTCTTCAGCAGCTTCACTCATCTCAACCTTCGGCTTTCGCAGGCCGAAACTTTGCCAAATAGGGCGCATAATTATACCTTTAATATCTTCCCGTGCTTTCAGGTCATTTTTCACATAGAACCATTCTGTCATCCAGTCGCCGGGCCATCTCTTCCGAAATGTTGGCACGGGACAGCTTGACCCAGACCGAGAAACGAAACTGTAGCAGCCAAAATTATTGTGATACTGTTCCTTACCCCAGGGTTTTGTCTCTATGATAACTCGTGTATGTTGCAGAAACTTTTCGCATCAGGTTCTAGACCTTGGCTTCTTACGGCCCACACGAAGATATTCAGCCTTATAATTGCTTCGGGGGTAAGTTGATGAAGATAGATTTCAAACATTTTCAGCACTTCTACGACGAAGCTGCTCAGGGGAAATCGCAGTCCAGCTTTCAAAAAGCTTCGGAACACTACAACTTCATTTTCTTCAGGGGTCAGGCAAGTTTTCTCTCCTTCGTCGACCCTCACAATGGATAAATCCCGGAAGTATCTTCCCCTCATGTTGACAAGATGATTTTCTTTGATACCTGACTTGCCAAAGACTGAATGGCTTGGTCGCCAGGGGCGATCTTCGGAGTCTTCACCACCACTGTCCACATCATAACTATCGCTGTCACCAGTATCTTCAGACAAACCTTCCAGAATCTCCTTGGTGATTTTTTCCGTATTGGTCTTCGCCATCGCTATAAGAAACCCCAAGTTCTTCTCTTCGTCGAGACTCAGCTTCATCTCAGCAGCAGCCTTCTTATCTTCAGACATCTTCGGAAACACTAAAAAACTGTTTTCAAAGCCGAAGCTTCAAAACTAAAAGATCAGCAAATCTTAGTGCGCAAGAGCTAAAAATTCAGTGAGCGGGAGCAGATGGCAAGAGAGCGTACCAAATGAGTTTGCGGTATGATCTTATTTATACGCCCAGTGCGTTGAAAATTGAAAGACCCCGCTTGTCAGTGAATGTTGCTATTCTAGCAAAGGGAAGGTGTTTTTTCGGACCTTCGGCTCAAGGCCTTCGTCCATATCGCAATCTGAATTTATCACTAACAAATTAATATTGCGAGGGGCTACTGTTGGGGGCCTTCGTCTTTCGAAGGTCCTCAAAAACAAGATTTGACAATGTTTTCCAAGTGAATTATATAAACAGGTATTTTCGGACTCAGATTATGAACATGGAGTACGGTCAGGACGAAGCCTAAGCCAGACGAAGGGGGATTGAGATGAAGGACGGGCTGATTACCATGCTGTACGAAGGATGGTGCACAGCCGAAGCTATGCGCAGGAAAGCTTCGTCGCGATAGCAGAAAGGGGAACCGACCTAAAGATGAAAAGACTACTTAGGCCTTGATAGACTCCCATAGGTCATTAGCAAATGTAATGGGCATGAATGTAATTTTACATGGGCTGCGTCCCACGCCTATAAATAGATGAACAGTACTCCCGTACTGTTCACGCTGATTTGTACTCGCTCGTGCGTCACGCTTGTATTTTTGCCTTCTATCAAGCCGAAGGTACAAATATAATTCAATATTGTTCTTATTCTTCCATGATTACATAATAAGGACATGTGATAATGCTATGTGATTATTCATGTTATTTTCTCATGTTTCATATGCTTCTCCTTTTATCAATATAAACTGTAATGATGAAGGTATGCCCATCATGACCTTCGTCTGAAGACCGTTATATCCTAAAGGAAATAACGCTTCGAAGGACGAAGGGTATTTACCACTAACTTCTTTCTGTGTTGCCTTGTTCTTAATTCATAGCATTTGAGAACAAGTCCCCAACAAGTAAATTTGATCAAATGCCACAAACTCCCCCTTTTTCCCATAATGAAACTTCTCCCCCATAAGAGAACAATTTTGCAATAAAAAGGGTTTTGATCAAACATACAGATTCAACCTTTAATATTTTTGAAATTCACAAGTGGTTGGCTGATCCATTTGCTTTGGCCTTAATTTCTCCCCCTTTGGCATTAAGCACCAAAATGGGAGACCTTTTTGGCCCTTTAACCTCATTGCCTCACCAAAATGTCAAATAAGAGCAAAAAGGCAATGAGAGTACAACAAGGAACTTGGGACAAGATACATTTATACTAGAATGCAGTGGAAGCTCTTTCTTTGTCCAAGTTCACTTTTCCCTTTCAATATCCCTTTGAGACTATTTCACGAATATTCAACAAACAAGTTAGTCTCAAGGGAATCAAGTTGTAACACATCTCCCCCTAAACATGTGCATCATTTGCATAGGGACTTGTGAGGTCTGGGGATGACTTGTACAACTTGAGCACCAAATATAAGCAGTTAAAGACAATAAAGCTTAAAGCAACATGATCAAAGGCATAGAACACATGTATGCTATAGATCAATCCAAGTTACACGAATCTAAGATTTTTAGCTCACTACGCAACCTGCAAAACCATTTCTCATCTAAAGGCTTGGTGAAGATATTGGCTAGCTGGTTCTCGGTGCTAATATGATAAATATCGATATCTTCCCTTTGCTGGTGGTCTCTCAAGAAGTGATGCCGAATGTCTATGTGCTTAGTGTGGCTGTGTTCAATAGGATTATCCGCTAAGTGGATTGCACTCTCATGATCACATAGGAGTGGGAGTTTTCTCAGATTGTAGCCAAAGTCCCGGAGGGTTTGCCTCATCCAAAGCAGTTGCGCACAATACTGTCCTATGGCAACGTACTCGGCCTCAGCG
The DNA here is from genome assembly GCA_029449295.1 of Zea luxurians. Taxonomy (NCBI): domain Eukaryota; kingdom Viridiplantae; phylum Streptophyta; class Magnoliopsida; order Poales; family Poaceae; genus Zea; species Zea luxurians. The sequence continues at coordinate 29,296,923 of JAOPSE010000001.1, read as the reverse complement.
GTGGATAGGGCAACAGATGTTTGTTTCTTAGAGCTCCAAGACACCAGAGACCTTCCCAGAAACTGACAGGTTCCTGATGTGCTCTTCCTATCAACCTTGCACCCATCATAATCGGAATCTGAGTATCCGACTAAGTCAAAGGTAGACCCCTTTGGATACCAGATCCCGAAGCAAGGCGTAGAAACTAAATATCTAAGAATTCGCTTAACGACCACAAGGTGACACTCCTTGGAATCGGATTGAAATCTAGCACACATGCATATACTTAGCATAATATCCGGTCTACTAGCGCAAAGATAAAGCAAAGATCCTATCATAGACCGGTATGCCTTTTGATCAATGGACTTACCTCCTTTGTTGAGGTCTAGATGTCCGTCCGTTCCCATTGGTGTCTTCGTGGGCTTTGCATCCTTCATCCCAAACCTCTTGAGTAAGTCTTGAGTGTACTTTGTTTGAGAGATGAATGTTCTGTTCTTGTGTTGCTTCACTTGAAAACCAAGGAAGTAGTTCAACTCGCCCATCATCGATATCTCGAACTTTTGCATCATTACCCTACTAAACTCCTCACAAGACTTTTGATTAGTAGAACCAAATATAATGTCATCGACATATATTTGGCATACAAAAAGATCACCATTGCAAGTCTTAGTAAAGAGAGTAGGATCAGCTTTCCCAACCTTGAAAGCATTAGAAATGAGAAAATCTCTAAGGCATTCATACCATGCTCTTGGGGCTTGCTTAAGTCCATAGAGCGCCTTAGAGAGCTTGTAGACGTGGTCGGGATACCTATCATCCTCAAAGCTAGGGGGTTGTTCCACGTACACTTCCTCCTTGATTGGTCCATTGAGGAAGGCACTCTTCACATCCTTTGGAACAACTTAAAAGAACGGTGAGCAGCATAGGCTAACAATATCCTAATTGATTCTAGCCTAGCCACAGAAGCGAAAGCCTCCTCAAAATCCAAACATGCGACTTGGGCATACCCTTTTGCCAAAAGTCGAGCCTTGTTTCTTGTCACCACACAGTGTTTGTCTTGCTTGTTGCGAAACACACATTTAGTTCCCACAACGTTTTGCTTTGGACATGGCACCAGGCTCCAGACTTCATTTCTCTTGAAGTTGTTGAGCTCTTCCTGCATGGCCAACACCCAATCCGAATCCTGCAAGGCTTCTTCTACCCTGAAAGGCTCAATAGAATAAACAAACGAGTAATTCTCACAAAAAATGGATAAACGTGAGCGAGTTGTTACTCCCTTGCTGGTATCACCCAGAATTTGATCCACTGGGTGATTCCTTTGGATTGTGGATCGAACTTGAGTTGGAGGAATTTGTGATGCTTCTTCCTCTTTACCCTATTCTTCATGTGCCCCCTTGATCCTGCCCTCCTTCTTGAGGTACCTGTTCACCATCTTGAGTTGGGGGATGCACCAGTGTAGAGGAGGAAGGTTGATCTTGCTCTTGTGGTTCTTGTGGTCGCACATCACCTATTGCCATTGTTTGCATTGTGGCCGTTGGAACCTCATCTTCATCTACATCATCAAGATCAACTTGCTCTCTTGGAGAGCCATTAGTTTCATCAAATACAACATCGCTAGAGACTTCAACTAATCCTGATGATTTGTTGAAGACCCTATACGTCTTTGTATTTGAGTCATAACCTAGTAAAAACCCTTCTACAACTTTGGGAGCAAACTTTGAATGCCTACCTTTCTTTACCAAAATGTAACATTTGCTCCCAAATACACGAAAATATGAAACATTGGGTTTGTTACCAGTTAGGAGTTCGTATGAGGTCTTCTTGAGGAGGCGATGCAAATAGTGCCGGTTTATGGCATAGCAAGCTATGTTCACAGCTTCCGACCAAAATCGCTCAGGCGTCTTGTATTCTCCAAGCATCATCCTTGCCATATCAATTAGCATCCTGTTCTTCCTCTCTACTACACCATTTTGCTGTGGTGTGTAGGGAGCGGAGAATTCGTGCTTGATGCCTTCCTCCTCAAGATATTCTTCGACTTGAAGATTCTTGAACTCAGATCCATTATCGCTCCTTATCTTCTTTACTTTTAGCTCAAATTCATTTTGAAATCTCCTTAAGAAGCACTTTAGTGTTTCTTGGGTTTCAGATTTATCCTGCAAAAAGAACACCCAAGTGAAGCGGGAAAAATCATCAACTATAACAAGACCATACTTACTTCCCCCGATGCTAAGATAGGCAACAGGCCCGAAGAGATCTATATGTAGGAGTTCCAGTGGTCTTGATGTCGTCATCACATTTTTGCTATGATGAGTACTTCTCACGTGCTTTCCTGCTTAGCACGCTGTACAAGGTCTGTCTTTCTCAAAACAGACATCGGTTAGTCCTAACACATGTTCTCCCTTTAGAAGCTTATGAAGGTTCTTCATTCCAACATGTGCTAGACGGCGGTGCCAAAGCCAGCCCATATTAGTCTTAGCGATTAAGCATGCATCAAGATTGGCATTCTCTTTTGAGAAATCAACTAAGTAGAGATTGCCGTCTAATACACCCTTAAAAGCCAATGAACCATCACTTCTTCTAAAGACAGATACATCAATATTTGTAAATAAACAATTATAGCCCATATGACACAATTGACTTACAGACAATAAATTATACCCGAGCGATTCTACTAAAAACACATTTGAAATTGAATGCTCGATCGTGATGGCTATTTTTCCTAAGCCCTTAACCTTGCCTTGGTTCCCATCTCCAAAGATGATAGTATCTTGAGAATCCCTGTTCTTGATGTAGGAGGTGAACATTTTCTTCTCCCCCGTCATGTGGTTTGTGCATCCGCTATAAATAATCCAGCTTGAGCCCCCGGATGCATAAACCTGCAAGGTAATTAAGCTTGGGTTTTAGGTACCCAACTCTTGTTGGGTCCTACAAGGTTAGTTACTACAGATTTTGGAACCCAAATGCAGGTTTTGTCATTCTTGCATTTAGATCCCAACTTTCTAGCAACCACTTTAGCATTTTTACATCTCAGTACAAATGAAGTATCACATGCTTGATAAATAGTAGTTGGACCAGTGAATGCTTTCCTAGGCGCATGAGAAACAACATAATTACGCCTAGGCCTACTTCTACCATGAGAATGAGAGGAGTTAGTTGCAAATATGGCATGAGAATCATGATAAGCAGGTAAAGTAGCATGATTATAACACCTATCATGATGAGCAACATTGGAAATGTTCTTGACATGAGCATAAAGATAAGCATGGTTCTTTTGGTCATGTGAAGAGTAAGATCTACTAGCCATAGGGAGCCTTCCCTTTCTCCTTGTTGAGACTGGAAGTCCTTTGGTTTGTTAAATTCTTGGTTTCTTTTCGGAAACCAAGTCCATCCTTAATAGAGGGGTGTCTACCAACGGTGTAGGCATCCCTAGCAAATTTTAGTTTCTCATAATTATCTTTGCAAGTCTTAAGTTGAGTATTAAGACTTGCAACATCATTGTTTAACTTAACAATAGTAGAAGCATGTTCATTACAAGCATCAATATCAAAATCTTTACACCTATTGCAGATTGTAACATGCTCTACACATGAACTAGCCACATTAACTTTTTCTAGCTTAGTATTTAAATCAGCATTCAAATCTTTTAGGCTAGAAATAGAATCATGACAGGTAGACAATTCAAAAGACAACAATTCATTTTTCTTAACTTCTAGTGCAAGAGATTTTTGAACACTAATAAACTTATCATGTTCCTCATAGAGAATATCTTCTTGTTTTTCTAGTAGCTTGTCTTTTTCATTAAGTGCATCAATCAATTCATTTACTTGTCTACCTTAGAACTATCCAATCCTTTAAAAAGATCACTATAATCTATCTCATCATCATCAAAAAGTTCCTCATCACTAGAAGAAGTGTACTTAGGTGTATCTCATGTACGTACCTTCTTCTCCTTAGCCATGAGGCATGTGTGGCGTTCGTTGGGAAAGAGGGAAGATTTGTCGAAGGCTGAGGCAGCTAGTCCTTCATCATCAGAGTCAGATGAAGAGCAGTCGGAGTTCCACTCTTTTCCAATGTGTGCCTCGCCCTTCACCTTTCTGTAGTTCTTTTTCCTTTCCTTCTTCCCATATTTTTCTTGTGCCTGGTCATTGTTATTATTGGGACATCATGCTATGAAATGACCAGACTTACCACATTTGAAGCAGGAGCGCTTTCCCCTTGATTTGTTCTTGTTACGGTACTCCTTGTGTCCTTTCAAGGCGGTCTTGAAGCATTTGATGATGAGCGCCATTTCGTCCTCGTTGAGCCCAGCAGCCTCCACTTGTGCTACCTTGCTAGATAACGCCTCCATGCTGCTGGTTGCTTTGAGAGCAATGGGCCACGACTCGTGTAGAGGAAGCGGTCCGTTTAAGGCATCGTCCACATACCTCGCTTCTTTTACCATCATGCGCCCGCTCACAAATTTTCCAAGGATTTCCTCGGGCGTCATCTTGGTGTACCTGGGGTTCTCACAAATAAGGTTTACAAGATGAGGATCAATAACAGTAAATGACCTTAGCATGAGTCAGACGACGTCATGATCCGTCCATCTTGTGCTCCCATAGGTTCAAATTTTATTGACAAGGGTTTTGAGCCTGTTATACATTTGAGTTGGCTCTTCTCCCCTTATCATGGCGAATCTCCCCAGCTCACCTTCCACTAGTTCCATTTTGGTGATCATGGTGGCATCATTTCCCTCGTGAGAGATTTTAAGGGTGTCCCATATTTGTTTGGCATTATCCAAACCACTTACTTTGTTATATTCATCCCTGCATAGAGATGCTAACAAAACAGTAGTAGTTTGTGCATTTTTATATATTTGCTCATTGATAAACACAAGATTGTCAGAGCTATCAAAATGCATTCCATTTTCAACAATCTCCTAGATACTAGGATGGAGGGAAAATAAATGACTACGCATTTTATGACTCCAAAACGAATAGTCCTCTCCATCAAAGTGTGGGGGTTTTCCAAGTGGAATAGAAAGTAAATGGGCATTCGAATTATAAGGGATGTGAGAATAATGAAAAGAATAGTTTTGATTAACCGTTTTCTTTTTCGACGAGGAGACTTCGTCGTCTTCATCCCTTGGTGAAGAGGAGGAGGCGTCACTGTCGTAGTAGTGATCTTCTTTTTGCGCCTCTTCTTCTTCCCATCCTTCTTCTTGTGACTTGAGCCTGAGGCAGTGGGCTTATCATCTCTTGGCTCATTGAAGAGGGACTCCTTCTCCTTGTCATTGATCACCATCCCCTTACCCTTAGGATCCATCTCTTTGGGCGGTTAGTCCCTAAATGAAGAGTACAACTCTGATACCAATTGAGAGCACCTAGAGGGGGGGGGTGATTAGGTGATCCTGTAAGATTAAACACTAAATAGCCCAGACTTGGTTATGAAATGTTAGTAAGATTAAAACCAAGTTGCCAAAGAGAGAACTCTTCACTTGACTATTCTTTTAGAATGAGTATTAAACTTTGGAACAACAGCACAAGTGATTAAGCAAGAACTCTAGAAGAAAAACCAATCACAATGAAAAGAGACACGAGACACGGTGATTTTATCTAGTGGTTCGGCCAATGCCTACTCCATGTTGTGGTGACCTCCTTGGGTCAAGAATTGCACTCAATCCCTCTCAAGTGATCCAATGATCAACCTTGAGTACCACAGTTTTCTTCCTTAGTAGTCTTTTTCTGTTTGTGAGGAATCTCCACAAGTTGGAGCCTCTCACCCTTACAATGTTTATCACAACAAAAGCAACAAGAGTAAGGGAGGGAAAGAAACACACAAGAACTATAATCACAACAATCACACGCACACAAGTCAAGAGATGAGCACACAGACACGGCGCAGGGAGTTCACGACTCAAGAAGTGCTCAAATCTCAAACACGATTATCCGAATGCGTGTTCGCAGAGTCTAGGTGTCTTAGGATGTTCAATGGAGGCTTGGTGTACTGCTCCATGCGCCTAGGGGTCCCTTTTATAGCCCCAAAGTAGCTAGGAGCCATTGGAGCTCCATTTGGTAGGCAATTCTTGCCTTCTGTTTGTAGGTGCACCAGACTGTCCGGTGCACATCGAACAATGAACGTTACAAGCACAGTACGCGGCAGAGAATCCCCTGTTTGGCTGATTTCCTTTTCTGTGGGGCACCAGACCGTCCGGTGCGCCATGTGACCGTTGGCTCTTGTCGACGTGGCAGGTAGCCGTTGCACTGCTGGAGCACCAGACTGTCGGCGCCTCACGCGGACTGTCCGGTGATTTATAGCCGACACAGCCAGGGAAAAACCCGAGAGCGACGAGTTGCTCAGACCATGCACCGGACTGTCCGGTGCACACCGGACTGTCCGGTGAACGGCGTCGAACCGTCCGGTGCTGCGCAGTCACCACCTTTAGTTCTATTCTTTGTTTGTCTTCATTTGACTCTTTTGGCCTTTACTTAGCTGAGTCCTGGCACTTAGACAAGAGTGTTTAACATATAAAACAATTGACTAAGTGTTTAGATCTTACCTTTATTCTTTATTTGCATCTCTTTAATATTTGCACATAACCTTAAAACAATATGCGTTGGGCAACTAATCACAAAAATATTTATAGGGCCATTTCCTTTTCATTACCATATCCATTATTTGCTTGATTGTATGTATTGCTACGAGTAGAGGTGAGGTGACAAGGAACCTGACGCCCAACTTTTGGGTCAGCATCTCGGCAATAGGTTATCGCAAGTATAAGACAAGTTGTGCCATTGATCACTCTTCTTTACCTAATAATGTTCCTGTTAATCACTGTGACATGCTTAGGTTAATTTGATGGGACCTAATTGGTTACCCTAGTTTTGTTTACCCCACACCTTGCAAGCAAATGAATTATTGGATAGACTTGCTATTGCTCTACCTGGTTTTGGGATTAATGTTATATATGAATTATGATCATGTTCCATTATTATTGTGGTTTAATTATTATTCATGAATTATGATATGACTATTGTGTTAATTGGAACATGGATCTTAACTTAAGATAACATGAGAAAAAGGGACTTATTATTTAGGAGCTCAAGCGCTCTATCTTCAGAAGGAGACCAAGCTCCCAATAATCAAATAAGAGCAGCTCAAGCTCCTCACAAAAAACAAACACCTAATCTCATATCCGCAAAGACACGGACCAGTAGAGTGGTCTATCATAAACTCCTGAACAGGAGACTCCAACCTCGGCAATGCATCGACCTTCAACGGACCGACCAGCGGCACCTCTATGCGCATCCGCGCGTCAAACTCTGCCATCTTTGCCCTCATAGCATCCAACCCAACAAAAAGTTTAGACATCTCTTCCTGAGCAGCTGCAGCATCTGGTTGGCTTTCCACCACAGCTGCCTTCACTTCTTCAAGCTGATGTAGAAGGCTAGCATTATCCCCATCGAGTTGCGACACCTTCTTGTGATTCTTGTCCTGGACAAAACAAATACAAGTTTGGAAAGCTCAACTCGGTCTTGTGATTCTTGTCCCAGACAAATTAAGCAGAACTCGACAACTAAAGTTTTTGATGCAAAATAATTCCATCTCCGCTCCTCAGCTGAGAAATCACGTACGAGGATTTATAGTTGAGAGTTGATTCTCCAATAATTCATCTATGGCAGAGTGATCAGGTGTTCGAGTGGTAGATGAAAGTATCTAATTTTAAATTGTGTCAGACTCAGTTCATACTAGTATAACTGATATCATTTGGTTCATATTGTTTGTATTTCATTCTAAACTCGAATTCCAAAACACAGATATATGTGTATTTTTGTAAAAAAAGAAAAGAGAAGAAGAAAAAACTCATTTCTCCTCCCTCTCCCTTATCCTACCTCCACCGCCCCATCCCCTATCCTCCTAGCCGTCATCTCCCTCAAGTCCCTCCCCATGCCAGCCATCTCCCTCACGGCGCCCTCCCTCCATCACTCTTCCCAGCCATGGATGCCGCCCCTCCCTAGCACCCTCACCTCCATCAGAGCTCGCCCAGTGTAACGCCCCGAATTTTGCAGTTGAATTTTTTCTTTTCTTTACTCGCCAAAATTCGGGCGTTACCTTTTCTTTTTCTTTTTCCCTCGCTAAACCTTGACCTTTTCCAAAGTTAGCGGGATTCGGTTTGGAATTCCCGTGTAAAGAAAAACTCCAAAATACTTTATGTTGTTTGATGCACCATGCCGAGCCTTGCATTTTTTTGATTTGTTTGAAAGTGCAAACGCATTCATCTAGAAAGATCGGATTTCGAAAACAGGGAAATAATCTTTTCTTTTTCTTTCTCTCTCTTTCTCTCTCCTCTTTTCTCTCTCTCTCCCGCGCCCTGGGCCGACCCCGGCCGGCCCAGCCGCCCCTGCGCGCCCCCTCTTGGGCCTTGGCAGGCCCAGCCGCCCCCCACCCCCCCTTTTTTTTTCCCAAAACCCCCTCTCCCTCTCCCTCATTCTCTCCCTCTCTCTCCCTAAGCCGCCGCCCCACCCCTGCCCTAAGCCGCGCCGCCCTAGGCCGCCGCCGCCCTTGGCCGCCCTCGCCGTCGGCCACCCCCCCCTCGCCGGTGAGCCCCTCCCCCCTCTCTCCCTCCTCTCTCCCTCTCCCCTCCCCCCCCTCTTCTTCCCCGCCCTGGCGCCCCAGCCGCTGGCCCGCCCCTGCGCGCCCCCTGGCCGCCCGGCCGGCCGCTGGCCCGCCCCGGCCGCCCCCCAGCCGCGCCCGCCTGGCCGCTGGCCAGCCCCAGCCGGCCGCTGGCCAGCCCCAGCCCGGCCGCTGGCCGCCCCCAGCCCGCGCCCTCGGCCGCCCTGGCCCCCTGGCCGCGCCCCCTGCCCCGGACCGGTTCAGCCGCCTGGCCGGCTCAGCCGCCCCGGCCCCAGCTCGGCCGCCCTCCCCCGCGCGCCCGCCCCAGCTCGGCCGCCCCGCCTAGGGCCGGTTCAACCGCCCTAGGGCCGGTTCAACCGCCCCCCCCCCCTCTGTTTTTTTTTTATTTTTTTATTTTATTTTATTTACTTTCTGTGATCATAATTACTTTGTTTTAGGTAGGCTGATCATTGTTCATGCTATGGAAAATAGGAAGTTTAATTTAAAATTCCGTTATGCTATTGATTCACGTAGTTAATTGTTTATCCCGTGCAATGTTGATCAACTAAAAATGATTAGGTTTCCATTAGTATATATATATATATAACAGAATTCTTTTGTTAAGAACCAATTGTAACTGATCATTAGTGCATAAACTTTAACCCCCCTGCGAGACCCTTTCCCGTTTCTTTCTAACCATAACAAATGCGATGTCGAATGTCATACTTGATGCATATTCACTTTATTTGTTCCCTTGTATGGTGTACTGTTCTTTTGTATTAAATATGTGGATGGATGTATGTATGTTTGCGCTCGCATAGAGAACGATCCGGTCGAAGAGCCCGAGGAATTCGCAGGAGAAGCCCCTGAGCAGCAGTCGGTTGGTGGAGGCAAGTGTCCTTTGACCTATTGCTGTCCTATTCATTCTTTAATTCACCTCCCGCATTACACATTTATACTTAAGGATTGACTAGCTTTTGTTATCCATGTCCTTGTTTACCTATTTGGGTCGGATTATTACTGCTTAGTTTGATGCTATTGCTCAACTCTAATCAATGAACATGATGTGATTATCTATGATACGCTGTTTTCCCCTTCTTATTTATGATCATACTTGTGGCATTTAAGGGGACTCGAGCGGTTTCTCGAGTGCCTCTCCGTAAGGACCTGTTCAATGGATGACCGCCCGGGAAAACAGTGCAACCATGAGGGTGGAATGGGACGCCCTTAGCTGAATAATTAGAGGAACCGGGGTGTAGTTCGCTTAGCCGTTGTGCCGTCAATGGGGCTCGGTGTATGCGGCTCGCTCTGCCAAGGTTGATTTGTCCCTTGGGGAGGAGTGCGGTACATTTAGGAAACCTAACGGGTGGCTACAGCCCCGGTGAATCTTTGTAAAGGCTTCGTAGTGAATCCCTAGCCATTCACCTCGGGAGTGAATAAGGGTCTTGCAAGCCCGGGCTAGAGAGGGAATCACGACTTATGGGTAAAGTGCGCAACCTCTGCAGAGTGTTATGAAACTGATATATCAGCCGTGCTCACGGTTATGAGCGGCCAAGGGAGCTCCAGAGATTAGTGATACTTGATCAGAGATATTTTGGTACAGGTGGCAATGAGATTGATGGTTCTGATTATGATTATGGTATTGGTAAGTGGTATTCTTTCCGTTTGGAAAGGATACATTGGGCTAATAACTTGGGTTAATGTTAAAACCTGGCTCTCTACTAGTAAGTAATAACCTGACTAACTAAAAGCAACTGCTTGACTTATCCCCACATAAAGCTAGTCCACTACAACCAAACAGGATACTTGCTGAGTATGTTGATGTGTACTCACCCTTGCTCTACACACCAAACCCCCCCCCCCCCCCCAGGTTGTCAGCATTGCAACCACTGCTCAGGAGAAGATGAAGCTGTGGAAGGAGACTTCCAGGAGTTTCAAGACTACGACGAGTTCTAGGCGTGGGTTAGCGGCAACCCCCAGTCGGCTGCCTGTGAAGGCCGTGTTATCTACGTTTCTTTTCCGCACTTTGATTTATTGTAAGAACTATATGGACGTCTCAGACGTATGATGTAATCGACTATTATTTCCCCTTTTTAATACTATTTTGAGCACTGTGTGATGATGTCCATGTTATGTAACTGCTGTGTACGTGAATAACTGATCCTGGCACGTACATGGTTCGCATTCGGTTTGCCTTCTAAAAACCGGGTGTGACATAAGTGGTATCAAAGCCGTGCTGACTGTAGGACCGCTAACCTAGAGTAGAATGGTCGTTCTAAGGATTATGGACCTCTGTCCCTGCCTTGACTTTGATATCCCTTCAAAAGTTGGTCCTACTGACCAAACCTATGTTCTACTATATATTATACCTTGCTGAAAATTTTGTTTTATTCTGATCCTTCATTTATTTATGATTCATTATTATTCTGATCCTTCATTTATTTATGGTTCATTACTTGCTGGTCATATTAATTCTGTTCTCACCCTTTTGCTTGCGATGTCTTTTGTAGATGGCTCGACTTAGACACACTGCACGAAAGTCCGTCATCCCCTTCTTACCCTCCCGCCTTGCTGAGCGTCCGCTTCGCCGTCCCGTGGCCGGACAGTCCAGCCACTTGGAGAGACTGCACCACCGCCTGCATGAGGAGCAGGAACGTCGACGACAGGAGCAGCAGGGCTCTTCCTTCTCGCTCCAGCAGGAGATAGAGTCTGTGAGGAGCTGCTCCCCTGTGCTTCCCCTGGAGGCGCCCCCTGCACCACCACTGGGCGCCCCAGCTTCTGGAGTAGCTGCTGGAGGAGATCCAGACGACGGAGATGGCGACGACAGCCCGAGCCACGACACCGACCTCGACCTCTCTAGCCATGAGCCGGAAGGATGGGTTGCTCGACCCATCACTCGCGACGCTGCTCGCGGGTGTCACTTCCACGACGCGCTCGACACCCTGCTACGTCGGGCACTTGACCGGCGTACTTGGTCCATCGAGTATCGCTGTGTGGTCTACCAGCATAGTCGCGGGGTCTACCCGGACCGCTGGGAGGCGACCTGCTTGGTGCGCCGTCCGGAGAACAGTCTCCAGGGCGCGGAGGCTTGCTCAGAGCACTATTCTATCTCTGAGCGGGACTCAGCTGAGGCAGCCATGCAGGATGCTGCACGGCGTGCGCTTTCGCACTACTGCTCGGTTCTCGGTGGGGTAGCTGATGGTCTCGACCTGAAGTATTACCCCCGCCGTCCATCTGGCAGCACAGGAGGCGTGATTGTTTCACCTGCTGGTGAGGACAATCCTAGGTTGAGCAGCACAGTCAACCTAGCCGCCGTGCTAAACACGGAGCTGGACCATGCACTAGACGAGTTGAGTAGGGCTCGTGCTGAGATCGCCCTGCTGCGGGCTGAGCGCGCGGAGCGTCGTCACCTGGATGATGGTTCCCCCGCTCCCGTTGGGACTCAGCACCCGTACCGCTCACCTCGGCGTGGACGCCAGTCTTATGGCAATCCCGACTGCAAGACCAAGATAAATCTAGAACCATAGATCGTTAGAGTTGGATCTTGTAATTAATACGAAATATATATACATAGAAGCTTCAGTCTTAGCGTTAGTCTCGGTCTTAGTTAGTCTTAGTTAGACAGGGTAGTTTGCTATATCCTGTGCATTTATGTTTGTCATGATGAACTATGTTTGGTTTGGATCTTTGTAATGACTGTCACCAGAGTGTGGGTATCCCCTGCATTTTGGCTTACATATTATGTTAATGGAGTTAGTTATATAGTTGGGAAAACCTTTATTCTACTTTCCTCTTTATCTGAGAAGCTGTGTGGTCTGTGTAGGAGATCAGTGAAGATGCTCATCTGTTCAGTGCTGTTGGAGAATTCTATACTCTTTTCTTATGCTGCAAGATTTGCCAGATCAGTTCTGATGTGTGGTTGCGTTCTGCAGATGTCAGAGAACAGGCGCAGAGGAGGAAGGCGTGCTCAGCAGGAGCAAGCCGCCCCGCAGGATGAGGCGCCCCAGCAGCAGCAGCTGCCGCCCCCGCCCCCGATGTCGATCGAGCAGATGTTTCTGATGCAGACCCATGCAGTTCAGGCCATCGGTCAGACTCTGGCCGCCATTCAGCAGCAGCAGCAACAGGCACCACCCCAGCCTCAGATGCCTCAGATGCCTAGAGACAAGCGTGCTGAATTCATGATAGGTCATCCCCCAACGTTCGCTCACTCTTCTGACCCCATGGATGCTGAAGATTGGCTGCGCACTGTGGAGCGGGAGTTGCATACCGCTCAGTGTGACGACAGGGAGAAAGTCTTGTATGGTCCCCGTCTGTTGAGAGGAGCAGCCCAATCATGGTGGGAGTCTTACCTCGCCACCCATGCCAACCCCGATGCCATCACCTGGGAAGAATTCAGAGGTAGCTTTCGTCAGTACCATGTGCCTGCAGGTCTGATGACAGTGAAGAAGGAGGAGTTCCTGGCCCTTAAGCAAGGGTCATCGTCTGTCAGTGAGTATCGAGACAGGTTTCTGCAGCTGTCTTGCTATGCTCCTGAGGATGTCAACACTGATGCCAAGCGACAGTGCCGTTTCTTGAGAGGCTTGGTTGACCCTCTTCAGTACCAACTGATGAATCATACCTTCCCGACATTCCAGCACCTGATTGACAGAGCAATCATGACAGAAAGGAAGCGTAAGGAGATGGAAGATCGTAAGCGCAAGATCAGTGGACCCCAGCCTGGAAGCAGCAGCCGTCCTCGTTTCTCAGGCAATCAACCTCAGCAGTTCAGGCAGAACCAACGTCCACCTCAGCAGCATCAACAGCGTCAGCAGTATCAGCAGTTCCAAAGGCAGTATCCTCAGCATCAGTATCAGAATCGTCAGAGCAATCAGTCAGGAGGTCAGTTTTAGAGGCAGAATCAGCAGACACCTCGTCTTCCTGCCCCAGCAAATCAGCAGAACAATCAGGCAGCACCAGCTCAGGTTGGAAACAGAGCATGTTTCCACTGTGGAGAGCAAGGCCATTGGGTGATGCAATGTCCGAAGAAGGCAGCCCAGCAGCAGTCAGGCCCCAATGCCCCAGCAAAGCAGAATGTGTCCCAGCCTGGATCAGGCAGCCGCCCTCAGCAGCGCTATAATCATGGGAGACTGAACCACTTGGAGGCTGAAGCAGTTCAGGAGACCCCCGGCATGACAGTAGGTATGTTCCCAGTCGACTCCCATATTGCAGAAGTGTTATTTGATACTGGAGCAACGCATTCTTTTATTACTGCATCATGGGTAGAAGCGCATAATCTTCCAATTACTACCATGTCAACCCCCATTCAAATTGACTCAGCTGGTGGTAGAATTCGAGCCGATAGCATATGTTTGAATGTAAGTGTGGAAATAAGGGGGATAGCGTTTCCCGCTAACCTTATAGTAATGGGTACTCAGGGAATAGATGTCATCCTAGGGATGAATTGGCTAGATAAGTATCAGGCAGTTATCAGTTGTGATAAAAGGACAATCAAGTTGGTGTCCCCACTAGGAGAGGAAGTGGTGACCGAGTTAGTCCCGCCTGAGCCAAAGAAAGGAAGTTGTTATCAGATGGCTGTCAATAGCAGTGAAGCAGACCCAATTGAGAGTATCAAGGTTGTGTCTGAATTCCCAGATGTGTTTCCAAAGGATTTACCGGGTATGCCACCAGAGCGGAAAGTTGAGTTTGCCATAGAGCTTCTTCCTGGAACCGCCCCTATCTTTAAGAGAGCTTACAGAATATCTGGACCAGAGTTGGTTGAGCTTAAGAAGCAGATTGATGAGCTGTCAGAGAAAGGTTACATCCGGCCAAGCACCTCGCCTTGGGCCGCCCCTGTCCTGTTTGTGGAGAAGAAAGATGGCACCAAGAGGATGTGTATCGATTATCGAGCTTTGAATGAGGTCACGATCAAGAACAAGTATCCCTTGCCCAGAATAGAAGATCTGTTTGACCAGTTGAGAGGAGCCAGTGTGTTCTCCAAGATTGATCTGAGGTCAGGTTATCATCAGCTCAGGATCCGACCCTCGGACATTCCGAAGACGGCATTCATTACCAAGTATGGTTTGTATGAGTTCACAGTGATGTCTTTTGGTTTGACCAATGCACCAGCGTTCTTTATGAACTTGATGAACAGTGTATTCATGGATTATCTCGATAAGTTTGTGGTGGTATTCATTGATGACATTCTGATTTATTCTCAAAGCGAAGAGGAGCATGCAGATCATTTGAGGATGGTATTGCAGAGATTGCGAGAGCACCAGTTGTATGCAAAGTTGAGCAAGTGTGAGTTCTGGATCAGTGAAGTCCTGTTCTTGGGTCACATAATCAACAAGGAAGGATTGGCTGTGGATCCGAAGAAAGTGGCAGACATTTTGAACTGGAAAGCGCCAACGGATGCTCGAGGAATCAAGAGCTTCATTGGAATGGCCGGATATTATCGGCGATTCATTGAAGGGTTATCGAAGATTGCGAAACCAATGACAGCGTTGCTAGGCAACAAGGTTGAGTTCAAGTGGACCCAGAAATGTCAAGAGGCCTTTGAAGCGCTGAAAGAGAAGTTGACAACAGCGCCTGTCCTAGTCTTGCCCGATGTGCACAAGCCCTTCTCTGTGTATTGTGATGCTTGTTACACAGGTTTGGGATGCGTGTTGATGCAAGAGGGAAGAGTTGTGGCTTACTCGTCCCGACAGCTGAAGGTTCATGAGAAGAATTACCCAATCCATGATCTAGAGTTGGCAGCAGTGGTTCACGCACTGAAGACATGGAGGCACTATCTGTATGGACAGAAATGCGATGTTTACACAGACCACAAGAGTCTGAAGTACATATTCACTCAGTCAGAATTGAACATGAGGCAGCGAAGATGGTTAGAGTTGATCAAAGACTATGAGTTGGAGATCCATTACCATCCAGGCAAAGCAAACATAGTGGCAGATGCTTTGAGCAGAAAGAGTCAAGTCAATCTGATGGTCGCTCGTCCGATGCCTTATGAGTTGGCCAAAGAGTTTGACAGGTTGAGTCTCGGATTTCTGAACAATTCGCGAGGAGTCACAGTTGAATTGGAACCTACCTTGGAGCGCGAGATCAAAGAAGCGCAGAAGAATGATGAAAAGATCAGTGAGATTCGGCGACTGATTCTAGATGGCAGAGGCAAAGATTTTCGAGAAGATGCAGAAGGCGTGATATGGTTTAAAGACCGCTTGTGTGTTCCCAATGTCCAGTCTATTCGGGAGTTGATTCTCAAGGAAGCTCATGAGACAGCTTATTCGATTCACCCTGGCAGTGAGAAGATGTATCAGGATCTGAAGAAGAAATTCTGGTGGTACGGAATGAAGAGGGAAATCGCAGAGCACGTGGCTAAGTGCGATAGTTGTCGAAGAATTAAGGCAGAGCACCAGAGACCAGCTGGATTGTTGCAACCGTTGCAGATTCCTCAGTGGAAATGGGATGAAATCGGTATGGATTTCATAGTCGGATTGCCTCGCACTCGAGCCGGCTACGATTCTATTTGGGTAGTAGTGGACCGCTTGACCAAGTCAGCCCACTTCATACCTGTCAAGACCACCTACAGCAGTGCAGTATTGGCAGAGTTGTATATGTCTCGGATCGTTTGTCTTCATGGTGTGCCAAAGAAGATAGTGTCAGACAGAGGAACGCAGTTCACCTCTCATTTCTGGCAGCAGTTGCATGAAGCCTTGGGCACACATCTGAATTTCAGTTCAGCTTATCATCCGCAGACAGATGGTCAGACTGAAAGAACCAATCAAATTCTTGAAGACATGTTGAGAGCCTGTGCGTTGCAAGATCAGTCCGGATGGGATAAGAGATTGCCTTATGCAGAGTTTTCCTATAACAACAGTTACCAGGCCAGTTTGAAGATGTCACCATTTCAAGCGCTTTATGGAAGGAGTTGCAGAACTCCGTTGCAATGGGATCAGCCTGGAGAAAAGCAAGTGTTTGGGCCAGATATTTTGCTTGAAGCCGAAAAGAACATCAAGATGGTCCGAGAGAATCTGAAGATAGCGCAATCGAGGCAGCGAAGCTATGCAGACACAAGAAGAAGAGAGCTGAGTTTTGAAGTCGGAGACTTTGTCTATCTGAAAGTGTCACCGATCAGAGGAGTCAGAAGGTTCGGAATCAAAGGCAAGCTAGCACCCCGCTACATTGGTCCGTACCAGATCCTCTCAAAGCGTGGAGAAGTGGCCTATCAGCTCAGTCTGCCAGAGAATTTGTCAGCTGTGCATGATGTCTTTCATGTGTCTCAGTTGAGGAAGTGCTTGCGTGTGCCAGAAGAGCAGTTGCCAGTGGAAGATCTTGAAGTCCAGGAGGACTTGACCTATGTTGAGAAGCCAGCTCAGATTCTTGAGGTTGCGGATAGAGTCACCCGAAGGAAGACCATCAGAATGTGCAAAGTCAGATGGAGTCACCACTCTGAGGAAGAAGCAACCTGGGAGCGTGAAGATGATTTGATGGCCAAGTACCCAGAGCTCTTTGCTAGCCAGCCCTGAATCTCGAGGGCGAGATTCTTTTAAGGGGGATAGGTTTGTAACGCCCCGAATTTTGCAGTTGAATTTTTTCTTTTCTTTACTCGCCAAAATTCGGGCGTTACCTTTTCTTTTTCTTTTTCCCTCGCTAAACCTTGACCTTTTCCAAAGTTAGCGGGATTCGGTTTGGAATTCCCGTGTAAAGAAAAACTCCAAAATACTTTATGTTGTTTGATGCACCATGCCGAGCCTTGCATTTTTTTGATTTGTTTGAAAGTGCAAACGCATTCATCTAGAAAGATCGGATTTCGAAAACAGGGAAATAATCTTTTCTTTTTCTTTCTCTCTCTTTCTCTCTCCTCTTTTCTCTCTCTCTCCCGCGCCCTGGGCCGACCCCGGCCGGCCCAGCCGCCCCTGCGCGCCCCCTCTTGGGCCTTGGCAGGCCCAGCCGCCCCCCACCCCCCCTTTTTTTTCCCAAAACCCCCTCTCCCTCTCCCTCATTCTCTCCCTCTCTCTCCCTAAGCCGCCGCCCTACCCCTGCCCTAAGCCGCGCCGCCCTAGGCCGCCGCCGCCCTTGGCCGCCCTCGCCGTCGGCCACCCCCCCCCCCCTCGCCGGTGAGCCCCTCCCCCCTCTCTCCCTCCTCTCTCCCTCTCCCCTCCCCCCCTCTTCTTCCCCGCCCTGGCGCCCCAGCCGCTGGCCGCTGCCGGCCGCTGGCCCGCCCCTGCGCGCCCCCTGGCCGCCCGGCCGGCCGCTGGCCCGCCCCGGCCGCCCCCCAGCCGCGCCCGCCTGGCCGCTGGCCAGCCCCAGCCCGGCCGCTGGCCGCCCCCAGCCCGCGCCCTCGGCCGCCCTGGCCCCCTGGCCGCGCCCCCTGCCCCGGACCGGTTCAGCCGCCTGGCCACCGGTTCAACCGGCCGGCTCAGCCGCCCCGGCCCCAGCTCGGCCGCCCTCCCCCGCGCGCCCGCCCCAGCTCGGCCGCCCCGCCTAGGGCCGGTTCAACCGCCCTAGGGCCGGTTCAACCGCCCCCCCTCTGTTTTTTTTATTTTTTTTATTTTATTTTATTTACTTTCTGTGATCATAATTACTTTGTTTTAGGTAGGCTGATCATTGTTCATGCTATGGAAAATAGGAAGTTTAATTTAAAATTCCGTTATGCTATTGATTCACGTAGTTAATTGTTTATCCTGTGCAATGTTGATCAACTAAAAATGATTAGGTTTCCATTAGTATATATATATATAACAGAATTCTTTTGTTAAGAACCAATTGTAACTGATCATTAGTGCATAAACTTTAACCCCCCCCTGCGAGACCCTTTCCCGTTTCTTTCTAACCATAACAAATGCGATGTCGAATGTCATACTTGATGCATATTCACTTTATTTGTTCCCTTGTATGGTGTACTGTTCTTTTGTATTAAATATGTGGATGGATGTATGTATGTTTGCGCTCGCATAGAGAACGATCCGGTCGAAGAGCCCGAGGAATTCGCAGGAGAAGCCCCTGAGCAGCAGTCGGTTGGTGGAGGCAAGTGTCCTTTGACCTATTGCTGTCCTATTCATTCTTTAATTCACCTCCCGCATTACACATTTATACTTAAGGATTGACTAGCTTTTGTTATCCATGTCCTTGTTTACCTATTTGGGTCGGATTATTACTGCTTAGTTTGATGCTATTGCTCAACTCTAATCAATGAACATGATGTGATTATCTATGATACGCTGTTTTCCCCTTCTTATTTATGATCATACTTGTGGCATTTAAGGGGACTCGAGCGGTTTCTCGAGTGCCTCTCCGTAAGGACCTGTTCAATGGATGACCGCCCGGGAAAACAGTGCAACCATGAGGGTGGAATGGGACGCCCTTAGCTGAATAATTAGAGGAACCGGGGTGTAGTTCGCTTAGCCGTTGTGCCGTCAATGGGGCTCGGTGTATGCGGCTCGCTCTGCCAAGGTTGATTTGTCCCTTGGGGAGGAGTGCGGTACATTTAGGAAACCTAACGGGTGGCTACAGCCCCGGTGAATCTTTGTAAAGGCTTCGTAGTGAATCCCTAGCCATTCACCTCGGGAGTGAATAAGGGTCTTGCAAGCCCGGGCTAGAGAGGGAATCACGGCTTATGGGTAAAGTGCGCAACCTCTGCAGAGTGTTATGAAACTGATATATCAGCCGTGCTCACGGTTATGAGCGGCCAAGGGAGCTCCAGAGATTAGTGATACTTGATCAGAGATATTTTGGTACAGGTGGCAATGAGATTGATGGTTCTGATTATGATTATGGTATTGGTAAGTGGTATTCTTTCCGTTTGGAAAGGATACATTGGGCTAATAACTTGGGTTAATGTTAAAACCTGGCTCTCTACTAGTAAGTAATAACCTGACTAACTAAAAGCAACTGCTTGACTTATCCCCACATAAAGCTAGTCCACTACAGCCAAACAGGATACTTGCTGAGTATGTTGATGTGTACTCACCCTTGCTCTACACACCAAACCCCCCCAGGTTGTCAGCATTGCAACCACTGCTCAGGAGAAGATGAAGCTGTGGAAGGAGACTTCTAGGAGTTTCAAGACTACGACGAGTTCTAGGCGTGGGTTAGCGGCAACCCCCAGTCGGCTGCCTGTGAAGGCCGTGTTATCTACGTTTCTTTTCCGCACTTTGATTTATTGTAAGAACTATATGGACGTCTCAGACGTATGATGTAATCGACTATTATTTCCCCTTTTTAATACTATTTTGAGCACTGTGTGATGATGTCCATGTTATGTAACTGCTGTGTACGTGAATAACTGATCCTGGCACGTACATGGTTCGCATTCGGTTTGCCTTCTAAAAACCGGGTGTGACATAAGTGGTATCAAAGCCGTGCTGACTGTAGGACCGCTAACCTAGAGTAGAATGGTCGTTCTAAGGATTATGGACCTCTGTCCCTGCCTTGACTTTGATATCCCTTCAAAAGTTGGTCCTACTGACCAAACCTATGTTCTACTATATATTATACCTTGCTGAAAATTTTGTTTTATTCTGATCCTTCATTTATTTATGATTCATTATTATTCTGATCCTTCATTTATTTATGGTTCATTACTTGCTGGTCATATTAATTCTGTTCTCACCCTTTTGCTTGCGATGTCTTTTGTAGATGGCTCGACTTAGACACACTGCACGAAAGTCCGTCATCCCCTTCTTACCCTCCCGCCTTGCTGAGCGTCCGCTTCGCCGTCCCGTGGCCGGACAGTCCAGCCACTTGGAGAGACTGCACCACCGCCTGCATGAGGAGCAGGAACGTCGACGACAGGAGCAGCAGGGCTCTTCCTTCTCGCTCCAGCAGGAGATAGAGTCTGTGAGGAGCTGCTCCCCTGTGCTTCCCCTGGAGGCGCCCCCTGCACCACCACTGGGCGCCCCAGCTTCTGGAGTAGCTGCTGGAGGAGATCCAGACGACGGAGATGGCGACGACAGCCCGAGCCACGACACCGACCTCGACCTCTCTAGCCATGAGCCGGAAGGATGGGTTGCTCGACCCATCACTCGCGACGCTGCTCGCGGGTGTCACTTCCACGACGCGCTCGACACCCTGCTACGTCGGGCACTTGACCGGCGTACTTGGTCCATCGAGTATCGCTGTGTGGTCTACCAGCATAGTCGCGGGGTCTACCCGGACCGCTGGGAGGCGACCTGCTTGGTGCGCCGTCCGGAGAACAGTCTCCAGGGCGCGGAGGCTTGCTCAGAGCACTATTCTATCTCTGAGCGGGACTCAGCTGAGGCAGCCATGCAGGATGCTGCACGGCGTGCGCTTTCGCACTACTGCTCGGTTCTCGGTGGGGTAGCTGATGGTCTCGACCTGAAGTATTACCCCCGCCGTCCATCTGGCAGCACAGGAGGCGTGATTGTTTCACCTGCTGGTGAGGACAATCCTAGGTTGAGCAGCACAGTCAACCTAGCCGCCGTGCTAAACACGGAGCTGGACCATGCACTAGACGAGTTGAGTAGGGCTCGTGCTGAGATCGCCCTGCTGCGGGCTGAGCGTGCGGAGCGTCGTCACCTGGATGATGGTTCCCCCGCTCCCGTTGGGACTCAGCACCCGTACCGCTCACCTCGGCGTGGACGCCAGTCTTATGGCAATCTCGACTGCAAGACCAAGATAAATCTAGAACCATAGATCGTTAGAGTTGGATCTTGTAATTAATACGAAATATATATACATAGAAGCTTCAGTCTTAGCGTTAGTCTCGGTCTTAGTTAGTCTTAGTTAGACAGGGTAGTTTGCTATATCATGTGCATTTATGTTTGTCATAGAAGCTTCAGTCTCAGACGTATGATGTAATCGACTATTATTTCCCCTTTTTAATACTATTTTGAGCACTGTGTGATGATGTCCATGTTATGTAACTGCTGTGTACGTGAATAACTGATCCTGGCACGTACATGGTTCGCATTCGGTTTGCCTTCTAAAAACCGGGTGTGACACCCAGCCCTCCCCACCTCCTTAATGGTCGACGCCCTCACCCATGGTGCCATGGATGCCGCCCTCCCCTGACGGCATGTCATACCTGGGTTTAGGGGCACTAAGACCCAGACGCGGACATAATCACCAGGTGTGCTGGGACCAAGTCTCACACATATGATGAATCATGGCACATGATCGAATGTCACATCTTTACTATATAATAGGAGTTTTGTACAAAATAAATAAATAATTATATTATAAGGAGACAACGGTCCAGCAACCCAAAGTTGACAAGGAGACGACAACCTAGACCTCTCACGAACTCGTCACAACATCCTCCATGTGCCTCATCCTGTGGTACCTGCTCTTGACCTATGGGAGGGGGTGTAAGACAGCAAGAGTGAGCTCACATACGTTCATAGCTCAACAAGTTGTGGGGAATAATGTGCATGAACTCGCCAAAGGTGGGAGCTCACGTGAAGTGTAAGGCTTACCAAAGAGGATGGTTAGAGCTGAGCATTGCTTTTTAAAGTTGGTCAAAATTTTATTAGCAATTACTAAGTATAAGTAAATACCAAACCCAATTAAGTAGTAGAACAAACATAACATCACCTGCGATGCAATGCATATGACAATTTGAATTTAGTTCCATAAATTAATCATGTGAGGGTCCGAGCTGCTCATGACCGTGAGCACGGCTAGTATACCAGTTTTACACTCTGTAGAGGTTGCGCATCTTTACCCACAAGTCATGTTACCCATCTGCCAAGGGATCACGACTTCCCATACACCTCTACCGAGGAGGCGAGGCAGGGTAACACTACGAGGCCTTTACAAAGTTCCACTAGCTTCAGAAAACCCGCTACAGTTTATAGGAAGCTCCAATGCAGGGATCCTCGCCTGACCACCAACGCAGCAAAATCAACCCAAGGACCTCCCTACACTGACCATTCCTCTACTGCCCTTGCTCCTTTCGGGTAAGGTAGTCATGCACTAGCTTTCCTAATTAATCAGCCAAGGGGTCCCATCCCTCTCTTGTGGTAGCACTGTTTTCCCGGGTGGTCGCTCCATGTTCCAATTAACATAATGATCTTATCATGAACAATAATAATAAACTGATAATAAAAGTGTAATCATGGATAATGTTTCTCCATACCCAAAACCACATAAAGCAATAGCAGGTACTAACCAAAAATTCAGTGGTGAACAAGGTATAAAGATAGTCAAACTAGGGTAACCTATTGGGTCCCATCAAAATTAACCTATGTAGATCATTATGATTAATCAGAACATGACTAGGTAAAAAGAAGTGATCAAGGGCACAACTTGCCTGGGACTTTGAGATTCAAGGTACCAACTTGCTCTTCAGGTGACTCGTAACCTCGAGCTAGTCGTAGCAATACAAACAAACAGTGTATACACAAATTAGCATCACACCAAACATAAGAATAAATTATGTAATAATAATCTACACGCTGCTATAAGATTGGGGGTTCGAAAATCACTAAATTCGGAGTTACGGTTAAGAGGTTATGGTTTTCCGAAGATCCACGTGGTATATAATAGACTAAGTGAAATATTTTAACCTATATTTCATGAAAAAACAAAGTTACCAGATGATAATAAATATTAGTGTGAGACTAATGCAACTAGAATGGATCAAAATGGAGTTACGGTTATTGAGTTACAAATTTCTAAAGATTTAATAGTAGTGTATAAAAGAAATTAAGTACAAAATTTCAGTTTAGGTTTCATAACAAAATAAAGTTACTAGATGATAAAAAATATTATTACAAGTCTAATGCAACTGGAATGAATTAATTTGGAGCTAAAATGAATTTAATATGAATTATATAAGTTTCTGGATTTATTTTTGTATTAAAAATCCATTTCTATAATTATTTCACTATTTCCTAGATTGCGTGCATGAATAAACAAAAGACCAGGGCCTAACTTGAAAGATTCTCCAGACATAGAAAACATCGCGTGGGATGGCGGGTTGATTTGTGAAAAGGGAAGGGGCTCTTTTATAAATCAAGCGTGGCTGTTATAATGCGCACAACCTAGACCCCACAT
This sequence comes from Zea luxurians, assembly GCA_029449295.1. Lineage (NCBI taxonomy): Eukaryota > Viridiplantae > Streptophyta > Magnoliopsida > Poales > Poaceae > Zea > Zea luxurians. Next base: position 29,273,358 of record JAOPSE010000001.1, on the reverse strand, counting down.
CGCGCGATCTACGGTTGGGATTAGATCCTGAACCGGTATGCGATTGTGGTCGTCGGATTAAGATCCGATGGCCATGGATATGCCCACGCCAACACCTGATCGCGGACGCACGTCAGAGATCCAATGGTTCCGATTAAGTGAACGAAGGAATACGTTCAGATCGGACCCTATCCATTAGATGGAGATCTAACGGACCTAGGTCATCACCCACCAGGATATCCGCCCGGCGGCGGACCCAGCCCACACGACGCTAACCTGACGACGCAAAACAGAATCGTGGCGGCGCCATCACCGGGAAACACCAATTCCCCCGCCAGGGCACCATCCAACAACCTAAATGGCTCTACACGCAGCAAAGGGTAGGGCGGTTCGTGTATGCTTCCTTACTGGAGATGAAGAGGGCCGATAAGGTTGTCCACGCGACGGGACAGTGCATGGTGGAGCGCCCGCGCAGCTCTCGAGACTAGCACGCTTGTCGGCGTTTCGAGACCGGGGGGTCCCTAAGCCGACGAGTGAGTGTGCTGCGTGCCCCAGCCCAGATGGGTCAAGCGCGTGGGCGAGCGCGAAGGGGGGAAAACGAGGTGGCCGGAGACGAGTCGTGAGAGAGGTGGAAATCCCGCGGCCTTCGTGTTCGTCCCGCGCCCAGGTCGGGTGCGCTTGCAGTAGGGGGTTACAAGCGTCCACGCGGGTGAGGGAAGCGAGCGGCCCCAAGAGAGCGCCTGCCCCATCCTCGTCCCCGCGCAGCCAACCCTCTCTAAGAAGGCCCTGGTCCTTCCTTTTATAGGCGTAAGGAGAGGATCCAGGTGTACAATGGGGGTGTAGCAAGGTGCTACGTGTCTAGTGGGGGTGAGCTAGCGCCCTAAGTACATGCCAATGTGGCAGCCGGAGAGATCTTGGCACCCAGCTGGTGTGGTGTCGTGGCTGTCGGAGGAGCAACGGAGCCTGGCGGAGGGACAGCTGTCGGAGCGGTTGGGTCCTTGCTGACGTCCCCCTGCTTCCGTAAGGGAGCTGAGAGCCGCCGTCGTCATGGGGCTAGCGGGGCGCCATCATTGCCTATCTGGCGGAGCTAGCCAGATGGGACGCCGGTCTTGTTCTCTGCGGCCCGAGTCGGCTCGGGGTAGGGTGATGATGGCGTTCCCTGTTGACGTGGTGGACTTGTGCCCTAGGTCGGGCGACGTGGAGGCTCCTCCGAAGCCGAGGTCGAGTCTGTCTTCCATGGCCGAGGCCGAGCCCGAGCTCCTGGGTCGAGCGAGGCGGAGGTCGTTCGGCAGAGGCCAGGGCGGAGTCCGACCCCTGGGGTCGGGCGAAGCGGAGTTCGTCGTCTTCTGGGGCCTTAGCCTGAGTCCGAGCCCTGGGTCGGGCGGAGCGGAGTTCGCCGTCTTCCGGGGCCTTAGCCCGAGTCCGAGCCCTGGGTCGGGCGGAGCGGAGTTCGCCGTTTTCCGGGGCCTTAGCCCGAGTCCGAGCCCTGGGTCGGGTGGAGCGGAGTTCGCCGTCTTCCGGGGCCTTAGCCCGAGTCCGAGCCCTGGGTCGGGCGGAGCGGAGTTCGCCGTCTTCCGGGGCCTTAGCCCGAGTCCGAGCCCTGGATCGGTCGGAGCTTCCTATGGCGCCTTTGGCAGGGCCTGACTGCCTGTCAGTCTCACTCTGTCAGGTGGCACTGCAGTCGGAATGGCGCAGGCGGCGCTGTCCTTCTGTCAGACCGGTCAGTGGAGCGGCGAAGTGATGGCGGTCACTTCGGCTCTGCCGGGGGGCGCGCGTCAGGATAAAGGTGTCAGACTACCTTTGCGTTAAATGCTCCTGCGACTCGGTCGGTCGGCGCGGCGATTTAGTCAGGGTTGCTTCTTAGCGAAGGCAAGGCCTCGGGCGAGCCGGAGATGTGTTCGCCGTCAAAAGGGGGCCTCGGGCGAGACGGAAACACCTCGGGGTCGGCCGCCCTTGCCCGAGGCTAGGCTCGGGCGAGGCGTGATCGAGTCGCTCGTATGGACTGATCCCTGACTTAATCGCACCCATCAGGCCTCTGCAGCTTTATGCTGATGGGGGTTACCAGCTGAGAATTAGGCTTCTTGAGGGTACCCCTAATTATGGTCCCCGACAGTAGCCCCCGAGCCTCGAAGGGAGTGTTAGCACTCGCTTGGAGGCTTTCGTCGCACTTTTTTGCAAGGGGACCAGCCTTTCTCGGTTGCATTTTGTTCCGGTGGGTGCGCGCGAGCGCACCCGCCGGGTGTAGCCCCCGAGGCCTCGGAGGAGTGGTTTCACTCCTTCGAGGTCTTAATGCCTTGCGTAATTGTAACACCCGGTTTTAGGGAACAAAGCCGGGTGCATCTCATACATGCGCCAAGAAGACAACATATATAATAACAGAGTGTATAGAGATAAATGTCATAAAACATCAGAGTAATTATTACATAGCGGAAGACTTATTACAAAATGAAATAATAAAGATAAAATAAACTAAGGATCGTCGGCGCCAATGTCAACTGAGAAACGCCACCTAGATCAAGTCAAACTCCTCGCCTTGAGGCTCCTCCTGAAACACCTGCTCTTCTCCTGTGGGGGGGGGGGTGTGAGACAGCAAGGGTGAGCTCACACATGATCATAGCTCAACAAGTTGTGGGGAACCAGTGGACATAAACTCACAAAGGTGTGAGTTCATGTGATGTGTAAGGCTAATCAATGATAGGGGTTAAAGCTGAGCATTGCTTTTAAGTAGTTGGTCAAAGTTTTATTAGCAGTTACTAAGTGTAAGTAAATACCAAACCATAAGTAAAGTAATAGAACAAAATTAATAATAAAACCCATGCAATGCAAATGGCAAAATTGAATTTAAGTTCCATAATTAAACATCAGAGAGTCCTGAGCTGCTCGTGACCGTGAGCTCGGCTAGTATACCAGTTTTACACTCTGCAGAGGTTGTACCCTTTACCCACAAGTCATGTTACCCATCTGCCAAGGGGTCATGAATCCCATATACCTCTACCTAGGAAGCACGGCAGGGCAACACTACGAGGCCTTTACAAAGTTCCACTAGCTTCCGAAAACCCGCTACAGTTTATGGGAAGATCCAGTAAAGGGTTCCTGGCTGACCGCCATCGCAGCAAAATCAACCAGGGACCTCCCCGCACTGACCTCTCCCCTACTGCCCTTGCCCCTTTCGGGTAAGGTAGTCTTCCACTAGCTTTCCTAATTAGTCAGCCAAGGGCGTCCCATTCCACCCTTGTGGTGGCACGTGGTTCTCAAGTTAAGCTCTATGTTCCAATTAACATTAATGATAACAACATGAACATAAACAGAATAACAACAAGAATTGGAACATAGAGGTAATAAATGATTATCCCAAAACCATCTAAAGCAATAGCAAACTACCCAAGTGATTCAGGGGTAAACAAGGTAATGAGATAAACAAATCTAGGGTGACCTATTGGGTCCCATCAAAATTAGCCTATGCATGGATAAGTGATATTAAAGAACATTATTGGGTAAAAAGTGGTCAAGGGCACAACTTGCCTTCAATGAGCTCCTGCTCAGCTACTTCAACCTGCTGCTCACCAGTATCCTCAGCAACGGGCTCTTCTACTCGCCACAATACAAACAAGCACAGTGCATATAGAGAAATTAACATTACACCAAACATATATACAAAATACACAGAGATATTCTACATATTAAAATAAAATCCTAGGAACAGAAATCATATTTTTCTGAGTTATAGATTTTAAGTTATGCATTTTCAAAGGTTTTATGTGCTTTAAATAGGATTAAGTGATAAATAAATTTCCTTACTGTTTTTATGCCAAAACAGAGACACTAAGTGATAAATAATAAAATTACAAAATTTTAGGAACTGGAATGGATGAATTTGGACTAAAAATGGATTTTATATGATTTATTCAAGTTCTAGAATTTATTTTTGTATTAAAAATCCAATTTCCTAATCATTTAATTAATTTAAAACTCTGCTGGACTGGGCCTCAAATTTAGAGAAACCCAGGGGGCTCGGGGCAAGTTGCCCGAGACACAGCGCACAGGATCTGTGGACGGCGGGTTTATTTCGAAAATCCTGGAGGGGTCTTCTGCAAAACAGACGAGTGAAGGGGTATCCTCAGTTTCTGGCCGCACGATCTAAGATCAAGGGCTGGGATTAGATTGGATCCCAGGCGAACCGGTATTTGATGCAAGCCGCCCGATCTAAATCTAACGAACCGGAGCGCCCCGCGAAGCGATACGCTTAATAAAATCAGAGCCGTCCCGAGGGAGATCGACGGCCCGCGGTGATTCACACCCAAGACCTAATCCTAGCCGTCCGCACCGATCCGACGGCCCACGGCTCTCGTCCCCGCCCGCAGCCAGAGACGGCGGCGCTTGCCCACCCGCGGCGGAGCGCCATCGCCGGAAACCCCCATCACCCGATCCTGAGCCTAAAGCTTCGATCTAAGCCAACATTCACGTAGCGGAGACAAAGCTGGGCAAGTGGAGTAGTTACCCGACGGCGTTTGATGGTACGGAGGCAGTTGTCCACGCAGCGCGGCGGAAATCGAACACCGGCGAGCGATTCCCAGCGGGTTCGATCGACGATTCACCCAGGCGAGGCCGGAAAACTTTATGGCGTGCTATGGCGGAGCTCCGGCAAGCTTTTTTTTTCGACGCGGTCCCACGTCGAAGCTCTATCCCTCGCTCCTCTCCTATCGGTGATAAAGGCGATTGTGTTCGGTCAGCTGCGATGGGGCTCAGGCGAGTTGGCGGCGAGGTGAAGGATAAGGAGGTCGCGAGGCCCGTCAAATAGACCCCATGGAGTCCGCGAGCGGTTTTGGCAGGGCCCACCCGGAGATCCAGCTCCGGCGGGTTCGGTTCGGTTGACATCGCGCCCGAAAATTCCTCGAGGAAGAAGACCTGGCCACCGGCCCCACCTGTCAGCCTGACCGCGTGCGTTTCAGCCGGTAGAAGGAGGCGGCTGCCAGTGGGCCCCAATGGCCGGTGTAACAGAGAGAGGACACGGGCACGACTGACCTGGAGGGCCCGCATGTCGGCACCACTTGCTGTTCTGGGCCGCGTCGTGATGGTTTCTGGTGGGCCGCAATCTGTAGCTTTAGGCCCAGCCAGCGCTTTCCCTTTTCCTTTTATATTTTCCTTTTCCTTTTAGTTTTCAAATTCCATTTTAAATTCAGATTTAAATTCAAATCTTGTGCCAGTTTATCCTCAATTTATATTATGAAATAAAAAGTACCAAACTTAGAAGTATAATTACATATATGTTGTTTATATTTTTATACCCTTTATTCCTTTTCTCCATATTTCCAGAGTTCCCTTTAACTCTTAAATTCTCATCTAGGTATTAATATATTCTCTTTATTTTATATATTTTTTTTTTGGTATAGTCACAAAATACACTCCACAAACATAATATCCAGCATGATGCATAATTTTGATGGCATATATTCTTTTATTAATTATTTGCTTTTGAATATGGTGTTCACATATGATGATGCATAAAGATCAAACTCACATAAAGAGAAAATGTTTCTCAATTGATATTATTCCTAGCAATTACAAAGTGGGTGTTACAAATCCTACCCCCCTTAAAAATAATCTCGTCCTCGAGATTTAAGAAGAACTAGAGAAAAGGTGGGGAAAATCTATGCGAAGCTCTTCTTCTCTTTCCCAAGTTGCTTCATCTTCACTGTGGTGACTCCATTGAACTTTGCACATCTTTATCACCTTATTCCTTGTAACTCGAGTCAATGTATCCAAAATCTTGATCGGGTACTCCGTGTAAGTCAAATCACCTTGAACACTGAGCTCTTCCATGGGTAACTGTTCATCGGGAACACGGAGACACTTCTTAAGTTGAGACACGTGGAACACATTATGCACATCTGATAGACTAGCAGGTAACTCAAGTTGGTATGCCATCTCCCCAACTCTTCTAAAGATCAAGAATGGTCCAATATAGCGAGGGGACAATTTGCCCTTAACTTTAAATCTCCTCATTCCACGAAGTGGTGACACCTTGAGATACACATAATCTCCTTCTTCAAATTCCAGTGGCCTTCTTCTATTATCAGCATAACTCTTTTGCCTGGTTTGAGCTACTCTCAAATTCTCTCGAATTATACAAACTTGTTCTTCTGCTTCTTGAATCAATTCAGGCCCAAAGAACTGTCTCTCTCCAGTCTGATCCCAATATAGAGGAGTCCTGCACTTCCTCCCATATAAAGCTTCAAAAGGTGACATCTTCAGACTGGCCTGGTAACTATTATTATACGAGAACTCAGCATAAGGTAGACTTTTATCCCAACTTCCTCCATGCTGAAGGGCACATGCTCTCAACATATCCTCCAACACTTGATTAGTCCTTTCAGTCTGTCCATCAGTCTGAGGGTGATAAGCCGTACTGAAATTCAACTTCGTGCTCATGTTCTCATGAAAGCTTCTCCAAAATCTTGAGGTAAACTGCGAACCTCGATCAGACACGATCTTCTTTGGTACTCCATGCAAACACACAATCCGAGCCATATATAACTCTGCTAGCTGAGAACCTTTATAAGTAGTCTTGACAGGAATAAAGTGAGCCACTTTAGTCAATCTATCCATAATCACCCATATAGCATCATATCCTTTCTGGGTGCGAGGCAATCCAGTAATGAAATCCATACCAATCTCTTCCCATTTCCACTCGGGTATTTTCAGTGGATGCAATAATCCAGCTGGCCTCTGGTGTTCAGCCTTAACTCTTTGACATACATCGCACATAGCTACATGTGCAGCTACATCTCTTTTCAATCCATACCACCAATATTTCCGTTTGAAATCCTGATACATCTTGGTACTACCAGGATGAATAGAGTAATCCGAGTCATGGGCCTCCTTCAATATAGTCTCTCGAAGGCTTTTAATATCAGGAACACATATCCTGTCCTTGAACCATATAGTGCCTTGCTCATCTTCCGTGAATTCCGGAACTCGACCTTCAGTAATCAGATCCTTAATCTCTTTTATCTTATCGTCACCAATTTGTCCCTTGCGGATCTCTTGCTCCAAAGTAGGTTCCACATCAATTGTAACTCCTTCAGTATGAGCAACTATCCCCAGGTTAAGTCTCCTGAAGTCCTCAACAATCTCATCGGGTAGCTGGGCAACAACAGCTGAATGAACATGCTCCTTGCGACTCAAGGCATCTGCAACCAAGTTTGCCTTGCCCGGGTGATAGTGAATCTCCAAATCATAATCCTTAATAAGCTCCAACCAACGATGTTGCCTAAGGTTGAGATCCTTCTGAGTGAATATATACTTCAAACTCTTATGATCCGTATACACTTGGCACTTGGTCCCCATAATATAATGTCTCCAAATCTTAAGTGCATGCACAACGGCTGCCAATTCCAAGTCATGAGTGGGGTAGTTCAATTCATGTCTCCGCAACTGACGAGAAGCATAAGCAATCACATGTCCTTCTTGCATGAGCACACATCCTAAGCCTTGGCCACATGCATCGCAATAGATATCAAATCCTTTCTGTAGGTCCGGCATAACCAATACTGGTGGCGACATCAACCTCTTCTTCAATAGATCAAAGCTGTCTTGACACTTCTCGTCCCACTTAAATTCTTTTCCTTTCTCCAAAAGCGAAGTCATAGGCTTGGCAATCTTAGAAAATCCTTCGATAAACCTCCGATAATATCCAGCAAGTCCTAAGAAACTCCGAATCTCAGTAACTGTAGTGGGTACTCTCCACTCCATTATCTCCTTAACTTTAGCAGGATCCACTGATATTCCTCCATTAGAAATAATATGACCAAGAAATGGCACTTCGCCAATCCAAAACTCGCACTTGCTGAACTTAGCATAGAGTTGATTATCTCGTAGCTTCTGTAGCACCATCCTCAAATGTTCCTCGTGATCACTTTCACTCTGAGAATAAATAAGAATATCGTCGATGAATACCACGACGAATCTGTCCAAATACTCCATAAACACCTTGTTCATTAAGTTCATAAAATAGGCTGGTGCGTTAGTCAATCCAAACGACATAACTGTAAACTCATATAATCCATATCTAGTCGAGAAAGCCGTCTTGGGAATATCCGATGGTCTAATCCTCATCTGATGGTATCCCGATCGGAGATCAATCTTCGAAAATACTCTTGCACCTCTCATCTGATCAAATAAATCTTCAATACGGGGCAACGGATACTTGTTCTTCACTGTAACATCATTAAGAGATCTATAATCCACACACATCCGCTGCGATCCATCCTTCTTCTGTACAAACAAGACCGGTGCTCCCCAAGGTGAGGAACTCGGACGAATGTACCCAGCCTCTTGTAACTCAGTTAACTGCTTCTTAAGTTCCTTCAACTCCTCTACGGACATTCTATATGGCCGTTTAGAAATAGGGGCGGTTCCAGGTAAGAGGTCAATAACAAACTCAACTTCTCTATCAGGTGGCATTCCTGGTAACTCCTCTGGAAAGACATCCGGAAAATCTCTAACCACCCGGATATTGTCACCAACAAACTCCTCAGGCATGAAGAACATTGCACGCATAGATGAGGAGGTTACTGCAATGTTAACTTGAAACCTTTCTCCTTTAGTAGTAGTGAGTTCTACGGTACCTCTACCACATGCTATAACGGCCTTTGCCTTTCTTAGCCATGACATACCAAGGATCAAATCTATACTGCTTGACTCCAATATTATAGCAGTGGCTCCAAATTCTCTACCCATAATGGTTAATGTCAATTTACGTGTCATTTGATTCGCCTCAACAGGCCCTTTGGGTGTAATTACTATCAGGGGTGTTCTCATATTTAGTAGTGGTATTTCATTTGTGTTGGCATATCTAGCAGACATGAATGAATGTGTAGCACCAGAATCAAATAATATGGTTGCAGGAATGGCATTAACATAAAACATACCAATTACGAGGTCCCCTCCGTCCGGAGTAGCATCAACGCTGACTTGATTAACCTTGGCAATAGAATATCCCTTGCCAGTTCCTGGAGTTTGCTGCCTGTTCTGCACTGGAGTAGTAGCGATCCTCTGTGGGCAGACATTTGCATAATGTCCAATCTTCCCACACTTGTAACATTGAGTGCCCGGACTCTGTCCTGAAAACTTTGTCGGGGTGCCAGTAGGGGTAGCCTGTCGAGGAGGTGGAGTCCTCAGTGGTGATTGCGGAACTGGGCGTGGTCCTCCTGGTCGAGTCGGTGTACTCTGGGGTGAACTGTAGCGAGGACGAACACTGCTGCTTCCTTGTCCTTGAGATATGGCCTTTCTCTTCAAATCTCCCAGTTGAACACGCTTGTGTTCAATAGCCAGTGCCTTATCAAGCAGCCTCTGAAATGATGGAAATGTGTGTGCCACAAGAGCATACTGCAGTGGTCCATTAAGTCCTTCAATGAAATGCTCTTGCTTCCTCTCGTCTTCAGCAACTTCTTCAGGGGCATATCGGGATAACTGAATAAACTTGTCTCTGTACTCGCTGACTGACATACTCCCTTGCTTCAGCGACAGAAATTCCTTCTTCTTAATCTTTATCATCCCAGCTGGAATATGGTAGTTCCTGAACTGCGTACTGAACTCTGCCCAAGTAATAGTATCCGCAGCATCGTGGGCAGCAGTATAAGAATCCCACCAGTCAGCAGCAGGACCAATCAGACGTCCAGAAGCATATAAAACCTTCTCCCGGTCCGTGCACTGTGCAATATTCAGCATCTTCTCAATTGCTTTCAGCCAATCATCTGCATCAAGTGGATCTGGTGAGCTTGCAAATGTGGGTGGCTTATGGCTCATGAACTCCCTATGCTTATCTCGGGGTGGAACTGGTGGTGGTGGTGGAGGCAGTGGTACTTGTTGCTGCTGTTGCTGTTGTTGCATTTGTTGTTGCAGCTGCTGTTGTTGCGCCCTCCTTTCCTGGCGTATCTCATCTCGCTCCTGGCGCAACTCCTGTCGTATATCCTCTCTTTCCTGACGCATCTCCTGGCGTTCTTGTTGCATCTGGGCACGCATATCAGCCATGGTGTCCGCCATTTGCTGCATCACCGCCATCTGAGCAGCAACCAGTGGGTCAACTCCGCCTGGTGGAGGATTGGGAGGATTCATCCCAGCAGGTTGTGGCTGAGGTTGTCTTCGAGTGTGTTGGTTAGGAGGCAAGTCAATTCCACCACCCCGCCTGGTATTGACCATCTGAGTTAGATACATATGTTAAGAAAATAATAGCCAAGGCAGGTATTTACAAATCAGGTTACTTTGGGGGACTTTTTAGCTAAGCAGATTAATATTTTACATATCCTAGCTAATTCAATACCTTATGGTGGTACATACTAAGATGTCCATAGTTCAATCAATCAAAGAAGCAAATCAGGCATTTAGCATCAGCACAATCAAACAACATTTTAAAATAGAGAAAATAGTTTTAATTTTGTTTTGGGTTCCCTAACTCTTAAGAGTGTCATAGGGGTAGGGATTCCAAGGTTTGAAATCCATCTTGTCTCAGAGTAGAACAGTAGAAGATGAGACAGGATCAAGATAAGTGTAGAAAGAATCAGAGTAAGGTGAGTGTAGAATGAATCAGAATGAGATAAGTAGGTAAGGGTTTGTCCAGTCTATCTAGGTTTCGTCCTACAGTCAACATTTCCTCTGATACCACTTCTGTAACACCCGGTTTTAGGGAACAAAGCCGGGTGCATCTCATACATGCGCCAAGAAGACAACATATATAATAACAGAGTGTATAGAGATAAATGTCATAAAACATCAGAGTAATTATTACATAGCGGAAGACTTATTACAAAATGAAATAATAAAGATAAAATAAACTAAGGATCGTCGGCGCCAATGTCAACTGAGAAACGCCACCTAGATCAAGTCAAACTCCTCGCCTTGAGGCTCCTCCTGAAACACCTGCTCTTCTCCTGTGGGGGGGGGGTGTGAGACAGCAAGGGTGAGCTCACACATGATCATAGCTCAACAAGTTGTGGGGAACCAGTGGACATAAACTCACAAAGGTGTGAGTTCATGTGATGTGTAAGGCTAATCAATGATAGGGGTTAAAGCTGAGCATTGCTTTTAAGTAGTTGGTCAAAGTTTTATTAGCAGTTACTAAGTGTAAGTAAATACCAAACCATAAGTAAAGTAATAGAACAAAATTAATAATAAAACCCATGCAATGCAAATGGCAAAATTGAATTTAAGTTCCATAATTAAACATCAGAGAGTCCTGAGCTGCTCGTGACCGTGAGCTCGGCTAGTATACCAGTTTTACACTCTGCAGAGGTTGTACCCTTTACCCACAAGTCATGTTACCCATCTGCCAAGGGGTCATGAATCCCATATACCTCTACCTAGGAAGCACGGCAGGGCAACACTACGAGGCCTTTACAAAGTTCCACTAGCTTCCGAAAACCCGCTACAGTTTATGGGAAGATCCAGTAAAGGGTTCCTGGCTGACCGCCATCGCAGCAAAATCAACCAGGGACCTCCCCGCACTGACCTCTCCCCTACTGCCCTTGCCCCTTTCGGGTAAGGTAGTCTTCCACTAGCTTTCCTAATTAGTCAGCCAAGGGCGTCCCATTCCACCCTTGTGGTGGCACGTGGTTCTCAAGTTAAGCTCTATGTTCCAATTAACATTAATGATAACAACATGAACATAAACAGAATAACAACAAGAATTGGAACATAGAGGTAATAAATGATTATCCCAAAACCATCTAAAGCAATAGCAAACTACCCAAGTGATTCAGGGGTAAACAAGGTAATGAGATAAACAAATCTAGGGTGACCTATTGGGTCCCATCAAAATTAGCCTATGCATGGATAAGTGATATTAAAGAACATTATTGGGTAAAAAGTGGTCAAGGGCACAACTTGCCTTCAATGAGCTCCTGCTCAGCTACTTCAACCTGCTGCTCACCAGTATCCTCAGCAACGGGCTCTTCTACTCGCCACAATACAAACAAGCACAGTGCATATAGAGAAATTAACATTACACCAAACATATATACAAAATACACAGAGATATTCTACATATTAAAATAAAATCCTAGGAACAGAAATCATATTTTTCTGAGTTATAGATTTTAAGTTATGCATTTTCAAAGGTTTTATGTGCTTTAAATAGGATTAAGTGATAAATAAATTTCCTTACTGTTTTTATGCCAAAACAGAGACACTAAGTGATAAATAATAAAATTACAAAATTTTAGGAACTGGAATGGATGAATTTGGACTAAAAATGGATTTTATATGATTTATTCAAGTTCTAGAATTTATTTTTGTATTAAAAATCCAATTTCCTAATCATTTAATTAATTTAAAACTCTGCTGGACTGGGCCTCAAATTTAGAGAAACCCAGGGGGCTCGGGGCAAGTTGCCCGAGACACAGCGCACAGGATCTGTGGACGGTGGGTTTATTTCGAAAATCCTGGAGGGGTCTTCTGCAAAACAGACGAGTGAAGGGGTATCCTCAGTTTCTGGCCGCACGATCTAAGATCAAGGGCTGGGATTAGATTGGATCCCAGGCGAACCGGTATTTGATGCAAGCCGCCCGATCTAAATCTAACGAACCGGAGCGCCCCGCGAAGCGATACGCTTAATAAAATCAGAGCCGTCCCGAGGGAGATCGACGGCCCGCGGTGATTCACACCCAAGACCTAATCCTAGCCGTCCGCACCGATCCGACGGCCCACGGCTCTCGTCCCCCGCCCGCAGCCAGAGACGGCGGCGCTTGCCCACCCGCGGCGGAGCGCCATCGCCGGAAACCCCCATCACCCGATCCTGAGCCTAAAGCTTCGATCTAAGCCAACATTCACGTAGCGGAGACAAAGCTGGGCAAGTGGAGTAGTTACCCGACGGCGTTTGATGGTACGGAGGCAGTTGTCCACGCAGCGCGGCGGAAATCGAACACCGGCGAGCGATTCCCAGCGGGTTCGATCGACGATTCACCCAGGCGAGGCCGGAAAACTTTATGGCGTGCTATGGCGGAGCTCCGGCAAGCTTTTTTTTTCGACGCGGTCCCACGTCGAAGCTCTATCCCTCGCTCCTCTCCTATCGGTGATAAAGGCGATTGTGTTCGGTCAGCTGCGATGGGGCTCAGGCGAGTTGGCGGCGAGGTGAAGGATAAGGAGGTCGCGAGGCCCGTCAAATAGACCCCATGGAGTCCGCGAGCGGTTTTGGCAGGGCCCACCCGGAGATCCAGCTCCGGCGGGTTCGGTTCGGTTGACATCGCGCCCGAAAATTCCTCGAGGAAGAAGACCTGGCCACCGGCCCCACCTGTCAGCCTGACCGCGTGCGTTTCAGCCGGTAGAAGGAGGCGGCTGCCAGTGGGCCCCAATGGCCGGTGTAACAGAGAGAGGACACGGGCACGACTGACCTGGAGGGCCCGCATGTCGGCACCACTTGCTGTTCTGGGCCGCGTCGTGATGGTTTCTGGTGGGCCGCAATCTGTAGCTTTAGGCCCAGCCAGCGCTTTCCCTTTTCCTTTTATATTTTCCTTTTCCTTTTAGTTTTCAAATTCCATTTTAAATTCAGATTTAAATTCAAATCTTGTGCCAGTTTATCCTCAATTTATATTATGAAATAAAAAGTACCAAACTTAGAAGTATAATTACATATATGTTGTTTATATTTTTATACCCTTTATTCCTTTTCTCCATATTTCCAGAGTTCCCTTTAACTCTTAAATTCTCATCTAGGTATTAATATATTCTCTTTATTTTATATATTTTTTTTGGTATAGTCACAAAATACACTCCACAAACATAATATCCAGCATGATGCATAATTTTGATGGCATATATTCTTTTATTAATTATTTGCTTTTGAATATGGTGTTCACATATGATGATGCATAAAGATCAAACTCACATAAAGAGAAAATGTTTCTCAATTGATATTATTCCTAGCAATTACAAAGTGGGTGTTACAGTAATGCTTCGGCTGGTCTGGTGGTTCCCTCATGCGAACTGGCCGTAGCCCGGGTGCACGGTCGGGGCCCAAGTTCTCGGGCTGGTATGTTGACGCTGTCAACGGTTTGGCCGGAGCCGGGTTTGCGAGAGCAGCCCCTGAGCCTCCGCACAGGGCGAGAGGGCGATCAGGGACAGACTTGGCTTTTTTACATACGCCCCTACGTTGCCTTTCCGCAAGGAGGAGGGGGGGGAGAGCGCCATGTTACCCTCGATGGGCACCGAACATGGTGTCTCCGGTGAGCTGCAAGCGGGTAATCCGAGTGGACGTCCGTGCCCCGTTCGTTGGGGGTCGGCTAGGGGCCCAGAGGCACGCCTAAAAGTACCTGCGGGTGATCTGCCGGACCCGGTCCCCGGGCGACGGGGTCCGAGGGCTCGATGCCTCCCTCCGATGGGATTCCGTTACAAAATCGCTCCCGCTGGTCTCGGAAATGTCCTAGGGTACCTCGGGAGCGCAGCCCGAGCCTTGGTTATGTATCGAACGTACCCCTGGTCATCCCTCGCTCGGTGTCTGAGGCGACTGTGAACCCTTCGGGGGCCAGCCTTCGAACCCCTGATCAGTAATGGGCGCGGAGCCCGAGTAGCCTGAGGCGGCCGTGGAACCCTTCGGGGGGCCGGCCTTCGAACCTCTGACCAGTAGTGGGTGTAGGGCCCACGCGATCTGAGGTGGCTGTTGAACCCTCCGGGGGGGCCAGCCTTCGAACCCCTGATCAGTAAAGAGGCTCGGAGCCTAGTTCCTTCACGGGGAAGGATCCCTTTCGGGGTATCCCCCTTTCCCGCTCCCTGTCGCAAGAGATAGAGAAAGAGGAAAAAAGGAAAAAGGATATGAAACCGAACAACGCGGCGTACCTTTTTTGGCGCGGTTGTTTCGGCGAAGGCGAAGCGTCGCCCGCTGCTCCTACCAGAAGCGCCGCCTGTCCAGCCGCGGAGTTAAATGCGACGGGGCGAGTAGTTGGCGGGGCTGCCGTTGCGCGTGCGCGAGCCGTTCGAGGAACGGATCACGGGCGTGTTGTCTTCACGCCGTGAGAGGGGGTTCTCTCGCTGCCTCCGGATGGGACGTGAGCTTGGCTGACGACGTGGCTGCTGCTCCCGCGCGCCTGCCACCGTCATTACTGCCGGCCCACTTTTGACCGCGTTGACCGCTGCGTCAGGCTGGCGCTGCTGGGTCGCGCGCTAGGTCGCCTCGAGTCGCGGTATTGGTTCCGCAATCGAGGAGGCGCGGTGGTGGCGCAAGTGGTACAGTTGCTTGCATGCAGCAACCGGCGCGCCGGTTGCGCGACGCGTGGGCCTGGGCCTCCATGCTGGCGTGTCGGGAGTCAGAGAGGCACGTCCACTTGGCGCGGTTGCATGCCGCCTGCATGGCTGCCCGCCCCTTTCGCCCGTTGGTCTGGGCAAAAGTGGAGGGTCACTTGTAACCGCTGGGCGGTTGCGTGCACCACGCGCGGCGGTTGGGCTTCTTCTGCTCGGAGCCGGTCTGCATGACATGCGGGACCCAGCCCCCGCGCCGCAGGGGAGGGCTTTGGAGCGTGTTGGAGAAGACTCAGCCCGTGACAGTTGGGGGCGCAAGCAGGGAGAGTCGCCTTTAAAAGGAGGGCGACCCCTTTCGTAAGGCGACCATGTCTTCTTCTTCCCTTATGCACCGTGTCTTTCCACCTTTCAAGCCCCCGGATGGGGGAAACCGCCGTCTTTTCGCCTCATCATTGGAGGGACGCAACTCCGTGGGAGTTGGTACCTTTCAGCCATCGTTCGGCTTCAAGGATTTTTATCATGCAGCCCGGTTGCTCCCCTCCGCTGGTGGTCACCCGAGACGGTGACCACTAGCTCCTGGGTGGGGAGGAGCAAGCCGGGCTGCGATCTTGGTCCCACCCTCAGCTTCAAGGATGTTCATCATCCTTGGCTCCCGGCGGCCCCTTCTGCAGGGGGGAGGCGGCTGCCGCGCCGTGTACACGGGAGGACCACCCTAGATGTCGCGCGCTGCTAGGGCGGCGTTCGTGTTCTGGGGTGGTCCTGCCTTTGCACCGGGACGGCGCCTTCACGCGGAGGCTGGTGCCCCACTCATCTGGGAGGACTTGAGTGGGGATCTGCCGGAGGGCTGATGGCTCCTGCCGTCGGTGCCGAGGCGGAGGCGGCTCGAGAAGTCCCCGTCGTCGACGGGATCACCGCCACCATCCGCGCTTCGGGCCTCCGGCTCTTTGTACTTGTCCTCGCCCCTCGAGCGTCGGCGTGGGCGAGGGCAAGACTGCAGCGGTGCCTACCCTGAGGCCTGCGCTGCTGCAGTTCGGCCATCCGGAGTGGGGGCCGTTGTCGTCGTAGTCAGAGCGGGCGGCGGCGAGCCGCCCGTCAGTCTTCTGTAGCCCCGCAGGCCCGCCCCTATCGAGTGGGGTTGTTCGTACCTGCGGAGGGGAACCGGAGTTCCGTTTGTAATTGCACTTAGAATGCCAGGGTTTTTTGTTCATTTCGGCTTTCGGGGCCTGAACATGTATGTAACTTCGGCACAGAGCCGTATTTTTTCCTCATTTTCGAGCGCTAAGACTCGTCTGCTGATTATTTGAACTGCTTCACCAAGCATGAGTCGCCCCGTGTCAAGGTGACGAGTGAGGTATCCGTATCCCGGAGGCGTAGGAGTCCCTCGGCTCGGTCGGCCTTGCTGTCCGAGGTTCCTCTAGCTTAGTTAAAGAGACCCCTCGGCCGCTCTTCGACGAGCCGAGGCCAGGGGTAGCGATATCAGCATGAACAGAGGCGGAGTTGGCTCGAAAATGAAACCTGGTTGGCCGGAGCCTAGCCGGGTTGTCCGTTGGCGGGATCGACGTCGGAGTTGATCAGCCGAGGCTTCGGACCGGGCTGGCGCCTCGGAAGATGGTTGGTCGAGGCCCCAGGGGTAACCGGCCGAGCCGCCTGCTCGGGCCGGATTCCCGGAGAAGTCCCTGGCGGCGATTGCACGGGCGTGGTGATGACGTCGTCCTTCGGAGCAGAGACCCTCGGACCACGTCGCCGTCCAAGGCTAGGTCAGGCCTCGCCGAAGGTGCCGTCGATGCCGAGGGTGTTGCTGCCCCCTTCCAGCGTCAAGACCCGAGCCTGCAGGATCAGACTGTCTTGTAGCGTGTGCCTTGTGCGGCCGTCGAGGCCAGAACACACACCCTCGCTGCGTTGTAAAGCTGCGTCTCTTTTCCTCTTGTTTCGAGTATCTGGACTTTTTGTCGGTAACAGGGATGTTTGTGCGAGCGAGAGTTGCTTCTCGCGGAAGGTGACGAGTGAGGTATCCGTATCCCGGAGGCGTGGGAGTCCCTCGGCTCAGTCGGCCTTGCCGCTTACGCGTACTTTCACCCATCCATGAGGCCCTGTCACCAACTTGGTCGAGAAGGCTCGAAGGATCGCTTCGGCAGAAGGGCTTTCGAACGTAAAGACTTGTTCGATCCGCGGAGTCACTTTATCCGAACGCGAGTTACTTATCGCAGAAGGTGATGAGTGAGGTATCCGTATCCCGGAGGCGTAGGAGTCCCTCGGCTCGGTCAGCCTTGGCTGCTTACGTGTACTCCGTCGTTTCCAGGACCCACTTTTCGAAGTAGTCAAAAAGCACGAAAGATATTCTGGTAGAAGAGATTTTTTTTCGAGGAAAATTTTGACGCAGAGGGGGTTTCGCCCCTTTTAGCCCCCGAGGGAGGGTCGGGCTTTGCCGAGGCGAGGCCGACCCTTCCTTGTTGACTAAACTTTGCGTGGGTGCGAGGTATATGAACAACTTGGAAACATCTTAAGGGTAGAAGCGACGTAGCTGTCGGATGTTCCAAGCGTTGCCGTAGACCTCGCCTTGACTGTTGGCCAGCTTGTACGTTCCGGGCTTCAGAACTTTGGCGATGACGAATGGCCCCTCCCAGGGGGGCGTGAGCTTGTGCCTCCCTCGGGCGTCTTGCCGTAGCCGAAGCACCAGGTCGCCCACCTGGAGGTCTCAGGGTCGGACCCCTCGGGCGTGGTAGCGTCGCAGGGACTGCTGATACCGCGCCGAGTGTAGTAAGGCCCTGTCCCGAGCCTCTTCCAGCTGGTCCAGCGAGTCTTCTCGGCTAGCTTGGTTGCTTTGATCGTTGTAGGTCCTCGTCCTCGGGGAGCCGTATTCCAGGTCAGTGGGCAAGACGGCCTCGGCCCCGTAGACCAGGAAGAACGGCGTGAAACCCGTGGCTCGGCTCGGCGTTGTCCTCAGGCTCCAGACCACCGAGGGGAGTTCCTTCATCCATCGCTTGCCGAACTTGTTGAGGTCGTTGTAAATCCGAGGCTTGAGCCCTTGTAGAATCATGCCGTTGGCACGCTCTACTTGCCCATTCGACATGGGATGAGCTACGGCAGCCCAGTCCACCCGGATGTGGTGATCCTTGCAAAAATCCAAGAATTTTCTGCCGGTGAACTGGGTGCCGTTGTCGGTGATGATGGAGTTTGGGACCCCGAGGCGATGGATGATGTTGGTGAAGAACGCCACCGCCTGCTCGGACTTGATGCTGTTCAGGGGTCGGACCTCGATCCACTTGGAGAATTTGTCGACGGCGACTAGCAGGTGCGTGTAGCCCCCGGGCGCCTTCTGCAGAGGGCCGACGAGGTCCAGACCCCACACAGCGAAGGGCCAGGTGATGGGTATCGTCTGCAGAGCCTGAGCGGGCAGGTGGGTCTGCTTCGCATAGAATTGACACCCTTCGCAGGTGCGGACGATTCTAGTGGCGTCGGCCACCGCCGTCGGCCAGTAGAACCCTTGCTAGAAAGCGTTCCTGACGAGGGCTCGGGGCGCTGCATGATGGCCGCAAGCCCCCGAGTGTATCTCTTGCAGGAGTTCCTGACCTTCGGCGATGGAGATGCATCGCTGGAGGATGCCTGAGGGGCTGCGGTGGTAGAGCTCCTTCTCATCGCCCAGCAAGACGAACGTCTTGGCACGTCGCGCTACCCGCCGAGCCTCGGCTTGGTCGAGGGGTAGCTCTCCTTGGCGGAGATATTGCAGGTATGGGGTCTTCCAATCTCGATCAGGCGTGACCCCGCTCCGCTCCTCCTCGATGCGCAGCGCCTCGCCCTCGGGGGCCGAGGGTACCTCGGGCTGAGCCGAGGACGCCTCGGGCTAAACCGAGGACGCCTCGGGCTGGGCTGAGGGTACCTCGGACTCGGGCGTGTCGTTGATCTTGACGGAGGGTTGGTGCAGATCCCGGGAGAAGACGTCCGGGGGAACCGTCGTTCGCCCCGAGGCTATTTTTGCCAGCTCGTCCGCAGTCTCGTTGTAGCGCCGGGCGATGTGGTTAAGCTCGAGCCCGTAGAACTTGTCTTCCAGGCGCCGAACCTCATCGCAGTAGGCCTCCATCTTCGGGTCGCGGCAGTGGGAGTTCTTCATGACTTGGTCGATGACGAGCTGCGAGTCGCCGCGAGCGTCGAGGCGTCGGACCCCTAGCTCGATGGCGATTCACAATCCGTTGATCAGAGCTTCGTACTCAGCCACATTGTTGGACGCCGGGAAATGGAGGCGCAGCACGTAGCGTAGGTGTTTCCCGAGGGGCGAGACGAAGAGCAGGCCCACGCCGGCTCCCGTCTTCATCAGCGACCCATCGAAAAACATGGTCCAGAGCTCCGGTTGGATCGGAGCCGTCGGCAGCTGGGTGTCGACCAATTCGGCTACGAAGTCCGCCAATACCTGGGACTTGATGGCCTTCCAAGGGGCGAACGAGATTGTCTCGCCCATGATTTCCACCGCCCACTTCGCAATCCTGCCCGAGGCCTCTCGGCACTGGATGATCTCCCCCAGGGGGAAGGATGACACCACAGTTACCGGATGAGACTCGAAGTAATGTCGCAACTTTCGCCTCGTCAGGATCACTGCATACAGTAGCTTCTGAACTTGTGGGTAGCGGATCTTGGTTTCGGACAGCACCTCGCTGACGAAGTAAACTGGCCTCTGAACGGGCAATGCATGCCCCTCTTCTTGCCTTTCGACCACAATCGCGGCGCTAACCACCTGAGTGGTCGTGGCGACGTAGACCAAGAGGGCTTCTCCATCAGCTGGGGGTACCAAGATAGGCGCCTTGGTGAGGAGCGCCTTCAGGTTCCCAAGAGCTTCCTCGGCCTCAGGGGTCCAAGTGAAGCACTCGGCCTTCCTTAAGAGGCGATACAGAGGCAGGCCTCTTTCGCCGAGGCGTGAGATGAAACGGCTCAGGGCCGCGAGACATCCCATGACCCTCTGTACACCTTTTAAGTCCTTGATGGGCCCCATGTTGGTGACGGCTGCGATCTTCTCCGGGTTGGCTTCGATGCCCCGCTCGGAGACGATGAACCCCAGGAGCATGCCTCGGGGCACCCCGAAGACACACTTCTCAGGATTGAGCTTGACGTCCTTTGCCTTGAGACACCGGAATGTCACTTCAAGGTCGGAGAGGAGGTCGGAGGCTTTCCTTGTCTTGACTATGATGTCATCGACGTAGGCCTCGACCGTACGACCGATGTGTTCGCCGAACACATGGTTCATGCACCGCTGGTACGTCGCACCCGCGTTCCTCAAACCGAACGGCATGGTGACATAGCAGTACATGCCGAAGGGCGTGATGAAAGAAGTCGCGAGCTGGTCGGACTCTTTCATCTTGATTTGATGATACCCTGAGTAGGCATCGAGGAAAGACAGGGTTTCGCACCCAGCAGTGGAATCCACGATTTGATCGATGCGAGGTAGAGGGTAGGGAACCTTCGGACATGCTTTGTTGAGACCAGTGTAGTCTACACACATCCGCCATTTCCCCCCTTTCTTTCTCACAAGCACAGGGTTGGCAAGCCATTCGGGATGGAATACCTCTTTGATGAACCCTGCTGCCATTAGCTTGTGGATCTCCTCGCCTATCACTCTACGCTTCTCCTCGTCGAATCGGCGCAGAGGCTGCCTGACCGGTCGGGCTCCGGCCCGAATATCCAGCGAGTGCTCGGCGACATCCCTCGGTATGTCGGGCATGTCCGAGGGGCTCCACGCAAAGACGTCGGCGTTTAACCGTCTCCGCTGGCTCGAAATTGCCGGTGTGTCGCTTCACGTCTGGCACCTCTCTGGAGAGGTTTTCCAGGTCGACGATGAGGGCCTCGGACTCGGCGAGGGCCTCGGCGTACTCCACGCACTCCACGTCGCATTCGAACGCGTGTTTGTACGTGGGGCCGACGGTGATGACCCCGTTGGGGCCCGTCATCTTGAGCTTCAAGTAGGTGTAGATGGGGACGGCCATGAACTTCGCGTAGCATGGCCTCCCCAATACCGCGTGGTAGGTTCCTCGGAACCCGACCACCTCGAACGTCAGAATCTCCCTTCGGAAGTTGGAGGGCGTTCCGAAGCAGACAGGAAGGTCGAGCCGTCCGAGGGGCTGGACGCGCATCCTAGGAATGATCCCGTGGAAGGGCGCAGCGCCTGCTCGGACGGAGGACAGATCGACGCGCAGGAGCCTGAGGGTCTCGGCGTAGATGATGTTGAGGCAGCTGCCCCCATCCATCAGGACCTTGGTGAGCCTGACGTCGCCGATGATGGGATCGACGACGAGCGGGTATTTCCCCGGGCTCGGCACGTGGTCGGGGTGGTCAGCTTGGTCGAAGGTGATGGGCTTGTCGGACCAGTCTAGGTAGACTGGTGCCGCCACCTTCACCGAGCAGACCTCCCGATGCTCTCGCTTGCGATGCCGAGCCGAGGCATTCGCCTCATGCCCTCCGTAGATCATGAAGCAGTCGCGGACCTCGGGGAACTCTCCTGCTTGGTGATCTTCCTTTTTGTCGTCGTCGCGGGCCCTGCCACCCTCTGCGGGTGGCCCGACCCTGTGGAAGTGGCGCTGAAGCATGGCGCACTCCTCGAGGGTGTGCTTGACGGGCCCCTGATGGTAAGGGCACGGCTCCTTGAGCATCTTGTCGAAGAGGTTAGCACCTCCGGGGGGCTTCCGAGGGTTCTTGTACTCGGCAGCGGCGACAAGGTCTGCGTCGGCGGCGTCGCGTTTCGCTTGCGACTTCTTCTTGCCTTTCTTCTTGGCGCCGCGCGGAATAGACGCCTCGGGAGCATCTTCCGACGGGCGGCCCTGGGGCTGCTTGTCCTTTCGGAAGATGGCCTCGACCGCCTCCTGGCCAGAGGCGAACTTGGTGGCGATGT
The DNA here is from genome assembly GCA_029449295.1 of Zea luxurians. Lineage (NCBI taxonomy): Eukaryota > Viridiplantae > Streptophyta > Magnoliopsida > Poales > Poaceae > Zea > Zea luxurians. Next base: position 29,251,283 of record JAOPSE010000001.1, on the reverse strand, counting down.
CCATCAGCTCGCTCGCCCTGGTGGGGGTCTTGCGACCCAACTTGCTCACCAGGTCACGGCAGGTGGTGCCGGCAAGGAACGCGCCGATGACATCGGAGTCGGTGATGTTGGGCAGCTCGGTGCGCTGCTTCGAGAATCGCCGGATGTAGTCCCGAAGAGACTCTCCCGGCTGTTGTCGGCAGCTTCGGAGGTCCCAGGAATTCCCGGGGCGCACGTACGTGCCCTGGAAATTGCCGGCGAAGGCTTGGACCAAATCCTCCCAGTTGGAGATCTGCCCCGGAGGCAGGTGCTCCAACCAGGCGCGAGCAGTGTCGGAGAGGAACAGGGGGAGGTTGCGGATGATGAGGTTGTCGTCGTTCGTTCCACCCAGTTGGCAGGCCAGGCGGTAGTCTGCGAGCCACAATTCCGGTCTCGTCTCCCCCGAGTACTTTGTGATAGTAGTCGGGGGTCGGAAACGGGCCGGAAACGGCGCCCGCCGGATGGCCCGGCTGAAGGCCTGCGGACCGGGTGGATCGGGCGAGGGACTCCGATCCTCCCCACTGTCGTAGCGTCCCCCACGCCTGGGGTGGTAGCCTCGGCGCACCCTTTCGTCGAGGCGGGCCCGACGGTCGCGACGATGGTGCTCGTTGCCGAGGTGGCCCGGGGCCGCAGGCGCGGTGTTGCGCGTGCGCCCGGTGTAGACCGAGGCTTCCCGCATGAATCGGGAAGTCGCGGCATGAGGTTCCGAGGGGTACTCCTACCTTCGGGAGGCAGAGCTCTCGACCTGCCGGGCCGCAGCGCCTTCCAGGAGATTCTTGAGCTCTCCCTGGATTCGCCGACCCTCGGTGGTTGATGGTTCTGGCATCGCGCGAAGGAGCATCGCTGCGGCTGCCAGGTTCTGACCGACCCCGCTGGATGCGGGTGGCGGCCTGTCCCTGACATCGTTGGCGACGCGGTGCTGGAAACCCTGGGGCAGGTGACGTATTTCTCCAGCCGGGGGTTGGCCCGCCCATACCTGCCCGACGTCCCGGCGGATCGACTCGAGCGCTCCTGCTCCCTCGTCGAGCCTGGCCTGCGCCCCGCGGACTTGCTCGAGCTGTGGGTCGTGACCCCCCGCCGGAACGGGGACCACAGCTAGCTCCCGCGGGATGTCGGCGCGAGGCACCGGCCTAGGGAGATCACCGTCCTCCGGCATGCCGAGATGGTTGCCTTCGGAGGGATCCCCTAGCTCGACGTGGAAACATTTGCGGCTTGGGCCGCAGTCCTTGTCGTCAAGGCTGCGGCTGCCGTCGGAACAGTCGGAGAGGCAGTAGTCACATGCAGTCATAAAGTCCCGCATGGAACTGGGGTTGACAAATCCAGAGAAATCCCAACAGACGCTGGGATCGTCATCTTCCTCGGACCCAGAGGGCCCGTAGGCCGAGACGTCCGTCAATCGGTCCCAAGGCGACCGCATACGAAACCCCAGAGGGGTTGCACTCGCCTCAATGTGAGCGCCCGCCAAAGCGAGGTCGCTAGGCGGGTTGAGGCCGAGTCGAAATGACGTAGGATGGGAATCAGTTGGTACCTTTTGGTCGACGAGGAGCGACATAGTCACGTCGGGGACTGATTGCGCCGTCGTCTTGGGTACGAGGGCGACGTCCTGCAGGCCCTCCGTGAGCGTGCTGTCGTCGTCCACTTGCTCGGGATTGGCGTGTCGCGGGGGGACGGCGCTCTCCTTCATCTCAAACGCGAGGTCAACGCCCGACGTGCCCTCCGTTGGGGCGCTGGGGACGTCAGTTCGCTCGACAGCCGACGGAGTGCGGCCTCCCGCTCGGCCCTGGTTGCCCCGCCTCCTCCTCCGATGGCGGGGGAGAGGACGGGGCGAGCTCGAATGTTGTTCTTCCACCACGCGGGGAAGACGTCGTCGATTCCGCCGTCGGCGGGCGGGCTGTCGGCCGCCGTTGTCGTCGTCGCGCGGCGGTGGAAGGAGTATCATGTCGTAGCTGCCATCGAGAGACATGAACTCGAGACTCCCGAAACGGAGCACCGTCCCGGGTTGGAGAGGTCGTTGGAGACTGCCCATCTGGAGCTTGACGGGAAGCTGCTCGTCAACACGCAGCAGGCCCCTACCTTGCGCGCCAACTGTCGGCGTTTCGAGACCGGGGGGTCCCTAAGCCGACGAGTGAGTGTGCCGCGTGCCCCAGCCCAGATGGGTCGAGCGCGTGGGCGAGAGAGAAGGGGGGAAAACGAGGTGGCCGGAGACGAGTCGTGAGAGAGGTGGAAATCCCGCGGCCTTCTTGTTCGTCCCGCGCCCAGGTCGGGTGCGCTTGCAGTAGGGGGTTACAAGCGTCCACGCGGGTGAGGGAAGCGAGCGGCCCCAAGAGAGCGCCTGCCCCGTCCTCGTCCCCGCGCGGCCAACCCTCTCTAAGAAGGCCCTGGTCCTTCCTTTTATAGGCGTAAGGAGAGGATCCAGGTGTACAATAGGGGTGTAGCAAGGTGCTACGTGTCTAGCGGGGGTGAGCTAGCGCCCTAAGTACATGCCAATGTGGCAGCCGGAGAGATCTTGGCACCCAGCTGGTGTGGTGTCGTGGCTGTCGGAGGAGCAACGGAGCCTGGCGGAGGGACAGCTGTCGGAGCGGTTGGGTCCTTGCTGACGTCCCCCTGCTTCCGTAAGGGAGCTGAGAGCCGCCGTCGTCACGGGGCTAGCGGGGCGCCATCATTGCCTATCTGGCGGAGCTAGCCAGATGGGACGCCGGTCTTGTTCTCTATGGCCCGAGTCGGCTCGGGGTAGGGTGATGATGGCGTTCCCTGTTGACGTGGCGGACTTGTGCCCTAGGTCAGGCGACGTGGAGGCTCCTTTGAAGCCGAGGTCGAGTCTGTCTTCCATGGCCGAGGCCGAGCCCGAGCTCCTGGGTCGGGCGAGGCGGAGGTCGTTCGGTAGAGGCCAGGGCGGAGTTCGACCCCTGGGGTCGGGCGAAGCGGAGTTCGTCGTCTTCTGGGGCCTTAGCCCGAGTCCGAGCCCTGGGTCGGGCGGAGCGGAGTTCGCCGTCTTCCGGGGCCTTAGCCCGAGTCCGAGCCCTGGGTCGGGCGGAGCGGAGTTCGCCGTCTTCCGGGGCCTTAGCCTGAGTCCGAGCCCTGGGTCAGGCGGAGCGGAGTTCGCCGTCTTCCGGGGCCTTAGCCCGAGTCCAAGCCCTGGGTCGGGCGGAGCGGAGTTCGCCGTCTTCCGGGGCCTTAGCCCGAGTCCGAGCCCTGGGTCGGGCGGAGCTTCCTATGGTGCCTTTGGCAGGGCCTGACTGCCTGTCAGTCTCACTCTGTCAGGTGGCACTGCAGTCGGAATGGCGCAGGTGGCGCTGTCCTTCTGTCAGACCGGTCAGTGGAGCGGCAAAGTGACGGCGGTCACTTCGGCTCTGCCGGGGGGCGCGCGTCAGGATAAAGGTGTCAGACTACCTTTGCGTTAAATGCTCCTGCGACTCAGTCGGTCGGCGCGGCGATTTAGTGAGGGTTGCTTCTTAGCGAAGGCAAGGCCTCGGGCGAGCCGGAGATGTGTTCGCCGTCAAAAGGGGGCCTCGGGCAAGACGGAAACACCTCGGGGTCGGTCGCCCTTGCCCGAGGCTAGGCTCGGGCGAGGCGTGATCGAGTCGCTCGTATGGACTGATCCCTGACTTAGTCGCACCCATCAGGCCTCTGCAGCTTTATGCTGATGGGGGTTACCAGCTGAGAATTAGGCGTCTTGAGGGTACCCCAAATTATGGTCCCCGACAACGCTGACGCGATCATGGCAGGGACGCGTAAGAGCAGAGGTGGCTGGAGGCACGGGTGCGCCATGGCGAGCGCACCACCGCAGTCGGCGCGCAGCAGAGGCGGCACACGGAGGATCCAGGGCCCACCAGCATTGCTGGGGAACAGGGGCACGCCACGGCCACCAGGGCGCCATTGCCAGGTGTAGAGGCACAACTGGAGAAGCGGAGGGAGGTGTAGAGTGGCAGGGGCCCGACGGAGGAGCCTAGCCAACGGTGGGTGCTCGCCATGGGGGAGGCGGCTGAGGAGGGAGCTCCATTGAGCAATTCTGGGCACTTCGGTCAACCACCCCACCACACCGCATTATGGACACAACCGCTAGGGTCAGGCAAGCCCCCCTGCAATAGATTTGGCCATGAGTAGAGGGATTGTTGGGATTGCCCATGGCGGCTCGATCCACATCACGCATCAAGTTGTTAGTGCTCCAGGCGCCACGACGATTTCCGCCGAGGAGGGACGTGGGAAACGAGGGTTGCAAGGGGGTCGATTTTATCCCCAAGAACGGATAGAGTCCGACCAGGCACAGATCGAGGAGCTGAACTCCACCATGCTAGGGAGTTTGTTGCACACGCGAAGCTCGGGAGGTAGGCAACAGGAGAACCGGAGGATTCCAACGACCGTCCTAGAAGAAGCTTCTGCCACATGGGACCCACACGTAAGTGAAATACCTTGGCGCTCACAGTCATGGGCCAGGTGGGTAACACACTAGGCTGACACCCAGGGGTTTGGCTTGGCCGAGGACAAGGAACGGGGCCCAATGTTAATAGTAGAGCATTTTTTCTTTTATTTTCTAGCTTTCTATTTTCTTCCTTTTCCATCTCCTAAATCTATATTCCGATTTTTGGTTTGAAATTTGCACACAAACAATTTGAAATGCTCAAGCAAATAAAACTCCAGCATGAGATGCAAGGTAAATTTTATTTATTTATTGGTCACATGACTATTTTAATATTCTTAATTGATTATAAAAGAAAGGCCCTAATAATTTCGAAAGGTAAAAAAATCTAAATTCTTATTAATAATTTATTTATTTATTTATTATTATTATATTTTTTCTTCTACCAATTTTTGGGTATTACAAATCCTACCCCCCTTAATAGAAATCTCGTCCTCGAGATTTGTAAGAAAAGGGATACAATAAGTTTGGTCTAGAATTTTAGTTTCTCATTTGGTTTTGGGAATCAAAGTTTTGTTCTATTTTTTTACATAACAGTTAGTAGATGATTTGGAAAATATGGATATTGTATGTCTAGCCATCTATTTGGTTAGATGAGGTACGGTTATGGCAAGTAGAAGTTGTGACATGGGTATAATAAGGAAAGACTTCATCCTGATCCCTGAACTCTGGATTTTGATTCCTCTCGAAGTTGGATTTGACCCATCTCCTTCCTGGTTGAGGTTGAGCTCTGCTTCTCCAACCTCGGTGTCTTTATCCGAGTTAGGGGCAAGAAAGTTAATAGGTAGCTAATTAGTCAGAATTTGGTTTGGTTGTCTATTTCTATATTGGTTGGTTAAGTTATGTACCTTGTCATGTAGATCAAGTTGTCGTGTATGGCCGAGCTGATCTAAGTCACCAATTTAGGCTTAAGTGAGTTAAGAGTATGGACTAATCTTTTATACCAACATTAAGTAACTCACTCTAGATTGGAACAGATATAGAATAAATTGATTTGATTATTTTAGACTAAATAAGATCTAAATAAATTTTGGATTAGCTCCTGGTTGTTATTCTAGAGTGAGATAAATATACTAATTAGGGCAAGATGAATCTATAAGAATAAGATAGAATCTTTTGAGGTCAGTTAGATCTATTAGGATGACATAAGATCTTTTCAAGATAAGATGAGTTTCTTTTAGGATAAGATGGATCTATGAGTGTAGGATAGAATCTTTTAAGATGAGATGGATATTGTTAGGCTAGATACTTTAATGAGGAATAACCTAGTTTGTCTAGTTATTTTTATAAGCATTTTTTCCCTATATGTATATGCAGATGTAATTGTGGACATTACTCCACAACTCATCACACTCAATCAAAGATCCAAATTAGACAAGTATCATAAGAACAAACACTCAAGCGTATAGATACCTATAAAAATAGTTTTATTTTTGTTCCTAAGAGTAGGTCTCCTATTCCTAAAAGTCACTTTAGGTACAGGATTTCAAAGTGTGAAATCCACATTTGTCTTTAGAAATGAAAAGATAAGAATAATCAGAGTAAAGCAGCAGTGGATGAGAAAAGATTAAGGAAAGTTTTAGAAAGGATCAGAGTAGCAAAGGTAAGTAGACAATGGTTGTCCAGTTCTATCTAGGTTTCGTCCTACTGTCAACATTCCTCTGATACCACTTCTGTCACACCCGGGTTTCGGGGCAGTAAGCCCCGGGCGCGAACATAATCACCAGGTGTGCTGGGACCAAGTCTCACACATATGATGAAACATGGCACATGATCGAATGTCACATCTTTACTATATAATAGGAGTTATGTACAAAATAAATAAATAATTACATTATAATGAGACAACGGTCCAACAACCCAAAGTTGATTGGGAGACGACGACCTAGACCTCTCATGAACTCGTCACAACATCCTCCATGCACCTCATCCTGTGATACCTGTTCTTGACCTGTGGGAGGGGGTGTGAGACAGCAAGAGTGAGCTCACATACGTTCATAGCTCAACAAGTTGTGGGGAATAATGTGCATGAACTCGCCAAAGGTGAGAGCTCATGTGAAGTGTAAGGCTTACCAAAGAGGATGGTTAGAGCTGAGCATTGCTTTTAAAGTTGGTCAAAATTTTATTAGCAATTACTAAGTATAAGTAAATACTAAACCCAATTAAGTAGTAGAACAAACGTAACATCACTTGCGATGCAATGCATATGACAATTTGAATTTAGTTCCATAAATTAATCATGTGAGGGTCTGAGCTGCTCATGACCGTGAGCATGGCTAGTATACCAGTTTTACACTCTGTAGAGGTTGTGTATCTTTACCCACAAGTCATGTTACTCAGCTGCCAAGGGATCACGACTTCCCATACACCTCTACCAAAGGTGAGGCAGGGTAACACTACGAGGCATTTACAAAGTTCCACTAGCTTCAGAAAACCCGCTACAGTTTATAGGAAGCTCCAATGCAGGGATCCCTCGCCTGACTGCCATCGCAGCAAAATTAACCCAAGGACCTCCCTACACTAACCACTCCCCTACTGCCCTTGCCCCTTTCGGGTAAGGTAGTCATCCACTAGCTTTCCTAATTAATCAGCCAAGGGGTCCCATTCCTCCCTTGTGGTAGCACTGTTTTCCCGGGTGGTCGGTCCATGTTACAATTAACATAATGAACTTATCATGAATAGTAATAATAAACTAATAATAAAAGTGTAATCATGGAAAATGTATCTCTATACCCAAAACCACATAAAGCAATAGCAGGTACTACCCAAAAATTCAGTGGTGAACAAGGTATAAAGATTGTCAAACTAGGGTAACCTATTGGGTCCCATCAAAACTAACCTATACAGATCAATATGATTAATCAGAACATGACTGGGTAAAAAGAAGTGATCAAGGGCACAACTTGCCTGGGACTTTGAGATTCCAGGTACCAACTTGCTCTTCAGGTGACTTATAACCTCGCGCTAGTCGTAGCAATACAAACAAATAGTGTATAGACAAAATTAACATCACACCAAACATAAAAATAAATTATGTAATAATAATCTACACGCTGCTACGAGATCGAGGGATCGAGAATCACTAAATTCGGAGTTACGGTTAAGAGGTTATGGTTTTCCGAAGATCCACGTGGTATAGATTAGACTAAGTGAAATATTTTAACCTATATTTCATGACAAAACAAAGTTATCAGATGATAATAAATATTAGTGTGAGACTAATGCAACTAGAATGGATCAAAATGGAGTTACGGTTATTGAGTTACAAATTTCTAAAGATTTAATAGTACTGTATAAAAGAAATTAAGTACAAAATTTCAGTTTAGGTTTCATAACAAAATAAAGTTACTAGATGATAAAAAATATTATTACAAGTCTAATGCAACTGGAATGAATTAATTTGGAGCTAAAATGAATTTAATATGAATTATATAAGTTTCTAGATTTATTTTTGTATTGAAAATCCATTTCTATAATTATTTCACTATTTCGTGGATTGCGCGCATGAATAAACAAAAGGCCAGGGCCAAACTTGAAAGATTCCCCAGACACAGAAAACACCGCGTGGGATGGCGGGTTGATTTGTGAAAAGGGAAGGGGCTCTTTTGTAAATCAAGCATGGCTGTTATAACGCGCACAACCTAGACCCCACATCGCGCGATCTGCGGTTGGGATTAGATCCCGAACCGGTATGCAATTGTGGTCGTCGGATTAAGATCTGATGGCCACGGATATGCCCACGCCAACACCCGATCGTGGACGCACGTCAGAGATCCAACGGTTCCGATTAAGTGAACGAAGGAATACGTTTAGATCGGACCCTATCCATTGGATGGAGATCCAACGGACCTGGGTCATCACCCACCAGGATATCCGCCCGGCGACGGACCCAGCCCACACGACACTAACCTGACGATGCAAAACAGAATCGCAGCGGCGCCATCACCAGGAAACACCAATTCCCCCGCCAGGGCACCATCCAACAACCTAAATGGCTCTACACGCAGCAAAGGGTAGGGCGGTTCGTGTGTGCTTCCTTACCAAAGATGAAGAGGGCCGATAAGGTTGTCCATGCAACAAGACAGTGCACGGCGGAGCACCCGCGTAGCTCCCGAGACGAGCACGCCAGCGCGAGCATGGCAGGGACACGTAAGAGCAGAGGCGGTTGGAGGCATGGGTGCGCCATGGCGAGCGCACCACCACAGTCGGCGCGCAGCAGAGGCGGCACACGGAGGATCTAGGGCCCATCGGCATGGCTGGGGAACAGGGGCACGCCACGGCCACCAGGGCGCCATGGCCAGGCGTAGAGGCACAACTAGAGAAGCGGAGGGAGGTGTAGAGTGGCAAGGGCCCGATGGAGGAGCCTAGCCACCGGAGGGTGCTCGCCTGGGGGAGGCGGCTGAGGAGGGAGCTCCATTGAGCAATTTTGGGCACTCCGGTCAACCACCCCACCACACCGCGTTACGGACACAACCGCTAGGGTCAGGCAAGCCCCCAGCAACATATTTGGCCATGAGTAGGAGGGATTGTTGGGATTGCCCATGGTGGCCCGATCCACATCACGCATCAAGTCGTCAGTGCTCCAGGCGCCACGATGATTGTCACCGAGGAGGGATGAGGGAAACAGGGGTTGCAAGGGGGGTCGATTTTATCCCCAAGAACGGATAGAGTCCGACCAGGCGCAGATCGAGGAGCTGAACTCCACCATGCTAGGGAGTTTGTTGCACGTGCGAAGCTCGGGAGGTAGGCAACAGGAGAACCAGAGGATTCCAACTACCGTCCTAAAAGAAGCTTCTGCCACATGGGACCCACACGTAAGTGAAATACCTTGGCGCTCACAGTCATGGGCCAGGCGGGTAACACACTGGGCCGACACCCAGGGGTTTGGCTGGGCCAAGGACAGGGAAAGGGGCCCAATGATAATAGTAGAGCATTTTTTCTTTTATTTTCTAGCTTTCTATTTTCTTCCTTTTCCATCTCCTAAATCTATATTCTGAATTTTGGTTTGAAATTTGCACACACACACAATTTGAAATGCTCAAGCAAATAAAACTCCAGCATGAGATGCAAGGTAAATTTTATTTATTTATTGGTCACAAGACTATTTTTATATTCTTAATTGATTATAAAAGAAAGGCCCTAATAATTTCGAATGGTAAAAAATTCTAAATTCTTATTATAAATTTATTTATTATTATTATATTTTTTCTTCTACCAATTTTTGGGTATTACAAATCCTATCCCCCTTAATAGAAATCTCGTCCTCGAGATTTGTAAGAAAAGGGATACAATAAGTTTGGTCTAGAATTTTAGTTTCTCATTTGGTTTTGGGAATCAAAGTTTTGTTCTATTTTTTACATAACAGTTAGTAGATGATTTGGAAAATATGGATATTGTATGTCTAGCCATCTATTAGGTTAGATGAGGTACGGTTATGGCAAGTAGAAGTTGTGGCATGGGTATAATAAGGAAAGACTTCATCCTGATCCCTGAACTCTGGATTTTGATTCCTCTCGAAGTTGGATTTGACCCATCTCCTTCATGGTTGAGGTTGAGCTATGCTTCTTCGACCTTGGTGTCTTTATCCGAGTTAGGGGCAAGAGAGTTAGTAGGTAGCTGATTAGTCAGAATTTGGTTTGGTTGTCTATTTCTATATTGGTTGGATAAGTTATGTACCTTGTCATGTAGATCAAGTTGTCGTGTATGGCCGAGCTGATCTAAGTCACCAATTTAGGCTTAAGTGAGTTAAGAGTATGGACTAATCTTTTATACCAGCATTAAGTAACTCACTCTAGATTGGATCAGATATAGAATAAATTGATATGATTATTTTAGACTAAATAAGATCTAAATAAATTTTGGATTAGCTCCTGGTTGTTATTCTAGAGTGAGATAAATATACTAATTAGGGCAAGATGAATCTATAAGAATAAGGTAGAATCTTTTGAGGTCAGTTAGATCTATTAGGATGACATAAGATCTTTTCAAGATAAGATGAGTTTCTTTTAGGATAAGATGGATCTATGAGTGTAGGATAGAATCTTTTAAGATGAGATGGATATTGTTAGGCTAAATACTTTAATGAGAATTAACCTAGTTTGTCTAGTTATTTTTATAAGCATTTTTCCCTATATGTATATGCAGATGTAATTGTGGACATTACTCCACAACTCATCACACTCAATCAAAGATCCAAGTCAGACAAGTATCATAATAACAAACACTCAAGCGTATAGATACCTATAAAAATAGTTTTATTTTTGTTCCTAAGAGTAGGTCTCCTATTCCTAAAAGTCACTTTAGGTACATGATTTCAAAGTGTGAAATCCACATTTGTCTTTAGAAATGAAATGATGAGAATAATCAGAGTAAAGCAGCAGTGGATGAGAAAATATTAAGGAAAGTTTTAGAAAGGATCAGAGTAGCAAAGGTAAGTAGACAATGGTTGTCCAGTTCTATCTAGGTTTCGTCCTACAGTCAACATTCCTCTGATACCACTTCTGTCACACCCGGGTTTTGGGGCACTAAGACCCGGGCGCGAACATAATCACCAGGTGTGCTGGGACCAAGTCTCACACATATGATGAATCATGGCACAGGATCGAATGTCACATCTTTACTATATAATAGGAGTTCTGTAAAAAATAAATAAATAATTACATTATAAGGAGACAACGGTCCAGCAACCCAAAGTTGACTGGGAGACGACGACCTAGACCTCTCACGAACTCGTCACAACATCCTCCATGCGCCTCATCCTATGGTACCTGCTCTTAACCTATGGGAGGGGGTGTGAGACAGCAAGAGTGAGCTCACATACGTTCATAGCTCAACAAGTTGTGGGGAATAATGTGCATGAACTCGCCAAAGGTGGGAGCTCACGTGAAGTGTAAGGCTTATCAAAGAGGATGGTTAGAGCTGAGCATTGCTTTTAAAGTTGGTCAAAATTTTATTAGCAATTACTAAGAATAAGTAAATACTAAACCCAATTAAGCAGTAGGACAAACGTAACATCACCTACGATGCAATGCATATGACAATTTGAATTTAGTTCCATAAATTAATCATGTGAGGGTCCGAGCTGCTCATGACCGTGAGCACGGCTAGTATACCAGTTTTACACTCTGCAGAGGTTGCGTATCTTTACCCACAAGTCACGTTTTCCATCTGCCAAGGGATCACGACTTCCCATACACCTCTACCGAGGTGGCGAGGCAGGGTAACACTACGAGGCCTTTACAAAGTTTCACTAGCTTCAGAAAACCCGCTACAGTTTATAGGAAGCTCCAATGCAGGGATCCCTCGCCTAACCACCATCGCAGCAAAATCAACCCAAGGACCTCCCTACACTGACCACTCCCCTACTGCCCTTGCCCCTTCCGGGTAAGGTAGTCATCCACTAGCTTTCCTAATTAAGCAGCCAAGGGGTCCCATTCCTCCCTTGTGGTAGCACTGTTTTCCCGGGTGGTCGCTCCATGTTCCAATTAACATAATGATCTTATCATGAACAGTAATAATAAACTGATAATAAAAGTGTAATCATGGATAATGTATCTCCATACCCAAAACCACATAAAGCAATAGCAGGTACTACCCAAAAATTCAGTGGTGAACAAGGTATAAAGATATTCAAACTAGGGTAACCTATTGGGTCCCATCAAAATTAACCTATACAGATCATTATGATTAATCAGAACATGACTGGGTAAAAAGAAGTGATGAAGGGCACAACTTGCCTGGGACTTTGAGATTCCAGGTACCAACTTGCTCTTCAGGTGACTCGTAACCTCGCGCTAGTCGTAGCAATACAAACAAATAGTGTATAGACAAAACTAACATCACACCAAACATAAGAATAAATTATGTAATAATAATCTACACGCTGCTACGAGATCGGGGGTTCGAGAATCACTAAATTCGGAGTTACGTTTAAGAGGTTATGGTTTTCTGAAGATCCACATGGTATAGAATAGACTAAGTGAAATATTTTAACCTATATTTCATGACAAAACAAAGTTACCAGATGATAATAAATATTAGTGTGAGACTAATGCAACTAGAATAGATCAAAATGGAGTTACGGTTATTGAGTTACGAATTTCTAAAGATTTAATAGTAGTGTATAAAAGAAATTAAGTACAAAATTTCAGTTTAGGTTTCATAACAAAATAAAGTTACTGGATGATAAAAAAATATTATTACAAGTCTAATGCAACTGGAATGAATTAATTTGGAGCTAAAATAAATTTAATATGAATTATATAAGTTCTTGGATTTATTTTTGTATTAAAAATCCATTTCTATAATTATTTCACTATTTCGTGGATTGCGCACATGAATAAACAAAAGGCCAGGGCCTAACTTGAAAGATTCCCCAGACACAGAAAACACCGCGTGGGATGGCGGGTTGATTTGTGAAAAGGGAAGGGGCTCTTTTGTAAATCAAGCGTGGCTGTTATAATGCGCACAACCTAGACCCCACATCGCGCGATCTGCGGTTGGGATTAGATCCCAAACCGGTATGCGATTGTGGTTGTCGGATTTAGATCCGATGGCCACGGATATGCCCATGCCAACACCCGATCGGGGACGCACGTCAGAGATCCAACGGTTCTGATTAAGTGAACTAAGGAATACGTTTAGATCGGACCCTATCCATTGGACGGAGATCCAACGGACCTGGGTCATCACCCACCAGGATATCCGCCCGGCGGCGGACCCAGCCCACACGGCGCTAACTTGACGACGCAAAACAGAATCGCGGCAGCGCCATCACCGGGAAACACCATTTCCCCCGCCAGGGCACCATCCAACAACCTAAATGGCTCTACACGTAGCAAAGGGTAGGGCGGTTCGTGTGTGCTTCCTTACCGAAGATGAAGAGGGCCGATAAGGTTGTCCATGCGACGGGACAGTGCATGGCAGAGCGCCCGCGCAGCTCCCGAGACGAGCACGCAGGCGCGAGCATGGCAGGGACGCGTAAGAGCAGAGGCGGCTGGAGGCGCGAGTGCGCCATGGCGAGCGCACCACCGCAGTCAGCGCGCAGCAGAGGCGGCACACGGAGGATCCAGGGCCCACCGGCATGGCTGGGGGACAAGGGCACGCCGCGGCCACCAGGGCGCCATGGCCGGGTGTAGAGGCACAACTGGAGAAGCAGAGGGAGGTGTAGAGTGGCAGGGGCCCGACGGAGGAGCCTAGCCACCAGAGGGTGCTCGCCATGGGGGAGGCGGCTGAGGAGGGAGCTCCATTGAGCAATTCTGGGCACTTCGGTCAACCACCCCACCACATCGCATTACAGACACAACCGCTAGGGTTAGGCAAGCCCCTTGGCAACAGATTTGGCCATGAGTAGGAGGGATTGTTGGGATTGCCCATGGCGGCCCAATCCACATCATGCATCAAGTAGTCAGTGCTCCAGGCGCCACGATGATTGCCGCCGAGGAGGGACGAGGGAAATGGGGGTTGCAAGGAGGGTCGATTTTATCCCCAAGAACGGATAGAGTCCGACTAGGCATAGATCGAGGAGCTGAACTCCACCATGCTAAGGAGTTTGTTGCACGCGCGAAGCTCGGGAGGTAGGCAACAGGAGAACCGGAGGATTCCAACGACCGTCCTAGAAGAAGCTTCTACCACATGGGACCCACACGTAAGTGAAATACCTTGGCGCTCAGAGTCATGGGCCAGGCGGGTAACACACTGGGCCAACGCCCAAGGGTTTGGCTGGGCCGAGGACAGGGAAAGGGGCCCAATGTTAATAGTAGAGCATTTTTTTTCTTTTTTTTTCTAGCTTTCTATTTTCTTCCTTTTCCATCTCGTAAATCTATATTCTGAATTTTGGTTTGAAATTTGCACACACACAATTTAAAATGCTCAAGCAAATAAAACTCCAGCATGAGATGCAAGGTAAATTTTATTTATTTATTAGTCACATGACTATTTTAATATTCTGAATTGATTATAAAAGAAAGGCCCTAATAATTTCGAAAGGTAAAAAAAATCTAAATTCTTATTATAAATTTATTTATTATTATTATTATTATTATGTTTTTTCTTCTACCAAATTTTGGGTATTACACGGCACGCTCCCAGCGCCTCCTCCCCAAGCTCGGCTCGGCATGGAGGTCGGCCACAGGCCGCAGCGCACCAACCTCACCGACCATACTCTCTGCTCTTTCCCACTGTTCGTGGCCCTGGCGTCGTCGTCATGTTTAGTCATGGTGATTCCTAACTCCTTTCTTTTATTTCACTATTTTTCTAATGCGAACAAATTTTTGTTAGCGTTATGTTGATATGAGGTTATGTGTATTTGTGTGCGAGTGTGGCGGAGAGAAAGGTTCTAGAGTTTGGTTGGAAAGGAAAGCTCTATCACATCGACCACCAGGTGTTTAATGAAATGAATAAATCGATGCTTGTTGTTATTGTGAAGTTTTGGGGTCAGATAAAATTTGTTAGATCATGTGTCGTTGCTTGTGTGACACTTTTGACGACTAGGGTGAGGAAAAGGCGTCTAGGGGGTTTCCTTTCTATTATCCTCGATGGCGTGATAGTGGTATGTCAGCAGTTTGATGAGATGTTTCAGTTGTCTGTAATGACATGGATACATTAGTATTCAAGAAGCCAACATAGTATCGATGGGGAGTTTAAGTTTTAGATACGAAGTTCTGCGAGAATTGCATGGTTGAACTTGTTTAATGCTTGTTGTTTGGGACTGCATGACTAGTTTTAGTTATGCAGCTAGTTCAATGAAGTAAATCATGTTTTCTGTAGAGATGTTATATATAAAAGTTGTAGCAAACTTCTATATCTTGCTTGTGTAAACATTTCATGACCATAGGTTTAGTAGTTTAAGAGTTATGATTTTTCCAAATCCAGTCTCAGAATCTGTCCACATTCTGTATAGATTTCGAAAATGATCTTATTTGCCCACATTAAACTTAGAATCATTTCTTATAAATTATAAATAAGTTGTAGTAATTTTTCTAAGCTTTCTAAAAAGTCTTGGATCACCTTTTTGGTGGTCTAGAGGCCAAGTTATAGTTGTTTGAAGTGTGATCTCTGAATCTGTCCAAATCTGGACAGCAAAGTCTTTCTCATATCTTTTGACTTTGATACACATTGAATGAATCTGAGATGTTTATAGATGAATTGTACACAATTCTATTAGTTTTCTAAAAAATCTAGGATCACTTGATTTGGATGCTTGAGGCTCTAGTTATGGATTTTTGAAGTGAATAGTCGAATTCTATCCAAATCTGGACAGAATTTATGTTTAGCACTGATTGACCTTTCAAAATGTCGAATCATGTTGTGATGATAATACAAAAGTTATAGGGGATTTCATAAAATTTATAGAAAGTCTTAGCTCACTATTTTTGGATTAATAGCTTGTGAGTTATGAGCAAAACAATTGACTGCTGAGTGCTGTCTAGAAAATCTGCAACTGAGGATTAATGAGTTCTTGGTTCCTGGTTGGTGGAGACTTGTGGTTGCTAAACTCAAGTAAAAAAAGATGTGTCCTGTGAATGATGTGCTTTGCAAATTTACCTAGAGTAATAATTTAGAAAGTTGTTGTGCTTCTATTCTTATTCTAGATTTAAATGTCTTAGACTAATGAGTTTAGAATTATTAAGTTTCTGGTGTTGGACTCTAACTAAGGCAAGTAGAGTGTATGCATAGTTATTATTTATTAATGATTAAGTTAGATCGGGTTAAGTTGGAGGAACATAATTGTTATATTTAGTGAGTTAGAGATATCTAATATTGCTTGAGTGTTGTAATGTCTTGCCTCTAAGTGTTTAATCCACTTTGGTATAGCATTAATTGCCTTGTGTTATTCCTACTCATATTCACTCATATGTATGATGCATATCATATAGGTACGTTAATGATCGAGATGCGAAGGCCAGGATCTAGGTTGACCTCAAGTGGTGCAAATGATGGTCTACTTTGAGAGGCGATGTCGGCAGACCAATCTAGCAGATGAATCAAGCAAATGCCCACCTGACAAGTGGCTAGATGGTGGGGTACTGTGCTCTTGGGTCACGTGAACCCGTTCTGTTCTTGAGAAACTCGGGTGCGAGTTGACATATGCAAGGGTTAAGTGCTACATATATCGTGTGGTTGGAGATCCCCAACTAGGTATTAATCGATTCGGATCACCGTACTTCTCGGATATGAAGACTGGATCTTCGACCCTCATCGTAGATAACAAGTGAAACTAAAGTTGATAAAAGGAAGCTATTGTAGGGCAAGTGAATGCTCTAGATTAGACAAATCTAGATTCAAGAAATGTACTTAACTTGTGAAGTGAAATTTTGGCATAAGGATCCACTACTAGTAAGCTTTTCTGCAAAAACGAGTCTTTGAAATTTGATGAGCTTTACCTTGATTCCCAACAAGCTAGCATACCCTTGAGAGTCTTTTCTTTAGTCAAGTAAGTCTTTCTAAGTAATTGTGTACTCAGGGTTTTATTCACTATGTTGTTGCAGGTTACGAGTCACTTTGATTGTGATTGATGTTAAGTGCCGGTGGGCTCGGCCTTCTTATATAAGTATATCCCATCTTTAGCTTCTTTATTGAGGATTGTCACATAAGCTAGCATGTATTTTAAAACTTATAAATGTTTTATACATTCAAATTGTAATCTTTTTGAATCAATTTCTTTTGTAATCAACTCAAATGATATATATTGTAAACTAGTTATAACTTGTAAATGTTGTAACTTGTAACCATTTTGTAATAAATAATTTCCGTTGCAAATGTTGGTGTGTGATTTGTGTTTACTTAATCATGCGATCTTGGCGATAAGTGGTTTATATGAGGTCCTTGGGACACTCGGACAGATCCTGTTAAGTTGTTTGGTACACATGCATAGCAGTCTAAGGTCCTTGGGACAAAGACAGGTGCATGTGGGCCTGATAACTTGGGAGGTTCTACGACACAAGTATTGGAGAAGACATGTAAATGATGACAAATGTAGTCTCAAAGTTACCAATTGAAAATCAATCGTGGGCCATTTGAAGACAAATGGTAGGCTTGTGAGACATAAGAGTTCTTGTAGATTTGCAGTGGAAGCTTATTGTCTTTCTCTGGGGACTTCATTTTCCTTACAATGAGACTACTACATGAAATAGACTCGAAAAAGGTATTAGTCTCAAAGTCTTAGATTATAGAGCAATCTCCCCCTGAAAGTGTGCATACAAGTTTTGAATACTTGTAGGAGACATGCACTTTGATTTTGATATCAAGAGGGGCAAATTATCTATAATTCGAGCTCTGGCACATATAAGTTAAATGATACCAATTGTAGGATATAAGCTTTTAAAGCATTAGTGTCATTTACTTAGGGATGTTAAATAAGCTATGTGTCGTGCTTAATTAAACATTTTAAACCATGTAGGTTTGCTCAAGAGTATGAATTGAGAATGAGCAATCCTACTATGTGATTTACCTAGTATGCATGCATTGTTAATCTAAAATATGTACCAAATGAAATACTAGGCATGAAAGGTAAAACTAGATACAAGAAAATGGATATAGATATCTAAAAATAAGGAATACAATAAATTTAGTTACCTTAGTCATGGGTGGGGAAATTTGGGTCCAAAATATTCACTAACCCTCTTGGCAATAAACTCGATCCAATATGATGTATCCCATGATATACATCCCAAATTTGTCAAGTCTCCAAATTCCCCGTAGTCCTTCGGGCTCCTCACTTCCCCCTTGGGATCCAAACCTTCTTGGTGCTTTTCATGGCTGAAATTATTTCCTTTGGCACCCAGATGCATTTGGTCCCCTTTCCTTTGTTGGCTTGCTTGTTGGCCTTGATTGCTATCACCTTTATGTTCTTTTTCTTCTTGATCAAGTATGGTGTAGCATCCTTTTTGTCCACCTTTTTGATATAGGTGTTGGAGATTTTGCTTGTTGGCTTTTGCTTGAGCTTTTGCCTTTGCTTATCCTCGATCTTCGCCTTGCATTGGAAAGACTTGTGGCCTTCCTTATGGTATAGCTTACAAATCATAGTTTCTCCCTCCACAGGCTTGTTCACTCCCGTGGTGGTGTTATCTTGTGGAGGTTGGATTTGTTTGGCTTTGCCTTTCTTGTTATACAAAGCCTTTCCAAGGCGAGCCACTTCTTGCCTTAATTGCTCTTTTTTCTTTGCAACCTCATCTAAACATGTTTCTACAACAATATTCTCAACAAGAACTTGGTTGCAGGGGTTAGAATCATCAATTAAATCAAAGCAAGAAGTAGAAGCATCTTTATTAATAATTTTAGGAATTTCAACTAAAGATGCCCCTGGGGTGCTACCAATGTTTGCATCTTTCTTAATAATTTTAGGAATTTCAACTAAAGATGCCCCTGGGGTGCTACCAATGTTTTCTAGCTTAGTAGTTAGCTCATTATTGTGTATGCTAAGAATTTCCATTTTCCCTAGCAAATTTTCAATAGCTTCTTGGGAGCTAGCTAACTTAGTCTTAAGTTTTTCATTCCTTTTAATAAGGCCATCATCGGTAGCTTGGATGGAGCACTAGTTTATAATTGCTCAATTTTAGTTGATAGCTCACAATTCAAATTTGCAAATGTTTCAAATTTTTCTAGCAAACATTTATAATCACTTTGGGAGCTAATCAACTTGTTTTTCAAGGTTTGAAGTTGAGCCTTTTGCTTATTGCAAACATCCTAGAAAAATTTAACGGCTTGCGCAAGCTCATCTACAATGGGCTTTCCCTCACCTTCATCATCACTACTACTTTCATCACTTGAGGATGGAATACTCATTTTACCTCTTGCCATAAGGCACTTGCATGATGACCGTGTTGAGCATGATGAAGACCAGTGGCTGCACGTCCTTGGAGGTTCATCATTCTTTGAAGAATCATCTCAAGTTTTGACACTTGTTAGCGCCTTGCCTTTGCTACTCTCATTTTTGGGTTCGGCCATGGTTGGACAACTATCCCTGAAGTGGCCCTTCTCCCCACATGCGAAGCATCCTCTCTTTCTTTGCTTTTTCCTGTCAATGTTAAAGAGAAGATCCTCTACCTGCAGGGGCACACCCATTAGATTAATCTTGCGGATCATCCCCATTACCTTTCCGACGTGTCGGATTGTTTCTTCATCCTCGGAGGATGATGTTGATGGTTGATTATCCTCATCACCATTCTTCTTCCTCTTCTTAACTTGAGGAACTTGGAGTGGGAGCCTTCTTTTAACTCTTCTTTTCATCACATGCAAAAGCATATGACATTGAGGAAGTTGGCTCCTCTCACCGACACATTTTTCGCGACATCTCAAAGGCCACGATTTTCCCAATCACAATGGTTGGGGTCATTGTACTCAAATCCTCCATGTTGTGAAGAATAGTGATGAAGCTCCCATATCTTTGTTGTGGTAGCAGGGAGATAATCTTCCTTACAATGTCCACATCACCTAGCTTATTTATGCTAATATAGTTGAGCTCATTGATGATTAGATTTAAACGAGAATACATATCTCTAACAAGCTCATTGTCTTTCATAGCAAAAGAATTATACTCATTTAAGACTAGGCAATGTTTTTGCTCACGAACATTGGATGTGCCGTCATGGAGCTCATGAAATTTTAGCCAAATCTCATTAACAGTTTTCAAAGTAAAAACTTGATTGAAAATATCCATGCTAAGAGATTCATACAAGCAATTTTAGCTCTAGCATTTAAATGAATTTCTTTTTCCTCATTCGTGGTGGGTTTCTTAGGATTCTTGGGTGGTTTCATCCTGTCACAAGTGGATCTCCAAACACCTAGATCAATGGCCTCTAGGTAACAAGCCATTCTAGCACTATAATATGGGAAGTTAGTGCCGTCGAAGTGTGGTGGCCTATGGGTATCCATCCCATCCTCTAAAAAGCGTCGGCTCTTTTAGCGGTGAGGCTAAAGCATTTCAAATGAGCTAAACCAGGTTCTGATACAAATTGAAAGAAACAGATGATGTCTAAGAGGAGGGGTGAATTAGGACTTCTAAAACTTTCTCTAAAGTAGGCCACAAATAAATCCCTAGAGCAAAACCTATGCAAATAATCAAACTAGAATGTGCAAACTAGGTTTTGTCTAAGTGTTGCTATCTCTACTGCAATGGCTAAGTGTCAATCCTAAACAATATAGGTAGGAACACAAGATTGAAATTTAAATGCTTAATGTAAATGCGGAAGCTAAAGAGCAACGTAGAGATGCAAACTCTCGTGGATGACATCAGTATTTTTACCGAGGTATCCGGAACCACACAAGGTCCCGACTAATCCTCGTTAGTGCCCTACGCGAAGGGAATCCCACGTGAGGCCAAGCACCACGGTCGAGTAACTTCGTAGAGAGTCACGGGCCTTCTCCACGCGTAAGTGGTGCTCCGCTTCTTGCTCCTCTCGGACGCTCCCCACCGTCTCCACTATTGAGCTTCTGGCCGAAAACACCGTGGGCCTCGTTCCCTTCGGTACACGGTGGCGGCCGTGACACAAACGTTGTTGTCACGGTCTCGCAAGACTCTCGCCCTACTCGGTACAATTACAATAGCTTGCGCAAGAGTCGAAGGGTTGTGTGGTTTTACAAAACTCACTCAACTAACTAGGGTTCACCTAGAGCAAGCTCTAAAGCGGTCTAACTAACCTAAGCACTACACAAAGCACCTACGCTAATCACCGAGTGATTCTATTAAGCACTTGGGTGTATGAGATCTTGGGAATGTCTACTCTATGCCTTGGTATGTTGCTTGGGCTCTGTCACACCCGGCTTTAAGGAACAAAGCCAGGTGCATCTCATACATGCGCCAAGAAGACAACATATATAATAACAGAGTGCATAGAGATAAATGTCACAATAATCAGAGTATTTATTACATAGCGGAAGACTTACAAAAATAAAAGATAAATATAACACGAACTAAGGATCGTCGGCGCCAATGTCAACTGAGAAACGCCACCTAGATCGGATCGAACTCCTCAATACGTGGCTCCTCCTGAACCACCTGTTCTTCTCCTGTGGGGGGTGTGAGACAGCAAGGGTGAGCTCACACATGTTCATCGCTCAACAAGTTGTGGGGAATAATGTGACACGAACTCACCAAAGGTGGGAGTTCATGAAGTGTAAGGCTGAACAACAATAGAGGTTAAAGCTGAGCATTGCTTTTATAAGTTGGTCAAAATTTTATTAGCAGTTACTAAGTGTAAGTGAATACCAAACCATAATAAAATAATAGAACACAATTAATAACAAGTCCCTTGCAAATGCAAATGACAAATTGAGTTTAGGTTCCATAATTTAATCATCGGAGAGTCCTGAGCCGCTCATGACCGTGAGCTCGGCTAGTATACCAGTTTTACACTCTGCAGAGGTTGTACCCTTTACCCACAAGTCGTGTTTCCCATGTCGCCAGGGTTAGCTAGGCCCTTAGACACTACCAAGGTGAATGGCTAGGGATCCACTACGAGGCCTTTACAAAGTTCCACTAGCTTCCGAAAACCCGCTACAGTTTATAGGAAGTTCCAATGCAGGGTTCTCGTCTGACTGCCATCGCAGCAAAATCAAACAAGGACCTCCCTACACTGACCACTCCCCTACTGCCCTTGCCCCTTTCGGGTAAGGTAGTCTTCCACTAGCTTTCCTAATTAGTCAGCCAAGGGGTCCCATTCCTCCCTTGTGGTGGCACGTGGTTCTCAAGTTAAGCTCCATGTTCCAATTAACAATAACATAATGATCTTGACATGAACATAAATAGAATAACAAAATAACTGGAACATGGATATAATGAAATATTAACCCAAAAACCACGTAAAGCAATAGCATAAACTACCCAAGTGATTCAGGGGTAATCAAGGTAATGAGATAAACAATCTAGGGTGACCTATTGGGTCCCATCAAAATTAAACCTATGCATGGTAAATGATTATAAAGAACATTATTGGGTAACAAAAGTGAATCAAGGGCACAACTTGCCTGGCACTTGAGATTCCAGGTACCAACTTGCTTTTCAGATGACATGTGTCCTCGCGCTAGTCGTAGCAATACAAACAAACATGGTATAGATAAAATTAACATCACACCAAACATAAGAATATACTGCATAATAATGATCTACGCGACGTTACGAGATCGTAGAAACAAGAACCACTAAATTCGGAGTTGCGGTTACCAAGTTATGAATTTCGGAAATTATTTAGTGCTTAGAATAGATTAATCCAAATGAATAATTTTAATTCAAGTTTCATGGCTAAACAGTGTTACTAGTTGGTAGACAATATTAATACAAAATTATTGCAACTGGAATGACTCAATTTGGAGCTAAAATGAATTATATATGAATTTCTCAAGTTTCTAGAATTGTTTTTGTACTAAAAACTAATTTCTATAATTATTTCTCTATTTTTAATCCCTTCTGGACTGGGCCTACTATTAGCCGAAATCACAGGGACTTAACCGAAAAGGTACTCAGACTCAGTAAATACTCCGAGGGGACGGCGGGTTGATTCTAATAAATATCAGGGGCTTATAAGGAAAAGGCGACCTGCGAAGGGGTATCCAAGAAATCTGGCCATTGGATTATCAACCGGTGGCGTGGATTAGATCAGGCCTATCCGCCAACCGGTATCCAGCCGTAGCCACAAGATGCGAGATCAACGGCCCAGGTTTTAAACAGTTGAGATCGATCCTAACACGCAGGATCGAGATCAGACGAATCATATTGACCCGGACAAATTGACATCCCAGCTTTAATCTACGCTGTCAAGATCCCATCCGACGGCCAACCATACTTCCTGGCCGAGCGTGCTCCAGGCCAGATCTCCACCGTTCATCAGAAAACCAACGGACATGGGGTCGTCTTCCACCCCAATCCGACGGCCAAAAGGACGTCTTCCTCCTAGCTTGGCCGGACGGCGGCACAGCCAACCGAGACGACGGCGGTCCAACGGCAAACTACCGCCCCCAGCCACGCTCGTGGGTGGAGCCGCGTCGTCTGCACACGGCTAGGAACGCCCATGACTAACTAGGGATTTGGTGCCCCAACACCACAGCCGCATCTAGCTATACGATGCCTACACAATATTGAAAGCTTTAGGAAGTTACTTACGATGGCTTGCGCGGATCCGCAGCGTGGCACAGGTCCAAACGTTCGCCACCTCCGAGCTCGCACTGATCCGCGACAAAGCCGGACGACGGCGCCTGCGCAATCTTCAGCGCCCGGCAAGTAAGGCCAGACCTCCCGTCGACGGACACGCGAAGGAAATCTCCCAGACGCCCAGCGCAACCCAGGCCGAGCACCGCCCCATCGGTTAAACCCTGAGACCAACACCGTCACGCAGATCGCCGGTGGACAGGGCCTCAAGCACTCCTTTCCTGGCGGTCTCGTGGTGCTCTAGATATGCCCAACAGAGGACGAGAGGCAACACAACTGGCCCGAGTTTGATACGTATGCGATGGAGTTTGTTACAGCTTGGTTCGAGAATCTCGGCGGCTATAGCTAGCGGGTATGGAGCAGATAGGCGCGATCCCCCAATCGGTCTTCTGTTGCGGCATGCCGAGATTTGCGTGAGGCCCTGGATATCGGTCAGCCCACGCATGCAGAGCCGCAGAGTCTGTTGAGGAAGAATGAATTGACAGCATGGCCCCATGCGTCAACGACTCGGAGAAAAGATAAGTGCACGTTTGGTTGGAGGCTGACATCTTGGGCCTAGATGGCAGTGGGACAAGCGTGTACTGCAGAGAAAACGGCTGACAAGAGGGTCTGGTTGTCGGCGCCGTGGTGATGAGATGGGCCGCGCGCCAGTGAGGGGAAATAGAAGATGGGCCAAATTGTGGTAGAGCCAGCCCAATTAGGTTAGATCCCTTTCTTTTTTTCTTTTCTTCTATTTTCTGTTTTTATTTATTCATAATTAATTTGAATCCAAATTTGAATTTGAATATGAGTTTCAGCTTTGGGTTAATTATACAAATTCAAAATCTAGTGTTGGAATAATATATTTTTAATTACTTATTTTATCCACACAATACTTATTTTCTTCTCTCTTCTAAATTCTAGAATTTCTTTTAGATCTTAAATTCCCATTTGGGTATTAATATATTTCTTTTTCACATTATTCTATGTTGTCACAAAATACACACAAAAATAAAATACCAGCATGATGCATGTATTATTTGAGTGTCTTTTGTTAACTATTTATTTGTTTAAATGTGATTTTCACATGAAATGAGAAACATAGATAACTCATATATGTATACGGAGTACAATTTCTCTGCTTAGACTCTATTTACAAAATAGGTGTTACAAATCCTACCCCCCTTAAAAATAATCTCGTCCTCGAGATTTAAGAAGGTCTAGGGAAAAGATGGGGAAAATCTATGCGAAGCTCTTCTTCTCTTTCCCATGTTGCTTCATCTTCTTCATGGTGACTCCATTGCACTTTGCACATCTTTATCACCTTATTTCTTGTAACTCGAGTCAATGTATCCAAAATCTCAATCGGGTACTCCGTGTAAGTCAAATCACCCTGAACACTGAGCTCTTCCATTGGTAACTGTTCCTCGGAAACACGGAGACACTTCTTAAGTTGAGACACATGGAATACATTATGTACATCTAATAGATTATCAAGTAGCTCGGGTTGATAGGCCATCTCTCCAACTTGCCTAAAAACTCTAAAGGGTCCAATAAAACGAGGGGATAATTTGCCCTCAACTTTAAATCTCCTCATTCCACGAAGTGGTGACATCTTGAGGTACACATGATCACCTTCCTCAAATTCCAGTGGTCTTCTTCTATTATCTGCGTAGCTCTTTTGCCTCTTGAATAAGTTCGGGTCCAAAGATCCATTTTCCTCTAGTCTGATCCAAAATAAAGGAGTCATGCATTTCCTGTCATACAGAGTCTCGCACGGTGACATCTTTAGACTGGCCTGGTAACTATTATTATATGAGAACTCAGCATAAGGTAGACTCTTGTCCCACTACTACCATGTTGAAGGGCACAAGCTCTCAACATGTCCTCCAATACTTGATTAGTCCTCTCAGTCAGTCCATCAGTCTGAGGTAGGCCGAACTAAAATTCAACTTCGCAACCGTTTTCTCATGAAAACTTTTCCAAAATCTGGGGGTAAACTGTGATCCTCTTATCCAAAACGATCTTCTTTGATACTCCATGTAAACACAAAATCCGAGTCATATATAACTCTACCAATTGAGATCCCTTATAAGTAGTCTTGACCAGAATGAAGTGAGCCACTTTGGTCAGGCTATCCACAATCACCCATATAGCATCATATCCTTTCTGGGTGCTAGGCAATCCAGTAATAAAATCCATATCAATCTCTTCCCATTTCCACTCGGGTATCTTCAGTGGATGTAACAATCCAGCTGGCCTCTGGTGTTCAGCCTTAACTCTTTGACATACATCGCACATAGCCACATGTGCAGCCACATCTCTCTTCAATCCATACCACCAGTATTTCTGCTTCAAATCCTGATACATCTTGGTACTCCCAGGATGAATAGAATAATCTGAATCATGGGCCTCCTTTAAAATAGTCTCTCGAAGGCTTTTCAATATCAGGAACACATATCCTGTCCTTGAACCATACGGTGCCTTGCTCATCTTCCGTGAATCCTGGACCTCGTCCTTTAGTAATTAGATCCTTAATCTCTTGTATCTTAGCATCACCAATTTGTCCTTTGCGGATTTCTTGCTCCAAAGTAGGTTCCACATCCATAATAACTCCTTTAGTTTGAGCAACTATTCCCCAGGTTAAGTCTCCTGAAATCCTCAACAATCTCATCGAGTAGCTCGGCAACAACAGCTGAATGAACATGCTCCTTTTGACTTAAGGCATCTGCAACCAAATTGCCTTGTCCGGGTGATAGTGAATCTCCAAATCATAATCCTTAATAAGCTCCAACCAACGGCATTGCCTAAGGTTGAGATCCTTCTGAGTGAATATATACTTCAACATCTTATGATTCGTATATACTTGACACTTGGTTGCCATAATATAATGTCTCCAATTCTTAAGCGCATGCACAACGGCTGCCAGTTCTAAGTCATGAGTGGGGTAGTTCAACTCGTGTTTCCATAACTGACTAGACACGTAGGCAATCACATGTCCTTCTTGCGTAAGTACACATCCCAAGCCTTGGCCACAGGCATCACAATAAACGTCAAATCCTTTCTGCAGATCTGGCATAACCAACAATGGGGTGACATCAATCTCTTCTTTAATTGATCAAAGCTTTCTTGACACTTCTCGTCCCACTTGAATTCTCTTTCCTTCTCCAGAAGTGAGGTCATAGGCTTAGCAATCTTAGAGAATCCTTCAAAAAATCTCCGATAATATCCTGCTAGTCCCAAGAAACTCCAAATCTCTGTAACTGTAGTGAGTATGCTCCACGCCACTATCTCCTTGACTTTAGTAGGATCCACTGATATCCCTCCATTAGAAATGATATGTCCAAGGAATGACACCTCGTCAATCCAGAACTCGCATTTACTGTACTTGGCGTAGAGTTGATTATCTCGTAGCTTCTGTAGCACCAATCTCAGATGTTCCTCATGATCACTATCACTCTTGAAACAAAAATATCGTCAATAAATACTACGACGAAACTGTCCAAATACTCCATAAACACCTTATTCTTCAGATCCATAAAATAGGCTGGTGCATTAGTTAGACCAAATGACATAACAGTGAACTCATATAAACCATATTGGGTCGAGAAATCCGTCTTGGGAATATCCAATGGCCTAATCTTCATTTGATGATAACCCGATCGGAGATAAATCTTTGAGAATACCCTAGCACCTATCATCTGATCAAATAAATCTTCAATGTGGGGTAATGGATACTTGTTCTTCATAGTGACACCATTAAGGGACCTTTAATCCACACACATCTCTTGCAATCCATATTTCTTCTGTACAAACAAAACCGGCGCTCCCCATGGTGAGGAACTCGGACGAATGTAACCAGCCTCTTGTAACTCAGCTAACTACTTCTTAAGTTCCTTCAACTCCTCTACGGACATCCTATATGGCCGTTTAGAAATAGGGGCGGTTCTAGGTAAGAGACCAATAACAAACTCAACTTCTCTATCAGGTGGCATCCCTAATAACTCCTTTGTAAAGACATCCAGAAAATCCTTAACCACACGGATGTTGTCACCAACAAACTTCCCATCTACTAAGAATGTCACAATCTGATGGTGGTAGTTACTGTAATTTCAAATCTTTGTCCTCTGGAACTGGTGAGTTCTACGGTTCCCTTAGCACAGTGTATATACTGCCTTTACCTTTCTTAACCATGACATACCAAGGATCAAGTCTATACTGCTCTCTTCTAGCACTATAGGGGTAACCCATCTGGGTTAGAAATACAGGGTAAGAAAGGAAGAATTGTAGACAAGGCGAGTAATTACGAGGAATGTTACTACGATTGATTTATTAGCTAAGTGGATTAGTGTGTTATCCACTAAAGCTAACACAATACCTTATGGTGGTACATGCTAAGATGCCCAACTATAATGTTGCAATCAATCAAAGAAGCAAATCAAGCATTGATCATCAGAACAATCAACCAACATTTTTAATAGAGAAAATAGTTTTCATTTTTTTGTCTTAGGTTCCCTATCTCTTAAAAAGATCATAATGGTAGGATTCCAAGGTGTGAAATCCATCTTGTCTTAGAGTAGAAAGGATAAGATTAATCAGAGTAGAAAAGCAGAAGGTGAGACAAGACCAAGATGAGACGAGTATAGAATGAATCAGAATAAGGTAAGTAGGTAAGGGTTTTGTCCATTTCTATCTAGGTTTCGTCCTACAGTCAACATTTCCTCTGATACCACTTCTGTCACACCCGGCTTTAAGGAACAAAGCCAGGTGCATCTCATACATGCGCCAAGAAGACAACATATATAATAACAGAGTGCATAGAGATAAATGTCACAATAATCAGAGTATTTATTACATAGCGGAAGACTTACAAAAATAAAAGATAAATATAACACGAACTAAGGATCGTCGGCGCCAATGTCAACTGAGAAACGCCACCAAGATCGGATCGAACTCCTCGATACATGGCTCCTCCTGAACCACCTGTTCTTCTCCTGTGGGGGGGTGTGAGACAGCAAGGGTGAGCTCACACATGTTCATCGCTCAACAAATTGTGGGGAATAATGTGACACGAACTCACCAAAGGTGGGAGTTCATGAAGTGTAAGGCTGAACAACAATAGAGGTTAAAGCTGAGCATTGCTTTTATAAGTTGGTCAAAATTTTATTAGCAGTTACTAAGTGTAAGTGAATACCAAACCATAATAAAATAATAGAACACAATTAATAACAAGTCCCTTGCAAATGCAAATGACAAATTGAGTTTAGGTTCCATAATTTAATCATCGGAGAGTCCTGAGCCGCTCATGACCGTGAGCTCGGCTAGTATACCAGTTTTACACTCTGCAGAGGTTGTACCCTTTACCCACAAGTCGTGTTTCCCATGTCGCCAGGGTTAGCTAGGCCCTTAGACACTACCAAGGTGAATGGCTAGGGATCCACTACGAGGCCTTTACAAAGTTCCACTAGCTTCCGAAAACCCGCTACAGTTTATAGGAAGTTCCAATGCAGGGTTCTCGTCTGACTGCCATCGCAGCAAAATCAAACAAGGACCTCCCTACACTGACCACTCCCCTACTGCCCTTGCCCCTTTCGGGTAAGGTAGTCTTCCACTAGCTTTCCTAATTAGTCAGCCAAGGGGTCCCATTCCTCCCTTGTGGTGGCACGTGGTTCTCAAGTTAAGCTCCATGTTCCAATTAACAATAACATAATGATCTTGACATGAACATAAATAGAATAACAAAATAACTGGAACATGGATATAATGAAATATTAACCCAAAAACCACGTAAAGCAATAGCATAAACTACCCAAGTGATTCAGGGGTAATCAAGGTAATGAGATAAACAATCTAGGGTGACCTATTGGGTCCCATCAAAATTAAACCTATGCATGGTAAATGATTATAAAGAACATTATTGGGTAACAAAAGTGAATCAAGGGCACAACTTGCCTGGCACTTGAGATTCCAGGTACCAACTTGCTTTTCAGATGACATGTGTCCTCGCGCTAGTCGTAGCAATACAAACAAACATGGTATAGATAAAATTAACATCACACCAAACATAAGAATATACTGCATAATAATGATCTACGCGACGTTACGAGATCGTAGAAACAAGAACCACTAAATTCGGAGTTGCGGTTACCAAGTTATGAATTTCGGAAATTATTTAGTGCTTAGAATAGATTAATCCAAATGAATAATTTTAATTCAAGTTTCATGGCTAAACAGTGTTACTAGTTGGTAGACAATATTAATACAAAATTATTGCAACTGGAATGACTCAATTTGGAGCTAAAATGAATTATATATGAATTTCTCAAGTTTCTAGAATTGTTTTTGTACTAAAAACTAATTTCTATAATTATTTCTCTATTTTTAATCCCTTCTGGACTGGGCCTACTATTAGCCGAAATCACAGGGACTTAACCGAAAAGGTACTCAGACTCAGTAAATACTCCGAGGGGACGGCGGGTTGATTCTAATAAATATCAGGGGCTTATAAGGAAAAGGCGACCTGCGAAGGGGTATCCAAGAAATCTGGCCATTAGATTATCAACCGGTGGCGTGGATTAGATCAGGCCTATCCGCCAACCGGTATCCAGCCGTAGCCACAAGATGCGAGATCAACGGCCCAGGTTTTAAACAGTTGAGATCGATCCTAACGCGCAGGATCGAGATCAGACGAATCAAATTGACCCGGACAAATTGACATCCCAGCTTTAATCTACGCTGTCAAGATCCCATCCGACGGCCAGCCATACTTCCTGGCCGAGCGTGCTCCAGGCCAGATCTCCACCGTTCATCAGAAAACCAACGGACATGGGGTCGTCTTCCACCCCAATCCGACGGCCAAAAGGACGTCTTCCTCCTAGCTTGGCCGGACGGCGGCACAGCCAACCGAGACGACGGCGGTCCAACGGCAAACTACCGCCCCCAGCCACGCTCGTGGGTGGAGCCGCGTCGTTTGCACACGGCCAGGAACGCCCATGACTAACTAGGGATTTGGCGCCCCAACACCACAGCCGCATCTAGCTATACGATGCCTACACAATATTGAAAGCTTTAGGAAGTTACTTACGATGGCTTGCGCGGATCCGCAGCGTGGCACAGGTCCAAGCGTTCGCCACCTCCGAGCTCGCACTGATCCGCGACAAAGCCGGACGATGGCGCCTGCGCAATCTTCAGCGCCCGGCAAGTAAGGCCAGACCTCCCGTCGACGGACACGCGAAGGAAATCTCCCAGACGCCCAGCGCAACCCAGGCCGAGCACCGCCCCATCGGTTAAACCCTGAGACCAACACCGTCACGCAGATCGCCGGTGGACAGGGCCTCAAGCACTCCTTTCCTGGCGGTCTCGTGGTGCTCTAGGTATGCCCAACAGAGGACGAGAGGCAACACAACTGGCCCGAGTTTGATACGTATGCGATGGAGTTTGTTACAGCTTGGTTCGAGAATCTCGGCGGCTATAGCTGGCGGGTATGGAGCAGATAGGTGCGATCCCCCAATCGGTCTTCTGTTGCGGCATGCCGAGATTTGCGTGAGGCCCTGGATATCGGTCAGCCCACGCATGCAGAGCCGCAGAGTCTGTTGAGGAAGAATGAATTGACAGCATGGCCCCATGCGTCAATGACTCGGAGAAAAGATAAGTGCACGTTTGGTTGGAGGCTGACATCTTGGGCCTAGATGGCAGTGGGACAAGCGTGTACTGCGGAGAAAACGGCTGACAAGAGGGTCTGGTTGTCGGCGCCGTGGTGATGAGATGGGCCGCGCGCCAGTGAGGGGAAATAGAAGATGGGCCAAATTGTGGTAGAGCCAGCCCAATTAGGTTAGATCCCTTTCTTTTTTTCTTTTCTTCTATTTTCTGTTTTTATTTATTCATAATTAATTTGAATCCAAATTTGAATTTGAATATGAGTTTCAGCTTTGGGTTAATTATACAAATTCAAAATCTAGTGTTGGAATAATATATTTTTAATTACTTATTTTATCCACACAATACTTATTTTCTTCTCTCTTCTAAATTCTAGAATTTCTTTTAGATCTTAAATTCCCATTTGGGTATTAATATATTTCTTTTTCACATTATTCTATGTTGTCACAAAATGCACACAAAAATAAAATACCAGCATGATGCATGTATTATTTGAGTGTCTTTTGTTAACTATTTATTTGTTTAAATGTGATTTTCACATGAAATGAGAAACATAGATAACTCATATATGTATACGGAGTACAATTTCTCTGCTTAGACTCTATTTACAAAATAGGTGTTACAGGCTCTCACACCTTAGAATGGCCGGTTGGGGGTGTATTTATAGCCCCCAACACAAAACTAGCCGTTGGAGAAAAGTTGAGCTCTCTGCGGCACACTGGATAGTCCGGTGTGCCTAGCCATTGGTCTGACACTGCAGCCGACCGTTGGCGTGCAGGCTTTTTACACCGGACACTCCAGACTTCACACCGGACAGTCCAATGGCCTTCTCTCCACAGTGCCACCTAGAACAAGCCGTTGGGCTAATGTTCCTTGGTGCACCGGACAGTCCAGCGTGTGGCATCAGACAGTCTGAAAAGGGAAATGAGCTCAATCATTTCCTATAATAGATTTTGGTGGTTGACGTCCATCACAAACCACGTGGACTAACTAGTTTGCCTAGATGTTATTTATCTTAGGTGCATAAGGTTCAACACAAACTAAGAAAGAAATTCAGTTGTTGACTCAAACAAAATTGGAGCAAAGGACTTGAGAGTGTGCTGCCAGTGGTGCACCGGACAGCAGTGCACTAGGCCAAGCACCCAACGAACTCGCCACTCTCAGGTTTCTTCTGGGCGTGCTCCACTATAATTTACCAGACTATCCAGTGTGCACCGGACATGTCCAATGAGCCAATGGAGCAACGGCTATCAGACGCCAACGGTCGTCTGCCAAAAGTAAACAGTGATGAACAGTGCGTGGCAGAGCTTAGAGCAGAGAAGTCAGAGCGCACCGGACATGTCCAGTATGGCACCGGACTGTCCGGTGCAACTACAGTACAAGGGTTCCAACGGTCAACTCGCTCCAAACCCCAACGACCGCGTTGACGTGGCGCGCACCGGATAGTGAATAGTACCTATCCGGTGCGCCACTGGACTGTCCAGTATGTCCATCGCCAGCAAAAATAGCCAACGGCTAGGAAGTGGTTGAAGGCTATAAATACCCCCCAACCACCTCCTTCAATGGTATCCAAGTTTTATGAACTCCATATTCATTGCAAGAGCAAAGCCAAACACTCCAAGACACATTCAAAGCATTCAATTCACTCCAAGCTCCCAAAATCAACTCTAGTGCTTAGAAACTTGTGAGAGGATTATTTGTGTTCTTTTGTTGCTCTTGTCGCTTGGATTGCTTTCTCCTTCCTCATTCTTATTCCTCTAAGTGCTTGTAAAGCTAGCAAGAGAGACCTAAGTGTGCGGTGGTCCTTGCGGGGTCTTAGTGACCCATTTGATTAAGGAGAAGGCTCATCCGGTCTAAGTGACCGTTTGAGAGAGGGAAAGGGTTGAAATAGACCGGCCTTTGTGGCCTCCTCAATGGGGACTAGGTTCTTTGGAACCGAACCTTAGTAAAACAAATCACCATGTTCCTTGCATTGATCTTCGCTTGATTTGTTTTCCCTCTTTCCTCTCTCTAAAGTTTCCTTGCTAATATTGATTTGAGTTTGCTCCCAAACGTCATCCGCATCTATTGAGCAACTCTTAGCAAGAGAAACAATCTTCCACACTTGAATTTAATTCTAACGCTAACCCCGGCCTTAGTGCAAGTTTAAGTTTATAAGTTTCAGGTTTTGCTTATTCACCCCCTTAAGGTGACTTTCAATAGGTATCAGAGCCAGTGCTTCATTAAGAATCTAACAAACTTGATGTGATGTCTAGAGATCACGCCAAGAGGGAGATCGTCATAGGCGACAAGCCCATGGGCTCGGGAAGGACTCTATCAAGGGAATCTGGCGACAAGTACAAGGAGGAATCCTCTTCCTCCATCAAGTCACATAGGAGGGGTGACAAGAAGAAAAAGAAAATGAAGAAGGTGGTCTACTACGAGACCGACTCCTCATCACCCTCCACATCCGGCGTCGAGACCACAACTTCGAAACGTCACGAGCGTAAGAAGTATAGTAAGATGCCTCTTCGCTATCCTCGCATTCCTAAACGCGCTCCTCTACTTTTCGTACCCCTAGGCAAACCACCATATTTTGATGGTGAAGATTATTGCATATGGAGTGATAAAATAAGGCATCATCTAACCTCACTCCACAAAAGCATATGGGATATTGTTGAGTTTGGAGCACAGGCACCACAAATGGGTGATAAGGACTACTGTTGGGGGCCTTCGTCCTCCGAAGGTCCTCAAAAACATGATTTGACAATGTTTTCCAAGTGGATTATGTGAACAGGTATTTTTGGACTCAGAACTATGAATATGAAGCACGGCCAGGACGAAGCCTGAACCAGACGAAGGACGAGCGCAGCCGAAGCTGTGCGCAGGGAAGCTTCGTCGTGACAGCAGAGGGGGGAACCGACTTAAAGATGAAAAGACTGCGTGGGCCTTGACAAATTTCCATAAGCCATTAACAAATGTAATGGACAAGGATGTAATTTTACGTGGGCTGCGTCCCGCGCCTATAAATAGATGAACAGTACTCCCGTACTGTTCACGTTGACTTGGCATTGGCATTTGCGTCACGCTTGTACTTTTTACCTTCTCTCAGGACCGAAGGTACATTTGTAATTTGTAATCATTTCTATTTCTCTGTGTTAATAAAATAGAAATGATTCTATGATTTACATTTCATGTTTTATATGAATCCTTCGTTATTACTTGTTGAATTTACGAAGGTATGTCTCTTGTGACCTTCGTCCGGAGCTCATTATTGATTGGTAGGACGAAGGGCCTTAACATTTAACACTTTTTATGTTGCCTTGTTCTTAATCCGAAGCATTTGAGAACAAGTCCCCAACATTGGCGCCCACCTCCGGTGAACTCACTTCCACTTCGAGCTTTTTTGAACACCTTCGGAAGCTATAGACCTTCGCTATGGCGCCGAAGAAAGCTTCAGCGACTGGGGCTTCAGCACTGCAACCGCTGGACCACAACCAGGAGACCGTCTCCCTTCGGGAGGCCCGAAGCCAGAAGAGAAAGGCTGTCAGCCCGACGCTTCAGGAGGAAGAGCTAGACCAAGAAATCAGGAATATGGAGATCCTACATCAACAGGTGCAAAGGAAGAAGGAGAAGATGGCCCGGCTAGCTGAGTTGCAACGGCAGATAGACGAAGCCTCTGAGGAAGTCCGCCACCTCACCCATGATGAGCAAAACAGAAGGCCTCAGCAGAAAGACCTCCATCAGGAGGGCTTCGTCAACGAAGATGACTGGTATGACAATTTCCATCAGGGAAATTTTGTTTTCGATGATGCTTCTCCTTTGTCCGCTGAGCTGCAGGCTACACCTTGGCCTCCATCCTATAAGCCACCTCAGCTTCCCATGTTCGACGGCCACTCAGACCCGAAGCAGTTCCTGATGAGCTACGAAGCAACAGTGTCTTCGTATGGGGGCAATGCTGCAGTCATGGCAAAGTCTTTCGTCATGGCCGTCAGGAATGTTGCTCAGACCTGGTATTCCTCCCTTCGACCAGGGACAATCACCTCATGGCAGAAGCTGAAGGATATGCTGTTAACCAGCTTTCAAGGATTTCAGATGAAGCCGGTCACTGCACAAGCTTTGTTTCAGTGCACTCAGGATCATGAAGAATACCTTCAGGCATATGTCAGAAGGTTCTTGCGTTTGAGGGCACAGGCACCAACGGTGCCCAATGAAATTGTTATCGAAGCTATGATCAAGGGGCTTCGTCCTGGACCTGCAGCCCAATACTTTGCTAGGAAGCCTCCTCAGACTCTGGAGAAGCTACTCCAGAAGATGGACGAGTACATTCGTGCAGATAACGACTTTCGCCAAAGAAGGGAGGAGGCCTTCAGATTTTCTGAGATAACCAGGGGCTTCGGAGGAAGATACTACCCGAGGCATGTCCGGTCCATCCACAGCTCCACTCAGAATGATGATAAGGGGAGTCAGCAGAGCAGACCGCAGTGCTCCTCACAGGCTTCGGGGCAACAACAAGCTTTCTTCCGGCCACCAGCTCCGAGAGGCAGAGGCGCCAGGGGCTTCGGCGGAAGATTCGGAGATCAACCAAGGAAATTGTTTTGCTTGTTCTGTGGAGAAGGCAAGGGCCATACCACCAGGACGTGCCATATTACAATCCAGAAGCAAAAGGAGATTGTCGAAGCTACATCTCAACAAGTTCAGCCGAAGCAGGTCATGCATACCGCTTCGTATCATCCGCCTTACATCCCACAGTACATAGACAACCACCCTGCAGCTTCTGTAGCTTCGGCAAGTCAACCTCAAGCTTCCTGGCAACAGCCCCCGCCTCCACCTCCATTGCAACAGGGTCAACAGCCAGAAGGGAGTCAATATGCTCCACATCAAAGGGACTTCAGAGAACAATCCGAAGCTCGCACAGTCAACAGCACTGTGCCAGAGTCGAAGCACATTTATTGACACATATCCTACCTTTGATAGCAGTCTTTTCCATTCAGTTCTATTCTCTGTAGCAAAAAACATTGATCGTTTCCATGTAATAATTTCGCTGTTTCCCACGAGGAAAATCTATTTTCTCCACAGGATTAAGTTGATGAAGTTTTTGTGTTAACAAGGAGGACCTTCGAAATATTAAAAATCCTTCGGATTAACAGAAAGTCGTTCTAAGGAACGCAGAGTAAGTTCATGAAGTCACAAAAAGCCGTTCCAAAGGGAGCGCAGTGTAAGTTTTCTGCTCAAAAGTCGTTCCTAAAGGAATGCAGAGCTTACAGCGAAAAGTCAACGCTGATACCGTCTAAGTAAAAGACGAAGAAGCTCCTAAGGGAGGCTTACAGCGAAAAGTCAACGCTGATACCGTCTAAGTAAAAGACGAAGAAGCTCCAAAGACGTTCCTAAGGGAATGCAGAGCTTACGAATGTATTTTGTGTGTATCTTCGGAACAGACGTCATTTGCATAACATAACATCATCACATCATTCCGCATAGCATAAGCATCATACATCATGTTGCATACGGCAAAAGAGGGGCACGCAAAATTAACCTTCGAAAGAATGATTTGAGAAAGGGCAAATTGTGCAAAGTCACGAGGGAATACAATGATAATCTTCGGAAAATAGCTTCGGAGGCTGTTTTTACGAAGCATATATGAGCTTCATCAGAGCAATATCAAAATTGTTTAGCTTCGGAGAATGCTTTCACGAAGCATGGATATGATTTATCAGAACAGTTTTTACGGAGAATGTTTTCTTCACGAAGCATGAAAAGAAGGGAAGGTGTTTTTTCGCCGAAGGCTCAAAAATGGTATGTATGTAAAGTTTCATGCATCGTAAAGAATTGAATAATGGAAAGAAACTTGTATATTACATTCAAATGTACAAAATGTTACATAGATCACACTTTAACTGTTTTTCTAAATAGTATCTAGTCTTCTCTTAATACTGCTTCGGCGACTTCATTTAGAAGTTGATCAACAACTTTGTCCATGATAGCTTCGGCCATTTGTTTAATTGCATCATCCCCTTTTGTGTGGGGGTCGGCAGTCGATCCAGCAGCATCTGAGGGGAGAGAACATTTCTTCATTACTATTACAAATCGTGAGCAAAGTTTGAAATAAAAATTACAACACAATAAGAACGGCTAATTAATACCTAATTGCCTTTCGGGCTCTGTACTTCTTTCGGCAGCTTCTGCCACTTTCCTAGCATCGTGGATGCCTTTTTCGCTCCTTTGGATGATTTCTTGCGCCATTCCTCGGCCGCCGTCGTTCCAGATATCAGTAAAAAATTTGCCACCAACAACGCTTGCTTCGGCCGAGGGGTCCTTGATGTCTTCGGAAGATAAGGCAGCTTCGGACTGAGCTAAAAATTTTACATGCCCGCAACCTTTCTTCTCTAAGACAGAAGCAATTCCTCTGGCGCCCGAAAAAGTGCAGATGTCGCCACGACTGCTCAGGATCTCCTCGAAGGCCTCTGCTTCGTGACTAATCCATTCCAGTGGACCTTCGGGATTACCTCGAGAGAAATTCTCTTCGCTGGAAAAGGCGCCCACGCTGGCGAAGCTGCTTTTAATTTTATTCACACATTCTACAGATTTAACATAGCATTTTCTTTGAGAGGCACGAAGCTCCTTAACCCTTAACTCCAACTTATCCACCATATGATCACTAAGTTCTCGTTTTGTTTCCTCAAGCACACGTTCTTCTTTCGCCCGGGCTAGTTGTTTCTGAAGATCTTTGATCTCGTGTTTCTGAGCTTCGGCCTGAATCTTTGCAGCAGCTTCGTCCTTTTTTATCTTGTCTACTAGAGTAACCAGAATTTTGTCTTTTTCTAAAGCTTCGTTCCTCAGCTTTATAACTTCTGAACGTAGATTGTTGAATGCAATTTCATAACTATCATCTTCGGCACTCTTTTGTGCTCTCAATGCGTTGCTCAGGATCAAACCCTATAAAAAAAAGAGAGAGTCTATATAAGAATAAAGGAATGAACTACGTATTAAAAAGTTTTTTCAAACGCTTAATTTCCATACCTTTAGGCTATTATATGCAAGACTGTCTGCGAGATCCTCTTTCGTCATGGCGCATAATCCAGCTTCGAGTTTAGGGAACCCCATGCTCCTAGCCATTTCCCGGCACACGGATAGTTCCTTATTGTCTGGGAGACAGTACAGGAAATCATCTTCGTTTGTCCCATTGAATACTACTGCCCCCTTCGGATATTTCAACTCTCTAGCATAATGATTCGCTTCATAGATTTCTTCTTCAGACAGTTTCTTCCCCGAAGCATGTCGCACGATGTAATCGCATATGCTGGCAGGAGCTTCGGGGATGGCAGTGTCAATTTCTTCAACTACAACTGGTTCTGATATTTTTATTGCTTCAGCTTCCAAAGGTTGCTCCTTGTAGGGCTCTGAAGGCCCAGCTTCAGCTTCAGCTTGTTGCATCGAAGCTTCAGTAGAAGCTTCAGCAATTTCAACACTCTTTTTTGGAGTTGTGCTTGAAGACTTGATTGTCTCCAAGACATCTAGTACGTTTACCATTCTTTTCCTTTTTGGGGTCACCGATGGCCCCTTTTGGTTTTTTATTGCTTCGACATTTACCGAAGGACTTAAGATTTCAGACATTTTTGGCTCGTCAACCTTCGGTTTCTCTGATTTTTCCGCTGAAGGCGCTTCAATCTTTTCTTCCATCTTCGGCACTGAAGCTGGTTCGGTAGCTTCAGAAGCCAAAGAGACTTCACCAATGAATTCTGGCACTGTGGCCGGCTCAATAAAGCGTGTCCGATGGGTGAGCACCTTCATCTTTTTTCTTTGAGGCGCTGGCTCACTAGGGGCACTCGAGGTAGCTTCTATCGCAGGAGAAGAATTTTTCCTTTTGCGACCCAATACCGGATAGTGATAGTCAGGGTACATAAACCCGACCGCGTCAAACACACGGTTGAGCCTTTTCTTCTTTCGGCCTCCGAAGGCTGCTGATAATGCAGTGTTCTCGGCCTTCGAATATGTGCCAAGCAGTTCGTCACTTAATGTCTCAATACTTTTCAACCAGTCATCATCAGGTTCAACAAATTTATCTGCATACTTGAATGTGTATTTTAGTCTAACTAGTCCGCCTTCGTCGGACTCTTTAATGGTTTCCTTCGGCATTTCCCACTTTTCTCCAAGTGGCCATATCCTGAAGGCAATGTGCTCTTGCACCAAATCCCTTGTTCCAATGAAGGAGCAGACTACGCCGAAGGCCCTTTGGCACTCCTCGGCTGCTTCGTCCATTTCAACCTTCGGCCTTCGTAGTCCGAAGCGTTGCCAGATGGGGCACATAATAATACTTTTAACATTTTCTTGCGCTGTTAAGTCATTCTTCACATAAAACCACTCTGTCATCCAGGCTCCGGGCCACCTCTTCCGAAAGGTCGGCACATGGCAGCTTGACCCGGAGCGGGCTCCGAAGCTGTAACACCCAAAATTGTTGTGATATTGTTCTTTTCCCCAGGGCTTTGTCTCGTATAATAATTCATGAATGTTGCAAAAACTCTTAGCATTTGGTTCTACACCTTGGCTTCTTGCAGCCCAGACAAATATCCCCATCCTTATGATAGCTTCGGGAGTAAGTTGATGAAGGTAGACTTGAAATGTTTTCAGTACCTCAACAACAAAGTTGCTCAGGGGAAATCGAAGACCAGCCTTGAGAAAGCTTCGGAAGATTACAACTTCATCTTCTTCGGGAGTGGGAGAAGTCTTTTCTCCAGCGTCAGCCCTCACAATAGATATATCTCGAAAATACCGCCCCCTCATATTATCAATATGGCTCTGCTTGATAGTGGTTTTCCCGAAAACCGTGTGACTTGGTCGCCATGGACGATCTTCGGCCTCTTCCCCACCACTCTCTACATCATAGCTGTCGCTGTCACCAGTATCTTCGGACAAACCTTCGAGAATCTCCTTGGTGATTTTCTCTGTATTGGTCTCTGCCATTGCTATCAGGAACCCCAGATTCTTCTCCTCCTCGAGACTCAGCTTCGTCTCAGCAGGGATCTTCTTGCCTTCAGACATCTTCGGAAACGCTAAAAAATTGTTCCCAAGGCCGAAGCTCCAAAATCAAAAAGACCAGCAAATCTTAGTGCATAAGAGCTAAAAATTTTAGTGGGCCGAAGCAGAAGGCAAGTGTGCGTACCAAATGAGTTTGCGGTGCGATCTTATTTATACGCCCAAGGCGTTAAAAATTGAAAGGCCCCGCTTGTCAGTGAATGTTGCTATTCTAGCAAAGGGAAGGTGTTTTTTCGGACCTTCGGCTCAAGGCCTTCGTCCATATCGCAATCTGAATTTATTATTAACAAATTAATATTGCGAGGGGCTACTGTTGGGGGCCTTCGTCCTCCGAAGGTCCTCAAAAACATGATTTGACAATGTTTTCCAAGTGGATTATGTGAACAGGTATTTTTGGACTCAGAACTATGAATATGAAGCACGGCCAGGACGAAGCCTGAACCAGACGAAGGACGAGCGCAGCCGAAGCTGTGCGCAGGGAAGCTTCGTCGTGACAGCAGAGGGGGGAACCGACTTAAAGATGAAAAGACTGCGTGGGCCTTGACAAATTTCCATAAGCCATTAACAAATGTAATGGACAAGGATGTAATTTTACGTGGGCTGCGTCCCGCGCCTATAAATAGATGAACAGTACTCCCGTACTGTTCACGTTGACTTGGCATTGGCATTTGCGTCACGCTTGTACTTTTTACCTTCTCTCAGGACCGAAGGTACATTTGTAATTTGTAATCATTTCTATTTCTCTGTGTTAATAAAATAGAAATGATTCTATGATTTACATTTCATGTTTTATATGAATCCTTCGTTATTACTTGTTGAATTTACGAAGGTATGTCTCTTGTGACCTTCGTCCGGAGCTCATTATTCCCGAAGGGGAATAATGATTGGTAGGACGAAGGGCCTTAACATTTAACACTTTTTATGTTGCCTTGTTCTTAATCCGAAGCATTTGAGAACAAGTCCCCAACAACTACAACTTGGACGAGGCCGCCCAAATTAGGCATTTCAACTCCCAAGCAGCTTCTATACTCCTCGCCTCCTTGTGTCGAGGAGTATAATAAGGTGCAAGGATTGAAAAATGCCATAGAAATTTGGAACGTCCTCAAAACAATGCACGAAGGGGATGAGGTGACCAAGATCACCAAGCGGGAGACGATCGAGGGGAGCTCGGTCTATTCGTCCTCAACAAAGGAGAAGAGCCGCAAGCGATGTACAATCGGCTCAAAACAATGGTGAATCACGTGCGCAACCTCGGGAGCACAAAATGGGATGACCATGAAATGGTCAAGGTTATTCTAAGATCTCTCATTTTTCGTAATCCTACTCAAGTTCAATTAATTCGTGGAGATCCTAGATACAAACAAATGTCTCCCGAGGAGGTGATTGGCAAGTTTGTGAGCTTTGAACTTATGATCAAAGACTCCAAACATATTGTCAAGTTGGAGCAAGGCACCACCTCACACCCGAGGTGCAACCCGTTGCATTCAAAGCAACTAAAGAAAAGTAGGAGGAGTCTACACCAAGTAGACTTCCAATTGACGCCTCCAAGCTTAACAATGAGGAGATGGCTCTTACCATCAAGAGCTTCCGACAAATCCTCAAACAAAGAAAGGGGAAGGACTATAAACCCTGTTCCAAGAGGGTTTGCTACAGGTGTGGTAGGTCCGGTCACTTTATAGCTAAATGTCCATATACAAGTGACAGTGACAGGGACAACGACAAGAAGGGGAAGAAAAAGATGGAGAAGAAAAGGTACTACAAGAAGAAGGGTGGCGAGGCGCACATGGGGCGGGAATGGGACTGTGACGAGAGCTCCACCGACTCCTCCGACGAGGATGCCGCCAACATAGCCATCAACAAAGGCCTCCTCTTCCCCAACGTCGGCCACAAGTGTCTCATGGCTAAGGACGGCAAGAAGAAGAAGGTACATTCTAGAGTTACCCCTAAATACACTACATCTGATGATGAGGATAGCTCTAGTGATAATGAAGATGATTTAGTTTCTCTCTTTGCCAACCTTACCATGGACCAAAAGAAAAAGTTAAATGAATTAATAGAAACCATTAATGAGAAGGATGATCTCTTGGAATGCCAAGAGGACTTGCTCATTAAAGAAAATAAAAAATGTTAAATTGAAGAATGCTTATGCTCTAGAGGTAGAAAAATGTGAAAATTTATATAAAGAGCTTAGCATTTGCAATGATTCAATTTCATG
Organism: Zea luxurians; assembly: GCA_029449295.1. Classification (NCBI taxonomy): domain Eukaryota; kingdom Viridiplantae; phylum Streptophyta; class Magnoliopsida; order Poales; family Poaceae; genus Zea; species Zea luxurians. The sequence continues at coordinate 29,208,845 of JAOPSE010000001.1, read as the reverse complement.
TCTTAGAGATGAAAATGCTAGTTTAAATGCTAAGATAGAAGAATGAATGTTTGCAAACCCTCTACATCTACTGTTGAACATATCACTATTTGTACTAGATGTAGAGATGTTAATGTTGAAGCTATTGATGATCACCTTTCCAAGATTAAACAACAAAATGATCACATAGCTAAATTAACTGCTAAAATTGACGAGCATGAGCTAGAAAATGAAAAATTTAAATGTGCTAGAAGCATGCTCTATAATGGGAGACACCCTGGCATTAAGGATGGTATTGGTTTCCAACAAGGGAGCCAAAACAACATCAAACTTAACGCCCCCAAGAAACTATCTAATTTTGTTAAGGGTAAGGCTCCCATGGTTTAGGATAGAGAGGGCTACATTTTGTATCCTGCAAACTATCATGAGCATAAGATTAGGAAGATTCATGCTAGAAAACCTCATAATGTTTCTCATCATGCTTTTATGTATAGAAATGAGGCTTCTAGCTCTAGGCATTCAACTCATATCAAAATGCCTAAAAATAAAATTCCTAATGCATCAAATGAGCATAACATTTCATTTGAAACTTTTGATGCTTCTTATGTGCTCACTAACAAATCAGGCAAACTAGTTGCCAAATATGTTGGAGCAAGCACAAGAGTCCAAAGACTTGTGTTTGGGTACCCAAGGTACTTGTTTCTAATGTGAAAGGACCCAAAACCGTTTGGGTACCTAAGAACAAGGCCTAAATTTGTTTTGTAGGTTTATGCATCCGGTGGATCAAGTTGGATAATCGATAGTGGGTGCACAAACCACATGACAGGGGAGAAAAGAAAGTTCTCCTCATACGAGAAAAATGAAGATCCCTAAAGAGCTATCACATTTGGGGATGGAAATCAAGGTTTGGTCAAAGGTTTGGGTAAAATTGCTATATCTTCTGACCATTCCATTTCTAATGTTTTTCTTGTAGATTCTTTAGATTACAATTTGCTTCCAGTTTCTCAATTGTGCAAAATGGGTTACAACTATCTTTTTACTGATATTGGGGTTACTGTCTTTAGAAGAAGTGATGATTCAATAGCATTTAAGGGAGTGTTAGATGGTCAGCTATATTTAGTTGATTTTAATGATAACAAAGCTGAACTAGACACTTGCTTAATTGCTAAGACTAATATGGGCTAGCTCTGGCATTACCGACTTGCCCTTGATGGGATGAAGAATCTTCACAAGCTTCTAAAGGGAGAACACATTTTAGGACTAACAAATGTTCATTTTGAGAAAGACAAGATTTGTAGCGCATGTCAAGCAGGTAAGCAAGTTGGAGTCCATCCACACAAGAATATCATGACGTCTGACAGGCCGCTTGAGCTACTCCACATGGACCTATTCGGCCCGAAATCTTACATAAGCATCGGCGGGAGTAAGTACTGTCTTGTTATTGTGGATGATTATTCTCACTTCACTTAGGTATTCTTTTTGCAAGAAAAATCTCAAACCCAAGAGACATTAAAGAGATTCTTGAGACGGGCTCAAAATGAGTTTGGATTGAGAATCAAAAAATTAGAAGCGATAATGGAACGAAGTTCAAGAACTCTCAAATTGACAGATTTCTTGAGAAGGAGGGCATCAAGCATGAGTTCTCTTCTCCCTATACACCTCAATAAAATGGTGTAGTGGAGTGGAAGAATAGAACTCTATTGGACATGGCAAGGACCATGCTTGATGAATACAAGACACCAGACCTGTTTTGGGCGGAGGCGATTAACACCGCCTGCTACTCCATCAACCGGTTATACCTTCACCGAATCCTCAAGAAGACATCATATGAACTCCTCACCGATAAAAAGCCCAATGTTTCTTATTTTAGAGTTTTGGGAGCAAATGCTTTATTCTTATTAAGAGAGGTAGAAATTCTAAATTTTCTCCTAAAGTAGTAGAAGGCTTTTTACTTGGTTATGACTCAAACACAAGGTCATATAGAGTCTTCAACAAGTCCACTGAATTAGTTGAAGTTTCTTGTGACATTGTGTTTTATGAGACTAAAGGCTCCCAAGTGGAGCAAGTTGATCTTGATGAATTAGATGATGAAGAGGCTTCGTGCATCACGCTAAGGAACATGTCCACAAGGGATGTGTGTCCAAAAGAATCCGAAGAGCCTCCACAAGCACAAGATCAACCATCATCTTCCATGCAAGCATCTCCACAAACTCAAGATGAGGATAAGGCTCAAGAAGAAGAGGATGAAGATCAAGACGATGAGCCACCTCAAGAGAAGGACATTGATCAAGGGGGAGATGATGATGATGAAGACAAGGAAGATGAACAAGAGATTCAGGATCAAAGACTGCCACACCCAAGAGTCCACCAAGCAATTCAAAGAGATCACCCTGTCAACTCCATACTTGGTGACATCCACATGGGGGTAACCACTAGATCTCGAGTTGCTCATTTCTGTGAACATTACTCTTTTGTGTCTTCTATTGAGCCATATAGGATAGAGGATGCACTAAGAGATCCAGATTGGGTGGTGGCAATGCAAGAGGAACTAAACAACTTCACGAGGAATGAGGTATGACATTTAGTTCCACGTCCTAACCAAAATGTTGTAGGTACCGAGTGGGTATTCCGCAACAAACAAGATGAGCATGGTGTGGTGACTAGGAACAAAGCATGACTTGTTGCAAAAGGTTATTCACAAGTCGAAGGTTTGGATTTTGATGAAACCTATGCACCCGTAGCTAGGCTTGAGTCAATTCGCATATTACTTGCCTATGCTACTTACCATGGCTTTAAGCTCTATCAAATGGACATGAAGAGTGCCTTCCTCAATGGCCCTATCAAGGAAGACGTCTATGTTGAGCAACCTCCCGGCTTTGAAGATAGTGAGTACCCTAACCATGTTTATAAGCTATCAAAGGCGCTTTATGGGCTCAAGCAAGCCCCAAGAGCATGGTATGAATGTGTGAGAGACTTTCTTATCACTAATGGCTTCAAAGTCGGTAAAGTTGATCCTACTCTCTTCACTAAAACAATTGCTAAAGACTTGTTTACATGCCAAATTTATGTTGATGATATTATATTTGGGTCTACTAACAAGTCATCTTGTGAAGAGTTTAGTAGGATTATGATACAGAAATTCGAGATGTCTATGATGGGGGAGTTGAAGTATTTTCTTGGATTCCAAATCAAGCAACTCCAAGAGGGCACCTTCATCAGCCAAACTAAGTACATTGAAGACATACTTAAGAAGTTTGGAATGAAGAATGGTAAACCCATCAAGACACCCATGGGAACAAATGGGCATCTCAACCTCGACACGGGAGGTAACTCCATAGATCAAAAGGTATACCAGTCGATGATAGGATCTTTACTCTATTTATGTGCTTCACAACCGGATATTATGCTTTCAGTATGCATGTGTGCAAGGTTCTTGGCAAATCCTAAGGAAGTTCGCCTTAGGGCCGTGAAAAGAATCATGAGATATTTAGTCTACACTCCTAAGTTTGGGCTTTGGTATCCCAAGGGATCTACCTTTGATATAATTGGATATTACAATGCCGATTATGCAGGGTGTAAAATTGATAGGAAGAACACATCAGGGACTTGTCAGTTTCTGGGGAGAGCCCTGGTGTCATGGTGTCAGTAGCTCTTTCCACCACCGAAGCCGAGTATATTGCTGCAGGTCATTGTTGTGCGCAATTGCTCTAGATGAGGCAAACCCTTAGGGACTATGGCTACAAGTTGAGCAAAGTCCCTCTCCTATGTGATAATGAGAGTGCAATCCGCATGGTGGATAATCCCAATGAACACAGCCGCACTAAGCACATAGACATCCGGTATCACTTTCTGAGAGATCACTAATAAAAGGGGGATATTGAAATTGCTTATGTTAATACCCACAACCAATTAGACGATATCTTTACCAAGCCCCTCGATGAAAAGACTTTTAGCAAACTTAGGAATGAGCTAAACATACTTGATTCTCGGAACTTTGATTGAAACATTGCACACATAGCTAATTTATATACCTTTGGTCATGTCTCTTTCATGTGGTACAAATGCATATTTCTTATTCTTCTTGTGCCAAGGCTAAGACTAATGTGCTTTCAAGTGTACTTCTATGATTAGTCTCAGATTGAAAGGGAAATGGAGTAACCGGCAAAGGCAAGACTTCCACTCTAACTCTGACGGTATCACTTACCCTTTGTCGTTACTTAGAAAACTCTCATTTGGTATGATCTTTTGATACGACCACGCCATTAAGCAACATGTTACAACCCCCAAGTCATACCACATCAACTCAAGTACAACCAACATCATCACCAACTCAAGAAGCTACAGCAAGAGGTGCACGCGCTACTTTATGAATTTCAATTAAACACTAATGAGAACTTTATGCTACCTAAGTCGTGTATGTTGATATTACTTAGGTTCACCAAAGAGGAAGGACAAAACATATCAAGGGCAAATCAGCAAGAAGAGCTATGTCTGAGTCAGTCCAGCGCAACAGAACTGTCTAAAAGAAACAGTCATATCTTTTGATTCCCAAAAGCTATAGAGGCCCATAAGTACTTTTTGGAAAGCTCTTGAAGTCTAGTTTTCAATGCTTCTAAGGCGGACTTAATAAAATCTACCAGAAAGGCAGCCAACCTACTTTAGTGCTGACTGGTCAGAAGGTCAACAATCTACTTGATGACCAAGTTTTTGTATTAAACTGCATCGTTCTACGAAGTTTCATTAAGCATGCTATGCATGGTGAGAAAGCTTATCAAGTCAGCTTTCCAACGCATCTAGCCCCACGCTATTTGGAGATTCCTAGGAGAAGTTATTATCAAAATACTGAAGGCTGCGCAGAAGTCAAACAACAACACGGAATTCAGCTCTGCAGATCTCCCGAAGAGGCTCCTTCACATTAGCACGTGAAAATACTTTTGTTTCATGTTTATACCTCTCTAAGGCTGGTTGTTACTAGTATAAATACCCCCTATGTCTATGATGTAAGGCAGCTTTGGATAATCTAAAAATAGAACCCTTTTGTTCAGCTATGTGCTAACAAATATTGAGAGTGATCTCTACCCTTTGCTCTTGTGAATTCCTTCACGGAATTGTAGAAGCGGCGGCTCCATCCGCTCCCAAGTGGTGCTCCTACTCCCTTCGAGGTCTCCTCGATTGAATGTAGGCTATGTTGGTTGGTTCTTTGAGAGTGTGGTTGGGCGAATCCTCGATTCAGGTTGCCAGTTAAAGACGGTGGTTGGCTTCGAGTTTTATTTGTCAGGTTGCACTAGTTATCGCTGCTTGCAGCAAGTTATCTTGGCTTCTTCGAAGCTAGTTATCTGAAGATTGATCCTACATCGTGAAGATCGGACATCGTGACGCATCACCTTTCACTCACATTTTCTTTACCAAAGGGGAGAAAGTATTAGGCACCATAAGGTGAGAATTGTCAAAGGGCTCTCAAGGTCTCAGTTTTTGGCGATTAATGCCAAAGGGAGAGAAAGTATTAAGCCCAAAGCAAAAGGACTGCAAACCGCACCACCATTTCAAAATTTTCAAAAATTAAAGGAAGAAATTACTTCACTAGTGTTTATTGCAATTGGTATTTGAGTTAATTTTCAATTGATATCTTATTGGTTTCAAAATCTCAAGTTAGTATAAAAATTTCAATTGGTACAAATTTCATTGGTATCTATTTCAAAAAGGGAAAATCAGTTCAAAAACCCTCTTGAAAGCTAAGGGGAGAATTTCTTCATGGGGAGCTTTCATTCAGTCAAAGGAAAAGCATTTTGAAACAGGGAGAGGAATTTCAAATCTTAAAAATGCTTCTTGCAATCATATTCTCATACCTTTGACTATTTGCAAAAGAATTTGAAAAGATTCTTCCAAAAGATTTGCAAAAACAAGCAAGTGGTGCAAATGTGGTCCAAAATGTTAAATAGAAGAAAGCAATCACGTTTATTCTTAGACATATGTACAAAGTCTTTTAATTGGTTTAGTTCTAAGTAACCTATGCACATCAATCATAATTACAAACTAGTAACAGTTTTACACTTTATATTTGCTTTGGTTTGTGTTGCCATCAATCACCAAAAAGGGGGAGATTAAAATGGAAATGGGCGTAATCATTTCCTAAATCGATTTTGGTGGTTGACGTCCATCACAAACCATGTGGACTAACTAGTTTGCCTAGATGTTATTTATCTCAGATGCATAAGGTTCAACACAAACCAAGAAAGAAATTCAGTTGGGGACTCAAACAAAATTGGACCAAAGGACTTGAGAGTGTGCTACCAGTGGCGCACCCGACAGTTTCTAGTGTGCACCGGACAGTTAAAGAAATTCAGTTGGGGACTCAAACAAAATTGGAGCAAAGGACTTGAGAGTGTGCTGCCAGTGGTGCACCGGACAGCGGTGCACCAGGCCAAGCAACCAACGAACTCGCCACTCTCGGGTTTCTTCTGGGTGTGCTCTGCTATAATTCACCGGACTGTCCGGTGTGCACCGAACATGTCCGGTGAGCCAACGGAGCAACGGCTACCTAGCGCCAATGGTCGTTTGCCAAAAGTAAACATTGATGAACAGTGCGCGGCAGAGCTCAGAGCAGAGAAGTCAGAGCGCACCGGACATGTCCGGTGTGGCACTGGACTGTCCGGTGCAACTACAGGACAAGGGTTCCAACGGTCAACTCACTCCAAACCCCAACGGGCGTGCTGACATGGCGCGCACCGGACAGTGAACAGTACCTGTCCGGTGTGCCACTAGACTGTCTGGTGTGCCCATCGCTAGCAAAAACAACCAACGACTAGGAAGTGGTTGAAGGCTATAAATACCCCACCCACCTACTTCAATGGTATCCAAGTTTTCTAAACTCCATATTCATTGCAAGAGCAAAGCCAAACACTCCAAGACACATTCAAAGCATTCAATTCACTCCAAGCTCCCAAAATCAACTCTAGTGCTTAGAAGCTTGTGAGAGGATTATTTTTGTTCTTTTGTTGCTCTTTTCGCTTGGATTGCTTTCTCCTTCCCCATTCTTATTCCTTTAAGTGCTTGTAAAGCTAGCAAGAGACACCTAAGTGTGTGGTGGTCTTGCAGGGTCTTAGTGACCCATTTGATTAAGGAGAAGGCTCATCCGGTCTAAGTGACCGTTTGAGAGAGGGAAAGGGTTGAAATAGACCCGACCTTTGTGGCCTCCTCAATGGGGACTAGGTTCTTTGGAACCGAACCTCGGTAAAACAAATCACCGTGTTCCTTGCATTGATCTTCGCTTGATTTGTATGCCCTCTTTTCTCTCTCTAAAGTTTCCTTGCTAATATTGATTTGAGTTTGCTCCCAAACGTCATTCGCATCTATTGAGCAACTCTTAGCAAGAGAAACAATCTTCCACACTCGAACTTAATTCTAACGCTAACCCCGGCCTTAGTGCAAGTTTAAGTTTATAAATTTCAGGTTTCGCCTATTCACCCCCCTCTAGGCGACTTTTAGTGTGCCACCGGACAGTCCGGTGGTCCAGACTAGACAGTCCGCAGGAAACACTTCCTTTGTTTCTTGGACTTCTCTTGATCTTCATAATGTCTTCTTTTGAGGTGTTGCTTTCTTCAATGCCTTGGTCCATGTAACTTTAGCATCCTATGAACTATAAACACAAACACTAGCAAATACATTAGTCCACAAGTTATGTTGCTCATAAAACACCAAAACCTATTGAGCCAAATGACCCGAGGTCCATTATCCTTACACCAAGGTACACTCAAACGCTTCTTAAGGCTGGTTCAAAATGAGTTTGACTTGAGAATCAAGAAGATCATAAGCGACAACAACACAAAGTTCAAGAATCTTCAAGTTGAAGAGTACCTTGAGGAGGAACGCATCAAGAACGAGTTTTTTGCCCTCTACACACCACAACAAAATGCATGGTGGAAAGGAAGAATAGAATGGTTATCGACATGGCGAGGACAATGCTTGGAGAATACAAGATGCTGGATTGCTTTTGGGTGGAAGCTGTCACCACAACTTGCCACACCATAAACCGATTGAACCTACAGCGCCTCCTCAAGAAGACTGTATACGAACTCCTAACTGGTAACAAACCCAATGTTTCTTATTTTTGAGTATTTGGGAGCAAATGTTACATTTTGGTAAAGAAAGGTAGGAATTCAAAATTTGCTCCCAAAGTTGTAGAAGAGTTTTACTAGGTTATGATCTCAATACAAGATCATATAGTGGTTTCAACAAATCCTCTGGACTTGTTGAAGTCACTAGTGATGTTGTATTTGATGAGACTAATGGTTCTCCTAGAGAGTAAGTTGATCTTGATGACATAGATAATGAGGAGGCTCCAACGATCACACTAAGGAACATGGCGATTGGAGATGTACGTCTGTAGGAGCCACAAGAGCAAGATCAACCTTCATCTTCAACCATGGCACAACCCCTATTCAAGATGAGGAACGTGTACCTCAAGATGATGTCATTGATCAAGGGGGAGCATAGGAAGAACAAGACAAGAAGGACGAAGAACAAAGTCCACATGTGCCTCAATGCCGAGTTTGCACCACCATCCAAAAATCATCCGGTGGACATGATCCTAGGGGACATCAACAAGGGAGTAACCACTAGATCTCGTGTTGCAAGTTTTATGAGTGTCGGGGACCATAATTAGGGGTACCCTCAAGGCTCCTAATTCTCAGCTGGTAACCCCCATCAGCATAAAGCTACAAAGGCCTGATGGGTGCGATCAAGTCAGGGATCAGTCCATTCGAGGGACTTGATCACGCCTCGCCCGAGCCTAGCCTCGGACAAGGGCAGCCGACCCCGGAGGATCTCCGCCTCGCCCGAGGCCCCCCTCCAGCGGCGAACACGTTCCCGGCTCGCCCGAGGCCCTGTCTTCACCGAGAAGCAACCCCGACCAAATCGCAGGAGCATTTAATGCAAAGGTGGCCTGACACCTTTATCCTGACGCGCTCCCCTCAGCTGACAGAGCCGAAGTGACCGTCGTCACTTCGTCGCTCCACTAGCCGGTCTGACGGAAAGACAGCGCCGCCTGCGCCGACTGTGATGCCACTTGACAGAGTGAGGCTGACAGGCAGTCAGGCCCGGCCGCACGCACCATAGGAAACTCCGCTCCGCCCGACCCAGGGCTCGGACTCGGGCTAAGCCCCGGAAGACGGCGAACTCCGCTCCGCCCGACCCAGGGCTCGGACTCGGGCTAAGCCCCGGAAGACGGCGAACTCCGCTCCGCCCGACCCAGGGCTCGGACTTGGGCTAAGCCCCGGAAGACGGCGAACTCTTCTCCGCCCGACCTAGGGCTCGGACTCGGGCTAAGCCCCGGAAGACGGCGAACTCCGCTCCGCCCGACCCAGGGCTCGGACTCGGGCTAAGCCCCGGAAGATGGCGAACTCTGCTCCGCCCAACCTAGGGCTTGGACTCGGGCTAAGCCCCAGAAGACAGCGAACTCCGCTCCGCCCGACCTAGGGCTCGAACTTGGGCTCAGCCCCAAAAGACGACGAACTCCGCTCCGCCCGACCCAGGGCTCGGACTTGGGCTCTGCCCCAGAAGACGACGAATTCCGCCTCGCCCGACCTAGAGGCTCGGACTCGGCCTCGGCCACGGGAAACGGACTCGACCTCGACCTCGGAGGAGCCTCCACATCGCCCAACCTGGGGCGCGGACCGGCCACGTCAACATGAGGCGCCATCATTACCCTACTCCAAGCTGACTCAGGCTACGGGGAACAAGACCGGCGTCCCATCTGGCTCGCTCCGCCAGATAGGCGATGATGGCGCCCCGCACGCTCCCTGACGATGGCGGCTCTCGGCCCCCTTACGGAAGCAAGATGACGTCAGCAAGGACTCGACGGCCCCGACAGCTGTCCCTCCACCAGGCTCCAGCGCTCCTCCGACGGCCACGACATCACACAAACCGGGTGCTAAGATCTCTCCGGCCGCCATGATGGCGTGTACTTAGGGCGCTAGCTCTCCTTCGCTAGACACGTAGCACTCTGCTACACCCCCATTGTACACCTTGATCCTCTCCTTGCGCCTATAAAAGGAAGGACCAGGGCCCTCTTAGAGAGGGTTGGCCGCACGGGGACGAGGACGAGACGGGCGCTCGCGTAAGGCCACTCGCTCCTTTCCCCGTGTGGACGCTTGTAACCCCCTACTGCAAGCGCACCCGACCTAGGCATGGGACGAACACGAAGGCCGCGGGATTTCCACCTCTCTCACGCCCATCTCCGGCCACCTCACTTCCCCCCTTCGCGCTCGGCCTCGCGTCGACCCATCTGGGCTGGGGCATGCGGCGACACTTCACTCGTCGGCTCAGGGACCCCCCGGTCTCGAAACGCCGACAGTTGGCGCGCTAGGTAGGGGCCTGCTGCGTGTTGACGAACAGCTTTCCGTCAAGCTCCAGATGGGTAGTCTCCAGCAACCTCTCCGGCCCGGGACGGTGCTCCGTTTCGGGAGCCTTGAGTTCATGTCCCTCGACGGCAGCTATGACATGATACTCTTTCCACCGCCGGGCGACGGCGACAATGGCGGCCGACAGTCCGCCCGCCGGCGGCGACATCGACGACGTCTTCCCCACGTGGTGGAAGAACAACCTTCGAGCTCGCCCCGTCCTCTTCCCCGTCGACGGAGGAGGAGGAGGCGGGGCAACCAAGGCCAAGCAGGAGGCGGCGCCTCGTCGGCCGTCGAGCGAGTCGACAACGCTAGCACTCCAACGGGGGGCGCGCCGGGCATCGGCCTCGCGCTTGAGATGAAGACGAGCGCTGTCTCCCTGCGACACGACAATCCCGAGCAAACGGACGACGCCAGCACGCTCGCGAAAGGCTTGCTGGGTGTCACCCTCGTACCTGAGACGACGATGCAGTCAGTCCCCGACGAGACCTCATCACCGCCCGTCGACCAAGAGGTACCGACCGATTCCCATCCCACGCCTTTCGGATTTAGCCTCGACCCGCCTAGCGGCTCTGCTTTGGCGGACGCTTTCGTAGAGGCGAATCCGAACCCTCTGGGGTTTCATATGCGGTCACCTTGGGGCCGGCTGGCAGACGTCTCGACCTACGGGCCCTCTGGGTCCAAGGAAGACGGCGAGCCCAGCTTCTGTTGGGATTTCTCCGGACTTGGCAACCCCAGTGCCATGTGGGACTTCATGACTGCATGCGACTACTGCCTTTCCGACTGTTCCGACGGTAGCCGTATCCTCGGCGACGAGGATTGCGGCCCGAGCCGCAAATGTTTCCACGTCGATCTAGGGGGTCCCTCCGAAGGCAACCATCTCGGCATGCCGGAGGATGGTGACCTCCCTAGGCCGGTGCCTCGCGCTGACATCCCGCGGGAGCTAGCTGTGGTCCCCGTTCCGGCGGGGGGTCACGACCCACAACTCGAGCAAATCCACGGGGTGCAGGCCAGGCTCGACGAGGGAGCAGGAGCGCTTGAGCCAATCCGCCGGAACGTCGGGCAGGCGTGGGCGGGCCAACCTCCGGCCGGAGAAATGCGTCATCTACCCCAGGGATTCCAGCACCGCATCACCGACGATGTCAGGGTCAGGCCGCCACCCGCATCCAGTGGGGTCGGCCAGAACCTGGCTGCAGCAGCAATGCTCCTCCGCGCGATGCCGGAGCCATCAACCACCGAGGGGCGGCAAATCCAGGGAGAGCTCAAGAATCTCCTGGAAGGCGCCGCGGTCCGGCGGGCCGAGAGCTCCGCCTCCCGAAGGCAGGGGTACCCCTCGGAACATCATGCCGCGACTTCCCGATTCATGCGGGAAGCCTCGGTCTACACCGGGCGCACGCGCAGCACAGCGCCTGCGGCCCCGGGTCACCTCGGCAACGACCACCATCACCGCGATCGTCGGGCCCACCTCGACGAGAGGGTGCGTCGAGGCTACCACCCCAGGCGTGGGGGACGCTACGACAGCGGGGAGGATCGGAGTCCCTCGCCCGAACCTCCCGGTCCGCAGGCCTTCAGCCAAGCCATACAACGGGCGCCGTTCCCGACCCGGTTCTGACCCTCGACTACTATCATAAAGTACTCGGGGGAGACGAGACCGGAACTGTGGCTCACGGACTACCGTCTGGCCTACCAACTGGGTGGAACGGACGATGACAACCTCATCATCCGCAACCTCCCCCTGTTCCTCTCCGACACCGCTCGCGCCTGGTTGGAGCACCTGCCTCCGGGGCAGATCTCCAACTGGGACGACCTAGTCCAAGCTTTCGCTGGCAATTTCCAGGGCACGTACGTGCGCCCCGGGAATTCCTGGGACCTCCGAAGCTGCCGACAGCAGCAGGGAGAGTCTCTCCGGGATTACATCTGGCGATTCTCGAAGCAGCGCACCGAGCTGCCCAACATCACCGACTCGGATGTCATCGGCGCGTTCCTCGTCGGCACCACCTGCCGCGACCTGGTGAGCAAGCTGGGTCGCAAGACCCCCACCAGGGCGAGCGAGCTGATGGACATCGCCACCAAGTTCGCCTCCGGCCAGGAGGCGGTCGAGGCTATCTTCCGGAAGGACAAGCAGCCCCAGGGCCGCCCATCGGAAGATGCCCCCGAGGCGTCAACTCAGCGTGGCGCCAAGAAGAAGGGCAAGAAGAAGTCGCAAGCAAAACGCGACGCCGCCGACGCGGACCTTGTCGCCGCCGCCGAGTACAAGAACCCTCGGAAACCCCCCGGAGGTCCCAACCTCTTCGACAAGATGCTCAAGGAGCCATGCCCCTATCACCAGGGGCCCGTCAAGCACACCCTTGAGGAGTGCGTCATGCTTCGGCGCCACTTCCACAGGGCCGGGCCACCCGCGGAGGGTGGCAGGGCCCGCGACGACGACAAAAAGGAAGATCGCCAGACAGGAGAGTTCCCCGAGGTCCGCGACTGCTTCATGATCTACAGCGGGCAAGCGGCGAACGCCTCGGCTCGGCACCGCAAGCAAGAGCGCCAGGAGGTCTGTTCGGTGAGGGTGGCAGCGCCAGTCTACCTGGACTGGTCCGACAAGCCCATCACCTTCGACCAAGCCGACCACCCCGACCATGTGCCAAGCCCGGGGAAATACCCGCTCATTGTCGACCCCGTTATCGGCAACGTCAGGCTCACCAAGATCCTCATGGACGGAGGCAGCAGCCTCAACATCATCTACGCCGAGACCCTCGGGCTTCTGCGTATCGATCTGTCCTCGGTCCGGGCGGGCGCTGCGCCTTTCCATGGGATCATCCCCGGGAAGCGCGTCCAACCCCTCGGACAGCTCGATCTGCCCGTCTGCTTCGGAACACCCTCCAACTTCCGAAGGGAGACCCTGACGTTCGAGGTGGTCGGGTTCCAAGGAACCTACCACGCGGTATTGGGGAGGCCCTGCTACGCGAAGTTCATGGCCGTCCCCAACTACACCTACCTCAAGCTTAAGATGTCGGGCCCTAACGGGGTCATCACCGTCGGCCCCACATACAAACACGCGTTCGAATGCGACGTGGAGTGCGTGGAGTATGCCGAGGCCCTCGCCGAGTCCGAGGCCCTCATCGCCGACCTGGAGAGCCTCTCTAAGAAGGTGCCAGACGTGAAGCGTCATGCCGGCAACTTCGAGTCAGCGGAGACGGTTAAGTCCGTCCCTCTCGACCCCAGCAGCGACGCCTCCAAGCAAGTCCGGATCGGCTCCGGGCTCGATCCCAAATAGGAAGCAGTGCTCGTCGACTTTCTCCGCGCGAACGCCGACGTCTTCGCGTGGAGTCCCTCGAACATGCCCGGCATACCGAGGGATGTCGCCGAGCACTCACTGGACATTCGGGCCGGAGCCCGACCCGTCAAGCAGCCTCTGCGCCGATTCGACGAGGAGAAGCGCAGAGCCATAGGCGAGGAGATCCACAAGCTAATGGCGGCAGGGTTCATCAAAGAGGTATTCCATCCCGAATGGCTTGCTAACCCTGTGCTTGTGAGAAAGAAAGGGGGGAAATGGCGGATGTGTGTAGACTACACTGGTCTGAACAAAGCATGTCCGAAGGTTCCCTACCCTCTGCCTCGCATCGATTAGATCGTGGATTCCACTGCTGGGTGCGAAACCCTGTCTTTCCTCGATGCCTACTCAGGGTATCACCAAATCAGGATGAAAGAGTCCGACCAGCTCGCGACTTCTTTCATCACACCCTTCGGCATGTACTGCTATGTCACCATGCCGTTCGGCTTGAGGAATGCGGGCGCGACGTACCAGCGGTGCATGAACCATGTGTTCGGCGAACACATTGGCCGCACGGTCGAGGCCTACGTCAATGACATTGTAGTCAAGACGAGGAAAGCCTCCGACCTCCTTTCCGACCTTGAAGTGACATTCCGATGTCTCAAGGCGAAAGGTGTCAAGCTCAATCCCGAAAAGTGTGTCTTCGGGGTGCCCCGAGGCATGCTCTTGGGGTTCATCGTCTCTGAGCGGGGCATCAAAGCCAACCCGGAGAAGATCGCAGCCATCACCAGCATGGGGCCCATCCAGGACTTGAAAGGCGTACAGAGGGTCATGGGATGTCTCGCGGCTCTGAGCCGCTTCATCTCACACCTCGGCGAAAGAGGTCTACCCCTGAACCGCCTCTTAAGGAAGGCCGAGCGCTTCACTTGGACCCCTGAGGCTGAGGAAGCCCTCAGGAACCTGAAGGCGCTCCTCACGAAGGCGCCTATCTTAGTGCCCCCAGCTGCCAGAGAAGCCCTCTTGGTCTACGTCGCCGCGACCACTCAGGTGGTTAGCGCCGCGATTGTGGTCGAGAGGCAAGAAGAGGGGCATGCATTGCCCGTTCAGAGGCCAGTCTACTTCGTCAGCGAGGTACTGTTCGAAACCAAAATCCGCTACCCATAAGTTCAGAAGCTGCTGTACGCGGTGATTCTGACACGGCGGAAGTTGCGACACTACTTCGAGTCTCATCCGGTAACTGTGGTGTCATCCTTCCCCCTGGGGGAGATCATCCATTGCCGAGAGGCCTCGGGTAGGATTGCAAAGTGGGCGGTGGAAATCATGGGCGAAACAATCTCGTTCGCCCCTCGAAAGGCCATCAAATCCCAGGTCTTGGCGGACTTCGTGGCTAAATGGGTCGACACCCAGCTACCAACGGCTCCGATCCAACCAGAGCTCTGGACCATGTTCTTCGATGGGTCGTTGATGAAGACAGGAGCCGGCGCAGGCCTACTCTTCATCTCGCCCCTCGGGAAGCACCTACGCTCTATGCTACGCCTCCACTTCCCGACGTCCAACAATGTAGCGGAGTACGAGGCTCTGGTCAACGGGTTGTGGATTGCCGTCGAGCTAGGGGTCCGACGCCTCGACGCTCGCGGTGACTCGCAGCTCGTCATCGACCAAGTCATGAAGAACTCCCACTGCCGCGACCCGAAGATGGAGGCCTACTGTGATGAGGTTCGACGCCTGGAAGACAAGTTCTACGGGCTCGAGCTCAACCACCTCGCTCGGCGCTACAACGAGACTGCGGACGAGCTGGCTAAAATAGCCTCAGGGCGAACAACGGTTCCCCCGGACGTCTTCACCCGAGATCTGCATCAACCCTCCGTCAAGATCGGCGATGCGCCCGAGCCTGAGGCGCCCTCGGCCCAGCCCGAGGTACCCTCGGTGCAATCCGAGGCACCCTCGGCTCGGCCCGAGGCACCCTCGGCCCCCGAGGGCGAGACGCTGCGCGTCGAAGGGGAGCAAAGCGGGGTCACGCCTAATCAAAACTGGCAGACCCCGTACCTGCAATATCTCCACCGAGGAGATCTACCCCTTGACCGAGCCGAAGCTCGGCGGTTGGCGCGGCGCGCCAAGTCGTTCGTCTTGCTGGGAGAAGGGAAGGAGCTCTACCACCACAGCCCTTCAGGCGTCCTCCAGTGATGCATCTCCTCCACCGAAGGTCAGGAACTCCTCCGAGAAATACACTCGGGGGCTTGCGGACACCACGCAGCACCTCGAGCCCTTGTCGGAAATGCTTTTCGACAAGGTTTCTACTGGCCAACGGCAGTGGCCGATGCCACTAGAATTGTCCGCGCCTGCGAAGGGTGTCAGTTCTATGCAAGGCAGACCCACCTGCCCGCTCAGGCTCTGCAGACGATACCCATTACATGGCCTTTTGCTGTGTGGGGTCTGGACCTCGTCGGCCCCTTGCAGAAGGCACCCGGGGGCTACACGCACCTGTTGGTCGCCATCGACAAATTTTCCAAGTGGATCGAGGTCCGACCCCTGAACAGCATCAGATCCGAGCAGGCGGTGGCGTTCTTCACCAACATCATCCATTGTTTCGGGGTCCCGAACTCCATCATCACCGACAACGGCACCCAGTTCACCGGCAGAAAGTTCCTGGACTTCTGCGAGGATCACCACATCCGGGTGGACTGGGCCGCCGTGGCTCATCCCATGACGAATGGGCAAGTAGAGCGTGCCAATGGCATGATTCTGCAAGGACTCAAGCCTCGGATTCACAACGACCTCAACAAGTTCGGCAAGCGATGGATGAAGGAACTCCCCTCGGTGGTCTGGAGCCTGAGGACGACACCAAGCCGAGCCACGGGCTTCACGCCGTTCTTTCTAGTCTATGGGGCCGAGGCCATCTTGCCCACAGACCTGGAATACGGTTCCCCGAGGACGAGGGCCTATGCCGACCAAAGCAACCAAGCTAGTCGAGAAGACTCGCTGGACCAGCTGGAAGAGGCTCGGGACAAGGCCTTACTACACTCGGCGCGGTACCAGCAGTCCATGCGACGCTACCACGCCCGAGGGGTCCGGTCCCGAGACCTCCAGGTGGGCGACCTGGTGCTTCGGCTGCGACAAGACGCCCGAGGTCGACACAAGCTCACGCCCCCCTGGTTGGGGCCGTTCGTCGTCGCCAAAGTTCTAAAGCCCGGAACATACAAGCTGGCCAACAGTCAAGGCGAGGTCTACAGCAACGCTTGGAACATCCAACAGCTACGTCGTTTCTACCCTTAAGATGTTTTCAAGTTGTTCATATACCTCGCTCTCACGCAAAGTTTAGTCGTCAAGGAAGGGTCAGCCTTGCCTCGGCAAAGCCCGACCCTCCCTCAGGGGCTAAAAGGGGGGAACCCCCTCTGCGTCAAAATTTTCCTCGAAAAAAAAGATCTTTTCTGCCAGAATGTCTTTCGTGCTTTTCGACTACTTCGAAAGTGGATCCCGAAAACGACGGAGTATACGTAAGCAGCAAAGGCTGACCGAGCCGAGGGACTCCTACGCCTCCGGGATACGGATACCTCACTCATCACCTTCTGCGATAAGTAACTCACGTTCGGATAAGTGATTCCGCGGACCGAACAAGTCTTCACGTTCGGAAGCCCTTCTGCCGGAGCGGTTCTTCGAGCCTTCTCGACCGCGTCGGTGACAGAACCCCATGGACAGGTAAGAGTGCGCGTAAGCGGCAAGGCCGACCGAGCCGAGGGACTCCTACGCCTCCAGGATACGGATACCTCACTCGTCACCTTCCGTGAGAAGCAACTCTCGCTCGCGCAAATAATTTTGTTACCAGCAAAAAAGTCCAGATACTCGAAACAAGAGGAAAGGAGACACGGCTTTACAATACGGCGAGGGTGTGTTTCGGCCTCGGCGGCCGCAGAAAACACACGCTACAAGATAATCCGATCCTGCAGGCTCGGATCTCGATGGCTAAAGGGAGAAGCAGCACCCTCGGCGTCGACAACACCTTTGGCGAGGTCCGACCCAGCCTCGGACGGCGACGCGGTCCAAGGGTCTCCGCTCTGAAGGACGACATCATCACCAAGCCCGGGCCATCGCCGCCAGGGTCTTCTCCAAGAATCCGGCCCGAGCAGGCGGCTCGGCCGGTCACCCCGGGGCCTCGGCTAGCTGTCTCCCAAGGACATCAGCCCGGCCCGAGGCCTCGGCAGATCAACTCCGGCGTCGGACCCGCTAACGGACGACCTGGCCAGGCTCCGGCCGACCAGGTTGTCTCTTCAAGCCAACTTTGCCTTTGTTCGCACTGACACCGCTACCCCTGGCCTCGGCTCATCGAAGAGCGGCCGAGGGGTTCCTCTAACTAAGCAAGGGAAGCCTCGGACAACAAGGCTGACCGAGCCGAGGGATTCCTACGCCTCCGGGATACGGATACCTCACTCATCACCTTCACACGGGGCGACTCACGCTTGGTAAAGCGGTTCAGACAACCAACAGGCGAGTCTTAGTGCTCGAAAATGGGGAAAAAACACGGCTCCGTGCCGAATTTACATACATGTTCAGGCCTCGACAGCCACAATGAACAAAACACTGGCATTCGAAGTGCCATTACAAACGGAACTCCGGTTCCACCTCCGCGGGTACGAACAACCCCACACGATTGGGGGGACCTGCGGAGCAACAGAAGACCGACGAATGGCTCGTCGTCGCCCGCCCCGGCAGCGGCAATGACGACGACTTCTGCCCTGGAGGGCCGAACAGCGGCAGCAATGACCTCAGGGCGGATGCTGTTGCCATGAGGCCCTCGCCCATGCCCCTAACTCGAGAGGCAAGGACGGGCAGAAGACCGTAGAGCTGGGGGTCAGTCCGTGGGCAGCGCCGGCTAGCTCGCCGGCGGAGGAACCTCTTCCGGCTGCCGTGGCGGAAAGCGACACCGGGAGTGGCTCCGAAGTCGCTCGGCTTAGAGAGCCGGGCACGCTGCAGCTGCCCATGCCGTGAACGGTGGACGCCCTTCCCCCCGCTCACTAAGGGAAGGAGCGGACCACCGCCCACGGAGAGACCGACCCCAACTCGGCACACTCCCCTCCCCAGCCCTGGTGATGAAAATCCTTGAGGCTGAGGGAGGGGCAGAGGCCGCGGCCCGATTCGCTCTCCCCCGCCATCGAACTGGAGGTCACCATCTTGGGTGACCGCCGGCGGAGGGGTGCGACCGGGCTGCGTGATGAAAATCCTTGAAGCCGAACGATGGCTGAAAGGTACCAACTCCCGCAGAGTTGCGTTTCTCCAACGACGAGGCGGAAAGACGGCAGACATCCCCCATCCGGGGGCTTGGAAGGTGGAAAGACACGATGCATAAGGGAGCGCGAAGACATGGTCGCTTTCCAAAAGGGTCACCCTCCTTTTAAAGGCGGCTCTCCCTACTTGCACCCCCAGCCGTCATGGGCTGAGTCTTCTCCAACACGCTCCAAGGTCCTCCCCCTACGGCGCGGGGGCTGGGTCCCACACGTCATGTGAGACAGCCCAGAGCAGAAGAAGCCAAACCGCCGCGCATGGTACGTGCAACCACCCAGCGGTTACAAGCGGCTCTCCACTTTTGCCCAGACCAGCGGGCGAGAGGGCGGGCAGCCATGCAGGCGGCATGCAACCACGCCAAGTGGCCGCGCTTCTCCGACTCCCAACACTCCCAGCATGAAGGCCCAGGCCCACGCGTCATGCAATCGGTGCGCCAGTTGCTACGTGTGAGCAACCGCACCGCCACTCGCGCCACTACCGCGCCTCCTCGGCTGCGGAGTCAATACCACGACTCGAGGCGACCCTGCAGGACCAGCCAAGCGTGGCGGTCAAAAGCGGTCAAAAATGGGCCGGCAGTAATGGCGGAGACAGGCGGGCAGCAGCAACGGTCGCGTCATCTGCCAGGCTCACGTCCCATCCGGGGGCAGCGAGGGAGCCCTCTCTCACGGCGTGAAGACGACGCGCCCGTGCTCCGTTCCTCGAACGGCTCGCGCACGCGCAACGGCTGCCCCACGAACCACTCGCCCCGTCGCATTAACTCCGCGGCGGGACAGGCGGCGTCTCTGGCAGGAGAAGCAAGCGACGCTTCGCCTTCGCCATAATGACCGCGTCAAAAAAAGGTACGCTGCGTCGTTCGATTTAGTATCCTTTTCCTTTTTTCCTCTTTCTCTCTCTTGCGACAGGGACCGAGAAAGGGGGATACCCCGAAAGGGATCCTTCCCCGTGAAGGAACCAGGCTCCGAGCCTCCCTACTGATCAGAGGTTCGAAGGCTGGCCCCTCGGAAGGGTTCAACAGTCGTGAAAGTCGCCTAGAGGGGGGGTGAATAGGGCGAAACTGAAATTTACAAAAAATAATCACAACTACAAGTCGGGTTAGCGTTAGAAATATAATCGAGTCCGCGAGAGAGGGTGCAAAACAAATCGCAAGCAAATGAAGAGTGTGACACGCGGATTTGTTTTACCGAGGTTCGGTTCTCGCAAACCTACTCCCCGTTGAGGAGGCCACAAAGGCCGGGTCTCTTTCAACCCTTCCCTCTCTCAAACGGTCCCTCGGACCGAGTGAGCTTTTCTTCTTCTCAATCAACCGGGAACAAAAACTTCCCCGCAAGGGCCACCACACAATTGGTGCCTCTTGCCTTGGTTACAATTGAGTATTGATCACAAGAACAAATGAGAAAGAAAGAAAGCGATCCAAGCGCAAGAGCTCAAAAGAACACGGCAAATCTCCCTCACTAGTCACTAAAGGCTTGAGTGGAATTGGAGAGGATTTGATCTCTTTGTATGTGTCTAGAATTGAATGCCTAGCTCTTGTAAGTGGTTGGAAGTTGGAAAACTTGGATGCAATGAATGGTGGGGTGGTTGGGGTATTTATAGCCCCAACCACCAAACTTGACCGTTGGCTGGAGGCTTCTGTTCGATGGCGCACCGGACAGTCCGGTGCACACCGGACAGTCCGGTGCCCCTGCCACGTCATCACTGCCGTTGGATTCTGACCGTTGGAGCTTCTGACTTCTGGGCCCTCCTGGGTGTCCGGTGCACACCGGACATGTACTGTTTGATGTCCGGTGCACCGGTATGGGCGATCCTGACGACTGCGCGCGCTGCGCGCGCATTAAATGCACCGCAGGTAGCCGTTGGCGCCGAAATAGCCGTTGCTCCGCTGGCACACCGGACAGTCCGGTGCACACCGGACAGTCCGGTGAATTTTAGCGGAGCGGCTGCCGCGCGAACCCGAGGCTGGCGAGTTCCGGAGACCGCGCTTCCTTGGAGCACCGGACATGTCCGGTGCACACCGGACAGTCCGGTGAATTATAGCGCGCCGGCTTTCGAGAATTCCCGAGGGCGAAGAGTTTGAGTTGGAGTCCTCTGGGCGCACCGGACACTGTCCGGTGCACACCGGACAGTCCGGTGCCTTCAACCAGAGGTGCCCTCGGTTGCCTCATTGCTCCTTAGTTGAATCCAAAACTTGATCTTTTTATTGGCTAAGTGTGAACCTTTTGCACCTGTATAACTTATGCACTAGAGCAAACTAGTTAGTCCAATATTTGTGTTGGGCAATTTAACCACCAAAATTATTTGGGGACTAGGTGTAAGCCTAATTCCCTTTCAATCTCCCCCTTTTTGGTGATTGATGCCAACACAAACCAAAGCAAATATAGAAGTGCATAATTGAACTAGTTTGCATAATGTAAGTGCAAAGGTTGCTTGGAATTGAGCCAATATAAATACTTACATGAATGCGCATGGATTGTTTTCTTTGTTTTTGACATATTGGACCACATTTGCACCATAAGTTTTGTTTTTGCAAACTCTTTTGTAAATTCTTTTCAAAGTCATTTTGCAAGATAGTCAAAGGTAAATGAATAAGATTTGCAAAGCATTTTCAAGATTTGAAATTTTCTTCCTTTGTTCAAATGCTTTTCCTTTGACTAAACAAAACTCCCCCTCAAATAAGGTCTCCTCTTAGTGTTCAAGAGGGTTTTAAGACATTAATTTTGAAAATACTAGTTGCTCCCCCTTTAGAACACAAAGAGATACCAATTTTGAAATTGACCAATTTAAAATCATCAAATTTATAAAATTAGGTGGTGGTGCGGTCCTTTTGCTTTGGGCTCATATTTTCTCCCCCTTTGGCATGAATCGCCAAAAACGGAATCATTAGAGCCTAATGAAGTACTTTCTCCCCCTTTGGTCATGAAATGAATGAGTGAAGATTATACCAAAGTTGGAGAGATGATGCGGAGCGACGGCGAAGAATGAGTAGTGGAGTGGAGTGGAAGCCTTGTCTTTGCCGAAGACTCCAATTCCCTTTCAATATACCTATGACTTGGTTTGAAATAACTTGAAAACACATTAGTCACAGCATATATAAAAGAGACATGATCAAAGGTATATTTATGAGCTATGTGTGCAAGACTAGCAAAAGAAATTCCTAGAATCAAGAATATTGAGCTCATGCCTAAGTCTGGTAAAAGATTGCTCATCAAGAGGCTTGGTAAAGATATCGGCTAATTGATCTTTAGTGTTAATGTATGAAATCTCGATATCCCCCTTTTGTTGGTGATCCCGAAGAAAATGATACCGAATGGCTATGTGTTTAGTGCGGCTATGCTCGACGGGATTGTCGGCCATTTTGATTGCACTCTCATTATCACATAGCAAGGGGACTTTGGTTAATTTGTAACCCTAGTCCCGCAGGGTTTGCCTCATCCAAAGCAGTTGCGCGCAACAATGGCCTGCGGCAATATACTCGGCTTCGGCGGTAGAAAGAGCGACCGAATTTTGCTTCTTTGAAGCCCAAGACACCAAGGATCTTCCCAAGAACTGGCAAGTCCCCGATGTGCTCTTCCTATTAATCCTACACCCCGCCCAATCGGCATCCGAATACCCAATCAAATCAAAAGTGGATCCCCGAGGGTACCAAAGCCCAAACTTAGGAGTATAAGCCAAATATCTCAAGATTCGTTTCACGGCCGTAAGGTGTGATTCCTTAGGGTCGGCTTGGAATCTTGCACACATGCAAACGGAAAGCATAATGTCCGGTCGAGATGCACATAAGTAAAGTAATGAACCAATCATCGACCGGTATACCTTTTGATCCACGGACTTACCTCCCGTGTCGAGGTCGAGATGCCCATTAGTTCCCATGGGTGTCTTGATGGGCTTGGCATCCTTCATTCCAAACTTGCTTAGAATGTCTTGAGTATACTTCGTTTGGCTAATGAAGGTGCCTTCTTGGAGTTGCTTGACTTGGAATCCTAGAAAATACTTCAACTCCCCCATCATCGACATCTCGAATTTTTGTGTCATGATCCTACTAAATTCTTCACATGTAGATTTGTTAGTACACCCAAATATGATATCATCAACATAAATTTGGCATACAAACAAATCATTGTCAAGAGTCTTAGTGAATAGAGTAGGATCGACCATGCCGACTTTGAAGCCATTTGCAATAAGGAAATCTCTAAGGCATTCATACCATGCTCTTGGGGCTTGCTTGAGCCCATAAAGCGCCTTAGAGAGCCTATAAACATGGTTAGGGTACTCACTGTCTTCAAAGCCGGGAGGTTGCTCAACATAGACTTCCTCCTTGATCGGTCCATTGAGGAAGGCACTCTTCACGTCCATTTGATAAAGCTTGAAGCCATGGTAAGTAGCATAGGCCAATAATATACGAATTGACTCAAGCCTAGCTACGGGTGCATAGGTTTCACCAAAATCCAAACCTTCGACTTGTGAATACCCCTTGGCCACGAGTCGAGCTTTGTTCCTTGTCACCACACCATGCTCGTCTTGCTTGTTGCGGAAGACCCACTTGGTTCCT
The DNA here is from genome assembly GCA_029449295.1 of Zea luxurians. Lineage (NCBI taxonomy): Eukaryota > Viridiplantae > Streptophyta > Magnoliopsida > Poales > Poaceae > Zea > Zea luxurians. The sequence goes on along the minus strand of JAOPSE010000001.1, from coordinate 29,185,384 downwards.
ACAACATTTTGATTAGGACGTGGAACTAAGTGCCATACCTCATTCCTTGTGAAATTGTTGAGCTCCTCTTGCATCGCCATCACCCAATCCGAATCTTGAAGTGCTTCCTCTACCCTGTGTGGCTCAATAGAGGAAACGAAAGAGTAATGTTCACAAAAATGTGCAACACGAGACCGAGTAGTTACCCCCTTATGAATGTCGCCGAGGATGGTGTCGACGGGGTGATCTCGTTGTATTGCTTGGTGGACTCTTGGGTGTGGCGGTCTTGGTTGTTCATCCTCCTTTTCTTCATCATTTGCATCTCCCCCTTGATCGTTGCCGTCATTTTGAGGTGGCTCATCTTCTTGATCTTCTTGTTCAACCTCTTGAGCCTCATTCTCAACTTGAGTTGGTGGAGATGCTTGCATGGAGGAGGATGGTTGATCTTGTGCATTTGGAGGCTCTTTGGATTCCTTAGGACACACATCCCCGATGGACATGTTCCTTAGCGCTATGCATGGAGCCTGTTCTTCACCTATCTCATCAAGATCAACTTGCTCTACTTGAGAGCCGTTAGTCTCATCAAACACAACGTCACAAGAAACTTCAACAAGTCCTGAGGACTTGTTAAAGTCTCTATATGCCCTTGTGTTTGAGTCATATCCTAGTAAAAAGCCTTCTACAGTTTTAGGAGCAAATTTAGATTTTCTACCTCTTTTAACAAGTATAAAACATTTGCTACCAAAAACTCTAAAATATGAAATATTGGGCTTTTTACCGGTTAGGAGTTCATAAGATGTCTTCTTGAGGATTCGGTGAAGATATAACCGGTTGATGGCGTAACAGGCGGTGTTGACCGCCTCGGCCCAAAATCGATCCGGCGTTTTGTACTCATCAAGCATGGTTCTTGCCATGTCCAATAGAGTTCGATTCTTCCTCTCCACTACACCATTTTTTTGTGGAGTGTAGGGAGAGGAGAACTCATGCTTGATGCCCTCCTCCTCAAGGAAGCCTTCAATTTGAGAGTTCTTGAACTCCGTCCCGTTGTCGCTTCTAATTTTCTTGATCCTTAAGCCGAACTCATTTTGAGCTCGTCTCAAGAATCCTTTTAAGATCTCTTGGGTTTGTGATTTTTCCTGCAAAAAGAATACCCAAGTGAAGCGAGAATAATCATCCACAATTACAAGACAATACTTACTACCGCCGATGCTTATGTAAGCGATCGGGGCGAATAGGTCCATGTGTAGGAGCTCCAGTGGCCTGTCGGTAGTCATGATGTTTTTGTGTGGATGATGGACACCAACTTGCTTCCCGGCTTGGCACGCGCTACAAATCCTGTCTTTCTCAAAATGAACATTGGTTAGTCCTAAAATGTGTTCTCCCTTTAGAAGCTTGTGAAGATTCTTCATTCCAACATGGGCTAGTCGGCGGTGCCAGAGCCAACCCAAGTTAGTCTTAGCAACTAAGCAAGTGTCGAGTTCAGCTCTATCAAAATCTACCAAATATAGCTGACCCTCTAACACTCCCTTAAATGCTACTGAATCATCACTTCTTCTAAAGACAGTAACACCTGTATCAGTAAAAAGACAGTTGTAGCCCATTTGACATAATTGGGATACGGAAAGCAAATTGTAATCTAAGGAATCTACAAGAAAAACATTGGAAATAGTATGGTCAGGTGATATAGCAATTTTACCCAATCCTTTGACCAAACCTTGATTTCCATCCCCGAATGTGATAGCTCGTTGGGGATCTTGGTTTTTCTCATATGAGGAGAACATCCTTTTCTCCCCTGTCATGTGGTTTGTGCACCCGCTGTCGAGTATCCAACTTGAGCCCCCGGATGCATAAACCTACAAAACAAGTTTAGTTCTTTGTTTTAGGTACCCAAACGGTTTTGGGTCCTTTGGCATTAGAGACAAGAACTTTGGGTACCCAAACACAAGTCTTGGAGCCCTTGTGTTTGCCCCCAACAATCTTGGCAACTACCTTGCCAGATTTGTTAGTTAAAACATAAGATGCATCAAAAGTTTTAAATGAAATGCTATGATCATTTGATGCATTAGTAGTTTTCTTTCTAGGCAACTTGGCATGGGTTGGTTGCCTAGAGCTAGATGTCTCACCCTTATATATAAAAGCATGGTTAGGGCTAGAGTGAGACTTCCTAGAATGAATTTTCCTAATCTTGCTCTCAGGATAGCCGGCAGGGTACAAAATGTAACCCTCGTTATCCTGAGGCATGGGAGCCTTGCCCTTGACAAAGTTAGATAAATTCTTTGGAGGGGCATTAAGTTTGACATTGTCTCCCCTTTGGAAGCCAATGCCATCCTTGATGCCAGGGCGTCTCCCATTATAGAGCATGCTTCTAGCAAGTTTAAATTTTTCATTTTCTAAGTCATGCTCTCTAATCTTAGCATTAAGTTGTGCTATGTGATCATTTTGTTTTTTCATTAAGGCTAGGTGATCATGAATAGCATCAACATTAATATCTCTACATCTAGTACAAATGGAAATATGCTCAGTAGATGTAGATGGTTTGCAAGTTTTTAATTCTACAACCTTAGCATGCAATATTTCATTCTTACTTCTAAGGTCAGAAATAGTAGCATTGCAAACATCAAAATCTTTAGTCTTAGCAATCAAATTTTTATTTTCTAATCTAAGACTAGCAAGAGAGATGTTCAATTCTTCAATCCTAGCAAGCAAATTATCACTATCATTTCTAGGATTTGGAATTGAAACATTGCAAATATGAGACTCAACCTTAGCTAACAAATTAGCATTTTCATTTCTAAGGTTGTCTATAGTCTCATGGCAAGTACTTAGCTCACTAGACAATTTTTCACATTTTTCCATTTCTAGAGCATAAGCATTTTTAACCTTAACATGCTTCTTATTTTCTTTAATAAGGAAGTCCTCTTGAGAATCCAAGAGATCATCCTTCTCATGTATAGCACTAATCAATTCATTTAATTTTTCCTTTTGTTGCATGTTGAGGTTAGCAAAAAGAATGCGCAAGTTATCCTCCTCATTTTTATCATCATCTTCATCACTAGATGTTTCATATTTAGTGGAGGACCTTGATTTTACCTTCTTTTTGCCGTCCTTGGCCATGAGACATTTGTGGCCGACGTTGGGGAAGAGGAGGCCCTTGGTGACGGCGATGTTGGCGGCGTCCTCGTCGTCGGAGGAGTCGCTTGAGCTTTCGTCGGAGTCCCACTCCCGACAAACATGGGCATCGCCGCCCTTCTTCTTGTAGTACCTCTTCTTTTCTTTCCTCTTGCCCTTCTTGTCGTCGCCCCTGTCACTGTCACTAGACATAGGACATTTTGCAATAAAGTGACCGGGCTTACCACACTTGTAGCAAACCTTCTTGGAATGGGATTTGTAATCCTTCCCCTTCCGTTGCTTGAGGATTTGCCGAAAGCTTTTGATGATTAGGGCCATCTCCTCGTTGTCGAGCTTGGAGGCGTCAATTGGTTGTCTACTTGGTGTAGACTCCTCCTTCTTCTCCTCCGTTGCCTTGAAGGCCACCGGTTGCGCCTCGGATGTGGAAGGCTCGTCAAGCTCGTTGATCTTCTTTGAGCCCTTAATCATGCATTCAAAGCTTACAAAATTCCCGATAACTTCCTCGGGGGTCATTAGTGGATATCTAGGATTACCACGAATTAATTGTACTTGAGTGGGGTTAAGGAAAATAAGTGCTCTTAAAATAACCTTAACCACCTCGTGGTCATCCCACTTTTTGCTCCCGAGGTTGCGCACTTGGTTCACCAAGGTCTTGAGCCGGTTGTACATATCTTGTGGCTCCTCCCCTTGGCGAAGACGGAAGCGACCGAGCTCCCCCTCGATCGTTTCCCGCTTGGTGATCTTTGTGAGTTCATCACTCTCGTGCGCCGTCTTGAGTAGATCCCAAATCTCCTTTGCGTTCTTCAACCCTTGTACTTTGTTGTATTCCTCCTTGCTTAGAGAGGCAAGGAGAATGGTTGCGGCTTGGGAGTTGAAGTGCTCGATTTGGGCCACTTCGTCCGTGTCATAGTCCTCATCCCCTACAGATGGTACCTGTACACCATACTCAACAACATCCCATATACTTTTGTGGAGAGAGGTTAGATGAAATCGCATTAAATTACTCCACATAGCATAATCTTCACCATTAAAAGTTGGTGGTTTGCCTAATGGGACGGAAAGTAAAGGTGTATGTTTAGGAATGCGAGGGTAGCGTAGGGGAATCTTACTATACTTCTTACGCTCTTGGCGTTTAGAAGTGACGGATGCCGCGTCGGAGCCGGAGGTGGATGTCGATGAAGTGTCGGTCTCGTAGTAGACCACCTTCCTCATCCTCTTGTGCTTGTCCCCACTCCGATGCGGCTTGTGAGAAGAAGATTTATCCTTCTTCTCCTTGTGGTGAGAAGAGGAAGATCTTTTCTCCTTCCGCTTGGAGGAGTTCTTCTTCTTCTCCCTTCTCTTGGTGCGGGACTCTTCCGATGAAGTGCTCCCTTGGCTTGTAGTGGGCTTATTATCGCCGGTCTCCATCTCCCTCTTGGTGTGATCTCCCGACATCACTTCGAGCGGTTAGGCTCTAATGAAGCACCGGGCTCTGATACCAATTGAAAGTCGCCTAGAGGGGGTGAATAGGGCGAAACTGAAATTTACAAAAAATAATCACAACTACAAGTCGGGTTAGCGTTAGAAATATAATCGAGTCCGCGAGAGAGGGTGCAAAACAAATCGCAAGCAAATGAAGAGTGTGACACGCGGATTTGTTTTACCGAGGTTCGGTTCTCGCAAACCTACTCCCCGTTGAGGAGGCCACAAAGGCCGGGTCTCTTTCAACCCTTCCCTCTCTCAAACGGTCCCTCGGACCGAGTGAGCTTTTCTTCTTCTCAATCAACCGGGAACAAAAACTTCCCCGCAAGGGCCACCACACAATTGGTGCCTCTTGCCTTGGTTACAATTGAGTATTGATCACAAGAACAAATGAGAAAGAAAGAAAGCGATCCAAGCGCAAGAGCTCAAAAGAACACGGCAAATCTCTCTCGCTAGTCACTAAAGGCTTGAGTGGAATTGGAGAGGATTTGATCTCTTTGTATGTGTCTAGAATTGAATGCCTAGCTCTTGTAAGTGGTTGGAAGTTGGAAAACTTGGATGCAATGAATGGTGGGGTGGTTGGGGTATTTATAGCCCCAACCACCAAACTTGACCGTTGGCTGGAGGCTTCTGTTCGATGGCGCACCGGACAGTCCGGTGCACACCGGACAGTCCGGTGCCCCTGCCACGTCATCACTGCCGTTGGATTCTGACCGTTGGAGCTTCTGACTTCTGGGCCCTCCTGGGTGTCCGGTGCACACCGGACATGTACTGTTTGATGTCCGGTGCACCGGTATGGGCGATCCTGACGACTGCGCGCGCTGCGCGCGCATTAAATGCACCGCAGGTAGCCGTTGGCGCCGAAATAGCCGTTGCTCCGCTGGCACACCGGACAGTCCGGTGCACACCGGACAGTCCGGTGAATTTTAGCGGAGCGGCTGCCGCGCGAACCCGAGGCTGGCGAGTTCCGGAGACCGCGCTTCCTTGGAGCACCGGACATGTCTGGTGCACACCGGACAGTCCGGTGAATTATAGCGCGCCGGCTTCCGAGAATTCCCGAGGGCGAAGAGTTTGAGTTGGAGTCCTCTGGGCGCACCGGACACTGTCCGGTGCACACCGGACAGTCCGGTGCCTTCAACCAGAGGTGCCCTCGGTTGCCTCATTGCTCCTTAGTTGAATCCAAAACTTGATCTTTTTATTGGCTAAGTGTGAACCTTTTGCACCTGTATAACTTATGCACTAGAGCAAACTAGTTAGTCCAATATTTGTGTTGGGCAATTTAACCACCAAAATTATTTGGGGACTAGGTGTAAGCCTAATTCCCTTTCAAGTCGCCTCAGAGCACATGGGCTCCACACCCACTACTGGTCAGAGGTTCGAAGGCCGGCCCCTCGGAAGGGTTCAACGGCCGCCTCAGGATACTCGGGCTCCGCGCCCACTACTGATCAGGGGTTCGAAGGCTGGCCCCCGAAGGGTTCACAGCCGCCTCAGACACAGAGCGAGGGATGACCATGGGTACGTTCGATACATAACCAAGGCTCGGGCTGCGCTCCCGAGGTACCCTAGGACATTTCCGAGACCAGCGGGAACGATCTTGTAACGGAATCCCATCAGAGGGAGGCATCGAGCCCTCGGACCCCATCACCAGGGGACCGGGTCCGGCAGATCACCCGCAGGTACTTTTGGACGTGCCTCTGGGCCCCTAGCCGACCCCTAACGAATGGGGCACGGACGTCCACTCGGATCACCCGCCTGCAGCTCACCGGAGACACCATGTTCGGCGCCCATCGAGGGCAACATGGCGCTCTCCCCCCTCCTCCTTGCGGAAAGGCGACGCAGGGGCGTATGTAAAAAAGTCGAGTATGTCCCTGATCGCCCTCTCGCCCTGTGCAGAGGCTCTAGGGCTGCTCTCGCAAACCCGGCTCCGGCCAAACCGTCGACAGCGTCGACATACCAGCCCGAGAACTTGGGACCCGACCGTACACCCGGGCTACGGCCAGCTCGCATGAGGGAACGACCAGACCAGCCGAAGCATTGCGCGAGGCGTTAAGACCTCGGAGGAGTCAAACCACTCCTCCGAGGCCTCCGGGGCTACACCCGTTGGGTGCGCTCGCGCACACCCACCGGAACAAAGCGCAACCGAGAAAAGCTGGTCCCCCTTGCAAAAAAGTGCGACGAAAGCCTCCAAGCGAGTGCTAACACTCCCTTCGAGGCTCGGGGGCTACTGTCGAGGACCATAATTAGGGGTACCCCCATCAGCATAAAGCTGCAAAGGCCTGATGGGTGCGATCAAGTTAGGGATCAGTCCATTCGAGGGACTTGATCACACCTCGCCCGAGCCTAGCCTCGGACAAGGGCAGCCGACCCCGGAGGATCTCCGCCTCGCCCAAGGCCCCCCTCCAGCGGCGAACACGTTCCCGGCTCACCCAAGGCCCTGTCTTCACCGAGAAGCAACCCCGACCAAATCGCAGGAGCATTTAATGCAAAGGTGGCCTGACACCTTTATCCTGACGCGCGCCCCTCAGCTGACAGAGCCGAAGTGACCGCCGTCACTTCGCCACTCCACTAGCCGGTCTGACGGAAAGACAGCGCCGCCTGCGCCGACTGCGGTGCCACTTGACAGAGTGAGGCTAACAGGCAGTCAGGCCCGGCCGCACGCACCATAGGAAACTCCGCTCCGCCCGACCCAGGGCTCGGACTCGGGCTAAGCCTCAGAAGACGGCGAACTCCGCTCCGCCCGACCCAGGGCTCGGACTCGGGCTAAGCCCCAGAAGACAGCGAACTCCGCTCTGCCCGACCCAGGGCTCGGACTCGGGCTAAGCCCCGGAAGACGGCGAACTCCGCTCCGCCCGACCCAGGGCTCGGACTCGGGCTAAGCCCCGGAAGTCGGCGAACTCCACTCCACCCGACCCAGGGCTCGGACTAGGGCTAAGCCCCGGAAGACAGCGAACTCTGCTCCGCCCGACCCAGGGCTTGGACTCGGGCTAAGCCCCGGAAGACGACAAACTCCGCTCCGCCCGACCTAGGGCTCGGACTTGGGCTCAGCCCCAGAAGACGATGAACTCCGCTCCGCTCGACCCAAGGCTCGGACTTGGGCTCGGCCCCAGAAGACGACGAATTCCGCCTCGTCCGACCTAGAGGCTCGGACTCGGCCTCGGCCACGAGAAACAGACTCGACCTCGACCTCGGAGGAGCCTCCACATCGCCCAACCTGGGGCGCGGACCGGCCACGTCAACAGGAGGCGCCATCATTACCCTACTCCAAGCTGACTCAGGCTACGGGGAACAAGACCGGCATCCCATCTGGCTCGCTCCACCAGATAGGCGATGATGGCTCCCCGCACACTCCCTGACGATGGCGGCTCTCGGCCCCCTTACGGAAGCAAGAGGACGTCAGCAAGGACTCGACGGCCCCGACAGCTGTCCCTCCACCAGGCTCCAGTGCTCCTTCGACGGCCATGACATCACACAAACCGGGCGCCAAGATCTCTCCGGCCGCCACGATGGCGTGTACTTAGGGCGCTAGCTCTCCTTCGCTAGACACGTAGCACTCTGCTACACCCCCATTGTACACCTGGATCCTCTCCTTGCGCCTATAAAAGGAAGGACCAGGGCCCTCTTAGAGAGGGTTGGCCGCACGGGGACGAGGACGAGACGGGCGCTCGCGTAAGGCCACTCGCTCCTTCCCCCGTGTGGACGCTTGTAACCCCCTACTGCAAGCACACCCGACCTGGGCACGGGACGAACACGAAGGCCGCGGGATTTCCACCTCTCTCACGCCCATCTCCGGCCACCTCACTTCCCCCCTTCGCGCTCGGCATCGCGTCGACCCATCTGGGCTGGGGCACGCGACGACACTTCACTCGTCGGCTCAGGGACCCCCCCGGTCTCGAAACACCGATAATGAGCATTACTCGTTGGTGTCCTCTATTGAGCATTTCGGGATCGAAGACGCCTTGAAGGATCCGGACTGGGTGATGGTGATGCAGGAAGAGCTCAACAACTTCAAAATAAATGAAGTATGGAGCCTGGTGCCATATCCAAAGCAAAATGTTGTGGGAACCAAGTGGGTGTTCTGCAACAAACAAGATGAGTATAGAGTGGTGAAAAGGAACAAGGCTCGACTTGTGGCAAAAGGTTATGCCCAAGTCACGGGTTTGGACTTTGATGAGACTTTTGCTACTATAGCTAGGTTAGAGTTAATTCATATTTTATTGGCCTATACTACTCACCACTCTTTTAAGTTGTTTCAAATGGATGTGAAGAGTGCATTCCTGAATGGACCAATCAAGGAGGAAGAGTGCATTCCTGAATGGACCAATCAAGGAGTTAATTCATATTTTATTGGCCTATACTACTCACCATCTGGTTTTGAAGACAACATATATTTTGACCATGTGTACAAGCTCTAAGGCGCTCTATGGGCTTAAGAAAGCTCCAAGAGCATGGTATGAATGCCTTAGAGACTTTTTAATTTCTAATTCATTCAAGGTCGGGAAAGCTGATCCCACTCTCTTTACTAAGACTTGCAATGGCGATTTATTTGTGTGTCAAATTTATGTCAATGACATAATATTTGGTTCTACTAATAAAAAGTCTTGTGAGGAATTTTGCATGCTAATGGTGTAGAAATTCAAGATGCCAATGATGGGTGAGCTGAACTACTTCCTAGGATTCCAAGTCAAGCAGCTCAAGGACGACACCTTCATCTCCCAAACCAAGTACAAGCAGGACATCCTCAAGTGGTTTGGGATGAAGGATGTGAAGCCCATCAAGATGCCAATGGGGACAACCAAACAAACGAACATCTAGACATCGATGTAGGAGGTAAGTCCATAGATCAAAAGGTATATCGGGCGATGATAATATCACTACTCTATTTATGTGCTTCTCGACCAGACATCATGGTTTCTGTTTGTATGTGTGCTAGATTTCAATCCGATCCTAAGGAATAACACCTTAAGGCCATGAAGTGAATTCTAAGGTATTTAGTTCATACACCTCACTTTGGGCTCTAGTATCCTTAGGGATCTACCTTTTAGTTGATTGGATACTCAAACCCCGATTTATGTCGGATGGAAGGTAGATAGGAAGAGAAAATTAGGGAGATGTCAATTTTTAGGGAGGTACCTGGTGTCCTAGAGCTCTAAGAAGCAAAGTTTTGTTGCCCTATCCACTGTCGAGGCCGAGTACATTGCTGCAGGCCATTGTTGTGTGCAATTGCTTTGGATGAGGCAAACTCTAAGGGACTATGGCTACAAGCTGAGTGAAGTCCTAGCCCATGTGATAATTAGAGTGCAATCCGCTTGGCGGATAATCCTATTGAACATAGTTGCACTAAGCACATAGATATCCGACATCACTTCCTGAGGGACCACCAGCAAAGGGGAGATATCGATATAGTCCATGTTAGCACCGATCACAAACTAGCCGATATCTTCACCAAGCCTTTATATGAGAGGAGATTTTGTGAGTTGCGTAGTGAGCTAAATGTCTTAGATTCACAAAACTTGGATTGATTTATAGCAAACATTTCTTATATGTCTTTGATCATGTTGATTTGTGCTTTATTATTGCTTATTTTGGTGCTCAAATTGTGGAATGTCATCCTCAGACCTCACAAGTCCAATTGCAATGGTGCACATGTTTAGGGAGAGGATATGCTACAACTTGACCTTTGTAATACTAACATTTTGCTTGAGATGACCTTGTATAGTCTCAAATGTGCATTGAAAGGGAAAAGGTGAATTTGAACAAAGGAAGACGTTTGCACTGCTTAAATGGGTAGCGATGTACTATGTTTCAAATTCCCTTGGTTTTCCATTGCCTTTGGTTTTTATTTGCCATTTTTGGTAAGGCAATGGGGTCAGGCAACTTAGTTTCTCTGTTTTGGTGCTTAATGCCAAAGGTAGACAAATTGAAGGCCAAAGCAATGTGATTGACCATCACTTGAGTTTTCAAAATGTTTTGAGTTTTAAGCTTGTCTTTTTGATCAAAACCCTCTTGATAGCCAAGAGAAGCCCTCTTATTGCAAAATTGTTCTCTCATGGGATTTGTATTTGATCAAAGTGTTTAAAATTGATTTGATTTGCAAACTACAAGTATTTTTTTTGTCTTAGTAGTAAGAAAAGGTTGAAAACTGGCTTTGTTTGCAACATAAAAAAACAAGTGGTCGCTAAGTGATCCAAATATGCCAAATCGCGGAACCCCTCTTGTTCTACGTCGACGTAACCACTCAGGTGGTCAGCACCGCAGTGTTAATCGAAAGGCAAGAGGAAGGACATACATTGCCTATTCAAAGGCTGGTGTACTTTGTTAAGTAGGTATTGTCTGAAATGAAGACTCGCTACCCACAAGTCCAGAAAACCGCTATACGCGGTAGTCCTGGCTTAGCACAAGCTGCGACATTACTTTGAGTCTCATCCAGCGACAGTAGTGTCATCCTTCCCTCTAGGGGAGGTCATTTAGAACAGGGAGGCCTCAGTCATGGTAGCCAAATGGGTGGTCAAACTCATGGGAGAAACATCTCATTCGCTCTTAGAAAGGCTATCAAGTCTCAGATCTTGTTGGACTTCCTGGCTGAATGGATCGGCACTCAGCTGTCGACGGCTCCAATACAAGCCAAGCTATGGACTATGTACTTCAATGAGTCACTGATGAAACGGGAGCGGGCGCAGGCCTACTCTTCATCTCACCCCCTGGAGTACATTTGTGTTATGCCATACACCTCCACTTCGCTGCATCCAACAACGTGGTCGAATACGAAGCCTTGGTCAATGGCCTACGCATCACCATCGAGCTAGGAGTTAGACGCCTAGACGTCTAAGGAGACTCCCAACTCATCATCGACCAAGTTATGAAGAATTCAAGTTGCCATGATGCAAGGATGGAGGCCTATTATAAAGAGGTTTGGCACATGTAGGACTAGTTGTTCGGCCTGGAACTTAACCACATCACATGACATTACAACGAGGTTGCGGACAAACTAGCAAAGATAGCCTTGGGGTGAACCATGGTTCCCCTGAACGTCTTTTCCAGGGAAGTCTACAAACCCTTTGTTGTAATTAAGGAGGCACTCAAACCTACTCCCGGCACCAGCACGCCCCCAGTTGGTGAGCCCGAAGCCATGCAGATCGACGGAGAACAGAGCGGGGCCACACCAGCCTCACACTAGTGAACCACGTACCTAGAGTACCTCCTCCGAGGAGAACTCCCTCTTAGCAAGGCCGAGGCCAGATGCCTAGCTCGTCGGGCAAAGACTTTTGTACTGCTCAGAGAAGAAAAGGAGCTCTACCGATGCAGCCCCTCGGGAATTCTCTAGCGTGCATATCCATCATCCAGGGACAAGAATTGTTAGGCAAAATCCACTTGGGGGCTTGCGGGCACCACGCGACACCCCAAACAGGGGTTCTACAGGCCACCCGCGGTTGCCGACGCCACCAAGATTATGCGGTTTTGCAGAGGATGCCAATTCTACGTGAAGCAAATGCACATGCCAGCCCAGGCCCTACAAATAATTCTGATCACTTGGCCCTTTGTTGTATGGGGATTAGACCTCATCGGTTCCCTACAAAAGGGGTTGGGGACTTCACACATCTGTTGGTCGCCATCGACAAATTTTCCAAGTGGATCGAGGTTTGACCTCTCACCAACATCAAATCCGAGCAATCAATGGTGTTCTTCACATATATTATTCATCACTTTGGTATCCCCAACTCCATTATCACGGACCACGACACATAGTTTATAGGAAAGAAGTTCCCAAGTTTCTGTACCGACCACCACACCCGTGTGGATTGGTCCGTCGTGGCTCATCTGAGGACAAACGGGCAAGTGGAATGTGCCAGCGACATGATCTTACAAGGCCTTAAGCCAAGGATCTTCAATGAGATGAACAAGTTCGGCATACGAAGGCTTACTAAACTCCCCTTGGTGATTTGGAGTCTGAGGACAACCCCGAGCCGAGCCACGGGATTCATGCCATTCTTTCTAGTATATGGGGCCGAGGCTATCTTGCCCACAGACTTAGAACACAGCTCCCCGAGGCTACGAGCATACAACGAGCACAACAACCAAGTCAACCATGAAGACTCACTTGACCAGCTAGAAGAAGCTCGGGATGTAGCACTCCTTCACTCCGCCTGGTACCAGCAGTCGCTCCGACGCTACCACGCAAGACGTGTTCAGCCTCGAGGATTCAAGGAGGGAGACATGGTACTTCGGTTACCACAGGACAACCAAGGGCGCCAGAAGCTCACTCCTCCCTGGGAAGGACCCTTCATCATTGCAAAGGTGTTGAAACCTGGGGCATACAAACTCCGCAACGAGCAAGGAGAAGTCTATGAGAACACCTGGAACATCGAATAGCTATGTCGCTTCTAACCTTAGCTTTCCAGGCTGATTTGTATTCAAACCCTTATGAATAAAAAGTCTAACCTTCAAGGCTTGGCCATGTCTTTGCCAGACCGAAACTCCCTCAAGGGCTAGAAGGGGGAACCCCCTCTATGTCATTTTTTCTCAGAAGTTTTTTCTTTAACAAATGATTTTCATGCTCTCGCCCTAGTCTTAAAATGAAGTCCTAAAGGAACAAGAGACATCCAAATAGGAAAGGGTGGCCGAGCCACAGGAACACCTACACCTCTGGGATGCGGTTTCCCAACTCACTACCCTTCTCTTAAGAAGGTAACTTACGTTCCTACAGGAACTCCACAGAAGGACAGGACAACGAGCGCAGAATGCAATAAAAAGTACACAGCAAAACACCAAGAACCAAAACAAAAATTCTCAGGACGCAATTTACACAACAAACTTAGATGTTCATTACAGCCCCACAGGCAAACTAATTCATGCAACACAAGGAGGGGAGGAGGCACTCACGGCATCGTCTAGAGGTGTCGCAGTGTAACACTATAAAAAAACCATCAACTAAAAATAGTGCATTTAGTTATTATGGTAATTAGGGTATTAAATTTTCATTCAAAGTGTTTGTTATCTATTTGCATTTTGAATAAATTTTGATTGCTCATGATTGATTTGTGGATATTTAATAGCATTTCTTCTTATAGGAAAATCCTAATAAATAATATAATAATTATTAGTCTAAAAATAGATATTTTATTTTTGGTATAATTATTATGAATTTTAGAGTTATTTAAAAAAATGTATTTTGAATTTATAAAAAAACCCTAACCCTAACCCTAAGGCCCACTAGGGGCCCATCAAATCTCCCAGTTGCGTGCCCTCCTCCCCTAGCAAACCAGCCGCGGCCGCCCTCTATCCTCCCTCTCCCCCTCTTCTCTCTCTTGCAACCTAGCCCCACTCCTCTTCCCTCTCTCTCCCTGCTTCCCTTCCCAACCCCGAGCGCCGCCAGGGAGCCCGACGCTCCAGCCGCCAGGCATCCCCAACCCCGACGTGCGACCCCACGCATGCAGCCGAGCCCGACCGAGCTGCCACCCCGCCGTCCGTTCGTTCCTCTGCGTTATTGGAGCATCAACTCTTCCGTTTCTCCTCCCATCACTCTCCTCCATTACTCCCTCCCTCCATTGATGGCTATGAAGAACCGCCGGCGCCCAGTGATCTCTCCCCGGCCGACCTCTCCTTTCCCTCCCTCTCCTCTATAAAACCCACGCCGAGCTCTCTCTCCCTCTTTCCTACCCGAGCTCGCCCCTACTCTATCTCACTCTCCTCGCCGTTAGAGCCACTGCCGCTATCGCCGGAGTTCACCGTCGCCGGAGCCCGTGGAACTCACCGGAGCTACGCACTCGCCATCCGAAGCCGAGCCCCTGCTCTTCTCCACCCGGCCGAACCCCGTCGAACTCTCCCCCATCACACGTGCAAGCTCAAGGTTGAAGAAGACCCAAAATATTTTATGTATTTTTGAAATTTCTTTTGATCCAGTTTGTGAATTGTATATTTATTATGTTGTAATATGAGCATGTTGTGATTCGAAATTCACGTGTATGCGCGCTGTGGAATTTTTGGTAGATATATGCGATAAGTAGTGCACCGTAATTATTCATGTTATTCGATGTGATGACTTTTAGAATGTTAAATTAGAGAGAAGTATGACAAAAATTAGTAGACACATGTTGGTGATAAAAACACTAGATAGAAAATTTTATAGTTAATTTTGGTCACAATGAACTTTAGAAATTATTTGGAGGATTATAATCATAGGTTCATTTTAATGGAATTAGTAAATGGTATAGAATTCATGGCCATATAAACATTATAGGTTATTAGATAATTTATCTCCGATTATTTTTAGTAATACTTTCTTTTAGAAAGAAAGGAGAAAATACCACTAGTCGTATGGAAAATAGATTTTTACTAGCCAAAATAAAGGTGTCCATAAGTATAGCAATTAACTTTTTAGAATTAGTAAAAATACTTGTTTATGTTATTAAAAGTCCAATTAGTGATTTATATTGATTTTTAGAATATTAATGTTAGTAGATTCATTTTTAGCTATACGCATAAACTCAAGTTAGAAATAAAAGAAATAAAGTCTATTAGTCTATTTATTAGTATTAAAGAAAATAATTAGCCTTTATTTTTATAAAGAATATTAATACATATTAATACTAGTTAAAACTAGTATTATGTCACCTACTCATAATTTCATCATTAATGACTCGTAATAATAGTCAAAAACGAATTAAATAAATATTTACACTTTAGGACGTATTTATGAGTGTGATAAGTGTGATGAATGTAATGATGAATGATTACCCTGTACTGGTGTATGTATATTTATTTGGCGTACGCATTCTTTTGTATGTGCGATACGCAAATCAATGCTAGAAGTGGACTGTGAGGTAGACGAGCCAAACGTGTTCGAGGACGACCCACAGGAAACTTTTGAGCAAGGCAAGTGGATTCTCCCTCTATATTCTATTTGTACCCAATTAATGCATATAACAATTTTTACTTTTTAGATATACTTGAGAGCACCTAGAGTGGGGTGAATAGGTGATCCTGTAAAAATCAAATACTAATAGCCACAAAACTTAGTTATAAGTGTTGGTATGGCTAAGTAGCTTGAAGCGAGCTCTTGCAAAGACAAATAATCACAGAGAGGAGCAACACAAGAGACATGCAATTTTATCCCATGGTTCGGCCAAGTAACACTTGCGTACTTCCACGTTGTGGCGTCCCAATGGACGAGGGTTGCACTCAACGCCTTTCAATTGATCCAATGATCAACTTAAATACCACGGCTTTCTTGCTTATAGTCTTCTTCCCGTTTGCAAGGAATCTCCACAAGTTGGAGCCTCATGCCCTTACAAGATTGATCACAAAGAACGCACAAGAGTAAGGTTGGGAAGAGCAACACACACAAGACTCAATTACGCAGCACAACCACGCACACAAGTCATGACTTGAGCTCAAAATGCAACACACGGAGTTCACAACTCAAATGGAGCTCAAAAAGCTAACACAAAGAATCAAATGCGTGAAGTTGGAGTCTTAGGATGCTTCTTGTAAGCTTGGGTGACTCCTCCATGCGCCTAGGGGTCCCTTTTATAGCCCCAAGGCAGCTAGGAGCCGTTGAAGATCAACATGGAAGGCTATCCTTGCCTTCTGTCGAGTGGTGCACGGGACAGTTCGGTGCGCCACCGGACAGTCACTCTAGACGGTCCGGTGCCGATCTCCTTCCTTTTCTGGCACAGACGACTTTTGCAGCTCCGGGTCAGTTGGCGCACCGGACATTGTCCGGTGCACACCGGACAGTCCGGTGCCTCCCGCCGACCGTTGGTGCGGGCCACGCGTCGCCCGCAGATTACGCGGCCGACCGTTGCGCTGGCGACCGTTGGCTCACCGGATAGTCCGGTGCACCACCGGACAGTCCGGTGAATTATAGCCGTACGCCGCCAAACTTTTCCCGAGAGCGACCTTTTCACCGGAGACTAGCCTGCACCATCGGACACTGTCCGGTGCACCACCGGACACTGTCCAGTGTGCCAGACTGAGTTGAGTTTTGGCTGCACCGAGCCAAGACCTTTTGTAATTCTTTTCTCCCTGTTTCTAGCACTTAGACAAAATATGTTAGTACTCAAAACAATGTACTAAGTTTAGAAATGTACCTTGTAATATGATTTACACTTCTCTCTTCATTTAGCACATAAGAACTTAATTAAATGTGTTGAGCACTTAATCACCAAAACATTATAGAAATTGCCCAAGGGCACATTTCCGTTTCAATCTCCTCCTTTTTGGTGATTTATGCTAAGACAACCAAAAGCAACCAAAAGAAGTGCAACTTCAATGCAATTGAAGACCAAATTGTTTTTGACTAATTTGGCATATTTGGATCATTCTTTGCCACCACTTGGTTTGTTTTTGCAAATCAAATTCATTTTCCTATCTCTAAGTAAAAGCACTTGTTTGAGCACAAAGAGAGATACTCCAAGAGTGAAATTGATTAAGGGCCCAAAAACTCCCTCTTTTCCCATGATAAAAAATTCTCCCCCACAAGAGACTAAATTTTGCAATAAGAGTATTTTGGACAAATCAAAAATTCTAACTCTACTATTTTCAAAATTCACAAGTGGTAGCTGATCCATTTGCTTAGGCCTTAATTTCTCCCCCTTTGGCATTAAGCACCAAAACAGAATCATTTCTGGCCCTTTAACCCCATTGCCTTACCAAAAATGTCAAATAAGAGCAAAAAGGCAATGAGAAAATAGGTATGAACTTGGAGGTGATTACACTAATACTGGAGTGCAGTGGAAGTCTTTGCATGATCCAAGTTCACCTTTCCCTTTCAATGCACCTTTGAGACTACATCAAGTAAACTCAACCACAAAGGTTAGTCTCAAAGGGTCAAGTTGTAGCACTTCTCCCCCTAAATATGTGCATCATTCACACATAGACTTGTGAGGTCCGGGGATCCCTTGCACAACTTGAGCACCAAAAATAAGCAACACTTCACATAAATACATGAAGTAACATGATCAAAGGCATAGAACACATGTATGCTATAGATCAATCCAAGTTATGCGAATCTAAGACATTTAGCTCACTACGCAACCTGCAAAAGGTTTTCTCAACCAACGGCTTGGTAAAGATATCGGCTAGCTGGTTCTCGGTGCTAATATGGAATACCTCGATATCTCCCTTTTACTGGTGGTCTCTCAGAAAGTGATGCCAGATGTCTATGTGCTTAGTGTGGTTGTGTTCAACAGGATTATCCGCCATGCGGATTGCACTCTCATTGTCACATAGGAGTGGGACTTTGCTCAGATTGTAGCCAAAGTCCCAGAGGGTTTGCCTAATCCAAAGTAGTTGCGCGCAACACTGTCCTGCGGCAACATACTCGACCTCAGCGGTGGATAGGGCAACCGGCAACAGATGTTTGTTTCTTAGAACTCCAAGACACCAGGGACCTTCCTAGGAATTGGCACGTCCCTAATGTACTCTTCCTATCTACCTTGCATCCAGCATAATCGGAGTTTGTGTATCCAATTAAGTCAAAGGTAGACCCCTTTGGATACCAGATCCCGAAGCAGGGCGTAGCAACTAAATATCTAAGAATTCGCTTAACGGCCACAAGGTGACATTCCTTGGGTCGGATTGATATCTAGCACACATGCATACATTTAGCATAATGTCCGGTCTACTAGCACATAAATAAAGCAGTGAACCTATCATGGACCGGTATGCCTTTGATCAACGGACTTACCTCCTTTGTTGAGGTCAACATGCCCATCGGTTCCCATAGGTATCTTCGCGGGCTTGGCGTCCTTCATCCCAAACCGCTTGAGAAGATCTTGAGTGTACTTCGTTTGGGAGATGAAGGTGCCGTCCTTGAGTTGCTTCACTTGGAATCCAAGAAAGTAGGTCAACTCGCCCATCATCGACATCTCAAACTTTTGTGTCATCACCCTGCTAAACTCCTCACAAGACTTTTGATTAGTAGAACCAAATATTATGTCATCGACATAAATTTGGCACACAAAAAGATCACCATCACAAGTCTTAGTGAAAAGGGTGGGATCGGCTTTCCCAACCTTGAAAGCATTATCAATTAAGAAATCTCTAAGGCATTCATACCATGCTAGGGCTTGCTTAAGTCCATAGAGCGCCTTAGAGAGCTTAAAAATGTGGTAGGGATACATGTCATCCTCAAAGCCAGGGGGTTGTTCCACGTATACCTCCTCCTTGATTGGCCCATTGAGGAAAGCGCTCTTCACATCCATTTGAAACAACCTGAAAGAGTGGTGAGCGGCATTGACTAATAATATTCAAATTGACTCTAGCCTAGCCACAGGAGCAAAAGTCTCCTCGAAATCAAAACCTGCGACTTGGGCATAACCTTTTGCCACAAGTCGAGCCTTGTTTCTTGTCACCACCCCGTGCTCGTCTTGCTTGTTGCGGAATACCCACTTGGTTCCCACAACATTTTGCTTCGGACGTGGCACCAGGCTCCAAACTTCATTCCTCTTGAAGTTGTTGAGCTCTTCCTGCATGGCCAACACCCAGTCCGGATCCTGCAAGGCCTCTTCTACCCTGAAAGGCTCAATAGAAGAGACAAACGAGTAATGCTCACAAAATTGGCTAATCTTGAGCGAGTAGTTACTCCCTTGCTTATGTCACCCAGTATCTGATCGACAGGGTGATTTCTTTGGATCGTCGCTCGGACTTGAGTTGGAGGGTCTCGTGGTGCTTCTTCCTCCATAACTTGTTCTTCTTGTGCTCCCCCTTGATCATGCGCCTCTTCTTGAGGAACCTATCCATCATCCTAAGTTGGGGGATGCACCATTGTTGAGGAAGATGGCTGATCTTGCTCTTGTTGTTCCTGTGGTCGCACATCACCTATCGCCATCGTGCGCATGCGGCCGTCGGAACATCATCTTCATCTATGTCATCAAGATCAACTTGCTCTCTTGGAGCGCCATTAGTCTCATCAAATACAACATCGCTAGAGACTTCAACCAAACCCGATGATTTGTTGAAGACTCTATACGCCTTTGTATTTGAGTCATACCCTAGTAAAAACCCTTCTACTGCTTTGGGAGCAAATTTGGAATGTCTACCCTTCTTCACTAGAATGTAACATTTACTCCCAAATACACGAAAGTAAGAGACGTTGGGTTTGTTATCGGTAAGAAGTTCATACGAGGTCTTCTTGAGGAGACGATGCAGATAGAGCTGGTTTATGGCGTGGCAAGCTGTGTTCACAGCTTCCGACCAAAACCGCTCGGGCATCTTGAACTCTCCAAGCATCGTTCTCGCCATGTTGATGAGCATCCTGTTTCTTCCTCTCTACCACACTGTTTTGCTGTGGTGTGTAGGGAGCGGAGAATTCGTGTTTGATGCCTTCCTCCTCAAGATACTCCTCCACCTGTAGATTCTTGAACTCGGACCCGTTGTCGCTTCTTATCTTTTTCACCTTGAGCTCAAATTCGTTTTGAGCCCTCCTAAGAAAGTGCTTTAGGATCCCTTGGGTTTCTGATTTATCCTGCAAAAAGAACACCCAAGTGAAGCGGGAAAAATCATCAACAATAACAAGACCATACTTACTTCCCCCGATGCTAAGGTAGGCAACGGGTCTGAAGAGGTCCATATGTAGTAGCTCCAGTGGTCTTGATGTTGTCATCACATTCTTGCTGTGATGAGTGCTCCCCACCTGTTTTCTGCCTGACAAGCTGCACAAGGTCTATCTTTCTCGAAACAAACATTGGTTAGACCTAACACATGTTCTCCCTTTAGAAGTTTGTGAAGGTTCTTCATCCCAACATGTGCTAGACGGCGATGCCACAGCCAGCCCATACTAGTCTTAGCTATTAAGCATGCATCTAGATCGGCCTCCTCTTTCGAAAAATCAACTAAGTAGAGTTTGTCGTCTAATACACCCTTAAATGCTAATGAACCATAACTCCTTCTAAAGACAGAAACATCAACATTTGTGAACAAACAATTGTAGCCCATGTGGCACAATTGACTTACAGACAGGAGATTATACCCTAACGACTCTACTAAAAATACATTTGAAATAGAGTGCTCGCTTGTGATGGCTATCTTTCCCAAACCTTTGACCTTGCCTTGGTTCCCATCTCCAAAAATAATCGTATCCTGGGAATCCTTGTTCTTGACGTAGGAGGTGAACATCTTCTTCTCCCCCGTCATGTGGTTTGTGCATCCGCTGTCGATAATCCAGCTTGAGCCCCTGGATGCATAAACCTGCAAGGCAATTTACACTTAGGTTTTAGGTACCCAACTCTTGTTGGGTCCTACAAGATTAGTCACAATAGCCTTTGGGACCCAAATACAAGTCTTGTCTCCCTTGCATTTGGATCCCAACTTTGTAGCAACTATTTTTTCATTCTTACATAAAAGAGCAAATGAAGTATTGCAAGCATGGTAAATGATAGAAGGTTCATTGCACATTCTCCTAGGCACATGAGGTACAACATTACTTCTCCTAGGCCTACTTCTACCATGCACAAAAGTAGAGCTAGAGGCAAACATAGCATGTGAATCATTATAAGCAACATAACTCCTATTATAATGAGCATTCCTAGAAAATTTTCTATCATAAATGTAGGCATGACACTTTTGAGAACTACTAGCCATAGGAGCCTTCCCTTTCTCCTTGTTGAGAACGGGAGCCTTTTGGCTTGTTAAGTTTTTGGTTTCCTTTCGAAAACCAAGTCCATCCTTAATAGAGGGGTGTCTACCAATAGTGTAGGCATCCCTAGCAAATTTTAATTTATCAAAATCAATTTTGCAAGTCTTAAGTAAAGCATTAAGACTTGCCACCTCATCATTTAGTTTAGCAATAGAAGTAAGGTGTTCATCACAAGAATTAACATCAAGGTCCTTGCATCTATTGCAAATAACTACATGTTCTACACAAGATCTAGTAGTATTAGCTTCCTCTAGCTTAGCATTTAAATCATCATTCAAAATCTTTAAACTAGAGATAGATTCATGACAGACAGACAATTCAGAGGATAACATTTCATTTCTCTTAATTTCTAGAGCAAGGGATTTGTGAACACTAACAAATTTATCATGCTCTTCATACAAAATATCCTCTTGCTTTTCTAAAAGTCTATCCTTTTCATTTAAAGTATCAATTAATTCATTAATCTTTTCAACTTTAGCTCTATCTAATCCTTTAAATAGACTAGAGTAATCTACTTCATCATCGGAGGAATCCTCATCACTAGTAGTGTACTTAGGGGAATCTTGAACACTTACCTTCTTTTCCTTGGCCATGAGGCAAGTGTGGCGTTCGTTTGGGAAGAGCGAAGACTTGTTGAAGGCTGAGGCTGCCAGTCCTTCATCGTCGGAGTCGAATGAAGAGCAGTCCGAATCCCATTCTTTGCCAAGGTGCGCCTCGCTCTTCGCCTTCTTGTACACCTTCTTCTTCTCCCTCTTCCCATGCTTTTCTTGTTCTTGGTCATTGTCATTATTGGGACATTGTGCTATGAAATGACCAGTCTTACCGCATTTGAAACAGGAGCGCTTTCCCTTTGCTTTGTTCTTGTTGCTTTGAGAGCAACGGGTTGAGGCTCGTAGACAGGTAGAGGGTCATTAAGAGCATCATCTACATATCGCGCTTCCTTTACCATCATATGCCCGCTCACGAACTTTTTGAGTATCTCCTCGGGCGTCATTTTGGTGTACCTAGGATTTTCACGAATAAGGTTTACAAGATGGGGGTCAATTACCGTGAATGACCTTAGCATAAGTCGGACAACGTCGTGGTCCATACATCTTGTGCTTCCATAGCTTCTAATTTTGTTGACCAGGGAATTGAGCTTGTTGTAGGTTTGTGTTGGCTCCTCTCCCCTAATCATCGCAAATCTCCCTAGCTCGCCTTCCACCAACTCCATTTTGGTGATCATGGCGGCATCGTTTCCCTCATGTGATATCTTGAGGGTATCCCAAATTTGTTTGGTGTTGTCCAAGCCGCTCACCTTGTTGTATTCATCCCTGCACAAAGATGCTAGCAAAACAGTGGTAGCTTGTGCATTCTTATGGATTTGCTCATTTATGAAAACCGAATTGTCAGTATTATCAAAATGCATTCCATTTTCAACAATCTCCCAAATACTAGGATGGAGAGAAAATAGGTGACTACGCATTTTGTGACTCCAAAATGAGTAGTCTTCTCCATCAAAGTGCGGAGGTTTCCCAAGTGGAATTGATAGTAGATGAGCATTAGAATTGAATGGAATACGGGAATAATCAAATGAATAATTTTGATTAACCATTTTCTTTTTCGATGATGACTCATCGTCATCGTCGTCTCTTGGTGAAGATGAAGAGGCATCGTTGTCGTAGTAGATGATTTTCTTGATGCGCCTCTTCTTCTTCCCATCCCTCTTCTTGTGACTTGAGCTTGAGTCGGTAGGCTTGTCGTCTCTAGGCTCATTGAGGAAGGACTCCTTCTCCTTGTCGTTGACCACCATCCCCTTTCCCTTAGGATCCATCTCTTCGGGCGATTAGTCCCTTATGTGAAGAGAACGGCTCTGATACCAATTGAGAGCACTTAGAGAGGGGGTGAATAGGTGATCCTGTAAAAATCAAACACTAATAGCCACAAAACTTAGTTATAAGTGTTAGTACGGCTATGTAGCTTGAAGCGAGCTCTTGCGAACACAAATAATCACAGAGAGGAGCAACACAAGAGACACGCGATTTTATCCCGTGGTTCGGCCAAGTAACACTTGCCTACTTCCATGTTGTGGCGTCCCAATGGACGAGGGTTGCACTCAACCCCTTTCAAGTGATCCAATGATCAACTTGAATACCACGGCTTTCTTGCTTATAGTCTTCTTCCCGTTTGCGAGGAATCTCCACAAGTTGGAGCCTCACACCCTTACAAGATTGATCACAAAGAACGCACAAGAGTAAGGTTGGGAAGAGCAACACACACAAGACTCAATTACGCAGCACAACCACGCACACAAGTCACGACTTGAGCTCGAAATGCAACACATGGAGTTCACAACTCAAATGGAGCTCAAAACGCTAACACAAAGAATCAAATGCATGAAGTTGGAGTCTTGGAGTCTTAGGATGCTTCTTGTAAGCTTGGGTGACTCCTCCATGCGCCTAGGGGTCCCTTTTATAACCCAAGGCAGCTAAGAGTCGTTGAAGATCAACATGGAAGGCTATCCTTGCCTTCTGTCGAGTGGCGCACCGGACAGTCCGGTGCGCCACCAGACAGTCACTGTAGACGGTCCAGTGCCGATCTCCTTCATTTTCTGGCACAGACGACCGTTGCAGCTCCGGGTCAGTTGGCGCACCGGACACTGTCCGTTGCACACCGGACATTCCGGTGCCTCCCGCCGACCGTTGGTGCGAGCCACGTGTTGCCCGCGGATTGCGCAGCCGACCGTTGGCTCATCGGACAGTCCGGTGCACCACCGGACAGTCCGATGAATTATAGCCGTACGCCGCCAAACTTTTCCTGAGAGCGGCCTTTTCATCGGAGACCAGCCTGGCGCACCGGACACTGTCCGGTGCACCACCAGACAGTACGCCGCCAAACTTTTCCCGAGAGCGGCCTTTTCACCGGAGACCAGCCTGGCACACTGGACAGTCCGGTGTGCCAGACTGAGCTGAGTTTTGGCTGCACTGAGCCAAGACCTTTTGTAATTCTTTTCTCCCTATTTCTAGCACTTAGACAAAATATGTTAGTACTCAAAACAATATACTAAGTCTAGAAACATACCGTGTAATATGATTTGCACTTCTCTCTTCATTTAGCACATAAGAACTTAATTAAATGTGTTGAGCATTTAATCACCAAAACATTATAGAAATTGCCAAAGGGCACATTTCCCTTTCAATACTGCATAATTTGATGGGATTTACCTAATTAAGGATTTCCTAGATTTACCAACTGTATTCCTTGATTACGCTGGAAAATTACTATGCTTTGAAAATTTGTGCTACCGCTCAATTTAATAATTTTGATATCACTCATTATTTGATATTATTGTTCCAAAAATGAAATTGGCATTATGATATTAACCCGATGGTTAAACAAGATTATTTCATATTAATTGGAACATGGAGTGACCACCCAGGATAACAGTGCAACCAGGAGTGCTATCATGGCTCTGGCTTTGGTAATTAGCTTTTATGCTTAGTACCTAGCAACCTTACCTGAAATATGGGCAAGAGGGGGAGCGGCAGTGGTGGCAGCTCACGTTAATATGGGGACATATTCTTGGCTAAGGTACCTCGCCCAGAGGGCCTCCACACCGACTTGGAAACCTTAGCGGGTTGCTTTGTATTAAGTGTATTTTGTGAAAGCCTCATAATGGATCCCTAGTCATTCACCTTAGTAGTGTTTACGGGTCCGATTGTAATACTCAAAATTGTATAAAAGGAATATATAGAGGTCCCCTTATTTTATGTGCCTCATTTGCATCATAAAAAGAGCATACATAAAATTTAGAGATGAATTAAAACAAGTGATACAAAAATATATGCATCATGTTGGAGTTATATGTTTGTCCATTAAATAAAAATAATAAGGATAATAATAAGATAATAATTACTAGAAGTTGAAATAAACCCTAAATTTGAAAGTAGGGTTTTGAAAATAAGAAGAAGAGAAATGATATAAAAATATAAATAATATATTTAAATAAATATCCTCAAACTGATTACTTTTAATTACACAAATATAGTGTAAATGATGAGCCATAAAGTTTGAATTTAAATTTGAATTCAAATATGGATTTGAAAATAGAGAAAAAGGAAAAGGAATAGAAAATAAAAGAATAAAAACAAACCCAACTAAATGGGCCTCGCACCACCATTCTGGCCCACAGCTCCCTTCCACTCTCACGTAGCCCAACTACAAATCTCTCGCGCGCGCCGCCTACTGACACCCGGACCCCATTGGCCAGCCATCCTTCCTCTCGCTCGCATCTCTCCGACCACTGGTTCTCGCGCCCATCTATCAGCCGCTCCCATGTACCGCATCTGCCGCGCATCCACACCCTTCACCCGCTGCCGCGTGGGCCAACGTTGTCAGGACCGTCCTCTCCGCTGGGACTCAACAGAATGGTGTCGTGAATCGCATGGTGAACACCTGCGATTTCTCCAACTGGGCGCAATAATCGCGCCACCCGTGTGAGACCCATAACGGCCCCTTTCCGTGGACCCCGCGCCCAACAAAACCTAGCAGGATTAGGTCGCCTCGCGCCCTGATTTTGACTTGCGTTCATGGCGCAACGGACGCCGGGGATTCCGCACTCCCATTGCGACCATGTTCTGGTAAGCTTCGCCCTCGTGCCCATAAATTGACGAAGCCGTTGTGCTCGCCTCCCATTTGCCAACCGAAGAAACCATGCAGTCGTCGCCTTGAGAAATCGCCAGCCGCGCAAATCTTCAAGCCGCCATTGTCGCCGACCCCGCGTATCGGAAATTTCCCCGCGACCGCAGCCATTATTCGACCCTAGGTGCTTCGGTCAGTCCGCTGTTGGTGTTTCCGAGCTCGCTGTGGGGGATTGGTGGCTGGTGTCGAGCGAATTTGTCGACGGCGTCGGAGCACCGCCATGACCGTGCTCGCTGCCGTGGTCAGGGCGTTCGGCACTTCGAATCAAGGTATTAGCACTGCCCTTGCATTCGTTAACTCATTGGGATTGAGTAGATAGTCTCAGATTCGTTTAGGGGGCGACGAACCGCTAGATGGCTCGCCGTGTGGGGGGTCACCGGCGATGGCATCCGCCGCGGGATTAGGCGTTGTTGGGGGCTTGTTCTCAAATGCTATGAATTAAGAACAAGGCAACACAAAAATGTTAAGTATAAATGTCCTTCGTCTGCTGAAGCATTATCTCCCCAAGGATTTAATGAGCTTCGGACGAACGTCAAGAGTAAGACATTACGAAGATTTCACCTTCGTAATCATACTTGTAAAACAACAGACAATAAGAAATGAAATGTAAAGTATAAAATGTATTCATATATTTCATTATATGAATATATAAGTATTAAAACATAATATTTGAGCACATTTATACCTTCGCCTTGGCGGAAAGCAATAAATCAAGCGTAACGTGCTAGTGATTACAAGATCGCGTGAATCGTGTCGAGGTACTGTTCACCTATTTATAGGCACAGGGTGCAACCTGTGCAAAATTACATTTATGTCCTTTACAATCGATTACAACAATGACACGAAACATCATGGGTCTTTAAGTCAATTCATCTTTAAGTCGGTTCGATCCTTCCTCTTGGGATCTGTCTTCATGTCGAAGCTTTATAAGTAGTAGCTTCAGTGTCTACTTCTGAGAAGACCTTTCGAAGGTGTTCTTTTTAGGATCTTCGGCTACGAAGCATACCCCCAACAGTAGCCCCTTCGCGGTGCCAGATCGTTTTTCGTAACGAGCTTGATCCGTGAAAAAGTCTTCTAGGCTTCGGGGCGCCGAAGATCCAAAAAACACCTTCCCTGAGCTCATTGGCGAGAAACGATTAAAATAATCATCGCGCGCGCACTCCATCTTGCACCAATTACGCGCGCGCCAGCTATTTACCTCGTCGGACCCTGTGGCCCACCGTTCAGTGAGTGCGGGTGACTGTTTGTTCAGTGCTGGAGACCTTGCTGATTCACCTTCTCACCTGTGGCACTATATAAACAGACGGGTAGGTGTGAAGTTACCACAGCATTCATTGCTATTGCACTGTTTTGCTACCAAATTTTTAGTCATAGCCGAAGCTTAATCATCGTGCTCAGACGAAACCTCGCTTGTGATTCTGCTTCGGTAAAAGAGTAGGAGCTTCGGAAAAAACAAAAAAGTCAACACCAGAAATTTCAAGTAAGCCATAATCAAATGGTCAGAGTTCACTATACTGCAAGGGTCGATCGTGAGGGAGATGAGACCGAAGCTGCTGAGACTGTTCCTATTTCGGAAGCAATGAAGCGCTCTGGGTTGGTAACACCGGAGGACATCCTGGCTGCTGAAGCAGAACAAGCTAGTGTTGAAGAGACCGATTCTGAAGATGATTATAGCAGCTCGGTGCCGAGCAAACCTAGCCACCTGGATTTTGGAAAATCCACAGTTTCCGAAAGCGACCTTCCGAAGATGCTGAAATTGGGCTATTTCAAGGATGATAAGAAAGAGCTAATTCGCTTCGGTGGAGAAGAAACTACTCCGAAGTCAGAAAAAGATGAAATAGTAGTTTTTAAGAGTTTCTTCAAAGCTAGTTTGAGATTCCCTTTAAATAAGATGATTGCCGATGTGCTAAAGAAGTTTGGGATCCACTTTCATCAGCTAACTCCTAACGCTATCGTTAGGCTTAGTGTTTATATTTGGGCTCTTCGAAGCCAGGGGTGGAACCATTTGTCGAAGGTTTCTGCCGGGTGCACGAGCTGCATTACCAAACCAAGGCCAGAAAGGATGGATTACATGAAAACTTTGGCTGTTACAATTTTGCTAACCAGAAGACTACAAAATTTCCTGTGATCAGCTACCGAAGCAAGTGGCCGGCAGGCTAGAAATCGGAATGGTTCTACGTCAAAGTTGACGACGATAGGGAGAAGCTGGTCTAGAGCCCGCTAGAGCTGATCTTCGGAGAGACCAGACCCCAATGTAATATGACACCAGAGGGTCCAACCCAAACTGCGCTGGCTGAATTCAGGATTATCGCAGAGCACATTGGCACCAGGGACTTAGTGCAGGAATTTTTGGCCTTCAAAATATTTCCAACTATGAAGGAGTGGGCCATGCCGAAGCTTGAAGGAAAGAAGAAGGAGGGGGAACTTATCCGACTGCCCTACCATTACAAGTTTAAGAGACATTTCAAAGTACCTTGCCAAGAATTGCTAGAAACAATCGAAGTAATGTGTAACAAAATTCTTGGAAATTATTCCAAAAAAGAAGATCAATTGATGACAGCGGCCTTCGGCACCCGCCCGAAACGAAGGTTAAACCGAGTGATGGATGCTATAGGCTTTGAATATCCTGACTATGAGCGACTGGATAAGGGTGCCGAAGGGCAAAAAAGAAAAAGAGTGGCTAGTGCTTTAAATAAGGACGACGAAGATCAATCAAAGAAGAAGAAACAAGAATCTGAGGTGAAAGAGATTGTTTCGAAGAAAAGAAAGGCTTCGACTCTAAAGCAAAAATCAATTGATGAAAAAGAGAAGACTTCTGCAACATCTTCTGCTACTGAAATAGATGAAATCCTAAAGGTAATGACTGAAACTTTGCCTGTCAAACTAAGTCCATTGGGGCTGCATCTGACGAAACTTTTTCATAAGGGAAAGGAGCCGACAAAAACAAAGGCACCTAGGCCAAAGAGGCAAAGGATTATTACTGTGACAGAAGTGATTGATGCAACACCACCAAGGGCTTCAACTCCGAAAGTGCCGACAATTGAAAGAACAACAGCTACTAAAGGTGTACCTCTGAAGGCTGCCGCGGAAGAGGCCAGAGCCGAAGATGCCAAATCCGAAGACATTAATTTAGAGAACATAGCTGCTGATATAGATAAAATGCTGCTAAACATGGTTGTGGAAGAAGTTGCTGCAGCCACCGAAGAGACCACGGCCGCAAAACCCGAGAAGGAAGAAATAACCGAAGAAACTTCGGAAGATAAAACCTTTGACTTCCGAAACTTAGTTGGCCAAGAGCTGACAGAAGCTGAAAAAGAGGAATTAAAAGAGTATGCTATATCTTGCGGGTACCGACCCGGGGCGCTTCTCTTCGGTGGCATTGATGATGAAGGGTTAAGCTGTATACGAGATCAAACCGGTGCGAAGGTTATCGGTACTCTATCAAAGAGTATCGGTTTCCCGAAGCTTGAAGCAGATATCAGCCGCTATCGATGACAACACATTGTCGGCAGTTTGTTCTATTCCAGTTTTAAGGTAAAGATCTTGTGTCTAACTCTTGTTATTTGTAATAACAGAAATATTTTCTAACGAAGGTTATTTGTCCATAGTGTATGCTTTTGAGCAAGGCCTTAAAAATGCAGCAGGACTTAGAGGATAAAAGGCACGAAGTTATAGTTGAGAACTTAGAAAACAAGATAAAAGAGCAATCAGCTGCCATGGAAAAGAAAGACTTCGAGCTTCAAACAGCTGAAGGCTTATTAGCGGATGCTGAAGCAAAAATAACAGAATTAAATTTGAAGCTTCTTTCCCAATCAGAAGATTTTGAACAAGAAAAGCTGAAACTTGATGCAAAGCTTGAAGCCGAAGTTCAAAGAAGTTCGGAGCTGAAAGAATCTTTGAAAAATCTTCAGAATAAGTGTCTGGAGTTCAGCACTCGATGTATTCAACAGTTGAATCAGGTGTTCCATTTTGTTGGAGCCAGTAGTGAAGAGTTTACTCCTTCGGCTGAAGACCTACCTGGTGCCTTCGAGCATATTGAAGGTGAAACTAATGATCTTGACGAAGTTATAGCTGGGCATGGCGACTTCTGTGCCCTGGCAGCTTCTCGAGGCACAGCTGTTGCCTTTTTGAAGTCTGGCTATGAACACGGCAAGATTGTTAATAGACCCAACTTCAGCCTATCACCAGCAGACCTAGATAATATTCCCAGTCTGGCTCAAAGTATTGCAAATAGATTTATAAAGTTAGTGTGGACAAAGGGCGGACGGAGCAAAGCTGGTAACGAAGCTCGAAGCCACCTTTTGCTGGTAACAAAATCATACCTTATGCTTACCTTTTCTTTTGAATTTTGAACTTAGCTTATAATACTTACATACAGGTTGACCAAGCCAAAGCTGAAGCTGCAGAGTAAAAGGATGAAGCTCTATGGATGCTGTCGAAGCTCGAATAGTCTGTAAAAATAGCTCAAAAAACTTTGTATAAAATATGATGTAATCAAATTTCACTTTGTAATATAATCTTACTTTTCCGTCAACGTATGAAATGCTTTGGTGTGGACAAAATTAATACTTTTGAGCCGGAGGCGAAAAACACCTTCCCTTCTTTGCGTACACAACGAAGCATAAAATTGCCTCTTTTCCCCTTTTTTCGAAGCCTTCTCTTTCAAAGCCGAAGCAAGTTTATATGTTATGATGATGATGATCCTATGTATTCTAAGTGAATGTTTATGAATGCAAATGTATGATGCAATGTATCATGCAAATGAGTGTTCAAAGACACATAACCACAACTCTTATTCCTTTAGGAATAACAAATCTTTGCCGTTTATTTTTCGACTTCACCGCTTATTTTTCGGTGTATCAGCGCTGACTTTTCGCTGTAAGCCTCCCTTAGGAGCTTCTTCGCCTTATATTTCGGTGGAATCAGCGTTGACTTTTCGCTGTAAGCCTCCCTTAGGAGCTTCTTCGTCTTATATTTCGGCGGAATCAGCGTTGACTTTTCGCTGTAAGCTCTGCATTCCCTTAGGAACGACTTTTGAGCAGAAAACTTACACTACGCTCCCTTAAGAATGACTTTTTGGTAGCTTGGTCGTGCTCTGCATCCCCTTAGGGACGTTTTTCGAGCTTCTCCGCGTTTTTTCCTTTTCTCGCTGCACTCGATGGTGCATGCCCAGTTTTTACATTTACATCTTCGGGGGATACTGCTCTTGTAGAGCTGATATAAGAAAAATGGAAATTACATGCTATGGCCCCATTAAAAACCTTTCTCCCCCTTTGGAAAGGAGAAGGGTGCCATAGGAAAAAATAAAATGAGAAAGATTACATCAGGTTACACATAATACCGCCGAAGCTTATCCGCATTCCAAGATCTAGGAATGTCGTTGCCGTACATATCCTTTAACCTGTAGGAACCGGGTCTTGACGAAGATACTACCAGAAAAGGTCCTTCCCACTTCAGATGTAGCTTGCCTACTGTGTCCGGGTTGGCCACTCTTCGAAGGACCAAATGTCCTGGCTTAATGTTCTTCAACCGAACCTTTCTATCACGCCATTTTATTGTTTCGGCCTGGTATTTATTGAAGTTTTCCACAGCCTGAAGCCTGATCCCTTCTATAGCATCTTTGTCCACAGAGTAATCAGCTTCGTCTTTCGCCGAAGCCACTGTTCTTATTGATCCTGCCTTAGCTTCTTTTGGGGTTATTGCTTCGTCACCAAACAGCAATTTGAATGGTGTAAAACCTGTTGACCTTGATATTATTGTGTTGTGGCTCCACACCACTTTGATTAATTCGTCTGGCCACTTCCCCGTGTGCTGATTGAAGATTAACTTCATTATTCCTGTCATTATGATGCCATTAGCTCTTTCGACAAGTCCATTTGACTCCGGATGCCGAATTGATGCAAAATGGATCTTCGTGCCAATTTGTTCACAAAACTCTCTGAAAGCTTTGGAATCAAACTGCGTTCCATTGTCCACGGTAATGGCCTTTGGCACTCCGAAGCGACAAACAATATTTTGCCAGAAAAACTTTTGAACCGTAACCGAAGTTATCGTGGCTAAAGGCTTTGCCTCAATCCATTTAGAGAAATATTCAACTGCCACTACAACATATCTTAAATTCCCTTGTGCTGGTGGAAGTGGGCCTAGCAAATCAAGGCCCCATCTTTGCAATGGCCAAGTGGGCTGTATTAATTGAGTTAGAGACGAAGGTTGTTTTTGATCTCTTGCACATTTTTGACAACCTTCGCATTTTTGGACTAATTCTGCTGCATCCGAAGCTGCCTTCGGCCAATAGAATCCTTGACGAAAAACTTTACCCAATAAAGGCCTAGATCCGATGTGAGATCCACACAGGCCTGCATGTATTTCTTTCATCAGCTCTATACCTTCAGTTCTGGATAAACATTTGAGCAATGGAGAACAGACTCCACGCTTGTACAACTCCCCTTCTATTATTACATATGGACGGGCTCTTGCCGCTATTCTCTTTTGATAAGCTTCGTCATCTGAAAGGAAATTGCCCTGGAGAAAAGACATGATCTCAGTTCTCCAGTCTTCGCTGTAAACAGGAGATATATTGAGCACTGCTCTTTCAAGAAGGTCAACCGAAGGTGCTTTTATTGTTTCAAAGAAAACTTCCGAAGGTAATGGCAACCCCTGTGCCGCTGACTTGGCTAATAGATCAGCATGTTCATTTTCTCCTCGTGGAATATTCTTAACAGAGAACCCTTCGAAGGAGGCTTCAAGTCTTCGAACCGTATCCAGATATTTTTCAAGCTTCGGATCTCTTGCTTTGCAACTTTTGTCAACATGGCCAGAAATAACTTGGGAATCAGTTTTGAGGACCACCCTTCTTATCCCCATGGCTTTCAACTTCCGAAGGCCCAAAAGCAAAGCTTCATATTCAGCAATATTATTTGTACAACTAAAATCAAGTTTCACTGCGTAACATGTTCTAACTTTAGAAGGTGCAATTAAAACGGCAGCTGCTCCTGCCCCGAAGGTTCCCCAAGAACCATCGCAGAATATTGTCCAAGCTTCAGCATCTTGACTTGCTTCTTCTTCCTGAGCCCCTGGCGTCCAGTCAGCAATGAAATCTGCTAACGCCTGGGACTGAATCGAAGATCTGTGCACATAATCAATGTAGAACTCATTGAGTTCCGCAGCCCACTTTCCAACCCTTCCAGTAGCTTCTCTATTTCTCATAATATCCTTCAATGGCTATGAAGAAGGAACAATTATATGGTATGCTTGAAAATAATGACGAAGCTTTCTGGAAGCCATCAAAACAGCATACAACACCTTCTCCAATTCTGTATAATTTTTCTTTGATAAACTAAGGACTTCGGAGACAAAGTATATTGGGGCTTGCTTTTTGGTTTGCCCTTCAAGCTTCTCTTGGACAAGTGCCGCACTTACCGCTGAGTGTGAAGCTGCCACATATAACAATAGAGGAGCCCCAGGTGTTGGTGGAGTTAATGTTGTTAGATCTATTAAATACTGTTTCAGCTTGTCGAAGGCTTTCTGCTGAACTGGTCCCCATTGAAAAACTTTGGCTGACTTCAGCACCTCAAAAAAAAGTAAATTTCTCTCTGCTGATCTAGATATAAATCGATTCAGAGATGCAAGTCTTCCCGTCAGTCGTTGAGCCCCCTTTTTTGTGGTTGGTGGTTCCATTCAAAGAATAGCTTCGATTTTATTTGGATTAGCCTCAATCCCTTTGGTTGAGACTAAGCAACCAAGGAATTTCCCCTTCTTTACCCCGAAAACGCATTTTTCTGGATTCAGCTTTAGACCGGCTTGTCTAAAATTAGCGAAGGTCTCCTGCAGATCAGCAATGTGATTTTCTTGCTTCGTGCTTTTTACAATGATATCATCAACATAAGTTAGCACATTTCTGCCTATCTGAGAATGAAGAACCTTCGCTGTCATTCTGCTGAAGCTTCCTCCAGCATTCTTGAGCCCCTCAGGCATCCGAAGGTAACAATATGTACCACTAGGGGTGATGAAGCTGGTTTTTGGCTCGTCTTCTTTCTTCATCCAGATTTGATGGTAGCCTGAATAACAATCTAGTAGACTCATGAGCTCTGACGAAGCTGCTACGTCTACCAGAGAATCTATCCTTGGTAATGGAAATTCATCCTTCGGACAAGCCTTGTTGAGATCAGTAAAATCAATGCACATTCTCCATTTACCATTGGCTTTCTTCACCATAACAGTGTTGGCTAGCCATTCTGGGTATTTCACTTCTCTGATGACTCCGACACTGAGGAGTCTTTTCACTTCATTCCGAGCACCTTCGGCCTTGTCATCAGACATCTTCCAAAGCCTCTGCTTTCTGGGTCTAATGGATGGATCAACATTGAGCGAGTGTTCAATGACATCTCTGTTAACACCACAAAGATCATTGGCTGACCAAGCAAAAACATCTTTGTTGTTGAACAAAAACCTTATCAGGGTTTTCTCCTGCTCTTCAGACAATTGGGAACCCAGCAGTACCTTCTGCTCTGCAATATCTTCACATAAAAGCATGGGCTTCGGCTGATCGGCCGAAGCAGCCTTCTCCCTTCTGTACTTGTATTGCTCACAAGCTTCGTTTCCATCTATATTATGGATTGCCTTTGAATCTATCCAGTTCCCTTCAGCTTTTCTGGCAGCTTCCTGACTCCCATGGATAGCAATAGGTCCCTGATCCGAAGGTATCTTCATGCAAATATATGTTGGATGAAGAATTGCTTCAAAAGCATTAAGTGTTCCACGACCAATGATTGCATTATAAGGGTACTCCATGTCAACAATATCAAATACAACTTGCTCAGTCCTTGTGTTATTGATAAATCCGAAGGTTACTGGCATCGTGATCTTGCCAAGTGCTACAATCTGCCTTCCTCCGAAGCCACAAAGAGGATGTGTGGCATCATGGATCTTGTCTTCGGGCTCTTGCATCTGTCTGAAGGCTTTGGCAAATATAATATCCGCTGCACTGCCTGTGTCAACCAAAACATTGTGGACCAGAAATCCTTTGATAATACAAGAGATAACCATAGCATCATTGTGAGGGTAGTCCTTGAGCTGAAGATCCTCTTGGGAGAAGGTAATCGGGATGTGAGACCATCTTGACTTAATGAAGGGTCCTTGCACCCCTACATGCTGTACCCTTCTCTGTGCTTCCTTCTTCTGCTTCTTGTTAGCCGACTCTGAGCATGAACCGCCTGTTATCGGGAGCACAAACTTTGGAGCCGAAGCAACTCCAGCTTTGAACGAAGCCATCAGCTCATCAAGTGGATGTGAGTTCACCGGAGGTGGGCGCCAATGTTGGGGGCTTGTTCTCAAATGCTATGAATTCAGAACAAGGCAACACAAAAATGTTAAGTATAAATGTCCTTCGTCCGCTGAAGCATTATCTCCCCAAGGATTTAATGAGCTTCGGACGAAGGTCAAGAGTAAGACATTACGAAGATTTCACCTTCATAATCATACTTGTAAAACAACAAACAATAAGAAATGAAATGTAAAGTATAAAATGTATTCATATATTTCATTATATGAATATATAAGTATTAAAACATAATATTTGAGCACATTTATACCTTCACCTTGGCGGAAAGCAATAAATCAAGCGTAACGTGCCAGTGATTACAAGATCGCGTGAACTGTGTCGAGGTACTGTTCACCTATTTATAGGCACAGGGTGCAACCTGTGCAAAATTACATTTATGTCCTTTACAATCGATTACAACAATGACACGAAACATCATGGGTCTTTAAGTCAATTCATCTTTAAGTCGGTTTGATCCTTCCTCTTGGGATCTGTCTTCATACTGAAGCTTTATAGGTAGTAGCTTCAGCGTCTACTTCTGAGAAGACCTTTCGAAGGTGTTCTTTTTAGGATCTTCGGCTACGAAGCATACCCCCAACAGGCGTGAGCTACCGCGCGTCGGAGTTGAGGTGGCGAGCCACGCGCTATCATTGATCTTCACATGGACGGTCCAGATTTAACCAGGGAATTGCCTCAGATCCTAAGGTGGGCTACTCATCCGATGGCGGGCTGTGTGTGTCGACGTGGCCAAATCTCGGGCATTGACCTCAGATCCTAAGGTTGGCATCGTTGACCGGGTCGCGTGGGGAGAGGTTTAATCCGGACGCTTGATGTAGATCGAAAGGCCACTATCTGGCCATACCCATTCGCGAGCGTATTCTTTCATAAGAGACCCTGAATCATTTATAAATCAACCTGCCGTCCTGAGTGGTGTTTACTTAGTCTAGGGATTTTTTGTGTGATAGCCCTGACCTCTCTGGTTTTTATGCGCCCGGTACAGAACTTCTTTAAAATGAATAAATGAATTAGTAAATGCATTTTTAATACAAAAAATTGCTAGAACTTGTAAAATGCATAGAAAATTCATTTTAGCTCTAAATTGATCCATTCCAATTTTTAAAATTTTGTAATATTATTGTCTATCATTTAGTATCTCTGTTTTGACATGAAAACAGTAAGAAAAATAATTTCTCATTTAATCCTATTTCAAGCACATTAAACCTTTAGAAATTCATAACTTAAAATCTATAACTTCAAATTTAATGATTCTAGTTCCTATGATCTCATTTTAATGAGTAGATTTTTATTGTATCTTTTATTTACCTGTTTGGTGTGATGTTAAGTTTTGCTATACTATGTATGTATTGTGTTGATGCGAGTAGATGAGCAAGCCACTATGGATTCTGAGGTTTAGCAAGTAGAAGTTGCTGAGCAGGAGCTCATTGAAGGCAAGTTGTGTCCTTGATCACTTCTTTTTACCCAGCCATGTTCTTATTATTCATAATGATCTGCATAGGTTAATTTGATGGGATCCAATAGGTTACCCCAGTTTTGGTTATCTTTATACCTTGTTTACCACTGAAATATTTTTGGGTAATACTTGCTATTGCTTTATGTGGATTTGGGTATGGAGATACACTATTCATGATTACACTTTTATTATATGTTTATTATTACTGTTCATGTTAAGATCATTATGTTAATGGGAATATGGAGCGACCACCCAGGAAAATAGTGCTACCACAAGGGTTTAATGGGACGCCCTTGGCTGATTAACTAGGAAAGCTAGTGGATGTCTTCCTTACCCAAAAGGGGCAAGGGCAGTAGGGGAGTGGTTAGTGTAGGGAGGTCATTGGGTTGATTTTGCTGCGATGGCGGTCAGGCGAGGGATTCCTGCACTGGAGCTTCCTATAAACTGTAGCGGGATTTCTGAAGCTAGTGGAACTTTGTAAAGGCCTCGTAGTGTAACCCTGCCTTGCCTCCTCGGTAGAGGTGTATGGGATTGGTCGTCCCTTGGCAGATGGGTAACATGACTTGTGGGTAAAGATGTGCAACCTCTGCAGAGTGTAAAACTGGTATACTAGTCGTGCTCACGGTCATGAGCAGCTCGGACCCTCACATGATTAATTTATGGAATTAAAACTCAATTTGACATTTGCATCACATTTGGGATTATTTTATTATTACTTTTATTTATTATTACTAAGGTTTGGTATTTACTTACACTTAGTAACTGCTAATAAAATTTTGACCAACTTATAAAAGCAATGCTCAGCTTCAGCCTTTATTTTGTTGATTAGCCTTACACTTTACATGAACTCCCACCTTTGGTGAGTTCATGCACATTATTCCCCATAACTTGTTGAGCTATGAACGTATGTGAGCTCACTCTTGCTGTCTCACACCCCTCCACAGGAGAAGAACAAGTGATCGAAGAGGAACCACCTAACACTGAGGCTTTCGACTTGATCTAGGTGGCGTCTCCCAGTCAGCTTTGTGGCACCAGGGAATAATAATTAGTTCGCTTTATTTTATCATTTATTTTTGTAAGACTTCCGCTATATAATAAGTACATTTATGATATTTATGACATTTATCTCTATGCACTCTGTTACTATATGTGTTGTCTTCTCTGGCGCATATATGAGATGCACCCGGCTTTGTCTCTTAAATTCGGGTGTGACAGAAGTGGTATCAAAGCAAATGTTGACTGTAGGATGAAACCTAGATAGAAATGGACAAAACCCTTACCTACTTACCTTATTCTGATTCATTCTATACTTATCTCACTCTGGTTCTTTCTATACTTATCTTGATCCTGTCTCACCTTCTACTGTTCTACTCTGGTCATTCTTACCTTTTCTAATCTGAGACAAGATGGATTTCACACCTTGGAATCCTACGTGTATGATCCTTTTAAGAGATAGGAGGCCTAAGACAAAAATTAAAACTATTTTCTCTATTTAAAAATGTTGGTTGATTGTTCTGATGATCAATGCCTGATTTGGTTCTTTGATTGATTGAAATAGTATAGACGGGCATCTTAGCATGTACCACCCTAAGGTAATGAAATAGCTTCAGTAGGTAAACATTAATCTGCTTAGCTAATAAATCCCCCAAAGTAACATGATTCGTAACTACATGCCTTGTCTACTATCCTTTCTTACCATATGTTTCTAACTCAGATGGTCAATACCAGGAAGGGTGGTGGAATTGATCTACCTCTCAATCGACACACTCGGTGGATATATAGACAACCCCAACCACAACCAGGGGAGATGGATCCTCCACCGCCGCCTCCACCAATCGGAGTTGACCCAATAATTGCAGCTCAAATGAGGATGATGCAACAAATGGCTGACACCATGGCGGATATGCGCGCGCAGATGCAGCAGGAACGCCAAGAGATGCGCCAGGAGAGAGAAGAGATACGCCAGGAACTGCGTCAGGAAAGAGAGGAGATACGCCAGGAAAGGAGAGCGCAACAGCAACAGCAGCAAATACCACTGCCACCACCACCACCTCCACTTCCACCCCAGGACAAGCACCGGGAGTTTATGAGTCACAAGCCGCCCACCTTCGCCAGCTCGCTAGATCCACTTGATGCTGATGATTGGCTGAAAGCAATTGAGAAGTTGCTCAACATCGCCCAATGCTTTGACCAGGATAAGGTTCTTTATGCTTCTAGTCGTTTGACTGGTCCTACAGCTGACTCGTGGGATTCTTATGTTGCTGCCCACGATGCTGCTGATACTATTAATTGGGCGGAGTTCAGAACACAGTTCAGAAACTACCACATTCCTGCTGGTTTGATGAAGATCAAGAAGAAGGAGTTTCTATCATTGAAGCAAGGCAACATGTCTATCAGCGAGTATAGAGATAAATTCATTCAGTTGTCTAGATATGCTCTACATGAGGTGGCAGATGATGAAAGGAAGCAAGAGCACTTCATAGAAGGACTCAATGGACCATTACGGTACGCTTTGGTTGCTCACACATTTCCATCGTTTCAGAGGTTGCTAGATAAGGCTCTTGCTATTGAACACAAGCGTGTTCAACTAGGAGACTTGAAGAGGAAGGCTATCTCACAGGGACAGGGTAGCAGCAGTGTTCGTCCTCGGTACGTTCCACCTCAGGGTACCCTAGCTCGTCAAGGAGGAGGAGGACCACGCCCAGCTCAGTACGCTCCACAGGGGTCTCCACGGACACCTCCCACTCGTCAGGCTACCCCCACTGGCACCCCGGCGAGACCTACAGGACAGAAGACTGGC
Source organism: Zea luxurians (assembly GCA_029449295.1). Classification (NCBI taxonomy): domain Eukaryota; kingdom Viridiplantae; phylum Streptophyta; class Magnoliopsida; order Poales; family Poaceae; genus Zea; species Zea luxurians. Next base: position 29,145,912 of record JAOPSE010000001.1, on the reverse strand, counting down.
CCTACATGCTTTAAGTGTAGTCAAATTGGGCACTATGCTAATGATTGTCCGGTGGGGAATTCTGGTACACCAGCTCAGAACAAGCAACAGACTCCTGACAAGGGATATTCTATTGCCAGGGTTAATCAAGTCAGCGTTGATGCTACTCCTGATGGTGCTAACATCATGCTTGGTATGTTTTACATTAATGCAATTCCTGTGACAATACTATTTGATTCTGGTGCTACACATTCATTTATGTCTGCTCGATATGCCAACACAAATGAGATACCACTGTTAAATATGAGAAAACCAATGATAGTAACTACACCTAAAGGGTCTGTTGAGGCAAATCATATGACACATAGATTTACATTAACAATTATGGGAAGAGAATTCTGGGCTACCGCTATAGTATTAGAGGAAAGCATTATAGATCTGATCCTCAGTATGTCATGGTTGAGGAAGTCAAAGGCCATTATAGCATGTGGTAGGGGTACTGTAGAACTCACCAGCCCTAAAGGAGAAAGATTTCAAGTTCAAATTGCAATAACCACCTCTTCCAGATGTGCGATGTTCTTTATAGCTGAGGAGTTTGTTGGAGACAACATCTGTGTGGTTAGGGATTTTCCAGATGTCTTTCCAGAGGAGTTACCAGGGATGCCACCAGAGAGGAAAGTTGAGTTTGTTATTGATCTCTTACTTGGGACTGCTCCTATTTCTAAACGCCCCTACAGAATGTCCATAGAAGAGTTACAAGAACTTAAGAAGCAGTTAACGGAATTGCAGGAGGCAGGGTACATACGTCCGAGTTCCTCACCTTAGGGAGCACCGGTACTGTTTGTCCAGAAGAAGGATGGTTCGCAATGGATGTGTGTGGACTATAGAGCACTTAATGATGTTACCATCAAGAATAAGTACCTGTTACCTTGTATTGATGACTTATTTGATCAGATGAGAGGTGCTAGGGTGTTCTCTAAGATTGACCTCAGGTCAGGCTACCATCAAATGAAGATTAGGCCATCTGATATTCCCAAGACAGCTTTCTCAACCCGATATGGTCTATATGAATTCATAGTCATGTCATTTGGCTTAACCAATGCACCAGCTTATTTCATGAATCTGATGAATAAGGTATTCATGGAGTATCTCGATAAGTTCGTTGTTGTATTCATTGATGACATTCTTATTTATTCCAAGAATGATAGTGAGCATGAGGAGCATTTGCGGATGGTGCTACAGAAGCTACGGGATAATCAACTTTATGCCAAATTTACCAAGTGTGAATTCTGGCTTGATGAAGTTCATTTTCTTGGGCATATCATCTCCAAAGGAGGAATTGTTGTGGATCCCGCTAAAGTAACAACAATAATGAATTGGAAGACACCAAGTACAGTTTCAGAGATCCGGAGTTTCTTGGGACTCGCAGGTTATTGCCGGTGATTCATTGAAGGGTTCTCTAAGATTGTCAAGCCTATGACCTCATTATTGGAGAAGGGCAAGGAGTTTTAGTGGCCTGATAAATGCCAAGAGAGTTTTGATCAGTTGAGATCTAAATTGATGGCTGCTCCAGTATTGATTATGCCAGATCTACAGAAGAATTTTGATGTATATTGTGATGCAAGTCGCCAAGGCCTGGGATGTGTGCTTATGCAGGAAGGACACGTCATTGCCTACGCATCTCGCCAGTTGCGGAAACATGAGTTGAACTACCCCATGCACGACTTGGAACTGGCAGCAGTTGTGCATGCTCTCAAGATTTGGAGGCACTATATTATGGGAACCAAGTGTTGAATCTACACCGATCACAAGAGCTTGAAGTACATTTTCACTCAGAAGGATCTTAACCTTAGACAACGTCGATGGTTGCAGCTCATCAAGGATTATGACCTTGAAATTCACTATAATCCGGGCAAGGCGAATTTGGTTGCGGATGCTTTGAGTCGGAAGGGGCAGGTCCATGCAGCTATTGTCACCCAGTTACCTGATGAGTTAGCAGAAGATTTTGAGAGGCTCAATCTGGGAATAGTTGCTCACACTGAAGGAATTACCATCGAGTTGGAACCTACCTTAGAGCAAGAAATACAAAAAAGGCCAGATCGGTGATGCCAAAATTCAAGAGATTAAGGATCTGATAACAGAGGGTAGAGGCCCAGATTTCATGGAAGATGAGCAGGGCACGATATGGTTCAAGAATCGGATTTGTGTTCTGGATATCGATAGTCTTCGTGAAACCATATTGAAGGAGGCACATGACTTAGTTTATTCTATCCACCCTGGTAGTACTAAGATGTACCAGGACTTGAAGCAGAAGTATTGGTGGCATGGACTAAAGAAGTATGTTGCTTCACATGTCGCACTTTGTGATGTTTGCCAGAGGATGAAAGCGGAACATCAAAGACCTGCTGGTTTGCTACACCCGCTTAAGATACCTGAGTGGAAATGGGAAGAGATTGGCATGGACTTCATTGTTGGATTACCCCGCACATCTGCTGGGTATGATTCTATATGGGTGATTGTGGACAGGCTAACTAAAGTAGCCCATTTTATTCCAGTGAAGACCACGTATTTAGGAGCCAAGCTAGCAGAGTTGTATATGGTAAGAATTGTATGCTTATATGGGGTGCCAAAGAAGATTGTGTCAGATCGGGGATCCTAGTTTACTTCTTGGTACTGGAAGAAGTTGCACGAGTCCTTGGATACAAGATTGAATTTTAGTTCGGCTTACCATCCACAGACTGATGGGCAAACTGAGAGGACCAACCATGTACTAGAGGATATGTTAAGAGCTTGTGCTCTTAAGCATGGTAGAAGTTGGGATAAGAGTTTGCCCTATGCGGAGTTCTCTTACAATAATAGCTACCAGGCCAGTTTGAAGATGTCACCGTTTGAGGCTTTATATGGCAGAAAGTGCAAGACTCCACTATATTGGGATCAAACTGGTGAAAGGAAGTTATTTGGACCGGAGATTATACAAGAAGCAGAGGAACAAGTCCATCAAATAAGGGAGAATCTGAGAACTGCACAGTCAAGGCAGAAAAGCTATGCTGATACCCGGAGAAGACTGCTAGAGTTTAAGGAGGGTGATCATGTCTATTTGAAGGTGTTACCACTCCGGGGTATGAGAAGATTTAAAGTCAAAGGGAAGTTATCCCCTCGCTTTATTGGACCCTTCTTGATCTTAAAGCGAGTGGGAGAGGTGGCATATCAATTAGAGTTACCTGATCATCTTGCGGATGTGCATGATGTCTTTCACATGTCACAGCTGAAGAAATGTCTCAGGGTGCCTGAAGAGCAGCTACCAATGGAGGACCTTAGTGTTCAAGATGATCTGACTTATGCAGAATATCCCATCAAGATTCTTGATACACTAACTCGGGTTACAAGAAATAAGGTGATAAAGATGTGTAAAGTGCAGTGGAGCCATCATGGAGAAGATGAAGCTACTTGGGAAAGAGAAGAAGAGCTTCGTATAGATTTTCCCGATCTTCTCCCTAGATCTTCTTAAATCTCGAGGACGAGATTCTTTGTAAGGGGGGTAGGATTTGTAATACTCAAAATTGTATAAAAGGACTATATAGAGGTCCCCTTATTTTGCCTCATTTGCATCATAAAAAGAGCATACATAAAATTTAGAGATGAATTAAAACAAGTGATCATGTTGGAGTTATATGTTTGAGCATTAAATAAAAATAATAAAGATAATAATAATAAGATAATAATTACTAGAAGTTGAATTAAACCCTAAATTTGAAAGTAGGATTTTGAAAATAAGAAGAAGGGAAATGATATAAAAATATAAATAATATATTTAAATAAATATCCTCAAACTGATTACTTTTAATTGCACAAATATATAGTGTAAATGATGAGATATAAAGTTTGAATTTAAATTTGAATTCAAATTTGGATTTGAAAATAGAGAAAAAGGAAAAGGAATAGAAAATAAAAGAATAAAAACAAACCCAACTAAATGGGCCTCGCACCACCATTCTGGCCCACAGCTCCCTTCCACTCTCACGTAGCCCAACTACAAATCTCTCGCGCGCGCCGCCTACTGACACCCGGACCCCATTGGCCAGCCATCCTTCCTCTCGCTCGCATCTCTCCGACCACTGGTTCTCGCGCCCATCTATCAGCCGCTCCCATGTACCACATCTGCCGCGCATCCACACCCTTCACCCGCTGCCGCGTGGGCCAACATTGTCAGGACCGTCCTCTCCGCTGGGACTCAACAGAATGGCGTTGTGAATCGTGCGGTGACCATCTACGATTTCTCCAACTGGGCGCAACAATCGCGCCACCCGGGCGAGACCCATAACGGCCCCTTTCCGTGGACCCCGTGCCCTACAAAACCTGGCAAGATTAGGTCGCCTCGCGCCCTGATTTTGACTTGCGTTCATGGCACAACAGACGCCGGGGATTCCGCACTCCCGTCGCGACCATGTTCTGGTAAGCTTCGCCCTCATGCCCATAAATTGACCAAGCTTTTGTGCTCGCCTCCCATTTGCCAACCGAAGAAACCGTGCGGTCGTCGCCCTGAGAAATCGCCAGCCGTGCAAATCTTCAAGCCGCCATTGCCATCGACCCCGCGTATCGGAAATTTCCCCGTGACCGAAGCCATTATTCGACCCTAGGTGCTTCCGTCAGTCCGTTGTTGGTGTTTCCGAGCTCGCTGCGGGGGATTGGTGGCTGGTGTCGAGCGAATTTGTCGACGGCGTCGGAGCACCGCTGTGATCGCGCTCGCTGCCGTTGCCAGGGCGTTCGGCACTTCGAATCAAGGTATTAGCTCTGCCCTTGCATTTGTTAACTCATTGGGATTGAGTAGATAGTCTCAGATTCATTTAGGGGGCGATGAACCGCTAGATGGCTCGCCGTGTGGGGGGTCGCCGGCAATGGCATCCGCAGCGGCATTAGGCGTGAGCTACCGCGCGTCGGAGTTGAGGTGGCGAGCCACGCGCTATCATTGATCTTCACATGGACGATCCGGATTTAACTAGGGAATTGCCTCCTTCACACTGTAAATCCAAGCCGTGGGCTACTCATCCGATGGCAGGCTGTGTGTGTCGACGTGGCCAAATCTCGGGCATTGACCTCGGATCCTAAGGTTGGCGTCGTTGACCGGGTCGCGTGGGGAGAGGTTTAATCCGGACGCTTGATTTAGATCGAACGGCCAGTATCTGGCCATACCCCTTCGCGAGCGTATTCTTTCATAAGAGACCCTGAATCATTTATAAATCAAGCCGCCGTCCTGAGTGGTGTTTACTGAGTCTAGGGATTTTTTGTGGGATAGCCCCTGACCTCTCTGGTTTTTATGCGCCTGGTACAGAACTTATTTAAAATGAATAAATGAATTAGTAAATGCATTTTTAATACAAAAAATTGCTAGAACTTGTAAAATGCATAGAAATTTCATTTTAGCTCTAAATCGATCCATTCCAATTTCTAAAATTTTGTAATATTATTGTCTACCATTTAGTGTCTCTGTTTTGACATGAAAACAGTAAGAAAAATAATTTCTCATTTAATCCTATTTCAAGCACATTAAACCTTTAGAAATTCATAACTTAAAATCTATAACTTCAAATTTAATGATTCCAGTTCCTATGATCTCATTTTAATGAGTAGATTTTTATTGTATATTTTATTTACCTGTTTGGTGTGATGTTAAGTTTTGCTATACTATATATGTATTGTGTTGATGCGAGTAGACAAGCAAGCCACTGTGGATTCTGAGGTTTAGCAAGTAGAAGTTGCTGAGCAGGAGCTCATTGAAGGAAAGTTGTGTCCTTGATCACTTCTTTTTACCCAGCCATGTTCTTATTATTCATAATGATCTGCATAGGTTAATTTGATGGGATCCAATAGGTTACCCCAGTTTTGGTTTTCTTTATACCTTGTTTACCACTGAAATATTTTTGGGTAATACTTGCTATTGCTTTTTGTGGATTTGGGTATGGAGATACATTATACATGATTACACTTTTATTATCTGTTTATTATTACTGTTCATGTTAAGATCATTATGTTAATGGGAATATGGAGCGACCACCCGGGAAAACAGTGCTACCACAAGGGTTTAATGGGACGCCCTTGGCTGATTAAATAGGAAAGCTAGTAGATGTCTTCCTTACCAGAAAGGGGCAAGGGCAGTAGGGGAGTGGTCAGTGTAGGGAGGTCCTTGGGTTGATTTTGCTGCGATGGCGGTCAGGCGAGGGATTCCTGCACTGGAGCTTCCTATAAACTGTAGCAGGATTTCTGAAGCTAGTGGAACTTTGTAAAGGCCTTGTAGTGTTATCCTACCTCGCCTCCTCGGTAGAGGTGTATGGGATTGGCCGTCTCTTGGCAGATGGGTAACGTGACTTGTGGGTAAAGATGCGCAACCTCTGCAGAGTGTAAAACTGGTATACTAGCCGTGCTCACGGTCATGAGCAGGTCGGACCCTCACATGATTAATTTGACATTTGCATCGCATTTGGGATTATTTTATTATTACTTTTATTTATTATTACTAAGGTTTGGTATTTACTTACACTTAGTAACTGCTAATAAAATTTTGACCAACTTAAAAAAAGCATTGCTCAGCTTCAGCCTTTATTTTGTTGATCAGCCTTACACTTCACATGAACTCCCACCTTTGGTGAGTTCATGCACATTATTCCCCACAACTTGTTGAGCTATGAACGTATGTGAGCTCACTCTTGCTATCTCACACCCCCCACAGCAGAAGAACAGGTGATCGAAGAGGAGCCGCCTAACACTGAGGCTTTCGACTTGATCTAAGTGGCGTCTCCCAGTCAGCTTTGTGGCGCCAGGGAATAATAATTAGTTCGCTTTATTTTATCATTTATTTTTGTAAGACTTCCGCTATATAATAAGTACATTTATGATATTTATGACATTTATCTCTATGCACTCTGTTATTATATGTGTTGTCTTCTCTAGCGCATATATAAGATGCACCCGACTTTGTATCTTAAATCTAGGTGTGACACCGATCAACCCAGGCTAGATGGGATACAAGGCTTGTGGGTAAAGTTGTACCACCTCTGTAGAGTGTAAAACTGATATGTCAGCCGTGCTCACGGTTAAGAGCAACCTGGACTCCTCATGTGATAATTAAACTTAAAGATGGACAATAAATCGAGATCCGTGATCTACCAATGGTTTGCTTAATTGGTTTCACTTAAGTGTTTTTGATATACTCTTATACCTTTGTTTAAATGGGATACTTGGGATACACACTTACTAGTAAGACAGGTGTTGTTAATAAAATATTGACCAACTAAAATGCTTACTGCTCAACCTTAGCCTCACCTTGTTAAACTTGCATAATTTTCCCCCACTTGCTGAGCCCCAACCATAAGTGAGCTCACCCTTGCTAATATTTTGATCAAAGGGTGATGAAGAAGACTTTGATGGAGATTTTGATGATGAGTTCTAAGTCTAACAATGCGCCGGTCATCTTCCTGTGAGAGATTACCCATATTTAATTCCGCCCTACTTTGATGTTGATACTTGTTAATGATACAATGATTCGGATGATGTAATAAAGTACTCTACTCTCTTTATGCCTTTATTGCATTGTCTTTTGATATATTACACTTGTGACGTCAACATATGTGTGGAAATGGATCTTGGCACACATATGCTATGTGACCGGCTCTGCCCACCGGAACCGGGTGTGACAGAAGTGGTATCAAGGTATGCTGACCCTAGGTCGTTAGACTAGTTAGAAATGGAAAGCCTAGTTTGTTCAAAACTTGCTAATTTCATTCTTATAAAATTATTTTATCAGCCTTACCTCTTTAAAATTTCAATTGAGTTGACATTTCTCTTGTAGATGGTTTGTACTCTCCAAACTACCCGGGTCAACACCAACTACGTCCCTCCACCACGGCAAATTCCTGTCTACCCAGTGGTAGTAGAGAAAGTTTCAATGGATCTCCCTCGCATTCGAGTGGAGCATGGAGTCATCCTGGAGGACAGCTCGGAGGAACTTCTGCCGACGCCCACCCCATTGGCAGAGTCACTGGCCTTCGCAGCTAGGTCATCAACCTCGGCACCGCCTGCACTAGCCGTTCAAGCTCCTGCACCCAGAGGCGACGACCTAGACAACTCTAATGACGATGATGAGGATGACAACGACGACAAAGGTGACGAGGAACAAGTAAACGAGGAGGCCAACTACGCCCAGCAGGACTACTTCATGGGGTTTGGGCCTGTTGTCGAACATTACACATCAATGTTCGAGACGGGGCACTTCTCCAACCTACTGCAAGACGTGTTGCACGCATTAGGAACCTACGTCCACCCCTTGTACAAAACAAGGCGAGTGAGCGAGTCTCCCAGGGCTTGCTACTACATCACTCGCATCCATGTCAGGGTGATGGATGCAGGGGATAGGGGATTTAGGACTCTGTCAGCTCATGAATCCTTGACACCGCTATCCACCTACGCTGCCTCGGTCAGCGATGCTGCCAGATGGACTTTGTGGTCTCTCAGCCACACTTACCGGCAGCAGCTGCATGACACGAGATCCAGGCATCTTCCTCTACGTTTGAGTGGAGGAAGCCAGACCAGCATCGTTCCAGGTGAAGCTGGTGAGGATCGCCTCAATACCCTAGCTGGTGTAGTGGCCGGTCTCAACACCGACCTGGACAGTGCCACCCTGGATCTCTCTAGGGTGCACATGGAGCTGGAGGATGCCCACGCCAGGATTGCAGCCCTAGAAGCCCAACTTCAAGGACGAGATCTGCCTGAAGCCTAGGTCCCCGCCATGGCGTTGTCCCCTCCCCACAAGAGGATTCGCTATGGGGAGCCCAGATCCATCACTAGGCTGCTCTAGAAATTTTAAGTTATGTTGTAATAAGTTAGCTCTCGTGTCAGACGATGAAAACTCTCTTTTTAAGTTATCTTCATAATAATAACAACCATGTGATGGTGTTGGTTGCTATGTTTGAGTTGGATTTTTGTTTGAGTGCAATGGTCTTATGGAATGATGGCCATAAGAGCATATACAAATTTTTAAACTTAAGCTATTCCCCTCTAGAATCTTTATTACTCCTCACTCCTCTAAGAAGTTCACTTTCTAACCAATCAGATGGTGAACGCTCGCCAAGGACCCAACAACAATAGGAACCAGCGTGGTCAACAGATAACACCACCACCACCGAACCCTAACATGGAATAGTTTATCGCCGCTCAGATGTAGCTTCTACAGGGACTCACTATGACTATTTAACAGATTCAGTAAAACCAGCAGAATCAACAGCACCAGCAGCAATAGCAGAATGCACCCCCAGCTAGAGATAAACACTGGGATTTTATGAGCCATCACCCGCCAATGTTCTCTCATGCGGTTGATCCTTTGGATGCCAATGACTGGCTCAAGGTTATCGAAAAGAAGTTGGATATCACCCAGTGCAACGACCGAGAAAAGGTCTTGTACGCCTCGGGAAGACTCGAGGGAGCCGCGTCCGATTGGTGGGATGCCTTCACAACGGCACACGCCAATGCAGATACAATAACCTGGCAGGAGTTCCAAGTGAACTTTCGCACTCATCATATTCCCTTGGGGATTATGAAACTGAAGAAGAAGGAGTTCCTTTCCCTTACTCGAGGGAATATGACTGTCAGTGAATACCGTGATCGCTTCACCCAGCTTTCACGCTATGCCCTAGAGGAAGTGGATACAGATGAGAAGCGCCAAGAGCGTTTCTTGGAAGGATTGATTGGACCTCTAAACTATCAACTACAGAGTCATACCTTCCCCAACATTCAGACTCTATTGAACAAGGCAATTGGCCTTGAAAGCAAAAGAAGGGAACTATCTAACCACAAAAGGAAGTTTCAGGGTCAGTCTAGCAGGAACACCCACCCAAACAATGCTCAAGGTTCTCAGTTCCGCTCTGGAAATCAGGGTGGAAATAATTATTAAGTGCAACGCTCTGGAAAACAAGGCCAGAGGAACAATCAAAGTCAGAACCAGTAGAGGAACAACTCTCAGACCAACCAAAGGTCTGGTAGTAGTTCGCAGACTCGTCAAGGTGGCACAGTGAACACGTAGGCCAAAAGCAACAACGCACCAGTCCAACCCAATGGTTGTTTCAAGTGCGGTGAGCTTGGCCATTATGCTAACAACTACCCTAGGCACAACCAACAGACACCTCAGAAGAGCAACAATCAGAGGAATGATCAGAACACCCTCGCTCGTGGATCTGCACAGAACAGGACTCCACAGAACTAGAGTAGAGGAAGGGTCAATCACATCACAGCGGAATCAGTGCCTGAGGATGCTGACATGGTGTATGGTATGTTCCTTATCAACTTCATACCTGCATCAGTTTTATTTGACTTTGGAGCATCGCATTCATTTATAACTGAGTCATTCATGGAAAAACATAACATACCAAAGCACCCTCTTAAGAAGATGTTACACATTAGTTCACCAGGAGGTGACATGAAGGCCAGACACTCATGCCTCCATGTTAATCTCAGGATTCAAGGAATAAATTTTCCAGTCAACCTAATGGTCTTAGGATCCAACGGTATTGATGTGATTCTTGGATGCGACTGGTTGAAAAGTTGTGATGGAGTGATACAATGTGCCAACGGAACAATTATGTTGACAAGTCCTCAAAGGAAAGAGTCCAAGTTAGCATAGATATGTCAACAGATGCAAAAAGAAAGACAATGGTGAATCATTTGGAAGAAAATCCCATGGAAATTATCAAGGTAGTGTGTGAATACCCAGACGTATTTCCGGAGGAATTACCAGGTATGCCACCTGTCCGTGATATAGAGTTTTCTATTGAATTATTACCCAGAATTGCACCTATCTCAAAAAGACCTTATAGAATGGATGTCAAAGATTTAGTAGAACTGAAGAAACAAATAGAGGAATTACTAGAAAAAGGTTTCATTCGCCCAAGTTCATCTCCTTGGGGAGCCCTAGTTCTATTTGTGAGCAAGAAACATGGTTTGAGGAGAATGTGTGTTGATTATAGAAGTTTGAATGAAGTAACCATTAAGAATAAATACCCATTACCTCGAATTGAAGATTTATTTGATTAGATGAAGGGAGCTAGGATATTCTCGAAGATAGATCTAAGGTCGGGATATCATCAATTAAATATTCGAGCAGAAGATGTACCCAAGACAGCCTTCACTACGAGATATGGATTATATGAGTTTTTGGTCATATGTTGTTTGGACTGACTAATGCACCGGCATACTTTATAAACTTGATGAATAAAGTATTCATGGAATATCTAGGTCAGTTTGTGGTCGTATTCATTGACGACATACTGATATATTTTCCAAATGAAGAAACACATGAAGATCATCTAAGGCTAGTCCTACAAAAGCTTCGTGACAACCAATTGTATGCAAAGTTCTCGAAGTGTGATTTTTGGCTGAAAGAAGTTGCTTTCTTAGGACATATTGTTACTGATAGAGGAATTAAAGTAGATCCAGGAAAGATAAGCGAAATACTAAATTAGAAGCAACCAAAGGATGCGTCCAAGATCAGAAGTTTTCTTGGATTGGCAGGATATTACAGAAGATTTATTGAAGGTTTTTCCAAGTTAGTGAAACCTCTTACCTCACTACTGGAGAAAGGTAAAAAGTTTAAGTGGGATGAAGCATGCTAGAAATGTTTTGAAGAACTCAAGAAAAGGTTAACCACCGCACCAATATTGGTAATGCCAGACATTCACAAGGGATTTGATGTGTATTACGATGCATCACACCTTGGACTTGGATGTGTGCTAATGCAAGAAGGAAAAGTAAAAGCTTATGCCTCAAGACAGTTGAGAAAGCATGAGAAGAATTATCCTACGCATGATTTGGAACTAGCTATCGTAGTGCATGCTTTGAAGATTTGGAGGCACTATATGATTGGAAACAAGTGCAAAATTTTCACGGATCACAAAAGCTTGAAATATATATTCACTTAGAAATAACTCAACCTAAGACAGAGAAGATGGCTTGAGTTGATCAAAGACTACGATTTGGAAATACAATATCACCCAGGAAAAGCAAATATAATGGCTGATGCTTTGAGCCGTAAGGGTCAAGTGAACAACATCACTACTCATTTGATGTCACAGGAATTGTGCTGGGAAATGGAACAACTCAACCTTGGTATGCTCAATAAAATGGAAGCAACAGTTATGGAGGTTGAATCTACTTTGGAACAAGAGATTCGTAAAGGACAGGAATCTGATGAGAAAATTAAGGAAATTAAAACTCTGATTGGGTTGGGAAAACCCCCAGATTTCACGGAAGATGATCAAGGCACAGTATGGTTTAAGAAGAGAATTTGTGTACCGGAAATCGAACACCTACGCCAACTTATTTTGAGAGAAGCTCATGAATTGGCTTACTCTATTCACCCAGGAAGCACAAAGATGTACCAGGATCTAAAGGAAAAGTATTGGTGGTATGGTTTGAAAAGAAATGTTGCTACTCATGTTGCATTGTGTGACGTGTGTCAGTGAGTTAAAGCCGAACACCAAAGACCAACAGGATTACTACAACCTCTCAAGGTACCGGAATGGAAATGGGAAGAAATCGGTATGGATCTCATAGTTGGACTACCCCATACTCGGGATGGCTATGATTCGATATGGGTCATAGTAGACAGGTTGACTAAAGTGGCACACTTTATACCTGTGAAGACAACTTACTCGGGAGCCTAGTTAGCAGAGTTATACATGTCGAGGATTGTTTGTCTGCATGGAGTACCAAAGAAGATCATATCAGATCGAGGAACTCAGTTTACCTCGTGCTTTTAGAAAAGACTACATGAGTCCATGGATACCAAGCTAAACTTTAGTTCAGCTTATCATCCGCAAACGGATGGGCAAACAGAAAGAACAAACCAAGTGTTGGAAGATATGCTAAGAGCTTGCACTCTAAAGCATGGTAGAAGCTGGGATAAAAGTTTGCCTTATGCAGAATTCTCGTACAACAATAGTTATCAAGCAAGTCTAAAAATGGCACCATTTGAATCCCTTTATGGACGAAAGTGTAGAACACCGCTTTATTGGAATCAGACCAAAGAAAGTCAAGTATTTGGTCCAGAAATACTCCAAGAAGCAGAAAAGCAAGTGCAGATTATCAGAGAAAAATTGAAGACAGCACAGTCAAGACAAAAAAGCTATGCTGATAATAGAAGAATAGAGTTGATATTCGAAGTAGGAGACTTCGTATACCTTAAAGTTTCACTGATAAGAGGAATGAAAAGATTTAAGGTTAATGGAAAATTATCTCCTCGCTATATTGGCCCATTCAAGATTTTGGAAAGAAAAGGTGAAGTAGCCTACCAGTTAGAGCTACCCGATAGTTTGTCAGATGTGCATGACGTATTTCACGTGTCACAACTCAAGAAGTGCTTGAGAGTACCGGAGGAACAGTTACCCATGGAAGAACTGAATGTTAATGAGGATTTGACTTATTCGGAGTACCGACTCAGAATTCTAGAAACGTCTCACAGAATTACACGGAGTAAAGTCATTAAGGTAGTGTTTGGTCGAAGAGCCAAGTAGAACGGAGCTGTTCTGTCCCAGTTTTGTTGTTGTTTGGTTACAAAGTAACTAGAACGGAATGACTCCAATTAGGGAATATTCTCCTCAGATTTGAAACCATCCCGCTCCAAAAAATCAACCGGACAGAGCCGCTTCGTTCCTAGCCCGCTCGCACAGTCACGCTCCGTTCCGTTCACTCTGCAACCAAACAAAAATAGAGCCGATCCGTTCCAGATTACCAAACACAGAAGAGAGCGGCTCCGTTCCTAGAATCAGGGATGGAACGGCTCCGTTATACTTGGCTCCTCAACCGAACACTACCTAACATGTGCAAAGTTTAGTGGAGTCATCATTCGGAAGATGAGGCCACTTGGGAAAGAGAAGATGAACTCAGAGCAGAATTCCCCCAGTTATTCTCGGAAGTTTCTTAATCTCGAGGACGAGATTCCTTTAAGAGGGGTAGGTTTGTAACACTATAAAAAACCATCAACTAAAAATAGTGCATTTAGTTATTATGGTAATTAGGGTATTAAATTTTCATTCAAAGTGTTTGTTATCTATTTGCATTTTTAATCAATTTTGATTGCTCATGATTGATTTGTGGATATTTAAAAGCATTTCTTCTTATAGGAAAATCCTAATAAAAATATAATAATTATTAGTCTAAAAATAGATATTTTTTTTGGTATAATTATTATGAATTTTAGAGTTATTTATAAAAATGTATTTCAAATTTAGAAAAAAAACCCTAACCCTAACCCTAAGGCCCACTAGGGGGCCATCAAATCTCCCAGTCGCGCGCCCTCCTCCCCTGGCAAACCAGCCGCCGCCGCCCTCTGTCCTCCCTCTCCCCCTCTTCTCTCTCTTGCAACCCGGCCCCACTCCTCTTCCCTCTCTCTCTGCTTTCCTTCCCAACCCCGAGCGCCGCCAGAAGCCGCCAGGGAGCCCGACGCTCCAACCGCCAGGTGTCCCCAGCCCTGACGCGCGACCCCACGCCTGCGACCGAGCCCGACCGAGCCGCCACCCCGTCGTTCGTTCGTTCCTCTGTGTTATTGGAGCATCAACTCTTCCGTTTCTCCTCCCATCACTCTCCTCCATTACTCCCTCCCTCCATTGATGGCTATGAAGAATCGTCGGCGCCCAGTGATCTCTCCCCGGCCAACCTCTCCTCTCCCTCCCTCTTCTCTATAAAACCCACGCCGAGCTCTCTCTCCCACCTCCCTACCCGAGCTCGCCCCCTACTCTCTCTCTCACTCTCCTCGCCATTAGAGCCACCGCCGCCGTCGCCAGAGTTCGCCGTTGCCGGATCCCGTGGAACTCACCGGAGCTACGCACTCGCCATCCAAAGCCGAGCCCCTGCTCTTCTCCACCCGGTCGAACACCCGTCAAACTCTCCCCCGTCACATGTGCAAGCTCAAGGTTGAAGACGACCCAAAATATTTTATGTATTTTCGAAATTTCTTTTGATTCAGTTTGTGAATTGTATATTTATTATGTTGTGATATGAGCATGTTGTGATTCAAAATTCGCGTGTATACGCGCTATGGAATTTTTGGTAGATATATGCGATAAGTAGTGCACCGTGATTATTCATGTTATTCGATGCGATGACTTTTAGAATGTTGGATTAGAGAGAAGTTTGACGAAAATTAGTAGACACATGTTGGTGATAAAAACACTAGATAGGAAATTTAATAGTTAATTTTGGTCACAATGAACTTTGGAAATTATTTGGAGGATTATAATCATAGGTTCATTTTAATGAAATTAATAAATGGTATAGAATTCATGGCCATATAAACATTATAGGTTATTAGATGATTTATCTCTGATTATTTTTAGTAATACTTTTTTTAGAAAGAAAGGAGAAAATACCACTAGTCATATGGAAAATAGATTTTTCCTAGCCAAAATAAAGGTGTCCATAAGTATAGCAATTAACTTTTTAGAATTAATAAAAATACTTGTTTATGTTATTAAAAGTCCAATTAGTGATTTATATTGATTTTTAGAATATTAATGTTATTAGATTCATTTTTAGCTATACGCATAAACTCAAGTTAGAAATAAAAGGAATAAAGACTATTAGTCTATTTATTAGTATTAAAGAATATAATTAGCCTTTATTTTTATAAAGAATGTTAATACATATTAATACTAGTTAAAACTAGTATTATGGCACAATGATTCAGATGATGTAATAAAGTACTCTACTCTCTTTACTTCCGACCTACTTTGATGTTGATACTTGTTAATGATACAATGATTCAGATGATGTAATATAGTACTCTACTCTCTTTACGCCTTTATTGCATTGTCTTTTGATATATTACACTTGTGACATCAATATATGTGTGGAAATAGATCTTGGCACACATATGCTATGCGCCTGGCTCTGCCCGAAACCGGGTGTGACACGCGGCTGAGTAGGATCTAACACCAGGAGGACAAACTGGCGGAACCACCTCTTCCTTGAAGTGGTGAGCCAGTGCTGAGCTCGGCCCCTCAACGACATCTGTGAGTCTTTGCACCTCCGCCTCAGCAAGGTCATCCTCGTCAGGTAGGATGTAGCCTTCTCACACCCGCTCGAGGTCGATCTCGTAATGGGATGCGACGACGGCTAGCACCCGCTTCACCACGGTGTGGACGGCCTTCGCGGAGTTCACTCCGCACATGGCCACTCAGGGCTTGCATGGGGCTCCACGGGGACCCACCCGAGGGGGCGTCCTTGGTGCCAAGGGTTCGGTTGAAGTATGCCACCGCGTCAGACGATGCCTTGAGCTCGGCGATCTTTTGATCCTGGGAGAGCGTTCGAGAAGTGTCAATAGAAGTGTCGAGATCCCACGCGAAGCACTAGAAAATAATCAAACAAAACACTAAGCCACAGCCAGAGTGACTCGAGCAAATGAAACAGAGGTAATAGCACATACCTCCCATTTGGGTCCTTAGGCCTTGGGTCTCGGACTGCTCAGCCTCAAGGTCCTTGGCGAGGGGACCGGCTCGAGAAGAAGCCTCAGTGGCCTAACACCAAAACTCCTCCGCTCGACGGACACCTCCTGAAGGTTCTTTTTTAGAAGGTGGACCTCCTCCTCTAGGGGTGCCACCTTCTCGTGTGCAGTTACGGCCTCGTCCTTTAGCTCTGAGCACAACATAATCAGATCTGCTGTCTCAGCGCTTTTCAGGGCCAGCCGCTCATTTGAGTGATCCAGCAAGCCCTACTGGCGCTGCAGCACGGACCAAACAATGCATTCGTGGTGAAGAAACACAGACTTGGCCGCGGACTTCGCCATGAGGCCTTGAGAAGAGAAAAGACATCATCATGACATGTCCCGCGAAAAGAAATATGTCACGACTAAAGACGCACGACCCTCTTACCCGAGCCATGATCCAGAATTCGGACCATATCTCCCGCTCCTCCATGTCGTTGAGGACGAAGAATGGCTCACCGTCCTCATCCAGCCATGAGAGGGTTGGTCCTCCCCACGCATGGGGGTCCTCCCCAACACAGATGATGCCACTATTCGCCTCATCACCGGGAGGGGGCGCAGTCCACTCTAGGACCAGCTCCTCGAACTGCCTTGAGAGACCCGCCTCCTCGGCATCAATCACCCTTGGGCCTCAGTTAGCAACCGAGGAATCTAGGAGGGAGCGCAAAATTTCCGAGGCGGTCGGCGATGCCGTCGTTGACGTTGTGTCCATCGCCCCTGGCTCCTCCATGGAGGAAATGGGGATGGCCTCGACCAACGTTGCTGGAGGCATCGCAGCCACCTCGACAACAGAAACCTCCTGCCTAGTCTGCCCACCATGGGCAAGCCGGGCCACAGCCCCGGTCGACGACCCCGAGCCAGTCTTCATGGCCTTGGTAGCAGTGAAGGTCAGCCCACTCGACTTGCACTTCATGCTGAGGCACAGAGAAATAAAAAGTCATGCAAAGAACTTGGAAGCAGAATAAAATTCTATAACCTAGCAACTTACCAGGACCGAGGCATGACCGCCAGTTTAGGCCATCGGCTCCTCGGGCCCTTTGGCCCTGTTGCGGGCACCTAGAGCAGGGCAGTAGCCTTCTCCTCCTCCACTGTCGCCTCCTCCTTGAGCCACCAGTCCTGGAGCCTCTACAGAGCATCCAGCAGCAGCTGCAGCTAGGCCTGGTGCTCCCGCGGCGTGCCCCATCTCCAGTGTTCCCCGCCACAAAGACGACACGCTGGGTGTACACCGGTAGCCGCTCGTCGTTGTTGCAGAGGTAGAACCAGCGGCCCTACCACCCCTTGTTCGATGAAGCGAGGGTGGCAGGGATGTAGAGCTGTTGTAACACCCGGTTTTAAAGAACAAAGCCGGGTGCATCTCATACATGCGCCAAGAAGACAACATATATAATAACAGAGTGTATAGAGATAAATGTCATTAACATCAGAGTATTTATTACATAGCGGAAGACTTATTACAAAATAAAATAATAAAGATAAAACGAACTAAGGATCGTCGGCGCCAATGTCGACTGGGAAACGCCACCTAGATCAGATCGAACTCCTCTGTGTTAGGCGGCTCCTCCTGAACCACCTGATCATCTCCTGTGGGGGGGGTGTGAGACAGCAAGGGTGAGCTCACACATGATCATAGCTCAACAAGTTATGGGGAACCAGTGGACATAAACTCACAAAGGTGTGAGTTCATGTGATGTGTAAGGCTTAATCAAAGACAGGGGTTAAAGCTGAGCATTGCTTTTAAGTAGTTGGTCAAAATTTTATTAGCAGTTACTAAGTGTAAGTAAATACCAAACCATAAGTAAAGTAATAGAACAAAATTAATAACAAACCCATGCAATGCGAATGACAAAATTGAATTTAAGTTCCATAATTTAAACATCAGAGAGTCCTGAGCTGCTCATGACCGTGAGCTCGGCTAGTATACCAGTTTTACACTCTGCAGAGGTTGTACCCTTTACCCACAAGTCATGTTACCCATCTGCCAAGGGGTCATGAATCCCATATACCTCTACCTAGGAAGCACGGCAGGGCAACACTACGAGGCCTTTACAAAGTTCCACTAGCTTCCGAAAACCCGCTACAGTTTATGGGAAGATCCAGTAAAGGGTTCCTGGCTGACCGCCATCGCAGCAAAATCAACCAGGGACCTCCCCGCACTGACCTCTCCCCTACTGCCCTTGCCCCTTTCGGGTAAGGTAGTCTTCCACTAGCTTTCCTAATTAGTCAGCCAAGGGGTCCCATTCCTCCCTTGTGGTGGCACGTGGTTCTCAAGTTAAGCTCTATGTTCCAATTAACATTAATGATAACAACATGAACATAAACAGAATAACAACAAGAATTGGAACATAGAGGTAATAAATAATTATCCCAAAACCATGTAAAGCAATAGCAAAAACTACCCAGGTGATTCAGGGGTAAACAAGGTAATGAGATAAGCAATCTAGGGTGACCTATTGGGTCCCATCAAAATTAACCTATGCATGGATAAGTGATATTAAAGAACATTATTGGGTAAAAAGTGGTCAAGGGCACAACTTGCCTTCAATGAGCTCCTGCTCAGCTACTTCAACCTGCTGCTCACCAGGATCCTCAGCAACGGGCTCTTCTACTCGCCACAATACAAACAAGCACAGTGCATATAGAGAAATTAACATTACACCAAGCATGTAAACAAAATACACAGAAATATTCTACATATTAAAATAAAATCCTAGGAACAGAAATCATAATTTTCTGAGTTATAGATTTTAAGTTATGCATTTTCAAAGGTTTTATGTGCTTTAAATAGGATTAAGTGTGGAATTAAATTTCTTACTGTTGTCATAATAAAACAGAGACACTAAGTGCTAGAGAATAAAATTACAAAATTATAGGAAGTGGAATGGATTAATTTGGAGCAAGTATGAATTTTCTATGAATTATTGAAGATTTAGCACTTATTTTTGTACTAAAAATACATTTTCTAATTCATTTATTCGTTTTAACCTGTCACTGGACTGGGCCTCAAATCCAGAGAAACCCAGGGGGCTCGGGGTAAAATTACAGAGACACAGCGAACAGTAAAAATGGACGGCGGGTTGATTCCTCGGTTTTCCAGGGTTTCTTTTACAAAACTGGCGGCCGAAGGGGTAACTTCTAATCTGGACCGTTGGATCACTCACAGATGGCTCGGATTAGATCTAATATATATCGAACCGGTACGCGCCCGCGACGGTTGGATCAAAGATTAACAGCACGGATTTAATGAATCACAGATCTACTCTGCACCGCTGGATCTCGCATCTACGGTCGAAGTTCGTTTGAACGAACGGGTATGCTCGATCTAATCGGGACCGTCCACGCGCCATCCGACGGTCACGATCACCCCAACCTTGGATCTAATCGTACCCGTCCGAATTGGATCGGACGGCAACCGAGCCCTCCCCCTTCACAAGCCAACCCGAGGCGGCGCCAGGAGCTCTCCACGGCGGAGACTCACCGGCGCACCGCCAAATTCTCCCGTTCCGGCGACAGCGCTCCCATCGTGGTGCAAGAAAAACGCAATTGAATCAAGTTCAACTACAGAGGGGGTGTCTCACCGGAGAGTTAAGCGAAGGCCGCGCGGGTTCACGACGGAGTGCGGCACCACGGCGGAGGAGGCGTGCCGATGAGCAATTCACGGCGATGGGGAGCTCCCTCCCGGTTCGGGTGGCCAGAGCTCGATCCAAGGGTTCCTACTAAAACCCCGCGGCTACACTCGGGTCGCCAATTTCGGGTGAACACGGCTTTCCGCCGCGGCGGCGACTTGGGTGGTGCGGTGGCTTCGTTCCCGGGGAGCTGCGCAGTTGACGACGAGGGAACAGGAAGCGGTCTTGCCACGGTAACAGAGACGGCCACATTTGTAGCCAGGGAGTGCATGAGTCCGCGCGAGAACGTGGCCGCGGCGGCCGATTCCTACGGCGAGCACGGCGGGAGTGGTTGAATCGCGCGACATTCGTGCGGAGCTGGACGATGACGGCGTGGCCCCCACGTGGCAGTGGCAAACAGACACGACGCGGAAGGAGAGGCTGGCAGCCGGGCCCCATATGTAAGCGAGTCAAGCGCGCGCGCGGGTGAGTGACTGCGCTGTGGGTCCCGCGTGTCGGCGCGCTCGGGGTGACCCGGTTGGGCCGCGCGGAAGAAAGGTAAGTTGGGCCGAATTGAGGTAGCCGGCCCAGTTAGGCTTTTATTCCTTTTCTCTTTTTATTTCCTGTTTTTCTTTTTCATTTCTCTTTTCAAATTCAAACTTCAATCCAAATTCAAACTTTGTGGCACTTTATATACTGGATAATTATTTATTTTGATCATATCAACGGTGATGAAGTGATTTTAATGATAACTTTATTTGTATTGAATAATATTCCTTCCTCTTCTCTATTCTCAAGAACTTCTTTTAGGTTTTAAATTTCCCTTTTTGGTCTTTAATGTTTTTCTTGTCACAAAATGCACACAAAATAAAATATCCAGCATGATGCAACAATTTAGTAGCACCTCTCTTTGTTATTTGTTTTTGGACATGGTGTTCACATATGATGATGCATAAAGTTCAAACTCACATAAAGAGAGAAATTGTTTTCTCTATTGATGTTATTCCTAGCACTTACAAAGTAGGTGTTACAAATCCTACCCCCTTAAAAATAATCTCGTCCTCGAGATTTAAGAAGATCTAGGGAAAAGGTGGGGAAAATCTATACGAAGCTCTTCTTCTCTTTCCCATGTTGCTTCATCTTCACTGTGGTGACTCCATTGAACTTTGCACATCTTTATCACCTTATTCCTTGTAACTCGAGTCAAAGTATCCAAAATCTTGATCGGGTACTCCGTGTAAGTCAAATCACCTTGAACACTGAGCTCTTCCATGGGTAACTGTTCCTCGGGAACACGGAGACACTTCTTTAGTTGAGATACGTGGAACACGTTATGCACATCCGATAGACTAGCAGGTAACTCGAGTTGGTATGCCATCTCCCCAACTCTTCTAAAGATCAAGAATGGTCCAATGTAGCGAGGGGACAATTTGCCCTTGACTTTAAATCTCCTCATTCCACGAAGTGGTGACACTTTGAGGTACACATAATCCCCTTCTTCAAATTCCAGTGGTCTCCTTCTATTATCAGCATAACTCTTCTGCCTGGTTTGAGCCACTCTCAAATTCTCTCGAATTATACGGACTTGTTCTTCTGCTTCTTGAATCAGTTCAGGCCCAAAGAACTGTCTCTCTCCAGTCTGATCCCAATACAAAGGAGTCCTGCACTTCCTCCCATATAAAGCTTCAAAAGGTGACATCTTCAGACTGGCCTGGTAACTATTATTATACGAGAACTCAGCATAAGGTAGACTTTTATCCCAACTTCCTCCATGCTGAAGGGCACATGCTCTCAACATATCTTCCAATACTTGATTAGTCCTTTCAGTCTGTCCATCCGTCTGAGGGTGATAAGCTGTACTAAAATTCAACTTTGTACTCATGTTCTCATGAAAGCTTCTCCAAAATCTTGAGGTAAACTGTGAACCTCGATCAGACACAATCTTCTTTGGTACCCCATGCAAACACACAATCTGAGCCATATATAACTCTGCTAGCTGAGAACCTTTATAAGTAGTCTTGACAGGAATAAAGTGAGCCACTTTAGTCAATCTATCCACAATCACCCATATGGCATCATATCCTTTCTGTGTGCGAGGCAATCCAGTAATGAAATCCATACCAATCTCTTCCCACTTCCACTCGGGTATCTTCAGTGGATGCAATAATCCAGCTGGCCTCTGGTGTTCAGCCTTAACTCTTTGACATACATCGCACATAGCCACATGTGCAGCTACATCTCTTTTCAATCCATACCACCAATACTTCCGTTTCAAATCCTGATACATCTTGGTGCTACCAGGATGAATAGAATAATCCGAATCATGGGCCTCTTTTAAAATAGTCTCTCGAAGGCTTTTAATATCAGGAACACACATCCTGTCCTTGAACCATACAGTGCCCTGCTCATCTTCCGTGAACTCCGGAACTCGACCTTCAGTAATCAGATCCTTAATCTCTTTTATCTTATCATCACCAATTTGTCCCTTGCGGATCTCTTGCTCTAAAGTAGGTTCCACATCAATTGTCACTCCTTCAGTATGAGCAACTATCCCCAGGTTAAGTCTCCTGAAATCCTCAACAATCTCATCGGGTAGCTGGGCAACAACAGCTGAATGAACATGCTCCTTGCGACTCAAGGCATCTGCAACCAAGTTTGCCTTGCCCGGGTGATAGTGAATCTCCAAATCATAATCTTTAATAAGCTCCAACCAACGGCGTTGCCTAAGATTGAGATCCTTCTGAGTGAATATATACTTCAGACTCTTATGATCCGTATATACTTGACACTTGGTCCCCATGATATAATGTCTCCAAATCTTAAGCGCATGCACAACGGCTGCCAATTCCAAGTCATGAGTGGGGTAGTTCAATTCATGCCTCCGTAACTGACGAGAAGCATAAGCAATCACATGTCCTTCTTGCATGAGCACACATCCAAGTCCTTGGCCACATGCATCGCAATAGATGTCAAATCCTTTTTGTAAGTCCGGCATAACCAATACTGGTGGCGACATCAACCTCTTCTTCAATAGATCAAAGCTGTCTTGACACTTCTCGTCCCACTTAAATTCTTTTCCTTTCTCCAAAAGTGAAGTCATAGGCTTGGCAATCTTAGAAAATCCTTCAATAAATCTCCGATAATAGCCTGCTAATCCCAAGAAACTCCGAATCTCAGTCACTGTAGTGGGTACTCTCCACTCCATTATCTCCTTAACTTTAGCAGGATCCACTGCTATTCCTCCATTAGAAATAATATGACCAAGAAATGGCACTTCGCCAATCCAAAACTCGCACTTGCTGAACTTGGCATAGAGTTGATTATCTCGTAGCTTCTGTAGCACCATCCTCAGATGTTCCTCGTGATCACTTTCACTCTGAGAATAGATAAGAATATCATCGATGAATACCACGACGAATCTGTCCAAGTACTCCATAAACACCTTATTCATCAAGTTCATAAAATAAGCTGGTGCATTGGTTAATCCAAACGACATAACAGTAAACTCATATAATCCATATCTAGTCGAGAAAGCCGTCTTGGGAATATCCGATGGTCTAATCCTCATCTGATGGTATCCCGATCGGAGATCAATCTTCGAAAATACTCTTGCACCTCTCATTTGATCAAATAAATCTTCAATACGGGGCAACGGATACTTGTTCTTCACTGTAACATCATTAAGAGATCTATAATCCACACACATCCGTTGCGATCCATCCTTCTTCTGTACAAACAAGACCGGTGCTCCCCAAGGTGAGGAACTCGGACGAATGTACCCAGCCTCTTGTAACTCAGTTAACTGCTTCTTAAGTTCCTTCAATTCCTCTACGGACATCCTATATGGCCGTTTAGAAATAGGGGCGGTTCCAGGTAAGAGATCAATAACAAACTCAACTTCTCTTTCAGGTGGCATTCCTGGTAACTCCTCTGGAAAGACATCCGGAAAATCTCTAACCACCCGGATGTTGTCACCAACAAACTCCTCAGGCATGAAGAACATTGCACGCATAGATGAGGAGGTTACTGCAATGTTAACTTGAAACCTTTCTCCTTTAGTAGTAGTGAGTTCTACGGTACCCCTACCACATGCTATAACGGCCTTTGCCTTTCTTAGCCATGACATACCAAGGATCAAATCTATACTGCTTGACTCCAATATTATAGCAGTAGCTCCAAATTCTCTACCCATAATGGTTAATGTCAATCTACGTGTCATTTGATTCGCCTCAACAGGCCCTTTAGGTGTAATTACTATCAGGGGTGTTCTCATATTTAGCAGTGGTATTTCATTTGTGTTGGCATATCTTGCAGACATGAATGAATGTGTAGCACCAGAATCAAATAATATGGTTGCAGGTATTGCATTAACATAAAACATACCAATTACGAGGTCCCCTCCATCCGGAGTAGCATCAACGCTGACTTGATTAACCTTGGCAATAGAATATCCCTTGCTAGTTCCTGGAGTTTGCTGCCTGTTCTGAACAGGGGTAGTAGCAATCCTCTGTGGGCAGACATTTGCATAATGACCAATCTTCCCACACTTGTAACATTGAGTGCCCGGACTCTGTCCTGAAAACTTCGTCGGGGTGCCAGTAGGGGTAGCCTGTCGAGGAGGTGGAGTCCTCAGTGGTGATTGCGGAACTGGGCGTGGTCCTCCCGGTCGAGTCGGTGTACCCTGTGGTGAACTGTAGCGAGGACGAACACTGCTGCTTCCTTGTCCTTGAGATATGGCCTTTCTCTTCAAATCTCCCAGTTGAACACGCTTGTGTTCAATAGCCAGTGCCTTATCAAGCAGCCTCTGAAATGATGGAAATGTGTGTGCCACTAGAGCATACTGCAGTGGTCCATTAAGTCCTTCGATGAAATGCTCCTGCTTCCTCTCGTCTTCAGCAACTTCCTCAGGAGCATATCTGGATAGCTGAATAAACTTGTCGCGGTACTCGCTGACTGACATACTTCCTTGCTTCAGCGACAGAAATTCCTTCTTCTTGATCTTTATCATACCAGCTGGAATATGGTAGTTCCTGAACTGCGTACTGAACTCTGCCCAAGTAATAGTATCCGCAGCATCGTGGGCAGCAGTATAAGAATCCCACCAGTCAGCAGCAGGACCAGTCAGACGTCCAGAAGCATACAAAACCTTCTCCCGGTCCGTGCACTGTGCAATATTCAGCATCTTCTCAACAGACTTCAGCCAATCATCCGCGTCCAGTGGATCAGGTGAGCTGGCGAATGTAGGTGGCTTATGGCTCATGAACTCCCTATGCTTATCTCGGGGTGGAACTGGTGGTGGTGGTGGAGGCAGTGGTACTTGTTGCTGCTGTTGCTGTTGTTGCATTTGCTGTTGCAGCTGCTGTTGTTGCGCCCTCCTTTCCTGGCGTATCTCATCTCGCTCCTGGCGCAACTCCTGTCGTATATCCTCTCTTTCCTGTCGCATCTCTTGGCGTTCTTGCTGCATCTGGGCACGCATATCAGCCATAGTGTCAGCCATTTGCTGCATCACCGCCATCTGAGCAGCAACCAGTGGGTCAACTCCGCCTGGTGGAGGATTGGGAGGATTCATCCCTGCAGGCTGTGGCTGGGGTTGTCTTCGAGTGTGTTGGTTAGGAGGCAAGTCAATTCCACCACCCCGCCTGGTATTGACCATCTGAGTTAGATACATATGGTAAGAAAATAGTAGACAAGGCAGGTATTTACAACTCAGGTTACTTTGGGGGACTTATTAGCTAAGCAGATTAATATTTCACCTATCCTAGCTAATTCAATACCTTATGGTGGTACATACTAAGATGTCCATCTATAATTCAATCAATCAAAGAAGCAAATCAGGCATTTAGCATCAGCACAATCAACCAACATTTTTTTTTAAATAGAGAAAATAGTTTTAATTTTGTCTTAGGTTCCCTATCTCTTAAAAATGTCATAAGGGTAGGGATTCCAAGGTTTGAAATCCATCTTGTCTCAGAGTAGAAAAGGTAAGAAGGCTCAGAGTAGAACAGTAGAAGGTGAGACAGGATTAAGATAAGTGTTGAAAGAATCAGAGTAAGGTGAGTGTAGAATGGATTAGAATGAGATAAGTAGGTAAGGGTCTGTCCAGTCTATCTAGGTTTCGTCCTACAGTCAACATTTCCTCTGATACCACTTCTGTAACACCCGGTTTTAAAGAACAAAGCCGGGTGCATCTCATACATGCGCCAAGAAGACAACATATATAATAACAGAGTGTATAGAGATAAATGTCATTAACATCAGAGTATTTATTACATAGCGGAAGACTTATTACAAAATAAAATAATAAAGATAAAACGAACTAAGGATCGTCGGCGCCAATGTCGACTGGGAAACGCCACCTAGATCAGATCGAACTCCTCTGTGTTAGGCGGCTCCTCCTGAACCACCTGATCATCTCCTGTGGGGGGGTGTGAGACAGCAAGGGTGAGCTCACACATGATCATAGCTCAACAAGTTGTGGGGAACCAGTGGACATAAACTCACAAAGGTGTGAGTTCATGTGATGTGTAAGGCTTAATCAAAGACAGGGGTTAAAGCTGAGCATTGCTTTTAAGTAGTTGGTCAAAATTTTATTAGCAGTTACTAAGTGTAAGTAAATACCAAACCATAAGTAAAGTAATAGAACAAAATTAATAACAAACCCATGCAATGCGAATGACAAAATTGAATTTAAGTTCCATAATTTAAACATCAGAGAGTCCTGAGCTGCTCATGACCGTGAGCTCGGCTAGTATACCAGTTTTACACTCTGCAGAGGTTGTACCCTTTACCCACAAGTCATGTTACCCATCTGCCAAGGGGTCATGAATCCCATATACCTCTACCTAGGAAGCACGGCAGGGCAACACTACGAGGCCTTTACAAAGTTCCACTAGCTTCCGAAAACCCGCTACAGTTTATGGGAAGATCCAGTAAAGGGTTCCTGGCTGACCGCCATCGCAGCAAAATCAACCAGGGACCTCCCCGCACTGACCTCTCCCCTACTGCCCTTGCCCCTTTCGGGTAAGGTAGTCTTCCACTAGCTTTCCTAATTAGTCAGCCAAGGGGTCCCATTCCTCCCTTGTGGTGGCACGTGGTTCTCAAGTTAAGCTCTATGTTCCAATTAACATTAATGATAACAACATGAACATAAACAGAATAACAACAAGAATTGGAACATAGAGGTAATAAATAATTATCCCAAAACCATGTAAAGCAATAGCAAAAACTACCCAGGTGATTCAGGGGTAAACAAGGTAATGAGATAAGCAATCTAGGGTGACCTATTGGGTCCCATCAAAATTAACCTATGCATGGATAAGTGATATTAAAGAACATTATTGGGTAAAAAGTGGTCAAGGGCACAACTTGCCTTCAATGAGCTCCTGCTCAGCTACTTCAACCTGCTGCTCACCAGGATCCTCAGCAACGGGCTCTTCTACTCGCCACAATACAAACAAGCACAGTGCATATAGAGAAATTAACATTACACCAAGCATGTAAACAAAATACACAGAAATATTCTACATATTAAAATAAAATCCTAGGAACAGAAATCATAATTTTCTGAGTTATAGATTTTAAGTTATGCATTTTCAAAGGTTTTATGTGCTTTAAATAGGATTAAGTGTGGAATTAAATTTCTTACTGTTGTCATAATAAAACAGAGACACTAAGTGCTAGAGAATAAAATTACAAAATTATAGGAAGTGGAATGGATTAATTTGGAGCAAGTATGAATTTTCTATGAATTATTGAAGATTTAGCACTTATTTTTGTACTAAAAATACATTTTCTAATTCATTTATTCGTTTTAACCTGTCACTGGACTGGGCCTCAAATCCAGAGAAACCCAGGGGGCTCGGGGTAAAATTACAGAGACACAGCGAACAGTAAAAATGGACGGCGGGTTGATTCCTCGGTTTTCCAGGGTTTCTTTTACAAAACTGGCGGCCGAAGGGGTAACTTCTAATCTGGACCGTTGGATCACTCACAGATGGCTCGGATTAGATCTAATATATATCGAACCGGTACGCGCCCGCGACGGTTGGATCAAAGATTAACGGCACGGATTTAATGAATCACAGATCTACTCTGCACCGCTGGATCTCACATCTACGGTCGAAGTTCGTTTGAACGAACGGGTATGCTCGATCTAATCGGGACCGTCCACGCGCCATCCGACGGTCACGATCACCCCAACCTTGGATCTAATCGTACCCGTCCGAATTGGATCGGACGGCAACCGAGCCCTCCCCCTTCACAAGCCAACCCGAGGCGGCGCCAGGAGCTCTCCACGGCGGAGACTCACCGGCGCACCGCCAAATTCTCCCGTTCCGGCGACAGCGCTCCCATCGTGGTGCAAGAAAAACGCAATTGAATCAAGTTCAACTACAGAGGGGGTGTCTCACCGGAGAGTTAAGCGAAGGCCGCGCGGGTTCACGACGGAGTGCGGCACCACGGCGGAGGAGGCGTGCCGATGAGCAATTCACGGCGATGGGGAGCTCCCTCCCGGTTCGGGTGGCCAGAGCTCGATCCAAGGGTTCCTACTAAAACCCCACGGCTACACTCGGGTCGCCAATTTCGGGTGAACACGGCTTTCCGCCGCGGCGGCGACTTGGGTGGTGCGGTGGCTTCGTTCCCGGGGAGCTGCGCAGTTGACGACGAGGGAACAGGAAGCGGTCTTGCCACGGTAACAGAGACGGCCACATTTGTAGCCAGGGAGTGCGTGAGTCCGCGCGAGAACGTGGCCGCGGCGGCCGATTCCTACGGCGAGCACGGCGGGAGTGGTTGAATCGCGCGACATTCGCGCGGAGCTGGACGATGACGGCGTGGCCCCCACGTGGCAGTGGCAAACAGACACGGCGCGGAAGGAGAGGCTGGCAGCCGGGCCCCATATGTAAGCGAGTCAAGCGCGCGCGCGGGTGAGTGACTGCGCTGTGGGTCCCGCGTGTCGGCGCGCTCGGGGTGACCCGGTTGGGCCGCGCGGAAGAAAGGTAAGTTGGGCCGAATTGAGGTAGCCGGCCCAGTTAGGCTTTTATTCCTTTTCTCTTTTTATTTCCTGTTTTTCTTTTTCATTTCTCTTTTCAAATTCAAACTTCAATCCAAATTCAAACTTTGTGGCACTTTATATACTGGATAATTATTTATTTTGATCATATCAACGGTGATGAAGTGATTTTAATGATAACTTTATTTGTATTGAATAATATTCCTTCCTCTTCTCTATTCTCAAGAACTTCTTTTAGGTTTTAAATTTCCCTTTTTGGTCTTTAATGTTTTTCTTGTCACAAAATGCACACAAAATAAAATATCCAGCATGATGCAACAATTTAGTAGCACCTCTCTTTGTTATTTGTTTTTGGACATGGTGTTCACATATGATGATGCATAAAGTTCAAACTCACATAAAGAGAGAAATTGTTTTCTCTATTGATGTTATTCCTAGCACTTACAAAGTAGGTGTTACAGCTGCACCCGATCCAAGCATAGCTGGAGCATGCAGCCACTGGCGCTCATCGTGTAGCGCATCTTCTTCACGTCTGAGGAGAGGGAGAACGGCTCTGCCTGAAACAGATGAAGCCATAGGTCCCAATGGGGCTCGATCCCCAGATACCCCTCGCAGACCACGGTGAAGATGGCTGCCTGCGCGATGGAGATGGGGTTGAAGTTGTGGAGCTCCACACCGTAGTAATGTGGGAGAGCCTGCATGAAGCGGCTGGCGGGCACCCCACATAGCTCGCGGGTGGGGCTAGCTCCTGCTCATACCTCGGAGCATACCACTTGGGCTGTGCCCCATAGGAGCGGGGGCGGAGCAGTCCGGCGTCCACCAAGGCCTGCAAATCCTCATCAGTGATGGAGGAGATGGGCCATGGGTCACGCGAAGGAAGAACGCTAAGCTTCTCAGCCATTACAACCGAGGAATAAGACGAAGGAGAGGGCACAAGAACTTTTCTAACTTTCTGTGGCTAAGGCAAAGGCGGCTAGGGCTAGGAGGCAAGAGCAAGGTAAGGAACCGAGAGAATCCCCTCTTGGGTGAATATAAAGGGGCTGGGCAGACTCGCCGAGGGATGGGCCAAGCCTCCCCGAGTCGAATCTGGGAGTAACACCCCCATCCACTCCCGAACCGGTGGTACTTACTCCTGGCAGCTCTCTAGGATCATATACTGTCCCCACAGACCAACACGAGTCTTTTGCGTGTACTTTGTGCTCACTCATGCGCACCCGAGAAAACTTCCTGGTCGGTCACCCATCCCAAATTGCTCCAAGCCAAGCACACTTAACTTGGAGGTTCTTTCGAGATAGGCTTCCAAAAAAGAAGATGCACCTGGTTGGTATGGATACTCTATTAATTCTATTAAGCCTTGGGTCAGGATATTACCATCACAGGGGCCAGGATATCGCAATCCAACCCTCTTAGAAGACCGACGTCCTCGTCGGTCAACCCCAATCTAGGAACCTCCCCTCTTAGCCACGTCTATGTGTCTAGTGTCGTCATATACCATTGCCATGTGACCAATCCAGGCCCACATGCGCCATATACCCAAACCCCTAACCCACACACGCTTGTGAAACTATGAGGGTTGGCTCTGATACCACTTGTAACATCATGTCCACTTCTGGATCGGTGGTACTTACTCCTGGCAGCTCTCTAGGATCATATATTGTCCCCATAGACCAACATGAGTCTTTTGTGCGCAGTTTGTCCTCACTCATGCGCACCCGAGAAAACTTCCCGTTAGGTCACCCATCCTAAATTGCTCCAAGCCAAGCACGCTTAACTTGGAGGTTCTTTCGAGATAGGCTTTCGAAAAAGAAGACGCACCTTGTTGGTATGGATACTCTATTAATTCTATTAAGCCAAGGGCTAGGATATTACTGTGATGGAACCTCCCAAGTCATTAGGCCCACCTACAGTTGTCCTTGTCCAACAGACCTGAGACAACCCTGTAGGTGCCCGTGAATCACTTGACAAGTTCGGTATCTGCTTTTCTTACCTTTCCCAAGAGCGTTTTACCCGTCACGCAGACATTACAAATCATTGGAGATACAGAAATGCGGAAGCGGTTACATAAACTTACCTTTATTTAAAAGTAAGACAAAGTTAAATATTTACATACCAGGATAATATACGAGTGCAAAGTATTATTATTACAAACCATGGGAGGCAAAAACACCTCCCGATAAGAATCAAACAAAAGTTTTTATAGAGTATCCTTTCCTCCCGCAACTTCACTCCTGGTGCTCTTCCTTTGGTACCACCTGTAATACCCAAGTTTCTAAATCATATTAAAGAAAGTAATCCTCTTATGTGATATGTCTCTATATCTTAAAACATGGGAACAACCATCTTTAAAATGATTGATTAGCCAACCACCTATAAAATATATCATGCATCATGCTGGAGTTTTTGCTTGCTTGTGCAACAAAATAGTAACAATAATAATGCTAGTATAAATAAAACAATGACTTGAGATGAAGTTTGAATCCTAAACTGAGAATTAGGGGTTTGAAATAGAGAAGGGAGAGAAAATATTATACAACACAAAATAAATGTATAAATGAATAACTTTGTCACATTTGGGTATGATCAAATTGAATATTTGGTCTGAGTACAAATTTACATCCATAGTTGAATTCAAATTGTGAATTTAAAATAAAAAGGGGAAATTCAAGAATTGGAGAAAAGAGAAGAAAGAATACTAAACAAAGATGAAGAAAATAAATATAAAGAAAATAGTTAGGCCTTCTTATTTGGGTTCAACTTGTACATTTAAAATGAATAGAAATTCACAGTTAAAATTGAATTCAAATTTGAATTCTAGAAATTAAAAGTAAAAGAAAAGGGAGAAGAAATATAAAAGAAAAAGGGAAAAAAACATACCTGGGCCGGCTACTACTATTCTGGCCTATTCCCCCTTTACCACCCGCACGGCCCGTTAAGCGCCTCAACACCACGCCGACAGGCGGGCCCGCGCGGCCAGTCCCTCCGCGTGCATGCTGCTCGTTTGGCTGTCACGCGGGCCCCTTTGTCAGCTGCTGTTCGCGGCGCTGTCACCGATCCATGCCTTCGCTTCCGCTGCCACTGGCCGGTGGGCCGGGTTCGTCAGCTCTGCAAACCGAATGTGCCGCATTCCTCGCGTCACTGCGACGCCGGACCCACCTGTCAGCTTCATCCCCTCAACCACCTCGCGACAACCCCGGCGGATCGTGCTGCGCCGTGCGCTTACCTCGCGCCTGATGCCACCGACCTCTCCGGGGCATAAAAATCCTATGCCCGGTGTCCCTCACCCCCTTCTTCATCTCCCATAGCCCTCGGGTCACCTCGGGGAGATTGGGCGCCGTAGTTACGCGTGGTGCCACTGCCGCCGCTGCTTGCCAAGTTCGAGACCAAAGTGTCGTGTGTGATTCTGGGGACCTTGGGTGCTCGGTGACCTTCGGCCGGGTGTGTGGATCCAGTCGAAGGAGGGATTGGCGCCCGAGAGACCTTTGCGCGACGGCAATCGCTCGCCGGAGAACCATCCCCGCCGTGTAACGAGGACAGAGAAGAGCACCACGCAATCCATCGGTGAGTTCACTCCATCATGCTCGCCTGGTTCACCGCTATGTTTAGCATTCTTCGGAACGGAGTTTGATG
Organism: Zea luxurians; assembly: GCA_029449295.1. Taxonomy (NCBI): domain Eukaryota; kingdom Viridiplantae; phylum Streptophyta; class Magnoliopsida; order Poales; family Poaceae; genus Zea; species Zea luxurians. Next base: position 29,113,178 of record JAOPSE010000001.1, on the reverse strand, counting down.
CATCGGGTCGTTGGATGTGTTGCCTTGGCCATGGCGCCGCCGCAGGAGCACAGGCGCCGCCGCGTCTGGCCACCAGGAAGGGCTGGTGCGCAGTGGAGGTGCGGGGACCGTCGATCTTTTATGCAACGGTCGTGATTAGAACAGAGGGTACCGGTTGGGTTGGATCAGCCTGCGCCGTTTGATCAAGATCTAACGAACGGAGGCTGGTCTGGGTGTTTTAAATCTGGGACCTTCATCTTGGATCCGACGGTGGCATGAGAGAGTTGGGGTTTACCTGGGTCGATTTAATCACGGCCGTCCGTGCGTGATCCAGCGGCCCATATTCACTGATACCCCTTCGCCGATCGTTTTTGCATAAGAGACCTTGGGTTATTAGAAAACCAACCCGCAGTCCAGGGAATAGTGTTCTGAGTCTTGGGAAGTTTTACACCAGAGCCCCTACACTTCTCTGTTATAGTGCGCCCAGTCCAGTGAATGAGAAAATCAGATAAATTGAATTATAAAATGAATTTTTAATATAAAAACAATTCCAGAATTTTGTTAAATCCATAGAAAATTCATATTAAGTTCAAATGAGTCCATTCCAATTTCTATAATTCTATAATATTATTGTTTATCACATAGTACCTCTATTTTGACATAAAAATCGTATTAAAATTTATTTCTTAATTAAACTCGTATCAAATATATAAAACCTTAGGAAATTCATAACTCCTCCGTTTTAACTCCGATTTGATCCATTCAAGTTGCGTTAGTCTCGTAGCAACGTGTAGATCATTATTATGCAGTATAATCTTATATTTGGTGTGATGTTAATTTCGTATATACCATGTTTGCTTGTATTGCTACGTCTAGCGCGAGGACACGTGTCATCTGAGAAGCAAGTTGGTACCTGGAATCTCAAGTGCCAGGCAAGTTGTGCCCTTGATCACTTCTTTTACCCATTCATGTTCTTATTATTCATAATGATCTGCATAGGATAATTTTGCTGGGACCCAATAGGATGCCCTAGATTTTGACTATCTTTATACCTTGCTTCACCACTGGTTTTACTACTAAAGTTTTGGGTAGTACATGCTATTGCTTTATGAGGATTTGGGAATAGAGATATTCATCACTCATTGTTATACTATTTATTGTTATCTATTTTATTATTCCTTGTTCATGTTAAGATCATTATGTTAATGGGAACATGGAGAACCACCCGGGAAAACAGTGCTACCACAAGGGTTTAATGGGACGCCCTTGGCTGATTAACTAGGAAAGCTAGGGGAGGGCTACCTTACCCGAAAGGGGCAAGGGCAGTAGGGGAGAGGTCAGTGCAGGGAGGTCCCTGGTTGATTTTGCTGCGATGGCGGTCAGCCAGGAACCCTGTACTGGATCTTCCCATAAACTGTAGCGGGTAGTCTGAAGCTAGTGGAACTTTGTAAAGGCCTCGTAGTGTTACCCTGCCTCGCCTCCTCGGTAGAGGTGTATGGGATTGGCCATCTCTTGGCAGATGGGTAACATGACTTGTGGGTAAAGATGCGCAACCTCTGCAGAGTGTAAAACTAGTATACTAGCCGTGCTCACGGTCATGAGCGGCTCGGACACTCACATGATTAATTTATGGAACTTAAACTCAATCTGTCATTTCATTGCATTTGGGATTATTTTATTATTACTTTCACTTATTATTACTATGGTTTGGTATTTACTTACACTTAGTAATTGCTAATAAAATTTTGACCAACTTATAAAAGCAATGCTCAGCTTCAGCCTTTATTCCATTGATCAGCCTTACACTACATGAACTCCCACCTTTGGTGAGTTCATGCCACATTATTCCCCACGACTTGTTGAGCTATGATCGTATGTGAGCTCACTCTTGCTGTCTCACACCCCCCCCCCCCCACAGGAGAAGAACAGGTGGTTTCAAGTGGAGTCAAGTATCGAGGAGTTTGATCTGATCTAGGTGGCGTTTCTCAGTTGACATTGGCGCCGACGATCCTTAGTTCGTTTTACATTTATTATTTTATTTTGTAATAAGTCTTCCGCTATGTAATAAATACTCTGATGTTTTATGACATTTATCTCTATGCACTCTGTTATTATATGTGTTGTCTTCTTGGCGCATGTATGAGATGCACCTGGCTTTGTTCCTTAAAGCCGGGTGTTACAGAAGTGGTATCAGAGGAAATGTTGACTGTAGGACGAAACCTAGATAGAAATGGACAAACCCTTACCTACTTATCTCATTCTGAATCATTCTACACTTACCTTACTCTGATTCTTTCTATACTTATCTTGATCCTGTCTCACCTTCTACTGTTCTACTCTGATCATTCTTACCTTTTCTAATCTAAGACAAGATGGATTTCACACCTTGGAATCCTATGACTATGATCTTCTTAAGAGATAGGTAACCTAAGACGAAATTAAAACTATTTTCTTTATTTAAAAATGTTGGTTGATTGTTCTGATGATAAATGCTTGATTTGCTTCTTTGATTGATTGAAACATTATAGTTGGGCATCTTAGCATGTACCACCATAAGGTAATGTATTAGCTTTAGTGGATAACACATTAATCTACTTAGCTAATAAATCCCCCGCAGTAACATTCCTTGTAATTACTCTCCTTGTCTACAATTCTTCCTTCCTTACCCTGTGTTTCTAACCCAGATGGGCTACCCCTATACTGTTAGAAGAGAGCAGTATAGATTTGATCCTTGGTATGTCATGGTTAAGAAAGACAAAGGCAGTATATACACTGTGCTAAGGGAACCGTAGAACTCACTAGTTCCAAAGGACAAAGATTTGAAGTTGAAGTTGCAGTAACTACCACCTTCAGACTAGCAACATTCTTAGTAGATGGGAAGTTGGTTGGTGACAACATCCGTGTGGTTAAGAATTTTCCGGATGTCTTCCCAGAAGAGTTATTAGGGATGCCACCAGATAGGGAAGTTGAGTTGGTCATTAATCTCTTACCTAAGACTGCCCCTATTTCTAAACGGCCATACATGATGTCCATAGAAGAGCTAAAGGAACTTAAGAAGCAATTAACGGAATTACAAGAGGATGGATACATTCGTCTGAATTCTTGTGGAGCACTAGTTCTATTTATACAGAAGAAAGATGGATCGCAAGGGATAAGTGTGGATTATAGGACCCTTAACGATGTTACTATGAAGAACAAGTATCTGTTACCCCGCATTAAGGATTTATTTAATCGGATGAGAGGAGCCAGGGTATTCTCGAAGATTTATCTCCGATCGGGATACCATCAGATGAAGATTGGACCATCAGATATTCCTAAGACGGCTTTCTCGACTCGATATGGATTATATGAGTTCATCGTTATGTCGTTTGGATTAAATAATGCACCAGCTTATTTTATGGATTTGATGAATAAGATGTTTTTGGAGTATTTGGACAGATTTGTCGTGGTGTTCATCGACGATATTCTTATCTATTCTAAGAATGAGAGTGACCATGAAGAACATCTAAGGTTGGTGCTACAGAAGTTACGAGATAATCAACTCTACGCTAAGTTTAGCAAGTGCGAGTTTTGGATTGACAAGGTGCCATTTCTTGGACATATCATTTCTAATGGAGGGATATCAGTGGATACTGCTAAAGTCAAGGAGATAGTGGTGGGGAGCATACCCACTACGGTTACGGAGGACCGAAGTTTCTTGGGACTTGCAGGATATTAATGGAGATTTATTGAAGGATTTTCTAAGATTGCTAAGCTTATGACCTCGCTTTTGGTGAAGGAAAGAGAATTCAAGTGGGACGAGAAGTGCCAAGTATATACGGATCATAAGAGTTTGAAGTATATATTCACTCAGAAGGATCTCAACCTTAGGCAACGCCGTTGGTTGGAGCTTATTAAGGATTACGATTTGGAAATTCACTATCACCCGGGCAAGGCAAATTTGGTTACAGATGCCTTGAGTCGAAAGGAGCATGTTCATTTAGATATTGTTGCCCAGCTACTCGATGAGATTGCTGAGAATTTCAGGAGACTTAACCTGGGGATAGTTACTCACACTAAAGGAGCTATTATCGATGGGAAACTACTTTGGAGCAAGAGATCCGCAAAGGACAAATTGGTGATGCTAAAATACAAGAGATTAAGGATCTTATTACTGAAGGTCGAGGTCTAGAATTCACGGAAGATGAGCAAGGCACCGTATGGTTCACGGATCGGATATGTGTTCCGGAGATTGAAAGCTTTCGTGAGACTATAGTGAAGAAAGCCCATGACTTGGATTATTCTATTCATCCTGGTAGTACGAAGATGTATCAGGATTTGAAGCAGAAGTGCTGGTGGTATGGATTGAAGGGAGATGTGGCTACAAGATGTGGCTATGTGCGAGGTGTGTCAGAGAGTTAAGGCCTAACACCAAAGACAAACTGGACTATTACACCCACCAAAGACGTCCAAGTGGAAGTAAGAAGAGATTGATATGGATTTCATTACTGGATTGCCTCGCACCTCGAAAGGATATGGTTCTATATGGGTTATTGTGGATAGACTGACCCAAGAGGCTCATTTCATTCCGGTCAAGGCTACCTATAAGTGATATCAATTGGTTTAAGTTATATATATGGCTTGGATTATGTCTCTACATGGTGTACCGAAGAGGATCAATTTGGATAGAGGATCACAGTTTACCTCCAAATTTTGGAAAAGTTTTCATGAGAATATGGATACAAAGTTGAATTTTTGTTGGCCTACCACCCTCAGACTGATGGACAGACTGAAAGAGCTAATCAAGTATCGGAGGACATGTTGAGAGTTTGTGCCCTTCAGCATGGTAGTAGTTGGGACAAGAGTCTACCTTATGCTGTGTTCTCATAATAGTTACCAGGCCAGTCTGAAGATGTCACCGTTCGAGGCTCTGTATGGCAGGAAATACAAGGCTCCTCTATATTGGATCAGACTAGGGGAAGACAATTCTTTGGACCTAAACTTATTCAAGAGGCAGAAGAACAAGTCTGTATAATCAGGGAGAACTTGAGGGTGGCTCAAACCAGGCAAAAGAGCTACGCGGATAATAGAAAAGGACCACTGGAATTTGAGGAAGGAAATCATGTGTACCTCCAGATGTCACCACTTTGTGGAATGAGGAGATTCAAAGTCAAGGGCAATTTGTTCCCCTCACCTTATTGGACCATCCAGAGTTTTTAGGCAAGTTGGGGAGATGGCCTACCAACTCGAGCCACCTGCTACTCTATTTGATATGCATAATGCGTTCCACGAGTCTCAACTTAAGAAATGTCTCTGTGTCCCTGAGGAACAGTTACCAATGGAAGAGCTCAGTGTCCAGGGTGATTTGACTTACACGGAGTACCCGATCAAGATTTTGGATACATGGACTCGTGTTACAAGAAATAAGGTGAAAAAAAAATGTGCAAAGTACAATGTATCCATCATGGAGAAGATGAAACTACTTGGGAGAGTGAAGAAGAACTTCGTATAGATTCTCCCTATTTTTTCCCTTGTTCCTCCTAAATCTCGAGGACGAGATTCTTTTAAGGGGGGTAGGATTTGTAATACCCAAGTTTCTAAATCATATTAAAGAAAGTAATCCTCTTATGTGATATGTCTCTATATCTTAAAACATGGGAACAACCATCTTTAAAATGATTGATTAGCCAACCACCTATAAAATATATCATGCATCATGCTGGAGTTTTTGCTTGCTTGTGCAACAAAATAGTAACAATAATAATGCTAGTATAAATAAAACAATGACTTGAGATGAAGTTTGAATCCTAAACTGAGAATTAGGGGTTTGAAATAGAGAAGGGAGAGAAAATATTATACAACACAAAATAAATGTATAAATGAATAACTTTGTCACATTTGGGTATGATCAAATTGAATATTTGGTCTGAGTACAAATTTACATCCATAGTTGAATTCAAATTGTGAATTTAAAATAAAAAGGGGAAATTCAAGAATTGGAGAAAAGAGAAGAAAGAATACTAAACAAAGATGAAGAAAATAAATATAAAGAAAATAGTTAGGCCTTCTTATTTGGGTTCAACTTGTACATTTAAAATGAATAGAAATTCACAGTTAAAATTGAATTCAAATTTGAATTCTAGAAATTAAAAGTAAAAGAAAAGGGAGAAGAAATATAAAAGAAAAAGGGAAAAAACATACCTGGGCCGGCTACTACTATTCTGGCCTATTCCCCCTTTACCACCCGCACGGCCCGTTAAGCGCCTCAACACCACGCCGACAGGCGGGCCCGCGCGGCCAGTCCCTCCGCGTGCATGCTGCTCGTTTGGCTGTCACGCGGGCCCCTTTGTCAGCTGCTGTTCGCGGCGCTGTCACCGATCCATGCCTTCGCTTCCGCTGCCACTGGCCGGTGGGCCGGGTTCGTCAGCTCTGCAAACCGAATGTGCCGCATTCCTCGCGTCACTGCGACGCCGGACCCACCTGTCAGCTTCATCCCCTCAACCACCTCGCGACAACCCCGGCGGATCGTGCTGCGCCGTGCGCTTACCTCGCGCCTGATGCCACCGACCTCTCCGGGGCATAAAAATCCTATGCCCGGTGTCCCTCACCCCCTTCTTCATCTCCCATAGCCCTCGGGTCACCTCGGGGAGATTGGGCGCCGTAGTTACGCGTGGTGCCACTGCCGCCGCTGCTTGCCAAGTTCGAGACCAAAGTGTCGTGTGTGATTCTGGGGACCTTGGGTGCTCGGTGACCTTCGGCCGGGTGTGTGGATCCAGTCGGAGGAGGGATTGGCGCCCGAGAGACCTTTGCGCGACGGCAATCGCTCGCCGGAGAACCATCCCCGCCGTGTAACGAGGACAGAGAAGAGCACCACGCAATCCATCGGTGAGTTCACTCCATCATGCTCGCCTGGTTCACCGCTATGTTTAGCATTCTTCGGAACGGAGTTTGATGCATCGGGTCGTTGGATGTGTTGCCTTGGCCATGGCGCCGCCGCAGGAGCACAGGCGCCGCCGCGTCTGGCCACCAGGAAGGGCTGGTGCGCAGTGGAGGTGCGGGGACCGTCGATCTTTTATGCAACGGTCGTGATTAGAACAGAGGGTACCGGTTGGGTTGGATCAGCCTGCGCCGTTTGATCAAGATCTAACGAACGGAGGCTGGTCTGGGTGTTTTAAATCTGGGACCTTCATCTTGGATCCGACGGTGGCATGAGAGAGTTGGGGTTTACCTGGGTCGATTTAATCACGGCCGTCCGTGCGTGATCCAGCGGCCCATATTCACTGATACCCCTTCGCCGATCGTTTTTGCATAAGAGACCTTGGGTTATTAGAAAACCAACCCGCAGTCCAGGGAATAGTGTTCTGAGTCTTGGGAAGTTTTACACCAGAGCCCCTACACTTCTCTGTTATAGTGCGCCCAGTCCAGTGAATGAGAAAATCAGATAAATTGAATTATAAAATGAATTTTTAATATAAAAACAATTCCAGAATTTTGTTAAATCCATAGAAAATTCATATTAAGTTCAAATGAGTCCATTCCAATTTCTATAATTCTATAATATTATTGTTTATCACGTAGTACCTCTATTTTGACATAAAAATCGTATTAAAATTTATTTCTTAATTAAACTCGTATCAAATATATAAAACCTTAGGAAATTCATAACTCCTCCGTTTTAACTCCGATTTGATCCATTCAAGTTGCGTTAGTCTCGTAGCAACGTGTAGATCATTATTATGCAGTATAATCTTATGTTTGGTGTGATGTTAATTTCGTATATACCATGTTTGCTTGTATTGCTACGTCTAGCGCGAGGACACGTGTCATCTGAGAAGCAAGTTGGTACCTGGAATCTCAAGTGCCAGGCAAGTTGTGCCCTTGATCACTTCTTTTACCCATTCATGTTCTTATTATTCATAATGATCTGCATAGGATAATTTTGCTGGGACCCAATAGGATGCCCTAGATTTTGACTATCTTTATACCTTGCTTCACCACTGGTTTTACTACTAAAGTTTTGGGTAGTACATGCTATTGCTTTATGAGGATTTGGGAATAGAGATATTCATCACTCATTGTTATACTATTTATTGTTATCTATTTTATTATTCCTTGTTCATGTTAAGATCATTATGTTAATGGGAACATGGAGAACCACCCGGGAAAACAGTGCTACCACAAGGGTTTAATGGGACGCCCTTGGCTGATTAACTAGGAAAGCTAGGGGAGGGCTACCTTACCCGAAAGGGGCAAGGGCAGTAGGGGAGAGGTCAGTGCAGGGAGGTCCCTGGTTGATTTTGCTGCGATGGCGGTCAGCCAGGAACCCTGTACTGGATCTTCCCATAAACTGTAGCGGGTAGTCTGAAGCTAGTGGAACTTTGTAAAGGCCTCGTAGTGTTACCCTGCCTCGCCTCCTCGGTAGAGGTGTATGGGATTGGCCATCTCTTGGCAGATGGGTAACATGACTTGTGGGTAAAGATGCGCAACCTCTGCAGAGTGTAAAACTAGTATACTAGCCGTGCTCACGGTCATGAGCGGCTCGGACACTCACATGATTAATTTATGGAACTTAAACTCAATCTGTCATTTCATTGCATTTGGGATTATTTTATTATTACTTTCACTTATTATTACTATGGTTTGGTATTTACTTACACTTAGTAATTGCTAATAAAATTTTGACCAACTTATAAAAGCAATGCTCAGCTTCAGCCTTTATTCCATTGATCAGCCTTACACTACATGAACTCCCACCTTTGGTGAGTTCATGCCACATTATTCCCCACGACTTGTTGAGCTATGATCGTATGTGAGCTCACTCTTGCTGTCTCACACCCCCCCCCACAGGAGAAGAACAGGTGGTTTCAAGTGGAGTCAAGTATCGAGGAGTTTGATCTGATCTAGGTGGCGTTTCTCAGTTGACATTGGCGCCGACGATCCTTAGTTCGTTTTACATTTATTATTTTATTTTGTAATAAGTCTTCCGCTATGTAATAAATACTCTGATGTTTTATGACATTTATCTCTATGCACTCTGTTATTATATATGTTGTCTTCTTGGCGCATGTATGAGATGCACCTGGCTTTGTTCCTTAAAGCCGGGTGTTACACCACCTTAGAACAGAAGCAACAAAAATTTGTCGCTTCATCACCTAAAAACAATAGGGAATAAAACCCTAAGTATGGAATTACTCAGCAAGTCTTACCTGACTAAAGAAAAGACTCTCAAGGGGATGCTGGTTTTAATGGTGTCAAGGTAAGGCTTATCAATGATCAATGACTCTGTTTGCAGAAATGCTTACTAAAAGTGGATCCTTAAAAAAATCCAGTTTTATTTGTCAAGTTAAGTACGATTACCTGCAACTAGAGTTCTTTCTACCCTAGTTCAATCACTTGGCCTGCACTAGCTAATTTCTTAACAACCCTTCATCTTTACTGGAGTTCTACGTATAGGTCAGTGACCAAGTCTTCATAACCGGGAAGGTACAGCGATCCGAATCGATTATACTCAGCTGAGGATCTCCGATCACACGACATATGTAGCACTTAACCCTTGCATATGTCAACCCACCACCGGGGTTCTTAAGACTAGATCAGGTTCACGCCAACCGAGAGCACAGATACACCACCGTCCAGCCTCTTGCCACGGAGGGTACACGCTACTCTCGCCATCTCTCCACTCCCATTGCATGGTATCTTATTCTGGCCTTAGTCTGCCCGAGGCAAAGCTTACCCATGACGAGGCATGTGACTAGTTAAAGGGTCCTCGGTCATCAAGCCTACATCGAGACGGTCCTTAATTGACTCAGACGGAGACACTACACCGAGACTCTTTTCTCGTGCAAGTCACCCGCTCGGTCTCAGCTTAATCATTTCAAACCCAAAGTTTGGTACCTGACAGAGGTACATCTTTTCCGATGTTGAACCCATCACGGCCATGACGGATTCACCATCAAGTTTTATTTTCAAAAACATCCCTCCCACTTTGCCACATCATCTTTTGTAAAAACATAACCTTTTGTTTTGCTAGAGCAAGACTAAGCAAAGTAAAAACCTTTTGTAAAACAGGGATTCAAGGAAGGTAATCAAATTCAAGGAAGGTAATGCAAGAATTGTTTTAACATTCAACTTCTATCACCTAATGCATCAAGCAAGTGAGGAAGATTTTAAAAGAATCAAGGAGGTGGCAAATGCACCGGGGCTTGCCTTGGTTTACAGGTGATTCAGGCTTAGATCCGCAGATATCAAAATAAAAGTAGCTGCCTGCCTGATGTTCCGCAGGTGGTGGTGGCGAAGTCTTCTCTTCTTCTACTTCAACTTCTTCCTCGTTTTCTAAATATAACCATACATAATAATGAATGCCCATGTAATGCTCATGAGAGTGCAAATATAATAAGAGTTTATTATCTAAAGTCTTGAATACAATTTTCCTTCATGGTACTCTAGAGAATTAGGGTTTCTAGAGTCAATATAGGAATTCAAAGGGCAGGGGGTAGGGTTTTGGGCTCTAAGTATCAAACAAGGTCCAAATCATTCCAAATTCTACCCAAAGCTTCTAAATAATGTTTAGAGTTCATATAAAAAGTTTGGGGATTTTTGGAATTATTATCTATTTTCTAAAAATCCAGAAACAATGTTTTAGGCTATTTTAAATGCTCTAAAATTCCTTATTTGATCTAAAAATCATGAAACTATTTTTATTAAATTCTATGGAAAATTAGGGATCTAGCAAAATTGGTTTGACATTTTTACTATTTTTCTACAATTTTCTATAGGTTTCCAAAGTTTCATAGAAAAAGAAAAGAGAAAAGCGTGAACAGTGTTGGGCTCATTTCAGCCAAAGCGGCCCAAAACCCGGGTGGAAAGCGCGCACCCGCGCCTACGTTGCAGACTTTGCACGGAGGCCCCTGTCTTTTCGAATAATCCGAAGGAGTCCAAAGCATTATTTAAAACAGTCGCTGACATTTACCAAAGAACCCCTATACTTTCTCCCCTTTACAACTTAAAGTCCTCTCCATCGAGCGGCGGTGCGTAGAGCTCCGACGAGCTCGCGTACCGGCCGAGTCGGTCAAGGACCAGTGCCCTACTTTGGTAGAGATCGAATCCAAGACCTAACGAGGGTTTCCCGTCAATCAATTTCACGATTGGTGATCTACCTTGCTCTGCCCACGATGACAGCGGGCAGCGAGGACATTCACTCGTGTTCATGACTACCCAGGGTGCTTTAGCGCAATTGGATAGGTTCACGAGCAACAAGGGACTTAACAGAGGCTAGAACATTAAGTAATTGGGTATGTTTTAACCTGAGGAGCGCTGGCCACGGAGAGGTTGCTGTTACGGTGTTCTTGAGCGGATTTGGGGGAAGTCCGAAATTCGAGCTCCCAGGTGAACGATTGAGGGTGATTCTTGGTGGCTGGGTGCTTGACTACCCTATGGAGCTCACGGTGGCTTCAATTTATAGTAATCTTGAGTGGCGGCCAGTGAATTTGGGTTGAGCGCAGCGGCAATTGGAGACGGGATGAGTCACAGGTGCGGTGATTTGTGGCCATCACCGTGGCGGCCTCACCGGCGATGAACTTATGCTAAAAAGCGGCTCCTAGTGACTCACCGTGATGTGGGATAGCTTCATGGCACGGTTGAGTGAAACGGCGAGCTCCGGTGAGGATAAACTCGGTCGGCCGTGTGGCAAGTGGTCAAGATGACCGGACGAGCTAGCAATCGTGATCCATCCCGTGCCAGATCTTTTCACCCATCCTCGGTGTTATCCATTCTTCCCCGAGCACGAATCTCCCAGGCGAAACTCAGATCTCGATGCGAGTTCACCGGCGATGGTGAACGGCTGGCAGTCGATCTTCTTCAGTACTGTACCATGGCAATATTCTTCAGTGCGCCTGACAGTCAAGATTTAGGGTCAAATCTCTCTCAATTTTCTATGGTGACCAGTTGATCGACCAGTAACAAAGTTGTTGTCAGATGATCCAACAACAATCTTGCTATAGCAAGCATAACCAGATAATGACTGGATCATGATCAAATTTAAGCTCAAAGATGGCTTCATCACACTATCACACCAGAATTCAGTCCCGAGACAGCCTAACAGCCCATCTTTGGGTGCATTTTTCTTCAATTTCTACATAACAACCATGCTTACACTCTTAAGCAAAGTTATTCTCCTTCCATAGAGCTACAAAGTTGATTTGGTGACCTAGGATAAATTCTTAATAATTTGTAAGATACAGAGCTCCAAAGTTGAGCCAACGCCACTGAATTTCAGACTTAGGTTTAGAACTCAAATAGGGTCTTTTTGCAAATAGATCCAAAATTCAGGGTTTAGCTTGCAAATCTTCATGATTGTGAACCATATGACTTTATATGCTTTAACATCATAGTTTTTACACTTTAGTCCAAAAGTGCACTGATTTTGCACTTAGCCCCCTAGGGTTTAGGTTTAGGGTTTCCCAGGGTCCTTTTTAGGGTTTTTGGTATCTCAGGGGTGTGAATGTAATTTAGGTCCATTCTTAGTAACATTTTATGACTATTTCACTCAAGCTTTAGGGTTTTCTCTTTTTGGATTTTGTTTTACCCTTCTGAACCCCATTTAGGGTTAAGTACCCTACTCTCGGGTTTTATTTGCAAAAAGTCATCTCAATACAACTTGTTTAAATCTTTACCTAGTGAATGCATTCTAGGTGTGTCAAACACATGAAATGTTGATGCTTATGATGTTATGCTCAAGTTTTAGTAACAGTAACACCAGGGGTGTTACATCCTTCCCCCCATAAAAGAATCTCGTCCCGAGATTAAAAGTCCTAGGGTAAGTAGTGGAAAAGGAAATGCTTCACATTTTTATTTCCTGAGTTTTGGTACAAGGCAGGGGTGGTTTGGGGCTCACTCCTTTATTACAACAATTTTATACACTTTACAAATTACAGGAGGCTAAAAAGCCTGGGAAATTCTTTTTTAAAAAGTTTTGAGTTTCCCATGTAGCCTCATCTTCGGAATGTTGGTTCCACTGTAGCTTATAAAACTTGAGAGTTTTTCTTCGGGTAACCCTGTCCTTTTGATCCAAGACTTGAATAGGGTGTTCTGAATATGTCAAGTCTGGCTCTAGGACAACATCTGTTACTTCGATAGTTCGATCTGGAACCCGAAGACACCTCTTCAACTGAGACACGTGGAACACATTATGTACAACAGACAAGGTTTCGAGTAGTTGAAGTCGATATGCCACTGGCCCATATCTTTCAAGAATGAGAAAAGGACCAATATATTGTGGTGCAAGCTCCCTTTAACCCCAAAACGTGATACACCCTTCATCGGTGAAACTTTCAGGTAGATATAATCTCCCATGAGAAAGTACAAGGGTTGTCGTCGCTTGTCTGCATAACTCTTCTGACGAGCTTGAGCTTTCTTCAAATTATAAATTATTCTCTGAACCTTTTCTTCGGTCTCTTTCACTATATCAGGCCTGAAGAAGTACCTTTCACCTGGTTTAGACCAATTTAGCGGAGTACGACATCGTCGTCCATATAAAGCTTCGAAGGGTGACATCTTAATGCTTTCTTGATAGCTATTATTATATGAGAACTCCGCTAATGGCAAACATTCATCCCATTTCTGTGGGAACTCCAGAACACATGCCCGCAGCATATCTTCAAGTATTTGCTTTACTCTCTCAGTCTGCCCACTTGTTTGAGGATGATAGGTCGAACTGTGGAGCAACTTAGTACCCAAGGATTTGTGAAGTTCTTCCCAAAATTTGGATACAAATTGAGGTCCATGATCCGACACTATAGTCTTTGGAATACCATGCAAACTGAGAATGCGAGCAATGTATAATTCCACATAGGTGAGAATCGGGTAATATGTCTTGACTGGCAGAAAATGAGCAATTTTCGTAAGCCGATCAACAATAACCCAGATAGAATCATACCCCTTTGCGGTTCTGGGCAATCCCACAATAAAGTCCATACTAATATCTTCTCATTTCCATGTTTGTATTGGTAGAGATTGTAATGGACCGGCAGCTTTCATGTGTAAGGCCTTGACACGTTTACAGGTGTCACATCTAGCCACATAGCGTGCAATTTTAATCTTCATCTTCGTCCACCAATAATGTTGTTTCAGATCTTGATACATCTTAGTGCTTCTGGGATGAATAGAATAGCGACTAAGATGTGCTTCATCTAAAATTTGCTGGCGGACCTCTTCATTTTTAGGCACCACTATGTGGTTGTTAAACCATACAACACCTTGATCATCTCTTCGAAATCAGTTGGCTTCTCCAGCCTCTATCTTTTCATGGATATGTTTTGTACCCTCATCATTCTTTTGTGCTTCAATTATCCTTTGCAAGATGACTGACTCCAGCTTCAAGTGATTTGAAGTTCCATGCTGAATCATTCCCAGGTTCAGATTCTCCATTTCTTGGCATAATGTAATGTCAGAAGTCCTCATTGTTAGATAATGGCAAGATGCCTTGCGACTGAGTGCATCTGCCACTACATTGGCTTTGCCTGTGTGATAATGGTTCTCCAGTTCATAATCCTTAATAAGCTCGAGCCATCTCCTTTGTCTCATATTGAGCTCAGACTGGGTAAAGATATACTTCAAACTTTTGTGGTCTGTATAAATGTGACAGACATTCCCCAGTAGATAATAATGCCATATCTTTAGGGCATGAACCACTGCAGCTAGCTCCAGATCATAAGTTGGATAATGCTCCTCATGCCGGCGCAACTACCTTGAAGCATAAGCTATTACTCAGCCTTCTTGCATTAATACACAGCCGAGACCACTGCCTGATGCGTCACAATACACATCAAAAGGCTTTTCAATATCTGGTTGAGCCAATACCGGAGCAGTGGTTAATAATACCTTCAATTGTTCAAAGGCTTCATTACACTTCGAAGACCAATTAAATTTAGTATCATTCTTCAATAAACTTGTGATTGGTTTCACAAGCTTGGAAAAATCTGGTATAAATTTGTCGGGTACCATAATTAGGTGTACCCCTAACGCTCCTAATCATGGCTGGTAAACACCCTCAAACCAACTGATGGGTGCGGTTCAAATCAAGGCTTCGTCTACCCAAGGGACGCGATCTCGCCCGAGCCCAGCCTCGGGCCAGAGCAGTAGTCCCAGACGAGTTCATGCCTCGCCCAAGGGCCTCCTCAGGCAGCGGGCGCCCCCTCGGCTCTCCCGAAGCCCAGCTCGGGCAGGCTTCATTGTGAAACAACCTTGGCCAGACCACCTCACCAACCAACTGCTTCGCAGGCACATTCAATGCAGGGGATGCCTGACGCCGTATCCTGACACACGCGCCTCAGTCGGCCAGGCCGAAGTGACCACAGTCACTTCGCCCCTCTTCTTTACTATACTGATGTGACAGGAAAACAGCGTCGCTCACCCTGCTCCGACTGCCGAGTCAACCACCCAGGCAAAGACTGACAACAAGTCATGATCAACCACCGAGTTCGGCCTCGAGCGCAACAGGAAGCTCCGCCTCGCCCGACCCCAGGCTCCGGCCTCGGGAGGAGGTTTTCGACTCGGCCTCGACCTTAGGCTCTGGCCTCGGGAGGAGGACTCTGCCTCGCCCGACCCCTGGACTCGGCCTCGACCTCGGTCTTTGGAGGAATCGCGTCCTCGCCCGACCCTGGCCTCGGCCTCGACAGAAGTCTCCGCCTCGCCCGACCTTGGGCTCGGACCGACCGCGCCAACAGGGGATACATCATTACCCTATTCCTAGCCTGCTCAGGCTAGGAGGAACAAGACCGACATCCCGTCTGGCTTACCCAGTCGACGGGTAATGATGGTGCCCCGCGTGCACCATGACGCCGGTGGCTCTCAGCCCCTTACGGCAGCAAGGAGACGTCAGCAGGACCCTTGCCGCACTGCTAGCTGTACACCTACGGGACTCAGGCGCTCCTCCAACGGCCACGCTATCACGTGTACAGGGCTTGAACTCTCCCCCGACGGCCACGTTGGCATGTACACAAGGCTTAGGCGCTCCTCTGCCGGACACGTTAGCGCATAGCTATGCCCCCCGTTGTACGTCTGGACCCTCTCCTTGCGCCTATAAAAGGGAGGTCCAGGGCCATCCTGAGGGGGGTTCGCGCGAGGGAAGGAGCAGACGAACTCTCTCACTCTCTCTCTCTCTCCCTCTCGTGACGCGCTTGTAACCCCTACTACGAGCGGCACCCCTGGTGCAGGATAATACAAGGCTTGCCCCACATCTTGTGTTCCATCCCGCGCCAACCCATCTGGGCAGGGGCATGCAGCGATTTCACTGGTCGGTCCCAGGGACCCCCCCCCGGGTCCGAGACACCGACAGTTGGCACGCCAGGTAGGGGCCTGCTGCGTGTTAACGAACACCTTCCTATTGAGTTCTAGATGGGGAGTCTTCAGCAACCTCTTCATCCCGGGACGGTGCTCCGCTTCGGGAGTCTCGAGTTCATGTCCCTCGACGGTAGCTACGACATGGTACTCCTCCCCCCGTGGCGTGACGACAACGACGGTCTTCGACTCGCCCGGTGGCGGCGAGCTCTACGACAGCATCTCCCCGCGGCGGAAGAGGAGCGCTCCGGTCGTCCCCGCCACCCTCCTCGCTGGAGGAGGCGGAGACGAGGCAACCATGGCCACGCAGGAGGTGGCACCTTGTCGGCTGTCGCACCAGAGCGAGTCGACGACGCCGGCACTCCCCCGGGGGACATGTCGGGCATTGTCCTCGCACCTGAGACGACGGCGGGTATCACTTCCCCGCGACGTGTCGGCCCCAAGCGGACTGATGACGCCAGCACCCTCGCAAAGGACCTGCTGGGCGTTACTCTCGTACCTTTTGAAGATGCTACATAATATCTGTCAAGAAGGGCTACGCTCCGATACCAGCTGTGATGGAACCTCCCAAGTCATTAGGCCCACCTACAGTTGTCCTTGTCCAACAGACATCAGACAACCCTGTAGATGTTCTTGAATCACTTGACAAGTTCGGTATCTTTATCCTTACCTTTCCAGGAACGTTTCACCCGTCTGACAGACAATATGTTCATCGGAGATGCGGAAATGCGGAAGTGATTACATAAACTTACATTTATTTAAAAAGTAAGAGTAAGTTATTTAATACAGACCAGAGTATAAGCGAGTGCAGAAAAGTATTATTACAATACTTGGAAGGTAAAAGCTCCTCCCATTAGTTCTTCACATAAAAGTTTTTAAGGAGGACCCGGTCCTCCGGCGGCTTCATTCTTGATTATCTTCACTTTTCACCACCTTGGTACAAAAACAACAAAGGTTTGTTGTCTCCTCACCTAAAAACAACGGGGGAATAAACCCTGAGTATGGGATTACTCAACAAGTCTTACCCGACTAAAGAAAAGACTCTCAAGGGTATGCTGGTTATATGGGAGTCAAGGTAAGGCCTTTCAATAGTCAAAGACTCTGTTTTGCAGAAAAGCTTACTATGAGTGGATCCTTAAAATCCAGTTTTAATTTCAAGTTAAGTAAAATCACCTGCAACTAGAGTTCTTTCTAACCTAGTTCAAACACTTGTCCTGAGCTAGCCAATTTCTCGTCAATCCCTTTATCTTTAGTGGAGTGCTACATGTAAGTCAGTGGCCAAGTCTCCATAACCGTGGAGGTACGGCGATCCGAATCGATTATACTCAGCTGAGGATCTCCAATCACACGACATATGTAGCACTTAACCCTTGCATATGTCAACCCGCCACCGGGGTTCTTAAGACCAAATCAGGTTCACGCAAACCGAGAGCACAGATACACCATCGTCCAGCCTCTTGCCATAGAGGGTACACGCTACTCTCGCCACCGCTCCACGCCCATTTCGTGTTATCTTATTCTGGCCTTAGTCCACCCGAGGCAAAGTTTACCCATGACGAGGCATGTGACCAGTTAAAGGGTCCTCGGTCAGCAGGCCTACATCGACAAGGTCCTTAATCGACTCAGACGGAGACACTACACCGAGACTCTCTTTCTCGTGCAAGTCACCCGCCCGGTCTCAGCTTAATCATTTAACCCCAAAGGTTGGTACCTGGCAGAGGTACATCTTTTTCGATGTTGAATCCATCACGGCCGTGATGGATCCACCATCAAGTTTTATTTTGAAAACATCCCACCCATTTTTGCCACATCAACTTTGGTAAAAACAAAACATTTTGTTTTTCTAAAGCAATGCTAAGCATCCAAAAATCTTTTTGTAAAACAGGTGATCAAGGAAGGTAATCAAGTTCAAGGAAGGTAATGCAGGAATTGTTTTAGCAATCAACTCCTATCACCTAATGCATCAAGCAGGTGAAAAAGATTTTAAAACGCAAGGAGGTGGCAAATGCACCGGGGCTTGCCTTTGTTTATGGGTGAGTCAGGCTCAGATCCACAAATATCGAAGTAGAAATAGTTCTCAGCCTGAGTGTCCAAAGGTGGTGGTACTTGCTCTTCAGTGGCTTCCACTTCTTCCTCGTGTTCTATTCATAACCATATATAGGTATAAGAATGAATGCCATGTAATGCTCATGAGGGTGCAGAGATAATATAAACTTGTTATCTAAGTCTTGAATACAACTTTCCTTCACGGAACTCCGAGAACTTAGGGTTTCCGGAGTCGGTAAAGGAGTTCACAAGGCAAGGGGTGTTTTTGGGGTTTGGTGATCAAACAAGGTCCAAATCAACCCAACTTCTACCCAAGGCTTCTAAATAATGTAAGGAGCTCATATAAAAATTTTGAGCATTTTTGGGATTACCATTTATCTTTTAAAAATCCAGAACTACTAACTTAAACTATTTAAAATACCTTAAAATTCCTGATTAAACCTAAAAATCATGAAACTATTTTTATTAAATTCTAGGGAAAATAATGAGCCTAGGAAAATTAGTTTCACAATTTTAGGATTTTTCTACATTTTTTAACAAATTTCCAAAGTTATTCTGAAAAAGAAAAAGAAAAAGATTCAACAGGACTGGGCCCGTTTCAGCCCAGCAGACCCAATAGTGGACAGAAACGCGCCCGCGCCCGCGCGCGCTGGTGATTTTGCGGAAAGGACCTCTGGTTTTTGGTTAACTGGGAACGAATTCTTTTACTATTTGCTCAAGTCACTGACGCTTTGCAAATAAACCCTCCATGTTCTAATTCTTTGCAGTGGGAGGTCCACGACGGCGTTCTCGCGCGGAGAAACTCCGGTGAGCCTCTGTACTGGCCGATTAAGGCGATGACCGACGCTCCCGAGCGACATACACCAAATCGGACCTATCCTAAGCTTTTCCCCTAACTTAATTGCACTAATGACCAATTAAGGAGCTCTGGCCACGGTGACTAAGAGCATGGCGGCTAGATCATCGTGTTCCCGGCGATGGGTGGCGGTCTAGTTCAATTGGGGGGTCGAAGAGCTTAAGGAGGATCTAAGAATGCTAGAACAAGCAGTAGAAGGACTTGAGCTCACCTAAACCGAGTTGGCCACGGTGAGGTCTTCTTTGCGGTGGCAGAAAGCTGATTTGGGGGAAAACGGCGATTCTCCGGCTAGGGGGGCTAATCGAGGGGGAGAGTGGGTGCTATGGCTTCGTGGTAACTTGGCGCAACAGCCCCGGCCATCAATTTATAGGAGGGTAAAGCGGTGGCCAGTGAATTTGGGGAGGACGCGCGGCGGCCGGAAATGAAGAAGAAGGCGGGCGTGGTGAATTCGTGTCCCGTGGCGTGGCAGTTGTTCCGGCGATCAACGGAGAGCAGGGGTAAGTTATGGCGATGCGGTGGAAAGGGGTAAACACGCGGCACAAGGCCGGAGGGCGGCGGTCACCGGCGTTCTTATCGGTTTTAGCCACAGGGCAGAGGGGAAGTACGGGGAGGTCACCGGAGTGGCGTCCAACGCACGGGCGGTGAAGATCTTTCTACCCAGAGCGTTATCCCCGAGTCCGGTGCACGAATCCAAACGCCGGCGACACAAATCGCGGCGGAGGGATCCGTCGGCGGTAAGGACAGCCCAGCTGGTGATCTGATCCAGTCGGGCTACTGTACCATGGCGAGACCCCATCAGAACACCTGACAGAGCATCTTGGAGCTCCTTTTTCTCCCAAATTTCTATGGCAACATCCCCGAGTCTCTGCATCAAAGTTGTAGTGCCACATACCAGCTACAAACCGACTATAAGGATTAAACTTATTTGAGCACTAGATCAAGGTCAAACTGGCTCTCAAACTTGGGTCCAAGTCACTGCCTATCTGAAATTCAGACTGAACCAGCCTGACAGCTTGACTTCAGGCCTGCTTATCTCCAATATTTTCTTAACAACAATGCTTACACTCTTAAGCAAAGTTGTTCTCCTATAATTGGGCTACAATCTTGATGTGATCACTTAGGGCAAAAACCTTATATTTTAAAAGATACAGGGCTCCAAAGTTGAGCCCACTAAACTGAATTTCAGACTTAGAATAGAACCTATTTGAGGTCCATTTTGCATTTAAGTCCAAAACCCAATATTTGGCTTACAAGTCCACACATTTGTGAACCAAAGGACTTGAGATACTTATTTGACTTGGTTTTTGCACTTTAGTCCAAAAGTGGACTAATTTTGCACATAGGTCCCTAGGGTTTGATTTTAGGGTTTTCCAGGGTTCTAATTGAGATTTTTGGTATCCCAGGGGTATAAATGTAATTCCACTTAAGTCTTGGGATCATTTTGTGACTCTTCCCTTAAAGCTTTTAGGTTTTCTCATCTTGGGTTAAGTTTTGCCCCTTTTTAACCTCATTTAGGGTCAGGTTCCCTATCCAGGGTCCTATTTGCAAAACACTAAAAATATTACACTTGTTTGAAATTTTACCTAGTGGATGCATTCTAGGTGTGTCAAACATATGCAATGCCAATGTTTATGATGTCATGCTCAATTTTTAGTTACAGTAACACCAGGGGTGTTACATCCTTTCCCCCATAAAAGAATCTCGTCCTGAGATTTAAAGTTCTAGGGTGAGTAATGGAAAAGGAAATGTGTCACATCTTTATTCCCTTATTTCTGGTACAAGGCAGGGGTGGTGTGGGGATTCACTCCTTTATTACAACACTAAATATACTTTACAAAGTACATGAGGCTAGAAAGCCTGGGAAATTCTTATCTAAAAATTCCTGGGTTTCCCATGTAGCCTCTTCTTCCGAATGTTGGTTCCATTGTATCTTATAGAACTTGAGAGTTTTTCTCCGGGTAACCCTGTCCTTTTGATCCAGAACTCGAATAGGATGTTCCGAGTATGTTAAATCTGGTTTCAGGACAACATCTGTCACTTCAATAGTTCGATCGGGAACCCGAAGACACTTCTTCAATTGTGACACATGGAACACATGATGAATAGCAGACAAAATTTCGGGGAGTTGCAGTCGATATGCCACTGGTCCACATTGCTCAAGTACCAGGAATGGACCAATGTACCTGGGTGCAAGTTTCCCTTTAACCCCGAAACGCGATACTCCCTTCATAGGTGAAACTTTCAGATAGACATAGTCACCTTCATGAAAATACAAGGGCATTCGCCGTTTGTCTGCATAACCCTTCTGACGAGCTTGTGCTTTCTTCATATTATGAATAATTTTCTGAACCTTTTCCTCGGCCTCCTTCACTATATCAGGCCTAAAAAATACCTTTCTCCAGGTTCAGACCAATTTAGCGGAGTTCGACACCGTCACCCATATAAAGCTTCAAAAGGTGCCATCTTGGTACTTTCTTGGTAACTGTTATTATATGAAAACTCTACCAAAGGCAAACATTCATCCCATTTCGGTGAGAAATCCAGAACACAGGCTCGCAACATATCTTCAAGTACTTGATTAATCCTCTCAGTCTGTCCACTGGTTTGCGGATGATATGCCGAACTATGGATCAACTTAGTACCCAAGGATTTGTGAAGTGCTTCCCAAAACTTGGCTACAAATTGTGGTCCACGATCCGACACTATGGTCTTTGGAACACCATGCAGACTAAGAATGCGATCGATGTACAATTGGGCATAGACAGTAACCGGGTAATTTGTCTTGACCGGTAGAAAATGAGCAATCTTCGTAAGCCGATCAATTATAACCCAGAGAGAATCATACCCTCTTGCAGTCCTGGGCAATCCCACGATAAAGTCCATACTTATGTCTTCCCATTTCCATGTTGGGATTGGCAAAGATTGTAATGGACCAGCAGTTTTCATGTGTATGGCTTTGACACGTCTACAAGTGTCACACTTAGCCACATAACGTGCAATTTCAATTTTCATCTTCGTCCACCAGTAATGCTGCTTTAGATCATGATACATCTTAGTGCTTCCCGGATGAATAGAATAGCGACTAAGATGTGCTTCATCTAAAATTTGCTGGCGGAGTTCTTCATTCTTTGGCACTACTATGCGGTCATTGAACCATATCACACCTTGATCGTCTTCCTTGAAACATTTGGCTGTTCCAGCCCTTATTTTCTCCCGTATGTGCTTCATACCCAAATTATCCTTTTGAGCATCAATTATCCTTTGCAAAATGATTGACTCAAGCTTTAGCTGATTCAGAGTTCCTTGTTGGACTATCCCCAGGTTTAGCTTTTCCATCTCTTGACATAAAGTGTTGTCAGAGGTCTTCACCACAAGACAGGGGCAGGAAGCCTTACGGCTCAATGCATCTGCCACAACATTGGCTTTGCCGGGGTGATAATGAATTTCCAGTTCATAGTCCTTAATAAGCTCGAGCCATCGCCTTTGCCTCATATTTAATTCTGACTGGGTGAAGATGTACTTCAAGCTTTTATGATCTGTATATATGTGACAGATATTTCCCAGCAGATAGTGACGCCAAATTTTCAGGGCATGAACCACCGCATCTAGCTCCAGATCATGAGTTGGGTAATGCTCCTCATGTCGGCGCAACTGCCTTGAAGCATATGCAATTACTCGACCCTCTTGCATTAATACACAGCCGAGTCCACTGCCTGACGCATCACAATATACATCAAAAGGCTTGGTGATGTCCGGTTGAGCCAATACCAGAGCAGTGGTCAATAATGTCTTCAATTGCTCAAAAGCTTCATTACACTTAGAAGACCAATTGAATTTAATGTCATTCTTCAATAAACTTGTGATTGGCTTCACAAGTTTAGAAAAATCTGGTATGAATCTGCGATAATATCCAGCTAGTCCAAGAAAACTCCGGACTTGGTGAACAGTGGTTGGGGGTTTCCACTCCAGAATATCCTTGACTTTGCTAGGATCTACCGCAATTCCCTTGGCAGATAATACGTGCCCCAAAAATTGAATTTCCTCCAGCCAGAACGCGCACTTACTGAACTTGGCATACAGCTGATGTTCCCTCAAGCGCGTCAATACAATCCGCAAATGTTGAGCATGCTCCTCTTCATTTTTGGAATATATCAAGATATCGTCGATGAAGACCACCACGAACTTGTCTAACTCGGGCATGAACACCGAGTTCATCAAATAAGTGAAATGGGCAGGAGCATTTGTTAACCCAAAGGACATTACCAAATATTCAAATAAACCATATCGCGTAGTAAACGCGGTCTTCGGTATATCCTCGGGCCGAATATGGATTTGGTGATAGCCCGACCTGAGATCAATTTTGGAAAATACCCTTGCTCCAGTTAGTTGATCAAATAAGATGTCAATCCTCGGAAGAGGGTACTTGTTCTTGATGGTGACCTCATTTAGGGGTCGATAATCCACGCACATTCGTAAGGTTTGATCCTTCTTGTTAACAAAAATGGCGGGGCAACCCCATGGGGACGAGCTTGGCCGGATAAATCCCTTATTCAGTAGATCTTATAATTGAATCTTCAATTCCGCCAACTCATTAGGGGGCATACGGTACGATCTTCGGGAAATGGGAGTCGTACCGGGCTTTAGCTCAATTACAAATTCTACATCTCTTTCGGGGGGCAGTCCAGGCAAATCTTCCGGAAATACGTCTGGAAACCACATACTACCAGAATATCCTTGATCTCCGGTACAATGGCTTCATATATTCTACCAGAAGCTTTGGCTGGATTGGTTACGGGGGTGGACAAAAGAATCTCTTCTTGATTATAGCTCAACCTATTATACAACATACTACTTCTATTTCTACAACTACACTACTACTCCTGCTTCTGATTGCTCTTGGCCGCTTCATTGTCAGGGGTGGGAGACCATACGTCGACCAGCCTCATAGAAGGAGGGGGCCTAAAAAGGTCTAACTCGCCACCAAGCGCTTCTCCCGCAGTATGCGAGGGTCCGGCTTCTGACCTGACAGGATCCGCAGGGACATTTGGGTGTAATTGCGAATACAGTACATGAACTTCCTCATGTAAAGTATTGCATTATACCTGCAAGTTATCAATAGCAGTGCTAAGTTCTTCGACTCGTGCTCGAGCCTTTGCTTCCTTAGCCCAAGCTACCGAACGAGACTGTACTGCCCAATCAAGCGCCAAATCTCGGTCAGCAAGTTGATCTTGCAGAGTGCGGATGTAACTTCTTAATTCATTTATTCGGTCTCCATCCGCAACCCACAAATTGGTCCTACGTTGTAACTCTGCTTGAAGTTGATTCACGCGGGCTTCGAGATCTCCAATTGGGTCGTTGCTCCCGCTACTACTTTCTTCCTCCCGCGGGGCAAGTTGGTGTCGGGGTACACCGATAGGTCCAGTATGCTTTCGCGCCGTTTTCCTTGTACGCGGCGGCATTTTCTAAGGGGGAAATTTATTAGTACAATTCTTAGCATGATGCATGAATAATTACAGAATCAACCTTAGTTGATTCAACCTTCTATACATCGCGCTCTTCCTATCTGGTCTTTAAAATAAACTATTCAGAGATGCTTAGGTAAGAAGAGAAGAAATTTTCTAGATAAGTCTCAGAAAACCTTTTGAAGATGCTACATAATATCTGTCAAGAAGGGCTACGCTCCGATACCAGCTGTGACGGAACCTCCCAAGTCATTAGGCCCACCTATAGTTGTCCTTGTCCAACAGACATCAGACAACCCTGTAGATGTTCTTGAATCACTTGACAAATTCGGTATCTTTATCCTTACCTTTCCAGGAACGTTTCACCCGTCTGACAGACAATATGTTCATCGGAGATGCGGAAATGCGGAAGTGATTACATAAACTTACATTTATTTAAAAAGTAAGAGTAAGTTATTTAATACAGACCAGAGTATAAGCGAGTGCAGAAAAGTATTATTACAATACTTGGAAGGTAAAAGCTCCTCCCATTAGTTCTTTACATAAAAGTTTTTAAGGAGGACCCGGTCCTCCGGCGGCTTCATTCTTGATTATCTTCACTTTTCACCACCTTGGTACAAAAACAACAAAGGTTTGTTGTCTCCTCACCTAAAAACAACGGGGGAATAAACCCTGAGTATGGGATTACTCAACAAGTCTTACCCGACTAAAGAAAAGACTCTCAAGGGTATGCTGGTTATATGGGAGTCAAGGTAAGGCCTTTCAATAGTCAAAGACTCTGTTTTGCAGAAAAGCTTACTATGAGTGGATCCTTAAAATCCAGTTTTAATTTCAAGTTAAGTAAAATCACCTGCAACTAGAGTTCTTTCTAACCTAGTTCAAACACTTGTCCTGAGCTAGCCAATTTCTCGTCAATCCCTTTATCTTTAGTGGAGTGCTACATGTAAGTCAGTGGCCAAGTCTCCATAACCGCGGAGGTACGGCGATCCAAATCGATTATACTCAGCTGAGGATCTCCGATCATACGACATATGTAGCACTTAACCCTTGCATATGTCAACCCGCCACCGGGGTTCTTAAGACCAGATCAGGTTCACGCAAACCGAGAGCACAGATACACCACCGTCCAGCCTCTTGCCACGGAGGGTACACGCTACTCTCGCCACCGCTCCACGCCCATTTCGTGTTATCTTATTCTGGCCTTAGTCCACCCGAGGCAAAGCTTACCCATGACGAGGCATGTGACCAGTTAAAGGGTCCTCGGTCAGCAGGCCTACATCAACAAGGTCCTTAATCGACTCAGACGGAGACACTACACCGAGACTCTCTTTCTCGTGCAAGTCACCCGCCCGGTCTCAGCTTAATCATTTAACCCCAAAGGTTGGTACCTGGCAGAGGTACATCTTTTCCGATGTTGAATCCATCACGGTCGTGATGGATCTACCATCAAGTTTTATTTTGAAAACATCCCACCCATTTTTGCCACATCAACTTTGGTAAAAACAAAACATTTTGTTTTTCTAAAGCAATGCTAAGCATCCAAAAATCTTTTTGTAAAACAGGTGATCAAGGAAGGTAATCAAGTTCAAGGAAGGTAATGCAGGAATTGTTTTAGCAATCAACTCCTATCACCTAATGCATCAAGCAGGTGAAAAAGATTTTAAAACGCAAGGAGGTGGCAAATGCACCGGGGCTTGCCTTTGTTTATGGGTGAGTCAGGCTCAGATCCACAAATATCGAAGTAGAAACAGTTCTCAGCCTGAGTGTCCAAAGGTGGTGGTACTTGCTCTTCAGTGGCTTCCACTTCTTCCTCGTGTTCTATTCATAACCATATATAGGTATAAGAATGAATGCCATGTAATGCTCATGAGGGTGCAGAGATAATATAAACTTGTTATCTAAGTCTTGAATACAACTTTCCTTCACGGAACTCCGAGAACTTAGGGTTTCCGGAGTCGGTAAAGGAGTTCACAGGGCAGGGGGGTGTTTTTGGGGTTTGGTGATCAAACAAGGTCCAAATCAACCCAACTTCTACCCAAGGCTTCTAAATAATGTAAGGAGCTCATATAAAAATTTTGAGCATTTTTGGGATTACCATTTATCTTTTAAAAATCCAGAACTACTAACTTAAACTATTTAAAATACCTTAAAATTCCTGATTAAACCTAAAAATCATGAAACTATTTTTATTAAATTCTAGGGAAAATAATGAGCCTAGGAAAATTAGTTTCACAATTTTAGGATTTTTCTACATTTTTTAACAAATTTCCAAAGTTATTCTGAAAAAGAAAAAGAAAAAGATTCAACAGGACTGGGCCGGTTTCAGCCCAGCAGACCCAACAGTGGACAGAAACGCGCCCGCGCCCGCGCGCGCTGGCGGTTTTGCGGAAAGGACCTCTAGTTTTTGGTTAACTGGGAACGAATTCTTTTACTATTTGCTCAAGTCACTAACGCTTTGCAAATAAACCCTCCATGTTCTAATTCTTTGCAGTGGGAGGTCCACGACGGCGTTCTCGCGCGGAGAAACTCCGGCGAGCCTCTGTACTGGCCGATTAAGGCGATGACCGACGCTCCCGAGCGACATACACCAAATCGGACCTATCCTAAGCTTTTCCCCTAACTTAATTGCACTAATGACCAATTAAGGAGCTCTGGCCACGGTGACTAAGAGCATGGCGGCTAGATCATCGTGTTCCCGGCGATGGGTGGCGGTCTAGTTCAATTGTGGGGTCGAAGAGCTTAAGGAGGATCTAAGAATGCTAGAACAAGCAGTAGAAGGACTTGAGCTCACCTAAACCGAGCTGGCCACGGTGAGGTCTTCTTTGCGGTGGCAGAAATCTGATTTGGGGGAAAACGGCGATTCTCCGGCTAGGGGGGCTAATCGAGGGGGAGAGTGGGTGCTATGGCTTCGTGGTAACTTGGCGCAACAGCCCCGGCCATCAATTTATAGGAGGGTAAAGTGGTGGCCAGTGAATTTGGGGAGGACGCGCGGCGGCCGGAAATGAAGAAGAAGGCGGGCGTGGTGAATTCGTGTCCCGTGGCGTGGCAGTTGTTCCGGCGATCAACGGAGAGCAGGGGTAAGTTGTGGCGATGCGGTGGAAAGGGGTAAACACGCGGCACAAGGCCGGAGGGCGGCGGTCACCGGCGTTCTTATCGGTTTTAGCCGCAGGGCAGAGGGGAAGTACGGGGAGGTCACCGGAGTGGCGTCCAACGCACGGGCGGTGAAGATCTTTCTACCCAGAGCGTTATCCCCGAGTCCGGTGCACGAATCCAAACGCCGGCGACACAAATCGCGGCGGAGGGATCCGTCGGCGGTAAGGACAGCCCTGCTGGTGATCTGATCCAGTCGGGCTACTGTACCATGGCGAGACCCCATCAGAACACCTGACAGAGCATCTTGGAGCTCCTTTTTCTCCCAAATTTCTATGGCAACATCCCCGAGTCTCTGCATCAAAGTTGTAGTGCCACATACCAGCTACAAACCGACTATAAGGATTAAACTTATTTGAGCACTAGATCAAGGTCAAACTGGCTCTCAAACTTGGGTCCAAGTCACTGCCTATCTGAAATTCAGACTGAACCAGCCTGACAGCTTGACTTCAGGCCTGCTTATCTCCAATATTTTCTTAACAACAATGCTTACACTCTTAAGCAAAGTTGTTCTCCTATAATTGGGCTACAATCTTGATGTGATCACTTAGGGCAAAAACCTTATATTTTAAAAGATACAGGGCTCCAAAGTTGAGCCCACTAAACTGAATTTCAGACTTAGAATAGAACCTATTTGAGGTCCATTTTGCATTTAAGTCCAAAACCCAATATTTGGCTTACAAGTCCACACATTTGTGAACCAAAGGACTTGAGATACTTATTTGACTTGGTTTTTGCACTTTAGTACAAAAGTGGACTAATTTTGCACATAGGTCCCTAGGGTTTGATTTTAGGGTTTTCCAGGGTTCTAATTGAGATTTTTGGTATCCCAGGGGTATAAATGTAATTCCACTTAAGTCTTGGGATCATTTTGTGACTCTTCCCTTAAAGCTTTTAGGTTTTATCATCTTGGGTTAAGTTTTGCCCCTTTTTAACCTCATTTAGGGTCAGGTTCCCTATCCAGGGTCCTATTTGCAAAACACTAAAAACATTACACTTGTTTGAAATTTTACCTAGTGGATGCATTCTAGGTGTGTCAAACATATGCAATGCCAATGTTTATGATGTCATGCTCAAGTTTTAGTTACAGTAACACCAGGGGTGTTAAAGTGACGACCACCACATCCGTGTGGACTGGGCCGCCGTAGCTCATCCCATGACGAATGGGCAGGTGGAGCGTGCCAACGGCATGATTTTGCAAGGACTCAAACCGAGGATCTAGAACGACCTCAACAAGTTCGGCAGGCGGTGGGTGAAAGAGCTACCCTCGGTAGTCTGGAGTCTGAGGACGACGCCGAGCCACGCCACGGGTTTCTCGCCGTTCTTTCTAGTCTATGGGGCCGAGGCCGTCCTCCCCACGGACTTAGAATACGGCTCCCCGAGGGCCAGGGCGTACGACGACCAAA
The DNA here is from genome assembly GCA_029449295.1 of Zea luxurians. NCBI lineage: Eukaryota > Viridiplantae > Streptophyta > Magnoliopsida > Poales > Poaceae > Zea > Zea luxurians. The sequence goes on along the minus strand of JAOPSE010000001.1, from coordinate 29,083,965 downwards.
GCAACCAGACCAGCCGAGAAGACTCGCTGGACCAACTCGAAGAGGCTCGAGACGTTGCCTTACTACATTCGGCGCGGTACCAGCAGTCGCTGCGGCGCTACCACGCCCAAAGCATTCGGTCCTGAGGCTTCCAAGTGGGAGACTTGGTGTTTCGCCTGCGACAGGACGCCCGAGGGCACCACAAGCTCACTCCTCCCTGGGAAGGGCCCTTCATCATCGCTAAGATCTTGAAGCCCGGAACATAGAAGCTGGCCAACGACCAAGGCGAGGTCTACAGCAACGCTTGGAACATCCAACAACTACGTCGCTTCTACCCTTGAGATGTTTTAAGTCGTTCATGTACCTCGTTTACATACACAAAGTCTAACCGTCAAGGAAGGGTCGGCCTTGCCTCAGCAAAGCCCGACCCTCCCTCGGGGGCTAGAAGGGGGGAACCCCCTCTGCGCCAAAATTTTCCTCAGAAAAATTTTCTACCAAAACAATCTTTGTGCTTTCGACTTCCGTATCGATAGCGGGATCCTGAGAACGACAAGAGTACACGTAAGTGGCAAGGCCGACCGAGCCGAGGAACTCCTACGCCTCCGGGATACGGATACCTCACTCATCACCTTCCGCGAGAAGTAACTCTCGCTCGGATAAGCGATCCTGCTACCGAACAAGTCCTAACACTCGGGTAGAAAACAACTTTCGTGCCTTCTCGACTGTACCAATAATGGAATCCTTCGACCAAATGAGAGTGCACGTAAGCGGCAAGGCCGACCGAGCCGAGGGACTCCTACGCCTCCGGGATATGGATACCTCACTCATCACCTTCCGTGAAAAGTAACTCTCGCTCGGATAAACGATTCTGCTATTGACATACAAGTCATGATGCTCGAAGCAAGAGGAAAGAAGACGCAGCTTTTTAACACGACAATAAAGTGTTTAGACCTTGGCAGCCACGTAAAAACATGCACGTGCTACAAACAAACTGTTTCCGCAGGTTCAGGCATCGGCAGGGGGAGCAGCAGCACCCTCGGTGTTGTTTCCACCCACGGCGGAACCTGGCGCGGCCTCGGACGGCGACCCAGGCGAAAAGGACCTCCACCTAAGGGAGGACGCCAGCATCGCGCCAGCGGATGTCTCGGCCAAGCTCCAGCGGCTGCTGCCACATCTTCCTCGGCCTAGGAAACCGCCATCTTCCGGGTCGACGAAGTCTCTTTCCGAGCCGACTCCGCCTCTATCCGCGCTAACACCGCTGCCTCCGGCTCCGGCTCATCGCAGAGCAGCCGAGGGTTCTAAAAACTAAGCAAGAGAGGCCTAGAGCGGCAAGGCCGACCGAGCTGAGGGACTGCTATGCCTCCGGGATACAGATACCTCACTCGTCACCTTCCGCGAAAGGCAACTCACGCTCGGTTAAGTGGTTCGGCTAGCCAACAGGCAAGTCCCAGTGCTCGAAATGAGGAAGAAACACAGCTTTATATTCTGAATACCCAAATGTTCAGGCCTCGACAGCCACGAAGAACAAAACATATACTTGGGGTAACTATGCTACACAGACTTAGACGTCGGCAGAACCCTTGGTGGTTCTCCCGACCTACGACAAATGTCTAAGTACTTGAAGCGGTTACATTTTGCTCTGGCAAAAACCCGGTATATCTCCTTACAAACGGGGCTCCGGTTCCGCTCCCGCGAGTATGAACAACCTCCACACCAGAGGGCCTGCGGGACAACAAATTCCAGGTGGCTCGCCGACGACCACTAAACCGGCAGATCCCCACTCAGTGCGCTCCTCCGCCCCAGCCCGGATGACGAAGATCCTTGAAGTTGAGGGCAGGGCGGAGGCCGCGGCACGGCTTGCTTCTCCCCACCAAACTGCCCATTGGTGAGGGAATGCAGCCGGGTTGCTCGACGAAAATCCTTGAAGTCGAGCGATGGCTGAAGGGCGCCGATCTCCACGAGGTCGCGCTCCTCCAACGACAGCAAGAGCAAGGCGGCGCTAGTGCACCCCATCCGGGGGCTCGAAAGGTGGAAGGGCGCAATGCATGAGGGGAGAACGAAGGCATGGCCACTGCCCGGGGGATCGATCCCCCTTTTATAGGTAGACCTCCTCACTTGCACCTCTTAGCGTCACGGGCGAAGTCTCCACTGACATACTCCAGGGTTCTCCCCCTATGACACGGGGGCTGGGACCCACACGTCATGCGAGCTGATCCGAAGCGCGAAGAAGGCGAACCGCCGCACGCGAGGCATGTAACCGCCCCGCAGTTACAAGCGCTCTCCCATCTTCGCAGAAAGCGGTGGTCGAAAGGGTGGACCGCCACACGACAGGCATCCAACTGCACCGCAACTGTGCGCCCTTTCGGCTTCGACCATATCCGGTGGACCAGCGCAAAGGAAGCAGGCCCGCATGTCATGTAACCGGCGTGCCGGTTACGACGTACAAGAAGCTACCCCGCCACTCACGCCAATGTTGCGCCTCCTCGACTGCGAAACCAGTACCGCGTCTCAAGGCAGCCCTGCGTGTGACCTAACAGTGCCAACTAAAGGCGACGGCCACAGGTTAGTCAACTGCAGGGACAGGCGCGGCAGTCGGCATGGCCCAAAAGTGGGCCGGCAGTAACTGCAGCGGAAGCAGCGGTCAAATCACCCGCAGGCTCGCGTCCCCTCCTGAAGCGACAGGAGAGCCCTCTCCCACGGCATGAAGACGACGCACCCGTATTCCGTTCCTCGAACGGCTCGCGTGCAACGGGCGCCACGCGAATCGCCCATCCTGCTGCATTAACTCCCCGGTGGAGCAGGCGACACCTCTGGCAGGCGAGACGGGCGTCGCTTCGCCTTCGCCATGATGACCGCGTCAAAAAAGGTGCGCCACCTTATTTAAATTCAAATCCTTCCCCTCCTCCTCCTCTCTCTCTCTCTCTCTTGCTACAGGGATCGGGAAAGGGGATGTTGCGGAAAGGATCCTTCTCGGCGAAGGAAGCGGGCCCCGAGCCCTCCTACTGATCAGGGGTTCGAAGGCTGGCCCCTCGGATGGGTTTCGACAGCCGCCCTAGAGCACTCGGACTTCAAGCCCATTACTGATCAGGGGTTCGAAGGCTGGCCCCTCGGAAGGGTTCGACAGCCACCCTAGAACGCTCGGGCTCCGTGCCTATTACTGATCAGGGGTTCGAAGGCTGGCCCCTCGGAAGGGTTCGACAGCCGCCCCAGAACACTCGGGCTCCGTGCCCATTACTGATTAGGGGTTCGTAGGCTGGCCCCTCGGAAGGGTTCGACAGTCGCCCTAGAGCACGCAAAGTGAGGGATGACTCTGGGTATGTCCGATACATGGCCGAGGCTCGGGCTACGCTCCCGAGGTACCCTAAGACATTTCCGAGACCGGCGGGAACGATTTGTAACGGAATCCTACCGGAGGGAGGCATCGAGCCCTTGGACCCTGTCGAAGGGGTCTGGGTCCGGCGATTCACCCGCAGGTACTTTTGGAGCGCGCCTCTGGGCCACCAGCCGACCCCTAACGAACGGGGCACGGGCGTCCACTCGGATCACCCGTTAGCAGCTCATTGGAAACACCATGTTCGGCGCCCTCCAAGGGCAACATGGCGCTTCCCCCCCTCCTCCTTGCGGAAAGGCGACGCAGGGGCGTATGATAAAAGTCGGGAAAGTCCTTGATCGTCCTCTCGCTCCGTGCAGAGGCTCGGGGGCTGCTCTCGCACCTGGCTACGGCCAAAACTGTTGACAGCGTCAACAAACCAGCTTGATAACTTGGAACCCGACCACGCACCTGGGCTATGGCCAGGCCGCATGAGGGAACGATCAGACCGGCCGAAGCACCAAGAAAAGCATTTAGACCTCAGAGGAGTCAAACCACTCCTCCAAGGCCTCGGGGGCTACACCCGGCGGGTGCGCTCGTGCGCACCCACCAGAACAAGGCAAAAACCGAGAAAGGTCGGTCCCCTCACCGAAAATGCGGCAAAAGCCTCCAAGTGGGTACCAACACTCCCTTCGAGGCTCGGGGGCTACTGTCGGGTACCATAATTAGGGGTACCCCCAACGCTCCTAATCATGGCTGGTAAATACCCTTAGACCAACTGACGGGTGCGGTTCAAATTAAGGCTTCGTCTACCTAAGGGACGCGATCTCGCCCGAGCCCAGCCTCGGGCCGGAGCAGTAGTCCCAGACGAGTTCATGCCTCGCCCGAGGGCCTCCTCAGGCAGCGGGCGCCCCCTCGGCTCTCCTGAAGCCCAGCTCGGGCAGGCTTCGTTGTGAAGCAACCTTGGCCAGACAGCCTCACCAACCGACCGCTTCGCAGGCGCATTCAATGCAGGGGATGCCTGACGCCGTATCCTGACACATGCGCCTCAGTCGGCCAGGCCGAAGTGACCGCAGTCACTTCGCCCCTCTTCTTTACTATACTGATGTGACAGGAAGACAGCGCCGCTCGCCCTACTCCGACTGCCGAGTCAACCACCTAGGCAAAGACTGACAACAAGTCACGATCAACCACCGAGTTCGGCCTCGGGCGCAACAGGAAGCTCCGCCTCGTCCGACCCCAGGCTCCAGCCTCGGGAGGAGGTTTCCGACTCAGCCTCGACCTCAGGCTCTGGCCTCGGGAGGAGGACTCCACCTCGCCCGACCCCTGGACTCGACCTCGACCTTGGTCTCTGTGGTAGAACCTCCAAGTTATTGGGCCCACATGCACCTGTCCTTGTCCCAAAGACCTCAGACGGCTATACATGTGCACCAGATAACTTAACAGGATCTGTCCGATTGCCCCAAGGACATCGGATAAACCACTTTCAACCAGAACCGCGGGATTAAGTAACACAAATCACACACACCAACATTTTTGCAGCGGAATTCTTACTACCAAATTTTACAAGTTACAAAAATTTTACATTATTTTATCGGAGTGATTACAAAAGTATAAGTTTGAAATATATATGCTAGCTCAAATGACCATCCTCAATAAGAAGTATAGAAGGAGTACTTAGACTTATAAGAAGGTCGAGCCCACCGGCACTTAACACCATCAACAGCATCACAAAGTTAGGACCTGAAAAACAACAGGGAATAAAACCCTGAGCACGGAATTACTCAGCAAGACTTACCCGACTAAAGAAAAGACTCTCAAGGGTATGCTGGCTAGAGGGAGTCAAGGTATGGCTTATCAAGAATCAAAGACTCTATTTTGCAGAAAAGCTTACTACGAGTGGATCCTTAAAATCCAATTTTATTATCAGGTTAGGTAAAGTTACCTGCATCTAGAGTTCTGTCTACCCTAGTTCAAACACTTGACCTGCACTAGCCAATTTCTTAACAACCCTTAATCTTTACTGGAGTTCTACGTATAAGTCAGTGACCAAGTCTCCATAACCGCGGAGGTACGGCGATCCGAATCGATTATACTCAGCTGAGGATCTCCAATCACACGACTTATGTAGCACTGAACCCTTGCATATGTCAACCCGCCACCGAGGTTCTTAAGACCAGATCAGGTTCACGCAAACCGAGAGCACAGATACACCACCGTCCAGCCTCTTGCTATGGAGGGTACACGCTACTCTCGCCACCGCTCCATGCCCATTTCGTGTTATCTTATTCTGGCCTTAGTCTGCCCAAGGCAAGGCTTACCCATGACGAGGCATGTGACTAGTTAAAGGGTCCTCGGTCATCAGGCCTACATCGACACGGTCCTTAATCGACTCAGACGGAGACACTACACCGAGACTCTCTTCTCGTGCAAGTCACCCGCCCGGTCTCAGCTTAATCAATTACCCAAAAACTTGGTACCTGGCAGAGGTACATCTTTTTCGATGTTGAATCCATCACGGCCATGATGGATCCACCATCAAGTTTTATTTTAAAAAAAGCATCCCACCCACTTTTGCCACATCATATTTTGTAAAAACAAAACATTTTGTTTTTCTAAAGCAAGGCTAAGCATCAAAAATCCTTTATAAAATGGGTGATCAAGGAAGGTAATGCAGGAATTGTTTTGGCAATCAACTCCTATCACCTAATGCATCAAGCAAGTGAAAAAGGTTTTTAAAACACAAGGAGGTGGCAAATGCACCGGGGCTTGCCTGAATAACACTAGGTTAGTGTTGTTAGACGACGTCCACTTGACGACCATCTTTTGTCTTGACATTCGTCAGATTATCCATCTTCAGTTCCGTTCATCAGCATCATCCTGCGGGTTAGCCCGCGCTTGGGGGTCGACTTGGTTCGTCTTCCACATCACACGATTAATTAACGTACCTGAATGAAATGCATTATGCACATGAATGCATATCGACAGAATATTTCGAACCTAAATAGTGCTACGCGATAGCAAATTAAATTCTTAGCGGTGAGGCGTTGTACAATTTTATACGAAAATACTAGTTACCAGCATAAGACTAAACGCAATAATTACAGTTCTCTAAATTAAATGAACCTAACACAAACATCAAGAAACAACACATTTAACACAATTAGCCTAAACACAACTTATCAACTAATTAATTAAATGCTGAACTTATCCCTCGCATTATTAATTATACCACCTCTCGTTCACGAAGAACTATTTTAATTTCACTTCGTATAACCCATATTTCAGTCTAAACCTTAAGCAATGTATTTACTAAACAATAATAAACTCTATCACATCAACGCAATCATCATCCATCACTAAAAAAATCTATCAACTAGCCGATAAAAATACTAAGCCTATCTTTTACGTCATCAGCTCGCCTAAACATCTCATATATGTTTATCAATACAACCACACGTGACATCTACATATAACCATGCCCGCTCCGCATAATCGACAACCTCAACCTAACATATACATTGAATAATTAATTTTGATTTGTCAATCATGTTTGCGACCAAATTGATACTGACAATTACGATATCTACTCACTATGTTCGTCAGTCCAACTAATAGGAATAATAATTTAACTTACCAAGATCAGATCGATTTGAAATCACAAGAACGACGACGGTTGATGGCACATATTAGCAAAAGAGCTAGAGACGATGACGTTCGCGGTTGCAAGATGAGGCTGAGTTCGACGCGAAGGAACTGCCCACAGCCAGAGCGTCCATGCCATGAACAGGACGATACCGATAAATTGACGACGAGCACCATCACGGGGCGATTCACCGGGGTTGAACACGGGGTTGATTAATCCTTTCATTTCTTGTTGGGCATTTCATTGAGCAACTAGCAACCGACACAACCAAACTTCATTGTCTGAGCACGATGGAGTGTGTTGTGGAACTCGGATGTGCTGAGCTTGAGGCCGAGCAGTTAGAGCACGGAAGGACACCCATCGCAAGCGGAGGTGGACGACCAGACATCCCTACTGCCTAATGCAGACAGATCCATGGATGCACTCCGCGGGTACCAAACGCAGAGAAAAAGCAGCAAGTCACGGATGTCTCTAGTCGCACCAACCACAAGTGTGCCGAGGACGAGCGTCGCCAGCACTGGCAGGGGAAGACCGCCGCGAGGGAGCTCGACGGCTGGGCACAGGGGCCAGGCTCGGCCACCAGGGAATGGGAGAAACGCCGACGAGCTCAGCAAGCTGCGCACGACGCGAGCAGAGGCAGGGATCCGAGCAGCACAGCACATCGTGCATCCAGGATGACGGTGAGGCAGAGGTCCGGCGAGCTCGCAGCGGCAGTCGGCTAGAGCACAACATCGGCGAGCACAACCAGGGAGGTGAGCAAGGGCATAGGGCGTTGGAGTACGGCGACCACAGACCGAGGCACAAGGCACAGTTGCCGAACCTGGGCACGGCAAGACCGGCGAGAGAGAGCTGGGATAGGGAGCCGAGGGGGAAGGAGATGGGCTGGGCGAGCGCAGGGATCCGGCATGGGCGAGCAAGAAGCTGACCACAGCGATGGGGGCACGCCATGGATGAGCAGGCAATAGAGAGAAGCAGGGGCGAGCAGGGCGCGCAGGGGAATCGGTTGGGCGCTGCAGGGAGGAGATCCGAGCAGGGACGCCAGGAAGAAGAGGCTTGGGGGCGCCGGCGAGCTGGAGGAGCAGGGAATCAGCGCGCCAGCAGGGAAGGACTAGGAGCGAGCGAGCTGCAGGGAGGAGGGAGATCCAGGCACCGAGCATGGAACTCCGACGAGCTACTCGGCAGCCATGGGAGACAGTGAAGAACGCGACGAGCTGGGGAGGAAATTAAGTCATCCATTCGCTGGAACTTGGAAGATAAGAACACTCGAGCATATCATCCCGCACGGCGGACGCGGACTGCGTGTCCCACCACCTGTCCACGCGCCGCGGGAGACGTGCGCTGCGTGCGTGAGGAAGCCAGGCACTGGGAGCTACGCGATGGAAGCTGAAGTAGATACGTGGAGGAGACAAGGACAGAGAGTATTGTGAGAAGATTTTTCTTCTTGATTTTCTTTTTCCATTTTCCCTTTCCCATTTTTTAGGAGAATTGCAGATAGTTTAGGTCACAATTTGTAGCAATAAATAAAGGGTCAATACGCTATACGACTATGCATATTATTTTTCTCGGATTTTGAAACAGGAAACCGAATTGGCCAGCAATGGTTCCGGTTTCAGTTTATTTGAACAGCCTACCCCAAATAGCGCATTTACCGAATTTATAGAGATTGCTCAAACCGAGCGAAATACTTAAGCGAAAATCTTAGTTCGTCTTGACCGATTAATTTTAAACTAACACTAGACTCGACACTTTAGAAAGAAATAAATTTTAAATCGTGCGAGCCGAATGCGGCATCGCAATCAGAATTTCCCGGAGATGATGTCAGCATCGTCACGGGAGCGAGCTATAGACGGGTTCAAACCGGACGAGATTAGATTCAATATTTTAGTCGACGTTTGATTTAATTGAACCTAAACAATTTTCGTCGTTATCCGAACATTCGATCGGAGAACAACTCAAGTAATAATCCTGCGCCTGGTTTTTTTTGGATTCCAAGTGTGGTCCGATTTAACTTTGCCTCACTTCTATCATCGAGTTCCAATTAATTTGTTCGGATAAAATCATCCGAGTGAGTCGAGCTTCCGAATTATGTATTCGCGCGAGCGATGAATTTAAATAATCATCGGACGCACCAATTTTCGGAACGACTATGTTCCGAACAACATGAAAATTTTGGAAGAGCCCGGATACATAGAAATAAAAACGATGTCGCACTCGCGATAGACGACACCGATGCGATACAAAAATCGCGATAGGCGATGATGTTTAAAATTTAAAATCCGTTTTATCCACTGAACACGTGCTTAAATCCGTACTCATTGTCGAGCGGAATATAAACACCAGGGGTGTTACATCCCTCCCCCCTTAAAAGAATCTCGTCCCGAGATTCGGAACAAAAGACTTCTAAGAATACAGAAGCATGTAACCCATGTCCATATCAGCGATAATCATGAGACATTTCCAAATAAAGGCGGGTGTCTCAGGATGTTGTTTTCTCTAGTGGACATAACATGAATCGCCTTAGGCTAATCTAGAAATGTCCACCAATAGAGACGCTGTCTGCCAGAGGAACACATAAGGTTCCATGTGTGTAGTTTGCTTTTTCTGATGACACTGTACTATCTGAGTCTATGGGGCGAGCGGCAATTACTCAATTTTGTCCAAATAGAATCAGATGCACCATCTTGGGTAAAACACACAGAAAGAGGTTTACCAACAAGTGGTTATAGTAAGTTCATAGCGCACTAGACGGGTGTGAATGTCAAATAACATCACAGTTGACCCGTGGCTAGCTAGAGAATCCAAATCCATGAAAAATGATAGACTCAAAAAATATCAACGAAAAGATCCGTTGATGTTGACTTCACAATCAATCCATTTTATCGAGCACTAATCATGGCTTGACTCACTCATGCTGGAAAAGCACACGCGAGACGATCGAGGCACGACTAGAGCGATGATTAGGTGGTTACTAGTCGAATTAACTTGGTTTTTGTAAGTACTTTCTCAGGATGGTTTGTGCCAAAGTGAGTTTAGATAACTCGACAAATCGATCTCTAAACTCAACCTTTGTTCATTGGGCAGTTACAAGTTAGTAAAACCAACTTGTTGAACTACTTTTGACATTGAGCAAGTCCTCTCAGTACCATCGGTAAGCCAACGGTCGAGAGTTTACTTTGGCTAACAGGAGATCATGCACTTGGGTAGAAATCCATTTGGTCAGGTTGTTCATCCGTTTCTTCCATGCGGGAGGAACTGGCTTGTTTTGGAAATATATGGGTTAAATAAGAGAGCGAATGAACAAACTCCTGCATCTCAATAGCAGGGGAAATCCAATCTCCATTCTGAGAGCTAAATAGCTGTTTTCCAACACTAAAAGCTCCAAGGCTTCACCTTTACACAAAGGATGTAAAGGGAACTTGTATGAGTAGTCACTACCAAGATCAAAAGAAATAAGACCACACATGAAAGTGGTGTGCCCTTTTCATCCAATTGAGATGATAGATGTTGCTTGATCACTTCACAAACAACATAGAAATTGTTTCGAGGGAGGAGTCCACGAAAGATCATACATAAGTGTAGTTCCACAGTGGATCATGATCAGAGACCTCGATACCAGCATGCGCCAAGCAGCAGAATCCTGTGTGCACATTCACAGGAGGCCCTTAGTTTCGCCGTGGTACCATAAGTCATTAATCGAGACGCCATTATCGAACTGGCACCAATAATGAATCTCACGTGGTAAGAATAATTTGCGCAAAGATAACATATCGATATAGTCTAATAATGGATTATGACTACTAACGGTGATACCAGCGGATGCCAAGTAGCGCAACCATGTGTGTGCATCCATAGGAGGCCCTTGGTTTCATCGCGGTGCCATTGGTTTTAATCATAACACCATTGCCAGACATAACCAATAAGCAATCTCGCATGACACCAATGGTTTGAACAAAGGTGACAATATACAAAGAAATACTCCACCTATAAAAATGGTTACAAGTAGAGACCAAATAGATCATGGCCCGATGAAATGAACAAGGTATGGCCATAACCTAAACTTGTTAATGAAGGGAGTACGATGGGAGACTGTTAATTCAGCCACAAGCATATTTCTATGCACATCGTAGAGATTACAAGGTCAAGGATTAGTATCTGATTAGATACGGAGGGGAAACAATCACAAGGTTAAGTTGGTATGCCTTCGATAGATATGAGGAAACCAAAGGCATCAAACTCAAGAAAATACTCAGACATGTCTTTCCTGGGTTAGGTTGATAAAGCAACAATGCAATTCGCAAGGAGAGGCCAAATACAATAGAGACCTCAACCTGCATCAACTGAACAAGGGAATGGTTCTAGAAGGAGACATGACTTGAGATTCTTGTTTTAAGCTTGGGTACACTTTATGTCCAATAAGGAAATTGTCTACGCATTTATTTGCAAGGGCTTGGTCATGGAGTGATAATGGAAAATCAATTTTGGGTCATGGTTCATCAACTAAGAACATGGCCTAGATTTGGGTTTAGGCAAACGAGTCATTAACCTTCTATCGACACATTAAGCACAAGAGCACACATATAGCATCTAAACATAATACCTAAGGAACGGAGGACAACTATTTTATCAAAGTTCATAATTCACACTACACTAGATTATCTACAATCAATGGTTACTGGAATAAAGATAAGAGAAGCAATTTGGGTGTATAGGTGACAAACATGATGCAACAATCAGGATGCATGCTCGTCTTATTCGTCCTCACTGATTTTGCCAACCAAATGTGGCAATAGCGTTCTATCTCGGTGGCATACTTACGACTCTCACGGTGTTTCGCTAGTCGTCAACTACACATACGTTTTCGAGGTTAGTGTACCTGCAGAAAATTTCATTACACACCAATTTCCCAATGATGCAGTTCACACATGACAGTTTATCACAGTTTATACTCCATATATTGCTATATGGAGGCCAGCTCATCAGTAAGCGCCGAACCATGTATAGGCGTTGTTGCCACACTTTAATCATAGGGCAACTCATTATGGTAACTCACCTTCTTACCTGAACGTAGGTGCGTCGTTACAAGTATTACACTTCTCAGTATTCCCATGTCTGGATACCCATACACATCCATGGGGTACTGAATCCCAGAAAATTAAATACTCCACATCGCCGCCTTCATATATACATATGTGGAACATGTATATAATCAAGCGCCACAATAAAGCACTTCCCTAGACCGATGCTTGTTCGGTCATGCTCTCACACCTCACCTTACCTGAGTGTCGATCCATTCAAAACTGAATGGCCTCAAAAATAACAATACACATGTATGCAATACCCCCAGTTGTGGGTTAGTGGTTTTGAACTAAGCCACCTGATAGTCCTTAACTTAGGGCTTAACAGAGGATGTCGCTAGCATTGTAGTTTTTCAAAGCGGTTTTTCAAAACCAAACAATGTGTTTAGTTGAAAATAGGTTTTCTAAAACTAAAACTTTTGTTTTGAAAATTTGTATGTGACCGTATATACTTAATCCAGCTCTGATACCAGCCTGTGGCAGAACCTCCAAGTTATTGGGCCCACATGCACCTGTCCTTGTCCCAAAGACCTCAGACGGCTATGCATGTGCACCAGATAACTTAACAGGATCTGTCCGATTGCCCCAAGGACATCGGATAAACCACTTTCAACCAGAACCGCAGGATTAAGTAACACAAATCACACACACCAACATTTTTGCAGTGGAATTCTTACTACCAAATTTTACAAGTTACAAAAATTTTACATTATTTTATCGGAGTGATTACAAAAGTATAAGTTTGAAATATATATGCTAGCTCAAATGACCATCCTCAATAAGAAGTATAGAAGGAGTACTTAGACTTATAAGAAGGTCGAGCCCACCGGCACTTAACACCATCAACAGCATCACAAAGTTAGGACCTGAAAAACAACAGGGAATAAAACCCTGAGCACGGAATTACTCAGCAAGACTTACCCGACTAAAGAAAAGACTCTCAAGGGTATGCTGGCTAGAGGGAGTCAAGGTATGGCTTATCAAGAATCAAAGACTCTATTTTGCAGAAAAGCTTACTACGAGTGGATCCTTAAAATCCAATTTTATTATCAGGTTAGGTAAAGTTACCTGCATCTAGAGTTCTGTCTACCCTAGTTCAAACACTTGACCTGCACTAGCCAATTTCTTAACAACCCTTAATCTTTACTGGAGTTCTACGTATAAGTCAGTGACCAAGTCTCCATAACCGCGGAGGTACGGCGATACGAATCGATTATACTCAGCTGAGGATCTCCAATCACACGACTTATGTAGCACTGAACCCTTGCATATGTCAACCCGCCACCGGGGTTCTTAAGACCAGATCAGGTTCACGCAAACCGAGAGCACAGATACACCACCGTCCAGCCTCTTGCTACGGAGGGTACACGCTACTCTCGCCACCGCTCCACGCCCATTTCGTGTTATCTTATTCTGGCCTTAGTCTACCCGAGGCAAGGCTTACCCATGACGAGGCATGTGACCAGTTAAAGGGTCCTCGGTTATCAGGCCTACATCGACACGGTCCTTAATCGACTCAGACGGAGACACTACACCGGGACTCTCTTCTCGTGCAAGTCACCCGCCCGGTCTCAGCTTAATCAATTACCCAAAAACTTGGTACCTGGCAGAGGTACATCTTTTCCGATGTTGAATCCATCACGGCCATGATGGATCTACCATCAAGTTTTATTTTAAAAAAACATCCCACCCACTTTTGCCACATCATATTTTGTAAAAACAAAACATTTTGTTTTTCTAAAGCAAGGCTAAGCATCAAAAATCCTTTGTAAAATGGGTGATCAAGGAAGGTAATCAAATTCAAGGAAGGTAATGCAGGAATTGTTTTGGCAATCAACTCCTATCACCTAATGCATCAAGCAAGTGAAAAAGGTTTTTAAAACACAAGGAGGTGGCAAATGCACCGGGGCTTGCCTGAATAACACTAGGTTAGTGTTGTTAGACGATGTCCGCTTGACGACCATCTTTTGTCTTGACATTCGTCAAATTATCCATCTTCAGTTCCGTTCATCAGCATCATCCTGCGGGTTAGCCCGCGCTTGGGGGTCGACTTGGTTCGTCTTCCGCATCACGCGATTAATTAACGTACCTGAATGGAATGCATTATGCACATGAATGCATATCGACGGAATATTTCGAACCTAAATAGTGCTACGCGATAGCGAATTAAATTCTTAACGGCGAGGCGCTGTACAATTTTATACGAAAATACTAGTTACCGGCATACGACTAAACGCAATAATTACAGTTCTCTAAATTAAACGAACCTAACACAAACATCAAGAAACAACACATTTAACACAATTAGCCTAAACACAACTTATCAACTAATTAATTAAATGTTGAACTTATCCCTCGCATTATTAATTATACCACCTCTCGTTCACGAAGAACTATTTTAATTTCACTTCGTATAACCCATATTTCAGTCTAAACCTTAAGCAATGTATTTACTAAACAATAATAAACTCTATCACATCAACGCAATCATCACCCATCACTAAAAAAAATCTATCAACTAGCCGATAAAAATACTAAGCCTATCTTTTACGTCATCAGCTCGCCTAAACATCTCATATGTTTATCAATACAACCACACGTGACATCTACATATAACCATGCCCGCTCCGCATAATCGACAACCTCAACCTAACATATACATCGAATAATTAATGTTGATTTGTCAATCGTGTTTGCGACCAAATTGATACTGACAATTACGATATCTACTCACTATGTTCGTCAGTCCAACTAATAGGAATAATAATTTAACTTACCAAGATCAGATCGATTTGAAATCACAATAACGACGACGGTTGATGGCACATATTAGCAAAAGAGCCGGAGACGATGACGTTCGCGGTTGCAAGACGAGGCTGAGTTCGACGCGAAGGAACTGCCCACAACCAGAGCGTCCACGCCATGAACAGGACGATACCGATAAATTGACGACAAGCACCATCACGGGGCGATTCGCCGGGGTTGAACACGGGGTTGATTAATACTTTCATTTCTTGTTGGGCATTTCATCGAGCAACTAGCAACCGACACAACCAAACTTCATTGGCTGAGCACGATGGAGTGTGTTGTGGAACTTGGATGTGCTGAGATTGAGGCCGAGCAGTTAGAGCACGGAAGGACACCTATCGCACGCGGAGGTGGACGACCAGACATCCCTACTGTAGACAGATCCATGGATGCACTCCGCGGGTACCAAACGCAGAGAAAAAGCAGCAAGTCACGGATGTCTCTAGTCGCACCAACCACAAGTGTGCCGAGGACGAGTGTCGCCAGCACCGGCAGGGGAAGACCGCCACGAGGGAGCTCAACGGCTGGGCACAGGGGCTAGGCTCGGCCACCAGGGAACGGGAGAAACGCCGACGAGCTCGGCAAGCTGCGCACGATGCGAGCAGAGGCAGGGATCCGAGCAGCACAGCACATCGTGCGTCCAGGATGACGGTGAGGCAGAGGTCCGGCGAGCTCGCAGCGGCAGTCGGCTAGAGCACAACATCGGCGAGCACAACCAGGGAGGTGAGCAAGGGCATAGGGCGTTGGAGTACGGCGACCACAGACCGAGGCACAAGGCACAGTTGCCGAACCTAGGCACGGCAAGATTGGCGAGAGAGAGCTGGGATAGGGAGCCGAGGGGGAAGGAGATGGGCTGGGCGAGCGCAGGGATCCGGCATGGGCGAGCAAGAAGCTGACCACAGCGATGGGGGCACGCCATGGATGAGCAGGCAACAGAGAGAAGCAGGGGCGAGCAGGGCGCGCAGGGGAATCGGCTGGGCGCTGCAGGGAGGAGATCCGAGCAGGGACGCCAGGAAGAAGAGGCTTGGGGGCGCCGGTGAGCTGGAGGAGCAGGGAATCGGCGCGCCAGCAGGGAAGGACTAGGAGCGAGCGAGCTGCAGGGAGGAGGGAGATCCAGGCACCAAGCATGGAATTCCGGCGAGCTGCTCGGTAGCCATGGGAGATAGTGAAGAACGCGACGAGCTGGGGAGGAAATTAAGTCATCCGTTCGCTGAAACTTGGAAGATAAGAACACGTGTCCCACCACCTGTCCACGCGCCGCGGGAGACGTGCGCTGCGTGCGTGAGGAAGCCAGGCACTGGGAGCTACACGATGGAAGCTGAAGTAGATACGTGGAGGAGACAAGGAGAGAGAGTATTGTGAGAAGATTTTTCTTCTTGATTTTCTTTTTCCATTTTCCCTTTCCTATTTTTTTAGGAGAATTGCAGATAGTTTAGGTCACAATTTGTAGCGATAAATAAAGGGTCAATACGCTATACGACTATGCATATTATTTTTCTCGGATTTTGAAACAGGAAACCGAATTGGCCAGCAATGGTTCCGGTTTCAGTTTATTTGAACAGCCTACCCCAAATAGCGCATTTACCGAATTTATAGAGATTGCTCAAACCGAGCGAAATAGTTAAGCGAAAATCTTAGTTCGTCTTGACCGATTAATTTTAAACTAACACTAGACTCGACACTTTAGAAAGAAATAAATTTTAAATCGTGCGAGCCGAATGCGGCATCGCAATCAGAATTTCTCGGAGACGATGTCAGCATCGTCACGGGAGCGAGCTATAGACGGGTTCAAACCGGACGAGATTAGATTCAATATTTTAGTCGACGTTTGATTTAATTGAACCTAAACGATTTTCGCTGTTATCCGAACATTCGATCGGAGAACAACTCAAGTAATAATCTTGCGCCTGTTTTTTTTGGATTCCAAGTGTGGTCTGATTTAACTTTGCCTCACTTCTATCATCGAGTTCCAATTAATTTGTTCGGATAAAATCATCCGAGTGAGTCGAGCTTCCGAATTCTGTATTCGCGCGAGCGATGAATTTTAAATAATCATCGGACGCACCAATTTTCGGAACGACTATGTTCCGAACAACATGAAAATTTTGGAAGAGCCCGGATACATAAAAATAAAAATGATGTCGCACTCGTGACAGACGACACCGATGCGATATAAAAATCGTGATAGGCGATGATGTTTAAAATTTAAAATCCGTTTTATCCACTGATTACATGCTTAAATCCGTACTCATTGTCGAGCGGAATATAAACACCAGGGGTGTTACAGTCTCGGGAGGAATCGCGTCCTCGCCCGACCTCGGCCTCGGCCTCGACAGAAGTCTCCGCCTCGCCCGACCTTGGGCTCGGACCGACTGCGTCAACAGGGGATACATCATTACCCTATTCCTAGCCTGCTCAGGCTAGGAGGAACAAGGCTGCCATCCCATCTGGCTTACCCCGGCGACGGGTAATGATGGTGCCCCGCGTGCACCATGACGCCGGTGGCTCTCAGCCCCTTACGGCAGCAAGGAGACGTCAGCAGGACCCTTGCCGCACTGCCAGCTGTACTCCTATGGGACTCAGGTGCTCCTCCGACGGCCACGCTATCACGTGTACAGGGCTCGAACTCTCCCCCGACGGCCACGTTGGCATGTACACAAGGCTTAGACGCTCCTCTGCCGGACACGTTAGCGCATAGCTACGCCCCCCGTTGTACGTCTGGACCCTCTCCTTGCGCCTATAAAAGGGAGGTCCAGGGCCATCCTGAGGGGGGTTCGCGCGAGGGAAGGAGCGGACGAACTCTCTCACTCTCTCTCTCCCTCTCGCGACACGCTTGTAACCCCTACTATGAGCGGCACCCCTGGTGCAGGATAATACAAGGCTTTCCCCACATCTTGTGTTCCATCTTGCGCCAACCCATCTGGGCAAGGGCACGCAGCGATTTCACTGGTCGGTCCAAGGGACCCCCCCGGGTCTGAGACGCCGACAAAATCGGCGGTAATAGCCAGCTAGTCTAAGGAAACTTCGGACTTGATGTACAGTGGTTGGGGGTTTCCACTCCAAAATATCCTTGACTTTGCTGGGATCTACCGTAATCCCCTTGGTAGATAACACATGTCCCAGAAATTGGATTTCTTCCAGCCAGAACGCGCATTTACTGAACTTGGCATATAACTGATGTTCTCTCAAGTGCGTTAATATAATCCGCAAGTGCTGAGCATGCTCCTCTTCATTCTAGGAATATATCAAGATATCGTCGATGAATACCACCACAAACTTGTCTAACTCAGGCATAAATACTGAGTTCATCAAATAAGTGAAGTGGGCAGGAGCATTCGTTAGTCCGAAAGACATTACCAAATATTCAAATAACCCATACCGCGTAGTGAATGCGGTCTTTGGTATATCTTCGGGCCTGATACGGATCTGATGGTAGCTCGATCTAAGGTCAATCTTGGAGAATACCCTCGCTCCAGTCAGTTGATCAAACAAAATATCAATCCGAGGAAGAAGATACTTATTCTTGATAGTGACCTCATTAAGGGGTCGATAATCCACGCACATCCGCAATGTTTGATCCTTCTTCTTGACGAATATGGCTGGACAACCCCTTGGTGACGAGCTTGGCCGGATGAATCCCTTCTCAAGTAAATCTTGCAATTGGGTCTTAAGTTCTGCCAACTCATTTGGAGGCATTCGGTATGATCTCCTAGAAATGGGAGCCGTACCAGGCTTCAACTCAATTACAAATTCTACATCTCTTTCTGGTGGCAATCCAGGCAAATCTTCTGGAAAGACATCTGGGAACTCACATGCTACCAAAATATCTTTGATTTCCGGTATAATGGCTTCATAAATTTGGCCAATTGGTTTAGCTGGAATAGCTATGGGGATAGACAAAAGAATTTCTTCTGGGCCATAACTCAACCTGATAGTTCTCATATCAGTGTTGAGGATTGCTTTATGTTGGGCCAACCAATTCATGCCCAAAATTACATCTATGTCTTGGCCTTTCAGAACAATCATCTTAGTAGGAAAGTCCCATCCAGCAAATGTTACGGGCACTTGGTAAGCCACTTCTTTGGTAAATATTTGTCCCCTAGGCGAATGTATTTTAAACCCTTCCCTTAATTCAGTATATGGAATGCAGTGTTTCTCCATAAACTTTTTGCTTATGAATGTATGTGAAGCACCAAAATCAAAGAGAATAAGTGCAGGGTGATTGGCTACGAGAAACATACCCATCATCACCGGTTCGCCTTCCGGTGTTGTGGCCACTTGAGTGTAATAAACCTGTCCTGTTTTCTTTGTATTTCTGCCCGCGGTATTGGTTGCCGCATTTCCCTTGGAGCTCCCAGAACTTTGTTGATTATTTGCTTGATTCTGCCTCGGGTACGGACAGTCCTTAATGAAATGCTCGGACTTTCCACAGTTGAAGCAGCCGGTTGATGAGCTTGGAAGAGCAGGGAAACGAGTGCCAGGGGCACCCGGCTGTTTTGTAGTGGTGGGGGCAGGGGTAGGACGGATAAACACTGGTTGCTTGAATGGGAAGGAGGGTGGGCGCGATGAAGAACGATTCTGATTGAAAGGTCGGATAACCAACCTTTGCCTTTTCTCGGGGCCCTGATTGGGCCTGTTGCCTCTATTCCCCTTAGATTTTCCGGATCCCGCATATTTAGCCTCGACTGCCAGCGCTGTGCTGACAACCCTTCCATAAGTAAGGTCGATGCAAGTGGCCATCTTTCTTTGCATTCGATCATTCAAGCCTCTCATGAAACAGTTCCTCTTCTTTATATCGGTGTTGACTTGATCGATTGCGTATTGGGATAAGTGGTTAAATTTATTGAGATACTGGGTGACAGTATCTCCGCCTTGCTTCAATTTCATGAACTCCTCTTGCTTCATGTGAAGAACTCCCTCAGGTATATAATGCTCTCTGAAGGCCAACTTGAACTCATCCCATGTGATCTGATGACCGGCCGGCTGAACGGCCACAAAGTTTCCCCACCACGTATTGGCAGGGCCTCATAGTTGTTGGGCTGCAAATAGGGGCTTTTGAGTTTCTAAACACCGAAGAAGCCCGAATTTTTGTTCAATGACGCGGATCCATTCATCCGCCTCTAAAGGATCTTCTGCTTTAACGAACAACGGAGGGCGCGTCTCGGAGAAGTCCAGATAAGATGTCTCACGGGGGCCTTGCGGATATGCCTGCTCGCCTTGTTGTTGGAGTTGTTGACCTGCCACCTCTCGCAGTAAGCGGGTATTGTCTGCTGTAGCGTTTACCAAGCCAGCGATGGCCTCGGCAAGTGTCGGGGGTACTGGAGGTGGATTTGGGGTCGCTTCCCTCCCACGGGAGGTACCAGCCCCATCCTGAGCGTGAGTCCTGGAAGGCATCTGAGGCAAAGAACATTTGGAGCAATATGATATGCCATACAAACCATCCATTTCACATTACTTAAAAAGGTAATGTTATAGACTCGTACTTTACAATAGGATTACACCCCCTATTACACAATAGTACTACTTCTATACTACACTATTCCTGCTTTTTGTCACTCTGGGTAGCCTCGCTGTCAGGCGTAGGAGAACATTCGTCGACCAGCTTCATAGAGGGAGGGGGCCTAAAAAGGTCCAGCTCACCACCCAGTGCTTCTCCCGCTACTCTAGAAGGTCCGGCTTCCATCCTGACAGGATCCGCAGGGACGTTCGGGTGCAGTTGCGAGTACAGTACATGAACTTCTTCATGTAGTGTGTTGCAATAAACCTACAAGCTATCCACAGTTGAGCTAAGCTCTTCCACTTGGGCTCGAGCTCTAGCTTCCTTTGCCCAAGCTAGTGAACGAGAGTTCACAGCCCAGTCAAGTGCTAGATCCCGATCCGCTAGCTGGTCTTGCAGTTGGCGGATGTCTCTTCTCAATTCATTGTTTCTTTCGCCATCTGCGACCCATATGTCATTCCTGCGTCGGAGTTCTGTTCGAAGCTGATTAACTTGAGCTTCTAAGTCCCCGATTGGATCGTTACTACCGCTACTGCTGTCGTCATGTCTCGGGGCAAGTTGGTGACGAGGTACGCCAATCGGCCCGGTTGACTTGCGTGCAGTCTTTCTTGTACGTGGCGGAATTTTTCTAAGGGGAAATCTTATTAGCATAGTTTTTATCATGATGCATGTGTAATTACAGAATCAACCTTAGTTGATTCAACCTTCTATACAATGCACTCTTCCTATCTGGTCTTTGCATTAAACTCCTCAGAGATACTTAGGTAAGAAGGGAAGAAATTTTCTAGATGAGTCTTAGAAAATTCTTTTTGAAGATGCCTCATAATATCTGCAGAGATGGGCTTCGCTCCGATACCAGTTGTGACGGAACCTCCCAAGTCATTAGGCCCACCTACAGTTGTCCTTGTCCAACAGACCTCAGACAACCCTGTAGGTGCCCCTGAATCACTTGAAAAGTTCGGTATCTGTTTTTCCTACCTTTCCCAAGAGCATTTTACCCGTCACGCAGACATTACAAATCATCGGAGATACAGAAATGCGGAAGCGGTTACATAAACTTACCTTTAATTAAAAGTAAGAGAAAGTTAAATATTTACAGACCAGGATAATATACGAGTGCAGAGTATTATTATTACAAATCATGGGAGGCAAAAACCCCTCCCGATAAGTATCAAACAAAAGTTTTTATGGAGGATCCTTTCCTCCCGCAACTTCACTCCTAGTGCTCTTCCTTTGGTACCACCTTAGAACAGAAGCAACAAAAATTTGTCGCTTCATCACCTAAAAACAATAGGGAATAAAACCCTGAGTATGGAACTACTCAGCAAGTCTTACCCGACTAAAGAAAAGACTCTCAAGGGGATGCTGGTTTTAATGGTGTTAAGGTAAGGCTTATCAATGATCAATGACTCTGTTTGCAGAAATGCTTACTAAAAGTGGATCCTTAAAAAAATCCAGTTTTATATGTCAAGTTAAGTAAGATTACCTGCAACTAGAGTTCTTTCTACCCTAGTTCAATCACTTGGCCTGCACTAGCTAATTTCTTAACAACCCTTCATCTTTACCGGAGTTCTACGTATAGGTTAGTGACCAAGTCTTCATAACCGCGAAGGTACGGCGATCCGAATCGATTATACTCAGCTGAGGATCTCCGATCACACGACATATGTAGCACTTAACCCTTGCATATGTCAACCCGCCACCGGGGTTCTTAAGACCAGATCAGGTTCACGCCAACCGAGAGCACAGACACACCACCGTCCAGCCTCTTGCCACGGAGGGTACATGCTACTCTCGCCATCTCTCCACTTCCATTGTGTGGTATCTTATTCTGGCCTTAGTCTGCCCGAGGCAAAGCTTACCCATGACGAGGCATGTGACCAGTTAAAGGGTCCTCGGTCATCAAGCCTACATCGAGACGGTCCTTAATTAACTCAGACGGAGACACTACACCGAGACTCTTTTCTCGTGCAAGTCACCCACCCGGTCTCAGCTTAATCATTTCAAACCCAAAGTTTGGTACCTGACAGAGGTACATCTTTTCCGATGTTGAACCCATCACGGCCATGACGGATTCACCATCAAGTTTTATTTTCAAAAACATCCCTCCCACTTTGCCACATCATCTTTTGTAAAAACATAACCTTTTGTTTTGCTAGAGCAAGACTAAGCATAGTAAAAACCTTTTGTAAAACAGGGATTCAAGGAAGGTAATCAAATTCAAGGAAGGTAATGCAGAAATTGTTTTAACATTCAACTTCTATCACCTAATGCATCAAGCAAGTGAGGAAGATTTTAAAAGAATCAAGGAGGTGGCAAATGCATCAGGGCTTGCCTTGGTTTATAGGTGATTCAGGCTCAGATCCACAGATATCAAAATAAAAGTAGCTGCCTGCCTGATGTTCTGCAGGTGGTGGTGGCGAAGTCTTCTCTTCTTCTACTTTAACTTCTTCCTCGTTTTCTAAATATAACCATATATAATAATGAATGCTCATGTAATGCTCATGAGAGTGCAAAGATAATAAGAGTTTAGTATCTAAAGTCTTGAATACAATTTTCCTTCACGGTACTCTAGAGAATTAGGGTTTCTAGAGTCAATATAGGAATTCAAAGGGCACGGGGTAGGGTTTTGGGCTCTAAGTATCAAACAAGGTCCAAATCATTCCAAATTCTACCCAAAGCTTCTAAATAATGTTTAGAGTTCATATAAAAAGTTTGGGGATTTTTGGAATTATTATCTATTTTCTAAAAATCCAGAAACAATGTTTTAGGCTATTTTAAATGCTCTAAAATTCCCTAATTGATCTAAAAATCATGAAACTATTTTTATTAAATTCTATGGAAAATTAGGGATCTAGCAAAATTGGTTTGACGTTTTTACTATTTTTCTACAATTTTCTACAGATTTCCAAAGTTTCACAAAAAAGAAAAGAGAAAAACGTGAACAGTGTTGGGCTCATTTCAGCCGAAGCGGCCCAAACCCGGGTGGAAAGCGCGCACCCGCGCCTACGTTGCAGACTTTGCACTGAGGCCCCTGTCTTTTCGAATAATCTGAAGGAGTCCAAAGCATTATTTAAAACAGTCGCTGACATTTACCAAAGAACCCCTATACTTTCTCCCCTTTACAACTTAAAGTCCTCGCCGTCGAGCGGCGGTGCGCAGAGCTCCGACGAGCTCGCGTACCGACCAAGTCGCTCAAGGACCGGTGCCCTACTTTGGTAGAGATCGAATCCAAGACCTAACGAGGGTTTCCCCTCAATCAATTTCACGATTGGTGATCTACCTTACTCTGCCCACGATGACAGCGGGCAGCGAGGACATTCACTCGTGTTCATGACTACCCAAGGTGGTTTAGCGCAATTGGACAGGTTCACGAGCAACAAGGGACTTAACAGAGGCTAGAACATTAAGTAATTGGGTATGGTTTAACCTGAGGAGCGCTGGCCATGGAGAGGTTGCTATTACGGTGTTCTTGAGCGAATTTGGGGGAAGTCCGAAATTCGAGCTCCCAGGTGAACGATTGAGGGTGATTCTTGGTGGCTGGGTGCTTGACTACCCTACGGAGCTCACGGTGGCTTCAATTTATAGTAATCTTGAGCGGTGGCTAGTGAATTTGGGTTGAGTGCAGCGGCAATTGGAGACGGGATGAGTCACAGGTGCGGTGATTCGTGGCCATCACCGTGGCTGCCTCACCGGCGACGAACTTATGCTACAAAGCGACTCCTAGTGACTCACCACGATGTGGGATAGCTTCGTGGCACAGTTGAGTGAAACAGCGAGCTCCAGTGAGGATAAACTCGGCCGGCCGTGCGGCAAGTGGTCAAGATGACCGGACCAGCTAGCAATCGTGATCCATCCCGTGCCAGATCTTTTCACCCATCCCCGGTGTTATCCATTCTTCCCCAAGCACGAATCTCCCAGGCGAAACTCGGATCTCGGCGCGAGTTCACCGGCGACGGTGAACGGCTAGCGGTCGATCTTCTTCAGTACTGTACCATGGCAATGTTCTTCAGTGCGCGTGACAGTCAAGATTTAGGGTCAAATCTCTCTCAATTTTCTATGGCGACCAGTTGATCGACCAGTAACAAAGTTGTTGTCAGATGATCCAACAACAATCTTGCTATAGCAATCATAACCAGATAATGACTAGATCATGATCAAATTTAAGCTCAAAGATGGCTTCATCACACTGTCACACCAGAATTCAGTCCCCAGACAGCCTCACAGCCCATCTTTGGGTGCATTTTTCTTCAATTTCTTCATAACAACCATGCTTACACTCTTAAGCAAATTTATTCTCCTTCCATAGAGCTACAAAGTTGATTTGGTGACCTAGGATAAATTATTAATAATTTGTAAGATATAGAGCTCCAAAGTTGAGCCAATGCCACTGAATTTCAGACTTAGGTTTAGAACTCAAATAGGGTCTTTTTGCAAATAGATCCAAAATTCAGGGTTTAGCTTGCAAATCTTCATGATTGTGAACCGTATGACTTTATATTCTTTAACATCATAGTTTTTACACTTTAGTCCAAAAGTGCACTGATTTTGCACTTAGCCCCCTAGGGTTTAGGTTTAGGGTTTCCCAGGGTCCTTTTTAGGGTTTTTGGTATCTCAGGGGTGTGAATGTAATTTAGGTCCATTATTAGTAACATTTTATGACTATTTCACTCAAGCTTTAGGGTTTTCTCTTTTTGGATTTTGTTTTACCCTTCTGAACCCCATTTAGGGTTAAGTACCCTACTCTAGGGTTTTATTTGCAAAAAAGTCATCTCAATACAACTTGTTTAAAATCTTTACCTAGTGAATGCATTCTAGGTGTGTCAAACACATGAAATGCTGATGCTTATGATGTTTTCTCAAGTTTTAGTAACAGTAACACCAGGGGTGTTACAATTACCATCCCGGGGGCCAGGATATCATAGTGGGCTAGGTCTCTTCGAATTCTGTGTGCACGTGTGCTGTAATGATCGGCCCGCGGGCCGTAGCGTCCCATCACGTTAACTCCCACCGGCGGGTCACATTTCCTGTCCGGCTGACGTAAGACAATGGGCACCGCTTTGCCTCCCTGGGTAAGCGCATCAAAAGGTGTGCCTCTCTCTCCCTTTTCTCCATTCCTCCATAGGTAGCAGGGAGAGGATTCCCCCTCAGACTTCCTTCCTCACGAAGGAAGAAGGGAGAGGCCATGTACTGTTCAGGGGTTCGAAGGTTAAGCCCTCGGCAGGGTTTGGGAAATCGCCCTAGAGCACATGGGCTCCGAGCCCTTTACTGATCAGGGGTTCATAGGTTGGCCCCTTGGAAGGGTTAGACCACCGCCCCAGAGCACAGAGTCAGGGATGACTATGGGTACGTTCGTACATGGCCAAGGCTCGGGCTACAATCCCAAGGTACCCTAAGACATATTCGAGACTCTCAGGAGCAATTCGTGATGGTATCCCATCGAAGAGAGGCATCGAGCCCTCCAACCCCATCAAACGGGTCCGGGACCAAGAGAATCACCCGCAGGTACTTTTGCGTGTCTCCAGGTCACAAGCCGACTCCTATCAAATGGGGCTCGAACCTTGCTCGAATTACCCATTAACAACTCACTGGAGACATCATGCTCGTTGCCCACTGAGAGTAGCATGGTGCTTTCTATGGCGGAACCGCCCGAATTATTCTAGCTTAAGTGCCTAAGTCACGCCTCAAGGGCCGTAACACACTTAAATCGGAATAACCCATCAGTCCCTCAGATCTAGTCTGATAAAGCCACTTAACTAGGATCAAATACCACAATCTCAAACGAAGGTGAGTCACAGGAGAAATACAATAAAACAGAAAACCTCAAATTAAGTACTGAATTATTACATAGATCGGAGTTTTTCAAGTAGCAAATAAAAGTTCACAAAATGAAATGCAGTGGATAATCGATGTCGTTGATAGCGAGGAAATGGGCAAGGCCTAGCCCACTACTCCTCATGCTCCTCTCCTGCCGGAGCAGCATCCCACTCGACCGTCCAACCCGGTGGCAGGGTGGTAGGCCAAGTCACACCATCAACCATGTCCT
Source organism: Zea luxurians (assembly GCA_029449295.1). Lineage (NCBI taxonomy): Eukaryota > Viridiplantae > Streptophyta > Magnoliopsida > Poales > Poaceae > Zea > Zea luxurians. Next base: position 29,057,604 of record JAOPSE010000001.1, on the reverse strand, counting down.
GAAGCATACCTGCCAAAAATTATGCCACAAGCAAGGCTGAGTATACTAATACTCAGCTAGACTTACCCGGTGTGAGGAAACTACTCCTCTACCTCTAGACCATACAGCTGTTTGGCTGAGGGGTTTGGTTTGCCAAAAGCACTAGCTGTATCTAAAATCAAGTTTTAGCTTTTTCAAATTCTAACATCATTAGCTTTACTAAGTTTGCTCCTTCTAAGCATACATAGTAGCAAGCATTTAGTTCAATCAACAATTTATCTCATGTAACCTCATTTCACTTCTTACTCGATGTAGTACAAGGGGTCAAGCAGTCTCATTAGCTGCGAGAAGCAGACGATTCGAATCGAGTTTTTATCCTTGCAAGGTAAACCTAAACACACGACATGTCAGGGTACTCCGACCCCACACATGTCAACCGTCCCCATCGATTCCCCGTTCGCGTCCAGGCCTCACCGCCTTGGCATACAATGCTCCACTGACCCCGGCTGTCGCCATGCAGTGACCGCACTTGTACCCCACCATAGCTAGCATGGGAGACCCAGTCTCAGGTCGCGTGAGGGATAAAGTCCGTGCCCGGCTTCACTCAGGTACTAGGTTTATCGGTTACCATATTTCCAGACATGTGTTTAGTACGTTCAAAAGCTTGACTCAGGTATCCACACATTAATCCTTAATTCCTTTTTCCCGTCTTATGGACAAGGCATCCTCCCTGGATCCAAGTCCATAGACTAACATAGATCTCGTTATCAAGATGAATACAATCAATTCCTGACCTCGCGCGAGTGCTAGAAAAATCACTCGACTTCTACCGAGATCCTGATTAGCATAGCAGCTACTCGACCTAGCATACTAGTATCCATCTCAAAAGGAATCCTAAGTTCATGCAACTAGAGGTTTCAAGCAACTCCTACACTTAAGTGCACATTGCAATCCTACAAACATTAAGTGTAGTAAAGTAGCATATAATAATACGGTTATGTATAAAACCGGGGCTTGCCTTCAATAGCTCGGGCTGCGGGGAGATCCTCGATGGTAGCCTCGGGAGCTTGGTCCTGGTCTTCCTCTTGGACAGTTCCTTGCTCGGGGATGAGCATGTACTTTCCGTTAGCGAGATTGCAATCTAATGAATGCAATGAGTAAGATATATGCATGGTATGATATGTAATTTAGTAATTTAAACTTTGATGGTGACTAATCTACTTGAATCAGGTAGAGTTAACTCTTGCTACTAAGGATTTTGGTGGTATATTTAGTAATTTAGATCACACTCAGTTAAATAAAGTGGTAAGTCCAATTTGGTGTTCCACTGAATTCTTTTTAAAGCCTTAGTGAGAATTTGTCAAGATTTCTAGTTGAACTCATTGGGGCCAGGTTTATCTTTTATTTCTTTCCCTCTATTCCTTTTATGTTTTTAGAGTGGGTTTGAACTACAAGTTGTCTTAATAAATTTCCAAAAAATATGGAAAAATTATAGTGGCTTCATACTGGTGTCCAATTCCTTGTCTCAAAATTTGAGGTTTAAAAAGTGAGTGGTTCTTTCTATATAAAATTACCAAATGTTAGGGCAGAAGGGGTGCTTTGAACTACAGCTACCATTTAGCAGTAGGTTGATCCCTAAGACTTATTTTTGCTGGTATTTGGGTGTTATACATGACTTTGCTCAAATTCATAGCCATTAATACTCATTAGTTATTTCGTCATGATTTTCTAAAGTTTCTAGCCAAAGGGGTGCTTTCTACTACCACTATATTTGAAAAATATCAAACAACAGATTTCTGATTTTTCCTAGCTCTTTCTTTGCGCAAGAGCAATCATTCTGAAGTTTGGCATATTTTTGCTTAAGGGAAGGGGTGGTAGGAATTAATTGGATTAAATGGCTTTTTTCATGAAGCATTAGCAATAGGTATTATTTTGCATCTTTCAAATGGATTTGCATTTTTCTCTGGTGGCCTATCTCATTATTGATCTAGCAAAATTTTGTTTGCCCATTATTGCATTATTTTAGGGTTGCTCATGATTTATTTGGAATAGGACCTAATATCAAGTTTTATTTATTTACCCTACTTAAATGATGGGCTGGGGTGGGTATCATTTTTGTAGTAGGGTTCAAGTGGTTACAAGTCCACTGGATTTTTATTAACAATTTTGGGTGTGATTTTATAATTCCAATAATTGTTTTCTAGTTAGAATAATGCTAAATAAAACAATCCACTTTAATTCTGTTCTGGACTAGTGGTCTTTTTATTTTTTCTAGGTTCTATGTTACTTAATTAGGTTAGGAAAAATAATTGCACTCACTGTTCATTAATTCCAGTGCCTTTCTGATTTTCCTAAGTTTTGGGCAAAATGGCTTTTAATAGATATCCCCACTTAAATTTTCAATACTGGGGTTCCCACTATTTTTAAACAGTGTTTCAATGGGGTTTGAACATCTACAAATTTTCTTAGGTTTAGCACAGAAGCATAACAATTTTTATTTAATTAAATAAGGTTTGGTCAGTTTCTGTATTTAATTCTAAACTCTAAAATTTAGAACAGGAAGCATGGGGTTTAGTATTTTTAATTGGTAGTCCATAATATGTAAAATCCAGCAAAATTGGTTTAACAATTTTTTGTTAAGTATTTCTCAAGTTATGAATTTCCTAAGTTCTCTATTCATTAAAAGATTAAACATAAATGATTAAAAGGAAAACTACTTTGCAACGGGGTCCTTGGCGGGTGTTTTCAAGTTTTCTTATAGACTAGTCCTTGGGCTATTATTCAAGTGAGTCGCTGACAGTTCAGAAAACCCCCTGGGTTCTTCTAATCCTAACCCGAGGTCCTTCCCCCAAATCAAACAGTACCTGCGGCGGAAGAAAGGGCGGAGGGGCTTACCGGTGGCGAGATTGCTCTGGTGAGGTGGCCAAGGGTGTAAGGGAGGTCCTGAGGGTCACGGCGATGTGCGGGTCGCCGTCGGGGATGGTCGGAGTCGGCCGGTCCACGTGTGCAAGCGGGGGAGCTCGTCGACGGCGAGGAGTCCGGCCTATCCAGGGCACAATTGACCAATCAAACGGGTCAGAGAGCTTCACCAGGGATCAAGGAGGGTGTGTGCGCGAGGAATTGAAGAACGGCTCACCGGATTGCTCGGTCTACGCGCGCAGGCGGGCGGCAGAAGTCCGGTGAGGATGATCTTGGCTTTCCGGTGAAGTTCTGCCGGGTCCGAGAGCTTGAGGAGCTTCACAAGCTATTAGCGAAGCTATCCGAGCGGCTGGCGTGGCTGGGAAGCAACTGGAGTGGGCTGGCCATGGTGGGCGAGGCTCGGGTGGCAATGGCGGGCGGAAAAGAGCTCGCCGGAGCTAAGGAGGGGCGTCTGGCCGGCGAAGGTGAGCACGGGGTGAGGTGAGGCCCGCCCGGGAAGGCTTTATAGGCGCGAGCGGGTATGGCCGAGAGTGAGGGCGCGCGGAGGACTTGACCGAACGCTGGGGCGAGCGCGCACGGGGGTTGGGTGAACGCCGGCGTGCCGACCAGGGTCGAACACGTGTGCGCGTTCATTCTACTCAAGTTCTGGAGCATGTGGTCATTCATCCGAGCCTGCTCTCTCCTTGGTCAGTGCACAAAACCTCTTCTCCTCCTTATAAGCTACCAATCTTGTGTGGGGGTCATAAGATTTTGCCTACTGGTTTCAAAGATTTGGAGCCCTGAAGTCTGGTCTGTCTCCCTGCCCGAGCCCGAGGCAAATCCTAGGTTTTGTCATGTCTAGGGCTCGCGTCCCAATGCCATCTTCTGGCATGTGATAGAGGGGTTAGTTAGGCACGATTTTGTCAATGGGGTCATTAGGATTAGAGCTAGGGATCAAGGTGAACATGCTCGGTCTTTGGCTCAAGGGCTGAAATTCAGAATTCTAAATTTTTGAAATCCCTACTTGAGAAGCTTGTTTGGAGATTTTATTAAACTATTTTGGCCAAGCTTCCATAATCTTTATTGTAGCTTACTTAGTATACTTCAATGTTTATATTTGACCTAGGCCATGATTTTAAATTTTTCAAGGTATTTTACCCCTTTTCTTCAATTCTACTTAATTAGCTCAATTAGGGTTGGTATTAGGGTTTTGACATTTTTCCCTTTTTGAAAAATCTTACCTGTTTGGAGCATGATTCTTTAGATATACTTAATGGATCTTTTCTTCTCAAGTTAATTTGATGCTTCATGCTTGTTGGGGACTTGTTCTCAAATGCTATGAGTCAAGAACAAGGCAACACAAAAATAGGTTAATGGTTAACACCCTTCATCCTTCGAAGTATTATTTCCCTAAGGATATAACGATCTTCAGACGAAGGTCATGAACGACGTACCTTCATCATAACAGTATCTACTAATGAAAGACAAAACATATGAAACATGAGAGATAACATGAATAATCATGTGACACCGTTGATATATCTTTTATTATATAATCATGAATGAATAAGAACAATATTGGATTACATTTGTACCTTCGGCTCGAATGAAAGTACAAGTGTGACGCAAAAGCGAATGCCAAGTCAGCGTGAACAGTACGGGAGTACTGTTCACCTATTTATAGGCACGGGTCGCAGCCCATGTAAAATTACATCTAAGTCCTTTGCTTTTGATAACAACTCTATAATAATCTATTAAGGTCTAGATAGTCTTTTCATTTTTAAGTCGGTTTCCTCTTCTCTGCTATCATGTTGAAGCTTCCTTGCGCACAGCTTCGGCTCTGCTCCATCCTTCGTTCTCTTTGTGTTTCTTCGTACAGCAATTTTGATTTGTCCGAAGAGTCCATGTCCGAAGGTACCTGTTCATGTATTATGCTCCAGAAATATTGTCAAATCTCGTTTTTGAGGACCTTCGGAAGCCGAAGGCCCCGAACAATGCTCAATTTAGCTCACATAAAATGTTAATTCTTTGGTTAGCACTTGAGAAAACCCTAGGTGACACTGGGGTGTCACACTTTCCCCCCTCTTCCTCCTTGCGGAAAGGCGACGAAGAGGCGCATCACCAAAAAGTCAAGACACCCCCCGATCGTTCTCTCGCCCTGTGCAGAGGCTCGGGGTTGTTGCCCTTGCACCCAGCTGCGGCAAAATTGTTGGAAACTCCAGCAACCCAGCGTAGAAACTCGGGGGCTGCCTTCGCACTCAGGCCACGACTAGGCGACAGATGAAGCCAACGACATCTACAAAAAGAAATATTAAGACCTCGAAGGAGTCAATCACTCCTTCAAGGCCTTGGTGGCTACACCCGATGGGTGCGTTCGTGCGCACCCATCAGAAACAAATCTTCCACTTCTTAGGGTTAAGCATCATACCCACATGATGAACAGAAAAGCCTCCAAACAAGTATCAAAACACTTCCTTGGAAGGCTCGGGGGCTACTATTGGGTATCATAATTAGGGGTACATAGATTACACCCCTAATACATGCTTAACCCCTAGACTACAATCAAGGCACATTACCCCAGGGCGAAGGATCATAAGTCGTGCTTCACCCAAGGCCCCTCTCAGGGGTCATCACAACCCCACCTCACCCGAGCCTGCCCTCGGACAGGGTGTGTTCTCGGGAGAGAATCCATGTCTCAGACGAGGTCCCTTCCCCCTAGAACAGCGGTCTTCGCCTCGCCCGAGCCCGCCTCGGGTAAGAAAGACAAACCTAGGACAAGACTTAGCCGAAGTCCACAAGGGACAGGAGCATTCAATGCGCATACCTACTCCACGCAGGGGTTGTAGGTGAGCAGGAGCAACACGACTGCGGTCCTGTCAAGCTTCATCAAATATGATGACGCGTGCGACCATTGTTCCTATACGATGTCTGCCAACCCTTGATGGGACGTACAATACGTCAAGAGTACAGGCTGGCCCTCGGGTGCAAACTCTGCCTCGCCCGAAGTAGACTCCGGTCTCGGGGCAAACTCTGTCTCGCCCTAGCCTGGCCTCAGCTACCTGCTCCCCGCGAATCCCGCAGGAGGCCACTCCTTCAATTGTGGCGCGCACGTCTATGAATCCTAGAACGGGCTCGATCATGACCTCAGGCGAACTTCTGCCTCGCCCGAGCCTGGCTCTGACCTCGATATCCACAATGGAAAGGTTCCCAATGTCACATATACTACAGAGCTGATGTATTACTTAGGGGCTTTTCCCCATACTTAGTATTGTGTCAACCACTATGGCATGGGCAACCCCCTTGCCAGGGGGCCCGAGTACTTACTGAACCCTCGGCCCTAGACTCGATTCTCAACAGAAATCAAGCGGGCACAAGTCAAACAGTAAGTACAGGAGCATACTCCAGGCCATACCATCTAAGGGGCATGACAACACCTCCTCATCGTACGCGACCAACTCCAGTGCTCCAGACAACCCTCCTTGAGGCTATAAATAGGACGCCCTATGGCTTCAGGGAGGCAGGCGAACACTTCACGGTTTTCTCCTCCACCACGATATCGGTACTAGCCTCAATCAACCCCAGGAACTTAGGATCCTTCCCTCTCCCACTCGGATTGTATTCCCTACTGCAAGCACTTACGTGCAAGTAATATAAGTCTCATCCTCCCTCTACTAGAAGTAGGGCCTTCTCTTGTCTAAACTAGGATAAAGACTTGTGTCATCTTGCATCACCCATCTAGGTTAGGGGCACGCATCATTATTTCACTGGTTGGTTAGGCCCTCGGGTCCAGACACCGACAACCACAACGTGGAATAGGCAAGCATTTTAGCCTTGACCGAATCACAGGAAAAATCATCGTGTCTTATGTGCTTATCTCTTTGTGATTTTCTTCCTCTTACTCTCCAAATTCACTTGTGATATTGTTGTTAGTCTATTTTATATTTTGGAAGAGCAATCAAGTGAAGCGGACTTTATCTCTCCTTCTCATCTCAAAATTGGTTTAGTTTTAGGCTAACTCTAATTTTAGAACAAGTTTGTGTTTGAGCTATATTTTTACAGGATCACTTATTCACCCTCTCTAGGTGCTCTCAGTATACCACTATATAATCAATCAGTTTAAACTTTATAAAATCCCACCCAACAAATTGCACCCAGATTTAACATACGATCAAAATCAACGGTTCAGATCACTGGCTAACCCCTTGTCCCTTACTCAGATCTGATGGTCAATATTATTTAGATCATCCCTCATCCCTCGTCACTCATCTCTCTCCCTCGCCGATCCCTCCCTGGTGCCGCTGCCACTGCCAACCCTCCCTCATGGTGCCGACCACTCCCCTACCTTCCCCCGTGATTCGAACGTCCCCTCCCTGCTCCCCATCCCCCTCACTCGTGCCACTATCGCCGGTCAGCACTTCACTCGCGTCACCATCACTGTCGACCCCTCTTTAATATTGTAGTGATAACATAGGCTATATAATAGTATTTTAAAATAAAACATTGATTTAAGACACTGCTGCTCTAACAGTGAACGTGGCTGGCAGAAATCCTATCACACGTAAATCCTTCATGACCCATGTTGGGGACTTATTCTCAAATGCTATGAATTAAGAACAAGGCAACATGAAAAATGTTAAATGTTAAATCCCTTCGTCCTTGTAAACATTATGTCCCTTCGGGTATAATAGATCTTGGACGAAGGTCACAAAGGAAAAGATCTTCGTAAGATTGACTAATGATAAAGAGGAACACATATATGAAACACAAGTAATAATATATGTATTATCATCAACTTATCTTTTTTGTCAAATTCATGAAAACAAATTACAAATGTACCTTCGGATTGATGAAAAGCAAAGGTATAAACGTGATGTGGAAAAGCGTATGCGAAGTCAGCGTGAACAGTACGGGAGTACTGTTCATCTATTTATAGGCACGGGACGCAGCTCGTGTAAAATTACATTAATGCCCTTTACATTTATCAATAACTCTATAGCAATTCTTCGAGGTCCAATTTGGCTTTTCATCTTTAAGTCGGTTCCTCCTTTCTGTCGTCATGCCGAAGCTTTTCTGCACATAGCTTCGTGATCGTCTTGTCCTTCGTCATGATCGCTTTTCATCCCAGTCAAGCTTCGTCTTAATCATGCTCTTGTATACCCGCAACCTGACTCCGAAGGTGCCTGTTCACATATTATACTTGGAAAACATTGTTAAACTATGTTTTTGAGGACCTTCGGAAGCCAAAGGCCCCCAACAGTAGCCCCTCGCAATATTAATTTACTGTAATGATAAATTCATATTGCGACATGGACGAAGGCTTTAAGCCGAAGGTCCGAAAAAACACCTTCCTTCTGCTAGAATAGCAACAGTCATTGACAAGCGGGGCCCTCCAGTTTTTGACACACTGAGTGTATAAATACGAGCTCACCACGAGTTTATTTGGCACGCTCTTTTGCCATCTGCTTTTTACTCACCCAGCTTTTCAGCCTGCGCGCGACAGCACTTGCTCGGTTTTAAATTTTTAAGCTTCGGTTTCAAGTGTGGTTTGCCAGCATTCGCGAAGATGTCTGAAGATAAGAAAGTTGTTGGTGCTTCGAAGCTAAGCCTTTCTGAGGAAATGCACCTGGGTTTTCTTGAATCAATGTCGAAGACCAATACGGAGAAGATTGTCAGGGAGACTTTGGAGGGTTTATCTGAAGATACTGGCGACAGTGATAGTTACGATGTGGATAGTGGTGGGGAGGATTCCGAAGATCGACCGTGGCGGCCTAGTCACTCAAATTTTGGAAAATCAACTATAAAGCAGAGTCACCTTGAAAACATGAGGGGAAGATATTTCCGGGATATATCCATCGTGAGGGCAGATGACGGAGAGAAAACTACACCGACTCCCGAAGATAATGAAGTCGTGATCTTCCGAAGCTTTTTTAAAGCTGGGCTACGATTCCCTCTAAGCAGATTTGTGGTAGAAGTTCTGAAAATATATCAGGTTTACCTTCATCAACTTACCCCTGAAGCAGTAATAAGATTGGGAGTCTTCGTCTGGGCCGTGAGGAGCCAGGGCCTGGATCCAAGTGCGAAAAGCTTTTGCAATATACACGAACTAGTATATGAGACGAAGCCCTGGGGTAAGGAGCAATATCATAATAATTTTGGTTGTTATAGCTTCGGTGCCCGCTCTGGGTCAAGCTGTCCCGTGCCAACTTTTCGGAAGAGATGGCCCGGGGAATGGATGAAGGAATGGTTCTATGTGAAAAACGATTTGAAGGTTCGAGAAGATATTAAAGATATCATCATGCGCCCTATCTGGTAGCGCTTCGGACTCCGAAAACCGAAGGTAGAAATGGACGAAGCAGCTGAATAATGTCAGAGAGCCTTCGGCGTAGTCTGCTCTTTTATTGGGACCAGGGATTTAATGCAAGAGCACATTGCCTTCAGAGTGTGGCCACTTGCAGATAGCTAGGAAATGCCGAAGGAGACCGTTAAAGAAACTGACGAAGGTGAACTAATCAGGCTGAAATATACATTCAAGTACGGAGATAAGTTCGTTGAACCGGATGATGATTGGCTAAAAAGCATTGAGAATGTAAGTGATGAATTGCTTGGGGTATACTCAAAGGCCGAAAATACTGCATTGTCAGCGGCTTTCGGAGGCCGAAAGAAGAAGAGACTCAATCGAGTATTTGATGCAATTGGGTTTATCTACCCCGATTACCATTACCCAGTGCGAGGCCAAAAAAGGAAAAATACTTCTCCTGCAAAGGAAATTGCTTCGGCTGCTTCTAGGGAGCCAGCGCCGAAGAGGAAGAAGATAAAGGTGCTCACACACCCTCCACGCTGTATTGAGCCGGCCACAGTGCCTGAGTTTACTGGTGAGGCTTCTTCGGCCACCGAAGCCAGAGAACCAACTCTAGTGCCAAAATTCGAAGAAATGGCCGAAGTAGAAGAACCGAGAACTGAAGAACGAAAAACATTATAAATTTTAAGTCCTTCCACAAAAATTGAGGCAGCTAAAAGCCAAAAGGGGCCAGCAGCGACCCCGAAGAGAAAAAGGATGGTTAATGTGCTGGATGTTTTGGAGACAATTAAATCTTCAAGCATAACTCCAAAGAAAACTGTTGAAACTTCTGAAATGTCTACTGAAGCCTTTGTTGCCGAAGCTTCGAAGCAACAATTTGAAACTGAAGCTGGACCTTCAGAGCCCACCAAGGTAAAATCTTTGGAAGCCGAAGAAACAAAAATGACAGAGGCAACTTTAGAAGCCGAAAAAACAAAAATGTCAGAGCCGATTTTGGTTGAAGAAATTGACACTGCCGCCCCCGAAGCATCTTCCAAAATACATGATTATATTGTGCGACATGCTTCGGGGAAGAAATTATCTGAGGAAGAGATTTTTGAAGCTAATCACTATGCCCGAGAACTGAAGTATCCGAAGGGGGCCGTAGTGTTCAATGGGACAGACGAAGATGACTTCCTATACTGTCTCCCGGACAATAAAGAATTATCCGTCTGCCGGGAGATGGCTAGGAGCATGGGATTTCCGAAGCTTGAAGCTGGCCTTTGCGCTATGACGAAGGACGATCTTGCGGACAACCTTGCATACAATAGTCTGAAGGTAAAAAATTGTAAATTTTGAAGTTTATGAATTTTAAATTAGTCTTTTGTTCTTATGTTAATCCATTCATTCATTTGAATAGGGCTTGATACTTAGCAATGCCTTAAGGGCACAAAAGAATGCTAAAGAAGAAAGCTGCACTATTGCTCTTAACAACCTTCGGACAGAGGTTATCAGGCTAAGAAACGAAGCCTTGGAGAAGGATAAAATTCTACTTACATTGGTGGATAAAATGAAAGAAGACGAAGCTAGTTCTAAAACTCAAGCCGAAGCTCAAAAGCGCGAAATCGAAGATCTTCGAAAACAATTAGCCCGAGCTAAAGAAGAACGTATTCTTGAAGAAACAAAACGAGAGCTAAGTGATCAATAGGCAAATCATTTGGAAGTAAATGTTGAAGAGCTTCGTGCTTAGAAGAAAAGGTGCTATGATAAGTCCATAGAGTGCGTTAAGAAAATAAAATCCAGCTTCATCAGCGTTGGCGCATTTTCTAGTGAAGAAAATTTCACAAGGGGGAATCCAGAAGGCCCGATTGAGTGGATTAGTCACGAAGCTGAGGCCTTCGAGGAAATCTTGAACAGTCGTGGGGACATCTGTGCTTTTTCGGGCGCCAGAGGAATTGTTACTATTTTGGAAAAGAAAGGGTGCGAGCATGTTAAATCTTTAGCACAATCTGAAGCTGCTTTATCCTCTGACAATATTAAAGACCCTTCAGCTGAAGCAAGCCAGGTTGGTGGAAAATTTTTCACCGACATTTGGGACAATGGCGGCCGAGAAATGGCTCAAGAAATCATTCAAAGAAGCGAAAAAGGCATCCATGACGCTAGGAAAGTAGCAGAGGCTGCTGAGAAAAGCTCAGGGCCTGAAGGGCAAATAGGTATTAACTAGTAGTTTTTATTGTGTTGTAATTTTTGGTTTCGAACTTTTTTCATGGTGTGTAGTAGTAATATGGCCGTATCCTCTCCTCCTTCAGAACCTGCTGAGGCGTCTCCGGGCCCCCACCCAAAGGGAGACGATGAAATTAGAAAAATGGCCGAAGCCATCATGGACAAGGTTGTCGATCAGCTACTGAACGAAGCTGCAGAAGTAGTTCTTAGGGAAGATTAAATACTATTGTAAAAATATTTGAAATATTATGTGTGTGAAACTTTGTAACTTTGAATGTAAAATATAATCTATTTATGATTCAATTCTTTACGATGCATGAAACTTTTCATACATACCATTTTTTGAGCCTTCGGCGAAAAAACACCTTCCCTTCTTTTCATGCTTCGTGAAGAAAATCTTTTATATATCACAAGAATTTTCATACTTCTCTGATGAAGAATATCCAAGCTTCGTGAAAACATTCTTCGAAGCTATAAAAAAGTTTCATTTTGTGTCTCCAATGAAGATACACTTCTTCTCAATTTGTCTTGTACCTTATTACGACTTTCTCTTTTTTCAAAACATTCTTCGGAGATCAATACTGTGTCCCCTTCTTATTCTGCATGCGATATGATGTATGATGCTTATGTTATGCGAAATGATGTGATGATGCTATGTTATGCAAAATGATATTTATGTCGAGGATACACACATCCCTGCAATAGAGCACAGAATCTTTTTATCTCAACGTTGACTTTTCGCTGTAAGCCTCCCTTAGGAGCTTCTTCGCCTTTTACTTTCAGCGGAATCAGCGTTTATTTTTCGTTGTAAGCCTCCCTTAGGAGCTTCTTCGCCTTTTACTTTCAGCGGAATCAACGTTTATTTTTCGCTGTAAGCTCTGCATTCCCTCTGGAACGACTTTTGAGCAGAAAACTTACACTGCGCTCCCTTAGGAACGACTTTTTACTACTTCGAAGAAGTTACGGTACGTTCCTTAGAACAAGTTTTTGATAATTCGAAGGTTCTCCGTGCCACCATAAATTCTTGTGCTTCAGCAACTCAAGCCTATGGAGAAGATATTTTTTCATTATGATAATAAGCTAAAACTGTTACAAGAATTTGAAAAACCTACAAAAAACATTTAAACTTCCCATAATTATTCTTTACTACAAAGAAAGTAAAACTGAATGCGAAAATGCAAAAAACTGTTGTCGAGGTAGGATATTTTCAGTAAATGTGCTTCGACTCTGGCACAGTGCTATTGACTGTACGAGCTTCGGACTCCTCTCTGAAGTCCCTCTGAGGGTGAGAGTGCTGGCTCCCTTCTGGCTGCGGAGCTCGTTGTATTGGTGGTGGCAGTGGAAGCTGTTGCCAGGAAGCTTGGGGCTGGCTTGCCGAAGCAACAGAAGCTGCAGAGTGATTGCCTACATATTCTGGAATGTAAGGCGAATGGTACGAAGCAGTATGCATAACCTGCTTCGGCTGGCTCTGTTGCGCTGCAGCTTCTGCTAGCTCCTTTTACTTCTGTATGGTAATATGGCACATTCTGGTGGTATGGCCCTTGCCTTCACCACAGAATAGACAGTAAATTTTTCTTGGTTGATCTCCAAATCTTCCCCCGAAGCCCCTGGCGCCTCTGCCCTTTGGCGCTGGCGGCCGGAAAGAGCTTTGTTGTTGCCTCGAAGCTTGCGAGGAGCACTGTGGCCTTTGCTGTTGACTCCCTTTGTCGTTATTTTGAGTAGAATTGTGAATTGACCTGACGTGCCTCGGATATAATCTTCCTCCGAAGCCCCTGGTCATTTCAGAGAACCTGAGAGCTTCCTCCCTTCTTTGGCGAAAATCATTGTCGGCTCGAATGTACTCGTCCATCTTCTAGAGCAGCTTCTCCAAAGTTTGAGGAGGCTTCCTGGCAAAGTACTGAGATGAAGGTCCTGGTCGAAGCCCCTTGATCATGGCCTCAATGACAATTTCATTGGGCACTGTTGGTGCCTGTGCCCTCAGACGTAGGAACCTTCGGACATACGCCTGAAGGTATTCTTCGTGATCCTGGGTGCACTGGAATAAAGCTTGAGCCGTGATTGGCTTCGTATGAAACCCTTGGAAGCTGGTTATCAACATATCCTTCAGCTTTTGCCATGAGGTGATTGTTCGTGGCCTAAGGGAGGAGTACCAGGTTTGTGCAACGCTCCTGACAGCCATGACGAAGGACTTTGACATGACCGTCGTGTTGCCACCGTACGAAGATATAGTTGCCTCATAGCTCATCAAGAATTGTTTTGGGTCTGAATGACCGTCGTACATGGGAAGCTGGGGTGGCTTGTAAGACTGTGGCCAGGGAGTAGCCTGCAGTTCTGTTGACAGGGGAGAAGCGTCATCAAAAGCGAAATTTTCGTGATGGAAATCTTCATACCAGTCGCCCTCGTTGTAAAAGCCCTCTTGATGAAGGTCTCTGCGCGGGGGCCTTTGGTTCTGGTCATCTTGAGCAAGATGACGAAGCTCTTCAGATGCTTCGTCTATTTGTCTTTGAAGATCAGCTAGACGAGCCATCTTCTCCTTCTTCCGTTGGACTTGTTGATTGATCATCTCCAAATTTTGGATTTCTTGATCTAAATCGTCCTCCGGAAGCGTTGGACTGGTGGCCTTCCTCTTCTGGCTTCGGGCCTCCCTAAGAGAAACAACATCTTGATTGGGGTCCAGTGGCTGCAGAGTGGCAACCCCTGTCGCTGAAGCTTTTTCGGCGGCATGACGAAGGTGAAGCTTGCCGAAGGTGTTCAAAACTCAAAAAGTGGGAGTGAGTTCGTCGGAGGTGGGCGCCAATGTTGGGGACTTGTTCTCAAATGCTATGAATTAAGAATAAGGCAACATGAAAAATGTTAAATGTTAAATCCCTTCATCCTTGTAAACATTATGTCCCTTCGGGTATAATAGATCTTGGACGAAGGTCACAAAGGAAAAGATCTTCGTAAGATTGACTAATGATAAAGAGGAACACATATATGAAACACAAGTAATAATATATGTATTATCATCAACTTATCTTTTTTGTCAAATTTATGAAAACAAATTACAAATGTACCTTTGGATTGATGAAAAGCAAAGGTATAAACGTGATGTGGAAAAGCGTATGCCAAGTCAGCGTGAACAGTACGGGAGTACTGTTCATCTATTTATAGGCACGGGACGCAGCTCGTGTAAAATTACATTAATGCCCTTTACATTTATCAATAACTCTATAGCAATTCTTCGAGGTCCAATTTGGCTTTTCATCTTTAAGTCGGTTCCTCCTTTCTGTCGTCATGCCGAAGCTTTTCTACACATAGCTTCGTGATCGTCTTGTCCTTCATCATGATCGCTTTTCATCCCAGTCAAGCTTCGTCTTAATCATGCTCTTGTATACCCGCAACCTGACTCCGAAGGTGCCTGTTCACATATTATACTTGGAAAACATTGTCAAACTATGTTTTTGAGGACCTTCGGAAGCCGAAGGCCCCCAACAACCCAAACAACTCACTTTTCGCCCATGAACCATTTATGTTGATGTAAGGCTATCTTTAACAGTTTACCTATTTTTATATCCATATTTAAACTTCAACATGCGAGCATAATTTCCGATTTTTTTATGTTTTGGCCCATTCTTAGAAAAAATATCACGTTTGGACCTTAGAAAAATTTAATGTCATTTTTGGACCCCTTGCTCGGCGCCATAGCCTATGGCGCCGAGGTAACACAGCTCGGCGCCATAGGCTATGGCGCCGAGGTACTGGCTGCGCTGGCACAACCTGGACGACGTGGCACCGATGTGGCACCGAGCTTGGCGCCAAGATCTATGGCGCCGAGCTCGGATTACAACCATAAAGTTTGTCTAGCTTAGTTGGTATAGCATAAGGCTCTTAACCTTAAGGTCATAGGTTCAAGCCCTACCATGAGCATTTAATACTTTTTTATCGTTGTCACTGATTTGTTTTTTTTTGTTGTCCAGATTTTTTTTGTTTATGCCGCTGATTTGTCCGTTCAGATTTATTTCTCATCTAGATTTTTTTGCTTTTGTGACTAATTTGTTTATTCCTCCACAAAAACTGGTTTAAAAATCATGGTGACTAAAATACAACTCAATAATTCAAAGTCACGGTTTTTTTCTTCTAAATTTAGCTAAGCTTATGGTAAATTGTGCCAAAATATGCAATGTCAAATCATGGTGATTAAAAGTTAAAAAGGGAAAAGGAAAAGAGAAGAAAAGGAAAGGAGGAGATGAAGTGCAAGTGTTGAACCGTTCCAAACACGGCAAAAAAAATAAAAAATAAAATAAAGACAGTCCTAAATTAATCAGACCAGGTTGACGATTCAGTATTATGCATGCTTCAGCCAAGGAAATTTTATTATATTGCCTCATTAGGCATCAGACCGCGCATTCCGTTTCCGTCACAACAGAAGCAAACACTCAGCGCTAAACATACTAATTAATACTACTTGGACATCTAAATAAGCTTAGTTAAATTTAGAAGAAAAAAACCGTGACTTTGAATTATTGAGCTGCATTTTAGTCACCATGATTTTTAAACCAGTTTTTGTGGATGAATAAACAAATTAATCGCAAAAGCAAAAAAATATAGATGAGAAATAAATCTGGACGGATAAATCAGCGGCATAAACAAAAAAATCTGGACAACAAAAAAACAAATCAGTGACAAAGACAAAAAATATTAAACGCCCATGATGGGCTTGAACCCAAACTTTAAGGTTAAGAGCCTTACACTCTACAGACTGAGCTAGACAAACTTTATGGCTGCAATCTGAACTCGGCGCCATAGATCTTGGCGCCGAGCTCGGTGCCACATCGGCGCCACGTCGTCCAGGTTGCGCCCGCGCAACACGTACCTCGGCGCCATAGTTACCTCGACGCCATAGGCTATGGCGCCGAGCAAAGGGTCCAAAAATGACATTAAATTTTTTAGGGTCCAAATGTAATATTTTTTCTAAGAAAGGGCCAAAATACAAAAAATTCGGGCATAATTTATAGTGCAAAATAGGAAAAAAAGTATTTTGTGTGACCCTGTGATAAACTGCTCTGATTTTTTGCATTTTAGCCCTTTCTCGGAAAAAATTTACGTTTGGACCTTAAAAAAATTTAATGTCATTTTTGGACCCTTTGCTCGGCGCCATAGGCTATGGCGCCGAGGTAACACAGTTCGGCGCCATAGGCTATGGCGCCGAGGTACGTGCTGCGCTGGCACAAACAGACGTCGTGGCGCTGACGTGGAGCTCGGCGCCATAGATCATGGCGCCGAGCTCAAATCTGTAACCATAAAGTCCTCTAGCTTAGTTTGTAGAACACAAGGCTTTTAACCGTGTGGTCGTGGGTTCAAGCCCCCCATGGTAGGTGTTTTTATTACTTTTTGTCTTTATCACTGATTTGTTTTTTTGTTGTCCAGATTTTTCGTTTATGTCGCTGATTTGTTCATCTAGATTTATTTCTCATCAAGTTTTTTGGTTGGATAGCTTTGATAGTACAAGGTCGTTAAACCGTGGTGTGTCGTTAAAATAAAATAAAACAATATAATATACTTAATATGACCTACCGTACTATAAGGCCGATCATTGGTACACGATGATTTTATTAGATGTAATAACAAGACTGTTCTGTCTTGATTCATGGTATTTTTCTCTATTTTAATAAATTACAAAACATTTTTAGTTTTTATAAAATATCTACATACGACCATTTGGTGTTTCTTAATCGCATGGCTTTCATTCGTATATGTATTTGTAATTAAGCGTCGTACGTTACGTGTGCATCATATATATCGTCCTGGCAGCTTACTCTTTGCTTTGCTTGACCATATTAGCTCATATGATGACGTCAACTCTTAGAGTATAGCTTCCTTTAAAGCTGCTTGCCCCATATATATTAGTAGTCTAACTTACATGGCAAGCTCCATCGTACGTAGACATAGCTGCACCTAAACGCATGAGACGTATAATAATCACGCACTATATTTATTATAATATTATACCCCCAGTAAATATATATATATAAAGAGTTACATATTATAAAATTAATTATATCATAAAGAGTCTAATAATACTGGCGATATTCCTTCATCTTATCCGATTAATGTACATAAAATCTGAGATATTGACACGAAGAACACGCTAGAAAAAAAACCGAGAACACATTTATAGATGTATGCATATATGTATTCGTATGCATGCCTATCTAAATAGTAGCCAAGTTGTGCATCTAGATATAGGTTGTATGTAGATATTTTATGAAAACTAAAAATGTTTTGTAATTTGTTAAAATAGAGAAAAATATCATACATGAATCAAGACGGAACAAGCCTGTTATTACGTCTAATAAAATCATCTTGTACCAATGGTCGGCCTTGTAGTACGGTAGGTCATATTAAGTATATTATATTGTTTTATTTTATTTTAACGAGGCGCAACGGTTTCACGGCCTTGTAGTACCAAAGCTATTCAACAAAAAAAATTAGATGAGAAATAAATCTAGACGAACAAATCAGCGACATAAACGAAAAATCTGGACAACGAAAAACAAATCAGTGACAAATACAAAAAGTATTAAAAAACTCCCACCGTGGGCTCAAACCCACAACCACAAGGTTAAAAGTCTTGCACTCTACCGACTGAGCTAGAGGGCTTTGTGATTACAGAATAGAGCTCGGCGCCATAGATCATGGCGCCGAGCTCGGGACCACGTCAACGCCGTTGTGCCAGCGCAGCACGTACTTCGGCGCCATAGCCTATGGCACTGAGTCATGTTACCTTGGCGCCATAGGCTATGGCGTCGAGCAAAAGATCCAAAAATAATATTAATTTTTTAAGGTCTAAACTTGAAATGCAAAAAGTTAGGATAAACTGCTGCTGTGTAATGTGTTCCCTTCTCGTCTGGCGGGAAGACATCCCGACATGAGCCCGCTCCCCGCCCCGCTCTAGGACCATATCTGCACCGTCCGGTTCCTCGGCCACACGAATCTCCACGCGCCCGGGAAGAAAACATTGCCACCACCTCCGGCCGCTCCGCTCTTTCCTTTCAACCGGAGCGACGAGAGTCGAGAGACACGAGGTGCCGCAAGAGAAAGGGGAAATCGCAGTTATCATCGGGGAATCCGACCCCAAGCATCGAACTGCTTTCGTGCCGTCGGCTCGTTCTCGGTACGCGGTGGCTGATTTGCAGCGAGTTTTTTTTTTTGGGGGGGGGGTTGCGTTTGGTGCGTCGAACTGCTTGGATTGTGTCGGTTATTTCTTCTTTTGAGGAGTTCATTAATTCCATTTTTGGATGCTTGAATTGGAGAACCGAGCGGAGTTAGAGTCGCGTAACGGTTTCCCCGCGTTTCTTGGCCGCTGCAAGGTGATATGTCTTGGTACTGTAGTTCTGTGCTCGAATTTAAGCGGTTTCGCGAAAACCCTTTTCAGAAAGTTCACCCCGTGGATCATGGGCCTCTTCTTCAATTGTTTTCTAAGAACAAGTATCAGTTGTTGGGTTTCTTGTCGGTAGTATTGGTATCACTTGTCAGTAGCCTGATATCTGAAAAAAGAATAGGTTTCATAATTGTTCTGGTGAAGCGAACTGAATTGTTAGTGCTGGTTTCATAGCGTAATTAGTGAATCGATCAGGGCCCCGATATGAATCTAGTAGGATTTGTTCAGCGTCAATAACTGATCAGATGACGTAATTTTGCTGTCCTCTCATCTGTTCGGTGTCAAATCTTTGCTGGACGATAACTGGCCAGATGACATATTTTTTGCCAAATGTAGCTGCTACTTGTCAGCTTTCAAAGGTTTCTGCATCTGCATGACGCCTACTCTACATTGTTAAAGGTTTTCTGATGGATGGTGATAAGGTGAAGGAATCAGCTCCGGATTGTGCGTCCGGTGCAGCAGAGCCAACCAAGAAGCAGGATAAGAGGAAACGTGCCTATGCTGAATTGGATGTGGTGGACAAGAAATCTGTATCTGCTGAATGGCAGCAAGAAATTGATGCACTGTATAAATACTACAAGGAGGTTTCTGGTCATCAGCTGAACCCAGAGGAGCTTTCATGCACCACAAATGACTCTATTATAGCATGCTTGCTGGAGGAGAGCAGTCTTTCTTGTGCCAAATTAACAGATGGAATCTACAAGAGGATGAAGCTGCAATATGGTGTCACTGAGTCTTCAGTGCGCACCTCAGTACTCAACATTGGTAGGAGATCTTCATATGGGATTTCTGCTATGGATGTCAATGGTCTGGAGGATGAGTCGGATTCAAGCCTTTGGTGTTGGGAGGTAATATATAAATCTAGTACTTATTACTGTCCTGTGTCATTCGAGAAAAAAAACTAATACTTATTGCTTTCTTTTCTGTCAATTTCTCCATTCTATGGTAATCCTAAAGTTTTCTTGATCTGTATATGCCTATGGGACAGACACAAGATTTGGCATTATTACCCTTGCATCTACGTAGTAGTTTGAGCATTCGACGCACAGCTCGGAAATTAATCCATAAAAGGATTCTGGTTCTTTCGGGTATGATGATTTATCTTCCCCAGTTTCTCTCTATAAGTATAAAATTATATGGTGCCAATGTGTTTGTGTTCATAAAATATGATATTTGAACCATTTGATTTTTGATGAGTGCTTGGTAGTCCCTTGCATGATCTCAGTGAGTTAGATTATTACTGTTAGCAATATATGCCCATGATTACATTTTCACCATGCTTATCTGTATTTGGTTGAATCAACAAATTCCTCCTGTTACACTTGTCTCTTTTTAAAGATTTTATGTGCATTTTGGAAATGAGCATGTTTAATTGCATACAACTTTTCTTGTGCATACCATTGATTTTATCATTGCAATAACACAATCTCTAGAACATAGCCCTGCAGTTATTGCCTTTGTTAAGGTTCACCTTTTCTAGGTATAGTCTGCTTCTTGTGTTTAGGCTATCTACAGTGCTTCCAT
Source organism: Zea luxurians (assembly GCA_029449295.1). Classification (NCBI taxonomy): domain Eukaryota; kingdom Viridiplantae; phylum Streptophyta; class Magnoliopsida; order Poales; family Poaceae; genus Zea; species Zea luxurians. The sequence goes on along the minus strand of JAOPSE010000001.1, from coordinate 29,037,280 downwards.
ATATACAGATTACTTAGTATATATATTAGCACTTCCTACATATTATGGCATTACACAATATATCTACACTGCAGTTCTTTAGAAATATTTTCTTTTCTTATGTAACATTGAACCTTTGGTCTATTGAAAAGAGCATGTAATTGGCAATCATGTTGTTCTTGAATTATTGAATTATTGTGCACTATAACATGCAATGCATATTTAAACAGCATAATCTGATGTATCGATTAGGAAGCTATTTATTTAAGCTTCTTTTCACATAATTGAGATGCTAGTTTAGCTGCATTACCAATTACTTCAACATAAGATTGAAGTGGTTGCCATAGATGAAATGAAAGGACAGGAGCACTTGAGATGATATGAGTAGTTATATAGATGGCCAGTTGGCACTAACACGATGGGCCGACCCAGGCACGGCACGAAAAAGCACGGCCCAATCCGGCTAGCATAGTGTCGTGCCTAGGCCGCCATCTCGGCCCGTATGGTTAGCCCGGGCACGACACGATTATATTTTTAAATTTTAAATTACTAGCATACACACATATATTATCAATTCTACACATAACACAAGTGTAGTTGAGTCCTCCTGGTTAGGAGGGCGCGGTTAAGCCCTTTCTCAAAGCCGCCACGGTTTGAGCCCCCTCGCCGCACCCTTTTTTTGTCGATTTTCAGCCAATTTTCACTGTTTAGACGCAACAGCCCAATGTGCTAGTGGGCCAGCCTTGCATGTTTAACAGGCTGACGTGCCATGCCGGGGCCACGGTTGCGGCCCATGGGCATGCCTGGCACAGCCCGATTAACTAGTCAGGCTAAACGGGTCGTGCCGAGGCGGGTTCGTGCTGGACCGGGCCGCCCGTTTGGCCTTCTATATGAGTAGTTGCCAATGCTACTGTATTATTGGGAACTGTAATACATGCGATATTATACAAGGCGTTAGATTTCACTAGTTCCAAAACAAAGAAAGAAACAAAGAAAGAAAGAAATGATTGAAGCTGCAAGGGATTTCTTGGCTACAGATTTTTCATGGAAATCATGGCAATAGTTGCTTGGGAAATTTGGAAACGGAGAAATGCTTCTATCTTCAGGAACTCGGTTCCCTCCTCTTGGCGGAGCTGCTTCAATGACACGTTGAAGCTTCAGATGTTTCGATTTAGCCCTGATCTTAAATTTCGAATCTCCTTATGGCTGAATTCTCTTTAGCTGCCTCCTCTTTCTCTTCTTCCTCTTTTGATTTCTTTTGCCTCTGTAAATTATGTTTTCCGTAATCTTAATAAAATTTTGCTGTAGGGGCTTCCCTACAGCCTTTCACCGTAAAAAAAAGAAACAATATATTTGATATGGAAAACTAAATATGTAGTGGGTCCAGTGGTGGGTATGCATCATGTCTGCCAGTATTATTCAACTTATTAGAGAAAGTCTGCATGTAGCAGAGGGGCACTTCCAAATTTTTAGTCTATAAATAATTGCTTCCAACTTACGATATAATCAGTTACTAGATCAGTTTTACTGGTTTCAATTATTTGACAGGGGGTTTGGCCAATATTTTTTTGTGGTTACAAGTTGAAATGTATGTTCTCTTTTACCTTGACATCCTTGTTTATCCTGTTTCAAATGTATTGTTTCTGAGCATTTATCTCTTTGGAATGATAATGCACCATCATTTTGTATTATTTTATTTGCATCGCATCCCCTCCGGTCAAAATTAGATGCATCTTGGACAGCATGATTTTGTATAAGAAGCACTACTATTTTGGAAGCTACTAATTGGTTCAGTCTTTTCTATTTTGTACATTGACTTGTTGAGATAACTCCTCACCTGTCTAAGCTAATGCTCTTGACCTACAATAGTACCACACTACCACATGAGTTTTGAGTATACACCACTGATGTGTAAAGGGATGCTGAATGTTTTCTCTGTATTTTATCTTACAGGCAAGCTGGCTACCAAAGATGCCAGTAATGCTTGTAGCAACCAGAACAGCCTTATGGAAAATGCTGGGGAAGCGCTAGATCTAGATGAGATTCGCTCTATCATTGAGTCAAAACACAAGAATGATGATGACATGTATTTATCTCACATCATCTACATATTTTAAAATTTTAAAACAACTCACTGGATCTTTCATTTACATGTAAAACTAAAATGCACAGTAAAACAGAGGCACAAGATTTCCAAGCCATCAGGAAAGCCGTGAAGAAACAGCAAATGATGGTGGGGCATATTCAAACTGAGAAAAAGAAGAAAGTAGGTTGTTTTCTTAATGCAGAAGTTATTTTTTCATTGTTTTATGTAATTTTGCAGCTAATGGTAAATCCCTTGGAAAAATCTACATGGGCTAAGATTTTTTCCATCGATGTTTTTTTTTCCTAAAGTAGCTTGTTGAAAATCAGGTGTCTACTCTGTGATATTCCCGATATTTTGTATCGGATGTTTTTTATTCACTGCCTGGAATGGAAGTGATTTAAAATTTGATGGAGGTTATTTTGAGTTTGAGACTTGATAGGAAACTGGTTGGATACTGCTAAAATGCATTAAAACATGTTTGTTTTCTTATCTTCTTAGAAGAACTTATGTTTATGTTTCTTTGTCCTTTTGTATGTGAGTCTTGGCTTTTTTATCTACTTGAAATTTCAAGGATAAAGTAGTTGAAGTATATCTTGTACTTTGGAAATTTTGCTCTCATAATTGCATTTAGTGGCCTTAGATGTTTATAATAAAATGTTGGAACTAATGAAACAATAAAGTGGACTTTTGAAAGGTTTCAGATTGTTTGTTACAAGTTAAAATTGTAGATAATAGCTGGAAGATTGATATACCATTGGATTGGTGCTGTCCTTCTAACAAAAATTGCAATATCTACGGCATTGAGTTGGGCCGGTGACGAAATCTGGAACTGGGGCGTAGCAGGAGCCATGGGCCATGCTGCGCTGGGTGAAGAGGTCGAGTTGGAATAATACTCTGTTTGTGTTGGTCGTTGTTCTAATGTCTGTCGGCGTGTGTGTGTGTGAGGTGTTTGTTTTGCCTGTTTTGTGTTTTTTGTTCTACCCTTCTATTAACGAAATGATGTGCAACTCTCCCTCGTTTTCGAGAAAATAAGTGGTAACTTTCCGATCACAAGCATGATGCATAGAGTAGATTCAGTACTGTCCATGCAAGTAGTGTTGTCCAATCAAGACCATAGCAGAGCTTGGATTGGTCATTGCAATAAAGGGTCAGTTGTGTGAGGGGTTGTTTATGTTTAAGACTTTTTGTTTGTTTTTTGTTCCTCTACTTTTTTCAAACTACGAAGCAATGTTTCTTTCATTTATTAAGGAATAAAAAGATACGGACGTGTGTGGCCAGAGTCACCCCACCCAATCAGAACCCACACAAACTTAGTAGATAGCGAGATATGATACACAACTCCCTGCGTGTGTTTTTTAAAAGAATACTATTGAAAAGTATTCCCTGCAATGATATTGATGTTTCCTTAATAAATGTAATTGGAGCCAGGTTAGATGATAATTTCCTGTTTGGGAAGGTTGTAAGAAACCATAATATGTTGTGTAATCATGCCATGTCAGATATTCTAAATAACATCTATAACATTACAGGAACGGGAACTTAGGCATATGAATGAGAAAACTGAGAGGGAAGCAAAACGTATCGAGAGAGAAAATAAGCGGCTAAAGAAGCATCAGGAAGAAGAAGAGAGGGCAAAGAAAAAGGAGAAGAAGGAAGAGGCTGAGTTGAAAAGGAAGGCTTCGATTCAAAAGCAAGCAAACCTCATGGAACGTTTTCTTAAAAGAAAGGCGGATAGCAACATAGGAAGTTCAGGTAGTCACCACATGGAGAGGACTACATGCTCAAAATCAACAGGAAACATTGAAGAACTTGCTGTTGCAGCTACGTCAGCAATGGATTGTGCATTATGTAAAGAAAATCATTTGAGCATGGAGGAACTCCGGATGTAAGTTATAATAATATACTATGTCTACAACTATTTGAAGTAATATAAGCTACTGTACAATCAGATTGCTATTTGGATATTAATCTTATGAAGCATCTTTTAATGTTTGAAGAACTACACTGGCTGTACTATCAATTTGTAGTCTTGTTGCTCAATCAATATGTGCATTTTTCCTTCTCCCTACGTTTTCATTCTATTCTAGTTCAAAGAAAAGTTAAAATGGCATTGTTGGACACCAAAATGAGCGGACGGTCCGGCCCTTGGGCCCGGACGGACCGCGTATCCCGAGATTAGATTAAACTCGAATGTTTATCCTTATCTCGTGCGTGGTTATCCATCTAATCACGCGGGAGTTTGTTGGCTATCTCTTAGGAAAAGGTCCAGACCTCCTCCCCTATAAATATAAAGGGGTACGGCCGATTGAGAACCCCCGAACACATTCCAATCGAACCAATTACCTTATTTACTTTTCCTGCCCTAGGAGTAGATGTAGCATAGTTCTAGTTGTAGTCTTCCACATATCCACCTCCATCCCTATTCGACTCTACGTCGTCTAGATCCGTCTTGGGTGGCCTGCCGATCCCAAGACGACCCCAGGATCTCACCCCTCCCAGGGGGCAAGATCTAGTTGTCCATCCAAGACCTCTTCCTCGAATTGATCTCTTAATTCCTAGGCGACTCCACGTCGTCTGGGGACGCCCTGGGTGACCTGTCGACCCGGAGCACCATTAAGATCTCTTCCCCCCAGGGGTCGAGATCTAGATTCCAGCAAGGAGGAGGAAGACGACCCTGTTGCCAGGTCGCGGACCGTCCGGCCCAGAGCTGCGGACCGTCCGGCGTGACGCAGGGAAGACATCGCTCCTGCGCCCAGGTCGCGGACCGTCCGGCCCTGTGCCGCGGACCGTCCGCGCCTGACCAGAGAGCACCGCCGCCGGTTCTTGTTGAGTGATTGGCGCCTCCAAAAAGGTGTCAACATACTTTTTGGCGACTCCGCTGGGGAAGAAGTTGCAGATCTACAAAATCAGGCTTACATGACCGATTCTAAAGATCTCAACAGTGCTTCTCCAAACAGCAACACAAGGCTGACTAATTTATCGGCCGCTAAGCATAAAAAATTAGAAGATGACATGAAAAAAATAGACGAGGAGGCCCACCGACAAAAGGATCAGGTGCTCAAGGTGGCGGATAAGTGGTACCTCTCGCACTTCAAGGTAGACTGCCACCAGAAGACCGTCCAAGAGAGGGAGATAAACGCCGAGTATATGTTAGCCGTGCTGCAACAGCTCCCCACAATAGGTGATGCCAGGTCAGCCGATGATATTCCATCTATTAAAATTTCTTTTGATAATCGGATTAAAAGTATCACGGAGGATATAGAGAGGATGGCACATGCATTAGGAAAAACTCACATGCCTAATTTTTTATCACATAAATTAGGCGATGAAACAATTGCGCCAAACACATCGGCGGCAAATGGGTTTCCCCAGCCATATTCTGGTATGCCGATGAACTCATATCTAGGACGACCGTCATCACCATCTTCGCTAAATGGTGAGTCAACCCTGGGCACGGCCGGACCATCTGCACACAGTTGCGGACCGTCCGGCCCTCCGTCAGACCGTCCGGCACCCTACGCCGGACAGTACGGAGTTACACAGAGCCCACCACAAGGGTCACAGGTGTTGCCTGACGTGACCGGACAGTCCGAGGATATTACCGGACCGTCCGATCCACCCGCAGACCGTCCGACTGTGCAGGTCGGACCGTCCGGAGCACCAGAAGTCACCTGTGATCCGCCTAGTGTGGAAGGCCGACATAAATATAACCGGCCACCCAAGCCCCAAGAACCAAAAAGGTCACATGAGTTTGTTTGGCCCACTAAGGCCAAACCTTCTGTTCGCTCTCACCCGCACTCGACACAAAAGGAAAAGGTTAAGTTCACATTTAATATTACTAAGTGTGATAAAATATTTGATGAGTTGCTTAAACATGGTAATATTAAATTATCACATATAATTCCTTCGGTTGAAGAATTAAAAGGGCGTATATATTGTAAATGGCATGGCTCCTTTCTTCATAACACCAATGATTGTGCTGTCTTTCGTCGGCAAATACAATCGGCTATAAACGAAGGCCGGTTGAGGTTTCAAAAGGAGGTAAGGATTGACAGGCCACCTGTCCCTGCCACCACATTAGAGCCGACAAGCAAAAAAGTCATAGTTCGGCCCTGTGGCGGCCGATAAAAGCAAAGATAAAAATATCGTCATTAGTGATCCCCGCACGCCAAATATGTCATGCAGAATGGTTACTCGGAAGACTCCGGACAAAAGAAAGACCGGAGGCACCGGGGGGCAAGCACGATCGGACACCCGATCACGGTCACCTGTCCTACGTACGCCGGACGATCCGGGTACTAAGGCTGAACAGTCCGAGACAGGAGCGGATGGTCCGGCTATAATGGTCGGACGGTCCGCAGACAGTCAGAAGCAGCAACCTCAGACCACCGGACCACAAGGTTCCAAAACAAGTGTTAGGAAACAAAATACTACTAAGACGTCTAGACGACTCAGTAGAGTCGGCCCTACTTTTGGTCAGTTGCTTGCCAAATATACGAAGAAGGCCGTTCCACACAACCGGCCAATAAAGCAGACTAAGTCAAAAGGGCGATCTGTGCGAAAGCAAAAGCCGACTAAACGGACCCAAAAGGTAGCACAACCAAGATCGCCTTGTCATCCTCCTCCGGGGATAGCATGGTGCGTCCCGTTCTATCCATCGCCGATGTGTTGTCCTGCTCATGTGTGGGGTGGTACGGCGATGAATTCATATTACTGGCCCAATCCGTTTGCTTATTTGGGCTGGGGGGCACCACAAGTTTTTGCCTATTGACAGGTTGATCAGGTAGACATGGCTGAAGAGGATGCGATCCGAAACGGCCTCTGTGCATTAAAGTTCCATCAATTATTTATATTATCTGATCGCAAGAGCCAATGACTTGCATCGAGCTGAGTCCTTACTTCGGGAACAAAAGCTTATGAGATCAATTGTTTCTGAAGTTTTCACTGATGCTTTTGGTTCGCCAAGCTCCACCAAAAGGCAGGGGGGCATATGTTGGACACCAAAATGAGCGGACGGTCCGGCCCTTGGGCCCGGACGGACCGCGTATCCCGAGATTAGATTAAACTCGAATGTTTATCCTTATCTCGTGCGTGGTTATCCATCTAATCACGCGGGAGTTTGTTGGCTATCTCTTAGGAAAAGGTCCAGACCTCCTCCCCTATAAATATAAAGGGGTACGGCCGATTGAGAACCCCCGAACACATTCCAATCGAACCAATTACCTTATTTACTTTTCCTGCCCTAGGAGTAGATGTAGCATAGTTCTAGTTGTAGTCTTCCACATATCCACCTCCATCCCTATTCGACTCTACGTCGTCTAGATCCGTCTTGGGTGGCCTGCCGATCCCAAGACGACCCCAGGATCTCACCCCTCCCAGGGGGCAAGATCTAGTTGTCCATCCAAGACCTCTTCCTCGAATTGATCTCTTAATTCCTAGGCGACTCCACGTCGTCTGGGGACGTCCTGGGTGACCTGTCGACCCGGAGCACCATTAAGATCTCTTCCCCCCAGGGGTCGAGATCTAGATTCCAGCAAGGAGGAGGAAGACGACCCTGTTGCCAGGTCGCGGACCGTCCGGCCCAGAGCTGCGGACCGTCCGGCGTGACGCAGGGAAGACATCGCTCCTGCGTCCAGGTCGCGGACCGTCCGGCCCTGTGCCGCGGACCGTCCGCGCCTGACCAGAGAGCACTGCCGCCGGTTCTTGTTGAGTGATTGGCGCCTCCAAAAAGGTGTCAACAGGCATTCATGACTAGAGAATTATGTATGATGTGTATAAATAGGGAGAACAAATAGATCAATGAGGATCATTATAGATGAACGAGTTTATTGTGACTTCACGATGCAGGATACATGTTGCAAAATGGAGGACACTCTTTCAACATAACAGATTGCGCCATTGGGGTGTTAGGAGAAGTCCTAAGATTCAGTTGTTTCTTGAGCTAAGGCTACAAAAGCCCTCTATGCCTATAGCTTCTGATAGTATGTCGACTCCAGCAAAAGAACACTCATCCCTAGAGAGCACAGGAAACCTTGATATCACCAAACTTCTGGATGAACTTGAGATACCATCTCGTTCTCAGAATAGCACATCGTCTTCAGTTTTGCTTGTGAAGAAGCTTCTGCAGTTTGATAAAAGCTCTAGGCCAGCATACTACGGTACCTGGAGAAAGAAGAGGTATTCTCCAGATATCATCACATATGGAATTTTTTTGTTTTCTTATATTTGATTAAAATTAAAAGCTCTACTTAAAGAATATCTAGCATAGTTGAATTCAATCATCCATGTCATTCTTAACGACATCATTTTCATACAAGTAAATTCTATAGTTCTACAGTTAGCGCAAGGCAACCCTTTCAGAGGGATGAAGAACTCAATTATGACGTTGAGAGTGATGAAGAATGGGAAGAGGTACTTTCTCTTGCCTTGTTGCCTGCTGTGGAGATGTACTCTGATTATATATAGTCTTGATGCAGGTGGATCCTGGTGAAAGACTCTCTGATTATGAGGAAGATGATGAGAAAACCATGAATGAACATGATGCCATGATTGATGCAGAAAAGGAAACTGAGAACAGTTTCATAGTGCCTAATGACTATCTTTCAGATGATGAGGTTATACCATAATATGTATTCCTAATATCAACCCCTGAATATGAAAAATGAAAAGAAAATTTAAGTGACAAGTCAATTCAATTGCTGCAGATCATTTAAAGCATGGGTTATTACTTTTAATACTGAATTTTATTTTTCCATGTATACAAGGATCCTCTTAATGTGTTGTAGGTAGAGGTGGTAATGGGATGTAGATTTTACACTACAAACTTTAAAGATTGAACCCGATTAGGATCGGGCCCTATTCCTATTCATTTTTGAACTAAATTTTTTTAGGGTCCTAACTTTTTGTGAAGGGGCATTTGGATCGTGATCCATTACCAGTTTACCACCCCTAGTTGTAGGATGTTCTTCAGAACAGTTTTAATCTGGCCAATGCTAACTACTGATTGCACCTCAATAAATCTTTGATGAAATCACCTCAAGTCATGTTGCTCTTGATTCCTTCATGGCATGATTGGTTCTGCAGAACCTTCTTTTATTTTATGTAGGGCATGCAATGTGAGTCTGTATGTGTCAGATTTGATGGAATCAGTAGCCTGCTGAGCATCCCTGGGGTTACAGTTGAGGAACTTAATGCTCTACTGCAAAGGCAGAAAGCTCTTCATATCATCACGGAGCATGCTCTCAAAATAGACAGACCTCTAGTCATATGTAACCTAGATCATAGGAAACTTGGCCTGCTGAATGCTGAAGGTATCACTGGAATGCTGAAGATGGAGAAAATCTGTTTGCAAGCTCTTTGTATGAAGAAATACCCTGGCAGCCCCATCATTGATGTGCCTGTGGTTAATACGACCATTGAGGATGGATTTTGCCGATCAAACAAAAAGAGCCCTTTAACACCCGTATCATCCAAAGCCATTTCAGAATCAGACATGCCTGAATTTGTAAGTTGCTAGGAAACATTTAGATGGCATTCTTCTCTGAAGTGAAATGAAAGATTTAGTATTCAGTCATGATATTCTGCAGGCCAAACTTGTTGCATCATGCCCTCAAGGGAGAGTCAAACTGGTGGAGTTGTTACATGAGGCATTTCCATATGTCTCCAAGGCACGACTGAAGAACAAAGTTGGGGAGATTGCTGAGTTTACCAAAAACCGGTGGCAGGTCTTCTGCATTTTACACTAATTCTCCCTGGACATCCATTGCTATATTTTGTCCATGCCAAATAAGGTATCATTTTGGACAGGTTAAGCAGGATATCTTGGATCGGTACAATTTATCTCTTTCTCCAGGTACCCGTTAGTCATGTTTTACTTTTGTCAGTAGGTTTTGTAAAATCTCTTCAATTTGAAAGATTATAAGGATATATATATTTAGAAGAAATCAGTGGTCAAAGATATACAATGAAGACCATGCAAAGGTGTCAAATATTTTTTTGATCGGAGGTAGTAGTAGTAGTATCTCATGCACTAGCTACCCATCATGATATTTGAATCAAACTTTGCGACGCAAATATATATCAGAATATATGAACCATGCTTGTTAATGGATAAAGTGTTTGATAACCTCACTGTACCCCTACCAAAATTGGTCCTTTTTAATGCATGCCTGATACATTTTATGCTTCCTATGGTGATAAATTTTTTTTTTTGTGTTTTCTGTAACAGATAAAGGTGAAGGCCTGAAATGTGCAGAGTCGTGCTGCTCCCAGCAGTGCCAGCCACCCAATGAGTCGGGTAATACAGGCGAATCTTCTTCTCCCCAGTGCTCCCTGAAATCTGAAATGGTCAGGCAACAACTCGGCGCACAAGGGTCATCACATGGCAGCGCACGGCACCCGAGCACCAAGATGGCAGGCGGGCAGTAAGACTTGTAGCACTGCGCATGTACATTTGCCTGTTAGGTTATAAAATGTACTGTAGTATAGTAATGTAGTTTCAGTATGTAGAAGCCTAGAAACCAGCAGGGACCGAAGCCTGTTTTTGTGTAGCTCAGGCAGTTTGTGATGAATGGTTCCCCCCTGCCTACCATGTAAATTCACACTGCTTCCTGGTGTTGTTACACACCTTATATGCGTTTATATATGTGCTTGTATAGCAGTGCACTGTGCACGAGGTGTTCGCGCTACAGCAGTCATCTAAAACCTTCGTAGATATTATTGCTGTCACTGCCAGAATACTAATTTGGGCCTATCTCTTAGTACTTGAAAAAGCAATTTATGGTCTTAGAGTTGTACTCATTCTTTTTTATTTGTCGTGATTTAATGCAAAAATAAATTTCGTGATTTAATGTAAAAATAAATTAGCAGACGATAAATATTTAAAAACGGAGTTAGTATATACCCTTAGCTAGTTCGCCATTTTTATCCCCTTAGGCTGTACGCAGCGGTAAACGCTAGCCATCTCTCTCTCCTTGCATGTCGGCTGTAGGGGTACCCCACGGCCACAGCGGTGCCCCTACAGCGTTCCCTACGTGTCGGTCCCCTTCTCTCTCCCCCTAGATCTAGCGTGTCACTGTTCATCACCCTAAATACTGTGCTGTGGGTCCACGAGTAATTGTTAGTAGATAAAAAATTGATAGTTGATATAGAAAATGATATTTTATAGTTGTAGTGGGGTATAAGGGAGTATTTAGAGTGAACCGCTGCGGGAGATGAAAAAATAGGGGGAAAATATGGGGGGAAAGTAAACATAGTAGGAAAAATTTAGGGGTAACAGGTGCGGATAGCCTTAACTTGTTTTCCTTTCCCTTGTTGCACCTAGAGATGGCCAAACGGGCCGCCCGGCCCGGCCCGAGCCCGGTGAAGCCCGGCCAAAAATCGGGTCGGGCCTGCTGAGCCAGCGGGTTTAATTTTCTGTCCAAGCCCGACCTGTTTAGCACGAAAAAACGGGCCGAAAAGCGGGCTAAACGGGCCGGTAAGCACGTTTTAGTGTAAAAAAACGGGCTTAACGGACTTAGAGGTAAACGGGCCTTGCCGGGCTAGCCCGCCGTGCCTAGTTTCCTGTCCAAGCCCGCCCGCTTATTCTACTGTGTCGGGCTCGAACCGGACCTAAAAAGCGGGTTTCATACTGGGCTCACGGGCCTCGTGCTTTTTGGCCATCTATAGTTGCACCTTTCACGCGGCGTGGAGGCTATGCCGAGAGGAGGGCATGCATGCGGCAGCGAAGACATTAGGGGAGGGCATATGAGGGTTGAGTTCCCCTAGAGTAGACCATTGCATATCGGGGAGTCAGGACATATGAGGCCAACAACGACAACCGAAGGTTAGTCTGTCTCCAAGGAAGCACAGTATAGGGTAGGGAAGCGATATGCTCCTCCTATATTTAAATTATAGTATTTTTTGTGATATTAATCGTGTTTAAAGTTCGTAACATAATAATAATATATTATGATAGTATAAATATTATATGATTTTTAAATTTCAAAAAATGATAAAATAAATGTTAAATAACTAAGTTATAATATATATATATACGAGTAGTTTTTATATTATAGGAGATAGTTGCATACATCGCGTATGTAGGGGAAGAATTTGTTAGAAGAGCTAGTAAAATACATTAAAAAGTACAAATAAGGGGACACATATAAGACTATTTCTAACCATTCCTTCCTCTATATGTACTTTCTATTATGTTTATTATATCACCCCAAAAGATACTTTCTCATATCTAAAAACGTCTCTAATCATTCACCATATCGAACTCCCCCTATATACTATAATTCAATTATTTTTTTTATCAGTTTAAAAAAAATCATAGACTATTTATACTATTATAATACATTATTATCATGTTATGATACTTAAAAAAGTTAATATCACAAAGAAATATAATAATTAAAGTGTGGAGGTAGATTAGAACTCTCCTCGTATATAGGGTGAGCTGTTTCTCTCTGTATGGAGTGAGCTGTTCGCCCTACATGGGATGGGGGAGTTATGGGGGACATTGTTAGAATTGGCCTAAGGAGAATCGTTGGCCATAGAGGCAACCGCAGGAAAAAGGAGTGAAAATTGTGGAAACAGAAAAGCAAAGCGAAAACCTCATAAACGACAACGTTAAGGAGGACTTTGGAAGCTTTCTATTTTTAGGGCGCGTTTAGTTAGGATTGAGACCCCGAACTATTTCACCTAGTCAATACAAATAAGGCCCCGTTTGGTTAGAGGGACTAATCTTTAGTCCCTCGTTTTTAGTCCCGTTTAGTCTCTATTTTGCCAAACGGAAGGACTAAAGTAGGGACTAATTGGTTTTAGTCTCTAGTCCCTCACATGGGTGCTAAAAGGGACTAAAAGACAACATTTACTCCAATTACCCTTGCTAGAAAACTGGTGTCAAACAAAAAGGGACATTTTGGTCTTTATGTGTTGCATTTATTGTATTTAGAATATATTTAGTCCCTACAACCAAACAGGGTAGGGACTAAAATTTAGTCCCTGGACTAAACTTTAGTTCTAGAACTAATGGAACCAAACGGGGCCTAAGCTTAGAGTGTTTGGTTTCTAGGGACTAATTTTTTGTCTCTCCATTTGATTCTATTTTAGTCTATAAATTGTCAAGTACGAAAACTAGAAACTGAAATAGAGGTTTAGTTTTCGTATTTTGCAATTTAAGAACTAAAATAGAATAAAATGTAGAAACTAAAAATTAGTCCATATAAATCAAACACTCACTTATAGTTCACCTAGTCAATACTAATACAAATAAATTCATAGTTCTAGCTGGAACGATTTCCAGAGAACTGTTTAAGAACAAACAAACCGCCCCCCTAAGGCTATCTCCAGATCTATTATCTCATCTCTTATTTCAAACTTCTCTCTATAAAGAGTGTCAAACAGTATATGTATAGTTCTACGTCCCTTATTTTTCACTCTATTAAGAGCATCTCTAACAATACCTCAAACTGGTGTCTCAAATTGAAATATAGGGCTATATGCAGAAAAACTACTCCAACAGTGTCTCATTTCATAAAATTTCGTCAAAAAAATTACTAGGCACCATCTCAAGTGTCTCAAATATACTACACCGTAGTGAGATGCTCTATAATTTAAATTTGAGGCTCTACTGTTGGAGCGAGATGTTTGTTGGTGCCCTAAATTCTATAAAATATATTTATTTTCAAATTATAGAACATTTTTATAGTCTAAATAGGGGCTGCCAATGACTGAATCAGTTTTTTTGTGTACTAGTCTAAATAATAATAAAATGTTAGGTATGCTACGGTTTATATTTGTTTTGGGTAGGAGTGAACGGAAGGTAAGCGACGACAGCGAAACTAGAAATTGATGCTTCATAGTAGAGACTAGTAGTTGACACGCGCATTACGCGCGTGGTTCAAATCCTATACATCGAGGTCTCTGAGTGGATACAATTATATAGCTAAATTAAAACGAAAGTCATGTGTGTGAAAGATATTGTCCTTTCATAAATTCACGCCCTGTGCGCATTATTCTTTTATGGTCCTACTAAAATATGTACATTTTAAAAAGGATTATATATATATTTATAGTATCGGTATAACATAATATTGATTGTTATTTTGCCACACAAACAAACGGATGGTATGATTACATATACACAATCTTGCTAACGGTTCGAAATTGTTCGTCTTCTAAAATTCACAGGTTGCAATGATCATTTATAGCTTGAGTAAGTAGTACTAAGACTAACTATGTATACATCGATCGTACCTACTTAAAAACGACAATATATGCAGATTGTACCTATTTACAAAATGTCAATATATGCAGAGTAGTGTTTTTAAAGTCTAAGGCGAGGCAAGTCATTGGACCGCCGCTTAGACGCCTAGGCGAGTAAAGCGGGCAAGGCGTCTAGGATTTATAGGCGTGGTGACGCTTTAAAAATATGATGCAGAGTGTTAATACCATATCTAAATGAATCGTCGTACGAAATAAATGTAATTGATGGTGCTTTAACTTCTCTTTAAAAAAATTGCGTCTTTGGTTTGAAGTTTCTCCATGCAATACATATGTATGAAGTGTAATTAGACACAAATTTATATTTTGGTTTCTAAATTAAGAAGCTATAGAAACACCATTAAGAGGATCAACTTCTCTTCAGCTTACCTGATTAGGTAAAATCTCAAGCTGGTGTATTCATCTGTAGATGACTGATTGCAATCTGAATCTGAATTAGACTGACTTTGGAAGCTGAAAAAAATTGTTACCATGAAACTATGTATTATCTTCACGAAGCCCACTGCTAGCTCTGTTGCATTGCTACTGCATACTCATGAACATGCTATTCCAACTATGACACAGACATCAGAACACATGCATCTTTACAAATGTATATAATAATACTAAAGAGGAACTAAATATGGCCATTCTCACAGTAACTATGCAACATGTTTGGTGCTCAGTTCACAACCAGCATATCGAGTTCAAAGTGGAATAAGGTTTGATGCAGGAACCCGATTTTGGTAAATTAGATGGTAAATATGACCATAATGTTGCTAAACATCTGAATTGATTTTCATAGTGCAAACAATAAATTAATGACCTTCGAGCTGAAACAGTTTTTTTTTTGCAAAAATAAAAGGAGAAATGTGATGTTTTCAATGCATGTCTATATATTCTTGACATAGCACAGAGCACCTTATTATGTGCAATATCCAAACTGAACCATGATGCTTGCATTTAAATTTATCGACATGAGACAGACAAGCAGATTGCAGCCACACGTGACGAATGAAAAAAAAGAATTTCACAAAATCCCTAAACCAAAATTGCAGGATCAAACCTTCTGCAACCAGCAGCCCCATAACTGGAACACCTAAGAAACAGCAAAAAAACAAATGAAAGCACGGAGCTAGCCGGTGCTCACTCGGATCAATCGTGACGCGCTCGCTCCTCAGTCGTGGCCCTTCCCTTTCGTCTCTCCTTTGCCTCAGCTTCAGCATTGAATATTTGGTCCACCGGCTTGTTTTGCTCCAGCTTCCTCGCGTGCTCGCTTCTACCAGCCTCATCCTAAGAGAATACGACGGGGTAGAAAGGGGTGACAGTGCGGCAAGCGTGGCCATAGTGAGGATGCAGAGAGACAGTGGATCCGTGAATGGCAAGCCGTGGGGAAAGGAGGAACAAAACATCGAGATGATGTGGGGAGAGGAGAGCGTTGAAGGCTGGGGAACGAAGGAGGCGGTGGAGCGTGCAAGACACAGAGGCGATGGGAAGTAGTTTGGTGATGGGGTCAAGGGAGAGGATACACGGAGATGACGGGAAATAGTTCGATGATGGGGAGGAGGGAGATGATGCGCTCACAGAGGTGCAACAGCAGGGCATCCCAGGGTTGAGGGGCAGGTGTCGGCGGAGGCCATGGCCACAGATGGAGATGGGGAGGGTTGGGATTCCGCTCTCCTCTCTGATGTTTGTGGTGGACGGTGCTGGTGGCGGCGTGCTGTGAGCGAGCAGGCGAGTGGAGCCGGCGAGCTGCCGATAGATGCTTCGGGAAAGGTCAAGTGAAGATATTGTGTGTGCCGTTTAAACCACATCCAACGCTCTAAGCTTTTTTTTGCCGACGTGGACTATCGAGAAGCGGCTTTTGCGTCCGCGTTTAATATATAGAAATAAGGACCGAATAGGAGCATCAACATCATACTAAATCATCAACAGACAGTCGCACGGAAGTTCATTAAGACAGAGCATTTCATTAATTATTTTGCCCCGCCGAACAAACGAAAGCATTTTGTGGATATATACAACTTTTACAATCGAAAAAAAAAATCAAAGCACATATGTACACTACCAATCCAGCCCTGAGTATAGATTATCCAGTGCAGTGTAAAGAAATTTGGCAGCATTTGGCTGTTCCACATTCCCCGTGAGAATGTCGCTGGTTGTTAGATATGGGTCACCATAAAACCGCAGATTAGCATCCATCCGTGTGGCAACTAGATTCCCTTCTAATGAGACACCAATAAATGCACCTTTATGTCAAACAAAAAAAAACCGTTAAATTAGTTGTGGCTACGTATAACCAGATCAGGTAGATTCATCCATGACTGATGGAACATTTTCCATGAAGGACATATTGGCACTCATGGTTAATAGTAATACTCAAAAGTTGGAAAATGAACTCAAACGAATATCCATATTAGCACTCAATCAGGAAAGATGTTAACAAATGGGCTAAGATCTAAACAAACTAATATTCGATTCCAACAATGCATTAAACTTATGAATTGCCAAAACTGAATAAAGCTTTTGTAGGCTACATTTTCTGATAAATTGTATGGCCATTGCACATTTCATTTTTCCACAGTGACAAGCCCAAACCATTGGCAGATTAAACATGGCATCAAAAGGTTGAAAGATACAAAGTAAGACAACAGTTACCTTTGCTGCAGCTGTATGTATAGCAAACTCCTGATCCTTTATCACCAGCTCTCAGGTCTGCTTCTGCTACTCTGCCCACAGGTCCTGCTGCAGCACTTACACCTGCCCCAAGTGAAAAATGCATTCGACTGCAGAAAGTTTGGACAGCTTCTGGGCCACGAAGCACTATGATGAAATCCATCAGCTCACCACCAACCTGTATATGCAGAGACAAGTATATAAATGGACCCGAATGCATCTACAAAAAGAGCAATCAGCGTACATATGTTGTCATAAAACTCATGAGGCTTCACATAAGATATCACAGCTGTACCATTTTCGTAGCAAGTTTCTAACCCATGTTTCTCAATGAATGAGAGCATGCAGAACCCCAGGCAGCACAATAAGTCACGATTTAATACCTAAATTTAAATTAGCCTGACAAGGTGGATTTATTCCCCTAAACAGTGTTCTTAAGGCGCCTTAGCGCCTAGGCGGCGCCTAGGCGGGAATGGCGAGCAAGGCGACCAGTTTTGCCCGGGCGCCTGGACGCCTAGGCGACGCCTTAAGAACACTGCCTCTAAATTTGGAAAGGCATAAGCAAAATAGCTATAATCAACAAAAAGAACATCATATCATTTGTGACCGCTGAACAGAACTTATAAGAAGCAAACAGAGTGACGAATCATTGTCTGCATAATTCCTGTGATCACAATTATTCACTTGTAGCAAACCACTGAGTTTTAAATAGTGAAGACAGAAATATAGTTAAAATATACCACACTGAACCTCTCATAAGCAAATAACAAGTGAGGAGCGCAGTTCCCAAGAAAATACCACACAGCGAGCTGTGGGAATAAAACAGCAACACTGCATTTGCAGTATAACAGAAGGGTGGTGCCATTTATGATTGGGAACGTATCCGGTGCTCAAGGGGTATGGTGCTCACGTACACATTTTAGAACCGGGATACCCATCTCGCATCTAACGGAAACAACCAATTTTTACGAAAACCCCCTCCTACCAACAGAGGGAGGTGGGAGGGGT
The DNA here is from genome assembly GCA_029449295.1 of Zea luxurians. Classification (NCBI taxonomy): domain Eukaryota; kingdom Viridiplantae; phylum Streptophyta; class Magnoliopsida; order Poales; family Poaceae; genus Zea; species Zea luxurians. Next base: position 29,019,282 of record JAOPSE010000001.1, on the reverse strand, counting down.
TCTTCGTAAAATTGGTTGTTGCCGTTAGATATGATATGGATGCCCTAAATTTAAAATGTGCACATGAGCACCGTACCCCTTTAAGCATCAGATATGTTGCCTTTATGGTTTAAGTGAAGACAATGTTCAAAAAAGCGCGATTAAGCGCCCGCCTAATCACGATTAGACGCAAAGCGGCATGGTAACGCTGCGCTTAGGCCCTAGGCGGTTGTTTCCGCGGTGAGCACGCGTAAGGGGCGCTTTTTTTGCGTTGCGCGCGCTGAGGCGGGAAGAAGGCGCGCTGAGGCGGTGCTCAGCGCGCGGAAAAGAAGAGCGGGAAAAGAGATGCACGTGAAAAGAAGGGCGGGAGCTGTTGCGTGAAAGAACGTGAATAATTGGAAAGAAGGCGGGAGCAGCTGGTGTCGCATGTGAGAGGAGGAAAACAGAACCGCCAGCCCGCCACCAGATTCGTCCTCTTCCCCACCCGTCCAAGGTCCCCGCCGCCGGTGTCCTCTTCCCCAGCTGTCCAGGGTCGCCGGTGTCCTCTTCCCCTTCTGGTCAAGTTATCCATAACGCTAGGGTCAGCGCGCTGAGGTGATGCTACTGCTGTTTGGTGAAGAGCAGAAGGCAAGAAGCTAGGAACGTGCAGCACGGCTGCAAAAACATGTCCACTAGTCTAGGTAAGTACCCCAGTAATTCCTAGATAAACCTGTTTTTCTGTGCAAATATATATATATTATATTGTATATTACTACAAACGCTTAAGCACGATTAATCTACGCTTAAGCTTTATAGGCGCTAAATAGTGGCCTAACGCCCGCCTAACGCCTAGCGCTTAATATAACCTTGAGTGAAGAATTAGAAGTTGACCATACAAACCTGTGCTCCCCATCCAAAACCAGCAGAAAGTATAGCAGATGGTGCAGACCATGATCCATCAGATCTTCGAGCAACTACTAGGCCAGTTCCAAGTTTGTAAGTAAGAATAGCACCAGCTTTTACAACTGTCAATATGGCAAGCCCACTTGCTCCACTAAGAACTGCATGGGGAATAGACTTCTCAGGGTTTATTCTTGCAACCTGCATTGAGATTTTTTATGAGTTTATTAGGTTCAGACTCTAACATGTTCAAACCACTAACATGACAATACATAATATAAGAAATGAAATTCAGCAACCTGGCTGTAACTTGTCAAGGTATTCGCTGCCTTGTATATCTCATGCTCCATTGTTAATCCGATGGGAAAATTTAACCACCCTCTTGCACAAGTCCAATCCATGACATCATGCTTTGCAGTTTGTGAGGCATTGCTGACAGAATTAATCAATAAGTTCTGCAATGGATCAAGCCTATCATAACAAGCATCACAGACTCTTTGAGGATTCCGCTCACGGAACTTGGTAGGCAACAGCGATCGTCCTTTTGAGCATGCCCTGCAAAATATCCCTCCACAGAATCGACAATGATGCCTTCCACGTGTAAGGGCAGTGAAAAGAGCAGCACACTGCATACACGCACTAGCATAACTGTCAGGAAGCCATTCTGGTGGCTCTGCTTCCAGTACAGCCCTATAAATGTTGTAATTTAAGGCTTCTTCATCAAGTACTGGTGGAGCACTTGGCATGTAGACTGAGGAATGCAAGAATGTGTTACCATCATCACTTGACCCAAGGAATGAGACACTGGTCTTAGTGTCCTTTGGCTGTTCAGCTTCAGTATTTCCCAAATTGCGACCGATTATCGCAATAACGCCACCCAGCAGGTTCTTAATGTTAACTGGTTTCTGCGCCTTCTTAGGTGCAGAGCCCCAGTATTCATCAGGGCATTCATATCCATCAAGGAAATCAGCTTCCCCATTTAAATCAAACTCCTTTTTCCCAGACCATTTTGGCTCAAATGAGTTAATGAGGTTTCCAGCTGTTCCCAATGCCCCTTCTATATGCCGAGGCAACGCATTTGGATCGAATGAGTTGATTGCATTGCCAACCGTTTCCATAACTTTTGACTGGATCCCATCCTTGAGGTTGTTTGTCACTCCTGGTGCAGGCAATGGGTGATACAAGACAACCTCCCTACGTGTTGACATGGCAATCAATGTCTAGCACACAACTTTCTGAAACAACGAAACCTGAAATGAGAACATGTTTAATGTACGTATTGGATGTACAAATATCTAAATATAAACAACCACAGAACCACTAGTTTTATGGCCTGATTGACAACTATTAGCGCCCCCCCCCCCCCCCCGACTACCACACACACTCTTTCAGTGACAACTATGAGAGGCTACAGAAACTGACCTCTCTCAGCTAAAATATATCTATCACGATACCTTTTGCAGCAAAACCCACTTTGAATTGCGGAAACAACATGTAAGATACTCCAATCTTGTCACCTAATTTTCGGGTGGTTTGTTTGTGAACACCCGGATTCATTTGTTTCGCGAAATAGGCTGCGACCGAATTGCGAGTGGATTGCATACAAATCTCCGGCTATTTAACCGAACGAGGAGAAATGAAGGTTTCGATTCAGTTAGCGATCCAGGGTGCTAGGGTTACTTACGAACGCGTGAAAGAGGCGCCCACACGAGTCGATCCGAGCCCGGGCCGCTCTCTACCCTGTCCCGTGTCGGCAGAGAGGGCAGGGGCGCCGACGCCTCACGAGTCTCGACGGCGGAAGGTTGCGTGGCTTGTTGAGCCGAGCCGAGTTGCCGGCGGCAAGAACACTGCGGTGCAAGAGGAAGAATAGGCGACACGACACCACGCGGCACGGCGTCCGAGGGAATGGTTGACGCGCACGCGAGGCGGCGTGGCCGATACGATAAAAGAAGGCCCGGCCCACGACCGCAAGACCAGGCCGGCCTAGTACAAACGTTGTGTGCCGTTATTCTCGTAGGATAGTAGTGTTGAATAATAAGTTACCATGCATTATCAGATCGGTTCTCTTCCATCAGTAGATTAGATGCGAGAAGTTATAGAAGATATATCTTTCTTTCTATAAGCACAACAGAGAAACACACGAGACACGGGATATAGAGTTGGAGCTCTAGCCTCTTTCTCATCTGTATTCTATATGAGGGGTACAAGTTCCATATATAGAGACGTGATACTCCTCATAGGCATATTCGGTATTTGCCCACATAACCCTTCGTTAGGGTTTCTTAACTGTTAGGGGTTTGCTTCATCGCTGAAGGTCCTTTGAGAAGAAACACCTTCGAAAGATCAACCCAAGCAAGCATAGCGCGAAGGTACACGCCGAAGCTACCTTCCAGGGAGCTTCGGCATAGCGACATGTCTTGATACGAAGGGTTGCACCGACTTAAAGATGAAAAGACCAATCAGCCCATGGTAATTTGTGACATGATTGTAACTAGTTGTAGAGGACATAAATGTAATTTTAACCGGGCTGCGTCTCGTGCCTATAAATAGGTGAACAGTACTCTTGTACTGTTCACGCTGACTGGTATTCGCTCATGCGTCACACTCGTATTTTTGTCTTCTGTCAAGCCGAAGGTACAATTGTAATTTAATATTATTCTTATTCATTCATGATTATATAAAAATGAGATATAGATGGTGTTATATGTTTATTCATGTTATTTCTCATGTTTCGTATAATTTTTCTTTCATCAATGTAAACTGTAATGATGAAGGTACGTCCTTCATGACCTTCTCCGAAGATCATTATATCCTAAGGGAAATAATGCTTCGAAGGACGAAGGCCATTAACCATTAACTTCTTTTTGTGTTGCCTTGTTCTTAATTCATAACATTTGAGAACAAGTCCCCAACATTAACACTCCCCGACGAGTACCACGACCAACACATGCCTCATTAAAACTCCTAAAAACACAGTAGGAAAAATGTGGAGAAAGAGCACATAGTGACGCATATTTCTTTTGCACTTTGTTGCCTCGTTAAAAATCTTATGTGAGAAACTTCAGAAAAACTCATCAAGGAAAAAAGTACAACATCTGTCATCAGGACAGATTTCGATTTTTTAGATCTAGATTACATCGAACCTTCTACAAGGGCTAAATTTAGAAACATACTCCCCCTAATCCTTGTAAAATTGTATCAATATGGCAAAACATATTCTTCTGGAAGTATATGCACATAGAGATTTAACAAACGGATTGCATATCCTTGCAAGGATTATTTCAGGAACTTCACCTCAACTCACTTCTAGGATACACGAGGTAAGTGCACGTATCAACATAAATAAGCCACTTTGATTGGTGGTGTTCGATCGACTGGATATACATATTTGATAGAAACTTTCATAAAGGTTTACATATTAATCATGAAGCTGACGCCTTCAGGACATACAATATGACATTCAATGTCTCACAATTATTATCAATATTAAGCATTCGCTCCCCTTGATGATGGCATGTCAAAGTCGTTATCCCTCATAACTCAAACATATTCTTCAAGATATGTGTCTCATTATTCACCTAGAGTAATGATGATGGATGGGGCTAGGGAGCTACACCTTTTATTCTATCATACACCACAATGTATAAATAGTTGTGCAAAGCAAATAACTTGTCCTTCCACAGGACTTAGGGGATACTATAGTTGTAATAGTACATATTCTAGATATGACTCATCGCTCCAGGCATTCATTCATCGCTCCAGGCGTTCATCCATTACAACTTATATGATGGTGTAACATAATTCCATCAAAGATCGTATTCCATCAGGAATTCTTCATCAATTAGATACATCATTATAGTCTGTCATTATGGCACAATGGGGATATTTTGCCAGTAACACCTAAACCTTATAAGTTTCTGCTATCAGGGCTTTAGAGGATATCGTAATTCCATATATAATGGAAAATACCATGAGTAAAACTCGTGGAATGCACATGTGCTTATTCGGTGAACTTCAAGTCCTTTGATACCTCATCTTATTCCTTTTCGAGTCTGTATGGGTCTTTATCCCTTTATAGGGGTTATCAAACATAGGTGTTCAACACAGACTTTGTTTCTCCTAGAAAGGTTCCATTGAACTATAGTCTCAACTAGGATATATTCTCTCTACATAGTAGAGTGACCATTTATCAGGAATGTATTATCTGGTATGAGATTTATATGTTGCATATTTATAATTCAAGAATGAGTCCTTTTATGATCTCATGATGGATCTTTTGAATCCTTATAACTGCATATTTTAATTCATGTCATTTGCCAAATATATTACGTATCAGAATAGTTATTATTCAACACATGTGAGGATGGGTCTCTCACAAGACCACTTGAACCATCACATTCACCACACATTATTTCAAAGTGTCTATAAATGTTGGAACTTCAGGCATACGACTTTCACTTTGCGATTCTTGGTTCAACCTCCATTGCATTTATCAATGACTCGATAAGAGAGTTTCAAGCACTCATGCCTATGACTTTGCATTGGATCCAGATACAATTTAGAGAGGCAAGATAGGTGTCGACATATTCGTCTCCTACATTTATAATGATCTTTATCATTTTTCAACATGAAAGATTCATTGTTCCGCATTCCCATCATAATAATATTGTGCGCATTGCTAGGATTTCATCATTAGGATGAACTTCTTCGTGGGGCAAATCACCAACATGGTGAGTTCATCGGAGAGAGTTATTATAGACCACATGAATCTGTAATCAGAGCATATGCTTTGACTAAGGTCGATGGATCATATTCACAGGCATCCCCAAGAATAGATCAAATGCCAATAGGTCAAATGTGGATATGATATTAATCCTAGCTACATCCACATCTACAACAGATAGAAGCATTCAAACCAATATGGTTACTCCTCAACGATTTCTGGCAAACTCCATATACACAGGAGTACACACCGAATGACAGGTTTAGTTTGGCTTCTGCGTTTAATAGAATATTGAGGCATTACACTAGATGAGCATTTAATAGGGGCGGGCATCTTTTACTGTAAACCGAAAACCGAACCGAACTGTACCGAACCGAACCGTACCGAACCGAACTTTCGGTTTTTTTGGTAGTTCGGTTTCGGTTTCGGTTTTTAGATCTGAGAATTTCGGTATTCGGTATCGTAATCGGTTTTCACCGTATACCAAACCGAAATACCAAAAAACCGAATACCAAACTTTATAAATTCAAAATTTTAACTATTTAATTATGTAAACTAAATGTGTGATGCAATCAAATTATTATTCACTTATTTGTATGTGATGTATGATATATCTTGAAATGTTTATACCTATATAATTTTTACTTTTTAAAATTATGTGTAATGTGTTGTCTTGTAGCCTTCTTAAATATAAGTTTGGTATTCGATTTTTACCAAAAAAACCGAAGTAAAAAGCCGAAACCGAACTTATCGGTTTTTCATTTTCTAGAAAACCGATCGGTTTCTAATATTTGAAAAACCGAAGTTTTTTAAAACCAAAAAACCGAACCGAAATTCCAAAAAAAAACGAATGCCCAGCCCTAGCATTTATCCCCCTAATATCGAGATGTTCTAAAAGCATACAAATAAAATTCCCAACCACAATAATCTAGATGTGGCTAATGTATGCTATTTGTGGTGATTTATTTGGGGAATCTTACACACATTGCAGATAGGGGTTTTATGCAGTGAGTTTTGGACTTAGATTAATGTAGTGGCATGAATACTGCATCTTTTTCCTTCAAAGTTGAAGGGTTAGTCTCAACATTCAGCGAGACGCGCAACGACACATTGCTTTGTGGTTACAATTCTGCAAACTTATTACGATTATCACCAAATGCGTAGTCATTCATTAAGATTTAGACTGGTATGCGTAACACTATGTTAGCCATAAGGGTCCTTCAAGGGCTCATGCACATCATTCATCGTTTGGAGCAAGTAGTTGACTTTAGATCAACAAGTAAAATGAACATCAGGGTCCAATGCTCACAAGGACATTCACTGGTTGCATTATGCTTTCAAGCACATAGAAAAATGTGTGTGCATATAATGGTAGTAAAGTTCATGGCATCCAGCCAATGCTGCCAAGCAGAGATTTTTATATCAAGAGATGTATAGTCCAGCTCATTTTATCATTGTCCATGGTTTACCCAATTACTCATACCGGTCTAAAATTAGGTTTCAAGTTATGCAACATTTTTAGGTATAATAATTTTGAGAGAGAACTTATAACAATAGTTAATTATTTGTGATGTAAACTATCAGCGGGGCAAACTTTTCTCCTCATATTATATATCAATTTGTTCTATAAAGCATTATTTCGATCTCTTCATTGTTCAGGAAAAAGAGAAGCCTTGGAATAGAACATACAAGGCTAAGAATTCATATTATATGGGAAAAAACCATTTGATTGTTAAAACTAAGCAAATGGTGATACCTGCTTGGCAAGAGCGAAATAAGACTGATATCCGTCTAGGACCAGGCTTCAACGACACATAGTAATGGTCTCATACGAAGGAGTCACTAGGTCTCCATAAGATCTTTATATTTCTGTCACAAATTACCATCACTAATCATTTAGTGGTCAAGACTTATGGCTCTCAAGGATAGATTAATGCCTAATTTAGCCTTAAGCTCTATGGTGATGTGGGATTTCATAGTTATTTGTCTACTATTCTCACTTCTAGTAGATCCGATGTAGATTACAGTAAGCATACCAAGGGGGTGGAATCCAATGTAGTTGTACTACATAAACCCCATATATATGTCCATTTAAGACTGACATTTACCATTTGGCTTGTAGTGTATACCATACTCGTCAAAGTACTATCCCGAGTCAATTCAGCGACTATGATTATTTACAATTCTGAGATATGTATCCAACACAAGCATATAGGTCCTATATAGAACGAGCAAAATGGTTTGACGGGAACACACACACCAACATAGTGAAACATTTCTCAGAATAACCTTTCGATATACTCGCAACTTCGTGTTGCTAGGGGTTACATGTCCTTTTACTCAGAGTTTGATTCATGTCCTTCAGCAACAAAGAGAGCAATGTTGTCGGCGTTTCGACCCCGGGGGGTCCCTGGACCGACGAGTAAATTGTCGCTGCGTGTCCCAGCCCAGATGGGTCGGCGCGAGACACAGACACAAGGGGGGAAAACAGTGAGGGGAAACCCACGGCCTCGTGTTGTCCAGCGCCCAGGGCGGATGCGCTTGCAGTAGGGGGTTACAAGCGTTCGCGAGGGAGAGAGAGAGGGGGCGTTAGGCTGCCCGTTCTCCCGCGCGACCACCTCCCTCGTATGAGAGTCCTGGACCTTCCTTTTATAGGCGTAAGGAGAGGGTCCAGGTGTACAACGGGGGGTGTAGCAGTGTGCTAACGTGTCTAGCAGAGAGGAGCTAGAGCCCTATGTACGTGCCGACGTGGCTGTAGGAGAGGTGTTGGAGCCCTGTTCATGTGGCGTCGTGGCCGTTGGAGGAGCGCTTGAGCCCTGTAGAAGCACAGCTGTCGGGGCTGTTGGATCCTTGCTGACGTATCCTTGCTTCCGTAGGGGGCTGAGAACCACTGTTGTCATGGAGCACGCGAGGCACCATCATTACTTGTTTTACCGGGGCGAGCCAGATGGGACGCCGGTCTTGTTCCCCGTAGCCTGGGCTAGCTAGGGGTAGGGTAATGATGGCCTCCCCTTGTGGCGTGGTCGGCCCGAGCGAGGTGGTGACTCCTCCGAGGTCGAGGTCGAGTCCGAGCCCTAGGGTCGGGCGAGGCGGAGATCGTCGTTCGAGGCGAGGTCGAGTCCGAGCCCGGGGGTCGGGCGAGGCAGAGATCGTCGTCCGAGTCGAGGTCGAGTCTGAGCCCGGGGGTCGAGCGAGGCAAAGATTGTCGTCCGAGTTGAGGTCGAGTTCGAGCCCGGGGGTCGGGCGAGGCGGAGATCGTCGTCCGAGTCGAGGTTGAGTCCGAGCTCGGGGGTCGGGCGAGGCGAAGATCGTCGTTCGAGTGGAGGTCGAGTCCGAGCCCGGGGGTCGGGCGAGGCGGAGATCGTCGTCGAGTCGAGGTCGAGTCCGAGCCCGGGGGTCGGGCGAGGCGGAGATTCCTATGGCGCCCGAGGCTGGACTTGGTTGCTGTCAGCCTCACCCTGGCGGGTGGCACAGCAGTCGGAGCAGCGCAGGCGGCGCTGTTTTCCTGTCAGGTCAGTAAGTGGAGGGGCGAAGTGACTGCGGTCACTTCGGCCTTGTCGACTGGAAAGCGCGCGCCAGGATAAGGTGTCAGGCGATCCTTGCATTGAATGCTCCTGCGATCCGGTCGGCTGGCGAGGCGATCTGGCCAAGGTTGCTTCTCCGTGAAGCCTGCCCGAGCCGGGCCTTGGGCGAGTCGAAGGTGCGCCCGTTGCTTGAGGAGACCCTCGGGCGAGGCGTGAATACACCTTGGTCTTCCGTTCCTGCCCGACGCTGGGCTCGGGCGAGGCGAGATCATGTCCCTTGAGTGGACGGAGCCTTAACCGGAATTGCGTCCATCAGGCCTTTGCAGCTTTATGCTGATGGGGGTTACCAGCTGAGATTAGGAGCCTTGGGGGTACCCCTAATTACGGTCCCCGACAGTAGCCCCCGAGCCTCAAAGGGAGTGTGGGTACTCGCTTGGAGGCTTTGTCGCACTTTTTTGCAAGGGGACCGACCTTTCTCGGTTCATTTTGTTCCGGTGGGTGTGCGCGAGCGCACCTGCCGGGTGTAGCCCCCGAGGCCTCGGAGGAGTGGTTTGACTCCTTCGGGGTCTTAATGCCTTTCGTGATGGCTTGGCCGGTCTGGTTGTTCCCTCATGCGAACGGGTCGTTGCCCGGGTGCATAGTCAGGTTCCGAGTTCTCGGGCTGGTATGTTGACGCTGTCAACGGTTTGGTCGGAGCCGGGTTTGCGAGAGCAGCCCCCGAGCCTTTGCACAGGGCGAGAGGACGGTCAAGGGTAGACTCGGCTTTTTTTCATATGCCCCTGCATCGCCTTTCCGCAAGGAGGAGTGGGGAAAGCGCCATGTTGCCCTCGGTGGGCGCCGAACATGGTGTCTCCAGTGAGTTGCTAACGGGTGATCCGAGTGGACGCCCGTGCCCCGTTCGATAAGGGTCGGCTAGTGGCCCAGAGGCGCGCTCCAAAAGTACCAGCAGGTGATTTGCCGGACCCGGTCCCGTTCGATAGGGTCCGAGGGCTCGAGGCCTCCCTCTGATGGGATTCCGTTACAGAATCGTTCCTGCTGGTCTCGGAAATGTCCTAGGGTACCTCGGGAGCGTAGCCCGAGCCTTGGTTATGTATCGAACGTACCCAGAGTCATCCCTCACTCTGCGTGCTCTGGGGCGACTGTCGAACCCGTCGGGGGCCAGCCTACGAACCCCTGATCAGTAGTGGGCGCGGAGCCCGAGTGGCCTGAGGCGGCTATCGAACCCTTCCGAGGGGCCAGCCTTCGAACCTCTGACCAGTAATGGGCGTGGAGCCTGAGTGCTCTGTGGCGGCTGTCAAACCCTTCCGAGGGGCCAGCCTTCGAACCTCTGATCAGTAGGGGGGCTCGGGGCCCGCTTCCTTCACGGAGAAGGATCCCTTCTGGAGTATCCCCTTTCCCGGTCCCTGTAACAAGAGAGAGAAAGGGGAAGAGGAAAAGGGATCGAAATTGAACGACGTGGCGCACCTTTTTTGACGCGGTCATTATGGCGGAGGTGAAGCATCGCCCGCTTCGCCTACCAAAGGTGTCGCCTGTCCTGCCGCAGAGTTAATGCGACGGGACGAGTGATTCGCGGGGCAGCCGTTGTGCATGCGCGAGCCATTCGAGGAACGGAACACGGGCGCGTCGTCTTCACGCTGTGGGAGAGAGCTCTCTCGCTGTTCCAGGAGGGGACGTGAGCCTGTAGACGATTTGACTGCTGCTTCCGCCCACCTGCCACCGCTATTACTGCCGGCCCACTTTTGGCCATGTTGACCGTCGCGCCTTCTCCCGCGGCCGACTGACCCGTGACCGGCGTGCCTGGTCGACACTGCTGGGCCGTGCGCAGGGTTGCCTCGAGTCGCGGCACCGGTTTCGTAGTCGAGAAGGCGCGGCGCTGACGCAAGTGGCGCTGCAGTTTTTTGCACGTAGTAACCGGCGCGCCGGTTCCATGACGTGTGGGCCTGGGCCTCCATGCTGGATGCATCGAAGTCGAAAGGGTGTGCCCCCTTGGTGTAGTTGCATGCTGCCTGCATGGCGGTCCACCCTTTCACCCGCTGGTTTGGGCGAAGACGGAGGAATGCTTGTAACCGCTAGGCGGTTACACGCTCCGCGCGCGGCAGTTTGGCTTCTTCTGTCCTGGGGCAGCTTGCATGACGCATGGGACCCACCCCCCGTGTCGTAGGGGGAAGACCTTAGAGCGTGTTGGTGAAGACTCCGTTCGCGACGGCTGAAGACGCAAGTGGGGAGAGTCGCCTTTAAAAGGAGGGTGACCCCCTTGGATGGCAACCATGTCTTCGCACTCCCTTCATGCATCACATCCTTCCACCTTCCGAGCCCCCGGATGGGAAGCGCTTGCGTCGCTTTCGTCTTGTTGTGGAAGGAGCCCAACCTTGTGGAGGTTGGTACCTTTCAGCCATCGCTCGGCTTCAAGGATTTTCGTCAGGCAGCCTAGCTGCATCCCCTCGCCGATGGTCACCCAAGACGGTGACCACCAGTTCGATGGTGGGGAGAGGCAAGCCGGGCTGCGGCCTCTGTCCCGCCCTCAACTTCAAGGATCTTCGTCATCCTTGCTGGGGCGGAGGGCGAGCTGAGCCGGAGCCCTACCTTGGCGTGGGCTGGCGTCCCGCTTCTTCCTCCAACTTCTGGGGGTGGAAACCATCCTCCAGCTCTGCGGAGGAGGCGTCCTCCAGCCATGCAGGGGGAGGCAAACTACTGCTGCCCAGGCAGGGTGCATCACTCCTTCTTCTGTCCGGGCAACGGTGGCCAGCCGCACCGGGGGGGTCTCACAACACGTCGTACGCTGTGAGGGCGGTACTCGTGTTCTGGGATGGTCCCATTCTCATTCTTGTGGCAAGGACAGGAGCGAGGACCTGCCGGTGCTCTTTAAGGCAGCCGGCGCCCACTGGTGCGGTGTTGGCGGACAGGTGGACGCCGCCGTCGGTGCTGAGGTGGTGGCAGCAGGAGAAGTCCTCGTCGCTGACGAGATTGCCGCCACCATCCGCGCTCCGGGCCTCCGGCTCTTTGGCTTTGATAGTTTGTCCTCGCCCCTCGAGTGGAGACGAGGGCGAGTACCTTGTCGCAGCAGCGTCTGCCCTGAGGTCATAGCTGCTGCTGTTTGGCCGCCCGGAGCGGAGGTCGTTGTCGCGGGAACGGAACCGGAGTCCCGTTTGTAATGGCACCTTGAGTGCTGGCGTATGTTCATTGTGGCTGTCGGGGCCTGAACATTTGTGTATTTGGGCGTAAAGCCGTGTTTCTTCTCCATTTTGCGCACCAGAACTCACCTGTCGGCTAGCTAGACCGCTTAACCAAGCGTGAGTTGCCCTGTGCGGAAGGTGACGAGTGAGGTATCCGTATCCCGGAGGCGTAGGAGTCCCTCGGCTCGGTCGGCCTTGCCGCTCGAGGCTCCTCTTGCTTAGCGAAGGAAACCTTGGCTGCTCTATGACGAGCCGAAGCCGGAGGCAGCGGCGTCAGCATGGACAAAGGCGGAGTTGGCTGGAGAAGAAACTTCGTCGGCCCAGGAGTAGGGGACTTCCCAGGCCGACGAGGCGTCGCAGTGGCGGCTGGGACCTGGCCAGGTCGTCTGCTGGCGGGACCAACCCTGGAGTCGGGCTGCCGAGGCCATGAGCCGGGCTGGCATCCTCGGGGGACAGCTGGCTGAGGCTACGGAGCGGCCGGTCCAGCCGTCTGCTTGGGCCGGGTTCGTGGAGGAGACCCTGGCGACGATGGCCTAGGCACGGTGCTGACATCTTCCTTCGAGGTGAAGATCCTCCGACCATGTTGCTTGTTCGAGGCCAGGTCAGATTCCGCCGAGGGTGGAGTCGATGCCGAGGGTGCTGCTGCTCCCCCTGCTGACGTCTGAACCTGCAGGAACAGTTTGTCTGTAGCGTGCGTATGTTTTTTGCGGCCACCGAGGCCAAAACATATCATCGTCGTGTTGTAATGCTGCGTTTCTTTTCCCCTTGTTTCGAGTATCAGGACTTGTTCGTCGGTAACAGGATCGTTTATCTGAGCGTGAGTTACTTATCGCAGAAGGTGATGAGTGAGGTGTCCGTATCCCGGAGGCGTAGGAGTCCCTCGGCTTGGTTGGCCTTGCCTGCTTACGTGTACTCTTACTCATCTGTAGGATTCTGTTATCGATATAGTCAAGACGGCACGAAAGATCGTTTCAGCAGAAGAAGTTTTCGAGCGTTAAGACTTGTTCGGACAGTGGAATCCCTTATCCGAGTCGTGAGTTACTTATCGCAGAAGGTGATGAGTGAGGTATCCATATCCCGGAGGCGTAGGAGTCCCTCGACTCGGTCGGCCTTGCCTGCTTACGTGTACTCCGTCGTTTTCAGGACTCCACTATCGAAGTAGTCGAAAAGCACGAAAGATGTTCTGGCAGAAAGATTTTTTTCGAGGAAAATTTTGACGCAGAGGGGGTTCCCCCCTTCTAGCCCTCGAGGGAGGGTCGAGCTTTGTCGAGGCAAGGCTGACCCTTCCTTGAAGATTAGACTTTGCTTGTGTATGTAAACGAGGTGCATGAACGACTTGAAAACATCTTAAGGGTAGAAGCAACGTAGTTGTCAGATGTTCCAAGCGTTGCTGTAGACCTTGCCTTGACTGTTGGCCAGCTTGTATGTTCTGGGCTTCAGAATCTTGGCGATGATGAACGGCCCTTCCCAGGGAGGCGTGAGCTTGTGGCGCCCTCGGGCGTCTTGTCGTAGCCGAAGCACCAAGTCGCCCACCTGGAGGTCTCGGGACCGAACCCCTCGGGCGTGGTAGCGTCGCAGGGACTGCTGATACTGCGCCGAGTGTAGTAAGGCCACGTCCTGAGCCTCTTCCAGCTAGTCTAGTGAGTCTTCTCGGTTGGTTCGATTGCTTCGGTCGTCGTACGCCCTCGTCCTCGGGGAACCGTATTCTAAGTCTGTGGGCAGGATAGCCTCGGCCCCATAGACTAGAAAGAACAGCGTGAAGCCCGTGGCTCGGCTCGGCGTTGTCCTCAGACTCCAGACCACCGAGGGGAGTTCCTTCATCCACCGCCTGCCGAACTTGTTGAGGTCGTTGTAGATCCTCGGCTTGAGCCCCTGTAGAATCATGCCGTTGGCACGCTCTACCTGGCCATTCGTAATGGGGTGAGCTACGGCGGCCCAGTCCACCCGGATGTGGTGGTCCTCACAGAAGTCCAGGAACTTTCTGCCAGTGAACTGGGTGCCGTTGTCAGTGATGATGGAGTTCGGGACCCCGAAGCGATGGATGATGTTGGTGAAGAACGCCACCGCTTGTTTGGATATGATGCTGTTTAGGGGTCGGACCTCAATCCACTTGGAGAATTTGTCGATGGCAACCAGCAAGTGCGTGAAGCCCTCGGGTGCCTTCTGCAAGGGACCGACGAGGTCCAGACCCCACACGGCAAACGACCAGGTGATGGGTATTATTTGTAGAGCCTGAGCGGGCAGGTGGGTCTGCTTTGCGTAGAATTGACACCCTTGGCAGGTGCGTACAATCCTAGTGGCGTCGGCCACCGCAGTCGGCCAGTAGAAACCCTGTCGGAAGGCGTTTCCCACGAGGGCCCGAGGTGCTGCGTGGTGACCGCAAGCCCCCGAGTGTATTTCTTGCAATAACTCCTGGCCTTCGGCGATGGATATGCATCGTTGGAGGATGCCTGAGGGGCTGCGGTGGTAGAGCTCCTTTTCGTCACCCAGCAAGACGAACGACTTGGCGCACCACGCCAGTCGCCGAGCTTCGGCTCTGTCGAGGGGTAGCTCTCCTCGGTGGAGATATTGCAGGTATGGGGTCTGCCAGTCTTGATTAGGCGTGACCCCATTCCGCTCTTCCTCGACGCGCAGTGCCTCACCCTCGGGGGCCGAGGGTGCCTCGGGCTGAGCCGAGGGCGCCTCAGGTTGGGCCGACGGCGCCTCGGGCAGAGCTGAGGCCTTCTCGGGCTCGGGTGTGTCGTCGGTCTTGACGGAGGGTTGATGTAGGTCTCGGGAGAAGACGTCCGGAGGAACCGTTGTCCGCCTCGAGGCTATCTTAGCTAGCTCGTCCGCAGTCTCGTTGTATCGTCGAGCGACGTGGTTGAGCTCGAGCCCATAGAACTTGTCCTCCAGGTGCCGAACCTCGTCGCAGTAGGCTTCCATCTTCGGGTCGTGGCAGTGGGAGTTCTTCATGACTTGGTCGATGACAAGTTGCGAGTCACCGCGAGCGTCGAGGCGTCGGACCCCTAGCTCGATGGCGATGCGCAACCCGTTAACCAGAGCCTTATACTCGGCCACGTTGTTGGATGCCGGGAAATGGAGGCACAACACGTAGCGGAGGTGCTTCCCGAGGGGTGAGATGAAGAGCAGGCCCGTGCCCGCTCCTGTTTTCATCAGCGACCCATCGAAAAACATAGTCCAGAGTTCCGGTTGGATCGGAGCTATTGGAAGCTGGGTGTCGACCCATTCAGCCACGAAGTCCGCCAAGACTTGGGACTTGATGGCCTTCCGAGGGGCGAACGAGATTGTCTCGCCCATGATCTCCACCGCCCACTTTGCAACCCTACCCGAGGCCTCTCGGCACTGGATGATCTCCCCCAGGGGGAAGGATGACACCACAGTCACCAGATGAGACTCGAAGTAGTGTCGCAACTTTCGCCGTGTCAGAATCACCGCGTACAGCAGCTTCTGAATTTGCGGGTAGCGGATCTTGGTCTCGGACAGTACCTCACTGATGAAGTAAACCGGCCTCTGGACGGGCAGTGCGTGCCCTTCTTCTCGTCTCTCGACCACGATCGCGGCGCTGACCACCTGAGTGGTAGCGGCGACGTAGATCAAGAGGGCTTCTCCGGCAGCGGGGGGCACCAGGATGGGCGCGCTTGTAAGGAGCGCCTTCAAGTTCCCGAGGGCTTCCTCGGCCTCGGGGGTCCAAGTAAAGCGCTCGGTCTTCCTTAAGAGGCGATACAGGGGCAGGCCTCTTTCGCCGAGGCGTGAGATGAAGCGGCTCAGAGCCGCAAGGCATCCCATGACCCTCTATACTTTTTCAAGTCCTTGATAGGCCCCATGTTGGTGATGGCCGCGATTTTCTCCTGGTTGACCTTGATGCCCCGCTCGGAGACGATGAACCCTAGGAGCATGCCTCGGGGGACTCCGAAGACACACTTCTCGGGGTTGAGTTTTACGCCTTTCGCTTTGAGACACTTGAATGTCGTTTCAAGGTCAGAGAGGAGGTCGAAGGCTTTCCTCGTCTTGACTACGATGTCATCGACGTAGGCCTCGACCGTTCGACCAATGTGTTCTCCGAACACGTGGTTCATGTACCTTTGGTATATCGCACCCGCATTCCTCAAACCGAATGGCATGGTAATGTAGCAGTACATGCCAAAGGGTGTGATGAAAGAAGTCGCGAGCTAGTCGGACTCTTTCATCCTGATTTGGTGATACCTTGAGTAGGCATCGAGGAAAGACAGGGTTTCACACCCAGCAGTGGAATCCACGATTTGATCGATGCGAGGCAGAGTGTAGGGAACTTTCGGACATGCTTTGTTTAGACCAGTGTAGTCTACACACATCCACCATTTCCCACCTTTCTTTTCATAAGCACAGGGTTGGCTAGCCATTCGGGATGGAATACCTCTTTGATGAACCCTGCAGCCATCAGCTTGTGGATCTCCTCGCCTATGGCTCTGCGCTTTTCTTCGTCGAATCGGGGCAGAGGCTACTTCACGGGTCGGGCTCCAGCTCGGATATCCAGTGAGTGCTCGGCGACTTCCCTCGGTATGCCAGGCATGTCCGAGGGACTCCACGCAAAAACCTCGGCGTTCACGCGGAGAAAGTCGACGAGCACTGCTTCCTATTTGGGGTCAAGCTCGGAGCCGATCTGGATCTGCTTGGAGGCGTCGTTGCTGGGGTCGAGAGGGACGGACTTAACCGCCTCTGCTGGTTCGAAGTTGCCGGTGTGGCGCTTCGCATTTGGCACCTCCTTGGAGAGGTTTTCCACGTCGGCGATGAGGGCCTCGGATTCGGCGAGGGCCTCGGCGTACTCCACGCACTCCACGTCGCATTCGTACGCGTGTTGGTACGTGGGGCCGACGGTGATGACCCCGTTGGGGCCCGGCATCTTGAGCTTGAGGTAGGTGTAGTTGGGGACGGCCATGAACTTGGCGTAACATGGTCTCCCCAGTACTGCGTGGTAGGTTCCTCGGAACCCGACCACCTCGAACGTGAGGGTTTCCTTTCGGAAGTTGGAGGGAGTCCCAAAGCAGACGGGCAGATCGAGTTGTCCAAGGGGCTGGACGCGCTTCCCGAGAATGATCCCATGAAAGGGCGTCGCGCCGACCCGGATCGAGGACAGATCGATCTGCAAGAGCCCGAGGGTGTCAGCGTAGATGATGTTGAG
Source organism: Zea luxurians (assembly GCA_029449295.1). Taxonomy (NCBI): domain Eukaryota; kingdom Viridiplantae; phylum Streptophyta; class Magnoliopsida; order Poales; family Poaceae; genus Zea; species Zea luxurians. Next base: position 29,001,843 of record JAOPSE010000001.1, on the reverse strand, counting down.
GCTGCTGCCTCCGTCCATGAGGACCTTGGTAAGCCTGACGTTGCCGATGACGGGATCCACAACGAGCGGGTACTTCCCCGGGCTCAGCGCGCGGTCGGGGTGGTCGTCTTGGTCGAAGGTGATGGGCTTGTCGGACCAGTCTAGATAGACTGGCGCTGCCACCTTTACCGAGCAGACCTCCCGGCGCTCTTGCTTGCGGTGCCGAGCCGAGGCGTTCGCCACCCGCCCACCGTAGATCATGAAGCAGTCATGGACCTCGGGGAACTCCTCTGCCTTGTGAGCTTCCCTCTTATCGTTGTCGGGGGCCCTGCCACCTTCCGCCGGTGGCCCGGCCTTGTGGAAGTAGCGCCGAAGCATGACGCAATCCTCAAGGGTGTGCTTTACGGGACCCTGATGATAGGGGCACGACTCCTTGAGCATCTTGTCGAACAAGTTGGCGCCTCCAGGAGGTTTCCGAGGGTTCTTATGCTCGGCAGCGGCGACAAGGTCTGCGTCGGCGGCGTCGCGTTTCGCTTGCGACTTCTTCTTACCCTTCTTCCTTGTACCGCGCTGAGCGGATGCTTCGGGGGCGTCATCCGGCTGGCGCCCCTGAGGCTGCTTGTCCTTCCGGAAGATGGCCTCGACCGCCTCCTGGCCAGAGGCGAACTTGGTGGTGATGTCCATCAGCTCGCTCGCCCTGGTGGGAGTCTTGCGACCTAGCTTGCTCACCAGGTCGTGGCAAGTGGTGCTGGCGAGGAACGCGCCGATGACATCGGAGTCGGTGATGTTGGGCAGCTCGGTGCGCTGCTTCGAAAATCGCCGAATGTAGTCCCGCAGGGATTCTCTCGGCTGCTGGCGGCAGCTTCGGAGATCCCAGGAGTTCCCAGGGCGCACGTATGTGCCCTGGAAATTGCCGACGAAGGCTTTGACCAGGTCGTCCCAGTTGGAGATCTGCGCAGGAGGCAGATGTTCCAGCCAGGCTCGGGCGGCGTCGGAGAGGAACAGGGGGAGGTTGCGGATGATGAGGTTGTCATCGTCCGTTCCACCCAGCTGGCAGGCCAGCCGGTAGTCCGCGAGCCACAGTTCAGGCCTTGTTTCCCCCGAGTACTTGGTGATGGTAGTCGGGGCCCGGAACCGGGTCGGGAACGGCGCCCGTCGTATGGCCCGGCTGAAAGCTTGCGGACCGGGTGGTTCGAGCGAAGGGCTCCGATCCTCCCCACTGTCGTAGCGTCCCCCACGCCTGGGGTGGTAGCCTCGATGCACCCTCTTGTCGAGGTGTGCTCGACGGTCGCGGCGATGGTGCTCGTTGCCGAGGCGGCCCGGGGCCGCAGGCGCTGTGTCCTGCGTGCGCCCGATGTGGACCGAGGCCTCCCGCATGAATCGGGAAGTCGCGACGCGATGCTCCGGGGGGTATCCCTGCCTTCGGGAGGCAGAGCTTTCGGCCCGTCGGACCACGACATCCTCCAGGAGATTCCTGAGTTCTCCCTGGATACGCCGCCCCTCGGCGGTGGATGGTTCTGGCGTCGCTCGAAGCAGTATTGCTGCCGCATCCAGGTTCTGGCCGACCCCACTGGAAGCCGAGGGCAGCCTTGCCCTGGCATCGTTGGCGATGCGGCGCTGGACATCCTGGGCCAGATGACATACTTCTCCAGCTGGTGCTCGGCCTGCCCGCTCCTGCCCGATGTTTTGCCGGAGCTGCACAAGTTGTCCTGCCTCCTCGTCGAGCCTGGCCTGCATCTCGCGGATTTGCTCGAGCTGTGTGTCCTGACCCTCCCACAGGGACTGGGACCACGGCTAGCTCCCGAAGGATGTCAACGCGAGGCACAGGCCTAGAGGGATCGCCGTTCTCCGGCATACCAAGGTGGTTGCCTTCGTCGAGACCCTCTAGATCGACGTGGAAACATTCGCGACTTGGGCCACAGTCCTCGTCGCCGAGGCTGTGGCTATCATCGGAGCAATCGGAGAGGCAGTAGTCACATGCGGTCATGAAGTCCCGCATTGCACTAGAGTTACCGAGCCCGGAGAAATCCCAACCAGAGTCGGGCTCGTCGTCTTCCTCGGAACCCGGGGGCCCGTAGGTCGAGACGGCCATCAATCTGTCCCAGGTTGACCACATGTGGTACCCCGGGAGGTTTGGATATGCCTTTATGAAAGCGTCCACCGAAGCGGGGTCGCTTGGTGGGTCGAAGCTAAATCTAAAAGGCACTAGATGGGAAACGGACAGTACCTCTTGATCGCCAGACGGTGACGGAGTCACATCGGGGACGGACTGCACCGTTATCTCAGGTACAAGGCTGACGCCCAGCAAGTCCTTCGCGAGCGTGCTGGCGTCGCCCGTCGTATGCTTGGGGTTGGCGTGTTGCGCGGAATCGACGCTCGTCTTCGTCTCAGGCGCGAGGTCAACGGCCGACGTATCCCCCGTTGGGGCGCCGGTGCCGTCGACTCGCTCGACAGCCGGCGAGGTGCCGCCTCCTGCTTGGCCATGCCTGCCCCGTCTCCTCCTCCGTCGGCGGGGAAGGTGACGGGACAGACCCGGATGTCGCTCTTCCGCCACGTGGGGAAGACGTCGTCGATTCCGCCGCCGGCGGGCGGGCTGACAGCCGCCATTGTCGTTGTCGCGCGGCGGAGGAAGGAGTATCATGTCGTAGCTGCCGTCGAGGGACATGAACTCGAGACTCCCGAAACGGAGCTTCGTCCCGGGTTGAAGAGGTTGCTGGAGACTCCCCATCTGGAGCTTGACGGGAAGCTGTTCGTCAACACGCAGCAGGCCCCTACCTGGCGCGCCAACTGTCGGCGTTTCGACCCCGGGGGGTCCCTGGACCGACGAGTAAATTGTCGCTGCGTGTCCCAGCCCAGATGGGTCGGCGCGAGATGGAGACACAAGGGGGGAAAACAGTGAGGGGAAACCCGCGGCCTCGTGTTGTCCAGCACCCAGGGCGGATGCGCTTGCAGTAGGGGGTTACAAGCGTTCGCGAGGGAGAGAGAGAGGGGGTGTTAGGCTGCCCGTTCTCCCGCGCGGCCACCTTCCTCGTATGAGAGTCCTGGACCTTCCTTTTATAGGCGTAAGGAGAGGGTCCAGGTGTACAACGGGGGGTGTAGCAGTGTGCTAACGTGTCTAGCAGAGAGGAGCTAGAGCCCTATGTACGTGCCGACGTGGCTGTCGGAGAGGTGTTGGAGCCCTGTTCATGTGGCGTCGTGGCCGTCGGAGGAGCGCTTGAGCCCTGTAGAAGCACAACTGTCGGGGCTGTTGGATCCTTGCTGACGTATCTGAAAGTCGCCTAGAGGGGGGGGGGGGGTGAATAGGGCGAAACTGAAATTCTCAAAAATAATCACAACTACAAGCCGGGTTAGCGTTAGAAATATAATAGAGTCCGCGAGAGAGGGTGCAAAACAAATCGCAAGCGAATAACGAAGTGAGACACGCGGATTTGTTTTACCGAGGTTCGGTTCTCTCAAACCTACTCCCCGTTGAGGAGGCCACAAAGGCCGGGTCTCTTTCAACCCTTACCCTCTCTCAAACGGTCCCTCGGACCGAGTGAGCTTTCTCTTCTCAATCACTTGGAACACAAAGTTCCCACAAGGACCACCACAAGTTTGGTGTCTCTTGCCTCAATTACAAGTGAGTTTGATCGCAATGAAAGAATCAAGAAAGAAGAAAGCAATCCAAGCGCAAGAGCTCAAAAGAACACAAGCAAATCACTCTCTCTAATCACTAGGGCGTTGTGTGGAATTTGGAGAGGATTTGATCTCTTTGGTGTGTCTAGAATTGAATGCTAGAGCTCTTGTGAGTAGTTGGGAAGTGGAAAACTTGGATGCTATGAATGGTGGGTGGTTGGGGGTATTTATAGCCCCAACCACCAAACTAGCCGTTTGGTGAGGCTGTCTGTTCGATGGCGCACTGGACAGTCCGGTGCGATAGCCACGTCACTAAAAGTCGTTGGGGTCGACCGTTGGAGCTCTGTCTTCTGGGCCCGCCTGGATGTCCAGTGGCGCACCGGACATGCACTGTAGATTGTCCGGTGCGCCAGCATGGGCGTGCTTGACCTCTGCGCGCGCAGCGCGCGCATTTAATGTGTCGCAGGTACCCGTTGGCGCCAAAATAGCCGTTGCCCCGCTGTTACACCGGACAGTCCGGTGAATTATAGCGGAGCAGCTTCAACGAATTCCCGAGGCTGGCGAGTTCCGGAGGCCGCTCTTCCTTGGAGCACCGGACATGTCCGGTGTACACCGGACAGTCCGGTGAATTATAGCGAAGTCGCCTCTGGAAATTCCCGAAGGTGACGAGTTTGAAGTTTGAGTCCTTTGGTGCACCGGACATGTCCGGTGGCGCACCGGACAGTCCGGTGCGCCAGACCAGAGGTGCCTTCAGTTGTCCCTTGCTCCTTTATCAAACCCAATACTTGGTCTTTTTATTGGCTAAGTGTGAACCTTTGGCACCTGTATAACTTATGCACTAGAGCAAACTAGTTAGTCCAAATATTTGTGTTGGACAATTCAACCACCAAAATTAATTAGGGACTAGGTGTAAGCCTAATTCCATTTCAATCTCCCCCTTTTTGGTGATTGATGCCAACACAAACCACAACAAATATAAAAGTGCATAATTGAACTAGTTTGCATAATGTAAGTGCAAAGGTTGCTTGGAATTGAGCCAATATAAATACTTACATGATGTGTATGGATTGTTTCTTTGTTTTTAACATATTGGACCACATTTGCACCACATGTTTTGTTTTTGCAAATCCTTTTGTAAATTCCTTTTAAAATCCTTTTGCAAGATAGTCAAAGGTAAATGAATAAGATTTTGCAAAGCATTTTCAAGATTTGAAATTCTCTCCCCTTGTTCCAAATGCTTTTTCTTTGACTAAACAAAACTCCCCCTCAAATAAATTTTCCTCTTAGTGTTCAAGAGGGTTTTAAGATATCAAGTTTTGAAAATACTACTTGCTCCCCCTTTAGAACACAAAGAGATACTAATTTGAAATTTTCCAATTGAAAAACATTAAATTTTAAAAATAGGGCGGTGGTGCGGTCCTTTTGCTTTGGGCTCATACTTTCTCCCCCTTTGGCATGAATCGCCAAAAACGAAATCATTAGAGCCCTTAGAAGTACTTTCTCCCCCTTTGGTCATAAATAAAACATATGAGTAAAGATTATACCAAAGATGGAGAGTGATGCGGAGAGACGGCGAAGGATGAGTAGTAGAGTGGAGTGGAAGCCTTTGTCTTCGCCGAAGACTCCAATTCCCTTTCAATATACCTATGACTTGGTTTGAAATACACTTGAAAACACATTAGTCATAGCATATATCAAAGAGACATGATCAAAGGTATACTTATGAGCTATGTGTGCAAGTTTAGCAAAAGAAGTTCCTGGAATCAAGAATATTGAGCTCATGCCTAAGTTTGGTGAAAGATTGTTCATCAAGTGGCTTGGTAAAGATATCGGCTAGTTGATCTTTAGTGTTAATGTATGAAATATTGATATCCCCCTTTTGTTGGTGATCCCGAAGAAAATGATACCGAATGGCTATGTGTTTAGTGCGGCTATGCTCAACGAGATTATCCGCCATGCGGATTGCACTCTCATTATCACATAGAAGAGGAACTTTGGTTAGTTTGTAACCATAGTCCCGCAGGGTTTGCTTCATCCAAAGCAATTGCGCGCAACAGTGGCCCGCGGCAATATACTCGGCTTCGGCGGTGGAAAGAGCGACCGAATTTTGCTTCTTTGAAGCCCAAGACACCAAGGATCTTCCCAAGAACTGGCAAGTCCCCGATGTGCTCTTCCTATTGATTTTGCACCCCGCCCAATCGGCATCCGAATAACCAATCAAATCAAATGTGGATCCCCGAGGGTACCAAAGCCCAAACTTAGGAGTGTAAGCCAAATATCTCAAGATTCGTTTTACGGCCGTAAGGTGGGATTCCTTAGGGTCGGATTGGAATCTTGCACACATGCATACGGAAAGCATAATGTCCGGTCGAGATGCACATAAATAAAGCAATGAACCAATCATCGACCGGTATACCTTTTGATCCATGGACTTACCTCCCGTGTCGAGGTCGAGATGCCCATTTGTTCCCATGGGTGTCTTGATGGGCTTGGCATCCTTCATTCCAAACTTGGTTAGAATGTCTTGAGTGTACTTCGTTTGGCTAATGAAGGTGCCCTCTTGGAGTTGCTTGACTTGGAATCCTAGAAAATACTTCAACTCCCCCATCATCGACATCTCGAATTTTTGTGTCATGATCCTACTAAATTCTTCACATGTAGATTCGTTAGTAGACCCAAATATGATATCATCAACATAAATTTGGCATACGAACAAATCATTGTCAAGAGTTTTAGTGAACAAAGTAGGATCGGCCTTGCCGACTTTGAAGCCATTAGCAATAAGGAAATCTCTAAGGCATTCATACCACGCTCTTGGGGCTTGCTTGAGCCCATAAAGCGCCTTAGAGAGCCTATAAACATGGTTAGGGTACTCACTATCTCCAAAGCCGGGAGGTTGCTCAACGTAGACCTCCTCCTTGATTGGTCCATTGAGGAAGGCACTCTTCGACTTGTGAATACCCCTTGGCCACGAGTCGAGCTTTGTTCCGTGTCACCACACCATGCTCGTCTTGCTTGTTGCGGAAGACCCACTTGGTTCCTACAACATTTTTATTAGGACGTGGAACTAAATGCCATACCTCGTTCCTCGTGAAATTGTTGAGCTCCTCTTGCATCGCCATCACCCAATCCGAATCTTGTAGTGCTTCCTCTACCTTGTGTGGTTCAATAGAGGAAACAAAAGAGTAATGCTCACAAAAATGGGCAACACGAGATCGAGTAGTTACCCCCTTATGAATGTCGCCGAGGATTGTGTCGACGGGGTGATCTCGTTGTATTGCTTGATGTACTCTTGGGTGTGGCGGCCTTGGTTGTTCATCCTCCTTGTCTTCATTATTTGCGTCTCCCCCTTGATCATTGCCGTCGTCTTGAGGTGGCTCATCATTGTGTTCTTCATCTTTATCAACTTGAGCCTCGTCCTCATTTTGGGTTGGTGGAGATGCTTGCGTGGAGGAGGATGGTTGATCTTGTGCATGTGGAGGCTCTTCGGATTCCTTAGGACACACATCCCCAATGGACATGTTCCTTAGCGCTATGCATGGAGCCTGTTCTTCACCTATCTCATCAAGATCAACTTGCTCTACTTGAGAGCCATTAGTCTCATCAAACACAACGTCACAAGAAACTTCAACAAGTCCTGAGGACTTGTTAAAGACTCTATATGCCCTTGTGTTTGAGTCATATCCTAGTAAAAAGCCTTCTACAGTTTTAGGAGCAAATTTAGATTTTCTACCTCTTTTGACAAGAATAAAGCATTTGCTACCAAAAACTCTAAAATATGAAATATTTGGCTTTTTACCAGTTAGAAGTTCATAGGATGTCTTCTTGAGGATTCGGTGTAGATATAACCGGTTGATGGCGTAGCAGGCGGTGTTGACTGCCTCGGCCCAAAACCAATCCGGTGTCTTGTACTCATCAAGCATGGTTCTTGCCATGTCCAATAGAGTTCGATTCTTCCTCTCCACTACACCATTTTGTTGTGGAGTGTAGGGAGAAGAGAACTCATGCTTGATGCCCTCCTCCTCAAGGAAGCCTTCAATTTGAGAGTTCTTGAACTCCGTCCTGTTGTCGCTTCTAATTTTCTTGATCCTTAAGCCGAACTCATTTTGAGCCCGTCTCAAGAATCCCTTTAAGGTCTCTTGGGTATGAGATTTTTCCTGCAAAAAGAACACCCAAGTGAAGCGAGAATAATCATCCACAATAACTAGACAGTACTTACTCCCGCCGATGCTTATGTAAGCTATCGGGCCGAATAGGTCCATGTGTAGGAGCTCCAGTGGCCTGTCACTAGTCATGATGTTCTTGTGTGGATGATGAGTGCCAACTTGCTTCCCGGCTTGGCATGCGCTACAAATCCTGTCTTTCTCAAAATGAACATTGGTTAGTCCTAAAATGTGTTCTCCCTTTAGAAGGTTATGAAGATTCTTCATTCCAACATGGGCTAGTCAGCGGTGCCAGAGCCAACCCAAGTTAGTCTTAGCAATTAAGCAAGTGTCGAGTTCAGCTCTATCAAAATCTACCAAGTATAGCTGACCCTCTAACACTCCCTTAAATGCTATTGAATCATCACTTCTTCTAAAGACAGTGACACCTACATCAGTAAATAGACAGTTGTAGCCCATTTGACAAAGTTGCGAAACGGAAAGCAAATTGTAATCTAAAGAGTCTACAAGAAAAACATTGGAAATAGTATGGTCAGGTGATATAGCGATTTTACCCAAACCTTTGACCAAACCTTGATTTCCATCCCCGAATGTGATAGCTCGTTGGGGATCTTGGTTTTTCTCATATGAGGAGAACATCTTCTTCTCCCCTGTCATGTGGTTTGTGCACCCGCTGTCGAGTATCCAACTTGAGCCCCCGGATGCATAAACCTACAAAACAATTTTAGTTCTTGATTTTAGGTACCCAAACGGTTTTGGGTCCTTTGGCATTAGAAACAAGAACTTTGGGTACCCAAACACAAGCCTTGGAGCCCTTGTGTTTGCCCCCAACAAACTTGGCAACTACCTTGCCGGATTTGTTAGTAAGCACATAAGATGCATCACAAGTCTTAAATGAAATACTATGATCATTTGATGCATTTGGAGTTTTCTTTCTAGGCAACTTAGCACAGGTTGTTTGCCTAGAGCTAGATGTCTCACCCTTATACATAAAAGCTAGATGTCTCACCCTTATACCTAGAGGGGGGGGGGTGAATAGGTGATCCTGTAACACTTCAAAAACTTAAGCCACAAAACTTGGTTACTTGTTAGCACAGTAATATGCCAAGTGACTAGAGAAGGATCTCAACACAACACAATAACCAAGAGATATCAATCACAGAGATGGCACAGTGGTTATCCCGTGGTTCGGCCAAGACCAACGCTTGCCTACTCCACGTTGTGGCGTCCCAACGGACGAGGGTTGCAATCAACCCCTCTCAAGTGGTCCAAAGACCAACTTGAATACCACGGTGTTGCTTTGCTTCTCTTAATCCCGTTTGCGAGGAATCTCCACAGCTTGGAGCCTCTCGCCCTTACACAAGATGTTCACGAAGAATCACAGAGCAAGGGAGGGATTAGCAACTCACACACGACACAAAGATCACAGCAAATACGCACACACAAAACCCATACTTGAGCTCAAGAGACTAGCACACTAGAATGGAGCTCAAATCACTAAAATGTCGAACAAGTGTGCGAGAATGAAGTGTGAGTGATCAATGATGCTCAAAGGATGCTTGGTGTACTCCTCCATGCGCCTAGGGGTCCCTTTTATAGCCCCAAGGCAGCTAGGAGCCGTTGAGCACAAGTTTGGAAAGCCATTCTTGCCTTCTGTCATCGGGGGCACCGGACAGTCCGGTGCACACCGGACACTGTCCGGTGCCCGATTTCCTTCCTTAAATAGCGAAGCCGACCGTTGGCAGCCTGAGAGCCGTTGGCGCACCGAACATGTCCGGTGCACACCGGACAGTCCGGTGCCGTCTTCTAGCCGTTGGCTCGGCCACGTGTCCCGCGCAGATTGCGCGGCCGACCGTTGGCCCAGTCGACCGTTGGCTCACCGGACAGTCCGGTGCACACCAGACAGTCCGGTGAATTTTAGCCGTACGTCGCCGGTGAATTCTCGAGAGCAGCCACTTCGCTTGAGCCAGCCTGACGCACCGGACACTGTCCGGTGCACCACCGGACAGTCCGGTGCTTGCAGACTCAGCAGATTCTTGGCTGCTCGAGCCAAGATATTTCCAATTGGATTTTTCCTGTTTCCAGCACTTAGACACAATACATTAGTCCATAAAACAATGTACTAAGTCTGAGAAACATACCTTAATTCTTGATTTGTACCTTGTCCACCTTTTTACACTTAGGCGCTTGTGTTGGACACTAAATCACCAAAATACTTAGAAATGGCCCAAGGGCACATTTCCCTTTCAGATGCGACTTGTGGGAAGAAGATTTTTCCTTCTTCTCTTTGTGGTGTGAGGAAGAAGATCTTTTCTCCTTCCGTTTGGAGGAGTCCTTCTTCTTCTCCTTCCTCTTGGTGCGGGACTCTTCCGATGAAGTGCTCCCTTGGCTTGTAGTGGGCTTGTCGCCGGTCTCCATCTCCCTCTTGGTGTGATCTCCCGACATCACTTCGAGCTGTTAGGCTCTAATGAAGCACCGGGCTCCGATACCAATTGAAAGTCGCCTAGAGGGGGGGGGGGTGAATAGGGCGAAACTGAAATTCTCAAAAATAATCACAACTACAAGCCGGGTTAGCGTTAGAAATATAATAGAGTCCGCGAGAGAGGGTGCAAAACAAATCGCAAGCGAATAACGAAGTGAGACACGCGGATTTGTTTTACCGAGGTTCGGTTCTCTCAAACCTACTCCCCGTTGAGGAGGCCACAAAGGCCGGGTCTCTTTCAACCCTTACCCTCTCTCAAACGGTCCCTCGGACCGAGTGAGCTTTCTCTTCTCAATCACTTGGAACACAAAGTTCCCACAAGGACCACCACAAGTTTGGTGTCTCTTGCCTCAATTACAAGTGAGTTTGATCGCAATGAAAGAATCAAGAAAGAAGAAAGCAATCCAAGCGCAAGAGCTCAAAAGAACACAAGCAAATCACTCTCTCTAATCACTAGGGCGTTGTGTGGAATTTGGAGAGGATTTGATCTCTTTGGTGTGTCTAGAATTGAATGCTAGAGCTCTTGTGAGTAGTTGGGAAGTGGAAAACTTGGATGGTATGAATGGTGGGTGGTTGGGGATATTTATAGCCCCAACCACCAAACTAGCCGTTTGGTGAGGCTGTCTGTTCGATGGCGCACCGGACAGTCCGGTGCACACCGGACATGTCCGGTGCGACAGCCACGTCACCAAAAGCCGTTGGGGTCGACCGTTGGAGCTCTGTCTTCTGGGCCCGCCTGGATGTCCGGTGGTGCACCGGACATGCACTGTAGATTGTCCGGTGCGCCAGCATGGGCGTGCTTGACCTCTGCGCGCGCAGCGCGCACATTTAATGCGTCGCAGGTAGCCGTTGGCGCCGAAATAGCCGTTGCCCCGCTGTTACACCGGACAGTCCGGTGTACACCGGACAGTCCGGTGAATTATAGCGGAGCAGCTTCAACGAATTCCCGAGGCTGGCGAGTTCCGGAGGCCGCTCTTCCTTGGAGCACCGGACATGAATTATAGCGGAGTCGCCTCTAGAAATTCCCGAAGGTGACGAGTTTGAAGTTTGAGTCCTCTGGTGCACCGGACATGTCCGGTGGCGCACCGGACAGTCCGGTGCGCCAGACCAGAGGTGCCTTCGGTTGTCCCTTGCTCCTTTATCAAACCCAATACTTGGTCTTTTATTGGCTAAGTGTGAACCTTTGGCACCTGTATAACTTATGCACTAGAGCAAACTAGTTAGTCCAAATATTTGTGTTGGACAATTCAACCACCAAAATTAATTAGGGACTAGGTGTAAGCCTAATTCCCTTTCAATTCCCTTTCAGTATCCTTGCTTCCGTAGGGGGCTGAGAACCATTGTTGTCATGGAGCACGCGGGGCACCATCATTACTTGTTTTACCGGGGCGAGCCAGATGGGACGCCGGTCTTGTTCCCCGTAGCCTGGGCTAGCTAGGGGTAGGGTAATGATGGCCTCCCCTTATGGCGTGGTCGGCCCGAGCGAGGTGGTGACTCCTCCGAGGTCGAGGTCGAGTCCGAGACCTGGGGTCAGGCGAGGCGGAGATCGTCGTTCGAGGCGAGGTCGAGTCCGAGCCCGGGGGTCGGGCGAGGCGGAGATCGTCGTCCGAGTTGAGGTCGAGTCCGAGCCCGGGGGTCGGGCGAGGCGAAGATCGTCGTTCGAGTCGAGGTCGAGTCCGAGCCCGGGGGTCGGGCGAGGCGGAGATCGTCGTCCGAGTGGAGGTCGAGTCCGAGCCCGGGGGTCGGGCGAGGCGGAGATCGTCGTCCGAGTCGAGGTCGAGTCCGAGCCTGGGGGTCGGGCGAGGCGGAGATTCCTATGGCGCCCGAGGCTGGACTTGGTTGCTGTCAGCCTCACCCTGGCGGGTGGCACAGCAGTCGGAGCAGCGCAGGCGGTGCTGTTTTCCTGTCAGGTCAGTAAGTGGAGGGGCGAAGTGACTGCGGTCACTTCGGCCTTGTCGACTGGAAAGCACGCTTCAGGATAAGGTGTCAGGCGATCCTTGCATTGAATGCTCCTGCGATCCGGTCGGCTGGTGAGGCGATCTGGCCAAGGTTGCTTCTTCGTGAAGCCTGCCCGAGCCGGGCCTTGGGCGAGTCGAAGGTGCGCCCGTTGCTTGAGGAGACCCTCGGGCGAGGCGTGAATCCACCTTCGTCTTCCGTTCCTGCCCGAGGCTGGGCTCGGGCGAGGCGAGATCATGTCCCTTTAGTGGACGGAGCCTTAACCGGAATTGTGTCCATCAGGCCTTTGCAGCTTTGTGCGGATGGGGGTTACCAGCTGAGATTAGGAGCCTTGGGGGTACCCCTAATTACGATCCCCGACAAATGTGCCAACATCTGGTTGAGCAATGTATGACTGAGATTTCTAGCCTTTATTCATTTGGTAAGCTCTTTTGCTTACTAATAGAATCCCAATTTATGATGTCTTTTATGGCAAAAAGGCGTTCATGCATTATATTAAATTTCTTCAAGTTACTTCAGGTAAAACTTTATGCATGAGAGAGAGAGCAGATAATTAACTTATCTGTGTTCCATTGTATTTCAATTTAATTTCACAGATTTTGCAAGCATTATATAGCTTGTTAGAGTTGTTATAGCCACTTGGCAATATATATAAATATATTAAGCCACACAACACAATTCAAACAAATATATAGCCAAATAAAATTGTTTACGACGGTTGAGCAATGATGTGACTTAAGGGGCTTGAATAGCCCATCACATTCTAGGTGAGTATAAACTCCTAGCATATAGTGTCAACACGAATGCGGCCATCAGGGCTACGAGACTTCATAACAAGCGCAACAAATGCATTTGTGGCTTGGTAGTCGGGTACACGATAAGTCCACACAACGTGCGCAACATGCATAATTGTGGCCGGTGGTCGTGACAGACGAGCAGTGCCTGCAAAAAACGTGCGACTCGGCGATGGCGGGCCGACTCAACAAGAGCGGTCCGATTATGCGAGAGTGTGACATAGCAATCTGTAATACTCAAAATTCTAAATAAAGAATATAGAGAGATCTTCTCATTTTATGTGCCTTATTTGCATCATAAAAAGAGCACATATAATCAATGGTACTTGATTAAAAACAAATGATACAAAAATAAAATTGTGCATCATGATGGAGTTTTGCTTGTTTGTGCAATTGCTAATAAAATAATAATAATAGAAGTACAATAATGAGATGGAGATTTGAATTTAACCCAAAGTTGCACTTTGGGGTTTTAGAAATAATATGTAAAAGAGAAAAGAGAAGGAAGAAATTACTATGAGAATAAAAATAGTTATACTATATATATTATTCTTGTACAGATTTGAGTTTGTACATTTGACTCAAAGGTGAAGTTCATAACAGGATTCAAATTCAAATTAGAGATTCAAATGAAAAGAAAATAAATCAAAAAGGAAAAGGAAAATAAAAGAAAATAAAAAAAGAAAAACAGAAAGAAAATATAAAAGCGCACGCGGCCCAGTTACTGGTTTCGGCCCAACTCATTCCAATTCGCGCCAGCCCAAGTTCCACCGCGGGCACTCACTTACGTGTGGGGCCCACTTGTCGGTTCTCTTTCATAACTGCGTGCTCGCTGACGTTTGGCCCCCACTGTCAGTCTCGTCTTCTCCGCCGAGAATGCGGGCTCGGTAACGGAACTACGCGCCTCCCTCTACTCTCGCTGGAACCTGGGCCCGGGATGTCAGATCCCCTTCTTCGCGCTTGTGAGCACCCTGCTCCATGAATTCCGCGCGATGCTCGCGGGTCGTTGCACCGGACCGCGCTTAAACCGCAGGACCTCACCGTTCGGACTCCGCCGTAGCACTATAAAACTGAGCCCGTTACTCGAATCCGCATCATCGACGATTCGTTCGTGACCTCGCTGGCGGCAAGCAAACTGTGAGGAACCAGCCACCATGGAAACCGGGCCACCGGCGTCGTCGGGTCCTCGATGACCAGTCGGGCGCTTCTCCGTGTCTCTGGGAAGTGGCTCGTGGTGCCAGCAGGGTGGAATCGGGAGCTTGGGTCGGTGGATTGCTCGCCGACATACAAATTCCGCCGTGCGCCGTGGCCAGCCCCCTCCATGCTCCCAAAGTTGGTAAGAAGCTCCCCTTCGAGTCCACGATCACCTCTGCTTTGCGTGGCGCGTATTGGACTATAGCTTGGGGCCGGGGAGATCGATCTAGCCATTTCCGGCCATGGCTCCGCCGTGTGTGGGGCGGCACCGCCGTCGGCCTGTTCCGTTGGGGGGAAGAAGGCCCCTGCGCCGTCCGTTCAAGGATGGGTGGACACGATTAGATCTAGAACCCACTCAGTCGCGACCGTTGGATCTTGGATTTATGGCTCCGATCGGATCTGGCGATGGTTGATCGGTGGTCGTTGATTTGCAGATGAACGCGCGGGATTAGATCGCATCTTCATAAAACCCTAGCCGTAGGATCTTAATCTGATGTCCCACGCTGCGTACCGGTTCGGGATTTAACCGATCTAATCTACACTGTCCGCTTACAATCCAACGGCCGTAAAAACCCCGTACCCCTTCGTGGGTACATTTTACTAAAGAGCCCTCGGAGTCTTGGTTATTTAACCCGCCGTCCACCCTAGGGCTAGGATGAGTCTGTGGATTACTTCTGATTTTGCCCCTGCACTTATCTGATATTGAGGCCTAGTCCAGATAATTAGAAAATCAGATAAATTCATTAGGAAAATACTTTTTAGTGTAAAAATAAATGCTAGAACTTGTTTAAATCATAGAAAATCCATTTTTAGTCCAAATTAATCCATTCCACTTTCTAAAATTTGGTAATTTTATTATCTACCACCTAGATCCTCTGTTTTGTCATGAAAACAATTAGAAATTTAATCTCTCACTTAATCCATTTTAAAGCACATAAAACCTTTGAAAATTCATAACTTAAAATCTACAACTCCAAAATTAATAATTCTTTTTCCTGTGATCTTATTTTAATATGTAGATTATTAATATGTATTTTGGCATACATGTTTGGTGTAATGTTAATTTTGCATATACAATGTTTGTTTGTATTGCTACGATTAGCAGTGAGGTCACGAGGATCTGAAGAATCATCCTGGTACCTGGATTCTCAAGTCCCAGGCAAGTTGTGCCCTTGATCACTTCTTTTCACCTACTCATGTTCTAATTAATCATAATGATCTGCATAGGTTAATTTTGATGGGACCCAATAGGTCACCCTAGTTTGTCTATCTTTATACCTTGTTTACCACTGAACTTTCTGGGTAGTACTTGCTAGTGCTATATGTGGTTTTGGGTATGAAGATTACACTATTCATGATTATACTTTTGTTATCAGTTGTTATTTATTGTTCATGATAAGATCATTATGTTAATTGGAACATGGAGAACCACCCGGGAAAACAGTGCTACCACAAGGGTGGAATGGGACGCCCTTGGCTGATTAATTAGGAAAGCTAGTGGAAGACTACCTTACCCGAAAGGGGCAAGGGCAGTAGGGGAGTGGTCAGTGTAGGGAGGCCCTCGGGAGGATTTTGCTGCGATGGCGGTCCTGCAAGGGATTCCTGCACTGGAACTTCCTATAAACTGTAGCGGGTTTTCTGAAGCTAGTGGAACTTTGTAAAGGCCTCGTAGTGTTACCCTGCCTCGCCTCCTCGGAAGAGGTGTATGGGATTGGCCGTCTCTTGGCAGATGGGTAACATGACTTGTGGGTAAAGATGTGCAACCTCTGCAGAGTGTAAAACTGGTATACTAGCCGTGCTCACGGTCATGAGCAGCTCGGACACTCACATGATTAAATTATGGAACTTAAATTCAATTTGTCATATGCATTGCATCGCAGGTGATGTTGTTACTTTTGTTCTACTATTTAATTGGGTTGGTATTTACTTATACTTAGTAACTGCTAATAAAATTTTGACCAACATTAAAAGCAATGCTCAGCTTCAACCATCCTCTTTGGTAAGCCTTACACTTCACGTGAGCTCCCACCTTTGGCGGGTTCATGCACATTATTCCCCACAACTTGTTGAGCGATGAACGTATGTGAGCTCACTCTTGCTGTCTCACACACCCCACAGGTCAAGAACAGGTACTGCAGGATGAGGCGAGGATGCTTCGAAGTGTTCGTGAGAGATCTAGGTCGTCGTCTCCCAGTCAACTTTGGGTTGCTGGACCGTTGTCTCCTTATAATGTAATTATTTATTTTGTATAGAACTCCTGTTATATATAAAGTTGTGACATTCGATCCTGTGCCACTATACATCATATGTGCGAGACTTGGTCCCAGCATACCTGGTGTTTATGTTTACGCCCGGGTTTTGGTGCCCCGAAACCCGGGTGTTACAGAAGTGGTATCAGAGGAATGTTGACTGTAGGACGAAACCTAGATAGAACTGGACAACCATTCTTTACTTACCTTTACTGCTCTGATTCTTTCTAAACTTTTCTTAATCTTTTCTCATCTAATTCCGCTTTACTCTGATTATTCTTACCTTTCATTTCTAAAGACAAATGTGGATTTCACACTTTGAAATCCTGTGCCTAAAGTGACTTTAGAATAGGAAACCTAATCTTAGGAACAAAAACAAAACTATGTTTATAAGTGTCTATGTATTTGGATGTTTGTTCTTATGATACTTGCCTGATTGGATCTTCGATTGAGTGTGATTAGTTGTGGAGTAATGTCCACAATTACATCTGCATATACGTATAGGCATAAATAGAATTCATAAGATATCTAAACAACTTAGATTACCCTCCACTAAAAGGGTATCTATTTCATAGAAGTCCCTCTTATCTTAAAGACTCTCTCTTATCTTAATAGATCCATCTTATCTTAAAAGATTCTTTCTTACCTTAACAGATCCATCTTATCTCGAAAAAGATTCTACCCTATGCTACTAGATCTAACTAATCTCAAAAGATTTAATCTTGGAGACTTGTCTTGTCCTAATAAGCATATTTACCCACCCTAGTAACAACCAAGATCTAATCCAAAGTAATTAGATATTCTTTCCTATCTTAATAGATTCTCTTATCTTAAAGGATACTCTCCTATATTAATAGATCCATCTTATCTTGAAAAGATCTTACCTCATCTTAATAGATCTAACTAACCTCAAAGGATTCTACCTTATCCTTATGGATTCATCTTGCCCTAATTAGCATATTTATCTCACTCTTGAATAACAACCATGATTTAATCCAAAGTAATTAGATATCATCTATTCTAATCTAGTTATACCGATCTAATCTAGATCCCATCTAATCTAATATGGTCCAATCTAAAGTGGATTACTTAACACTAGTGAAATAGATTAGACCCTGCTGGCCATGTTTTAACTTAAATTAGTACATGAGACCAAACCACCCATGAACAGATAACTTACCAGCATATTCATGGTGACCATCCCTCCTATCCTAGATGTTGCCATAATACACTTATCTTATGCCACCAGCCTGTTAACTATCTGTCCTTACCTACAAGTTATCCTAACCACATATCCCTAATTCGGATAAAGACTTCAAGAACAAAAATTGAAGATGATCGAGCTCATCAAATCAAGGAAGGATAAGGTTCAAGCTAGATCTTCAAAAGTAATCAAGATCCACAAATCTTGGATGGAGTCTCTCCTTACCGCACTCTTTCTTACCCAAACCTCTCTATGCTTTAAAGTGGATAATACATACCCATGCTCTCCTAATCACTTACTAATGAAAAGAAAGAGAGACTCTTGATTTTTAACTAATTAGAAACTAAAAGCTAAATTGCAAACCACTCTTCCTATATCCTCTTTCTTACTAATCTCGAGGACGAGATTATTTTTAAGGGGGGTAGGATTTGTAATACTCAAAATTCTAAATAAAGAATATAGAGAGATCTTCTCATTTTATGTGCCTTATTTGCATCATAAAAAGAGCACATATAATCAATGGTACTTGATTAAAAACAAATGATACAAAAATAAAATTGTGCATCATGATGGAGTTTTGCTTGTTTGTGCAATTGCTAATAAAATAATAATAATAGAAGTACAATAATGAGATGGAGATTTGAATTTAACCCAAAGTTGCACTTTGGGGTTTTAGAAATAATATGTAAAAGAGAAAAGAGAAGGAAGAAATTACTATGAGAATAAAAATAGTTATACTATATATATTATTCTTGTACAGATTTGAGTTTGTACATTTGACTCAAAGGTGAAGTTCATAACAGGATTCAAATTCAAATTAGAGATTCAAATGAAAAGAAAATAAATCAAAAAGGAAAAGGAAAATAAAAGAAAATAAAAAAAGAAAAACAGAAAGAAAATATAAAAGCGCACGCGGCCCAGTTACTGGTTTCGGCCCAACTCATTCCAATTCGCGCCAGCCCAAGTTCCACCGCGGGCACTCACTTACGTGTGGGGCCCACTTGTCGGTTCTCTTTCATAACTGCGTGCTCGCTGACGTTTGGCCCCCACTGTCAGTCTCGTCTTCTCCGCCGAGAATGCGGGCTCGGTAACGGAACTACGCGCCTCCCTCTACTCTCGCTGGAACCTGGGCCCGGGATGTCAGATCCCCTTCTTCGCGCTTGTGAGCACCCTGCTCCATGAATTCCGCGCGATGCTCGCGGGTCGTTGCACCGGACCGCGCTTAAACCGCAGGACCTCACCGTTCGGACTCCGCCGTAGCACTATAAAACTGAGCCCGTTACTCGAATCCGCATCATCGACGATTCGTTCGTGACCTCGCTGGCGGCAAGCAAACTGTGAGGAACCAGCCACCATGGAAACCGGGCCACCGGCGTCGTCGGGTCCTCGATGACCAGTCGGGCGCTTCTCTGTGTCTCTGGGAAGTGGCTCGTGGTGCCAGCAGGGTGGAATCGGGAGCTTGGGTCGGTGGATTGCTCGCCGACATACAAATTCCGCTGTGCGCCGTGGCCAGCCCCCTCCATGCTCCCAAAGTTGGTAAGAAGCTCCCCTTCGAGTCCGCGATCACCTCTGCTTTGCGTGGCGCGTATTGGACTATAGCTTGGGGCCGGGGAGATCGATCTAGCCATTTCCGGCCATGGCTCCGCCGTGTGTGGGGCGGCACCGCCGTCGGCCTGTTCCGTTGGGGGGAAGAAGGCCCCTGCGCCGTCCGTTCAAGGATGGGTGGACACGATTAGATCTAGAACCCATTCAGTCGCGACCGTTGGATCTTGGATTTATGGCTCCGATCGGATCTGGCGATGGTTGATCGGTGGTCGTTGATTTGCAGATGAACGCGCGGGATTAGATCGCATCTTCATAAAACCCTAGCCGTAGGATCTTAATCTGATGTCCCACGCTGCGTACCGGTTCGGGATTTAACCGATCTAATCTACACTGTCCGCTTACAATCCAACGGCCGTAAAAACCCCGTACCCCTTCGTGGGTACATTTTACTAAAGAGCCCTCGGAGTCTTGGTTATTTAACCCGCCGTCCACCCTAGGGCTAGGATGAGTCTGTGGATTACTTCTGATTTTGCCCCTGCACTTATCTGATATTGAGGCCTAGTCCAGATAATTAGAAAATCAGATAAATTCATTAGGAAAATACTTTTTAGTGTAAAAATAAATGCTAGAACTTGTTTAAATCATAGAAAATCCATTTTTAGTCCAAATTAATCCATTCCACTTTCTAAAATTTGGTAATTTTATTATCTACCATCTAGATCCTCTGTTTTGTCATGAAAACAATTAGAAATTTAATCTCTCACTTAATCCATTTTAAAGCACATAAAACCTTTGAAAATTCATAACTTAAAATCTACAACTCCAAAATTAATAATTCTTTTTCCTGTGATCTTATTTTAATATGTAGATTATTAATATGTATTTTGGCATACATGTTTGGTGTAATGTTAATTTTGCATATACAATGTTTGTTTGTATTGCTACGATTAGCAGTGAGGTCACGAGGATCTGAAGAATCATCCTGGTACCTGGATTCTCAAGTCCCAGGCAAGTTGTGCCCTTGATCACTTCTTTTCACCTACTCATGTTCTAATTAATCATAATGATCTGCATAGGTTAATTTTGATGGGACCCAATAGGTCACCCTAGTTTGTCTATCTTTATACCTTGTTTACCACTGAACTTTCTGGGTAGTACTTGCTAGTGCTATATGTGGTTTTGGGTATGAAGATTACACTATTCATGATTATACTTTTGTTATCAGTTGTTATTTATTGTTCATGATAAGATCATTATGTTAATTGGAACATGGAGAACCACCCGGGAAAACAGTGCTACCACAAGGGTGGAATGGGACGCCCTTGGCTGATTAATTAGGAAAGCTAGTGGAAGACTACCTTACCCGAAAGGGGCAAGGGCAGTAGGGGAGTGGTCAGTGTAGGGAGGCCCTCGGGAGGATTTTGCTGCGATGGCGGTCCTGCAAGGGATTCCTGCACTGGAACTTCCTATAAACTGTAGCGGGTTTTCTGAAGCTAGTGGAACTTTGTAAAGGCCTCGTAGTGTTACCCTGCCTCGCCTCCTCGGAAGAGGTGTATGGGATTGGCCGTCTCTTGGCAGATGGGTAACATGACTTGTGGGTAAAGATGTGCAACCTCTGCAGAGTGTAAAACTGGTATACTAGCCGTGCTCACGGTCATGAGCAGCTCGGACACTCACATGATTAAATTATGGAACTTAAATTCAATTTGTCATATGCATTGCATCGCAGGTGATGTTGTTACTTTTGTTCTACTATTTAATTGGGTTGGTATTTACTTATACTTAGTAACTGCTAATAAAATTTTGACCAACATTAAAAGCAATGCTCAGCTTCAACCATCCTCTTTGGTAAGCCTTACACTTCACGTGAGCTCCCACCTTTGGCGGGTTCATGCACATTATTCCCCACAACTTGTTGAGCGATGAACGTATGTGAGCTCACTCTTGCTGTCTCACACACCCCACAGGTCAAGAACAGGTACTGCAGGATGAGGCGCTTGGAGGATGCTTCGAAGTGTTCGTGAGAGATCTAGGTCGTCGTCTCCCAGTCAACTTTGGGTTGCTGGACCGTTGTCTCCTTATAATGTAATTATTTATTTTGTATAGAACTCCTGTTATATATAAAGTTGTGACATTCGATCCTGTGCCACTATACATCATATGTGCGAGACTTGGTCCCAGCATACCTGGTGTTTATGTTTACGCCCGGGTTTTGGTGCCCCGAAACCCGGGTGTTACACAATCACATGACACATTCAAGTTTGTACGACACAAATAATGTGTCGTGTTGATAGGGCGCAGTCAATGTTCAACCAATGTCATAACACAACCGATTAATAATGTAGCCTGATGGGCACATCTGAGTACCTAGTATACGGTTTAATTGCTCGGTGTGAGTATGAAAGCTCAACGAAATACAAATATTTAGAGCGATTTAAGTATACGCAGTATAATCTTCATATAGATTTTAATATTTTTTCTGTTAGTTATTTACTACGAGAAATAAAACACAAAATTAGTGCTGGAATTAATGCATGAGCATAAACACATCACGTAACATCACGTACAAGAAGACATTTATCCACTACTAATTATTTACGACTGAAAATAATTAATTAAAGTAGAAATTACAATCTAAAACGATCTCAAGCGTGCATACACATTAATCTACTATTTTTCGTGGAAGAATTCACTTTAGATGCTCATAAATGGAAGCGGTCAAACCATGGATCAATGAGAGAAAAATCTACCAGAACCCTTCAAATTGAAAACAGTAAGGATGTGTTTAGTTAGAGAAATCAAACCATCTAAACTGAGATGGTACATTATAAATTCATTTTTTTAGTTTGGTGTGATAACTTTATTCTTTATATTAGTACTAACTAACTATAAGAAATAAAGTGATGATGAATTAATTTATTCTATTTTAAAAACTAAATAGAAAAGTGAGGAACGAGAAGATAATAGACTAACTCATTTCTCAAATAAGCATCCAAACGAATCTTAGACAGCTGATGGGCCGGCAGCTACTTGTGGTTTGTGGAACGTCTCGTGAGCCCCATTTCTTTTTCTATTTTAATATTTTTTTTCAACTGCATGTCTCCTAGCTAGAGATGGCAATGGATAAATACCCACCGGGTATTACTACCCCATACCCATACCCATGGCACAAAAATAACCTCACCGGGTCACCCATATACACTGGCGGGTATAAATTTACCCCCATACCCATACCCATGTGGGTATGGGTCACCCATCGGGTCACCTGTACCCACAAAAATTAAACAACTATCAAAATATTATACTATACAAATGTTAAGTATATCCATATAAATACCATTACAAATTTTTATAGCATCATTTAACCATTCATTCAACACACCAAAGATAATTGGATAAAGTAATAACACTATGATAGTACTACATAGCACATTACATGATCATTAAATTGTTGTTAAATAGTAAAAAAGTTGGATGACTAAAGTCCAAGTTCATGCATTGGATAAGTTTATATTGGGTATTTTATACCCATGGGTTAAGGGGTATGGGTGAAGGCAGAACGTTCTAATACCCGTTTACCCATTGGGTGAAGATTTTTGCCCAATAACAGACCCACGAGTAGAATATTTAGCCCACATACATACCCTAATGGAGTAAATACTCATCGGGTATTGGGTCACGGGTACCCATTGCCATCTCTAATGCGGATGACCCCGTTCGTGGGAGAGCGCCGGAGGCCGGAGCGCCCACGCCAAGGGAATAGGGCCCGCATTTTTTGTTTTCTCAGTCGCAACCGTTTGACTCGCTCGCATCAGGCTGTTCCACGACCCAAAGAGCGTCGCCAGATCCGCGCCCCCGCGCGCCAGCCAGTTCCCCAGGCGCAACTCTGAGGCTATCCGTAGCGGACAGCGGTTCCTCCTAAAATTTTGTCTCTACGTTACCTTTTTACGTCACATAATCAACATTTTATCCTCTACCTTTTCATATATTACTTTTTTATGTCACATCATCAACATTTCATCATCTACCTTTTCATCTCCCACAGCGGTTCCCCCTATATTATCCCCCTATACCCCACTACAACTACAAAATATCATTATCTAACCCTATTCATCTTTTATTACTATTTTTTCAACTATTAAATAGGGAAGCAGTGTGCAAGGGAACGCTACAGTGCTCCCCTTGATCTGGAGGACGTGTGCAGCCTCCCCTTGCATTGCAGTGCGTAGGGGGCCCTTTGGAGTCCGCCGCTGCGGGCTTAGAGCCCCCTACGCAAGGGGAGGGGGCACGGCGCGGGAAGCGCTGCGGCCAGTCTGAGCCATCTCCTTCACGGCTTCACCTCCTCGGCACGGGCGCTTCCGGCGCGGGGCGACTCCAACGCGGCGTGACTCCGACTCGATCTGGGGTGGGTCGGAATGCTTGGTGCGGCGCACGAGCGCGCTAAGGTAGTGGTTGCGGCGCTCTACCTCCTCAGAGGCCGGGACCATGGGGCGAGCGAGCTCCAGCCTCCAGGTGACAAGCAGTAGGCCTGCGGCCTGCGAGCGAGAGGTCTATCCGGCAAGTGGTGCTCTTGGCCAAGAGGAGGCGGCACGCGCGAAAAGAGAAGTGCAGCAGGGCAGCCTGAGCACGCGGACACCATGGCTGTGACAGTGCATCAGGCGGTGCTCTCTTTATCGTGAACAAAAGAAAATCACAGTTACACTGCAAATTTCATAACGCTCGGTTACGTAGAGGATTCAAAGGTTGCGAAAGGCTTGACATAGAGTCGGTGCAGATCGAATCCGCAACAATGTTAACTAAAGTGTGCTAATAACGTATTGAATAACTACGTTATCATGGATCATCAGAACCGCTCTCTTCGCTCCCGTCAGCAGATTAGACGCGAGAAGCTGTAGAAGACCGGTCTCTCTTCCCATAATCACAACAAGAAACACACGAGACACACGGTATCTGTAGGGATGAAAACGGTTTCGAAATTTTTCGATCGGATTCATCGGTAACGGTATTTTTCGAAAACGGAATCGGTTTTTAGAATTTTCTATCGGAATCGGTATCGGAATCGGCGTGGTATTTTACCGACCGTTTCCTTTGGTTACCGGTTTTTGTCGGAAATTATCGGAATTGTGTCTCAGAATTTTCCGAATTATTTCTCGGAATTTTTCGGAATTTTCCAGCATGTGATTTTTAGCATCGCCTGTATGGCTCTAGATAAGGATTACTTATTTTGTATTTTTTGGACGCCTTAAGATTTTTTTGGGATAGATGGTGTTGGAAGGCAGTTGAGATTAACGATTTGGTCTTTTCCACACACTATATTTTAGGGTTTTCCTGTGAGGTTGTGAAAAACTCTTTATGTGAAAAAAAATATTACATAAATAAGCATGCCATGTCAGCTAGATCGAGTGGATATTGTGAATTGTGAACTTTGAATCTGTGAACTTGTGATCTTTATGAACTTGTTATACTGATCTTTATAAACTTTTTATATTATAAATTTGTGATCGTTGTGAACTTGTTATATTGTGAACTTGTTATATCATGAATTGTGAACTTGTGGTCTTTGTGATCTTTTGTCAACTTTGTTGTATTATGAAGTTTGATATGTTTACCGATTGTATTTTAGATTTCGACCGTTACCGGTGTATTTTCCGCACCAAACTTTCGTTTCCGATGTTTCCGAAATACCGATATCGTTTTCGTTTCCGGGGTTACCGTTTTTTATTTTGTTTCCGATAAAAAATATCAAAACGGTAATGGTTTTAGTGTTTACCGACCGTTTCCGACCGTTTTCATCCCTATGTATCTGGCCTCTTTCTCTTCTATATTCTATATAAGAGGGTACAGGTACCATATTGTTGGGGACCATAATTAGGGGTACCCTCATGGCTCCTAAATCTCAGCTGGTAACCCCCATCAGCACAAAGCTGCAAAGGCCTGATGGGTGCGATTAAGTCAAGGATCGGTCCATTCAAGGGATGCGATCGCGTCTCGCCCGAGCCCAGCCTCGGGCAAGGGCAGCCGACCCTGGAGGATCTACGTCTCGCCCGAGGACCCCCTCCAGCAACGGACACACCTTCGGCTCGCCCGAGGCCTAGTCTTCACCAAGAAGCAACCTTGGCCAAATCGCCACGCCAACCGACCAAATCGCAGGGGTATTCAATGCAAAGGTGGCCTGACACCTTTATCCTGACGCACGCCCTTCAGTCGACAGAGTCGAAGTGACCACAGTCACTTCGCCGCTCCATTGACCGGTCTGACAAGAGGACAGCACCGCCTGCGCCGCCCCGACTGCTATGCCACTCGACAGAGTGAGGCTGACAGTGGCTAAGTCCGGCCTCAGGCGTCATAGGAAACTTTGCCTCGCCCGACCCCAGGGCTCGGACACGGGCTCAGCCCCGGAAGACGACGAACTCCGCTTCGCCCGACCCCAGGGCTCGGACTCGGGCTCAGCCCCGAAAGACGACGAACTCCGCTCCGCCTGACCCCAGGGCTCGGACTCGGGCTCGGCCCCGAAAGACGACGAACTCCGCCCGACCCCAGGGCTCGGACTCCGCCCTGGCCTCAGCCGACGGTCTCTGCCTCGTCCAACCCGGGGGCTCGGACTCGACCTCGACCTTGGAAGACAGACTCGACCTCGACCTCGGAGGAGCCTCCACCTCGCCCAACCTAGGGCGCGGACCGACCACGTCGACAGGAGGCGCCATCATTACCCTACCCCGAGCTGACTCAGGCTACGGGGAACAAGACCGGCGTCCCATCTGGCTCGCTCCACCATACGAGTAATAATGGCGCCCTGCATGCCCTGTGACGACGGCGGCTCTTAGCCCCCCTTACGGAAGCAAGAGGACGTCAGCAAGGACTTGACAGCCCCGACAGCTGTCCTTCCGCCAGGCTCCAGCGCTCCTCCGACGACCACGACATCACGCGAACTGGGTGCCAAAACCTCTCCGGCTGCCACGATGGCATGTACTTAGGGCGCTAGCTCTCCACCGCTAGACACGTTAGCAGATTGCTACATCCCCATTGTACACCTGGATCCTCTCCTTACGCCTATAAAAGGGAGGTCCAGGGCCCTCTTACAGAGGGTTGGCCGCGCAGGGAAGGACGGGACGGCGCTCGCGCAAGGCCGCTCGCTCCCTCCCGCGTGGACGCTTGTAACCCCCTACTGCAAGCGCACCCGACCTGGGCGCGGGGCTAACACGAAGGCCGCGGGTTCCACCTCCCACGCCTGTCTCCCTCCGGCTGCTTCTCCCCCCTTCGCGTTCCGCCTCGCGTCGACCCATCTGGGCTGGGGCACGCGGCGACGATTCACTCGTCGGTCCAGGGACCCCCCGGGTTTCGAAACACCGACACATATATAGAGATGTGATACCTCTCAGAGTCATATTCGATATTTACCAACATAACTTTCATTAGGGTTTCTTAACAAGACGTAGCACGCGGATTTGGGCTTCTGAGTATCGTTGGTCACGTTTCACACTTGCACATTCTGCGTGGTCAACTAGAAAAGGGAACTACCACAGAAAATCTTTTTGTGGGTAGAGTTCACAAATTAGGCCCCGTTCGTTTCTAACGGTTTCAATCCCAGCCTAAATCCTTTCAGGGCAAGGATCAAGTGAATCCAGTTGGTTCACTGAAACCTGGTCTCCAATGAAATTTAGACAGGAATAAAAACTGTAGAACAGATGATGGTTGTTCGTTTCAAGCAGGAATAGAAACACTTGTTTCACAACAAACTGGTATTATCTTGTGATGCTTTGTTGTCTCACCTTGCCAAGACTCGATCCAGAGGACACGCGACCAGGATTGGTACCGAGCCTATAGAGGAAGGAGAAACTCCAAACCAAACCAGATTCGTTTTTAATTCAGATAGAAACGAACAGTCCGGAATGAAACGGTCGAAGTCCAAACCAGCCTGATTGTTTCCGTCTGGAACCAGGGCCGGAACAGACTGAACCGCCAGAAACGAACACACCCTTAGTTGACCAGCACTGTCCGGATTGGTAGAAATAACTATATGTATATATATATATATGATATTTTTATTTAAAAATTGGATTAGCTGAATTTCTAGGTCATGACCTTTTGTTTTGGATAAATCCTGATAAAAATAATTGTCACAAATCTATGAACTACAATTTATTTATAGGTATGAATATTACAATAACTATATGGTTTTAAACAAGAAAAACATAAGCTTAAAAAGTTCTACAGAAATCAAAAGTTCTACATGATCTATATTTTTTTGTACGAATTTTATCTTCATCCAAACACATGTAGAAGTTATTATTGTCTTAAGGCACGGTTTGCTCAAAAGAATAGATGGCAAGAGAAGTTCTATTAATCATTTTGTGACATTCGATTTCTGTCATTTCAATTGGCTGTAGGATTATTTTTTTCTAAATTTATTGTTGGGGCAACTATCTTTGGAACAAGCAAAATAGAAAATATAAATAATCCATATCACTATATAATACATCAGTTTAAACTTTATAAAATGCATCTAACCAAATCACCCCCACACTCATTAACCTCCACTAAATCCATCAAACAAATTGTACCTAGACTTAATTCTCTCTCTCTCTCTAACTCAAATTCAATGGACAATATTGTTTGGATCCATCCCTCATTTTGTACACACAATCTTGATGGTTAAATTGATGTTTATGCAAGATTAATGTGGTAATTTTCATTGCTCTCTATCTCTCTTTGCTCATTATTTCCATGCCTAGTTTTGTTTCTAGGTTGATTAACTATTTTGAGTTGTTACTCTTGATTTGAATCATCTAGATCATGGATAAGGCATCAAGTTAGCGTGCTCAAAAGTTTGAAATATTAATTTCTTGTGGTTATTTCTTAATTACGAAATTAGAGATTGGTTAATTTTCGTTATACTCTAGAACAATGGTATCGTTTTGTTAATATCTATAGATCTGGAAGCCCGATCGATATGATTATAGTTAGATTAGTTGTTTAAATTTATCTAGTTTAATCCGTTAAATATTGAGATCGATCAAAGTTATGGATTTTGGTCAGTACCGTTTTGTACTAACAAAACAGTAATAGTGTCTAGATTTATAAAAGTGTCTTATTTCATTTTTTTGAAATTAGGAAGAGATGAAATAAAATATCTATAAGCTTTGCAATTATTCACCCTCTCGGATGATTGTCTGTTTTAGCGTCATACGACCGTACATATTTCATCACTAGGTGTGTGCTCGTGCGTTGCAACAGAAACATATCGTCAGCATAGGGAACGCAGCTTCTACCAATCTAATATCAAAGGTCTCGACGATCATGAGATCTGCCGCTGCCCCCAGGCAGCAGCCGCCGCCAGCATCAGGCGTGTCACACCCGGGCTTTAAAGGAACAAAGCCGGGTGCATTTCATACATGCGCCAAAAAGACAACATATATAATAACAGAGTGTATAGAGATAAATGTCATAAAACATCAGAGTATTTATTACATAGCGGAAGACTTACAAAATAAAAGATAAATATAAAACGAACTAAGGATCGTCGGCGCCAATGTCAACTGAGAAACGCCACCTAGATCAGATCGAACTCCTCGCCTTGACTCCACTTGAAACCACCTGTTCTTCTCCTGTGGGGGGGTGTGAGACAGCAAGGGTGAGCTCACACATGTTCATCGCTCAACAAGTTGTGGGGAATAATGTGGCATGAACTCACAAAGGTGGGAGATCATGTAGTGTAAGGCTTATCAACAATAGAGGTTAAAGCTGAGCATTGCTTTTATAAGTTGGTCAAAATTTTATTAGCAGTTACTAAGTGTAAGTAAATACCAAACCTTAAATAAAAGTAATAGAACAAAATTAATAAATAATCCCATGCATATGCCAATGACAAATTGAGTTTAGGTTCCATAATTTAATCATCGGAGAGTCCTGAGCCACTCATGACCGTGAGTTCGGCTAGTATACTAGTTTTACACTCTGCAGAGGTTGTACCCTTTACCCACAAGTCGTGTTTCCCATGTCGCCAGGGTTAGCTAGGCCCTTAGACACTACCAAGGTGAATGGCTAGGGATCCACTACGAGGCCTTTACAAAGTTCCACTAGCTTCCGAAAACCCGCTACAGTTTATAGGAAGTTCCAATGCAGGGTTCTTGTCTGACCGCCATCGCAGCAAAATCAACCAAGGACCTCCCTACACTGACCACTCCCCTACTGCCCTTGCCCCTTTCGGGTAAGGTAGTCTTCCACTAGCTTTCCTAATTAGTCAGCCAAGGGGTCCCATTCCTCCCTTGTGGTGGCACGTGGTTCTCAAGTTAAGCTCCATGTTCCAATTAACAATAACATAATGATCTTGACATGAACATAAATAAAATAACAAAATAGCTGGAACATGGATATAATGAAGTATTAACCCAAAACCACGTAAAGCAATAGCATAACTACCCATATGATTCAGGGGTAAACAAGGAGAAATGGATAAATAGTCTAGGGTGACCTATTGGGTCCCGTTAAAATTAAGCCTATGCATGGTAAATGATTATAAGAACATTATTAGGTAACAAAAGTGAATCAAGGGCACAACTTGTCTGGCACTTGAGATTCCAGGTACCAACTTGCTTTTCAGATGACACGTGTCCACGCGCTAGTCGTAGCAATACAAACAAACATGGTATAGATAAAATTAACATCACACCAAACATAAGTACAAACTGAATAATAATGATCTACACGTTGCTACGGGGTTGTGGGAACGAGAGCCACTAGAATCGGAGCTGCGGTTAAAGAGTTATGATTTTATGTTGTTATCAAGTACCTAGAATAGAGTAATTCATGTGAATAATTTTAAATCAAGTTTCATGGTTAGGTAAAGGTACTAGGTGATTAACAATACTTAAACAAAATTAATTCCACTGGAATGAATCAATTTAGAGTTATATATTTTAAGTTATGAATTTCTAAAGGTTTTATGTGTTTTATGCAAGATTAAATAGGATATAAATTTTAATGTGAATTTTATGTCAAAACAGTGGTACTATGTGATAAACAATATTATTATAAAATTATAGGAACTGGAATGGGTTGATTTGGACTAGGTATGCATTTTCTATACATTAAACAAGTTCTTGCATTTATTTTTACACTAAAATCAATTTCTAAATGATTTTATAGGTTTTTCTTCCCTGCCTGGGCTGCGCGCACTATTTACAGAGAACACAGGGGTCTCAGCGCAATAAATCCCTAGACTCAGGCTAACCCCGCAGAGGACGGCGAGTTATTTTCCATAAAACGCAGGGGATCTTTTGTAAAACGTACGAGGCCGAAAGGTCACAGTTAACTCTCATCCACTTGATCTGCTACGGACGACCCAGATTAGATTGGATCTCATCTGAACCGGTATCTAACCTCCACCATTCGATCTAAAATCTATGGCGCCAGGCGCACCACTCCAACTTCTAATCTGGAGCACCCGGACACGATCCAACGGTCGAAAACGAATCGGTCAGCCACATCTAATCACGCCCGCACAGTTCAAGATCGATGGCCAGCGCGCTTCTTCCTCACCAGAGCACACGCACGGCGGCACCATTCCCCAACCTCGCCGGTGTAGTGGATACGTGCTCAGGGTGCACCAAACCACGACTGAACAAGCGCAAGAGGAAGGACGAACTAGTGCGAAAATACGAAGGTAGTATTTATCGGTGATTGAGAGGCTGAGCGCAGTCGTTCGCGGCACGGTGTGGGTTCGCCGAATCCGCTCGGTTCTGGCGAGCAATTCCAAGCACCACAGGTGTCAACTTCACCCGACGAGGCCCTAGGCATCCCCCAAGAGACACAGGGAGGACCCCTGGTCAGCAACCGAGGGCCCAAACGGCGCTGTGAGCCGAGCTAATCCGCGGCGGCGCACAACTTTTCTCCTCTACCCCGCCCCGGCTGTTGGTGGCGCTCGGCGATTCTCTCACCAGCGAGACACTCTGTTGGCGATGGCATCTAAACTATAGCGAGATGGGCACGCAGACGATCAGCTCTTATTTCATTACTGCGGGGAGGCGGTTGGGACGTCCGTAGGCATCGGCGGAGCTGCGGCAATGGCGGCGATTCGGTCAAGGAGACCCCACGCTTCACGCGGCCACATGCGATGCCCCCCGGATCATTTACGAGCGCCGGCTGAGGATCCCCTGGTCTGGCGGCGGTCGGTCCGGAGATCAGGCAGAATCTCAACAACCCAGCGCCCAGGCGGCTTCCGGTTCAACGGGGAAGAGGACCCGACAGGTGGGCCCCACCCGACATTGAGTGCGCAAGCTGGCTGGCGCCCCGGCCCTAGCTGTCGGCGCACGGACAGGGGTGGGCTGCGCGGATGGTGCTAGGTAGTGGGCCGAAAGTCATGGAAGCGAGCCCAATTAGGTTTTAGTCTTTTTTCTTTTTATTTTCTTTTCTCTCTCTTTTCAAATTCAAGTTGTGTTCAAATTTAATTCAAACTCTTGTGACCAAATATTCTCAGATGATATTGTGCCATAAGCAGTACTACTTTGAAGATATATTATTATTTATATTATTTTTATATCTTTTCTCTTTTTGGTTTCACTTCTAGAATTTCTTTTCCAAACTCTAGAATTTCTTTTAGGATTTAACTTCCCATTGGGGTATTAACATAATTAATAATATTTTTTTTGTTTACCATATTTTTATATCATCACAAAATGCACACAAAGTAAGATCCAGCATGATGCACAGGTTATTTAGGTGTTCTTGGTTCTAATTACCCACTTTTAACTAGTGTTGATCACATGCAATGAATAGTAGAGGCCACAAACTAATGGGTTTAACTCTATCCACTTTTATTACACTTTTGAGTATTACAAATCCTACCCCCCTTAAAAATAATCTCGTCCTCGAGATTTAAGAAGATCTAGGGAAAAGGTGGGGGAAGTCTATGCGAAGCTCTTCTTCCCTTTCCCAAGTGGCTTCATCTTCACCATGGTGACTCCATTGTACCTTGCACATCTTTATCACTTTATTTCTTGTAACTCGAGTTAAAGTGTCAAGAATCTTGATCGGATACTCCGCGTAAGTCAAATCACCCTGAACATTGAGCTCTTCTATTTGTAACTGTTCCTCAGGGACACGAAGACACTTCTTAAGTTGAGATACATGGAATACGTTGTGCACATCCGAAAGATTATCAGGTAGCCTGAGTTGATAGGCTGAGAGCACCTAGAGGGGGGGTGAGTAGGTGATCCTGTAAAACTTGAGAACTTAAGCCACAAAAA
Organism: Zea luxurians; assembly: GCA_029449295.1. Classification (NCBI taxonomy): domain Eukaryota; kingdom Viridiplantae; phylum Streptophyta; class Magnoliopsida; order Poales; family Poaceae; genus Zea; species Zea luxurians. Next base: position 28,969,418 of record JAOPSE010000001.1, on the reverse strand, counting down.
CTTGGTTAAGCGTTAGCACAGTTAATGCCAAGTGGCTGGAGAGGAGACAAGACACAATAACCACAAGAAATCAATCACAGAGATGGCACGGTGGTTATCCCGTGGTTCGGCCAAGACCAACGCTTGCCTACTCCACGTTGTGGCGTCCCAACGGACGAGGGTTGCAATCAACCCCTCTTAAGTGGTCCAAAGATCCACTTGAATACCATGGTGTTTTGTTTGCTTTACTCAATCCCGTTTGCGAGGAATCTCCACAACTTGGAGCCTCTCGCCCTTACACTTTAAGATCACAAAGAAACACGGAGCAAGGGAGGGATTAGCAACGCACTCAAGACAAGAAATCACAGCAACACCACACACACAAGTCGCAACGAGAGCTCACAATATAACTCAATGAGTTCACCACTCAACTAGAGCTCTAATTGCTATCGCAAAGAATCAAAAGCGCGGAATTGATGTCTTGGTGCTTAGGAATGTTGTAGGAATGCTTGGTGTACTCCTCCATGCGCCTAGGGGTCCCTTTTATAGCCCCAAGGCAGCTAGGAGCCGTTGAGAGCAATCTAGGAAGGCTGATCTTGCCTTCTGTCGACTGGTGCACCGGACAGTCCGGTGCACACCGGACACTGTCCGGTGCCCGATTTCCTTCCATAAATGGCGCAGTCGACCGTTGGCAGCCAGAGAGCCGTTGGCGCACCGGACATATCCGGTGCACACCGGACAGTCCGGTGCCTCCTACTAGCCGTTGGCTCGGCCACGTGTCCCGCGCAGATCGCGCGGCCGACCGTTGGCTCACCGGACAGTCCGGTGCACACCGGACAGTCCGGTGAATTATAGCCGTGCGTCGCCGATGAATTCTCGAGAGCGACGAGTTCGCCTGTGAACGGCCCATCGGACAGTCCGGTGCACCACCGGACAGTCCGGTGAATTATAGCCGTACACCACCGTCGAAGTCCCGAGAGCAGCCACTTTGCACGAGCCAGCCTGGCGCACCGGACACTGTCCGGTGCACCACCGGACAGTCCGGTGCTCCAGACTGAGCAAAGTCTTGGCTGCTCGAGCCAAGGCATTTCCAAATGGATTTTTCCTGTTTCCAGCACTTAGACACAATACATTAGTCTCTAAAACAATGTACTAAGTCTGAGAAACATACCTTTATCCTTGATTTGTACTTTGTCCACCATTTTATACTTAGACACTTGTGTTGGACACTAAACCACCAAAATACTTAGAAATGGCCCAAGGGCACATTTCCCTTTCAATCTCCCCCTTTTTGGTGATTTATGCCAACACAACATAAAGCAAGTAGAACAAGTACAAAATCACTTCAAATAAGAACTCAAATTGTTTTGATTCAAATTTGACATATATGGATCACTCTTTGCCACCACTTGGTTTGTTTTTGCAAATCAAACTCAAATTTCTATCTCTAAGTCAAACACACATGTTAAGACATAAAGAGAGTCATTCCAAGAGAAATTGATTCAAGATTTCAAAAACTCCCCTTTTTCCCATAATCAACACTTCTCCCCACAAGAAGCCAACTTTTGACAAGAGAGACACAAAAGAGTTTTGACAAACCAAAAAGCTCTATTCTACTATTTTCAAAATCTCTCAAGTGGTAGCTGATCCATCTATTGCTTTGGCCTTTATTTTCTCCCCCTTTGGCATCAAGCACCAAAACGGGATCAATTTTGGCCCATTAACCCCATTGCCTCACCAAAATCTTCAAATGAGAACACAAAGGCAATAAGAGTATAAATATGAACTTGGAAAAGTTACTCTTTTCATCGGAGTGCAGTGGAAGTCTTGCATGGTCCAAGTCCACCTTTCCCTTTCAATCCTCCTTTGAGGCTAAAACAACCAAACTCAAGAATATGATTAGTCTCAAAGGGTCAAGTTGTAGCACAGCTCCCCCTAAATATGTGCATCACTTGCAAAAAGGACTTGTGAGGTCCAGGGAGTGTTTGTACAACTTGAGCACCACAATAAGCAACAAAATGCAGAATGAACATGATCAAAGGCATAAACACATGTATGCTACAATTCAATCCAAGTTCCGCGAATCTAGGATATTTAGCTCACTTCGCAGCCTGCAAAAGGTCTTTTCATCTAAAGGCTTAGTGAAGATATTGGCTAGCTGGTTCTCGGTGCTAACATGAAACACTTCGATATCCCCCTTTTGCTGGTGGTCTCTCAAAAAGTGATGCCGGATGTCAATGTGCTTTGTGCGGCTGTGCTCAACAGGATTTTCCGCTATTTGGATAGCACTCTCATTATCACATAGGAGTGGGACTTTGCTCAGATTGTAGCCAAAGTCCCGGAGGGTTTGCCTCATCCAAAGTAGTTGCGCACAACACTGTCCTGCGGCAACGTACTCGGCCTCAGCGGTGGATAGGGCAACAGAAGTTTGTTTCTTAGAGTTCCACGACACCAGGGACCTTCCTAAGAATTGGCACGTCCCCGATGTACTCTTCCTATCGACCTTACATCCGGCATAGTCGGAATCTGAATATCCAATCAAGTCAAAGTTAGACCCCTTTGGATACCAGATCCCGAAGCAAGGCGTAGCGACTAAATATCGAAGAATTCGCTTCACAGCCACTAAGTGACACTCCTTAGGATCGGATTTAAATCTAGCACACATTCATACGCTAAGCATAATATCCGGTCTACTAGCACATAAATAAAGTAAAGAACCTATCATGGACCGGTATGCTTTTTGATCAACGGACTTACCTCCTTTGTTGAGGTCGGTGTGTCCGTCAGTTCCCATCGGCGTCTTTGCGGGCTTGGCGTCCTTCATCCCAAACCGCTTTAACAAATCTTGCGTGTACTTCGTTTGGGAGATGAAGGTGCCGTCCTTGAGTTGCTTCACTTGGAACCCAAGGAAGTAGTTCAACTCGCCCATCATCGACATCTCGAATTTCTGCGTCATTACCCTGCTAAACTCTTCACAAGACTTTTGATTAGTAGAACCAAATATTATGTCATCGACATAAATTTAGCACACAAAAAGATCACCATCGCAAGTCTTAGTAAAAAGAGTTGGATCGGCTTTCCCAACCTTGAAAGCATTAGCAATTAAAAAGTCTCTAAGGCATTCATACCATGCTCTTGGGGCTTGCTTAAGTCCATAGAGCGCCTTAGAGAGCTTACACACGTGGTCGGGGTACCGTTCATCCTCGAAGCCAGGGGGTTGCTCCACGTACACCTCCTCCTTGATTGGCCCGTTGAGGAAAGCGCTCTTCACATCCATTTGGTACAACCTGAAAGAGTGGTGAGCGGCATATGCTAGCAAGATTCGAATTGACTCTAGCCTAGCCACAGGAGCAAAAGTCTCCTCAAAGTCCAAACCTGCGACTTGGGCATAACCTTTTGCCACAAGTCGAGCTTTGTTCCTTGTCACCACCCCGTGCTCGTCCTGTTTATTGCGGAACACCCACTTGGTTCCCACAACATTTTGCTTGGGACGAGGCACCAGTGTCCAAACTTCATTGCGCTTGAAGTTGTTGAGTTCCTCCTGCATGGCCAACACCCAGTCCGGATCTAGCAAGGCCTCTTCTACCCTGAAAGGCTCAATAGAAGAGACAAAGGAGTAATGCTCACAAAAATTAACTAATCTCGAACGAGTAGTTACTCCCTTGCTAATATCACCCAAAATTTGGTCGACGGGATGATCCCTTTGGATCGTCGCTCGAACTTGGGTTGGAGGTGCCTGAGGTGCTTCTTCCTCTTCAATTTGAACATCCTGTGCTCCCCCTTGATCATGCGCCTCCACTTGAGGTACCTGTTCGTCATCTTGGGTTGGGGGATGCACCATAGTTGAGGAAGACGGTTGATCTTGCTCCAATTGTTCCTGAGGTCGTACATCTCCAATCGCCATTGTGCGAATCGCGGCCGTTGGAACGTCTTCTTCATCTACATCATCAAGATCAACAACTTGCTCTCTTCGAGAGCCATTAGTCTCATCAAATACAACATCGCTAGAGACTTCAACCAAACCCGATGATTTGTTGAAGACCCTATACGCCTTTGTATTTGAGTCATAACCTAATAAAAATCCTTCTACGGCTTTGGGAGCAAATTTGGAATTCCTACCCTTCTTCACTAGAATGTAGCATTTACTCCCAAATACACGAAAGTACGATACATTGGGTTTGTTACCAGTCAGCAGCTCATATGAAGTCTTCTTGAGGAGGCGATGAAGGTAGACCCTGTTGATGGCGTGGCAAGCCGTGTTCATGGCTTCCGACCAAAAACACTTGGGGGTCTTGAACTCTCCAAGCATAGTCCTCGCCATATCAATGAGCGTCCTATTCTTCCTCTCTACCACACCATTTTGCTGAGGTGTGTAGGGAGCGGAGAACTCGTGCTTGATCCCCTCCTCCTCAAGGAACTCCTCCACTTGAAGATTCTTGAATTCAGACCCGTTGTCGCTCCTTATCTTCTTCACCTTGAGCTCAAACTCATTTTGAGCTCTCCTGAGGAAGCGCTTGAGGGTCCCTTGGGTTTCAGACTTATCCTGCAAAAAGAACACCCAAGTGAAGCGGGAAAAGTCATCAACAATAACTAGACCATACTTACTTCCTCCTATGCTCAGATAGGCGACGGGTCCGAAGAGGTCCATATGCAGCAGCTCCAGAGGTCTTGAAGTGGTCATTACATTCTTGCTGTGATGTGCTCCTCCCACTTGTTTACCTGCTTGACAAGCTGCACAAGGTCTATCTTTTTCGAAATGTACATTGGTTAGACCTATCACGTGTTCTCCCTTTAGAAGCTTGTGGAGGTTCTTCATCCCCACATGTGCTAAGCGGCGATGCCACAACCAGCCCATGCAAGTCTTAGCCATTAAGCATGCATCTAGACCGACCTCTTCTTTTGCAAAATCAACTAAGTAAAGTTTGTCGTCTAGTACACCCTTAAAAGCTAGTGAACCATCACATCTTCTAAAGACAGACACATCTACATTTGTAAATAGACAATTATATCCCATATTACATAATTGACTGACAGAGAGTAAATTATATCCAAGAGACTCAACTAAAAACACATTAGAGATAGAGTGCTCATTAGATATTGCAATCTTGCCTAAACCTTTCACCTTGCCTTGGTTCCCATCACCGAATATGATTGAATCTTGGGAATCCTTATTCTTGACGTAGGAGGTGAACATCTTCTTCTCCCCCGTCATATGGTTTGTGCATCCGCTGTCCATAATCCAGCTTGAGCCCCCGGATGCATAAACCTGCAAGGCAAATTTAGGCTTGGGTCTTAGGTACCCAACTCTTGTTGGGTCCTACAAGGTTAGTCACAATTTCCTTAGGGACCCAAATGCAAGTTTTATCACCCTTGCATTTTGCCCCTAATTTCCTAGCAACTATCTTCCTATCCTTTCTACAAATAGCAAAGGACGCATTTAAAGCATGATAAATTGTAGAGGGACCATTCATAGCTTTTCTAGGAACATGATGAATATTTTTCCTAGGCACATGATGAATATTTTTCCTAGGCATATCTCTATCATGCATGTAGGAAGAACTGGGAGCAAACATAGCATAAGAATCATAGGCATGTGAATCAAAAGCATTACAACTCCTATGAGACTGTCTTCTATCAAAGTACATAAAAGCATGGTTCTTTTTAGTACTACTTGCCATAGGGGCCTTCCCTTTCTCCTTGGCGGAGATGGGAGCCTTATGGCTTGTTAAGTTCTTGGCTTCCCTCTTGAAGCCAAGCCCATCCTTAATTGAGGGGTGTCTACCAATCATGTAGGCATCCCTAGCAAATTTTAGTTTATCAAAATCGCTTTTGCTAGCCTTAAGTTGGGCATTAAGACTAGCCATTTCATCATTTAACTTTGCAATAGAAGCTATGTGTTCACTACAAGCATCAATATCAAAATCTTTACATCTATTACAAATAACAACATTTTCTACACAAGTTGTTGATTTCCTAGCTATTTCTAACTTAGCATTCAAATCATCATTAATGCTCCTTAAGCTAGAAATTGTCTCATGGCAAGAAGATAATTCACAAGAAAGCATTTCATTTCTTTTAATTTCTAAAGCATGAGATTTTTGTGCTTCTACAAATTTGTCATGTTCTTCATACAACAAATCTTCTTGTTTTTCTAGAAGCCTATTCTTATCATTCAAGGCATCAATTAATTCATTAATTTTATCTACCTTGGTTCTATCTAGGCCCTTAAATAAACATGAATAATCTATTTCATCCTCATCACTAGATTCGTCCTCACTTGAAGAAGCATAAGTAGAGTTTCGACTACATACCTTCTTCTCCCTTGCCATAAGGCATGTGTGACGCTCGTTGGGGAAGAGGGATGACTTGTTGAAGGCGGTGGCGGCGAGTCCTTCATTGTCGGAGTCGGACGAGGAGCAATCCGAATCCCACTCCTTGCCAAGATGTGCCTCGCCCTTTGCCTTCTTATAGTTTTTCTTCTTCTCCCTCTTGTTCCCTTGATCCTGATCACTATCATTGTCGGGACAGTTAGCAATAACATGACCAATCTTACCGCATTTGAAGCATGAGCGCTTCCCCTTGGCTTTGGTCTTGCTTGGCTGTCCCTTGCGACTCTTAAGCGCCGTCTTGAATCTCTTGATGATGAGGGCCATCTCTTCATCATTAAGTCCGGCCGCCTCAATTTGTGCTACCTTGCTAGGTAGCCCCTCCTTGCTTCTTGTCGCCTTGAGAGCAAGAGGTTGAGCCTCATTGATTGGACCATTCAGAGCGTCGTCCACATACCTCGCCTCCTTGATCATCATTCGCCCGCTTACGAATTTTCCAAGGACTTCTTCGGGCGACATTTTGGTGTACCTGGGATTCTCACGAATATTATTCACCAAATGAGGATCAAGAACGGTAAAGGACCTTAGCATCAATCGAATGACGTCGTGGTCCGTCCATCGCGTGCTTCCGTAGCTCCTTATTTTGTTGATAAGGGTCTTGAGCCGGTTGTATGTTTGTGTCGGCTCCTCGCCCCTTATCATCGCGAATCGTCCAAGCTCGCCTTCCACCAACTCCATCTTGGTGAGCAAGGTGACGTCGTTCCCCTCATGAGAAATCTTGAGGGTGTCCCAGATCTGCTTGGCATTGTCCAAGCCGCTCACTTTGTGATACTCGTCCCTGCACAAGGAGGCTAACAACACAGTAGTAGCTTGTGCATTTCTATGAATTTGTTCATTAATAAAAATGGGACTATCCGAGCTATCAAATTTCATTCCATTCTCAACAATCTCCCATATGCTTGGATGGAGAGAGAATAGGTGACTACGCATTTTGTGGCTCCAAAATTCGTAGTCCTCCCCATCAAAGTGTGGAGGCTTGCCGAGAGGAATGGAGAGCAAATGAGAATTTGAACTTTGAGGAATACGCGAATAATCGAAAGAAAAGTTCGAGTTAACCGTCTTTCGTTTGTCGTAGTCGCTGTCGTCATTGTCCTTGTGGGAAGAAGTGGACTCATCACTGTCGTCGTAGTAGACGATCTCCTTAATGCGCCTTGTCTTCTTCTTCTTCCCATCCTTCCGTCTATGGCCTGAGCCGGAGTCGGTAGGCTTGTCATCCTTCGGCTCGTTGACGAAGGATTCCTTCTCTTTGTCGTTGATCACGATTCCCTTCCCCTTAGGATCCATCTCTTCGGGCGGTTAGTCCCTTTTGTGAAGAGAACGGCTCTGATACCAATTGAGAGCACCTAGAGGGGGGGTGAATAGGTGATCCTGTAAAACTTGATAACTTAAGCCACAAAAACTTGGTTAAGCGTTACCACAGTTAATGCCAAGTGGCTGGAGAGGAGACAAAACACAATAACCACAAGAAATCAATCACAGAGATGGCACGGTGGTTATCCCGTGGTTCGGCCAAGACCAACGCTTGCCTACTCCACGTTGTGGCGTCCCAACGGACGAGGGTTGCAATCAACCCCTCTCAAGTGGTCCAAAGACCCACTTGAATACCACGGTGTTTTGTTTGCTTTACTCAATCCCGTTTGCGAGGAATCTCCACAACTTGGAGCCTCTCGCCCTTACACTTTAAGATCACAAAGAAACACGGAGCAAGGGAGGGATTAGCAACGCACTCAAGACAAGAAATCACAGCAACACCATGCACAAAAGTTGCAACGAGAGCTCACAATATAACTCAATGAGTTCACCACTCAACTAGAGCTCTAATTGCTATCGCAAAGAATCAAAAGCGCGGAATTGATGTCTTGGTGCTTAGGAATGTTGTAGGAATGCTTGGTGTACTCCTCCATGCGCCTAGGGGTCCCTTTTATAGCCCCAAGGCAGCTAGGAGCCGTTGAGAGCAATCTAGGAAGGCTGATCTTGCCTTCTGTCGACTGGTGCACCGGACAGTCCGGTGCCCGATTTCCTTCCATAAATGGCGCAGTCGACCATTGGCAGCCAGAGAGCCGTTGGTGCACCGGACATATCCGGTGCACACCGGACAGTCCGGTGCCTCCTACTAGCCGTTGGCTCGGCCACGTGTCCCGCGCAGATCGCGCGGCCGACCGTTGGCCCGGCCGACCGTTGGCTCACCGGACAGTCCGGTGCACACCGAACAGTCTGGTGAATTATAGCCGTACGTCGTCGATGAATTCCCGAGAGCGACGAGTTCGCCTGTGAACGGCCCACCGGACAGTCCGGTGCACCACCGGACAGTCCGGTGAATTATAGCCGTACACCACCGTCGAAGTCCCGAGAGCAGCCACTTTGCATGAGCCAGCCTGGCACACCGGACACTGTCCGGTGCACCACCGGACAGTCCGGTGCTCCAGACTGAGCAAAGTCTTGGCTGCTCGAGCCAAGGCATTTCCAAATGGATTTTTCCTGTTTCCAGCACTTAGACACAATACATTAGTCTCTAAAACAATGTACTAAGTCTGAGAAACATACCTTTATCCTTGATTTGTACTTTGTCCACCATTTTATACTTAGGCACTTGTGTTGGACACTAAACCACCAAAATACTTAGAAATGGCCCAAGGGCACATTTCCCTTTCATAGGCCATCTCTCCAACTTGCCTAAAGAACTCTAAAGGGTCCAATAAAGCGAGGAGGCAATTTGCCCTTAACTTTGAATCTCCTCATCCCACGGAGTGGTGACACCTTGAGGTTCAAATTCCAGTGGTCTTCTATTATCAGCGTAGCTCTTTTACCTGGTCTGAGCTACCCTTAAATTCTCCCGAATTATACGGACTTGTTCTTCTGCTTCTTGAATAAGTTCAGGTCCAAAGAACTATCTTCCTCTAGTCTGATCCAATATAGAGGAGTCCTGCATTCCATGCCATATAGATCCTCGAACGATGACACCTTCAGACTGGTCTGGTAACTATTATTATATGAAAGCTCAGCATAAGGTAGACTCTTTTCCCAACTACTAACATGCTGAAGGGCACAAGCTCTCAACGTGTCTTCCAATACTTGATTAGTCCTTTCAGTCTGTCCATCAGTCTGAGGATGGTAGGCCAAACTAAACTTCAAATTCGTATCCAAATTCTCATGAAAACTTTTCCAAAGTCTGGAGGTAAACTGTGATCCTCTATCCAAAACGATCTTCTTCGGTACACCATGTAGAGACTCAATCCGAGACAAGTATAACTTAGCCAATTGTGATCCATTATAAGTAGTCTTAACCGGGATGAAATGAGCCACTTTGGTCAGTCTATCCATAATAACCCATATAGAATCCTATCCTTTCGAGGTGCGAGGCAATCCAGTAATGAAGTTCATACCAATCTCTTTCCACTCCCACTCAGGTATCTTAAGTGGGTGCAATAGTCCAGCTAGTCTCTAATGTTCAGCCTTAACTCTTTGACACACATCGCACATAGCCACATCTCTCTTCAATCCATACCACCAATACTTCCACTTCAAATCTTAATACATCTTAGTACTACCAGGATGAATAGAATAATCCAAGTCACGGGCTTCCTTTAAAATAGTATCACGAAGGCTTTCAATATCAGGAACACATATCTTGTCCTTGAACCACATAGTGCCTTGCTCATCTTCCGTGAATTCTGGACCTCGACCTTCAGTAATCAGATCCCTAATCTCTTGTATCTTAGCATCACCAATCTGTCCTTTTGTGGATTTCTTGCTCCAAGGTAGGTTCCACATCAATAATAACTCCTTTAGTGTGAGCAACTATCCCCAGGTTAAGTCTCCTGAAATCCTCAACAATCTCATCGGGTAGCTGGGCAACAACAGCTGAATGAACATGCTCCTTTCGACTCAAGGCATCTGTAACCAAATTTGCCTTGCCCGGGTGATAGTGAATCTCCAAATCATAATCCATAATAAGCTCCAACCAACGGCGTTGCCTAAGGTTGAGATCCTTCTGAGTGAATATATACTTCAAACTCTTATGATCCGTGTACACTTGGCACTTCTCGTCCCACTTAAATTCTCTTTCCTTCTCCAGAAGTGAGGTGATAGACTTAGCAATCTTATAAAATCCTTCAATAAATCTCCGATAATATCCTTCAAGTCCCAAGAAACTTCGGACCTCAGTAACTATAGTGGGTATGCTCCACACCACTATCTCCTTGACTTTAGCAGGATCCACTAATATCCCTCCATTAAAAACGATATATCCAAGGAATGACACCTCGTCAATCCAGAACTCGCATTTACTGTACTTGGCATAGAGTTGATTATCTTGTAGCTTCTGTAACACCAATCTCATATGTTCCTCATGATCACTATCACTCTTGGAATAAATAAAAATATCGTCGATGAATACCACGACGAATCTGTCCAAATATTCCATAAACACCTTATTCATCAAATTCATAAAATAAGCTGGTGCATTGGTTAGTCCAAATGACATAACAGTGAACCCATATAATCCATATCGAGTTGAGAAAGCCGTCTTGGGAATATCCGATGGTCTAATCCTCATCTGATGGTATCCGGATCGGAGATCAATCTTCGAGAATACTCTAGCACCTCTCATCCGATCAAATAAATCCTCAATGCGGGGTAATGGATACTTTTTCTCTATAGTGACATCATTAAGGGACCTATAATCCACACACATCCTTTGTGATCCATCCTTCTTCTGTATAAATAGAACCGACACTTCATAAGGTGAAGAATTCGAACGAATGTACCCAGTCTCTTGTAACTCTGTTACTTACTTCTTAAATTCCTTTAGTTCTTCTATGGACATCTTGTATGACCGTTTACAAATAGGAGCAGTCCTAGGTAAAAGATCAATGACCAACTTAACTTCCATATCTGGTGGCATCCTTAATAACTCCTCTGGAAAGACATCCGGAAAAATCCCTAACTGCACGGATGTTGTCACCCACCAACTTCTCATCTACTAAGAATGACGCTAGTCCGATGGTGGTAGTTACTGCAACTTCAACTTCAAATCTTTGTCCTTTGGAACTGGTGAGTTCTACAGTTCCCTTAGCACAGTGTATAAACTGCCTTTGCCTTTCTCAACCATGACATACCAATGATCACGTCTATAGTGCTTTCTTCTAACACTATAGGGGTAGTCCATCTGGGTTAGAAACACAGGGTAAGAAAGGAAGAATTGTAGACAAGGCGAGTAATTACGAGAAATGTTACTACAGGGGATTTATTAACTAAGTAGATTAGTGTGTCACCCACTAAAGCTAATACATTACCTTATGGTGGTACATGCTAAGATGCCCGTCTATACTATTTCAATCAATCAAAGAAGCAAATCAGGCATTGATCATCAGAACAATCAATCAACATTTTTAATAGAGAAAATAATTTTAATTTTATCTTAGGTCTCCTATCTCTTAAAAAGTTCATAAATGTAGGATTCCAAGGTGTGAAATCCATCTTGTCTCAGAGTAGAAAATGTAAGAATGATCAGAGTAGAACAGTAGCAGGTGAGGCAGGATCATGATAAGGTAAGTATAGAATGAATCAGAGTAAGGTAAGCAGGTAAGGGTGTTGTCCATTTCTATCTAGGTTTCGTCCTACAGTCAACATTTCCTCTGATACCACTTCTGTCACACCCGGGCTTTAAAGGAACAAAGCCGGGTGCATTTCATACATGCGCCAAGAAGACAACATATATAATAACAGAGTGTATAGAGATAAATGTCATAAAACATCAGAGTATTTATTACATAGCGGAAGACTTACAAAATAAAAGATAAATATAAAACGAACTAAGGATCGTCGGCGCCAATGTCAACTGAGAAACGCCACCTAGATCAGATCGAACTCCTCGCCTTGACTCCACTTGAAACCACCTGTTCTTCTCCTGTGGGGGGGTGTGAGACAGCAAGGGTGAGCTCACACATGTTCATCGCTCAACAAGTTGTGGGGAATAATGTGGCATGAACTCACAAAGGTGGGAGATCATGTAGTGTAAGGCTTATCAACAATAGAGGTTAAAGCTGAGCATTGCTTTTATAAGTTGGTCAAAATTTTATTAGCAGTTACTAAGTGTAAGTAAATACCAAACCTTAAATAAAAGTAATAGAACAAAATTAATAAATAATCCCATGCATATGCCAATGACAAATTGAGTTTAGGTTCCATAATTTAATCATCGGAGAGTCCTGAGCCGCTCATGACCGTGAGCTCGGCTAGTATACTAGTTTTACACTCTGTAGAGGTTGTACCCTTTACCCACAAGTCGTGTTTCCCATGTCGCCAGGGTTAGCTAGGCCCTTAGACACTACCAAGGTGAATGGCTAGGGATCCACTACGAGGCCTTTACAAAGTTCCACTAGCTTCCGAAAACCCGCTACAGTTTATAGGAAGTTCCAATGCAGGGTTCTTGTCTGACCGCCATCGCAGCAAAATCAACCAAGGACCTCCCTACACTGACCACTCCCCTACTGCCCTTGCCCCTTTCGGGTAAGGTAGTCTTCCACTAGCTTTCCTAATTAGTCAGCCAAGGGGTCCCATTCCTCCTTTGTGGTGGCACGTGGTTCTCAAGTTAAGCTCCATGTTCCAATTAACAATAACATAATGATCTTGACATGAACATAAATAAAATAACAAAACAGCTGGAACATGGATATAATGAAGTATTAACCCAAAACCACGTAAAGCAATAGCATAACTACCCATATGATTCAGGGGTAAACAAGGAGAAATGGATAAACAGTCTAGGGTGACCTATTGGGTCCCATCAAAATTAAGCCTATGCATGGTAAATGATTATAAGAACATTATTAGGTAACAAAAGTGAATCAAGGGCACAACTTGCCTGGCACTTGAGATTCCAGGTACCAACTTGCTTTTCAGATGACACGTGTCCACGCGCTAGTCGTAGCAATACAAACAAACATGGTATAGATAAAATTAACATCACACCAAACATAAGTACAAACTGAATAATAATGATCTACACGTTGCTACGGGGTCGTGGGAACGAGAGCCACTAGAATCGGAGCTGCAGTTAAAGAGTTATGATTTTATGTTGTTATCAAGTACCTAGAATAGAGTAATTCATGTGAATAATTTTAAATCAAGTTTCATGGTTAGGTAAAGGTACTAGGTGATAAACAATACTTAAACAAAATTAATTCCACTGGAATGAATCAATTTGGAGTTATATATTTTAAGTTATGAATTTCTAAAGGTTTTATGTGTTTTATGCAAGATTAAATAGGATATAAATTTTAATGTGAATTTTATGTCAAAACAGTGGTACTATGTGATAAACAATATTATTATAAAATTATAGGAACTGGAATGGGTTGATTTGGACTAGGTATGCATTTTCTATACATTAAACAAGTTCTTGCATTTATTTTTACACTAAAATCAATTTCTAAATGATTTTATAGGTTTTTCTTCCCTGCCTGGGCTGCGTGAACTATTTATAGAGAACACAGGGGTCTCAGCGCAATAAATCCCTAGACTCAGGCTAACCCCGCAGAGGACAGCGAGTTATTTTCCATAAAATGCAGGGGCTCTTTTGTAAAATGTACGAGGCCGAAAGGTTACAGTTAACTCTCATCCACTTGATCTGCTACGGACGGCCCAGATTAGATTGGATCTCATCTGAACCGGTATCTAACCTCCACCATTCGATCTAAAATCTACGGCGCCAGGCGCACCACTCCAACTTCTAATCTGGAGCACCCGGACACGATCCAACGGTCGAAAACGAATCGGTCAGCCACTTCTAATCACGCCCGCACAGTTCAAGATCGATGGCCAGCGCGCTTCTTCCTCACCAGAGCACACGCACGGCGGCGCCATTCCCCAACCTCGCCGGTGTAGTGGATACGTGCTCAGGGTGCACCAAACCATGACTGAACAAGCGCAAGAGGAAGGACGAACTAGCGCGAAAATACGAAGGTAGTATTTACCGGTGATTGAGAGGCTGAGCGCAGTCGTTCGCGGCACGGTGCGGGTTCGCCGAATCCGCTCGGTTCTGGCGAGCAATTCCAAGCACCACAGGTGTCAACTTCACCCGACGAGGCCCTAGGCATCCCCCAAGAGACACAGGGAGGACCCCTGGTCAGCAACCGAGGGCCCAAACGGCGCTGTGAGCCGAGCTAATCCGCGGCGGCGCACAACTTTTCTCCTCTACCCCGCCCCGGTTGTTGGCGGCGCTCAGCGATTCTCTCACCAGCGAGACACTCTGTTGGCGATGGCGTCTAAACTATAGCGAGATGGGCACACAGACGATCAGCTCTTATTTCATTACTGCGGGGAGGCGGTTGGGACGTCCGTAGGCATCGGCGGAGCTGTGGCAATGGCGGCGATTCGGTCAAGGAGACCCCACGCTTCACGCGGCCACATGCGATGCCCCCCCGGATCATTTACGAGCGCCGGCTGAGGATCCCCTGGTCTGGCAGCGGTCGGTCCGGAGATCAGGCAGAATCTCAACAACCCAGCGCCCAGGCGGCTTCCGGTTCAACGGGGAAGAGGACCCGACAGGTGGGCCCCACCCGGCATTGAGTGCGCAAGCTGGCTGGCGCCCCGGCCCCAGCTGTCGGCGCACGGACAGGGGTGGGCTGCGCGGATGGTGCTAGGTAGTGGGCCAAAAGTCATGGAAGCGAGCCCAATTAGGTTTTAGTCTTTTTTTTTCTTTTTCTTTTCTTTTCTCTCTCTTTTCAAATTTAAGTTGTGTTCAAATTTAATTCAAACTCTTGTGACCAAATATTCTCAGATGATATTGTGTCATAAGTAGTACTACTTTGAAGATATATTATTATTTATATTATTTTTATATCTTTTCTCTTTTTGGTTTCACTTCTAGAATTTCTTTTCCAAACTCTAGAATTTCTTTTAGGATTTAACTTCCCATTGGGGTATTAACATAATTAATAATATTTTTTTGTGTACCATATTTTTATATCATCACAAAATGCACACAAAGTAAGATCCAGCATGATGCACAGGTTATTTAGGTGTTCTTGGTTCTAATTACCCACTTTTAACTAGTGTTGATCACATGCAATGAATAGTAGAGGCCACAAACTAATGGGTTTAACTCTATCCACTTTTATTACACTTTTGTGTATTACAAGGCGCCTCCCAGCAACGTCCAGCGCGCTGGTCGCAGCCCCTGCTTCGTCGGGAGCCATGATGCTTCGCCGATAATCCTCAAATACCCAGCCTCCTTGTCGGGTAGCGCCACTGGGGGCATGACGACCCCACAGCCAATGGAACGTTGTACGGTGTGGTAGATGGGCTGCTCTCCCAAGAGCGCAGCAGCCTGCTACCCCACGTAAATGGACAAACAAAAATGTTATTGCTACAAACTTATGATCAGATAGACAAATAAAAAAACAATATAAATGATATATAAAGTTGTTATTATGAGTAAGTTAGAAAGCTCTACAACAATATGACAACCCCATGAGGCCATGATGCACAATAATAGAGATCCCCTATGCATAAAACTCACAAGTGAACGACACCTGTGATGAATCTGCTACTGACGCTAGAGCTCAAGGTGGATCTGATTCTGTGTTAGAAATCATACACTTTACTCTTTTTCTTGTTCGCATGAAGGATTTTTTCCTTACAGTTTTTACGAATCCTCCCTAGGATTCAAGCTGGAGCAACCAGTCTCTCATTCACCAAGACAGTACCAATGAGGGAACATCAGAGACATCGTAAGTTATTCTTGTAGTACCTACATTCTCAAGAACTTGCTTACTAAAGCTATCCGCAACGGTTACCTCTAAATTTTTCCCCCTATATCACTTTTTCCCCCTATTTTCCCCCTATTTTTTCATCTCCCGTAGCGGTTCCCCCTAAATACTCCCCCTATACCCCACTACCACTATAAAATATTATTTTCTATATCAACTATCAATTTTTTATCTACTAACAATTACTCGTGGACCCACAGCACAGTGTTTAGGGTGATGAACAGTGACACGCTAGATCTGGGGGGAGAGAGAAGGGGACCGACGCGTAGGGGGCGCTGTAGGGGGCACCGCTGCGGCCGTAGGGTGCCCCCTACGCGCCGCATGCAAGAGGAGGGGGAGAGGCAGCGGTAACCGCTGCGCACAGCCTAAGACTGTGTTCAACGGTTGCTCTCGGTGTCCCCCTCCCCTAACACTGTAGCCGATATAGGGGCTACAGTGCGCCCCCTTCCCCTCGGCGTCGTCCTCCTCCTCTCCCTTCCTGATTCTTTCTCTCTCCCGCTAAATCGATGGGCACGCTACGCCGTATTCCTTCCCCGCAGCCCCGCAGCCGCTTCTTCGCCCGCGCGCTCGGAATACTCCGCACCAATCCTAGCTGCGGGCAGGGGTTCCAGCCGCTTCTTCGCCCACACGCCCGCCCGCTCGGAATACTCCGCACCAATCCTTGTCGGACCGGTACGTGTGCGAGATCTGCGGGCAGGGGTTCCAGCGCGACCAGAACCTGCAGATGCACCGGCGGCGGCACAAGGTGCCGTGGAAGCTGCTGAAGCGGGAGGCCGGGGAGGCGGCGCGGAAGCGAGTGTTCGTGTGCCCGGAGCCGAGCTGCCTGCACCACGACCCCTCGCACGCGCTGGGCGACCTCGTCGGCATCAAGAAGCACTTCCGCCGCAAGCACAGCGGCCACCGCCAGTGGGCCTGCGCCCGCTGCTCCAAGGCCTACGCCGTCCACTCCGACTACAAGGCCCACCTCAAGACCTGCGGCACCCGCGGCCACACCTGCGACTGCGGCCGCGTCTTCTCCCGGTATGAGTATGATCGATCCAGATGCTGGTGGAGCTCCTTGATTTTGTTTATTAGCATTAGTCTTCCTCTACGTACCACGCTAATCAGCCAGCGCCACGAGATAATTAATCCAGCAATTAGTCCCGTATATCTTCTGCGTATCTTTTATTCTTGCAGAGATTTGGCAGAAGAATGAGGGCCGGGCTCCGGAAAGGCGTGATGATTTTTGGGAGAAATTTTGCGGGGTCACACTCTCTTTGTCTTTCCAGGCGTCTATCTACTACGCTTTTTTTTATCGCTCGTCTCCTAGCTGTTGCTGCTGCAGCTGCAACAGTCCGTCTCTCTCCTTCTGGAGTCCGTCAAGACTAAAAGCCACATAGATCAGAGACAATAACATCCTAATCCAAAACATAACCATTAAGAGAAGATTCAGAATTCTAAACTACTACAAAAATTAATTATTCATGTGTTGTAATAAATTCTTGATGCCGACGAGGTACTCTATATACATTCGAAACAATTCATATTCCACTCAATGGCGATGCTAATGCATTCGTTTCTGTTTGTTTTTCAGCATTTTGTGGGGATCAATTGCTTGGCTTATCTAGATGGTTCCATATTTAGTACAAGTGATCATCTTTTTTGCGGGAGCCGTGATGGTACCTTGAAAAGATGGGAATTAAATAATGGGGATGCAAGCTTCTCAGGAACTTTTGAGTCTCATGTTGATTGGGTATGCTTTTTTCTGTTTTTAATTAAGTAGGCTTACTGTTTCATCAATCAGTGCTTTAAATAGCCATTATGTTTATAAATTAGTTATGTTTATGTTTAACATGGTGTCTGTGGTCTATTATTTGGATCCAAAGCTTAGCACATTTCTAGTGTCCATATATTTTAGCATCAACATTCTAATTGACATTTTGAGTTCATTATGTTAACATACATTTAGATTGATATATTCAAGTTGGTTTCCATTATTTTCAGCCCCTTCTTTCTTTTTCCTTTTTCGTGTTCTTAGCTGCAATCTTTAAATCAGAGCACCACAGTTTCATATTAGACAAAAGTGGACACAAGGGCTAATGTCAAAGAAAGACCTCAGATTCTATTCTTCTTTGGCCTATTTGTTTGATGCTGTGTTATACTGTTATTTTTTTTAGAACAAAACAACGTGAGCTAGAAAGAATACTAATCACATGCTTTAGCATTAGTAGTTATCTTTAACACTGTAGCCGCGCACTGTTCATATAGCAAATAAAAATAAAACAAAAATTGTATGGTAGTTGAGTTAGTTGAAGATGAAAGTATATAATATTGGTGTGGTGGGGTATAGAGGTTTGATATAGGGGGAACCGCTGTAGAGTGTGGAGATATAGGGGGAAAGAGAACGCTGACGTGACACGTGAGTGGAATATAGGGGGAGAAATTTAGGGGGAACGGTTGAAGACAGTCTAAGGTAGAGCTCTTTGTGAGGGCACTGTAGTAGTGTAGTGTTTTGGAATCCTTAGTTTCCTTTTTTAGGGTAACTGTAGTAACTCTGTACTACTTATAACTAGCATTCTAATCAGTGTATGGTTGTTCTGTTAGAAAGTTACATTCTGTCAACAAAATTTACTCGATCAAAGATGCTTGGTTGCATAATTCCAACCTTGCTTTGTTTGATTCTATTTTTTTTCTTATCCTACGTAAAACATGTCATATATCAATACATCAACTTGCAGCAGTAGGAAGCTGCCAATTTATGTGGTATGTTTCATTTCTATTATAATTACTGAATATACTGCTTCAGTGTTCTCGAGCCGCTAGGAATTAGGATAATGACTCCATAGTTCTAGCTTGCCTGCATATAACTCATCTAACGTTTCTGTTGAGGGCTTGTTCTCAAATGCTTCAGATTGATGTAAAGTAAAGGTACAGACGTGATGCGAAAAAGCGTATGCCAAGTCAGCGTGAACAGTACGGGAGTACTGTTCACCTATTTATAGGCACGGGACGCAGCCCGTGTAAAATTACATTGATGCCCTTTACATTTATCAATAACTCTATAGTAATTCTTGAAAGTCGCCTAGAGGGGGGGGTGAATAGGGCGAAACTGAAATTCTCAAAAATAATCACAACTACAAGCCGGGTTAGCGTTAGAAATATAATCGAGTCCGCGAGAGAGGGTGCAAAACAAATCGCAAGCGAATAAGAAGTGTGACACGCGGATTTGTTTTACCGAGGTTCGGTTCTCGCAAACCTACTCCCCGTTGAGGAGGCCACAAAGGCCGGGTCTCTTTCAACCCTTACCCTCTCTCAAACGGTCCCTCGGACCGAGTGAGCTTTCTCTTCTCAATCACTTGGAACACGAAGTTCCCACAAGGACCACCACAAGATTGGTGTCTCTTGCCTTAATTACAAGTGAGTTTGATCGCAAGAAAGAATCAAGAAAGAAGAAAGCAATCCAAGTGCAAGAGCTCGAAAGAACACAAGCAAATCTCTCTCTCTAATCACTAGGGCGTTGTGTGGAATTTGGAGAGGATTTGATCTCTTTGGTGTGTCTAGAATTGAATGCTAGAGCTCTTGTAAGTAGTTGAGAAGTGGAAAACTTGGATGCTATGAATGGTGGGTGGTTGGGGGTATTTATAGCCCCAACCACCAAACTAGCCGTTTGGTGAGGCTGTCTGTTCGATGGTGCACCGGACAGTCCGGTGCACACCGGACATGTCCGGTGCGACAGCCACGTCACCAATGCCGTTGGGTTCCGACCGTTGGAGCTCTGTCTTCTGGGCCCGCCTGGATGTCCGGTGGCGCACCGGACATGCACTGTAGATTGTCCGGTGCGCCAGTATGGGCGTGCCTGACCTCTGCGCGCGCAGCGCGCGCATTTAATGCGTCGCAGGTAGCCGTTGGCGCCGAAATAGCCATTGCCCCGCTGTTACACCGGACAGTCCGGTGAATTTTAGCGGAGCAGCTGAAATGAATTCCCGAGGCTGGCAAGTTCCGGAGGCCGCTCTTCCTTGGAGCACCGGACATGTCCGGTGTACACCGGACAGTCCGGTGAATTATAGTGGAGTTGCCTCTGGAATTTCCCGAAGGTGACTAGTTTGAGTTTGGAGTCCTCTGGTGCACCGGACATGTCCGGTGGCATACCGGACAGTCCGGTGCGCCAGACCAGAGGTGCCTTCGGTTGTCCCTTTGCTCTTTTGTTGAACCCAATACTTGGTCTTTTTATTGGCTAAGTGTGAACCTTTGGCACCTGTATAACTTATACACTAGAGCAAACTAGTTAGTCCAAATATTTGTGTTGGGCAATTCAAGCACCAAAATTAATTAGGGACTAGGTGTAAGCCTAATTCCCTTTCAATCTCCCCCTTTTTGGTGATTGATGCCAACACAAACCAAAGCAAATATAGAAGTGCAGAATTGAACTAGTTTGCATAAATGTAAGTGCAAAGGTTGCTTGGAATTGAGCCAATATTAATACTTACAAGATATGCATGGATTGTTTCTTTATTTTTAACATTTTGGACCACGCTTGCACCACATGTTTTGTTTTTGCAAATTCTTTTGTAAATTCTTTTCAAAGTCTTTTTGCAAGATAGTCAAAGGTAAATGAATAAGATTTTGAGAAGCATTTTTCAAGTTTTGAAATTTTCTCCCTTTGTTCCAAATGCTTTTCCTTTGACTAAACAAAACTCCCTCTCAAATAAATTCTCCTCTTAGTGTTCAAGAGGGTTTTAAGATATCAAGTTTTGAAAATACTACTTGCTCCCCCTTTAGAACACAAAGAGATACCAATTTGAAAATTTTCAATTAAAAACCATTAATTTTAAAATTAGGGTGGTGGTGCGGTCCTTTTGCTTTGGGCTCATACTTTCTCCCCCTTTGGCATGAATCGCCAAAAACGGATACTTTGAGTGAGATATAAGCCCTTTCCTAACTACTTTCTCCCCTTTGGCAAATAAAACATATGAGTGAAGATTATACCAAAAACGGAGAGTGATGCGGAGCGACGGCGAAGGATGAGTAGTAGAGTGGAGTGGAAGCCTTTGTCTTCGCCGAAGACTCCAATTCCCTTTCAATATACCTATGACTTGGTTTGAAATATACTTGAAAACACATTAGTCATAGCATATATAAAAGAGACATGATCAAAGGTATATTTATAAGCTATGTGTGCAAGTTTTAGCAAAAGAAATTCCTAGAATCAAGAATATTGAGCTCATGCCTAAGTTTGGTAAAAGATTGTTCATCAAGTGGTTTGGTAAAGATATCGGCTAATTGATCTTTAGTGTTAATGTATGAAATCTTGATATCTCCCTTTTGTTGGTGATCCCGAAGAAAATGATACCGAATGGCTATGTGCTTAGTGCGGCTATGCTCAACGGGATTATCCGCCATGCGGATTGCACTCTCATTATCACATAGAAGAGGAACTTTGGTTAATTTGTAACCATAGTCCCGCAGGGTTTGCCTCATCCAAAGCAATTGCGCGCAACAATGGCCTGCGGCAATATACTCGGCTTCGGCGGTAGAAAGAGCGACCGAATTTTGCTTCTTTGATGCCCAAGACACCAAGGATCTTCCCAAGAACTGGCAAGACCCCGATGTGCTCTTCCTATTAATCTTACACCCCGCCCAATCGGCATCCGAATAACCAATCAAATCAAATGTGGATCCCCGAGGGTACCAAAGTCCAAATTTAGGTGTGTAAGCCAAATATCTCAAGATTTGTTTTACGGCCGTAAGGTGGGATTCCTTAGGGTCGGATTGGAATCTTGCACACATGCATACGGAAAGCATAATGTCCGGTCGAGATGCACATAAATAAAGCAATGAACCAATCATCGACCGGTATACCTTTTGATCCACGGACTTACCTCCCGTGTCGAGGTCGAGATGCCCATTTGTTCCCATGGGTGTCTTGATGGGCTTGGCATCCTTCATTCTAAACTTGCTTAGAATGTCTTGAGTATACTTCGTTTGGCTAATGAAGGTACCCTCTTGGAGTTGCTTGACTTGGAATCCTAGAAAATACTTCAACTCCCCCATCATAGACATCTCGAATTTTTGTGTCATGATCCTACTAAATTCTTCACATGTAAATTCGTTAGTAGACCCAAATATGATATCATCAACATAAATTTGGCATACAAACAAATCATTGTCAAGAGTCTTAGTGAATAAAGTAGGATCGGCTTTTCCGACTTTGAACCCATTAGCAATAAGGAAATCTCTAAGGCATTCATACCATGCTCTTGGGGCTTGCTTGAGCCCATAAAGCGCCTTAGAGAGCCTATAGACATGGTTAGGGTACTCACTATCTTCAAAGCCGGGAGGTTGCTCAACATAGACCTCCTCCTTGATCGGTCCGTTGAGGAAAGCACTCTTCACGTCCATTTGGTAAAGCTTGAAGCCATGGTAAGTAGCATAGGCCAATAATATACGAATTGACTCAAGCCTAGCTACGGGTGCATAGGTTTCACCAAAATCCAAACCTTCGACTTGTGAATACCCCTTGGCCACGAGTCGAGCTTTGTTCCTTGTCACCACACCATGCTCGTCTTGCTTGTTGCGGAAGACCCACTTGGTTCCTACAACATTTTGATTTGGACGTGGAACTAAATACCATACCTCGTTCCTCGTGAAATTGTTGAGCTCCTCTTGCATCGCCATCACCCAATCCGAATCTTGTAGTGCTTCCTCTACCCTGTGTGGCTCAATAGAGGAAACAAAAGAGTAATGCTCACAAAAATGTGCAACACGAGATCGAGTAGTTACCCCCTTATGAATGTCGCCGAGGATGGTGTCGACGGGGTGATCTCGTTGGATTGCTTGGTGGACTATTGGGTGTGGCGGCATTGGTTCTTCATCCTCCTTGTCTTGATCATTTGCATCTCCCCCTTGATCGTTGTCGTCATCTTGAGGTGGCTCATCTCTTTGATCTTGTCCTTCATCAACTTGAGCTTCGTCCTCATTTTGAGTTGGTGGAGATGCTTGTGTGGAGGAGGATGGTTGATCTTGTGCATGTGGAGGCTCTTCGGATTCCTTAGGATACACATCCCCAATGGACATGTTCCTTAGCGTGATGCATGGAGCCTGTTCTTCACCTATCTCATCAAGATCAACTTGCTCTACTTGAGAGCCGTTAGTCTCATCAAACACAACGTCACAAGAAACTTCAACTAGTCCTGAGGACTTGTTAAAGACTCTATATGCCCTTGTGTTTGAGTCATATCCTAGTAAAAAGCCTTCTACAGTTTTAGGAGCAAATTTAGATTTTCTACCTCTCTTAACAAGAATAAAGCATTTGCTACCAAAAACTCTAAAATATGAAATGTTTGGCTTTTTACCGGTGAGGAGTTCATAGGATGTCTTCTTGAGGATTCGGTGTAGATATAACCGGTTGATGGCGTAGCAAGCGGTGTTGACCGCCTCGGCCCAAAACCGATCCGATGTCTTGTACTCATCAAGCATGGTTCTTGCCATGTCCAATAGAGTTCTATTCTTCCTCTCCACTACACCATTTTGTTGTGGAGTGTAGGGAGAAGAAAACTCATGCTTGATGCCCTCATCCTCAATGAAGCCTTCAATTTGAGAGTTTTTGAACTCCGTCCCGTTGTCGCTTCTAATTTTCTTGATCCTTAAGCCGAACTCATTTTGAGCCTGTCTCAAGAATCCCTTTAAGGTCTCTTGGGTATGAGATTTTTCCTGCAAAAAGAACACCCAAGTGAAGCGAGAATAATCATCCACAATAACTAGACAGTACTTACTCCCGCCGATGCTTATGTAAGCGATCGGGCCGAACATATGTAGGAGCTCCAGTGGCCTGTCACTTGTCATGATGTTCTTATGTGGATGATGAGTGCCAACTTGCTTTCCTGCTTGACATGCGCTACAAATCCTGTCTTTCTCAAAATGAACATTTGTTAGTCCTAAAATGTGTTCTCCCTTTAGAAGCTTATGAAGATTCTTCATTCCAACATGGGCTAGTCGGCGGTGCCAGAGCCAACCCAAGTTAGTCTTAGCTATTAAGCAAGTGTCGAGTTCAGCTCTATCAAAATCTACCAAGTATAGCTGACCCTCTAACACCCCCTTAAATGCTATTGAATCATCACTTCTTTTAAAGACAGTGACACCTACATCAGTAAATAGACAGTTGTAGTCCATTTGACAAAGTTGCGAAACGGAAAGCAAATTGTAATCTAAAGAATCTACAAGAAAAACATTGGAAATAGTATGGTCAGGAGATATAGCAATTTTACCCAATCCTTTGACCAAACCTTGATTTCCATCCCCAAATGTGATAGCTCGTTGGGGATCTTGGTTTTTTTCATATGAGGAGAACATCTTCTTCTCTCCTGTCATGTGGTTTGTGCACCCGCTGTCGAGTATCCAACTTGAGCCCCCGGATGCATAAACCTACAAAACAATTTTAGTTCTTGACTTTAGGTACCCAAACGGTTTTGGGTCCTTTGGCATTAGAAACAAGAACTTTGGGTACCCAAACACAAGTCTTGGAGCCCTTGTGTTTGCCCCCAACAAACTTGGCAACTACCTTGCCGGATTTGTTAGTAAGCACATAAGATGCATCAAAAGTTTTAAATGAAATACTATGATCATTTGATGCACTAGGAGTTTTCTTTCTAGGCAACTTAGCACGGGTTGGTTGCCTAGAGCTAGATGTCTCACCCTTATACATAAAAGCATAGTTAGGGCCAGAGTGAGACTTCCTAGAATGAGTTCTCCTAATTTTGCTCTCGGGATAACCGGCAGGGTACAAAATGTAACCCTCGTTATCCTGAGGCATGGGAGCCTTGCCCTTGACAAAGTTAGACAAATTTTTAGGAGGGGCATTAAGTTTGACATTGTCTCCCCTTTGGAAGCCAATGCCATCCTTGATGCCAGGGCGTCTCCCATTATAGAGCATACTTCTAGCAAATTTAAACTTTTCATTTTCTAAGTCATGCTCGGCAATTTTAGTATCTAATATTGCTATATGATCATTTTGTTGTTTAATTAAAGCCATGTGATCATGAATAGCATTGATATCAACATCTCTACATCTAGTACAAATAGAAGTGTGCTCAACGGTAGATGTAGAGGGTTTGCAAGATTTTAATTCTACAACCTTAGCATGCAACATTTCATTCTTAGTTCTAAGGTCGGAAATAGTAGTATTGCAAACATCAAAATCTTTAGCCTTAGCAAATAATTTCTCATTCTCATATCTAAGGCTAGCAAGAGAAATATTCAACTCATCAATCCTAGCAAGTAAATCAACATTATCATTTCTAGGATTGGAAGTTGAATCAATACAAACATGAGAATCAACCTTAGCAATTAATCTAGCATTTTCATTTCTAAGGTTGTCAATAGTCTCATGGCAAGTGCTTAGCTCACTAGACAATTTTTCACATTTTTCAACTTGTTGAGCATAAGCATTTTTAACCTTAACATGCTTTTTATTTTCCTTGATTAGGAAGTCCTCTTGGGAGTCCAAGAGATCATCCTTCTCATGGATGGCACTAATTAATTCATTTAATTTTTCTTTTTGTTGCATGTTTAGGTCGGCAAAAAGGGTACACAAATTATTTTCCTCATCACTATCATTATCATCACTAGAGGATTCATATTTAGTGGAGGATTTAGATTTAACCTTCTTCCTTTTGCCGTCCTTTGCCATGAGGCACTTGTGGCCGACGTTGGGGAAGAGGAGTCCCTTGGTGACGGCGATGTTGGCGGCGTCCTCGTCGGAGGAGGACTCGGTGGAGCTCTCGTCGAAGTCCCACTCCCGGCAAACATGGGCATCGCCGCCCTTCTTCTTGTAGTACTTCTTCTTTTCTCTCCTCTTTCCCTTCTTGTCGTCGCCCCTATCACTGTCACTAGACATAGGACATTTTGCAATAAAATGACCGGGCTTACCACATTTGTAGCACACTTTCTTGGAGCGGGGTTTGTAGTCCTTCCCCCTCCGTTGCTTGAGGATTTGGCGAAAGCTTTTGATGATTAAAGCCATCTCCTCATTGTCGAGCTTGGAGGCGTCAATTGGTTGTCTACTCGATGTAGATTCCTCCTTCTTCTCCTCCGTCGCCTTGAATGCCACCGGTTGTGCTTCGGACGTGGAGGGTTCATCAAGCTCGTTGATCTTCTTTGAGCCCTTGATCATACATTCAAAGCTCACAAAATTCCCGATTACTTCCTCGGGAGTCATTAGTGTGTATCTAGGATTACCACGAATTAATTGAACTTGAGTGGGGTTAAGGAAAATAAGAGATCTTAGAATAACCTTAACCACCTCGTGGTCGTCCCACTTCTTACTCCTGAGGTTGCGCACTTGGTTCACCAGGGTTTTGAGTCGGTTGTACATATCTTGTGGCTCCTCCCCTTGGCGAAGACGAAAGCGACCGAGCTCCCCCTCGATCGTTTCCCGCTTGGTGATCTTGGTGAGTTCATCACCTTCGTGCGCGGTCTTGAGAAGGTCCCAAATTTCCTTTGCATTCTTCAACCCTTGCACCTTGTTGTATTCCTCCTTGCTTAGAGAGGCGAGGAGTATGGTTGTAGCTTGGGAGTTGAAGTGCTCGATTTGGGCCACTTCGTCCGTATTATAATCCTCATCCCCTATGGATGGTACCTGTGCTCCAAACTCAACAACATTCCATATACTTTTGTGGAGTGAGGTTAGATGAAATTTCATTAAATCACTCCACCTAGCATAATCTTCGCCATCAAAAGTTGGCGGTTTGCCTAATGGAACGGAAAGTAATGGAGTATGTCTAGATGTACGAGGATAGTGTAAGGGGATCTTACTAAACTTCTTGCGCTCTTGGCGCTTAGAAGTTACGGACGGCGCATCGGAGTCGGAGGTCGATGTTGATGAAGTGTCGGTCTCGTAGTAGACCACCTTCCTCATCCTCTTGTGCTTGTCGCCTTTCCGATGCGACTTAGGGGAAGAAGATTTTTCCTTCTTCTCTTTGTGGTGTGAGGAAGAAGATCTTTTCTCCTTCCGTTTGGAGGAGTCCTTCTTCTTCTCCTTCCTCTTGGTGCGGGACTCTTCCGATGAAGTGCTCCCTTGGCTCGTAGTGGGCTTGTCGCCGGTCTCCATCTCCCTCTTGGTGTGATCTCCCGACATCACTTCAAGCGGTTAGGCTCTAATGAAGCACCAGGCTCTGATACCAATTGAAAGTCGCCTAGAGGGGGGGGGGTGAATAGGGCGAAACTGAAATTCTAAAAAATAATCACAACTACAAGCCGGGTTAGCGTTAGAAATATAATCGAGTCCGTGAGAGAGGGTGCAAAACAAATCGCAAGCGAATAAGAAGTGTGACACGCGGATTTGTTTTACCGAGGTTCGGTTCTCGCAAACCTACTCCCCGTTGAGGAGGCCACAAAGGCCGGGTCTCTTTCAACCCTTACCCTCTCTCAAACGGTCCCTCGGACCGAGTGAGCTTTCTCTTCTCAATCACTTGGAACACGAAGTTCCCACAAGGACCACCACAAGATTGGTGTCTCTTGCCTTAATTACAAGTGAGTTTGATCGCAAGAAAGAATCAAGAAAGAAGAAAGCAATCCAAGCGCAAGAGCTCGAAAGAACACAAGCAAATCTCTCTCTCTAATCACTAGGGCGTTGTGTGGAATTTGGAGAGGATTTGATCTCTTTGGTGTGTCTGGAATTGAATGCTAGAGCTTTTGTAAGTAGTTGAGAAGTGGAAAACTTGGATGCTATGAATGGTGGGTGGTTGGGGGTATTTATAGCCCCAACCACCAAACTAGCCATTTGGTGAGGTTGTCTGTTCGATGGTGCACCGGACAGTCCGGTGCACACCGGACATGTCCGGTGCGACAGCCACGTCACCAATGCCGTTGGGTTCCGACCGTTGGAGCTCTGTCTTCTGGGCCCACCTGGATGTCCGGTGGCGCACCGGACATGCACTGTAGATTGTCCGGTGCGCCAGTATGGGCGTGCCTGACCTCTGCGCGCGCAGCGCGCGCATTTAATGCGTCGCAGGTAGCCGTTGGTGCCGAAATAGCCGTTGCCCCGCTGTTACACCGGACAGTCCGGTGAATTTTAGCGGAGCAGCTGAAATGAATTCCCGAGGCTGGCAAGTTCCGGAGGCCGCTCTTCCTTGGAGCACCGGACATGTCCGGTGTACACCGGACAGTCCGGTGAATTATAGTGGAGTTGCCTCTGGAATTTCCCGAAGGTGACTAGTTTGAGTTTGGAGTCCTCTGGTGCACCGGACATGTCCGGTGGCATAACGGACAGTCCGGTGCGCCAGACCAGAGGTGCCTTCGGTTGTCCCTTTGCTCTTTTGTTGAACCCAATACTTGGTCTTTTTATTGGCTAAGTGTGAACCTTTGGCACCTGTATAACTTATACACTAGAGCAAACTAGTTAGTCCAAATATTTGTGTTGGGCAATTCAACCACCAAAATTAATTAGGGACTAGGTGTAAGCCTAATTCCCTTTCAATTCTTCAAGGTCCAATTTGGCTTTTCATCTTTAAGTCGGTTCCTCTTTTCTGTCGTTATGCCGAAGCTTTTCTGCACATAGCTTCGTGATCGTCTTATCCTTCGTCATGATCGTTTTTCATTCCAGTCAAGCTTCGTCTTAATCATGCTCTTGTATATCCGCGACCTGACTCCGAAGGTGCCTGTTCACATATTACACTTGGAAAACATTGTCAAACTATGTTTTTGAGGACCTTCGGGAGCCGAAGGCCCCCAACAGTTTCCTTTATGTCACCACCTATCAGATACCACAAAGACTTAAAAAACTTCACTGTAAATCCATCATGACAAGGAGCAGTGTTACTCTTCATGCAGTTTACTTTTTTTCCCTTTTGAAACAAAGTTTCCAAATATTTTTTAAGCTACTTTCGTTCTCATTTCAGTTAGCAGACATCAAGGTTTGGTACAAAAGCTGATTGATAGATTACTTCTATTGAATTGCTAACCTACTAAAATGCACCACGTATGCTAATCAAACTGATTTCTTTATGGTACCCTGACAAAAAGCATGCTAATTTTTAGAAAATAAATGTTAACATGTTAACTGGTCTGATAGTTCCTAGGATGATTTTAGGTGAAAGGAACTAATCAAAACACCAAGAGAAATAAATACGTGGATGGTAGCTCTTGTTTTAATCTTGTAACAGTGCTTTTGCTAGACTCAACTATTTTTGATTAGTTGTGTTCCTTGGAAAAAACAAGCTTGTATCATTACGCTTTGCTTGAAGAAATTCTGTGATTGCATTTTTCTCCTTTACATGTTTGCTCCCATCCAACTTAGAACTCTTTAAATATTAGGTTCTTTTAAACGGATGTCTAGGCAATTTAAATGGATTAATACAAGATTTTAGCATGAGGAGATCCAAGTGCAAGCTAATGCAAGACCCAGAGACCCTTTGGACAATACTCCGACTATTCCTAGCTCAATTCATGATTGTATGGCCAGAGTTGACCATATGCTAATCAGTACTTGTGGAAGTGTTACAAAATCCCACTCTGAGGGATCTAGCCTGAGGGAACTGATTAAGCCTTGGTGGCAAACATTCGAACTGCGCTTGATAGTAGATTTGGAGTGAGTCTGAGGTGGCTGAAAGATCAGTGTGCTTTGATAACTAAAAGTGATGGCTCAAATAAGACGATAATGCACACATATAGGGTCTCTTTTGCACAGCTCCAGCTCAAAGAATATTTGGAGATGGTCAGTCCTAGTTCTGGAAAATCTTAGAGTTGGAGCTAAGGACATACTAAAGGTTTAAATTAAACAATATTGTATTATTTTGGATTAAACACATATGTCTAATACTTCTATTTTTTATCCTGAAAACCCAAAACTCTAAATCCTTCATGCATTATAGAGCAGGAGCTGTGTCAAATAGGGTCATATAGTAACCAAATAAGTTGATCAACAACACATGTTGAGTTGTTGACCCTGCATATATGTGAAAGAGGATTGCGACCAAATCCTACACTAACAAGCCAGAACTTCAAACTAATCAAACTAAAATTTACAATAGCATAATATTGTCTGAATTGTGAGCACTTTAATGCTTAACACATGTTTAAATTAGTGAACAGTGAACAGATCAATGTATTACGTATTCCTATTAATGAAAGCACTAAAAACTCAATCAGTAAAATTAAAACAAAGCCAACCAGCAGACAGTTTCAATAGCAGAGGCTAGAAAACAGGTTGATACCTTCCACACCTTAATGTGGAGATCCTTAGTAGGGATCCTAACAGGTCCCTTAATCTCAAATGCTTGTCCTTGGCTCCCTTTACCAAATCCGCACAAACTGAAATGTATCAGAAATCGCACACATTTGTCACTTCAATAATTCATTGAAAATAACTCTGCAATGACAGTATAATACTCTGGTGTAGCTTGCATCATAGCCAGTGAACAAATGCAGAGTAATCAGCCTAATGATAGAAGGTAGTAAGCAGACTACCCTTGGACTGTTTGCAAGGTTTAGGTTCTCACATTTTAAAGCTGTCTAGATAAAATGACACCAACAAATAAACTTAGGGAACATTTCCTGTACAGCAGTTACCATAGTTCCCTCTAATAGGATTTTCGCTGAATTGTTATTTTTTTGATTAACTTTATACCTTTATATTATTTAATAATCCCATCATGGTTTATCCAATATCCAGTATGATGTGACTGACAGGTTTATGGCTGACAATAGGCTCTAAATGGTAGACTATAAGATTTAAGGATTGGACCGGATTAAGATCAAACCCTATTTCTATTCATTTTTGAACTAAAATTTATTTAGTGCCCTATCATTTTGTGAAGAAACATTTAGATCTTAATCCATTACCACCCCTAGATAGGTTTGATCCCCATCCATACTAAGATGCAGGGGTGATGATTCCAACGAAATAAGAATATGGTAAATGGAGTATCATATAAACCACAAGAGCTGGCCAATATTTAGAGGGCAGAACTGAGACATGTGAAATGATAAGGTAACAGGAAAGATAGGTTTAAGGCAATATAATACAGATAGGTAACTAAGTCAACTGTTCAAATCATCCCATGTGGAACAACAAATATGAAAAGGGACATACTCAGTACCTGACAATGTTTAATTAGCAGGAAAAAACAGTTGGGGTGTCACATCGGTGTATTCATATTTCTACAACAAGACAACCTTCTTAATATGTTCTAAAATAGCGCAATACAGTTCAGTGCATTGAACAAAAAAGAAGGGGAAAACTGGAAAGACAGTGCATCATAGACCGAGTTATGAAACAGATGTGCAGGTTTCATCCTAATTGGCATTTATTCATAAGATGAGTTACATTCTTACAGGACCTATTAACTCTTAAACACAAAGGACAGAACATTTGTGCAAAAACAGCGAAACTGCAGCTACCATAATGATTAATGAAACACACAAGAATGGAGGCATCCTTTGCTTATGAAACATTGAATCAGCAAGAATAGCATTCAACTGCCACAATCATGATTGAAAATGATTTGAATTGTACTTTTGAGGTGCAAGATTACCTGAGCATATAAGGTTCAGTAAAGTCAAAAAGCACAATAAACTATATAAAATGCATATCATAAGCTTGTTTCCTCATCCAGTTACTTCAAATTATGCACTCATAAGAGAAAAACTGGACTATCATATGGGCGTATTTGTCATAATGAAGATGGGATCTGTTGTTTGCTTCAGCAGGCGATATCACATAAGAAAATTACCATGTAGTAGGAGAGAAATGTATTACCCACACATCCGTCGTCTGCTTGCTTTCCCGCCGCGACTCAGGAATGACTGGTTGGAGGTGGAGACTTTGCTCCGGCGATGGAACCAGGGGCAGAATCTATGGAGGATAAGGTTGTTCGTGGCTGGATTGGAGGGGGGCGAGCGTGGTTGTTCGTGGCATGCGTAGAAGGGCTGTGTTATGTTTGCTGTGATGCGCGCAGGGGGAGTTCGCAGCGTGATTAGAGATAGGCAGGCGCGTTTGTTTGCGGCATGCATGGGGCTCATGTTGGCAGCTTCGCGGTGTTGGTTGGCACGGTCGCGGCCTTCGTGGAGGGAGAGGTTGCGGTATGCGTGGGTGGATTGGCGAGGGCAGGTAGGGGGAGGCGGGGGGATTAGGATTTGAGCGCGTACCAAACATCTCCACCGACGTTCGCGCTTGCGACGGCGATTGAGCTGGGGGCCGCGCGCGGGGGATTGAGCTCGGGGCTGGGCGCGCGGGGGATTGAGCTCGGAGCGTGCGGCGGAGTATGCGGCAGTCGCGCTCCGCCCGCCTGATTGCAGCGGGGGCTCGGGATTGTTGAGGTCGTGGCATGCGCGGGTGGATTGGCGAGGGCAGATAGGGGGAGGCGGGGGGATTAGGATTTGAGCGCGTACCAAACATCTCTGCCGGCTTTCGCGCTTGCGACGACGGATTGAGCTTGGGGCTTCGCGCGCGGGGGATTGAGCTCGGAGCGCGCGGCGGAGTATGCGGCGGTCGCGCTCCGCCCGCCTGATTGTTGCGGGTGCTCGAGATTGTTGGGGACGCGGCGCGATTCGCGGAAGGATTGGGAGGGGGCGAGCGTGGTTGGCGGGCTGTTTGCGACGGTGAGGATCCCGGAGGTCGGGCGGTTGGAGGCGGGGGCAGGGGCAGTCTACGCTCTGCCCTTAATAGTTACTAGCTGTATGCCCATACGTTGTTACGACGACAACATGTTATGATAAAATACATTAATATGCATAAACATTAATCATTATTCCACCTATGTGCTCCCCAATGAACAAACTAATGTTAAGAAAACCAAAAGGATGAAAAACAAAATCATCGACCAGCTAGTTCATACAAGGGAGTAGCGCTTTCCCAGTCAGCATCCCACCTTTTCCCAATCAATATTCTACATTGTAAAATTCAATTTGGTTCTACAAAAAAGTATATTCAAGAAACAATTGAGTGGACTCCATCATAAGTTCATGGCACATTGACATATAGTCGAAGTAAAAGCAGAAAAATGTAGCACGCGGGCACGCGGCGACGGCGGCTGGTGGAAAGATGGTCGGATCGCCTCGCCTTCATCACCGGCCAGACGCGTAGCCTCTCCTGCGACCCGATTCCAAATTCACCACGTCGTTCAGAGTTTGAAGGTGGCGCTGAAAATGAGTTCATTGAGAGAAATCAGTTGCAGAAGTCAGAACCTAACAACGACCTGGTACCTAGATTTCAACATCCTAATACTCGCCAATGAGTCAAAGCTAGAACCTTAAGCTATGATGATCTGGTACCTGGAATTCAACAAGCTGATGGTCGCCAATAAATGAAGGCTAGTACCTTGAGCTATGAAGATGAGCTTTTCCGCAAATTCAAGATAGGCGGTTCAGTCCCTGAAATTCAGCTAGTAAATCAAACACCATTATGTACCCATGATCTGGAAACTGTGAGTAACAATGCAATCCATGATAGAGTTAGTAAGAATACAAGTCATGACAGAGTTAGTAAGATGACAAGTCTTGATGGAGCGGCAAGTGTCCAACCTAGCAGAGAATTGGAAATGAGACCTAGATCTGCACCTCCAAGCCAGTCAACCGAAGTGGACAATTCAGGTTGGTCTGTGGAAACTCTGAAGGAACTCTTAGACTTCACGCCACAGGAGATAACCAAGGCCATATCCGCGACCGAGAGTAACCGTTTGTTAGCATCTGTTGCCATTGCTTTGCTGGTGGTTCTTTCGAACTGGGGCCTGGACATCGATGGTGCCATCACCAGAATATTAGTTGGTACAAGGCCACTTCTATTTCTCATTATAACCAACATCACCATTGTCTTCACATTGTTGATGGAGAACAAAGACCCCAATGTGAAAAGCAGGCCCGTCGGCACCAACCTGGGTTCTGCTGATAGCTTAGGGCAGATGCTAGAGATCGGTTTGCTGCTACAGAAAGCCCTAGGTGCTCTGCTGATTGACTATAGCATTTGCGCTGTTATTATGATCTTCTTTCTTGGATTCTGAGGGAGTCTAGGTAGAACTTCCACAGAAATCTTTGTAATTTTTTTAAACTCTGTCAAAGTGAGATAGCACAAGCTCAAGAAACATACTTCAAGTTCTCCTTGCAGGACGATAGCACAAGCTCTCTAATGGACAACCAGCCCAGAGGATTGAAGACCCTGGCAGGGAGACGCGGATGGTAGGGGAAGTGACAGATTGAACCTGTAGTTCATGGATTTGGTCGAAGTCGAAGTAAGAGGTTGGAGCCGTGCCGGAGGCTCTGCTTCTCGAGGACATCGCCGCTTGACCACCATCCACCGGGATGATGTTCTCGCCCGCATATCCATCGGGGAAGAGATGCCGCTAGCACTGATTGGTGATGGAGGGGTCAGGGTCGGCCCGCAATCTATCCTCGGGTAACGGAGGTGACTGTCTTCTTCGTGGAGAAGGCGAGGTCCAGCGAGGAGGACACACGACACGCGGAGAGGATGAGTCGGCTCATGTGACCGTCGATGTCGGCCGTCTCCCACGAGTCTAGCACAGCAGATGCGGTGTCCTCGGCTGCGGGCTCCATGGCTTTATGTGCGCTTGCGATCTTGAGCTAGAGGGCGGAGAGACTGGAGCTAGGGACGAGGGCGGCCATGGAGCAGAGGCATCGGGATCTGGAGGAGGAGGGGGAGAGGGAGCGAGGCATCCCGGTCCCCTTCCAAGCGCGACGTCGAGGTCGCGTCCTCGCCCTTGGTCGCGTCCCCCGCGTCGGCGGCAGCATAAGAGGGGAAACGCAACCAGAGTAAAACATGGAGCTAGCCAGCACTCGGCTTCTCACCTTCGAAGATGGCATTCTGGATCTCGGCGCACTTGACGACGACGTTGTGGTCGTTGAGCCCTTCCTCCTCCTCGATGAGGTAGTTGCTGGGGCCGCTCTTGACGGCTCCGCCGTCGTCCGCGCGTCACTCGGAGGCGAGCCACACCTTGGACACCAGCACCCACTGCATCACTGAGAAAGAGATGCCCATGGCCGCCGCGACCGGGATGAGCACATGCGTCCCCAGCTCCGGCAGGATCGGGTGCGGGCGGGCGTGAGGATGGTGGCGGGAATCGCGGCGGGGGAGTGCTTCGCGCGGGTGCTACGGTTCGCGGCTGGCGGCTGGCAAGCAGGGTGCGGACGGGCGGGCGGATGGTGGCGGGACTCGCGGCGGGGGAGTGCTTCGTGCGGGTGCTTCGCGGCGGGCGGCGTGCGTGTGGTAGGTGAGGAGTTCGGTAGCGGCTGGCGTGCGGGAGTCGCGGCAGCTGGCGTGCGGGATTCGCGGAGCTCAAGCTGCGGCGGGTAGGCGGAGCGGTGGGCGGTTCGCGCAGGCGGGGACAGTCTACACTGCGTCTTTAATAGTTATAAATAGTTATTTCATCATTGAACCATATGTAATGATGATTAGTTATTCCGCTAATAAATAAACTTTTAGAGTGGTTTAAAAGTCAAAGTTTTTTTGGAGTGTAACCAAATTTACAGGAAAAGGGTACTAAGACATCAAATTAGTATTTGTTAGATACATGTTAAATTATATTTCCATAACGTACGTGTCCATTGAATGTCTTAAACAATGTTGCATCTTCTATACGTTTAGTTAAACTCAGGTTTTGACTCTGGATAATTTAGTGTAAGATTCGTAAGGGGTTTATGAGCGTCTATCGGTCTCATACAAAATTACATAGGTCAATCTTATTTTTTTCTTCTAGATTTCACCTTTTTTATAAAAAAGAACTGTTCAATACAGTCCTGATCAACTGAAATTCAAGGCCCTCGATGGCTCGATCAATCGATGATTATAAGGCCCCTACCAGGCTCTCTCGATGACTCTTTTTCTGGTTTTTCGTGAAGCCGTACCAAACGGTCTTAAAAAACGGCTCCTCGCCGAGAGCCAGAGCCGTTTTGCTATTGGGAGCCGAAGCACGAAAAAACAAGCTTCTATCGGCTCCTTCTATCCAACACACAATAATATTTCATGAAATTACAGTCTCTACCACTATCTCCTCGTGAGAAATTGTTTTACTAAATAAATTACAAATCGGCCCTGGCTCCTGTAGAGACCGAAGGCGTTAGGAGGCCTGCCAAAGGGGCCTAAGTAAATAATAAAGGAAAAAAAATGCATACTAGTACATGCAGTAGGAGATTCCGTGGCAGGCCGGGCGTTTGAGGAGCTAGGTGACCCAAGCTACGGCCTGGGCAGGGCAACCGGGAATTACTGGCAGCCATCGCATTTGTGGGTTTCCACGCGGGTTCCTCGCTCCATCCACAAAATTCAACTCTTGACAAGAGTCTCTGGTGTTCGATTCCACCCTTCCACCACCACCTCCTTCTTCTCTGCTTCTGCGCCTTTGAGCGCGACCTCCTCCGTGTCTCCATCTCAAAGCATGTCATCCTCAGCTGGTAGTCCGAGAGTGACAGAAAGGAAAGCAGACAGAGACAGCCACGAGCACAACGACGATGACGACGACGGCGAGAAGGGATCAGGTTTCTTTGACAAGGTGAAGGATTTCATCCAGGACGTCGGCGAGAAGATCGAAGAGGTGGTAGGCTTCGGGAAGCCGACCGCCGACGTGACCGGGGTCCACATACCCCACATCAGCCTGGAGAAGGCGGAGCTCGTCGTGGACGTCCTCATCACGAACCCGAACCCCGTCCCGATCCCTCTCGTCGACATCGAGTACCTGATCGAGAGCGAGGGAAGGAAGCTCGTCTCCGGCACGATCCCCGACGCCGGGACCATCCACGCGCACGGCTCGGAGACCGTCACCATCCCCTTCCTGCTGGTCTACGACGACATCAGGAGCACGTACAGGGAGATCGAGCCCGGGAGCGTCATCCCCTACAAGGTCAGGGTGGTCCTCCACGTGGACATTCCCGTGGTCGGGAGGGTCTCGCTCCCGCTGGAGAAGGACGGCGAGATCCCGGTGCCGTACAGGCCCGACGTCAGCGTCGACAGGATCAAGTTCGAGCAGTTCTCCTTCGAGGAGTCCACCGCGACGCTTCACCTGAGCCTGGACAACCGGAACGCCTTCGACCTGGGGCTCAACTCCATGGACTACGAGGTGTGGCTCGGCGGTGTGAGCGTCGCGTCCGCTGAGCTCAGGGAGGCTACGGATATCAGGAGACGGGAGGTGACCACCATGAACTTGCCTATCAGCTTCAGGCCTAAGGATTTCGGCTCTGCTATGTGGGATATGATCAGGGGGAAGGGCACTGGTTACACCATCAAGGGACACATCGATGTCGACACCCCGTTTGGGCACATGAAAATACCAATAAGCAAAGAAGGGGGGACAACCCGTCTCAAGAAGGGGGACGACGACGATGACGATGACAAGGTATCTGGTTTTTTCATTCCGCGCGCGCGTTTTTTTACACCACCACTCTGATCACTCAGTATTCTATACTAAAATTTAACCATTTTTCGTAGACAACTACACCTTCACAAATTCCACGCCTTTTATTTTACTAAAAAGTTTTTTTTATAAAAAATCTGTACATTGATAGATTTAGTCAAAAAAAAGATGGGAAGTTCGATATTTCAAGAAAATCAGCAGACAACACATTGGTCTATGCAGACAAAATATATACGAGTTCTTTTTGTGAATTTTGCTTCTTACTCTGGTCTAATCTTGTGTATGATATATATGATGTTCTATGCAGGACTAGAAACGAAGGGATGAGCTATTTAGCTTTCCTGAAGCAGATAACAAATATGAAATATTTCCCTGTCAGTTTAGTTTGCTACATATTTAAGCTATATCCTACCAGCTTATAATCTCTAGTTAGCTTTACTTCCTCCACTATTTGGTACATCTGTTTTATCTGTATTTCTTATCTTGGAATTCATCTATATCCTTCATAGTGCTTCTTTAATCTGTGTATATGACCATATATAGTCATGCATCAAGGATATCAAAGATGAGCAAATGAGACAAGATTACTCTTTATACCCATCTAGTCGGTGTGGTGTTATATGATGATGTTTCTCCTGTTGAATGTAGTGGTTTAAAGTACCGATGTCCACCAATTTCTATATAACAAAGGCGGACGCAAAGAAGCGACGCCAGAGTATCCACGTCAATTTGTTTTTTCTAGCCGCTCGATCGTGTATCAACGGCCACAAAGCCATGAGCAGGGGTGCCTTTGGCATATATCCACCGCTCCACGAGACGGGAGCTTTCCAGACGCCTCCAAAGGAAGAGACCACCTTCTCGCTGCGACGCTGCCTTCGCTCTCTTCTTCGCACTAGCCATTGGGTCCGGGCGAGGCCCGCGCGGCGGACGGCGGCGAGGTGCGCGCGATGTTGGCGCTGCGGGCCACGCTGACCCAACGGCCGCCTGCTCTCGTCATGGACGCCCAGCCGTGACCCCTGCGTGCTAGCGTCATCCGAGGATTCCAGGGCGTTGCGTGCGCCCTCAGCGCCGATATCGACAAGCGGACTATGGGCGGCGTGCAGACAAGCGGCGTGATGCCCGCAACTCTTGCGTTCTGACTCCGTTCGGGGATTTGAGGGCGCTACCTACGAAGCCCTCGACGTCGGGGCGTTAGGCAACCACCGGCACCGACGTGTGGGCTGTGCGCGACGTGGCCAAGGTGTTCGGCGGTCAGTGCTATGCAGTAGAGTGTTCGGTGCCTCGGCGGTCGGTGACTGGCTACGGGAGAGCCGGAGAGGAGCCGTGCGCTATTGCGTGGCCTGCAGGAGGCAGGAGAGTTGGTGCCTGGCAGCCAACTGTTTGCCCATCCATGATCCATCCACCCCTCCCCGCTTTGATCTTGCATGCTGGTGCGAATCCAATCGTCCGACCATCGTAGCCTTGCAGCAGTAGTGCTGTCACGATTTTTCTATCAGATTTGAGACAAGCAAAAAAACTGGGTTTGACGCTTCAGCTTATATGCTAATTAAGTGAACTGTTATATTAGGACTAACACAGCATTACTTCTCCCTAGCTTACTGACAACAAAAACTGTAAGACTATAGTTTTGTTGGATCATAGAGAACGCATACACTTCACATCGTATGGCCGCAAGACTATAGTTTTGCTATAACATGGGAGTTCTCCAAGATAACCAAGAGACTGCAGCTCCCTTCGTGAGCTAGCTGTTTTTGTGGAACCCTTCTTTACAAAAGCAACAGGTCTGAAAACTGCTACGTACATCAACAACCAGTGGTGCGCCACTTCAGTTTACCTACTAATTCAGTGAACGTCTTCCTGAAGCTGAGCAAGGTTGAGACCACGTACAAATGAGAAGCAATCATAGTTGTTTAGAAAATCCAAAAGTAGATTGCTGATTTGGTGTGCTCTCATTTAGATCAAGAACGCTCAAAGCTACAAGAAGCTATTTGTAACTCAAACACGTGTTGATTAGATTTTAATACGCAGATTTCATTTTCTTTCAGTTTTAACACATCTGGTTACCTTTTCTTTTGAGCAAACATGTCTCACACACCTACAGAGTACAGACATGCATCCATCTACCTTTTGTGACCAGGCCCATTAGAATCTGCACTCCCCTGCAAGTAAAATAATACTCCATATATAGTTATATAATAGTGTCAAAACTATGTAATATGCTTCCATATGTATACAACAATAATTTTTTTATTATTACGTGCATAGATCCGTTCAGGCGGAAAACTCGCGCAACGCGCGAGTAAGCTACTAGTTACTACTACTATACAAAGCGCGACGTAAAAGTAAGACATCGTCCGTCCACGTTACCTTTAAAACTTTTAGCCGTTCGATCAGATTTTAGCGGCCAAGAATTCCTCCATGTATCGGATCTTGGAACAGCCTCGATGGTTCTAGACGGCGAACGAATGCGGTGGGGAAAAGGACCCATCGCTCCTCCCTAGTATGCGCCTGCCGTCCATTGCTCCTAGACGCATCGCGGCGTGGATCGGCTTTCTCTGTGCTCCACCTCGTCGGCTTCGTGCCCCGTAGCCTCGACTCCCCATCTGCCGCCTCCACCTCATGGGCCGCCGGGTCCACCCTCGCTGTCCAGCTTGGCGACATCTTTGACCGTGGTGTTGACGAGCTCCGCCTCCTGCACCCCCTCCGCCTCCTCGCCCCTTCTGCTGAGGCCCGCGTCGGCGCATTCCTGCCATAGTCGGCAACCAATAGGATCGTAAAATTGGAGCTAGGGATTGCAGGTGTTGCAGGTATAGTGCGATTCTGTTTTGAATCCTATTCTAGATTGATAATCTTTTCTCAACATCATGCAAAGATATGACAGCTGGTTTCCGTTCAAGATTAGTAGCTGCTCTGCTTCGGCGGTGCTCCTCCAAATGCATTTTTATTTACACAAATGTTCTTATTTGAAACTTGGCATAGGATATTGTTAATTCCAGTGACTGGTGGAGTAGTTGTGGGTATGATGCATGAATTATTTGAGATCTTTGAGTAGATAAAGCAATCATTATCATCTCAAAGGGAGGGTTTGATTTCATGGCCGTGATTCCCCCCTCCCTCCCTATCAAAGCCATCCAAGCCGCAATTACTTTAGGGACAGGGTGTTCACTAGGGCTAGAAAGATTCTGTTTTTATTGCACGACACGCAACAACATGCCCAAGTAGTCCTTAACTTGATTGATTTAGATGGTAGTGAGCGTCTTGCTAAATGTAGCTCCACAGGTGAACTTAGGTGAGTGTTTGGTTACCATGTATTTCTAGATCAATGACATACTAAATTGTTCTTTGCACATATAAATACAAAAAGGTACATGTCTTCCCTGTCGAGCCCCGAAAAGAAATGACATGCAACCCAATAAATCTTTTTTGTATTTTTTTATAAGAAATGACAGAAAAAATCCAGGACGGTAAAATAAGTGAAAGATTCTAACAACCACTAATTATCTTCCAAAAAATCAATTATTATTTATGCACCAAGTTGTAACAATACTAAAACCATATTCCTTTCATCTCATTTTATTAGTTTAACACAATAATTTTAATAAGTTCAATACCACACTGAAAAGAGTGAACCAATGATTTATCATAGACTACAGGCATTAGCTCTCTTTTTATACTAAATCCATATTCCTTTCATCCTTTGATCTCATTTGATCTGTTTAATACATTGATTTTAGTACGTTCAACATCTACAAGCATGGTTATTTTTTCTAAAGATGCCTACCATTTTTTTATCGATCAGGCCACTTCTCAAAATTGTTCCACAACATAATATTTACCAATCTATACATCCATACATCATTCAGGAATGCTAGATCTTGATAGCGAGACAACGTTCTTCGGTGTTTTTGATGGTCATGGAGGTAATTACAATATGTGCTTTTTATGTTCCGTTGAATTAGACTGCCTACGAGGAATGCCATTATGCCAAGTACTTATAGAACCTATCTTTAACATTTCACAACTTCATACCATTTCTTTACTTAAGAAGAGTAGCTGTCAAATTCTGTATAGAATACCCGCATAATCAAGTTCTCAAAAGTGAAGCCTATTCAGTTGGTGACCTAGGTCCTACTGTCATAATAAAGCTTAAATATTTATTATATGTATACAACAAACACAAAGTTGATTGTGTAAATGCTCTTGGGCCATTTCTAAGTATTTTGGTGATTGAGTGCCACACAAGTGCTTAAGTGTTAAAGTATCCAAAGTGATGGACAAAGTGCAAATCAAAAGTAAAGGTATGTTTCTAGACTTAGTACATTGTTTTATGGACTAATGTATTGTGTCTAAGTGCTGGAAACAGGAAAAATCAAGTTGGAAAAGAGATGGCTTTGTTCAGCCAAAGTCTGCTCAGTCTGGGTGCACCGGACAGTGTCCGGTGCGCCAGACTGGCTCTGGCGAACTTGCTGCTCTCCGGACTTCGACGGCGGTGTACGATTATAAATCACCGGACTGTCCGGTGGTGCACCGGACTATCCGGTGAGCCGTTCACAGGCGAACTCGTCGCTCTCGGGAAGTGATTAACGGCGTACGGCTAAAAATCGCCGGTCTGTCCGGTGGTGCACTGGACTGTCCGATGAGCCAACGGTCAGCCGGGCCAACGGTCGGCCGAGGATTCCGCGCGTGACGCGTGGCCGAGCCAACAGTCACATTGGGGCACCGGACTGTCCGGTGTGCACCGGACAGTGTCCGGTGCGCCAACGGCTCTGAATCTGCAACGGTCGGCTTCGCCAAATAAGGAAAGGAATCCGCACCGGACAGTGTCCGGTGCGCCAAGCGACAGAAGGCAAGAATTGCCTTCCTGAAATGCTCTCAACGGCTCCTAGCTGCCTTGGGGCTATAAAAAGGACCCCTAGGCGCATGGAGGAGTACACCAAGCATCCTTAGAGCATTGTTGATCACTCACACTTCATTCTTGCGCACTTGTTCGACATTCTTTGTGATTTGAGCTCCGTTCTAGTGAGAACCTCGTGATAGTCTTTTGAGCTCAAGTCTGGGTTTTATGTGTGCGTATTTGCTATGGTTTTTGTGTCTTGTGTGAGTTGCTCATCCCTCCCTTACTCTGTGCTTCTTTGTGAACATCTTTGTAAGGGCGAGAGACTCCAAGCTGTGGAGATTCCTCGCAAGCGGGATATAGTAAAGCTAAGCAAAACACCGTGGTATTCAAGTGGGTCTTTGGACCGCTTGAGAGGGGTTGATTGCAACCCTCGTCTGTTGGGACGCCACACGTGGAAGTAGGCAAGTTTTGTACTTGGCCGAACCACGGGATAAACCACTGTGTCTATCTCTGTGTTGATCTCTTTGTGGTTATTGTGTTTTTGCTAAGACTCCACTCTAGCCACTTGGCATTATTGTGCTAACTCCTAATCAAGCTTTGTGGCATTAAGTTTCAAGTTTTACAGGATCACCTATTCACCCCCCCCTCTAGGTGCTCTCATTTGGTATCAGAGTCGTTCTCTTCAAGAAAGGGACTAATCGCCCGAAGAGATGGATCCTAAGGGGAAGGGAATTGTGATCAATGATAAAGAGAAGGAGTCCTTCGTCAACGAGCCGAAAGACGACAAGCCTACCGACTTGGGCTCGGGCCACAAACGAAAAGATGGGAAGAAGAAGAAGACGAGGCGCATCAAGGAGATCGTCTACTACGACAACAGCGACGAGTCCTCTTCTTCCCAAAAGGACGACTACGACTACGAGAAAAAGAAAACGGTCAATTCAAACTTTTCTTTCGATTACTCTCGTATTCCACAAAGTACAAATACTCATTTGCTCTCCATTCCACTTGGTAAACCTCCTCACTTTGATGGAGAGGACTACGGATTTTGGAGCCACAAAATGTGTAGTCACTTGTTCTCTCTCCATCCTAGCATATGGGAGATAGTAGAGAGTGGAATGAAATTTGATAGCTCGGATAGTCCTATGTTTATCAATGAACAGATTCATAAAAATGCACAAGCTACTACTGTGTTGTTAGCCTCTTTGTGCAGGGACGAGTATCATAAGGTGAGCGGCTTGGACAATGTCAAGCAGATCTGGGACACCCTCAAGATCTCTCATGAGGGGAACGACGTCACCATGCTCACCAAGATGGAGTTGGTGGAGGGCGAACTCGAGAGATTCGCGATGATAAGGGGCGAGGAGCCAACCCAAACGTACAACCGGCTCAAGACCCTCGTCAACAAAATA
This sequence comes from Zea luxurians, assembly GCA_029449295.1. Taxonomy (NCBI): domain Eukaryota; kingdom Viridiplantae; phylum Streptophyta; class Magnoliopsida; order Poales; family Poaceae; genus Zea; species Zea luxurians. The sequence continues at coordinate 28,925,708 of JAOPSE010000001.1, read as the reverse complement.
AGGAGCTACGGAAGCACGCGATGGACGGATCACGACGTTGTCCGCCTAATGCTAAGGTCCTTTACTGTTCTTGATCCACATCTTGTGAACAATATTCGTGAGAATCCTAGGTACACCAAGATGTCGCCCGAAGAAATTCTTGGGAAATTTGTAAGCGGGTGGATGATGATCAAGGAGGCAAGATACGTCGATGATGCACTAAATGGACCAATCCAAGAGCCTCAAACTATTGCTCTCAAGGCAACGAGGAGCAAGGAGGCGCTACCTAGCAAGGTGGCGCAAGTTGAGGCGGCGGTGCTCAATGATGAAGAGATGGCCCTCATCATCAAGCGCTTCAAGACGGCGCTAAAGGGTCGCAAGGGGTAGCCAAGCAAGACCAAGACAAAGGGGAAACGCTCATGCTTCAAATGTGGTAAGATTGGTCATTTTATCGCTAACTGTCCCGATAATGATAGTGACCAGGAACAAGGGAACAAAAGGGAGAAGAAAAAAGCTTACAAGAAGGCTAAGGGCGAGGCACACCTTGGCAAGGAGTGAGACTCGGATTGTTCGTCGTCTGACTCCGACAACGAAGGACTCGCCGCCACAGCCTTCAACAAATCGGCCCTCTTCCCCAACGAACGTCACACATGCCTCATGGCGAAGGAGAAGAAGGTATGTACTCGAAATACTACTTATGCTTCTTCAAGTGAGGACGAGTCTAGTGATGATGATGAGATAGATTATTCATGTTTATTCAAAGGCCTAGATAGAACCAAGGTTGATAAAATTAATGAATTAATTGATGCCTTGAATGATAAGAATAGATTATTAGAAAAGCAAGAGGATTTGTTGTATGAAGAACATGACAAATTTGTAGAGGCACAAAAATCTCATGCTTTAGAAGTTAAAAGAAATGAAATGCTTTCTTGTGAACTATCTACTTGCCATGAGACAATTTCTAGCTTGAGGAGCATAAATGATGATTTGAATGCTAAGTTAGAAATAGCTAGTAAATCAACATCTGGTGTAGAAAATGTTGTAATTTGCAATAGGTGTAAAGATTTTAATATTGATGCATGTAGCAAACACCTAGCTTCAATTTCTAGATTGAATGATGAAGTGGCTAGTCTTAATGCCCAACTTAAGACTAGCAAAAGTGAATTCGATAAGCTAAAATTTGCAAGGGATGCCTACACGATTGGTAGACACCCCTCAATTAAGGATGGACTTGGCTTCAAGAGGGAAGCCAAGAACTTGACATGTCATAAGGCTCCCATCTCCATCAAGGAGAAAGGGAAGGCCCCTATGGCAAATAGTGCTCATAAGAACCATGCTTTCATGTATCATGATAGAAGACATTCTAGGAATGCTTTTAGGAGTTATGATGCTTTTGATTCTCATGCCATGGTTGCTTCTAGTTCTTCTATTATGCATGATAGAAATGTTGCTAGGAAAAATGATATGCCTAGAAAAAATGTTCTTCATGTTCCTAGGAAAGTAATGAATGAACCTTCTACAATTTATTATGCTTGCAATGCTTCCTTTGCTATTTGTAGAAAGGGTAAGAAGGTAATTGCTAAGAAGTTAGGGGCCAAATGTAAGGGAGACAAAACTTGCATTTGGGTCCCTAAGACTATTGTAACTAACCTTGTAGGACCCAACATGAGTTGGGTACCTAAGACCCAAGCCTAAATTTGCCTTGCAGGTTTATGCATCCAGGGGCTCAAGCTGGATTATCGACAGCGGATGCACAAACCACATGACGGGGGAAAAGAGGATGTTCTCTTCCTACGTCAAGAACAAGGATCCCCAAGATTCAATAATATTCGGTGATGGGAACCAAGGCAAGGTAAAAGGGTTAGGAAAGATTGCTATTTCATCCGAGCACTCCATTTCTAATGTGTTTTTAGTTGAGTCGCTTGGATATAACTTGTTGTCTGTGAGTCAACTTTGCAATATGGGATATAATTGTTTATTCACAAATGTAGATGTGTCTGTCTTTAGAAGAAGTGATGGTTCATTAGCTTTTAAGGGTGTACTAGACGGCAAACTTTATTTAGTTGACTTTGCAAAAGAGGAGGCCGGTCTAGATGCATGCCTAATTGCTAAGACTAGCATGGGTTGGCTATGGCATCGCCGCTTAGCACATGTGGGGATGAAGAACCTTCACAAGCTTCTAAAGGGAGAACACGTGATAGGTCTAACTAATGTGCATTTCGAAAAAGATAGACCTTGTGCAGCTTGTCAAGCAGGCAAACAGGTGGGAAGCTCTCATCACACCAAAAATGTGATGACCACATCAAGACCTTTGGAGATGCTCCATATGGACCTCTTCGGACCCGTCGCCTATCTAAGTATAGGAGGAAGTAAGTATGGTCTTGTTATAGTTGATGATTTTTCCCGCTTCACTTGGGTATTCTTTTTGCAGGATAAATCTGAAACCCAAGGGACCCTCAAGCGCTTCCTAAGGAGAGCTCAAAATGAGTTTGAGCTCAAGGTGAAAAAGATAAGGAGCGACAACGGGTCTGAGTTCAAGAACCTTCAAGTGGAGGAGTACCTTGAGGAGGAAGGGATCAAGCACGAGTTCTCCGCTCCCTACACACCACGACAAAATGGTGTGGTAGAGAGGAAGAACAGGACGCTCATCGATATGGCGAGGACGATGCTTGGAGAGTTCAAGACCCCCGAGCGCTTTTGGTCGGAAGCCGTGAACACGGCTTGCCACGCCATCAACCGGGTCTACCTTCACCGCCTCCTCAAGAAAACTTCGTATGAGCTTCTAACCGGTAACAAACCCAATGTGTCTTACTTTTGTGTATTTGGGAGCAAGTGTTATATTCTTGTGAAGAAAGGTAGAACTTCTAAATTTGCTCCCAAAGCTGTAGAAGGGTTTTTATTAGGTTATGACTCAAATACAAAGGCGTATAGGGTCTTCAACAAATCATCGGGTTTGGTTGAAGTCTCTAGCGACGTTGTATTTGATGAGACTAATGGCTCTCCAAGAGAGCAAGTTGTTGATCTTGATGATGTAGATGAAGAAGACATTCCAACGGCCACGATTCGCACCATGGCGATTGGAGATGTGCGACCACAGGAACAAAAGGAGCAAGATCAACCTTCTTCCTCAACAATGGTGCATCCCCCAACTCAAGACGATGAACAGGTTCATCAAAAGGAGGCGTGTGATCAAGGGGAGCACAAGATGATCATATGATGGAGGAAGAAACACAACCGGCACCTCCAACCCAAGTTCGAGCGACGATTCAAAGGAATCATCCCGTCGACCAAATATTGGGTGATATTAGCAAGGGAGTAACTACTCGTTCTAGATTAGTTAATTTTTGTGAGCATTACTCCTTTGTCTCTTCTGTTGAGCCTTTCAGGGTAGAAGAGGCCTTGCTAGATCCGGACTGGGTGTTGGCCATGCAGGAGGAGCTCAACAACTTCAAGCGTAATGAAGTTTGGACACTGGTGCCTCGTCATAAGCAAAATGTTGTGGGAACCAAGTGAGTGTTCCGCAACAAACAAGACGAGCACGGGGTGGTGACAAGGAACAAGGCTCGACTTGTGGCAAAAGGTTATGCCCAAGTCGCAGGTTTGGACTTTGAGGAGACTTTTGCTCCTGTGGCTAGGCTAGAGTCCATTCGTATTTTGCTAGCATATGCCGCTCACCATTCTTTCAGGTTGTTCCAAATGGATGTGAAGAGCGCTTTCCTCAACGGGCCGATCAAGGAGGAGGTGTACGTGGAGCAACCCCCTGGCTTCGAGGATGAATGGTACCCCGACCACGTGTGTAAGCTCTTTAAGGCGCTCTATGGACTTAAGCAAGCCCCAAGAGCATGGTATGAATGCCTTAGAGACTTTTTAATTGCTAATGCTTTCAAGGTTGGGAAAGCCGATCCAACTCTTTTCACTAAGACTTGCGATGGTGATCTTTTTGTGTGCCAAATTTATGTCGATGACATAATATTTGGTTCTACTAATCAAAAGTCTTGTGAAGAGTTTAGCAGGGTGATGACGCAGAAATCCGAGATGTCGATGATGGGCGAGTTGAACTACTTCCTTGGGTTCCAAGTGAAGCAACTCAAGGATGGCACCTTCATCTCCCAAACGAAGTACACGCAAGACTTGCTAAAGCGGTTTGGGATGAAGGACGCCAAGCCCGCAAAGACTCCGATGGGAACCGACGGACACACCGACCTCAACAAAGGAGGTAAGTCCGTTGATCAAAAGGCATACCGGTCAATGATAGGGTCTTTACTTTATTTATATGCTAGTAGACCGGATATTATGCTTAGCGTATGCATGTATGCTAGATTTCAATCCGATCCAAGGGAGTGTCACTTAGTGGCCGTGAAGCGAATTCTTAGATATTTAGTCGCTATGCCTTGCTTCGGGATCTGGTATCCAAAGGGGTCTAACTTTGACTTGATTGGATATTCAGACTCCGACTATGCTGGATGTAAGGTCGATAGGAAGAGTACATCAGGGACGTGCCAATTCTTAGGAAGGTCCCTGGTGTCATGGAATTCTAAGAAACAAACTTCCGTTGCCCTATCCACCGCTGAGGCCGAGTATGTTGCCGCAGGACAGTGTTGCGCGCAACTACTCTGGATGAGGCAAACCCTCCGGGACTTTGGCTACAATCTGAGCAAAGTCCCACTCCTATGTGACAATGAGAGTGCTATCCGCATAGCGGAAAATCCTGTTGAGCACAGCCGCACAAAGCACATTGACATCCGGCATCACTTTTTGAGAGACCTCACAAGTCCTTTTGCAAGTGATGCACATATTTAGGGGGAGATGTGCTACAACTTGACCCTTTGAGACTAACCGTGTGCTTGAGTTTGCTTGATTTAGTCTCAAAGGAAGGTTGAAAGGGAAAAGGTGGACTTGGACCATGCAAGACTTCCACTGCACTCCGATGAGAGGGTAACTAATTCCAAGTTCATCTTCATGTCCTTATTGCCTTTGTACTCTTATGTGAAGATTTTGGTGAGGCAATGAGGTTTAAGGGCCAAGATTGATCCCGTTTTGGTGCTTGATGCCAAAGGGGGAGAAAATAAGGCCAAAGCAATAATTGGATCAGCTACCACTTGAGAAAATTTGAAAATAGTAGAATAGAGCTTTTGGTTTGTCAAAACTCTCTTGTTGTTTCTCTTTGTCAAAAGTTGGACTCCTGTGGGGAGAATGTTTGATTATGGGAAAAAGGGGGAGTTTTTGAATCTTTGATCAATTTCTCTTGTTATACCTCTCTTTATGTCTCTACAAGTGAAGTTGACTTAGAGATAGGAAATTGAGTTTGATTTGCAAAAACAAACCAAGTGGTGGCAAAGAGTGATCCATATATGCCAAATTTGAACCAAAACAATTTTGAGTTTTCATTTGCATTGATATTGCACTTGCTCTAGTTGCTTTATGTTGTGTTGGCATAAATCACCAAAAAGGGGGAGATTGAAAGGGAAATGTGCCCTTGGGCCATTTCTAAGTATTTTGGTGATTGAGTGCCAACACAAGTGCTTAAGTGTTAAAGTATCCAAAGTGATGGACAAAGTGCAAATCAAAAGTAAAGGTATGTTTCTAGACTTAGTACATTGTTTTATGGACTAATGTATTGTGTCTAAGTTCTGGAAACAGGAAAAATCAAGTTGGAAAAGAGATGGCTTTGTTCAGCCAAAGTCTGCTCAGTCTGGGTGCACCGGACTGTCCGGTGGTGCACCAGACAGTGTCCGGTGCGCCAGACTGGCTCTGGCGAACTTGCTGCTCTCGGGACTTCGACGGCGGTGTACGGTTATAAATCATCGGACTGTCCGGTGGTGCACCGGACTGTCCGGTGAGCCGTTCACAGGCGAACTCGTCGCTCTCGGGAAGTGATTAACGGCGTACGGCTAAAAATCACCGGTCTGTCCGGTGGTGTACCGGACTGTCCGGTGAGCCAACGGTCAGCCAGGCCAACGGTCGGCCGAGGATTCTGCGCGTGACGCATGGCTGAGCCAACGGTCACATTGGTGCACCGGACAGTGTCCGGTGTGCACCGGACAGTGTCCGGTGCGCCAACGGCTCTGAATCTGCAACGGTCGGCTTCGCCAAATAAGGAAAGGAATCCGCACCGGACAGTGTCCGGTGGTGCATCGGACTGTCCGGTGCGCAAGGCGACAGAAGGCAAGAATTGCCTTCCTGGAATGCTCTCAACGGCTCCTAGCTGCCTTGGGGCTATAAAAAGGACCCCTAGGCGCATGGAGGAGTACACCAAGCATCCTTAGAGCATTGTTGATCACTCACACTTCATTCTTATGCACTTGTTCGACATTCTTAGTGATTTGAGCTCCGTTCTAGTGAGAACCTCGTGATAGTCTTTTGAGCTCAAGTCTGGGTCTTGTGTGTGCGTATTTGCTGTGGTTTTTGTGTCTTGTGTGAGTTGCTCATCCCTCCCTTACTCCGTGCTTCTTTGTGAACATCTTTGTAAGGGCGAGAGACTCCATGCTGTGGAGATTCCTCGCAAGCGGGATATAGTAAAGCTAAGCAAAACATCGTGGTATTCAAGTGGGTCTTTGGACCGCTTGAGAGGGGTTGATTGCAACCCTTGTCCGTTGGGACGCCACACGTGGAAGTAGGCAAGTTTTGTACTTGGCCGAACCACGGGATAAACCACTGTGTCTATCTCTGTGTTGATCTCTTTGTGGTTATTGTGTTTTTGCTAAGACTCCACTCTAGCCACTTGGCATTATTGTGCTAACTCCTAATCAAGCTTTGTGGCATTAAGTTTCAAGTTTTACAGGATCACCTATTCACCCCCCCTCTAGGTGCTCTCAAGTTTAGACAGAGTTTTACTGCTTTACTTTGAAGAAAGTGACTTTTGTTCTCAGTGGGCCTAAAGAGAATACCTGATTTAAGGCATTACACCTGGCCTAGCTGCTATTTCTGATTAGTAATCTCACTACAGTGTATGTCGAACATACGCTTCATGTCTATTATGCATACCATACTATTTCCAGCCTAATGCTCTAATTCTAGGACACAACAAACTTCACAGACATCATGTCATGTTCTACTTTGTTAAGACTTAACAATAATCTATAAAATAATTGTTAACAACTGTGAAATTAGGACAATTTTAAAAATCGCGCCAAATAAAATCAACTGATAATGGTCAGCCAAAACCTGCACTTATGATTCTGCTTAAAGTTCTTCCTGTATCTTTACATAAAGTTCCATTTGTGAAAAAGATACAAATACAAATCAGTCCATAAATGAAAATATATGTAACAACTCATTATATTTTCCATAATTCATCAACAGGTTCAAGGACCCATGAGTATCCGAGAAAAAACTCCCAAGAAATCTTCCCAAAACTGAATGTTGCCTTCTACCATCAACAACCTTTGAAGTTCTAGGGTGTTTATTTTTGTATGCTCTCTACAATTATGTATATATATGCTTCTTCATCCTTTTCAAGACAATTTGTATAAATATAACAACTAAATTTCAAACATTGAAACACGATAATTTACCTAACTCTATTTAGATGAGTATATGTATATCTTGCTCAAAATGTTATTAGTTATATTACAATTTTTCACACGCGCGCAATGCGCGCACCAATTACTAGTTGTAACGATAGGTCCATGCATAGCACTGTTTCAAGGCAAATTATCTTACACTTTCTACGGTGATGTATATCGTGAGAATTAATCTTTAACAATTTGAGATAACTAAATAACATAGTTTTGAGATATATTAAAACATTTTAAGGCATTTTCATGATGATGCATGGTGATGGTGAAGAGTCATGCAATAATAATAAAAAAATATTTTCATGATGATTGACTTCTGCAAATCTAAATGACGGCCACCTCCACGAAAATTAAGGCATCATTATGTTTGTGGAAACATATTCATGGCGGTGCCACTGTCATAAAAATAAGGAGAAATTATCTGTGGCACAATAACAAAGAGTAGCTTTAGCTCTTGGATACTAGAAATGATATTGATTATCAGAAACATACTGATAAACGTTGCTCATTATCAGCAGTAGCAGACCGCAGCGATAAAAATTTCCATTTTAGAAAAAAAACTTACAGATAAAGCGTTACAAAATGAAAATTGGGATATTTACATTTCATCCACTAGTCTGGACGCGCTGCTCAAATCTACCCCCGCCCAAATACTCTACTCAGTTTTCTCCTCCCACCTCCACACTTTGCTCAGAAATCACCTCACGGCGGCATTTTCTCCGGTCAAAGGATCTTCCATGTGGACCTAACACCTTACAAGTGGGACCCGTCCACACTCCCATGCTTCTCCCCCAAATCAAAATCGCACTCGAGCACGCTCGGTTCGCTGCCAGCGGCCTTCACCGGCGTGCGGCGGGGTCTCCCCTCCACGGCTCCACCATGCCTTCCCTCGAGCGGCTCCCCTCCACCGTGCCATCCCTCGAGCAGTCGAGCGGCTCCCCTCCACCGCCCCTCCACCATGCCTCCCTCGAGCGGCTCCTCTCCGACGACCGAGGATTTCGGATGCCGCGGGCCGCACAGGCAGGCGGATCTCGGCCGCCGCGGGCCGCACGACAGGCGGATCTCGGCCTCCGCGGGCCGCACGATAGGCGGATCTCGGACGTCGCGGTGCGCTCCGGTGGGCGGGCTCTACGCGGGCGAGCTCGACGCGGGGGTGGGCGTGGCCGGGAGCGGTTAGCCGCAAGCGAGCTCGACGTGGGGTGGGCGCGGCCGGTAGCTCGACGGGGGTGGGCACGTCGCGGCCGGATCTCCGACGAGAGGCACGAGCTTTGCGCGGGCGGGCGGGGCACGATCGAGAGCAGCGCGGTGCCGACAAGCTCGACGCGGGCTGGCGCAGCCGTAAGCAGCACGGTGCAGGCGATCTCTGTCGGGAGCGGCGCCCCGCAGGCGAGCTCGACGTGGAGGGAGCGGAGCGGCGTAGGCGAGCTCAACGCGGCCGGGAGCAGCGCGGCGCAGGGGATCCACCACCACCCCCATCAACGACCCAGCTACCTTCTTCCCCGAGCATTGCTCCAACAGCATCCTCCAGTAAGCCCCAAACGTCGGCCGGCTCCTAGTGTCCGCCTCCATAGAGTGTTCGCTGCTACTGTTAGTGATACTGCTCCCCTTTTTGGTTGTTGCCACGAGCTCAGATTTCATAAGCTAACCGCTGTCGTTAGTGAAACTGCTCATTATGATCCTCATTGTTCTATAAATTTTCAAGTTTAAACAACCATGCCTATTTTACTGATTGAACAGATGCAACACGTTATTGTGTACCATACTTTGTGTAAGTCGTCGACTTGGTTGACTTGTATCTGTGGTACGTAGCATGCTATCTGTAATACTTTGTCAACTGGTGTGTTCTCATTTATGTCGGCGCTTGTTCCATGAGTTTCATTCATGTGAGTTTTTATTTTGTCTAGACTCCCCTCATTGTCTTATGTGATTCTGCATGTATTCAGATCTCATATACCCACATCATACCGAGGATAAAGTTCTCAAATGAAACTGTGTTAGTAATATTGATTCTATATCACCCCCATGCGTGAAAATGGCATTACAAACTTGGAACTAAGATATTCTAAACAACCATTGAACCCTGGTCATGTTTTCCAATTAGCATCTAAAAAGTACTTTAACAACTAGCTAAGAGTACTTCTATACTTGAAAGGATATAAAATAAAAATAAAAAATGCATGGCACGCTCGCCCGCCACACGGCTGTGCTGGTCTACTTAGGCCACTCCTGAAAACCCAACCAATCCCAACCTTTCCCCTTTCTATTTCACTTACAAATGGACCCCGCATGTCGGTTTCTTCCTCTACACGTTCCCTTGTCGCATGCTCGCTACTCAACGCGTGCCCTGCTTTCCTAGCCGCGCTGCCACCCGCGTATCCTGCACACAGCCTGGTTCCATCATGCTTGTGATCCCCTTCCCTCCATCATGCGATCATTTCTCGTTTTCTTCTTTTTCTATGCGTGTTTCCTTACTAGTTATGTAGCCACTATTAACGACAAACGAGAAATGGAAACTTCAGTCGAATCCCTAAATTATGGCCCCAAAGCATTTCAGCTCGGATCTAATTTGTGTTCGTGGCATTTATTAGGGTGAGTGTAGTACGTTCGTGTTGACGCCTTTTCGGAGCGCCAAACACTCAACAAGAACCGTGGCGGTGCACTCTGCACAGGGGCGGACGGTCCGCGCGCAGGGCCGGACGGTCCGCGGCCTGGTGCGAGGCGCGGTGGTGCTCTCTGCGCAAGGGCGGACTGTCCGCGGCCTGGGGCCGGACGGTCCGCGGCCTGGTGCGCGGCTAGGGCTCCTGCCTGACGGCCGGACGGTCCGCGCCCTGGGGCCGGACGGTCCGCGCGTACGCAGGGACGGCGGGAGATCGCCGACGGCGCCTGGATCTCGCTCCCGGGAGGGACCCCGTCGGGGAGTAGAGATCCTAGGTTGTGTCTAGGCTCGGGCCGGCCGACCTAGACTCCTCTAATCGACGTAGAGCCGAAGAGAGACGAAGAATTTGGGGATCGAGAGGCTAAACCTAAACTAGACTAGAACTACTCCTAAGATAAATGCGGAATAAAAGTTGTATTGATTCGATTGTTGATGATTACAAATCGGCCGTAGACCTCTCTATTTATAGAGGAGGGGGGCTGGACCCTTTACAAACTAATTTCCGAGCTTTTCCCGTGATTTTAGCTAACAACCGTAACACAAAACTCGGAACCCTAATCTGTTCTGCGCACGCGTGGACCGTCCGGCCCACAGGCGCGGACTGTCCGGACCGCGGACCGTCCGGCCTCAGGGCCGGACCGTCCGGCTGCTCAATTCTAGTTCGAACATATGCCCCCCTGCCTTTTGGTGGAGCTGGGCGAACCAAAAGCAACTAACTCGATGTGCTCACATCGGTTCTCTTAGGCATCTTGCCACATACTAGGATGGTATGCAGTGGCCTTGGTCTCGATGGTTGACTCAACGGACGTGATCCCTTTAGATTTGATCGAACTGTCAGTCCCAACATCGCCGAGCGTCATACTGGTCCTGACCAATTCGTCACATTGCCTTCCTAATTCTCTAAGTGTTCTGGCGTAGCACCGTAGTCGACCAGGTCTTCTCCTTGCAGGTCGTCTTCCTCCATGGGCATCGGTACGTCGTCGGAGGTGTCATGGTTTACTGCAGATGAGTCGGCCTCAGGGGTCGGACGGTCCACGCCCTGTACGGTTGGTCCAGTCTTTATAGTCGGACTGTCTGCTATACCTGCAAAGAGCTGCACAGTTGCTGTTTTATTTTCTGTCTTTATGGCCGTTTGATTTTCCTCAACGGCCTTTGGTCTCCATCTCTTTTGTGGTGGCGGATATTGCGGATGTGTGTCATTGAATATTTTTTCCGCCTCCTTCTCCTGATTCTCCTTTGCCCTAAGGCGCTGTAATTTTCGCTTTTGCGATCGTGTCAATCCCGATGGGCACCATCGGGGCATGGAGTATTTTGGATCGGCTATTTTATTGACAGTCGTACTTTCTTTTTTGTTTGTGTTGGCCGATTCACCAAAAATCATCGGCCCTTCGTTATTTTGTTGTACGACGACATCTGTCGTTCCCATTTTAATGACATCTTCCTTTTTCGTACTGTTGGAGGTTGTAGCTGTATGCCCCCTTGCCGGATTAGTCAGCCTTTGGGGCCGAGTTGTTCGGCAATCTTGCTGGGCATGTGCTCGTGGACCGGATTGAGGGGCTCTCAATCGGTCTTGAACTGGAGGTGTCAACCTATTGAATACAGATGTTTGGGGTGCCCCCCAAGCGGGGTACTGTGGCATCCCAAATGAGTATGGTGGCATGCCCCACATTTGATTTGGGACATATGGTGGAGGTATGTATGTGTATGGATATGGCATAGGTGGATATGGTGGTGGAGGTGTCCATGCAGGTACGTTAGGTCTTAATTGAACATTATGACCTCCCGTCTTTTCCGATTGGTGTGGTGGTCCAATCGGCCTAACCTGCCGTCGCACCTGGGTGGGTAAGCGAGGTCCCTTTGGTGGCCGGTCGCTGGGGCCAGCCTTCTTTTTCACATATTTAGACAATAATTGATCAAAGGTCGGGCTAGATTTTACCAACCGACCAGTTGCCTTGAACGTGTTAGTTTTCCACGTACCTATTTCTGGTCGTCGTGGTTTGAAGGTACGTGGTCGCTGCGGCTCTTCGACGTTGCCGGACCGTCCGTCGGAACGCTTCGGACCGTCCGGTGATGTTACGGACCGTCCGCGCCTAGACACCGGACCGTCCGCGATGCGTAGTATGGGTTCTCGCGCATATCCCTTTGTCTGTGCTTGCCCCCCAGCGCTGGAGTTTGTGATGGTTACCTTCAGTGTCTCCCCTCCATCAGGAGTCTTCTCGGCCATCACTTTCCTGCAAGAAATTTTGTTGTTTCCATCGGCCTCCCGTGCGTTGCCGATGATGACTTCTTTGTCTTTGCCCTTATCGGCTGTGTTGGGCCGAATTAGGACCTTTTTGCCATTAAAGTCGATCACATTCATTGGGAAGGGCTCCGTGTCCTCCTGAAATTTCAATCGTCCCTCATTAATGGCCGATTGAATTTGTCGTCGGAACACATTACAATCATTAGTGGCATGGGAAAATGAGTTGTGCCACTTGCAGTATGCGCGACGCTTTAGTTCGTCGGCAGGTGGAACGATATAATCAATTTTAATGTTACCATTTTTTAGTAATTCATCGAATATCTTATCACATTTGCCGACATTAAATGTAAACTTAACCTCCTCCTTTCGTTCCTTTTGAATTGACTGCAAGGAGTAGCAAGCCGAAGATTTGGCCTGCTCGGGCCAGACTATTTCGGCAGTGTAAACTTTCTTTGGTTCATCGTCCGAACTACTTTGATTGTGTTCTACTATAGGGACATTATGATGAACCGTTCTGACTAGTTCTTTGCTTCGGCTTTCACAAGCCGAAGCTCTCTGATGTAATTGTGCTAGAGTAAAGAACTGGATGCCTTCTAATCTCTCTTTTAAATAATAGCGCAATCCATCAAAGGCTATTCCCGCCAGTTGTTTATCTGTTAAATGAATTTGAAAGCATCGGTTTCTCGTATCCTGGAATCTCCGGATATAATCACTAACCGATTCATCCCTTTCTTGTCGTAGGGTCACTAAGTCTACTAAATCTAGCTCATAATCACCAGAGAAGAAATGTTCATGAAATTTTTGCTCTAAGTCTCCCCATGACAAAATGGAATTAGGAGGGAGCGTGGCATACCATGTGAATGCAGTCCCTGTTAAGGATAATGAAAATAAACGCACACGGAATGCTTCGGTGTCGGCCAATTCTCCTAATTGTGCTAGGAACTGGCCTATGTGCTCACGCGTGCTCTCTCCTTGGTCACCCGAGAACTTTGCAAACTCGGGTATCCTGGTTCCCTGTGGGTATGGGTGGCGATCAAATCGGCTGTCATAAGGCTTCCGATATGATTGCCCCCCAGGGATCATGCTTACTCCGAGCTTATCTCGGAACGCCCCGGCTATTTCTTCCCTCACTATACCAATTGCAGCCGGTGCAAGACCACCGGCTCTCTGGTCAAACATAGGTGGGGTTGGTTGCATGTTAGTATGTTGTCGTTCCCCCCATTGGTTTGAGCTACGTGGTGCATTTCCATTTGCCCTATATGGTTCATATGTTTGATCGTTTCTTTCCGGCCTTCTAGGTGGGGCCGGAAAGCTTTCCTGGGCTCTGGATCCTGAATTAATGGGCTGGTGCATTGCATAGCGCGATGGGACGTGTCGCTGGGACGGGTGAGGATTCAGGTAACAATCCTCCTCAAAAAGGTCATGCGCGGACTGTCCGGACATTGGCCCGGACCGTCCGTGATTATATGCGGACCGTCCGTCGTTGTATGCGGACGGTCCGACTTGGTAGTTTAGATTTTGTGCCGTATGTGGTGGCTCGGGCGCATATCTAGGTAACTCATTAAAAATAGGCCCGACTGTTGCTGGCCCGGACGGTCCGCGCTCACGTGCGGACGGTCCGGGCATGTGCAGATCGGCTGATTTGCTGCCGATTTGCGTCTGCTCAGGGTACGTGTCCATCGGCATCCCATAAGGGGGTTGTGACTGGTCGTGACAACCTTTAACCGATGTATTACGTGTATTATCTCCTAATTCAACCTCGGGTGAAGGAAAATTTGCTATACTAGATTTATTAAATGCACGTACTAGTCTCCTACAATCGTTTTGCATAACCCCTATGATATTTTGCATCTGTTCGCGCTGTTCATCTACATAATTCTTAAGAGATTGCAGCTCGTTCGTATTACTTACATTGGGGATGTCTGGCGTGGGTTGGAGCGAAGCCGGATCCGTCGCCCGATGTCGAACGACTTTGTTGTTCCTGTCCACTTTGAAGTCGGCCAGGAACCTCGCCTTTGCTTCTTGGATCAGCCGCTCCTGGCGCTCCTCGAACAGGAGCTGTTCTTCAGCCGGCAAATTTTCCCATATCGGTGTGATGATATTGCTGGTGGAAACTTCGGAGCTATCCTTTGAACCGGCCATTGAGGGCCGATTTGATGAGCTTAGATGTGTTATCCCCAGCGGAGTCGCCAAAAAGTATGTTGACGCCTTTTCGGAGCGCCAAACACTCAACAAGAACCGTGGCGGTGCACTCTGCACAGGGGCGGACGGTCCGCGCGCAGGGCCGGACGGTCCGCGGCCTGGTGCGAGGCGCGGTGGTGCTCTCTGCGCAAGGGCGGACTGTCCGCGGCCTGGGGCCGGACGGTCCGCGGCCTGGTGCGCGGCTAGGGCTCCTGCCTGACGGCCGGACGGTCCGCGCCCTGGGGCCGGACGGTCCGCGCGTACGTAGGGACGGCGGGAGATCGCCGACGGCGCCTGGATCTCGCTCCCGGGAGGGACCCCGTCGGGGAGTAGAGATCCTAGGTTGTGTCTAGGCTCGGGCCGGCCGACCTAGACTCCTCTAATCGACGTAGAGCCGAAGAGAGACGAAGAATTTGGGGATCGAGAGGCTAAACCTAAACTAGACTAGAACTACTCCTAAGATAAATGCGGAATAAAAGTTGTATTGATTCGATTGTTGATGATTACAAATCGGCCGTAGACCTCTCTATTTATAGAGGAGGGGGGCTGGACCCTTTACAAACTAATTTCCGAGCTTTTCCCGTGATTTTAGCTAACAACCGTAACACAAAACTCGGAACCCTAATCTGTTCTGCGCACGCGTGGACCGTCCGGCCCACAGGCGCGGACTGTCCGGACCGCGGACCGTCCGGCCTCAGGGCCGGACCGTCCGGCTGCTCAATTCTAGTTCGAACAGTTCGTTTTAGGTTCAAACATACATTCCGATTACATAGTATAAATTTGACGTTTTGTTCTCTACTGTCTTTGTGTGTAGGATGCAAAGATTCTTCGAATAAACTTTGTGATTAGTCTGTTAAATTATGAGGACAATTCGTACCGATATGTCATCCCTGCAAACATACAACAGCGACTTATCGATATCGCTAAAAAGGATTAGATTAGTGTATGGTTGTCGACACATTTGTCTGTCATTACAAAATTCAAAATTGACTCTTTAGAAATAATTTGTGATATTAATAATGTTTATCACACGGATTTTACATATCATAGTGATATTTGTCGTTCCGTTTCTATGTTTCATACAAATTTTTTTACTCCCGTCGCAACGCATGGATACTTACCTAGTATGTAATGAATCTCCGATCCATCCCAGTACAGCAAATACTTCATTATGGATGCAAGCATA
Organism: Zea luxurians; assembly: GCA_029449295.1. NCBI lineage: Eukaryota > Viridiplantae > Streptophyta > Magnoliopsida > Poales > Poaceae > Zea > Zea luxurians. The sequence continues at coordinate 28,909,947 of JAOPSE010000001.1, read as the reverse complement.
TGAGCATGAGATACCTGTTTCCCATGATGGAGTGGAGATGGATGATGATCTTGTCTTCTTCCTCGGTGAAGGCACCGCGATTGATGTCAGGGCGGAGGTAGTTGTTCCAGCGAAGTCGGCAGCTTTTGCCACAGCGGTTGATGCCGGCCAGCATGGGTAGGCGCTGCCAGTTGCCGTGGCGGCCATTGTTGCCGACCATGTACTCAATAAGCGCACGGTCCTCGTCAGGCGTCCATGGCCCTTTCTTCAGTCTGCTCGCACCATCACCCGCCTCCTCCTTAGACGGATGGGGTGGTCTCCCCATCTTTCGTACGTTAACAATGGACCCAGTTTATGTAGTGTAGGAGAAAGATTTGGAAGGTTTATACCGTGCTTACTGGTGGTCCACAAATATATAATAGCTGCTATACTAGCTAGCTATAATTCGAAGTGTAGTAGTCCTATCACTACCGGAATTTGGCTCTTTGCCGAGTATCGAATATTTTGCCGAGTGTTTTTTTACAGGCACTCGACAAAGAAGCTCTTTGTCGAGTGCCACGAAAAAACCCTCGGTAAAAGAAAACACTCGGCAAAGAAGCTCTTTGCCGAGTGTTTTTTTTACACTCTGCAAAATATAACACTGGCAAAGAGCTCTTTGCCGAGTGCTTTTTTCAACACTAGGCAAAGACAATTTAAAAATCACATTTTAAAGTAGTAAATTAATTCAAATGAAAAAGTTTTCAACTACAAATTCGTGTAACTCATCATGATGTACAATTTATATTTTGAAAATCTCTTCATATGACAAAATAAAAACAAATTTGTTCATAAAACCTATCTCTCTCGTAGTTTATGAAACTACGAGAGATGTATAAGATTTGTGCATATTGTTAAAACTATTATGTGAGATAAATAAATAACCAAACAACCAAAATAAACTTTGTAGATCTTGAGAAGTTATAGAATTTTGTAGTTGGCAACTTTTTCATTTGAAGTCACCTTGTCAATGAAAACTACGTCTAAATTTAAAAAGTTTAAAATTTGAATTTTCAAAATGATCTCGAAAGAAAAAACCACCAACATGAAAGTTGTAGATATTGAAGAGTTATGAAACTTTGTAATTGACAATGTTTTGTTTTGAAATCATCTGGTCATGCAAAACTATGTTTGAATTTTAAAATTTGAATTTTTCAAACTACCTCGGATGGAAAAACCACCAAAATAAAAGTTGTAGGTCTTCAAATATAATGAAACTTTGTAATTGACAATTGTTGATTTAAAATCATCTTATCATTGAAAAATTCATGTGAAGTTTTTAAATTTGAAATTCAAATTTTATAAACGGTCTCGGAAGTAGAAACTATCAAAATAAAACTTGTAGATCTCAAAAAGTTATGCAACTTTATAGTTGGTCATATTTTCAAATGAATTCATTTAGTGCCATAAATAATCAAATTACTCTCGGTTTGTTATAGTACATGAGGAATGAAAACGTAATATAAGTATAATTGATATAGTAGTGTAGTGGCAGAGGAGGGTATGTGTAAGAGAGAGGTTGCGAGCTCGAATCTCACCATTTATAAAACATGTAATTTTGATTCAAAATAATAGGGCGATATGTATGGTAATAGGTAGTGGTTGGAGAGTTGTTTCTATAATTTAAAAAAAATGGTTTGCTGTTTTTTGGGTTTTTTTATTCTTAATTTGCCGAGTGCTTTTCGACACTCGATAAAGTCTTTGCCAAGTGTCAAAAAAAGTACTCGGCAAAGAACCCTTTGCCGATAAAATGTTTGTCGAGTATTCTTTGTTGAGTGTAACACTTGACAAAGGCTTTGCCGAGTGTAAAATGGCCTTTGCCGAGTGTCTGGCAAAGGCCGCGATTCCGGTAGTAGTGTAGTGGTAGAGGAGGGTATGCGCGAGAGAGGTTGCGAGTTCGAATCTCACCATTTACAAAACATGTAAATTTGATTCAAAATAACAGTGAAAAATGATAGGGCGATGGGTTTGGTAATAGGTAGTGGTTGGAGAGTTGTTCCTATAACTTTAATAAATGTTTTTGCTGTTTTTTGGGTTTTTTCGATTCTTAATTTGCTGAGTGCTTTTTGACAATCGGCAAAGTCTTTGCCGAGTGTCCGAAAAAGTACTCGGTAAAGATCCCTTTACGGATAAAATATTTGCCGAGTATTCTTTGCCGAGTGTAACACTCGGCAAAGGCTTTGCCGAGTGTAAAATGGCCTTTGCCACTCGGCAAAGAACACAATTCCAGTAGTGTATGCTACGAACCGTCAGTGAATCGTGTATATAGCTGTGTAATACACTGTTTACACTATATACAATATTGTTTACAGAGTGAAGTTTAAAAAAATATGAGATATTAGAATTGTTAGAGATACCCTCTTGTGCTAGATGCTTCCAAACAAAATCGTTTACCACCCACTTAGGACATGTATAAACTAGTCTAATATCATGTCTCTTTGAGGAGTCTAATGAGTTAAAAGAAAAAATATAAGAAACGGATTCTACGTGAATAGTCTATTTCTACGTGACTCTCTATTCATATTGTCTCTTAACTGTATTTATGATCGAAAGTCTCATAGTTATATTATTATCGTATTTTAGTTGTCTTTTGTACTTTGAAAACTGATCCAAGGCTTCTAGATTCTACATGACCTTAGTACAAATGTCTTAAAATATTTATGAGCTAGATTCTTCTAAAAAGAGCCTTGATGGTCTGCATAGCCCAAGAACAGAGGCAACAAGAGAAGACCGATGGTAGGGTTGGAAAAAAGCTCAAGGTTCGCGAGACGACTCGAATCGGGCGGCTCGGAGGCTCGGATCGGCTCGATTGTGGCTCACAAGCCGAGCCAGGTTTTCGAGCTCGTTGGTCCAGCGAGTCGAGCCGAGCCAGCTCGTTCTAGCTCGCTAGCCCGCTTACGAGCTATACCAAATTAATCAAACTATAGAATAATGATATATATTAGATAATTTCACTTGTAATATTGAATCATGACTATATTTTTCATATTTATATACTATTAAATCACTATATAATGCAATCTTATTTATCAAGATGCAGCTGGTGAGCCGAGTCGAGCTGGCTCACAAGCCAACATTGAGCCGACCCGAGTCTTCTCTTTCAACTCGTTGAGTGGACGAGCTGTGTCAAGCCGAGCTCAGTCAGCCAACGAGCTGCACCGTGTTAAGCTCGGCTTGGCTCGTTTTCAACTCTAACCGAGTGTACACGTCCTACCGGTGCTATATAGTCAATGGGGTACATCATTGCCATAAAAAGATCTAATAAATAGAAGCATGATGGGCAACGCCTGCCGATTGAGAGGCTCACCTAGACACGATGAGTCCTCAACATGGAAAGCAAGCCACCTGCAATGGAGCTCTAGGAGCAAGGCTTCAATGCTGGTTAAGATGTTCTAAAACAATAGCGAACCTAGCCTTCAACCGAAATAGTGCATGAACAAAATACGAAGCTAGGAAGCTTTGGCTCCGTGAGATCAACACATGGACAAGGGAAAAAAAGGAGTGAGCTTCGGTTTCGCAGTACCAACACATGAGCAAGATTGGATGAAAAGATCTAGAAGCTTGGCCAACATGTCTGTGAAGGAAAAGGACAATGTCGTCCCTACGAGATTTATAGTTTATGAGTGTAGGAACTGAAGGTATGATTACAATTTTATATAAAGTTGTACTTCGCCACTATAAATAGAGTTAGTGCCATGAATGCGACACACTTTTTAGGGGGGAGGGGGGGGGGGAGAACTATAGATTGCTCCACCGAAATTATATTACCTTCCGCCTTCGTGCTAACCTTTGTCGTGATGTTTTCCTTTCCATCTACGTTTATTTTTTTTTTCTCTCAGGCCTTGTTCGTTAAGCTCTCAATTCACGTGGATTGAGTGAGATTGGGTGGATTTAAATCTCAAGTAAGTCAAATTTCTTCACAATTTTTTTTCAATTTCCATCCAATCCATAGGTAACGGGATTAACCGAACAGGCCTCAATTAGATTTTACGTGTCACCATACGTACGTTTGACACTACTCAATGTTTGGTTGACCTATATCCACTTACTGAGAGGCCCGTACGTAATCATGTGATTCATCAGATATTGGCATATGCTGCGGCTAATGCAGGTGAAGGTCCTTTCTTCCCGCTAATGATTTAATTTGGAGCTGTACGTACGTGTAACACCGTAGCTGTACGCAACAGACTCAATGGACAATCAGTACGTCTCTGCCTCAATACGTCTCTGCCTCTTCTACTTTTCGGGGGCGATACGATAAAACGCTCTGTATAATATGCGAATAGCTAGCTAGCTAGCTAGGACAATAACTAAAGCATGCAGTGCCTATAGGAAATTAATTGTAATAGCCTTGGAAAAGAAACGAGAGTAACATGAATTGGCGCTGCTGTCTCACAAATCACAATGCTACTGTGCAGTCTGCTGTACATCTGCGCCCAGCTTTGGGCCTTTATTAGTGGTATGGATGCATATTCCAGAGTCAGAAAGCTTCAGCCTCGGATTGATATGTAAATGCAAGAGTATATATGTCACACCTGAATTTAAGGTTAAACCCGGACGCGTTTCATATATATGTCAATCAACGTCAACACATATAATGAATCAGTATATAGAGAGGAATGTCACAATCTTTATTACATAACGAAAATCCGTACGAAATATGCATTTTCTTCACTAAACAATGCAAGCTTATGCCCACTTTTGTTTATAGGTTTGGGCTGTTTGGTTTGTGGCTAAACGTGCCACACTTTGCCTAAGGTTAGTCGTTCGAATTGAAGAACTAACCTTAGGCAAAAAAGTGTGGCAAAGTGTGGCAAGTTAGTCATCAAACCAAACAGGCCCTAATCTATTGTCCTCTCAAATAAAAATTGCACGAACTTCTCTATGGGTCCGTTATGGGTCTCAGGGTCTTAATTGGGCCTGGTCATACCCATACCGAAACAAAGCCCAGACGAAGCGCACGCTGAGAATTGAGGATCTTAATTGTGCAGTGGTGCTTTTCGCTTTGTTCATATATATCATCATTGGATGGCATATATCATGTTGCATCTCTGCTCTCGTTATGGGAATTGATTATAAGCTAAGGTGGCCTTTAGATTTATGCAGGATATATATACTATCCTTAAGGCTAGTTTGGGAACATCCAAAGAAAAATAAACTAATTTTCATTGAAAAAATGGTATTCCCAAACTAGCTCTTAAGATATCATTAATTAGAAGACGTTGACGCGAGGTGACGTTCTATTATTCCATGCGGCCCAGCTTCGATCATCTCCAAAGGTTTCCATGGCTCACTATCCTTAAGTTGTCCTTAATAATTAGCAGACTGACTGATTGTCCATTGAGTCTGTTGCGTACAGCTATATATCCAAATTTAATCATTAGCTGAAAGAATTCAAGGACCTCCACCTGCATTAGCAATAATGCCAATTAATATCTGATGAATAACACGTGCGTAGTACGATTGTTATGGGCCTCTCATTAAGTAATACGTGAATGAAACTTTGAGTGCCAAACTAGCTTATGCTGACACGAAAAAACTCAATTGAAAAATAACTACTTATATGCATGGAAAGGAAAAATGCATTAGTTAGTGAGTGAGGGAGGTAGATTATAGTGTTGTTAACGCAGTCTAGTCAAGTCTTTCGATATCTTTATTCCGTTTCTTCCCAAAATCGCCATGGGACGAAGAAAAGTAGAGTATTGATACTATAACTATTGTTCATATACAGTTACCTGATAAGAAAATTCAATAATGAGATCAGGTTATTCCCTTATCCTTGACCTGAGGTCTTGTATTTAAGATTGAAGCGACTTTAGCTATTCCATGCTAAAAAATGGTTTCACCAAACACGCAAATACACAGAACCATAGATGGTGTGTATAGACCATAACACAACGTTGTATATAACTTGTGTTTGCTGACGGAAATTGGCTAATTTTCGTCGTCGTCTATAAGCAGCCTGCGAAAATTCATTCATTTGTAGCACATATAAAATGATTCGAATACTATTTTATTTATAAATCATACAACATCAACATAAACAACCACTAATATCCATAGTTCAAGTATACATACTTACCATTCACACATCTCACAAATGACTTATCACACATCGCACATAAATATCCATATTTCAAGTTAAATTACTAACTCGGGGTGGGTGTTTCGGGTTACCCAAAAATTTCGGGTCGGGTAATTCGGATATTTAAAATTTCGGGTTTTGAGAATTGATACCCGAAATTACAACGGGTTTTACAATACCCCAAAATTCGGGTTCCCGGAATTTCGGGTTCGGGTAATCCCAAACTACCCGAACTGTTGTGTTGGCTTCATAAAAACACATCACTATACCACAACCTAACTATAACGACTTACTTACAGTCGGTATAAACCGTTATAGCAACGTACTATCAGTCGCTATAGAGTTATACCGACTAACACTTTCTGACGTTGTAAGTGGCGTCGGCATAAACGTATAGTGACAGACATGTTTATACCGACGGACGGTTAGATGTTAAAAAGATATACCGACTAACATATTTATCCCGACGGACAGTCTGTTAGAACTTATACCGACACACTGTCTGATACGATATATGTATTTTTACCGACTAACAATCAAACGCTACGGCTATATGAGCCTAAAAAAATATATTACTAGCAGTTTCCAATTATCATCAACATCAGATAACAATTGTACTGCATTCATACATAGCTCATGTTGACATAGCTCATATTTTCATTCATGACAATAACAATTGTACTGCATTCATACATAAAGTTCACAAGTTTGCTTTTGTTGTAATAAAGATCAAAATAAGCAGCAACAACACTAAGAACTTTTGATCTTTCTTATTGTAGCATCCATAGGCACCACCGCGATCTGCTTGCTATTGTCATCATGGAGTAAACAAGTGACTTACTACCTCTAGGACCTCTCTCCTGACAAAATTAAAACCCAAATCATTAGTAGACTACTTAGAAATCCATTCCAAAATAAACTATAGAATAGATATCACCATTGCTCCATGATTAAGCTAAATATACAATAGTTGAACGCAACAGAACTGCATGATCACAACACCTTGTTGCTGCTTATTGAGCTGCATGAATTTTAGAGAGCAGCTACTCAAGTGTCCTTGCTAGGGTTCGTGTTATGTTGATCAAACAAGTGTCCTTGCTGCTACTCTAGGACACCTTGCTGCTACTCAAAATATCAAACTAGAGAGCATCAACTTCTATCAATGATCCATGCAAACAACCCTTGAGTTTTTAAGGAACAAACCAGCATACCATGGAGATCATTTGCTAGCTTAAGTTTTCAGTTTTTATGTGGATAAGATGGAAATGTTAGTTGCAATATAGCAGTATAAGCTAATTTTAATTGAAATAATATGAGGTTCCTGATTTCTATGGTCATGCAGTCAAAAGAGATCAAAAAGGTCTTGACGATATCCATGGAAACATATCTGCTAATGTAAGTTTTCATAACCAAAACTGTCGCTGGAGGGCCATCCGTAACAAGATTGACCCATAGAAGTTGCAGGTATATGCAATCATAAATAGAAAGAAAAATATACACATTTGAATAATCTTAATCAGATAAGCAAAAGTTCTCACCCTTAGACCAACAAAACCACAAAAGATCATATTACTCTCTATGGAAGAGTAGTATGATGGATCGAGCAGATACTTGTGAGCTGCATGATCTTCACCATCATATGTTGCAAATTCTGCCAATTCATCCTTGTAGGAAAAACCCAAACAGCGCAAAGCACTGGCAGACATCTCACGGAGTGTAGATAATATGAGTGCCTTGGCACCATCATCCAATGGCACAACAGATCCATCGAGCAACTGAATGTGGGTACATCTCTCTAGCAGATTCTCTACTGCACCCTGCAAAGTTTTTTTCGACCACAAAACATTCATACGACAATGAAAAAGACATGGCCAACACATTGCAATCAGTAATGAAGCAAGACATTTCCATCACAAAAATATTTTATAACATGCAAGGAAGCAAATGACATCTGAATGATAAAGTAACAAACATGTAATATGATGCAACCCTTTCAGGGGAAAAGGAGGGAGTAGCAAAGTGCACAAATGGTTGGACAACATCACAGCTTAAACAGACGAGCAGCAAGAAGCAGGTCATTGCTGTGCACTTGAAACTGACGACCTAAAACCACAAGGAATGCAAACTCCAGCACAATACATACCTTGACAAGCAGCAAGTTCTTCCTAGAGTCCACTTTCACAATAACTCCCATTGACTTTCGGGTGCGATCAAATTCCAGAGTTGCTACTCTCTTGGCAGCATTGTTCCACCACTGACAGCACCCTAAAAATATAAATAAAAAATACTAATTATTACAAAATCTTTAAGGCTATCTCCAGCAGCTTACTCATTCTCATCTCTCGTATCAAACTCCACTCTGTAAACAGTCTACAGTGCAAAACAGTGTTTTGCATGGCCATATGCACGATTTGATGGCTGTAGCCTAACATTTTACAAAGCAGAAAGGAATACATACTTAGCAAATCAGAGGAATCCAGAGATGGAGTATAGCCACCAGGAAGCCCCATTTTCTCAACCAAAACCTGCCAGAAGTAGAACAGTCACACGAGAATGTAAATTCAACAATTTCAGGTACCTTGATGAAAGAGTTGTCAGTTGTGTTCAATCTTTTTAATTGTAGAGAGGTCACTGAAAGTAGGCAAGTAGCTACTAGTTCTTTTATCATATTTTTCTTTTGTTGAATAAATTGTTATTAACCTTTTGCAGATATGCATTACCTGCTCCAAAGCTGTCACACCCGGTTTTAAGGAACAAAGCCGGGTGCATCTCATACATGCGTCAAAGAAGACAACATATATAATAACAGAGTGTGTAGAGATAAATGTCACAATAAAATCAGAGTACTTATTACATAGCGGAAGTCTTACAAAAATAAAATATGAATATCGCAGGAACTAAAATTTATCCTTGGCGCCAGAAAGCTGACTGGGAGACGCCACCTAGATCAAGTCGAATGCCTCGGTGTTAGGCGGCTCCTCCTCGACCACCTGTTCTTCTCCTGTGGGGGGTGTGAGACAGCAAGAGTGAGCTCGCATACGTTCATTGCTCAACAAGTCGTGGGGAATAATGTGGCATGAACTCACCAAAGGTGGAAGTTCATGAAGTGTAAGGCTGATCAATGAATAAAGGCTGAGGCTGAGCATTGCTCTTATAAGTTGGTCAAAATTTTATTAGCAATTACTAAGTGTAAGTAAATACTAAACCATAATAATAATAAAGAAAATTAATAGTAAAATAATCCCAAATGCGATGCAAATGTCAAATTAAATTTAAGTTCCATAATTAATCATGTGAGGGTCCGAGCCACTCACGACCGTGAGCACGGCTAGTATGCTAGTTTTACACTCTGCAGAGGTTGCGCATTTTTACCCACAAGTCATGTTACCCATCTGCCAAGAGACGACCAATCCCATACACCTCTACCGAGGAGGCGAGGCAGGGTAACACTACGAGGCCTTTACAAAGTTCCACTAGCTTCAGAAATCCCGCTACAGTTTACAGGAAGCTCCAGTGCAGGAATCCCTCGCCTGACCGCCATCGCAGCAAAATCAACCCAAGGACCTTCCTACACTGACCACTCCCCTACTGCCCTTGCCCCTTTCAGGTAAGGAAGACCTCCACTAGCTTTTCTAGTTAATCAGCCAAAGGCGTCCCATTAAACCCTTATGGTAGCACTGTTTTCCCGGGTGGTCGCTCCATGTTCCCATTAATTTAATGATCTTAACATGAACAGTAATAATAACAAGATAATAACAGAATAATCATGAATAGTGTATCTCCATACCCAAATCCACATAAAGCAATAGCAGGTACTACCCAAAAATATTTCAGAGGTGAACAAGGTATAAAGATAACCAAAACTGGGGTAACCTATTGGATCCCATCAAAATTAACCTATGCAGATCATTATAATTAATAAGAACATGGCTGGGAAAAAGTAAGTGATCAAGGGCACAACTTGCCTTCAATGAGCTCCTGCTCAGCTACTTCTACTTGCTGAACCTCAGAATCCACAGTGGCTTGCTCGTCTACTCGCATCAACACAATACATACATAGTATAGCATAAATTAACATCACATCAAACATACAAATAAAATATACAGTAAAAATCTACACATTAAAATGAGATCATAGGAACTGGAATCATTAAATTTGGGGTTATAGATTTCAAGTTATGAATTTCCTAAGGTTTAATGTGCTTGAAATAGGATTAAATGAGAAATTAATTTTCTTTCTGTTTTCATGTCAAAACAGAGACACTAGATGATAGAAATTAATATTACAAAATTTTAGAAACTGGAATGGATCAATTTGGATTAAAAATGAATTTTCTATACATTTTACAAGTTTCTAGAATTGTTTTTGTATTAAAAACTAAATTCTATAATCATTTCTCAGTTTTTATTATACCTTGGACTGGGCGCCAATTTCTGGTAGATTCAGGGGCCTATGCGTAAAAATTTCTACGACTCTGTGAACAGCCTGTGTGGATGGCGGGTTATTTACGAAAAAGTACATGGGCTCTTTACAAAGATTGCCACGGCGAAGGGGTACGGGTGATTCTCGGTCGTTGGATCAACAACCGACGCGCCAGATTAAACCTAAGTCTAAGCAATCCGGTATCCATTCTAAGCCTTCGGATCTGAATCTGACGGTTGCTATTTAACGCAAGTGGGATCGGATCCGATCCATCAGATCACATCCAACGGCTACCTAGCATTCCTCCCCAGATCTAATCGTGGCCGTTGAATACGATCAAACGACCCATGCTGCATCACCTTCCTCGAGCCGAGGCACGACAGCGCTTCCCACCGCACGGTGGCGAGCCCGCCGGGGTTTCGAATTCGGCCAACCCGAGCACCTTTGACCAATTAACTCGCACCTCACACAATTGATGCCTCCCTAAACTTAATCCCCCAACCAATTTTGGCCGACAGCAAGCGCGGGACTCGGTACACGGCGTGTCGCGGTGGCACCATGGTCGGGCAGCGGACCTAGGAGCTTGGCTACACCATTTTGCAATTCGCTAGTGAATAACTTGGAGGAAGGGAAGACAGACACGGTGGAGACTCACCAATGGCCGGCCGAGGTATGGTGACGCCCGTCCACGGAGCTTGGGCGGAACCCGCCTGCAGTGGTCACGGCGACGAGCAATTCGCCCACCGCACCAACGCACGACTCCAATCGCCGGCGCTGGCGGCAACCCTGGACGACTACGACTCCACTTAGCCACACGCCGAGGCGAATTCACCCACACCGAAGAAGTTCACCGGCGACGCGACTAGCCCTTGCTAGCGTCGTCCAATCCCCTCCTCTGCTCTCTCTCTCTCTCTTTCTCTCTCCATGGCGGTAATGTCTACTAGAGTCTATCGCGGTGCACTAGGAAATAGGGAGGCACCCAGGGGTTCTTATCCTCAAGTCAATGCGGCCCCAACGTGCCCGATTCTCGCGCGAGCTGAACGGCTCGGCCGAAGGACGGGGACGACGAGCGGCGCGTTCTGTTCCACGGGTCCCACTGGATAGTCAGACACACGGACGCACAGATGAGCTCTCGGTTACCTGAGGAAGCTGACATGCGGGCCCCGCGCGCAGGTGAACGCCCGCGGTGAGAGCATGGGCTGGCGTGAGGTGGAGCGAGATGGGCCAGAATGGGGGTGTATGGCCCATTTAGTTGGTTTTGTTTTATTCTTTTATTTTTCTATTCCTTTTCTCTCTTTTTTATATATATATTTTTTTCAAATCCAAATATGGATTCAAATTTTAATTCAAACTTAGTGATTTGTCAATTATTACATTCTATATTTGTGCAACTAAGAGAAGTAGATTTTGAGGATATGTATTTAAAATATGCTATTTAGATTTTTATTTCCCTTCTTTATTTTTCTTATTTTCAAATTCTACTTTCAATTTAGGGTTTGACCCAACTTGTAATAATTATTATCTTATTATCATTAACAATATTATTTTATTTAATGCACAAACATAGAAACTCCAATATGATGCATTTTCTTTTATTTTAGTGTCTTTGGTTTTAATTGATCACTCTCAACATGTATGCTCTTTTCATGATGCAAATATGCCACATAAAATAAGGATATCACCATATAATGCTTTTATACAATTTTTAGTATTATAAATCCTACCCCCCTTAAAAATAATCTCGTCCTCGAGATTTAGGAAGATCTAGGGAAAAGATGGGGAAAATCTATACGAAGTTCTTCTTCTCTCTCCCAAGTAGCTTCATCTTCTCCGTGGTGACTCCATTGCACTTTGCACATATTTATCACCGGATTTCTGAAGCTAGTGGAACTTTGTAAAGGCCTCATAGTGTTACCCTGCCTCGCCTCCTCGGTAGAGGTGTATGGGATTGGCCGTCTCTTGGCAGATGGGTAACATGACTTGTGGGTAAAGATGCGCAACCTCTGCAGAGTGTAAAACTAGTATACTAGCCGTGCTCACGGTCATGAGCGGCTCGGACCCTCACATGATTAATTATAGAACTTAAATTTAATTTGACATTTGCATCACATTTGGGATTATTTTACTATTACTTTTCTTTATTATTATTAAGGTTTGGTATTTACTTACACTTAGTAATTGCTAATAAAATTTTGACCAACTTATAAAAGCAATGCTCAGCCTCAGCCTTTATTCATTGATCAGCCTTACACTTCATGAACTTCCACCTTTGGTGAGTTCATGCCACATTATATTCCCCACGACTTGTTGAGCTATGAACGTATGTGAGCTCACTCTTGCTGTCTCACACCCCCCCCACAGGAGAAAAACAGGTGGTCGAGGAGGAGCCGCCTAACACCGAGGCATTCGACTTGATCTAGGTGGTTCTCCCAGTCAGCTTTCTGGCGCCAAGGATAAATTTTAGTTCCTGCGATATTCATATTTTATTTTTGTAAGACTTCCGCTATGTAATAAGTACTCTGATTTTATTGTGACATTTATCTCTATACACTCTGTTATTATATATGTTGTCTTCTTTGGCGCATGTATGAGATGCACCCGGCTTTGTTCCTTAAAACCAGGTGTGACAGAAGTGGTATCAGAGGAAATGTTGACTGTAGGACGAAACCTAGATAGAATTGGATAAAACCCTTACCTACTTATCTCATTCTGATTCATTCTATACTTACCTTACTCTGATTCTTTCTATACTTATCTTGATCCTGTCTCACCTTCTACTGTTCTACTCTGTTCATTCTTACCTTTTCTACTCCAAGACAAGACGGATTTCACACCTTGGAATCCCTACCCCTATGACATTTTTAAGAGATAGGAAGCCTAAGACAAACCAAAACTATTTTCTATATTTGAAAATGTTGTTTGATTGTTTTGATGAAAAATGTCTGATTTGCTTCTTTGATTGATTGAGATATTATATTTGGACATCTTAGCATGTACCACCATAAGGTAATAGATTAGCTATGGTAGGTAGAGCATTAGTCGGCTTAGCTAATAAATCCCCCAAAGTAACACGATTCGTAATTACTGCCTTGTCTACTACTCTCTCTTACCATATGTATCTAACTCAAATGGTCAATACCAGGAGGGGTGGTGGAATTGATTTGCCTCCTAATCGACACACTCAAAGGATATATAGACAACCTCAGCCACAGCCAACAGAGATGAATCCTCCTAATCCTCCACCAGGCGGAGTTGATCCACTGATTGCAGCTCAGATGAGGGTGATGCAGCAAGTGGCGGACACTATGGCTGATATGCGTGCCCAGATGCAGCAAGAACGCCAGGAGATGCATTAGGAAAGAGAAGAGATACGCCAGGAGTTGCGCCAGGAGAGAGAAGAGATACGCCAGGAGAGAAGGGCGCAACAGCAGCTGCAACAACAACTTCAACAACAGCAGCAACAGCAACAAGTACCATTGCCTCCACCACCACCGCCAGTTCCACCTCGTGATAAGCACCGAGAGTTTATGAGCCATAAGCCACCGACCTTTGCCAGCTCGCCAGATCCACTAGATGCTGATGATTGGCTAAAAGCAATTGAGAAGATGCTCAACATAGCCCAATGCTCAGACCGGGAGAAAGTTCTTTATGCCTCTAGTCGTCTGACAGGTTCTGCTGCTGACTGGTGGGATTCTTATATTGCTGCCCATGATGCTGCTGATACTATTACTTGGGTAGAGTTCAGTACACAGTTCAGGAACTACCATATTCTAGCTGGTATGATAAAGATCAAGAAGAAAGAGTTTCTATCATTGAAGCAAGGCAACATGTCGGTCAGCGAGTACAGAGATAAATTTATTCAGTTGTCGAGATATGCTCGGGAGGAAGTTGCTGAGGATGAAAGAAAGCAGGAGCATTTTATTGAAGGACTTAATGGACCCCTACAGTATGCACTGGTTGCACACACATTCCCATCGTTTCAGAGGCTACTGGATAAGGCTCTTACTATTGAACACAAGCGTGTTCAACTGGGTGATTTGAAGAGGAAGGCTATCTCACAGGGACAGGGTAGCAGCAGTGTTTGTCCCCGCTACGTTTCACCACATGGTACACCAACTCGACTGGGAGGACCACGCCCAGTTCAGTATGCTCCACAGGGGTCTCCACGAACACCTCCTACTCGTCAGGCTGCTCCCACTGGCACCCCGACAAGGCCTGCAGGACAGAAGACCGGCCCTACATGCTTCAAGTGCAGTCAGATTGGGCACTATGCTAATGCTTGTCCGATGGGAAATTCTGGTACACCAGCTAAGAATAAGCAACAGACTCCTGGCAAGGGATATTCTATAGCCAGGGTGAATCAAGTCAGCGTTGATGATACTCCTGATGGTGCTGACATCGTACTCAGTATGTTTTACACTAATGCAATTCCTGCAACAATACTATTTGATTCTGGTGCTACACATTCATTCATGTCTGCTCGATATGCCAACACAAATGAGATACCCCTGCTAAATATGAGAAAACCAATGATAGTAATCACACCTAAAGGGCATATTGAGGCAAATCAAATGACACGTAGATTGACATTATCAATTATGGGAAGAGAATTTGGAGCTACTGCTATAATATTAGAGGCCAGCAGTATAGATCTGATCCTTGGTATGTCATGGTTAAGGAAGGCAAAGGCCATAATAGCATGTGGTAGAGGTACTATAGAGCTCACTAGTCCTAAAGGAGAAACATTTCAAGTTCAAATTGCAGTAACCACCTCTTCCAAATGGGCGATATACTTTATAGCGGAGGAGTTTGTTGGTGACAACGTCCGGGTGGTTAGAGATTTTCCGGATGTCTTTCCAGAGGAGTTACCAGGAATGCCACGAGATAGGGAAGTTGAGTTTGTTATTGATCTTTTACTTGGAACTGCCCCTATTTCTAAACGACCATACATGATGGCTGTAGAAGAACTGAAGGAGCTTAAGAAGCAGTTAACTGGGTTACAGGAAGCAGGGTACATTCGTCCGAGTTCCTCACCTTGGGGAGCACCGGTATTGTTTGTACAGAAGAATGATGGATCGCAACGGATGTGTGTGGACTATAGATCACTTAGTGATGTGACTGTGAAGAACAAGTGTCCGTTACCCCGTATTGAGGATTTGTTTGATCAGATGAGAGGTGCCAGAGTATTCTCGAAGATTGATCTCCGATCGGGATACCATCAAATGAAGATTAGACCATCAGATACTCCTAAGACGGCTTTCTCAACCCGATATGGATTATATGAGTTTACTGTCATGTCATTTGGATTAACCAATGCACCAGCTTATTTCATGAATTTGATGAATAAGGTGTTTATGGAGTATTTGGACAGGTTCGTCGTGGTGTTCATCGACGATATTCTTATCTATTCTAAGAATGAAAGTGATCATGAAGAACATCTAAGGTTGGTGCTACAGAAGCTGCGAGATAATCAACTCTATGCTAAGTTCAGCAAGTGCGAGTTTTGGATTGACAAGGTGCCATTCCTTGGTCATATTATTTCTAATGGAGGAATAGCAGTGGATCCTGCTAAAGTGAAGGAGATAATGGAGTGGAGAGTGCCCACTACAGTTACCGAAATTCAGAGTTTCTTGGGACTCGCAGGATATTATCGGAGATTCATTGAAGGGTTCTCTAAGATTGCCAAGCTTATGACCTCACTGCTGGAGAAAGGAAGAGAATTCAAGTGGGATGAGAAATGCCAAGAGAGCTTTGATCAATTGAAGGAGAGATTGATGTCACCACCAGTGTTGGTTATGCCAGATCTGCAGAAGGGATTTGACATTTATTGTGATGCATGTGGCCAAGGACTTGGAGGTGTGCTCATGCAAGAAGGACATGTGATCGCCTATGCATCTCGTCAGTTGCGGAAACATGAATTGAACTACCCCACTCATGACTTGGAATTGGCAGCCGTTGTGCATGCACTTAAGATTTGGAGACACTACATTATGGGAACTAAGTGCCAAGTATACACGGATCATAAGAGTTTGAAGTACATATTCACTCAGAAGGATCTCAACCTTAGGCAACGCCGTTGGTTGGAGCTTATTAAGGATTATGATTTGGAGATTCACTACCACCTAGGCAAGGCAAATTTGGTTGCAGATGCCTTGAGTCGGAAGGAGCATGTTCACTCTGCTTTCGTTGTCCAGCTACCCGATGAATTAGCAAAAGATTTTGAGAGGCTCAACCTGGGGATTGTTACACATACAGAAGGAGTTACCATTGAATTGGAACCTACCTTGGAGCAAGAAATTCGTAAAGGTCAGATTGGTGATGCTAAAATCTAGGAGATCAAGGATCTGATAACAGAGGGTAGAGGCCCAGAGTTCACAGAGGATGAGCAAGGCACAGTATGGTTCAAGAATCGGATTTGTGTTCCTGATATCGATAGTCTTCGGGAAACCATATTGAAGGAGGCACATGACTCAGTTTATTCTATTCATCCTGGGAGTACTAAGATGTATCAGGATTTGAAGCAAAAGTATTGGTGGTATGGACTAAAGAGAGATGTGGCTGCATATGTGGCTATGTGCGATGTGTGTCAAAGAGTTAAGGCTGAACACCAGAGGCCAGCCGGACTACTGCATCCACTGAAGATACCTGAGTGGAAATGGGAAGAGATTGGCATGGACTTCATTGTTGGATTACCCCGCACATCTGCTGGGTATGATTCTATATGGGTGATTGTGGACAGGCTAACTAAAGTAGCCCACTTTATTCCAGTGAAGACCACGTATTCAGGAGCCAAGTTGGCAGAGTTGTACATGGCACGAATTGTCTGCTTACATGGTGTGCCAAAGAAGATTGTGTCAGACCGGGGGTCACAGTTTACCTCTCGGTATTGGAAGAAGTTGCACGAGTCCTTGGATACCAGATTGAATTTTAGTTCGGCTTACCATCCACAGACTAATGGGCAGACTGAGAGGACCAATCAAGTGCTGGAAGATATGTTAAGAGCTTGTGCCCTTAAGCATGGTGGTAGTTGGGATAAGAGTCTACCGTATGCGGAGTTCTCATATAATAATAGCTATCAGGCCAGTTTGAAGATGTCACCGTTTGAAGCTTTGTATGGCAGAAAGTGCAGGACTCCACTGTATTGGGATCAAACTGGCGAAAGGTAGTTGTTTGGGCCTGAAATTATACAAGAAGCAGAGGAACAAGTTCAGCAAATAAGGGAGAATTTGAGAACTGCACAATCCAGGCAGAAAAGCTATGTTGATACCCGGAGAAGGCAGCTAGAGTTTAAGGAGGGAGATCATGTCTATTTGAAGGTGTCACCACTCCAGGGTATGAGAAGATTTAAAGCCAAAGGAAAGTTGTCCCCTCGCTTCATTGGACCCTTCTTGATCTTAAAGCGAGTGGGAGAGGTGGCATATCAATTGGAGTTACCGGATCATCTCGCGGATGTTCATGATGTCTTTCATGTATCTCAGCTGAAGAAATGTCTCAGGGTACCTGAAGAGCAGTTACCAGTGGAGGACCTTAGTGTTCAAGAGGATCTGACTTATGCTGAGTATCCCATCAAGATTCTGGATACACTGACTCGTGTCACGAAGAATAAGGTGATAAAGATGTGCAAAGTGCAATGGAGTCACCACGGAGAAGATGAAGCTACTTGGGAGAGAGAAGAAGAACTTCGTATAGATTTTCCCCATCTTTTCCCTAGATCTTCCTAAATCTCGAGGACGAGATTATTTTTAAGGGGGGTAGGATTTGTAATACTAAAAATTGTATAAAAGCATTATATGGTGATATCCTTATTTTATGTGGCATATTTGCATCATGAAAAGAGCATACATGTTGAGAGTGATTAATTAAAACCAAAGACACTAAAATAAAAGAAAATGCATCATATTGGAGTTTCTATGTTTGTGCATTAAATAAAATAATATTGTTAATGATAATAAGATAATAATTATTACAAGTTGGGTCAAACCCTAAATTGAAAGTAGAATTTGAAAATAAGAAAAATAAAGAAGGGAAATAAAAATCTAAATAGCATATTTTAAATACATATCCTCAAAATCTACTTCTCTTAATTGCACAAATATAGAATGTAATAATTGACAAATCACTAAGTTTGAATTAAAATTTGAATCCATGTTTGGATTTGAAAAAATATATATAAAAAAAAGAGAGAAAAGGAATAGAAAAATAAAAGAATAAAACAAAACCAACTAAATGGGCCATACACCCCCATTCTGGCCCATCTCGCTCCACCTCGCGCCAGCCCATGCTCTCACCACGGGCGTTCACCTGCGCGTGGGGCCTGCATGTCAGCTTCCTCAGGTAACCGAGAGCTCATCTGTGCGTCCGTGTGTCTGACTGTCCAGTGGGACCCGTGGAACAGAACGCGCCGCTCGTCGTCCCCGTCCTTCGGCCGAGCCATTCAGCTCGCGCGAGAATCGGGCACGTTGGGGCCGCATTGACTTGAGGATAAGAACCCCTGGGTGCCTCCCTGTTTCCTAGTGCACCGCGATAGACTCTAGTAGACATTACCGCCACGGAGAGAGAAAGAGAGAGAGAGAGCAGAGGAGGGGATTGGACGACGCCAGGAAGAGCTAGTCGCGTCGCCGGTGAACTTCTTCGGTGCGGGCGAATTCGCCTCGGCGTGTGGCTAAGTGGAGTCGTAGTCGTCTAGGGTTGCCGCTAGCGCCGGCGATTGGAGTCGTGCGTTGGTGCAGTGGGCGAATTGCTCGCCGCCGTGACCACTGCAGGCGGGTTCCGCCCAAGCTCCGTGGACGGGCGTCACCTTACCTTGGTCGGCCATTGGTGAGTCTCCACCGTGTCTGTCTTCCCTTCCTCCTAGTTATTCACTAGCGAATTGCAGAATGGTGTAGCCAAGCTCCTAGGTCTGCTGCCCGACCATGGTGCCACCGCGACGCGCCGTGTACCGAGTCCCGCGCTTGCTGTCGGCCAAAATTGGTTGGGGGATTAAGTTTAGGGAGGCATCAATTGTGTGAGTTGCGAGTTAATTGGTCAAAGGTGCTCGGGTTGGCCAAATTCGAAACCCCGGCGGGCTCGCCGCCGTGCGGTGGGAAGCGCCGTCGTACCTCAGCTCGAGGAAGGTGATGCAGCATGGGCCGTTTGATCGTATTCAACGGCCACGATTAGATCTGGGGAGGAACGCTAGGTAGCCGTTGGATGTGATCTGACGGATCGGATCCGATCCCACTTGCGTTAAATAGCAACCGTCAGATTCAGATCCGAAGGCTTAGAATGGATACCGGATTGCTTAGACATAGGTTTAATCTGGCGCGTCGGTTGTTGATCCAACGGCCGAGAATCACCCGTACCCCTTCGCCGTGGCAATCTTTGTAAAGAGCCCATGTACTTTTTCGTAAATAACCCACCATCCACACAGGCTGTTCACAGAGTCGTAGAAATTTTTACGCATAGGCCCCTGAGTCTACCAGAAATTGGCGCCTAGTCCAAGGTATAATAAAAACCGAGAAATGATTATAGAATTTAGTTTTTAATACAAAAACAATTCTAGAAACTTGTAAAATGCATAGAAAATTCATTTTTAATCCAAATTGATCCATTCCAGTTTCTAAAATTTTGTAATATTAATTTCTATCATCTAGTGTCTCTGTTTTGACATGAAAACAGAAAGAAAATTAATTTCTCATTTAATCCTATTTCAAGCACATTAAACCTTAGGAAATTCATAATTTGAAATCTATAACCCCAAATTTAATGGTTCCAGTTCCTATGATCTCATTTTAATGTGTAGATTTTTACTGTATATTTTATTTGTATGTTTGATGTGATGTTAATTTATGCTATACTATGTATGTATTGTGTTGATGCGAATAGACGAGCAAGCCACTGTGGATTCTGAGGTTCAGCAAGTAGAAGTAGCTGAGCAGGAGCTCATTGAAGGCAAGTTGTGCCCTTGATCACTTACTTTTTCCCAGCCATGTTCTTATTAATTATAATGATCTGCATAGGTTAACTTTGATGGGATCCAATAGGTTACCCCAGTTTTGGTTGTCTTTATACCTTGTTCACCCCTGAAATATTTTTTGGTAGTACCTGCTATTGCTTTATATGGATTTAGGTATGGAGATACACTATTCATGATTATTCTATTATTATCTTGTTATTATTACTGTTCATGTTAAGATCATTAAATTAATGGGAACATGGAGCGACCACCCGGGAAAACAGTGCTACCACAAGGGTTTAATGGGACGCCCTTGGCTGATTAACTAGGAAAGCTAGTGGAGGTCTTCCTTACCCGAAAGGGGCAAGGGCAGTAGGGGAGTGGTCAGTGTAGGGAGGTCCTTGGGTTGATTTTGCTGCGATGGCAGTCAGGCGAGGGATTCCTGCACTGGAGCTTCCTGTAAACTGTAGCGGGATTTCTGAAGCTAGTGGAACTTTGTAAAGGCCTCGTAGTGTTACCCTGCCTCGCCTCCTCGGTAGAGGTGTATGGGATTGGCCGTCTCTTGGCAGATGGGTAACATTGACTTGTGGGTAAAGATTCGCAACCTCTGCAGAGTGTCAAACTAGTATACTAGCCGTGCTCACGGTCATGAGTGGCTCGGACCCTCACATGATTAATTATGGAACTTAAATTTAATTTGACATTTGCATCGCATTTGGGATTATTTTACTATTACTTTTCTTTATTATTATTAATGTTTGGTATTTACTTACACTTAGTAATTGCTAATAAAATTTTGACCAACTTATAAAAGCAATGCTCAGCCTCAGCCTTTATTCATTGATCAGCCTTACACTTCATGAACTTCCACCTTTGGTGAGTTCATGCCACATTATTCCCCACGACTTGTTGAGCTATGAACGTATGTGAGCTCACTCTTGCTGTCTCACACCCCCCCATAGGAGAAAAATAGGTGGTCGAGGAGGAGCCGCCTAACACCAAGGCATTCGACTTGATCTAGGTGGCGTCTCCCAGTCAGCTTTCTGGCGCCAAGGATAAATTTTAGTTCCTGCGATATTCATATTTTATTTTTGTAAGACTTCCGCTATGTAATAAGTACTCTGATTTTATTGTGACATTGATCTCTATACACTCTGTTATTATATATGTTGTCTTCTTTGGCGCATGTATGAGATGCACCCGGCTTTGTTCCTTAAAACCGGGTGTGACAAAAGCTACATGCAAGATAATTTCGCAGTAGAAAAACAATTTAACTAAAACAGCACCCCAAATGAAAGGAAATCTTATCGCATGAACAGATTGTACCTTCAGAGCAGCTTCTGTGGGCATCCCAGTAGCAACATACTGATGCTCAGCGTGGGCAATGCTTGCATCATTGCAAACCGCAGCAATCTTTGCGATCATCTGGAGATTTTCGTGCATGCTCAAGCTTGGCCAATCATGAATCTTCCCATCAATTGGATCATAAGTGGTTCCATCAACCTTAAAGCTCCTAAGAGTATCAGGCCACCTCCCAATTGCCACAAGCTTCACTGCTGACATCTGGTTTATGGTCAAAGTTCCGGTCTTATCAGAGCAAATCACAGTTGTACAACCCAACGTTTCCACACTCAGCAGCTTCCTCACAAGGGCATTCTTTTGTGCCATCTTCCTTGTGCCGAGTGCCAAGCATGTGGTGGTCACAGCAGGCAAGCCCTCTGGAATTGCTGCAATGGCCAGTGCCACTGCAATCTCAAAGTAATATGTGCATCAAATGAGAATTTGAAATTTCTAGGCCACCCGTCAACATACTCCCAAGAAAGGAAATACTTCAAGTTGATGAGCCATACCAAGGCACAGATCACCCCAATTATGGCAGTTAGCGCCTCACCAAACTCATTGAGCTTCTTCTTAAGTGGCGTGTCGTCCTCCTCCTGAGATGCCTCCTGGATCTGGGCGTGGATCTTGCCAATTTCGGTCGCCATGCCAATGCCCATCACAACACAGACAGCACTGCCATTGACAACAGTGGTGCCGGCAAAAACCATGCACTCCTTTCCCTGGATGTCAGTGTCCTCCAACTCGATCTTGTGGCTGGTCTTGTTAACAGAAGCGGTCTCGCCGGTGAGAGATCCCTGCTCGACGCAGAGGGTCGAGCTGATGAGCTGGAGCATGCAGTCAAAATAGATCAAAAAGGTCTTGACGATATCCATGGAAACATATCTGCTAATGTAAGTTTTCAGAACCAGGAGGTCGATTGAGTCAGGTCGCAGTTCCATTTCGACTAACAAAGAGAAGAATACTGACCCTCCTGCTCATCACTGTCAGATCCCATCTAGTATCCAGTGAGCTCTAGAAGATGTTGCTGAAGCAGTTATAAGACATCAATCTGCAAACAAAAAATACATAAACAGCGGTGATGAAACTAGGTCCAGAGAATTCATTGATGCCCTACAGCTACTGAGCTCAAACAAGGAATTGTTTCTGATGCTTATGCAAGATCCAAGCTCTAGTTGTTAGAATGTCTCCAAAACCTTTACATGTCACTAACAGCCTAAACTCGTTTGTCCAGATACTCTTATACGAGCAAAGCATGCTTTATCCCTGATTATTATGACGCTAGGAATCAGAGAACATACCAGACACCCCAGATATGACTTCCGATGCGGAGATCTTGTAGAACGGCACGCCAGTCTCATTAGCAATGGCATGGGCAAGGGTGGTCTTTCCGCAGCCGGGCGGACCGTGCAGCAGCAGCCCCGCGACAGGCCTAACGCCAAGGCGATGTAGTATCTCCGGATGGCACATGGGCACGACCACCTCCATCATGAGTTCCTCGATCACCGCCTCCATCCTACCGAGGTCGGCAAACCTGGGCCCCTTGTCCCCTCTGCCGAACCCTTTAGAAGCCGGGGCGGCCTCTGGCTTGGCATCACCTCCGCCGCCGCCGTCGGCCGTGATGAGGCGGCACGGTTTCTCCGCCGCGACCTCGATCTCCAGCTGCTGGCTCCGCTTGGGTGTCTACGCAGCATACTAGGAGCGAAGCATGGACTTGGTGACGTCGTAGGCGGGGGCTGGTGGCAACGGGTGGGCAGCGGCGTCGGATACGGAGGTGGAGGAGGAGGAGGTGGTGGCGTGGGCGTCGTGGTGGCCACGGCGGTGGGAGCCAGAGGAGCCGTCGTCGGAGGAGTTAGAGGAGGATGGGAAGGGGATGGGGATGGAGGTGAGAGCGCGGCGGACGGAGGCGACGAAGGGGCCTTGCTTCTGGCCGCGCGGCTAAGACGGCGGTTGCGGCCGGCCGGCTAGGGCGCGCGGCTGTGGACGGCGATTGGCGGCGGCAGCATCAATTTTTTGGTGGCGCGCGGCGGCTGGAATTACGGGAAGGGAGATAGGGTTTTGGGTTGCGACGGCGCGGCTGGTATTTGGGCCAGCAACTAATTTGCACGCCACACATGTTTTTTTAGCGACTGACAGTGAGATGCTATAGGTATGAATTGCCGACTAATAAAGCGACATTATTCACATATAAATATAACGACTAACACTTAGTTGGAATATAGACATATGCCGACTCACCATCTGTGGCAATGTATACCGACTAACAATTTGATGCTAATTCTCTATTTATAGTGTCGGCGTTTCGACCCCGGGGGTCCCTGGACCAACGAGTAAATTGTCGCTGCGTGTCCCAGCCCAGATGGGTCGACATGAGACGGGACACAAAGGGGGAGAACAGTAAGGGGAAACCGCGGCCTTCGTGTTGTCCTGCGCCCAGGGCGGATGGATGCGCTTGCAGTAGGGGGTTACAAGCGTTCGCGTGGGAGAGAGAGAGAGAGCGAGAGCCTTATGTGTCGTCCCGTTCTCCCGTGCGGCCAACCTTCCCGTACGAGAGCCCTGGACCTTCCTTTTATAGGCGTAAGGAGAGGGTCCAGGTGTACAATGGGAGGTGTAGCAGTGTGCTAACGTGTCTAGCAGAGAGGAGCTAGAACCCTAAGTACATGCTGTCGTGGCAGTCAGAGAGGTTTTGGCACCCTGTTCATGTGATGTCGTGGCCGTCGGAGAAGCGCTGGAGCCCTGCGAAAGTACAGCTGTCGGGGCTGTCGGATCCTTGCTGACGTCTCCTTGTTGACGTAAGGGGCTGGGAGCTACCGTCGTCATGGAGCGTGCGGGGTGTCATCATTACTTGTTTACTGGGGTGAGCCAGATGGGACGCCGGTCTTGTTCCCCTTAGCCTGAGCTAGCTAGGGGCAGGGTAATGATGACCCCCTGGCGACGTGGCCGGTCCGGACCCAAGTTTGGGCGAGGTGGCGATTCCTCCGTGGTCGAGGTTGAGTCCGAGCCCTGGGGTCGGGCGAGGCGGAGTCCATCGTCTTCCGGAGCCGAGGCTGAGTCCAAGCCCTGGGGTCGGGCGAGGCAGAGTTTGTTGTCTTCCGGAGCCGAGGCTGAGTCCGAGCCCTGGGGTCGGGCGAGGCGGAGCTTCCTATGTCGCCCGAGGCTGGACTTAGTCGCTGTCGACCTCACTCTAGCGAGTGGCACGACAGTCGAAGCGGGGCAGGCGGCGCTGTTTTCTTGTCAGGTCGGTCAGTGGAGCGGCGAAGTGACTGCAGTCACTTCGGCTCTGTCGACTGAAGAGCGCGCGTCAGGATAAGGTGTCAGGCGATCCTTGCATTAAATGCTCCTGCGATACGGTCGGTTGGCGTGGCGATCTGGCCAAGGTTGCTTCTCTACGAAGACTGGGCCTCGGGCGAGCCAAAGGTGTGTCCGTTGCTTGAGGGGGCCCTCGGGCGAGACGTGAATCCTCCGGGGTCGGCTGCCTTTGCCCGAGGCTGGGCTCGGGCGAGGCGAGATCGTGTCCCTTGAGTGGACTGAGCCTTGACCTTAATCGCGCCCATCAGGCCTTTGCAGCTTTGTGCTGATGGGGGTTACCAGCTGAGATTAGGAGACTTGGGGGTACCCCTAATTATGGTCCCCGACAGTAGCCCCCGAGCCTCGAAGGGAGTGTTGATACTCGCTTGGAGGCTTTTGTCACACTTTTTTGCAAGGGGACCGGCCTTTCTCGGTTGCGTTTCGTTCCGGTGGGTGCGCGCGAGCGCACCCGCCGGGTGTAGTCCCCAAGGCCTCGGAGGAGTGGTTTGACTCCTTCGAGGTCTTAGCGCGTTTCGTGATGCTTTGGTCGGTCTGGTTGTTCCCTCATGTGAACTGGCCGTAGCCCGGGTGCATAGTCGAGTCCCAAGTTCTCGGGCTGGTATGTTGACGCTGTCAACGGTTTGGCCGGAGCTCGGTTTGCGAGAGCAGCCCTCGAGCCTCCGCATAGAGCGGGAGGACGGTCAAGGATAGACTCGGCTTTTTTCATACGCCCCTGCATCGCCTTTCCGCAAGGAGGAGGGGGAGAAAGCGCATGTTGCCCTCGGAGGGCGCCGAACATGGTGTCTCCAGTGAGTTGCTAATGGGTAATCCGAGTGGACTCCCGTGCCCCATTCGTTAGGGGTCGGCTAGTGGCCTGGAGGCGCGCGCCAAAAGTACCTGCGGGTGATTCGTCGGACCCGGTCCCCTTTTGACGGGGTCCGAGGGCTCGATGCCTCCCTCTGGTGGGATTCCGTTACAAAATCGTTCCCGTCGGTCTCGGAAATGTCCTAGGGTACCTCGGGAGCGTAGCCCGAGCCTCAGTTATGTATCGAACGTACACAGGGTCATCCCTCGCTCTGCGTGCTCTGAGGCGGCTGTCGAACCCTTCGGGGGCCAGCCTACGAACCCCTGATCAGTAGTGGGCGCGGAGCCCGAGTGGCCTAACGCGGTCGTTGAACCCTTCCGAGGGGCCAGCCTTCGAACCTCTGACCAGTAGTGGGCGCAGAGCCTGAGTGCTCTGAGGCGGCTGTTGAACCCTTCCGAGGGGCCAGCCTTCGAACCTCTGATCAGTAGGGGGCTCGAGGCCCGCTTCCTTCACGGAGAAGGATCCCTTTCGGAGTATCCCCTTTCCTGGTCCCTGTAGCAAGAGAGAGAAAGGGGAAGAGGAAAAGGATACGAAATTGAGCGACGTGGCGCACCTTTTTTGACGCGGTCATTATGGCGGAGGTGAAGCGTCGCCTGCTTTGCCTGCCAAAGGTGCTGCCTGTCCCGCCACAGAGTTAATGCGATGGGACGAGTGGTTCGCGGGGCAGTCATTGTGCGTGCGCGAGCCGTTCGAGGAACGGAACACGGGCGCGTCATCTTCACGCCGTGGGAGAGGGCTCTCTCGCTGTCCCAGGAGGGGACATGAGCCTGCAGGCGATTTGACTGCTGCTTCTGCCCGCCTGCCGCCACCATTACTGCCGGCCCACTCTTGGCCATATCGATCGTCGCGCCTTCTCCCGCGGCTGACTGACCCGTGACCGATGTGCTCGGTTGGCACTGTTGGGCCATGTGCAGGGTCGCCTCGAGTCGCGGCACCGGTTCCGCAGCCGAGAAGGCGCGGTACTAGCGCGAGTGGCGGTGCAGTTTCTCGCACGTAGTATCCGGCGCGCCGGTTACATGACGTGTGGGCCTGGGCCTCCATGCCGGACGCGTCGAAGTCGAAAGGGTGCGCCCCCTTGGTGCAGTTGCATGCCGCCTGCATGGCGGTCCGTCCTTTCACCCGCTGGTTTGGGCGAAAGTGGAGGAGCGCTTGTAACCGCTGGGCAGTTACGCGTACCGCGCGCGGCGGTTTGGCCTCTTTCGTCCTGGGCCAGCTTGCATGACGCGTGGGACCCAGCCCCTATGTCGTGGGGGGAGGACTTTGGAGCATGTTGGTGAAGACTCAGCCCGCGACGGCTGAGGACGCAAGTGGGGAGAGTTGCCTTTAAAAGGAGGGCGACCCCCTTGGACGGCAACCATGTCTTCGCACTCTCCTCATGCGTCGCGCCCTTCCACCTTCCGAGCTCCCAAATGGGGAGCGCTCGCGTTTCTTTCGTCTCGTCGTCGGAGGAGGAACGCAACTTCACGGAAGTTGGTACCTTTCAACCATCGTTCGGCTTCAAGGATTTTCATCAGGCAGCCCGGCTGCATCCCCTCGCCGGTGGTCACCCAAGACGGTGACCACCAGCTTGATGGTGGGGAGAAGCGAGCCGGGCTGCGGCCTCCGCCCCTCCCTCAGCTTCAAGGATTTTTGTCATCCGGGCTGAGGCGGAGGAGCGCACCGAGTGGGGGGTTGCCTCCGCGTGGGTCGGTAACCCTTTTCTTCCCCCGGCGTTTGGGGGAGAAAGGCATCCTCCAGCCCCGCGGAGGCTTCCTTCAGCCATGCCGGGAAGGCGAACCGCTGCTGCCCAGCCAGGGTGCAGCATTCTGTCCTCTGTCCGGGCGATGGTCGCGCCGCGTACGGGCCGGCCACGTCCAGGTCTTCCTCGCATCGACAGCCGCGCCAGAGGGTTGCCCAGCACGTCGTGTGCCACGAGGGTGGTGCTCATGTTCTGGGGCGGCCTCGGCGAGGGCGGGAGCGAGGACCTGCCGGTGCGCTTTGGGGCGGCAGGCGCCCGCTGGTGCGGTGTTGAGGTGGCAGCAGCCGGAGAAGGTTTCTCTACCGACGAGATCGCCAACTCCGCCTGCACCCCTGGACCTCTATCCCCCTGGCTCGAATGGCTGGTCCTCGTCCTTCGTGGGCGAAAGCCTTTCCGCCGCAGCGTCTGCCCGGAAGCCGTTGCTGCAGCTGTCTTGCCGCCCGGGACGGAGGTCGTTCCCGCTGCTGTCAGAGCGGGCGGCGGTGAGTCGCTTGGAGTTCGTCGCCCCGCGGGCCTCCTGGTATGGAGTTTGTTCATACCCGCGGGAGTGGAACCGGAGTTCCGTTTGTAATGGCACCTTGAGTGCCGAAGTATGTTCATTGTGGCTGTCGGGGCCTGAACATTTTATCATCGTAATATAAGGTTGTGTCTCTTTCCCTCCTGTTTTGCGTATCCGGACTCGTTCGTCAGTAGCAGGATTGCTTACCCAAGTAAGAGTTATTTTTTGCGGTAGGCGACGAGTCAGGTATCCGTATCCCAGAGGCGTAGGAGTCCCTCGGCTCGGTCGGCCTTGCCACTTACATGCACTCTTATTCGTTTCTTGGGGTCCTGTTACTGATATAGCCGGGAGACGCGAAAGTTGTTTTGATGGAAGACTTTTTTCGAGGAAAATTTTGACCTGGAGGGGGTTCGCCCCTTCTAGCCCCCGAGGGAGGGTCGGGCTTTGCCGAGTCAAGGCTGACCCTTCCTTGATGGTTAGACTTTATTGGTGTATGTAAACGAGGTGTATGGACGACTTGAAAACATCTTAAGGGTAGAAGCGACGTAGCTGTCGGATGTTCCAAGCGTTGCTGTAGACCTCGCCTTGACTGTTGGCCAGCTTGTATGTTCTGGGCTTCAAAATCTTGGCGATGATGAATGGCCCTTCCCAGGGAGGCGTGAGCTTGTGGCGCCCTCGGGCGACTGGTCGCAGCCGAAGCACCAAGTCGCCCACCTGGAGGTCTCGGGACCGAACCCCTCGGGCATGGTAGCATCGCAGGGACTGCTGATACCGCGCCGAGTGTAGTAAGGCCATGTCTCGAGCCTCTTCCAGCTGGTCTAGTGAGTCTTCTCGGTTGGTCTGGTTGCGTCGGTCGTCGTACGCCCTCGTCCTCGGGGAACCGTATTCTAAGTCTGTGGGCAAGATGGCCTCAGCCCCATAGACTAGAAAGAACGGTGTGAAGCCCATGGCTCGGCTCGGCGTTGTCCTCAGGCTCCAGACCACCAAGGGGAGTTCCTTCATCCATCACCTACCGAACTTGTGGAGGTCGTTGTATATCCTCGGCTTGAGTCCTTGCAGAATCATGCCGTTGGCATGTTCTACCTACCCATTCGTCATGGGGTGTGCCACGACGGCCCAGTCCACCCGGATGTGGTGATCCTCGTAGAAGTCCAGGAACTTTCTACCAGTGAACTGGGTGCCGTTGTCGGTGATGATGGAGTTCGGGACCCCGAAGCGATGGATGATGTTGGTGAAGAATGCCACCGCCTGTTCGGACCTGATGCTGTTTAGGGGTCGGACCTCGATCCACTTGGAGAATTTGTCGATGACAACCAGCAGGTGCGTGTAGCCCCCGGGTGCCTTCCGCAAGGGACCGACGAGGTCTAGACCCCACACAGCAAATGACCAGGTGATGGGTATTGTTTGCAGAGCCTGAGCGGGTAGGTGTGTCTACCTTGCGTAGAATTGACACCCTTGGCAGGTGCGGATAATTCTAGTGGCGTCGGCCACCGCGGTCGGTCAGTAGAAACCTTGTCGGAAAGTGTTTCCAACAAGGGCTCGAGGCGCTGCGTGATGACCGCAAGCCCCCGAGTGTATTTCTTGTAAGAGCTCCTGGCCTTCGGCGATGGATATGCATCGCTGGAGGATGCCGGAGGGGCTGCGGTGGTAGAGCTCCTTCCCGTCACCCAGCAAGACAAATGACTTGGCGCGCCGCGCCAGTCACCGAGCTTCGGCTCGGTCGAGGGGTAGCTCTCCTCGGTGGAGATATTGCAGGTACGGGGTCCGCCAGTCTCGATCAGGCGGGACCCCATTCCGCTCTCCCTCGACGCGCAGTGCCTCACCCTTGGGGGCCGAGGGTGCCTCGGGTTGAGCCGAGGGCGCCTCTGGCTGAGCCGAGGGCGCCTCGGGCAGGGCCGAGACCTTCTCGGGCTCGGGCATGTCGTTGGTCTTGACTGAGGGTTGATGTAGGTCCCGGAAGAAGATGTTTGGGGGAACCGTTGTCCGCGCCGAAGCTATCTTTGCCAGCTCGTCTGCAGTCTCGTTGTGCCGCCGGGCGACGTGGTTGACCTCGAGCCCGTAGAACTTGTCCTCCAGGCGCCGGACCTCGTCGCAGTAGGCTTCCATCTTCGGGTCGCGGCAATGGGAGTTCTTCATGACTTGGTCGATGACAAGCTGCGAGTCGCCACGAGCGTCGAGGCGTCGGACCCCTAGCTCGATGGCGATGCGCAACCCATTAACCAGAGCCTCATACTCGGCCACATTGTTGGACGCCGGGAAATGGAGGCGCAGCACGTAGCAGAGGTGCTTCCCGAGGGGTGAGATGAAGAGCAGGCCCGCACCTGCCCCTGTTTTCATCAGCGACCCGTCGAAAAACATGGTCCAGAGTTCCGGTTGGATCGGAGCTGCCGGGAGCTGGGTGTCGACCCATTCAGCCACAAAGTCCGCCAAGACTTGGGACTTGATGGCCTTCCGAGGGGCAAACGAGATTGTCTCGCCCATGATTTCCACCGCCCACTTTGCAATCCTACCCGAGGCCTCTCGGCACTGGATGATCTCCCCCAGGGGGAAGGATGACACCACAGTCACCGGATGAGACTCGAAGTAGTGTCGCAACTTCCGCCGCGTCAGAATCACCGCGTACAGCAGCTTCTGAATTTGTGGGTAGCGGATCTTGGTCTCAGACAGTACCTCACTGATGAAGTAGACCGGCCTCTGGACGGGCAATGCATGCCCTTCTTCTCGTCTTTCGACCACGATCACGGCGCTGACCACCTGAGTGGTAGAGGCGACGTAGATTAAGAGGGCTTCTCCGGCAGTGGGAGGCACCAGGATGGGTGCGTTCGTAAGGAGCGCCTTCAGGTTCTCGAGGACTTCCTCGGTCTCGGGGGTCCATGTGAAGCAATCGGTCTTTCTTAAGAGGCGGTACAGAGGTAGGCCTCTTTCGCCGAGGCGCGAGATGAAGCGGCTCAGAGCCGCAAGGCATCCCATGACCCTCTGTACGCCTTTCAAGTCCTTGATGGGCCCCATGTTGGTGACGGCCGCGATTTTCTCCGGGTTGGCCTCGATGCCCCGCTCGGAGACGATGAACCCCAAAAGCATGCCTCGGGGGACTCCGAAGACGCACTTCTCGGGGTTGAGTTTTACGCCTTTCGCCTTGAGACACTTGAATGTCGTTTCAAGGTCGGAGAGGTGGTCGGAGGCTTTCCTTGTCTTGACTACGATGTCATCAACGTAAGCCTCGAGGGTCCGACCAATGTGCTCTCCGAACACGTGGTTCATGCACCTTTGGTATGTCGCACCCGCATTCCTCAAACCAAATGGCATAGTAACGTAGCAGTACATGCCAAAAGGTGTGATGAAAGAAGTCGCGAGCTGGTCGGACTCTTTCATCCTGATTTGGTGATACCCTGAGTAGGCATCAAGGAAAGACAGGGCTTCGCACCCAGCAGTGGAATCCACGATTTGATCGATGCGAGGCAGAGGGTAGGGAACCTTCGGACATGCTTTGTTTAGACCAATGTAGTCTACACACATCCGCCATTTCCCTCCTTTCTTTCTCACAAGCATAGGGTTGGCAAGCCATTCGGGATGGAATACCTCTTTGATGAACCCTGTGGCCATCAGCTTGTGGATCTCCTCGCCTATGGCTCTGCGCTTTTCTTCGTCGAATCGACGCAGAGGCTGCTTCACGGGTCAGGCTCCAGCTCGGATATCCAGCGAGTGCTCGGCGACATCCCTCGGTATGCCAGGCATGTCCGAGGGACTCCACGCAAAGACTTCGGCGTTCGCGCAGAGAAAGTCGATGAGCACTGCTTCCTATTTGGGGTCGAGCTCGGAGTCGATCCGTATCTGCTTGGAGGCGTTGTTGCTGGGGTCGAGAGGGACGGACTTAACCGTCTCTGCTGGCTCGAAGTTGCCAGCGTGGCGCTTCGCATCTGGCGCCTCCTTGGAGAGGCTCTTCAGGTTGGCGATGAGGGCCTTAGATTTGGCGAGGGCCTCGGCGTACTCCACGCACTCCACGTCGCATTCGTACACGTGTCGGTACGTGGGGCCGACGGTGATGACTCCGTTGGGGCCCGGCATTTTGAGCTTGAGGTAGGTGTAGTTGGGGACGGCCATGAACATGGCGTAGCATGGCCTCCCCAGTACTGCGTGGTAGGTTCCTCGGAACCCGACCACCTCGAACGTGAGGGTTTCCCTTCAAAAGTAGGAGGGAGTCCCGAAGCAGACGAGTAGATCGAGTTGTCCGAGGGGTTGGACACGTTTCCCGGGGATGATCCCGTGAAAAGGCGTCGCGCCTATCCGGATCGAGGACAGATCGATCTGCAGGAGCCCGAGGGTCTCGGCGTAGATGATGTTGAGGCTGCTGCCTCTGTCCATGAGGACCTTGGTGAGCCTGACATTGCCGATGACGGGGTCGACAACGAGCGGATATTTCCCGGGCTCGGCACGCGGTCGGGGTGGTCGCCCTGGTCGAAGGTGATGGGCTTGTCGGACCAGTCTAGGTAGACTGGCGCCGCCACCTTTACCGAGTAGACCTCCTGACGCTCTTGCTTGCGGTGTCGAGTCGAGGCGTTCTCCACTTGCCCACCATAGATCATGAAGCAGTCGTGGACCTCGGGAAACTCCTCTGCCTTGTGATCCTCCTTCTTGTCATTGTTGTGGGCCCTGCCACCTTTCGCAGGTGGCCCGGCCTTATGAAAGTGGCGCCGAAGCATGACGCACTCCTCAAGGGTGTGCTTGACGGGCCCCTGATGATAGGGGCACGGCTCCTTGAGCATCTTATCGAAGAGATTGGCACCTCCAGGAGGTTTTCGAGGGTTCTTGTACTCAACGGCGGCGACAAGGTCTGCGTCGGTGGTATCGCGTTTCGCTTGCGACTTCTTCTTGTTCTTCTTCTTGGTGCCGCGCTGAGCGGACGCCTCGGGGACGTCTTCCGGCTGGCGGCCCTGGGGCTGCTTGTCCTTTCGGAAGATGGCCTCAACCGCCTCCTGGCCAGAGGTGAACTTGGTGGTGATGTCCATCAGCTCGCTCGCCCTGGTGGGGGTATTGCGACCCAGCTTGCTCACCAGGTCACGGCAGGCGGTGCCGGCGAGGAACGCGTCGATGACGTCCGAGTTGGTGACGTTGGGCAACTCAGTGCGCTGCTTCGAGAATCACCGGATGTAGTCCCGGAGAGACTCTCCCGGCTGCTGGCGGTAGCTTCGGAGATCCTAGGAGTTCCCAGGGCGTACGTACGTGCCCTGGAAGTTGCCGGCGAAGGCTTGGACCAGGTCGTCCCAGTTGGAGATCTGCCCCGGAGGCAGATGCTCCAGCCAGGCTCGAGCGGTGTCGGAGAGGAACAGGGGGAGGTTGCGGATGATGAGGTTGTCATCGTCCGTTCCACCCAGCTGGCAGGCCAGTCGGTAGTCCACGAGCCACAGTTCCGGCCTCGTCGTATGGCCCGGCTAAAAGCCTGTGGACCGGGTGGTTCGGGCGAGGGGCTCCGATCCTCCCTGCTGTCGTAGCGTCCCCACGCCTGGGGTGGTAGCCTCGGCGCACGCTCTCGTTGAGGTGGGCTCGACGGTTGCGGTGGTGGTGCTCGTTGCCGAGGCGACCTGGGGCCACAGGCGCCGTGTTGCGCGTGCGCCCGGTGTGGACCGAGGCTTCTCGCACGAATCGGGAAGTCGCGGCGCGATGCTCCGAGGGGTACCCCTGCCTTTGGGAGGCAGAGCTTTCGGCACGTCGGACCGCGGCATCCTCCAGGAGATTCTTGAGCTCTCCCTGGATACGCCGCCCTTCGGTGGTCGATGGTTCCGGCATCGCGCGGAGTAGTATTGCTGCTGTAGCCAGGTTCTGGCCGACCCCACTGGAAGCCGGTGGCGGCCTTGCCCTGATGTCGTCAGCAATGCGGTGCTAGATGCCCTGGGGTAGATGACGCGCTTCTTCGGCCGGAGCTTGGTCTGCCCATTCCTGCTCGATGTTCCGCCGGAACTGCTCAAGTGTTCCTGCTCCCTCGTCGAGCCTGGCCTGCATCTCGCGGATTTGCTCGAGCTGTGCGTCCTGACCCCCCGCAGGGACTGGGACCACAGCTAGCTCCCGAAGGATGTCAACGCGAGGAGCAGGCCTAGGGGGATCGCCGTTTTCCGGCATACCAAGATGGTTGCCTTCGCCGGGACCCCCTAGATCGACGTGGAAACATTCACGACTTGGGCCGCAGTCCTCGTCGCCGAAGCTGCGGCTACCATCGGAACAATCAGAGAGGCAGTAGTCGCATGCGGTCATGAAGTCCCGCATGGCACTAAGGTTACCGAGCCCGGAGAAATCCCAACAAAAGTCGGGCTCGTCATCTTCCTCGGAACCCGAGAGTCCGTAGGTCGAGACAGCCGTCAGTCTGTCCTAGGGCGACCGCATATGGCACCCCGGAGGGTTGGTACATGCCTCTATGAAGGCTTCCACCGAAGCGAGGTCGCTTGGTGGGTCGAAGCTGAATCCAAAAGGCACGAGATGGGAATCGGTCGGTACCTCTTGGTCGACGGGCGGTGACGAAGTCGTGTCAGGGGCAGACTGCACCGTTTTCTCAGGTACGAGGGCGACGCCCAGCAAGTCCTTCGCGAGCGTGTTGGCATCGTTCGTCTGCTTGAGGTTGGCGTGTTGCGGGGAAACGGCGCTCGTCTTCGTCTCAGACGCAAGGTCGAAGCCCGATGTGTCCCCCGCTGGGGCGCCGGCGTCGTCGACTTGCTGGACAGCCGACGAGGTGCCGCCTCCTGCTTGGCCATGGTTGCTCCGCCCCCTCCTCCGTCGGTGGGAGAGGTGACGGGACAAACCCGGATGTTGTTCTTCCGCCATGTGGGGAAGACGTCGTTGATTCCGCCGCCGGCGGGCGGGCTGACGACCGCCATTTTCGCTGTCGCGCGGCGGAGGAAGGAGTATCATGTCGTAGCTGTCGTTGAGGGACATGAACTCAAGGCTCCCAAAACGGAGCATCGTCCCGGGTTGGAAAGGTTGCTGGAGACTACCCATCTGGAGCTTGACGGGAAGCCGTTCGTCAACACGCAGCAGGCCCCTACCTGGCGCGCCAACTGTCGGCGTTTCGACCCCGGGGGGTCCCTGGACCGACGAGTAAATTGTCGCTGCGTGTCCCAGCCCAGATGGGTCGGCGCGAGACGGGACACAAAGGGGGAGAACAGTAAGGGGAAACCGCGGCCTTCGTGTTGTCCTACGCTCAGGGCGGATGGATGCGCTTGCAGTAGGGGGTTACAAGCGTTCGCGTGGGAGAGAGAGAGAGCGAGAGCCTTATGCGTCGGCCTGTTCTCCCGCGCGGCCAACCTTCCCGTACGAGAGCCCTGGACCTTCCTTTTATAGGCGTAAGGAGAGGGTCCAAGTGTACAATGGGGGGTGTAGCAGTGTGCTAACATGTCTAGTAAAGAGGAGCTAGAGCCCTAAGTACATGCCGTCGTGGCAGTCGAGAGGTTTTGACACCCTGTTCATGTGATGTCGTGGCCGTCGGAGGAGCGCTGGAGCCTTGCGGAAGTACAGCTGCCGGGGCTGTCGGATCCTTGCTGACGTCTCCTTGCTGACGTAAGGGGCTGGGAGCTGCCGTCGTCATGGAGCGTGCGGGGTGTCATCATTACTTGTTTACTGGGGCGAGCCAGATGGGACGCTGGTCTTGTTCCCCGTAGCCTGAGCTAGCTAGGGGCAGGGTAATGATGACCCCCTGGCGATGTGGCCGGTCCGGACCCGAGTTTGGGCGTGGTAGCGATTCCTCCGAGGTCGAGGTTGAGTCCGAGCCCTGGGGTTGGGCGAGGCGGAGTCCATCGTCTTCCGGAGCCGAGGCTGAGTCCGAGCCCTGGGGTCGGGCGAGGCGGAGTTCGTCGTCTTCCGGAGCCGAGGCTGAGTCCGAG
The DNA here is from genome assembly GCA_029449295.1 of Zea luxurians. Lineage (NCBI taxonomy): Eukaryota > Viridiplantae > Streptophyta > Magnoliopsida > Poales > Poaceae > Zea > Zea luxurians. The sequence goes on along the minus strand of JAOPSE010000001.1, from coordinate 28,873,897 downwards.
CCCTGGGGTCGGGCGAGGCGGAGCTTCCTATGTCGCCCGAGGCTGGACTTAGCCGCTGTCGACCTCACTCTGGCGAGTGGCACGACAGTCGAAGCGGGGGCAGGCGGCGCTGTTTTCTTGTCAGGTCGGTCAGTGGAGCGGCGAAGTGACTGCGGTCACTTCGGCTCTGTCGACTGAAGAGCGCGCGTCAGGATAAGGTGTCAGGCGATCCTTGCATTAAATGCTCCTGCGATACGGTCGGTTGGCGTGGCGATCTGGCCAAGGTTGCTTCTCTGTGAAGACTGGGCCTCGAGCGAGCCGAAGGTGTGTCCGTTGCTTGAGGGGGCCCTCGGGCGAGACGTGAATCCTCCGAGGTCGGCTGCCTTTGCCCGAGGCTGGGCTCGGGCGAGGCGAGATCGTGTCCCTTGAGTGGACTGAGCCTTGACCTTAATCGCGTCCATCGCAGCTTTGTGCTGATGGGGGTTACCAGCTGAGATTAGGAGTCTTGGGGGTACCCCTAATTATGGTCCCCGACATATAGCGACGGTCGTCAGACACTAATTTGGTGTTGTGGTATAGTGCATACACCCTATTAAATTAGTATAAAAATATAGTTTGAATAATGATATACATGGACATATAAAACATAGGCAATCTACAATCACAAGTTATGCACATTTACACATAATTATAAATGTACAAATTAATAATTAAACATGACATGAGTAAAAGACACATGAAAGTTCGGGTAATTCAGGTATTTCGGGTACCCGATTGTGATACTCAAATTACCCGAAATAAATTCGGGTTTTGCAAGTTACTACCCGAAATTCCCAAACAAAATTCGGGTTTCGGGTATTTTGCGCAGCCCTGTTACTATCCATGCATCCATGAAATTGAATGTTCAACAGCCACCGCTCAGATGATTTGACTTTTGGCTGCTACCTCTAGAAGGGTCACCAAACATTGCATTTACAAATGTAGTTCCAGTATCCCCCAAGCTCAACTACATAGACCAAAAAGATTGAAAACTTACAAACATAACAATCACTAAACACAAACGCTCTCCGGGTTTGGGTATCTATGCAGGTCGAGTATGAGAAATCCGAGGCCATAGTGCCAACGATCCCTATGTGAAATCTACAAATAAGCAAGCTTAGTTTGAATTAGTCAAGTTTAGATGCAATATACCAAATTTTGCTAGTTTAAGTTTCGCTAGAATACATCAACTAGGAGGACAGATGTCAAAACTTCCTTATAATTTACCAAATTTAATAACAGTGCTCTATGTTTCACTAGTTTGAGTATGTTTTGCTGGAAATTATCAAGCAAGAGGCTAATCGAGCAAACTTAGTTACACTTCAACAAGCAATAATACAATGTGTTGACTTGTTTGATTAGGTTTTGCTAGAATCAATTTACTTAGGGCTTGTTTGTTTTAGCTTATAGTCTGTCCAGATTATATAACCTAGCTTAAAAATCTAGACAGGAAAGAAACAACCAGATTATTAGGCCTGATTATATAATCTAGGGCTAAAAGACTCACTACCAATGGCAACTTCAAAAAAAATGCCCATCATTGCCACTCCTTAAATAAAAAAAATTATTGCTCCTGACACGCAACATGCATGTGACTAAAATCATTAATCAAAGTTCCAATAAGATAGGTCGCCAAATAACTACATCTAGATTATTAATCTTATTATATAATCCATATTATTTAATCTCATATATAATCTATATGCTAAAACAAACAGGCTCTTAAAACGCATGGCTTACTTGAACTCCATAACATCATTTTGAACTCGTTGAGCGCACAGTACCACTGTGTTGGACAGCAAATAAAGCGTAAGGTGCTTGGTCTGCTCTCCTTTTATCAATCAATATTGGTTCTCGTCCAAGACATTGCAGCTCACTCGTAAAAGCAGGTTTTGGAGAGGAGACAGCAATGTTGTCGAATTTGTCTTGCACTCAATGATCAATATTCTTGACACCCTTGTCCCAAGACTCCCAACACCTGCAGCTTATTATTAGCACCTGATGAACATGCAGTTTGCAAGATACGGTGATTATTGTTTGAGTTCCAAAATGCTATGGTACTTGGCACTCAAAAGCTGTTAGTTCATAGTTATAACAAAACCTATTAGTTCCAAAATTTCATAGTTATAACAAAAGCTATTAGTTCGACATTAAACAGCAGAGCTAGAAATTGATTGCACTATATATAATCCATCTACTAGGTTATGCAATTCCGTAGAAACTAGCTGAACCAACATTTCAAGGGTAGGCTCTACTCGGAACACTGACTACGCCAACAAGCTAGGATGAATGGAGGCATGGTTCATTTCATGATGCCCATGATGGTTATATAGCAGTTGTTGCTTGCATGTGACTGGTCAAGGATGTGTGATTGTTCGAGAGATCAGAAGGTAGGTGATGTTTTTATAGCGTCAATTGACAGTCAGGTTTACAGGAAAAAATATATATATTTTTCCCGTTACAAATTTAGGATAAATTCCTGATACCAATGATGCTATATGAATCCCGGCAAATTCGATAGGTACACAGGCCTACTGATTTCCAACATAATCATTTGAATTCAACTTTTATACACCAAAGTAGTACGGCAAACTTGGGAGAATGTTTCGTTCCTGTTGTCCAAAACGAAGTCACACTAGTATTTTCAAAGAACAAATGAATTTTCTCCAAAAATAACATCATTCCGTCAAATCTATACTATACTTAAAGCATCAGTTTCAAGGGTTGTCCCGCGTCATCTTTTTACAAATAACCCCTCACAGCTATTTTAAATTAATCCGTTGCACGCCTATAGATAGCCAAACGGCGGCCCGGCACGGGCCAGACACACGCGGGCCACAACTATGGCCCAGGCACGTCATATGCCGGCCTGCTGACTGTGCCGGGACAGCCTATTAGCCTGTCGGTCCATTTGATTAAATCAGCGTAAAATATTAAAAAACGGTATAAGAGGTGGAGTTCAAACCCATGCCCTGATGGAAGAAGGGCGGGAGACACTGTGTGAAGCTGTCTAACTAGTAGAACATCATGCTCAGATATTATTAATATTGAATATAAATTGTATATATATATACACGTTTTTTGTAAAATAAAAAATATATAATCGTGTCAGGTCGGGTCAGCACTACGGGCCGAGGCTACAGCCAAGCACGGCACGACGTTCTTGGCTCTTACAAATATTAGGTCGTTTCTGAAACCATATTGATGCAATAGACTACGTGATGTTTGAGTTTGCTGAATTGGATAAAACAATAATGATTGTCACACTAACGGTAAAATGAAAGGTTATTTGTTGGTTTTAAACATTAGTAATTGCTACGAAGTAGCATAATTTATATGGAGCGCATCCAGTTTTTATTGATGCCTGACTTTAGCCATTACTCCATATTTTGATCTATCTTTTTTATCAGTTTGACTTCATGTGACTTATTTTAGAAACTTGAGCTCACAAACTTTCTCTTATTTGGTCTCTGTATGATGGAATTATATCATTTTATAATCTCTGTTCGTTCAGTCAGTCGTTGTGAACTCTATTCTAATTGCTCACTTCATTGGTCGTGTTGTACCAAGACATATTGCATGGAGTAAACAATAACATTAGTCAGCCAAATCAAAAAAATATTATACAGAGAGCGGATACAATCAATAAAAAATCTTGAGATCTTTTTGGTAGATAGTTTACGTGGGTATAGTTGTAAGTCGTCGCAACGCACGGACAACCGACTAGTTGTAAATAGTACAACAGTTGGTAGCACACTATTAATAATTCCATTAACAACCCAGATTCACTTTTATAATTAAAATCTTACTTAAGATAATGCACTACAATCTCGCGTCATTGTAACACGTGATGTTACACTACACGTCTTTCAGTTATCCGCAAGACTACAGGCAGTCCTCGTATACGTAGGAAACAGATGCGCTACACACTAGTGTAAAGAACGGTGGTGTGTGAATTAAACAATTTAATTTCTCCCTAAGTTATAACTTATATTTTTGAAGTCTAAACCTATATAATACAATCAAGTTATTATCTTTTGTGCAACTATGATTTCATCTAAATATTGCTATATTTTACCATAAAAATATATAACATAAATTCCAAACCTACCTAGTAGCCTATAACTAAGATAGACAGGTAAAGTACACAATGAAGGTAACACAAAATATAAATGTGGAAGCTTAAATGGGATAGAGATATAAACTGTTGTTGACGCGTTGTCATTTTTATTAAGGTATCGAAAAGCGCAATTTTTCCCTAATTCTCATTTGAGACCCAAGCAAAGGAATTTTCACATGAGACCCAAGCTTACAATTAGGTAACTCCGTAGATAGATCTAGGTCTTCTCCACGCGTAAGTGATGCGCCAGTTGTGGCCTCTTTCGGATGCTTCCCATCGTCTCCCTATGAAGTTTTGGTCAAAACATCGCGAACCCTATTCCCTCCAATACTCGATAGCAGCCACACCACAAACACAATCAATATGATCTCACTACATCCTCTCCTGATACACCTATTACAATGATGCGCAGAAGCATCAAGGGGTAAGAGGTGCGCCTGACCTCACTTCTAAGCACTAGGCCTAAATCTAGAGCAAGAGCCAAAGATAGTGATATAACTAATATAAGTACTTCACAAATTACTCACACTAATCATCAAGTGCTATTGGACCACTTTGGTGTCTAGAGCTACTAGAGATGAGATTCAATTGTCTTGGTATGTTCCTTAGTTTGCACACATCTCAAATGGTTGGTCTAGGTCCTATTTATAGCCTCCAATGGGTGCACTAGTCGTGGGAAAGCCCACTCAATCATATGCACACTGTCAAACGGCAATACAATCAGAACATATATTATAGTCCAATGCTCTCTCATCGCACCATGTGTACTCAACGTTTGATTCTAGTCATTACAACACAATGGCTAGTTTAGGGTTTAGTCTGATGCTCTCTGGTCCAACGATCTTTGGACTATAGTCATATGGTCTGACGCCCTACTAACAACTCCTTAAGAGCTACCAAGTCTTGTCAGACTGGTTGGATGCTCTCTGGTCGCACCATGAATGTAGACATCAAGGACTCTAGAAAATGTTACATATACTTCTAGCATCTTTTTATAACCCCCATATTATGCCACGAGTCATGGAATTTGTATGGGGTTGCTCCATCTATCAATGGCACAAATGAGAAGTACACCATGTTGAGTTATTGAAGCCCCTTGTTCCATTTAAGGTATAGAGTGACATAGCCATACATTTTTATTGAAGGCTTTAATAAAGTGTGTGATAAATATGTAATCCTCGTGATGATGGATAGGTTCTCCAAATTAGTTTACTTAATTATGTTGGACCACCTTACATGGCTACCTCGATAGCTTAAGCTTTTTAATATATTATCAGAATATATGGGTTTCCTTGCTCCATAGTGAGTGATCATGATACAATTTTAACTAGCTTTTTCTTGTTAGAATTGTTTCACTTTTGATCCGCAATCTAATGGATAGTCAAAGGTTACATAAAGGATCATCATCATGTACCTCTATTATCTGGCTAGTGATCTTCCTAAATCATGATTACAATGATTGTTTTGGGTTGAATTTTGTTAAAATGCTTCTTACAAAACTAACACTTAAGTGTTATTTATTTCAAGTCCTCTATGGCAAAGAGCCCCTCATTGGCCCGTATTACTATCATACCAAAAGGAGGCCACATGGATAGCAATGGTGGATTGCTAGAAAAAGGACAAAGATGAATTTTTTGGAGAAAATCAAGGTTTCGTTGGTATAGGCCCAAGTAACAATGAAGCAATTCCAAGATAAGTCGCAAGGAACATGTTTTTGTAGTACGTGAATGGGTTTGGTTGAGGCTGCAACAACGAACAGTTGTGGCAGTCATGATAGTTGCTCACTCTAAGTAGAGTCCTAAGTTTTATAGCCCATATAAAGTGCTTGGAAGGATTAATGAAGTTTCTTATTAATTAAAGTTTCCCTCAAAGGACAACATTCATGATATTTTCCATATGGCATTAGTCAAGAAGTATAAAGGAGAGGCTTCAAATGTAATCAGTCATTTACTTGAGATATTACATGGGTGTGTCATCCTTGATGCTAAAAATGATCAAAGCTTGACTAAATCATGGAGTGTGTGAAATTTTGGTGCATTGGGTAGTTAGGCTAGCTATAGAGTTCTCATATGAATAATTGAAAGAATTTAAACAAATATTTCTAGAGGTACAGCTTGTGGACAAGCTGATTGTTGGTGAGGGGGAATGTTATTCTCTTTCTATTGCCGCCAATACCAAACAAGATGCAACTAGGAAGCATAGCCAAACCAAGAATGAAAAAGCAACAGAAGTGACTAAGATTTGACAAGCAGGTAAGTTTATAAATAGAGATATTCTCAACTAGTTTATTTAGGAGTTAGTTTGTTGCTTCCCATTGTAAGTCAGTTTGTTGTTCCCTAATTTGTTTAGATTGGTTAGTTGGCTTTTTAATAAAGTCAGTGGCATATATCTCTATATAAGCACCATAAAATGTGATAGAGAGAACAACAAAGAAATAAGAATTTTCTATAGGAGCAATTCCTTCGGCACCCTCGATGAGTCTCACATTAGTGCAACCAACAAAGGGATCCGAACCTTTATTGTGTTCTCCCCCACAATCCTTTTTATTGTTCTATTCTTCCCTACGCACACCCCCAAAAGGACGAGAACACATCAGTTTAGATTTTTGATTTTGTAGGGACATGTTAACCACTTCGAGTAAAGGAGAAGCTACATTTAAATTACTAAAAAATATGAAAATAATGGTTGTGTCACATATTTATGCACATGAGTGATGGTGTGAAGTGAACCACAGGAGTATACACCAGGGACTTGGTGGAGTGATGGATGTGAGCCACAAACGGAATCCACAAGAAACACAGAAGAAACGGACGGTGGAATTCCTAAGGCCTCCTAAACCAAGATTGCAGTGCTACAGAACAGTCGAATTACACATGTTGCTGGTATTGGAGTGAAAGGGAGGGTGTGGGAGTTGGAGCAAGGAGGCAACCGGGCCATGTAATTTATAGACTAGAATGGTACAGGCTTCATTACATATACCTATATATATATATATATATATATATATATATATATATATATATATATATATATATATATATATATATATACTGTATTTATATATTACACCTGGGTGCATTCAATATAGAGAATGCACCCAGGCCGAACCGATGTGCCAGGTCCGAGCCAACCGTCCCACCCAGGCCGGTTTCGTCCCTCCCGCACGCTCCGGACAGAATATTTTCACTTTCCCGCCCCCGCCCCTCTTTCTCCGTGAACGGCTCCTCCGTGAATGGCTCCTCCGCGAACGGCTCAACCTCTTCACATAAGTTGCAATCACACCAGACTTGCAGTTGCAATTACACCAGACAGCAGTTGCAATTACACCAGGCAGCAGTTGCAATCATTGTTTTGTTTAACAGATTTTTGGACATAGTTATATAGGAGTTGCAATCACACCAGACCAGCCGTTGCAATTACACCAGACAGCAGTTGCAATCATTGTTTGTTTAACAGATTTTTGGACATAGTTATATAAAAGTTGCAATCACACCATACCAGAAGTTGCAATTACACCAGACCAGCAGTTGCAATCTTGTTTGTTTAATAGATTTTTGGACATAGTTATATAGAAGTTGCAATCACACCAGACCCACAGTTGCAATTACACCAGACCAGCAGTTGCAATCTTGTTTGTTTAATAGATTTTTGGACATAGTTATATAGAAGTTGCAATCACACCAGACCCACAGTTGCAATTACATCAGACCAGCAGTTGCAATCTTGTTTATTTAATAGATTTTTGGACATAGTTATATAGAAGTTGCAATCACACCAGACCAGCAGTTGCAATTACATCAGACCAGCAGTTGCAATCATATTTTTTAACAAAATTTCTCAGAGTTATTCAAATGTGGGAGACAGAGACACGCTGACAGAGAGACGCGCGGCGGCGCGAGAACAAGGAGGCTCTCGGCGGCGCGAGGACAGGGAGGCGCTCGGCGGCGGTGGGATTTAGGGGAGGAGCATCGAGGAGGCGGCGGCGGCGCGGGGAAAGGGATGCGCGCGGCGGCGGCGGGGGATAGGAGGCGCGCGAAAACGCCTGGGTGCATTCAATATAGAGAATGCACCCAGGTGCATTTTAGCAGCGCCGTGTATATATATATATATATATATATATATATATATATATATATATATATATATATATATATATATATATTGGTTTTAGTACTGTTGATGCCTGCTGCGAAAATGGCAGTTTAAGAAATTCCACTCATGAAGTCTTGGGAGGGGACTGATTTAATCAAACTATCCCTTACTTACGAATAAATGCCAGATTACCACTCACAAGCTATCTAATCCGATAATAACAATATAAAATCCTCGTAATCTTCCACCTCTTCATGCTTATCACTACTAATAAATAATTTTCATTAAAAGTGCGCTGAATTGAACTACATTACTGTCTTCATGCGGAATTATTTGTTTGTCTTCATGCGGAACTATTTATTTTGTAATTCCTTTTATCTTTACCATCCCAAATGCTGGATTTACTTTAATCAAAATATGCAAGGTGAATAGAACAATAATTATTTCTCCACAGACAAAAATATATATCCCATGGCATTATTCTGAAAAGAGGTTTGTAAACATTATCACTTCAAAACTATGTAAGTCGCAGCTCTTTAAGACTAATCCCACAGTAAAACCATCTAATTAAAAATTTAATCAATCAACATAACAACATTATGTACCAAAGTGAGCATGAGATGGGCGCTATCCTTTTCATTCGCTACGTTAATTCAGGTTTAAAAATAGAATGGCCCTTGTCATTCAGTACTGCCATGAGTTCATGGTTAGTGGCCCCAGTAAAATAAATGTGCCATCATTGCCACATTAGAGTAGAAACAGGACAAATAGCTTTTTGCTAAGGATAAGTGTCTCATAATTTTCTGATACCGTGCTTACAGATGATCATGCTTCTTTATGGAACACATGCAACCAGTTGTGGTGCATTCTAGTTCAGAATGGCTTCAAGTCTGTATTAACTTAAGATCAGCTACAACTCCCGAGCATTCAAGTTCACGGAACCAGGCTTGCTGCTTCTTGTGGAGTCTTTTGGGGCGTTCCAGAACTCTGCTGATTGAACTGGCAGCATAGTTAATCTGTGATGGAAACAACCAGCTGTTAAATATCAGGAGATTGTTTTACAAATATAGCCAAATCAAGGTTTTAACCATTTCTCTCTTTATGATTAGGATAACCTGCATGATTGATGTACTCAAGTAACCACAATAACAGATGTGCAGTAGTAGAGTGGATATTATCATCAATAAAGACTTGTTTGGGAGCCAGGGAATTGCAGGGGAGTGAGGAAGCTAGAATCCCTTTGCTGCCAAACAAGCTCTAAGGGTCTATTTGGATCCTTTCATTTTGAAGGAATTAGAATTTACTTAATAGAGTGTAGGTTATTTGCTTTGGAATTTGACATTCCACTACTTTCTAAGATTTAGATATAAGTCTATCCCAAATTTATAGCATAAACGGTGGAAATTGATTTTATGTATCACTAGTCTATGTTTTTATTCTGCAACTTATAACCGAAACTGAAACACCAATCGGTAGATGAGGGGTGCAACTTATAACTTCGGTACAAACTGAAACACCAACAACCAAAGATGTCGGTTTTTAGTTTGGCTAAGCACCAATCGGTTCTCTGTTTCTCAAAAACGAAGTTTTATAACACCCAAAAAACCAAACCGAATAAACCGATTGTCCACTCCTTCCACCTCCGCCTAGCAGAGCCGCCAGCTATCAATGGCACTGCCAAGCACACACTGCCCCCACACCACTTGTGTCTAGCAGACCTGGCCCCTGTGGCTTTCTCTATTCAGCTTTCCATGCTCACATCATGATTCCCTGCGGCTCCCTCCCTTCAGGTCCCTGCCCTTTTGGCTCCTCTGTTCAGCACCACATTGCCTCCCAGGATGCTCCCTTTAGAATCCTATCCTATGCTGAGTAGATGAGGGGTTTCAGATGAGCATTCTCAGATGATTATTTCTCTGATCAATTCTCCCATTTGATTGTGCGTTTCTGGTGATTAATTCCCCCGTTCAGATTTGTGTTCCCAGTTATTTGTGCTCACATTAATGTCCTGCCCCATCTTCCTAGCATTGCTTAGGGGTGTTTGAATGCACTAAAACTAATAGTTAGTGGCTAAAATTAGTTGAAACATCCAAACACCCTAGCTAATAGTTCAGCTATTAGCTATTTTTGGAAAATTAGTTAATAGTTAGGTAGTTAATTGTTAGCTAGCTAATTCAACTAACAATTTTTAGCCAACTAACTATAAGTTCTAGTGCATTCAAACACCCCCGGCCTTTTGTTCAGACCTGTTAGCCCCAGGTCTCCCATTGTCCTTCTGATGGAGACCCTAGAACACTGGCCTGACCTGGTCTGCACATTGTGACAGGTAAGGTTACATACATAGGCCCTTCTGCTCTGCAATGCTCTTTCAGTCCCCTCTGCTCTACCGATTAATTGGTTTGTTTCAATTCCAGGCTCCTCTGCTGTATTCTTGCTCTGTCTGTCGATTGGCCTCCTTTCAATTTTTGTTGCAGGCAAACTTTAGTTCCAAGGTAGTATGTCTGGATTTAGAGTTCATATTTTCTTACATGTCCCCACAATCCATCGCAATACGCCCCCTTTCACAGCAATCCAATCCAGAAAAGATAACAAAAAAAACAGCACATAATCTAACTTCTCAGCGAGGCGATTACCGAGCACGCCGCAGCGCTCACCAGCGACCGCGCCATCGTCAGCGCACAGAACCTGAGAATCAGCATGGAAGATATGAACTCGTCATTCATGTACCAGAGTAGAGGCTGGAAAAAATGGGGAAAAGAAGGAAGTCGGAGGGAGTGTTAGAAGCACTAACATTCCGCGGCCGCCGGAGAGGGCTTGGTCGGCGGGGTGCGTCCATTCGTCAAAGCTGCGGGAGAGAGGAGGGGCGAGGGAGCGTCAGAGCACGGAATCAGGACGTCGGCGGATACCGCAGGGGGGAGGTGGGGCTGCGGGTGCTCGTGTGTCTCTTACATCCAGCCGTAGCGGCGGTCGAATACGAGGCGGCGCGGACGGCGGCGGAGGTGCGGAGCCAACGAATCGGTGGAGGTGGAGGACTGGGCCGCCGCCATGGCTGGCGTTGACGCTGTCACGCTATCCGCACTATATATACCAATGTTTTAAATAGCTGGCTATAGCATTTCACCAGGTCTAGATCTAAGAGATGCACCATTTAGTGCTAATTAAAATTAGTCGCTAATAACTTTATTTAGCCTGTTAAATATATAATATTAGTTCGATTTAGCCGCTAAACATGCAACCTTTTTTACTGTTCGAACCTTTAAAACATTGAGGCTCAAAAACAAACCATGAGCAGGTCCTTTAATTTAAAGTTTGTTAAGTAGTGGTTAAATGTTTTTTACATGTGTCGTTGAACGTTGAATTTGCATGTATGTTGATTTATTATTGAATATTTAAACTACTACTTTGAATTTTCAGGTTCAAATAATAAACATTTAATTTATCAATAAAGTTATGTCATTTTCTTTTAAAAACCCGTTAAATGGATTAGCTCGTAGCTATAGCTAGCTATAGTCTTTATAGCTTATCCAAAAGCTCGTCGCTAAGGCCCTTAGCTAGATATTTAAAACAGTGATCTATATTACTGTATCAAGAACCTAACGTGGACATCTCATGCGCACCGCCTCGAAGCACAGTGCTCTCTCAGCTACTGAGCTATGGACCCCAGCGCCCGTGTAACCAGCTACTGCGCCTGTCGAGTACCCAACCCGGACCGTGCAGCCACCTCCTCAAAATAGTGCAAAACGAGCACTTGAACTCAAGCCCCCTCCTCAAAAAATTTGGAGCTAACAACCAGACTACACATGCTTAGTGTTTAGAAATAAAGAATAAATTGTATTTGAATAAATATTTGAATATCTATATGTAAATACCTATATTAAAGATATTTTTAATTTTTTAATTTTTGTACATACGTATTTGTCATACTCTCAAATGTATTGTACATATTTTAGTTTTATTAAACCAGTTGTTTAAAGTATTCAAATAGATAGAGAACCGTTTAGAGAAACTCTACATATAAAGGATCCAGCAGCGTTCTCTAAATTTAGAGGACCATTTAGATGGCGTTGCTGGATGGAGTAGAGGATGTCCTCGTCCTCTAAATTTAGAGTACAGCCTAACATTGACATATTGACCCTATATATCAGCGTGACGAAACGCGCGCTAGCGTGCAGTAGAGATGTCCAAACGGGTGGGCCGTGCCGGCCCGGCACGGGCCCGCCTTCGGCCCGGCACGTTTCGTCCCGTTAGATTGACGGGCCGTGCCGGGTTGGGCCACCGTGCCACATCCCAGGCCCAAGCACGGCCCACACATAGCCGTGCCGTGCCGGGCCGGCCCGCAGCCCGTTAAGGCCCGCCGTGCTTTGACCGGGTGGGAAGAAAAATAAGTAAAAAAAAGACTAAAAATAGCTTTGCTAGGATTTAAACCTTGGTTGGAGGGTTTAAAATGCTTAACAACACTACTCTAGCCAACTAAAACAAACTTATTTTATGTCTAAATTATTAAAGTTGCTTCTAATATACAAATAAATGCACTGAAAAATAAAATAAAAAAATCGAGCCGTGCTCAGGTCGGCATGGCGTGCCACGGCAGCGGCCCAAGCACCGTGTTCGTGACGGGTCAAAACCGTGTCGTGCCACGAGCCGCCCGACGGGTACAGCCCATTTGAACATCTCTAGCGTGCAGCCACCGGACCATGGCCGTGCACAAACGAGCGTGTTGGCCGAGCCACCAACGTCGTCATGGATGAACACACGGGCACAGCACCGAGCCGTCGAGTCCTCGAGGGCGAGCGGTAAGGCCGTGTCGCCACCGCCGCTGGCAAGCGCGCAAGCCACGCGCCCACGCCGCCGCGAGCAGGCATGCGGACGCGAGCCTCACAGCTGCCCTACAGGCGAGTGTGCAGGCTGCCCGCCGCCCCTGTAGGCAAGCACGGGCGCGGGCCCCGCTGCCGCTGCTTCGCGCGTGAGTAGGCGAGCCCGGCGTCGGGCGTCGCTCCATGGGTGAGGGTGCAGGCAAGCTCGGTTGCCGTCGAGCCGGGAGAGAGTGCAGGCAGGCACCAATTCGGGTTCGCGGTAACTAATCCAAGGACGGCAACGACGGAGTTAGGAGAAGGTGAGAGAGAACCAGAAAAAGAAAGAGAAAGAGATACACAGACTGACATACGTGGACCATATATCAACCATAACCTCTTTGGACCTAACCGAGACCCAACTAGCGATTAAGGACCAGATTGACAAATTTTAAAAGTTTGTGGACTGGAATAACACATGGCGACGAGTTTAAAGACCGAAAATGTATTTTACTCTATTATTATTCATAGCCCATTCATTAAATTTTCTTACTCTATATTGTAATCCTTCCCACTCATATTCCTATGTATATTCTCTTTATATCAACTACTCCCCCTATCCCAAAAATGCTAGAGATGTATCCACGACATTGTTCAGTGAACATGTGGGAAGGGCTCACAATTTGGTTATAGATCCTGGTAGTCATTATATCTTCTACATCTATGGTGAGGAAGGCTTTTGTTCAACATGTAAGCCATTAAACAGGTGCAACATTTTAGGTGTTTGTAAAATGACCTATAACCAAGTGTAATCTTTCTTGTGCAGTTTGATCTCAGAACAGACACGGCCTCAAAACTATTTCTTTGTAGAAGCTCCTTCATTAAATCAGTATCCTCAAGTCATGTTCATCTAAATGCAATTGAAATGGATTCGAGGAACCCAACTCTTTTTGTTGTTGGAGGAAGCGATGCATATGCTCGTGTGTATGACATTCACAAGTGCAAGTGGGATGGATCATCTGATTTTGGTCACGCATCTGACTGCTATTGCTCACCACATCTTGTTGACAATAAGAGTGTTGGAATAACATGGTTAACATTCTCTCCCATCCTCTAGTGATGACAATGATAGTGATAGCAATGATGATAAGCCCTCTATAGATGAACTTGCGCATGCTGTTAATTTTTTTAGGATGTATTCACTAAACAAAAAACTCAATTAAAAGTGCTAAAATCGAAGTTGCTTAGCTCTCAAAATTATTATAAGAATTTGCTAGAAAAATGTGAATCTTTTGCGAATTTGAATGTTGAGCTAACAACTAAAGTTGAGCAACTGGAGTCTAAAGCTCCATCCTCAACTATCGATGATAGCCTTGTTAAAAAGAATGAAAAACTTAATGCTAAGTTAGTTAGCTCTCAAGATGGTATTAAAAATTTGCTAGAGAAAATAAAAATTCTTAGCATCCATAATAATGAGCTAACTACTAAGCTAGAAAGCATCGGTAGTACTTAGAAGCTTCTTTAATTGAAATACCTAAGGCTATTAAAAATGATACTTCTACTTCTTTCTTAGATTTAATTGATGTAAATTCTAATCCATGCAATCAAGTCCTTGTTAAGAATATTATTGTAGGAACTTGTTCTGATGAGATTGCTATGAAAAATAAGTTATTAAAGTAAGAACTGGACCGCCTTGGTAAGGCTTTATATGATAAGAAATGCAAAGCCAAAAAATTAACCCAACCACCTAAGGATAACACCACTGCGGAGTGAACAAACCTATGGAGGGAGAAACTGTGTTTTGTTGGCTATGTCATAAGGAAGCCCACAGGTATTACCAATGCAAGGCGTGAAGATCGGGGGAGAAAAGAAGAAAAAGGCAACTAGCAAGATCTCCAACACCCATACCAACAAGGTGGACAAAAAAGCGGATACACCATACTTAATCTATACTACTCTATTAAGAATCTAATGTGGGCACCTGGTGCTTGAAAGGGAATTAGGCTTACACCTTTTTCCTAATTGACTTTGATGGTTGAATCGCCCAACACAAATAATTGGACTAACTAGTTTGCTCTAGATTATAAGTTCTACAGGTGTCAAAGGTTCACAACAAACCAATAAAAAGACCGAAAAAGGATTCAAATATAAGAGAGCAAAGTCAGCCGAATTGTCCCGTGGTCTGGCGTACCGGACTGTCCGATGTGCCACCGGACAGTGTCCGGTGCACCAGGGACTCCAACTCCAAACTGCTCACCTTCGGGAATTCTGGGAGCCACTCCGCTATAATTCACCGAATTGTCCGGTGGCGCACCGGACTGTCCGGTGTGCCAGCGGAGCAACGGCTACTTCAGCGCCAACGGTCACCTGCAACTGCATTCAATGCGCTACAGTGCGCGCAGAAGTCAGGCACGCGCCAGAAGGCACACCAGACAGTCTACAGGACCTGTCCGGTGCACCACCGGACTGTCCGGTGGCCCAGAAGATATAAGCTCCAACGATCAGAATCCAACGGTTGGGTGACGTGGTAGGCGCACCGGACAATCTCCGGTGCGCCATGCGACAGCAGCCTTCACCAAACGGCTAGTTTGGTGGTTGGGGCTATAAATACCCCCAACCACCCACCTTTCAGAGGATCCAAGTTTTCCAACTTCCCACACCTTACAAGAGCTATAGCATTCAATACAAGACACCAAAGAGATCAAATCCTCTCCCAAGTCCTTAGTTCATTCCAAATCAAATAGTGATTAGTGAGAGAGTGACTTGTGTTCATTTGAGCTCTTGCGCTTGGATTGCTTCTTTTCTTTCTCATTCTTTCTTGTGATCAACTCAATTGTAACCGAGGCAAGAGACACCAATTGTGTGGTGGTCCTTGCGGGGACTTTGTGTCCCGTTTGATTGAGAAGAGAAGCTCACTCAGTCTAAGTGACCATTTGAGAGAGGGAAAGGGTTGAAAGAGACCTGGTCTTTGTGACCACCATAACGGGGAGTAGGTTTGCAAGAACCGAACCTCGGTAAAACAAATCCTTGTGTCTCACTCTTTATTTGATTGCGATTTGTCTTTCATCCTCTCTCTCGGACTCGTTCATATTTCTAACGCTAAGCCGACTTGTAGTTGTGCATAAGTTTATAAATTTCAGATTCGCCCTATTCACCCCCCTCTAGGCGACTTTCAATTGGTATCAGAGCCCGGTGATTCATTAGAGCTTAACCGCTCGAAGTGATGTCGGGAGATCACGCCAAGAAGATGGTGATCGGCGGTGAGAAGTCTGCTACAAGCCACGGGAAGGCTCCATCAAGGGAGTCCGCCAACAAGAAGAAGGATGGATCCCCTTCACGCATTCGACCACACAAGAGTGGCGAGAAGAAGAAGAAAATGAAGAAAGTGGTCTACTACGAGACCGACTCTTCCTCGCCCTCTACATCCGGATCCGACGCCGCGTCCGTCACTTTTAAGCGCCAAGAGCGCAAGAAGTATAGTAAGATCCCCCAACGCTATCCTCGCATTCCAAAGCATACTCCATTACTTTCCGTCCCATTAGGCAAACCACCGACATTTGACGGTGAAGATTATTCTAGGTGGAGTGATATGATGAGATATCACCTAACCTCACTCCACAAAAGTATATGGGATGTTGTTGAGTTTGGTGTACAGGTACCGTCCGTAGGGGATGAAGATTATGATGAGGACGAGGTGGCCCAAATCGTGCACTTCAACTCCCAAGCCACCACTATACTCCTGACCTCTCTAAGTCGAGAGGAGTATAACAAGGTGCAAGGATTGAAGAGCGCCAAGGAGATTTGGGACGTACTCAAGACCGCGCACGAAGGAGACGAGGTGACAAAAATCACCAAGCGGGAGACGATCGAGGGGGAGCTCGGTCGCTTCCGGCTTCGCCAAGGGGAGGAGCCACAAGAGATGTACAACCGGCTCAAGACCTTGGTGAACCAAGTGCGCAACCTCGGGAGCACCAAATGGGATGACCATGAAATGGTCAAGGTTATTCTTAGATCACTCGTTTTTCTTAACCCTACGCAAGTTCAATTAATACGTGGTGATCCTAGATACACACTAATGTCTCCCGAGGAAGTAATAGTAAAATTTGTGAGCTTTGAATTGATGATCAAAGGCTCAAAGGAAATCATCGAGCAAGATGGCCCCTCCACGCCCGAAGCGCAACCGGTCGCATTCAAGGCGACGGAGGAGAAGAAGGAAGAGTCTACATCAAGTAGACTCCCCATCGACGCCTCCAAGCTCGACAACGAGGAGATGGCGCTCATCATAAAGAGCTTCCGCCAAATCCTCAAGCAAAGGAGGGGGAAGGACTACAAATCCCGCTCCAAGAAAGTGTGCTACAAGTGTGGTAAGCCCGGTCACTTTATTGCAAAATGTCCATTATCAAGTGACAGTGACAGGGATAACGACAAGAAGGGCAAGAGGAGAGAAAAGAAGAGGTACCACAAGAAGAGGGGCGGCGATGCCCATGTGTGCCGCGAGTGGGACTCCGACGAGAGCTCCACCAACTCCTCCTCCGATGAGGACGCCGCCAACATCACCGTCACCAAAGGACTCCTCTTCCCCAACATCGGCCACAAGTGCCTCATGGCAAAGGACGGCAAGAGGAAGAAGGTAAAATCAAAATCCTCCACTAAATATGCAACCTCTAGTGATGAGGATAATTCTAGTGATGAGGAGGATAATTTGTGCACCCTTTTTGCCAACCTAAACATGCAATAAAAGGAAAAATTAAATGAATTAATCAGTGCTATTCATGAGAAGGATGAACTCTTGGACTCCCAAGAGGACTTCCTAATTAAGGAAAATAAAAAGCATGTTAAGGTTAAGAATGCTTATGCTCTTGAGGTAGAAAAATGTGAAAAATTATCTAGTGAGATAAGCACGTGCCATGGTATTATTGCCAACCTTAGAAATGAGAATGCTAGATTAATTTCTAAGGTCGATTCAAATGTATGTGTTGATTCAAATTCCAATCTTAGAGATGATAATGTTAGTTTACTTGCTAAGATTGAAGAATTGAATGTCTCTCTTGCTAGCCTTAGAAACGAGAATGAAAAATTAATTGCTAAGGCTAAGGACTTAGATGTTTGCAATGTTACCATTTCCAATCTTAAAAGTGAAAATGACATTTTACATGCTAAGATTGTTGAACTAAAATCTTGCAAACCCTCTACATCTACCGTTGAGCATGTTGCCATCTGCACTAGATGTAGAGACATTAATGTTGATGCTATTCATGATCACCTAGTTTTAATTAAGAAACAAAATGATCACATAGCTCAACTTAATGCCAAAATTAATGAGCATGACTTAGAAAATGAAAAATTTAAATTTGCTAGAAGCATGCTTTATAGTGGGAGAAGCCCTGGCATCAAGGATGGCATTGGCTTCCAAAAGGGGGACAATGTCAAACTTAATGCCCCTCCTAAAAGATTGTCAAACTTTGTTAAGGGCAAGGCTCCCATGCCTCAAGATAACGAGGGTTACATTTTGTACCCTGTCGGTTATCCCGAGCACAAGATTAGGAGAATTCACTCTAGGAAGTCTCACTCTGGCCCTAATCATGCTTTTATGTATAAGGGTGAGACATCTAGCTCTAGGCAATCAACACGTGCTAAATTGCCTAAGAAGAAAACTCCTATTGCATCAAATGATTCTAACATTTCATTTAAAACTTTTGATGCATCCTATGTTTTGACTAACAAATCCGGCAAAGTAGTTGCCAAATATGTTGGGGGCAAACACAAGGGGTCAAAGACTTGTGTTTGGGTACCCAAAGTTCTTGTATCTAATGTCAAAGGACCCAAAACCATTTGGGTACCTAAAATCAAGAACTAAATTTGTTTTGTAGGTTTATGCATCTGGGGGCTCAAGTTGGATCATCGATAGCGGGTGCACAAACCACATGACAGGGGAGAAGAAGATGTTCTCCTCCTATGAGAAAAACCAAGATCCCCAACGAGCTATCACATTCGGGGATGGGAATCAAGGTTTGGTCAAAGGATTGGGTAAAATTGCTATATCTCCTGACCATTCCATTTCCAATGTTTTTCTTGTAGATTCTTTAGACTACAACTTGCTTTCAGTTTCGCAATTATGTAAAATGGGTTACAACTGTCTTTTTACGGATATAGGTGTTACTGTCTTTAGAAGAAGTGATGATTCAGTAGCATTTAAGGGAGTGTTGGAGGGTCAGCTATACTTAGTAGATTTTGATAGAGCTGAACTCGACACCTGCTTAATTGCTAAGACTAACATGGTGTCGGCGTTTCGGACCCGGGGGGGTCCCTGGACCGACGAGTAAATTTGTCGTTGCGTGCCCCTGCCCAGATGGGTTGGCGCGAGATGGAACACAAGGGGAAAACACGGCTCGTATTATCTCGCACCAGGGGGGTGTGCTCGTAGTAGGGGTTACAAGCGTTCGTGAGGGAGAGAGAGTGAGCTTGTTCGTTTGCTCGTCCCTCCGCGCGACCCCCTTCCGACCCTCCCGCAGGAAGGGCCTGGACCTCCCTTTTATAGATCCAAGGAGAGGGTCCAGGTGTACAATGGGGGTGTAGCTTATGCGCTAACGTGTCTGGCAAAGAGGTGCCTGAGCCCTGTGTACATGCCAACGTGGCTGTCGGAGAGGTGCTAGAGCCCTGCGTATGCGATAACGTGGCCGTCGGAGAAGTGCCTGAGCCCTATAGAAGCGCAGCTGACGGTGCTGCTGGGATCCTGCTGACGTCTCCTTGCTTCCGTAGGGGGCTGAGAACCACCATCGTCATGGACGTACGCGGGGAGCCATCATTGCCTGTTACCGAGACGAGCCAGATGGGACGCCGGTCTTGTTCCCTCGTAGCCTGAGCTAGCTAGGGGTAGGGTAATGATGTATCCCCTGTGGCGCGGTCGGTCCGAGCCCAAGGTTGGGCGAGGCAGAGACTTCTCCTAAGGCCGAGGCCGGGATCAAGCGAGGACGTGATTCCTCCCGAGGCCGAGGCTGAGGCTGAGTCTTGGGGTCGAGCGAGGCGGAGACCTCCTCCCGAGGCCGAGGCCCAAAGTCGGGCGAGGCGAAGCTTCCTGTCGTGCCCGAGGCTGAACTTGCTGTTGTCAGCCTTGCCCGGGTGGCTGGCACAGCAGTCGGAGCGGGGTGAGCGGCGCTGTTTTCCTGTCAGATCGGTCAGTGGAAGGGCGAAGTGACTGCGGTCACTTCGACCTTGCCGACTGAGGCGCGCGTGTCAGGATAAGGTGTCAGGCGATCCTCGCACTGAATGCGCCTGCGATACGATCGGTTGGTGAGGCGATTTGGCCAAGGTTGCTTCTCGTCGAAGCCTACCCAAGCTGGGCCTCGGGCGAGCCGAGGGTGCGCCCGCTGCCTGAGGAGACCCTCGGGCGAGGCGTGAATTCGTCCGGGACTACTGTTCCCGCCCGAGGCCGGGGTCGGGCGAGGCGAGATTGTGTCCCTTGGTTGGCAAGGTCTTGACCTGAACCGTGCCCATCAGTCTCTGCAGCTTGTGCTGATGGTGGTTACCAGCCGTGTTTAGGAGTGTTGGGGGTACCCCTAATTACGGTACCCGACAGTAGCCCCCGAGCCTCAAAGGGAGTGTTGATACTCGCTTGGAGGCTTTGCCGCACTATTTTGCGAGGGGACCGACCTTCCTCGGTTATTATTTGTTTCGGTGGGTGCGCGCGAGCGCACCCGCCGGGTGTAGCCCTCGAGGCCTCAGAGGAGTGGTTTGACTCCTCTGAGGTCTTAATGCTTTTCGTGATGCTTCGGCCGGCCTTGTTGTTCCCTCATGCGGCCTGGTCGTAGCCCGGGTGCATGGTCAGGTTCCGAGTTTTTAGGCTGGTTTGTTGACGCTGTCAACGGTTTGGCCGTAGCTGGGTTGCGAGAGCAACCCCCGAGCCTCTGCACGGAGCGAGAGGACGATCAAGGACTGTCTCGACTTTTATTATATGCCCCTTCATCGCCTTTCCGCAAGGAGGAAGGGGGGAAAGCGCCATGTTGCCCTCGGAGGGCGCCGAACATGGTGTCTCTAGTGAGTTGCTAACGGGTGATCCGAGTGGACGCCTGTGCCCCGTTCGACAAGGGTCGGCTAGTGGCCCAGAGGTGCGCTCCAAAAGTACCTGCAGGTGATTTGCCAGACCCGGATCCATTCGATAGGGTCCGAGGGCTCGATGCCTCCCTCTGGTGGGATTCCGTTACAAAATCGCTCCTGCAGGTCTCGAAAATGTCCTAGGGTACCTCGGGAGCGTAGCCCGAGCTTCGGCCATGTAACAGACATACCCAGAGTCATCCCTCACTCTACGTGCTCTAGGGCAGCTGTCGAACCCTTTCGAGGGGCCAGCCTTTGAACCCCTTATCAGTAGTGGGCGCGGAGCCCGAGTGCTCTGGGGCGGCTGTCGAACCCTTCCGAGGGGCCAGCCTTCGAACCCCTGATCAGTAATGAGCTTGGAGCCCAAGTGCTCTGGGGCGGCTGTCAAACCCTTCCGAGGGGCCAGCCTTCGAACCCCTGATCAGTAGGAGGGCTTGGGGCCTGCTTCCTTCGCGGAGAAGGATCCCTTTCGAAGTATCCCCTTTCCCGGTCCCTGTTGGCAAGAGAGAGAAAGGAGAAGAGGAAAAGGATATGAATTTAAATAGTGTGGCGCACCTTATTTGACACGGTCATCATGGCGGAGGCGAAACGACGCCTGCTTCGCCTGTAAAAGGTGTCGCTTGCCCTGCCGATGAGTTAATGCGACGGGACGGGCGACTTGTGGGGTGGCCGTTGCGCGTGCGCGAGTCGTTCGAGGAATGGGCGTTTCGCCTTTGAGTTTGAATTTCGCGGCGGGTTCGGGCGAAGTTTTGAATGGATCTCGCCCGGGCCTTTATATACCCGGAAGAGGGGCCGGCAGTGGTTCTTTACTCTGACATTTGCGCTTGCCTTCTGCTTTGGTTTCCGCAACCTAAGAGAATACCTAGAGAAAAGAAAACCGCGCACCTTGTCCCCTCCGCCTCCACCCCCTTCGTTCAGCGATGGCTGACAAGGTGACCGTCGTTCCGCCGCGCGACCCGTGGCCTTTTTCCACTGTCGCGGTGGACGATCTGGAGGCCCTCGTTGCTGATGGTTTGCTCCGTCCCCTCTTCGGTGACCCGCAGCCGGAGTGGATGGCCCCTGCGAGCGAGGTCGACCCGACTCTGCCGCCGGGGTATGTGGTTAGTTTCGTCTCCTTCCACGAGCGGGGGTTCAGAGTGCCAGCGAGCCGTTTCATGCGGGCGCTCCTGCACTACTACGGGGTGGAGCTGCACAACTTCAACCCCAACTCCATTGCGCAAGCGGCCATCTTCGTGGCGGTTTGCGAGGGTTTCTTGGGGATTGAGCCCCACTGGGATCTGTGGACCCATCTCTTCTCCGCGGAGCTCTTCGCCTTGACGACGGGGGAAAAGAAGGTCTGCATGGCGGTGCGGGCTGGTGGCTGCACCCTCCAGTTGAGGCAGGGGCGCGCGCAGCAGTACATCCCCGCCACCCTTGTGTCTTCGAACAAGGGGTGGCAGCACCGGTGGTTTTACCTCCGGAACGACGACGGGAGGCTCCTGTCGTTTTCTCAACGAGTGGTGACCGCCGCCGGCAGCAACTGGCGCTGGGGGGCCACGCACGAGAAACATGAGAAGCTCCAGCCTCTTCTGGAGGCCTTGCAGAGGTTACGAGATGGGGGTCTTACTGCCGCGGGGGTCGTCACCGCTACCCATCGCCGGAGGGTGCTTCCTTTGGTGGAGCGACGGTTGCCGCTTTCGGAGATGAAGCCGGGGGTCGATTTGGAGGGCTCGCAGATGTCCTCGGCTTCCCTCCCCGTCGACGACCTCCACAGGCGGGTAGCGGGTACGGTAGGGAGGCTGGATGCCGGCGCCCTTACCCAGCCCGCGATGCGCCCCGACCACGGGTACGTTTCTCTGGTAAGTGCCTGATCCTTCTTCTGTTTTGCACCGAGTCGCCTTTGATTCTTACTGTTGGGGCTTTTGTTCGTCCTCAGGGGTTGAGGTTTTACAAACCCTCCTTGCCACCGGTCCCGGAGGACGCGGTCGACCGAGCCGCGCGGAGGACCGCTGTGGAGAAGAAAAAGGAGAAGAGGGACGCGGAAAAGGCACGGGCCCGCGAGCGGATGCGGGCTCGGGCAGCCTTGGAGAAGCGTCATCGGAGGCAGGAGAGGGACAGGCTCCCGAGGGAGCCATCGCCGGAGACGCCTGACGATGATGACGACGATGATGATGATGACGAGGGCGACGACATGGCGGCCCGCCTTGGTCTCAGCCCGGATCTAAGGCTGGGCCAGGGGTCACCGAGCCAGCCAAGTGGGCTAGCGCCATCAGCATATGGGGCCGGAACATCAAGGTCCCGGTCCGAGGAGCGGAGGCAGGCCGGGGGGTACTTGACCCCTTGGCCGAGGTAATTGAGGTGACTCCGGGGAGTCAGGTCGGTCCGCTCGTTCCCCAAGAGCAAGCACCTGCGCCGGCTGTACATGAGGTTGATCCTCGGGCCATCGTGATGACGCGTGGGCAGGCCGTCTCTTTTGTGCCTCGGGCGCCCGAGGCGGGAGCGACGCCGAAGCCGGTAGCGGGGCAATCTTTGGCAGCCCCTGCTGGGACCGAGGCCTAAGGGGCCTCCCTGCAGGCATGATTGGCCTTGGTCCGGAGCGGGTAAGTATCTGAGGATACCTCTGTTTTGGCTCTTTCTTCGTGTGCCCTGATCTTGCTTTATCTCTTCCTTTCAGCAAACGGAGGCAGGGCTCGGCCGGTCTGGCCCCCCGGAAGGCCCTTAAGACAGTGCCGGCTTCTGCAGCCGGTGCCGCGGCGCGCCATGCCGGTTGGCTGGCCTCCACACAAGACGCCCTCTAGCGGGGGGCCCAGGTGGCACGAGTTGCCATGGGGCAAGCCTCCCAGGCTGACCCCTCCATCGGGGCGGCCATCGTGCCGGGGGAGGCTGCTGACGTGGCCACGGCCCTGAGCCCGCCAGACGTGTTGCTGGCGCCGGCATCAACTCCTGTCGAGGTCGTCGCTGATTTGCCCGTGGAGCCGCCTGTCGCCGCTGATGTTGGGATGGCTGAGGCGCCGCTGCTCGAGGTCGACCCCGACCTCCCCAGTCTCGGCCATAAGGAGAGGGTGGCCGCCGTTGCCAAGGTCGGTGATCGGAGGTCCGCCTCCTTAGCCGAGGGGAGGCCCAGCACGTCGACAGCGATGGTACCTAAAGCGTTGACTGCAGGGGGACCCGATGCCTTGGAGGAGGGGCACGCAGAACCGCGGCCTGTCTTGGGGAGCAGCGACCTTATCCCCGCGCGGCGCAACCCCAATGAGTGGTGTGGGCAGGCGCTCCGGTTCTGGTGCCGCGGCGCCTCGGAACCCCTCTTCCTTCTCAACGATGAGCGAGAGGGGCAGTCTTGGGATGAGCTCCGTGAGTATGCCAAGGCGGTGATGGGGTTGCTTCGGTCGACCATGGAGATCCTTTCCAGGGACGTTCCCAAGGTCCTCCAGGTAAGTATTTTAGGCATACACCTTGCGTGACCAGGGCATTCTTTGTAATACCCTGTTTTCCTTCCTCAGGAACTGGCGGATGTGAGCACCGCCAAGTCGTTGTTCATCCTCCGCGAGAGCGGTGTCTGGGGTTCGCTACGGTCCCAGAGGGTCGCGCTTGTCGAGGCTAATGAACGCCTCGCCCAATGGAGAACCGAGGTGGCGGACCTTCGGCTGCTCTGTGATGAGCTGAAGGCAGAGGCGGAGGCGGCGCGGGCAGAGGAGGCGTTGGCACAGACGGAGGCGCAACAGTGGCAGCTGGAGCTTGGCCAGGTCATTGGCGAGCGGGACCAATCTCGGAGCCAGGATGCCGAGGCTGTGGGCCGAGCTGAGGCCCTTGGGGGTCAGCTGGCTGAGGTGTCTGCTCGGGCTGGGGCCCTTGCGGAGGACCTAGCCATGGCCATCGGGTCTGCTCATTCCTCCCAAGCCGTAGCCTCGGAGCAGTGTGCCCGGGCCGAAGGTACGTTTCGATCGCTTTGTGACTTTGATTCAGCTTCATTCTTCAACTCGTGTCTGAAGAATTTTGTTCGGCTGTCTGTAGAGTTCAAGACGGCTCTTAACGAGTCCGTCAAGGCGCTTGCCCAGGCGGCTGAGCAGAAGGAGGCCAACTGCGTGGCCATGTCCGAGGCTATCTCGGCCTTTTGCCAGGCCTTTGACCTCGATGACGTCCCCTCGGGTAGCTCCCCCCAGAGTCGACTGTGGGCCTTGGGCGGCCATGTGCGCAGCAGACTCCGCGGGGCGCTGCACCATGGCGTTAGGCGGGCCTTAGCCGTGCTCGCTTCCCACTACGACGTGGATCTAGAGCGGGTCAGCGAGGGGTACTGCCTACCCGATGAGGACGAGGCTGCCTTAGCCGAGGTCCAGAGGCTTGACGCGGCCGTCGCGGGCCCAAGCGCGGTGCTGGCGTCCTCCTTCGAGGTGGAGATCCTTCCGCTCGCGTCGCCGTCTAGGGCCGGGCCAGATCTTGCCGAGGGTGGAGACGACGCTGAGGGTGCCGCTCCTCCCCCTGACGATGTCTGATTCTGCCGGAGCAGTTTGTTTGGAGTATGCATGTGTTTTTCGCGGCCGCCGAGGCCTAAACATCTTATTGTTGTGTTATAAAGCTGCATTTCCTATCCTCTCGTTTCGAGTATCAGGACTTGTTCGTCGGTAGCAGAATCGCTTATCCGAGCGAGAGTTACTTTTCGCGGAAGGTGATGAGTGAGGTATCTATATCCCGGAGGCGTAGGAGTCCCTCGGCTCGGTAGGCCTTGCCGCTTACGTGCACTCTTACTCGTTTGCAAGATTCTGTTATCGATATAGTCGAGAAGGCACGAAAGTCGTTTTGGTAGAAAACCTTTCTTGGTAGAAAACTTTTCCGAGGAAAATTTTGACGCAGAGGGGGTTCCCCCCTTCTAGCCCCCGAGGGAGGGTTGGGCTTTGCCGAGGCAAGGCTGATCCTTCCTTGACGGTTAGACTTTATTTATGCATGTAAAGAAAACAAGGTATATGAACGACTTGAAACATCTTAAGGGTAGAAGCGACGTAGCTATTGGATGTTCCAAGCGTTGTTGTAGACCTCGCCTCGATTGTTGGCCAGCTTGTATGTTCCGGGCTTCAAAATCTTGGCGATGATGAATGGCCCTTCCCAGGGAGGGGTAAGCTTGTGGTGCCCTCGGGCGTCTTGCCGCAGCCGAAGTACCAAGTCTCCCACCTGGAAGCCTCGGGGCCAAACCCTTCGGGCGTGGTAGCGTCGCAGAGACTGCTGATACCTCGCCGAGTGTAGTAAGGCCACGTCCCGAGCTTCTTCGAGCTGGTCCAATGAATCTTCTCGGCTGGTCTGGTTGCTTCGGTCGTCGTACGCCTTTGTCCTCGAGGAACCGTATTCTAAGTCTGTGGGTAAGATAGGCTCGGCCCCATAGACTAGAAAGAACGGCGAGAAACCCGTGGCTCGGCTCGGTGTCATCCTCGGACTCCAGACCACCGAGGGTAGCTCTTTCATCCACCGCTTGCTAAACTTGTTGAGGTCATTGTAGATCCTCGGTTTAAGTCCCTGCAGAATCATACCGTTGGCACGCTCCACCTGCCCATTCATCATGGGGTGAGCTACGGCGGCCCAGTCCACACGGATGTGGTGGTCCTCGCAGAAGTCCAGGAACTTCTTCCCAGTGAACTGTGTGCCATTGTCGGTGATGATGGAGTTCGGGACCCCAAAGTGATGGATGATGTTTGTGAAGAACGCCACCGCCTGCTCGGACCTGATGCTGGTTAGGGGTCAGACCTCGATCCACTTGGAGAATTTGTCGATGGCGGCCAGCAGGTGCGAGAAGCCCCCGGGTGCCTTTTGCAAGGGACCGACGAGGTCTAGACCCCACACAGCAAATGGCCAGGTGATGGGTATTGTCTGCAGGGCCTGAGCGGGTAGGTGCGTCTGTCTTGCGTAGAATTGACACCCTTCGCAAGAGCGTACAATCCCAGTGGCGTTGGCCACCGTGGTCGGCCAGTAGAAACCTTGTCGGAAAGCGTTTCCCACGAGGGCTCGAGGTGCTGCGTGGTGACCGCAAGCCCCCGAGTGTATCTCTTGCAACAGCTCTTGTCCTTCGGCGATGGATATGCATCATTGGAGAATGCCCGAGGGGCTGTGGTGGTAGAGCTCCTTTTCATCCCCCAGTAAGACGAACGACTTGGCGCGTCGCGCCAGTCGCCGAGCTTCGGCCTTGTCGAGGGGTAGCTCTCCTCGATGGAGATATTGTAGGTATGGGGTCTGCCAGTTCGGGTTTGGCGTGACCCCATTCCGCTCCCCCTGGACACGCAGGTCCTCACCTTCGGCGGCCGAGGATACCTCGGGCTGGGCCGAGGCCTCCTCAGGCTCGGGCGTGTCGTCGATCTTGACGGAGGGTTGATGTATGTCTCTAGAGAAGACGTCTGGGGGAACCGTTGTCCGCCCCGAGGCTATTTTCGCCAGCTCGTCCGCAGTCTTGTTGTACCGTCGAGCGATGTGGTTGAGCTCCAACCCGTAGAACTTGTCTTCCAGGCGCCGAACTTCGTTGCAGTAGGCCTCCATCTTCGGGTCGCGGCAGTGGGAGTTCTTCATGACTTGGTCGATGACAAGCTGCGAGTCGCCACGAGCGTCGAGGCGCCGAACCCCTAGCTTGACGGTGATGTGTAGCCCGTTAACCAAAGCCTCGTACTCGGCCATGTTGTTTGGTGCCAGAAAATGGAGGCGCAGCACGTAGCGCACATGTTTCCCGAGGGGTGAGATGAAGAGCAGGCCTGCACCGGCTCCTGTTTTCATCAGCGACCCATCGAAATACATGGTCCAAAGCTCGGGTTGGATCGGAGCTGTAGGCAATTGGGTGTCGACCCATTCAGCCACGAAGTCCGCCAAGACTTGGGATTTTATGGCCTTCCGAGGAGCGAATGAGATTGTCTCGCCCATGAGTTCCACCGCCCACTTTGCTATCCTACCCGAGGCGTCTCGACACTGGATGATCTCCCCTAGGGGGAAGGATGACACCACAGTCGCCGAATGAGACTCTAAGTAGTGTCGCAATTTTTGTCGCGCCAGAATTACTGCGTATAGTAGCTTCTGGATTTGTGGGTAGCGGATCTTGGTCTCGGATAGCACCTCACTGATGAAGTAGACCGGCCTCTGGACGAACAGTGCATGCCCTTCTTCTCCTCTCTCGACTACGATCGCGGCGCTGACCACCTGAGTGGTTGCTGTGACGGAACCTCCCAAGTAATTAGGCCCACCTACAGTTGTCCTTGTCTCATAGACATCAGACACCCTGTAGATGTTCCTAAGTCACTTGACAAGTTCGGTATCTTTCCTTACCTTTCCAGGAACGTCTCACCCGTCTTGCAGACATTATAGAACATCAGAGATAAAGAAATGCGGAAGCGATTACATAAACTTACATTTATTAAAAAGTAAGGTCATGTTGTTTATTACAGACCAGAAATATAAGCGAGTGCAGAGTAGTATTATTACACATACCAAGGGAGGCACAAACTCCTCCCGATAGTTTTAAGCAAAAGTTCTATATGGAGGACCAAGTCCTCCCGCATCTTCACTCTTGTTTCTCCTCCTTAGGAACCACCTTGGCACAGAAGCAACAGAAATCTGCTACTTCCTCACCTAAAACAACGAAGGGATAAACCCTGAGTATGGAATTACTCAGCAAGTCTTACCCGACTAAAGAAAATACTCTCAAGGGTATGCTGGCTTAAGGGAGTCAAGGTAAGGCTTTTCAATAATCAAAGACTCTGCTTTGCAGAAATGCTTACTAAAGTGGATCCTTAAAAATTCAATTTTATTTGTCAAGTTAAGTATAATTACCTGCAACTAGAGTTCTTTCTACCCTAGTTCAATCACTGGTCCTGCACTAGCCAATTTCTTAGCAAAAACCCATCATCTTTAGTGGAATGCTACGTGTAGGGCAGTGACCAAGTCTTCATAACCGCGAAGGTACGGCGATCCGAATCGATTATACTCAGCTGAGGATCTCCAATCACACGACATATGTAGCACTTAACCCTTGCATATGTCAACCCGCCACCGGGGTTCTTAAGACCAGATCAGGTTCACGCAAACCGAGAGCACAGATACACCACCGTCTAGCCTCTTGCCACAGAGGGTACACGCTACTCTCGCCACCGCTCCACGCCCATTTCGTGTTATCTTATTCTGGCCTTAGTCTGCCTGAGGCAAGGCTTACCCATGATGAGGCATGTGACCAGTTAAAGGGTCCTCGATCATCAAGCCTACATCGACAAGGTCCTTAATCGACTCAGACAGAGACACTACACCGAGACTCTCTTCTCGTGCAAGTCACCCGCCCGGTCTCAGCTTAATCATTTCAACCCAAAAACTTGGTACCTGGCAGAGGTACATCTTTTCCGATGTTGAATCCATCATGGCCATGATGGATCCACCATCAAATTTTATTTTCGGAAACAACCCTCCCACTTTGCCAAACATCTTTTGTAAAACAAATCCTTTTGTTTTTCTAGAGCAATACTAAGCATAATAAAACCTTTTTGTAAAAACAGGGTTTCAAGGAAGGTAATCAAGTTCAAGGAAGGTAATGCAGGAATTGTTTAATCAATCAACTCCTATCACCTAATGCAGCAAGCAAGTGAGAAAGATTTTAAAAACATCAAGGGAGGTGGCAAATGCACCGGGGCTTGCCTTCGTTCCTAGGTGAGTCTGGCTCGGATCCACAAATATCAAAGTAGAAGCAGTTGCCTGCCTGAGAATCCGAGGGTGGTGGTGTCCTTTCTTCAGTGACTTCCACTTCTTCTT
Organism: Zea luxurians; assembly: GCA_029449295.1. Lineage (NCBI taxonomy): Eukaryota > Viridiplantae > Streptophyta > Magnoliopsida > Poales > Poaceae > Zea > Zea luxurians. The sequence continues at coordinate 28,844,053 of JAOPSE010000001.1, read as the reverse complement.
CGCGTTCTAACATAACCATATACATATACATATATAAGAATGAATGCCATGTAATGCTCATGAGAGTGCGAAGATAATAAAGATTTATTATCTAAGTCTTGAATACAACTTTCCTTCACGGAACTCCGAGAACTTAGGGTTTCCGGAGTCGGTAAAGGAGTTCAAAGGGCATGGGGGGTTTTGGGTTCTAGTTATCAAACATGGTCCAAATCAATTCAAACTCTACCCAAGGCTTCTAAATAATGTGGGGGGTTCATATAAAAATTTTGAACATTTTTGGGATTACCATTTATCTTTTAAAAATCCAGAACTATTTCTTTAAGCTATTTTAAATGCCCTAAAATTCCCTGTTTAAACTAAAAATCATGAAATTATTTTTATTAAATACTAGGGAAAATAAGAAACCTAGGAAAATTGGTTTCACAATTTTAGGATTTTTTTATATTTTTCCATGGATTTCTAAAGTTATTCTGAAAAAGAAAAGGAAAATACTCAATAGTATTGGGCTCAAACTGGCCTAAGCGGCCCAAGCCCACGCAGAAGCGTGCGCGCGCCCGCGCTGGCCATTTTGCACAGCGGTCCTCGGGGTTCTGGATAACAGGAAACAAGTTCCTTTACTGTTCTGATGTGTCGCTGACAAATTACAGAAAGGCCCTCCATCTTCTATTCCTTTACACGACACGACCTCAACGACGTTCACGTGCGGCCGAGCTCCGACGAGCTCGTAGACCGGCCGATTGGGGCAACGGCTAGGGTTCCCGAGCAGTAGACATGAAATCGGGGCTACCTTGATCATTTTCCCTAACTTAATTGCGCTTATGATCAACTACGGAGCTCTGGCCACGGTGGCCGTGAGTATCGCGGCTATACTGCCGTGTTCCCGGCGACCAGAGGACCTCTAGCTTAATTAAATGGGTTGTCGAGCATCATAGAGCTATGAAAAGGCTTAAACGAGAGAGAGAAGAAGATGAGCTGACCGGAGTACGGCTGGCTGCGGTGAGGTTGAGTTTCGGGTGGCGGAGAATGGATTTGGGGGAAATCTTAAATTCGAGCTCTCGGAGGCACGATTGCTAACGATTGCTGGTGACTGGGTGGGTGATGATGTTACGCAGCTAGGGGAGGGCTCAATTTATAGGCGGCTTCACCGGCGGCGCTTAATTTAGTCGAGCAACGCGGCGGCCGGAGATAAGAGAGAACCGCAGCGCAGTGAATTCGTGGCTAACGCCGTGGCAACCTCACCGGTGTTGACAGGACAGTGGTAGAGAGTCACGGTGACGAGGTGTAAAGATAGAGCCACGCGGCGCACGGCCGGGAGGCGGCGGTCACCGGCGAGCCTATCGGGTTTCCACCGCGACGAGCTAGTACGGTGGTCGGATTTGTTTTACCGGCCGGACTTATCCACGGCGACGTGGCACGAGCGCGACCAGTTCAACTCGGGCACAAATCACGGCGACAAAGGCACGAATCACGACGGAGGGAGTCATCGGTGGCGAGGGCAGTCGCGCTGGCGATTTGATCCAGTCGGGCTACTGTACCATGGCGAGTGGCATTCAGACAGCCTGACAGAGCAACTTCAGAGCCATTTTTCTCCAATTTTTGCATTACAACTTTGTCATCTATCTGCACCAAAGTTGTAGGGCTATCATCCAACTATAACTTTGCTACAAGGTGCTCTCACAAACAGTCACTGGATCATGCTTAAAATTAAGCCCTAAGTTCATGCCATCCCACTGTTAATCTGAATTTCTGACTTCAAGCAGTCTAACAGTCCAACTTCAGGCTCAATTATCTCCAGTTTTTCCTTAACAACTATGCTCACACCCTTAAGCAAAGTTGTTCTCCTATGATTAGGCTATAATTTTGAGGTGGTGACTTAGGGCAAAGATCCTATATTTTGAAAGTTACAAGGTTCCAAAGTTGAGCCCTCAACACTAAAATCACACTTAGACTATTAAGGACTTAAGAGGTGAGTTTTGCAAATAAGCCCAAAACTTAGGGTTTAACTTGCAAATTCACATATTTGTGACCCAAATGACTTAAGACACTTATTTAACTTAGTTTTTGCACTTTAGTCCAAAAGTGGACTAATTTTGCACATAGGCCCCTAGGGTTTGGTTTTAGGGTTTTCCAGGATTCCAATTAGGGTTTCTGGTATCCCAGGGGTATAAATGTGATTCAACTTTATTTTTCGGGATATTTTATAACTATTTCCCTAAAGTCTTTAGGTTTTCCTCAATTTGGGTTAGGTCTTACCCCTTTAATCCCCATTTAGGGTTAGGTCCCCTATCCAGGGTTCTATTTGCAAAACACTAAAGCAATACAACTTGTTTGAAATTTTTACCTAGTGAATGCACTCTAAGTGTATCAAACATATGCAATGCCAATGCTTATGATGCCATGCTCAAGTTTTAGTTACAGTAACACCAGGGGTGTTACATCCTTCCCCCCATAAAAGAATCTCGTCCCGAGATTAAAAGTCCTAGGGTAAGTAATGGAAAAGGAAACGCGACATACTTTTATTTCCTTATTTCTGGTACAAGGCAGGGGTGACTTGGGAATTTACTCTTTTATTACACAGTTATACAGGCTTTACAATTTACAAGAGGCTAAAAAGCCTGGGAAATTCTTATCTAAAAAGTCTTGAGTTTCCCATGTAGCCTCATCTTCGGAATGCTGGTTCCACTGTATCTTATAAAACTTGAGAGTTTTTCTTTGGGTAACCCTGTCCTTTTGATCCAAGACTTGAATAGGGTGCTCAGAGTATGTCAAGTCCGGTTCAAGGACAACATCTGTTACTTCAATGGTTCGATCAGGAATCCGAAGACACTTCTTCAATTGTGACACATGGAACACATTATGTATAGCAGACAAAGTTTCGGGGAGCTGCAGTCGATACGCCACTGGTCCACATTGCTCAAGTACCAAGAATGGACCAATGTACCTAGGTGCAAGCTTCCCTTTAACCCCGAAACGCGATACTCCCTTCATTGGTGAAACTTTCAGGTAGACATAGTCCCCTTCATGAAAATACAAGGGCATTCGCCGTTTTTCTGCATAACCTTTCTGACGAGCTTGTGCTTTCTTCATATTATGAATAATTTTCTGAACCTTTTCCTCGGCCTCCTTCACCATATCAGGCCTAAAGAAGTACCTTTCCCCAGGTTCAGACCAATTTAGCGGAGTACGACATCGTCGTCCATATAAAGCTTCAAAGGGTGCCATCTTGATACTTTCTTGATAGCTATTATTATATGAAAACTCCGCCAAGGGCAAACATTCATCCCATTTCTGTGAGAAGTCCAGAACACATGCCCGCAGCATATCTTCAAGTATCTGGTTCACTCTCTCAGTCTGTCCACTGGTTTGAGGATAATAGGCCGAACTGTGGAGCAACTTAGTACCCAGGGATTTATGGAGTTCTTCCTAGAATTTGGATACAAATTGTGGTCCACGATCCGACACTATAGTTTTCGGAACACCGTGCAAACTGAGAATGCGACCAATGTATAACTCTGCATAGGTAATGACGGGATATTTTACTTTGACAGGGAGGAAGTGGGCGATCTTGGTAAGTCGATCAATGATAACCCAAATAGAGTCATACCCTTTTGTGGTCCTGGGCAATCCCACGATAAAGTCCATACTTATGTCTTCCCATTTCCATGTCGGTATCGGTAGTGACTGTAATGGACCGGCAGCTTTCAAATGTATGGCTTTGACACGTCTGCAGGTGTCACACCTTGCCACATAGCGTGCAATTTCGATCTTCATCTTTGTCCACCAGTAATGTTGCTTCAAGTCTTGGTACATCTTAGTGCTTCCGGGATGAATAGAATAGCGGCTAAGATGTGCTTCATCAAGAATTTGCTAGCAGAGCTCTTCATTCTTTGGCACCACTATGCGGTTATTAAACCATACAATGCCTTGTTCATCTTCTTTGAAGCATTTGGCTTTTCCAGCCCTTAACTTCTCACGAATGTGTTTCATGCCCTCATTATCCTTTTGGGCATCGATTATCCTTTGCAAGAGGACTGACTCAAGCTTTAGCTGATTCAAAGTTCCTTGTTGGACCATTCCCAGGTTTAGCTTCTCCATCTCTTGACATAAAGTGTTGTCAAAGGTCTTCATCATTAAACAATGGTAGGAAACCTTGCGGCTTAGTGCATCTGCCACAACATTGGCTTTGCCTGGGTGATAATGAATTTCCAGTTCATAGTCCTTAATAAGCTCAAGCCATCGTCTCTGCCTCATATTCAATTCTGACTGGGTGAAGATGTACTTCAAGCTTTTATGATCTGTATAGATATGACAGATATTTCCCAGCAGAGAGTGACGCCAAATTTTCAGGGCATGAACAACAGCAGCTAGCTCCAGATCATGAGTTGGGTAATGCTCCTCATGTCGGTGCAACTGCTGTGAAGCATATGCAATTACTCGGCCTTCTTGCATTAGCACGCAGCCGAGTCCACTGCCAGATGCATCACAATAAACATCAAAAGGCTTGGTGATGTCCGATTGAGCCAATACCGGAGCAGTGGTTAATAATGTCTTCAATTGTTCAAAGGCTTCATCACACTTCGAAGACCAATTGAATTTAACATCATTCTTCAATAAACTTGTGATTGGCTTCACAAGCTTAGAAAAGTCTGGTATAAATCTGCGGTAATATCCAGCCAGTCCAAAGAAACTTCGGACCTGATGAACAGTGGTCGGGGGTTTCCACTCCAAAATGTCCTTGACTTTGCTGGGGTCTACCGCAATCCCTCTAGCAGATAGAACATGTCCCAAAAATTGAATTTCCTCCAGCCAAAACGCGCATTTACTGAACTTAGCATACAACTGATGTTCCCTCAGGCGCGTTAACACGATCCGTAAATGTTGGGTGTGCTCCTCTTCATTCTTGGAATATATCAAAATGTCATCAATGAAGACCACCACAAACTTGTCTAGCTCGGGCATGAACACCGAGTTCATCAAATATGTGAAGTGGGCCGGAGCATTTGTTAACCCGAAAGACATTACCAGATATTCAAACAACCCATACCGCGTAGTGAAGGCGGTCTTCGGTATATCTTCGGGCCGAATACGGATCTGGTGATAGCCCGATCGGAGATCAATCTTTGAAAATACCCTTGCTCCAGTCAGTTGATCAAATAAAATATCAATCCTTGGAAGAGGGTACTTGTTTTTGATGGTGACCTCATTCAAGGGTCGATAGTCCACACACATTCGTAAGGTTTGATCCTTCTTTTTGACGAATATGGCTGGACAACCCCATGGCGATGAGCTTGGCCGGATAAATCCTTTCTCCAGGAGATCTTGCAATTGAATCTTCAACTCTGCCAACTCATTAGGAGGCATCCGGTACGATCTTCTAGATATTGGAGCCGTACCGGGCTTCAACTCTATTACAAACTCTACCTCCCGCTTAGGTGGCAATCCCGACAAATCCTCGGGAAAGACATCAGGGAACTCGCATACTACCGGAATATCCTTGATTTCCGGTACCATGACTTCATAAACTCTACCAGTAGTTTTGTTTGGAATAGGGATGGGCAAAAGAATTTCTTCTTGATTATGGCTCAACCTGATGGTTCTTTGATCAGTATTGAGTGTTGCTTTATGCTTGGCCAACCAATTCATACCCAAAATAACATCTATGTCTTGGCCTTTCAGGACGATCATATTGGTAAGAAAGTCCCGTCCGGCCAATGATACGGGCACTTGATAGGCCACTTCTCTAGTAAAGATTTGTCCTCCAGGTGAGTGTATTTTAAATCCCTCTTTTGATTCATGGCATGCAATGTGATGTTGCTCCACAAATTTCTTGCTAATGAACGTATGCGAAGCACCAGAATCAAAAAGAATAATTGCAGGGTGACTGGCCACAAGAAACGTACCCATCAACACCGGTTCACCTTCCGGTGTAGTGGCCACTTGAGTATAGTATATCCGTCCCGTCTTCTTGAAATTTTTGCCCTTAACATTTCCCTTGCTTTGTGATGAATTCCTCGATCCTTGCTGATTATTTGCCTGATTTTGCTTGGGATAGGGGCAATCCTTAATGAAATGTCCAGTGTCACACCCGGTTTTAGAAGGCAAACCGAATGCGAACCATGTACGTGCCAGGATCAGTTATTCACGTACACAGCAGTTACATAACATGGACATCATCACACAGTGCTCAAATGGTATTAAAAAGGGAAATAATAGTCGATTACATCATACGTCTGAGACGTCCATATAGTTCTTACAATAAATCAAAGTGCGGAAAAGAAACGTAGATAACACGGCCTTCACAGGCAGCCGACTGGGGGTTGCCGCTAACCCACACCTAGAACTCATCGTAGTCTTGGAACTCCTGGAAGTCTCCTTCCACAGCTTCATCTTCTCCTGAGCAGTGGTTGCAATGCTGACAACCTGGGGGGGGTTTGGTGTGTAGAGCAAGGGTGAGTACACATCAACATACTCAGCAAGCATCCCGTTTGGCTGTAGTGGACTAGCTTTATGTGGGGATAAGTCAAGCAGTTACTTTTAGTTGGTCAGGTTATTACTTTACTAGTAGAAAGCCAGGTTTTAACATTAACCCAAGTTATTAGCCCAATGTATCCTTTCCAAACGGAAAGAATACCACTTACCAATACCATAATCATAATCAGAACCATCAATCTCATTGCCACCTGTACCAAAGTATCTCTGATCAAGTATCACTAATCTCTGGAGCTCCCTTGGCCGCTCATAACCGCGAGCACGGCTGATATATCAGTTTCATAACACTCTGCAGAGGTTGCGCACTTTACCCATAAGCCGTGATTCCCTCTCTAGCCCGGGCTGATCAAACCCTTAAACACTACCAAGGTGAATAGGCAGGGTCTCACTACGTAGCCTTTACAAAGATTCCCCGGGGCTGTAGCCACCCGTTAGGTTTCCTAAATGTACCGCACTCCTCCCCAAGGGACAAATCAACCTTGGCAGAGCGAGCCGCATACACCGAGCCCCATTGACGGCACAACGGCTAAGAGAACTACACCCCGGTTCCTCCTAGGGATGAAAACGGTCGGAAATGGTATTTATTCGGTAATCAGTTTTTTAGTCGTTTTTCTTTGATTGTGATGTAGAATATACAATACAAATTTGTATTCTTGTTTTTAACATCCAGCTTGTTAAGATTCAAAAAAGTTAAACCTCAAATTCATCCTATATTTTCTCAAATAATAGATATAAACTTCGGTATGGATTCGGAAACAAATTCGGTAATTTTTTCAACTTTTTGTGTTGTAGGGAGCAAATAATACATAAAACAATTTATGTAATATTTTATTCATATTTGTACTAATGTGCTTGATAACATAAGAAAAGATCAACATCAAATTTTATACATATCTATTTTAAAATATTAAATTTGTTCTAACAGTTCGGATTACCACTTTCATCCCTAGTTCCTCCAATTATTCAGCTAAGGGCGTCCCATTCCACCCTCATGGTTGCACTGTTTTCCCGGGCGGTCATCCATTGAACAGGTCCTTACGGAGAGGCACTCGAGAAACCGCTCGAGTCCCCTTGAAGGTCACAAATATAACCATAAATAAGAAGGGAAAACAGCGTATCATAGATAATCACATCATGTTCATTGATTAGAGTTGAGCATTAGCATCAGACTAAGCAGTAATAATCCGACCCAAATAGGTAAACAAGGACATGAATAACAAAAGCTAGTCAATCCTTAGGTATAAATGTGTAATGCGGGAGGTGAATTAAAGAATGAATAGGACAGAGATAGGTCAAAGGACACTTGCCTCCACCAACCGACTGCTGCTCAGGGGCTTCTCCTGCGAATTCCTCGGGTTCTTCGACCGGATCGTTCTCTATGCGAGCGCAAACATACATACATCCACATATTTAATACAAAAGAACAGTACACCATACAAGGGAACAAGTAAAGCGAATATGCATCAAGTATGACATTCGATGTCGCATTCATTAAGGTTAGAAAGAAACGGGAAAAGGGTCTCGCAGGGGGGTTAAAGTTTATGCACTAATGATTAGCTACAATTGATTCTTAACAAAAGAATTCTGTTATATACACTAATGGAACCTAATCGTTTTTAGTTGATCAACATTGAATGAGTTAAACAATTAACTACGTGAATCAACTAGCGTAACGGAATTTTAAATTGAGCTCCCTATTACAATAATATGAGCAATGATTAGCCTACCTAAAATAAAATAACTATGATCACAGAAAGTAAATAAAATAAAATAAAAATAATAATAAAAAAACAGAGGGGGCGGTTGAACCGGCCCTAGGGCGGTTGAACCGGCCGGGGGCTGGGCGGCCGAGCTGGGCGCGGGCGCGGGCGCGGGCAGCCGAGCTGGCGGCCGGGGCGGTCGAACCGGGCGGTTGAACCGGCCCGGGTGGGGGCGGTTGAACCGGCGGCGCGCAGGGGGGTCGGGCTGGAGCGGCCGGGGGCGCGGCCAGGGGCGGCCGTGGCCGGCTGGGCGCGGCCGAGGCCGGCCAGGGGCGGCCGGGGCGCGGGCTGGGGCTGGCCAGGGGCCGGCTGGCCGGGCAGGGCGGCCGAGCAGGGGGCCGGGGCGGGCGGTTGGGCGCGCCATGGCCGGACGGGGAGGGGGAGAGAGGGGAGAGGGAAGGGGAGGGAGGAGGGGGGCTCACCGGCGCGGGCGGCCGACGGCGAGGGCGGCGGCCGAGCAAGGGGGCGGCGGCGGCGGCTTAGGGCAGGGGTAGGGGCGGCGGTGGGGAGAGAAAATGGGAGAAAATGAGAGGGAGGGAGAGAGAATTGGGGGAAAAAGGGGAGGGGGTGGGGGGCGGCTGGGCCTTTTTGGGCCCAAAGGGGCGCGCCAGGGCGGCTGGGCCGGCCGGGGTCGGCCCACGGCGCGGGAGAGAGAGAAAAAGAGGAGAGAGAAAGAGAGAGAAAAAGAAAGAAAAGATTTTCTCCTTATTTTCGAAATCCGATCTTTCTAGATGAATGCATTTGCACTTTCAAACAATCAAAGAATGCATAGTTCGGCATGGTGCATCAAACAACATAAAACAGTTTTATGGTTTTCTTTACACGGGAATTCCAAACCGAATCCCGCTAACTTTGGAATAGGTCAAGGTTTAGCGAGGGGAAAAAGAAAAAAGAAAAGGTAACGCCCGAATTTTGGCGAGTAAAGAAAAGAAAAAATTCAACTGCAAAATTCGGGGCGTTACAAACCTATCCCCCTTAAAAGAATCTCGCCCTCGAGATTCAGGGCTGGCTAGCAAAGAGCTCTGGGTACTTAGCCATCAGATCATCTTCACGCTCCCAGGTTGCTTCTTCCTCAGAGTGGTGACTCCATCTGACTTTGCACATTCTGATGGTCTTCCTTCGGGTGACTCTGTCTGCAATCTCAAGGATCTGAGCTGGCTTCTCAACATAGGTCAAGTCCTCCTGGACTTCCAGACCTTCCACTGGCAACTGCTCTTCTGGCACACGCAAACACTTCTTCAACTGAGACACATGAAAAACGTCATGCACAGCAGACAAATTCTCTGGCAAATTGAGCTGATAAGCTACTTCTCCACGCTTTGAGAGGATTTGATACGGACCAATGTAGCGGGGTGCTAACTTGCCTTTCACTCCGAATCTTCTGACTCCTCTGATCGGTGACACTTTCAGATAGACAAAGTCTCCGACTTCGAAACTCAGCTCTCTTCTTCTTGTGTCTGCATAGCTTCGCTGCCTTGATTGCGCTACCTTCAGATTCTCTCGGACCATCTTGATGTTCTCTTTGGCTTCAAGCAAAATGTCTGGCCCAAACACTTGCTTCTCTCCAGGCTGATCCCATTGCAACAGAGTTCTGCAACTCCTTCCATAGAGCACCTGAAACGGTGACATCTTCAAACTGGCCTGGTAACTGTTGTTATAGGAAAACTCTGCATAAGGCAATCGCTTGTCCCATCCGGACTGATCTTGCAACGCACAGGCTCTCAACATATCTTCAAGAATTTGATTGGTCCTCTCAGTCTGGCCATCTGTCTGCGGATGATATGCTGAACTGAAATTCAGATGTGTGCCCAAGGCTTCATGCAACTGCTGCCAGAAATGAGAGGTGAACTGCGTTCCTCTGTCTGACACTATCTTCTTTGGCACACCATGAAGACAAACGATCCGAGACATATACAACTCTGCCAATATTGCACTGTTGTAGCTGGTCTTGACAGGTATGAAGTGGGCCGACTTGGTCAAACGGTCCACTACTACCCAAATAGAATCGTAGCCGGCTCGAGTGCGAGGCAATCCGACTATGAAATCCATACCGATTTCATCCCATTTCCACTGAGGGATCTGCAACGGTTGCAACAATCCAGCTGGTCTCTGGTGCTCTACCTTAATTCTTCGACAACTATCGCACTTAGCCACATGCTCTGCGATTTCCCTCTTCATTCCATACCACCAGAATTTCTTCTTCAGATCCTGATACATCTTCTCACTGCCAGGGTGAATCGAATAAGCTGTCTCATGAGCTTCCTTGAGAATCAACTCCCGAATAGACTGGACATTGGGAACACACAAGCGGTCTTTGAACCATACCACACCTTCTGCATCTTCTCGAAAATCTTTGCCTCTGCCATCTAGAATCAGTCGCCGAATCTCACTGATCTTCTCATCATTCTTCTGCGCTTCTTTGATTTCGCGCTCCAAGGTAGGTTCCAATTCAACTGTGACTCCTCGCGAATTGTTCAGAAATCCGAGACTCAACCTGTCGAACTCTTTGGCCAACTCATAAGGCATCGGACGAGCGACCATCAGATTGACTTGACTCTTTCTGCTCAAAGCATCTGCCACTACGTTTGCTTTGCCTGGATGGTAATGGATCTCCAACTCATAGTCTTTGATCAACTCTAACCATCTTCGCTGCCTCATATTCAACTCTGTCTGAGTAAATATGTACTTCAGACTCTTGTGATCTGTGTAAACATCACATTTCTGCCCATACAAATAGTGCCTCCATGTCTTCAGTGCGTGAACCACTGCTGCCAACTCTAGATCATGGATTGGGTAATTCTTCTCATGAACCTTTAACTGTCGGGACGAGTAAGCCACAACTCTTCCCTCTTGCATCAACACGCATCCCAAACCTGTGTAACAAGCATCACAGTACACAGAGAAGGGCTTGTGCACATCAGGCAAGACTAGGACAGGCGCTGTTGTCAACTTCTCTTTCAGCGCTTCAAAGGCCTCTTGACATTTCTGGGTCCACTTGAACTCAACTTTGTTGCCTAGCAACGCTGTCATTGGTTTCGCAATCTTCGAAAACCCTTCAATGAATCGCCGATAATATCCGGCCATTCCAATGAAGCTCTTGATTCCTCGAGCATCTGTTGGCGCTTTCCAGTTCAGAATGTCTGCCACTTTCTTCGGATCCACAGCCAATCCTTCCTTGTTGATTATGTGACCCAAGAACAGGACTTCACTGATCCAGAACTCACACTTGCTCAACTTTGCATACAACTGGTGCTCTCGCAATCTCTGCAATACCATCCTCAAATGATTCGCATGCTCTTCTTCACTTTGAGAATAAACTAGAATGTCATCAATGAATACCACCACAAACTTATCGAGATAATCCATGAATACACTGTTCATCAGATTCATGAAGAACGCTGGTGCATTGGTCAAGCCAAAAGACATCACTGTGAACTCATACAAACCATACTTGGTAATGAATGCCGTCTTCGGAATGTCCGAAGGTCGGATCCTGAGCTGATGATAACCTGACCTCAGATCAATCTTGGAGAACACACTGGCTCCTCTCAAATGGTCGAACAGATCTTCTATTCTGGGCAAAGGATACTTGTTCTTGATCGTGACTTCATTCAAAGCTCGATAATCGATACACATCCTCTTGGTGCCATCTTTCTTCTCCACAAACAAGACAGGGGCGGCCCAAGGCGAGGTGCTTGGCCGGATGTAACCTTTCTCTGACAGCTCATCAATCTGCTTCTTAAGCTCAACCAACTCTGGTCCAGATATTCTGTAAGCTCTCTTAAAGATAGGGGCGGTTCCAGGAAGAAGCTCTATGGCAAACTCAACTTTCCGCTCGGGTGGCATACCCGGTAAGTCCTTTGGAAACACATCCGGGAATTCAGACACAACCTTGATACTCTCAATCGGGTCTGCTTCACTGCTATCGACAGCCATCTGATAACAACTTCCTCTCTTCGGCTCAGGCGGGACTAACTCGGTCACCACTTCCTCTCCTAGTGGGGACACCAACTTGATTGTCCTCTTATCACAACTGATAACTACCTGATACTTGTCTAGCCAATTCATCCCTAGGATGACATCTATTCCCTGAGTACCCATTACTATAAGGTTAGCGGGAAACGCTATCCCCCTTATTTCCACACTTACGTTCAAACATATGCTATCAGCTCGAATTCTACCACCAGCTGAGTCAATTTGAATAGGGGTTGACATGGTAGTAATTGGAAGATTATGTGCTTCTACCCATGATGCAGTAATAAAAGAATGCGTTGCTCCAGTATCAAATAACACTTCTGCAATATGGGAGTCGACTGGGAACATACCTACTGTCATGCCGGGAGTCTCCTGAACTGCTTCAGCCTCCAAGTGGTTCAGTCTTCCATGATTATAGCGCTGCTGAGGGCGGTTGCCTGCTCCAGACTGAGACACATTCTGCTTTGCTGGGGCATTGGGGCCTGACTGCTGCTGGGCTGCCTTCTTCGGACATTGCATCACCCAGTGGCCTTGCTCTCCACAGTGGAAACATGCCCTGTTTCCGACCTGAGCTGGTGCTGCCTGATTATTCTGCTGGTTTGCTGGGGCAGGAAGACGAGGTGCCTGCTGATTCTGCCTCTGAAACTGACCTCCTCCTGACTGATTGCTCTGACGATTCTGGTACTGATGCTGAGGATACTGCCTTTGGAACTGCTGATACTGCTGACGCTGCTGATGCTGCTGAGGTGGACGCTGGTTCTGCCTGAACTGCTGAGGTTGATTGCCTGAAAAACGGGGACGGCTGCTGCTTCCAGGCTGGGGTCCACTGATCTTGCGCTTACGATCCTCCATCTCCTTACGCTTCCTTTCTGTCATGATTGCTCTGTCAATCAGGTGCTGGAATGTCGGGAAGGTATGATTCATCAGTTGGTACTGCAGAGGGTCAACCAGGCCTCTCAAGAAACGGTATTGTCGCTTGGCGTCAGTGTTGACATCCTCGGGAGCATAGCGGGACAACTGCAGAAACCTGTCCCGGTACTCACTGACTGATGATGACCCTTGCTTAAGGGCCAGGAATTCCTCCTTCTTCACTGTCATCAGACCTGCAGGCACATGGTACTGACGAAAGCTACCTCTGAACTCTTCCCAGGTGATGGCATCAGGGTTGGCATGGGTGGCGAGGTAAGACTCCCACCATGATTGGGCTGCTCCTCTCAACAGACGGGGACCATACAAGACTTTCTCCCTGTCATCACACTGAGCGGTATGCAACTCCCACAACACAGTGCGCAGCCAATCTTCAGCATCCATGGGGTCAGAAGAGTGAGCGAACGTTGGGGGATGACCTCTCATGAATTCAGCACGCTTGTCTCTAGGCATCTGAGGCATCTGAGGCTGGGGTGGTGCTTGCTGCTGCTGCTGCTGAATGGCGGCCAGAGTTTGACCGATGGCTTGAACTGCCTGAGTCTGCATCAGAAACATCTGCTCGATCGACATCGGGGGCGGGGGCGGCAGCTGCTGCTGCTGGGGCGCCTCATCTTGCGGGGCGGCTTGCTCCTGCTAAGCACGCCTTCCTCCTCTGCGCCTGTTCTCTGACATCTGCAGAACGCAACCACACATCAGAACTGATCTGGCAAATCTTGCAGCATAAGAAAAGAGTATAGAATTCTCCAACAGCACTGAACAGGTGAGCATCTTCACTGATCTCCAACACAGACCACACAGCTTCTCAGATAAAGAGGAAAGTAGAATAAAGGTTTTCCCAACTATATAACTAACTCCATTAACATAATAGGTAAGCCAAAATGCAGGGGATACCCACACTCTGGTGACAATCATTACAAAGATCCAAACCAAACATAGTTCATCATGACAAACATAAATGCACAGGATATAGCAAACTACCCTGTCTAACTAAGACTAACTAAGACCGAGATTAACGCTAAGACTGAAGCTTCTATGTATATATTTTGTATTAATTACAAGATCCAACTCTAACGAGCTATGGTTCTAGATTTATCTTGGTCTTGCAGTCGGGATTGCCATAAGACTGGAGTCCACGCCGAGGTGAGCGGTACGGGTGCTGAGTCCCAACAGGAGCGGGGGAACCATCATCCAAGTGACGACGCTCCGCGCGCTCAGCCCGCAGCAGGGCGATCTCAGCACGAGCCCTACTCAGCTCGTCTAATGCATGGTCCAGCTCCGTGTTTAGCACGGCGGCTAGGTTGACTGTGCTGCTCAACCTAGGATTGTCCTCACCAGCAGGTGAAACAATCACGCCTCCTGTGCTGCCAGATGGACGGCGGGGGTAATACTTCAGGTCGAGGCCGTCAGCTACCCCACCGAGAACCGAGCAGTAGTGCGAAAGCGCACGCCGTGCAGCATCCTGCATGGCTGCCTCAGCTGAGTCCCGCTCAGAGATAGAATAGTGCTCTGAGCAAGCCTCCGCGCCCTGGAGACTGTTCTCCGGACGGCGCACCAAGCAGGTCGCCTCCCAGCGGTCCGGGTAGACCCCGCGACTATGCTGGTAGACCACACAGCGATACTCGATGGACCAAGTACGCCGGTCAAGTGCCCGATGTAGCAGGGTGTCGAGCGCGTCGTGGAAGTGACACCCGCGAGCAGCGTCGCGAGTGATGGGTCGAGCAACCCATCCTTCCGGCTCATGGTCAGCAGAGAAATCGATGTCGTGGCTCGAGCTGTCGTCGCCACCTCCGTCGTCTGGGTCTCCTCCAGCAGCTACTCCAGAAGCTGGGACGCCCAGTGGTGGTGCAGGGGGCGCCTCCAGGGGAAGCACAGGAGAGCAGCTCCTCACAGACTCTATCTCCTGCTGGAGCAAGAAAGAAGAGCCCTGCTGCTCCTGTCGTCGACGTTCCTGCTCCTCATGTAGGCGGTGGTGCAGTCTCTCCAAGTGGCTGGACTGTCCGGCCACGGGACGGTGAAGCGGACGCTCAGCAAGGCGGGAGGGTAAGAAGGGGATGACGGACTTTCGTGCAGTGTGTCTAAGACGAGCCATCTACAAAAGACATCGCAAGCAAAAGGGTGAGAACAGAATTAATATGACCAGCAAGTAATGAATCATAAATAAATGAAGGATCAGAATAAAACATAATTTTCAGCAAGGTATAATATATAGTAGAACATAGGTTTGGTCAGTAGGACCAACTTTTGAAGGGATACCAAAGTCAAGGCAGGGACAGAGGTCTATAATCCTTAGAACGACCATTCTACTCTAGGTTAGCGGTCCTACAGTCAGCACGGCTTTGATACCACTTATGTCACACCCGGTTTTAGAAGGCAAACCGAATGCGAACCATGTACGTGCCAGGATCAGTTATTCACGTACACAGCAGTTACATAACATGGACATCATCACACAGTGCTCAAATGGTATTAAAAAGGGAAATAATAGTCGATTACATCATACGTCTGAGACGTCCATATAGTTCTTACAATAAATCAAAGTGCGGAAAAGAAACGTAGATAACACGGCCTTCACAGGCAGCCGACTGGGGGTTGCCGCTAACCCACACCTAGAACTCGTCGTAGTCTTGGAACTCCTGGAAGTCTCCTTCCACAGCTTCATCTTCTCCTGAGCAGTGGTTGCAATGCTGACAACCTGGGGGGGTTTGGTGTGTAGAGCAAGGGTGAGTACACATCAACATACTCAGCAAGCATCCCGTTTGGCTGTAGTGGACTAGCTTTATGTGGGGATAAGTCAAGCAGTTACTTTTAGTTGGTCAGGTTATTACTTTACTAGTAGAAAGCCAGGTTTTAACATTAACCCAAGTTATTAGCCCAATGTATCCTTTCCAAACGGAAAGAATACCACTTACCAATACCATAATCATAATCAGAACCATCAATCTCATTGCCACCTGTACCAAAGTATCTCTGATCAAGTATCACTAATCTCTGGAGCTCCCTTGGCCGCTCATAACCGCGAGCACGGCTGATATATCAGTTTCATAACACTCTGCAGAGGTTGCGCACTTTACCCATAAGCCGTGATTCCCTCTCTAGCCCGGGCTGATCAAACCCTTAAACACTACCAAGGTGAATAGGCAGGGTCTCACTACGTAGCCTTTACAAAGATTCCCCGGGGCTGTAGCCACCCGTTAGGTTTCCTAAATGTACCGCACTCCTCCCCAAGGGACAAATCAACCTTGGCAGAGCGAGCCGCATACACCGAGCCCCATTGACGGCACAACGGCTAAGCGAACTACACCCCGGTTCCTCCAATTATTCAGCTAAGGGCGTCCCATTCCACCCTCATGGTTGCACTGTTTTCCCGGGCGGTCATCCATTGAACAGGTCCTTACGGAGAGGCACTCGAGAAACCGCTCGAGTCCCCTTGAAGGTCACAAATATAACCATAAATAAGAAGGGAAAACAGCGTATCATAGATAATCACATCATGTTCATTGATTAGAGTTGAGCATTAGCATCAGACTAAGCAGTAATAATCCGACCCAAATAGGTAAACAAGGACATGAATAACAAAAGCTAGTCAATCCTTAGGTATAAATGTGTAATGCGGGAGGTGAATTAAAGAATGAATAGGACAGAGATAGGTCAAAGGACACTTGCCTCCACCAACCGACTGCTGCTCAGGGGCTTCTCCTGCGAATTCCTCGGGTTCTTCGACCGGATCGTTCTCTATGCGAGCGCAAACATACATACATCCACATATTTAATACAAAAGAACAGTACACCATACAAGGGAACAAGTAAAGCGAATATGCATCAAGTATGACATTCGATGTCGCATTCATTAAGGTTAGAAAGAAACGGGAAAAGGGTCTCGCAGGGGGGTTAAAGTTTATGCACTAATGATTAGCTACAATTGATTCTTAACAAAAGAATTCTGTTATATACACTAATGGAACCTAATCGTTTTTAGTTGATCAACATTGAATGAGTTAAACAATTAACTACGTGAATCAACTAGCGTAACGGAATTTTAAATTGAGCTCCCTATTACAATAATATGAGCAATGATTAGCCTACCTAAAATAAAATAACTATGATCACAGAAAGTAAATAAAATAAAATAAAAAAAAATAATAAAAAAAACAGAGGGGGGGCGGTTGAACCGGCCCTAGGGCGGTTGAACCGGCCGGGGGCTGGGCGGCCGAGCTGGGCGCGGGCGCGGGCAGCCGAGCTGGCGGCCGGGGCGGCCGAACCGGGCGGTTGAACCGGCCCGGGTGGGGGTGGTTGAACCGGCGGCGCGCAGGGGGGTCGGGCTGGAGCGGTCGGGGGCGGCCGTGGCCGGCTGGGCGCGGCCAGGCGGCGGCCAGGCGCGGCCGGGCGCGCGGCTGGGCGCGGCCGAGGCCGGCCAGGGGCGGCCGGGGCGCGGGCTGGGGCTAGCCAGGGGCCGGCTGGCTGGGCAGGGCGGCCGAGCAGGGGGCCGGGGCGGGCGGTTGGGCGCGCCATGGCCGGACGGGGAGGGGAGAGAGGGGAGAGGGAAGGGGAGGGAGGAGGGGGGGCTCACCGGCGCGGGCGGCCGACGGCGAGGGCGGCGGCCGAGCAAGGGGGCGGCGGCTGCGGCTTAGGGCAGGGGTAGGGGCGGCGGTGGGGAGAGAAAATGGGAGAAAATGAGAGGGAGGGAGAGAGAATTGGGGGAAAAAGGGGAGGGGGTGGGGGCGGCTGGGCCTTTTTGGGCCCAAAGGTGCGCGCCAGGGCGGCTGGGCCGGCCGGGGTCGGCCCACGGCGCGGGAGAGAGAGAAAAAGAGGAGAGAGAAAGAGAGAGAAAAAGAAAGAAAAGATTTTCTCCTTATTTTTGAAATCCGATCTTTCTAGATGAATGCATTTGCACTTTCAAACAATCAAAGAATGCATAGTTCGGCATGGTGCATCAAACAACATAAAACAGTTTTATGGTTTTCTTTACACGGGAATTCCAAACTGAATCCCGCTAACTTTGGAATAGGTCAAGGTTTAGCGAGGGGAAAAAGAAAAAAGAAAAGGTAACGCCCGAATTTTGGCGAGTAAAGAAAAGAAAAAATTCAACTGCAAAATTCGGGGCGTTACATCCAGACTTGCCACAATTAAAACATCCGGTTGAAGAGCTGGGTAAAGCAGGGAATCGAGTGCCTGGGGCACCCGGCTGACTTGGGGCAGTGGGGGCTTTATTGGGACGAATAATGTTTGGCTGCTTGAAAGGGAAGGTTGGTGCACGTGGAGGAGTCTGGTTAGAAGGCCGGAGAATAAACCGTTGCCTTTTTGCCTGGCCCTGATTAGACTTCTCACCACCAAATCCCTTGTTCTTTCCGGAACCTGCATATTTTGCTTCAACAGATAGGGCTGTGCTGACAGCCTTTCCATACGTGAGATCTATGCAGGTGGCCATTTTTCTCTGCAATCGACCATTTAGACCCCTCATAAAGCAATTTTTTCTTTTTTAGATCAGTGTTCACCTGATCGATTGCATATTGTGATAGATGATTGAACTTGTTGAGATACTGATTGACAGTATCTCCTCCTTGTTTTAGCTTCATGAACTCTTCTTGCTTCATATGCAAAACACCTTCGGGTATATAATGCTCGCGGAAGGCTATTTTGAATTCCTCCCAGGTTACTTGATGATTGGCCGGCTGAACGGCCACAAAATTACCCCACCAAGTGCTGGCAGGGCCGCATAGCTGTTGCGCTGCAAATAAAGGCTTCTGTGTCTCTGAACAACGCAGAAGACCAAATTTTTGCTCAATAACCCATATCCATTCATCAGCTTCCAGTGGATCTTCAGCTTTCACAAATAGTGGTGGACGGGTTTCCGAGAAGTCCAGATAAGAAGTTTCGCGGGGGCCCTGCTGATAGCCCCGCCCACCAGGCTGCTGGAATTGTTGGCCCGCCATTTCTCTCAGAAAGCGGGTATTGTCAGCAGTTGCGTTCACTAAGGCGGCAATTACATCAGCCAATGTCGGAGGAACAGGAGGTGGAATAGGTGTGGATTCCCTTCCCCGGGAAGTACCAGCTTCGTCCTGAGCTCGAGTCTTGGAAGGCATCTGTGGCAACAACATTTGAAAACAATATGATATGCCAAATAAAAAGCCATTCCATTTTACATTACCAAGAGTAATGTTACAGACTCAAGACTCTTACAACAGGATACAATACCTAGTATACCATAGCACTACCTATTATACACTAGTACAACCTACAATACACTACACTACTTCTACTATACCACTAGTCCCGCTTCCCGTTGCTCTTGGCGGCCTCGTCATCGGGTGTGGGAGTCCATACGTCGACCAGCCTCATGGAAGGAGGGGGCTCAAAAAGGTCTAACTCCCCACCAAGCGCGTGTCCCGCAACGTGAGAGGGTCTAGCTTCCGCCTCAACAGGGTGCGTAGGTGCACTAGGGTGTAATTGCGAATACAGTACATGGACTTCCTCATGTAACGTATTGCAGTAGACCTGCAGGTCGTCGACAGTTGAGCTAAGTTCCTTAATTCGGGCTTGAGCCCTTGCTTCCTTAGCACATGCCAGCAAACGGGACTGTACTGTCCAGTCGAGTGCTAAGTCCCGATCAGCAAGCTGATCCCGCAGGTGACGGATGTCTCTTCTTAGTTCATTTATTCTATCTCCGTCCGCAACCCAAGCGTTGGTCCTGTGTTGCAACTCCGCTTGAAGTCGACTTACTCGTGCTTCAAGATCTCCTATTGGATCATTACTCCCGCTGCTACTGTTCTCATGTTGAGGGGCCAGTTGATGTCGGGGCACACCGATTGGTCCAGTTGACTTGCGCGCCGTTTTCCTTGTGCGCGGCGGCATCTTTCTAAGGGGGAAAATTTTATTAGTAAAATTCTTAGCATGATGCATGTGTAAGTACAGAATCAACCTTAGTTGATTCAACCTTCTATACATTGCACTCTTCCTATCTGGTCTTTAAGCTAGACTCTTCAGAATACTTAGGTAAGAAGAGAAGAGAGTTTCTAGGTAAGACTTTTAGAAAATCCTTTTGAAGATGCCTTAATATCTGCAAAGAAGGGCTACGCTCCGATACCAGCTGTGACGGAACCTCCCAAGTAATTAGGCCCACCTACAGTTGTCCTTGTCTCACAGACATCAGACACCCTGTAGATGTTCCTAAGTCACTTGACAAGTTCGGTATCTTTCCTTACCTTTCCAGGAACGTCTCACCCGTCTTGCAGACATTACAGAACATCGGAGATAAAGAAATGCGGAAGCGATTACATAAACTTACATTTATTAAAAAGTAAGGTCATGTTGTTTATTACAGACCAGAAATATAAGCGAGTGCAGAGTAGTATTATTACACATACCAAGGGAGGCACAAACTCCTCCCGATAGTTTTAAGCAAAAGTTCTATATGGAGGACCAAGTCCTCCCGCATCTTCACTCTTGTTTCTCCTCCTTAGGAACCACCTTGGCACAGAAGCAACAGAAATCTGCTACTTCCTCACCTAAAAACAACGAAGGGATAAACCCTGAGTATGGAATTACTCAGCAAGTCTTACCCGACTAAAGAAAAGACTCTCAAGGGTATGCTGGCTTAAGGGAGTCAAGGTAAGGCTTTTCAATAATCAAAGACTCTGCTTTGCAGAAATGCTTACTAAAGTGGATCCTTAAAAATCCAATTTTATTTGTCAAGTTAAGTATAATTACCTGCAACTAGAGTTCTTTCTACCCTAGTTCAATCACTGGTCCTGCACTAGCCAATCTCTTAGCAAAAACCCATCATCTTTAGTGGAATGCTACGTGTAGGGCAGTGACCAAGTCTTCATAACCGCGAAGGTACGGCGATCCAAATCGATTATACTCAGCTGAGGATCTCCAATCACACGACATATGTAGCACTTAACCCTTGCATATGTTAACCCACCACCGGGGTTCTTAAGACCAGATCAGGTTCACGCAAACCGAGAGCACAGATACACCACCGTCCAGCCTCTTGCCACGGAGGGTACACGCTACTCTCGCCACCGCTCCACGCCCATTTCGTGTTATCTTATTCTGGCCTTAGTCTGCCCGAGGCAAGGCTTACCCATGACGAGGCATGTGACCAGTTAAAGGGTCCTCGATCATCAAGCCTACATCGACAAGGTCCTTAATCGACTCAGACGGAGACACTACACTGAGACTCTCTTCTCGTGCAAGTCACCCACCCGGTCTCAGCTTAATCATTTCAACCCAAAAACTTGGTTCCTGGCAGAGGTACATCTTTTCCGATGTTGAATCCATCATGGCCATGATGGATCCACCATCAAATTTTATTTTCGGAAACAACCCTCCCACTTTGCCAAACATCTTTTGTAAAACAAATCCTTTTGTTTTTCTAGAGCAATACTAAGCATAATAAAACCTTTTTGTAAAAACAGGGTTTCAAGGAAGGTAATCAAGTTCAAGGAAGGTAATGCAGGAATTGTTTAATCAATCAACTCCTATCACCTAATGCAGCAAGCAAGTGAGAAAGATTTTAAAAACATCAAGGGAGGTGGCAAATGCACCGGGGCTTGCCTTCGTTCCTAGGTGAGTCTGGCTCGGATCCACAAATATCAAAGTAGAAGCAGTTGCCTGCCTGAGAATCCGAGGGTGGTGGTGTCCTTTCTTCAGTGACTTCCACTTCTTCTTCGCGTTCTAACATAACCATATACATATACATATATAAGAATGAATGCCATGTAATGCTCATGAGAGTGCGAAGATAATAAAGATTTATTATCTAAGTCTTGAATACAACTTTCCTTCACGGAACTCCGAGAACTTAGGGTTTCCGGAGTCGGTAAAGGAGTTCAAAGGGCAGGGGGGGTTTTGGGTTCTAGTTATCAAACATGTTCCAAATCAATTCAAACTCTACCCAAGGCTTCTAAATAATGTGGGGGGTTCATATAAAAATTTTGAACATTTTTGGGATTACCATTTATCTTTTAAAAATCCAGAACTATTTCTTTAAGCTATTTTAAATGCCCTAAAATTCCCTGTTTAAACTAAAAATCATGAAATTATTTTTATTAAATACTAGGGAAAATAAGAAACCTAGGAAAATTGGTTTCACAAATTTAGGATTTTTTTATATTTTTCCATGGATTTCTAAAGTTATTCTGAAAAAGAAAAGGAAAATACTCAACAGTATTGGGCTCAAACTGGCCTAAGCGGCCCAAGCCCACGCAGAAGCGTGCGCGCGCCCGCGCTGGCCATTTTGCACAGCGGTCCTCGGGGTTCTAGATAACAGGAAACAAGTTCCTTTACTGTTCTGATGTGTCGCTGACAAATTACAGAAAGACCCTCCATCTTCTATTCATTTACACGACACGACCTCGACAGCGTTCACGCGCGGCCGAGCTCCGACGAGCTCGTAGACCGGCCGGTTGGGGCAACAGCTAGGGTTCCCGAGCAGTAGACATGAAATCGGGGCTACCTTGATCATTTTCCCTAACTTAATTGTGCTTATGATCAACTACGGAGCTCTGGCCACGGTGGCTGTGAGTATCGCGGCTATACTACCGTGTTCCCGGCGACCAGAGGACCTCTAGCTTAATTAAATGGGTTGTCGAGCATCACAGAGCTATGAAAAGGCTTAAACGAGAGAGAGAAGAAGATGAGCTGACCGGAGTACGGCTGGCCGCGGTGAGGTTGAGTTTCGGGTGGCGGAGAATGGATTTGGGGGAAATCTTAAATTCGAGCTCTCGGAGGAACGATTGCTAACGATTGCTGGTGACTGGGTGGGTGATGATGTTACGCAGCTAGGGGAGGGCTCAATTTATAGGCGGCTTCGCCGGCGGCGCTTAATTTGGTCGAGCAACGCGGCGGCCGGAGATAAGAGAGAACCGCGGCGCACTGAATTCGTGGCTAACGCCGTGGCAACCTCACCGGCGTTGACAGGACAGTGGTAGAGAGTCACAGTGACGCGGTGTAAAGATAGAGCCATGCGGCGCACGGTCGGGAGGCGGCGGTCACCGGCGAGCCTATCGGGTTTCCACCGCGACGAGCTAGTACGGTGGTCGGATTTGTTTTACCGGCCGGACTTATCCACGGCGACGTGGCACGAGCGCGACCAGTTCAACTCGGGCACAAATCACAGCGACGACGGCACGAATCGCGGCGGAGGGAGTCATCGGCGGTGAGGGCAGTCGCGCTGGCGATCTGATCCAGTCGGGCTACTGTACCATGGCGAGTGGCATTCAGAGAGCCTGACAGAGCAACTTCAGAGTCATTTTTCTCCAATTTTTGCATTACAACTTTGTCATCTATCTGCACCAAAGTTGTAGGGCTATCATCCAACTATAACTTTGCTACAAGGTGCTCTCACAAACAGTCACTGGATCATGCTTAAAATTAAGCCCTAAGTTCATGTCATCCCACTGTTAATCTGAATTTCAGACTTCAAGCAGTCTGACAGTCCAACTTCAGGCTCAATTATCTCCAGTTTTTCCTTAACAACTATGCTCACACCCTTAAGCAAAGTTGTTCTCCTATGATTAGGCTATAATTTTGATGTGGTGACTTAGGGCAAAGATCCTATATTTTAAAAGTTACAAGGTTCCAAAGTTGAGCCCTCAACACTGAAATCAGACTTAGACTATTAAGGACTTAAGAGGTGAGTTTTGCAAATTAGCCCAAAACTTAGGGTTTAACTTGCAAATTCACATATTTGTGACCCAAATGACTTAAGACACTAATTTAACTTGGTTTTTGCACTTTAGTCCAAAAGTGGACTAATTTTGCACATAGGCCCCTAGGGTTTGGTTTTAGGGTTTTCTAGGATTCCAATTAGGGTTTCTGGTATCCCAGGGGTATAAATGTGATTCAACTTTATTTTTGGGGATATTTTATAACTATTTCCCTAAAGTATTTAGGTTTTCCTCAATTTGGGTTAGGTCTTACCCCTTTAATCCCCATTTAGGGTTAGGTCCCCTATCCAGGGTTCTATTTGCAAAACACTAAAGCAATACAACTTGTTTGAAATTTTTACCTAGTGAATGCACTCTAAGTGTATCAAACATATGCAATGCCAATGCTTATGATGCCATGCTCAAGTTTTAGTTACAGTAACACCAGGGGTGTTGCAGTTGCGGCTACGTAGATCAAGAGGGTTTCTCCCGCAGCGGGGGGCACCAAGATAGGCGCGTTTGTAAGGAGCGCCTTTATGTTTCCGAGGGCTTCCTCAGCCTCAGGGGTCCAAGTGAAGCGCTCGACCTTCCTTAAGAGTCGGTACAAGGGCAGGCCTTTTTCGCCGAGGCGTGAGATGAAGCGGCTCAGAGCCGCAAGGCATCCCATGACCCTTTGTACTCCTTTCAAATTTTTGATAGGCCCCATGTTGGTGATGGCCGCGATTTTCTCTGGGTTGGCCTCGATGCCCCGCTCGGAGACGATGAACCCCAGGAGCATGCCTCGGGGGACTCCGAAGACACACTTCTCGGGATTGAGTTTCACGCCTTTCGCTCTCAGACACTTGAATGTCGTTTCAAGGTCGGAGGCTTTCCTCGTCTTGACAACGATGTCATCGACGTAAGCCTCGACCGTTCGGCCGATGTGCTCTCTGAACACGTGGTTCATGCACCTTTGGTATGTTGCACCTGCATTCCTCAAGCCAAATGGCATAGTAGTATAAAAGTACATGCCAAAAGGTGTGATGAAAGAAGTCGCGAGCTGGTCGGACTCTTTCATCTTGATTTGGTGATAACCTGAATAGGCGTCGAGGAATGACAGGGTTTCACACCCAGCAGTGGAGTCCACAATTTGATCGATGCGAGGTAGAGGGTAGGGAACCTTCGGACATGCTTTGTTTAGACCAGTGTAGTCTACGCACATCCTCCATTTCCCACCTTTCTTTTTTACAAGCATAGGGTTAGCTAACCATTTGGGATAGAATACCTCTTTGATGAACCCTGCAGCCATCAGCTTGTGGATCTCCTCGCCTATGGCTCTGCGCTTTTCTTCATCGAAACGGCGCAGAGGCTGCTTCACGGGTCGGGCACCGGCTCGGATATCCAGTGAGTGCTCGGCGACATCCCTCGGTATGTCAGGCATGTCCGAGGGACTCCACGCAAAAACTTCGTCATTTGCGTGGAGAAAGTCGACGAGCACTGCTTCCTATTTGGGGTCGAGCTCGAAGCCGATCCGGACTTGCTTGCAGGCATCGTTGCTGAGGTCGAGGGCGACGGACTTAACCGCCTCAGCCGGTTCGAAGTTGCCGGCGTGGCGCTTTGCATCAGGCACCTCCTTGGAGAGGCACTCCAGGTCGACGATGAGGGCCTCGGACTCGGCGAGGGCCTCAGCGTACTCCACGCACTCCACGTCGCATTCGTATGCGTGTCCGTACGTGGATCCGACGGTGATGACCCCGTTGGGGCCTGGCATCTTGAGCTTGAGGTACGTGTAGTTGGAGACGGCCATGAACTTGGCGTAGCATGGTCTCCCCAGCACCGCGTGGTAGGTCCCTTGGAACCCGACCACCTCGAACGTGAGGGTTTCCCTGCGGAAGTTGGAGGGAGTTCCGAAGCAGACGGGCAAATCGAGTTGTCCAAGGGGGAGGACGTGCTTTCCGGGGACGATCCCGTGAAAGGGCGCCTTACCGGACCGGATTGTGGACAGATCGATCCCCAAGAGCCCAAGGGTCTCGACGTAGATGATGTTGAGGCTGCTGCCTCCGTCCATGAGGACCTTGGTGAGCCTGGCGTTGCCGATGACAGGATCGACAACAAGCGGGTACCTTCCTGGGCTCGGCACGCAGTCGAGGTGGTCGCCTCGGTCGAAGGTGATGGGCTTGTCGGACCAGTCTTGGTAGACTAGCGCCGCCACCTTCACCGAGCAGACTTCCTGGCGCTCCTGCTTGTGGTGCCGAGCCAAGGCGTTCGCCACTTGCCCACCGTAGATCATGAAGCAGCCGTGGACCTCGGGGAACTCCTCTTCCTTGTCGCCCTCTTTCTTGTTGTTGTCTTGGCCCTTGCCATCTCCCGCTAGGGGCCCGGTCTTATGGAAGTAGTGCCGAAGCATGACACATTCCTCAAGGGTGTGCTTGACGGGACCCTTGTGATAGGGGCACGACTCCTTGAGCATCTTGTCGAACAGGTTGGCCCCTCCGGGAGGCTTCCGAGGGTTCCTGTGCTCGGCAGCAGCGACGAGATCCGCGTCAGCGGCATCGCGCTTTGCTTGCGCCTTCTTCTTGGCCTTCTTCATGCCACGCTGGGCGGGCGCCTCGGGGACGTCTTCCTGCTGCCGTCCCTGAGGTTGCTTGTCCTTCCGAAAGATGGCTTCGACCGCCTCCTGGCCAGAGGCGAACTTGGTGGCGATGTCCATCAACTCGCTCACCTTGGTGGGAGTCTTGCGCCCCAGTTTGCTCACTAGGTCTCGGCAGGTGGTGCCGGCGAGGAACGCCCCGATGACATCCGAGTCGGTGATGTTGGGCAGCTCGGTGCGCTGCTTTGAAAACCGTTGGATGTACTCTCTCAGGGATTCCCCTCGCTGCTGGCGGTAGCTTCGGAGATCCCACGAGTTCTCAGGGCGCACGTACGTGCCCTGGAAGTTTCCAGCGAAGGCCCTAACCAGGTCGTCCGAGTTGGAGATCTGCGCGGGAGGCAGATGCTCCAGCCAGGCCCGGGCAGCGTCGGAGAGGAACAGGGGGAAGTTGCAGATGATGAGATTGTCGTCGTCCATCCCTCCCAGCTGGCATGCCAGCCGGTAGTCCGCGAGCTACAACTCCGGCCTCGTCTCCCCCGAGTACTTGGTGAGGGTAGTCGGGGCCCAGAACCGAGCCAGAAACGGCGCCCGTCGTATGGCCCGGCTGAAGGCTTGTGGACCTGGTGGTTCGGGCGAGGGACTCCGATCCTCCTCGTTGTCATAGCGTCCTCCGCGCCTGGGGTGGTAGCCTCGGCGCACCCTCTCGTCGAGGCGGGCTCGACGGTTGCGATGGTGTGGCTCGTCGCCGAGGCGACCCGGGGCTGCAGGCGTCCTGTCCCGCGTGCGCCCGGTGTGGACTGAGGCCTCCCGCATGAGTCGGGAAGTCGTTGCGCGATGCTCCGGGGGGCACCCTTGCCTTCGGGAGGCAGAGCTTTCGGCTCGTCGGACTGCAGCATCCTCTAGGAGAATCTTGAGTTCTCCTTGGATACGCCGCCCCTCGGTAGTGGATGGCTCCGGCATTGTTCGGAGTACTATTGCCGCTGCAGCTAGATTCTGGCCGACCCCGCTGGAGGCCGGGGGCAGCCCTGCCCTGGCGTCGTCAACGATACGACGTTGGATGTCCCGGGCCCGATGACGCGCTTCTCCGGCGAGTGCTCGGCCTGCCATTCTTGCTTGATGTTTTGCTGGAGCTGCACAAGTTGCCCTGCTTCCTCGTCGAGCTTGGATTGCATCTCGCGGATTTACTCGAGCTGTGTGTCCTGACCCCCCGCAGGGACTAGGACCACAGCTAGCTCCCGCAGGATGTCAACGCGAGGCGCAGGCCCAAGGGGATCGTCATCATCCGGCATACCGAGGTGGTTGCCTTCATCGTGACCCCCTAGATCGACGTGGAAACATTCGCGACTTGGGCCACAACCCTTGTCGTCAAGGCTGTGGCCATCATCGGAGCAATCGGAGAGGCAGTAGTCACATGCGGTCATGAGGTCTCACATGGCACTAGGATCACGGAGCCCGGAGAAATCCCAACCAGAGTCGGGCTCGTCTTCTTCCTCGGAACCCGGGGGCCCGTAGGTTGAGACGGCCGTCAGTCGGTCCCAAGATGACCACATATGGTACCCCGGAATGTTAGGGTATGCCTTTGCGAAAGCGCTCACCGAAGCAGGGTCGCTTGGTGGATCGAAGCTGAATCTAAAAGGCACAGGGTGGAAAACGGATGGTACCTCTTGGTCGATGGACGGTGAGGAAGTCGCGTCGGGGACGGACTGCACCGTCATCTCAGGTACGAGGCTAATGCCCAATAAGTCCTTCGCGAGAGTGCTGGCGTCGTCAGTCCGCTTGGGGTTGGCACGTTGCGGGGAGACGACATCCATCGTTGTCTTAGGTGCGAGGACAACGCCCGACATGTCCCCCGCTGGGGTGTCGGCGTCGTCGACTCGCTCGATAGCCGACGAGGCGCCGCCTCCTGCATGGCCACGGTTGCCCCGTCTCCTCCTTCTGCAGCAAGGAGGGTGGTGTGGCAAACCCGGATGCTGCTCTTCCGCCATGGGGGGAAGACGTCGTCGAGTTCGCCACCTCCAGGCGAGCTGACGACCGTCGTTGTTGCTGTCACGCTGTGGGGGGAGGAGTACCATGTCGTAGCTGCTGTCTAGGGACATGAACTCGAGACTCCCGAAGCAGAGCATCGTCCCGGGCTGAAGAGGTTGCTAAAGACTACCCATCTGGAACTCAATGGGAAGTTGTTCGTTAACACGTAGCAGGCCCCTACCTGGCGCGCCAACTATCGGCGTTTCGGACCCGGGGGGTCCCTAGACCGACGAGTAAATTTGTCGCTGCGTGCCCCTGCCCAGATGGGTTGGCGCGAGATGGAACACAAGGGGAAAACGCGGCTCGTATTATCTCGCACCAGAGGGGTGTGCTCGTAGTAGGGGTTACAAGCGTTCGCGAGGGAGAGAGAGTGAGCCTGTTCGTTTGCTCGTCCCTCCGCGCGACCCCCTTTCGACCCTCCCACAGGAAGGGCCTGGACCTCCCTTTTATAGATGCAAGGAGAGGGTCCAGGTGTACAATGGGGGGTGTAGCTTATGCGCTAACGTGTTTGGCAGAGAGGTGCCTGAGCCCTGTGTACATGCCAACGTGGCTGTCGGAGAGGTGCTAGAGCCCTGCGTATGCGATAACGTGGCCGTCGGAGAAGTGCCTGAGCCCTGTAGAAGCCTAGCTGACGGTGCTGCTGGGATCCTGCTGACGTCTCCTTGCTTCCGTAGGGGCTGAGAACCACCGTCATCATGGACGCACGCGGGGAGCCATAATTGCCTGTTACTGGGACGAGCCAGATGGGACGCCGGTCTTGTTCCCTCGTAGCCTGAGCTAGCTAGGGGTAGGGTAATGATGTATCCCCTGTGGCGCGGTCGGTCTGAGCCCAAGGTCGGGTGAGGCGGAGACTTCTCCTGAGGCCGAGGTCAGGATCGGGCGAGGACGTGATTCCTCCCGAGGCCGAGGCTGAGGCCGAGTCTTGGGGTCGGGCGAGGCGGAGACCTCCTCCCGAGGCTGAGGCCCAAGGTCGGGCGAGGCGGAGCTTCCTGTCGCGCCCGAGGCTAAACTTGCTGTTGTCAGCCTTGCTCGGGTGACTGGCACAGCAGTCGGAGCAGGGTGAGCGGCACTGTTTTCCTATCAGATCGGTCAGTGGAAGGGCGAAGTGACTGCAGTCACTTCGACCTTGCCGACTGAGGCGCGCGTGTCAGGATAAGGTGTCAGGCGATCCTCGCATTGAATGCGCCTACGATATGGTCGGTTGGTGAGGCGATTTGGCCAAGGTTGCTTCTCGTCGAAGCCTGCTCGAGCTGGGCCTCGGGCGAGCCGAGGGTGCGCCCGCTGCCTGAGGAGACCCTCGAGCGAGGCATGAATTCGTCTGGGTCTACTGTTCCCGCCCGAGGCTGGGGTCGGGCGAGGCGAGATTGCGTCCTTTGGTTGGCGAGGTCTTGACCTGAACCATGCCCATCAGTCTCTGCAGCTTGTGCTGATGGTGGTTACCAGCCGTGTTTAGGAGTGTTGGGGGTACCCCTAATTACGGTACCCGACACATGGGCTGGCTCTGGCATCGCCGACTAGCACATGTTGGAATGAAGAATCTTCACAAGCTTCTAAAGGTAGAACACATTTTGGGACTAACAAATGTTCATTTTGAGAAAGACAGGGTTTGTAGAGCATGTCAGGCAGGGAAGCAAGTTGGTGTTCATCATCCACACAAGAACATCATGACGACTGATAGGCCACTCGAGCTTCTACACATGGACCTATTCGGCCCGATAGCTTACATAAGCATTAGCGGGAGTAAGTACTGTTTAGTTATTGTGGATGACTATTCTTGCTTCACTTGGGTGTTCTTTTTGCAGGAAAAATCTCATACCCAAGAGACCTTAAAGGGATTCTTGAGACGGGCTCAAAACGAGTTCGGCTTAAGGATCAAGAAAATAAGAAGCGACAACAGGATGGAGTTCAAGAACTCACAAATCGAAGGCTTCCTTGAGGAGGAGGGCATCAAGCATGAGTTCTCTTCTCCCTACACCCCACAACAAAATGGTGTAGTGGAGAGGAAGAATAGAACTCTATTGGACATGGCAAGGACCATGCTTGATGAGTACAAGACTTCAGATCGGTTTTGGGCGGAGGCGGTCAACACCGCTTGCTACGCCATCAACCGGTTGTATCTACACCGAATCCTCAAGAAGACATCATATGAACTCCTAACCGGTAAAAATCCCAATGTTTCATATTTTAGAGTCTTTGGTAGCAAATGCTTTATTCTTGTTAAAAGAGGTAGAAAATCTAAATTTGCTCTTAAGGCTGTAGAAGGCTTTTTACTAGGATATGATTCAAACACAAGGGCATATAGAGTCTTTAACAAGTCCTCTGGACTAGTTGAAGTTTCTTGTGACATTGTGTTTGATGAGACTAACGGCTCTCAAGTAGAGCAAGTTGATCTTGATGAGCTAGATGATGAAGAGGCCCCATGCGTCGCGCTAAGGAACATGTCCATTGGGGATGTGTGTCCTAAGGAACCCGAAGAGCCTCCACAAGCACAAGATCAACCATCTTCCTCCACGAAAGCATCTCCACCAACTCAAGATAAGGATGAGGCTCAAAATGATGAAGTAGAAGATCAAGAAGTTGAGCCACCTCAAGAGGAGAGCAATGATCAAGGGGGAGATGCCCATGATCAAGATGAGGAAGATGAACAAGTTCCAAAACCGCCACACCCAAGGGTCCACCAAGCAATCCAACGAGATCACCCCGTGAACACCATCCTCGGCGACATTCGAAAGGGGGTAACTACTCGATCTCGTGTTGCTCATTTTTGTGAACATTACTCGTTTGTTTCCTCTATTGAGCCACACAGGATAGAGGAAGCACTTCAAGATTCGGATTGGGTGGTGGCGATGCAAGAGGAGCTCAACAATTTCACAAGGAATGAGGTATGGCATTTAGTTCCACGTCCTAACCAAAATGTTGTAGGAACCAAGTGGGTCTTCTGCAACAAACAAGATGAGCATGGTGTGGTGACAAGGAACAAAGCCCGACTTGTGGCCAAGGGAAATTCACAAGTCGAAGGTTTGGATTTTGGTGAAACCTATGCACCCGTAGCTAGGCTAGAATCAATTCACATTTTACTTGCCTATGCTACTTACCATGGCTTCAAGCTTTACCAAATGGTCGTGAAGAGTGCCTTCCTCAATGGACCAATCAAAGAGGAGGTCTATATTGAGCAACCTCCCGGCTTTGAAGATAGTGAGTATCCTAATCATGTATATAAACTCTCTAAGGCGCTTTATGGGCTCAAGCAAGCCCCAAGAGCATGGTATGAATGCCTAAGAGATTTCCTTATCACTAATGGCTACAAAGTCGGAAAGGTCGATCCTACTTTATTTACTAAAACTCTTGAAAATGATTTGTTTGTATGCCAAATTTATGTTGATGATATTATATTTGGGTCTACTAACGAATCTACATGTGAGGAATTTAGTAGGATCATGACATAGAAATTCGAGATGTCTATGATGGGGGATCTGAAGTACTTCTTGGGATTTCAAGTGAAGCAACTCCACGAGGGCACCTTCATTAGCCAAACAAAGTATATTCAAGACATTCTAACCAAGTTTGGGATGAAGGACGCCAATCCCATCAAGACACCCATGGGAACAAATGGGCATCTCGACCTCGACACGGGAGGTAAATCCGTAGATCAAAAGGTATACCGGTCGATGATAGGTTTCCGTATGCATGTCGACTGGACATTATGCTTTTCCGTATGCATGTGTGCAAGATTCCAAGTTGATCCTAAGGAAGCTCACCTTAGGGCCGTAAAACGAATCTTGAGATATTTAGTTTATACTCCTAAGTTTGGCCTTTGGTTCCCTAGGGGATCCACATTTGATTTAATTGGTTATTCGGATGCCAATTGGGCGGGGTGTAAAATTAATAGAAAGAGCAGATCGGGGACTTGCCAGTTTTTGGGAAGGTCTCTGGTGTCTTGGGCTTCAAAGAAGCAAAATTTCATAGCTCTTTCTACCGCCGAAGCCGAGTATATTGCCGCAGGCCATTGTTGCGCGCAATTGCTTTGGATGAGGCAAACCCTTAGGGACTATGGTTACAAATTAACCAAAGTTCCTCTTCTATGTTATAATGAGAGTGCAATCCGCATGGCGGATAATCCCGTTGAGCATAGCCGCACTAAACACATAGCCATTCGGTATCATTTCTTAAGGGATCACCAACAAAAGGGGGATATCGAGATTGCATATATTAACACCAAAGAACAATTAGCCGATATCTTTACCAAGCCACTAGATGAACAAACATTTACCAAACTTAGGCATGAGCTAAATATTCTTGATTCTCGGAATTTCTTTTGATGTTTTGCACACATAGCTCATAAATATACCTTTGATCATATCTCTTTCATATGCTATGACTAATGTGTTTTCAAGTGTATTTCAAACTAAGTCATAGATTGAAAGGGAAAAGGAGTCTTCGGCGAAGACAAAGGCTTCCACTCCACTCCATCAAATTACTCATCCTTCGTCGTTGCTCCACACCACTCTCCAATTTGGTATAATCTTCACTCATATGTTATTTACCATAGGGAGAATTCAAAAGGGTTTATATTTCACTCAAGTATCCGTTTTTGGCGATTCATGCTAAAGGGGGAGAAAGTATTAGCCCAAAGCAAAAGGACCGCACCACCACCAATTTAAAAAATTGAGTTAAGAAAAGATTTTTCAATGTGGTATCTTATTTTTGATAGAATTTCAAATTGGTTCAACCCTTTCAAAACTAATATCTAAAACCCTCTTGAATACTAAGAGGAGGATTTTATTGAGGGGGGGTTTTATTTAGTCAAAGGAAAAGCATTTGAAACAGGGGGAGAAAATTTCAAATCTCGAAAATGCTTCTCAAAATCTTATTCATTTACCTTTGACTATTTGCAAAAGGACTTTGAAAAGAATTTACAAAAGAATTTGCAAAACAAAACATGTGGTGCAAAGCGTGGTCCAAAATGTTAAAAGTAAAGAAATCAATCCATGCATATCTTATGAGAATTTATTGGTTCAATTCTTAGTAACCTTTGCACTTACATTATGCACTTCTATATTTGCTTTGGTTTGTGTTGGCATCAATCACCAAAAAGGGGGAGATTGAAATAGAATTAAGCTTACACCTTTTTCCTAATTGATTTTGGTGGTTGAATCGCCCAACACAAATAATTGGACTAACTAGTTTGCTCTAGATTATAAGTTCTACAGGTGCCAAAGGTTCACAACAAACCAATAAAAAGACCGAAAAATGATTCAAATATAAGAGAGCAAAGTCAGCCGAAGTGTCCCATGGTCTGGCGCACCGGACTGTCCGGTGTGCCACCGGACAGTGTCCGGTGCACCAGGGACTCCAACTTCGAACTGTTCACCTTCGGGAATTCTGGGAGCCACTCCGCTATAATTCACAGGACTGTCCGGTGTAGCACCGGACAGTGTCCGGTGGCGCACCGGACTGTCCGGTGTGCCAGCGGAGCAATGGCTACTTCAGCGCCAACGGTCACCTGCAACTGCATTCGATGCGCTACAGTGCGCGCAGAAGTCAGGCATGCGCCAGAAGGCGCACCGGACAGTCTATAGGACCTGTCCGGTGCATCACCGGACTGTCCGGTGGCCCAGAATACAGAAGCTCCAACGATCAGAATCCAACGGCTGGGTGACGTGGCAGGCGCACCGGACAGTGTCCGGTGCACCATGCGACAGCAGCCTTCACCAAACAGCTAGTTTGGTGGTTGGGGCTATAAATACCCCCAACCACCCACCTTTCAGAGGATCCAAGTTTTCCAACTTCTCACACCTTACAAGAGCTATAGCATTCAATACAAGACACACCAAAGAGATCAAATCCTCTCCCAAGTCCTTAGTTCATTCCAAATCAAATAGTGACTAGTGAGAGAGTGACTTGTGTTCATTTGAGCTCTTGCGCTTGGATTGCTTCTTTTCTTTCTCATTCTTTCTTGTGATCAACTCAATTGTAACCGAGGCAAGAGACACCAATTGTGTGGTGGTCCTTGTGGGGACTTTGTGTCCCGTTTGATTGAGAAGAGAAGCTCACTCGGTCTAAGTGACCGTTTGAGAGAGGGAAAGGGTTGAAAGAGACTTGGTCTTTGTGACCACCTTAACGGGGAGTAGGTTTGCAAGAACCGAACCTCGATAAAACAAATCCTTGTGTCTCACTCTTTATTTGCTTGCGATTTGTCTTTCATCCTCTCTCTCGGACTCGTTCATATTTCTAACGCTAACCCGGCTTGTAGTTGTGCATAAGTTTATAAATTTCAGATTCGCCCTATTCACCCCCCCCTCTAGGTGACTTTCAGTGCTACCACGGCTTCACCCTCCGCGTTGACACTCTGGGCCCGCCCCATGTGTCCCGCCTCAGTGGCGTGCTCTATGGGCCCCACGCCTAGCACCCAGGTAACTCTCTCTCAACTAC
Organism: Zea luxurians; assembly: GCA_029449295.1. Taxonomy (NCBI): domain Eukaryota; kingdom Viridiplantae; phylum Streptophyta; class Magnoliopsida; order Poales; family Poaceae; genus Zea; species Zea luxurians. Next base: position 28,809,227 of record JAOPSE010000001.1, on the reverse strand, counting down.
TGCCCTGTGGACCCCTAGCGCCTGCACAACCAGCTACTGCGCCCACCTAGCACCCAACCCCACCCGCATAGCGAGCACTCGAACCCACGCCCCCTACTCTAGAAATTTGGGGCTAACCACCATACCACATATATATATTAGTGTTTATAAATAAAGAATAATTATATTTAAATCAATATCTCAATATATATTTATATTATATATAACAACCATAGCAAACCACAGGCAACTGACTAGTCAATAAGAAGAATGGGAAGGTGATAGCCATCAAGGCCAACAAGCAAGCCAACATAGGAAAGGGGGCAAACGAATCTGGGTGCCAAAGAAGATTATCTCAACCATGAAAAGCGCTAAGAAAGTTTGGGTCCCAAGAGTAAAGTGAGGAGTCCAAATGACTCCGGGGAATTTGGAAACTTAGCAAAATGGTATATATATCATGGGATACATCATATTAGTTCAAGTCTATTGCCAAGTGGGTAAGTGAATACTATGGACCTAAATTCCCCTCCCATGACTAAGGGTACTAGATTTGTTATTTATTTCTTCAGATATGTGTATCTACTTTCATGTATCTAGTTTAGTTTTCATTCCTAGTTGTTCCTTTCAATTGTTATGTTTTTTCAATCGATACCATGCCTTTATATTTTCAATTGGTATTTAGTTTCAATTGAATTGCATGCATACTAGGTATATTATATGGTAATATCGCTAGCTTTTAATTCATATGCTTTGAGCAAACCTACATGGTTTTAAATGCAAAATAAAGCATGGCACATAGTTTGATTAAATTGGTAAATGACTCATACTATTGCTTATCGTTAAGTAATATCCTTCACTTGGTATCATTTTGAATTATATGTGCCAAAACTCAAATTATAGATAATTTACCCCTATATGATCTTAAAAGTCCAAGTATATGTATCCTACAAGTATTCCAAACTTGTATGCACACTTTTAGGGGGAGGTTACTTATAATTTTATTTCTTTGAGATTAACACTCTTTTCAAGCCTATTGAGTGTGTAGTAGTCTCATTGAAAGAAAATGGTGTCCCCAGAAAAAGATAATAAGCTTCCAGTGCAAGAGATTTCAAGTGGTTTCATTCCACAAATTGGTATCATTTACATGTCTTCTCCAATCTTGAATAGACCATGTCATATTTCACATCTTGTACCCCACGTGTTGCCATATGCATATGCTTTTAAATTTTTCAATGTTGGATTAATGTGGGCCTTGCCCAAATTAATATTCAATAATAGTCAATGCTAAAGGCCCACTTCAGTGCTACGGTGTACTAATAATTTAGTACCATACTGGAAGTTTAAGGGACAAATCAATCAACTTAAATAGGTGGACCATTGGTGAATCTATTGAGAGGTTGAGAAAAGGATGAAGGATTGCCACACGCACGTGTGCGTCGCCGGGCCGAGGTCGTGGCTCGTGGTAGATCAGACCTTGGTTTGAATATTCCTTCCTAACGGTTGCGCATTTTGCCTGGAGTAATGACCGTTTGTTTCCTATCTTATGGCTAGTAACGGACAGCTCTTATGGCACGTCGGTTTCTGGCTAGCTATAACGACTGTCAGTTTCTGGTTCTTATGGTGACCGTTACTGTCTATTCCCCTCTCTCTGTGTGTGTACAAATATGGTGGAGGTGGACGCTCTTCTGGTCACACGAACAGTCTCTCGGATGTGTTGCACTCAGCCAATTCCCATCCCACCTTCTACGAGCACAGAGAGAGTGGGAGAGCAGGCTTCCGAAATCGCCGTCCGCAGAGCTACACTTGCACCGGTGTTCAAGCGATCAGGTTTTTGGGGAGCGTACTCACGACTGCTCGCTCCATCCGCTCGACCAACATTGATCTGGTTCTTTGTTGTTGGCACCGTTTGAGGGACTGCACTGCGTACATCTACCTACATCGAACATACACACGAGATGTCTCGTGTGAATGGAGCCACTGATGCCTTGAGCATTGGTTCCTCCATGGGGTACACTCTGTTCTTCGTATTTATGCATGTTTTACTATTGTTTATTGCTTATGTGGGTAGTTATACACACATGCACATACATGTCATCACATACATCACTCTGGTTTTCTGGATTAAATTAAAACTAATAACGCCTATTTCTCTAACAATCCAAAAACTTGATATTAGACATTTTTTTGTTAGTGGTTTTGTTGCTGCGTTAAAACCAAGTGACCTTTTGATGGGACATTTTACAAGAGGTGGCGCAGTAAGATGATATTGTGGTTGACTGCAATGAAATGCTATCACGCTGCACAGGGAAAACCTGAACAGTTCACTCCTAAAGAGGAGAGAATGTTCGACATTGCCGATAACCTATTTCGAGGCGTCGTGATTGACACTCTTTCCAACAAGTATAGGATGCATTAGATAAGAAGTTCAATGTTTCTGATGCTAGTAGCGAGTTGTACATCATGGAGTAGCTGTTTGACTATAAGATGGTGGAAAATCGTCCTGTAGTTGAACAGGCTCATGAAATACATGCACTGGCTAAGGAACTCGAACAATTCCCATGTGTCTTGCCTGACAAGTTCGTGGCTGACGGTATTATCGCTAAGCTACCACCTTCTTGGACGGATTTTGCTACCACTCTAAAACATAAGAGACAAGAGTTTAGCGTAGCTAAGCTTATTGGTTCTCTTGATGTTGAGGAGAGGGCAAGAGCAAAAGACACTCGTGGAAAAGGAATTGAGACTTCTAGTGCCAACATGATACAAAAGAAGAACTCTAATGCATCATATAATAATTAAAAGAAGAACAAGCAACAGAATGCCACGAAGCCCAAGCATGCAGCCTCGTTCAAAAAGAATAAAGGAGTTGGTTGCTTTGTTTGCGGCAGCACTGATCATTAGGCAAGCGCTTGTCCAGACCGCAAATTTAAGCAAGAGAAAAAACCAGCTCAAGAGAAGAAAATAGTAAACATGGTTGTTAGCGAGACTGCAGAAGGAACATCAGGGTATGGTAATATTTTACCTACTGTTCTTTTAGTGTGTCAATCCCCTGAGTGGTGAGCTGATACTGGTGCTAACATTCATGTGTGTGCTGATATTTCTTTGTTCTCTTATTATCAGTGCAACGGGCCTAGAGCCTTGCTGATGAGGAACGGATCACATGCGCGTGTGGTTGGTGTTGGTACAGTCATTCTGAAGTTGGGAAAGACGGTGCTATTGAAGAACGTGCAGCATGTCCCATCTATCAAAAAGAATCTTGTTAGTGGCTCACTTTTATGTCGAGATGGCTATAAACTTGTGTTCGAGTCTAACAAATGTATACTGTCAAAGTATGGGACATTTGTTGGAAAAGTCTATGACAGTGGAGGCTTGTTCCATTAAATTTTCCATGATGTGTGTAATAAGTCTGTGAACAATATGATTTCAAATGAGTCGTATATTTGGCATTCACGACTTTGTCACATTAATTTTGGTTGTGTCTCGCGGTTAGCAAATTTAAATTTAATCCTAAAATTTAATTTAGTCCAAGGTTCTAAGTGTCAGGTGTGCGTGCAATCTAAGCAACCTCGCAAGCCTCATAAGGCTGTGGAGGCGAGGAATTTGGCACCACTAGACTTAATGCATTCCGATTTATGTGAGATGAACGGAATATTGACTAAAGGAGGCAAGCGATATTTTATATGAGATGACGAGAGCATTTTGTGTGACTTAGCATTTGGTGGGGATAGTTGGATTAATGTGGGTCTAGCCCAAATTAATATTCAATAATAGTCAATACTAAAGGCCCACTTCAATGCTACGGTGTACTAATAATTTAGTACCATTCTGAAAGTTCAAGGGACAGATCAATCAACTTAAATAGGTGGACCATTGGTGCATCTATTGAGAGGTTGAGAAAAGGATGAAGGACTGTCACGCACGCGCGCGCCGCCCAACCTAAGGTCGTGGCTCATGGTAGATCGGACCTTGGTCTGAATATTCCTTCCTAACAGTTGCGCATTTTGCCTAGAGTAATGATCATCCGTTTCCTGTCTTATGGCTAGTAACGGACAACTCTTATGGCACATCGGTTTCTCGTTGGTTGTAATGGTTGTCAGTTTCTTGTTCTTATGGCAATTGTTACTGTCTGTTCCCCTCCCTCTGCGCGTGTACAAATACGGTGGAGGTGGACGCTCTTCTGGTCACGCGAACAGTCTCTCAGACGTGTTGCACTCAGTCCATTCACGTCCCACCTTCTGCGAGCACAGAGAGAGTGGGAGAGCAGGCATTCGAAATCGCCGTCCATAGAGCTACACTTGCACGGGTGTGCGAGCGATTAGGTTTTTGGGGAGCGTACTCGTGACTGCTCTCTCCATCCGCTCGACCAATGCTGATTCGGTTTTTCGTCGTAGGCTCCGTTCGAGAGACTGCATTGCGTACATCTGCCTGCATCAACTGCATACGACTACATCGAACATACACACGAGATGTCTCGTGTGAATGGAGCCACTGATGCCTTGAGCATCGGTCCCTCCGCGGTGTACACTATGTTCTTCATATTTGTGCATGTTTTACTGTTGTTTACTGCTTATGTGGGTAGTGATACACACATGAACATATATGTCGTCACATAAATCACTCTGATTTTCTAGATTAAATTAAAAGTGATAATTCCTATTTCTCTAACATTCAATTGGTGTCTCTAAAATATATTTTACCATTTAATTGTGCATACATTAAGGGTGAGTTAGTCTATTCATTCATGTCTTGTTTCTTGTGTTTGTAAATCTTATGCTTTTCCAAATGAGGAGAGTTTTTCAATAGGAGGAGTATGTCTTCTTTCCAAAGGAGGAGAATGCTTTTCTAAATGGGGAGAGATTTTTTTAGAAGCTTCAAGATTTTTTAGCTTCATATATGTTGTTAATGTCTTCCTTTTCGGTGTTTGATTCCACGGGGGAGAATTTTGAGGACCAAAGTAATCCAAAGTATATCAAATACCAAAAATCACCCATTTTAAAATTTTGATTCTTTCAATTGGTTATTTATGTTGTTTCAGTCCAAAAACAGGAAGTTTGTGGATTATGGAGCTAGAGGGAGGCTTAAGTCCATAATCTCACATTATGGGGATCATATGCAAATGCAAGAATACGTTTAAATTCTAAATGACCTCATACCTTTCAATTTGGTATCTCATACATCTTGCCTATGCACATGCATCCATAGCAAGTAGATTGCATATTTCTTTGCTATTTAATATTTGTTTGCTTTGGTTGTGTTGTCATCGATCACCAAAAAGGGGATATTGTCTGGAAAATGGATCCCGAACCATTTGGCTAAGGCCCCGTTTGTTTTGTTGGAATTGAATTCCATTTTAATAATTATAATTTAGACAAAACTAATTAAGTTCATATATATATATGTAATATATTTGTATATTATCCTAAATCATATGAGAGAGATAGTTATATACTACATTTATATTATAGCGAAGCAAGTAGAAGAGTGTGCTATAAGTTGTACATCGGAAAAATAGCATGTAAATCTATAGAATCAATTTCCATCTCTCACCCCATGAATTTGAGATAGGCTTATATGATAACTTTGAAAAGTGGTGGAATGTCACATTCTAAAAAAATAGCCTATTCCATTAGTAAGATTCCAATTCCTCAAAATGAAAGGAAACAAACGGGACCTAAGTGATTTTGGTGTTTGATGATCAACATAACTGGTGAACTAATGTGTTATGCAAGTGTTTGTGTTTTATAGTTCATAAGATGCAAAGTGCATTGTCTGAGTGTCACACCCGGATTTAAGGGATAAAGTCGGGTGTGTCTCATATGTGCATCAAAGAAGAACAACATATATAATGACAAAGTGTATAGAGATAAATGTCACAAATATCATAAATGTCATTATTACATAGCGGAAGTCTTACAAAAATAAATGATAAATATAAAGCGAACTAAAAGTCCATACATGGCGCCATAAAGCTGACTGGGAGACGCCACCTAGATCAACTCGTACTCCTCATTGCATGACTCCTCATGAACCACATGTTCTTCTCATGTGGAGGGTTTATATATTGCAAGTGTGAGCTCACAAAAGATCATAGCTCAACAAGTTATGGGGAATAATGTGCATGAACTCACTAAAGGTGGGAGTTCATGTGAAGTGTAAGGCTGATCAACAATAGGGGTTAAAGCTGAGCATTGCTTTTAATAAGTTGGTCAAATTTTATTAGCAATTACTAGATGTAAGTAAATACCATACCAGAATAATAATAAATCAAAATTAATAATAAATCCCAATGCGATGCAAATAACAAATTGAATTTAATTCCATAATTTAATCATGCGAGAGTCATGAGCTGCTCATGACCGCGAGCACGACTAGTATACCAGTTTTACACTCTATAGAGGTTGTACCCTGTACCCACAAGTCATGTTACCCATCTGCCACGGGGTTGTACGGGCCCCATACACCTCTACCAAGGAAGCGAGGCAGGGTAACACTAGGAGGCCTTTACAAAATTCTACTAACTTCAGAAAACCCGCTACAGTTTCTACGAAGAGCAATGCAGGAATTCCCTATCTGACCGCCATCGCAGCAAAATAAACCCAGGAACCTCCCTACATGCCTACTCCCCTACTGTCCTTGCCCCTATCGGGTAAGGTAGTCCTCCACTAGCTTTCCTAGTTAGTCAGCCAAGGGCGTCCCATTCCACCCTTGTGGTGGCACGTGTTTCTCAAGTTAAACTCCATGTTCCAATTAAAATAATGGTCTTATCATGAACAGAAATAGAACAATAATAAATAATTGGAATATAATCATGATGTAATATTAATCCCAAAACCATTTATAGCAATAGCAATGACTACCCAAAAATTCAGGGGTAAACAAGGTGAAAAGATAACCAGACTAGGGTGACATATTGGGTCCCATCAAAATTAAGCCTATGCATGAATAAGTGATAATAAAGAACATTATTAGATAATAAAAGTGGTCAAGGGCACAACTTGCCTTCAATGAGCTCTTGCTCAGCAACTTCTTCCGGCTGAACCCCAGAATCCTCGGCCACTAGCTCTTCTACTCGCCACGATACAAACAAGCATGGTACAAGGGAGAAATTAACATCACACCAAACATGTATACAAAATACATAATAATAATCTATGCATCGTAACGAAATCCTAGGAAAAAGAATCACTAAATTCGAAGTTATGGATTTCAAGATATGATTTTCTGAAGGTTTCATGTATTTGGTACAAGATTAATTAAGTGATCAAATTTAATATGAGTTTCATGCTAAAACAGTGTTACTGAGTGATGAAGAATATTAAAACAAAATTATAGGAACTGGAATGGATCAATTTGGACTTAAAATGAATTAAATATGAATTATACCAATTTCTGAAATTATTTATATACTAAAAATCAATTTCTATAATTATTTATCTGATTTCTCTGGTCTCTGGACTGCGCGCCAAAAACAGAGAAACTCAGGGGAGAACCTATAAAATTTCCCTAGACTCAGATCTAACTCATGATGGACGGCGAGTTTATTTCTATTTTTCGCAAGGTCTACTTTGCAAAACCACTGGTCGAAGGGGTATCAGTCAATATCAGTCGTCCGATCCACACCTGATGGCCAAGATTAAATATATGTGATACATAAACGTATAATCTACTGCGATCGTCGGATCCGAAATCAACGGATGAAGAACGATCTCGCCCCTATCCGACCTAAGTCGTCCATTACCGAATCGACGTCTTAGATCTAATTGAGCGAAACGGTATCCCTAGGTCTAATCGGAGCTGTTCCCGTAGATCCAACGGCCCCTCGGTCTTCTCCTTCACCCATACCCACGCAACAGTAGCGCCGCCCAACCCACGGCGACGGATGGCCGAAGTTGGCCCAGCCCGGCGTCCCGAAGCCCTAATCCTATCGTGGCTACTTCTTTTATGGAGAATGGAATATGGCAACCCTAATTAGATACTCCATACCAGGAATTAATGAATCTGCAGCTCCGCCCACGGCGCCAGACGAATCTGCGGTTGCCCGAGGTCGTCGGTGAGCAATTCCTCCAGCACCAGCCGCCAATTGCCCCCGAGGACAAGTCGTACACGTTCCGGATGGTCCCGCGAAGCTCTTCGGCCACCACCAGACGACTCCGTAGGCACGGTCGAAGTCGACGTCTCCAAACTCCCAACGTCGCCGACCCGCACACTCACGACTAGCTCCCCTCACGGCCGCGATTGCGCAACGAGGATTGCGGAGATGGGGGAGGTGGAGACCCGAGACCCCGTACAGCTTATAGGGACCGCACGGTCTGGGAGGGAGTAACGGACCCCCACGTCCACGACACACCTCCGCCATGCGCGGGCAAGGCAGTTGGAGCCGGTACCTGACGTCTTGGGCCCACCGAGCAGTGGCACCCTGGAAGAGCTACGCGCGCGAGAGGAGCTGACCCGTGGGTCCCTGGTGTCGGCGCCAGCGGCGCGCGAGAGCTCGGGCTAAGCGGGCTGCGTGGTGGAATGAGGTATTGGGCTGACACGCGCAGGTTTGGGCCCACACGGCAGTTTTCCTTTTCTTTTATATTTTCTCTTTTCTTTCCTTTTACTTTTTATTTCCAAATTCAAATTTTAGATTCCCATTTAAATTCAAACTTCATGGTAAATTGGTCTTCACATTAAATGTCCAACTTAAACATGGTATGGGATGAATTTATTTATTTTTAATATTTTTTGTGATGACTAGTGCTTCTCTTTCCCAAATTCTAGAGTTACCAATTAGGTATTTATTTCCAAATTAGCTACTAATTTATTTCCATTAACATTATTTATTGTTACCAAATGCATACACAAAGAATCTCCAATATGATGCATAGTTTATTTAGGGGTCATTAGCCAATTAACCCTTTTTAATTAGGGTTATTCCATGTTACAACAAACAGGGGTAAGACACATAAGGGAATTATTTCGTTTAATATAGGTTACAATTTTGGGTATTACACTAAGGCTCTGAGGATGCAACACCTCGAAGAAGACTTGGAAAAACTCATAGAAGGCTTACATATACTCAGCACAAGATCACATACACAATACCAAAAGTTCCCAAGCAAAGAAGATAGAACAATCCAGAAATGGGCTATTCGCTGGCGCACCGAACCGGTCTAGTGGTGCACCGGACCGCGCGCGCAGAGCTCTTCCTTAAGCTCTCAGGGCAGCTAGTGCACCGGACCGGTTCGATGTGCACCTGACTGAGGTTGAATGGCTAGTTCCCAATAGTTATTTGACGTGTCGGTCTTTAGATCGATCCGGTGGTGCACCGGACCTCTGTGACACTGCAGAGAACATGTCAGGTTTCCAATGGCTAGCTGACGTGGAGGTCACTAGACCAATCTGGTGCGACGAAGACAGAGCTGCTTTCCTCCATCAGCTACATTTGGGATGGGGGCTTTATAAATACCCCAAGTCGGCCATTTGAAGGTGTGGGATCCCAAGAAACATACCAAATGAAGTGAGACACAGCTTCATTGCTCCAAAACACCCAAGTGCTTAATAGAATCACTCGATGATTAGCGTAGCAGGTGCTTTGCGAAGTGCTTAGATTAGTTAGACCGCTTTGTAGTGCTTGCTCTAGGTTTAGTCCTTGTTGATTGAGTGAGGTTAGACACCCTTAATACCCTCGACTCTTGCACGAGTCATTGTACGTATTTGTACCGAGTGGGGGTGACGTCTTGTGAGACCACACCAACCACGTTTGTGGTGTGGTTGCCACCATGTACCGAAGGAACAAGGCCCGTAGTGTCTCGGCTGGTAGCTCGATAATGAAGACGACGGGAAGCATTCAAGAGGAGGCCAAAAACAGAGCACCACTTGTAAGTGGAGAAGGCTCGTGACTCTCTAGTGAGTTACTCAACCGGGTGCTTGACCCTCGTGTTGACTTCCCTTTGGGTAGAGGCACCAACGAGGATTAGTCGTAACCTTGCGCGGTTCTGGATACTTCATTAAAAGTATCGGCACGTCCATGGGAGTTGGCTTTCTCTACCTTTATCTTTAAGCTTCCACATTTATATTGATTACTTAAGTTGCAATCTTTACTATTCTTATTTTAGAATATTTATGATTGGAGCTTAGGTTGCATAACTCCTTTTGCGGTAGAGATAGCAACACTTACACAAAAACCTAGTTTGCATATTATTGCTTAGTTATTTGTCTAGGTTTTGTTTAGTCCTTAGAAATAGAAATCCTAATTCACCCCTCCTAGCCATCCATGTTCCTTTCACTGACCCCTTATCATCTCTACTTTCGGCCACTATACTCTCCACATAGTGGAGAAACAACAGAAATATGTTGGTCAGGATGCTATATTTATTGGCCCGGTGGAGACATTTGTACACCACTACTTTCTTCACGATTTTGTCTTTCTAGTTCAGCATCATCCATTTTTGTTTGATATTTGGCAGCTCCAGTTGAGACCTCACAAGAGAAGAGGCAAGCTCTGGCACTTTGACTTTCCAGACCTATTGATCCAACACATACTGGCATCAGAACATAGGCAACGATCAGCTGAAGAAGATTCATCAAAGGACCATGAGGACAACACATGTACTTGATCTTTGTAATCTTACAATCCTCCCAAACCACTTGGGACTTTTAAATGCTCATTACAAAGATTTGGAACAAACCACTTGGGACTCTTAAATGCTCATTACAAAGATTTGGAACGTAGTTAAACAATTATTTTATTTAAATAAGGTCTACGTACAGGATATATAGAACTGTAGTAATGCACAAACATCTACCTAGTTTTTTCTCTATATATAACACATGATTTTGTTGTAGACGACACTGACGCCGGAAGAATTTTCTTATATACATGTTTTACATTACCGTTCTCTCTATCTGCTTTTACCGTGAGAGACTTCCTGCATGGCAGTGCAAATGGTCTCAGGAGTCAGGACTCAGGCGTCGCAGCTGCGCCTGTTTGCAATGCAGGGTTCGTCCCTCCAGTAAAGTAAATTTCATAAAACGAAAACAAGAGGTACACATTCTCTACATCACTTGTTAATGCATGTGTTAAACCTGTCATCGCCATATGTACATTTACATTGCAATAACTACTTGAGGTTTACAAAAGCTATACCTTCACTTTGTCAACGAGTGTTGCTATCTGGCCCAACAGATATATGCGTGTGTTAAACATGTACTTTCTTTACCTTTATTTGGAACTCAGATTATTGTTTATCTTTTTTATTAAGTGTGTTAACTTATCTTTTACAGGAACATCTATCAAGAATATCTGGTGAAGACACTAGCAAAGAATTTTAGTGCCGTGACGGTTGAAAATCAGAAAGATAAAATGAGAACACCATACATGTCCAAAAAGACATGCATGATGCCGCGAATATGGACAAGAAACAGTACACATTAGCTGGTGACACACACACACACACATATTCAACAAAACCGTGCCGGCGTCATTGATGTCCAATCTGATCATCGTGAACCGGCAGCTCCTTTACCATCACAACTCGCCTCCTCCTCCCCACCCAGGAGACCCAGTCTGGATCCCTTGACACGACCCTGTACCCTGCCTTGGAGTAGAGGCCTCGAGCGCCGTCGTCATCCTCGTACGCCCTCAGAACCATGAACACGTGCCTCCATTGGAGCCCCAGTGCCTCGCAGGCCTTCAGCAGTGCGGTCCCTACTTTCCTCCTCCTGCACAAGCGTGCACGCACGAAGCACACGCATCTAGCGTCAAGAACTGATTTCCTGAGTGTTATTATGGTCTTGGACCCATTGGGCAAGTAGAGCTGCGAGAAAACACGTGTTAGAGGTCACCTGAATGATGGCAAGACTGCAATTCCTGACACGTAGAGGTATTCATCCGCGCCTCGAAGGTGCTTAAGGATGCCGTCTTCGTCCTGCACCGTGCAATCCACAACCCCGACGATCTTCTCATATGGTGCCTTTGACGGCTGGTCGGCTGCGTCAGCTTCTTCAGCCACCAAACAAGCGTATCTAAGGAGAACAGAGTTCAGTTGTTGTAGGCGGATACGTTAGCGAACAAAATAAGGTTCAGGCATCGACTAGTCCTAACGCGTGGATTTAACGAAGCCTGCAGGCCAACACATGTCAATTGCAATTTTAGCAGATGGGTCATGAGGCAGGCCACAACGTAATAACTTGTCAGTAAATCAGATGCTTCTGTTCCGGGGCCAGGGATTATTTTGATACTAAATGGCAAAGGTCAATCCTGCAAGCTCTAAATTACAGTCTTTGATAAACATAACACTACTGAACTAAGATTGATGAGATACTGGTACAAAAAAAAACCCAAAAACATAGATGTTTGCCTCTGCCTGTTCGGAGCACACATTGAGAGCAACAAGAATGCATTTCAGGTGTAAAATATATGATCAGAGAACATGTAAATTTGAACATTACATTAACTTGTTCATTCGAATAAGAACTCCTACCAAAAACACCACCACGTTGCTCTAGACAAATTAAACTTTCTAATCAAAATCCAGTACAAGTACTATTTGGCATTGCTACAAGCGTTATGAAGCAGCACAGGAACCAAGAGCATTGATCTCACCTGTCAGGCGGCGAGTTCCTCACTCTGTAGATGAGCGCCGACAGCACCTCGGCCTAATCTTGACGCAAGCAACAAACGCCGCCAGTACAAGCACCGTGAGGACGGACGAACAGATCCAATTGAAGCGCAAGCAAGCTCAGACACGTGCTCACTTTGAAGAAGTCGAAGAAGAAGTCGTTGAAGAGCGCGACGGGGACGTGGAAGGCCTCGGCCTGGACCTGCGCCACCCGCCGCATCTCCTCCCCAATCCGTGCCATCCGCCGCACGCCCCACCCGGCCTCCCGCACCAGGTACTCGTCTTCCTCCTTCGCGACGCCTGCCGCACCGACCCCCGCCTCCGTGGCCCGCAAGCAGGGCACCCGCACCTCCCCCGGCCTTCTCCTTGCCGCAAGAAGCCCCCTCTTGGGGCGGCCTCCATGGACGCCGCCGCTCCTGGGCCTGGAAGGAGCAGGACTGGGTCTGGCTGTGGCTGCGACCACGCGGCAGGTGGGGCGCCGCTTGCACTGAGAGGGGCGCGAGAGCGGATGGGGGAGAAAGGGCGGCGGCGACGCGCGGAGGACGGCCATGGATTCGGATTTCGGAGTCGGGACGGGGGCTAGCCAGCGTGTGGACCGTTTCGTTCTGCTTCGGCTTTGGGGAGCACTGCGCATTGGGCCTGGGCCTGGAATCCGTCCTTCCCTCTTTGGGAATTGGCGAATGACAACATTTCGAGTACGGATTTTTCGAATTCAATTTCTTAGGGCTAGTTTAGGAAAGCTCATTTTACTTAAGATAAATTAGTTTATTTTCTCGAAAATTGAAATCTTTTAGGAAAACAATGTTCCCAAACTAGCTCTTAGAATGCGATTGTTCCAGTAGAAATTTTGGGATGGCAACATTAATGATCGATCAACCCCGCAATCTGTAGGCTATCGACAACAAGAAAAAACATTTCCCCAGAGGCATTTAGCTATTGGCATACCACCTATGATTGATTTGTGCTAGTTGCCACAAACTATTTCACTAAATAGATAGAAGTCGTTGCTATAAAAAACATGACACACAAAAAGGTAATTGAGTTTATGATTGAGCATATTATTCATGGATTCAACATTCCGTAGACTTTGATCACCAATCAAGGAACTTCTTTCATGTCAAAATAGGTACGCGATTGTTGGGGACTTGTTCTAAAATGCTATGAGTTAAGAACAAGGCAACACAAAATGTTAATAGTTAAAGACATTCGTCCTTCGAAGCATTATCTCCCTTAGAATGTAATGATCTTCAGACGAAGGTTATAAAGGACATACCTTCATCATCTCAGTATATAATAATGAAATTAGAAGCATATGAAACATGGAAAATAGCATAAATAATCATATGACATCATTAGAATATTTTTATAATATTATCGTGAATAAACATGAATAATATCGAATTACATTTATACCTTCGCCTTGACAAAAGGTGAAAATCCAAGTGTGACGTGCGAGTGAATACAAGTCAGCATGAACAGTACAGGATTACTATTCATCTATTTATAGGCACGGGATGCGGCCCGGTCGAAATTACACTCATGTCCTTGATAACTAACTATAAGAGTGACACAAATTATCAAGGACTGATCGGTCTTTTCCTCTTTAAGTCGGTGCAGTCCTTCGTCTCAAGGCATGTCATTATACCGAAGCTCCCTGGATTGTAGCTTCGGCTTGTACCTTCGTGTTGTGTCAGTTCGCATATCACACTGCCAACGGTGTTTTTGCTTGGAGGACCTTCGGCAAAGAAGAAGGCCCCCAACAACAAGTTTGCTAAATTATATAGGATTAAATTGCTCAATTATTATCCATATTACGTTCAGGGAAATGGTCAGGCTGAGTCAAATAATAGGACATTGATCGACCTTATTGAAAGGAAGATAGCCGACCATCCCAGACACTCGCACTAGGTGTTATGTGAGGCTTTATGGGCCTATAGAATATCTAAGCACCGTGCTACTAAAGTCTTTCCTTTTGAGCTTGTGTGTGGACATGAAGCAGTTTTGCCTGTAGAGATAAGCCTAAACGCTATCAGATGTTCTAGATAAAATGATCTGTCTGTTGGTGACTATCATAATCTAATGATGAACAACATTGATAAAGTGATCGATAAGAGAATGATGTCTCTAAGGGAGATCGAGAGGGACAAGGTTATATTCGCCAAGGCCTACAACAAGAGAGTGAAGGTTAAGTCATTCCAAGTCGAAAACCTTGTCCAGAAAACTGTCTTGCTACTAAGGAGTAGGGACCAAGAGTTTAGCAAATAGTTGCCAAGATGGGAAGGACCTTATAGAATCACATAGGTAATATCCGATAATATATATATGTTGTGACTTTGCAAGGTGATTAGCTACCCAAAGCATTGAATGGCATTTTTCTGAAGTGTTATCATCCAAGTATGTGGCAGATGCTTAGAGAACCTAAGCTTACACATCAGGTTGCTAATGCCTTGTACCAGGTGTTTTTGGTTAGCTTAGCTTTCCAAAAAGGTAGAGGCATGTGTTCAGCACCATATTTGCCATCTGGTAGAGGTCGAACGGTCCGTCCCTAGGAGCGAATGATCCGCGAGCTGATCAGATCAGGCATAATTATCCTCTCTTCCGTGTGTGTTTATCCATCTAATCCCGTGAATTTTGTTGAGGAACGCCTAAGCATGAGTCCAGAACCCCTATATATATGAAGGGGTACGACCGATTGTAGACACCATCAATCGAACCAATCAACCCATTTATCAATCCCTTTACTTTTCTTGCACTAGGAGTAGCCAGTAACGTAGCCTTCCTCATCTCAATCTTCACCTCTCTTCGACTCTACGTCATCTAAAGGTGTCTTGGGTGGTCTGCCGATTCCAAGACAAACCCTAGGATCTCTCCTTCCTGATGTGGTCCCTCCCGGGAGCGAGATCCAGGTGTCGTTGGCGAACGCCGCTACCATATGCACACGCGGACCATCCGACTCAGTGCAGAGAACCCCGCTCCTGCTTCTAGGTCGTCGACCGTCCAGTCCTAGATCATGGACCGACGCCAACAACACACAAAAGAATTGTGTTGATATGTGTTTCAAGGTTGAGGCCAAGGCCAAGTCTACCCAGTTAATCGCACAGAACTAAACCTGATGGCAATCTTCCATGGTTTTGTCGTGTTTTCCTTATTTCTATGGTTTAGTTTAGATTTTAATAGTCTTATCAGGTGAATTGGCCTTCACTATTGAAAAATGTGATCGGATATACCGTTGGCTCCAGTATTGGTACATTTGATCGGATATCTATATCATCGCAAAAATTAAGTTGACTTGCTAATAAATTCTGAACATGGATTAGTTTTTAAATTTGCTAATTAATCGTTTAATTTTGTATCACAGGCCGCGGTATATGGTTCTCATTCCATGTGTTTAATTTTGTGTAGAAAACACTAGAAAAGAGCTCATAGCCTGCGGCACCCATAAATTATCACTGGCGGTTTCAGTTATCGCGCGCCAGTAAAAAAACGAGGTGGGCCCGGCTTGGGAACCGCCAGTGAAAACCTATTTCCACTGGCGGTTATCTTAACACAACCGCCAGTGGAAATAGGATGCGGTTGGTGCATTGGAAATAGGATATTTCCACTGGCGGCATTGGAAATAGGATATTTCCACTGGCGGCTGGCGGTTCTATTACACCAACCGCCAGTGGAAATATCTTATTTCCAATGGCGATTGTGTTAAGATAACTGCCAGTGGAAATAGATTTCCACTGGCGGTTTTTCAAGCCAACCGCTAGTGAACTGTCTGTTATAAATACCCCTCTTCTTCCCCCCGACAGTGAACTGTATGCTCGCAGCCAACTTCCATTGGAGGCGATTTTGGAGGTCCAGATTTCACAAAAATATAAGGGGGGAGGTTTTGGTCTTCATTTCTTGGAAGAAGGTGGATAAGAAAGGTTGGTTTATGTTTCTTTGTCAATTTTTGTTCATTCTTGCTCAATTTTAGCCACATTTTGGATCTAGGGTTTTACATGTGAGAGAGAAGAGTATAACTAGGTTATTTTCTCTATTTCCTCAAATGAGGTTGCTTAAGATGGTTAGTTTTTGTCTATTCCCTCTTCTTTTTCATGTTTAGTTCTCAAATAAGTTTATCCATAACACATATTTAGTTGCTTAATGAATGGTGAATGTGTTGTATGGAAGGTTGGTTTAATTATGTTTCAATTGTCAGTTATTGTTCATTTTTGCTCAATTTTAACTACATTTTGAAACTAGGCTTTCACCATGTGTTAGAGATAGGTTTGGGTATTATAATTTTTTATTGGAAGAGATAAAGTAGTCTAACTACTTTTATTGGAAGAGATAAAGTAGTCTAACTACATTTTTGGATATAGGGTTTCACATTTTAGCCACATTTTAGCCACATTTTATTGTTAGAGATAAAGTAGTCTAACTACATTTTTGGAAGAAGGTCGCTAAGAAAGGTTGTTCATGTTTCTTTTGCCAATTTTCTTTATCCATGATATATTTAGTTGTTACGAAATATTGGTATCATGTTACTTTTTTTACAGGTGATGATGGAGAGGATATCCTGGATGTATAACTTATCAAGGCTAGATCCATCATACATATCTGAGGTCCATAAGTTTATTGTTGTCGCTAAGAACCATGCTTGGAGAACAAAGACAAAGCACATATATTGTCCATGCATGGACTGCAAAAATGTTGTTGTATTTGATGACACAGAACAAATCATATCTCATCTGGTATGCCGAGGATTTGTGAAGGATTACATAATTTGGACAAAGCATGGAGAGGGTAGCTCTTCGCCTTATACAGCTGGAAACCCTGCGAACATCGACGACAGCTTTCAGTTCGTTCACGAGACACAACAACCTCTTCCACAGAGCGAACATGTAGTGCCAAATGTTACTGATCATGGTTACGCCGGAGGAAATGAACGTGAAAGAACCCATGTTCTGCCAAATGTTATGGACGAGGAAGATGCAGAGTTGTTAGATGCAATGTTGCATCGTCATACAGATCCATCGATGTTCTTCATGAAAGGTATGGAGTCCCTGAAGAAGGCAGCAGAAGAGCCTTTGTACGACGAGTCTAAGGGCTGTACCAAAGAGTTCATGACGCTCCGATCTGTGTTAAAGTTGTTGATGTTAAAAGCTAGATATGGTCTGTCTGATGCTGGCTTCGATGTGTTCTTGAGTATTGTCGCAGACATGCTTCCAAAGGAGAACAAAGTGCCTGCTAACACGTACTATGCAAAGAAACTAATCAGTCCACTCACTATGGGCGTGGAGAAGATCCACGCGTGTAGAAATCACTGTATCCTTTATCGAGGTGATGATTATAAAGACTTGGAGAGCTGCCCAAAGTGTGGTGCAAGTAGGTACAAGACGAATAAAGACTATCAAGAGGAAGAGTGTGTTGCATCTGTGTCTAAAGGGAAGAAGCGAAAGAAAGCCAAAAAGAAGACTTCAAAATCCACGAGTAAAGAAAAAGAAGAAGTAGACTATTATGCGCTCAAAAAGATTCCTGCTTTGGTGATGTGGTACCTCCCCGTCGTCGATCGATTGAGGTGTTTGTTCGCTAACCCTGAGGATGCCAAACTTATGAGCTGGCATGCTTCTGATGAGCACAAAAACGATGGGAAGCTTCGACATCCAGCCGATGGGAAGCAGTGGCAAGATTTCAATGAGAACCACCGAGACTTTGTCGATGAACCAAGAAATGTTAGGTTCGCACTGAGTACTGATGGAATGAATCCATTTGCTGAAAGGAGCAACAAGCATAGCACATGGCCAGTGATCCTCACCATATACAACATTCCTTCATGGTTGATGCAGAAACGGAAGTACATTTTGCTAACCATGCTTATTTCTGGACCTACACAACCTGGAGTTGATATAGATGTATTTTTAGAGCCCTTAATGGAGGATATGAAAATATTGTGGGTAACGGGTGTTCAAATGTTGGATGAGTATCGTAAAGATTCATTCAAGCTGAGAGCAATTATTTTTGTTACGATCAACGATTACCCTGCACTCTTCACATTATCAGGCCAGTTTAAGGGAAAGGTTGGCTGCACAGTATGCATTGATGAAACTGCTTACGTGTCCCTTACTGCATCTAAGAAGATAGTGTACATGAGGCACAAACGCTTTTTATTGGAAGGACACAGGTACCGCATGCGAAAGATGGATAAGTACTTTGACAATAATGGTGAACTACATTCTACTGCTCCATCGGGTAACAATAAAGGTCATAGAGTTTTTGAAATAGTCAGGAATATCAAGTTTGTTTTTGGGAAGAAGACAAAAGACGGAAAAACAAGGAAGGATGTCAAACCAGCTCCGGGGGCTATATTCAAGAAAAAGTCTATTTTCTTCGAGTACTTGCCTTACTGGAAAGAGAAAGATGTGCGGCATGCGATCGATGGTATGCACGTTCAGAAGAACGTGTTTGAAAGCATAATTGGCACCTTGCTAGACATAAAGGGCAAAACAAAAGAAGGGCTCAATTCACGCATGGACTTGGTAAATTTAGCATAAAAAAGGAACTACATCCTGTTCTTCAAGAAAATGGGAAGTATCATCTCCCAGCAACAAGCTACAATCTCAATGTAGATGAGAAACATGCGATGTGTGTTTGGCTTAAGAATTTGAAAGTCCCATCCGGATTCTGCTCTAGCATACGAAGTATTGTGTCAATGAAAGACCTGATAGTCACCAACTACAACTCACATGATTGTCATGTCATGCTGACTACATTCCTACCTATTGCCATCAGGGCTATAAATCCTTTGTTTTTAAAGATGGCAATCACACGGTTGTGCTACTTTTTCAATAGAATTTCACAAAAGGTAATTGACCGTGATGAGTTGGCATCTCTTCAGGAATTCGCAGTGGAGACAATAGCACAATTTGAGATGTGTTTCCCTCCATCGTTCTTTGATATTATGGTGCACCTTGTGGTGCACTTGGTGCCACAAATAGAGGCATTGGGTCCTATGTACTTGCATGAAATGTGGACGTACGAGCGTTTCATGTCAATACTGAATGGCTATGTATCAACTCGTGCTCGTCCCGAGGCATCCATGATAGAGGGGTACTGTACCGAAGAGGCCATTGAGTCTGGAGGTCCATTCTGCAATAGTATCCTAAAAGACCAGGTTGCAATAGGTCTGCCTCCGTCATGACACGAGGGTAGATTGTATGGAAGCGGGAGGATGGGACGAAAATCTTTCATCTCACCAGATTACAATACAGTACTTGAGGCACATCACAACATCCTACATCAGCTAGCGATAATAGAGCCATTTATCCAACAACACATCAATGAGCTTCACGAGCAAAATCCTGGGCATACGGCTGATTGGGTAATGAAGCAACATAAGCAGCGGTTCAACACATGGCTAATGGTGAAGGACATTCCACGTGGAGAAACTATAGAAGAAAAAACCATCAAGGGGTTGGCATCTGGACCATCACGCCAGGTCACAACATGGCAAACCTATGACATTAGTGGATTCACATTTTGTACAAAGTCCAAGGACAAAAAGAGCATGTCACAAAACAGTGGTGTTCGATGCGAGGCCAATGCGAGGCCATAGACGATGAAACTGGTGAGATTATTACATATTTTGGCTTTATTGAGGACATATGGGAACTAGACTATGGTACATTTCAGATCTCGGTTTTCCGATGTCAATGGGTTGAAGACAAACATGTCATGGTAGACAATTATGGGGTCAGAGTTCTTGATCTAAGTAAGGTAGGTTACAAAGATGACCCATGGATCCTTGCTAATCGTGCTGCACAGGTCTTCTATGCTGAACAGATCATTTCTAACAATGAGAAGAAAAGCACTGACAAACCGAAGCATGTAGTTTTTCCTGGAAAACAACAAGCTATAGGAGTTGATGGTGTATCTGATTTAGAGGATTTTAACTAGTTCAACGACATGTCTCTTTTCATAGACCATCCAACCAAGATAAGGAACGTTGAGCGAAGCATCCCACGCAATTCGATGCCCTGGGTACGCCACGATGGACAAGGCAGAACAATAGCTCCCTAGATTATATAGTTGTCATGTAATTGATTATTGTTAGGACATGTCATGTAATTGATTATTGTTAGCGACAAACCGAAGCATGTAATTTTACACGACTTTCTAGTGACTTTCTAGAGAGGAGAGGGAGAGGGAGAGAGAGCTATTGTTGCTAATGCGCTCGGAGCAGGTCCAGCACTTACCGTCCGTGCGGATGCAGCACTTTGCACATCCAGAATGCCCGTTCTTGCACTGATTTTACACAGAGCAGAGCATCATGCTGGAGCCTACCGATCAATATGTACTGTATATATACATGTATGGTAATCTGACTTGCCATGAAAACTTCGGACTGGAAGGGTAGGCAGCAGATGTCGCACTCCAGCGCGTCCTTCTCCACGGATAGTGTCACAGTCGCCTCTTCCTCATCCTCCAACCCTGCCTCTTCCTCATCCTCCACCACCACCTTGGCTTTCTTTGGAGTGCCACCGTTAGAGGAAGCCGTGGTCTTTTTCCCGGTCATGGTTTATCACCTAGAACGCGAGGTAAAATAAAAGCAGGGAGGACTATTCGACTAATATATATACATATCAGGCAGTAAGAAACAAGCATCTTCAAAGAACATGTTGTGAAAGAACTTGGAAAGATGTTTACCAGATCTGATACTTGTGAAAGAACTTCACACCAATGGTGATGAGAGACGTGAAGCCAGGAGACGACGTAGTATTTAAACACTACAAGAACGGGCATTCTAGTGATAGAGGAGGGAGAGAGAGGGAAGAGAGAGGAGGGAGAGAGGAGAGAGAGAGGAGAGAGAGATAGAGGAGAGAGAGGAGAGAGAGAGGATAGAGAGAGAGAGGAGAGAGAGGGAGAGGGGAGAGAGAGGAGCTAGGGAGAGGAGAGAGAGGACAGAGGGAGAGAGGAGAGAGAGAGAGGAGAGAGAGAGGAGAGAGAGGGAGAGATAGAGGAGGGAGAGAGAGGGAAGAGAGAGGAGAGAGAGAGAGGGGAGAGAGAGAGGAGAGAGAGAGAGGAGGGAGAGAGAGAAGTAATATATAAATATATATATTATGTATACTAAATATATATATTTATATATTTAATATGTATAAAAATTTATATACTTAATGTATGAATATACAATAAAAATAATATACTAAAAACATTACTACTGGCGGTTCACAACGAAAACCGCCAGTATAAATGACCTCCACAGTCTGTGGATGGCATTTCTACTGGCGGTTCTCGATGACAACCGCCAGTAGAAATGGCCTCCACAGTCTGTGGATGGCATTTCTACTGGCGGTTCTTGATGACAACCGCCAGTAGAAATGATTTCTACTGGCGGTTGTCATTGTCAACCGCCAGTAGAAATATCTCCTATATAAAGGAGCACGCGCGGGGGCGAAAATTTCGCTAAGTCTCTGGCGCCCTGTCTTTCACACTTCCCGCCGTCAGGCTGCCAAAATTTCGCCCGGCGATTTTCTCCGCCGTGCGCCGCCGTCGTCCACGCCGTCGTCCACGCCGTCGTCCCCGCGGCGTAGGTAAGTTCTTCTCTCTCTCTCCCTTTCTTCGACTATGATCGCTCGGGCTCGGGCATGCACGCGCCGCCGCCACCGTGCACTTGCCGCCGCCGCCGCATGGCTAAACCCTAAGCCTAGGAAGAGTGAGAGAGTGAGAGGGAAGAGAGAGGAGGAAGAGGGAAGAGAGGGAGACCCCTGCGCGCGTCTCTGCAGAGAGTGAGAGAGAGGGAGAGAAGAGAGAGGAGGGAGAGGGAAGAGAGAGGAGAGGAGAGAGAGGGAAAGGGAAGAGAGAGGAAAGAGAGGGAGAGGGAGGGAGGGAAGAGAGAGGAAAGGGAGGGAGATGGAGAGGAGAGAGGGAAAGGGAAGAGAGAGGAAAGAGAGTGGAGGGAGGGAGAGAGAGAAGAGAGAGGAGGGAGAGGGAGTGTATAGATAGGAAAGAGAGTGGAGGGAGAGAGAGAGAGGAGAGAGAGGAGAGAGAGGGAAAGGGAAGAGAGAGGAAAGAGAGGGAGAGGGAGTGTAAAATGTAGACTAGATTCACTAGTATAAAATGTTTTTTTGGCTTCCACTCTCTAGTAAACAACGTATTCCATTGTAGTACTATTAGCTAGTGAAATTAGAAGACGACGTACGACACACTTGCGTTGCTTCGATTAAGAGCAACTCATCAGAACCCCACTTGACCAGAGCGAGTTCTCATCACCTCTCTATACGTTCTATACGACTCCTCCATCTCTCTCTCTACATCCTATACGACTCCTCCTCTCTCCCTCTCTCCCTCTCTATACGTTCTATACGACTCCATCTCTCCCTCTCTCTTCCTCTCTATACGTCCTATACGACTCCTCCTCTCTCCCTCTCTCTCTCTATACGTTCTATACGACTCTCCATCTCCCTCTCTCCCTATCTATACGTCCTATATGACTCCTCCTCTCTCCCTCTCCCTCTCTCTCTCTATACGTTCTATACGACTCTCCATCTCCCTCTCTCCCTCTCTCCCTCTATACGTCCTATACGACTCCTCCTCTCTCCCTCTCTCTCTCTATATATGTTCTATACGACTCTCCATCTCTCTCTCTACGTCCTATACGACTCTCCCTCTCTATACGTAACTCGATAATATTCGTATCACAATATTAGGGGTTAGGGTTAGGGCTTAGGGTTAGTGTTAGTGGTTAAGGGTTAGGGTATTTGTTAATACGAATTTAATTATTGCTTATGTTAATATGTAGCTCAATGAGTTCTCCAACCAAGGACCAAGGATTAGGGCCCGACCACATGGACAAGAGTGTTGCTCAAGAAGAATCCAGCAGTGAAGGATATGAAACGCCTAGCGACCCTTTTCCTACCACTAGGATAGATAGGGCCGCTGCGCGTGAGTTGCAACGTGACCCTACTTATGATCCACAAGAACATGAGGTAAATTACACATCCTTAATTTCGTGTGTGTACCTAATTAATTAGCTGATTTCACAATGTCTATTACACATGCATGATTTTCTTGTGCATTTTATTACATGAATAGGAGGTCTTGTCTCAATTTCGTGCGATGCTCGAAAAAGCTGCGGCACGATACCAAGATGCACCGGAACCGACCCAAGACGCACCGGAATCGATCCAAGGCGCACCGGAACCGACCCAAGGCGCACCGGAATCGACCGAGACAACCACCGAGAGGTCAAAGAAAAGGAAGCAGAGCGATCAGAACAGAGGTGACAGGGGGCTAAACAAGTTTCCTGACAAGACATATAAAATCACAGACGTGAGCCCGAATGGTCAGCCCCTAGCTCCAGAAGAGGCACTACCTAAGTTCCGGAATGCACTTGGGTTCTTAGTTAGAGATAATCTAGACATCACAATCCGACAGTGGAGAGATGTATCAGATGATGTCAAGAATCAAATGTGGAATAAGCTAGTAACGAGGTTCATTTTGCCTGGGGGTTCAGAAGAACTCGTCAAAAAATACACGATGAAGCAGTTTGCAATCAATTTCCGAAACTGGAGGTCTGAGATGAATACAAAGTTTGCAAAGAAAGGCCTAGACCCAACGAAAAAATATAAAATCTCAGCAGGTCAGTGGGCAGTATTTCTAGAGCAGAGGAGCAGCCCTGATTTCATATCGCTAAGTGAGGCAAATTCGGAACTATCCAAGAAGAACAAATACCACCACCACCTTGGCACAGGTGGTTACAAGCGTCAGGTTCCTAAATGGAGACAAGAAGACGCCGAGAAGAAGGCTGCAGGGTTGTCGACGCTGTCCGAGCAACTTGGTGAAAGGACAGCTAATTGGATCCGTGCTAGAAAACCAAGGGAAACTGAGTCTGGTGTATCTTTTGATGATCTCACTGTCGAAGAAGCGGCAAAAAACATATATGCAATTGCAGCTAAGCAGAGCCAAGGAACATTTAAGCCGTAAAGGGAGAGAGACATTCTAACGGCTGGTCTCGGTAACCCTGAGCATCCTGGTCGTGTACGAGGAATCTCATCTAAGGAAGGATTGAAGGAAGGATTCGGACCACAATGGGAAGGTCTGTACAAGAAACGTGATCGATACAAGGAAGAGATGGCGAATTATTTTAAGGAGGAGGCCAAGAAAGAGTTCAAAGGCCTGATGTCTGAAATGCTATCGAATCCTCCTCCAAAATTGATGCAGCAATTGGCGATGGTGAGTGCGATGTCTGTTCAACAGATGACCACTCCACAGATGCAAATAATTCCAGCAGCTCAAACGCCGGCTTCCACCGAGGGTACGACCATCCCAAGCTCTGTCGCGTCAACGGGAAATAAGGTCCGCTATCTAGTTGATGACATCACAAGGCCTGTGGCATGCACACTAGTTATAAGATATGGTATTAACAATCAGCGTACAAAGAAAGTAGCCACAGGCCTTGCGATCCCAGGACGCAAGTTCCATGGAAACGACATTCCAGAAGAATATTGCAGGGTAGAAGTGACGTCAGTCGTCCAAGGATACGAGGACGACATGCTAGACATCCCTGGGCCCGAAGGTATCGAGACACTTGGACAAGCTATCAAGAATTTTATCCTTTGGCCTCGAAGGGATGTCGAA
Source organism: Zea luxurians (assembly GCA_029449295.1). Lineage (NCBI taxonomy): Eukaryota > Viridiplantae > Streptophyta > Magnoliopsida > Poales > Poaceae > Zea > Zea luxurians. The sequence continues at coordinate 28,784,040 of JAOPSE010000001.1, read as the reverse complement.
TTGGTTGATTGGACGAATTCGTCGCAGGCCCAACCGTCTCCGCCTTCTCAAATTGTTGTTCCTATTGTACATCAATCATCACCTCCTCAAACTTCACATGCTGCTCCTCATCCTCTTTCTGACCCTCCTTCTCCTCATCCTCATGGTGGCCCACCATCTCCGCCACATACATCGCCCTTCAGGGATCCACCTTCTCCACAGCCATCTCCACGACCATCAAAGAAATCTACAGTTTCTATACCAAAATTAGTGTCCCCATTCGAGAAGAAAAATAAGAGTAAATCCACTGCTGGCACAGCTCGTTTTTTGAAAGGGATTGGACGGAGCCTCACGTCAGACACTGTTGATTTGGCCGATCTCGAGGAGTCCACAAAAAAGGCTGAGGCAATGGCCGCAAAGATAAAGAAGCCAACTAAGGTAGATTATAAAAACGTGCCTAAAAAATATGTGCCGGGCAGACCACTACTCACTTTTGAGAAACTAAGGAAGGTCCCGGCTAATATTAAAAGGTTGCATGATTGGTACATGCGGGCATCTTCAGTTGGCATCGACACCGTCAGTGTTAATATACCAGCCCATGCTTTTATTGGTTCAAATCAAAAAGCCGTTGTTGCATTCGAGGACATGTGGTTAATGATGAACCTTCAGAGACTCGACGTGCAACTTGTAACCATATTTGCATTGTAAGTGTCACTCATACTCCACATATATGTGTTATTATTAGCTAGTGAGTTGTATAAATTTTCAATATCTGACATGCACGTGTGCGTTGCAGAATGCAACATGATCAGCAGGAGATCCTTTATGGTACCAATCCCAATGCTAGTGCCAGTAAAAGGGTTGGGTATCTCAACCCAATAAAGATATGCGAGGATAACCACACTTTTAGAATCGGAAAAGGCAACAAAGCATTACAGGTACTAACGGACGAAGAAATTGAGGTGCGTATCCAGGATCTGAAGAAGGATTTTGAAGCAAGATACGCCACCTACATAGGACACGCAATGCTTCAATTTCAAGACTAGGAATCCATAGTGGCCCCGTACAACTTTAAGTAAGTATGATTTTTGCATAAATAAAATCAATAATTTCAATACACATGTATCACAAGTTTGATTCGTATAGGGACCACTGGATATGCTTCTTCATTTATCCTAAGGTTGGAAAGATGCTGGTGCTCGACTCCTTGCACACCGAGCCTTCGGCCTATTCAAAATTTCTCGGCATCTTAGAGCTGTAAGCCTTTTCTATGCATGCATACTTATATCGATGAGAATTGTAGAATAACATGGTGATTCTATTTGAGATCACAGGGCATTTAGGTTTTATAAGCTACAAGGTGGAAAGTACGACACGTCCAAAAAAGGCGTGCCACTAGACATCCATTATAACTGGCCAGTAAGTATGTGAATTTATGAATACATATCATACATCTACGTACATAGGACAATGTTGCAACTAAATAACCAATCTCCCGTTATGTAATGCCACAAGCAACCACCCGGATCGGTCCTATGTGGGTTCTACGTGTGCGAGTTCATGAGAATGAACGGACGATACATCACGAACCCTGGCAAGGTATTATTAGTAATAGTCACGTATGTATTTATGTCATTAAAGATGCAAATGTGTTATTATTGAGTATAAATAGTTGATGTTTATAAACTTCCTTTACAACAATTTCAACAAGGAAGCCCGGAGAACTTGACTGAAGGTGCATTGTATGGCATAGTTGAGGACCTGTACACATTCATATTGAAAGAGGTCATTCCCGCAGAAGAGAAATATCACGATGCTTCCGGAACATTAGCTTTGCCAGAGTTTAGAATACTAACAGAAATTAGTAGACTATCTCTTAGCCGAGATAGTTATTAGAGCTTAAGTGAAAACTTTGATGTATATAATGTGTGATGCATACATGGTTGTAAACAAGACTTTGATGTATATAAATGTATGATAGAATTTAATTCCATGTTGCTTTTAATATCAATACTACATGTTTATCAATATATATATATATATATGTTTGTGTGTGTAAATATATATAAATTTCAGTACTGATTGAAAATTTAAAAAAAGGCGGGAAAACTTTCCACCGGCGGCTAAATAAAACAAACCACCAGTGGAAATAGCATTTCCACTAGCGGTTTTCTTAATAAAACCGCCAGTGAAAATGCTATTTTCACTAGCGGATGCTTAAGAAAACCGCCAGTGGAAATGGCGATTTCCACTGGCCCCTAGCACTGGCGGTAGGGCTGGGCAAAAAACCCGAAACCCGAACCCGAAATACCCGAAACCCGAATTTTGTTCGGGAATTTCGGGTAACAACTTGCAAAACCCGAATTTATTTTGGGTAATTTGGGTATCACAATCGGGTACCCGAATTACCCGAACTACCCGAACTTTCATGTGTCATGTACTAATGTCCTGCTTAATTATTAATTTGTACATCTATAATTATGTGTAAGTGTGCATAACTTGTGATTGTAGATTGCTTGTGTTTTATATATCCATGTATATCATTATTCAAACTATATTTTTATACTAATTTAATAGGGTGTATGTGTTTTTACGAAGCCGACACAATAGTTCGGGTAGTTCGGGAATACCCGAACCCGAACCCGAAATTCTGGGTACCCGAATTTTCGGGTATTGCAAAACCCGTTGTAATTTCGGGTATCGATTCTCAAAACCCAAAATTTTAAAAACCCGAATTACCCGACCCGAAATTTTCGGGTAACCCGAACGCCCACCCCTAACTGGCGGCACTGAAAAGCGCCAGTGAAAACGTCTCTAGAACCGCCACTATAGAGGCTGTGTGTACTAATGAAAGTATTAAAAGTAGTGCATTTGTACATGATGGAAGTTAAACATTATCATCTCAATTTGTCATAAATAAGCATGCATAGAATAAGTGTGACATTTCTTTTTAGATACGGCATTAGCACATATACATGCAAGTAGCTAGAGGACTATACTGATCACAACCACAACCACATATACGTGTGCATGCATGCCTGCTAGTAACTTAAAAATAGATTAAACATCTTCCATAGAATAAATAAACCTAAACGACGACAGTACTGGTATTCCAACCTGTTTTTTTTTTCCCGCAAAACAAAGTTTATCCAATCCGGTTCGCATGCATCAAGAGTACGCAATCAACGAAAATAGTCCAAACCTCTCTCAGTCTCGGCGCCATACATGCAATATGGTTACTACAACATGCTGACTTAATTTGTGTTTCCAAGCCATCTTCGATCAGCTAGCATCCACCACCATCCGCTTCATGGCTCTTATTACCTTTCTGTTCCACATCAGCACTTGCTGTAATCCTTTTGCTAGGACCATCATCAGTGCCAATAATGCCAACGCCACCCTTGCGCTTCTGGGGCTGCAGCTGCTGGCCTTCCTGATCCTTGATCCCAACCACAATTCTGCCACAAGAAGCATCAGCATCCGTTTCAGATTCAGAGTTATCCTCAGCATCCATCTCCGGATCAGCTTCCTCTTGCAGGTCACCACCACGGAATTCCTCGGCCTTGTCAGCACCATATCCATATGAAGCAGCGTCGTCCTTGGTGGTGGTGTCGCCTTTCCGTTGCAGTGACTCAATCACATCCATTATGTCTCGGTTGATCTGAAAGTAAAAAATAGATATCACCAAGCATCATACGTTAGGGACAGAAATATATATATGTATATGCTCTTCGATATATAGATACCTGTGGATCCGCTAGGAAATCGCTGATGTCAGTTGCACAGGATGGGCATCTCTTCACGATCTTCTGAGCCCTCAGAGTGCGACCGCCATGGCTTCTTTCTCTCACGGAGGACTGGTTATCATATGCCCCCAGCAGACAAGCCTTGCAGAAGCTGTCACCACAGGGAGCAGTGAGTGGCTCTGCCATCACTTGCCAGCAGATACAACAGCTAAACTCTGCAGTTGAAAAGAAGGCAACAAAAAAGCAATTAAATATTATTGCACAACACGCTCAGCATATGCAAAAAAAAAAAAGAAAAAAAGACGAAGATAACCATTCAGGAGTTTTTCAGGGTCGTTAGGCATCTCATCACTCCTTGCTCTTTTCCGGGCTTGCTTGCCGGTCTTAGGAAGCCCAGTGCGAACAGGTTTCCTGCTCGTTGGCGGCTCGTACATCCATTTCCAGCGGCCTTCCTTCTCCTGTCGTCGAGCATTGTGGATATATATAAACTAGTCAAATACAAAAAAATAATAATTAAAATAAAACTAGGAACAGATGATGTACACACATCGTAGCCCCATGAAGGACGCTCATCTCTCTCATTTATATCAGTCGCATCTTTTAACTCGGGGATGTTGGGCAATGGCCTTGGACGGTCACCATGATCATCACTGACAACAAAAGCCTACTGTGTTAGCCAGCTAGCTAGGACTATGTAGGTAGTCGAAGAAAAAAAAATGCAAGTCTTTTGTCAAACCTGGTCCAAGGTGCTGGTTCATTGTCACAGCGTACAAAGAGATACCTGCAGACTTTGAACGTTCCCTATGCATGGATTGGAAAAGGCAGAAGAGCGCAATTAAAACTTTTTTTTTCTCATGAGCATGCATACTACTTAATTTGTTAGCTATAGGACACATTATTACATGCATGTGAGAATCAACTTACCTGAACACCAATCTTCCTCCAACACTTCTCAATCCTGTAAATTCCATCATACCTCACACCCAATTCAGGAGCGTACGAAGAGCGTTTCTCTTTATGGGACCTATATATATATATCAAGAGAATGTAATTAATGAGACAAAGTAAAAGGTTCAAGGAGATAGCAACGGATAGCAAGTTATCTCAATATTAAACAGAAGAAAACATATGCATTATTATTGTAGATTCAAGCATATGCATTATTATTGTATCACCTAGCTAGTAGCTAGCTACCACTTGATGAACACTATCGTAGCTTCAAGCATATATTATGCATATATGCCCAAATAAAATAAACATGCGTACCGTACAACCCGAACAGGGTAACCCCTCAAGCAGCTTTGTCGGAGAGCCTCATTCATCTTCACAAATGTTTGATCAAAACCTTGCTCCTTATTTGTTCGCTTGTTTCCACTTAGATCCCTCCCGCCACTGCATTATTTTATATTTATTTATTTATTTATTTATTTTATGCATATTGTAGCATATATATAGCCAGAAAAAACATAGCTGTATGTATCTAAGCAGAAGAAAACAATAGAAAGAAGACGAGTGACTTGTATCCAAATTTATCAAACCTTCCGGTATAAAGGAACCACTCCCCGTGGTCTTCGTCATCTTCGTAGCCTCCGGACAGGGCGACTGATTGAGCACCAAATCTGCTCTGCCCAGCAATTCCGGCTATGTGAGGCAGATGAGCACCCCATTGCCTACACTCAAGTCTATCTTCCCATGTTTCTCCAACTCGCACACCGGTGTTCCTCCTTGGGTCATGTTCGGCAAGGATTGGCCCAAAATGATCCGGTGCAGTCGTCACAAAGATCTGGCCGCTCGAAGCGTTTGCTTTTCCGCCTCGCTTGGCCCTTTCAGTTGTATATGCCCTGTCGGGCCTATCAACATTCTGTATATAGTGATGCGAGTCTGCTGATGAGCCGGCTGCTGGATTAGTGTTCTTTGACATCCTGGCCGCACGGATGGCACTCACTATTGCAGAGTTGATTCGTGGTTGCTGCACCATTTTGTAGGGGATCGGTTTACGGCATTTTCCACATGCGCTTGCTCTATTATGTGTCCACCGGTTGAAGCACTTCAGGCAGAAATTGTGGCCACATGGTGTCTGAACAATAAAAAAGTGTATTGGTTATGCATGGTCTGAAATGAATGATTAATGGATGGTTGTAAACAATGGAATAAAGGTATTATGGCTAGCCCAAGTAAAATGCACAAAGCAAATATATACATGTTTGATCAAAATGCCAAATATATATGTTATTGAAAGAAAAGGCATGGCAGCAATTTCTGAGCACAACTTTGCAAATTAAAAGACCAGTCGAAACAAAACGTTTTCCAACTAACCTAACATGTTACGATAAATTAATAAACTTGACAATGCTACCCAGTACCGGACACGGCTTCTTTGCCAACCAAATACACTCGGTGGATTCTATGCCGAGTATGACACTCATGCCGAGTATGACACTCAGCAAGGTCCCTCGGTGAACCTGATGTCAAAAAAGATCTCTTTACCGAGTACTTTCTATTGCGCATTCGACAAAAAAGTTTGTAGAGTGCTGATCGGTACTCGACAAAGTAAAGTCGCTGTGACAGCGGCGAGTGACGGTGACAAAGCCTTTGCCACCAAGTGCCTTCAGATAACACTCGGCAAAGACATAACTTTGTTGAATGTCTTCCTTGGGTATTCGATATAGTTAACGACCGTTATCTATCGTCGGCTGCTGATGGCGCTTTACTATTAGGATATGTATAAATCAGGATCAATTAGAGACTAATTAGCGATTGATTGTAATACCCTAGATAGGCTAGCTACCATGTATAGCCTAGGATTGTTTTTATCTATAGCCATGCATGCCTATATGCTATATATATGAAAGGCTCCCCACCCACAATGGGTGTGCCGTGATTCCCTCCATTCTATTCTCCTCTGCATGGTATCAGACTACTAGATCCTCCTTCTCCCTCCTGTTGCGCTGCCCTCACTTCCCAGGTCGCCATGATCGACTCCACCATCAGCACCACCAAATCTTCGAGTAGCATGGGCACTATCCCGCTCCCGTCATGTTCGTCACCCCCCTATGCGACGATCAACATCAATAATCACATCTTGGTGACCCTCGAACTGGCGAAGCCCAACTTCAATCGGTGGGAACCATTCATCACCTCTCTCCACAGGAAATTCGCCCTCCTTCCGCACGTCGACGGATAGGAGGAAGCCCGCCCCACTGATCCTACTTGGGCATTGCCGATGCCTGCGTCCGTAGCTAACTCCTTGGTTCTGCCGGGCCAGACGTCATTGCCCTTGCTGCAGCGCCGAACCAGACTACGCGCGAGCTCTAGGTCGCCATCAGCCTCTTCGAGGCCAACAAGGCTCCGCGTGCCATCTTCCTAAGTCACAAGTTTCACTCCATGACTCAGGAAAATTCCTCCATCAACGAATATGCACAATGCATGAAGGCCGACAACAACGCTGACTCGCACCCGCTGCCAGACTTCGCCACCACTCTAGAGAAGCCCATGCTGAAGGAGCTATGCCGCGCCAACGAGGGCACCATTGCGGTCCAGATGGTGTTCCATGCATCGTGCGGCATAGGCTATCACACCACCTCCAGCACCATCGGCGGCGGCTCCACCACCGGTCCACAGGGCGGCTCCGGTGGCGGCTCTAGCAGCGACAACAGTCAGGGCGACGGCGGCCGCCGCTAGAAGAAGGGCAAGGGCGGTTCCCAATCGAGGGCGAGCACATGTCCCCTGCACCATTAGCAGCCCCCGTGGTACTGCGCCCCTAGACCACCGGGGTGCATCAGCAGCCCTGGCGCTCACCAGCGAAGAACGCGACCTAGCGTGGCCCTAGAATCCTCAGCGCCTTCACTCAGGCCCAAGCTGACACTGCGCTCGCCCCCGCCTAGTTCTCAGAATCTTCGCTCCATCCCCGCCACATCTTGGTGGCTCGGATCAGGCTGGCCTCAACACTGCCTAGAATCAGAAGTCCCTCCAAGGGTCTTCTCCCTAGGTCCTCTACACTGGCGCCATAGCTCACATGTTGTCTTCAGATGGTATACTCATGTCACGTCTCCCCCTCCTTTCGCATCACAGTTGGCAATGACACCACCATACCCATCACCTGCCATGGCACATCCACACTCTCCTCCACCCTGACTCTGTTTTTTGCCTTAACAATGTTCTGGTTGCACCTGATCTAGTGCGCAATCTCCTTTCTGTTCGTCAATTCACCCGTGACAATGCTTGTTCGATTGAATTTGATGCTTGTAGTTTTTCTGTCAAGGACAAACAGATAGGGCGCATGACTCTTTGCTACAATAGTGGAAGCGACCTATACAATCACCCCTCCACACCAGCTCCCTCCTGCAGCCTCACCACCACGTCGTCCCTATGGCACCACTGCCTCGCCCACCCTGGTCCATCCAGCCTCGCCAAACTACGAAACATGTCGTCATCTCCTACAATAAGAGCTCGCCATGCCTGTCAACTTGGCAAGCATGTGTGCTCCCATTTAGTCATTCAACATCTGTAACCAACGCTCCTTTTGATTTACTTCACTGTGATGAGTGGACATCTCCCGTGCTAAGCAACTTTGGGTTCAAATATTATCTTGTCTTACTTGATGATTTTTCCTATTATTGCTGGTCCTTTTCGCTTCGTCACAAATCTAAGGTGCACCACCACATGATTGAGTTCATTGCATATGCTCAGACACAATTTGGCACCATGCCTAAATCCTTCCAAGCAGATAATGGGACCGAGTTTGTTAACCACGCCACCATTTCTTTCCTAACTATCCATGGCATTACACTCCGCCTTTCCTACCCCTATACCTTACCACAAAACGGCAATGCATGCTCCACACTACCGACAACACCATCTACAATATGCTCCTCCATGCGCCCATGCCACATCCCTACTGGGTTGAGGCCCTCACAATAGCAACCTTCCTCGTCAACAGGCGCCCCTCTCCATCCAAAACCAAATACCCCACCAAATACTTCACGTCACACTCCCAGATTATGCCTCCTTTCGTGTCTTCGGATGCCTCTGCTATCCGAACCTTATTGCCACCTCCCCTCACAAACTCGCCCCTCGATCTGCACCTTATGCTTTCCTAGGATATCCATCCTCTCACAAGGTCTATCGATGTCTTGACATGGCCACTCGTTGCATCCTCATCTCACGCCATGTCATTTTCGATGAGTCTGTGTTCCCATCCTCGGCAGCACCATCGATGGCCTCCATGCTATCGTGACTTGATTTTCTGATGTAGGGCCTCACCTCCTCGACGTCACCATCAAGCACTAATCTGCCACTCGTTGGCAGCAGCGAGGATGTGCTCCCGGCACTCCTAGACCCAGCCATACTACAACTTGACCCCCTGGCTCACCCTATGGGCCAGCACACTCTAGCTGCTCCTCCTGCATGCGGGCCACAACTAGGCACCCATGGGACTCCAGCGGCTCCTCCTACAGGCGAGCCAAAGCTCGGTGGCTCCTCCTGTAGGTGGCCAGTGTTTCGGCAACATCTACACTCACCGTGCCTAGCCTCCAGTAGCATTGGCCACCGAGGCGGTGGCTCCTATGGCTGCTGCACCTCCAGCAACACCAGCAGCTCCACCAGCACTGCCCCCTACTGCTCCAGCGGCTCGGTCACCCACTGCTACAGTGACCCCGACCTATGACACGCTCACAGACTGACTCCCTCCACACTATCCAACGCTTTAGCATCACACCTCTATCACCTCGTTCCCAGCGAACTATTGTAGTGCCCTTGCCAATCCCAATTAGGGCGCTGCGATGGCGGACAAGTACAAGGCACTGATCGACAATGGTACTTGGTGCCTCGTACCTCGGCCGCCTGGTGCGAACATTGTCACTGGCACATGGATGTTCAAACATAAGCTCCACTCCAACGGCTCCCTCACTCGGCACAAGGCATGCTAGGTTGTCTGCGGCTTCTCCCAGGAGGAAGGCATAGACTACAACGAGACATTCAGTCTGATTGTCAAGCCGGCCATGATCCACACTGTCCTCAGAATTTCTATGTCCCTAGCCCATATGCTAGCTCGACGTGAAGAATGCCTTCCTCCACAACAACCTCGAGGAGACTATCTACTGCGAGCAGCCGAAAGGCTTCATCAACCCCGCTACACCTAACTCTATATGTTTGCTGTTGAAGTCCTTGTATGGACTTAAGCAGGCACCGCAAGCTTGGAACATGTGCTTCTCCAACTTCATCTGCAGTATCAGCTTCACCACATCCAAATCGGATGCCTCCCTATTCGTCTACAAGGCTAGAGATGCCATGGCCTACCTCCTCCTCTATGTCGATGACAACATCATCATCGCGTTGTCACCGACTCTTCTCTAGAACATCACCTCCCGCCTCTCCTTAGAGTTTGCCATGACGGACCTCGGTGATCTCCACCACTTACTCGGTATCTTGGTGACACGGGACAGCAGCATATTGTTCCTCTCCTAGCGGTAGTACGCCGTTGATCTCCTCCAGCGTGCTGACATGTCTGAATGCCACTCGACAGCTATTTCGATGGATGCCTGGACCAAATTGTTCGCCTCTGACGACGCTCTAGCCGCCAACTCCTAGGAGTACAGGAGCCTCGTTGGTGCCCTCCAGTACCTCACTCTGACCAGACTAGACCAGACATATACTGTCTAGCAAGTCTTCCTCTTCATGCATGACTCTCGCGAGTCGCATCTTGCGCTAATCTAGGGCATCCTGCGCTACGTCAAGGGCTCTCTGTCAGGAGGTCTACAATTGGGCCCCGACACCGTCAACCAGCTCATAGCCTACTCCGATGTCGATTGGGCTGGCTGCCCCGACACGCGCTGTTCCACCTTTGGCTTTTGCATCTACCTTAGTGAAAATTTGGTGTCTTGGTCTTCTAAGCGTAAGATGACCGTATCTCGCTCCAGTGCTGAAGCAGAGTACCGTGCAGTGGCCCATGCTGTTGCTGAGTGCTGTTGACTCGTCAGCTACTACATGAGCTCCACATCTCCATCCTATGTGCAACGGTTGTCTATTGTGACAATGTGACCATCGACATGGTGGCCAACCCAGTCCATCACCGTCGCACGAAGCACATCGAAATCGACATCCACTTCGTCCACGATAAGGTAGCTCTAGGACAGTTCTGTGTTCTTCATGTCCCATCTACGCACAAGTTTGTCGATATCATGGCCAAGGGTCGCTCGTCTAGCTCTTCACTGACTTTCAGACCAGTCTATGTGTCCGTGATGCTTCCGCAACGACTGCGAGCAGGTATTAGGATATGTATAAATTAGGATCAATTAGAGACTGATTAGCAATTGATTGTAATCCCCTATATAGGCTAGCTGCCATGTATAGCCTAGGATTGTTTCTATCTATAGCCTAGAATTGTTTCCTTATACAGAGAATAGCTTCCCATGCATGTAACTTCCATGTATGCCTATTGGCTATATATATGAAAGGCTCCCCATCCATAATGGGTGTGCGGTGATTCCCTCCATCCTATTCTCCTCTACATTTATCGAGTGCCCTATTGTGTCGAGAGTCGGACACTCGACAAAGATATCTTTGTCGAGTGTATTTTTATGTCGAGCATTTGGCTCTCGGTAAAGATTGTATTTGTTAGGTGTTCCTGTTTGCCGAGAGCAATACTCAGCAAATCAGATCTTTGCCGAGTGCCCGAGATTTGGCTCTCGGCAAACCTTAGAGCACTCAACAAAGAAGTCATCTCCGGTAGTGACCTTTAGCAAAAAAACCATATTAGCTCATTTCCCCATTAACCACTAAACTTGAATTTCTAGATTATGTCACAACTAAAAGGAAAATAACTCTAAGAGTCCAACATAGTGTCAGCATAATATATAGTTTTCTACAAGGTTCAATATAGAGTTGGGATCTTTCGTGGACATATAGTACACATAGTCTATAGAACAATATGGTATCAATCATACATGGTTGCTTGATTAATCCTAATGCAAATAAAAAGTGTTACCAAACATAAAATAGAATTGGTAGAAATTTCTACTCAATGCTCTTGTTGACACTACAAATACAATGTACATTGATCATGGTCTATTGTGCAAACTTGAATGCTTAGATGGACTATTGCCATATGAAGAAGCTAGTTGTGAAGGTAATGTCAAAAAATTGTTGAAACATTCATGCACCTGGGCCTACCTAATTTAAGTGTGTTGAAAAACTACATTGAGGAGCAATTCATGCTTCCAAGTTTGTTGTATACAATATAATAAGTAAAGGCCAAGGTAGTCCATGCCATCTTAGGTCGACATTTGTTGCTATCACTTCATGTGTGTCATGCCTTTGTTATGGTTGCTTCTCGCAATTCTTTTCTGGCACTTTATTTAATCATTCTTTGGAAAAAACTTGAATTCAATGTGACAGTGTGTTATGGAATGCCAGATTGTTGTTCTTTCATTGTACTAAGATTTTAATGGTTGGTAGCCTTTGCTTTAGTTTTATCTACTGAAAGGAACAAAGTTATCTTTTAATCACCCAATAATCAATTCTTGAACCTATTTTATTTTGTTCTACTGAAAGGAACAAAAAAATTAATCACATAATCATTGTTTGAACTTAAATGCATTATGCATGCATACATGTTACCTTAAACCTTCTTTTTTACTAACCTCTCAATTTTTAGCTGAGAAAAGTACTCATGTTCTAGTCCACCACTTGATGGCTGATGTTGGGTCATATGTTGTTTCTTTGCAAATATTCTTTCGAGAAAAAAACTTGCAGGAGATGGGGCACTTCAATTTGACATCAAATTGAATGAAGTTGGTGCAATTAGAGTAAGATATCTGAGGTTACTATGTTTATACCTAGATTGTGGCTGCCTAGGAGTTTGGAGCTATTGCATGTGCCTAGGAGTTTGGCTGCGTTGAGAGGCAAATTTAAATAGTGATCATGGGTTCATGGTGCTCTGATGAATTGGTGCAAGACAATACTCTCTTGGATTATACTCATGTATATATATGTGTACAAAAGGATGATCATATCAATCCCATACCATGGCTCGAAACCTTTAGTGACCAAACATGACTTGTAGCGACTAATGGATCCATTTTACTTGTATTTATGTTTGAAAATCCACTTTAATTCAATGATATTTAGGCCAACATGACGAGGGAGGAGATGTCAAATCTTGTTTTTAATAAAGGCATCAAATTCTTCTTGCATTGCACGATGCCATAAAGGATGCTTCATTGCAATAACATGTGATTATGGCTCTTCAATAGAAGTATGAATAACAAAATATATCATCGTATCATTAGTATGTTGTTTCAATTATCGGATATTATATTTCAGATGTGTATCATTCGAATATCCTACAACATCAATATGAGCAATGATTGGAATAGTGAGCCCTTTAGCATTAGGGAGTACCGCTAATAGGAGCAATATGACATTTTATGGAGATCAGCAATAGACAGGGTGGTTGAAGAAGGCACCAAGAGTGTTGTGCCTAGAAGATCATAGCTAGAGGATGGAGTTCCCAAGGCACCACTCGCAGGTGGATGTTTCGAGGTTAGAAAACATGCACCAGATGTCATTAATTCTGGTGCACACAAGGCATCAACTGCAGATCCTAGAGTGACTCCTAGCTTCATCGCATGTGCATCATCATGTGCGAGGGAGTAGGCTTAGATCCTAGAGTTGTTGCACATGGATGATTTCTATCGATTGAATGTTGTTGTTGTGAGGGCCTCGAAGCAAATACGCTAGTGGCATTTTATGTATTTGTTATTGCTACGGACATTGGATTAGGAAACAAATCAAACAATTGATTATTATTCCATTCGATGCCGCCAATTCCCTAGGAGGGTGAAGTCATGTCATGTTAGATGAAGGATTCTAAAATGGAAAGATATGCTCATCAAGATGGCATCCCTAGATATATAGATATGTTAGTATCCATGTCAACACATTTATATCATTTATGAATAGCACTAGAACCAATGAAAACACACAATTTAGATTGGAAAGACAATTTGTGTTGATTATATGGTCGAAGATGAGGCCAACACACACAACAAAAGATGCATAGAATATAATAATTAGGTGGTGTGTTAAACAATCCTTCTAGAGAACATAAGACCCGAATAGGGAGGTGATTTGTGAGATACATGGCTGCGAAGACTTCATCCCCAAATTTGAGTGGCATGCCAACATGAGCTAAGAGAGCGAGACCGGTTTAAAAAATATGATAGTGTTTGTGTTTAGATGAACAATTCTATTGATAGGTATGGGGACACGACAACAGATGGGCGATGCCCATTTTAGTGAAGAATTAGTTATGGAGTTTTTTATATTCTCCACCCCAATCGAATTGCATATATTTAATATTAGTTTCAAGGAGGAGTTTGACATGAGCTTAAAAATTTAAGAAAATGTGGTGAGCGTTTGTCCTATCATTCATGAGATAGACCCATGCGAATGTGCAAAAATCATCATTGAAACTGATATAATATTTGGAACCACCAAAAGAAATGAGGATAGCACCCCAAACATCATAATAAGTAAGTTAGAGTGGTGTTGTGGATCTATGATATGAATTCATAGTAGGGTAATCGATGACTCTTTGCTAACTGGCACACATGACAAACTAAGAAAATAGTAGAATCCTTTAGACAAGGAAGATTATGAATATGAAAGAGCAACCAAACTACTTGAGGAGATGTATGACAGAACATAGCATGCTATTGATCTGGACACGTAGAATAGCTCACGAGCATCTGCTTGATGAACTAGAAATAGGATGTCTTAAGGGGTTAAAGGATAGCTTCATATTTTCCTGCCATAAGTAGATTCCATGTTACCGGGTCCCTAACGAGGTAATACTAAGAATGAAATTCAAAAAGGTATTATTATCACATGATAATTTATGGACTGAAAGGTGTTTAGAAAATTTAGAAACATGGAGAACATTGTTAAGAGCAAGAGAGTATGTATTAGTATTGATCGAACAAGAACCAATGTGTTTAATTTGCAAACATGATCGATTGCCCACTTGCACTATGTCACTGCCATGGTACTAATCCTACTCAGCTAGGCAATCAAGGTCACTTGTGATGTGATCTATGGCATCGATATCGTTGAACTAGTTGGGGTCGACCATGTAGGAGAGCGTAGACGCGAAGGCCGCTAAAGATTCATTCTGTTATGACAAGGATCATTTCCACGACGATCACTAAGGGAGCAACACTTGATGGTGGTGTGGCCATGTCGATCACCACAAGGGTCGTTGCCACGACGATCATCCATCTGGTAACAACACTTGATGGTGGTGTGGCCTGACTTGCCACAGATCAGGCACTAATGACAAGAGTCGTTGACTTCTATGGCCATGGCCATGGGAGTGGCCACCAAAACACATGTTGTTGGCAGAGGCATTGTATTGCAACTGTAATTTGACCACGTGTTAGAGTTGATGAGGCCCAAATGCAACCAAGTCTACGAACACATCATCAAGAAAGAGTAGTTTGGTCTTGGTTGTCATTGATGTGACAAATGGGTTATAATCGGTTAGGAGCCCTGATAGCTCCTCGTCACATAAAGGGGCGTCAGCGGTAATAAGCTTGGTGGTAAGCCCCATGATCTTGCAGAAAAGTTAGTGGCAGATAGATCACGTTTCTTTGATGTAGTAAGGTCCACAAAGATTTGCACTCTGTGCGCCTTCGTGGATTAGTCAAATTTCTTCTAAAGGGGCTCCCAGACCCCCTTGGAAGACATGGCACTGATGACGTCTTGAAGGACTTCCTCGATCATCGACAAGAGAAGGCCACTCAGCAGTTGTTGATCTTGAACATACTATCTAGCATACTCCGGATTAGGGACATCTGCGACACCTGCAATTGTCGATGTGGCAATATTATTATTAGGGGCAACATTGAATCCATCAAAGTATCGAGAATCTTAAATCTCCTTAGATACCGAAGGAGCTGAGCACGCCGAAGGAGAAAATTGGATTTAGTCAGTCAAATTATGACGACGTGATGTATAGGGATCGGTGGCATGGTGGAAGAAGTGGCATCCAACATGAGAGGAGAAAGAGAAGGGTAAGCACGATGCGTGGTGGAGAATTAGAAGAAATTCCTTCTCTCTGGTACCATGTCAAATTGGTGCAAGACAATGTCGACTTAGGACCATACTCATCATGTATATATAGATGTACATGAGCATGATTTACATGACAAGTAACAACACTGCCTAGATTAGAGGATACAGCTCCAAGCCTTTATATGGCCCTGGCAAGGTTAGGAGCACGATTCTTTCCTATTATATGCATGTAACATTCTATCTTTATCATATATAACCTTCTATCTTTAACATGCTCATCAGGCATTGCCAGTGACTAGGGTCGGAAGTGCAACTTCACAGAGCATGGTTTGTCAATGGTTTGCAAGATGTCCAATACTACTGCGAGTGAGCCAGAGAAAAAGAAATACTTAACTCTCTAATGCGTTTGGTTGGGGAGCCAACTGGGATAGAGCGGCTCCATTCCAGTTTCTAAGAATTGAGCCATTTCATTATGTATTTGGCAAGCAGAACGGAATCGCTCCATTTTTTGTTTGGTTGAAGAGTAGAATAGAGCGGAGCCGCTCCGTTTATTGTTTGGGTGGAGAGCTATATGATTGTTGAGTGGAGGAGAGGGATGAGAGCGCTCGCATTCGGTCGTTTTGGTGAAGCGAGAGCATCCCAAATATTTGCTATTTATAGACTCCAGGAGCCACTCCGCTCTCCTCTATGGTAACCAAACATCAAAAAAATAAGAATGGAGTCATTCCATTCCCCTCCGCTCTTCAACCAAACACACCCTCGCCCTACCCATCCACATCAGCTGATCTTCTGCACTGCACGCTTTCTCTTATTGGTCTAGTAGGGTAAATATTGTACTACCTTCTTTTCTGTCTCCCATCTTTCTCTGAATTAGATCAAACAAATCTATGTATGCCGACTGTTGTTCAGTGCCTAACAGCGAATAACTTGAAGATAATATATAGTTTTTCCTGGACACTGTGAGAGGCAGGTCTCCAAGGTTTGGCGCCAAAGGAGCTTTGCATCATGCAGCATGAATGACGCAAAATCTTACCATCACATGGGCAAGGAATCCTCTCTATATATATTTTGGAGCCGATATCCCATCAAACTACTGTTTCTTTGGTCCAGTTAGTATTGTTAATTACTGCTTGGCATACAATAAAAATACAGAATCTGCTGCTTAATTCCTATACCTCTTGGCTGTTGGTCTTGGATAGAAATGAGATGTCTATAAATTATGAATTTTATTTGACAGATTTGCAGTTGTCCAATGATTGCTAAATTTAGAAGTAATGTCTGAATATGGTAATCAAGAAGGGGTAAGATATGAGTAATGTTCAATAAAATCCGCTTAGTGGCCATTTATATGGTAAATCATGACCCACACATTTTTATTCACTGTTTTCTTGGTGTTACAAAATTTTACTGCTAGTATATTCTCTTTTATGAAAATACTAGTGAATGTAGAATCTTATTAAAAACCTTACATAAGATATATCTGATCTACACTACACCCTGATTTTTTTAGCCTGACTAGAATCTTCAATCAAGTCAAAATTTTTAAAAATTTGTGTTGCTCCCATTGCAATGCATGCGCGGTGACCTGGTGACCCAAAAGAGAAACCTATCACCAAGGTTGGCCACGATCGTCATTGAGATGCTAGATTGGTTATCCATGAACTTTTCTCTTAAACTTTTAGTCAAATTATCTCTGATCAGTGATCTCATGGTACAAGGACGAACCTAGCTAGATGATGGTCCGATAGTTGGCTAGGCTTACAAGAGAAGTTTTCTGGGGCCTCACTGACAACGTACATCAGTGACACATATACATATAGATTTACAGCAATGTATATACAATATTCAAGGTATACCCTCAGATATTTCAGGCTTTAGGGCAAAATTTATCTAAACCATCAAGGACATTTCTTAAACAAAAATAATAATAGGACACAAACCAAAAAATAAAAATGTGTTCAGTCATCTTGTTAAGGGGCTAACAACAACAAAGACAAAAGTAAAGTCTGGAAAAACGTCAAACAATTGCTAACTTTAAATTTTCAGCAACTGGGTGAACAATACATGAATGCATACAAAAAGGAACAGCCAGAATAAAAACATTATGTAGATCCATCGCGAGGTGAAATTGAAACATTGGTAGAACTATAAGCAAAAATATGTTAGCAAGTAGAAATCCTGGCATAGAACTACAACAAGAATTGGTAGAACAACAAAAGTTATGTTAGCGCAGCAGTACAAGAAACACAAAAACATCATAGAAAATACTGCAAGGTCGATAAACAACCAATATAATTCAATCAGAGCCTATCATATCAAGAAGAAAAACTTTTTTGTGACGGTATCAATCACGCTAATTATTAAAGCTCACTTATTAAATAGGCCACGATCATCACTATACAAACTATCTAACTAGATCAATCACTACCGGAATCCGGCTTTTTGCGAGTGTCTTTTGTCGGGCACTCGTCATAGACTGCTTTGCCGAGTGCTACCCTCGGCAAAGGATGACTCTCGGTATCGACGGCCTTTACCGAGAGTAGTACACTCGGCATAGCTAGACACTCGGCCAAGACTTCTTTGCCGAGTGTCCAACACTCGGCAAAGGATGAAGCTCGGCAAAGGACCGTCAGCAGCCGTCTATAGCTGAAGGCCGTTATCTTTGCCGAGCGCCAGGCGCTGACACTCGGCAAAGATGGTGCGTTGCCGAGTGTCGTGCCGGGTGACAATCGGCAAAGCATACTTTGCCGAGTGCCTTACTGGGACACTCGGCAAAGTTTATTTCTTTTTCCAACCAAACTTTTTATGGTTTGTTCCTACACTGTGTAGACTTACATGTTCTATTTTTGGCACAATTATAAAATTGTTTGCTATAGCTATCAGATTTTGTTCGTTTAATTGTATTTCCTCGGATAATTCATATTTGAACAGCAAGTCACTCGAAAAATGGAAAACCGTTAATGCAAAAATGTTCATGTTACTTAGCATAAGTTATGACCGATTTCAGGTGCAGACCGGAATTTTCGAGCACCATGCTCACGAAACATGACCGTGAACTTGTCATCCAGGTGTTTAAAAATTGTATAAAACACAAGTTGTCAGAAAATCATGAAACTTGTCCACATGTCATGATATCATATGTAGAGCCTATGGTAAAAATTTGAGAATGTTTCGAGAAAGTTGTCACACACTATGTGTAGAAACCTAGCCGGACTACACTGAAGTTCTATGATTTCATGTGTAGGCCACTTAGGTTTCTACATATAGTGCGTAACAACTTTTTCGAAACATTCTCAAATTTTTATCACAGCCTCTATATATGATATCATGACATGTGGACAAGTTTCATAATTTTCTGACTTTGTTTGTGTTTTATACAATTTTTAAACAACTAGATGGTAAGTTCATGGTTATGTTTAGTGAGCATGGTGCTTGAAAATTCTGGTCTGCTCCTGAAATCGGTCGTAACTTGTGTTACCTAACATGGATATCATTTTTTTTCATTCACGATTTTCCATTTTTCGAGTAACTTGCAGTTCAAATCTTAATTACCCGAGTAAATTCAATTAAAAGAACAAAAATCTAATAGTTATAGCAAACACTTTTATAATTGTGCCAAAACTGAACATGTAGGTACATAACATAGGAAAACACCACAAAAGTTTTGTAAAAAAAGGAAAAAAATGCAAACATTCTTTGCCGAGTGCCTTGGGAAGACACTCGGCATAGAGTTCTTTGCCGAGCGTCTGACCGAGGGCACTCAGCAACAAAGTTATATAAAAAATAAAACAATCTTTGTCGAGTGCTAGCCAGAGGGCACTCGGCAAAGTATACTTTGCCGAGCCAGATCCCGGGCACTCGACAAAGTGTATTTTTAAATTTTAAAAAAATCTTTGCCAATTGCTAGATTGCGGGCACTCAGCAAAGACGTTGAAGTTAACATACTACGCCCGTGCTCGGGCTATTTTTATACAAGTTAACGACCACCGCCGCCGCCCACGCTCGATCCCGGGATAAGGTATTTGGTACAATGCTTGTATTTTGCTAGTTCTTACTTGTACAATGCTTGTATTTTGCATTTTCTCACTACTTGCATTAATTATACTTAATAGTGCATAGACACGTGTGAATGAAAATATATTGGTGATTTGCAGCCATCATGCTGCTACTTTTATTTGCAGGTTTTGGAAACCTCCTCGTGCAGGGGAGGTGCTGCCGAATTTTTTGTTGATAGACTTGTGCTATACTCGGTTATATATGTTAGAGGATGGAGGACCGTGAGTGAATGTACATGGGCCATGTAGGAAGGAACGATGTCACCTCTGAATGGATTAGAAAGACCGATGCTTTTGTAGAACGGGCATTTGGCAAAGCTGCTAAAGGAGCGAGTCTAGTCCCGTGCCCGTGCAACAAATGTGCCAACCGGAAAAGAAAATCAAAGAAGGCCATGGTAGAATATATTTGGAAGAATGGATTTACACCGGACTATACTCGGTGGATCTTCCATGGTGAAGCACATCGTATGAGAGAGGAGGTGGTGAGACAACGCGTCGAGGATTATGATGCTGATGTCGGGGTAGCGGATATGTTGAACGACTATCATGAGGCACAATTCGCCGGAGGATGTACGGAGTACGATCCAGAGCCGACCGCAAAGTCGTTCTATGACATGTTTGACGCGACACAGAAGCCCCTTAACGGCCAGACAAAGGTTTCTCAACTGGATGCCATTGGGCGTGTAATGGCGTTCAAGTCGTAGTACAGCATGAGTCGAGACACATTCGATGGCTTGTTGACAATTATTGGCAGCCTGCTTCCGGAGGATCACGTTTTGCCAAAGAGCATGTATGAGGCACAAAAACTCCTTCGTGCTCAAGATGACGTATGAGCAGATACATGCTTGTCCGAAGGGCTACGTGCTATTTAGGAAAGAATACGCAGAGGCAAAGTACTGTCCGAAGTGTAAATCGTCTAGGTTCATGGAGGTAGACTCTGGTGATAGACAAAAGAGGTAGCTCGACATCCTTGTGACAATCCTACACCAACTTCCGTTCATACCGAGGATCCAGCGTCTATACATGACCAAGGAATCCACAAAATAGATGGCATGGCACAAAAATAGAAAATGATACAATCCTAACAAGATGGTGCATGCATTCGATGGTGAAGCATGGAAACACTTTGATGCCATTCACCATGAGAAAGCCGAAGAGGCTTGTAATGTATGTGCTACGCTAGCCACAAATGGGTTCAATCCCTATGGAATGAGCGCTGCCTCGTACACATGTTGGCCTATGTTTGTTATCCCAATCAACTCCCCCCGGTGTGTGCTTCCAAAGGCAGAACATATTCATGTCATTGATAATTCCCAAACACCCATGGAATAAAATGGGCGTGTACATGGAGCCTTTTGTTGATGAATTGGTACGTGCTTGGGAGGAAGGGGTATGGACGTATGACCAAGCTATGAAGACAAACTTCAAAATGCATGTTTGGTACCAGTACTCCATGCATGACTTACCAGCGTATGGGCTATTCTGCGCCTGGTGTTTTCAAAGTAAGTTCCTGTGCCTAGTTTGTAAGGAAGCTCTTAGGTTCATTTGGTTGAAGAAGGGTGGCAAATATTCATCGTTCGATAAACATCGACAATTTCTCCCTCCTGACCATCCATTCTGCCTAGACAGCAAGAACTTTATGAAAGGTGTCGTAGTGACAGACCGCCCATCTGCAACAATGACTGGTGACGAAATTCGTCAACAGATAGACGATGGGCTCGTGGCCAATCCAGAAGGTGATTTTGTGGGATATGGTGAGCAGCATATATGGACACAGAAGTCGTTCTTGACTGGGCTCCCCTATTATGACGACCTGCTCCTTCCACACAACATTAACGTCATGCACACTGAAAAGAATGTCTAAATACTATTCGAAAGAAATGTAGAAATAAATGCAAAATTGAGGCTTCCATTGCAGAGGCATACATTCTAGAGGAGGTGACAAACTTCACAACAACTTACTATGGTGACAAACTATCGAGCGTGCATAATCCACCCCCTCGTTACAATGATGACGACAATGAATCGAACCTCCACATATTTTGAGGCCAACTCGGAAGCGCAAGTGGTTCGACCACCAAGACCGTGACACATGAAGAGTGGCGCCATATCATGCTATATGTATTGACCAACCTTAAAGAGGTGACACCATACATGGAACAATTTCTTCATGAATTCTAGCGTCGATCAAGGGACCCAACTCCACAGAAATATGATACCCTTCTTAGAAAGGGTGCGGGAAATGGATTGCCTGATTTCATTTCCTGGTTCAAACATAAGGTATGTGCTTAGTTTGTCAAAGAGATCCGTCTATGAACTCAATTTAGCATCTTTTAACTTGCGAATACTTGTAGGGCCAAAGAGATCTGTCTATGAGTGCCGAGTTGAGACAAGTAGCCAACAACTTTGCTTATATGGTCAAGAAATATTCTGGGTATGCCGTCAATGGATACCGTTTTTGCATAAGAAGCTACAACCAAAGTTGGCCCAATTGAAAAACAACGTGTTCTGGAGTCTTTACCCCCTGCCTTGACGAGGTCGATTATTTTGGACGAATCGAAGAAATATATGAACTCAATTTTCATGATTCCAAACCTCTTACTCCAGTGATATTCAAATGTCATTGGTTTGATGCTCAAGTGACGAGACGGACACATTCTAATCTTGGGATAGTAGAAATTCGACAAGATTCCACCTTACCAGGAGACAATGTCTATATCATGGCCCAACAGGCCACATAAGTGTATTATCTCCCATATGCGTGCCAAACGAAAGAACATCTTAAGGGTTGGCATGTTGTGTATAAGGTATCGCCGCACGGTAAATTACCTATTCCTAACGATGAAGATTATAACTTAGACCTGGACACATATGATGGAGAGTTCTTCCAAGAAGATGGGCTAGAAGGACAATTTGAGATAGACTTAACCGAAGCTATCAGAATGGAAGTACATATTGAAATGGTTGTTGATGAGGAGGAGAATGAGGTGCAAAATAAGAATGACTTAGTAATACTTGAAGGCAATGACATTAATGATGAACTTGCGCCTTCAGATGGTGTTGACTATCAAATGGTTGATAGTGATGATGAGAGTTATGATCCGGCTAACCCTGACACATATGAAGATTATTTTTAATCGGTGTAATGCTATATATATTTTTATTTCGCACCTGTTTCTAAATACATCTTTTTTATATGCACTTATTTGTTTACTCTTAATTGTAGGTTGTTGGAGAAAGATAGTGGGCAGTTAGATGAGGACGAGGAGGGGGAGGAGGAGCACTTGCAGGACGGCGGAGGAGGCACAGCAGGATGATGACGTCCAGCAGCAGGTGGACTAGTAGACCGCTGTCAATGTGACGCAATAGGACGACAGCGACGCTCAGTAGGATGCCTCGGGTTCTGGTGCCTCAGGTTCGAGGAACGTCTACCTACGAGATCCCACGAGTTTCCCTCAGTGTCCCATACTTCGAGATAGGCGACCGTTGATTCAGCCAGATGGGGAGAGGCATGTAACTTTATGTTCTCCCTACTTGTTCATATTATGTGTTCAAATTCATAATATAAACTAATATTTTTTTTATTTATCACTTGGACATGTCTTGGAATGTTGTGTAGAGTGCTGGGGGTCACGACTGCAACCACAATGACATCCTTGGCCTGCTGTGCAGGGAACACTTCCCTGGACTGGTTGAGTACGCCGGAGTGATGGGTCCAGCCTACACCTTCGACCACTACGTCGTCGCCCCCGATGCAGTAGACCGGGACGATAGGGAATTAAACAATAAGGCGGAGCGGGTGAAGCAAGAGATGTGGGTAAGTCTTACTATATTGTAAAAAATGTCACATTCGTTGCACATTCTTGAAATAATGTATGGATACATCATCTTTGTATGCAGGATTTCTTTAGATACGAGGCTGGATACGAGGCTAGGGTGGATGTGGTGACCACCACGAGTTGTAATAAGCTCGTCGTGGACATGCACTACGAGGCACGAATCCAGGCCATCGTCAGCTACCATGGCTCCGTCCTTGGGGAGAAGGTGACCAAGCAGGAAGCCCGAACCATGTCATTGACTAGGGACTAGTACTTGCAGGTAAATACACCACTTTAATATCTATGACAAAAATTTTCCTTATTTTTATCTTCTGATATGCAGTGTACTTGTTTTACTTTGTAGATGATTCCTTATTGGTGCGCTGCACATCCTCAATGCTGGGAGCAGATAGTGGATAGGTGGTGCTCGCCTGAGTGGGACGAGGCGCACAACGCTAGCCTGGAACAGCATCTGATAATGCAAGGTCCCTCCCACCACCAAGACAGCCACAACCTAGGTAAATATGTAGAAGCATGGGTACACCCTCTTTTTTATTTAGGTATATAACACTGGATTAGATATTATTTCTAACTATCTCGTTGATTTTCTTGCAGTCGGTGTCACATGGTGGCTAGCCTTGTTCCATCTTCTCGGTTTATGCTATGGCCCATAAGGACAAGGCGACGTCCGATGCCACCTACAATCTCGATGATGGGCCCGAGGCATATAGAACCCCGCCGTCTACATTCGCCTTCATGAATACACTGCCATGGCACATGAGGTCCATGGGCCAGATTATGATCCGAGGACCGAGGACATCGACAGAGATGTTCTCATAAGGGTCGGAGGAGGCAAGAGACATGCACGGGGCAATCGACTCGTCGTCCACTCCCACTCTGTCTCAGGTGCGAGCAAGGAGCACGAGCTCGAGCCCAGCCATACGACCTCGGCAGGACATCCCACATAATCAGATACAACAAGGTTAGTGCTTCTGTAACTCGTCATTTCTTGAGTTATATATCTTCTCTTTGAGTTACTATAACATTGGGTTGGAATATTACATGCCCAACTAAAAGAAGGGAGGAGGGAACAACAAGAGATGGAGGCAAGGATGGCAGAGATGTTCCAGTACATGCAAAGCCTTGGCGTCGCACAGGGTTTCGCTACACCACCTCCGTTGTTCCCTACACTTGATCTTGCTCAGTTCCATACTCCTGTGAGTATCAAAATTCTAGTCCCGCATGATATATATTTATCTGGTATAACACATGCATACTCTTCTCTATGTTGGGACAATCTGGGGCGGCATCCAACAACCCTCATGGATCGCACATCCCATCGTCGCACCAGTCCAGCCGCCCACCTCGCTAATGATCTCTTAGCTTAGTTGTGATTGTGAGACTTGTGTGATAAACTTGTCCTGAACTTATGTTTGAGAGTTGGTAATACTTATGTTGGTGAAACTTGGTATGAACATAGACATGTTTGTAAAAAACTTGTTAGATTTGTGAAATATGTGGTCTCTATTATGTATGTGATGATTATGTGATATATGTGATGTATATGTAATGATTATATGATATATGTGATATATATGTGATATATCTTTTGTTAGTTTGGATGAAATAGCAAAAATAAATTAAAAAGGAGTATACTGGTCACTTTGCCGAGTAGAACACTTGGCAAAGAGGTGCTTTGCCGAGTGTCTAGGTCATAGCACTCGACAAAGATGGCACACCTAGACACCAGTAAAGCTTCTTTGCCGAGTGTTGTGGTCTCGCCACTCGGCAAGGAAGCAACATTTGCCGTGTGCCTCCTAGTCCACTCGGCAAAGGCGCTGACAAAGGGGCCGACTGGCGACCTCGTTCCCGAGTGCTAGTCCGGCGAACACTCGGCAAAGAGGGAAACTCTTTTCCGAGTGTCACCTAATACGCTCGGCAAAGGGATACTCTTTGCCGAGTGTCACCTAGTACACTCGGCAAAGGCTCCGTCGCCGTTACTAGCCACCGTGGCGGCGTCTCTTCTTTGCCGAGTACTTGATGACACTCGATAAAGTCTTTGCCGAGTGCCCGATAAAAAGTACTCGGCAAAGTATCCGATCCTGTAGCCATTGCCGATGTACAGTTCGTCGAGCTCTCTTTGTCGAGTGTCACACTCGGCAAAGCTTTCGTCGAGTGTTTTTCAGGGTTTGAGACACTCGGCAAAGAGGCTGATTCTAGTAGTGAATAGTAATGCAAGCTTATGACCACCGGCTGTATCTCTGGCTTTGCAATAATAATGCAAAGAAATTACGCACATAGACAAGCTACTCAGAGAAGAAGTGGTAATACAATGACAAACCATGAAGATATATATATATATATATATATATATATATATATATATATATATATATATATATATATATATATATATATATATATATATATATAAACAATGCTATCTTGAGGGAGTAGGAATCCTGAATCTACAACAAGAATTGATAAAAAATAACCTAGAAGCAAAGAGAGGTTAAGGGGTTAGGGCAACAGCTACAGTACGTAGAATAAAGAGATAAACCGCCGAAACCAAAAACCATGTGAAGAGATCGCAGATCCGTGGATGCAAGAGATCAGAAGCAGGTGGATCGGACTGGAAAAAGAAAACGGAGGCACAATTCGAGAATGATAGAGCGGGAGAGAGAGAGAGAGAAACTCACTGTGACAGGGCGATCCAGCAGCTTCATGCAGAAGGCGCAGCTGAAACTTCTGCCGAAGATGTTGAGGACGTCGTCCTCTGCGCTGTCGTCGACATCATCGTCGGGGGCAGAAGCAGCAGATCGGCCTGCCAGAATATTTTGGCGGCGGCGTGCCTTCTCTGCATCGGAGAGGGTGGTGTCGGCCTCGATCGCGCGGACGGCGGCGACGAGCTCGCCTCCTGCCGCAGGGGCCGCGGGGGCTACAGGATCGCCGGAGCAGTCGGGGCAGCTCCAGATCGCAGCTTCAGACAGCGCGGGTGGATTCGAGAGGCATGGGGAGTGCCACGGGGTGGCGCAGGTGGAGCACCGTAGCAGGTCTACCTCGGACGGTGCGGCCACACCGCAGACCATGCAGACGCCAGCGTTGTCGCAGGGAAGATCGGCCGCCATAGTGGTGGTGGGGGCGACAGCGAGCCTGCGGCGCGGCTGAGTCTGGGAGTTGGGGAATGAGGGCTCGGTGGTTCACTGTCTTAGGGTTTTGTGGGGAGCGGACTGCAGAAGGGACATGTGAGAAGCGTGAGCCGTGAGGGAGTGACGAAAGCGGAAGGTGGTGGAAAGCTTCTTTCGAATTTTGCGTTTGCCGCTGCCTTATGGACAACACCCCGCCGTCGCCGCTAGTTTCCACGCAAAACCGTTGATGGTATATAAAAGAGGGAGAAGTTAGGGCTGTTTGGTTGGCATCTTCAATTGTTCTCTAAAATGTCTCTAAAACTCATGATTAGCAAGTTGCTAAATAAATATTGGGAGCAGAAAATACTTTGATCTCCAATAGTTCCTAATATTTAAAAAGTATTTTAATTCTAAATCTAGATTTGGTGGACCTATTTTCTGTTTTTCTGTTACATGCTCTTGTCTCATTTTCTACTTTTTTTTTTTCGTGGCGACCGATCGCTCTGGTGACAAGTGATCGGGTAATTCGGGTTCGGGTAGATCAGATTCAGATTCGGATAAATCAGATTTGGTTAATGCGTAATAGGTCTTTTTGCCCAGCCCTAGTTATCTTGCTGCTTTGCGGTCTCACGGGTGCCAAAGAAGCGTTGAACCTGGATACTTTGCACGGGTGCCAAAAAATTTGTTGTCAACTGCCATCAGGAGTGGCTATCTAGTTGCTAAATTTGGAGACCAAATAGAGTTAGATAACAAGTAACTATATTTAGCAAGTCTACTTAGAGAACTATTGGAGAAATGTTTTTCTTTTCACTTGTTAAATCTAAGATTTAGATAGTTGTTTAGAGAACAATTGCAGATGCTCTTAGTTTAGGGACTAAAGTTTAGTTAGAGGACTAAAGTTTAGGTCCTACCCTGTTTGGATCTAAAGACTAAAAGTATTCAGAACACATTAAATGAAACATAAGAAGACTAAAATACTCTTAACATTCTTCCGTCATTAGTGCAACTAAAAGGGGCAAAAGGTGAAATTAATATGGTTTAGTCTGTTTTAGTCATCTATTGAGGGACTAGAGACTAAAACAGTTCAGTCCTATTTTAGTCCCACCGTTCGGCAATTTAGGAACTAAAATGGAGGGACTTATCTTTAAGGGCTATTTGGTTTGCTGCCTAAGGCGCCATAATGTGCCTAACTTTTCTATCTAAGCTTAGTTCTTAAATTCGAGCGATTAAGGCTAGGTAGATTATGTCGCTTGTCTATGCTTCCTATTTTCATTTTATTTTCTTTAGGATTGACCCAGTTAAGGCACAAATTAGGGTTGACCCAGTTAAGGCACAACCCGCTAGAACTATGTAACCTACATGATATAAAGAGGTTAAGAGATCCATTAGGGCCCGTTTGTTTGATTGGAATTGGGTTGAATTGGAATTTAATTCTTGGCTGATTTGTTTGGCAAGTTATAGAATTGGAAATTAACTTTCCATCTATTTCTTGGGCTGGAATTAGGAGCAAAAAAACATTCCTACCCTAAAACGAGGAAACAAATTCCTCCTGTTGGAGACTTGTTCTCAAATGCTATAAGTTAAGAACAAGACAACACAAAAATAGGTTAATGGTTAACACCCTTCGTCCTTCGAAGCGTTATTTCCCTAAGGATATAACGATCTTCAGACGAAGGTCATGAAGGACATACCTTCATCACAACGGCACATATTAATGGAAGACGAAGCGTATGAAACATGAGAAATAACACGAATAATCATATGACATCGTTCATATATTGTTTATTATATAATCATGAATGAATAAGAACAATATTGAGTTACATTTGTACCTTTGGCTTGAAGGAAAGTACAAGTGTGATGCAAGAGCGAATGCCAAGTCAGCGTGAACAGTACGGGAGTACTGTTCACCTATTTATAGGCACGGGTCGCAGCCCATGTAAAATTACATCCAGGTCCTTTGCTTTTGATAACAACTCTATAATAATCTATTGAGGTCTAGATAGTCTTTTCCTTTTGAAGTCGGTTTCCTCTTCTCCGCTATCATGCCGAAGCTTCCTTGCGCACAGCTTCGGCTTTGCTCCATCCTTCGTTCTCTTTGTGTTTCATCGTACAGCAATTGTCTGAAGAGTCCATGTCCGAAGGTACCTGTTCATGTATTATACTCCAGAAATATTGTCAAATCTCGTTTTTGAGGACCTTCGGAAGCCGAAGGCCCCCAACAGTAGCCCCTCACAATATTAATTTGTTAAGATAATAATAAATTCAAATTGCGATATGGACGGAGGCCCTAAGTCGAAGGTCCAAAAAAAACACCTTCCCTTTGCTAGAATAGCAACAACCACTGACAAGCGGGCCCTCCAGCACACAATACGCCAAGCGTATAAATAAGAGCGCACCACTCACTATCGGACACACCGAGTGTCTCAGACACTCGGCAAAGGCTATTTTACACTCGGCAAAGGCTTTGCCGAGTGTAACACTCGGCAAAGGACGCTCGGCGAACTGTACATCGGCAACAGCCTCTTTGCCATTTGCCGAGTGCCATTTGTCACTCGGCAAAGAAAAGTCACCATCACGGCGCCAAGTGACAGTGACGGATCCTTTACCGAGTGTCTTCTTTGGCACTCGGCAAAGAGGCCAATTTTGCCGAGTGTCTGCTCTCACGGCCCTCGGCAAAGACGGGTCCAGTGGGCCCCACCGCCAGTCCCTGTGCCGAGAGCTCTCGTAGGCACTCGGCAAAGGAGGCTTCTTTGCCGAGTGTCTAGTGGACTGGCACTCGGCAAAGAGTCCTCCAGTGGGCCCCTTTGCCAGTCCCTTTACCGAGTGCCTTGACAATAGCACTCGGCAAAGATGGCTTTACCGGTTCCCAGGTTTCCTTCTTTGCCGAGTGCCATGGTCAGCACTCGGCAAAGATGGCTTTACCGGTTCCCAGGTTTCCTTCTTTGCCGAGTGCCAAGGTCATAGCACTCGGCAAAGTGACCAGGATGTCCCTTTTTTATTTGTTTTTGCTGTTCCATCCAAACAAACAAAAGATATATATCATTCACATCACATTATATATCAATCGCATCACAGAATGAACACATTTATCATCAACACCATATATATCACAAAGTCTCACTAATATAAGTCTCACAAATATAAGTCAGGATCATCACAAAACAGATATAAGTCTGGATCATCACTAACATCACCAAGTATCTCACAAGACCAAGTATAACTAACATCACCAACACTCACAAATATAAGTCTGGATCATCACAAAACAGATCATCAACGAGGTGGGCATCTGGACTGGTTCGGCGAAGGGCTGGACGAAGCGTGAGGGTTGTTCGACGCCGCCGATTGACCCTGCACAGAGAAGAGATTGCATGTGTGAGAACATATGAATATATATCATGCAGTACTAAAATTTTGATACTCACAGGAGTAGTGAACTCAGCAGGGTCAGCTGTAGGGAACAACGGAGGTGGTGGAGCATGACCCTGTGCGGCGCCAAGGCTCTGCATGTACGCGAACATCTCCGCCATCCTCTTCTCCAGCTCCTCACGTTGCCTCCTCTCATCATCTAGCTGAGTCTGTAATATTTTGCCCTAATGTTACGATAATGCAAAGAGAAGATATATAATAATCAATGAACGATGAATAGATAAGGAATAACCTAGAGTTGCTGGATACGATGCTGTGAGCTGTCCTGCCGAGGTCGTATGGCTGGGCTCGCGCTCGTGCTCCTTGCTCGCACCTGAGAGAGAGTGGGAGTGGAGGACGAGTCGATTGCCCCGTCAGCAATCCAGTACCGCCTATGCCTCTTGCCTCCTCCGACCCTCATGAGGACATCTCCGTCGATGTCCTCGGTCCTCGGATCGTAATCTGGCCCATGGACCTCCTTGGCCATGGTGGTGTACTCACTGAGGCGGCTGTGGATGGCGAGGTTGGTGTACGCCTTGGGCCCATCATCCGGGTTGTAGGTGACGTCGGACGTCGCCATCCCCTTGTGGGCCATAGCATATGCCGAGAACGTGGAGCAAGGCGCGCCACCATGTGCCGCCAACTGCGGGAAAACCAACGAGATGGTTAGAAATCATGTCTAATCGAAAGTTATATACCTAAATAAAAAAGAGTGTGTACCCATGCTTTCGCGTATTTGCCCAGGCTGCGGCTGCCTTGATGGTGGGAGGGACCTTGCATCATCAAACGCCGTTCCCGGCTAGCGTTGTGCGCCTCGTCCCACTCAGCCGAGCACCACCTCTGCACCATCTGCTCCCAGCACTCAGGATGCGCGGCGCACCAATGAGGAATCATCTAAAAAAATACAAGTACACGGCATATCAAAAGATAAAATTAAGCATATTTAGTACCAATAATAAAGTTTTGTATTTACCTGCAAGTACTGGTCTGGAGTCAACGATATGGTTCGGGCGTCCTTCTTGGTCACCCTCTCCCCAAGGACGGAGCCGTGGTAAGTGACGATGGCCTGGATGCGCGCCTCGTAGTGCATGTCCACGACGAGCTTCTTACAGCTCGTCGTAGCCACCACATCCGCCCTGGCCTCGTATCCAGCCTCGCATCTGAAGAAATCCTACATACAAAGACGATGTATCCATACATTATTTCAAGAATATGCAACAAATGCGACTTATTAAACAATATAGTGCAAGGAAGACTTACCCACAGCTCTTGCTTCACCCACTCCGCCTTGTTGTTGAATTGTTTGCCATCCCGATCTACTGCATCGGGGGCGACGGCGTAGTGGTCGAAGGTGTATGCTGGGCTCGTCACTCCGGCGTACTCGACAAGTCCAGGGAAGTGTTCCCTGCATAGAAGGCCGAGGATGCCATTAGGGTTGCGGCCGTGACCCCCTGCAGTCTCCAAAACCATCCAAGACCTGTCCAAGTGATTAAGATAAAGTATTAGTTTCTATTATTAATTTGAACATATAATATGAAAAAGCAGCAACAACATCTAAAGTTACCTACCTCTCTCCATCAGGTCGTATCAGCGGACGTCTGTCACGAAGTATGGGTCGCTGAGGGAGACTCGCGAGACCTCGCAGGTAGATACTCCTCGAACCTGAGGAGCCAGAACCTGAGACGTCCTGCTGAGCGGCGCCGTCGTCGTCGTCCTGCTACACCGCATCGTCGTCGTCCTGCTGCGCCGCATCGACAGCGGCTTGCTGCTCCACCTGCTGCTGTACGGCGTCGTCCTGCTGCGCCTCCTCCTCCGTCCTACGGGTGCTCCTCCTCCCCCTCCCCCTCCCCCTCCTCGTCCTCGTCCCACCGCCCACCATATTTGTCCAACAACCTGCAATTAAGAGTAAGCAATTAAACACAGATAAAAAAATATGTATTTAGAAACATATGCAAAATAAATGAAATATAGCATTACATCGATTAAAAATAATCTTCATATGTGTCCGGGTTAGCCGGATCATAAGTGTCATCATCACTATCAACCATTTCATAGTCAACACCATCTGAAGGCGCAATTTCGTCATTGGCATTGCCTTCAAGCATTTCTAAGTCATTCTCATTTTGCACCTCATCATCCTCCTCATCAACAAGCATTTCAATATCTACTTCCATTCCAATCGCTTCAGTTAAGTCTATCTCAAATAGCCCTTCTAGCCCATCTTCTTGGAAGAACTCTCCGTCATATGTGTCCGGGTCTAAGTTATAATCCTCATCGTTTGGAACAGGTAATTTACCGTGCGGTGATACCTTATACACAACATCCCAACCCTTAAGATGTTGTTTTATTTGGCACGCATATGGAAGATAATACACTTGTGTGGCCTGTTGGGCCACAATATAGACATCGTCTCCTGGTAAGGTGGAATCCTGTCGAATTTCGACTAGCCCAATATTAGAATGTGTCCGTCTCGTAACTTCAGGGTCAAACCAATGACATTTGAATATCACTGGAGTAAGAGGTTTGGAACCATAAAAATTGAGTTCATATATTTCTTCAATTCTTCCATAATACTCGACCTCGTCAAGCCCGGGCGTAAAGACTCCAGAACACGTGGTTTTTCGATTGGGCCGACTTTGGTCGTAGCTTGTTGTGCGAAAACGGTATCCATTGACGTCATACCCAGAAAATTTCCTGACCCTATAGGCAAAGCCATTGGCTACTTGTCTCAACTCGGCACTCATAGACGGCTCTCTTTGGCCCTGCAAGTTCAAACACGCTAGATTGTTATATTATTCGCACGTAAGAGCAACTTGAAATGACAAACTAAGCACGTACCTTATGTTTAAACTAGGAAATGAAATCGTGCAATCCATTTCCCGCACCCTTTCTAAGAAGGGTATCATATTCCTGTGGAGTTGGGTCCCTTGATCGACGCCAAAATTCATGAAGAAATTGCTCCATGTATGGCGTCACCTCTTCAAGGTTGGTCAATATATATAGCATGATATGGCGCCACTGTTCATGTCTCAGGGTCTTGGTGGTCAAACCACTCGCGCTTCCGAGTTGCCCTCGAAAAATGCTGAGGTGCGATTCATTGCCGCCATCATTGTAACGAGGGGATGGATTATGCATGCTCGGCAGTTTGTCACCATAGTAAGTTGTTGTGAAGTTTGACACCTCCTCCAGTATGTATGCCTCTGCAATGGAAGCCTCGATTTTGCATTTATTTCTACATTTCTTTCGAATAGTCTTTAGACATCTCTCGATTGGATAGCACCAACATCCCTGCACGGGCCCCCCATTCGTGCCTCATACGGGAGATGAAGAATCAAATGTTGCATCGGATTGAAGAAGTAGGGTGGAAAGATCTTCTCCAGCTTACACAGTAACACGAGTGCCATCCTTTCCAAGTCTGCAATCATGGTCCGAGCTAACTCTTTTGCACAAAGCTGGCGGAAGAAATAGCTCAACTCTGCAAGCGCTAGCCAGACATGCTCAGGGTCATAGCCTCGAACCATCGCTGGAAGAATTCGTTCAATCCATATGTGGAAGTCATGACTCTTCATCCCTAAGACTCGCTGAGTAGATAAGTTCACCCCCTACTAAGGTTAGCTGCATACCCATCAGGGAACATTAACATCTTGATCCACTGTAGTACTTCCTTCCTCTGGGCCCTGCTCAGGACGAAATCGGCCTTAGGCCTTCTCCATGTCTTTCCACCACTAGGCGGCTTCATCTCTTGGTTTGGTCTATCACATAACTCTGCCAGATCCACTCTTGCCTTTATGTTATCCTTTGACTTATCAGGAATCTCCATAATTGTTGCCCAAAGTGCCTCGACGACATTCTTTTTAGTGTGCATCACGTCAATGTTGTGTGGAAGGAGCAGGTCATCATAATAGGGGAGCCGAGTCAAGCCCGACTTATGTGTCCACATATGTTGCTCACTATATCCCAAAAAACCACCTTCTGGGTTGGCCACGAGACCATCTATCTGTTGGCGAACTTTGGCGCCAGTCATCATTGCAGGTGGGTCGTCTGTCACCACGACACCTTTCGTAAAGTTCTTGATGTCTAGTCGGAATGCATGGTCAGGAGGGAGAAATTGTCGATGTTTATCGAATGACGAATATTTGCCACCCTTCTTCAACCAAATGAACCTAAGAGCTTCCTTGCAAACTGGGCATGGGAACTTACCGTGAACACACCAGGCGCAAAATAGCCCATACGCCGGAAAGTCATGCATGGAGTACTGGTACCAAACATGCATTTTGAAGTTTGTCTTCGTAGCTCGGTCGTACGTCCATACCCCTTCCTCCCAAGCACGGACCAATTCATCAATCAAAGGCTCCATGTACACGCCCATTTTATTCCCCGGGTGTCCAGGAATTATCAACGACACGAATATGTTCTGTCTTTGAAAGCATACGCCGGGGGGGGGGGGGGAGATTGATGGGGATAACGAACACGGGCCAACATGTGTATGGGGCAGCGGTCATTCCATAGGGATTGAACCCATCTGTGGCCAGCGCAACACGAACATTACGAGCCTCTTTGGCTTTCTCATGGTGAATGGCATCAAAGTGGGTCCATGCTTCACCATCGGATGCGTGAACCATCTTGTCAGGATTGTATCGTTTGCCTTTTTTGTGCCATGTCATCTGTTTCGCGGATTCCTCAGTCATGTATAGACGCTGGATCCTCGGTATGAACGGAAGGTGGCGTAGGATTGTCACGGGGATGTCGAGCTACCTCTTCTGTCCATCACCAGAGTCTACCTCCATGAACCTAGACGATTTACACTTCGGACAGTACTTTGCCTCAGTGTGTTCTTTCCTAAATAGGACGCAGCCCTTCGGACAAGCATGTATCTGCTCATACGTCATCTTGAGTGCACGAAGGAGTTTCTGTGCCTCGTACATGCTCTTTGGCAGAACGTGATCCTCCGGAAGCAGGCTGCCAATAACAGTCAACAAACCATCGAAGGCGTCTCGACTCATGCTATACTGCGACTTGAACGCCATTATACGCCCAATGGCATCCAGTTGAGAAACCTTTGTCTTGCCGTGAAGGGTTTTCTGTGCCGCGTCAAACATGTCGTAGAATGCCTTTGCGGTCGCCTCTGGCTCGTCCTCCATACGTCCTTCGGCGAACTGTGCCTCGTGATAGTCGTTCAACATGTCCGCTACCCCGGCATCAGCATCGTAATCCTCGACGCGTTGTCTCACCACCTCCTCTCTCGTGCGATGCGCTTCACCATGGAAGATCCACCGAGTATAGTCCGGCGTAAATCCATTCTTCCAAATATGTTCTACCATGGCCTTCTTTGGTTTTCTTTTCCGGTTGTCACATTTGCTGCACGGACAAGGGACTAGACTAGCTCCTTTAGCAGCTTCGCCATATGCCCGTTCCACGAAAGCATCGGTCTTCCTAATCCATTCTGGGGTGACATCATTACGTCTTACGCGGCCCGTGTACATCCACTCACGGTCCTCCATCCTCTAACATATATAACCGAGTATAGTTTAATATAGACATGTAATGCATGTACACTACGTTCCTACCTTCTAATAGGTGAGGATAGGTCCTAATCCCACCCGCGGTTGCGTAGATGGAGTTAATTTCCATGCTCTACTCCTATCCGAGATAGAATTTCGGCAGCACCTCCCCGCTGTTCTCCGGATACACGTCCTGGCAGGGAGAGTGTACTGTCCGGAGAACAACAGGGAGGTGACGCCAAAACTCTGTCTCGGACCGGAGTAGAGCATGAAACTAACATCATCTACGCAACCGTGGGTTGTCCAAAAAACGTGGACAATTCGAAACTGATACATTTGTAGATATGCAAGGATCTGCATATCTACACCGTATCTCTTTCGAACGGGAGACGCCTAACTGGGTTACGTGATCTACGACCATGATGCGGAAATAGAGGTTATACCTAGGGTGGCGGTGGAGTCAGGCTAGCGGGGCTGTGGTGGGTCGGTGCAGTGGCGACACGACGCGGTGCAGGCAGACCTGCAGCGGCTAGGAAGACCTCTGCAAAAAAATAAACAAGTCTGTCAACAAAAAAATTCGGCAGCACCTCCCCTGCACGGGGAGGTTTCCAAAACCTGCAAATAAAAGTAACAGCACGATGGCTGACATTCACACGTATACCAGGAGCACATAAAAGCTTTGATAATACCATTGAAGGCGACAAAGCATTTAGGGGGGACTATAGTGGAACCAACCAATTTAGATCTACCTCAAGCACATCTACCACCTTTTCCCCACAACATGCTTGAACCAAGCTAAACTTGGTAATTCGCCAGTGCCCAAATGGCAACTGATCTCACCATCCACCAAGGACCGACATCATGCACACTTTTCCCTCGATGGAGCTACATCATTCTCACATCTCATACATGGTTATGTACATAAAGTAGTGTTATTACAAACCAAGTTCAAATTATTATATGTAAACCCTTAAATATAAAAGGTATAGTGCTAAGGTATTAATTAATTCTTGGGAAATGAAAGGAGAAATTATACCAGCGTGGAGGCGCGGCGGCGTCGGGGCCGAGGGCGAGGGCGGCCGTGGGGCGCGGCGGCGCACGGCGAGCGGGCGAGCGCGGCGTGCACGGGGAGGCGGCGGCGCAGGGAGGCGGCGCTGCGGGGAGGCGCAGTGGCGAGCGGACGGCGGCGAGCGGGCAGAGAGGGAGAGTGGAGATAAAGAAGAAGAAGGAAGAACGGGAGAGCCGTTTATTTCCTTTCTTTGCCGAGTGCCCGTGATCTGGCACTCAGCAAAGATTTTTTAAAAATTTTAAAATATTCTTTGCCGAGTGCCAGATCGCTGGCACTCGACAAAGTGTCCTTTGCCGAGTGTCATCCAGCTGGCACTCGGCAAAGAATCTTTTACAATCCTTTGCCGAGTGTCTCCCAGCTGGCACTCGGCAAAGCATGCTTCGCCGAGTGTCATTTGTGGACACTTGGCAAATTACTTTTTTATTTTTTTTATTTTCCCAACCAAAATTTTTGTGTTGTGTTCCTACACTATATAGACCTACATGTACCATTTTGAGACAATTAGAAAAGTGTTTTCTATAGTTAGTAGATTTAGTTCGTTTATTTGAATTTCTTCGGAAAATTCAGATTTGAACTGCAGGTCACTCGAAACTTGAAAAACCGTGCATGTAAAAATGATATTCATGTTACTTAGCATAAGTTACGACCAATTCCAGGAGCGGACCGGAAACTTCGAGCAACATGCTCACTAAACATGGCCGTGAACTTGCCATCCACAAGTTTAAAAATTGTATAAAACACAAACAAAGTCAGAAAATCATGAAACTTTTCAACATGTCATGATATCATATATAGAGGGTGTGATAAAAATTTGAAAAAGTTTCGACAAAGGTGTGAGACAGTATGTGTAGAAACCTAAGAGAACTACACATGAAATCATAGAGTTTCAATGTGGATCTCTTAGGTTTGTACACATAGTGCGTCACAGTTTTGTCGAAACTTTTTCAAATTTTTATCATAGCCTCTACATATGATATCATGACACGTGGACAGGTTTCATGATTTTCTGACTTTGTTTGTGTTTTATACAATTTTTAAACACCTGGATGGCAAGTTCACGGTCATGTTTAGTGAGCATGTTGCTCGAAGTTTCTGGTCCGCTTCTGGAATCGGTCGTAACTTATGCTAAGTAACATGAATATCATTTTTGCATGCACGATTTTCAAAGTTTCGAGTGACCTGCAGTTCAAATCTGAATTTTCCGAAAAATTTTTAATAAACGAACTAAATCTACTAACGATAGAAAACTCTGTTATAATTGTCCACAAATGATACATGTAGGTCTACATAGTGTAGGAACATACCACAAAAAGTTTGGTAGACAAAATCAAAAAAATAAAAATACACTTTGCCGAGTGTCTGGAGAAGACACTCGGCAAAGAGTCCTTTGCCGAGTGCCCACTATTTGGCACTCGGCAAAGAAGACTCTTTGCCGAGTGCCAACCCTCGGCTCTCGGCAAAGACTGACGGCCGTTAGCTTTGGGACGGCCGCTGACGGCCCTTTGCCGAGCGCCCACTTTGCCGAGTGTTTCACACTCGGCAAAAGTGTCTTTGCCGAGTGGGGTCCTATGCCGAGTTTCCAGCACTCGGTAAAGAGGCTCGTTGCCGAGAGCCTAACTTTACCGAGTGCGGCTCTCGGCAAAGCCTTCTTTGCCGAGTGCCCGACAAAAGGCACTCGGCAAAGAGGCTGACACTCGGCAAAGCCTCAGATTCCGGTAGTGACTAGCTCATTTGGCACGCTTTCTTGCCATCTGCCTTGCCTGCTCAAACAGCTTTTTGCTTACACACACTTGACCAGATTTTTTAGATTTTAAAGCTTCAACTTTGAGAGCACTTTTTTTAGCTCTTTCGAAGATGTCTGAGGATAAGAAGGCTACCGCTGAAACGAAGCTGAGCCTTTCTGAAGAGAAGAATCTTGGTTTTCTTGAATTAATGGCAAAGACAAATACAGAGAAGATCACCAGAGAGATTTTGGAAGGCTTGTCCGAAGATTCTGGTGATAGCGATAGTTATGATGTGGAAAGTGGTGGAGAAGACTCCGAAGATCGACCCTGGCGACCAAGTCATACAGTTTTTGGAAAATCAACTATTAAACAAAGTCATCTTGATAATATGAGGGGAAGATATTTTCGGGACATGTCTATTGTAAGGGCTGATGAAGGAGAGAGGACTGTGCCTACTCCTGAAGAGAATGAAGTTGTGGTCTTCCGAAGCTTTTTTAAGGCTGGGCTTCGGTTTCCCTTAAACAGATTTATGGTTGAAGTTCTGAAGATATATCAAGTCTACGTTCACCAACTTACTCCCGAAGCAATTATAAGAATGGGAATCTTTGTATGGGCCATGAAGAGCCAAGGTTTGCAGCCAAATGCAAAAAGTTTCTGCAATATGCATGAGTTATTATATGAGACGAAACCCTGGGGTAAAGAGCAATATCATAACAATTTTGTCTGCTATAGCTTCGGTGCTCGATCTGGATCAAGCTATCCCGTGCCCACCTTTCGAAAGAGATGGCCTGGAGACTGGATGAAGGAATGGTTCTATGTGAAAAATGACTTGAAGGCACGAGAAGATATTAAAGATATCACCATGCGCCCTATCTGGCAGCGTTTCGGACTTCGGAAACCGAAGGTGGAAATGGATGAAGCAGCCGAAGAATGCTAGAGGGCCTTCGGCGTAATTTGCTCTTTCATCGGGACAAGAGATTTGGTCCAGGAACACATAGCCTTCAGAGTATGGCCGCTTGCAGAAAAGTGGGAAATGCCAAAGGAAACCATCAGCAAACCTGACGAAGGTGGATTAGTTAGGTTGAAATACACCTTTAGATACGAGGGTAAATTTATTGAACCAGACGATGATTGGTTGAAATGTATTGAAGCTACAAGCGATGAACTGCTTGGGCCATACTCGAAGGCAGAAGATACTGCACTATCTGCGGCCTTTGGAGGCTGGAAAAAGAAAAGACTCAACCGAGTTTTTGATGCTATTGGGTTCGTCTATCCTGACTACCGTTACCCAATACGGGGTCAAAAAAGAAAAGGTACAACTTCTGTGAAGGAAGTTGCTTCGGCCGCTCCTAGTGAGCCAGCACCGAAGAGAAAAAAGGTGAAAGTTCTTACGCATCGGCCACGCTATATTGAGCCGGCCATAGTACCCGAGTATGTCGGCGAGGCTTCTTCGGCTACTGAAGCCAAAAAACCTGTATCTGCGTAGAAAGCTGAAGAGCTGTCTGCAACACCGAAGGCTGAAAGAACTGAAGAGCTCAAAACTGAAGGGATAAAAATATGAGAAGTTTTAAGTCCTTCAGCAGAAGTTGGAGTGCCACAAACTCAGAAGGGTCTAGCTGTGACCCCCAAGAGGAAAAGGATGATTAATGTTTTGGATGTACTGGAGACAATAAAGTCTTCAAGCTCGACGCCGAAAAAAGTTGCCGAAGCTCAAAAGGCACAAATTGAAACAGCAGCATCTGGAGGCGAAGCTACAAAGCACCAGACTGAAATCAAAACTGGACCTTCAGAGTGTGTCAAAGAAAAATCCTTGGAAACTGAAGGAGAAAATAAAAAGGAAACTTTAAAGCAAATTCTTTCTGAAAAAACTCTTTCTTCCACTCCCGAAGCATCTTTCCAATTGCCTAATTATATTGTGCGACATGCTTCGGGCAAAATACTATCTGAAGAAGAAAAACGAGAAGCTCATCATTATGCCCAGAAATTAAAATATCTGAAAGGGGCGTTGATATTCAATGGCAGCAGAGAAGAAGACTTCTTGTATTGTCTCCCAGACAACAAGGAGATCTCTGTCTGCCGGGAGATGGCAAGAAGCTTCGGATTCCCAACTCTGGAAGATGGGCTTTCAGTTTTGTCAAAAGATGAAATAGCCGACAGCTTGGCATATAACAGCTTAAAGGTGAGAAAATAAACTTTTTGCATGGTTAGAAATTCATGTGTTTATTTCTTATCATCACATTCCTTTTGCAGGGCCTTATCCTCAGCAACGCCCTCAGAGCGCAGAAAAGCGCTGAAGACGAGGGATGTACCATGGCATTGAATAACCTTCGTTCCGAAGTGATTGAGCTAAGGAACGAAGGTCTTGAGAAGGACAAAATTTTACATTCATTGCTTAACAAAATAAAAGAGGACGAAGCTGCTTCTAAGGCTCAAGCTGAAGCTCAGAAGTGCAAAATTGAAAATCTTCAGAAACAGCTGGCTGAGGCAAACCTAAAGTGTGCAACTGCCGAAGCTAACCTTGAAGCCAGCGACTACTGGAAGAATCATTGGGAGAAAACAGCTGTAGAGCTTCGGTCTTCAAAAGAAAAATGTTATGAAAAATCCATGAAATGTGTGGAAACAATTAAGAGTAGTTTCACCAGCACCGATGCATTTTTGAATGAAAGCAACTTCGTTCTGGGAGATCCCGAAGGTCCAATCGACTGGATCAACGGCGAAGCCGAAGCTTTTGAAGAAATTTTGAGTGGCCATGGGGACATATGTGCCTTCTCGGGTGCTAGGGGGATTGCTACTATTTTGGAGAAAAGAGGCTGCGATCATGTGAAATCTTTGGCGCAAACCGAGGCCGACTTAACTACTGAAGATATAAAAGACCCCTCGGCCAAAGCAAGCTTGGTTGGTGGAAAATTTTTCACTGACATCTGGGAAAATGGCGGTGGAGAGATGGCTCAGGAAATCATAAGGAGAAGTGAAAAAGGTATTCACGATGCTAGAAAAGTGGCAGAGGCCGCTGAGAAAAGTGCGGGTCTCGAGAGGCAAATAGGTATTGACTAGTAACTTTTGACTTTATGTTGTAATTTTATGACTTCGGACTTATTTACACTTTGTAACACAACCGTACAAGCTCCTCCCCCAGAGCCCGTTGATCCATTTATGGACCCCAAAGCAAAGGGGGATGATGAGATTAGAAAAATGGCCGAAGCTATTATGGATAAAGTTATTGATCAGCTGCTAAACGAAGCTGCAGAAGTAGTTTTACGAGAAGATTACCTGTTATTGTAAAGCCATTTAGAGTGTAACATTTGCTGGACAATATGTAAAATATTTTGTAATTTTGAATATAATATATAAGCTGTTTATGATTCAACTCTTTACGATGCATGGAATTTTACGTACATACCGTTTTTGAGCCTTCGGCGAAAAAACACCTTCCCTTCTTTTCATGCTTCGTAAAGAATATCCATATTCCGTAAAAATATTACGGTTTCCGAAAAAACATCTATGCCTTGTGAACAATAGATCTCCTTTTCATATCATAATGACGGAGCTGTATTTCTTGAAAACTTATTTTGCGCCTTGAAACATCTTCGAACCGATCTCCGAAGCTCAGTAATGTAGGCCAACATTGTGTGCCTTTCCGTAGATTCATATTACACCCCCTTCCTGTGCCATTGATGCAATATGATGTATGATGTTATGCTATGCACATGATGTAATGATGTAATGATATGCAAAGTGATATTTGCGCCGAAGGCCTACACACATTCCCCAGTTAATCTTTTGGTCATTTTTCAGTTCATCAGCGCTGACTTTTCGCTGTAAACCTCCCTTAGGAGCTTCTTCGCCTTTTACTTCGGCGGTATCAGCGTTTATTTTTCGTTGTAAGCCTCCCTTAGGAGCTTCTTCGCCTTTTACTTCGGCGGTATCAGCGTTTATTTTTCGCTGTAAGCTCTGCATTCCCTTTGGAACGACTTTTGAGCAGAAAACTTATGTTGCGTCCCCTTAAGAACGACTTTTGAGCAGAAAACTTATGTTGCGTCCCCTTAAGAACGACTTTTGAGCAGAAAACTTACGTTGCGTTCCCTTAAGAACGACTTTTGTTGCTTCGACGATAACTTGTAGTGCATTCCTTCGTCAAAACCTTTAGAACTTCGTCAATATTTGAAGAGGATA
The DNA here is from genome assembly GCA_029449295.1 of Zea luxurians. NCBI lineage: Eukaryota > Viridiplantae > Streptophyta > Magnoliopsida > Poales > Poaceae > Zea > Zea luxurians. Next base: position 28,741,364 of record JAOPSE010000001.1, on the reverse strand, counting down.
TATTCATAATGACAAAGCTATTACAAGAAATTGAAAACAACAAAAGAACTGAATTTTTGATGATTGTTCTTTATTGAAAAGGTAAATGATGACAAATGTAAAGGCTGTTTCTGAGGTAGGATATATCTTAGTAGATGTGTTTTGATTCTGGCACAATACTATTGACTGTGCGAGCTTCAGACTGCTCCCTAAAGTCTCTCTGCTGGTGATTGTGCTGGCTCCCTTCTGGCTGCTAGCCTTGGGGATAAGCGGGTTGCATTGGTGGTGGAGGTGGGGGCTGTTGCCAAGATGCCTGAGGTTGGCTTGCCGAAGCAACAGAAGCTGTAGGATGGTTGCCCACATATTCTGGAATGTATGGTGAGTGGTACGAAGCAGTATGCATGACCTGCTTCGGCTGACTCTGTTGGGCTACAACCTCTGCTATCTCTTTCTGTTTCTGAATGGTGACATGGCACATCCTGGTGGTGTGGCCCTTGTCTTCTCCGCAGAATAGGCAGTAAATTTTCCTGGGCTGATCCCCAAACCTTCCTCCGAAGCCCCTAGCACCTCTGCCCCTTGGAGCTGGGGGCCGAGGGTAACTCTGTTGTTGCCCCGAAGCCTGAGAAGAATATTGTGGCTTCTGTTGCTGGGTTCCCCTGTCATCATTCTGAGTAGAATGAATTGATCTGACATGTCTGGGGTGAATTCTCCCTCCGAAGCCCCTGGTCATCTCGGAGAACCTGTAGGCTTCCTCCCTTCTCTGCCGAAAGTCATTGTCAGCGCGGATGTACCCATCCATCTTCTGAAGCAGTTTATCCAGGGTCTGAGGGGGTTTCCTGGCGAAGTATTGGGCCGAAGGTCCTGGCCGAAGCCCCTTGATCATGGCCTCAATGACAATTTCATTGGGCATTGTTGGTGCTTGTGACCTCAATCGCAAGAACCTTCAGACATACTCCTGGAGGTATTCTTCTTGATCTTGTGTGCATTGGAACAAAGCCTGAGCAGTGACCGGCTTCGTCTGAAATCCTTGGAAACTGGTAATTAGCATGTCCTTCAGCTTCTGCCATGACGTGATTGTTCCTGGCCGAAGAGAGGAGTACCAGGTTTGTGCAACATTTTTGACTGCCATGACGAAGGATTTCGCCATGACCGCGGTATTGCCACCATTCGAAGATATTGTTGCTTCGTAACTCATCAGAAATTGCTTCGGATCTGAGTGTCCGTCATACATGGGGAGCTGGGGTGGCTTGTAAGATGGGGGCCAAGGTGTAGCCTGCAGCTCTGCTGACAGAGGAGAAGCATCATCAAAAGCAAAATTCCCATGATGAAAATCCTCATACCAGTCGTCCTCGTTGAAGAAGCCTTCTTGGTGCAATTCTCTGTGCTGGGGCCTTCGGTGCTGTTCATCATGAGTGAGATGACGAACCTCTTCAGAGGCTTTGTCTATCTGCCTTTGTAGGTCAGCTAGCCGGGCCATCTTTTCTTTCTTCCTTTGCACCTGTTGATGCAACATTTCCATATTCCTGATTTCTTGGTCCAAGTCATCCTCTTGGGGTGTTGGACTAGTGGCCTTCCTCTTCTGGCTTCGGGCCTCTCGAAGAGAAAGGATATCTTGGTTCGGGTCCAGTGGCTGTAGAGCACCAGCCCCTGTCGCTGAAGCTTTCTTTGGCGGCATGATGAAGGTCGACGCTTGCCGAAGATGGTCGAAGCTCAAAAAGTGGAAGTGAGTTCACCGGAGGTGGGCGCCAATGTTGGGGACTTGTTCTCAAATGCTATAAGTTAAGAACAAGGCAACAAAAAAATAGGTTAATGGTTAACACCCTTCGTCCTTCGAAGCATTATTTCCCTAAGGATATAACGATCTTTAGACGAAGGTCATGAAGGACATACCTTCATCACAACGGCACATATTAATGGAAGACGAAGCGTATGAAACATGAGAAATAACACGAATAATCATATGACATTGTTCATATATTGTTTATTATATAATCATGAATGAATAAGAACAATATTGAGTTACATTTGTACCTTCGGCTTGAAGGAAAGTACAAGTGTGACGCAAGAGCGAATGCCAAGTCAGCGTGAAAAGTACTGTTCACCTATTTATAGGCACGGGTTGCAGCCCATGTAAAATTACATCCAGGTCCTTTGCTTTTGATAACAACTCTATAATAATCTATTGAGGTCTAGATAGTCTTTTCCTTTTTAAGTCGGTTTCCTCTTCTCCGCTATCATGCCGAAGCTTCCTTGCGCACAGCTTCGGCTCTGCTCCATCCTTCATTCTCTTTGTGTTTCATCGTACAGCAATTGTCCGAAGAGTCCATGTCCGAAGGTACCTGTTCATGTATTATACTCCAGAAATATTGTCAAATCTCGTTTTTGAGGACCTTCGGAAGCCGAAGGCCCCCAACACCTCCCGAGCGCCGCCCGCGCCCGCACCGCCTCCTCCCCACGCCCGCGCCCGCGCCGCCTCCTCCCCACGCCCGTGCCCGCGCCTCCTCCTCCCCGAGCACGCCCGCGCCCGCGCCGCCTCCTCCTCCTCGAGCGCCGCGCCTCCTCCTTGGACTACGCCTCAGGTACTTAGCTCCTTGTCCTTCAAGATGTAGGAGATGGAACATGCGACAATGATTCGTTTGATTGGTTGAGAGCCTTTTGCAGCTTTGCTGCTTCGGCCTGTATAGTCACTATGCTTGATTGCGATGCATGAACATGTCAATTGTGCTTGGTTGCTCTCGCTCGCTCAAAAGATGGTCACGGACACACGGATCGATTTTGTAGGTGACCCCCCATTCATATATAGGTTGTAGCTCACTTTTAGTACCGCGAACATTACAGATTTAAGCACACTCGACATGATTTGCAGCCCAATGGTGAGCTAGCTGCTCCCGAGTTGCAGTGCCTCAAGTTGCCAGTGTTAACTTGAGGGAAGACCAACTATGCATGCTTGTTGTTAATTTATTATTGGTTTTAAATCCTAATCGTAGTGATAACACAGCTGAGTCTTACTAGTATTCTTCCAATTTTTTAGTTGTTTTGCTTGGAATGTGTTTCTAATTCTGCAGCAGTACGTGTAGTTGTTCATTATATATGCTGATTGATGATCACTAAAAAATAGCTAAGAGCATGTTCTTTTTTTCAAACAGTTGTGCATTCAATCGTATAAACTGTATATGCATGTTTGTTCAAGTGTGCTTATGATGTATGGTTTATCTGTTGTAGATGCCTCACAACAACTTAGAATTGGTTAGAACAAATTTGGGGGAAATGAGAGAGAGGCGTAGGAAGAAGAGGCAAAGAGTAGCATCCTTATTTGTTGCAACTGTCATGGGCATGATTGCGGAATATTATTATCAGAAAAGACCTAGACATTTTATGGATCCGTCTGAGGTGATAGAGAGAGATGTAGCTGGTCGAAAACAAATGCTAAGGAATCTGTATCAAGGATCAAATGTTTATTGCTATGACAGTTTGTGTCTAACTAAGAGATCCTTTTCGGACCTATGCACTATCTTACGTGAGAGGTGCGATATGTGTGACACCTTGAATGTGTCGGTAGAAGAAAAGGTTGCTATCTTTTTGCTTGTAGTGGGTCATGGCACTAAGATGAGGATGATTCGTAGCTCATATGGGTGGTCACTTGAACCAATTAGCCGCTATTTCAGTGAGGTGTTGAGAGGTGTTCTATCATTATGTCATGAATTTATCAAGCTTCCAGATCCTTTAGCTGTACAACCTGAAGATTGTAAGTGGAGGTGGTTTGAAGAGTGCCTTGGAGCACTAGATGGTACACACATTGATGTTTTTGTACCTTTGGCTGATCAAGGGAGGTATAGGAATAGGAAGCAACAAATAACCACCAATGTTTTGGGTGTTTGTGATCGACACATGAAGTTTGTTTATGTTCTAGCTGGATGGGAAGGGTCAGCTTCAGATTCACGTGTGCTACGTGATGCCATGTCTCAGGACGATGCATTTGCTATTCCAAGTGGAAAATATTATCTAGTAGATGCTGGATACACCAATGGACCAGGCTTTCTTGCTCCATATCGATCCACTCGCTACCACTTGAATGAGTGGGCTGCCCAAGGGAATAACCCATCCAATGCCAAGGAATTGTTCAATTTGCGCCATTCAACAACTAGAAATGTGATAGAGAGAACGTTTGGGCTATTGAAGATGAGGTGGGCTAGATTAAGGAAAAACTCATATTTTGACTTACAAAATCAGATTAGGATCATCAATGCTTGTTGCATATTGCACAACTTTGTAAGGGATAGGCAAAGAGATATGGATGATTTACTTTTAGGCCAAGTTGATCAAGTAATATATGTTGAATCTCATGATGTTCAAAGTGAAGTGAGTATGATTACCAATGTGCAATCATCAAATCAATGGACTAACTTTAGGGACACCAAAGCTAACCAAATGTTTGATGATTACCAAGCGAGACGTGGACAATGTATGATAATTTTTTTAATATTTCTTTTTTTGCAAATATTGTGTTGCTCCTCAATAACTCTACTAACCTTTGTAATTTTTTTTATTTGTAGGATATGGAGAAGGGTAAGAAGTTAGGCTCGGGCAGGGGCTACATTTCTTGGAATGATGATATGGACAAGGCACTTCTTGACACATTCGTGGAGTACTACAACAAGGGTGACAGATGCCAAAATGGGTGGAAGTCTCATGTCTACGCGGCTGCTATCAAGAATGTCCGAGAAAAGTGCAATGTGGAAATCACAAAATACAACATCATGTCAAGGAACAAGACATTTGACAAGCACCACACTATCATCAATTGTATGCTACAAACAAGTGGCTTTGGTTGGGATTGGAACAAGAACAAGATATCCATCGATAGTGATTCTGTATGGGAGGCTTATGTGGCGGTAAGTTTCAGTTTTTTTGTTTTTCTGTTGTTACAACTTAATAGACTAAAGAGACTACAGAAATTCTGGATTAGCATAGTCATTTTCCAGAAAAAAACTTCATGTTTGATTTCTATTGGCTGCACAGGAATAAAAGAATAAAAATAAAGAACTGCTAGTTGTTATGTATACTACAGTAATGTATACTACTTAATTGACCATGCATGTCTGATGTCTAACTTAAGTTAGGCCATCAAGTGCTTCTTGTTATGTATACTACAGTAATTGTGATAGGGAGAGGAGACCATGAGAGACTGGAGACTACAGAGAATGTGCTGGACTGCTAGTTGCAACAGCAACAACACTCTGGGAGAGAGGGATGAAGAACTGGAGTGGGAGAGCCGAGATGCCACAGAAGTCTAGCTGCATGCAGTGCAGGCCAGGCAGTTAACTGAAGCTTAAGGGTGCCACTACGTACCACCACTTGTACAGCTAGCCCCACCTGCCACCCTAACTCCAGACCAGACCATGAGTGAAAGAGAGCAGGAGAGGCATGGTTATATTAAGAGGAGTTATGGCTAGCCACCTTAGCAGCATATATACTTTTATGTCCTCGAAAAATAAATCAACTTTCAATGTTATCCTGAATCTTTGTCAATTAAGTAGATGTGTGTTTTCTGTTTTCTACCCCAATGATGTGTTCTGGTCTTTTTGGAAGGTGTGTTTTCAGTGGCTCTTTGAGAACAGCATGTTTTCTGTTTTCTGAACCTTTAATAAGTTTGTTGATCTGATACCTCAAATTGTTTTCTGCAGAAAAATAAAGAAGGTAATGGGTATAGACACAAGACAGTCTTATATTGGGACTCAATCAACTTGGTGTTTGGGAAAGATCATGCAACCGGTGAAGCGGCAAAGACCCCAGCTGATGGTGCGAGAGATATGAGTAAGGAAGAGGGAACCGGTAAAGAGCTTACTTCATCAACAACCTCAGGAAGCTTGAAGAGGCAACGATCCAGTGATTCCTTCACCTCAATGATGGTGGAGAAATTAGACAAGTTCACTGAAGCTATTAGGGATGAAGCACCAAAAGGCCCGACATCAAAATAAATTTTTAGCACATTGGAGGAGATAGATGGGTTAGATGAAGACACATTTTTAGACTTGTTTGATATCTTAATAGGTGATGCGCGCAAGTACGAGTCCTTATTGGCACTTCCATTGATTCTGAGGAAGAGATGACTGTTGAAGCAACTTAAAAAGTGAACCGAGTTGTGGTTGGGTGAATTGAACTGTTGTTGGGTGTGTTGATGTTGCTGTCTTAGTTTATGTTGGGTGAATTGAACATCACATTGAGTAGCAAGTAATGTGTTCCAATGATATGTGGACATTTGAGACAAATCTGCATCATTATTACTATTCTCGTGATGCATGCTGCTTGATAAATTGTAGGGTGAAAACTTGTTTATTTTATCATGTGCAAGTTGATGTGGTTACTTCCCTCCAAATATGTAAATTCCATATATAACTATCCAAACAAGATATTGAATTTGATTCATGGAAAAGAATTCCATTAGCATCCAAACAAAAAAATTGAATTGAATCAAATTCTAAGGAATTACTTTCTTTAGGAATCTAATATCTAGAATGTTATTCATGGAATGAGTTTCATTTCCAAGGAAACAAACGGGCCCTTAGAGTAAAAAGGGTGAAAGGAATGATGACGTTTTGGAGAGCCTTGAATTAGGCAATTTAATTTCTCCACTATATTAAATCATCAGGTTTCCTAGTTTCACGGTTTCCACCGTCGTCATACCCCCATATTTAAATTAAAAAAATACTAAAACTATGTATAAATAGAGATTCAAACCATGGTTGTTGCCTTTAAACCCACGTTCACACCTATCTAGCCAATAGAACATAAATAACTTTATGTTTTATGTTCTATACTTAAGCATAAATAGATTTTGTAGCAATGTACCTAGTTCACTATTTTCCACTGTTGTGCCCCCACACTTAAATTGATTTTTTTTAAAAAAATTTATATACAAATGGGATTCAAACCATGGTTGTTGACTCTAAAGTTCACACCCATCTAGAAAATAGAGCACGCATGTCTTTATGTTTCATATTCCTATGCTTAAGCATAAATAGAAACTGTAGCAACGTACGGGCACTTTGCTAGTTACTTTTAATCTATGGCTTCTATTTTTTTTCTTGTCGAAACATATGTAATAAAAACTATCTTATTTATAAATACGGTTTTGACTAAATGTTGCTATTTCTACCATAAGGGAGTTATGCAACCAAGGTTCATATCAACTGGCATATAACTACTCTAGGCGGATAAAACACACAACCAAGCTAACATAATATAAATATGGAGCTTATATACTATAAAGATATAGATGCTTGTTGATGTGTCGATATTTTTTATCAATGTACCGAGAAACACACAAACTTCTCCCTATCCTTATTGCAACCCACATATGGGAATGCCACACGAGGGCCAAGCCCCGTGTCAATATATTTAGGTCTTCTTCTTTAGGAGCAAGTGGTGTTCTAGCTGTGGCCTCTCCGGGATGCTCCCCACTATCTCCGCTATCATGTTTCTGACCAAAATGCCACGGGCATCGTCCCTTTTAGTACACGATGACGGTAACACCATAAAACACAGTTAGTGTGATTTTACAAGACTTACAGTTCCTCCTGACATAACTATTACAGTGGTGCATGCAAGCACCAAGGGGTAGAGGTGTCTATTCCTCACTTTTAATCACTAGACAAACCCTTGAGCAAACACTGATGGAAGTTGTCTAACTAATCTAAGCACTTCGCAAAGTAGCTACGCTGATCATTGAGTGATTGTAACACCCCAAAATCATAGATTAGTTAATTTAGGAAAGTTTAATAAGTATGTTTCAAAACAATAAATTTAAGTAAAAGGTTCTCATATGAATTAATAGTTTCATTGAATTACATATTTAGAAGTATTCTTCATAAGATTTAAATCACATTATCTCATCAAAAAGATCAAACATTAGAAACTATCTTCGGTTAAAATAAATAATCATAAAACATTAAGTTTGAATAAGTTTCTAATTGGACAAACAATATATTTCTTGAAAATATAATTCTTTGTGTGTGAAACATACTTGCATCATTTGACATACAAAAGTGAATATATATATATATATATACATAATAAGTATGTATTGTATCATGCTGGGATTTTGTTACTTGAGCACGTAATCTTGCAATCTTATACTTTTATTTGAATTTGGTTTTGAGAATTGAAATAAGAAAAAACAAAATCTATACTACTTATTAAGAAGGTAAGAGTAGTCTGCCTCCCTTGCGTTCTGCCGTTCTGCCGTCCCTCAATCTCCACCGTCCATCCCATATCTCTGTTTTTCGTGCGTCATCCGTCAGCCGTCCTGCGTGCGTCGTCTCCCATCCGCCCCTTCCCCGTCCGCGCGAGCACCCTAGCTCCCTCTGCCCTCTCCCGTTCGCAGTTCTCCTCCCACGCTGGCAACCGCTCCCTCCCTCCGCCGTCAGGCGCACCCTCCCCCTCGCTCTGGACCTTCCCAAGACGTTGGAGTCCGTCCCCACGCCTCGCTGGACTCGCCATCACCGCCTCCCCGTTGGGCCACGAAACCCTAGCGGCGCTTGCAGCCCCTGGATACCGCGTCTCGCTCCCTGGCGCCTCCGCCCGTGCCTTGCTCCCACCGACGCTGTCTCCTCGCTGGGCCATGATTCCCCTCTGGAACGATGGTTGCGCCGCCTGGCCACGCCGTCGGATCGGCGGTGCAGCGCGCGGTGCAGGAGGTGGTGGCGGACCCGCTCGGTTGCTGGCCCGCATGCCGTCCTCATGGACCTCGAGCCCGGCACCATGGACTCCGTGCGCTCAGCCCCCTTCGACCAGATCTTCTGCCCCGACAATTTCGTCTTCCAGTCCGGCGCTGGCAACAACTGGGCCAAGGGCCACTACACCGAGGGCGCCGACAACAACAGGAACCGCACCCGCCATCCGCGCTCCAAATCTCGCTACTCCCTTCCATCCTCCACGTGCATCGCTCCAAATCTCGCTGCTCACTTTCTAAGCGTGAGGAGGAGGCGGACCAGCTGTGCCGGTCGGCTTCCGAGTCGTTGTCTTCGGCGGGGAGCATTGGCCGCACGCCATCTGGAAGGCGGGCCGGCCGACGCGGCGGCGACGTCGACAGCGACCGCTCCAGTCGCGAGAGTTTCCAGGCCCAAGGTGAGACGCGCGTGGTTGCTTGTTTTCGGCGGAATTTGCTCGGTTGATTGATCGCATCTGGATTCTCCCCCTTTTTTCAGTGGAATCCATATAAATATTGTGGTATGTAATGCTGGTACTCAATTACTACCTAAACTGAATTGCAGCACCACTTCGCCCTTCTACTACACTAAATACACAAGCAACAGCAAGGTTCATTAGACACTCACTTTCCCATCTGACATCTGGTACATACTTGGACATTAAGTTTATGTGGATTCTTGATTATTATGGCATGGAAATGAGATTCTTTTATTCAGATCAGAAGAGGAGCATGCATGAAATAAGTAGAGGAGAAAGGCGGAGTTGGTCTGGGCAGAAGAGAAAGCCTGGACCTTCAGTAGAAAAGAAATCTGTTCGTGTTGCTGCAGAAGAGTTCTTTGCAAAGGCTTCTCAGGAACTTATTGGACATAGTGATAGCAGGGTCAAGGGTCCTGTTATACTCATTTTTGATGAAGATGAGGACTAGATCAGTATGTTGTTTTTTGTCAGTTTGTGAAATATTTATACTGCTGATTTGTCATTGTTGACTTTGTTCTTACTACAAAAGCAATGCTGGACACAACAGGCCTACTTACATTACATGCTGATGTGTACAACATTGTAACATACTCAGACATGAGGACATATATGGCATATTGGCCACAAATCATGGTCCACTGATCTGTCTTCATAAAAATAAATGGCACTGACAATCCTTGATTGTTAATATAGATACTTATAGATTATTGCAATTTACAGACTCTTGGCATCAGAAATTTAATGATTGAACATGTATACATTTTTCATAACGTGCAATATGTGAACATGTATACATTTTTCATGCAATATGTGAACATGTATACATTTTCATGATTCAGTTACAGTTAATTTAATGATTGAATTTTTTGTTCCCTTTTGCATATAGACTATTCTTCTGAAAAAATGATAGGACACTACTCTGAGGACATCCTTCGCTTTGACGTAGATGACACATAACCAATAACCAATACAGGTCCATTGCTTCTCAATCTGTAGTGAAGATAAAGTATCTGTTCTTTACAATTTGGAGAAGTCCTTAGAAGTGTACTTTGACCATCTGACAATAATCAGCAATTGTTACAAAAACAATCTGTATTTAGAAGATGTTCATGATGTGAATCTAGCGATACATATTTTACCTACAAAGCATGCACATATTTTGCAGATAATTGTTGGTCAGACTTTATGAAGTTTGACTTTATTGAATCCTAATGTGACATTCTATATGCAGTGATGTACATTTCTTGCCTTCAATTTCTTTATCCAGTTCTCTGATTTTTTTTATCTTAACACTTTCAGTAATATTTGGAATGGTCATAAGTCAAACTAGACTTCCCCAGCGATAGCAATTCAACGAACAAGAACCAGGCCAGTAGTTATGTAGTGCAAAGATCTACTCCCGGTCCCGGTGAGTTTGATTAGAAATCATGAATGTTCAGTACCTGGCTCAGTTTTTATTAGCAGTGTAGTGAGACCGAGAGCATGAGGCTTCAAAGAGGAAATTTGTTAAGGCATAATAGGTTATATTCTTGTTGTCTACTAACATCAGATGCATTCAGTGAACCAGCTTCCAATGCCTCTTGTACCGCTCATCGGCAAGGGAGTGCTATAGGAGGAGGTTATGGTGAGTTTTGTCGCGACTAACGGTGAGCCCACAACTACAGCCACGTCGAAGCTGGTCTGGTGGAATCTCTTGGAGCAGATGACGATGACGCCGACATCCTGCACCTCTACGACGCTGTCGACCAGGACGCGGGCCCCTCCATTGCGTGCTCTACAAGTCTGGATCCATCATCGTGCTCGGTAAGACTGACTTCCTTAGGCCAAACATGGTACGATTCTTGCCCCCGTCTTATCTATATTGCTTATCATTTCTGGCCTGGTTCTATTTGAGGCTATTTGAGGCAAGGGAAATCTCACTAACAATTTACCATTCAGTGAATCTATTTGAGGCTCGCTTCAGACTAAAGCACTCTTAACTAGATCTTTTCCTTTCCACAGTAGACTGTTTAGAATGAGCTGCTGCTCCACCAATTCTTTTGCAGCCTCCTTGCTTGACTCGTGATGAAAACCATGACGTAATATGCCACAAATCTAATAGAGTAAACAAAATCTCCCTCTTTATATTGGCCGGCAAAATTGTGATCCTATCAGCATAAATGAGTTTTTTTTCACTGCACCACAATTGGCTACAGTTGCTAGATGGCAAGAAGACATATCTCTATGGTTTTTTTTGAGTCCAATTATGTCGACTCTAACTATGTAACTCCAAAATCTCTCAGGAAGGCACTACAATGACAGGCGCAAATATTGTAGCCTCATAAGTTACTTGGCTAAATTTACACATGCTAAAATCACTCAAAAGAATCCACTCAAAAGAAACTGGACTGTTAAACAGCAAGCAAATCACTCAAAAGAATTTAGTTTAGGCGTGCCTCTTCTGTTTATAATGACTGTTGAGTGATTTTAGGATAGCAATTTAGTATAGCATGTCATTGAGTAAAGGTTGTCTTTTACTAAGATAATTTGAGTGATTTGCTTCCTATTTAAGACTCCAGTTTTCAGAAATAAAGCGCTTTGTGTGTTCAGAAGAATTACCCAAAATTTCAGAAATGAACTCTATCTTCTGTTTGGGCGTTGCAGTCCAGAGTGATTTGCCTTGCATTTTGTTTGTAGACTGACAACTAGGTGTTGTATTGCAGTATAACTGCATTAGCCTTGGACTTAATCTGGATAAGATGGTTGAGATGGATAACGCATGTGGTAGTTGTATGGACCATAAAAATATTAACAAACAAGGCAAATAGCTTATAAACTGATTTCATGAATTAAGAAACATGAGTCATGATCATGCTTTTTCATTACCTGTTCTGTAAACTAAAAGGGTCTGTTAAACTAACTGAAATTGTGCTATGTGGTATGACTATTTCTGTTTTAAGTTCCTATCTTTTATTAGAGTTCGTTTCTGAAAACTGGACTGTTAAACAGCAAGCAAATCACTCAAAAGAATTTAGTTTGGGCGTGCCTCTTCTGTTTATATTGACTGTTGAGTGATTTTAGGATAGCAATTTAGTATAGCATGTCATTGAGTAAAGGAACAAACAACCATTGTTTTTTTGTTTTTTTGCGCAAAGGAACAGACTGTCTAAATACTCAGTTGCTCTGAATGCTATCTATTCTGTTTTTGTTTTTCTTACAGCTCAGTTTTCATCATTCTTTGAACTGATGCATTGTTGTTTTTTGGTTCCTACATAAATAGAAAGGGCCCATAGGTTATTGGATTATGAGTGATGATAACAAAATATTCTGTTTTAAATTCAGGCAGTCATGCTTTCAATTAGTGTTTAGAAACATATACTATGTTCAAGTGTAGGGTGTTCATTTGCTTTTAGTTCTTCAAAACAAAGCGGAATCAAGGTGTTCATTTTAAACATATATCTATAACTAAAAGGGTCTGTTAAACTAACTGAAATTGTGCTACATGGTATGACTATTTCTGTTTTAAGTTCCTACTTTTATTAGAGTTCATTTCTGAAAATTTTGATAATGCTTCTGAACACACAAAGTGCTTCATTGCTGAAAACTGGACTGTTAAACAGCAAGCAAATCTCCACATGAAGGTGGTCCTTGTGATGAATATCCATAGGATAATCTGAGGAACTACCTTATATTCCAAAGAAACATACAATTAGATAATATATATTATCTAGAAGACAAAAATAAGACGAAAATGTAATCAGCAGAAACAAAAAAACATTGAAGCATAAAATTAGTTGGAAACAACAAATAAATTAATAATATATCACAAATTATCATGTAGTGCTGAATTATAGCATATATTGTGAATGCCTGAATGCAATTATCCAAACTAAAAATCAATACTACTCTATTAAGATAGTAGCGTCAGCGTCCACACCCTGGTTGCCCCCGCCTGCCCCCGCACCCTCCCACGCGCGCGCATGGAAGCAGCCCGCCAGTCCCCGCCGTGCCCCTCCCCCCACGATCGCACAGGCACCGTCCCCCCCACCCCCCGCACCCGCTCCGGATCTCGCCCACGCCGCGGATCCCGCGCTGGCCACGACCGCCAATCTTGGCCAGCCCCCACCGTACCCTCGCCTATGTCTTGCCCCGTGATCCTCTCCCCCTCGTCGTCGTCGCCCGCCCTTCCATCCACGCGTCGTGCCCCCATCCACGCTCTGCATCGATCCCCTTCCATCGACGCATCCGATGAGGATCCACATCTGCCGCGCCCGTTCGTCGTCGGCGCCCCACATCGATCCCCACGCATCGTCGGTGCCCCCCTCCATAGTTGTCGCGACTGCTACCACGCGCCCCCGTCAGGAGGAGACTGACGCGGCGGCGCCGCGCGCCCCCACATGCTGCCCGTCAAGCAGTGTGCTTAAGGCGCCTAGGCGAGCAAGTGGACCAGAAAACCGCCTTAGCGCCTAGGCGGCGCCTAGGCGACGCCCAGGCGGGTATGGCGAGCAAGGCGACCAGTTTTGCTCGGGCGCCTGGACGCCTAGGCGTCGCCTAGGTGACGCCTTAAGAACACTGCCGTCAAGTTCACCATCCCCGCCTCGCTCGCCCCTACCGCAAACGCCACTGCCGCCCATCGTCTCGTCATCCCCATCCTTAGCGCCTCCCCCACCCCCGTCATCGGCGCTACAACCCCCCCGGCCTCCCCGGCCTCTGCGTGATGCTCGGGAGTCATGACCGAGCAGCTCTAGATCCGCATCCGCACCCGCCACCGCCCCAGATCCCCCGGCGTGATGTGAGGGAACGACAACCGTGCGGCTTCGCCACCTGCCACAACCCCCCGATCCGTGACCAGAAGAGCTCGAGTCGCGCGTCGGCACAGGTGAGTCGTCCTGCTCCTCTCTCCATTCAGCCCTCAACAACATCAGGATGGCCGATGGGGAGGACACCGGCCACGCGAGACCTCAACACCCCATGAAGCAGTCATACTTCGACTTCACCAAGGTGGATGCCGCATTTCTCCCCACCATCACTGGTCGTTCGTGGGCCTCTCCTCCCCCACACCGTCACTTGATGTGCCCTCCCCCTCCAACCCTGGTGCTATCTTTTGGATCCGACCATCGGCGCTGGTTATTATCCCCGATAGTTCGACCCTCTCCTCTCCCTCGCCCTAACCTCCCATCAATCCGGTCCCCTGTTAGGTTTGCACTCATCAGTCTCCTCTCATGTATTAAGCTGTGAAATGAGTCTCCTTAATTGATGAGGAATTTGGTTCTATACTCGATGCCCTATGATGCAATCCCTAATGACTGCATATGTGTTGAGGGTTACTACACACTGAGGGATGTGTGATATATGAGGGAGTTGTGTTTGTGAAAGAGCTGAACTGCACATTTGACAGAAAGAGCTCAACTGCATATGTGGTGTGTGTGCACTGATGGTTGCCCTGACATGTAATTGTGCACTGATAACTGATTTGCTATGTTCCTTTTGATCAAAAGAGGTGATGTACCTAATTTGCCCTGTGATGCTATAATGAAAATTATTGAGCTAGATACTATACTTGATCACTTGATGAAAATAAATTAGCTGAGGGCCCTTTCCAAAGCCTCGGCAACTCCCGTGAGGGCAGCCCTGACCACGATAGTGGCCTGTCTATGCTCTTCTCTAAGAAGCCCCTGGCGCAGGCCGGCCAGGCAGCTGGTCCCGCGGTGGCAGTGGCTCGACGAGGCGGCGACGACGCAACCTCCATCTTCGCCAACGAGCTCGTCCCGCCATCCCCTCCTTCCCCTCACTCCCACCCGCCGGTGCCCAAGAGGTCCCGCCGGTCCCACTCACACCATGGTGGCTCCGACGGACGCTGATGGGAGGCTCTCATCCATCACCTACCTTTTCCTCGACATGGATCCACAGGTCTAGACTGTAAGAGAGTAAACTGGACTAGAATTTTACATTCTAGGTGATACAATTTACTTTTATTGGATCTACTAGGAGAATTTCATATAGGACTTGTAAAATGCTTGGTTGTTTGTGTCTTTGTTTCCCTCTTTATGATCTGCTAAAACAATGAGATATTCTGTTCTTGTAGACACTTATGCTAAAATGCCTCTATGTTTCTGACTCTGAACATGTCCAGAGTGCATCACCTTGTCTATTCAGTATAAAGGGACAATGCAGTTCTTACCCTTTCGTTGTGTTACTCAGGTGGAGCATCTTCAAACAAGAACGACCAGGTACGGTTCCTCAAGTTGATGAAAAGGTTGTCGTTTGTTCTTGAGCTGGACTTCGAGCTATCCAATGCCTCCTTCCCCTTCTCTGTCAAAGTCCATTGGCAATGGTGTGCAGTTCCTCAACGGGCACCTGTCATCAAAGCCTCTTACATGACAAGGAGATCATGTACCACTTTCTTAACTTCATTTGCGTTCACAACTACAAGGGGATGGTGAGCCATTATTTTATCTGTTTCTTTATGTAAATGTTGTTGATATTGTCTAGAAGTTGTCATTAAGACTAGCATGTGATTCATGCCAGGTAAAAATTGTCGTTTTCTTGTGTTTTCCATTTTTAGCAATACCTTCAGCGCTAAATAATGAGTTGCTGATCTGCTGAAAATTTTGACCTGTCAGTTAATAATCACAAATAGTAATCATACAATATTTTTAATCACAAGACACCTTAAACTTTTCACCACTATTCAGGTGCCACTATTCAGGTTCCTGACCTCCCTGACAGGGGACTCCTCTGAAGGATATAACAATGGTATGTGCTTTGCTTTCCATTTTATCCCATTTTTCCATTTTGGCATGTAATAGTGTGGCTATGGGAACATAATTGATGAATCTATATGTTTTAGTTTCCATTTCTTAAACATAACTAAGAAGCTTATCCAGGGAAATCATTTTAGCTTTTTGTTGCTCCTTATGTGCTTCAGATTCAGCAAGAGAATTCAAACTTTATGAGTTTTGGAAGACTAATACCTAACTTTTTGGTAACTTGAATGAAACATGCACATATAGATCACCCTGATTACACAATTAATGGAGAGGAGGTACATGGGGTGGGGTCCTAGAACATACTGTAATGTATCAGGAGATGGCGGCGAGCTAGGTACTAGAGCGGCGGGGACTAAAGCTCTAGCGGCGACTGAAGATGTTGACTTGGTCAGGCTTTCTCTTCCTAGAACTGGTGTAGAAGTCAATCAAACACTCCCTAAAGAAAGATCAAAATCCAACAAGTAATGGGAGAAAGTATGCCAGTAGTACATAACTCCATTAAACTACATACCCGTTATTACTATATATTTATAAAAAATTATCATATCTCATCCACGCTAAGCTTCTCAGGTCAGTCACCAGGCTCAAGATCTTATTTCCAGCCTTGATATTGTTGCAAAGCAACCATATCAACATAATCTAGGTCGAGTTATTGAGGCACTACAAAATACTATTAATTTTGCATTTTTAGAAAATCTATTCGACGTGGTGCAGTTCCTGGCGTGACATCTCCTATCAGACCACTAAGACCAACCTATACAAGGTGATCCAATCCCCCAAGCCCTATTCTTTGTCTTATTAGTCTATTTTGTTTTGGTATCCTTGTTCTTGGGAGTGGCAACAGATTATCTGATGTGTTAGATTATGCAGTTCCTATTCAGCGACGTTATTGCTCCTCTGACTTTGTTTAACTTTCAGAAATCAGAAATGGTACATGTGCTTATTCCTTTAGAGGATGTGACCTATGGTGTTATTTTCTACTCTCTTTTTTTAAGTGCTAAAGTAGTTGCCATCTGTTGAACATTATATATACAAGCTTACTAAATGTGATATATGTTTGTACCTTACTAAATTACTGAATGCATCTTTATTTATTTTTTAATTACTTGGAGCTGTGAATCAACAAGAAATTTTTACCACTAAATTACTAAGGGCTTGCAGGGTCCATAAAAATACCATGTTAGCTGAGGAAGTAACCAAGAAAATAATGGAGCTTGAACCTAGGAGCATTGGGTCTCATGTAGTATTGTCAAATATGTATTCAGCTTCTGGGAGATGGAATGAAGCAGCACACCTACGAGAATCCATGAGAAAAAAGGGTATGAAGAAGGATCCAGCTTGTAGTTGGATTGAAGTGAAGAGCAAACTGCATGACTTTGTAGCTCATGATTGGTCCCACCCTTGGTATGACAGGATTATTGATGCACTGAATGCTTTCTCAGAGCAGATGGCACGCGAAGGTCATGTACCCAATACAGAGGATGTTTTCCAGGATATTGAAGAAGAGCACAAGTCATATGTGTTATGTGGTCACAGTGAGAAACTTGCTATAGTGTTTGGTATTATAAGCACGCCTGCTGGAACAAAAATTCGTGTGATGAAGAATCTCCGAGTCTGTATTGATTGCCACACAGTAACTAAATTTATTTCAAAGTTAGCTGATAGGGAGATTGTGGTGCGTGATGCAAACCGTTTCCACCACTTTAAGGATGGAAATTGTTCCTGCGGGGACTTTTGGTGATCGGGTAACCACTTGGGATTATCATATGTGTTGCGATATAAAGTGAATTGCTTATTTTTCTCTATCAACTTAAGCTTTTGGGTTGAATTGGTCGGATCATGCAATGAGTTCCAATCATTGCGCGAACATTAGAGCCATCTAAACACTATATGTTCTTACTCTTTGATTATATTAAGGTAAACTTACTCTTCTTACTTTCAATAGCTGCTCTATCACTGTACAAAATTCAGCTCGTTGAGTGTGTTGAGATATTTTTTTACATGAAATTGCAGTTTCATCTACTTTTGATGCCAATTCTGCAATCCATCAAAGTACTAGCTACAGTGTGCTCAATTTCTCAAATTATGTTTTCATTGTTGAATCATGGTCACCTTATCCCCACCTTGCATAAAGAATAAAGAAAGGTATGGATTCTTGAAGTGTGCTTCAATAGTTAATCATCCAACCTCAATGTCCACCTTAACAGTGGTAAACACTGAATGATAGCACCAATACCCATACTATATTGAATGTAGCATCACCTTGCATTGTGTAGCTGTATTGAATATAGCACCAACACTCATACTTGTAATCATTTGACTGAGTGAGCACCCTGCAGCAATCTTTTTCTGAATCAAGATCTTTCATGGGCTGTTATCTCAGTTTCTTCTCATGTTTGACCATATGCTCATAACATTTGCTCCCTCTGTTCACAAATATATTAGGTTGTTGACTTTTTTCTAAAACTTTGACAACTCATCAAATTTGGTGAACTTGACAAATATCTATCTGAAGATACAGAAAACGATCGTCATTCTCATTTGGTGGAAGGTGCTTCTCCAAAGGTATATATATTCTGTTGTATGAGCCCATAATTGTTTACTGGTATGACTATGAGCGCATAATTGTTTATTGCTATGAGCTGCACTGTTTACTTATATATATTTTGCTTCAACCTGTGTATGTTGGACAGTGACAGGATAGCTGGATAATGAGTGTGTCTGTGTGCAACCGGTGCTGCCTGTGTGTCTGTGCATGTCCATGTCCCTCTTTGGCGTTGGCGATCTCCCTGTCTCCTTGTGTGCAAGTGCAACACTGGAAGTCTGCAATCGGTGCTGGCGTGCTGCACTGCTGCCTGTGTCGATTGTGTCTTTGTCTATGTGTGCATGAGCCATATCTCTGTCTCTATTTGGCATTGGCGTCTTGGGCTCTTGGATCTTGGCGAATTGCGATTGGCGATGTCCCTGTCTCCCTGTGAGTGTGTGCAACCGGTAATAGCAGTAGCACTACTGCAGAGAACCTGAATGTATTTTTCATGCTGCCAGCCTGCCAGTCTATGAACTATGATCAATGTGAATCAAAACTTTGTATTCAAATTTGTGAGTTAGAACTTTGTATGGCTAAGTGAGATTCTTCGTATGTTTTTCAAAAATGTTAATCAGAATTTTATATTCTTCCACTTTAAATAGACAGTTAATGTGGATAAAATCAATTTGGCTACCTCGGGAGTACCATATAATCAGTAAATGTTAATCAATGCAGTAAGATATATAATGTTTTTTCTAATTTGTTGGAATGATTTTTTAGTAGAGAGAGAGAGCGCGTGCTTGGCTTGCGGGAGACCATATTTTGGTTCATCTTTTTTCATGGGTCATGTTAACTGTTATGTCATATTACACAACTTCAGATATTTTTGTCTTTGTGAGAGAAGTACCAAAATAGTTTCACTTTATGGCTACTCTCGGACGTGTTCATGCCACTGCCACTAATCGTATAAGTGTAACATTGTATTTGTTAGCAAACAATTTTTGAGATATTAAAGTCGATGATAATATAAGTGTTCTTCGTTTCTATGTAATTGTTGTAAACTAATATTTTGCTGAATATTTGTGTGCCGTTGCAAAGCACGGGCACATACCTAAACTACTAAATTTTTTGTTGATTTTATTAAGCATGTTTCTAAATATTAATAGTTTCTTCTCAAATACTTCGTTCACCCGATGGTTGTAACAAACAATTAACACCCCTTGCTCGCTCTGTCCAAGAACATGGTTGTAACAAAAGTGGCAAGAACCTGATGGAATCATAGAAGGCCATTAGAAGCTTAAAATAAATACAGATAGACATGAATTTTGTATATTATAGTGAATAGATGGTAAGAGACTATGCAGAGGCATGCAAATTAACAAGACTCATATAAGCGCGGAACAGTGTGCTGATGGGGCACAAGGGTAACACATGCTCAGGTCTTAACATGTTTGGCTTCCGAGCAAACTTTCTCCAGACCCCAAGAAAATATAATATCCAATCAGATATGTTTGAGGTACCTACGGAGCTAGATGTAACAGTTCTAGAGCTGTCATTCCAGCCTTCTTACCACAAGAGCTATTCTAGCACTTGTCATATTTTTTATTTTGTAAAACATCAGTCACTCTTTGGATTAAACGTATTGCAGTTTACAATTTTTTCTTTATCAAACTGTAGATATATCACATTTGCATTGATTTATATGATATGCAGTAGGCTGTTAAGAGTATTCTCTAAAAATATATCTACCTGATCTCAAAATTCATGGTTTTCCTTTTCCATTCTCATGGTTGAGATCATGTTTCACATGTGTTTCCTGTGCACTACTTGTTTTTCTCATGTGATGTTTGCAGCCTTAGACTTAGACATGAATATGATGCGAAGTTCATTCACTTGTCTTTATACATATCTACTTATAGTCTTATGCCATGTCTGCTTTAAGGTTCTTTACTGTGTCATTTTTATGGTTATATGCAGTTCCTAAATCAGTTTGGCAACAAGCAACAAGTGGTAGTCTCAGTTTAAGCAACAAGTAGCAATTTCAGTTTGCTTCCTATTTCAGTTTGGCTCGGTTTCTGTTATTGGGAGTCTAGAATTTCTTTGGGTGGATTATATGGACAGGTAGAAAGTAGCACATGATGATGTGAACTCTATTTATTAATTTGTGAAATCTATTTATTAATTTGTGTACTGTTACATGAACCCTTTTTATTAATTTGTGTAATGTTTGTGAACTCAAATTATTATCTAATCATGATAGTGGGTCCGAAGATGGGAGTGCATCTAATGATGGGAGTACCATGTTCCTAATTGTGGAGAAGGGGTCCTCCACCAAATGGAGCAAGAGCATTTTAACCATTTGCATTCAAGTATTCGCACTGTCATGGATTACACATTTGGTGTTAAACACGATTCCATTGATTGTGCTTTATTTCAACACGATTTAAATATGAGATGTAGAGTGATTGATGTACATCACTTCACTAATCATGAAATCTGTAGAAGGCGAAACTACTAGCCATATATGATATGCAAAATCCGTGTAGTAAACATTATCAATATTACATAAATTATTTCTAATGAATTTTGCATTATCATAGTGATTGTTATCGTTCCGTTTCTATGTTTTATATAAATTTTTTTACTCCCGTCGCAACGCACGGGCACTCACCTATAGAAAATAGAAAAGGTATTGTACCTGCGCTCTTGGACCAAAACCGCTCAGCCAGCCCAACCACCTCCCTCCCGCACGGCCCGTTCAGCGCCCTCTCGGGCAAACACTTCCACGTGGGGCCCACCAGTGCCCATGCCGCAAGCGCACAAGGGAGCGTTATCTCTTCCTCTGCCAGGTGGGACAACTCTGTCGTGGCTTTGACTATGTCCTCCTTGCCTGCTTAGGGTTACTGCTGGTGGGGCCGCCCTGTCAGTTCCCTCCCTCCCGAGTTCATCGCAGACCTCAACAGAACCCGTAACCAACTGTCATGAATCTCCTGGCAGTGATCCATGACGCGCGTTTCGTGCATAAATATTGATGTCCGCGACCCTTTCCTCACCCACCCGGAGCCAACACCTGTCGTTGCCATCGCCATACCCGAGGGGAGAATCAGGGAGAGATCGTATGCTGCCACCATGAACTCGGGCGATGCCAAAGCAAAGGACCTCTGTGCGCAGGAGAGGACGTTCTCTGGCGAGTACCAAATGCGGGAGTCATCGAGTGCGAGCGCGGGTGGCCTCTGGCCATGAAGGCCTTCTCTGCCACCATGATTTCTCGTCACCATGATTTCTCGCCAGTGCGGGTTCTCCATCGCAGAGACGCCATACGTCGTGGTCCCGCATCTCCGTTGTCATCCATCCTGTGCAATCACTCATTTTGGTGCAAGCGTGCAATCAAACTATCCAGAGCATCCAATCTAGATCCAACGGTTTCATATGCAAGGGGTTAAAAGTAAAATATGTACTATGTTTTAGGTGGAAGGGGTTAAATATAAAATAACAGTCATCATTGGATCTAGATTGGATGCTTTGGATAATTTGATTGCATGCTTGCACCAAAATGAGTGATTGCGTCATCCAGTGCATGAGATGTGGTCGTGAGTGATCGTCGGATGGTGTGCAAGCTTTTGGTGAGATCGTCGGGCAGAGAAGGCCACCATCTTCAGCCCAATTGCTCGTCGGAGACAAGGCTCCACTGCGGAACACCATAATGTCGTGGCCATAACACCCGGTAAGGACTCTCCTGCCGTGTTCCTTGTTCCTCGCACATCATATTTTCGTTAGGCGGCGGTCGGTGGGGTGCATCTTGGGGGCATGGGGGCTTGCTCTAGCGAGCCTGCCGATGGGGGAGCTCGGGCGCCGCCGTGCCCTGGGTTCATTGAAAGGAAGCGCTCGGGACTGTCGATCTGGATAAGGGCGGGTGAGATTAAAATGTCCTCACGCCCCTTCTAGAATTAAAACAGAACCGTAGGTCTTCGATCCAACGGTGACCATCACATACCGATTCAGGGTTATTATCGGTCTAATCTAGGTGCTCGGGTATGGATTAAGTCATTAAACGACCAACAGTGGTCTGTGTGGTCGACTGTGCGTAAAATTCTTAAAGAGCCCTTGGGATCTTGAGGATTTAACCCGCTATCCTCTATAGTTCTAAAGGGTATCACACATGGGTCCTGGAATTTACAACATAGTCCCTGGTATTCACAGAAACACCCCTGAAATAGTATTTCTACTATAAAAACAATCCTAAAACTTGTTTTAATCATAACTTTTGTGTCTTATCCCCAAAATACTTCATTCAAATTGTGTTAGCTTCACAATGGTATTACATACACTTTAGTAACCTTATTTTACCATGTAACATGTCTTCAAAAGAAAATATTTATTTACCCCATGTTTATTTATTAGATCAACTCTTCCAATGATAATTAAATGCGATACTTTAAATTGTCTATAATTATAAACCAACTACAATGTGATCTATAATCAAGTTATAACTTAGATTAAAGTTGACTTAGTTAATTATTTAATATATTTCTCACATGATTTATAAAATCAACATGGAAACATAGTTTTATTATCTAACCATGTAAATCTTTGGAAAATCAAAGCTTTTCATCCATAACTCAGATTTTAGTGATTCTCGAACCTACGATCCCATAGTGACATATAGAATACTAATGTGTGTTTTGTTTCCATCTTTAGTGCAATGTCTTCATATCCATTATTTGCTTGATTTTTTGTATTGCTACGCATAGAAGCGAGGTGACGAGGAATCTGGATCCCAACTTTTGGGGCAGCATCTGGACATTATGTTATCATAAGTATAAGGCAAGTTGTGTTCTTGATCACTTTTATTTGACCTAATATTGTTTTAATAATCATCGTGGCACTGTTAGGTTAATCTGATGAGACCTAATAGGTTACCTAGTTTTGTTTATCTTATACCTTGCTTACAAATGAATTATTGGATAGTCTTGCTAGTGCTCTACCTGGTTTTGGGTTAATGATACTTATGATTTATCCTCATGTTCCATTATGATTTATTACAGTTGGCTTTATTATGATATATGATAAGATCATTTTGTTAATTGGAACATGAAGTGACCATCCGAGAAAACAGTGCTACCACAAGGGTGGAATGGGACGCCCTTGGATGATTAATTAGAAAAGCTAGTGTGAGTTAATCCTTTCCCGAAAGGGGCAATCAAGGTGTGGGGAGCTGCCGGTATAGGGAGTTTCTTGGGTCGATTTGTCTGTGATAGCTTTTTGGGCGAGGGATTCCTATATTGCCCCCTCCTGCCTGATTCTATAGCGGGTTCTCTCATGATAGTGGAAGTTTGGGAAGGCCTCGTAGTGAGCCCTTGCTTACAAATAAGGGATTGTGACTTGTGGGTAAAGATGTGCAACCTCTGCAGAGTGTAAACTGGTATATTAGCCATGCTAACAGTCAAGAGCGGCACGGACCCTCACATGAGTAATTTATGGAATTAAATTTAATCTGTCATTTATATTGCATTGTGGGATTTATTATTAATTGTGATCAATTATTTAATTGGGTTGATATCTACTTATACTTAGTAACTGCTAATAAAATTTTGACCAACTTATTAAAAGCAATGCTCAGCCTTAACCATCCTCCTTGGTAAGCATTACACTACAGTTTTCCCCACACTTGTTGAGCGATGAACATTTGTGAGCTCACTCTTGCTAAACTCACACTATGTCAAGAATAGGTACCGCAAGATGAGGAACGCAAATGATGCTATGATGAGTTCGTGAGAGATCTAGGCCATTGTAACGCCCTGAATTTGGAGGGTAGAATTTTTCTTCTTCGATACTCACCAAATTCAGGCGTTACTCTCTTTTCTCTTCCCGTTTCGCTCCTTCTTCCCATTTTCAAAGCAGTATAGCGACTGGTGTCTGTATCGCGTGTAAACAAAAACCTAAGTTGACATGAGGGTTGCATCATGTCGAAGCATATTTCTTTTGTTTGATGTTGTGTTTAATCGCGTGTTCGTCTCGTCTCGCTTCAGAGTTCGTTCGCATTTAGATTCTGGTCAGTGGTCGTGCATGTAGTGGGCTCCCGTCCCGGCCCTGGCCACGCACCCCTAGCGCCCCCATCCCCCATGTGCCCTCTCCCTCTCTATCTCATTTTGTTTCCCGCGCAACAACCTCCTCCCACCCCTCTCCCACCTCTCTTCCACCGCCTTTGCCCTAGGTGTGATCCGGTGGACGGTTGTCACGATCGTCCAAGCCCCAAGGTGAGCCCCCACCTCCCTCTCTCTTTCCCCCTCCTCTCCCTTCTTCTCTCTTCCCTGCCACGCCCTGGCCACCGCGTCCTGGCCGCGCGCCTCGGCCTCGTCTTGGCCGCGCGCCCCAGCCGCGTGCCCTAGCCACGCGCGTAGCCCTAGTATATAATGTTTAAAATTCTATTTGATTAGTTATAGTTTTAATTTAATTTAGTGTGCTGCGTTGCGTGCTTCGTCGCGTGACGATTCAGTTTAATTTTAGATTATTTAGCATGCTGCATCGCGCGCTTCGTCGTGTGATGATTCAGTTTAATTCTAGATTATTTAGTGTGCTGCGTCGCGCGCTTCGTCGCGCGACGATTCATTTTATTTTCAGATTATCTAATAGGTTGCGTCGCGCGCTTCGTCGCGCGATGATTTATTTTAAATTCAGTTCGAGTGGTTTATGCGGTTGTGCGCTTCGTCGCGCGACGTTTTACGTCACTTTCATCTTTAATTCAAGTGTTTCGTGGCGCGCTTTACCGCGCGACGATCCGTCCAATTTCAAGTTTAGTCTAAGTGTTGCGTCGCGCACTTCGCTGCGACGACTCGTTTTATTTTCGGTTTAGTCGCGTGTGCCGTCGTACGTTTCGTCGCACGACAATTCTTTTAAACTTACTGTGAACTGTTTATAATGATTAAACACGTAGCGTAACTTTATTTTATGCATAGCGCGATTGTCAAATTAATATGGTTATGTTTAGGAACGTACTTTAATCTATAACTGTTTAACGTAATTGCCTTTCAACCGTAGCCTCGACCGTTGTTTTCTCTTTCTCGCTTAGTCGTAGGTGCGAGCCCTACGTCGAGCATCTGCTTATTTGTTATATTCTACTGCATGGTGTACTGTTCTTTTTATATTAATTTTGTGGAATGTATGTTTGAACTCGTATAGATAACGGCCAGTTGGCGGAGTCCGAAGGAGTTATGGGTAAAGTGCGCAACATCTGCAGAGTGTTATGAAACTGATATATCAGCCGTGCTCGCAGTTATGAGCGGTCAAGGGAGCTCCATTGATTAGAGATACATTGATCAGAGATGTTTGGTTTACAGGTGGTGACGAGGATGATGGTTTTGATTATGCTTATGGTAATGCTTTCTGGTATTCTTTCCGTTTGGAAAGGGTACTTTTGGGTTAACAACTTGGGTTAATGCTAAAACCTGGCTCTCTACTAGTAATAATAACCTGACCAACTAAAAGTAACCGCTTGCCTTTAACCCCACATAATGCTAGTCCACTACAGCCAAACGAGACAATTGCTGAGTATGTTGATATGTACCCACCCTTCCTTTACACACCAAACCCCCCAGGTTGTCCATGTTGCAACCACTGCTCCGGAGAAGATGAAGTCGTGGAGGAGGACTTCCAGGAGTTCCAAGAATACGATGAGTTCTAGGCGTGGGTTAGCGGCAAAACCCCAGTCGGCTGCCTGTGAAGGCCGCGTTTATCTAAGTTTCTTTTCCGCACTTTGATAATTGTTAAAGTCTATGTCGATGTCTCGGACATCATGATGTAGTCGACTACTACTATCTTTTATGTTATTATTCGAGCACTGTGTGATGATGTCCGGTTATGTAACTGCTGTGTACGTGAATTACTGATCCTGGCACGTACATGGTTCACATTCGGTTTGCCTTCTAAAACCGGGTGTGACAGCCATCGTCTCCTAGTCAACTATGGTTGCGGAGGACCATTGTCGTCATATGATGTATTTATTTAGCTATTTTATACAAAACCTCTATTATATAATAAAGATGTGACGTTGATTTCTATACCATGAGTCTTCATATGTGTGAGACTTGATGCTAGCACACATTTGAGACGCACCTAGATTTGTCCTTAAAACTGGATGTGACAGTGATCTTTGAGCACTTGGGTGTCTAGAGCTACAGAGATCAGCCTCAACTCTCTTGGTATGTTTCTTAGCTCCCACACATATCAAAAGGCCTATTAGGTGGTATGTATACACTACCGGAATCTGGCTCTTTGCCGAGTGCTCGGCGATTTGCCGAGTACTTTTTGTCGGGCACTCGGCAAAGTCCTACTCTCGGTAACGACCACGTTTATCGAGAGCAGGACGCTCGACACAAGAAGACACTTGGCAAAGACCGCTTTGCGGAGTGCCAAACACTCGGTGAATGGCGATGCGCCGCAAAGGGCCATCAGCAGCCGTCTATAGCTGACGACCGTTACCTTTATCGAGCGCCGAGCATTGACACTTGGCAAAGAATCTACTTTGTTGAGTGTCTCAAGCCCGACGCTCGACAAACTATGCTTTGCCGAGTGTCAATCTTGGACACTCGGCAAAGTATATTTTTTCTTTTCCCAACCATTTTTTTTGTGATTTGTTCCTACACTATGTAGACTTACATGTTCCATTTTGGCACAATTATAAAAGTGTTTGCTATAACTATTAGATTTTATTCGTTTAATTGAATTTCCTCGAATAATTCAGATTTGAACTATAATTCACTCGAAAAATGTAAAACCGTGAATGCAAAACTGATATCCATGTTATTGAGCACAAGTTACAGCCTATTTAAGGAGCATACCAGAATTTTCGAGCACCAGGCTCACTAAACATGACCTTGAACTTGCCATCCAATTGTTTAAAAATTGTATAAAACACAAACAAAGTTAGAAAATCGTGAAACTTGTCCACATGTCATGATATCATATGTAGAGGTTGTGATAAAAAATTGAGAATGTTTCGAGAAAGTTGTGATGCACTATATGTAGAATCCTAGCGGTCTACATTGAAACTCTATGATTTCATGTGTAGGAGACTTAGGTTCTACACATAATGCGTCACAACTTCTCGAAACATTCTCAAATTTTTATCACAGCATCTACATATGATATCATGACATGTGGACAAGTTTCATTATTTTCTAACTTTGTTTGTGTTTTATAAAATTTTGAAACAACTTGATTGGATTGGATTGACAAAAAGAACAATGCAAATAAGATAAAATTGATAAGTAGAATTGATTGGATTGATTGTGTGTGTGTGTGTGGGGGGGGGGGGGGTTAATCGGCCATATCCTTTCATCTCTATAAAGGGGAGGTCTGGCCCGTTATAAGTCGGTTCTCGAGTTAATCCCACAGGTTTTGCTAACAAGTCCTGCAAGAAATACGGAACTCTACCTAATTCTGTGCATGCACGGATGGCCCATGCTGCTAGTTTTTGTGATCAACATATGCCCCCTACCTTTTGGTGGAGGTTGACGAACCAAAAGCACATGTTCTAGCAGCACCCTTCGGGAAATAATAAACCTTGTGAGTTACTTTATTCCCAAAGTACGAACTATGCCTCATGTGGGTCACCACCTTTTTAATCTAGTAAGGTGATCATTTGACTACCTGATCAATGGATCAATAATTATAAATTGTGGTGCCCCCAGCCTGAGTAAGCAAAGGAATGATACATATAATATGTGTTCATCGCAGCACTACCCCATGCTTGAACAGGAAAATATATGGCGGTGAATAAGCTAGTGGGAAGTACCATGTCATCATTGGATGAACAGACGACACTTGTTGCATCACCTTTTAGGCCATTTTTGTTCGGCCATGTTGCCTTTGCGGGTGATCGGTGTTGCTTTGTTGGCCGATTGCAAGGAACGACCTTTTCCAAAGCAGGGACGACCTTAACTAGTCGAACAAAAGTTTTAGATGATTCTTTGTTTCGATGTACCAGTTTTTGGATGTCGATGCTGAGAGCACCTAGAGGGGGGGGTGAATAGGTGATCCTGTAAAAACTTCAAACTTAAGCCACAAAAACTTGTTAAGTGTTAGCACGATTATTGCCAAGTGGCTAAGGTGAAGTCTCAACAAAACACAGTACCACAAGAAAATCAAGCACAGGGGTGACACAGTGGTTTTATCCCGTGGTTCGGCCAAGACCAATGCTTGCCTACTCCACGTTGTGGCGTCCCAACGGACGAGGGTTGCAATCAACCCCTCTCAAGCGGTCCAAAGACCCACTTGAATACCATGGTGTTTTGTTGTTCCTTTCACTATCCCGTTTGCAAGGAATCTCCACAAATTGGAGTCTCTTGCCCTTACAAGTATATGATCACAAAGAAAGCACAGAGTAAGGGAGGGAAGCAACACACACAAATCCACAGCAAAAGCGCACACACACGGTCGAGAATCGAGCTCACAAGACTATCTCAGAGTTCTCACTTAGAACAGAGCTCGAATCACTTAGAAACACAAACGAATGCGCAGAGACTTAGTGTGGATGATCAAGAATGCTCAAAGGTTGCTTGTGTGTCTCCTCCATGCGCCTAGGGGCTCCTTTTATAGCCCCAAGGCAGCTAGGAGCCGTTGAGAGCAAATCCGGAAGGCCATCCTTGCCTTCTGTCGTCGGGGGCACCGGACAGTCCGGTGCACACCGGACACTGTCCGGTGCCCGATTTCTTTCCATAACGGGCGCTTCTGACCGTTGCCGACCGTTGGAAGATCTGGCGCAGTTGGCGCACCGGACATGTCCGGTGCACACCGGACAGTCCGGTGCCGTCTTCCGACCGTTGGCTCCGCCACGTGTCCCGCGCAGATTGCGCGGCCGACCGTTGGCCCGGCTGACCGTTGGCTCACCGGACAGTCCGGTGCACACCGGACAGTCCGGTGAATTTTAGCCGTACGCCGTCGGCGAATTCCCGAGAGCGGCCAGTTCGCTCCGAGCCAGCCTGGCGCACCGGACACTGTCCGGTGCACACCGGACAGTCCGGTGCTCCAGACCGAGCTGAGTCTTGGCTGCACACAGCCAAGACATTTTCTCCTCTTCTCTCTTCTTCTTCTTTCTGTTTCTAACACTTAGACAAATATATTAGTACATAAAACCAATGTACTAAGGCTTAGAAACATACCTTTATCTCATGATTTGCACCTTGTTCATCCATGTACATAAATTCACAATTAAGCACATGTGTTGGCACTCAATCACCAAAATACTTAGAAATGGCCCAAGGGCACATTTCCCTTTCAATCTCCCCCTTTTTGGTGATTTATGCCAACCCAACATAAAGCAACTAAAACAAGTGCAAACTCACTTCAAATAAAACTTAAATTTATTTTGAATCAATTTTGGCATATATGGATCATCCTTTGCCACCACTTGGTTTGTTTTTGCAAATCAAACTCAAATCTCTATCTCTAAGTTAAACACACATGTTGAAGCATAAAGAGAGTCATTCCAAAAGAGATTGATCAAGGATTTCAAAAACTCCCCCTATTTCCCATAATCAATACTTCTCCCCACAAGAAGCCAATTTTTTTTGACAAGAGAGACAACACAAGAATTTTGACAAACCAAAAACTCTATTCTACTATTTTCAAAATCTCTCAAGTGGTAGCTGATCCATTTATTGCTTTGGCCTTTATTTTCTCCCCCTTTGGCATCAAGCACCAAAACGGGATCAATTTTGGCCCTTTAACCCCATTGCCTCACAAAAAAACTTCAATTAAGAGCAAATGGCAATAAGAGTTCATGAGATGGACTTGGAATAAGTTACCCTCTCATCGGAGTGCAGTGGAAGTCTTGCATGATCCAAGTCCACCTTTTCCCTTTCAATTCTCCTTTGAGACTAACTCAAACAAACTCAAGCATATGGTTAGTCTCAAGGGATCAAGTTGTAACACATCTCCCCCTAAACATGTGCATCACTTTGCAGCGGACTTGTGAGGTCCAGGGAGTGTTTGTACAACTTGAGCACCATGATAAGCAACAAAATGCAAAAAGGAACATGATCAAAAGCATAAATACATGTATGCTACAATTCAATCCAAGTTCCGCGAATCTAAGACATTTAGCTCACTACGCAGCCTGCAAAAGGTCTTCTCATCTAAAGGCTTGGTAAAGATATCGGCTAGCTGGTTCTCGGTGCTAACATAAAACACTTCGATATCTCCCTTTTGCTGGTGGTCTCTCAAAAAGTGATGCCGGATGTCAATGTGCTTTGTGCGGCTGTGCTCAACAGGATTTTCCGCTATTCGGATAGCACTCTCATTATCACATAGGAGTGGGACTTTGCTCAGATTGTAGCCAAAGTCCCTGAGGGTTTGCCTCATCCAAAGTAGTTGCGCGCAACACTGACCTGCGGCAACGTACTCGGCCTCAGCGGTGGATAGGGCAACGGAGGTTTGTTTCTTAGAGTTCCATGACACCAGGGACCTTCCTAAGAATTGGCACGTCCCCGATGTACTCTTCCTATCGACCTTACATCCAGCATAGTCGGAATCTGAGTACCCAATCAAGTCAAAGTTAGACCCCTTTGGATACCAGATCCCGAAGCAAGGCGTAGCGACTAAATATCTAAGAATTCGCTTCACCGCCACCAAGTGACACTTCTTAGGATCGGATTGAAATCTAGCACACATGCATACGCTAAGCATAATATCCGGTCTACTAGCACATAAATAAAGTAAAGACCCTATCATTGACCGGTATGCTTTTTGATCAACGGACTTACCTCCTTTGTTGAGGTCGGTGTGTCCGTCGGTTCCCATCGGCGTCTTTGCGGGCTTGGCGTCCTTCATCCCAAACCTCTTTAGCAGGTCCTGCGTGTACTTCGTTTGGGAGATGAAGGTGCCGTCCTTGAGTTGCTTCACTTGGAACCCAAGGAAGTAGTTCAACTCGCCCATCATCGACATCTCGAATTTCTGCGTCATCACCCTGCTAAACTCTTCACAAGACTTTTGATTAGTAGAGCCAAATATTATGTCATCGACATAAATTTGGCATACAAACAAATCACCATCACATGTCTTTGTAAAAAGAGTTGGATCGGCTTTCCCAACCTTGAAAGCATTAGCAAGTAAGAAATCTCTAAGGCATTCATACCATGCTCTTGGGGCTTGTTTAAGTCCATAGAGCGCCTTAGAGAGCTTACACACGTGATCGGGGTACCGCTCATCCTCGAAGCCAGGGGGTTGCTCTACGTACACCTCCTCCTTTATTGGCCCGTTGAGGAAAGCGCTCTTCACATCCATTTGGTACAACCTGAAAGAATGGTGAGCGGCATATGCTAGCAAGATACGAATGGACTCTAGCCTAGCCACAGGAGCAAAAGTCTCCTCAAAGTCCAAACCTGCGACTTGGGCATAACCTTTTGCCACAAGTCGAGCCTTGTTCCTTGTCACCACTCCGTGCTCGTCTTGTTTGTTGCGGAACACCCACTTGGTTCCCACAACATTTTGCTTGGGACGAGGCACCAGCGTCCAAACTTCATTGCGCTTGAAGTTGTTAAGTTCCTCCTG
This sequence comes from Zea luxurians, assembly GCA_029449295.1. Lineage (NCBI taxonomy): Eukaryota > Viridiplantae > Streptophyta > Magnoliopsida > Poales > Poaceae > Zea > Zea luxurians. The sequence goes on along the minus strand of JAOPSE010000001.1, from coordinate 28,709,375 downwards.
CATGGCCAACACCCAATCCGGATCTAGCAAGGCCTCCTCTACCCTGAAAGGCTCAATAGAGGAAACAAAGGAGTAATGTTCACAAAAATTAACTAGTCGAGACCGAGTAGTTACTCCCTTGCTAATGTCACCCAGAATTTGGTCGACGGGATGATCCCTTTGAATCATCGCTCGAACTTGGGTTGGAGGTGCCGGTTGCGCTTCTTCCTCCATCACATGATCATCTTGTGCTCCCCCTTGATCACACGCCTCCTTTTGATGAACCTGTTCATCGTCTTGAGTTGGGGGATGCACCGTCGTTGAGGAGGAAGGTTGATCTCGTTCATCTTGTTCCTGTGGCCGAACGTCTCCAATCGCCATGGTTCGTATAGCGGCCGTTGGAACGTCTTCTTCATCTACATCATCACAATCAACAACTTGCTCTCTTGGAGAGCCATTAGTCTCATCAAATACAACGTCGCTAGAGACTTCAACCAAACCCGATGATTTGTTGAAGACCCTATACGCCTTTGTATTTGAATCATAACCTAATAAAAACCCTTCTACAGCTTTGGGAGCAAACTTAGAATTTCTACCCTTTTTCACTAGAATGTAGCACTTGCTCCCAAATACACGAAAGTACGATACATTGGGTTTGTTACCGGTTAGTAGCTCATACGAAGTCTTCTTGAGGAGTCGATGAAGATAGACCCTGTTGATGGCGTGGCAAGCCGTGTTCACGGCTTCCGACCAAAAGCACTCGGGGGTCTTGAACTCTCCAAGCATCGTCCTCGCCATATCGATTAGCGTCCTGTTCTTCCTCTCTACCACACCATTTTGCTATGGTGTGTAGGGAGCGGAGAACTCGTGCTTGATCCCTTCCTCCTCAAGAAACTCCTCCACTTGAAGGTTCTTGAACTCGGACCCGTTGTCGCTCCTTATCTTCTTCACCTTGAGCTCAAACTCATTTTGAGCTCTCCTGAGGAAGCGCTTGAGGGTCCCTTGGGTTTCAGACTTATCCTGCAAAAAGAACACCCAAGTGAAGCGGGAAAAGTCATCAACAATAACTAAACCATACTTACTTCCTCCTATGCTTAGATAGGCGACGGGTCCGAAGAGGTCCATATGCAGCAGCTCCAGAGGTCTTGATGTGGTCATCACATTCTTGCTGTGATGTGCTCCTCCCACTTGTTTTCCTGCCTGACAAGCTGCACAAGGTCTATCTTTTTCGAAATAAACATTTGTTAGACCTATCACGTGTTCTCCCTTTAGAAGCTTGTGGAGGTTCTTCATCCCCACATGTGCTAAGCGGCGATGCCACAGCCAGCCCATGCAAGTCTTAGCCATTAAGCATGCATCTAGACCGGCTTCTTCTTTTGCAAAATCTACTAAGTAAAGCTTGCCGTCTAGTACACCCTTAAAAGCTAGTGAACCATCACATCTTCTAAAGACAGACACATCTACATTAGTAAAAAGGCAATTATATCCCATGTTGCATAGTTGGCTAACGGATAGCAAATTGTAACCGAGAGACTCAACTAAAAACACATTTGAAATTGAGTGCTCGTTAGAAATTGCAATTTTACCTAACCCTTTTACCTTGCCTTGATTCCCATCACCGAATATAATTGAATCTTGGGAATCCTTATTTTTGACGTAGGAGGTGAACATCTTCTTCTCCCCGTCATATGGTTTGTGCATCCGCTGTCGATAATCCAGCTTGAACCCCCGGATGCATAAACCTGCAAGGCAAATTTAGGCTTGGGTCTTAGGTACCCAACTCATGTTGGGTCCTGCAAGGTTAGCACAAATATCTTTAGGGACCCAAATGCAAGATTTATCTCCCTTGCATCTAGCCCCTAATTTCCTAGCAACTACCTTCTTACCCTTTCTACAAATAGCAAAGGGAGTATTGCAAGCATAATAAATGGTAGAAGGTTTGTTTACAACTTTTCTAGGAACATGAGCAAAATTTCTCCTAGACATATGCGCAACATTTCTCCTACTCATATCTCTATCATGCTTATGAGAGGAACTAGAGGCAAACATGGCATGAGAATCATAAACATGTGAATCAAAATCATTATAAGCATTTCTAGCATGTCTCCTATCATGGTATAAGAAAGCATGGTTCTTTTTAGCACTACTAGCCATAGGGGCCTTCCCTTTCTCCTTGACGAAGATGGGAGCCTTATGGCTTGTTAAGTTCTTGGCCTCTCTCTTGAAGCCAAGACCATCCTTAATTGAGGGGTGTCTACCAATCGTGTAGGCATCCCTTGCAAATTTTATTTTATCAACTTCACTTTTGCTAGTCTTAAGTTGTGCATTAAGACTAGCCAATTCATCACTTAGTTTGGAAATTGAAACTAAGTGTTCACTACAGGCATTAACATCAAAATCCTTACACCTAGTGCAAATTGTAACATTTTCAACACAGGAATTTGATTTACTAGCTACTTCTAGTTTAGCACTTAAATCATTATTAACATTTCGTAAAGAAACAATGGTTTCATGACAAGAGGATAATTCACTAGAAAGCACCTCATTTCTTTTTACTTCTAAAGCATATGATTTTTGTGCCTCTACAAATTTATCATGTTCTTCATACAATAAATCCTCCTGCTTCTCTAAAAGCCTATCCTTTTCATTCAATGCATCAATCAATTCATTGATTTTATCTATCTTAGATCTATCTAAGCCCTTGAACAAGCATGAATAATCTATGTCATCATCATCACTAGACTCACTATCACTAGAAGAAGCATAAGTGGAGTCTTGAGTACTCACCTTCTTCTCCCTTGCCATAAGGCATGTGAGACGCTCGTTGGGGAAGAGGGAAGACTTGTTGAAGGCAGTAGCAGCGAGTCCTTCATTGTCGGAGTCGGAGGAGGAGCAGTCCGAGTCCCACTCCTTTCCTAGATGCGCCTCGCCCTTTGCCTTCTTATATTGCTTCTTCTTCTCTCTTTTGTTCCCCTTTTCCTGGTCACTTTCATTATCGGGACAGTTAGCGATAAAATGACCAAGCTTACCGCATTTGAAGCATGAGCGCTTCCCCTTTGTCTTGGTCTTGCTTGGCTGCCCCTTGCGACCATTTAGCGCCGTCTTGAATCTCTTGATGATGAGAGCCATCTCTTCATCATTGAGTCCGGCCGCCTCAATCTGTGCCACCTTGCTAGGTAGCGCCTCCTTGCTTCGTGTTGCCTTGAGAGCGAGAGGTTGCGGCTCGTTGATCGGACCATTCAAGGCGTCGTCCACATACCTCGCCTCCTTGATCATCATTCGCCCGCTAACGAATTTCCCAAGAACTTCTTCGGGCGACATCTTGGTGTACCTGGGATTTTCACGTATATTGTTCACCAAATGAGGATCAAGAACGGTAAATGACCTGAGCATTAGGCGGACGACGTCGTGGTCCGTCCATCGTGTGCTTCCGTAGCTCCTTATCTTGTTGATAAGGGTCTTGAGCCGGTTGTATGTTTGCGTTGGCTCCTTGCCCCTTATCATTGCGAACCTTCCAAGCTCACCCTCCACCAACTCCATCTTGGTGAGCAAGGTGACGTCGTTCCCCTCATGAGAAATCTTGAGGGTGTCCCAGATTTGCTTGGCGTTATCCAAGCCGCTCACTTTATGATATTCATCCCTGCACAAAGAAGCTAGAAGAACAGTAGTAGCTTGTGCATTCTTATGAATTTGTTCATTAATGAACATGGGACTATCCGAACTATCAAAGTGCATTCCACTTTCTACAATCTCCCATATACTAGGATGGAGAGAGAATAGGTGACTACGCATTTTGTGGCTCCAAAATCCGTAGTCCTCTCCATCAAAGTGTGGGGGCTTGCCGAGTGGAATGGAGAGCAAATGAGAATGTGAACTTTGCGGAATACGAGAGTAATCAAAGGAAAAGTTCGGATTAACCGGTTTCCTTTTCTCGTAGTCGTTGTGGTCCTCGTCCTTTTGGGAAGAAGTAGACTCGTCGCTGTCGTAGTAGACGATCTCCTTGATGCGCCTTGTCTTCTTCTTCTTCCCTTCCTTCCGTCTTTGGCCCGAGCCGGAGTCGGTAGGCTTATCGTCCTTCGGCTCGTTGACGAAGGATTCCTTCTCTTTGTCATTGATCACAATACCCTTCCCCTTAGGATCCATCTCTTCGGGCGGTTAGTCCCTTTGTGAAGAGAACGGCTCTGATACCAATTGAGAGCACCTAGAGGGGGGGGGTGAATAGGTGATCCTGTAAAAACTTCAAACTTAAGCCACAAAAACTTGTTAAGTGTTAGCACGATTATTGCCAAGTGGCTAAGTTGAAGTCTCAACAAAACACAGTACCACAAGAAAATCAAGCACAGGGGTGACACAGTGGTTTTATCCCGTGGTTCGGCCAAGACCAATGCTTGCCTACTCCACGTTGTGGCGTCCCAACGGACGAGGGTTGCAATCAACCCCTCTCAAGCGGTCCAAAGACCCACTTGAATACCACGGTGTTTTGTTGTTCCTTTCACTATCCCGTTTGCAAGGAATCTCCACAAATTGGAGTCTCTTGCCCTTACAAGTATATGATCACAAAGAAAGCACAGAGTAAGGGAGGGAAGCAACACACACAAATCCACAGCAAAAGTGCACACACACGGCCGAGAATCGAGCTCACAAGACTATCTCAGAGTTCTCACTTAGAACAGAGCTCGAATCACTTAGAAACACAAACGAATGCGCAGAGACTTAGTGTGGATGATCAAGAATGCTCAAAGGTTGCTTGTGTGTCTCCTCCATGCGCCTAGGGGCTCCTTTTATAGCCCCAAGGCAGCTAGGAGCCGTTGAGAGCAAATCCGGAAGGCCATCCTTGCCTTCTGTCGTCGGGGGCACCGGACAGTCCGGTGCACACCGGACACTGTCCGGTGCCCGATTTCTTTCCATAACGGGCGCTTCTGACCGTTGCCGACCGTTGGAAGATCTAGCGCAGTTGGCGCACCGGACATGTCCGGTGCACACCGGACAGTCCGGTGCCGTCTTCCGACCGTTGGCTCCGCCACGTGTCCCGCGCAGATTGCGCGGCCGACCGTTGGCCCGGCTGACCGTTGGCTCACCGGACAGTCCGGTGCACACCGGACAGTCCGGTGAATTTTAGCCGTACGCCGTCGGTGAATTCCCGAGAGCGGCCAGTTCGCTCCGAGCCAGCCTGGCGCACCGGACACTGTCCGGTGCACACCGGACAGTCCGGTGCTCCAGACCGAGCTGAGTCTTGGCTGCACACAGCCAAGACATTTTCTCCTCTTCTCTCTTCTTCTTCTTTCTGTTTCTAACACTTAGACAAATATATTAGTACATAAAACCAATGTACTAAGGCTTAGAAACATACCTTTATCTCATGATTTGCACCTTGTTCATCCATGTACATAAATTCACAATTAAGCACATGTGTTGGCACTCAATCACCAAAATACTTAGAAATGGCCCAAGGGCACATTTCCCTTTCAGATGCTTGAAGGCGAGTGGACATTGTGGCCTCTTGTTGCTGCCGGACTGTTCGGCTGTCCGCATTGGCTCCAGACTGTCTGAGCACAAATGTCGTACTATCTGTGATGCGCGAGACAAGGAGCTTTGATCGGCTACCTGATCACCCTTGCCCCGTAGCGCCTCTGGTTTATTTGTCTTCTCGCCCGGAGCCTTCTGAGCAACCACTCCTCGTGAACCATTTGACGTGCGATGATCACCAATGATGATGTTTTTGCCTTTGGCTTTATCGGCCACTTTAGGCCGATCAAGACTTTTTTGCTTGCTAGTTCCACTATATTGACAGGAAATGGTTGTGTGTCCACTTGCATGTCCTGAAAGATCAACCGACCCTCATTTATGGACGATTATATCTGTCTACGAAAAATATTACAATCATTAGTGGCATAGGAAAAAGAATTATGCCACTTGCAATAAGCACATCTCTTTAATTCATCCATAGGAGGAATAGTATGCGTTAATTTAGTGTTGCCACTTTTTATTAGCTCATCAAAGATTTTATCGCATTTGGCAACATTAAAAGTAAATTTAACTTCTTACCAATATTTTTGAACCGGCTACAAAGAACATGCAGAAGATTTAGCTTGTGTTGGCCAAACAAGTTCGGCAGTATATACATATGTGGATTCATCATCCAAACTATTGCGTCCCACTAGATGCATCTTATGGCTAGCCGATTTTGATGCCTCTTTACTTCGGCTTTCACAAGCCAAACCTCGCTGGTGCAAGTGCACTAACAAAAAGAACTAGGTGCCATATAATTTCTCTTTTATGTGAGATCACAACCCTTTGAAAATCAGCCCTGATAGTTGTTTTTCGTGACATGGATCTAAAAGCATCGGTTTCTAGTATCTCAGAACCTCTAGATATAGTCATTAACCGATTCTTCGGACCCTTGTCGGACTGAAGCTAAATCAGCTAATTCTAACTTATGGTCTCCTGAGAAGAACTCTTCATGAAATTTCTTCTCTAATTCCTCCAAAGAGTTAATAGAGTTAGGTGGCAGGGCTACGTACCATGCGAATGCGATACCAGTTAGGGACAACAAGAATAAATGGACACGATAGGCTTCCGTATCAACCAATTCTTCTAGGTGTGCTAAGAATTGGCTTATGTGCTCTTACGTATTTTTTCCTCCTTCACCGGAAAATTTAGAGAAATCTAGTATCGTAGTTCCCTACGAATATGGTACAGCATCAAATCAATGACTATAAGTTTCCGATAATACTGCCCCGTGGCTGACACACTAACACCGAGTTTGTCTCTGAACAACCTATCTACCTCGTCCCTATTTTTCCACTACATTTGGTGACCATCCATTAAGTACGGGGGTGAAAACCTCGGGTTGCCTGACATTATGTTGTCGGCTTTCCTCGCAGTGATGTTCAAAATGTGTGTTAGGTGTCCTATTAGTGCCCTCCTCCTACCTATATCTCTCAGGCTCTCTAGTGGCCAAAGAATATTCGGCCCTGGGCATATGAGGTGCCATGATATGGTTATAATATGTCATTGGTGGGGTAGCATAGTGTTGTTGTGATGGATGTAAAAACTGTGTATTGTGCAGCCCCTAGTTCTACGTATGCATACTAGGACGGTCCGACGTATGGGGTCGGATGGTCCACAACCGGGCCGAACGATCCGAGGCCATATCAGGATTGTCCAGCCGTATATGGCACTGCTTAGGTAGTTCCGTACCCAAATGGTCTAACGTAAGGGGCCAGATGGTCCGCGACAAGGCCAAATTGTCCGGGGTTGTACCCGGATAATCCGGCCATGTGCAGCGCGATCTGGGTGGTCTGCGTGTGGACTCGCATAGGGTCAGACGGTCCAACGAAATATGCCTGATGGTCCATGCTATCGCTAGACGGTCTGGGCTGACCCTCAGATGGTCCATCTGTGTTCATCGGTATACCATAGAATGGCTGGGTACATGATGACCCATTTGCAGCAGATGTGTTTGGTGCAGGTGGCTCCATATTTGGTCCGTGCGAGGGAAAACTTGGGGCAGTAGATTTTTCATATGAACGTGTCCATCCTTTAATAGATTCATCTACATACTAATTTAACTGATCCCCTTGCTATTCTATAAAAGCCTTAAGAGATGGATCTAGAATACTTACAATAGGAGCTTGAGGCGGAGGTAGGAGAGATGTCATATTGATCTCCCCTTGACGGATGATCTTCTGTTGGTGTTCCACCGTGAAGTATGATAGGTACTTTTCTGTCGCCTTTTTGTGTCATTCCTTGAGTTGTCGCAGCACCTCCTCCTCCTTGCGCCTTATGAGGTCATCGAAGTGATGCTGGTCATCGGTTGGGAGTGCCTCCATGGTTGGCTTGATCATGTTGGTGGTGGAGACGTCTGTGTGATTTTTGGAACCGACCATCTAGGTTTGATTTTTGATAGATCTAAACACTCTTGTACCCAGCATCGTTGCCAAAAAGTACGTTGGCACCGATCTGGACGCCAAGCACTTGGAGTGAACCACCTGGTGGTGCTCTCTGTGGAGGCGCGGACGGTCCACGTCCCTAGGCCGGATGGTCCGCGGCCTGGGCACAAGAGCGACTCCTTCCCTACACACTTTTGGACAATTCGCGTCTGGGGCTAGACTGTCCGTGATGGTGCACGGTCTTATTCTCCGTGAAGAACCCTAAAACTTGCCTCATGGTAGATCCCGTCGAGGAGAAGAGTTCCAGGGGTTGCTCCGGGATTGGCAGGCCACCCAGGGCATCTGTAATCGACGTAGAGTCGAAGAGAGATGGTTGTGGAAGACTAAACTAGATCTAAACTAGGGCTAGATTACTTCTACTCCTAAGGAATGGAAAGAACAGTGCAAATAAGATAAATTTGATAAGTAGAATTAATTAGATTGATTGTGGGGGTTTAATCGTGTCATACCCTTTCTTATATATAAAGGGAGAGGTTTGGACCTGTTATAAGTTGGTTCTCAAGTTAATCCCACTGATATTGCTAACGAATCCAACAAAAATTTTAGAACCCTAACTGATTCAGCGCACGCGCGAACGGTCCGTGCCGCTCTGGCGGACCGTCCGGGCTCACGCAGTTTTTGTGCTCAACAGGATGACCAGATCAAATTATAGAGTAGAAGATTTTCCCTAGACATTTTACCAGTGAATTGTTGCTTTTTTGCTTGGTTTTGTAAATTTTGCTTTTTGGTCGAATTTCCGCTATGGTCAGAACAATTGGTTAGTCGCCAAATTGCAAATTTGTCATCGACATGATCAAAACTTGCTCTGCATTCCATCTGATAATTACATGGAAAAAACCTTTCGATCTTAATTAGCATTCCTTGGTCCATTTGTATGTGTGAAAAATTCAGGTCATCTTATTTGTGACAATAAGGCCCTTTTCATGAGTTTCTATGTTCGGACCATCAGACGATTGGGCAAGTTTTTGTGGCTTCACCAAGCATTGTAAATAGAAAACTATCCATCTTAATTAGCTTTCCTTTGTCCATTCATATGTAAGCGCTGAAAAAAGAAAACTATCCATATTATGCATGAATTGCTTCCTTATCGAAAAATGCATGAATTGCTTGGGGAGCTGTAAAACAAAGTAGGAAGATAGTTCTTTTTTCTGTAGAATTAATTAAACGAACTATGATAAATCGAACTCTGATGACGAACATTTATGTAAATGGTTAAAAGTACATCAATTGAATCCCAAATGACTTGTTCTCTGACAGATTTAGCAGCATGTATTTCTCCAGATTCATCATCTGATCTATCAGAATTGCACTCAGTAGTTTGTATATTAACCTAGGATGATAACATCTCTGTTCTTGAATATTTGTTGCCCGCTAGGTTATTTTTGAACTAAACCGCGATAAATAAAAAAGAATGGAGGGATTATGATTTATGATACTCTCTAACTTATTTAATGTTTCAACAGCCAAAACTTCTTGCAATAGTTGATTAACAGAGAGAAACTCATAGTGCTCGATACGTCTATTAACAAAGAGGAAGCGATAACGTGCAACCTTCATTATGTGCGCTCAACCCTAAACCAACACTTAAGGGCGAGAACCACAACGCTCATGATTCTTTGATGTGTAGACTTCTAGACATACACATTGAACAACGTCAATTGTGTAAAATGCCATGTGTTCTTCAAGTTCCTAGCTGTATAAATGTTAGTGGTACAAAAATATACAAGACATCAGTCTAAAAGTGCACCATCAAATCTTAGCATAAAATGGGCTCTAAATTAGATTAGGACACTAAAGACAACCAACGAATTGAAAATTGGGGTGAAGACATCACTAGTACACAGAAGTTCTATAGTGACGGTCCTAAAACTATTTTGACTGGCGTTTTTCAGTGCCGCCAGTGCTAGGGGCCAGTGGAAATCGCCATTTCCACTGGCGGTTATTCAAGAACCGCCAGTGGAAATAGCATTTCCACTGGCGGTTTTCTTAAGAAACCGCCAGTGAAAATAGCATTTCCACTGGCGGTTTTATTAAGAAAACCGCCAGTGGAAATGGCGGTTTGTTTTATTTAGCCGCCAGTGGAAAGGTTTCCCGCCTTTTTTTAAATTTTCGTACTGAAATTTATATATTTACACACACAAACATATATATATATTGATATTGATAAACATGTAGTATTGATATTAAAAGCAACATGGAATTAAATTCTATCATACATTTATATACATCAAAGTCTTGTTTACAACCATGTATGCATCACACATTATATACATCAAAGTTTTCACTTAAGCTCTAATAACTATCTCGGCTAAGAGATAGTCTACTAATTTCTGTTAGTATTCTAAACTCTAGCAAAGCTAATGTTCCGGAAGCATCGTGATATTTCCCTTCTGCGAGAATGACCTCTTTCAATATGAATGTGCACAGGTCCTCAACTATGCCATACAATGCACCTTCAGTCAAGTTCTCCGGGCTTCCTTGTTGAAATTGCTGTAAAGAAAGTTTATAAACATCATCTATTTGTACTCAATAATAACACATTTGTATCTTTAATGACATAAATACATACGTGACTATTACTAATAATACCTTGCCAGGGTTCGTGATGTATCGTCCGTTCATTCTCATGAACTCGCACACGTAGAACCCACATAGGACCGATCCGGGTGGTTGCTTGTGGCACTACATAACGGGAGATTGGTTATTTAGTTGCAACATTGTCCTATGTATGTACATGTATGATATGTATTCATAAATTCACATACTTACAGGCCAGTTATAATGGATGTCTAGTGGCACGCCTTTTTTGGACATGTCGTACTTTCCACCTTGTAGCTTATAAAACCTAAATGCCCTGTGATCTCAAATAGAATCACCATGTTATTCTACAATTCTCAATGATATAAGTATGCATGCATAGAAAAGGCTTACAGCTCTAAGATGCCGAGGAATTTTGAATAGGCCGAAGGCTCGGTGTGCAAGGAGTCGAGCACCAGCACCTTTCCAACCTTAGGATAAATGAAGAAGCATATCCAGTGGTCCCTGTACGAATGAAACTTGTGATACATGTGTATTGAAATTATTGATTTTATTTATGCAAAATCACACTTACTTAAAGTTGTACGGGGCCACTATGGATTCCCTGTCTTGAAATTGAAGCATTGCGTGTCCTATGTAGGTAGCGTATCTTGCTTCAAAATCCTTCTTCAGATCCTGGATACACACCTCAATTTCTTCGTCCGTTAGTCCCTATAATGCTTCGTTGCCTTTTCTGATTCTAAAAGTGTGGTTATCCTCGCATATCTTTATTGGGTTGAGATACCCAACCCTTTTACTGGCACTAGCATTGGGATTGGTACCATAAAGGATCTCCTGCTGATCATGTTGCATTCTGCAACGCACACGTGCATGTCAGATATTGAAAATTTATACAACTCACTAATAATAACACATATATGTGGAGTATGAGTGACACTTACAATGCAAATATGGTTACAAGTTGCACGTCGAGTCTCTGAAGGTTCATCATTAACCACATGTCCTCGTATGCAACAACGGCTTTTTGATTTGAACCAATAAAAGCATGGGCTGGTATATTAACACTGATGGTGTCGATGCCAACTGAAGATACCCGCATGTACCAATCATGCAACCTTTTAATATTAGCCGAGACCTTCCTTAGTTTCTCAAAAGTGAGTAGTGGTCTGCCCGACACATATTTTTTAGGCACGTTTTTATAATCTGCCTTAGTTGGCTTCTTTATCTTTGCGGCCATTGCCTCAGCCTTTTTTGCGGACTCCTCGAGATCGGCCAAATCAACAGTGTCTGACGTGAGGCTCCGTCCAATCCCTTTCAAAAAACGAGTTGTGCCAGTAGTGGATTTACTCTTCTTTTTCTTCTCGAACAGGGACACTAATTTTGGTATAGAAACTTTAGATTTCTTTGATGGTCGTGGAGATGGCTGTGGAGAAGGTGGATCCCTGAAGGGCGATGTATGTGGCGGAGACGGTGGGCCACCATGAGGATGAGGAGAAGGAGGGTCAGAAAGAGGATGAGGAGCAGCATGTGAAGTTTGAGGAGGTGATGATGGATGTACAATAGGAACAACAATTTGAGAAGGCGGAGACGGTTGGTCCTGCGACGAATTTGACCAATCAACCAATTCGACATCTCTTCGAGGCCAAAGGATAAAATTCTTGATAGCTTGTCCAAGTGTCTCGATACCTTCGGGCCCAGGGATGTCTAGCATGTCGTCCTCGTATCCTTGGACGACTATCATCACTTCTACCCTGCAATATTCTTCTGGAATGTCGTTTCCATGGAACTTGCGTCCTAGGATCGCAAGGCCTGTGGCTACTTTCTTTGTACGCTGATTGTTAATACCATATCTTATAACTAGTGTGCATGCCACAGGCCTTGTGATGTCATCAACTGGATAGCGGACCTTATTTCCCGTTGACGCGATAGAGCTTGGGATGGTCGTACCCTCGGTGGAAGCCGGCGTTTGAGCTGCTGGAATTATTTGCATCTGAGGAGTGGTCATCTGTTGAACAGACATCAGCACTCGCCATCGCCAATTGCTGCATCAATTCTGGAGGAGGATTCGATAGCATTTCAGACATTAGGCCTTTGAACTCTTTCTTGGCCTTTTCCTTAAAATAATTCGCCATCTCTTCCTTGTATCGATCACGTTTCTTGTACAGACCTTCCCATTGTGGTCCGAATCCTTCCTTCCATCCTTCCTTAGATGAGATTCCTCGTACACGACCAGGATGCTCAGGGTTACCGAGACCAGCCGTTAGAATGTCTCTCTCCCTTTGCGGCTTAAATGTTCCTTGGCTCTGCTTAGCTGTAATTGCATATATGTTTTTTGCCGCTTCTTCGACAGTGGGATCATCAAAAGATACACCAGACTCAGTTTCCCTTGGTTTTCTAGCACGGATCCAATTAGTTGTCCTTTCACCAAGTTGCTCGGACAGCGTCGGCAACCCTGCAGCCTTCTTCTCGGCGTCTTCTTGTCTCCATTTAGGAACCTGACGCTTGTAACCACCTGTGCCAAGGTGGTGGTGGTATTTGTTCTTCTTAGATAGTTCCGAATTTGCCTCACTTAGCGATATGAAATCAGGGCTGCTCCTCTGCTCTAGAAATACTGCCCACTGACCTGCTGAGATTTTATATTTTTTCGTCGGGTCTAGGCCTTTCTTTGCAAACTTTGTATTCATCTCAGACCTCCAGTTTCGGAAATTGATTGCAAACTGCTTCATCGTGTATTTTTTCACGAGTTCTTCTGAACCCCCAGGCAAAACGAACCTTGTTATTAGCTTATTCCACATTTGATTCTTGACATCATCTGATACATCTCTCCACTGTCGGATTGTGATGTCAAGATTATCTCTAACTAAGAACCCAAGTGTATTCCAGAACTTAGGCAGTGCCTCTTCTGGAGCTAGGGGCTGACCATTCGGGCTCACGTCTGCGATTTTATATGTCTTGTCAGGAAACTTGTTTAGCCCCCTGTCACCTCTGTTCCGATCGCTCTGCTTCCTTTTCCTTGACCTCTCGGTGGTTGTCTCGGTCGATTCCGGTGCGCCTTGGGTCGGTTTTGGTGCGCCTTGGGTCGGTTCTCACTAGTAGAAAAGAGCTCATAGCCTGCGGCACCCATAAATTATCACTGGCGGTTTCAGTTATCGCGCGCCAGTAAAAAAAACGAGGCGGGCCCGGCTTTGGAACCGCCAGTGGAAACACATTTCCACTGGCGGTTATCTTAACACAACCGCCAGTGGAAATAGGATGTTTCCACTGGCGGTTAGTGTAACATAACCGCCAGTGGAAAACCAATTTCCACTGGCGGTTGGTGTAACCGAACCGCCAGTGGAAACACCCTATTTCCACTGGCGGTTGTTTTAAGATAACCGCCAATGGAAATTGGTTTCCACTGGCGGTTTTTCAAGCCAACCGCCAGTGAACTGTCTGTTATAAATAGCTCTCTTCTTCCCCCGACAGTGAACTGTATGCTCGCAGCCAGCTTCCATTGGAGGCGATTTTGGAGGTCCAGATTTCAAAAAATATAAGGGGGGAGGTTTTGCTCTTCATTTCTTCGAAGAAGGTGGATAAGAAAGGTTGGTTTATGTTTCTTTGTCAATTTTTGTTCATTCTTGCTCAATTTTAGCCACATTTTGGATCTAGGGTTTTACATGTGAGAGAGAAGAGTATAGCTAGGTAATTTTCTCTATTTCCTCAAATGAGGTTGCTTAAGATGGTTAGTTTTTGTCTATTCCCTCTCCTTTTTCATGTTTAGTTATCAAATAAGTTTATCCATAACACATATTTAGTTGCTTTATGAATGGTGAATGTGTTGTATGGAAGGTTGGTTTAATTATGTTTCAATTGTCAGTTATTGTTTATTTTTGCTCAATTTTAACTATATTTTGAAACTAGGCTTTCACCATGTGTTAAAGATAGGTTTGGGTATTAATTTTTTTTGTTTATTAGTTGCTAGGAAAGTTTGGCTTATGTTTCTTTTGCCAAATTTTGTTCATTTTCCTCCATTTTAGCCACATTTTGGATATAGGGTTTCACCATGTGTTAGAGAGTAGTCTAACTACTTTTATTGGAAGAGATAAAGTAGTCTAACTACATTTTGTTAGCGACAAACCGAAGCATGTAATTTTACACGACTTTCTAGAGAGGAGAGGGAGAGGGAGAGAGAGCTATTGTTGCCAATGCGCTCGGAGCAGGTGCAGCACTTACCGTCCATGCTTCTCCATGGATAGTGTCACAGTCGCCTCTTCCTCATCCTCCAACCCCACCTCTTCCTCATCCTCCATAGAGAGAGAGATAGAGGAGAGAGAGAGATAGAGGAGAGAGAGAGGAGAGAGAGAGAGGAGAGAGAGAGGAGAGAGAGAGAGGGTTTCACATTTTAGCCACATTTTTGGATATAGGGTTTCACCATGTGTTTTATGTTACTTTTTTACAGGTGGTGATGGAGAGGACATCCTGGATGTATAACTTATCAAGGCTAGATCCATCATACATATCCGAGGTCCATAGGTTTATTGATGTCGCTACGAACCATGCTTGGAGAACAAAGACAAAACACATATATTGTCCATGCATGGACTGCAAAAATGCTGCTGTATTTAATGACACAGAACAAATCATATCTCATCTGGTATGCCGAGGATTTATGAAGGATTACACAATTTGGACAAAGCATGGAGAGGGTAGCTCTTCGCCTTATACGACTGGAAACCCTGAGAACATCGACGACAGATTTCAGTTCGTTCACGAGACACACCAACCTCTTCCACAGAGCAAACATGTAGTGCAAAATGTTACTGATCATGGTTACGCTGGAGGAAATGAACATGATAGACCTCATGTTCTGCCAAGTGTTATGGATGAGGAAGATGCAGAGTTGCTAGAGGCAATGTTGCGTCGTCATACAGATCAATCGATGTTCTTAATGAAAGGTATGGAGTCCCTGAAGAAGGCAGCAGAAGAGCCTTTGTACGACGAGTCTAAGGGTTGTACCAAAGAGTTCACGACGCTCCGGTCTGTGCTAAAGCTGTTGATGTTAAAAGCTAAATATGGTGTGTCTGATGCTGGCTTCGATGCGTTCTTGAGTATTATCGCAGACATGCTTCCAAAGGAGAACAATGTGCCTGCTAACACGTACTATGCAAAGAAACTAATCAGTTCGCTCACTATGGGTGTGGAGAAGATCCACGCGTGTAGAAATCACTGTATCCTTTATCGAGGTGATGATTATAAAGACTTGGAGAGCTGCCCAAAGTGCGGTGCAAGTAGGTACAAGACGAATAAAGACTATCGAGAGGACGAAGAGTGTGTTGCATCCGTGTCTAAAGGGAAGAAGCGAAAGAAAGCCCAAAAAAAGACTTCAAAATCCACGAGCAAAGAAAAAGAAGAAGTAGACTATTATGCGCTCAAAAAGATTCCTGCTTTGGTGATGTGGTACCTCCCCGTCGTCGATCGATTGAGGTGTTTGTTCGCTAATCCTGAGGATGCCAGACTTATGAGCTGGCATGCTTCTGATGAGCACAAAAACGATGGGAAGCTTCGACATCCAGCCGATGGGAAGCAGTGGCAAGATTTCAATGACAACCACCGAGACTTTGCCGATGAACCGAGAAATGTTAGGTTCGCACTGAGTACTGATGGAATGAACCCATTTGCTGAGAGGAGCAGCAAGCATAGCACATGGCCGGTGATCCTCACCATATACAACCTTCCTCCATGGTTGATGCAGAAACGGAAGTACATTTTGCTAACCATCCTTATTTCTGGACCTACACAACCTGGAGTTGACATGGATGTATTTTTGGAGCCCTTAATGGAGGATATGAAAATATTGTGGGAAACGGGTGTTCAAATGTTGGATGAGTATCGTAAAGGTTCATTCACGCTGAGAGCAATTCTTTTTGTTACGATCAACGATTACCCTGCTCTCTTCACATTATCAGGCCAGTTTAAGGGAAAGGTTGGTTGCACAGTATGCATTGATGGAACTGCTTACGTATCCCTTGCTGCATCTAGGAAGATAGTTTACATGAGGCACAGACGCTTTTTATTGGAAGGACACAGGTACCGCATGCGAAAAATGGATAAGTACTTCGACAATAATGGTGAACTACATTCTACTGCTCCATCGGGTAACAATAGAGGTCATAGAGTTTTTGAAATAGTCAGGAATATCAAGTTTGTTTTCGGGAAGAAGACAAAAGACGGAAAAACAAGGAAGGATGCTAAACCATCTTCGAGGGCTATATTCAAGAAGAAGTCTATTTTCTTCGAGTACTTGCCTTACTGGAAAGAGTTAGATGTGCGGCATGCGATCGATGGTATGCACGTTCAGAAGAACGTGTTTGAAAGCATAATGGGCACCTTGCTAGACATAAAGGGCAAAACAAAAGAAGGGCTCAATTCACGCATGGACTTGGTAGATTTAGGCATAAAAAAGGAACTACATCCCGTTCTTCAAGAAAATGGGAAGTACCATCTCCCAGCAGCAAGCTACAATCTCAATGTAGATGAGAAACATGCGATGTGTGTTTGGCTCAAGAATTTGAAAGTCCCATCCGGATTCTGCTCTAGCATACGGAGTATTGTGTCAATGAAAGACCTGACAATCACCAACTACAACTCACATGATTGCCATGTCATGCTGACTACATTCCTACCTATTGCCATCAGGGCTATAAATCCTTTGTTTTTAAAGATGGCAATCACACGGTTGTGCTACTTTTTCAACAGGATTTCACAAAAGGTAATTGGCCGTGATGAGTTGGCATCTCTTCAGGAATTCGCAGTGGAGACAATATCACAGTTTGAGATGTGTTTCCCTCCATCGTTCTTTGATATTATGGTGCACCTTGTGGTGCACTTGGTGCCACAAATAGAAGCATTGGGTCCTATGTACTTGCATGAAATGTGGACGTATGAGCGTTTCATGTCAATACTGAATGGCTATGTATCAACCCGTGCTCGTCCCGAGGCATCCATGATAGAGGGGTACTGTACCGAAGAGGCCATTGAGTCCGGAGGTCCATTCTGCAATAGTATCCTAAAAGACCAGGTTGCAATAGGTCTGCCTCCGTCACGACACGAGGGTAGACTGTATGGAAGCGGGAGGATGGGACGGAAATCTTTCATCCCACCGGATTACGATATAGTACTTGAGGCACATCAGAGCATCTTACATCAGCTAACGATAATGGAGCCATTTATCCAACAACACATCAATGAGCTTCGCGAGCAAAATCCTGGGCATACGGATGATTGGGTAATGAAGCAACATAAGCAGCGGTTCAACACATGGCTAATGGTGAAGGACATTCCACGTGGAGAAACAATAGAAGAACAAACCATCAAGGGCTTGGCATCTGGACCATCACGCCAGGTCACAACATGGCAAACCTATGACATTAGTGGATTCACATTTTGTACCAAGTCCAAGGACAAAAAGAGCATGTCACAAAACAGTGGTGTTCGATGCGAAGCCATAGATGATGAAACTGGTGAGATTATTACATATTTTGGCTTTATTGAGGACATATGGGAACTAGACTATGGTACATTTCAGATCTCGGTTTTCCGATGTCAATGGGTTGAAGACAAACATGTCACGGTAGACAACTATGGGGTCAGAGTTCTTGATCTAAGTAAGGTAGGTTACAAAGATGACCCATGGATCCTTGCTAATCGTGCTGCACAGGTCTTCTATGCTGAACAGATCATTTCTAACAATGAGAAGAAAAGCACCGACAAACCGAAGCATGTAGTTTTTCCTGGAAAACAACAAGCTATAGGAGTTGATGGTGTATCTGATTTAGAGGATTTTAACCAGTTCAATGACATGTCTCTTTTCATAGACCATCCAACCAAGATAAGGAACGTTGAGCGAAGCATCCCACGCAATTCGATGCCCTGGGTACGCCACGATGGACAAGGCAGAACAATAGCTCCCTAGATTATATAGTTGTCATGTAATTGATTATTGTTAGGACATGTCATGTAATTGATTATTGTTAGCGACAAACCGAAGCATGTAATTTTACACGACTTTCTAGAGAGGAGAGGGAGAGGGAGAGAGAGCTATTGTTGCCAATGCGCTCGGAGCAGGTCCAGCACTTACCGTCTGTGCGGATGCAGCACTTTGCACATCGAGAATGCCCGTTCTTGCACTGATTTTACACAGAGCAGAGCATCATGCTGGAGCCTACCGATCAATATGTACTGTATATATACATGCATGGTAATCTGACTTGCCATGAAAACTTCGCACTGGAAGGGTAGGCAGCAGATGTCACACTCCAGCGCGTCCTTCTCCATGGATAGTGTCACAGTCGCCTCTTCCTCATCCTCCAACCCCGCCTCTTCCTCATCCTCCACCACCACCTTGGCTTTCTTTGGAGTGCCGCCGTCATGGTTTATCACCTAGAACGAGGTAAAATAAAAGCAGGGAGGACTATTCGACTAATATATACATATCAGGCAGTAAGAAACAAGCATCTTCAAAGAACATGTTGTAAAAGAACTTGGAAAGATGTTTACCAGATCTGATACTTGTGAAAGAACTTCACACCAATGGTGATGAGAGACGCGAAGCCATGAGACGACGTAGTATTTAAACACTACAAGAACGGGCATTCTAGTGACAGAGGAGGGAGAGAGAGGGAAGAGAGAGGAGGGAAAGAGGAGAGAGAGAGGAGAGAGAGGAGAGAGAGAGGATAGAGAGAGAGAGGAGAGAGAGAGGGAGAGGGGAGAGAGAGGAGATAGGGAGAGGAGAGAGAGGAGAGAGAGGATAGAGAGAGAGGAGCTAGGGAGAGGAGAGAGAGGAGAGAGAGAGGGAGAGATAGAGGAGGGAGAGAGAGGGAAGAGAGAGGAGGGAGAGGGGAGAGAGAGGAGGGAGAGGGGAGAGAGAGGAGAGAGAGAGGGGAGAGAGAGAGAAGTAATATATAAATATATATATTATGTATACTAAATATATATATTTATATATTTAATATGTACAAAAATTTATATACTTAATGTATGAATATACAATAAAAAATAATATACTAAAAACATTTCTACTGGCGGTTGACAATGAAAACCGCCAGTAGAAATTAATTTTTACTGGCGGTTGTCGATGAAAACCGCCAGTAGAAATGGCCCCCACAGTCTGTGGATGGCATTTCTACTGGCGGTTCTCTATGACAACCGCCAGTAGAAATGATTTCTACTGGCGGTTTTCATTGTCAACCGCCAGTAGAAATATCTCCTATATAAAGGAGCGCGCGCGGGGGCGAAAATTCGCTAAGTCATTGGCGCCCTGTCTTTCACACTTCCCGCCGTCAGGCTGCCAAAATTTCGCCCGACGATTTTCTCCGCCGTGCGCCGCCGTCGTCCACGCCGCCGTCCACGCCGTCGTCCCCGCGCCGTAGGTAAGTTCTCTCTCTCTCTCCCTTTCTTCGACTATGATTGCTCGGGCATGCACGCGCCGCCGCCGCCGTGCACGCGCCGCCGCCGCCGCCGCGCGTGTAAACCCTAAGCCTAGGAAGAGTGAGAGAGTGAGAGGGAAGAGAGAGGAAGAAGAGGGAAGAGAGGGAGAGGGTTTAGGGTGTAAACCCCCTGCGCGCGTCTCTGCAGAGAGTGAGAGAGAGGGAGAGGAAAGGAGAGAGGGCGAGGGAGAGGGAAGAGAGAGGAGAGGAGAGAGGGAAAGGGAAGAGAGAGGAAAGAGAGTGGAGGGAGGGAGAGAGAGAGAAGAGAGAGGAGGGAGAGGGAGTGTATATATAGGAAAGAGAGTGGAGGGAGAGAGAGAGGGAAAGGGAAGAGAGAGGGAGAGGGAGGGAGGGAAGAGAGAGGAAAGAGAGGGAGAGGGAGAGAGAGAGGAGAGAGCAGCGGAAAGCATGTTTTTTGGCTTCCACTCTTTAGTATAAAATGTAGACTAGATTCACTTCACTTCTGCCACGGAGCAATTCAGTTTTTATCCGTTTAGCTTTATAGAGTTATGTGAGCTCTACCAGATGTCCCTGGCAAATAGTTGTCTGATTGTCTCAAACAACGTATTCCATTGTAGTACTATTAGCTAGTGAAATTAGAAGACGACGTACGGCACACTTGCGTTGCTTCGATTAAGAGCAACTCATCAGAACCCCACTTGAGTTGCTGATGAGCAACTCAATTAGTGAAATGAGAACTCGCTCTGGTCAAGTGGGGTTCTGATGAGTTGCTCTTAATCGAAGCAACGCAAGTGTGCCGTACGTCGTCTTCTAATTTCACTAGCTAATAGTACTACAATGGAATACGTTGTTTGAGACAATCAGACAACTATTTGCCAGGGACATCTGGTAGAGCTCACATAACTCTATAAAGCTAAACGGATAAAAACTGAATTGCTCTGTGGCAGAAGTGAAGTGAATCTAGTCTACATTTTATACTAAAGAGTGGAAGCCAAAAAACATGCTTTCCGCTGCTCTCTCCTCTCTCTCTCCCTCTCCCTCTCTTTCCTCTCTCTTCCCTCCCTCCCTCTCCCTCTCTCTTCCCTTTCCCTCTCTCTCTCCCTCCACTCTCTTTCCTATATATACACTCCCTCTCCCTCCTCTCTCTTCTCTCTCTCTCCCTCCCTCCACTCTCTTTCCTCTCTCTTCCCTTTCCCTCTCTCCTCTCCTCTCTCTTCCCTCTCCCTCGCCCTCTCTCCTTTCCTCTCCCTCTCTCTCACTCTCTGCAGAGACGCACGCAGGGTTTACACCCTAAACCCTCTCCCTCTCTTCCCTCTCCCTCCTCTCTCTTCCCTCTCACTCTCTCACTCTTCCTAGGCTTAGGGTTTACACGCGCGGCGGCGGTGCGTGCGCGGCGGCGGCGCGTGCACGGCGGCGGCGGCGTGCCCGAGCGATCATAGTCGAAGAAGGGAGAGAGAGAGAGAGAGGAGAACTTACCTACGGCGCAGGGACGATAGCGTGGACGACGGTGGCGCACGGCGGAGAAGATCGCCAGGGCGAAATTTCGGCAGCCTGATGGCGGGAAGTGTAAAAGACAGGGCGCCAAAGACTTAGCGAAATTTTCGGCCCCGCGCGCTCCTTTATATAGGAGATATTTCTACTGGCGGTTGACAATGACAACCGCCAGTAGAAATGCCTTCCACAGACTGTGGAGGCCATTTCTACTGGCGCTTGTCATCGAGAACCGCCAGTAGAAATGCCTTCCACAGACTATGGAGGCCATTTATACTGGCGGTTTTCGTTGTGAACCGCCAGTAGTAATATTTTTAGTATATTATTTTTTATTGTATATTCATACATTAAGTATATAAATTTTTATACATATTAAATATATAAATATATATATTTAGTATACATAATATATATATTTATATATTACTTCTCTCTCTCCCTCCTCTCTCTCTCTCCTCTCTCTCTCTCCTCTCTCTCCTCTCCCTAGCTCCTCTCTCCCCTCTCTCTCTCCTCTCTCTCTCCTCTCCCTAGCTCCTCTCTCTCTTCTCTCTTTCTCCTATCTCTCTCTCCTCTCTCTCCCTCTCTCTCTCCTCTCTAGAAAGTCACTAGAATGCCCGTTCTTGCAGTGTTTAAATACTACGTCGTCTCCTGGCTTCGCGTCTCTCGTCACCATTGGTGTGAAGTTCTTTCACAAGTATCAGATCTGGTAAACATCTTTCCAAGTTCTTTCACAGCATGTTCTTTGAAGATGCTTGTTTCTTACTGCCTGATATATATATATTAGTTGAATAGTCTCTCCCTCCTCTATCTCTCCCTCTCTCTCCTCTCTCTCTCTCCTCTCTCTCTCTCTCCTCTCTCTCTCTCTCCTCTCTCTCTCCTCTCTCTCTCCCTCCTCTCTCTTCCCTCTCTCTCCCTCCTCTATCTCTCCCTCTCTCTCCTCTCTCTCCTCTCTCTCTCTCCTCTCTCTCCTTTCTCTCTTCTCTCTTTCTCCTATCTCTCTCTCCTCTCTCTCCCTCTCTCTCTCCTCTCTAGAAAGTCACTAGAATGCCCGTTCTTGCAGTGTTTAAATACTACATCGTCTCCTGGCTTCGCGTCTCTCGTCACCATTGGTGTGAAGTTCTTTCACAAGTATCAGATCTGGTAAACATCTTTCCAAGTTCTTTCACAGCATGTTCTTTGAAGATGCTTGTTTCTTACTGCCTGATATATATATATATATATATTAGTTGAATAGTCCTCCCTGCTTTTATTTTACCTCGTGTTCTAGGTGATAAACCATGACCGGGAAAAAGACCATGACTTCCTCTGACGGTGGCACTCCAAAGAAAGCCAAGGTGGTGGTGGAGGATGAGGAAGAGGCGGGGTTGGAGGATGAGGAAGAGGCAACTGTGACACTATCCATGGAGAAGGACGCGCTGAAGAACGAGCATTCTGGATGTGCAAAGTGCTGCATCCGCACGGACGGTAAGTGCTGGACCTGCACCGAGCGCATTGGCAACAATAGCTCTCTCTCCCTCTCCTCTCTAGAAAGTCACTAGAAAGTCGTGTAAAATTACATGCTTCGGTTTGTCGCTAACAATAATCAATTACATGACATGTCCTAACAATAATCAATTACATGACAACTATATAATCTAGGGAGCTATTGTTCTGCCTTGTCCATCGTGGCGTACCCAGGGCATTGAATTGCGTGGGATGCTTCGCTCAACGTTCCTTATCTTGGTTGGATGGTCTATGAAAAGAGACATGTCGTTGAACTGGTTAAAATCCTCTAAATCAGATACACCATCAACTCCTATAGCTTGTTGTTTTCTAGGAAAAACTACATGCTTCGGTTTGTCGGTGCTTTTCTTCTCATTGTTAGAAATGATCTGTTCAGTATAGAAGACCTGTGCAGCACGATTAGCAAGGATCCATGGGTCATCTTTGTAACCTACCTTACTTAGATCAAGAACTCTGACCCCATAGTTGTCTACCGTGACATGTTTGTCTTCAACCCATTGACATCGGAAAACCGAGATCTAAAATGTACCATAGTCTAGTTCCCATATGTCCTAAATAAAGCCAAAATATGTAATAATCTCACCAGTTTCATCATCTATGGCCTCGCATCGAACACCACTGTTTTGTGACATGCTCTTTTTGTCCTTGGACTTGGTACAAAATGTGAATCCACTAATGTCATAGGTTTGCCATGTTGTGACCTGGCGTGATGGTCCAGATGCCAACCCCTTGATAGTTTTTTCTTCTATTGTTTCTCCACGTGGAATGTCCTTCACCATTAGCCATGTCTTGGTTCATCGGCAAAGTCTCGATGGTTCTCATTGAAATCTTGCCACTGCTTCCCATCGGCTGGATGTCGAAGCTTCCCATCGTTTTTGTGCTCATCAGAAGCATGCCAGCTCATAAGTTTGGCATCCTTAGGGTTAGCGAACAAACACCTCAATCGATCGATGACGGGGAGGTACCACATCACCAAAGCAGGAATCTTTTTGAGCGCATAATAGTCTACTTCTTCTTTTTCTTTGCTCATGGATTTTGAAGTCTTCTTTTTGGCTTTCTTTCGCTTCTTCCCTTTAGACACAGATGCAACACACTCTTCCTCTCGATAGTCTTTATTCGTCTTGTACCTACTTGCACCACACTTTGGGCAGCTCTCCAAGTCTTTATAATCATCACCTCGATAAAGGATACAGTGATTTCTACACGCGTGGATCTTCTCCACGCCCATAGTGAGTGGATTGATTAGTTTCTTTGCATAGTACGTGTTAGCAGGCACTTTGTTCTCCTTTGGAAGCATGTCTACGACAATACTCAAGAACGCATCGAAGCCAGCATCAGACAGACCATATCTAGCTTTTAACATCAACAACTTTAACACAGACCGGAGCGTCGTGAACTCTTTGGTACAGCCCTTAGACTCGTCGTACAAAGGCTCTTCTGCTGCCTTCTTCAGGGACTCCATACCTTTCATGAAGAACATCGATGGATCTGTATGACAATGCAACATTGCCTCTAACAACTCTGCATCTTCCTCGTCCATAACATTTGGCAGAACATGGGTTCTTTCACGTTCATTTCCTCTGGCGTAACCATGATCAGTAACATTTGGCACTACATGTTCGCTCTGTGGAAGAGGTTGTTGTGTCTCATGAACGAACTGAAAGCTGTCGTCGATGTTCGCAGGGTTTCCAGCTGTATAAGACGAAGAGCTACCCTCTCCATGCTTTGTCCAAATTATGTAATCCTTCACAAATCCTCGGCATACCAGATGAGATATGATTTGTTCTGTGTCATCAAATACAACAACATTTTTGCAGTCCATGCATGGACAATATATGTGCTTTGTCTTTGTTCTCCAAGCATGGTTCGTAGCGACAACAATAAACTTATGGACCTTAGATATGTATAATGGATCTAGCCTTGATAAGTTATACATCCAGGATATCCTCTCTATCATCACCTGTAAAAAAAGTAACATAAAACACACAAGACACACAAATTGGCAAGAGAAACATATACCAATATTTCCTAACAACTAAATATATCGTGGATAAAGAAAATTGGCAAAAGAAACATGAACAACCTTTCTTAGCGACCTTCTTCCAAAAAATAAAGATCAAAACCTCCCCTTGTATTTTGTGAAATCTGGCCTTCCAATAAAAGTTGGGCTGCGCGCGAGCTACACAGTTTTTGTCGGGAAGGATGAAGCATAGGCGGTTGGATCGATTAGGCAACCTAACTACTTTATCTCTAACACATGGTGAAACCCTAGATCCAAAATGTGGCTAAAATGGAGGAAAAATGAACAAAATTTGGCAAAAGAAACATAAGCCAAACTTTCCTAGCAACTAATAAACAAAAAATCTTAATACCCAAACCTATCTCTAACATATGGTGAAAGCCTAGTTTCAAAATGTAGTTAAAATTGAGCAAAAATGAACAATAATTGGCAATTGAAACATAATTAAACCAACCTTTCATAACAATTAATAAAAACAATCTTAATTACCAAACCTATCATCCTCCCTCTGCATACAACACATTCACCATTCATTAAGCAACTATATGTGTCATGGATAAACTTATTTGAGAACTAAACATGAAAAAGGAGAGGGAATAGACAAAATCTAACCATCTTAAGCAACCTCATTTGAGGAAATAGAGAAAATAACCTAGCTATACTCTTCTCTCTCACATGTAAAACCCTAGATCCAAAATGTGGCTAAAATTGAGCAAGAATGAACAAAAATTGACAAAGAAACATAAACCAACCTTTCTTATCCACCTTCTTCCAAAAAATGAAGACCAAAACCTCCCCCCTTTTATTTTGTGAAATCTGGACCTCCAAAATCGCCTCCAATGGAAGTTGGCTGCGAGCTACAGCTCCTGTCGGGGGGAGGAAGAGTGGTATTTATAACAGATAGTTCACTGGCGGTTGGCTTGAAAAACCGCCAGTGGAAACCTATTTCCACTGGCGGTTCTCTTAACACAACCGCCAGTGGAAATAGGATATTTCCACTGGCGGTTCTGTTACACCAACCGCCAGTGGAAACTAGATTTTCACTGGCGGTTCTGTTACACCAACCGCCAGTGGAAATATCCTATTGTGTTAAGATAACCGCCAGTGGAAATAGGTTTCCACTGGCGGTTCCCAAGCCGAGCCCACCTGTTTTTTTTACTGGCGCGCGGTAACTGAAACCGCCAGTGATAATTTATGGGTGCCGCAGGCTTTGAGCTCTTTTCTACTAGTGCATAATGTTCTAATTCTGATGTGATCTATGCCTAGTATTGGGGAGTAACTGCTTGATGTGTTCCATAGAGGTGATGGTTACATATATAGACACATAACCCTAATCTTGATGGGTCGGCAGCCCAACAGTGGTGCCAGCCCACACACAGTTCAACATCCCCTACAGTCACAACGGGGAACCGCACATGATGAGAAATGGTGTAGAAGCCAAAAGTAGGAGCCTAGGTTGAACCCCCCCGCCCGCGTAGTCGTAGCGTCGTGAGGGTGCAAATGTTGTGGCTAGAATAGAGACTGTGTGGACTACGAGAAGACAATAGCCCCTGGATGCCGAGGTACCCGAAGTCGAGGTGGATGTGGTCAGGAGACACACGACAGTAGCTTGTTCTTTGGTAGGGGTCGACGTTCGAGCATCAATGGTCGGCGGGGCAACACAACAAAAGAGCACCAGTAGACCGACCTTCTTGCTTCTTCGATTGTTCGGACATCGAGAAGCCCCGCTAGGGAGGCCGACGGCAGCGCACGTGTCTGCGCCAGTCATGGTGGCCGCACCCACAACAAAATAGAAGGGGTAATGGCGAATTTGGCCAGGAAGACGACGATATAGCCAGCCAGGAAGGTCGCAGCAATGGTGAATCCGGCTAGGAAGGTCATGGCAGCAATGGATCCAAAGAAGGCAATGAAGGGGAGGGTGACAAGGCGGATCCAGCGGGGCAAGGGCCTGCTTCAGACCTGGCAAGGGGTGGCTTGATGCCGGAGATGGGAGAAGCTCGAAGGATGAGGCTGCACTAGGCCCAGTGATGGTAGCACTGTGGAGAGGAAGGGAGCAGTGGATGCACAGCGTGCGCGAGTAGGAGGAGAAGACCTGCACGCGAGATCTGACAGCGGCCATGGCCGAGCTCATAGGGGAGGGGCTGGCTACAGGCGTGCCGCCAGAGTTGAGGAATGTCATGGCTGCAGTCAGCAGGGGACAACGACTAGAGGAGGGTAGGAGGCTTCCTTTACATCGGTCGGACAAAGATGGAGAATGCGAGGTCGCCCCCTCACTTGTCTAGGCTTCCTTTTGTAAGGGACCGGTATGCACGCCCTGGGTTAGTACCACCTCGCCTAGCCAAGGGGGGTGTGGTGCACTTATAAGGGCAGGCCTCCCTCCTCTCTCAGCCTAGGTTTTGAGAGCGAGGTGCCCGTCTGAATAGGCTGCCCATGAGCGCATGAACGCCCGACGCTGGCAATGGTGGGCTTTGGGCGGATTGGCCCAAGGGGTGCGTTACAATTGGTATCGGAGCCCACATTCTCGCTGCTTCCAAGGAGAGCTTTGGGCCTCTTAGGGGGATGGGATGTAAGGGACCGGTATGCATGCCCTAGGTTAGTACCACCTCTCCTAGCCAAGGGGGGCGTGGTGCACTTATAAGGGCAGGCCTCCCTCCTCTCTCAGCCTAGGTTTTGAGAGCGAGGTGCCTGTCTGAATAGGCTGCCCATGAGCGCATGAACGCCCGATGCTGGCGATGGTGGGCTTTAGGCAAACTGGCCCAAGGGGTGCGTTACACCTTTCCCTTGATCCCTTCTCATGGAGCTTGTGGCCAGACAGTGGCGGCTTCTCAGAGGACATCAGGCTGTGGCCCTTGTCGTACATGTGTCGATGCTGCCAAGGAAGGTGCTAGGGATGGCAGCGCTGGTGGGTGCGCCGACGACGCCGAGAACCAGCTGCGTTGATGTAGGTACGAAGAGGCGGTGAAGTCGCGGCTCAACCGCAACGGGGAAGGTCGCAGTGGAGCCACCGACAACTAGGACGAAGGCATGCGTGAACTAGCGAGAGGAGGCCGACCTGAAGCCCAGTGGCCATCCCCAGGTGCCACACGGATGAGTGAGTTTGTGGCCCTCCATGGCCGAGGCGCAGAGGGCAGGAGAGGGCGCACTGGTGGTGGGTAACACCGGGGAGGGCGGTCGATAGCGGATCGGGCACAAGTGATGCAGGGTGGCGCAGCTGCTGGGCTCCACTGTGGTGTGCTTCCTACTCCACTGCTCCACGGGCGGTCAGGCCACTAGCACTATCTGGTGGCTATGGCTTGGGGAAGAGAGGGCCGCCGCGCCTGCGAAGGGAAAGAAGGTCATGCGTGCGGCTCCAAGGGCACTATCCGGCAATTTATTGATGATTTAATTGAATGAAAATATGAAATCATAATTAAAATTGACTACCAAAGAAGTAATCTACACTTTCAATATGATGCCATATCCCACAACATACTTTGGAAATACTGCTAAGGGCCTGTTTGGGAATGCAGTTTTAAAATACTGTAGTTTTGAGATACTATAGTTTACAATTGTACATGACATAAATACTACGGTATTGCTTTACCACAATAAAACTACAGTATTGTTCAAAACCAAGATCTGTTTGGTTCTATTGTAAAAACAAAGTATATGTAGAGAGAAGAGAAGAAAACTGAGGTCCTGAGTGGAGTTTCAAAAACTCCAAAAATACCGCAGTTTTGGGTAAACCATGGTATTTAAAACTGAGTTTTGACTCTACAAACCAAACACCTTTTAAGCTCCAATACTATAGTATCATCAAATACCATAGTATTGTTTCAAAACTGCAAAAATACTACAATTCCAAACAGGGCCTAATATATACATTCAAAAAGCTACAAAAAATTACATCAGATAGCTATCGTTGTTCATTTACAATTCTATAAAAAACACAAAATCATAAGGGAGTGGTTCATGCTTGATATCCTTAAAGAAATCTATATCTATACTACTTATTAAGACTCTAAAGGTAGCCTGCCTTTTCTCGTTCTGCCATTCTACGATCTCAACCATCCGTTCTACCATTCTGTAATCCCAGCTGTCCGATCCTACGTTCCGCGATCCCGCACAGGTGCACACCGATCCAGGGCCGGACCTGGGGGTGGTCGAGCCGGGCGGCCGCCCAGGGCCCCTAAAATGTTGGGGCCCCCACTAAGTATATATTTAAGTACAGTGCTTGGTGATTAAATCAGACTAAACAAACAACATTCGCTTTGTTAGTTGATCGATCAAAATATCTAAGCCAAGCTATGATCACGTTCAAGTCTCTACTATATTTAAACACTATTTTTATAGTTCCATGATTTCCACTGTCATTGTGCATTCTATATTTAAATGAAAAATGCTAACATTATGTACAATGAGGATTCAAACTATGGTTGTTGGCTTTAAACCAACATTTACACTCACTTAGCCAATAGAACACACATGTCTTTATGTTTTATATTATATACTTAATCGTAAATAGAAAACGTAGCAATGTACGAACACTTTACTAGTATACGGTATACGTTATTTTCTATTTCCAAAGTGCCCTAATTCTTGCCAAGTAATTACGGTTATATGAGAGACAAGCTACGATTACGTCCACATATATGGTTATATCATATCATCAAGATTGAAATAGTATCTGTCGATATTAATAACATACTCAATGTCTCTGTATTAAAGAATGTTCGAAGAAACTTTATAAGATAATCCAATGTGCCAAGTAAGTTTTTATTAATTTAGTTAATATAATTTTTGAACCTTTCAACATATATGTTTATAATTATATATATGCATATATAGATATTATATGTATACATGGGTTAAAAGAGCCTACTTATGGGTTAAAAGGGCCTACTTATAAGTTTTCGCCCAGGGCCCCTAAAATCTCAGGAACGGTGCTGCACCGATCCCACTCCTATCGCGCCCCGAAACCCTCTCGTCTGGAAACCGTCGCCCCCGACCTCCCATCTCCTCCCCCGATTCCGTCTATCGGGCCCCGAAACCCTCTCGGAAACCGTCGCCCCCAACCACCCCTCTCCTCCCCCGATTCCGGCTGCACGCGCAACTCCACAGCTGGATCTGAACGTGGCTGAGGCGCCGCCGCCGGTGGAGATGGAGGCGAACGACTCGGGGTCGTCGGTGCTGAACGCGTCGGAAGCGGGGAGGTCAGGGAGCAGGAAGACGACGACGACAACATGCCTCAACTCAGCGCTGCAGCGATGGAGGCGCTCCGGGAGTTCCTGGCGGGACAACATCGTCCGGAGGAGCAGAATGAAGCTGGAGGAGGGGAAGACGGGGTAGAGCTGGTCCCGGAGGACTAGCGGTTGAGCCAGTTCTGGTACGATGAGCGTACCGCGCGGGAGCTCGTGGAGGAGGTAGTCCGCCTTGTCTCCCCTTCTGGATCAGGCTCCGCTGCTGGTGCCGTGGCCTGCATCGCATGCCCGACGCTCTACGCCTGCCTAAAGAAGACAGTCCCCGGAGTGCCCGCGCAGCTGCTGGAGTACGACGAGCGGTTCGGGCAGTACGACGGCGACTTCACCTTCTACGACTACAACCGACCGGAGGAGCTGCCGGCGGCAATGAAGCACGCCTACCGAGTCATCGTTGCCGACCCTCCCTATCTGGTACTGTTTCTACCCTACCAGAGATTGCCTATTAAAAAGTGTTTGATCAGTTCTTAACATTTGAGATGATAGGAAACATCAAGGAGAAATGGCTATTATTCGTTGGTTGATGATGCAGAGTAAGGAGTGCTTGGAAAAGGTTGCCAAAACAGTATCTTTCCTCGCACGGCCTGAAGGTTCATTCCTGCTGCTGCTCACAGGTAATTGTAGCTCATGGCAATGCTCTGTGGAGTGAAAGCGATTAATTTGATTTTACTTTGGTACTTTGATTTTGTTCTGCAATCAATAAGCTATAGTTTGGAATTCCTATATGATAGCTTCACGTTTATAATCTAGCCAAGAGTGTTGATAATGACTTCAATTTTTTCGAGCATGGTTAGTTTAATATTGCTTTGGCAATTTAGCAATAGTGCAAAACTCCTAGATGATAGTTTCGCCTTATAATCTAGCTAAGGGTGCTGATGATGATTCATGGTTAACTCATATAATAGAAATTAACATGTATCCTCCTCCCTTTTATTTGTGATAATTGATTTGGTAACTTATTTGAAGGATATGCTCTAAATTTGAGTTGACTAAATGTTACTATCTAGCTTTTGGCTTAAAATTTGAGAGGAGGAGATGACGGTCACGATCACGTGGGTGAAGGCGAGGCAGATCTTCATCAGCCACGACAACCCCACCGTCGAGGTTCGACGTTTTTGCTTTGCCGAGTCTTCCAGGGGCCGTAAATTTGGTTTTGCCTCTTTTTTCTTTCTGTTTAGATCAAAGGCTCAGCCCAGCTTTATTAGAAATCGGAAGTTCTAGCGTTTGCCTGTTTCCCGGTTCAGCGCGTCGATGTGCTCAAGACCTCCTCACCTCAGGTTTTGTATTTTACGTTGGATCTGGACTGACTGTGTTGTGCGGCTGCGCGCAGGTGGACGTGGGCCTCAGTGACGGCAGCTATGCGAGGGGGCCGTACCTAGCGGTGCATCCACTGGTACGTCTGTCTGCTCCATGCCTCCATCTCCATTCACCCCGCACTTTCGTTTTTCGAGTGCTCCGGTTCCTGAGCCGCTGCTTGGTTTGATTGATCTGGGCGCATCGAGGGATCTGAGCGATGGGATTAGTCGATCTGTCCATGATGTGTGGCTCCGTGACAGTGTTTGCCGTGCGTTTGTTGGTTGTGGATATTAACAGACACTCATCAAGTTCAGTTTTGTAGGACTGGAGGTGTGCGTGTTTTTTTGGCTAGATGCCTTGATCTGATTGATGCGCGTATATTGTTGAGTCTGTTCTACACATCAGCGCCTGTTCAGAACCTTTTTTTTAGTGCATGAAACATATTAATGCAGTAAAGCCAATAGACTTTACTCTTTTATCCAACGAATCATGAAACATACTATTAATAAGTGACACCATGACATGTTTAATCATTTCGACATGTTAGCAACACAGGGAAGACAATATGTTTCATACTCCATATGTATTAGATATGGTATTATGGAATGTCAGTATCTGCTATTTCGTTTGGAATGTCTTTTTGTGATATTTCAGTCTGTGGTCCAAACAGTGCACAAACAAACCAATGGAACACTATTATTGAAGAGAATGACCAAATTGCATACTATTATTATTATTTTTATTATTTTCTTTTGCCAGGAAAAGGCAACATCAGCTGATCCTGTTTTTCTTTGTATAGTTATGTGCAAAGGATCGCATGCACTGTAGGGGGGCTGGCTGTGTCGGGTTCTTCTATTGTGCTTTTGTGCATTGGACAAGACAAGAAGTTCTTGGGACAAACTGGAGGTACAAGCTAAGGAACATGGTCATTTATTAGTATTCCTGTAAAGTTGAATTCTGAGTGAGAAATGTGGTTCTGCAATCCAAGGCAATCTCAAGTTAGCTCTGTCTCTCCTAGGTTTCATGTGCCCATTGGTCGGGAGTCCGGGGAAGCGAGCTAAGAAAGGTCAACGTCTTTTTTATGTCTAGCTCATTATTTAAGCTACATGTAGAGATGACAATGGTACTACTAGAAAATGTCTTAGTTATTGTTATTATCCACCACAATTTTACATACATAGAGACAATGATTTAGTGGAGTTTATGCACTACCTTCTGTATGCGCATGTGACTTAAAAGCCTAAATAAATACTCCTGGCTCCTGTCATTCCAAATTGCAAGCCACTTTTACCTTTTATATGTACACAATTTTGGAAATAGTGTATACCTAACCTAGGTGCTTATCAAAATCTAGCACGCCTTCTGTTCTACTTCTATGAGTAGAAATAACCCACCCTGAATAGGGATATGTATGAGATGAATCTTGTATTTATGCTGCTGCCTACTCATGGATGTGCATTCCTCCCTTTTCAGAGCTCTGTAGAACAACTTGCATGACCCAATCCCTGTAAAGATCAAGAACTGCATCGAGCTCAGGGCAATGTAAGATTCCATGTTCATCTATCTCTTGTTTTCTTCTTACTATCAGTACGCCATGTAGTGTTAAAAAATTCAGTATGTGTGTAGATCTGCCCGTGCTTCTTATATGCATTTGGTTACTCCATTTTATCAATGTAAGATTCCATTTTCATCTGTCCACTGTTTTTCTTCTTACTAGCCTTATTGTCCGGAAAAACCCTCACATGTTACTCCAGCTGAACATAGAACTATCTTGAGTTATTTTGTTTGCTGTTCATTGTTGTTGTACTTTCCGTCTGAAGTTGACACTCAGAAGTTCCTCTCTAACTGAATATAGTTGATATTCTACAAGACATAATCGTTTTCAACCACTCAATTCAACAGTTTGTTTCTGACAGCCAAATAAACAGACCAATTTGTCTTCCCCTAACAAAAATACCAACTGCTTCTGTTAGGCACGAAGTGTTGGGTTTATTTCGATGTCTTTCATAGTAGTAACTGTTTCATGCCTATTGCCTTTTTGTCTGAACAATCCATTCTCTCCTGGTAGTCGAATCCACAAGTGGGGAACTAGATGTGCTATGAAAATGATGCTTATAGTTATTGCATTCTCCAATAACCGTTGCAGCAAATCTCAAGTTCGAGTTTGAGTATAGCTTTGTTAACAATGTTAGAAGACATGACATGAACCTGATTAGAGAACTATGTTTTCTACTTGAGCTGTGTCTTGTTTGGGATGGAATATTTGTCATTATCTTGTTGTGAACCAGCTATGTTGCTATGCCCTTGAGTTATACTGATGGGGATGATCTCACACCTTTTTATTATGCTTTGATGGTTGTCAACTCTGTACAACAATAAAAGGTGAGTCCATAATCTCTAAATTCTATAGAGTAATACCATACTATTCTTTTTCTCCACTTCTCATCTTACATCCACTTCATAAATAGTTAGATGGCTTGATTTAGTCATTCTATGTTTGCTATGTTGCACGGTTTATTTTTGTCCTATATACTCCTTGTGCACAAGTGCATTTCTATAATGCTGTGCTGGTTGCTTTAGGATCTGCTTGCTGAATTTGTCAAACGGTCCTCTGACCAAAGGACACTGTTACTAGCAGTATCTAGTAAACATTGCTGGTTCGCAACAAGATAATGAATTGGACTAGCTGTTTCAGCTTTCTATGAATTGGACTAGCAGAATGCATGACTGTTTCTATGAATTGGCCTCCATTGACAATAAATCAGAATGCATGACTGTTTCAGCTTTCTATGAATTGGACTAGCAGAGACGTCTTAGAAATAATGTTCATTTTTTCAGTAATGCATGAATACATCAATTGTTACTATTATTGTGTACTCTTATGGTCAACTTTCTCTTGGACATTCCTTTAAAAAACATTCCCTTAGATAATTATGATCTTTTGGAACTGTTTTTTTGTTTTCAGCTGCAGATACCTTAATGAAGGCAGTGACGGTGACAATGCTCCAGAAACAAGCAGTGATGTAAGCAATGAGAGTGACAATGACAATGACAATGGAAGGTCTATTGGAAGAACAACCCAATGTTTAGCACAAAATATTTGCACCGATCAAGAAAGGTTGTCCAGTGATGACTGTGATTCCAGTAACCAGGAACCTCCCCCTGTTTTCCAATATATGGAGCATGATGCACCGTATGGAAGATAACCATTAGCAGATATGGTATGTCTTTTTCGGTTCTTGTGCAACCAAATGTAGTATTTGTAACCTAGCTGACAGTTATATTTTATTAATACCTACAGATTTTAGTATTTGCATGTAAGTTTCCTAATCTAAATACATACAAGAGCTGTGATCTTCTCCCGTCCAGTTGGATCTCTGTAGCCTGGTACTTCCCTTAACTCCTTTAGCTATTGGTTCATTAGTTACATAGCTGTCTTATCCAATGAAAGTTGATTGCAGGTATCCCATATACCGGATACCAACAGGACCTACGCTACAAGATCTAGATGCTTGCTTTTTAACATTCCATTCATTGTCAACAACACCTAACGGTGAGCGCTCGTGTTTATTCTTGGATAAGACAAGCCGACGACATGCGGCAAGAAACAGGTGAGCGCCGATGCTGCCAAATGCTTCCTACTCAAATTCAAGTACGACCGCTCATGCTGACCTATGCTTTCACCATCTATGTTCAGAAGAAACAAAGCGCCCAGATTGATGTTACGGCTCAGCAGCTCGGTGAGCCCAGGCCAGCCTTCAACAACGGCATCCAGCGCAAAGCTGTGGAACTGGAGAGAGTTTCTAGGGCTGCATCGTCAACACGAACAACCAAACCAGCAAGGTTTGCAGGACTTCTTTGCTGAACTCCTCACACTGGCGGCTAACACTCCGTTGTACCGCTGGCAGACCTGACACACACATTTCTCTTCACTTTCCGTTTGCGCAGAGGCCTTCCGGCACCAGCACCTTCCTGGACTTGGAAGGAGAGGAAGGTTGCGGTGAAGCTGTCGAGGTTCCAAACAGCAGCCGCTTGAGCTCGTGCAGAATCAGGGAGGAAACTGTTGTTTTGTCGTATGTCTGCTCCAACGACGAGTTCTAGATTTCATTGACTTGTGTACACTTATTCTTTCTGCGAATCGTGTGGTGGAATTCTTCTACTCTGTTACCTGTACTACCACCAGCAGGATTCTTTCTGTAATATGTTTTGGAATTTGATCCTTTCTGTAACTTAAACTGGGGAAAGGAGGCCCAGCCGCCCACCCAGCCCATGAGACATTTTTATCTCAGTATCTCTGTACCCCTTGACTCCTTGTTCTGGGCTGCATGCGAATTCGTCCCACAAAATCCAGACTGTCACGAGGCAAATTCAGGAAAATTTCCAACGAAGGGTGTCACGAGGGTGGGCTTTGGCGCTTGGTGACACTGTCCTCTGTGTCGAACAAAGCTGGTAGTAGCAGCTCTCTAACATCCGCAAACACTATCCTTTGAGCATTACATATCTTTTTAAACTAATAAAAGTAGTGCATTATAGTAGTAAAGATAGTAGATAAAATACCCCCATCCAGTTGTTAGTATGTCGATCTAATACTATATGGTTCTACACTTCTACATAAAATAAAATAAAATAAGAAAGAAAATTCTCGTTGAAAGAGAAGTGATAACGATAATGAGAAATGAGAAGAGAAAAAAATACTCTACAATAGAGTCTATCATAGTGATGTTTGTTGTTCCGTATAAATGTTTCATACAAATCTTTTACTTCCGTCGCAACGCACGGACACATATCTATAATAATATAACACACATATGTACATAAGTTATCGTGTTATTATACGGTTCCGTTGCAATGCACGGACACTCACCTAGTCACTACAAGAAACGTGATAATTTTCGTCGGCCTGATTAACTTCTATCGACATTTAGATTAGCTGATGAAAACTAATTATTTTCCGTCGATCTATGTGCAGCAAATGGAAATAAGGATAACTTCTGTTGGCCTCTGCTCTAACCAACGAAAATAAGAATAATTTCCATCGGCCTCTGCTCTG
The DNA here is from genome assembly GCA_029449295.1 of Zea luxurians. Lineage (NCBI taxonomy): Eukaryota > Viridiplantae > Streptophyta > Magnoliopsida > Poales > Poaceae > Zea > Zea luxurians. Next base: position 28,672,884 of record JAOPSE010000001.1, on the reverse strand, counting down.
TCCGATGAAAATAAATTAACTTTCGTCGGCTATAGCTAAGGTCGACAGAAGTTAGTTGAGATAGGAAACTCGTGCGCCGGATGCCAAAATTTTTCCTTGGTTTCCCATATGTCGGCAACCACACGCTTCCCCAACCCCACCACATCGCCGTCGTGTCTTCGCCCCTGTTTGTTTCGGCTTCTGGCAGCTTCTGGCCACCAAAAGCTGCTGCGGACTGCCAAACGCTCAGCTTTTCAGCCAGCTTCTATAAAATTCGTTGGGGCAAAAACCATCCAAAATCAACATAAACACATAATCGGTTAAGTCGTTGTAATAGTAGGAATCCGTCACTTTCTAGATCCTGAGTCCTATGAACAACTTTATCTTCCTCCACACGTAATCGTAATGATACTCAGATTCTCCCCACAGTCAGATTCTCCCCACAACCAGATTTTCAGAAAAGCTGGTCAGAAAAAAGCTGAACCAAACAGACCTTCATCCGCGCTACCATCGCACCTCGACGGTATTCGCCACGCTGCATCCACACAACAGCCGCCTCGCCATAGTGCCCGTCGTCCCGGTGTCGTCTCTGCCCTGCCACAGTGACACATCGCCTCCGTGTTGTCCCCACCAAGGTGCCGCATCGTCCACGCCCTGCCACGGCGGCCTACCACCCTCATGCCATCTCTCTCTATGGGGGTGTATTCGGATAGGATACAGACGGATATTATTTATTCTATGTTTGTTTTTATATTTTATCTTTGGATTGAATATATGTACTATAAAGTTGTATCGCATAAGATTTGAATGGATATCGACATCTTAAATATCCAACTTTGAGAATATGGATAAAGATCAGATACGGATCGGATATTGAGTACCTGGACTCGAATACGGATCATATCATAGCCATCTTAGATGGATCGAATTCAAATACAAACGGATAATATATGTACCATTTACACCCCTACTGCTCTGCCATGGCACACTGTGTCGTCCTCGTCAAGGCGCCACATCGCCACCGCCGGTTCCTGCCCCACTGTAATGCCCTGCCGCACCCGCGTAGCCCCCACCTCGCCGCGCTTGCACAACATCCGCCTTAGCCAACCCCGATGTCATCTCTGTCTCATCGGCACCATAGCACTTTATGCAGTCGTTTCCATTCGTCGTGCCCCCATGCCTCACCAACCCTGTTATCGCACCATGTGTAGTCGGCCCACCATGGCCCTGCGCCACCCCCACCAAGCCACACCGATGTTGCACTTTGTGTAGTCATGTCACCACGCCATCATGATCTCTTGCTATCGTGCTCCCATCCCGACCTACCCTCACACCGACCACTTCCTCTCGTGTCGGCTGGTATATATTCACACCGACCGCTTCCTCTCATGTCGTGCCTACCCCAACGTGCTTGGGACAAAAATGCTTTGTTGTTGTTGTTGATTATTTCTACATACTTTCTAGTTGTAGGTAACCTTATGAATATAGTATACAATCTTTAAGTAGCTATTAATCATGAGATGATAATTTAGATGTTTGACTAGCTAGACTTTTTTCATAATAGCAGGAGATGGTAATTTAGATGTTTGTCTAGAAATCTCTCTAGGCTATTTTATGTTGATATAGATTGGTATTTAAACCACCACACCATTGCATATTCGTTGCCACTATATCGTGTCCCTTTCACCACACCATCGTGTTCTCTCCATCGCATCTTGTGTACCGCGCCACTGTCTGTCCCGGCTATTCTACTAACAAGGTAACATATGCTATCAACTCGGTAAGTTATGTCTATATAGAAGTTTAATTCTTGTTAGCCATCCAACTTAGTTTAAGTATAAGGGTTGACAGGGTTTATGCATGAATAACTCTTGTTTATGGCTATAACATCACTATAGGTGAGGATCACCGATGGATGTATGATGGTTGGACTGAGAGTGGGGTTCACTCTCATGAGTGGATGGCCAAGACTAAGGAATTTGTTGACTATGCCTTTAGTTTGTCTGCAACCACAACGGGTATCGTTGTGTTGTGCCCATGTACAAATTGTCACAACTATCAATGCAATGACAAAATATTGATGAGACTCCACCATTGCACATATGGTTTCATACCAAGCAACGAGGTGTGGTCACGCCACGATGAGTCACACAGCCAGCATGAGGCATAAGCAACATAACAAGGATTTAGTCACACCATCAGCATGAAGTCTGAGCAAGGTTTGTGCTAACTAAGTGCTCATTTAGCCTCTTTCTTGATAAATGCTAAGAGAAGTAGTGAAACGAGGTGTTATTTTTAAATTTGGCTAATTGTAACTTAGTTTTGATACGTGTTCTATTACTTGATGCATTGTAAGAAAAAAACTTACCCAAACAAGTGCAATATAGTATATTGTATCTAAACTTGTGATAGAGGACAAGGCCTGATCTTTTGTGAGGTACGATAACTTGATTGGGTGGAGATCTCGACGTTGATGATCCAAGGCTCTGAGTGAACGGCTCCTCTCAATCACTACACCACTGCTCCATTGGTTATCACCCGTTACACACGAGTGACCTCACCACGAAGGCTTATCCCTGGAAGTGGAATCAAGAACACAAGCAAAAACATGTAGAACACAACCAAAACTATGTTGATTACGAGTTTGGGTCTCACAAACCGATGAACGGCGAACTGTTCAATGATAGATATGATCTAAGCAAAACCCAAACCCTAATATGGTGGTGGCTTCTGTTAAAATAGGGGTTAGGGGCGTGCACAACCCCTGGAGGTAACCCCTAATGGGCTCCAACACGATACACAGGCCAACAACCCAATAGACGGTGTCACGACACCAAAACATAATTTGAACGCTGAATTGTTTTGATGATTCCTGTTGACTCCGAATGAATTTTAAGTTGGTTTCATTTGGGTTAGAAAACTTATCTCATAATCTTTTGATCCATCTAAAGCTCAACCTAATTGGAGGTCAGATGCATCCTGGGCGTCAAGAAGTCGTTCGCTTGGAGCCTTGGATCATCAACGTCGAGATCTCCACCCAATCAAGTTATCGTACCTCACGGAAGATCGGGCCTTGTACTCTATTGGTTCCTAGATAAGAATGAACTTGGAGATTTAGCTATCGTGCACATGCTCATGTTGTTAGCCCATGCATTACTTGTATGAGAGTGATGTCCTCATCATCCTCCCTCACTTGAATTGCAGTCATCCTCGACTCAGGTGGTGGCCAAGAGGGTGGTCGAGCAACCCTAAGATGTATAAGGTCTTTAGGCCCAAAAACAGACATCGTTGATTCCTGGCAGATTCTGGAGGTCATCTTGTTATGACTATTCCCATCAGCTTCAAGCATATTTTGACATGGAACTAGTTGGGTTGGAAAGTTTATCTCCTTAGCTTTCCAATGGTATCTAGAACATCGAAAATGGAGTTCGTATGTAGTCTGAGCGTTCGTTTTCGCGAGACCCACTCCTGCAGTCTGAACCGGATTCACGAATAAACTTAACTTCAACTCCACTTGAGCTTGGGACTCTATGATTGATTGGGCCTTGACCATATAGTTGACATCCATGTACTCATCAATAGACAATGGGGATATGCTAGATCACCAAGTAATAGGAAGCCATAAATCATTGTCAACTTAGTGTTTCAACATATTTATCTATTTCTAGCGACATTTATTAGGATGTATTAGTATTGCGATGTAGTTCTTATCTTTGAAAAAGAACGAGTTTATTTTGGCACTTAAACTCTTTTATTTATCTAACATTGCCCTATACGACATAATTATCTAATTTTAGCACAGATACTATTTATACCACTAAATAATAAAAGTAAAATCATCAACCCATGATTATAGGTCAAAATTAAATGGTATTGATGTTTACTTTACAATTTTATACAGTTTGGAATTGAAGTTCAAATTGGATGAATGGAATAATTAATGTGCCAAGCTTTAAAATAATATGTTTGACTTTTATTTTGACTAGAGACATCCTAGGGTCTCTTGTACCAAATTTATTATGGGCGAAATACGAAATGGAATAGAAAAAACATGCCAAGAAAGAAAAGTACTACAAATTTGACAAAGTTCTCTCCTCAACACATCATTGCAGCCATGTACATTATATGTATTTCTCGATCGTTGTTGATCATGCCAACAGTGGAATAGAGGACAAAAAGATTTCCAAATAATATATGGGTTAACCCAAATTTCATAATGGCTTTTGAAGATAGCAATAGACATAATGGAGCCATGGTAACACTAAATACAATAGCACATCCTTGCACTTAGTCAAATCTAGATCTAATCCTACACTACCATCCTTTGATGCAACCGCAAACCTCACAAGTCCTTCACTAATGCTAGAAGAACCACATGTTTGACAAAGGGATAACTAGGTGATGGTTATTGCAAACAATGTTACCACCATTTCTACCTACAAAATAATTACATGGACATGATACTCATAGTAAATTATGTTATTGCTAAATATGCAACCAAAAGAAGAATTTTCACACCAACCAATACTTATGAAAAGGCGAGGAAAGACATCTAATATTTGTACAGAAACATAATTATCAACTAAATCCAATAGAAGGATAGATTATGCTCCTTCTAAGCAAGGGGCAGGGAATCCAAGGATTTATCCCCGATGGAGAATTTTAAGGGTGTTTTGTTTACCTAAGTGTGTGTTGGGGTGTGTAATATTGAATTATCTGTTTTCCCTTGTTGCTCTTTGGGAACCAAGAGGTGTGGCAGTGGTGGCGCATCTCAAGGATGATATGGTGTTTCCCTCATGATCGATGAAGTCAAGTAGTTTCACTTTAGTGGAAGATGAAAATTGAGGTCACTAGAGTGTGAAAAGAGAGGCAATGGAATGAAGAGAGGGAGGCAATCATGGAAGTGGTGGTGTGAGCATGAAGTCATGGATGAGATGGTCTATTTGGCATAAGATTGGAGAAGTTCATGCTCTTGTCTTGATAACTAATGGATATCTACACAAAGAAATCAAATGGAAGCAACTTATGATTCCATGTCTCATGGGTTTCCAAAAGGCTATAGGAGTTTTTCCTAGGAGAGCTTACCATGTGGGATTCTGACATTAGGAAAATGGTAGGATCATGGTGGGTTTCAGAATCCAAATTTAGCCTAAATAGGAATAAAGAGGGAAGAAGAGGTTAGCACCATTAGCATTCTTCTTCAAAGGGGGCATTTTCTCCTCAAACTTTGATCCATCGCATGTGCCAAAGTATATAGAAATTATAGTTGCCTTTGCCAACTCACTCTAGATCCATTGTTGGGGATTTCACCATAGGTAAACATGCCCCTTGGTTCTTTCAAGCCAACTAACAACCATTCATTCTATCACATTTGATGTTTAGAATCAACTTTGTGTTAGACAAAGCAACTAAAGTGAAAAGGAAGGAACAATTGAACATAACAAATTCACTCAAACTTGAAGATCACACAAAGATCAAAGTCATCCAATCACGTTTTGTTCTACACTTGAAGGTTTTGTCTGAAAAGGTACTACTTGAGTTGTCAAGAGTGTCAAAATCTTGGGGTCATTCAAATTTCTTGAGCCAGTGCTTTGAATTCCATCATTAAGCCATGGTCATTCAAAGGTTAGGGCATGGACAAAGTCAGTCAAATCAATCAATCCACCAGTAAGGGACACAAATGAATATTGGTAACCACTAACTATTTTACCAAGTGGGTAGATACCATCCTGATGAAGAATGTCATGACCAAGGATGTGACGAGATTTATGAAGAAGCATATGATATACAGATTCGGGTTTCCTTAGACAATCACTATGGATCAAGTGTCTATATTTATCTTAGAGGAGTTTATAAAATTTGTATGGGGATCACCTTGATTCAGTCGTTGTCATATCATGCTTAGGCCAATAGGAAGATCGAGGCCTCGAAGAGCCTAATCAAGTTGATCAAGCGAAAGGTTGATGAAAATCCAATGGCCAATGCATTATGGGCATATGGGATGTTGTAACACACTGAATTTTGGGTATAAAAATTTCTTTGCTCTATACTCAAAATTCAGGTGTTACCCTCTCTTTATTCTCCTCTTTTCTCATTTTCCAAAATAAGGGAGGGTTATTTTGTGTGTGTGTGTGTATATATATATATATATGCAACGGGGACATATAATAGCACGGTAACTCATATACAAAATGTGTGTTATACTATTATGAGAAAATGTTTCATAATTTATTTGTGATCCTGGTCATACATAAATTTTGTATTTTAATCTAGTTGTTTCACCACTACATTGCAACCATCAGTATCATACATACTTCGATATATGCCACGATTTCCATGGTCTCATCATTGGAGAGCACGCCCCACGCCTGCCGAAAAAAGTTCCCTCGTACATCGTCAGTCATCAGGCACGCACCACCATACGTGTTTGCTCAAACAAAAAAGCAAGTGTGTGTTTGTGAAGAGAATTAAAGGCAGACCAGCACAAAAAGCTACCCCAACGGTGGGGAGGATGACGAACTGATCATTGCTATCGGTCCTCCTTTGCGTCACCTCCGGCGCCGAGATGACACCACAGTCCATGATATAGTAGTCGTCGAACGCGCGCGACATGGCGAGTACCGATGAATCTTGGCTAGGCTGCCAGATGAAGTGCACCTCGGGCTCATCAGCAAGGTAGTACACCTGGCCGTTGCACCAAATGCGCTACTCCTCTACATACATCATGTTTGAGGACACTCACACAACGTTAGCAACGACCGTCATCTCAGCACACAAGAATTCATGGCTGGTCAGTAGCGACTTACATGGCAGGTTGGGCTTCAGATGGATGATGAGCTAGACGGCGTGATGGCGTCGTCGTTGGATGCGGTGCCCAAAACAACCCGAGAGTCGCCGATGTTGGCAACGACCATGAGGTCCCCCTGCTTGACGATAGACAACGCGGTGGAGCCGCTCTGAACCGCATCCAAGCGGCGGCTGCGTCAGAGCTTGTCATACACAGTGGCTCATATGGCCACGTAGGACTGCTTCCAGAGGTCGAACTGGCAATCGTCAAGCTCCTTCTCGTCGTCGATGAGCGACACCAATGTGAGCGCCTCCTGCTAGTGGTGTTTGTTTAGGGTTTTCAAGCAAGAAACATGGATTCATCCTTGGCGTTGGTTTATAAAAATGACTCACAAGTCAGATCCATGGAAAAAATATTATGGAGAATAAATGCCACGCATTAAAAAAAGGAATTTAAGTTGAAAACATTATTCAAACAAAAGAAATTGCATGCAAGGCTCTTCTTTAAATACTACTCCTTCCATACAAAAATATAATTCAAGAATATCGGTGATACTTATCTACTACTACGCATTGTGCAAGGGTAGCAGGTGGGCTTGGGGAGAAATGTAGTAGATGTTTTCATGTCATAGATGTAGACATAAACACACATGTGGTGTAGCGGTAGCTACTACTCGCATTTGCCTTAGAGGTCACGGGTTCGAATCCTCTTGGTGTCATTTGTGTTTTTTTAATTTTAGCTAGACGTGGGCTGTACGTGGGAATGAGAATGAGAATGGGCTTTGCGGGGAGGGGGGAATGAGAATGGCAGAACAAGGAATGAAAATGACAGGACATGGGAATGGACTGTGCAGGGAGGAGGGAATGGGGAAGGCAGAACATGGAATGGGAATGACATAACAGGGAATGGTGGCAGAACATGGAATGGCAGGCTACTCTTGCAGCCTTAATAAGTAGTAGAGATATATATGTTAAGCTTATTAAATTAAAACCCAAGAGAAGCTTGATTCTTGCATCCATGTCATTGCATAGTGTATATGATCGTGAAAGGTTTTCGAATCATGTTAAAATAAGTCGAGGATTGTCTGGGAAATGATCCCGGTCCCTAGGACCCATCGTTCAGTGAGCGCGCTGAGGAAAGGGCCCCTGATCGCTGGGGCCCATTAGTCAGTCGGATGAGGCAGGTGCACCAACCCTAGAAGGACCTACCCCTGGTCGAACCCTGCAGCAACGAGCCTAGGGACAGGGGTGGTAGGGCCTGACAAGGGACGTCGGGCGTGTAGGAAGGGAACCACTCGAGTGGATCCCGCACCTAGCCTCGGACTGACCTGTCATAAATGGCTGGCCGCATTAATCGCGCCTGGCACCGAGCCACAACGTGGGTGTCGGTCCACTTCTCACTCATGACCGACGGACCCCTCGGGCCACATAGCGCTTATGACCTACGAGCCCCCGGACTGCAATGCATTAATAACTCGTGTGTCCCTCAGCCTGTGGCACACTTATGGCATATCGGGCTAGGCCTGAGTGCACAGACATCCTGCAGGGCACTACATGATGGGCCACGCCGAGCCCTAGGCTATGAAAGCCAGGGGTTGGCGTAGCCCGAATGATGGCATCTGAGACCATCGTCGCCCCATGTCATACACCACAATAAATACACGATGACCATGCAGTCTCGGGCCCCATGAGCACACATGGACTCACCCGGGGTAAAACGCTAGTTTTACCCTTGCCTTACAGCTCCTTCTCAAGGAAGCCACAACTGGCTAACCCTTGTCCCGACCTATAAAAGGGAGAGGCTCGCCTAAGGACAAGGAGACCAAGGAACAGAGGGACAGAAGGGAGGAGCTCTTGGAGACAACCGGACACCTTCAAACGAAGACGAACCCACAAGGAAGAACAGGAGTAGGAGCGTCGATGAGGACCAGGAGGGCAAAGCCCCGCCAAGCTAAGACTTAGCTAGGACTCCACCTTGCAGCTTCTAAGCTCCACTTCCACCCCGATAAGGGATCTGGGAGCCTCTCCTATCTCTCTCGACTGCTTGTAACCCCTACTATAGGTTTGATGTTCAATGGTGCCGGTAGCGCAAGCCACCGATGACTGGAAGTAGGGACATTCCACCCAAACTAGTATAAATTTTGCACCCTCCGCGCACACCCTTAGGAGCTCGGAACGTGTAGAATAAATTTACTTGTCGGAGTGAGGTACGAAACACCAATAGGAGGCACGCCAGGTAGGGGACTTGCGTGGTCTACGACGAGATTATCCTAGCTCTAGATGGCAAGTCGTGACGATAATGGACCTCCCGAAACGGTGATTCATTTTGGGAGTCTTGACTTCCCCTTTAATGGCGAAGGAGAAGCGATCAGGGTCCCAGAAGCCCGACCTCCTCTATCAAGGAACCTAGGCACAACCATGATGATCGACGGAGGCTCCCGTGTCAAATCCACTCCTAGAACGTCCATCCGTTTCAGGAGACTCGACTTCACCATCGACAGGGAGGTGACTGGGTTAGGGCAATGCTCGCCCGATCTATCCCGTCCGAGATCCCCGACGTCGTCTCGGTGGCCCTCAGCGCCCTCAGCCTCGCCCCACGCAGGCGGCGCTGGAGGCCTAGACCGACGCCTTCTGAGGTTGACAAAATAAAGTAGTAGATTGTGATTCATATGGGGCCAAATCCCTCATATGACGATCTATCAGTCTTCTTTTCATCCTATGAAGAGACGACGCCCTACCATGGTGGCTTCAGTGCCTTTCCACCTCCAATGCACCATGCCCTGGCGGTAATCGCTGCCTTTGTGTCCCACAGCCACCTCCCCACGATAGACGACCTGGAGTTTGTGGAGATGGCGGTGGTGATGGGGACTTCATCTTTGACGCACTCTACACAGACTCAGACTCGGATCTAGGTCCCTTAGGAAGCGATGATGAGTAGCGCCCCTGGTGACAACGGGAACGAGGACCGTCCGACCACCATAGCTGCATCAGCAATCCTAGCAGGATGGGACACCGCACATGGTAGGACCGGAGGAAACACCGGATGTAATGCCTATTGCAAAAGAGCCCATAGTAGATGACCACCTGAAGCTGATGCGCACCTTCTTTGTAAAATCCCTGAATGGTTGTAAATAAAGTGTGTTGTCAAGAATGCTCTTTGCCACAAACATGGTAAGAAGGGGAGGGAGCCTCGATCGAACACTGGTTTCCCCTCTCCCAATTTCTTCTTTTTTTTCTTTTCCCTCCAGCTTATTTCCCATTGGTGACTTTCAGGATAGGAAGCGTACCAGGAACCGGACAAGGCGGGACAAACGAACAACGGACTCGGTGGAGTAACGAGCGGAAGCTCTAATCACGAAACCAGCTATGTCATTTTCCCTTTTCCTATAACAATGCGCTTTGAATCTTTGCAACTTTCTGTCAAAGAGTCCTATGTAAAACGCAACATCGCACCGCTCGTGCCTCCCTAGGGCACCCTCAACGGAAAGGGAACCTATGGACAACGTAACCAAAGACTCCCATGGCCGAACGTTGGGGAAAGCATTGAGCGAGACGACTTCATCCCCATCTTCGCTAGAAATAGACCTACGGGGCAAGCAACATGAATGGAAGGACCTGATGGGGAAGATGGTCGAGACTGCGGATACCTGTGCCTCGAATGCTACAGTAATGGTCACCAATTAAACTTGAGGGAATAAAAAATTTGTGAACACCTGTCCCGGTGGAATGGTCGCTAGCAAAGACAAACGAAAAAGCGTGACACTAAGGACTCTGACGACGTTTATTAAACATATCACTGTTTTTACAATACCCCATGAAAAACTTATTCCTCTGCTTTTCCTTCTCTATGAAACTCGAGAAATGGGCGACCGCGGGGCGAGCACCGCGCGATGGGTTCTGCCAACGCCCTTGGGTCTTTAGAGCTCGTCGTGTGACCAACCAACGTCACATTCGAGGTAGAATCAGCCCCGCTTGATCGAGTCCTCATCGAGAGAACGAGCGGCGATCGAGGCGTAGAGGAACATGAGCTGAAACACAGTGGCCTGCAGTTCGTGAATGTGACTGGAGACGAGCGCCATCTAGGGATTACGGGCAGACACTTCCCCTGACTTCGAAACCCCAAGGTGGTCGCATATGAGGTCGATGGCCATGGACAGATTGGTGCGCTCAGCGCTAAGGACCTAGAGGCGCTCCTCCGCACGCGCGAGCTCCTTCAGCACCATCGTTGGTAAACAAAAAATAGGAAAACCTGTCAGTGAACCACTAAGATTAAAAGGACTGAAAGTTAGGGATAGGAGAGTATGATACTCATCTTTAGTCAAGGACCCCGACATGGATCCATCGACACGACTGTCTGGCGATTGTGTCTCCCTGAGACCTAGCTAGGCCATTTGGAGGCCAACATTTGGCTCGACCGTGGGACGCCTAGGTCGCGCTGGTTTGCCTAACTTGGACACTATCGGCCCGACTCCCCCAGCAGTGTGAGTCCCATGGCTCCTCAAATGGCTAAGCCTTCTGACGCCTAGGCTCAGGGAAAATAAAACACTCCCTAGACAACTACAGGGCGACCACGCACCTCGGATGCTATGCATGGACCATCCTCGTCCTTTGAACGTGATCCTCCCCGATGACGAGGAGGCGGCAACTCCACCGCGGTCGACGGCTGGCGCGGGGAGGACAATACCACTAGGAGGAAGTCCAATATAGGGATGGCCTCTCACAGTGAGACCCATGGCTAAGGAAGCATGACGTCAACTACACCCATCACGGTAGGCTCCAAGCCACGAACGAGGGATGTACATGCCTAGGTCTCGCCCAAAGGTGGTGCTAAACTCAAAAAGGTTTGGGAGCATGATGCTCTCTGAAGTCCACCACCCCAGGGAGAGAGTCAGGGCGACGAAATAAATACGTCATCACGAACCGCCCATGGGGCGCTGGATTCCCAATCGGAAAGGGCTACATGATCAACATAATAAATTTACTAGGCCTGTGAGATAAGGGAAGTCACACATGGGAGATATGAAAGCTATTTACAAACTTTATAAAGCCTAGCTTTGGACGCATTGGAGGGCAACCTGAGATTGGAAAGACATATGTGACGACGACCCCATTCACACCCTTGCGAACTTCCATGGCTTCCGTGAGCCAGCAAGCGATCTCCGCGTCACTGGGAAGTGGAGTGCTTAGCCGACTGCCATCTGACGGGGCCTCGGTGGTCATCTTAAAAAGTGGCAACTGCTTTGCCATGAGAGGAGCCACCCCACGATGGAGGTAATTCACAATCATGCCCGCTAGATGACCCCGCGATTGCGAAGAATCACCACCACCACAATGGCCCTAGCCGTCCTTTTCTTCCCTTCCTTCGAGACACCCCACGCCTAACTTTGAGGGCCTCCGAGGGTGCCTCGAGAAGAGAAGCAGGAAGGCCATGCTCGGCGGTGGACGGAGCCCCATGGTTGTGCAGGTAAATCCATTGGCCATGCGACCCCTTGTTGGATGAACATAACCGCAGGGGATGTACCCTTTGGATTGTGACCCCCGCATGTGGATGGCCATGCACCTGATTTGGGCTGCCCTCATTGGGGCACCTAGTGTCGGTCACTTATGGAGCAACTGGGCTGAGAAGAAGTAGCACCAAAGACGAAAATAGGAGGACATCCCAAGATATCCCTCGCATAGGGCAGTGAAAGTTGCCATATGTTGAACCCCATTGGGATTCAGGTGAAGCAACTAGATCTTGTAATGGTGCAGCAACCCCACTAAGAAAGGGTGAGGAGGCATCATGAAGTCACGCTCATGGAAGTGCACGAACAAAACTATAAAGCCCTTCTGTGGATCTAGAATTTCTTCGTAGCCAGGGAGCAGGTAGTCACCCTTGTGGAGGAGCCTGTGCGAGACAAGAGCGTCCAAAACCCCATGGTGGCTACGGCGGGCGGCGGCAACATGAGGCAACGGTGACGAGGGGGCGAACGAAGCTCCAACCCACCAGGCCACATCCGTCAGACCGAGGACGACCAACCCACTAAGCCACAGCCGTTAGATCGAAGATTGAATGATGCCAAGCCTAGGATGACCAACCCACCAGGCCACAACCGTCAGACTGAGGACATACATTGATAAGCAGTGAGAGATGGTACTGACGTATCGTTGATTTCAATGTGCAGGGTTGGGACAGGCGTGATAGGTGCTCGAGAATCACATGGCCCACAGGCCCAACCATCGGGTCAGGAGATGGCCGCACCGGGCAGGGAAGTGGTGCTAAGGTCCAGCCATTATCGAGCCAAGACCGAGTAAGACAACTCAACCCATCTTTTCAATATTTCAATATTCGATACTATCTCTCGATTGCTGGGAAAGACCATAGGGTTCTCTTTAACCAATGACCACAAGGCGGCCTAGGCTATCTCGAAAAGATTTTTTGGAGTCTAAGGTCGGCCCATAAAGGGTTCGCGGCCGCTCCCAAAACCCTAGAGAAAGGAGCGTTTATGAGATGGGCACCGTAGTGGTCAGCACCCTAGTGCATGAGCATCAAGGGTATTTCTAAATCGTGTTCGAGTCCTAGGCAACGTCTGACTCATGGTTTATCATGGAGAGAGGCAACGAGTCATCGGACTCGGTCGAAGGGGGCCGACAACTATATGAGTTGGAACCTAGGAGCATGAGGGCGGTCACCAGCGGGCACCGCGCCTGGCTCCTGTTGAAGGAGCCGAGGCCTCACACATATACCCGTTTGTAGCTCACCGAGCGCCATGATCTCGACCATCGAGGGAAGCATGGTTCGGCTCAACCTTACCCTTCTAGTGAATGGAATGCGCGGGAAGAGTATAAAAAGATGGAGCGTGCCCCCAGACAGATCACCGGTAACGAACGGGGGACTCGGGAGCTCACCCCGCAAAAAGAAAGGCTTGTTTGGATTAGTCGATTAGGGCCCACTGAGCACCATGATCTCAACCACCGAGGGGAACATGGTACGGCTCGCCCTTCCTTTCCCGATGGATGGGATGAGTGGGAGAAATAGAGAAAAGATAGGACGCCCCCAGACAGATCCTCCATAACAAGCAGGGGACATGGGGGCTTGCCCTGCAAAAAAGGAGGCTCGTCGTAACCACCACCGTCAACAAGGAGAATGAGACAGCTTGCTCTTCCCCTTCCAATGAACGGAATGCATGGGAAGGGACGATGCACCCTTCCAAGACGAACCCATAATCAACAGCAAGAAACCCAGGCAACGCCATGGTCGAACCCTGCTACCCACGATGCGACACTTCCTATTACCTCGGAGATGTGTGGGACACCGGAAATAAGGGTTGGCTGCCTTTCCGCTGAGGTAGGTCAGAATCTTGTGAAACCGCTTCCCAGGACCCATCAGCCATGCCAAAGCCGCTAGGTGCGCGATCGGAGAGTAAGAGAGGCCTCGAAATAAGTATGTCAAAATTTGTTTCCTACACTAAGTACCAAGAAAAATGGGGACAGGAAAGGGAAGGGAACCATTTTCACTGAGTTCATAGGGAACATTACAAAAGCATAGAGGCCAACACGCTCGGGCCGTCCCATGGCTAAAGCCACCTACGAACGCTTCCTAACTAGGGGGATCCGTTGACTACATCTATTAGCAGGAGAATGTCGACGATGGCCTTGGCAACAATGCCAAAGTCATCTTTGAAATCCTCGAGGGCACCAGCTGCAGCATCCTCCGGCAGGTCACTGGTGCCGAGCTCGTAGCCCGACCAAAACTGCACGAAAGCTAGGGCTCCGGCAGCACCACTGTGAGCACCACGACAGACGGACAATTGCACCCGATTGGTGACATTGAGAAGGCGCTCTCCTTGATCGGTGCCCTGGGCACAAATGAAGGCAACCACCTCGCCCACACCCTCACGAAGGTCAGCGACCTCCAGCTCTAACTCTGAAAATGACACGGGACAATCAGAGAGAGAGAGAGAGAGAGTGGAGTGAGACAAACAGAGATGGAGTCCACCCTTACACCACTTATCCGCGATGTGACGGTTCGCCTCCTCTAGGCGAGCATGGAGACTGGCCATCTCGCCATCGGCAACCTCGAGAAAAGTGTTGGTGGCGGCCAAACTCTCCCGAAGGTCCAAGGAGGTCTACGATGGAAGGGTCGACATCTTGCCCTGGCTGAAGGACATCCCAAAGTCTTTCACATGTCCCATCGAGATCACTTGGCTGCGCATGGAATAAATGAGATAAGCACTGTCACGAGAATCTAGGGACAAGAGAAGGAAGAACCCAAGCCCTGAGTCAATCATCTTTTGACAGAGAGGGAGTAACACCGGGGGCGCTCTTCCGCCAGACGCTTGCCTGAGTCCATAAGGGGTCATGGAGGAGTTGTCCCAAAGAAGGTAGAAGCAAGGTGCAACAAAACTTCTCGAAGGAGCGATTAATAATAAGAGGGCACGAGGCACGACAAAATAGGACACAAGTCGAATGCTGCGTATGAAATGAAGAGATGGTTCGATACCAAGCGTGCGAAACTATGGAAGTATGTGCCGATACAAATGGCACCATCAGGCCCATTATCAGCCTCTGAAGGGAGACACTCTCCCCTAGGGGCTCAGGAGCTACTGTTGGAGAAATGATCCCTGGTCTCTAGGACCCACCGGTCAGTGAGCACGCTCAAGAAAGAGCCCCTGATCGTTGGGGCCCATTAGTTAGTCGAAAGAGGCAGGTGCGCTAACCCTGGAAGGACCCACCCCTGGTAGAACCCTGTCGTGCTGAGCCCGGGGTTGGGCATGGCAGGGCCTGACAAGCGAGGCCATGCATATCAGAAGGGAACCACTTAAGTTGATCCCAGGCCTAGCCTGGACTAACCCACCATAAATGATTGGTCGCATTAATCACACTTGGCACCGAGCCACAGTGTGGGTGCCGATGCGCTTCCCACTCATGATCTACGGACCCTCGAGCCGCATAGCGCTCATGACCTATGAGCCCCTAGACTGTGACACATTAATGACCCACGCGCCCCTCGCCCTGTGGCGCACTTATGGCCTATCGGATTAGGCCTAAGTGCGGAGACCTCCCGCATGGCACTACATGACGGGTCACACCGAGCCCCAGGTTATAGAAGCCAAGGGTTGGCGTAGCCCGAATGATGGCGTCTAGGACCATTACCGCCCCCATGTCATCCACCACGATAAATACATGAGAGCCATGCAACCCCAACCCCCATGAGCATGCGTGGACTCACCCGGTGTAAAATGTTGATTTTACCATTGCCTTACGGCTCCTTCCCAAGGAAGCCACCACTGGCTGACCCCTGCCCCGGCCCATAAAAGGGACAAGCTCGCCTTAGGGTAAGGAGACTGAGAAACAGAGGGACAAAAGGGGAGAGCTCGTGGAGACAACTAGACGCCTTCAGATGGAGACGAACCCACAAGGACGAATAGTGGAGGAGCACCGATGAAGACCAGGAGGCCAGAGCCTCGTCAAGCCAAGACTTAGCTAGGACTCCACTTTGCAGCTTCTAAGCTCAACTTCCAGCTCGACTACTTGTAACCCCTAGTACGAGTTCGATCTTCAATGATGCCGGTAGCACAAGCCACCGATGACTGGGAGTTGGGGCATTCTGCCCGAACCAGTATAAATCTTGTGCCCTCCATCCACGCTGTGACAGCCCTCCCAAGTTATTAGGCCCACATACATCAATCCTTGCCATAATTGCTTTAGATTGCTACACACGTGTACCAGGTAACTTAACAAGGCTATCGAGTTCATCAACTTGAACTCTTCACCCCAAGGATCTCCCACAAAACATGTACATTACAGTAATTACATTTGATATACACACATTGGAGATAGAGCGGAAGACTTTTACAAACATACTTTGCATTTCCAATACTCAAGTTTTACAATATAGGAAGAGTTGGATTATTACAAGTCCTGATAGTCTTCGAAGTGCGTAACTTAATTACAGTACTTGGAAAGGTGAAGCCTTTCCTTAAGAAATACATA
Source organism: Zea luxurians (assembly GCA_029449295.1). Lineage (NCBI taxonomy): Eukaryota > Viridiplantae > Streptophyta > Magnoliopsida > Poales > Poaceae > Zea > Zea luxurians. The sequence continues at coordinate 28,656,144 of JAOPSE010000001.1, read as the reverse complement.
TATGCAAACTAAGCTTCAAGACCTCCACATGAAGCAACTAATGAAACCAAAGACATCAAAACCTTTCCTGCAACAACATAGGGAATAAAACCCTGAGTAGGCAATTACTCAGCAAGACTTACCCGACTAAGGAAAAGACTCTCAAGGGCATGCTAGCTTTTGGGAATCAAGGAAAAGCTCATCAATTATCAAGGACTCCCTTTTGCATAAAAGCTTACTAAAATTGGATCCTTAAGCCAAGTTTTACTTCACAAGTTACGTTATTACCTGAATTTACTAACTTGTTTCTAGATTTTCCTAATCTAGATCATTCACTTGGCCTACACTAGATTGTTTTCACCAAAACTTTGTTATACTTGTCAATTATGATGCAAAGAAGTGATCCGGTCTTCATGGCCGAGAAGTAACATCGATTCGAATTGATTAATACCTAGCTAGGGATCTCCAACCACATGACATATGGAGCACTTAACCCTTGCATATTTCAACCATTACCATGGATCCTCCACTACATGAACTAGTCCGCGCTACCCGGGAGCACATTACCCTACCATTCAGCCTCTTGCAAGGAGGATAACTGCTACTCCCACCATCTCCCATGCCCAGTGCGCGGTTGTCTTTTCACATATGGAATAGCCATGTTCAAGCTTACCCATGACAAGGTATGTGGCCAGTTAAAAGGTCCTAGATCAACGGGCCTACAGTCGGTATGGTCCTTAATTATCACAGATGGAGACACTACACCCAGACTCCGTTCTGGTGCAAGTCAACCGCCCGACCTCAAGTTCACTTATACTATTTCTTAAAACATTTGGCACCTGACAGAGGGGCCATGCCTGGATGATGAATTCATCATTGCAGATGATGCCTTCATTATCCCAAGCCATTTTTCTTTTGAAAATTGTGGGTCATATATCCAAAAACACACTAAATATATTTTTACTAGGAATTTAATGATTTTACACACTTAGTAAAATTGGTCTTACAATTTTAGAATTTTTGTACAATTTTTGGCTTAATTAATAAGCTTTCAGTAAAATGAATAAATAAAAATGCCACACTCGCGAGCTGAACCCGGCCCACGCAGCCCAACTCCGAGCAGAGCCGTCCCACACCCGGGAGCACGCGCCCGTGTGTGTACTTTTGTGTAGGAGACCTCCATGCCCGAGCATATAATACCCGCGCCCCACGCACTGTTCATACGACTCACTGACAAGGGCACTTAAGTTCTATGGTTTTGTTCCTTTTGCAAACTCTGAGCCACTATCTAGTCGCATGGACTCCGGCGAGCCTACGCCTAATCGGCCACTGTGGTGCAACTCCAACGATGGCAAGGACACCAATGCAAACCCCGAACCCAGGCGAACTCGGGTATGCGTTTATTTGACCCGCGGAGACCCATAAATCATGCTACCGACAACGATGGCGGCAACCTTGGTCTGGTGAGCCCAATCCCACGACCATCGTGCGGTAGAGCTCTTACTAAGAACGTGAGAAGCACCAGTAACTCACCACACCCACGGTGCTTGCACGAAGTTGGCCAGAGATAGAGCAGGTTGGTCGGTCGAGGGTGGGATTGTCCACAACGTCGGTCTGCGACGGCGCAACCACGTTCTGAGTAGCCAACGACGGTAGCATTAGAAAGGACATGTCTGCGAGCTTCACTGATCCAAAGAGAGTATGGAACACTCAGCACACGGTCAAGACCACCTCCTCTGAGGAACCCTAGCCACGGTGGGGGGGGGGGGGGGGGATTTTGGCTACCCTAGTCACCACTTTGGGGCTTGTTCGGTTCTACCCTAATCCATATGGATTGAGGAGGTTTCAATCCCTAGTAAGTTAAAATCCTCTCCAATCCGTATCAATCCCCTCCAATCCATATGGATTGAAAATAACCGAACAAGCCCTTGGGGGGAGGACGACCCGCGACCTACTAGAGTAAAGAATCCTAGGGACGGGAAGGGGTGAGCACTGCCAGTAACACAAGAACTCCACCCTAACTCAGTGATCCGAGGCTAGAATTCGAGGGCAAAGAGAATTTCCACTGAACTCAACCGAAGACAACAGAACAAGGGTAGGCAGCTCTGAATTTGAGGACAAGAGGACATGGAGCTTATAAAAGCCTAGCGCAGAGGAATGCTTAATGTAACACCCGGATTTTAGGGGTCCAAAACCCGGGGTTAACATAAACACCAGGTATGCTGGGACCAAGTCTCATACATATGATGTATAGTGGCACAGGATCGAATGTCACAACTTTATATATAACAGGAGTTCTATACAAAATAAATAATTACATTATAAGGAGACAACGGTCCAGCAACCCAAAGTTGACTGGGAGACGACGACCTAGACCACTCACGAACTCATCACAGCATCCTCCATGAGCATCAACCTGCAGTACCTGGCCTTGACCTGTGGTGTATGTGAGACAGCAAGAGTGAGCTCACATACGTTCATCGCTCAACAAGTTGTGGGGAATAATGTGCATGAACTCGCCAAAGGTGGGAGCTCATAAAGTGTAAGGCTTACCAAAGAAGATGGTTAGAGCTGAGCATTGCTTTTAAAGTTGGTCAAAATTTTATTAGCAGTTACTAAGTATAAGTAAATACCAAACCCAATTAAGTAATAGAACAAAAGTAAATAACAACTTCACCCGCGATGCAATGCATATGACAAATTGAATTTAGTTCCATAATTTAATCATGTGAGGGTCCGAGCTGCTCATGACCGTGAGCACGGCTAGTATACCAGTTTTACACTCTGCAGAGGTTGCGCATCTTTACCCACAAGTCGTGTTACCCATCTGCCAAGGGGTCATGAATCCCATACACCTCTACCAAGGAAGTGAGGCAGGGTAGCACTACGAGGCCTTTACAAAGTTCCACTAGCTTCCGAAAACCCGCTACAGTTTATAGGAAGATCCAGTGCAGGAATCCCTTGCAGGACCGCCATCGCAGCAAAATCCTCCCGAGGGCCTCCCCGCACTGACCTCTCCCCTACTGCCCTTGCCCCTTTCGGGTAAGGTAGTCTTCCACTAGCTTTCCTAATTAATCAGCCAAGGGCATCCCATACTACCCTTGTGGTAGCACTGTTTTCCCGGGTGGTCGCTCCATGTTCCAATTAACATAATGATCTCAACATGAACAGTAAATAACAACTGGTAACAAATGTATAATCATGAATAGTAATGTGTATCTCTATACCCAAAGCCACATATAGCACTAGCAAGTACTACCCAAAGATTCAGTGGTGAACAAGGTATAAAGATAGTCAAACTAGGGTAACCTATTGGGTCCCATCAAAATTCACCTATGCAGATCATTATGATTAATTAGAACATGAGTAGGTAAAAAGAAGTGATCAAGGGCACAACTTGCCTGGGCCTTGAGATTCCAGGTAGCAGGATGATCCTTCAGATGACTCGTGACCTCACTGCTAGTCGTAGCAATACAGACATACATGGTATAGGCAAAATTAACATTACACCAAACATATATGCAAAATACATATTAATAATCTACATATTAAAATAAGATCACAGGAAAAAGAATTATTAATTTTGGAGTTGTAGAATTCAAGTTATGATTTTCCTAAGATTTAAGGTGATTATAATATGATTAAATGATAAATAAATTTTCTAACAGAGTTCATGTCAAAACAGTGATTCTAAATGGTAGAGAATATTATTACAAAATTTTAGGAATTAGAATGACTCAATTTGGAGCTAAAATGGATTTTCTATGAATTATCTAAGTTTTAGCAATTATTTTTATATTAAAAATCCATTTTCTATTTTATTTATTCAGTTTAAACGAGTTCTGGACTGGGCCTCAATTTTTGTGAAGTGCAGGGGGCTCGGGGTAAGTTTTCCCAGACACAAGGAACAGGGTCCCGAGGACGGCGGGTTGTTTTCTTTAAAACTCAGGGACTCTTTAGCAAAACGCGCAAGCCGAAGGGGTATCGGCTGAGCACAGCCATCCGATCAAGCGCGAACGGATCAGATTAGATCCCCCCCAATCGAACCGGTACCGCATCAAGACCGTCGGATCGCCATCCAACGCTCCACATTTTAAATACCAGAGATCCACCCCGATCCATCCGATCGACGATCTACGGTCCAAATTCAACGGGCGAAGGGGTATGTGATGGTGTGATCTCGACCATCCACCACCGATCCGACGGCCCGAAACCCCTCCCCCAACCCTTCGGCCGAGCGGACGGCGGCGCCGCCCACCATCGCGGTGGAGCCATCGCCGGAGCGCGCAATCCGGTGAAAAACGCCATCATATAGAAATTGATTGCTACAACACCGAGAGGGGAAGATGGCGAGTACAGCGATGGGAGTTTTACCGAGGATTAGATCGCCGGGAGGTCTACACACGGCGCACGGCGGAGATCTTTACAACGGCGACGAATTCGTAGTTGGCCGAGGCCTTGCTCACCCCGATTGTCCCCCGAACGCACTCCGCAGACCCCAGCAAACGACCGAGCCCCGGTTATGGGCACCGAACGGCGGGGATGGTGGATTCAAGCGGCGGCGGTCACACAGCGGAGCTCCAAGCTTCGCCCCAAGCTTCCAGGGGGTTGGCGTGGAGCGGATAGGGCGAGGAGGTCTGGCTTTATACCTAGGGCAGAGTCCGAGCGAGGCGGGTCTGCGGATTTCAGGCGAGATCCCCGGCCGAGCTCAACTGCCCCGGCGAGCTCGGGTTCTGTTACAAGGGGGAGGGAAGGAGCTGACGCGTGGGTCCCGCGAGCCAGTGAGAGGTGAGGGCGAGAGTGCGAAGGGAGGAAGCGGCTGACATCAGGGGCCCGCGAGTCAGTTGCAGTGGGGGGGGTGGCGCCGTATGACGTGTGGGCCCAACGTGTCGGCGCCGAGTGAAGATGCAAAATGGGCTGCGCGGAGGGGAAAAGCTTAAGTGGGCCAAAAACGGGATCCGAGGCCCAGTTAGGTATAGTATCCTTTTTCTTTTTCTTTTCTATTTTCTTTTCCCCATTTTCAAATCCAATTCAAATCCAATTTGAATTCAAGTTTGAGTTCAACTTTGTGAATAACTTGTCCTCAGTTTGAAAGGTATCATTTATTAATATAAGTGTGAAGGATATTTATTTTATTTTATGTAATATTTTTCTTAGTTCTTCCCTTCTCTTTTTATTTTCTATTTTCTATTCCAAATTCAAATTTAATTTTAACTATTCAAAATCCAATTCACATTTTACTTTGAATTTCAGGTTCCTCAAATCAAATATAATCCTGAAGGGAATTTAGACTTTACTGTTTGGATCACTTATTTATTTTTAATAAGTATATAGCCTTTCCTTTTCTTTTCTATTTCTAGTTCAAATCCAAACTTATATTTTTATTTTAGTTTTCAGATTTTTCAAATGTATTAATTGAAATCCAAGGGTGAATATAAACCATACTATTTTATTATTACTAGTTTAAGTTTTATTCTCCTTGTTTATTTATTTCATGAGATGTATAAATGGTTTCCTTTAAAAGAAAAATTCTTTTTCTCCTCATTTTTCTTATTTTCCAAATTTCCAAAACATTATGATATTTTGTTCAAATTTCTTCTACCAATTTCCAATCCCAAAATTTGGGTGTTACAAATCCTACCCCCCTTAAAAATAATCTCGTCCTCGAGATTTGTAAGGAAAAAGGATGCATACTCATATGCACAAACAAAGAGATCTCAGCATGAGGTATTATTCTTTAACAAAACATTGGGTCAATAGACCTTTATTATTTCTTCTAAAATATTATCATATTACTAAAGTAACACCTAGATCTTACAAATCATCATAATTTATATCTATGTAGCTTGGTGAAGCTGGTGGTGGTGGGGGTTGTTGTTGTTGTTGTCTCTCCAGCCGTGCTTGCCTTATTTCTTGGCGGGCTTGACGTATTTCCTCGCGTTGTTGTCTTATCTGATTCTGCATCTCGGTCACCATGTCTGTTAACTGTTGTATTACCAGTCTTTGGGTAGCAACCACTTGATTGATGTCAACAGGTGGAGGATTTGGAGGATTCATTTTCTGTTTGTTGTTATGTGATAATCTTTCCTTTCCTGGTATTAACCATGAAAGTTAGAAGTCTACGGTAATAGTTTTGCAAAGGAAATTATTCAATAAGCGGAATGAATAAGCTAGTAGCTGGTCATGGTTCTGAAGATTCTTTAGTAGGGCTAAATTTATGTCCAGATTGGGGTAACCAATCATATAAGGTGAATATCCAAGGGTAAGATAGAATCTGTCAAGATGAGAGATATACATGGGTGAGATAGGCTACAAGATGTAGGTTAAAAGTTTGTTTGTTATTAGGTGGGAATAGAAAGGTCATACTATTCATTATGGCACTATGGGTTGGGTTAGCTCATGGTTGAATTGATCCAATGTGCTAAGATAAGTTAATACATGGCTAGTGGGGTCTAATCTCTTCTACTAGTGTCATTAATCTGCTTAAGTGGGCCACATTAAGTTAGATAACATTAGACCACAATAGATCAGGTCACATTAGGTAGGATAAGAATTGGATATGACTAGATTAGACTAGTTTAGGCTTAGATAGGTCCAACTGGGTAGAATATGTATTATTAAGATATGTTAGGATGTTTTAAGATTAATTTGATATGTTATGATGAGATAGAATCTCTTGCTAGATTAAAATTGAGGGGTTATGCAACTATCAGATAGTTGAGGTAGTTGTATATAGCCAAGTTGATCTATCATTCTTAATTTAGTGCGGGGTGAACTAAGTTAAGACTTGTTCTATAGGGGTAGAGTCTAAACTATTCCATCAGTGTTATCTAACATATTTGATAAGTCACTTTAGATTTGATCAGATCTAGGTTAGATTGGTGTGACTAGTTTGACTAGATAAGATCTAATTTAATTTGTATTAGATCATGGTTGTTATTCTAGAGGGGAATAAATATCCAATTTAGGGCAAGATGAATTCATAAGATAAGATAGAATCTTTCGAGATCAGTTAGGTCTATTAAGATGAGATAAAATCTTTTCAAGATAAGATGGGTATCTTTTAAGATGAGATGGATCTATTAAGATAAGGAGAGGGTCTTTTAAGATAAGATGGATCTATTAAACTTGATATATGTTTAATGGGGAATAATCTATGTTGTCTGTTTTATAAGTATTCTCCCTTATGTCTAGGTATAGGTATAGATGCAATTATGGACATTACTCCACAACCCATCACACTCAATCAAAGATCCAAATCAGACAGATATCATAAGAACAAACATTCAAATACATAGACACTTATAAAATAGTTTTGTTTTTGTTCCTAGGATTAGGTCTCCTATTCCTAAAGTCACTTTAGGCACAGGATTTCAAAGTGTGAAATCCACATTTGTCTTTAGAAAGAAAAGATAAGAATAATCAGAGTGAAGCGGAAATAGATGAGAAAAGATTAAGTTAAGTTTAGAAATGAATCAGAGTAGCAGAGGTAAGTAGACAAGAGTTGTCCAGTTCTATCTAGGTTTCGTCCTACAGTCAACATTCCTCTGATACCACTTCTGTAACACCCGGATTTTAGGGGTCCAAAACCCGGGGTTAACATAAACACCAGGTATGCTGGGACCAAGTCTCATACATATGATGTATAGTGGCACAGGATCGAATGTCACAACTTTATATATAACAGGAGTTCTATACAAAATAAATAATTACATTATAAGGAGACAACGGTCCAGCAACCCAAAGTTGACTGGGAGACGACGACCTAGACCACTCACGAACTCATCACAGCATCCTCCATGAGCATCAACCTGCAGTACCTGGCCTTGACCTGTGGTGTATGTGAGACAGCAAGAGTGAGCTCACATACGTTCATCGCTCAACAAGTTGTGGGGAATAATGTGCATGAACTCGCCAAAGGTGGGAGCTCATAAAGTGTAAGGCTTACCAAAGAAGATGGTTAGAGCTGAGCATTGCTTTTAAAGTTGGTCAAAATTTTATTAGCAGTTACTAAGTATAAGTAAATACCAAACCCAATTAAGTAATAGAACAAAAGTAAATAACAACTTCACCCGCGATGCAATGCATATGACAAATTGAATTTAGTTCCATAATTTAATCATGTGAGGGTCCGAGCTGCTCATGACCGTGAGCACGGCTAGTATACCAGTTTTACACTCTGCAGAGGTTGCGCATCTTTACCCACAAGTCGTGTTACCCATCTGCCAAGGGGTCATGAATCCCATACACCTCTACCAAGGAAGTGAGGCAGGGTAGCACTACGAGGCCTTTACAAAGTTCCACTAGCTTCCGAAAACCCGCTACAGTTTATAGGAAGATCCAGTGCAGGAATCCCTTGCAGGACCGCCATCGCAGCAAAATCCTCCCGAGGGCCTCCCCGCACTGACCTCTCCCCTACTGCCCTTGCCCCTTTCGGGTAAGGTAGTCTTCCACTAGCTTTCCTAATTAATCAGCCAAGGGCATCCCATACTACCCTTGTGGTAGCACTGTTTTCCCGGGTGGTCGCTCCATGTTCCAATTAACATAATGATCTCAACATGAACAGTAAATAACAACTGGTAACAAATGTATAATCATGAATAGTAATGTGTATCTCTATACCCAAAGCCACATATAGCACTAGCAAGTACTACCCAAAGATTCAGTGGTGAACAAGGTATAAAGATAGTCAAACTAGGGTAACCTATTGGGTCCCATCAAAATTCACCTATGCAGATCATTATGATTAATTAGAACATGAGTAGGTAAAAAGAAGTGATCAAGGGCACAACTTGCCTGGGCCTTGAGATTCCAGGTAGCAGGATGATCCTTCAGATGACTCGTGACCTCACTGCTAGTCGTAGCAATACAGACATACATGGTATAGGCAAAATTAACATTACACCAAACATATATGCAAAATACATATTAATAATCTACATATTAAAATAAGATCACAGGAAAAAGAATTATTAATTTTGGAGTTGTAGAATTCAAGTTATGATTTTCCTAAGATTTAAGGTGATTATAATATGATTAAATGATAAATAAATTTTCTAACAGAGTTCATGTCAAAACAGTGATTCTAAATGGTAGAGAATATTATTACAAAATTTTAGGAATTAGAATGACTCAATTTGGAGCTAAAATGGATTTTCTATGAATTATCTAAGTTTTAGCAATTATTTTTATATTAAAAATCCATTTTCTATTTTATTTATTCAGTTTAAACGAGTTCTGGACTGGGCCTCAATTTTTGTGAAGTGCAGGGGGCTCGGGGTAAGTTTTCCCAGACACAAGGAACAGGGTCCCGAGGACGGCGGGTTGTTTTCTTTAAAACTCAGGGACTCTTTAGCAAAACGCGCAAGCCGAAGGGGTATCGGCTGAGCACAGCCATCCGATCAAGCGCGAACGGATCAGATTAGATCCCCCCCAATCGAACCGGTACCGCATCAAGACCGTCGGATCGCCATCCAACGCTCCACATTTTAAATACCAGAGATCCACCCCGATCCATCCGATCGACGATCTACGGTCCAAATTCAACGGGCGAAGGGGTATGTGATGGTGTGATCTCGACCATCCACCACCGATCCGACGGCCCGAAACCCCTCCCCCAACCCTTCGGCCGAGCGGACGGCGGCGCCGCCCACCATCGCGGTGGAGCCATCGCCGGAGCGCGCAATCCGGTGAAAAACGCCATCATATAGAAATTGATTGCTACAACACCGAGAGGGGAAGATGGCGAGTACAGCGATGGGAGTTTTACCGAGGATTAGATCGCCGGGAGGTCTACACACGGCGCACGGCGGAGATCTTTACAACGGCGACGAATTCGTAGTTGGCCGAGGCCTTGCTCACCCCGATTGTCCCCCGAACGCACTCCGCAGACCCCAGCAAACGACCGAGCCCCGGTTATGGGCACCGAACGGCGGGGATGGTGGATTCAAGCGGCGGCGGTCACACAGCGGAGCTCCAAGCTTCGCCCCAAGCTTCCAGGGGGTTGGCGTGGAGCGGATAGGGCGAGGAGGTCTGGCTTTATACCTAGGGCAGAGTCCGAGCGAGGCGGGTCTGCGGATTTCAGGCGAGATCCCCGGCCGAGCTCAACTGCCCCGGCGAGCTCGGGTTCTGTTACAAGGGGGAGGGAAGGAGCTGACGCGTGGGTCCCGCGAGCCAGTGAGAGGTGAGGGCGAGAGTGCGAAGGGAGGAAGCGGCTGACATCAGGGGCCCGCGAGTCAGTTGCAGTGGGGGGGGTGGCGCCGTATGACGTGTGGGCCCAACGTGTCGGCGCCGAGTGAAGATGCAAAATGGGCTGCGCGGAGGGGAAAAGCTTAAGTGGGCCAAAAACGGGATCCGAGGCCCAGTTAGGTATAGTATCCTTTTTCTTTTTCTTTTCTATTTTCTTTTCCCCATTTTCAAATCCAATTCAAATCCAATTTGAATTCAAGTTTGAGTTCAACTTTGTGAATAACTTGTCCTCAGTTTGAAAGGTATCATTTATTAATATAAGTGTGAAGGATATTTATTTTATTTTATGTAATATTTTTCTTAGTTCTTCCCTTCTCTTTTTATTTTCTATTTTCTATTCCAAATTCAAATTTAATTTTAACTATTCAAAATCCAATTCACATTTTACTTTGAATTTCAGGTTCCTCAAATCAAATATAATCCTGAAGGGAATTTAGACTTTACTGTTTGGATCACTTATTTATTTTTAATAAGTATATAGCCTTTCCTTTTCTTTTCTATTTCTAGTTCAAATCCAAACTTATATTTTTATTTTAGTTTTCAGATTTTTCAAATGTATTAATTGAAATCCAAGGGTGAATATAAACCATACTATTTTATTATTACTAGTTTAAGTTTTATTCTCCTTGTTTATTTATTTCATGAGATGTATAAATGGTTTCCTTTAAAAGAAAAATTCTTTTTCTCCTCATTTTTCTTATTTTCCAAATTTCCAAAACATTATGATATTTTGTTCAAATTTCTTCTACCAATTTCCAATCCCAAAATTTGGGTGTTACACTTAAGGTGCCAATAGCTCCACAAATTTGGACACGCAGCAGTAGTGCATGGACAGCACGTAGAGGGCAAACCCAGGGTGATAAACTTTACCCAAAGTGATGCACAAAAGGACAGGCTGGGGGTGTCCGCTGTGATCAGTCCACAACAAGTTCAATAACATCTTTATCCAGTGAACCAAGTCTCACAACCCAGCCCCATCCTAGCCTTCACTTATCCACAACTTCCCTAGAAACACCTGGAGTCATAGTGGTGTAAGATCTTTATTGCAAATATTTTGGACCCACTAAACTGCCACTATGTGACTGCATACTCCACTTTCTCCCCTTTGATCGCACAGTTTCTTATAACAACCAGGGAACAAACCTTTACAAATATTGTTCACTATCTAACCCTCTACAAACGTATCATAAGTGTTGGTTACTTGTTCTCAAATGCTTAGAATCAAGAACAAGGCAACACAGATGTTAATGGTTAAAAACATTCGTCCTTCGAAGCATTGTATCCCTTAGGATATAATGATCTTCAGACGAGGGTTATGAAGGACATACCTTCATCATTTCAATACGTAAGAATAAAAGCAGGAGCATATAAGACATAGAAAAGAACATGAATGATTATATAATACTATCAGATTGTTAATATTCTTATTATGTGCACCAACATTAATGATATCAAATTACATTTATACCTTCGGCTTGACAGAAGGCAAAAGTCCAAGTGACGTGCGAGCGATTACAAGTCAGTGTGAACAGTACAGGGTTATTGTTCACCTATTTATAGGCACGGGACGCAACCCGGTTAAAATTACATCCATGTCCTCGGCACTTACTACTGACTAAGGAGTAATCTATCGAGGGCTGAGCAGTATATTCCCCTTTAGGTCGGTTCCATTCTCCATCGCTGCCCTTGCACTAAGCCGAAGCTTCTTCATCCGTAGCTTCGGAACTGGTTCATCCTTCTCTCAGACTGCGCCTTTCATACTGTGCACAGCTTCATCTCAAGACCGAAGGTTCCTGTGACAACATATTATACTCGGAAAGCATGTTAGTCGTGTTTTTGAGGACCTTCAGAAGACGAAGGCCCCCAACAGTAGCCCCTCGCAGTATTAATTTGTTCTTGTAACAACAAATTCAGACTGTGACACGAACAAAGGCCTTAAGACGAAGGTTCAAAAAAACACCTTCCCTTCGCTAGAATAGCGAAAGTCAATGTCAAATGGGGCGCACCAAGTTGCAATGCACTAGACGTATAAATAGGAACGTGCAGCAGCGACATTTGGTATGCCATTTCTGTTTCTCGCATTATTTTCTCAAACTTTTAACTCTCTTGCGACCAACTCTTGATTGATTTTCAAACTTTGTGATAGGCTGAAGTTTTGAAGAAATGTCTGAGGAGAAGAAGGTTTCTGATGTGACGAAGGTGGCTGAGGAGAAGAAGGTTGTGGACCCGTTTATTGCTGGGTTTTATGAATCTATGGCAAAAACAAATACAGAGAAGATCACCAAGGAGATAATGGCGGATTTATCTGAAGATCATGATGATAGTGGTGACTTTGATGTGGAGAGTGGAGACGAAGATTCTGAAGATCGGCCCTGGCGGCCAAGCCATACTATCTTCGAAAAGTCGACCATTAAACAAAGTTAGGTTGATGCCATGAGGGGAAGGTACTTTTGTGATATGTCTATTGTGAGGATTGGAGGAGACAGCACCGCCCCTGCTCCTGAAGAAAATGAAGTTGCTGTTTACCGAAGCTTTTTGAAGGCAGGCCTTCGGTTCCCATTGAGCAAATTCATGGTTGAAGTCTTGAAGATATTCCAGATCTTTCTTCACTAAATTACTCCCGAAGCTATAATTAGGATGGGGATGTTTGTTTGGGCTGTGAGAAGCCAAGGGTTAAAACCGAGTGCAAAGTGTTTTTGCAATATGCACGAACTATTGTACGAAACAAAGGCCACTGGCAAGGAACAGTAACTTCGGTTGTTATGGATTCATTGCTCGTCCCAATGCAAGCTATCCGGTTCCAACATTTCGAAAAGGTGGCCCAGAGCCTGGATGGAGGAATGGTTTTATGTCAAGAATAATCTAATTGAGAGGGAGGACATTAAAGAAATTATCCAGCGCCTGATCTGGTCTCGTTTCGGCCTTCGAAGGCCGAGGGTGGCGATTGAAAATGATGACGAAGCATGTCAAAAGGCCTTCAGCAATGTCTATGCTTTCATTGGCACACGGGACCTGATCCAAGAGCACATAGCTTATAGGGTATGGCCACTTGTGGATAGCTAGGAAATGCCAAAGAAGACTGTTATCGGGTCTAGCGAAGGTGGATTAGTTCGCCTAAAATATACCTTTAGATTCAGAGACCGGTTTGACGAACCAAACGACGACTGGCTAAAAAGTATTGAGGCTACTAGCGACGAGTTGCTTGGGACATATACCAAAGTCGAGGATGATGCTTTGTCCTTGGCCTTCGGGGGTCGAATCAAGAAAAGATTGATCAGAGTTTTTGATGCGATTGGTTTCATATATCCTGATTATTGCTATCCTTCGTGGAGGCAAGGAAAAAAGAGGAAAGCTGCCACTTCAGCCACCCCTGCCACGTCGAAGGGCAAGAAAATCAAAGTTTTGACCCACAGGCCCAGATATATTGAAACGGCCACAGTGCCGAAATTTGGTGAGGGGACATCTTCCGCTGCCGAAGCGGAACCTACTGCTCCCACCGCTCGGAGTGCTGAAGAATCGACTGTAGTGCTGAATGTGCCTATAGTCGAACCAGTCGAAGCTAAAGATGAAACAACCAAAAAGACAGAATTAGAAAAGGCAACAGATCAGCCAGAAATTCTGAGCCAACCAGCAGAAGCAGAGCTGCCGAAGGTTGCAAAATCTCCCGCCACTACTCCCAAGAGGAGAAGAATGGCTAGCGTGCTAGACGCCGTCGTGGAGACAACAAGAGTACTGACTCCTGCTCCTGCGAAGAAGGTTGTCGAAGCCGTTACAACTCATGTGGAGACCAAAGCTAGGCTTTCAATGCCTGCTGAAACGAAGCTTGTCGCAACTGAGCAGAAGGCTGAAGAAGAATCTCTAGATACTAGCGTAGTTCTGGAGAAAAATATGGCCAAAGAGGCCAAACCCCCTGCTCCCGAAGCACCGTCCGAAGATCTTGACTATATTATTCGACATGCTTCGGGGAAAAGTTTATCTGAAGAAGAAGTTTTTGAAGCCAAACACTATGCCTGGGAGCTAAAGTACCCGAAGGGAGCCTTAGTGTTTAACGGGACAGACGAAGATGATTTCCTGTACTGCCTCCCAAACAACAAAGAGTTATCCGTCTGCCGGGAGATGGCTAAAAGTATGGGATTTCTGAAGCTCGAAGCTGGCCTCTGCACCATGACGAAGGCTGACCTCACGGACAGCCTCGCATAAAACAGTCTGAAGGTATAGAAGTGAACTTTGAAGTTTATGAACATGGGAATGAAGTCTTTTATTCTTATGCTAATCCTTTATTCTTTCTTGCAGGGCTTAATCCTTAGCAACGCCCTAAGGGCACAAAAGAACGCCGAAGACAAGAGCTACTCTGTAGCTCTCAGCAACCTTCGATCAGAGGTCATCAGGCTAAGAAACGAAGCCATGGAGAAAGACAAAATTCTACTTTCATTGGTGGATAAAGCAAAAGAAGATGAAGCAAAATTTAACACTCAAACTGAAGCATATAAAGCCGAAGTTGAAGATCATCGTAAAAAACTTGCCGAAGCCAATGAAAATTGCGCGCTCGTAGAGGCTAGCCAAGAGATTAGTGAATATTGGAAGACAAGGCTAGAGAAAAATGTTGAGGAGCTTCACGAATCCAAGGAAAGATGTTTTGAAAAATTCTTGGATTGCGTGAAGAAATTGAAAACCAGCTTTTCCAAAATGGGTGCCTATTCTTCTGAGGAAAATTTTATTCGAGGCGACCCTGAAGGCGTTATTGAGTGGATAAGCGGGGAAGCCAAAGCTTTCGAGGAGATCCTAAGTGATCGTGGGGATATCTATGCTTTCTCCGGCGCACGGGGAATTGCGGCTATTCTGGAGAAGACTGGATGCAATCATGTTAAAGTTGCGACCGAAGCTGAAGTGGCCTTCTCCATAGACAACATAAAAGACCCCTCTACCGAAGCTACTTCGGTGGTCGGAAAATTTTATTCTAATATCTGGGTGAACGGTGGCCGAGAATTGGCCAATGAAATAATAAAGAAAAATGAAAAATAAACCCATGAAGCCCAAGAAGAAACTAGGCGAGCTGAAGAAGCTGCTGAACGCGAAAGGCGCATAGATATTGTTTTTGAATTTTTAGCTTCGGCACTATAATTTGTGGCTTCGAACTAATAGTTTGCCTACTATAGCTGAACTATCACCGTTGCCGGAGCCATACAATCCCCTAGCTGATCCGGTCATGAAGGAAGCACTGGATGTAATGAGCGTTGCTAACTCTATTATCGATGAAGTCATCGACAAGCTGCTGAACGAAGCAACAGAAAAAATACTTAGGGAAAATTAGAATTTATTGTAATGATTCTATGTAACATTTGATGTATGGAATAGTTAATCAGACATGTAAATTATTGTAATATATTTCTTTTCGATGCATGAAATTTACACACATACCGTTTTTGAACCTTCGGCGAAAAAACACCTTTCCTTCTTTTCATGCTTCGTAAAGAAAGAAACCCCCTCTGGGAAGTTTGATAAAATTGTTCTTTCCGAAGTTTGTTTCGTGCCTCAGCACATTTTCTTTTAACAAAGTATTGCCGAAGATTTGCTTCATATCCAATCTTTTTGTTGTTGATGCAATATGATGTATGATGTAATGTTATGCGAAATGATATGATGATATGATGCAAAATGATGGTGATGTCGTCTATACACATGCACGCGCCCACACTGGAACACACAAGACTCTGCATCCCCTTAGGAACGACTTTTGAGTCTTTAAGCTCTGCATCCCCTTAGGAACGACTTTTGAGCTTCTTCACCTTCTATTTCAGTGGCATTAAGCTTGCATCCCCTTAGGAACGACTTTTAAGCTTCTTCACCTTCTATTTCGGTGGTATTTGGCTCTGCATTCCCTTTGGAATGACTTTTGAGCAAAAAACTTACGCTGCGCTCCCTTAGGAACGACTTTTTGCAGCTTCAAAACTTAATTTTTGGCTCTGCATTCCTTTAAGAACGACTTTTGAGCAGAAAACTTACGCTGCGCTCCCTTAGGAATGACTTTTTGCAGCTTCGGAACTTAATTTTTGGCTCTACATTACCTTAGGAACGACTTTTAAGCTTCGGAATTTACTCTGCTTCCTTAGAAATGTCTTTCGAGCTTCGGAACTCTGTGAGGAAGGTATGTTTTACTCATTGATGCAGGCACAATTATTACAAGAAATCGAAATTAAGTCCTTCGCTATTCATTTCTCGTAGAAAAAATAAAATGGCATAAAAGATAAAGGTACATTAAAAGTAGGATATTCCTCAGTATATATGCTTTGACTCTAGCACAGTGCTGTTGACTGTACGAGCTTCGGACTCCTCCTGGAAGTCACGCTGCTGTTGGGTGTGCTGGTGCCCTTCTAGCTGCTGGCTTCGGGTGTGAGTAGGTGGCAATGGTGGTGGTAACAGGAGTTGGGCCCAGGAAGCTTGAGAATGACTTGCCAAAGCAGCAGAGGTTGCAGGCTGTTGATTTCCTACATATTCTGGTACGTAGGGAGAGTAGCACGAAGCAGTATGTAGAAACTGCTTCGGCTGACTCTGCCGCGCCTCAATTGCGGCAATCTCCTTTTGCTTCTGAATTGTGACTTGGCATGTTCTTGTAGTGTGACCCTTGTCTTCACCATAGAATAAGCAATAGAGCTTTCTGGGCTGATCCCCATACCTTCCTCCGAAGCCCCTGCCGCCTCTGCCCCTTGGGCCTGGAGGCCTGAAAGAGCTTTGTTGTTGCCCCGAGGATTGGGAGCTGTGTTGTGGCCTTTGAAGCTGGCTTCCTCTGTCATCACTTTGGCTGGAGTTATGATTGATCTGACATGCCCAGGGTGGATTCTTCCTCCAAAGCCCCTAGTCATTTCAGAAAATCTGTAGGCTTCTTCCCTTCTCTAGCGAAAATCATTGTCAGCCCGGATGTATTCATCCATCTTCTGAAGGAGCTTCTCCAGGGTCTGAGGGGGTTTCCTGGCAAAATATTGAGCCATAGGTCCTGGCCGAAGCCCCTTGATCATGGCCTCAATGACATATTTATTGGGCACTATGGGCGCTTGTGCTCTTAGACGCAAGAACCTTCAAACATACGCCTGGAGGTATTCTTCGTGATCTTGCGTGCACTGGAAAAAAGCCTGAGCAGTGACTGGCTTCATCTGAAACTCTTGGAAACTGGTGATCAGCATGTCCTTCATCTTTTGCCATGATGTGATTGTTCCTGGCTGAAGAGAAGAGTACCAAGTTTGTGCAACATTTTTGACTGCCATGACGAAGGATTTCGCCATGACTGCAGTGTTGCCCCCATATGACGATATGGTTGCTTCGTAGCTCATTAGAAACTACTTCGGGTCTGAATGCCCATCATACATAGGGAGTGGGGTGGCTTGTATGATGGGGGCCATGGGGTAGCCTGCAGTTCTGCTGACAGAGGAGAAGCATCATCAAAAGCAAAATTTCTATGATGGAAATCATCATACAATTAATCCTCATTGTAGGAATTGTCTTGACGAAGCTATCTATGTTGAGGTCTTCGGTCCTGGTCATCTTGGGTGAGATGACGCATTTCCTCAGCGGCCTCATCAATCTTCTTCTGAAGATCAGCAAGGCGAAGCATTTCCTCTTTTCTTTTTATTTTCTTTTCCTTTTCTATTCTCTTTTCAAATCTAGATTCAAATTCAAACTCCTGTTTTAAACTTTCAAATTTACAAGTGTCAAAATTAATCCTACTGTGAATATAAACTCCATTATTTACAATATTATTATTATTTTCTATTATTTATTTATGGAAGGAATAAATGACTTCATCAAAATTTCCTTTCTCATTTTCTATTTTATGTTTTCATTTAACAATTTGTGGTCAAATTTATGTTTTCAATAAAATGCATCACCACAAAATCATCAACAAGAGATCAACCTTTCTTTATCTATTCATTGGTTACTTAACTAATTTAGTACCCTTAATTGATTATAAAAAGGAAGGATCCCAATAAATTCCCAAAGGTTTTTTTTAAAAAAAATTCTAGAAACACTATCAGAATTATATTTTTTCTTTATTTTATTATTATTGTCTTCTACCAATTTTGGGCTTTACACTCTACCTTGTTGATTTTTGAACAAGTAGAGTGTCACCTGATACCTGTTTAGTGACAAAATCTAACAAGGGTTGGCTCTACATCGTTGGCTAGCTCATGTTGGCATGATGAACTTCTCCAAACTTCTAAAAATGACCACATTATTGGACTAACAAATGTTATATTTGAGAAAGATAAGGTTTGTGGAGCTTGCCGAGCAGGAAAACAATATGGAGCTCCCCACCATCCAAAGAATGTTGTGACCACCAACAGGCCTCTGGAGCTTCTGCACATGGACCCCTTCGGACAGTGGCCTACCTCAATATTGATGATAACAAATATGACATGGTTATTGTTGATGATTTTTCTCGCTTCACTTGGTTTTGCTTTTTGAGTGATAAATGTGAAACCCAAGAGATTCTAAAGAAGTTTATGAGGTGAGCACAAAATGAATTTGAGCTAAAGATCAAGAAGATAAGAAGGGACAATGGGACAAAATATAAGAACTTAGGTGTTGATCGGTATGTGACTGAAGAAGGCATCAAGCATGAGTTTTTGTTCCCTACACTCCACAACAAAATAGTGTCGTGAAGAGAAAGAACTGAACTCTTTTTGAGACAACAAGGACAATGCTTGATGAATACAAGACTCCAAATAACTATTGGACTAAAGCCGTCAACACCATGTGTCTTGCAATCAATTGCCTTGTAGTACATCACTTTCTCTAGACACGTGGTGGCTCCGGACCTGCCCATGTGGTGGGGTCAAGCGCTGTTGCTAGCCCAGAGTAGTCACCCGAGGCTGGGCTGCATCCCGTACCTATAAATAGATGAACAGTGCCCCGTACTGTTCACGCAGGATTGTATTCACTCTCTCGCATTCTCACCTTTGAGCAAGCCGAAGGTATCAATGTAATATTAACATTGTTGATATTTGTTTATGTTTTATGAAATGCAAGAATAAATGATTTAATTATCATACTTATTCCCTCACATTCCTATCCTTATATTGATATGATGAAGGTATGTCCTTCTTGACCTTCGTCTAAGAAGCATTATACTCGCAAGGAGATAATGCTTCAAAGGATGAAGGTCCTTAATGATTAACAATTGTGTTGCCTTGTTCTTGACTCATAGCATTTAAGAACAAGTGACCAACATTGGTGCCCACCTTCGGTGAACTCACTTCCACAATTGTGACAATGACTTCACAAATTAACCAAGCTGTGTCACCTTTGCTACGAAGCTGGTGCTCTCAATCACAGGTGGCTTAGGTTCTGAACCAGCCAATAAGAAGCAGAAGAAAGAAGCACAGAGAAGGATATAGCGTGTTGGAGTGCAAGGACCCTTCATCAAGTCCAAATGGTCTCATATACCAATCACCTTCTCCCAAGAAGACCTTCAGCTCAAAGATTATCCCCACAACAATGCAATGGTCATATCTTGTGTCATCAATGGGTTTCTGGTCCGCAACGTCCTAGTGGACATAGGCAGCACAGTGAATATCATCTTTGCGAAGGCTTTCAGGCAAATGCAAGAGCCGGATGATAAGATACATGATGCAACACACCCTCTTTGCGGCTTCGGAGGAAGACAGATTGTGGCGCTCGGTAAGATAACTATGCCGATCACCTTCGGTTATGTTCACAACACTAGGACAGAACATGTTGTCTTCAATGTTGTCGATATGGAGTATTGAGAGCACCTAGAGGGGGGGTGAATAGGTGATCCTGTAAAATTAAACACTGAATAGCCACAAGCTTGATTGTTAAGGTGTTAGTGAAATCAAGTGGCTTATGGAACACACTCGTGCGAACAAAACAATCACAAGAAGCAACACACGGGACACGCGATTTTTATCCTATGGTTCGGCCAAGTAACACTTGCCTACTTCCACGTTGTGGCGTACCAATGGACGAGGGTTGCAATCAACCCCTTTCAAGTGATCCGATGATCAACTTGAATACCATGGTCTTTTCCTTTAGAGTATTTTTCCCATTTGCGAGGAATCTCCACAATTTGGAGTCTCTCGCCCTTACAATAGAGATCACAAAGAAGCACAAGAGTAAGGGATGAAAAGCAACACACATAAGACTCAAATCCGCAGCACAACCACGCACATAAGAGAAGAAGTGAGCACACAAACACAGCGCGAGGAGTTTACAACTCGAAAGTGCTCAAATCTCAAGAACTATGATCCGATTACGTGAATGTAGAGTCTATGTGTCTTAGGATGTTTCTTGTAAGCTTGGTGTCCTGCTCCATGCGCCTAGGGGTCCGTTTTATAGCCCCAAGGCAGCTAGGAGCCGTTGGAGATCAACATGGAAGGCTATTCTTGCCTTCTGTCAAGTGGCGCACCGGACAGGCCCTATAGCTTGTCTGGTGTGCAATCTCCTTCTATATCGAGCCCAGCTGACCGTTGCTCCTCTGGGCCAGATGGCGTGTCCGGTGCACACCAGACAGTCCGGTGCACCCAGCCAACAGTTGGAGCAGGCCACGTGTCGCGCGTTGATCGCGCAGACGACCGTTGCCGCTAGCGTCGTTGGCTCATCGGACAGTCCAGTGAATTATAGCCACGTTGCCTTTTTCTTTTCCCAAGAGCGACGAGTTCATCGCTGACGACTCACCGGACAATCCGGTGCACCACCGGACAATTCGGTGCACCACCGGACGGTCTGGTGATTTATAGCCGCGTCACTCCCGAGAGCAGCTGGTTCACCGTCGGTTTGCCTAGGGCACCGGACACTGTTCGGTGCACCACCGGACAGTCCGGTGAGCCAGGCCCGAGCTGGTTTTGGCTTAACTCAGCCAACTCTTTTTCAATTCTTTGGTTCTTCTTTTGTCACTGTTTCTAGCACATAGATAAACAAGTTAGTACTAAAAAATAATTCACTAGGTCTAGAAACATACTTGTTCTTTGATTTGCACTTCTTGCTCGTTTAGCACATAAGAGTTCAATACATTGTGCTGGACATCTAATCACCAAAACAATTATAGAAATGGCCCAAGGGCACATTTCCCTTTCAAGTATCCCTACAATGCAATCATTGGTCGAGGGACGCTGAATGCCTTCGAAGCAATACTTCACCCAGCATATCTTTGCATGAAGATACCTTCTAACCAAGGGCCCATTGCTGTACATGGAAGCCAAGAGGATGCCAAGAGAGCCGAAGGAAGCTAGACAGATTCGAAGGCCATCCACAACATAGATGAAGCCGAAGCTCATCAGCAATATAAGCATAAAAGAGAAAATGTTGTTTCAGCAGATCAGCCAAAGCCCATGCTTTTATGTGAAGACTTTATTGAAATTCCTGTTCAACAACAAGGATGTTTTTGCTTGGTCAGCCAATGATCTCTGTGGTGTTAATAGAGATGTCATTAAGCACTCACTCAATGTAGACCCGACCTTCAGACCAAGAAAACAGAGGCTTCGGAAAATGTCCGATGGTAAAACTGAAGGTGCACGAAACGAAGTGAAAAGGCTGCTGAGTGCTGGTGTTATCATAGAAGTAACATACCCATAGTGGCTGGCTAATACTGTTATGGTAAAGAAAGCTAATGGAAAATGGAGAATGTGCATTGACTTTACAAATCTCAATAAGGCATGCCCGAAGGATGAATTCCCACTGTCAAGAATAGATTCCCTTGTGGATGCAGCAGCTACTTCGGGGCTCATGAGCTTATTAGCTACTCAGGATATCATCAAATCTGGATGAAGAAGGAGGATGAGCGAAGACAAGCTTCATAACTCCTAGTGGGACCTATTGTTACCTTCGAATGCCCGAGGGGCTCAAGAATGCTGGAGGAAGCTTCAGCAGGATGACTGCCAAAGTCCTTTGGTCCCGAATTGACAGAAAGTGCTGATATATGTTGATGATATCATAGTAAAGAGCACAAGGCAAGAAAATCATGTTACTGATTTGCAAAAACATTTGCTAACTTCAGAAGGGCCGGTTTTAAACTAAACCCAGAGAAATGTGTCTTCGGAGTGAAGAAAGGCAAATTTCTTGGTTGCTTGGTATCAACAAAGGGTATCGAAGCTAATCCAAGTAAGATAGAAGCTATACTTCGGATGGAGCCACCAAAGTCAAGAAAGGGTGCCCAGAGGTTGACAGGGAAGCTAGCATCATTGAACAGATTTATTTCAAGATCAGTAGAGAGGAACTTGCCATTCTTCGAAGTGTTGAAGTCAGCTGAAGTCTTTCAATGGGGACCAACTCAGCAGAAAGCCTTCGAAGAACTGAAACAATATTTGATAGAGCTGACAACTTTAACTCCACCTTCGTCAGGAACTCCATTGCTGCTGTATGTAGTTGCTTCCCACGTTGCGGTTAGTGCAGCACTGGTGCAAGAGAAGCAGGAGGGCCAGGCAAGAAAATAAGTGCCAGTCTACTTCGTTTCCAAAGTTCTTAGTGCATCAAAGAAAAAATTATACAAAGTTAGAGAAGGTACTATATGTTGTACTAATGGCTTCTAGGAAGCTTCGGCATTATTTCCAAGCATACCACATCATAGTACCTTCTTCACAACTGTGACGGAACCTCCCAAGTCATTAGGTCCACCTACAGTTGTCATTGTCCAACGGACCTCAGACAACCCTGTAGGTGCCCCTGAATCACTTGATAAGTTCGGTATCTGATTTTCTTACTTTTCCCAAGAGCGTTTCACCCGTCATGCAGATATTACAGATCATCGGAGATACGGAAATGCGGAAGCGATTACATAAGCTTACATTTATTTAAAAGTAAAACAAAGTTATATATTACAGACCAGAATAACTTATGAATGCAGAGTAATATTATTACACACCAAGGGAGGCAAAAACCCCTCCCGATAAGTTTTAAACAAAAGTTTTTATGGAGGAACTCTTCCTCCCGCAGCTTTACTCTTGCTTTTCTTCTTTTGGGACCACCTTGGAACAGAAACAACAAAAGTTTGTTGCTTCCTCACCTAAAAACAATAGGGAATAAAACCCTGAGTATGGAATTACCCAGCAAGACTTACCCGACTAAAGAAAAGACTCTCAAGGGTATGCTGGTTATAAGGGGGTCAAGGTAAGGTTTCTCAATGATCAAAGACTTTGTTTTGCAGAAATGATTACTAAACGTGGATCCTTCAAAATCTAGTTTTTATTGTCAGATTAGGTAAGATTACCTGCATCTAGAAATCTTTCTACCCTAGTTCAAACACTTGACCTGCACTAGCCAATTTCTTAACAAGCCCTTCATCTTTTCTGGAGTTCTACGTATAGGAAAGTGACCAAGTCTTCATAACCGCGAAGGTACGGCGATCCGAATCGATTATACTCAGCTGAGGATCTCCAATCACACGACATATGTAGCACTTAACCCTTGCATATGTCAACCCGCCACCGGGGTCCTTAAGACCAGATCAGGTTCACGTCAACCGAGAGCATAGATACACCACCGTCCAGCCTCTTGCCACAGAGGGTACACGCTACTCTCGCCACTACTCCACGCCCATTCCGTGTTATCTTATTCTGGCCTTAGTCTGCCCGAGGCAAGGCTTACCCATGACGAGGCATGTGACCAGTTAAAGGGTCCTCGGTCATCAAGCCTACATCGACACGGTCCTTAATCGACTCAGACGGAGACACTACACCGTGACTCTCTTCTCGTGCAAGTCACCCGCCCGGTCTCAGCTTAATCATTTCATCCCAAAGTTTGGTACCCGACAGAGGTACATCTTTTTCGATGTTGAACCCATCACGGCCATGATGGATCCACCATCAAATTTTGTTTTTCAAAAAAAACATCCCACCCACTTTGCCAAATCATCTTTTGTAAAAACAAAACATTTTGTTTTTCTAAAGCAATGCTAAGCATCGAAAATCTTTTGTAAAATAGGTGACCAAGGAAGGTAATCAAATTCAAGGAAGGTAATGCAGGAATTGTTTTAGCAATCAACTCCTATCACCTAATGCTTCAAGCAAGTGAAAAAGGTTTTCAAAACACAAGGCGGTGGCAAATGCACCGGGGCTCGCCTTCGTTTATAGGTGAGTTAGGCTCAGATCCACAGATGTCGAAGTAAAAACAATTTACTGCCTGAGGTTCCGCAGGTGGTAGTGGGGAAGTCTTCTCCTCTTCTACCTCAACCTCTTCTTCGTTTTCTAGAGATAACCATATAAATGTATATAAGAATGTATGCCATGAAATGCTCATGAGAGTGCAAAGATAATAAGAATTTATTATCTAAAGTTCTTGAATACAATTTTCCTTCACGGTTCCCCGGGAAACTAGGGTTTCCGGAGTCAGTAAAGGAATTCAAAGGGCAGGGGGTGGGGGTTTTGGGTTCTAACTATCAAACAAGGTCCAAATCAAACCAAACTCTACCCAAGGCTTCTAAATAATGTGTAAAGTTCATATAAAAAGTTTGGGGATTTTTGGAATGATTATTGATTTTCTAAAAATTCAGAAGCAATGCTTTAGGCTATTTTAAATGCTCCAAAATTCCTTATTTGATCTAAAAATCCTAAAACTATTTTTATTAAATACTATGGAAAATAAGGAATCTAGAAAAATTGGTTTGGCATTTTTACCATTTTTCTATAATTTTCTACATATTTCTAAAGTTGGATAGAAAAAGAAAAGAGAAAAGAAGAAACAGTGTTGGGCCGAATCTGGCTCAGGCGGCCCAAGTCCACGCGGAAATGCGCACGCACCCGCGCCCGCGATAACTGCTTTGCGAAAAGGCCCTCAGTTTATTGGCTAACTCGAAGTGGGTTCAATCACTGTTTTCTAGAGTCACTGACAATTTACACAGGAGTACCCTAAGTTCTATTCCTTCACCGCCTGTGGTCCCCGACGGTGCACGGCGTGGCAGAGCTCCAGCGAGCATCTGGACTGGCCAAACGGAACAAGGACTGGTTCCAAACTTCGGCCGAAACCGAATTCATGCCCCAACCAGTGTTTCCCCTAAGTTAATTGCACGAATGGCTACCCAAGTGTCCCTGGCCACGGTGACAGCGGAGGTAATCAATAGAACCACGCGTTCCCAGTGATCTATGGCGGTTTAGTTCAATCTAAAGGGTCAAGGAGTTTGAGGAGAGCTTAGGGATGCTAGAACAAGACTAGAGACAACATGATCGGACCTGATTTGCACTGACCACGACGAAGTGTTCTTGCGGCTTGTTTGAACCGATTTGGGGGAAATGTGAAATTCGAGCTCGCTGGGGATCGGCTGGGGGCAATACTGGGTGGCTAGGTGTGTGATGACCTTGCGAAGCTCGCGGTGTCTTCAATTTTTAGGGAGCGGCAGCGGTGGCCGGGAATTTCAGTGGTGATGCGCGGCGGTCGGAGGAGGGAGAGGTCACTGGTGCAATGGCTTGGTGTCCAACGCCGTGGCAATCGCTCCGGTGATCAACGGAGAGAGAGAGCAGGCTACGGCGATGCGGTGGAAAGGGTTAGACACGCGGCGGACAACGGTGATGGCTTAACGGCGGTGAGAATCCTTGTCCGAGGGGCGGTGAGCAAGGGGAGAGGTACCGCGGCTAGCCGGAGTGGCGTTCAGCTCACCGGCGGCGAAGATTTTCTTACCCCACGATGTTATCCATCTGCCACGAGCACGAATCCATACGCCGGTGACACGAATCGCAGTGGAGGATCGGTCGTCGGCGGTGAGGTTTACTGAACCCGATCAGGCTACTGTACCATGGCAACTCTGATTCAGTGTGTCTGACAGCCAAGGTTTAGGGCCAAATTTCTTTCAAATTTCTATGGCAACTCGTATAGATCTCTGTAGCAAAGTTGTAGAGCTACAAACCAGCTACAATTTTTCCATAGCAGCCATAGCCAAATTCCTATTGAATCAAGCTTGAATTTATGCCCAAAGTCTCTGTGGTAACCCTGTTAGTCTGAAATTCAGACTTTAATAACCTGACAGCCCATCTTTGGGTGTAATTTTCTCCAATTTCTTCTCACTAACTATGCTTGCACTCTTAAGCAAAGTTGTTCTTCTTTCATAGAGCTACAAAATTGTTGTGGTGACCTAGGGCAAAAACCTTAGAATTTAAAAGTTGCAAAGCCCCAAAGTTGAGCCCATATCACTGATTTCAGACTTAGCCATTTAAGAAAAAAGTGTGGCTTTTTGCATATTAGCCCAAAACTTGGGGTTTAAATTGCAATTCCACATATTTGTGATCCACTTGACATAGGATGTCTTATTTAACATGGTTTTTACACTTTAGTCCAAAAGTGGACTAATTTTGCATTTAACCCCCTAGGGTTTGGTTTTAGGGTTTTCTAGGGTTTCAATTAGGGTTTTTGGCATCTCAGGGGTGTAAATGTAACTTAAACCCATCCTTAGTAATATTTTATGACTATTTTACTTAGTCTTTGGGGTTTTCTCTATTTGGCTCTTGCTTTACCCTTCAAACTCTATTTAAGGTTAAATATCCTATACTAGGGTCTTATTTGCAAAATGCTATAACAATACAACTTATTTGAAATTTTTACCTAGTAAATGCACTCTAGGTGTGTCAAACATATGCAAATGCCAATGCTCATGATGTTATGCTCAAGTTTTAGTAACAGTAACACCAGGGGTGTTACATCCTTCCCCCCATAAAAGAATCTCGTCCCGAGATTAAAAGTCCTAGGGTAAGTAATGGAAAAGGAAATGCTTCAACGTTTTTATTTCCTGAGTTTTGGTACAGGGAAGGGGTGGTTTGGGGCTCACTTCTTTATATCAACAATGTTTTACACTTTACAAATTACAAGAGGCTAAAAAGCCTGGGAAATTTTTATCTAAGAAGTCTTGAGTTTCCCAAGTAGCCTCATCTTCGGAATGCTGGTTCCACTGTGTCTTGTAAAACTTGAGAGTTTTTCTTTAGGTAATCCTGTCCTTTTGATCCAAGGCTCGAATAGGATGTTTGGAATATGTCAAGTCTGGTTCAAGGGCAACATCTGTTACTTCAATGGTTCGATCTGGAACCCAAAGACATTTCTTCAGTTGGGACACGTGGAACACATTATGTATAGCATACAAGGTTTCGGGTAGTTGGAGTCGGTATGCTACTGGTCCACATTGCTCAAGTATAGGGAAAGGACCAATATACCAGGGTGCAAGCTTCCCTTTAACCCCAAAACGCGATACACTCTTCATTGGGGAGACTTTCAGGTAAACATGATCCCCTACCAGAAAATATAAGGGCATCCGCCGTTTGTCTGCATAACTTTTCTGACGAGCTTGAGCTTTCTTCAAATTATGAGTTATTTTCTAAACCTTTTCTTCAGTCTCTTTCACCATATCAGGCCTGAAGAAGTACCTTTCACCAGGTTCAGACCAATTTAGCGGAGTACGACATCGTCGTCCATATAAAGCTTCGAAGGGTGCCATCTTGATACTTTCTTGATAGCTATTATTATATGAGAACTCCGCTAGTGGTAAACATTCATCCCATTTTTGTGGGAATTCCAGCACACATGCTTGCAGCATATCTTCAAGTATTTGATTGACCCTCTCAGTCTACCCACTTCTTTGAGGATGATAGGCCGAACTGTGGAGCAATTTGGTACCCAGGGATTTATGAAGTTCTTCCTAGAATTTGGATATGAATTGAGGTCCACGATCCGACACTATAGTCTTCGGAACCCCGTGCAAACTGAGAATGCGAGCAATGTATAGTTCCGCATAGGTGAGAACCGGGTAATACGTTTTGACTGGCAGAAAGTGAGCAATTTTCGTGAGCCGATCAACAATAACCCAGATAGAGTCATACCCCTTTGCGGTCCTGGGCAATCCCACAATAAAGTCCATACTTATATCTTCCCATTTCTAGGTGGGTATTGGTAGAGACTGTAATGGACCGACAGCTTTCAAGTGTATGGCCTTGACACGTTTACAAGTGTCACATCTAGCCACATAGCGTGCAATTTCAATTTTCATCTTCGTCCACCAATAATGTTGTTTCAGATCTTGATACATCTTAGTGCTTCCGGGATGAATAGAATAGCGACTAAGATGTGCTTCGTCTAAAATTTGCTGGCGGACCCTTTCATTTTTAGGCACCACTATGCGGTTGTTAAACCATACCACGCCTTGATCGTCTTCTCGGAAACAATTGGCTTTTCCAGCCCTTATCTTCTCACGTATATGTTTCATACCCTCATCATTTTTCTGTGCGTCCATTATCCTTTGTAAGATGACTGACTCCAGCTTCAAGTGATTTGAAGTCCCACGTTGAATCATTCCCAAGTTCAAATTCTCCATCTCCTGGCATAATGTAATGTCAGGAGTCCTCATTGTTAGACAATGGCAAGAAGCCTTGCGACTAAGTGCATCTGCCACTACATTTGCTTTGCCTAGGTGATAATGGATCTCTAATTCATAATCCTTGATCAGCTCGAGCCATCTTCTTTGTCTCATATTGAGTTCAGACTGGGTAAAGATGTATTTCAAACTCTTATGGTCTGTATAAATATGACAGACATTCCCCAGTAGATAATGACGTCATATCTTCAGAGCATGAACCACTGCAGCTAGCTCCAGATCATGAGTGGGATAATGCTCCTCATGCCGGCGCAACTGCCTCAAAGCATACGCAATTACTCGGCCCTCTTGCATTAATACGCAGCCGAGCCCACTGCCTGATGCATCACAATACACATCAAAGGGCTTATTAATGTCTGGTTGAGCCAATACTGGAGCAGTGGTTAATAATGTCTTCAATTTCTCAAAAGCTTCATTACACTTTAAAGACCAATCGAATTTAGTCTCATTCTTCAATAGACTTGTGATTGGCTTCACAAGCTTAGAAAAATCTGGTATAAATCGGCGATAATAACCAGCCAGTCCAAGGAAACTTCGGACTTGATGAACAGTGGTTGGGGGTTTCCACTCTAAAATATCCTTGACCTTGCTGGGATCTACCGCAATCCCCCGGGCAGATAACACGTGTCCTAGAAATTGAATTTCTTCCAACCAAAATGCGCATTTACTGAATTTGGCATATAATTGATGTTCTCTCAAGCGTGTTAACACGACCCGTAAATGTTGAGCATGCTCCTCTTCATTCTTTGAATATATCAAAATATCATCTATGAAGACCACCACAAATTTGTCCAACTCGGGCATGAATACCGAGTTCATCAGATAAGTGAAGTGGGCAGGAGCATTCGTCAGTCCGAAAAACATTACCAGGTATTCAAATAATCCACACCGCGTAGTGATGCGGTCTTTGGTATATCCTCGGGCCGAATACGGATCTGATGATAGCCCGATCTGAGATCAATCTTGGAGAATACCCTCGCCCCGGTCAGTTAATCAAATAAAATGTCAATCCGCGGAAGAGGGTACTTGTTCTTGATAGTGACCTCATTTAGGGGTCGATAATCCACACACATCCGTAAAGTTTGATCCTTCTTCTTGATGAATATGGCTGGACAACCCCATGGTGACGAGCTTGGCCGGATGGATCCTTTCTCTAGTAGATCTTGTAATTGAATCTTCAGTTCTGCCAGCTCATTTGGAGGCATTCGGTACAATCTTCTAGAAATGGGAGCCGTACCGGGCTTCAACTCAATTACAAACTCTACATCTCTTTCGGGTGGCAAGCCAGGCAAATCCTCTGGAAAGACATCTGGGAACTCGCATACTACCGGAATATTCTTGATCTCTGGTATAATGGCTTCATAAACTCTGCCAGTAATTTTGGTTGGAATGGGGATAGACAAAAGAATTTCTTCTTGGTTATGACTCAACCTGATGGTTCTCTGATCAGTGTTGAGGGTTGCTTTATGTCGGGACAACCAATTCATGCCCAAAATCACATCTATGTGTTGGCCTTTCAGAATAATCATATTAGTAGGAAAGTCCCGTCCGGCCAAAGTTACGGGCACTTGGAAAGCCACTTCCCTAGTAAAGATTTGTCCCCCAGGTGAATGAATTTTAAACCCCTCTTTTGATTCATGGTATGAAATGCAATGTTGCTCCACAAATTTCTTGCTGATGAATGTATGTGAAGCACCAGAATCAAAGAGAATAATTGCGGGATGATTGGCCACAAGGAACGTAACCATCATTACCGGTTCACCGTCCAGTGTGGTGGCCACTTGCGTGTAATAAATTCGTCCCGTCTTCTTTGTATTCTTGCCCGCATTTCCCTTAGCTTGAGAAGAATTCCTAGTACCTTGTTGATTGCTTGTGTGATTCTGCTTCGGATAAGGGCAATCCTTAATAAAATGCCCAGATTTTTCGCAATTGAAACATCCTGTTGATGAATTGGGAAGGGCCGGGAGACGAGTGCCAGGGGCACCCGGCTGACTTGTTGTAGTGGGGGCAGCATTGGGACGAATGAACACTGGTTGTTTGAATGGGAAGGAGGGTGGGCGTGCTGAAGAACGACCCTGATTAAAAGGCCGGATAACTAACCGTTGCCTTTTCTTGGGGCCCTGATTCGGCCAGCTACCTCCACTCCCCTTAGTTTTTCCAGAACTTGTATATTTAGATTCGACTGACAGCGCTATGCTGACAGCCCTTCCGTAGGTGAGGTCGATGCAGGTAGCCATTTTCCTTTGCATCCAATCATTTAAACCCCTCATGAAACAGTTCTTCTTCTTTGTGTCGGTGTTGACTTGGTCAATTGCATACTGAGATAAGTGATTAAATTTATTGAGATACTGGGTGACAGTATCTCCGCCTTACTTCAACTTCATGAATTCTTCCTGTTTCATGTGGAGTACTCCTTCCGTTATGTAATGTTCACGGAAGGCCAGCTTGAATTCTTCCCATGTAATTTGATGATTGGACGGCTGAACGGCCACAAAGTTTCCCCACCAAGTGCTGGCAGGGCCACGCAATTGCTGAGCAGCGAACAGGGGCTTCTAAGTTTCAGAACATCGCAGAAGTCCAAATTTCTGCTGAATGACGCGAATCCATTCGTCCGCCTCTAAAGGGTCTTCTGCCTTGACGAACAACGGTGGGCGCGTTTCGGAGAAGTCCAAGTAAGATGTTTCACGGGGCCCTTGAGGATAGCCCCGCCCGCCTTGTTGTTGTAGCTGCTGACCTGCCATCTCCCGCAAGAAGCGGGTATTATCTGCCGTAGCATTTACCAAAGCGGCGATAGCTTCGGCAAGTGTGGGAGGGACTAGAGGTGGGTTTGGTGTTGCCTCCCTCCCACGAGAGGTACTAGCACCATCCTGAGCACGAGTCTGGGAAGGCATCTATGGCAACAAACATTTGGAAACAATATAATATGCCAAAGAAAACCATCCATTTTACATTACTAAAAAGAGTAATGTTACAGACTCGAATTTTTACAACAGGAGTACAGTACCCATTATACAATAACACTAATATTTCTACAACTATACTATTCCTACTTCCTATCACACTTGGTAGCCTCACTGTCGGGCGTAGGAGACCATTCATCGACCAACTTCATAGAGGGAGGGGGCCTGAAAAGGTCCAATTCACCACCAAAAGCTTCTCCCGCTACATGAGAAGGTCCGGCTTCTGTCCCGACAGAATCCATAGGCACATTGGGGTGCAACTGTGAATACAGTACATGAAATTCTTCATGTAGAGTATTGCAATATGCCTGCAGGTTATCGATGGCTGAGCTAAGCTCTTCTACTCTGGCTCGAGCTTTTGCCTCCTTAGCCCAGGCAATCGAACGAGACTGAACCGCCCAGTCGAGTGCTAAATCTCGATCTGCGAGCTGATACAGCAGGCGGCGGATGTCGCTTCTTAATTCATTGATTCTATCGCCATCTGCAACCCAAATATCAGTCCTACGTTGGAGTTCTGTTTGAAGCTGATTCACTTGCGCTTCAAGATCCCCGATCGGATCATTACTCCCACTACTGCTATCCTCGTGTCTTGGGGCAAGTTGATGACGTGGCACACCAATTGGGCCAGTATGCTTGCGCGCGGTTTTCCTCGTGCGCGGTGGCATTTTTCCAAGGGGAAAATTTTATTAACATAGTTCTTAGCATGATGCATGTGTAATTACAGAACCAACCTTAGTTGATTCAACCTTCTATACATTGCACTCCTCCTATCTGGTCTTTCATATAGATTCTTCAGAAATAATAGGTAAGAAGGGAAGAAATTTTCTAGATAAGTCTTTAGAAAATTCTTTTGAAGATATCTCATAATATCTGCAGAGAAGGGCTTTGCTCTGATACCAGCAGTGACGGAACCTCCCAAGTCATTAGGTCCACCTACAGTTGTCCTTGTCCAACGAACCTCAGACAACCTTGTAGGTGCCCCTGAATCACTTGATAAGTTCGGTATCTGCTTTTCTTACTTTTCCCAAGAGCGTTTCACCCGTCATGCAGATATTACAAATCATCGGAGATACGGAAATGCGGAAGCGATTACATAAGCTTACATTTATTTAAAAGTAAAACAAAGTTATATATTACAGCCCAGAATAACTTATGAATGCAGAGTAATATTATTACACACCAAGGGAGGCAAAAACCCCTCCCGATAAGTTTTAAACAAAAGTTTTTATGGAGGAACTCTTCCTCCCGCATCTTTACTCTTGCTTTTCTTCTTTTGGGACCACCTTGGAACAGAAACAACAAAAGTTTGTTGCTTCCTCACCTAAAAACAATAGGGAATAAAACCCTGAGTATGGAATTAGTCAGCAAGACTTACCCGACTAAAGAAAAGACTCTCAAGGGTATGCTGGTTATAAGGGGGTCAAGGTAAGGTTTCTCAATGATCAAAGACTCTGTTTTGCAGAAATGCTTACTAAACGTGGATCCTTAAAAATCCAGTTTTTCTTGTCAGATTAGGTAAGATTACCTGCATCTAGAGTTCTTTCTACCCTAGTTCAAACACTTGACCTGCACTAGCCAATTTCTTAACAAGCCCTTCATCTTTTCTGGAGTTCTACGTATAGATCAGTGACCAAAACTTCATAACCACGAAGGTACGGCGATCCGAATCGATTATACTCAGCTGAGGATCTCCAATCACATGACATATGTAGCACTTAACCCTTGCATATGTCAACCCGCCATCGAGGTTCTTAAGACCAGATCAGGTTCACGTCAACCGAGAGCACAAATACACCACCGTCCAGCCTCTTGCCACGGAGGGTACACGCTACTCTCGCCACCGCTCCACGCCCATTCCGTGTTATCTTATTCTGGCCTTAGTCTGCCCGAGGCAAGGCTTACCCATGACAAGGCATGTGACCAGTTAAAGGGTCCTCGGTCATCAATCCTACATCGACACGGTCCTTAATCGACTCAGACGGAGACACTACACCGAGACTCTCTTGTCGTGCAAGTCACCCGCTCGGTCTCAGCTTAATCATTTCATCCCAAAGTTTGGTACCTGACAGAGGTACATCTTTTTCGATGTTGAACCCATCACGGCCATGATGGATCCACCATCAAATTTTGTTTTTCAAAAAAACATCCCACCCATTTTGCCAAATCATCTTTTGTAAAAACAAAACATTTTGTTTTTCTAAAGCAATGCTAAGCATCGAAAATCTTTTGTAAAACAGGTGAGCAAGGAAGGTAATCAAATTCAAGGAAGGTAATGCAGGAATTGTTTTAGCAATCAACTCCTATCACCTAATGCTTCAAGCAAGTGAAAAAGGTTTTCAAAACACAAGGCGGTGGCAAATGCACCGGGGCTCACCTTCGTTTATAGGTGAGTCAGGCTCAGATCCACAGATGTCGAAGTGAAAACAATTTCCTGCCTGAGGTTCCGCAGGTGTAGTGGGGAAGTCTTCTCCTCTTCTACCTCAACCTCTTCTTTGTTTTCTAGAGATAACCATATAAATGTATATAAAAATGTATGCCATGAAATGCTCATGAGAGTGCAAAGATAATAAGAATTTATTATCTAAAGTTCTTGAATACAATTTTCCTTCACGGTTCCCTGGGAAACTAGGGTTTCTGGAGTCAGTAAAGGAATTCAAAGGGCAGGGGGTGGGGGTTTTGGGTTCTAATTATCAAATAAGGTCCAAATCAAACCAAACTCTACTCAAGGCTTCTAAATAATGTGTAAAGTTCATATAAAAAGTTTGGGGATTTTTGGAATGATTATTGATTTTCTAAAAATTCAGAAGCAATGCTTTAGGCTATTTTAAATGCTCCAAAATTCCTTATTTGATCTAAAAATCCTAGAACTGTTTTTATCAAATACTATGGAAAATAAGGAATCTAGGAAAATTAGTTTGGCATTTTTACCATTTTCTGTAATTTTCTACATATTTCTAAAGTTGGACAGAAAAAGAAAAGAGAAAAGAAGAAACAGTGTTGAGACGAATCTAGCTCAGGCGGCCCAAGTCCACACGGAAACGCGCTCGCGCCCGCGCCCACGCTAACTGCTTTGCGAAAAGGCCCTCGGTTTATTGGCTAACTCGAAGTGGGTTCAATCACTGTTTTCTGGAGTCACTGACAATTTACACAGGCGTCCCCCAAGTTCTATTCCTTCACCGCCCGTGGTCCCAGACGGTGCACGGCGCGGCAGAGCTCCGGCGAGCATCTGGACCGGCCAAACGGAACAAGGACTGGTTCCAAACTTCAGCCGAAACTGAATTCATGCCCCAACCAGTGTTTCCCCTAAGTTAACTGCACGAATGGCTACCCAAATGTCCCTGGCCACGGTGACAGCGGAGGTAATCAATAGAACCGTGCGTTCCTAGTGATCTATGGCGGTTTAGTTCAATCTAAAGGGTCGAGGAGTTTGAGGAGAGCTTAGGGATGCTAGAACAAGACTAGAGACAACATGATCGGACCTGATTTGCGCTGACCACGACGAAGTGTTCTTGCGGCTTGTTTGAACCGATTTGGGGGACATGTGAAATTCGAGCTCGCTGGGGATCGGCTGGGGGCAATACTGGGTGGCTAGGTGTGTGATGACCTTGCGGAGCTCACGGTGTCTTCAATTTATAGGGAGCGGCAGCGGTGGCCGGAAATTTCAGTGGTGACGCGCGGCGGTCGGAGGAGGGAGAGGTCACTGGTGCAATGGCTTGGTGTCCAATGCCGTGGCAATCACTCCGGTGATCAACGGAGAGCGAGAGCAGGCTACGACGATGCGGTGGAAAGGGTTAGACACGGGGCGAACAATGGTGACGGCTTAACGGTGGTGAGAATCCTTGTCCAAGGGGCGGTGAGCAAGGGGAGAGGTACCGCGGCTAGCTGGTGTGGTGTCCAGCTCACCGGCGGCGAAGATTTTTGATAGTCGCCTAGAGGGGGGGGGTGAATAGGGCGAAACTGAAATTTACAAAAATAATCACAACTACAAGCCGGGTTAGTGTTAGTAATAACGAAACGAGTCCGCGAGAGAGGGCGCAAAACAAATCGCAAGCAAATAAGAGTGTGACACAAGGATTTGTTTTACCGAGGTTCGGTTCTCGCAAACCTACTCCCCGTTGAGGAGGCCACAAAGGCCGGGTCTCTTTCAACCCTTCCCTCTCTCAAACGATCCCACGGATCGAGTGAGCTTTCTCTTCTTCTCAATCAAACGGGAACAAAGCTTCCCCGCAAGGGCCACCACACAATTGGTGCCTCTTGCCTTGGTTACAATTGAGTGATGATCTCAAGAACAAATGAGAAAGAAAGAAAGCAATCCAAGCGCAAGAGCTCAAAAGAACACGGCAAATCTCTCTCGCTAGTCACTAAGGGTTTGAGTGGAATTGGAGAGGATTTGATCTCTTTGTATGTGTCTAGAATTGAATGCCTAGCTCTTGTAAGTGGTTGAGAGTTGGAAAACTTGGATGGCAATGAATGTGGGGTGGTTGGGGTATTTATAGCCCCAACCACCAAAAGTGACCGTTGCTGGAACTCCTCTGTTCGATGGCGCACCGGACAGTCCGGTGCACACCGGACAGTCCGGTGCCCCTGCCACGTCACCAGTGCCGTTGGATTCTGACCGTTGGAGCTTCTGACTTCTGGGCCCTCCTGGGTGTCCGGTGCACACCGGACATGTACTGTTTGATGTCCGGTGCACCGGTATGGGCGAGCCTGACGTCTGCGCGCGCTGCGCGCGCATTTAATGCACCGCAGGGAGCCGTTGGCGCCGCAGAGAGCCGTTGCTCCGCTGGTACACCGGACAGTCCGGTGCACACCGGACAGTCCGGTGAATTTTAGCGGAGTGGCTGCCGAGCGAACCCGAGGCTGACGAGTTCCGGAGGCCGCGTCTCCTTGGAGCACCGGACATGTCCGGTGCACACCGGACAGTCCGGTGAATTATAGCGCGCCGGCTTCCGAGAAATCCCGAGGGTGAAGAGTTTGAAGTCGAAGTCCGGTGCACACCGGACAGTCCGGTGCCTCCGGCCAGAGGACCCCTCGGTTGCCTTGCTGCTCCTTTGTTGAATCCAACACTTGGTCTTTTTATTGGCTGATTGTGAACCTTTTGCACCTGTATAACTTATGCACTAGAGTAAACTAGTTAGTCCAATGTTTGTGTTGGGCAATTCAACCACCAAAATTATTTAGGAACTAGGTCTAAGCCTAATTCCCTTTCAATCTCCCCCTTTTTGGTGATTGATGCCAACACAAACCAAAGCAAATATAGAAGTGCATAATTGAACTAGTTTACATAATGTAAGTGCAAAGGTTGCTTGGAATTGAGCCAATATAAACTTATATGATGCGCATGGATGGTTTCTTTGTTTTTGACATATTGGACCATATTTGCACCACGAGTTTTGTTTTTGCAAATTCTTTTGTAAATTCTTTTCAAAGTACTTTTGCAAGATAGTCAAAGGTAAATGAAAAAGATTTTGCAAAGCATTTTCAAGATATGGAATTTTCTCCCCCTATTTCCAATGCTTTTCCTTTGACTAAGCAAAACTCCCCCTCAAATAAGGTCTCCTCTTAGTGTTCAAGAGGGTTTTAAGACATCAATTTTGAAAATACTCGTTACTCCCCTCTTAGAACACAAAGAGATACCAATTTTGAAATTTACCAATAAAATTATCAAATTTATGAAATTAGGTGGTGGTGCGGTCCTTTTGCTTTGGGCTCATATTTTCTCCCCCTTTGGCATGAATCGCCAAAAACGGAATTATTAGAGCCCAATGAAGTACATTCTCCCCCTTTGGTCATGAAATGAATGAGTGAAGATTATACCAAAGTTGGAGAGATGATGCGGAGCGACGGCGAAGGATGAGTAGTAGAACGGAGTGGAAGCCTTTGTCTTCGCCGAAGACTCCAATTCCCTTTCAATACACCTATGACTTGGTTGAAATACACTTGAAAACACATTAGTCATAGCATATACAAAAGAGACATGATCAAAGGTATATTCATGTGCTATGCGTGCAAGACTAGCAAAAGAAATTCCTAGAATCAAGAATATTAAGCTCATGCCTAAGTCGGGTAAAAGATTGTTCATCAAGTGGTTTGGTAAAGATATCGGCTAATTGATCTTTAGTGTTAATGTAAGAAATCTCGATATCCCCCTTTTGTTGGTGATCCCGAAGAAAATGATACCGAATGGCTATGTGCTTAGTGCGGCTATGCTCGACGGGGTTGTCGGCCATTTTGATTGCACTCTCATTGTCACATAGCAAAGGGACTTTGGTTAATTTGTAACCGTAGTCCCGCAGGGTTTGCCTCATCCAAAGCAATTGCGCGCAACAATGGCCTGCGGCAATATACTCGGCTTCGGCGGTAGAAAGAGCGACCGAATTTTGCTTCTTTGAAGCCCATGACACCAAGGATCTTCCCAAGAACTGGCAAGTCCCCGATGTGCTCTTCCTATTAATCCTACACCCCGCCCAATCGGCATCCGAATAACCAATCAAATCAAATGTGGATCCCCGAGGGTACCAAAGCCCAAACTTAGGAGTAAAAGCCAAATATCTCAAGATTCGTTTTACGGCCGTAAGGTGTGATTCCTTAGGGTCGGCTTGAAATCGTGCACACATGCAAACGGAAAGCATAATGTCCGGTCGAGATGCACATAAGTAAAGCAATGAACCAATCATCGACCGGTATACCTTTTGATCCACGGACTTACCTCCCGTGTCGAGGTCGAGATGTCCATTAGTTCCCATGGGTGTCTTGATGGGCTTGGCATCCTTCATTCCAAATTTGCTTAGAATGTCTTGAGTATACTTCGTTTGGCTAATGAAGGTGCCCTCTTGGAGTTGCTTGACTTGGAATCCTAGAAAATACTTCAACTCCCCCATCATCGACATCTCGAATTTCTGTGTCATGATCCTACTAAATTCTTCACATGTAGTTTTGTTAGTAGACCCAAATATAATATCATCAACATAAATTTGGCATACGAACAAATCATTGTCAAGAGTCTTAGTGAATAAAGTAGGATCGGCCTTGCCGACTTTGAAGCCATTAGCAATAAGAAAATCTCTAAGGCATTCATACCATGCTCTTGGGGCTTGCTTGAGCCCATAAAGCGCCTTAGAGAGCCTATAAACATGGTTAGGGTACTCACTGTCTTCAAAGCCGGGAGGTTGCTCAACATAGACCTCCTCCTTGATTGGTCCATTGAGGAAGGCACTCTTCACGTCCATTTGATAAAGCTTGAAGCCATGGTAAGTAGCATAGGCTAATAATATACGAACTGACTCAAGCCTAGCTACGGGTGCATAGGTTTCTCCAAAATCCAAACCTTCGACTTGTGAATACCCCTTGGCCACGAGTCGAGCTTTGTTCCTTGTCACCACACCATGCTCGTCTTGCTTGTTGCGGAAGACCCATTTGGTTCCTACAACATTTTGATTAGGACGTGGAACTAAGTGCCATACCTCGTTCCTTGTGAAATTGTTGAGCTCCTCTTGCATCGCCATCACCCAATCCGAATCTAGTAGTGCTTCCTCTACCCTGGTTGGCTCAATAGAGGAAACAAACGAGTAATGTTCACAAAAATGAGCAACACGAGATCGAGTAGTTACCCCCTTATGAATATCGCCAAGGATAGTGTCGACGGGGTGATCTCGTTGTATTGCTTGGTGGACTCTTGGGTGTGGCGGCCTTGGTTGTTCATCCTCCTTGTCTTCATCATTTGAATCTCCCCCTTGATCGTTGCCGTCATTTTGAGGTGGCTCATCTTCTTGATTTTCTTGTTCAACATCTTGAGCCTCATCCTCAACTTGAGTTGGTGGAGATGCTTGCATGGAGGAGGATGGTTGATCTTGTGCATTTGGAGGCTCTTCGGATTCCTTAGGACACACATCCCCGGTGGACATGTTCCTTAGAGCTATGCATGGAGCCTGTTCTTCACCTACATCATCAAGATCAACTTGCTCGGTTAGGAGTTCATAGGATGTCTTCTTGAGGATTCGATGAAGATATAATCGGTTGATGGCGTAGCAGGCGGTGTTGACCGCCTCGGCCCAAAACCGATCCGGTGTCTTGTACTCATCAAGCATGGTTCTTGCCATGTCCAATAGAGTTCGATTCTTCCTCTCCACTACACCATTTTGTTGTGGAGTGTAGGGAGAAGAGAACTCATGCTTGATGCCCTCCTCCTCAATAAAGCCTTCTATTTGAGAGTTCTTGAACTCCGTCCCATTGTCGCTTCTAATTTTCTTGATCCTTAAGCCGAACTCATTTTGAGCCCGTCTCAAGAATCCCTTTAAGGTCTCTTGGGTTTGTGATTTTTCCTGCAAAAAGAATACCCAAGTGAAGCGAGAATAATCATCCACAATTACAAGACAATACTTACTACCGCCGATGCTTATGTAAGCGATCGGGCCGAATAGATCCATATGTAGGAGCTCCAGTGGCCTGTCGGTAGTCATGATATTTTTGTGTGGATGATGGACACCAACTTGCTTCCCGGCTTGGCAAGCGCTACAAATCCTGTCTTTCTCAAAATGAACATCGATTAGTCCCAAAATGTGTTCTCCCTTTAGAAGTTTGTGAAGATTCTTCATTCCAACATGGGCTAGTCGACGGTGCCAGAGCCAACCCAAGTTAGTCTTAGCAATTAAGCATGTGTCGAGTTCAGCCCTTTCAAAATCTACTAAGTATAGCTGACCCTCTAACACACCCTTAAATGCTATTGAATCATCACTCCTTCTAAAGACAGTAACACCTGTATCAGTAAAAAGACAGTTGTAGCCCATTTGACATAATTGGGATACGGAAAGCAAATTGTAATCTAATGAATCTACAAGAAAAACATTGGAAATAGAATGGTCAGGAGATATAGCAATTTTACCCAAACCTTTG
Organism: Zea luxurians; assembly: GCA_029449295.1. Lineage (NCBI taxonomy): Eukaryota > Viridiplantae > Streptophyta > Magnoliopsida > Poales > Poaceae > Zea > Zea luxurians. The sequence continues at coordinate 28,615,713 of JAOPSE010000001.1, read as the reverse complement.
ACCAAACCTTGATTTCCATCCCCGAATGTGATAGCTCGTTGGGGATCTTGGTTTTTCTCATATGAGGAGAACATCCTTTTCTCCCCGGTCATGTGGTTTGTGCACCCGCTGTCGAGTATCCAACTTGTGCCCCCGGATGTATAAACCTACAAAACAAGTTTAGTTCTTTGTTTTAGGTACCCAAACGGTTTTGGGTCCTTTGGCATTAGATACAAGAACTTTGGGTACCCAAACACAAGTCTTGGAACCCTTGTGTTTGCCCCCAATAATTTTGGCAACTACCTTGCCGGACTTGCTAGTCAAAACATAAGATGCATCAAAAGTTTTAAATGAAATGACATGATCATTTGATGCATTGATAGTTTTCTTTCTAGGCAACTTGGCATGGATTGGTTGCCTAGATCTAGATGTCTCACCCTTATACATAAAAGCATAATTAGGGCCAGAGTGAGACTTCCTAGAATGAATTTTCTTAATTTTACTCTCAGGATACCCGGCAGGGTACAAAATGTAACCCTCGTTATCCTGAGGCATGGGAGCCTTGCCCTTAACAAAGTTAGACAAGTTCTTAGGAGGGGCATTAATTTTGACATTGTCTCCCCTTTGGAAGCCAATGCCGTCCTTAATGCCCGGGCGTCTCCCATTATAGAGCATGCTTCTAGCAAGTTTAAATTTTTCATTTTCTAAGTCATGCTCTCTAATCTTAGCATTAAGTTGTGCTATGTGATCATTTTGTTTCTTAATTAAAGCTAGGTGATCATGGATAGCATCAACATTAATATCTCTACATCTAGTACAAATGGAAATATGCTCAACATTAGATGTAGAGGGTTTGCAAGATTTTAGTTCAACAACCTTAGCATGCAACAAATCATTTTTAGCTCTAAGGTCGGAAATAGTAGCATTGCAAACATCAAAATCCTTAGCCTTAGCAATTAATTTCTCATTCTCATTTCTAAGGCTAGCAATGGAAGCATTCAATTCATCAATCCTAGCAAGCAAATCAACATCATCATTTCTAGGATCAATGCAAACATGAGAATCAACCTTAGCAATTAAATTGGCATTTTCATTTCTAAGGTTGTCTAAAGTCTCATGGCAAATACTTAGCTCACTAGACAATTTTTCACATTTTTCTCTTTCTAGAGCATAAGCATTTTTAACCTTAACATGTTTTTTGTTTTCCTTGATTAGGAAGTCCTCTTGGGAGTCCAAGAGATCATCCTTTTCATGGATGGCACTAATCAATTCATTTAATTTTTCTTTTTGTTCCATGTTAAGGTTGGCAAAAAGAATACGCAAATTATCCTCTTCATTTTTATCATCATCCTCATCACTAGATGTTTCATATTTAGTGGAGGACTTTGATTTTACCTTCTTTTTGCCGTCCTTGGCCATGAGGCACTTGTGGCCGACGTTGGGGAAGAGGAGGCCCTTGGTGACGGCGATGTTGGCGGCGTCCTCGTCGTCGGAGGAGTCGCTTGAGCTTTCGTCGGAGTCCCACTCCCGACAAACATGGGCATCGCCGCCCTTCTTCTTGTAGTACTTCTTCTTCTCCTTCCTCTTGCCCTTGTTGTCGTTGTCCCTGTCACTATCACTTGATAATGGACATTTAGCAATAAAGTGACCGGGCTTACCACACTTGTAGCAAACCTTCTTGGAACGGGATTTGTAGTCCTTCCCCTTCCGTTGCTTGAGGATTTGCCGGAAGCTTTTGATGATTAGGGCCATCTCCTCGTTGTCGAGCTTGGAGGCGTCAATTGGTTGTCTACTTGGTGTAGACTCTTCCTTCTTCTCCTCCGTTGCCTTGAAGGCCACCGGTTGCGCCTCGGATGTGGAAGGCTCATCAAGCTCGTTGATCTTCTTGGAGCCCTTAATCATGCATTCAAAACTAACAAAATTCCCGATGACTTCCTCGGGGGTCATTTGTGTATATCTAGGATTGCCACGAATTAATTGTACTTGAGTAGGGTTAAGGAAAATAAGGGCTCTTAGAATAACCTTAACCACCTCGTGGTCATCCCATTTTGCGCTCCCGAGGTTGCGCACTTGGTTCACCAAGGTCTTGAGCCGGTTGTACATGTCTTGTGGCTCCTCCCCTTGGCGAAGACGGAAGCGACCGAGCTCCCCCTCGATCGTTTCCCGCTTGGTGATCTTGGTGAGTTCATCACCCTCGTGCGCCGTCTTGAGTAGGTCCCAAATTTCCTTGGCGTTCTTCAACCCTTGTACTTTGTTGTATTCCTCCTTGCTTAGAGAGGCAAGAAGGATTGTTGTGGCTTGGGAGTTGAAGTGCTCGATTTGGGCCACTTCGTCCGTGTCATAGTCCTCATCCCCTACGGATGGTACCTGTACACCATACTCAACAACATCCCATAATCTTTTGTGGAGAGAGGTTAGATGAAATCGCATCAAATTACTCCACATAGCATAATCTTCACCATTAAAAGTTGGTGGTTTGCCTAATGGGACAGAAAGTAAAGGTGTATGTTTAGGAATGCGAGGGTAGCGTAGGGGGATCTTACTATACTTCTTACGCTCTTGGCGTTTAGAAGTGACGGACGCCGCGTCGGAGCCGGAGGTAGATGTTGATGAGGTGTCGGTCTCGTAGTAGACTACCTTCCTCATCCTTTTGTGCTTGTCCCCACTCCGATGCGGCTTGTGAGAAGAAGATTTTTCCTTCTTCTCTTTGTGGTGAGAGGAGGAAGATCTTTTCTCCTTCCGCTTGGAGGATTTCTTCTTCTTCTCTCTTCTCTTGGTGCGGGACTCTTCCGATGAAGATGAAGTGCTCCCTTGACTTGTAGTGGGCTTGTCATCGCCGGTCTCCATCTCCCTCTTGGTGTGATCTCCCGACATCACTTCGAGCGGTTAGGCTCTAATGAAGTACCGGGCTTTGATACCAATTGATAGTCGCCTAGAGGGGGGGGTGAATAGGGCGAAACTGAAATTTACAAAAATAATCACAACTACAAGCCGGGTTAGTGTTAGTAATAACGAAACGAGTCCGCGAGAGAGGGCGCAAAACAAATCACAAGCAAATAAGAGTGTGACACAAGGATTTGTTTTACCGAGGTTCGGTTCTCGCAAACCTACTCCCCGTTGAGGAGGCCACAAAGGCCGGGTCTCTTTCAACCCTTCCCTCTCTCAAACGATCCCACGGATCGAGTGAGCTTTCTCTTCTTCTCAATCAAACGGGAACAAAGCTTCCCCGCAAGGGCCACCACACAATTGGTGCCTCTTGCCTTGGTTACAATTGAGTGATGATCTCAAGAACAAATGAGAAAGAAAGAAAGCAATCCAAGCGCAAGAGCTCAAAAGAACACGGCAAATCTCTCTCGCTAGTCACTAAGGGTTTGAGTGGAATTGGAGAGGATTTGATCTCTTTGTATGTGTCTAGAATTGAATGCCTAGCTCTTGTAAGTGGTTGAGAGTTGGAAAACTTGGATGGCAATGAATGTGGGGTGGTTGGGGTATTTATAGCCCCAACCACCAAAAGTGACCGTTGCTGGAACTCCTCTGTTCGATGGCGCACCGGACAGTCCGGTGCACACCGGACAGTCCGGTGCCCCTGCCACGTCACCAGTGCCGTTGGATTCTGACCGTTGGAGCTTCTGACTTCTGGGCCCTCCTGGGTGTCCAGTGCACACCGGACATGTACTGTTTGATGTCCGGTGCACCGGTATGGGCGAGCCTGACGTCTGCGCGCGCTGCGCGCGCATTTAATGCACCGCAGGGAGCCGTTGGCGCCGCAGAGAGCCGTTGCTCCGCTGGTACACCGGACAGTCCGGTGCACACCAGACAGTCCGGTGAATTTTAGCGGAGTGGCTGCCGAGCGAACCCGAGGCTGACGAGTTCCGGAGGCCGCGTCTCCTTGGAGCACCGGACATGTCCGGTGCACACCGGACAGTCCGGTGAATTATAGCGCGCCGGCTTCCGAGAAATCCCGAGGGTGAAGAGTTTGAAGTCGAAGTCCGGTGCACACCGGACAGTCCGGTGCCTCCGGCCAGAGGACCCCTCGGTTGCCTTGCTGCTCCTTTGTTGAATCCAACACTTGGTCTTTTTATTGGCTGATTGTGAACCTTTTGCACCTGTATAACTTATGCACTAGAGTAAACTAGTTAGTCCAATGTTTGTGTTGGGCAATTCAACCACCAAAATTATTTAGGAACTAGGTCTAAGCCTAATTCCCTTTCAATTTTCTTGCCCCACGATGTTATCCATCTGCCACGAGCACGAATCCATACGCCGGTGACACGAATCGCGGTGGAGGATCGGTCGTCGGCGGTGAGGTTTACTGAACCCGATTAGGCTACTGTACCATGGCAACTCTGATTCAGTGTGTGTGACAGCCAAGGTTTAGGGCCAAATTTCTTTCAAATTTCTATGGCTACTCGTCTAGATCTCTGCAGCAAAGTTGTAGAGCTACAAACCAGCTACAATTTTGCCATAGCAGCCATAGCCAAATTCCTATTGAATCAAGCTTGAATTTATGCCCAAAGTCTCTGTGGTTACCCTGTTAGTCTGAAATTCAGACTTTAATAACCTGACAGCCCATCTTTGGGTGTAATTTTCTCCAATTCCTTCTCACTAACTATGCTTGCACTCTTAAGCAAAGTTGTTCTTCTTTCATAGAGCTACAAAATTGTTGTGGTGATCTAGGGCAAAAACCTTAGAATTTAAAAGTTACAAAGCCCCAAAGTTGAGCCCATATCACTGATTTCAGACTTAGCCATTTAAGAAAAAAGTGTGGCTTTTTGCATATAAGCCCAAAACTTGGGGTTTAAATTGCAATTCCACATATTTGTGATCCACTTGACTTAGGATGTCTTATTTAACATGGTTTTTACACTTTAGTCCAAAAGTGGACTAATTTTGCATTTAACCCCCTAGGGTTTGGTTTTAGGGTTTTCTAGGGTTTCAATTAGGGTTTTTGGCATCTCAGGGGTGTAAATGTAACTTAAACCCATCCTTAGTAATATTTTATGACTATTTTACTTAGTCTTTGGGGTTTTCTCTATTTGGCTCTTGCTTTACCCTTCAAACCCTATTTAAGGTTAAATATCCTATACTAGGGTCTTATTTGCAAAATGCTATAACAATACAACTTATTTGAAATTTTTACCTAGTAAATGCACTCTAGGTGTGTCAAACATATGCAAATGCCAATGCTCATGATGTTATGCTCAAGTTTTAGTAACAGTAACACCAGGGGTGTTACAACAACCTCTCAAGGACATAATGAGAAATAAAGAGGCCATAGGAAGAGTTGGAAAATGGGCTGCAGAACTGAATGAATTCACTATCGATTTCGTTCATACATCTATGATTCAATCCCAAGCGTTAGCAGACTTCATTTGCTGATTGGATGCCAGGGGTTCAGGACGAAGAGAAAACAATCAATGCTGAAGCCTGGACAGTATTTTGTGATGGGTCTTGGGGAACCTTCGGCATAGGAGCAGCAGCTGTCTTGATTTCACCATCAAAAATCAAAACGTGCTATGCAGCAAGATTGGACTTCAATTGCACAAATAATATTGCAGAGTACGAAGCCCTTCTCTTGGGGCTCCGAAAGCTTAAGGCAATGGGAATAAGATGGGCAATACTTAAATCTGATTCACAGGTCATTTCAGGTCATGTTGACAAAAGCAGCAAAGCAAGAGACGCGAAGCTAGAAAAATATCTGGATGCAGTCCAAAGGATGGAAGCTCTTTCGAAGGTTTTTCTGTAAAAAATATCCCAAGAGGAGAAAACGAGCATGCAGATTTGCTAGCTAAATCAGCAGCACAAGGACTTCCGTTACCTTTGGAAGTATTCTTCGAAACAATAAAAGTACCTTCGGTCGAGCTCATGGAAAGAGCGATGCTCACAATTTCACCAGTACATAGTGAAGATTGGAGGTCTGTGATTGTATCTTTTCTCCAAGGCAATTGTCTTTCGGATGACGAAGTTTACAATAAAAGAATGGAAGCAAGAGCAAGACCATATGTAATCATAGAAGGGGAGTTATACAAACATGGAGTCTGCTCTCCATTGCTCAAGTGCTTGTCCAGAGCCAAAGGTGAAGAATTGATGAAGGAAATACATGCAGGATTATGTGGGGCTCATATTGGGTCTAGGCCTGTGCTGGGGAACGTTTTCAGACAAGGATTTTACTGGCTGAAGGCAGCTTCAGATGCAGCAGATTTGGTTCAAAAATGTGAAAATTGCCAAAGATGCACCAAAGACCAGAAACAACCTTCGTCTTTAACCCAGCTAATACAGCCAACTTGGCCACTGCAAAGGTGGGGTCTGGATTTGTTAGGACCACGTCCACCAGCACAAGGTAACTTGAAATATGTTGTGGTGGCAGTGGAGTACTTTTCTAAGTGGATCGAAGCAAAGCCCCTAGCTACAATAACTTCGGCCACAGTATAGAAATTCTTTTGGCAAAATATTGTTTGTCGCTTCGGCGTGTCGAAGGCTATAACCGTTGATAACAGAACTCAGTTCGATGCTGAAACATTCAAAACCTTTTGTAGCCAGATCGGTACACAAATACACTTCGCATCAGTGAGGCATCCGGAGTCAAATGACTGGTAGAAAGAGAAAATGGAATTATAACAACAGGAATAATGAAGTCAATCTTCAATCAACCCAAAGGAAAGTGGCAAGATGAATTAATAAAGGTGGTGTGGAACCACAACACTGTTGTGTCAAGGTCAACAGGATTTACCCCGTTCAAGCTTCTATTTGGTGACAAAGCAATAACACTAGAAGAAGCAAGAATGGGTTCAATAAGAACCTTAGCTTCGACAGAGGATGAAGGTGATTGCCAAATAACAAAAGACACCATAGAAGGTACTAGACTGCAAGCAATATAACACATCAATAAGTACCAGGCCAAAACAATCAAATGGCGTGATTGAAAGGTAAAATTGAAGAATATCAAGCCAGGACATTTGGTGCTTCGTAGGGTGGCCAACCCAGATATAGTGGGGAAGCTTCAACTCAAATGGGAAGGTCCTTTTTGGTGGTATCTTCGTCAAGACCTGGATCTTATAGGCTGAAAGACATGGATGGCAATGACATACCAAGGTATTGGAATGCAGATGAGCTTCGAAGATATTATGTGTAAATTATGTAATTTTCTTATTTTTTCCTATGGCACCCTTTTCCTTTCAAGAGGGGAGAAAGGTTTTTAATGGGGCCATAGGTTGTAATTTTCATTTTTTGTTTAGCCCTGAGCAATACAATGGCCAGATTCCCCCACATGTAAAATGTAACATTAGGGACCACACCATCGAGTGCAAATAGCGATGAAGAAGTTCAAAAGTCGTCCCTAAGGGGATGCAGAGCTAAAATGTCACCTAAAAGGTGAAGAAGCTACAAAGTTGTTCCTGAAGGGACACAGAGTAAGTTACAAAGCTCCAAAGTCGTTCCTAAGTGAATGCAGAGCTAAAATACCACCTAAATCAAAGGTGAAGAAGCTCCAAAGTTGTTCCTAAGGGGACGCAGAGCTTAAATGCCACCTAAGTAAAAGGTGAAGAAGCTCCAAAGTCGTTCCCAAGGGAATGCAGAGCTTAAATACCACCTAAGTAAAAGGTAAAGAGACTCAAAAGTCGTTCCTAAGGGGATGCAGAGTCTGGGTGTGTTTCTGGCATACATTTGCACATTTCATCACATCATCTTTTGCATTCATAAAGCCATACATTAGACATCCGTAGGATCATCATCATGGCATAAAAGCATAGACATTGATAGGAAAAATAGGGATCCCGTTTTCGATGAGAAAATGTTTTGAAGGTGCTTCGTATCAAATGAAACTTTGTCCTATAGAAAGATGCTTCGTTTTCAAAGGGAACCTGGTTGCATAAGTAAATGCTTCGTTGTGAACGAAAATAAGGGAAGGTATTTTTTGCCTTCGGCTCAAAAGGCCACCAGCATTTGTTTCGTCCACAGCAAAGCAGTTCACACACGAAGAAAAAGGTAAAATTGCATTACAGGATATTTACAAATGTTTATAATAATGTGTTCACTGTCAGTTACAGCCTTTTGTCATATGGTACAAAAGATTTCTAAGTGTTCCTATAGATAACTACAAAAGGAGATTTCAAGGTCTTCTTCGGCATTTCAGAAGCAGCTTCGGCTTATCGACCTTCACGCCATCATTCTGCAGAGTAACAAAAGTATAAGGTAATCAGAAATTTGATGAAGGAAGATCAAGGTAAAAAGCAAAGGTAAAATTTCATACTGTGTCAAGTAGCTTTCGGGCTTCATCTCCAGCCAATTCATGCCCACCCTTAGCCCAAATTTGAGTAATAAATCTATTTCCTATGCTTCGGGCTTCAATTGGAATGTCAACCAGATCCGATGTTGAAAGATTGAAACTCGGCCTATTGACAGCCTTCGCGTGATTACATCCGGCCTTTATGAAGGCGACAGCTGTACCACGAGAAGCTACCAGCGCACAGAAGTCTCCGTGGCCAGTTATGACTTTGTCAAGGACATCAACCTCCTTTTCAATACAATCGAGTGCCCTAAGTATATCTTCGGCTGAGAGGCTGATTTCTTCGAATATAGCTCCAACTGAATTGAATATACTCCTCAATCGGGCGATGCATTGGCTTGCAAACTCGAAGCATCCTTCTTTCAAAGCCTTCACTGCTTCACTAAGCTTCGAATTCTTCTCAGATTCAACCTTAAGTCTTGTTCTCAGAGCTTCGTTTTCTTGTTCAAGTCGAGTAGAGGTTTCCTTCAAAAGTGATTGAGTGCTTGACAAGTCTTTGTTTAGCTTTTTGTTCTGAGTTTGCGCTTTAGCAAGAGACCCTTCGGCTGAACATAGCATTTTTTCTTTCGCCTTCAAAGAGTCTTCAAGCTCTTTGACTTTATCCTCTAAGCCCTTGAAAATGACTTCTTTTTTCCTGTCTTCATTGTCTTGTTGCATCTTCAAAGCTTTGCTCAGTAGTAAAATCTGTAAAAACAGGACCAAACTTAGAATATTTAAGCTAATACAGGCACATTAGGGGTAACTTAAAAGAAAGTACTTACCTTAAAGTTGGAATAAAACAGGCTCCCAATGATATGCTGGCGCCTGTAACAGCTGATATTCCTTTCAAGCTTTGGGAATCCAATGCTCTTTGACAGGGTGCCTACAATCTTTGCACCGACACGATCACGGATGCATCCTATAACTTCTTCGTCCACCCCACCAAATAGCATGGACCCTGGCTAGTAGCCGTAGTTGATAGCAAAATCCTTCAGCTCCACCATATCTTCTTCAGAAAGCTGCTGGCCACCCAGGTGCCGTAGGTCGAGTCTGCTTCTTCCAAAGAGACTTCCTTAGCCTTCTTCCCTTTATCTGAAACTTCTGTGGCCACCTCCTTCTCCACAACCACGTCTAATATAATTTTTCAATTTCAGACATGGTGGCTGTAAGGTCTTCCCCTTCAGTTGCGACGATAGCTTTGGCATTGGTAAATTTGGCAGTCTTGTCTGTTGAAGCTAGAGGTGGGGTTTGTTCAATCGCCTGTAGTATGTTCATCATGCGTCGCTTCTTCTGACCCGCGTCTTTTCCATCAGCAGTCGAAGGGTTTTCCCTCTTCTATAAAAGGTTGGTTAATTCTGATTTCAGAGGACTTATCAGCTTGAATGGTGGGGATTCAGTCATTACCTTCAAAATCTAACACCTCGGCAGCAAAAGGCGACGCAGGGCTCAAGGTTTTCTCCGGCGCTTCATCTACCTTCGGTTTGGAAGAAGGTATCTCATCAAGTTTCCTTTTCTTAGGAGCCGGTGCTGCTTTCACTTTCTTTAGAGCCTCTTCGTCCTCCTTCACGTACCGGGCAGCTTGCCTGCTCAGAACGCTGACAACTCTTTTCCTTTTTGCTCCCCCGGCCCCTTCGTCAAGTCTCTCATAATCCGAATACTTGAAGTTCAGGGCATCCATTACCCGATTTAGCCTTCGTTTCGGTCGGTTGCCGAAGGCAGCAGTCATTAATTGATCCTCTTTCTTCGTATAATTTCCAAGAATCTCATTACACATAGTTTCAATCATTTCAAGTCATTCAGTACATGGTTTCTTGAATTGCTTATCAAATTTGAAGTGGTAGGGGAGTCGAACAAGCTCATATTTCTTTCCCCTTCCTTCTTCTTCGGAATCCCCCAGCCGCTAGAGGTTGGAAAGGTTCTATTTGCAAGGTATTCCTGCACTAAGTCTCTAGTGCTAATCTCAACAGCTACCACTCTAAATTGGACTTCGGCCACTTGGCATGGGGAGCCGAGCTGCATATTGCATAATGGCCTTGTCATTCCGAAGCTCAATCTCATAGGACTCATAACCATAGTCATCAGTTTTTTCCTCTTCTTCTCATCAGCTTTTACGTAGAACCATTCATTTGTCCACCCGGTCGGCCACTTTGTGCAGTAGCCGATTACCGGGGCCTTGGTGTCTTTTCGATATGCAAAGTTATAGCATCCAAAGTTTTTGTGAAGGCCATCCGCCCTAGCCTTCGTCTGATAGTGCAACTCATGCACTCGGTAGAAACCTTCGGCATTAGCACTTATGCCCTGGCTTCGGAGAGCCCATATATAAACACTCAGCCTGACAATGACATTTGGTGTCAGCTGATGAAGATATATCTCAAACCTCTTTAAAACCTCTCCTATTATATCATATAGAGGAAACCGAAGCCCTGCCCTGAAGAAGCTTTGAAAACAATAACTTCATCCTCCTTCAGCTCCGGAACCACTTCCTCGCCAGCAAAACGAATAAGTTTACTTTCAGTTTCCCAAAAATAGCCCAGCTTCTTCATCATAACTAGGTCCTCTACTGACACGGTAGATTTTCCAAATTCAATATGGCTTGGTTTCGATGGGCTCAGAATACTGTTGTCTTCTTCAATTTCATCATCACTCCCATCCTCAACTACAGTCTGCTCAGCTTCGACATTTTCACCTTCGGGAACAGCTTCTTCCAGCACTACTAGACCCGATCGCCTCATCATTTCTGAGATTGGCGCTGTTTCTGTCATTTCAGCATCATCTCCCTCATGGGACACTCTAGTAGTGGATCTTACTCGGGCCATCTCAAGTGTCGCGGTTCCTTAAGACGAAGCTAACTTCGAATGACAAAGAGCATGTTTGGAAAGAGCAATCCGGAAAGTTTCAGCTATGGTTAAAATTTTTAACAGCACAACACTGCAATGGCAATGAATGATGTGGTAACTCCTCACCAACCTGTCTGCTTATATAGTGTTGTAGGGGAAGAAGGCGAACCGTCAGACCGCCTACACTGGCTGAGCGGTGGATCGTTCGACACTCGGAATATTTTAATCGTTTTTCGATAACAAGCTCAGGGAAGGTTTTTTTGGACCTTCGGCATTCCGAAGCCTTTGTGTTTTTCACAGATCGAGCTCGTTACGAAAAAATGATTTAGCACACGAAGGGGCTACTTTTGGGGTTCTTCTTCTCTGCCAAAGGTCCTCAAGGCAAAAACACCTTCGGCAAAATAACACAGAGGCTTGCTGAAGCTATCTTCAGCCTCGGTCTAGCCCCTCAAGATGAAGACTCTACATAGAAGCAACAATGCAGAATGCCGAAGCTTAGTAGCTTCGGCCCAGACCAAGCAGAGAAGGAAAAAGGACTAGATAGACCTTATTAATTTGAGTTGCTTGTAAACAAATGTTCAACGACATGGATGTAATTTCACCCGGGCTGCGTCCCGTGCCTATAAATAGGTGAACAGTGCCCCATACTGTTCATGTGGGATTGTATTCACTCTCTCGCATTCTCACCTTCGAGCAAGCCGAAGGTATCAATGTAATATTAACATTGTTGATATTTGTTTATGTTTTATGAAATGCAAGAATAAATGAATTATTAAGATTTAATTATCATACTTATTCCCTCACATTCCTATCCTTATATTGATATGATGAAGGTATGTCCTTCTTGACCTTTGTCTAAGAAGCATTATACCCACAAGGAGATAATGCTTCGAAGGACGAAGGTCCTTAATGATTAACAATTGTTTTGCCTTGTTCTTGACTCACAGAATTTGAGAACAAGTGACCAACAAATATCCTCGTATGGGGGCAACGCTGCTGTCATGGCAAAGTCCTTCGTCATGGCAGTCAGAAGCGTGGCCCAGACATGGTATTCCTCTCTTCGGCCAGGGACAATCATATCATGGCAGAAGCTGAAGGACATGCTAGTCACCAGCTTCCAGGGCTTTTAGACGAAGCCAGTCACTGCTCAGACCTTGTTTCAATGCACCCAAGACCATGAGGAGTACCTGCAGGCGTACATCCAAAGGTTTCTGCGTTTGAGAGCTCAAGCGCCTATAGTGCCCAATGAAATTGTTATTGAGGCCATGATCAAGGGGCTTCGGCTAGGACTTGCAGCCAAATATTTTGCAAGGAAGCCACCACAGACTTTGGAAAAACTCCTTCAGAAGATGGATGAATACATCCGGGCTGATAACGATTTTTGCCAAAGAAGGGAGGAAGCATATAGGTTTTCTGAAATGACTAGGGGCTTCGGAGGAAGACTTCATCCCAGGCATATCAGCTCAATCCATAATTCCAATGCCAACGATGAAAGGGCCAATAATGCTCAGAGCAATCATCATAGCTCACAGTCTTCAGGCATGTAGCAAACTTCTTACAGACTGCCAGCTCAGAGAGGCAGAGGAGGGAGAAGCTTCAGTGGAGGAAGGTTCGGTAATCAACCTAGGAAGTTGTTCTGCCTTTTCTGTGGCGAGGACAAGGGTCATACAATGAGGACGTGCCAGGTCATGATCCAAAAGCAAAAGGAAATCGCTGAAGCCGAGGCACGACAGAATCAGCCGAAGCAGGTCCTCCATACTGCTTCGTGCTACTCTCCATACATCCCGGAATACATAGGCAATCAACAGCCTACGGCTTCAGTAGCTTCAGCAAGTTACTCTCAAGCTCATTGGGCTCAATTACCACCACCCCCACCAATTGCGCCTGCCCCAAGTCATGATCAGCAGCAAGGAGGGCATCTTCGGCCTCAGCAACAACGTGACCGTTAGGAGCAGTCTGAAGATCGCACAGTTAACAACACTGTGCCCGAATCCAGGCATATCTATTGAAGATGACACAATGTTTTGGCCAAAATAATGCTTTGATTTGTTCCATTCGTACTCTTTTTTGCTTTTATATTTCTGTCACAAAAGATAATACAGGAAGGTTTAACCTTCAACTCGATGTAATAAACCTGTGGTTACACCATCGAGTGTGATGAAACCAAGTTCGAAAGCTCCAAAGATGTTCCTAAGGGAGCGCAAAGTAAGTTTCGAAGCTCCAAAGACATTCCTAAGGGAGCACAGACTAAGTTCTGAAGCTCCAAAGACGTTCCTAAGGGAGCGCAGAGTAAGTTTCGAAGCTCAAAAGTCATTCCTAAGGGAATGCAGAGCTAAGATGCCACCTAAATCAAAGATGAAGAAGCTCCAAAGTCGTTCCTAAGGGGATGCAGAGCTTATCTCCAAAGTCGTTCCTAAGGGGATGTAGAGCTGAAATACCACCTATGTAAAAGGTGAAAAGACTCCAAAGTCGTTCCTAAGGGGATGCAGAGTCTGGGTGTGTATTCGCGTGGGTTTTTACCTTCGGCATAAACATCATTTTTCAGCATACCATCATATCATATTACGTAGCATCGCATCATACATCATCTCGCATCACTAAAAAGATCTGGAGAAATAAAGAAAAGCTGCTTTCTCTAAAAAATCGACTGGATTATGAAAAGGAATGTTACAACACAAGACATACCTTCGGTAGCTATATTGTACCACATGAAGCTAACTTTCGTCAATAGTGGCATAAGAAAAATCCTTTTCTTTGCGAAGCATGAAAAGAAGGGAAGATGTTTTTTCGCCTAAGTCTCAAAAACGGTACATACTAAGGTTTCATGCATCGCAAAGAGATATATTACATTAATGTACATACAAGTATTTGATGTTTGTTTCTTACACAAGACGACAGCCATACACAAGCATTACATTTTTTAAGCATACAAAAGTTTAATCTTCCTGTCGGGGTTTCGGACCCGGGGGGTCCCTGGATCGATGAGTAAATTTGTCGCTGCGTGCCCCTACCCAGATGGGTTGGTGCGAGATGGAACACAAGTGGGGGAATGAGCCTTGTATTATCCTGCACCAGGGTGCTTGTAGAAGGGGTTACAAGCGTTGCGAGAGAGCGAGGGCGAGAGAAAGCGAGTAGGAGAGAGCGAGAGAGAGAGAGGGTCCAGCCCCTGCTCGTCTTCTCCCGTCCCTTTGCCGTGCGTCTACTCGTCTCTCCTGCCGTGCATACGTATGCTCATATGTTTGTATGCTCATCCCTTCGTCCTCCTCCCTCCCTCTCTCGTGGGGCCCTGGACACCCCCTTTTATAGACGTAAGGAGATGCCCAGCTGTACAATGGGGTGTAGCTGGGAGCTAACGTGGCTGGCAGGGAAGTGCCCTGAGCCCTGTACAGATAACAACGTGGCCGTCGGGGGGACGTCTCGAGTCCTGTAGAGGTAGCATCATGGCCATCGGAGAAGTGCCTTGAGCCCTATAGTAGTACAGTTGTTGGCGCTGCATGGATCTTGCTGACGTCTCCTTGCTTCCGTAGGGGGCTTGAGGACCACCGACGTCATGGTTGCATGCGGGAAACTACCATCGCCTGTTACTAGGGTAAGCTTGATGGGACGTCGGTCTTTTTCCTTTGTAGCCTGAGCTAGCTAAGAGTAGGGTAATGATGCATCCCTTGTGGCGTGGTTGATCCGAGCCTAAGGTCGGGCAAGGCGGCGACTCCTCCAAGGCCGAGGCTGGGGCCGAGACCCAGGGTCGGGCGAGGACATGACTCTTCCCGAGGCCGAGCCCTGGGGTCGGGTGAGGCGGAGATTTCCTCCCGAGGCTGAGGCCAAGCCCTAGGGTCGGGCAAGGCGGAGCTTCCTGTTGCACCCGAGGCTGAACTCGACCGTTGTCGGTTTCGCCCGGGTGTTTGGCACAGCAGCCGGAGTGGGGCAGGCGGCGCTGTTTTCCTGTCAGATCGGTCAGTGAAAGGGTGAAGTGACTGCGGTCACTTCGACCTTGCCGACTGAGGCGCGTGTGTCAGGATAAGGTGTGAGGCAACCCCAGCATTAAATGCGCATGCGATAGGGTCGGCTGGTAAGGCGATTTGGCCAAGGTCGCTTGCACGACAAGGCTTGCCTTTGGCTGAGCCAAGGGCACGCTCACTGCCTGAGGAGACCCACGGGCGAGACGAGAACTCGTCCGGGACCACTGTTCCGCCCGAGGCCAGGCTTAGGCGAGGCGAGGCCGAGTCCCTTGGTAGACGAAGCTTTGACTTTGACTCAAACTATAAGCCTTCATGGTTTGCTCTGAAGGTGTTTTCTAGCCATGATTAGGAGTGTTGGGGGTACCCCTAATTTTGCTACCCGACAGTAGCCCCCGAGCCTCGAGGGGAGTGGTGATGCTCGCTTCGAGGCTCTGCCGCATTCTTGGTGAGGGGACCGGCCTTTCTCGTTTATACTTTGTTCTGACAGGTGCGCGCGAGCGCACCCGCCGGGTGTAGACCCCGAGGCCTCGGAGGAGTGGTTTGACTCCTCTGAGGTCTTAACGCTTTTCGTGATGCCTCGGCCGGTCCTGACGTTCCCTCATGCGGCCTAGCCATAGCCCGGGTGCACGATCAGGTTCTGAGTTTTTAAAGCTGGTTTGTTGACGCTGTCAACAGTTTGGCCATAGCCTGGTGTGAGAGCAGCCCCTAAGCCTCTGCACGGAGCGAGAGGATGATCAAGGATTGTCTCGACTTTTATTATACGCCCCTTTGTCGCCTTTCCGCAAGGAGGAAGGGGGGGAAGCGCCATGTTACCCTCGGAGGGCACCGATCATGGCATTTCTGATGAGTTGCTAACGTGTGATCCGAGTGGACGCCCGTGCCCCATTCGTTAAGGGTCGGCTAGTGGCCCAGAGGCACGCTCCAAAAGTACCTGCAGGTGATTCGCTAGACCCAGACCCTTTTCGACAAGGTCTAAGGGCTCGATGCCTCCCTCCGGTGGGATTCCATTACGAGTCGTTCCCGCTGGTCTCGGAAATGTCCTAGGGTACCTCGGGAGCGTAGCACAAGCCTCGGCCATGTATCGAAACGTACCCAGGGTCATCCCTCACTTTGCGTGTTCTGGGGCGGCTGTTGAACTCTTTCGAGGGGCTAGCCTGCGAACCCCTGATCAGTAGTGGGCGCGGAGCCCGAGCGCTCTGGGGCCGCTGTCGAACCCTTTTGAGGGGCAAGCCTTCTAACCCCTGATCAGTAACGAGCGCGGAGCCCGGGTGCTCTGGGGCGGCTGTCGAACCCTTCCGAGGGGCCAGCCTTCAAACCCCTGATCTGTAGGAGGGCTCGGGGGCCCGTTTCCTTCGTGGGGAAGGATCCCTTTCAAAATATCCCCTTTCTCGGTCCTTGTGGCAAGAGAGAGAGAGAGGAAACAGAAAAGGATATGAATTAAAAAATTGTGGCACACCTTTTTGGACACGGCCTTTATGGCGGAGGTGAAACATCGCGTGCTTCGCTTGCCAACGGTGTCGCTGGCTCTGCCAAGGAGTTAATGCGACGGGACGGGTGATTCGCGGGGCGTCTGTTGTGTGTGCGCGGGCCGTTCGAGGAACGGAAAGTCTGTTTCCCCTCTGAGTTTGAATCCCGCGGCGTATTCAGGCGAAACTTTGTATAATCCTCGCCCGGGCCTTTATATACCCGGAAGCGGGGCCAGCGATGGTTCTCCACCCTGCCGTTTGCGCTCGCCTCCTGCTTCGGTTTCCGCAACCTAAGAGAGTAGACAGAGGAGAGAAAACCGCACACTTCATCCCTTCCGCCGCCACCGCTTTTGCCCGGCGATGGCTGACAAGGTGTCTGTTGTTTTGCCGCGTGACCCGTGGCCATTCTCGATTGTTTCCATGGGGGACCTGGAGGCCCTTGTCGTCGATGGTTTGCTGCGCCCCCTCTCCGGCGAGCCGCAGCCAGAGTGGATGGCCCCCGAGAGTGGGGTCGGCCCGTCCCCGCTGTCGGGGTATGTGGTCAGCTTTATCCCGTTCCATGAGCAGGGGTTTGGCGTACCAGCGAGCCGCTTCATGCGGGCGCTCCTGCACTACTACAGGGTGGAGCTGCACAACCTCAACCCCAACTCTATTGCGCAAGCGGCCATCTTCGCGGCGGTTTGCGAGGGTTTTCTGGGGATTGATCCCCACTGGGATCTGTGGCTCCATCTCTTCACTACGGAGTTCTTTGCCTTGACAACGGAGGCAAAGAAGGTCCGTATGGCGGTGCGGGCCGGCGGCTGCACCCTTCAGCTGAGGCTGGGGCGCGCGCAGCAGTACATCCCCGCCACCCTTGCGTCTTCGAACAAGGGGTGGCAGAACCGGTGGTTTTATCTCCGCAACGACGACGGGAGGCTTCCGCCGTTTTCTCAATGAGTGGTGACCGCCGCCGGCGCTAACTGGCGCTGGGGGGCCACACGCGAGAAACAGGAGAAGCTCCAGCCTATTCTACAGGCCTTGCAGAAATTACGAGACGGGGGCCTTACCGCTGCGGGGGTCGTCACCGCTATCCATCGCCGGAGGGTGCTCCCTTTGGCAGAGCGACCGTTGCGGCTTGCAGAGATGAAGCCAGGGGTCGATTTGGAGGGCTCGCAGATGTCCTTGACCTCCCTCTCCGCTGACGACCTCCTCAAGCGGGTAGCAAGTACGGTAGGGAAGCAGGACGCTCGCGCCCTTACCCAGCCCGCGATGCGCCCCGACCATGGGTATGTGTCCCTGGTAAGCGTCCCATCCTTCTTCTATTTTGCGCCGAGTTCTTCATGCCTCTAATCTTTTCTCACTAGGGTTTTTGTTCATCCCCAGGGGTTGAGGATTTATAAACCCGTCCGGCCACCGGTCCCGGAGGACGCGGTAGGCCGAGCCGCGTGGAGAACCGCCGTGGAGAAGGAAAAGGAGAAGAAGGACGCAAAAAAGGCCCAGGCTCACGAGCGGATGCGGGCTTGGGATGCCTTGGAGAAGCTTCGTCGGAGGCAGGTGAGGGAAGGGCTCCCGAGGGAGCCGTCGCCGGAGACGCCTGACAACGATGATGACGACGATGGTGATGAGGACGATGACATGGCAGCCCGCCTTGGCCTCAGCCCAGATCCGAGGCCGGGCCAGGGGTCGCCGAGCCAGCCTCCTAGGGGGCCGGCACCATCAGAGCCTGGGGCCGGGACACCGAGGACCCAGTTCGAGGAGCGGAGGCAGGCCGAGGGGGTACTTGACCCCTTGGCCGAGGTAACGGGGGTGACTCCGGGGAGTCAGGCCGATCTGCCTGCCCTCCTGGAGCAAGTGCCCACGCTGGCTGCACAGGAGGTTGGTCCCCTGGCCGCGACAACGCCTGGGCAGGCCGCCCTTTTGGCGCCTCGGGCGTCCGAGGTGGAAGTGGTGCCGAAGCCGACATCGGAGCAACCCTCGGTAGCGCCCATGGAGGCTGGGGCTCGAGGAGCATCCCCGCATGCACGGCTAGCCTTGGTCCGGAGCGGGTAAGTATCCGAGAATACCTCTATTTTGGTTTTCTTTTTTTTCTGTGTGTCTTGATCTTGCTCTCCTTCTTTCAGTAAGCGGAGGTAGGGCTCGGCTGGTCTGGCCCCCAGGAAGGCCCTTAAGACAGGGCTGGCCCCCGTAGCCGGCGCTACGACATACCATGCCGGCTGGCTGGCTTCCGCACAAGACGCCCTCGAACGGGGGGCCTAGGCAGCACGAGTTGCTATGGGGCTAGCCTCCCAGGCCAACCCCTCTGCCGGGATGGTCATCATGCAGGGGGAGGCTACTGACGTAGCCGCGGCCTCGAGCTCGGCTGACTTGTTGCTGGTGCCGGCATCGACCCTCACTGGGGCCATTGCTGATTTACCCACGGAGCTGTCCGTTGCCGCCGATGTCGGGAGGGCTGAGGCGCCGCCGCCCGTGGCCATCCCCAACCTCCCCGTTCTCGGCCATGAGGAGGGGGTAGCCGTTGTCGCCGAGGTCGGCGATCAGAGGCCCGCTTCCTTAGCCGAGGAGAGGCCCAACACTTTGATTGTAGCAGTACCCGAAGCGCTAACCGCAGGGGGACCCGACGCTTCGGTCGAGGTGCGCGCAGAACCATGGCCCATCTTGGGGAGCAGCGGCCTTATCCATGCGTGGCTCGACCTCGATGAATGGTGTGGGCGGCCGCTCCGGTTCTGGAGCCATGCCATCTCGGACCCGGAGCCCCTCCTCTCCCTCGATGATGAGCTAGAGGAGAGAGCTCAGGATAACTTCCGCGAGTACATCGAGGCGACGACGAGGTCGCTTCGGTCAGCCATCGAGACCCTTTCCAGGGACGTTCCTAGGGTCTTCCAGGTAAGGGTTTCAGTGTAGACCTTGCGTGGCCAGGGCACTCTTTGTCATGCCTTGTTTTCCCTTCTCAAGAACTTGCGGACTGAGCACCGCCAACTCGCTGTTCCTCTGCCGCGAGAGAGACGTCTGGGATTCGCTGCGGTCCCAGAGGATCGTGCTTGCCGAGGCCAATGAGCGGCTTGCCCAACGGAGCACCGAGGTGGCGGATCTTCGGCTGCTCTGCAATGAGCTAAAGTCGATGGCAGCGGCGGCGCGGGCGGAGGCTTCGTCGGCCCGGGAGCAGGTGGCTAAACAGGCCGAGGAGATGCAACAGCAGCGGCTGGAGCTCGGCCAGGTCCTCAGCGAGCTAGACCAAACTCGGAGCCAAGCTACCGAGGTCGTGAGCCGGGCTGAGGCCCTTAAGGGTCAGCTGGCTGAGGCTGCGGGGCGGCTAGCCGAGGCGTCCGCTCGGGCCAAAGGTATATGTCGCCCGCTTTGTAGCTTTGACTTAGCTTCATTCTTCACCTCATGTCTGAAGAGTGTTGTTAGGCTGTCTACAGGGTTGGAGACAGCTCTTAGCGAGTCCATGAAGGATCGCGAGGCGCTCGCCCAGGCGGCTGAGCAAAAGGAGGCTGACCGTGTGGCCATGTCCGAGGCTATCTCGACCTTTTCTGGGCCTTCGACCTCGATGACGTCCCCTCGGGTAGCTCCCCCCAGAGTCACCTGCGGGCCTTGGGCGGCCATGTGCGCGGTAGACTCCACGGGGCGCTACATCACGGCGTTAGGCGGGCCATCGCCGTGCTCGCTTCCCACTATGACGTGGATCTAGAGCGGGTCAGCGAGGGGTACTGCTTACCCGACGAGGATGAGGCCGCCTTAGCCGAGGTCCAGAGGCTTGACGCGGCCGTCGCTGGCCTAAGCGCGATGCTGGCGTCCTCCTTTGAGGTGGAGATCCTCTCGCCAAAGTCGCCGTCTGAGGCCAGGCCAGATTCCGCCGAGGGTGGAAACGTCGCCGAGGGCGCCGCTCCTCCTCCTGCCGATGCCTGAATCTTGTAGGAACAGTTTGTCCGAAGCAAGCGTATGTTTTTTGCGGCCACCGAGGCCTAAACATATTTAGTGTTCGGATTATAAAGCCGCGTTTTCTTTCCTCTTGTTTTGAGCATTTAGGACTTGTTCATTGGCAGTAGAATCGCATTATCCAAGCGAGAGTTACTTTTCGCGGAAGGTGATGAGTGAGGTATCCGTATCCCGGAGGCATAGGAGTCCCTCGGCTCGGTCGGCCTTGCCGCTTACGTGTACTCTCGCCCATTCATAGGATTCTGCTATCGATATAGTCAAAAAATGTACAAAAGTCGTTTTCTACCCGAGCGTTAGGACTTGTTCGGTAGCAGGATCGCTTATCCGAGCGTGAGTTACTTTTCGCGGAAGGTGATGAGTGAGGTATCCGTATCCCGGAGGCGTAGGAGTCCCTCGGCTCGGTCGGCCTTGCCGCTTACATGTACTCTCGTCGTTTTTAGGGCCCTGCTATCGACATAGTCGAAAGCACGAAAGTTGCTTTGGTAGAAAACTTTTCCGAAGAAAATTTTGATGCAGAGGGGGTTCCCCCCTTCTAGCCCCCGAGGGAGGGTCGGGCTTTGCCGTGGCAAGGCTGATCCTTCCTTGACGGTTAGACTTTATTCGCGCGTATAAAAATGAGGAACATGAACGACTTGAAACATTTTAAGGGAAGAAGCGACGTAGCTATTCGATGTTCCAAGCGTTGCTGTAGACCTCGCCTTGATCGTTGGCCAGCTTGTATGTTCCGGGCTTCAGGATTTTGGCGATGATGAACGGCCCCTCCCAGGGAGGAGTAAGCTTGTGATGCCCTCGGGCGTCTTGTCGCAGCCGAGGCACCAAGTCTCCCACTTGGAAGCCTCGAGGCCGAACCCTTCGGGCGTGGTAGCGTCGCAGAGACTGCTGATACCGCGCCGAGTGTAGTAAGGCAACGTCCCGAGCCTCTTCGAGCTGGTCTAGCGAGTCCTCTCGGCTGATCTGGTTGCTTCGGTCGTCGTACGCCTTCGTCCTTGGGGAACCGTATTCTAAGTCCGTGGGGAGGATGGCCTCGGCCCCATAGACTAGAAAAAACAGCGTGAAGCCCGTGGCCCGGCTCGGCGTCGTCCTCAGACTCCAGACCACCGAGGGTAGCTCCTTCATCCACCGCTTGCCAAACTTGTTGAGGTCGTTGTAGATCCTCGGTTTTAGTCCCTACAAAATCATACCGTTGGCACGCTCCACCTGCCCATTCGTCATGG
This sequence comes from Zea luxurians, assembly GCA_029449295.1. NCBI lineage: Eukaryota > Viridiplantae > Streptophyta > Magnoliopsida > Poales > Poaceae > Zea > Zea luxurians. The sequence goes on along the minus strand of JAOPSE010000001.1, from coordinate 28,594,083 downwards.
GGTGAGCTACGACGGCCCAATCCACACGGATGTGGTGGTCCTCGCAGAAGTCCAGGAACTTTTTTTTGGTGAACTGCGTGCCATTGTCGGTGATGATGGAGTTCAGGACCCCGAAGCGATGGATGATATTGGTGAAGAACGCCACCGCCTACTCGGACCTGATACTGGTTAAGGGTTGGACCTCAATCCACTTGGAGAATTTGTCGATGGCGACCAGCAAGTGCGTGAAGCCCCTGGGTGCCTTCTGCAAGGGGCCGACGAGGTCCAGACCCCACACAGCAAACAGTCAAGTGATAGGTATCGTCTGTAGGGCCTGAGCGGACAGGCGTGTCTGCTTTGCGTAGAATTGACACCCCCGGCAGGAGCGTACAATCCTAGTGGCGTCGGCCACCGCGGTTGGCCAGTAGAAACCTTGTCGGAAGGCATTTCCCACGAGGGCTCGAGGTGCTGCATGGTGGCCACAAGCCCCCGAGTGTATTTCTTGTAACAGCTCTTGTCCTTGGGCGATGGGGATGCATCCCTGGAGGATGCCCGAGGGACTGCGATGATGGAGCTCCTTTTCATCACCAAGCAAAACGAACGACTTGGCGCGCCGAGCCAGTCGCCGAGCTTTGGCCTTGTCGAGGGGCAGCTTTCCCCGGAGGAGATATTGCAGGTACGGGGTCTGCCAGTTCGGGACAGGTGTGACCCCATTTCACTCCTCTTCGACACACAGGGCCTCACCCTCGGTGGCCGAGGGCACCTCGGGCTCGGCCGAGGCTTCCTCGGGCGTGTCGTCGATCTTGACGGAGGGTTGATGTATATCCTCGGAGAAGACGTCCGGGGGAACCGTTGTCCGCCCCGAGGCTATTTTAGCCAGCTCATCCGCAGTCTCGTTGTATCGTCGAGCGACGTGGTTGAGTTCCAGCCCGTGGAACTTGTCCTCCAGGCGCCGAACTTCATCGCAGTAGGCCTCCATCTTCCGATCGTAGCAGTGGGAGTTCTTCATGACTTGGTCGATGACGAGCTACGAGTCACCACGAGCGTTGAGGCGCCGAACCCCTAGCTCGACGGTGATGCGCAGGCCATTAACCAGTGCTTCGTACTCGGCCATGTTGTTTGACGCCGGAAAATGAAGGCGGATCACGTAGCGAAGATGTTTTCCGAGGGGTGAGATGAAGAGCAAGCCCACGCCTGTTCCGGTTTTCATCAGCGACCCGACGAAGTACATGGTCCAAAGCTTGGGTTGGATTGGAGTCGTCGGTAACTGGGTGTCAGTCCACTCAGCCAGGAAGTCGGCCAAGACTTGGGATTTTATGGCCTTCCGAGGGGCGAATGAAAGTGTTTCGCCTATGAGTTCCACTGCCCATTTTGCTATCCTACCCGAGGCCTCTCGGGACTGGATGATCTCTCCCAGAGGAAAGGATGACACCACAGTCACCGGGTGAGACTCGAAGTAGTGTCACAACTTCCGCCATGTCAGAATCACCACGTAGAGCAGCTTCTGGATCTGTGAGTAGCGGACTTTGGTCTCGGATAGCACTTAGCTGATGAAGTAGACTGGCCTCTGGACGAGCAGTGTATGCCCTTCTTCTCGTCTCTCGACTATGACCACGGCGCTGACCACCTGGGTGGTTGCGGCTATGTAGATCAAGAGGGCTTCTCCCGCAGCGGGGGGCACCAAGATGGGTGCATTTGTAAGGAGTGCCTTTAAGTTTCCGAGGGCTTCCTCGGCCTCGAGGGTCCAAGTGAAGCGCTCGGTCTTCCTTAAGAGGTGGTACAGGGGCAATCCTTTTTCGCCAAGGCGTGAGATGAAACGGCTCAAATCCGCAAGGCACCCCATGACCCTCTGTACTCCTTTCAAATCTTTTATCGGTCCCATGTTGGTGATGGCCACGATTTTCTCCGGGTTGGCCTCTATGCCCCGCTCGAAAACGATGAACCCTAGGAGCATGCCTCGGGGGACTCCGAAGACACACTTCTCGGGGTTGAGTTTCACGCCTTTAGCTCTCAGACACTTGAATGTCGTTTCAAGGTCAGGGAGGAGGTCGGAGGCTTTCTTCGTCTTGACAACAATGTCATCGACGTAAGCCTCGACCGTTCTGCCGATGTGTTGTCCGAACACATGGTTCATGCACCTCTGGTAGGTGGCTCCTGCATTCCTCAAACCAAATGGCATTGTAGTGTAACAATACATGCCAAAAGGTGTGATAAAAGAAGTCACGAGCTGGTCGGACTCTTTCATCTTGATTTGGTGATAGCCTGAGTAGGCATCGAGGAATGACATGGTTTCGCACCCAGCAGTGGAGTCCACAATTTGATCGATGCGAGGCAGAGGGTAGGGAACCTTCGGACATGCTTTGTTTAGACCAGTGTAGTCTATGCACATCCTCCACTTCCCATCCTTTTTCTTTACAAGAACAGGGTTAGCTAACCATTCGGGATGGAATACCTCTTTGACGAACCCTGTCGCGAGTAGCTTGTGGATCTCCTCGCCTATGACCTTGCGCTTTTCTTCGTCAAAATGGCGCAGGGTCTGCTTCACGGGTCAGGCTCCAGCTCTGATGTCCAGTGAGTGCTCGGTGACATCCCTTGGTATGCCTAGCATGTCCGAGGGACTCCACGCAAAAACTTCGATGTTTGCACGGAGAAAGTCGATGAGCACTGCTTCCTATTTAGGGTTGAGCTCGGAGCCGATCCGGACTTTCTTGCTGGCGTCGTTGCTGGGGTCGAGAGAGACGGAGTTGACCGCCTTAACTAGTTCGAAGTTGCCGGCGTGCCGCTTCGCGTCGGGCGCCTCCTTGGAGAGGCGTTCCAAGTCGGCGATGAGGGCCTCGGACTCGGCGAGGGCCTCATCATACTCCACGAATTCCACGTCGCATTCGTATGCGTGGCGGTACGTGGATCCGATGGTGATGATCCCGTTGGGGCCCAGCATCTTGAGCTTGAGGTAGGTGTAGTTGGGGACAGCCATGAACTTGGCGTAGCACGGCCTTCCCAACACCGCGTGGTAGGTTCCTCGGAACCCGACCACCTCGAAGGTGAGGGTTTCCTTTCAGAAGTTGGAGGGAGTTCCGAAGCAGATGGGCAAGTCAATCCGTCCGAGGGGCAGGATACGCTTTCCGGGTGCGATCCTGTGGAAGGGTGCCGCACCGGCCCGGACCTCGGACCGATCAACCCCCAAGAGTTCTAGGGTCTCGGCGTAGATGATGTTGAGGCTGCTGCCTCCATCCATGAGGACCTTGGAGAGCCTAACATTGCTGATGATCGGATCGACGACGAGCGGGTACCTCCCTGGGCTTGGCACAAAGTCGGGGTGGTCGCCTCGGTCAAAGGTGATAGGCTTGTCGGACCAGTCTAGGTAGATTGGCACTACCACCTTTACCGAGCAGACCTCCCGACGCTCCTGCTTGCGGTGCCGAGCCGAGGCGTTCACCACCTGCCCACCGTAAATCATGAAGCAGTTGTGGATCTCGGGGAACTCCTCTTCCCTGCCGCCCTCCTTCTTATTGTTGCCTTGGCCCTTGCCATCTTCTACCGGGGGCCCAGCCTTATGGAAGTAGCGCCGGAGCATGACACATTCCTCAAGGGTGTGCTTGACAGGACCCTGGTGATAGGGGCACGGCTCCTTAAGCATCTTGTCGAATGCGCCGGCCCCTCTAGGGGGCTTCCGAGGGTTCCTGGGCTCGGCAGCAGCGATGAGATTCGCGTCAGCGGTGTTGCGCTTCGCTTGCGCCTTCTTCTTGGCCTTCTTCTTTGCGCCACGCTAGGCGGACGCCTCGGGGCATCTTCCTTTGGTTCCCCCTGAGGCTGCTTGTCTTTCCGGAAGATGGCCTCGACCGCCTCCTGACCCGAGGCGAACTTGGTGGCGACGTCCATCAATTCGCTGGCATTAGCGGGAGTCTTGCACCCCAGTTTGCTCACCAGGTCTCGGTAAGTGGTGCCGGCGAGGAAAGCTCCGATGACATCCGAGTCGGTGACGTTAGGTAGCTCGGTACGCTGCTTCGAGAACCGCCGGATGTACTCTCGGAGAGATTCCCAAGGCTGCTGGCGGCAGCTTCGGAGATCCCATGAGTTCCTAGGGCGCACGCACGTGCCCTAGAAATTTCCTGCGAAAGCCTTGACCAGGTCATCCCAGTCGGAGATCTGCGTAGGAGGCAGATGCTCCAGCTAGGCTCGGGCGGCGTCAGAGAGGAAAAGGGGTAGATTACGGATGATGAGGTTGTCATCGTCCGCCCCTCCCAACTGGCATGCCAGTCGGTAGTCTGCGAGCCACAACTCCAGACTCGTCTCCCCCGAGTACTTGGTGATGGTAGTCGGGGCTCGGAAACGGGCGGGGAACGGCGCTCGTCGTATGGCGTGGCTGAAGACTCGCGGACCGGGTGGCTCGGGTGAGGGACTCTGATCCTTCTCGCTGTCGCAGCGTCCCCCGCGCCTGGGATGGTAGCCTCGGCGCACCTTCTCATCGAGGCAGGCTCGATGATCGCGATGGTGACGCTCGTTGCCGAGGCGATACCGGACGGCAGGTGCCTCGTCCCGTGTGCGCTCGAGATGGACCAAGGCCTCCCGCATGCGTCGGGAGGATGCCGCGTGATGCTCCGAGGGGTCAGCTCGCCTTCGGGAGGCGGAGCTCTCGGCTCGTCGAACTGCGGCACCTTCCAGGAGATCCTTGAGTTTGCCCTGGATACGCCGTCCCTCGGTGGTGGATGGCTCCGGCATGGTTCGAAGTAGCATCGCCGCTGCAGCTATGTCCTGGCCGGACCCGCTGACGGCCAGGGGCAGCGCTGCCCTGGCATTATCGACGATGCGGCGCTGGACGTCCCAGGCCCGATGACAGGCTCCTCCGGCGAGTGTTCGGCCTGCCCACTCCTGTTCGATGTTCTGGTGGATCTGCACAAGCCGCCCTGCTTCCTCGTCGACCCTGGTCTGCATCTCGTGGATTTTCTCGAGCTGTGTGTCCTGACCCCCCGCAGGGACTGGGACCACAGCTAGCTCCCGCGGGATGTCAACGCGAGATGCGGGCCCAGGGGGGATCATCAACCTCCGGCATACCGAGGTGGTTGCCTTCGTCGTGATCTCCCTGATCGACGTGGAAACATTCGCGACTTGGGCCGTAACCCTCATCGTCAAGGCCGCTGCCATCGTTAGAACAACCGGAGAGGCAGTGGTCACATGCGGACATGAAGTCCCGCAGGGCACCGGGATCATCGAGGTTAGAGAAATCCCAACCAAAGTCGGGGTCGTCCTCTTCCTCGGAACCCGCCAGTCCGGAGGTTGAGACGGCTGTCAGTCGGTCCCAGGTTGACCACATATGGTACCCCGGAAGGTTTGGATACGCCCTTACAAAAGCGCTCACCGTAGTGGGGTCGCTAGGTGGATCGAAGCTGAATCGAAAGGGAACAGGGTGGAATACGGACGGTACCTTTTGGTCGATGGACGGTGGTGAAGTCGCGTCGGGGATAGAACGCACCGTCATCTCAGGTACGAGGGTGACGCTCAGCAGGTCCTTTGCGAGGTTGCTGGCGTCGTTAGTCCGCTTGGGGCTGGCACGTTGCGGGGAAGCGGCGCTCGTCGTCGTCTTAGGGGCGAGGACAACACCCGACATGTCCCCTGGAGGAGTGCCAGCATCGTCGACTCGATCCAGCTTGACAGCTGATAAGGTGCTGCCTCCCGCGTGGCCATGGTTGCCCTGTCTCCGTCTCCTCCGGCGAGGAGGGTGGCGGAGACGACCCGACTGCTCCTCTTCCACCGTGGGGAGATGCCGTCGTGGAGGGCGCCTCCACCGGGCAAGTCGTTGACTGTCGTTGTCGTCGTGCCGCGGAGGGAGGAGTACCATGTCGTAGCTGCCGTCGAGGGACATGAACTCGAGACTCCCGAAGCGGAGCACCGTTCTGGGCTGAAGAGGTTGCTGAAGTCTACCCATCTGGAACTCAACGGGAAAGTGTTCGTTTACACGCACCAGGCCCCTACCTGGCGCGCCAACTGTCGGGGTTTCGGACCCGGGGGGTCCCTGGACCGACGAGTAAATTTGTCGCTGCGTGCCCCTGCCCAGATGGGTTGGTGCGAGATGGAACACAAGTGGGGGAATGAGCCTTGTATTATCCTGCACCAGGGTGCTTGTAGTAGGGGTTACAAGCATTGCGAGAGAGCGAGGGCGAGAGAGAGTGAGTAGAAGAGAGCGAGAGAGAGAGGGTACGACCCCTGCTCGTCTTCTCCCGTCCCTTTGCCGTGTGTCTACTCGTCTCTCCTGCCATGCGTACGTATGCTTGTATGTTTGTATGCTCGTCCCTTCGTCCTCCTTCCTCCCTCCCTCTCTCGTGGGGCCCTGGATACCCCCTTTTATAGACGTAAGGAGATGCCCAGCTGTACAATGGGGTGTAGCTGGGAGCTAACGTGGCTGGCAGGGAAGTGCCCTGAGCCCTGTACAGATAACAACGTGGCCGTTGGGGGGACGTCTCGAGTCTTGTAGAGGTAGCATCGTGGCCATCAGAGAAGTGCCTTGAGCCCTATAGCAGTACAGCTGTTGGCGCTGCATGGATCTTGCTAACGTCTCCTTGCTTCCGTAGGGGGCTCGAGGACCACCGACGTCATGGTTGCATGCGGGAAACCACCATCGCCTGTTACCGGGGTAAGCTTGATGGGACGCCGGTCTTGTTCCTTTGTAGCCTGAGCTAGCTAGGAGTAGGGTAATGATGCATCCCTTGTGGCGCAGTTGATCCGAGCCTGAGGTCGGGCGAGGCGGCGACTCCTCCGAGGCCGAGGCTGGGCCGAGACCCAGGGTCGGGCGAGGACGTGACTCTTCCCGAGGCCGAGCCCTGGGGTCGGGCGAGGCGGAGATTTCCTCCCGAGGCCGAGGCCAAGCCGTAGGGTCGGGCGAGGCGGAGCTTCCTGTTGCGCCCGAGGCTGAACTCGACCGTTGTCGGTTTCGCCCGGGTGTTTGGCACAGCAGCCGCAGTGGGGTGGGTGGCGCTGTTTTCCTGTCTGATCGGTCAGTGAAAGGGTGAAGTGACTACGGTCACTTCGACCTTGCCGACTGAGGTGCGCGTGTCAGGATAAGGTGTTAGGCGACCCCAGCATTAAATGCGCATGTGATACGGTCGGCTGGTAAGGCGATTTGGCCAAGGTCGCTTGCACGACAAGGCTTGCCTTTGGCTGAGCCGAGGGCGCGCTCAGTGCCTGAGGAGACCCTCGGGCGAGACGAGAACTCGTCCGGGACCACTGTTCCGCCCGAGGCCAGGCTCAAGCGAGGCGAGGTCGAGTCCCTTGGTAGACGAAGCTTTGACTTTGACTCGAACTATAAGCCTTCATGGTTTGCTCTGAAGGTGTTTTCCAGCCGTGATTAGGAGTGTTGGGGGTACCCCTAATTTCGGTACCCGACACTTCCTTTAGCACTTTTTCAGCAGCTTCGTGTAATAGTCTGTCGATGACTTCATCCACGACTTCGTTAGCAATTTTCATTATATCCAAAGCTTCTTTCATGGTCGGGTCGGCTTCGGGATTGTATGGCTCCGGTGGTGGTGAAAGGTCAGCTGCAATAAAGAAAACGTTGGTTAACTTCGAAGCTAAAAGCGAACAACGAAGCTAAACCTCAATAAAAGTACCTATAATCCTAGCGTGTTCAGCAGCTTCTTTAGCTCGTTTAGCCTCTTCTTGAGCGTCATGAGATTCTTTCTCATTCTTTCTAATTGCTTCATCAGCCATCTCACGACTACCCTTCATCCAAACATCAGAGTAGAACCTACCACCCAGCAAAAAGAGGCTTCGACCGAGGGCTCCTTGGTGTCATCTTTTGAGAAAATAGATTCTGGTTGGGCTGTGGCCTTAACATGTTCACAACTAGCCTTCTCTCAAATTGTCGTGACCCCTCGTGCACCGGCGAAAGCGTAGAAATCCCCATGATCGCTGAGTATTTCATCAAAAGCTTCGGCCTCTTCGCCGATCCACTGGATAACCCCTTCGGGATCACCACAAATAAACATCTGCTCTGAAGAGTATGCTCCCACCTTTGCATAACTATTTTTAGCTTCTTGGTGCATTCCAAGGATATTTCGTAGCATCTCTCCTTGGAATCCCGGAGCTCTTCAACATTCTTTTGCACCCTTGACCTTTCCATTTCACTTATTTCCTGCTTAGCATTTGCAACTTCAAAATTTTCATTCATTTCCGCAAGCTTCTTCTTTAAATCTTCAACCTCGGCCTTGTGAGCTTCGGTTTGTGTATTAAGCTTGGCTTCACTGGTTTTCAGCCTGTCCACTAAGGAAAGCAATATCTTATCCTTCTCGAGAGCTTCTTTCCTTAGTGAAATGACCTCCGTCCGAAGGTTACCAAGAGCCATTTGGTAGCTCTCGTCTTCTGCTTCCTTTTGGGCCTTTAAAACCTTACTTAGAATTAAGCCCTAATAATAACAGTATATGAGAACATAATGATAGAAAGTAAAGCTACAAGTATAGTTTACTTTACAATAAAAATATATATACCTTCAAGCTATTATAGGCAAGGCTATCTGTAAGATCATCCTTTGACATTGCAGATAGGCGAGCTCAAGCTTCAAGAATCCCATGTTCCTCATCATTTCCCGGCAAACAGATATCTCTTTATTGTTTGGAAGGCAATAGAGAAAATCATCTTCATCATTGCTGTTGTACCCAAGGATCCTTGTGGATACTTCAGATCCTTGGCGTATTGTCTTGTTTCGGCAATCTGCTCCTCTGATAATTGTTTCCCCGAAGCATGTCGCACGATAAACTCCAGCTCTTCGGCAGGTGCTTCAGGAGCAGAAGACTTGGATTTCTCAGGGACACCTTCTTTTTCCAAGGTTAGAGGAACAGCCTTCGAAGGTCGTGCTTCGGCAGGAACTGAGGGTCTAGCCTCAGAAGTAGCCTGCGCCGTGCCAGCTTCGCCAGATTTCTTTAAAACTTTGCTCTCTGTATCAGGCGCTGCAGCGGAAGCAAGAGTTGGTACCTTTACATATTCCATGACAGCGTCTAGTACGTTGGCCATTCTCCTTTTCCTCGGAGTTGCTGCAGGAATCCTTGATGCCTTCGGCAGCTCCATCTCACGCAACGGACTCAGGGCCTTTTGTTGTTGTGTCATTTTCTTTAGTTCTAGCCCTTCAGCCGGTTCTGTCCTAGCTTCGGCAGGAGCGGAGCAACTTGGCTCAGATACGAAAGAGGACCTCTCAATTAGCCTTGGCACTTCGGCCGTTTCAATGCACTTGGGACGATGTGTCAAAACCTTAACTTTCTTTGACCTCGGCGCGCTAGAAGTCCCCGAAGTAGCAGTATTTCTTTTCTTTCCTTGCTTTCGCGAAGGATAACAGTAATCTGGGTATACAAACCCGATGACATCAAATACTCTATTCAGCCTCTTTTTTCCTCGACCCCGAAGGCTGTTGTCATAGCATCATCTTCAGCCTTCGAGTAGGCTCCAAGCAATTCATCACTGGTTGCTTCAATGGCATCTAGCCAGTCATCATTTGGCTCATCAAACTGGCTCCTGTATTTGAATGTGTACTTCAGGTAGATTAAACCACCTTGGCTAGACCCAGCAGCAGCCTCCTTCGGCATCTCCCACCTACTTGCGAGTGGCCACACTCTATAAGCAATGTGCTCCTGGACTAAGTCCCTTGTGCCTATGTTAGTGCATACTGTATTAAAAGCAGCCTGACATGCTTGTATATCATTCCCAAGGGCAGTGGATGGCCTCCTAATGCCAAAGCGAGACCATATAGGCCATTGAATAATCCCCTTAATATCCTCCCTTTAAGCCAGGTCATTCTTCACATAGAACACCTCCTGCATCTAGCCCCCCGGCCATCTCTTCCGAAATGTCGGAATTGGGTAGCTCACCTCAGAGCGAGGCACGAAGCTGTAGCAACCGAAGTTGTTGTGATATTGCTCCTTTCCGGTAGCATTTGTCTCATAAGACAGCTCATGGATGTTACAGAAACATTTTGCATTTGGTTCTAATCCCTGGCTCCTCATGGCCCATATAAAGATCCCCATCTTGATGATAGCTTCAGGAGTAAGCTGATGAAGGTAAATTTCGAAGGTTTTCGGGACCTTGACCAATAATTTATTGTAATACCTAATTTGTAAAGGTAATAAAAGAGGAGAAAAGTTATTTTCCAATATTTTATGTGTATGATTGAACCTACTTATCATCACATGTGAACACCATATTCAAAAAAAAATAATAATAGTTCATAAAAGACTTATCACAAAAAAATGTGCATCACGTCGGTTCTTTATTTTGTGTGCATTATGTGGCAATATAAAAGTAATGTGACAAGAAAATATTAAAGTCCAAAAAGGGAATTTAGAACCTAAAAGAAATTCTTGAATCTAGAAAAGAGAAGGAAATAAATATTGTGAGGATAAAAATAAGTAAATGAAAATATATTAATCCAACATTAGAGTGTGAATTTGTATAATGGACTCAAAGGATAAACTCACATTCAAATTCAAATTTGGATTCAAAACAATTAAAGAAAACAGAAAAATAAAAAGGAAAAGGGAAAAGGAACCTTACTGGGCCGGCTTACCACAATTTGGCCCACCAGATGGAGCAACCCGCGCGGCCCAAAACTCTTCCACGCGCGCTCTGTTGGAGCGAAGGCAGAAACGCCACCCTTCGCCCGAAGTCTCCACCGCTTAGCCCCCGCCCTGAGACAAAGCAGGCAGGGACACCCTTCGCTTCATCGGCACCAGAGACAACATGGAGACCCTTCGCTCGATTCGGCACCAGACGAAGGCCTGCGGCAACGCCTCTCCACGGCGCGGCCTCGGTCAGCTCCGAGGCCCACATGAGATCAGGCCCATTGTAACGGGCCCTGCGTGGCCGCGTTTGTGTTACGGGCCTAATTTGTAAAGGTGTACTTGTAATTACAGCTTGTAACCCCGCTTTATGGGAATATTCTGGGGATAAACTAGGCACCTGAGGGCACGTGCGTCCTTAACGCAAGGCGCCGTGCACTCGGATACCTATAAATACCCCCGCACAGTGCCCGTGAGAGGCCAGATTAACAGAGCTTTTGCCATCACGCGCGAGTGCCCTGTTGCCATCACCATTCACTCGTGTTGGATCTCCTAGCTGTCGAGAGACAGTCCCAACATTTGGCGCCCACCGTTCGTGCTACGAGACAACCACCCGCGATGGCACCCAAGAGAGCTAACCCGAAGGCTGACGAGGCTGCGAAGGCAGCACTGCTCGCCGCAAGAAAGGGCAAGGCCCTCGCCCTCACCCAACCCACCCACCAAGAGGCCACTGAAGACGACACCCTCCGCACCTGCGACCCTGAGGGACAACCCTCAGGCTTCGCACCTCCCTCAGGCTTCGCACCACCGGAGGGCACGGACCTCGCCGAGGACGGTGAGGCCCTCGGCATCTCCGCAGAAGAACAGCTACAGCTGCGCGCTCTACGCCTCAAGAACCGCAACCTCCAGAGGCAGAAGGAGATATTGGAGGCCAAGCGCCAGCGTGTGTCCGCACTCGCCAAAGTGCGGCAGATGATACGCGACGAAGAGCACAAGGCCCAGGAACTCGAGCGGGAGATCGCGCTGATGCAGCGCGAAGGCCACCTCGGCCCGCAGCACGAGTCATCCCTCCAGCAGCGCGCACAAAACGAAGACACGCGCGAAGGCCACCCCGGCCTGCAGCATGAGCCACCCCTGCAACACCGCGCGCAACCGGAGGACCCGCGTTTCCCCCAGCGCGACTTCACTTTCCCGCACGCCGCGCCGTTCCAAGGGGTCAATTATCTCGATGAGCGAAGTCCCCTGGCGCCTCACCTGCAAGTGACGCCGTGGCCAGCTAACTTCCGGGCTGGGACCTACCCCAAGTACAACGGCAGCACCGACCCGGCTCAATACATCATGAGTTACCAGGTCGCCGTCGCATCGTTCGGGGGGGACGACGCCACAATGGCGAAGTCCTTCATCATCGCCCTCGAGGGCCCCGCACTCACCTGGTTCACCAGGCTGCCTCCGCTGTCCATCGATTCCTGGAGAAGTCTCCGGGACAAGTTCCTCCTCAATTTCCAAGGGTACCGCCCGGACACCGACGCCCTGGCCGAGCTCTCGCTCTGCAAGCAGCTAGAGAGGGGGACCCTGAGGGAATATTACCGCAAATTCCTCACACTCAAGTCACAGCTACCCTCAGTCGATGACCAGATTGCCATCCACTATGCTATCAGTGGTCTTCGCGCTGGCGTCCTTTACAGCCACTGCATCAGAGATCCGCCGAAGAACCTCCAGGAGCTGTACCAGCTGTTTGAAAAGTATGCCAGATCCGAGGAGCTCCACCAGCGCAAGATTGAGTCCCAGCGGAAGCCAAAAGACGCTCCACAGTCCAGCCACACGTGGACAAGAACTCCGCAACCAGACTCCGGTCGAGATGGCCGTGGTCAGCCGCAAGTGCACAACATCGCCAACCAGCAGCCGGCCGCCGACCCCCTTCGGCGCCAGGAATATCCCCCCCAGGGCCGCGGAAGTGAAACTCGCGGCAGGGGCCAAGGGCGTGCGCAGCCACCCCCTCCACCGCGCCGGTTTTACTGCCTTTTCCATGGCGAAGACTGCGCCCACCCAACCAAAGACTGCCCCGAAGTGAAGGCCACCAGAGACAGAATGGCGAGGGCGCAGCCAGCCGACAACCCCAGAATTGTCGCGCATAACTACCAGCCACCCCCTCCACCATATATCCACGCTCCCGCCCCGCATCCACCGCACCACGCTTACCAACATCATCAGGAAGTACAAATTGTACATCCTCCGCCTCCACCACCACACCAGCAACAACAAAACATCCCCAACGCCCCAAAGCAGGAGGACTTCGCCGATCAACCTTATCGCGGAGTCATTCATATGATAACTGGGGGGTCCAGCACCGACTTCGACACCAAGCGGCAGAAGCGGGACCACTACCGCAGCATAAACCATGTAGCCGTCACGGGCCCAGTTGTACAGACAAAGTGGTCCCACGTACCGCTCACCTTCGACGCACGGGGCGTCGATTTGCGCAGCGCCCCCCACTGCGATGCCATGGTCATCAATTGCAGCGTGGCAGGCTGGGACCTACACAAGGTCCTCGTTGACAACGGCAGCCAGGCAGACATCATCTTCCTCCACGCCTTTGATCGCATGGGCATCAGCCATAGCCTGCTTAAGCCTTCGGACAACCCGTTGTATGGCTTCGGCGGCAAAGGCACCTTCCCCGTCGGCAAAATAGAGTTGCCCCTCTCCTTCGGTGTAGCACCCAATGCCCGAAGTGAGCAAGTGACTTTTGACATTGTGGATATGGTATATCCATACAACGCCATCATGGGCCGGGGCTCCATCAATAAGTTTGAAGCTGCCATCCACGGACTGTATTTGTGCATGAAGATACCAGGCCCGCTAGGCGTAATTACGGTCTTCGGTAACCAGCAGACAGCGCGCAACATAGAGCGAGACTTCGTGCCGGGTCAGAGGAACGTGCACTGTCTCACGGCACAGTGCGAGGTCCCTGCGCCCGCCAGCCCAACTGACAAGCAGCACGAAAAGGCTCAGTTGCAGAGTCTGGATGGGACCAAGACTGTCCCCCTCGATCAGGCCACGCCCAAGTAGACAGTCACTATCAGCGAAGACCCTACTTCGCATGAAGAAGAGAAGCTCCTCTGCTGCCTGGCCAAGAATAAAGATGTCTTCGCCTGGTCCGCCCTCGACCTGGTCGAAGTCAGCCGATCCATAATGGCGTAAAAGACTTCGCCTGGGGGCCGCGTCTTCGCCCTTGTAATTCGCAAAAACAATCTTGCACCGGCCGCACTCTTTTCCTCCCGGGGGGTGAGGTTTTTAACGAGGCGGAGCCATGTAATATGCGCGTAAGAAATCCCCCGCAAAAAGACATGCGTCGAAAAAGACCGCGATGACGGTCTTCGACATTCGACCACCACGAGGTCACCGCGAGGCTAAGCGTTAGCTACCCTCGCGTGCGACAAATCCGCGCAAAAGTCGCCTACAGGTGCAGCCGGATTAGCACAACAAGTGCGAAAAAAAAAAATCTAAGTCTATCGCGAAGACTATCCGCGCAAAAGTCGCCTAAGGGTGCAGCCGGATCAGCACAACAAGTGCGAAAAAAAAAATCTCTAAGTCTATCGCGAAGACTATCCGCGCAAAAGTCGCCTAAGGGTGCAGCCGGATTAGCACAACAAGTGCGGAAAAAAATCTAAGTCTATCGCGAAGACTATCCGCGCAAAAGTCGCCTAAGGGTGCAGCCGGATTAGCACAACAAGTGCGGAAAAAAAAATCTAAGTCTATCGCGAAGACTATCCGCGCAAAAGTCGCCTAAGGGTGCCGCCGGATTAGCACAACAAGTGCGGAAAAAAATCTAAGTCTATCGCGAAGACTATCCGCGCAAAAGTCGCCTAAGGGTGCAGCCGGATTAGCACAACAAGTGCGGAAAAAAAATCTAAGTCTATCGCGAAGACTATCCGTGCAGAAGTCGCCTAAGGGTGCAGCCGGGAAAAAATCTAAGTCTGTCGCGAAGACCATCTGTGCCGAAGACACTTAAGGGTACACCTGGACTAGCACAACATCGACCGAAACGACAACATCGAAACATTCACGCCAAGACCAATTATAATCAAGCAAGCACAGCGCAGCCGAACGAATCAGTTAGTACAAAACGCCTTCACACACATGCACGCGAGGCCACACAATTCCACCACACAAGCCTCCACATACACAAGCGAGGGCACCACACTCTACATCGGCTCAACCTTAGGAATAATTCCCATCTCCCTATAATTAAATAACATTATCCTAAGCTCCTCACCCGCAAAAAGCCTTCGCAGTTCCCCTTCACCCACACTCTCGGCGGTCGGCAGAGACAACAGTTCCTGCCGACCAGCCCCACTCACACGAAGCAGAGCCCGCTCCTCCGCGCTAACCCTACGTTTTGCAACCGCCCTTCGTCGACGGCGCCCGGCGCTAGGGCCTGGCACGTCCGACGCGTCCGCGGCGTGTGGCGAGGCCTCCGCCGCAGCCACGTCCAAGGCCGCAAAATAATCCAAATTCTCCTCCGACGACTCCTCAGTCCACTCAACCGAGCTCCCGGAGTCAGCAAAGTCAAAAAACTCAGATGCAGACCCACTATATTGATTACCACCCTCCGCGGTCGAGGCCGCCAAAAACTCAGTAGCAGCGGTTGCGTGCGCAGGCCCAAAATCTTGAACCTGCGCAGCAACCAAAGTTCAGTACAGCATCCAAAATTCCCTAACCCTAAACAACCACTACGCCACCTGCGAGGGCCCTGACGCTGCGGGTGCCTCCGCCGTTGTCTCCGCCGCCACTTCCGCCATTGTTTCCACCGCCTTCGCCGTCGGATCTGCGACGGTCGGCGCAGCTGCTGCGAGGGCATCGGGAGCGCCTTCGGCCACCGTCAGGGGCAGGTCTTCGACTGCCGCAGCAGTTGTGGGGGCGCCTGGTGCGTTTTCCGCGGTCTCCGGGGCCGCCTCCGGGTCGGGCGGGGCATCGTTCAGGGCTCCGAAATCGTCCACCCGCTCGCCTCGCTCCGCCTAAAACAAAACATACAAAAAGTCAGCAAGCACACGCACAGACCACATCCAGCAAACGCCGAACAAACGACAACGTTACCTGAGCCCTCGCAGCCTCGGCCCGCTCCCTGACCACTTCACCACCATACAGACCCCACATCCGGTCATAGAGGGCGCCGGCGGACTCCTTCACCACGGGGTCCTCGACCTTATAGATGTCTCGCCCAAAATCTTCATCTGCCTGGTCGAAGGCCTCATAGTGCCGGCACCCTTCGCGAGAGAGTGCGTTCATCGCCCCCTCGCAGGTGACCAGGGAGGCGAACGACATTAATCCCCCCAGGACAGTGGGGAGCTCCTGCAGCTCCTCTTGCACCCATTCCAAACAGCGAAGCCCGGCCTCTCGCTCCGGCACCACGAAGTCACCGGTCCGCGCACCCAGCTCGCGATATGTGGCCATAAGCTGTGTGCGCGTCCGTTCGACCTCCGTTCGCACCGCGGCTTCGGCCCGCTTCGCTCGGCTCTCCAGAGCGGTGAGCCGCCCCCGCAGGTCTTCGGCGAGATCCTTGGCAAGATTGGCCTCCGCCCGTGCCAGCCTAGCCTCCGCCTGCGCGGCCTGCTCCTTGGCGATGGCCTCGTTGGTTTCCCTCCTCTCCCCCGCCAGCTGGCGCCGGAGGTCAGCCTTTTCCTCCTCCAGGGCGACCACCTTGTCCGCCAGTTTACGACACTTGCTGTCGGAGGCAGACTTCTCACGGACAGCGTCAGCATGTTGCGTCCGAAGTCTCTCGACTTCGGCAGATAAGGCTGCCGTAAGTGCCCCCGACGCAGTACGGCTGGTGAAGTCGGCCACCTGCAGAGCACACGTAAGGCCATCGCCACAAAAAAAAAACTCGGCGGACCTGACTCAGCGCCTCCGTCGCCTGACTCAGCGCCTCCGTCACTCCTTTCAGCCGGCGGGTCACCGCGCCAGCCTCGTCTCTGACCAACGCGAGGGCCGACACCTCGCCTCCGGCGCCAAGGGTCCCGCCCCTCGCCTTCGACGACAGCGCAGCCGTCGCGATTGCCCCGGCAGGCACAGCTATAGCAAGCCGGCCTTCGTCCGACCCTGCAACGCATCAACGATCAAAAAAAAAAGCGGCCGTGTGACTTACCCCCAAGATAATCGTCCACACTAATGTCGGTGCCGAAGTCGGCAACGCGTTTGCCCGGTGGCGGCAACGTTCGGGCCGCCTTCGAAGCCTCCGCCACCCCGCTGGCCGGCGGCACCACCCTCGTCAGCTTGGAGACTCCGGCGCCCGCCGTTGTCTCCGGCGCCTTGCTGGGTGCGGAGGCGCCCGCCTTCGCCGCCAGCGGCGGCTTGCCTCCGCTGGAGGCCGCAGCCTTCGCCGTTCCCCGCTGCCTTTTCGGCCGGGGATCGTGAATCCTGACGGTCGCCTGGCGTTTTTTGCGCCGCCCCTTGGCGATCCTTGTCCATCACTGCCCACACAACAGCACCGATATTTCGCCCGTAAGGAAAAACCCTCCACCGACGAACCATACGAGATATAAAACAGTCTTCCTCAGCCGCGCAGGGGACAGGAACATTTCTAGGCCAACAGCCCCCGGTAACCCTCAGCATCCGAGCCGAAGACTCCCGGAGCTCGGGCGAAGACATCCTCTCCCCCGGGGCCGCACACGTCCTCATTAACTCCCTAGCAAAACTATCAGACACCCTGATTCCTCCCATCGCAGTACCTAATTTTCTCTTTTTTGAGGAGGGGGCGGCCGTCAGCGCAGGGTCGCCTCCAGTCTCCACCGCCGGCTTCTTCCCACGGCGGTCCGCTTCGTCTTGACCAGGGTAGCCGTCGTACGGCAACTGATTTAATTCGAAGACCCTGTTCAAACGTTCATTTGACCCGCGAATATCAAAGCTGCGCTGGCCTTCCGTCCTCGCCACGTACCGCCCCACGAGCCGCACCGCCAAGTCCTCCGCATCACGCACAAAGGCGGCCGGGTCACGGTTTCGCAAGTTCAGTGCAAAGGCAGGACTTCGCACCACCCTTCCTCCGTGAAAGGGCATCTGGCGAGGGCACACTTCGCCCAACGCCCAGCCGTGCGCCAAGGGCCAGACCCCGTACGCCACAAACTCTTCAACTAAATCACGACCACTACTCTGGCCGGCGGCGCATCGAAGGGCCCCTTCGTCCGCATCCTCTTCTGCCACTTCAAAAGGCGGATACGCAGAGTAATAGTGAGAGCACATCTCGGACACGGGCAGTCCTTCATGGCCTTCGACAGTAGCCTCAGCAACGTAAAACCAAAATTCATTCCAATTGCCCCACTTGTTGCGGGCGCACGGAACCAACTCCACTACTGGCATTGTGGTCTTGCCGGTCTTCGGCGTGAATGTGCACGACCCAAACTGGGCAACTCCGTCCTCAATCACCCTCTTCTGCCAATGCAAGCAGTAATTCTTCGCAAAAACTTCAACCGACGGCTGCCCGCCGTACGAAGTCGTCGCCCAGACATACTTCGCCAGCGCCACCACGGCGTTCGGTGTCAGCTGATGAATTTGAACGTTGAATCTACGCAGGACTTCGCCAACAAACCGGTGCGCAGGCAAGCGGAGACCGGCGACGAAGAACGCCTCGAAGACAACCAACTCACCCTCCGGCTCGGGGACTTCCTCCGTCCCCGGAGCACGAGCGACTCCGCCGCCAAAGTAGCCCAAGCGCTGCATCTCTTCGACGCGGGCCGACGTCATCCGTGACACACCAAAATCAACAGAGTCGCCGGCGCGCAGCTCCTCCACCATCACGCTACTCAACGTCTCCTCAGACGAGGCGGCGGCCGGCGGCGTGGCGTCGGCAGTAGAAGAAGAGGATGGCATTGCTACGTACCGTCGGCGGCGGCGGGCGGTTTGCTTCACTCGAGCCAGATCTCCGACGAGCAAAGGGAGCAGTAGAAGAAGAGGAGCAGAAAGACGGCGGGCGGCTAGGGTTTTCACGGAGCGCGGAAGGCAAAGTGCAAACAGCGCCGTCCCCCGCCCCCCTTTATAGGCAGGGCGCGGCTCCTCGGGAAACCCGCAATCCCACAGGGCGCGACGCTTCGGAAAACCCGCAGTCTAACAGTACGATGTCCATCAACGGTCACATCAAAAACCCCCGCGGAACCACTTCGAGCGAGGGCAGCGTCTCCGCCATCTAGCGACGTCTTTTCGGCACCAGGTGACTTTGTCGAACTGGTCCCTCGGAGGGCAAATGTTGGAGCGAAGGCAGAAACGCCACCCTTCGCCCGAAGTCTCCACCGCTTAGCCCCCGCCCTGAGACAAAGCAGGCAGGGACACCCTTCGCTTCATCGGCACCAGAGACAACATGGAGACCCTTCGCTCGATTCGGCACCAGACGAAGGCCTGCGGCAACGCCTCTCCACGGCGCGGCCTCGGTCAGCTCCGAGGCCCACATGAGATCAGGCCCATTGTAACGGGCCCTGCGTGGCCGCGTTTGTGTTACGGGCCTAATTTGTAAAGGTGTACTTGTAATTACAGCTTGTAACCCCGCTTTATGGGAATATTCTGGGGATAAACTAGGCACCTGAGGGCACAGTGCGTCCTTAACGCAAGGCGCCGTGCACTCGGATACCTATAAATACCCCCGCACAGTGCCCGTGAGAGGCCAGATTAACAGAGCTTTTGCCATCACGCGCGAGTGCCCTGTTGCCATCACCATTCACTCGTGTTGGATCTCCTAGCTGTCGAGAGACAGTCCCAACATGCTCCACTCCATCTGTCTCGCGGGGCCCACATGTCATACCGCGCCACGCGCGCTGCCGCGTGGGACCCACCTGGCGGTCCCTTGCTCGCGCTCGCGCTCAGTGGTTCGCGGGACCGCGTCAACAGACCCCTCTGTCGCTGCTTCGGGGAACCCACATGTCATATCCTTCCCCAACAAACTCACCCGCGTTTCTTGCACGATCGGCGCGACGCGGACTCCTCGGCCAGAGATCCCGGGGTAGCTCGTTCGTGCGCATGGACCGGCTCGCGGGAACTTAAGTACCGAGTCATCGGAGCCCGGGCATATCCTCTCTCCTCCACTCGTCCACTCGTGCCCACCATTGCCGTGAGGAAGTCAGAGGTCCGTCGCGGGCGCAATCACCAGTTCGCCGTCGACCGCACTCTCGGTGCAATCTCAACAGGCTTCTCTAGGTCGGGGAAGGTTGGCCGAGTTCGTATTGCTCTGGATTGGCCACCAGCGTCGACGAATTTCATCGCCGATACCGCGGATCCGCCGTGTGCCGTGGGCAGACTACCTCGGTGCTTCGATTGGCGGTATGAAACCTCCTCTAATGCTCGTCGTTGTACCAATTTCATTTTGTGGGCAGTGGAACTAGTGGCGATGCTCTAGGAGGGAGCGGATTTGACTATCACCGGCGAGCTGCGCCACCGCGGGTGTACCTCGCCGCCGCGGTCCGGTATTTAGGAAGGTGATTGGGGAGGCTCGCTCTCGACCATCGATCGTGGGGTGAATGGTTGGGATGGCTCTGCGTGTACCCCTTTCACATAGGTTAACCGGGACCGTAGGATCGGATGCGTTCGGGTGCGATTGAGTCTAGGTTAATTAAATCTGAGCCGTCGACGCGCGATCCAGCTGTATCTGGGAGCGCCAGTCCTGAACCAGGGAAGATCTAATCTGGGCCATCCGCGCCTGATCGGGCGGCCGGGATCAAACCGTCCCCTTCGCGGGTCACTTTTGTTAAAGAGCCCTCGGACTTTAGTGAAATCAACCCGCCGTCCTATATCACTGTGCGCTGTGTCTTAGGAGTTTTACTCCATAGCCCCTGCGTTTTCCATGTATTGAGGCCCAGTCCAGAGATAGTTTAACTCGAGTAAATGAATAGAAAATGGATTTCTAACATGAAAATAATTACTAGAACTTTATAAATTCATAGAAAATTCATACTAACTCCAAATTAATCCATTCTAGTTCCTAAAATTTTGTAATTTTATTCTCTAGCACTTAGTGTCTCTGTTTTATCATGACAACAGTAAGAAATTTAATTCCACACTTAATCCTATTTTAAACACATAAAACCTTTGGAAATTCATAACTTAAATTCTATAACTCCAAAAATTATGATTCATGTTCCTAGAATTTTATTTTAATGCGTAGATTATTACTGTGTATTTTGTATATATGTTTGGTGTAATGTTAATTTCTCTATATGCACTGTGCTTGTTTGTATTATGGCGAGTAGAAGAGCCCGTGACTGAGGATCCTGGTGAGCAGCAGATAGAAGTAGCTGAGCAGGAGCTCATTGAAGACAAGTTGTGCCCTTGACCACTTTTTACCTAATAATGTTCTTTAATATCACTTATCCATGCATAGGTTAATTTTGATGGGACCCAGGTCACCCTAGATTGTTTATCTCATTACCTTGTTTACCCCTGAATCACTTGGGTAGTTTGCTATTGCTTTATATGGTTTTGGGATAATCATTTATTACCTCTATGTTCCAATTCTTTTTGTTATTCTATTTATGTTCATGTTGAGATCATTAATGTTAATTGGAACATAGAGCTTAACTTGAGTAATACGTGCCACCACAAGGGTTTAATGGGACGCCCTAGGCTGACTAATTAGGAAAGCTAGTGGAAGACTACCTTACCCGAAAGGGGCAAGGGCAGTAGGGGAGTGGTCAGTGTAGGGAGGTCCTTGGTTGATTTTGCTGCGATGGCGGTCAGACAAGAACCCTGCATTGGAACTTCCTATAAACTGTAGCGGGTTTTCTGAAGCTAGTGGAACTTTGTAAAGGCCTCGTAGTGTTGCGCTGCCGCGCTTCCTAGGTAGAGGTGTATGGGAGTCGCGACCCTTGGCAGATGGGTAACATGACTTGTGGGTAAAGGGTACAACCTCTGCAGAGTGTAAAACTGGTATACTAGCCGAGCTCACGGTCATGAGCAGCTCAGGACTCTCTGATGTTTAAATTATGGAACTTAAATTCAATTTTGTCACTTGCATTGCATGGGTTTATTATTAATTTGTTCTATTACTTTACTTATGGTTTGGTATTTACTTACACTTAGTAACTGCTAATAAAAGTTTGACCAACTACTTAAAAGCAATGCTCAGCTTTAACCCCTGTCATTGATTAGCCTTACACATCACATGAACTCACACCTTTGTGAGTTTATGTCCACTGGTTCCCCACAACTTGTTGAGCTATGATCATGTGTGAGCTCACCCTTGCTGTCTCACACCCCCCCCCCACAGGAGAAGAACAGGTGGTTCAGGAGGAGCCACAAGGCGAGGAGTATGATCTGATCTAGGTGGCGTTTCTCAGTTGACATTGGCGCCGACGATCCTTAGTTCGTTTTATGTTTATTCTTTTATTTTGTAATAAGTCTTCCGCTATGTAATAAATACTCTGATGTTTTATGACATTTATCTCTATACACTCTGTTATTATATATGTTGTCTTCTTGGCGCATGTATGAGATGCACCTGGCTTTGTTCCTTAAAGCCGGGTGTGACAGAAGTGGTATCAGAGGAAATGTTGACTGTAGGACGAAACCTAGATAGAAATGGACAAACCCTCTCCTACTTACCTTACTCTGACTCATTCTATACTTATCTCACCTTGATCTTGTCTCACCTTTTGCTACTCTACTCTGATTAATCTTATCTATTCTACTCTAAGACAAGATGGATTTCACACCTTGGAATCCTACCATTATAATCTTCTTAAGAGATAGGGAACCTAAGACAAAATTTAAAACTATTTTCTTTAAAATGTTGTTTGAATTGTGCTGTTGTTAAATGTCTGATTTGCTTCTTTGATTGATTGATATATTATATATGGACATCTTAGCATGTACCACCATAAGGTATTGAATTAGCTATGGTAGGTAAAATATTAATCTGCTTAGCTAATAAAATTCCCCAAAGTAACATGATTTGTAATTACCTGCCTTGTCTACTATTTTCTTACCATATGTATCTAACTCATATGGTCAATACCAGGTGGGGTGGTGGAATTGATTTGCCTCCTAATCGACACACTCGGAGAATATACAGACGACCCCAGCCACAGCCTGCAGAGATGAATCCTCCTAATCCTCCACCAGGTGGAGTTGACCCACTGGTTGCTGCTCAGATGGCGGTGATGCAGCAAATGGCGGACACTATGGCTGATATGCGTGCCCAGATGCAGCAAGAACGCCAGGAGATGCGTCAGGAAAGTGAAGATATACGACAGGAGTTGCGCCAGGAACGAGAAGAGATACGCCAGGAAAGGAGGGCGCAACAACAGCAGCTGCAACAGCAAATGCAACAACAACAGCAATAGCAACTAGTACCACTGCCTCCACCTCCACCACCAGTTCCACCCCGTGATAAGCATAGAGAGTTCATGAGTCATAAGACACCTACATTCGCTAGCTCACCTGATCCACTAGATGCGGATGATTGGCTGAAGTCCGTTGAGAAGATGCTGAATATTGCACAATGCACTGACCGGGAGAAGGTTTTATATGCTTCTGGACGTCTGACGGGTCCTGCTGCTGACTGGTGGGATTCCTATACTGCTGCCCACGATGCTGCTGATACTATCACTTGGGCAGAGTTCAGTACACAGTTCCAGAATTATCATATACCAGCTGGATTGATGAAGATTAAGAAGAAGGAATTTCTGTCGCTGAAGCAAGGAAGTATGTCAGTCAGCGAGCACCGCGACAAGTTTATCCAGTTATCCAGATATGCCCCTGATGAAGTTGCTGAAGATGAGAGGAAACAGGAGCATTTCATTGAAGGACTTAATGGACCACTGCAGTATGCTCTAGTGGCACACACATTTCCATCATTTCAGAGGCTGCTTGATAAGGCCCTGGCTATTGAACACAAGCGTGTTCAGCTGGGAGATTTGAAGAGAAAGGCTATATCTCAAGGACAAGGAAGCAGCAGTGTTCGTCCTCGCTACAGTTCACCCCAGGGTACACCAGTTCGCACTGGCGGAGGCCAGCGCCCAATTCAGCAATCACCACTGAGGACTCCACCTCCTCGACAGGCTACCCCTACTGGCACCGCGACGAAGTTTTCAGGACAGAGTCCAAGCACTACTTGTTTCAAGTGTGGGAAGACTGGTCATTATGCAAATGTCTGCCCACAGAGGATTGCTACTACTCTAGTTCAGAATAGGCAACAAACTCCAGGATCTAGCAAGGGATATTCTATTGCCAAGGTTAATCAAGTCAGCGTTGATGCTGCTCTAGATGGTGCTGACATTGTGCTCGGTATGTTTTATGTTAATGCTATTCCTGCAACCATCTTATTTGATTCTGGTGCTACATATTCATTTATGTCTGCTAGATATGCCAACACAAATGAAATACCACTGCTAAATATGAGAAAACCCATGATAGTAATTACACCTAAAGGGCCTGTTGAGGCGAATCAAATGACACGTAGATTGACATTAACAATTATGGGTAGAGAATTTGGAGCTACTGCTATAATATTAGAGTCAAGCAGTATAGATCTGATCCTTGGTATGTCATGGTTGAGAAAGGCAAAGGCCATTATAACATGTGGTAGAGGTACCGTAGAACTCACTACCACTAAAGGAGAAAGATTTCAAGTTAATATTGCAGTGACCACCTCATCCAAACGTGCAATGTTCTTTATACCTGAGGAGTTTGTTGGTGACAACATCCGTGTGGTTAGAGATTTTCCAGATGTCTTTCGAGAGGAGTTACCAGGGATGCCACCTGATAGAGAAGTTGAGTTTGTTATTGATCTCCTACCTGGGACTGCCCCTATTTCTAAACGGCCATATAGGATGTCTGTAGAAGATTTGAAGGAACTTAAGAAGCAGTTAACTGAGTTACAAGAGGCTGGGTACATTCGTCCGAGTTCCTCACCTTGGGGAGCACCGGTTCTGTTTGTACAGAAGAAGGATGGATCATAGCGGATGTGTGTGGATTATAGATCTCTTAATGATGTTACTATGAAGAACAAGTATCGGTTGCCCCGTATTGAGGTTTTATTTGATCAGATGAGAGGTGCTAGAGTATTCTCGAAGATTGATCTCCGATTAGGTTACCATCAGATGAGGATTAGACCATCGGATATTCCCAAGACAGCATTCTCGACTCGATATGGATTATATGAGTTCACTGTGATGTCGTTTGGATTAACTAATGCACTAGCTTATTTTATGAACTTGATGAATAAGGTGTTTATGGAGTACTTGGACAGATTCGTTGTGGTGTTCATCGACGACATTCTTATCTATTCCAAGAGTGATAGCGATCACGAGGAACATCTAAGGTTGGTGCTACAGAAGCTACGAGATAACCAGCTATATGCCAAGTTCAGCAAGTGCAAGTTTTGGATTGGCGAGGTGCCATTTCTTGGTCACATTATTTCTAATGGAGGAATTTCAGTGGATCCTGCTGTAGGAAACGAGTGACGCCTAAGAGGGGGGGTGAATTAGGACTTCTAAAACTTTTACTAAACTAGGCCACAATTAAATCCCTAGAGCAAAACCTATGCCAATAAACAAAACTAGAATGTGCAAACTAGGTTTTGTCTAAGTGTTGCTATCTCTACTGCAAAGGCTAAGTTTCAATCTACACTAAATAAGTAGACTACAAGATTGAAACTTAAATGCTTAATATAAATGCGGAATGTAAAGAGCTAAGTAGAGAAGCAAACTCTCGTGGATGACGCCGGTATTTTTACTGAGGTATCCGGAACCACGCAAGGTCCCGACTAATCCTCGTTGGTGCCCCTACGCAAAGGGAAGCCCACGCGAGGGCCAAGCACCACGGTCGAGTAACTCCGTAGAGAGCCACGGGCCTTCTCCACGCGCAAGTGGTGCTCCGCTTCCGGCTCCTCTCGGACGCTCCCCGCCATCTCCACTATTGAGCTTCCGGCCGAAACGCCGCGGGCCTCATTCCCTTCGGTACACGGTGGCGGCCGTGACACAAACGCGGTTGTCACGGTCTTGCAAGACTCTCGCCCCACTCGGTACAATTTCAACGACTCACGCAAGAGCCGAGGGGTTGTGTGGTTTTACAAAACTCACTCAACTAACTAGGGTTCACCTAGAGCAAGCGCTAAAGCGGTCTAACTAACCTAAGCACTTCGCAAAGCACCTACGCTAATCACCGAGTGATTCTATTAAGCACTTGGGTGTTTGAGCTCTTGGAAATGTGCACTATATGCCTTGGTATGTTGCTTGGGCTCTCACACTTGAGAATGGCCGGTTGGGGTGGTATTTATAGCCTCCACACCCCAACTAGCCGTTGGACAGAAAGCAGCAGCTTTCTGTCGTCGGGTGCACCGGACAGTCCGGTGCACCACCGGACATCTACTGTGCAGTGTCCGGTGCACGCCACGTCAGCCGACCGTTGGCGCCTGTAGCAGTCGACCGTTGGATCCGACCGTTGCTGCCTGCCCGTGGCACACCGAACAGTCCGGTGCACACCGGACAGTCCGGTGCTACAGCCAGAGAGCGCCTGTCTGTGGCCTCTCTGCGCAGACTGTCCGGTGCCACACCGGACAGTCCGGTGCACACCGGACATCAATGTCCGGTGCACCACCAGGCGCTGGCTGACAGCCCTCATCTTGGATTTCTTCGCTGATTTCTTCGGGCTTCTTTTGTTCTTGAGTATTGGACTCCTATGCATCTTTTTATGTCTTCTTTTGAGGTGTTGCATCCTCATTGCCTTGGTCCAATTCTCTTTGCATCCTGTGAACTATAATTATAAACACTAGCAAACATATTAGTCTACAGGTTGTGTTAATCATCAAACACCAAAACTCAATTAGCCAAATGGCCCGGGGTCCATTTTCCTTACAATCTCCCCCTTTTTGGTGATTGATGACAACACAACCAAAGCAAGCAAATAATACAAGTTTTTGAATTAAAATATGCAATCTACTTGCTAAGATGCATGATTGTCCCCACAATGTGATATTATGGACTTAAGCCTCCCCCTAACTCCATAATTCACTTACTTCCTATTTTTGGACCAAATAACCAAAACCACTGGAAAAAACATTTGTAGATATAAAATTTTTAAATTGGTGGTGTTTGGTGTTTGATATAGTTTTCATTGCTTTGGTCCCTAAACTTCTCCCCCTTTGGCATCAACCACCGAAAAGGAAGACATTAAAAGCATGTAGGAAGTAAATAAAAGCTTGCCCTCAACAAGAATTGTATCAAATGATATCACAAGAAGGATATTAAAATGAACCATATGAATGATACTAGTTGAAATGATTATTCCCCCTAAATGAGTGTTCTCTTTAGAAAGAGGTTTCTCCCCTTTTTAGAGATGAAGAAATACTCCCCCTGACAGAGATCCTCTACTTAGGAAAAAGCATGTGAAAATTAGAGGTGCAAGACAAGATTTGAAAAGACTAACGTCCCTTATGCATAGGTAACAGAATATGAGTTAACTACTTATGCATTTTTGCAACATGGAAGCATATGATATGAAATATAGTCTAATCAAATTTTTGGAGAAGACATGTAAATGATACTGAAAGTAGTCTCAAAAGATACCAATTGAAAGTTAATGGTGAGCTTGAGAGACATGAGAGTTCTTGGAGATTTTGAAGTGGAAGATTGTTGTCTTTCTCCGGGGACTTCATTTTCCTTACAATGAGACTATCACATGAAATAGACTTGAAAAGGTGTTAGTCTCAAAGTGTTAGATTATAGAGTAACCTCCCCCTAAAGGTGTGCATACAAGTTTTGAATACTTGTAGGAGACATGCACTTTGATTTGATATCAAGAGGGGCAAATTATCCATAATCCAAACTTTTGGCACATACAGGTTAAATGATAAACTTTGTAGAAATCAAAATTTTCAATTGATGCATCATTTACTATGGAGTGATATAAAAGCTATGTGTCGTGCTTTAACTAAACATTTTAAGCCATGTAGGTTTGCTTAAGTATTTGAATTAAAAACAAGTAATCCTACCATATGATTTACCTAGTATGCATGATTTTAAATAAAAGTACATAACAAATGTAATACTAGGAAAGAAAGGTAAACTAGATAAAAGGTAAATAGATACGCATATCTAAAAACAACAAAAAAATACAATAAATCTAGTTACCTTAGTCATGGGTGGGAAATTTGGGTCTGCTAACCCACTTGGCAATAAACTTGATCCAATATGATGTATCCCATGATATACATCCCAAACTTGCCAAGTCTCCAAATTTCCCGATGACCTTCGGTCCACTCACTTCCCTTTCGGGATCCAAACCTTCTTGGTGCTTTTCATGGTTGAAATTATCTCCTTTGGCACCCAGATGCGTTTGGCCCCTTTTCCTTTGTTGGCTTGCTTGTTGGCCTTGATTGCTATCACCTTTCCATTCTTTTTCTTCTTGATCAAATATGGTGTAGCATCCTTTTTGTTCACCTTTTTGATGTAGGTGTTGGAGATTTTGCTTGATGGCTTTTGCTTGAGCTTTTGCCTTTGTTTATCCCCGGTCATCGCCTTGCATTGGAAAGACTTGTGGCCTTCCTTGTGGCATAGCCTACAAATCACAGTTTCTCCCTCCATAGGCTTGTTCACTCCTGCAGTGGTGTTATCCTGTGGAGGTTGGATTTGTTTGGCTTTGCCTTTCTTGTCATACAAAGCCTTGCCAAGGCGAGCCACTTCTTGCTTTAAATGTTCATTTTCCTTTGCAACCTCATCCAAACATGTTTCTACAACAATAATCTCAACAACGACTTGGTTGCAGGGGTTAGAATCATCAATTAAATCAAAGCAGGAAGTAGAAGCATCTTTCTTAATTACTTCAGGTATTTCAACTAAAGATGCTGCTGGGGTGCTACCAATGTTTTCTAGCTTAGTAGTTAGCTCATTATTGTGAATGCTAAGAATTTCCATTTTCTCTAGCAAATTTTCAATAGCTTCTTGGGA
The DNA here is from genome assembly GCA_029449295.1 of Zea luxurians. Classification (NCBI taxonomy): domain Eukaryota; kingdom Viridiplantae; phylum Streptophyta; class Magnoliopsida; order Poales; family Poaceae; genus Zea; species Zea luxurians. The sequence goes on along the minus strand of JAOPSE010000001.1, from coordinate 28,565,651 downwards.
GCTAGCTAACTTAGCCTTAAGTTTTTCATTCTTTTTAATAAGGCTATCATCGGTAGCAGTGGATGGAGCACTAGATTCTAATAGCTCAATTTTAGTTGATAGCTCACTATTTAAGTTTGCAAAAGTTTCAAATTTTTCTAGCAAACCTTTGTAATCATTTTGAGAGCTAACCAACTTATTTTTCAAAGTTTTAAGTTGAGCTTTTTGCTTAGTGCAAACATCCTGGAAAAATTCTACGGATTCCGCAAGCTCATCTAGAGAGGGCTTTCCCTCACCTTCATCATCACTACTACTTTCATCACTAGAGGATGGAATGCTTTTGTTACCTCTTGCCATAAGGCATTTGTGTGATGACTGTGATGATCGTGACGAGGACCGGTGGCTGTGCATCCTTGGAGGTTCATCTTCACTTGAAGAATCATCCCAAGTTCTAACACTTGTTAGCGCCTTGCCTTTGCTCCTCTCCTTTTTGGGTTTAGCCATATTTGGACAGTTGTCCCTGAAGTGGCCCTTCTCCCCACATGCGAAGCATCCTCTCTTCCTTTGCTTTTTCCTGTCAATGTTAAAGAGAAGATCCTCGACCTGCAGGGGCACACCCATTAGATTAATCTTGCGGATCATCCTCATTACCTTTCCGACGCGTCGGATTGTTTCTTCGTCCTCGGAGGATGATGTGCATGGTTGATTATCTTCATCATCATCACTTTCTTCTTCTTCCTCTTCTTCACTTGAGGAACTTGGAGTGGGTGCCTTCTTTTTGCCCTTCCTTTCATCACATGCAAAAGCATATGGCTTTGAGGAAGTTGGCTCCTCTCCCCGACTCATTTTTCGTGACATCTCAAAGGCCGCGATTTTCCCAATCACAATGGTCGGGGTCATGTTGCTCAAGTCCTCCATGTTGTGAAGGATGGTGATGATGCTCCCATATCTTTGTTGTGGTAGCAGGGAGATAATCTTCCTCACTAATGTCCGCATCACCTAGCTTATTAATGCCAATAGAATTGAGCTCATTGATTATTAGATTCAAACGAGAATACATGTCTCTAACAAGCTCATCATCTTTCATAGCAAAAGAATTATACTCATTTAAAACTAGGCAATGTTTTTGCTCACGGACATTGGATGTGCCGTCATGGAGCTCATGCAATTTTAGCCAAATCTCATTAGCAGTTTTCAAGGTAAATACTTGATTAAAAATATCCATGCTAAGAGATTCATACAAGCAATTTTTGGCTCTAGCATTTAAATGGATTTCTTTTTCCTCACTCGTGGTGGGTTTCTCGGGATTCTTGAGGGGTTTCATCCCGTCACGAGTGACTCTCCAAACACCTAGATCAACGGCCTCTAGGTAACAAGCCATTCAAGCACTATAATATAGGAAGTTAGTGTCGTCGAAGTGTGTGGCAGAACCTCCAAGTTATTGGGCCCACATGCACCTGTCCTTGTCCCAAAGACCTCAGACGACCATGCATGTGCACCAGATAATTTAACAGGATCTGTCCGATTGCCCCAAGGACATCGGATAAACCACTTTCAACCAGAACCGCGGGATTAAGTAACACAAATCACACACACACCAACATTTTTGCAGCGGAAATATTATTACCAAATTTTACAAGTTACAAAAATTTTACATTATTTTATCGGAGTGATTATAAGTTTGAAATATATGCTAGCTCAAATGACCATCCTCAATAAGAAGTATAGAAGAAGTACTTAGACTTATAAGAAGGCCGAGCCCACCGGCACTTAACACCATCAACAGCATCACAAAGTTAGGACCTGAAAAACAACAGGGAATAAAACCCTGAGTATGGAATTACTCAGCAAGTCTTACCCGACTAAGGAAAAGACTCTCAAGGGTATGCTGGATAAATAGGAGTCAAGGAGAGGCTTTAGCAAAAATCAACTTATATTTTTGCAGAAGTAGCTTACTAAAGTGAGTCCTTACTTTCAATCTTTTAATGCCATATTAAGTATTAATAGACTCTATTTGCATCTAGTCTAATTTTAACATCTCATCCATACAACATCATTTTTATCCATAGTGTTCACATCCTGACTTTAGGTTGCAGGGCAGTGACCAAGTCTTCATAACCGCGAAGGTACGGCGATCCGAATCGATTATACTCAGCTGAGGATCTCCAATCATGTAACACCCGGCTTTAAGGAACAAAGCCAGGTGCATTTCATACATGCGCCAAGAAGACAACACATATAATAACAGAGTGTATAGAGATAAATGTCATTAACATCAGAGTATTTATTACATAGCGGAAGACTTATTACAAAATAAAGTAATAAAGATAAAACAAACTAAGGATCGTCGGCGCCAATGTCGACTGGGAAACGCCACCTAGATCAGATCGAACTCCTCGATACTTGACTCCACTTGAAACCACCTGTTCTTCTCCTGTGGGGGGGGGGGTGTGAGACAGCAAGGGTGAGCTCACATATGTTCATCGCTCAACAAGTTGTGGGGAATAATGTGACACGAACTCACAAAGGTGTGAGTTCATGTGATGTGTAAGGCTAATCAATGATAGGGGTTAAAGCTGAGCATTGCTTTTAAGTAGTTGGTCAACATTTTATTAGCAATTACTAAGTGTAAGTAAATACCAAACCATAAGTAAAGTAATAGAACAAAATTAATAACAAAACCCATGCAATGCAAATGACAAAATTGAATTTAAGTTCCATAATTTAAACATCAGAGAGTCCTGAGCCGCTCATGACCGTGAGCTCGGCTAGTATACCAGATTTACACTCTGCAGAGGTTGTACCCTTTACCCACAAGTCATGTTACCCATCTGCCAAGGGGTCGCGACTCCCCATATACCTCTACCTAGGAAGCACGGCAGGGCAACACTACGAGGCCTTTACAAAGTTCCACTAGCTTCCGAAAACCCGCTACAGTTTATGGGAAGATCCAGTAAAGGGTTCCTGGCTGATAGCCATCGCAGCAAAATCAACCAGGGACCTCCCCGCACTGACCTCTCCCCTACTGCCCTTGCCCCTTTCGGGTAAGGTAGTCTTCCACTAGCTTTCCTAATTAGTCAGCCAAGGGCGTCCCATTCCACCCTTGTGGTGGCACGTGGTTCTCAAGTTAAGCTCTATGTTCCAATTAACATTAATGATCTCAACATGAACATAAACAGAATAACAAGAATAATTGGAACATAGATATAATAAATGATTATCCCAAAACCATGTAAAGCAATAGCAAACTACCCAAGTGATTCAGGGGTAAACAAGGTAATGAGAATAACAAATCTAGGGTGACCTATTGGGTCCCATCAAAATTAACCTATGCATGAGTATGTGATATTAAAGAACATTGTTGGGTAAAAAGTGGTCAAGGGCACAACTTGCCTTCAATGAGCTCCTGCTCAGCTACTTCAACCTGCTGCTCACCAGGATCCTCAGCAACGGGCTCTTCTACTCGCCACAATACAAACAAGCACAGTGCATATAGAGAAATTAACATTACACCAAACATATATACAAAATACACAGAGATATTCTACATATTAAAATAAAATCCTAGGAACAGAAATCATAATTTTCTGAATTATAGATTTTAAGTTATGCATTTTCAAAGGTTTTATGTGCTTTAAATAGGATTAAGTGATAAATAAATTTCTTACTGTTTTCATGACATAACAGAGGATCTAGGTGATAAAGAATAAAATTACAAAATTTTAGGAACTGGAATGGATTAATTTGGAGTTAGTATGAATTTTCTATGAATTTATAAAGTCTTAGTAATTATTTTCCTATTAAAAATCCATTTATAATTCAATTTCCCTGATTTTATTATGTTCTGGACTGGGCCTTCATTTCTGAGAACAGCAGGGGCCCAGGCGCAAAAGATCCTAAGACTCAGAACACTATACAGTAGGACGGCGGGTTTATTTCAATGAAACCGAGGGGCCAAAGTGTAAATCCGCGCCCGCGAAGGGGACGGGAGAACTGACACGCGAGAACGACGGATTCCGTTGAGAAGAGCACAGAGCAAGGAAAGATGATGACAGGGTGGGCCCACCGTTCGGTCTCTCATCTCCCGTAGAGCACAGACGCGTATGGAGCTGGGGCGCGGGCCCGCTGTCAGCGGACGAGGGGAGATGCGCACTGGGCCGAGCGGTAAGATACAGCCCAGGTGCAGTTTTCTTTTTTTTTTTCTTTTTGTTTTTATTTTCTGTTTTCCTTTGAATCTCAAATTTGAATTTGTTTCTTGTTATGAGGTTCAACTTTGAATCAATTATACAAATTCAAATCTTAATGTAGGAATAATATATTATATTATATATTTTTATACCATTTTTAGTCACATAGTATTTTCTTTCTTCTTTTCCAAACTCTATAATTTCTTTTAGGATTTAATTTCCCATTTGAATATTTAACATATTTCTTTTTACATTACTATAATATTGTCACAAAAATGCGCACAAAAATAAAATCCCAGCATGATGCATGTATTATTTTTGGTGTCCTTTGTTATTTATTTATTTATTTTTTTTTTTGTGTAAGTGAGATGTCCACATGAAATAGAGATAACACACATATCTATTGAGTAGTATAATTTCTCTTTCTAGACCTTCCTTACAAAGTGGGTGTTACAAATCCTACCCCCCTTAAAAATAATCTCGTCCTCGAGATTTAAGAAGAACTAGAGAAAAGGTGGGGAAAATCTATGCGGAGCCCTTCTTCTCTTTCCCAAGTTGCTTCATCTCCACTGTGGTGACTCCATTGAACCTTGTACTTCTTTATCACCTTATTCCTTGTAACTCGAGTCAAAGTATCCAAAATCTTGATCGGGTACTCCGTGTAAGTCAAATCACCCTGAACACTGAGCTCTTTCATGGGTAACTGTTCCTCGGGAACACGGAGACACTTCTTTAGTTGAGATACGTGGAACACGTTATGCACATCCGATAGACTAGCAGGTAACTCGAGTTGGTATGCCATCTCTCCAACTCGCCGAAAAACTCTAAAGGGTCCAATAAAGCGAGGGGACAATTTGCCCTTGACTTTAAATCTCCTCATTCCACGAAGTGGTGACACCTTGAGGTACATATGATTTCTTTCCTCAATTTCCAGTGGTCTTCTTCTATTATCTGCTTAGTTCTTTTGCCTGGTCTGAACTACCCTTAAATTCTCTCGAATTATACGAACTTGTTCTTCTGCCTCTTGAATAAGTTCAGGCCCAAAGAATTGTCTTCCTCTAGTCTGATCCAATATGGAGGAGTCATGCACTTCTTGCCATGTAAAGTCTCGAACAGTGACAACTTCAGACTGGCCTGATAACTATTATCATATGAGAACTCAGCATACGGTAGGCTCTTGTCCCAACTACTACCATGCTGAAAGGGTACAAGCTCTCAACATGTATTCCAATACTTGATTAGTCCTTTCAGTCTGCGGATGGTAGGCCGAACTAAAATTCAACTTCGTAACCATATTCTCATGAAAACTTCTCCAAAATCTGGGGGTAAACTGTGATCCTCTATCCAAAATGATCTTCCTTGGTACATTGCGTAGAGACTTAATCCGAGACATGTATAACTTAGCCAATTGTGATCCCTTATAAGTAGTCTTAACCGGGATGAAATGAGCCACTTTGGTCGGTCTATCCACAATAACTTATATAGAACCATATCCTTTCGAGGTGCGGGGCAATCCAGTAATGAAGTCCATACCAATCTCTTCCCATTTCCACTCAGGTATCTTTAGTGGGTGTAATAGTCCAGCTGGTCTTTGGTGATCGGTCTTAACTCTTTGGCACACATCGCACATAACCACATGTGCGGCCATATCTCTCTCCAGTCCATATCACCAGCACTTCTGCTTTTAAATCCTGCTACATCTTGGTACTACCAGGATGAGTAGAATAATCCAAGTCATGGGCTTTCTTCGATATAGTCTCACGAAGGCTTTCAATCTCAGGAACACATATCCGATCCTTGAACCATACGGTGCCCTGCTCATCTTCCGTGAATTCCGGAACTCGACCTCCAGTAATCAGATCCTTAATCTCTTGTATCTTAGCATCACCAAATTGTCCTTTGCGGATCTCTTGCTCCAAAGTAGGTTCCACATCAATAGTAACTCCTTTAGTGTGAGTAACTATCCCCAGGTTAAGTCTCCTGAAATTCTCAACAATCTCATCGAGTAGCTGGGCAACAACAGCTAAATGAACATGCTCCTTTCGACTCAAGGCATCTGTAACCAAATTTGCCTTGCCCGGGTGATAGTGAATTTCCAAATCATAATCCTTAATAAGCTCCAACCAACGGCGTTGCCTAAGGTTGAGATCCTTTTGAGTGAATATATACTTCAAACTCTTATGATCCGTATATACTTGGCACTTCTCGTCCTACTTAAATTCTTTTCCTTTCTCCAAAAGCGAAGTCATTGGCTTAGCAATCTTAGAAAATCCTTCGATAAACCTCCGATAATATCTAGCAAGTCCTAAGAAACTTCGAATCTCAGTAACTGTAGTGGGTACCCTCCACTCCATTATCTCCTTAACCTTAGCAGGATCCACTGCTATTCCTCCATTAGAAATGATATGCCCAAGAAATGGCACCTCGCCAATCCAAAACTCGCACTTACCGTACTTGGCGTAGAGTTGATTATCTTAAAGCTTCTGTAGCACCAACCTTAGATGTTCTTCATGGTCACTCTCATTCTCAGAATAGATAAGAATATCGTCGATGAACACCACGACGAATCTGTCCAAATACTCCAAAAACATCTTATTCATCAAATCCATAAAATAAGCTGGTGCATTAGTTAATCCAAACGACATAACGATGAACTCATATAATCCATATCGAGTCGAGAAAGCCGTCTTAGGAATATCTGATGGTCTAATCTTCATCTGATGGTATCCCGATCGAAGGTCAATCTTCGAGAGTACCCTTGCTCCTCTCATTTGGTCAAACAAATCCTCAATACGGGGTAATAGGTACTTGTTCTTCACCGTGACATCATTAAGGAACCTTTAATCCACGCACATCCCTTGCAATCCATCTTTCTTCTTTACAAACAAAACTGGTACTCTTCAAGGTGAGGAACTCGGACGTAAGTAACTAGCCTCTTGTAATTCCGTTCACTGATTCTTCAGTCCCTTTAGGTGTAATTACTCTCATGGGTTTTCTCATATTGTCCAACACATATGCCCAAACCAAAATCTCAGCATGACGCATAATTTTATTAGCAACTCATGGGGACAAATAGACCTTTTTATTTCTCCTAAAATGGTATCATACCGAATACTAACTAAAGGAACATGTAGATCCTACAAATAGTAGTAATTTACATATATGTTTATGTAGCTTGGTGGAGCCGGTGGTGGTGGAGATGGTGGTTGCTCTTGTTGTTGTCTCTCCAACCGTGATTGCCTTATTTCTTGCTGTATCTCCAGACGGGCATGACGTATTTCCTCGCGTTCTTGTCTTATCTGGCTTTGCATTTCGGTCATCCTGTCTGTCAATTGCTGTATTACCAGCCTTTGGGTTGCGATCACTTGCTCGGTTTCAACAGGTGGGGGATTTGGAGGATTCATTTCTGTTTGCTGTTGCGTGATAATCTTTCCTTTCCTGGTATTGACCATCCGAGTTAGATACATAAGGTAAGAAAGAGCAGTAGACAAGGCAGCAATTACTATCATGTTACTTTGGGGGATTTTTTTTAGCTAAGCAGATTAATATTTTACATATCCTAGCTAATTCAATACCTTATGGTGGTACATACTAAGATGTCCATAGTTCAATCAATCAAAGAAGCAAATCAGGCATTTAGCATCAGCACAATCAGACAATATTTTTAAATAGAGAAAAATAGTTTTATTTTCATCTTAGGTTCCCTATCTCTTAAAATGTCATAGGGGTAGGGATTCCAAAGTTTGAAATCCATCTTGTCTTAGAATAGAAAAGATAAGAATGATCAGAGTAGAACAGTAGAAGGTGAGACAAGTTCAAGATGAGATGAGTATAGAAGGAGTCAGAGTAAGGTAAGTAGGAGAGGGTTTGTCCGTTTCTATCTAGGTTTCGTCCTACAGTCAACATTCCTCTGATACCACTTCTGTAACACCCGGCTTTAAGGAACAAAGCCAGGTGCATTTCATACATGCGCCAAGAAGACAACACATATAATAACAGAGTGTATAGAGATAAATGTCATTAACATCAGAGTATTTATTACATAGCGGAAGACTTATTACAAAATAAAGTAATAAAGATAAAACAAACTAAGGATCGTCGGCGCCAATGTCGACTGGGAAACGCCACCTAGATCAGATCGAACTCCTCGATACTTGACTCCACTTGAAACCACCTGTTCTTCTCCTGTGGGGGGGGGGGTGTGAGACAGCAAGGGTGAGCTCACATATGTTCATCGCTCAACAAGTTGTGGGGAATAATGTGACACGAACTCACAAAGGTGTGAGTTCATGTGATGTGTAAGGCTAATCAATGATAGGGGTTAAAGCTGAGCATTGCTTTTAAGTAGTTGGTCAACATTTTATTAGCAATTACTAAGTGTAAGTAAATACCAAACCATAAGTAAAGTAATAGAACAAAATTAATAACAAAACCCATGCAATGCAAATGACAAAATTGAATTTAAGTTCCATAATTTAAACATCAGAGAGTCCTGAGCCGCTCATGACCGTGAGCTCGGCTAGTATACCAGATTTACACTCTGCAGAGGTTGTACCCTTTACCCACAAGTCATGTTACCCATCTGCCAAGGGGTCGCGACTCCCCATATACCTCTACCTAGGAAGCACGGCAGGGCAACACTACGAGGCCTTTACAAAGTTCCACTAGCTTCCGAAAACCCGCTACAGTTTATGGGAAGATCCAGTAAAGGGTTCCTGGCTGATAGCCATCGCAGCAAAATCAACCAGGGACCTCCCCGCACTGACCTCTCCCCTACTGCCCTTGCCCCTTTCGGGTAAGGTAGTCTTCCACTAGCTTTCCTAATTAGTCAGCCAAGGGCGTCCCATTCCACCCTTGTGGTGGCACGTGGTTCTCAAGTTAAGCTCTATGTTCCAATTAACATTAATGATCTCAACATGAACATAAACAGAATAACAAGAATAATTGGAACATAGATATAATAAATGATTATCCCAAAACCATGTAAAGCAATAGCAAACTACCCAAGTGATTCAGGGGTAAACAAGGTAATGAGAATAACAAATCTAGGGTGACCTATTGGGTCCCATCAAAATTAACCTATGCATGAGTATGTGATATTAAAGAACATTGTTGGGTAAAAAGTGGTCAAGGGCACAACTTGCCTTCAATGAGCTCCTGCTCAGCTACTTCAACCTGCTGCTCACCAGGATCCTCAGCAACGGGCTCTTCTACTCGCCACAATACAAACAAGCACAGTGCATATAGAGAAATTAACATTACACCAAACATATATACAAAATACACAGAGATATTCTACATATTAAAATAAAATCCTAGGAACAGAAATCATAATTTTCTGAATTATAGATTTTAAGTTATGCATTTTCAAAGGTTTTATGTGCTTTAAATAGGATTAAGTGATAAATAAATTTCTTACTGTTTTCATGACATAACAGAGGATCTAGGTGATAAAGAATAAAATTACAAAATTTTAGGAACTGGAATGGATTAATTTGGAGTTAGTATGAATTTTCTATGAATTTATAAAGTCTTAGTAATTATTTTCCTATTAAAAATCCATTTATAATTCAATTTCCCTGATTTTATTATGTTCTGGACTGGGCCTTCATTTCTGAGAACAGCAGGGGCCCAGGCGCAAAAGATCCTAAGACTCAGAACACTATACAGTAGGACGGCGGGTTTATTTCAATGAAACCGAGGGGCCAAAGTGTAAATCCGCGCCCGCGAAGGGGACGGGAGAACTGACACGCGAGAACGACGGATTCCGTTGAGAAGAGCACAGAGCAAGGAAAGATGATGACAGGGTGGGCCCACCGTTCGGTCTCTCATCTCCCGTAGAGCACAGACGCGTATGGAGCTGGGGCGCGGGCCCGCTGTCAGCGGACGAGGGGAGATGCGCACTGGGCCGAGCGGTAAGATACAGCCCAGGTGCAGTTTTCTTTTTTTTTTTCTTTTTGTTTTTATTTTCTGTTTTCCTTTGAATCTCAAATTTGAATTTGTTTCTTGTTATGAGGTTCAACTTTGAATCAATTATACAAATTCAAATCTTAATGTAGGAATAATATATTATATTATATATTTTTATACCATTTTTAGTCACATAGTATTTTCTTTCTTCTTTTCCAAACTCTATAATTTCTTTTAGGATTTAATTTCCCATTTGAATATTTAACATATTTCTTTTTACATTACTATAATATTGTCACAAAAATGCGCACAAAAATAAAATCCCAGCATGATGCATGTATTATTTTTGGTGTCCTTTGTTATTTATTTATTTATTTTTTTTTTGTGTAAGTGAGATGTCCACATGAAATAGAGATAACACACATATCTATTGAGTAGTATAATTTCTCTTTCTAGACCTTCCTTACAAAGTGGGTGTTACAAATCACACGACATATGTAGCACTTAACCCTTGCATATGTCAACCCGCCACCGGGGTTCTTAAGACCGGATCAGGTTCACGCAAACCGAGAGCACAGATACACCACCGTCCAGCCTCTTGCCACGGAGGGTACACGCTACTCTCGCCACCGCTCCACTCCCATTTCGTGTTATCTTATTCCGGCCTTAGTCTGCCCGAGGCAAGGCTTACCCATGACGAGGTATGTGACCAGTTAAAGGGTCCTCGATCATCAAGCCTACATACGCGTTAATCCTTAATCAACCTGGGTAGAACATCACCTGTTCCTACCCCAAGTCTTGATTTACATACTTTCATCCTTAGGATTGTTTCTGTTCCCAAGGATGAAAAGAGCATCATAGGGAGCTTTGCAGTAAGATCCCACCATTGCTCCAGTGAAAATATTCTTGCAGGTAGAAGCCATCCTCTCCCGGGTTAAATTGAGGACAACCTCTATCCACAAGCTCTAAGCAAGGCTAAGCATTTTTGTAAATCATAATTTTGATACTTCACAGAAGTATCTATAAAGGTATGGATATCAAGGAAAGCAATGCATCAAAGGGTTTCAAGCAATTCCTATGAACCTAATGCACATTTCACTAGACTTAAAGTGTGCGAAAAGTATTTTAAAAACACAAGGAAAGGGGTTGCATGCACCGGGGCTTGCCTGAGTAACACTAGGTTAGTGTCGTCAGATTATCCATCTTCAGTTCCGTTCATCAGCATCATCCTGCGGGTTAGCCCGCGCTTGGGGTCGACTTGGCTTGTCTTCCGCATCACGCGATTAATTATCGTACCTAATTGAGATGCACGATGCACATGAATGCATATAAACAGGAATATTACAAGTGACGAAACGTCGTACTATTCTATACGAAAACACTAGTTACCGATGTATGATTAAGCGTAATAATTACGATTTTCGAACCTATCGCAAACATCATAAGCAACAAATTATACACATGAAACACAATTAGCCTAAACACAACTTATCAGTTAATTAATTAAATTCTAAACTCAGTGGTCTAAGGAATTTAAATCTAGAATGGGAATAAAAGCACATCACAAGCATCAGATCAATTCGATTATATTAGACATATGTTTCTTTGTGAATTAAGATGCATAAAATATAGGTCGATGGTGCTAACCACACTCGGCCATAACTATACTTAGGATTAACTTAACTAGTTTTCTAAACTATTTTCCAAATTAATTTATATAACACATTGCTTGGTTACGACATTTACCGATCACAAACATAGACCGATATATACTACTATTAGAGCATGGCATTGACTCTATCGCACAAACGCCCTGACACAATTAATATCGGCAACTTAACGATAATTGCTTAAATACTAAACTTAACGTACGTGTCACCGAAATACCACTCTGCAAAATAGAACTAGTTCGAAAATATTCGGCAACTAAACTTCTCGAAGCATACCTCGCATCGCTGACATCTTGAACTTAAACTTTATACGTAAACTAAGCGTTTTATTTCACGATCATAAAATCAATAATAAAAATAGTAAATAGGCTCACCGTGTTTCAATTCGATTTGGTAGTTGCCTAACGACGACGACCTTCCGCTGAAGTCCTCAATCGAACATCTGGCGAGTGTGACCGACGAGTTATGACTGATGGCGAACGCAGGAGCAGGGACAGGTCCGGCATTTGTTAGGAAAGGAGCTCGACGGCGAGCAATTGAGAACGACTCGACTTCAGCGAATAGACAGCTCGCGGCCTGTACGAGGGGATCGACTGCGGACGGCGATCATGGACGAAGAGGCGCACGGACGGGCGAGCAGCAAGGCGACGAGAAACAGGAACGCACGTGGAGAGAGATTGGCTGGGCTGGGCGCCATGGGCGTTCGCGGCTGGGGGCGAGTTCGGGCAAGGGGATAGGGAGGGCGAGTGCTGGGGCTGGGTGCCGAGCATCCAGGATATGGGGAAGGGATGACCGGCGAAACACAGGGCGAGTCCGAGGGGGCGAAAGCCATGGATCCTGAGCTAGCACAGGGATTCGTGTGCGCGGCCCTGAATCCGAGCAGGGCCAGGACGCGTGGCAAGGAAGGAGGAGCCGGGACAGAGGGACTCCAGCGAGCTAGGGGCGAGCACGGACTGAAGAAAGCCATGGCGCACAGAGGAAGAACAAGGAGCAGAGGACGCTGGCGCTTGGAGGGAACGGGAAGCCATGGACTGGGCGCTTGTAGTACGCAAAAAAAAATGGAGAGGAGAGAGGGAGCTGGGCGCGGCTACCAGGGTACCGCGACCACCATGGGAGCAAGGGCAGAGAAGGTACCGACTGAGAATAGAAGGAGAGGGGCTGCTCAGCGACCAGACAAACGCTGCAAGGAGGAAGAAGACACGAGGGAGCAAGAAGCTGGGAGGGTGCTCGGCTGTAGATTTCTTGTCCACCAGTGCTTGAGCGCGCGACCAGGAGGCTTATCTGGTGTCCACGCCATGGAAACCGGCTGGAGATTGCTGGCAGTGCAGAAATATCCAAGGGAGAGAAAGGGACACGTACAGGAGCTGCCGACCGTGGAGTTGATCAGGAAGAGGTTGTCTTCGGCGGTGGGATTTTTCTCCATGGAAAACACGTACGATAAGGATAAGGGAAGACGTGAGCTAGAATTTTAAATATCAGACATTGGCTGTAACTTGTGAGATGCAACATAGATAATGGATAAATAATAGGAAGAGGGGTGAAAAGATAAGACCAAATCAATAAAAAGAACTAGATTTCATCTGTCTGTTTTCCTTTAATAGAACGTGTGCATATATCCGAGTTCCATAGTTAGAGTTTTGAGACAAATTTAAATTGATCGGATTTAAGCTCTATCGACCACAGTAATTTAGACGGTGTTCAATTTGATTTGAAATCAAATTATTTCATCCGCCGACGACACCCGATTCCACGTCAACCGTTAATTTATGTGGAGAATCGAATCTCAATTATAAATTCTCAGACGTGATTTTCTCGGTTGACGAGTGGAGACAGAATTATTTGCGCCGAAAACCTTAGTCGACGAATTCTATTTAATTGGACCGAGATAAATCGTCCGAGTGGGTCGAGCTTCCGAATTTCGTATTCGCGCAAGCGGTGAATTTTAAATAATCACCGGACGCACCAACTTTCAGAACAAATATGTCCCGAACAGCACGAAAATTTAGGACGAGCCCAAATAAATAAAAACGACGTCGCACTCGCGACAGACGGAACAGATGCGATATTAAAATCGCAATAGGCGAAGATGATTAAAATTTAGCATCTGTTTTATCCACTGATCACGTGCTTAAATCCGTACTCGTTGTCGAGCGGAATATAAACACCTGGGGTGTTACAGCCCTCCCCCCTTAAAAGAATCTCGTCCCGAGATTCAGAACGAAAGACTTCTAAGGGTAGAGAAGCATATTCACATGTCCATATCAGCGGTAATCGTGAGACATTTCCAAACAAGGACGAGTGTCTCAGGATGTTGCTTCTCTAGTGGACATAACACGTATCGCCTTAGGCTAATTTAGAAACGTCCACCAATAGAGACGCTGTCTGCCAGAGGAACAAATAAGGTTCCATGTGTGCAGTTTGCTTTCTCTGATGACACTGTACTATCTGAGTCTGTTGAGCGAGCGGCAAATACGCGATTTTACCCAAACAGAACCAGATGCACCATCTTGGGTAAAACACGCAGAAAGAGGTTTACCAATAAGTGGTTACAGGAAATTCATAGCACAGGGGACGGGTGTGGATGTCGAATACTGTCGCAGTTAACATGTGGCTAACCCAAGAATTCAAGTCCACAAAAGGTGATATAGATTCGAGAAAATCACCCATGGAGGGATCTGTAGATGCAGACTTTGCAACCAGCCCATTTTATCAGGCACTAGACATGGCTCGACTTGATCACACATGCTAGAAAAGCACACGCGAGACAATCGAGGCACGACTAGAGCGATGATTAGGTGGTTACTAGTCGAATTAACTTGGTTTTTGTAAGTACTTTCTCGGGATGGTTTGTGTCAAAGCGAGTTTAGATAACTCGACAAATCGATCTCTAAACTCAACCTTTGTTCATTGGGCAGTTACAAGTTAGTAAAACCAACTTGTTGAACTACTTTTGACATTGAGCAAGTCCTCTCAGTACCATTGGTAAGCCAACGGTCGAGAGTTTACTCATATTAACAGTTGGTCATGCATTTGGGAAGGAATCCATTTGGTCTGGTCGTTCATCCATTTCTTCTATACGAGATAAACCGACTTGGTCCAGGAATACATGAATTAAATAGGAGAGCAAATGAACAAACTCCTACATTTCAGCAGCAGGGGAAAGTCAATCTACATTTTGAGAGCTAATCAGTTGCCTCTCGACACTAAAAAGCTCCAAGGTTTCACCTTTACACAAAGGATGTAAAGGAAACTTCTATGCGTGCATTCACTATCAAGGTCAAAAGAAAAGATACCACACAAGAAAATGGTATGCCCTTTTTATCCAACAGATATGATAGATGTTGCTTGATCACTTCGACAAACAACATCGAATTTATTTCAAGGGAAGGTCCATGGAAGATAACACATTAGTGTAGTTCCATAATGGATCATGACAAGAGACCTCGATACCAGCATGCGCCAAGCAGCAGAACCTTGCGTGTACATTCACAAGGGGCTCTCAGTTTCGCAGCGGCACCATAAGTCCTTAACCATGACACCATTACAAAACTGGCACCAATAATAAATCTCACGTAGCAAAAATAGATTGTGCCAAGATAACGCATTGACATAGTCTCATAATGGATTACAACTACTAACCATGATACCAGCGCGTGCCGAGCAGCACAACCGTGTGTGCGCACACACAGAAGGCCCTCGGTTTCGTCACGGCACCACAGGTTTTAGCCATAATGCCATTACCAGACGTAACCAATAAGAAATCTCGCGCGATACAAATGAATTGAACAAGGGTGACAATATACAAGGAGATACTCCACCTGTAAAAATGGTTACAAGTAGAGAGCCAAATAGATTATGTCCCGACGAAATGAACAAGGCGTGGCCATAACCTAAAATTAATGAAAGGAGTACAATGGGAGACTGTTAATTCAGCCTCAAGCATATTTCTATGCCAATCGTAGAGATTACAAGGTCAAGAATTAGTATCCGATTAGATACGGAGGGAAAACAATCAGAATATTAAGTTGGTATGCCTTTGATAAATATGAAGAAACCAAAGGCATCAAACTTCAAAAAAATGGTCGGACATGTCTTTCCTAGGTTAGGTTGATAAAACAACATGGCGATCCTTAAGATAGGCAAACTGGATAAAGGACATCAGCTTGTGTCAATTGAACAAGGGGATGGTTTAGGATGGAGACATGACTCGAGATTCTTGTTTCAAGTCCGAGTACACTTTATATCCAATAAGGAAATTATCTACACATTTATTTGCATGGGCTTGGTAAGGGAGTGATAATGGAAAATTTAATTTTTGGGTCATGGTTCACCAACTAAGAACATGGCCTAATTTTAGATTTAGGCAAACAACTCATTAACCTTCTATCGACACATCAAGCACAAGAGCAAGCACATAAAGCACCCTAAGAGGTCACCTAAAGAATGGAGGACACCTATTTCATCGAAGTTCATAATTCAGCATTACACCACATTATCTACAATCATCTGGTTACTGGAATAAAGATGAGAGAAGCATTTTGGGTGTATAGGTGACAAACACAATGCAACAATCAGGATGCATGCTCGTCTTATTCGTCCTCACGAATTTTGCCAACATAATATGGCAATAACGTTCTATATCGGTGGCATACTAACGACTCTCACGATATTTTGCTAGTCGTCAGCTACACATACGTTTTCGAGGTTAGTGTACCTGCAGAAAAATCCATTACAGCCCAATTCCCAATGATGCAAGTCACACATGACAGTTTATCACAGTTTATACTCCATATATTGCTATATGGAGGCCAGCTCATCATTAAGCGCCGAGCCACGCATAGGCGCCGTTGCCACACTTTAACCATAGGGCAACTCATTATGGTAACTCACCTTCTAACCTGAGCGTAGGTGCGTCGTTACAAGTACATTACATTTCTCAGTATTCCCATGTCTGTATACCCATACACATCCATGGGGTACTGAATCCCGGAAAAGTAAATACTCCACAGTGCAGCCTTCATATATACATATGTAAAACATGTATATAATCAAGCGCCACAATTAAGCACTTCCCTAGACCGACGGTGTTCGGTCATGCTCTCACATCTCACCTTCCCTGAGCGTCGGTCCATTCAAAACTGAATGGCCTCAAAAATAACAATACACATGTATGCAATACCCCCGGTTGTGGTTTTCAACTAAGCCACCTGATAGTCCTTAACTTAGGGCTTAAGAGAGGATGTCGCTAGCATTATAGTTTTTCAAAACGGTTTTTCAAAACCAAACAATGTGTTTAGTTGAAAATAGGTTTTTCAAAACCAAAACTTTTGTTTTGAAAATACGTATGTGACCGTATATACTTAATCCAGCTCCGATACCAGTTGTGGCAGAACCTCCAAGTTATTGGGCCCACATGCACCTGTCCTTGTCCCGAAGACCTCAGACGACCATGCATGTGCACCAGATAACTTAACAGGATCTGTCCGATTGCCCCAAGGACATCGGATAAACCACTTTCAACCAGAACCGCGGGATTAAGTAACACAAATCACACACACACCAACATTTTTGCAGCGGAAATATTATTACCAAATTTTACAAGTTACAAAAATTTTACATTATTTTATCGGAGTGATTATAAGTTTGAAATATATGCTAGCTCAAATGACCATCCTCAATAAGAAGTATAGAAGAAGTACTTAGACTTATAAGAAGGCCGAGCCCACCGGCACTTAACACCATCAACAGCATCACAAAGTTAGGACCTGAAAAACAACAGGGAATAAAACCCTGAGTATGGAATTACTCAGCAAGTCTTACCCGACTAAGGAAAAGACTCTCAAGGGTATGCTGGATAAATAGGAGTCAAGGAGAGGCTTTAGCAAAAATCAACTTATATTTTTGCAGAAGTAGCTTACTAAAGTGAGTCCTTACTTTCAATCTTTTAATGCCATATTAAGTATTAATAGACTCTATTTGCATCTAGTCTAATTTTAACATCTCATCCATACAACATCATTTTTATCCATAGTGTTCACATCCTGACTTTAGGTTGCAGGGCAGTGACCAAGTCTTCATAACCGCGAAGGTACGGC
Source organism: Zea luxurians (assembly GCA_029449295.1). NCBI lineage: Eukaryota > Viridiplantae > Streptophyta > Magnoliopsida > Poales > Poaceae > Zea > Zea luxurians. The sequence goes on along the minus strand of JAOPSE010000001.1, from coordinate 28,547,810 downwards.
GATCCGAATCGATTATACTCAGCTGAGGATCTCAAATCACACGACATATGTAGCACTTAACCCTTGCATATGTCAACCCGCCACCGGGGTTCTTAAGACCGGATCAGGTTCACGCAAACCGAGAGCACAGATACACCACCGTCCAGCCTCTTGCCACGGAGGGTACACGCTACTCTCGCCACCGCTCCACTCCCATTTCGTGTTATCTTATTCCGGCCTTAGTCTGCCCGAGGCAAGGCTTACCCATGACGAGGTATGTGACCAGTTAAAGGGTCCTCGATCATCAAGCCTACATACGCGTTAATCCTTAATCAACCTGGGTAGAACATCACCTGTTCCTACCCCAAGTCTTGATTTACATACTTCCATCCTTAGGATTGTTTCTGTTCCCAAGGATGAAAAGAGCATCATAGGGAGCTTTGCAGTAAGATCCCACCATTGCTCCAGTGAAAATATTCTTGCAGGTAGAAGCCATCCTCTCCCGGGTTAAATTGAGGACAACCTCTATCCACAAGCTCTAAGCAAGGCTAAGCATTTTTGTAAATCATAATTTTGATACTTCACAGAAGTATCTATAAAGGTATGGATATCAAGGAAAGCAATGCATCAAAGGGTTTCAAGCAATTCCTATGAACCTAATGCACATTTCACTAGACTTAAAGTGTGCGAAAAGTATTTTAAAAACACAAGGAAAGGGGTTGCATGCACCGGGGCTTGCCTGAGTAACACTAGGTTAGTGTCGTCAGATTATCCATCTTCAGTTCCGTTCATCAGCATCATCCTGCGGGTTAGCCCACGCTTGGGGTCGACTTGGCTTGTCTTCCGCATCACGCGATTAATTATCGTACCTAATTGAGATGCACGATGCACATGAATGCATATAAACAGGAATATTACAAGTGACGAAACGTCGTACTATTCTATACGAAAACACTAGTTACCGATGTATGATTAAGCGTAATAATTACGATTTTCGAACCTATCGCAAACATCATAAGCAACAAATTATACACATGAAACACAATTAGCCTAAACACAACTTATCAGTTAATTAATTAAATTCTAAACTCAGTGGTCTAAGGAATTTAAATCTAGAATGGGAATAAAAGCACATCACAAGCATCAGATCAATTCGATTATATTAGACATATGTTTCTTTGTGAATTAAGATGCATAAAATATAGGTCGATGGTGCTAACCACACTCGGCCATAACTATACTTAGGATTAACTTAACTAGTTTTCTAAACTATTTTCCAAATTAATTTATATAACACATTGCTTGGTTACGACATTTACCGATCACAAACATAGACCGATATATACTACTATTAGAGCATGGCATTGACTCTATCGCACAAACGCCCTGACACAATTAATATCGGCAACTTAACGATAATTGCTTAAATACTAAACTTAACGTACGTGTCACCGAAATACCACTCTGCAAAATAGAACTAGTTCGAAAATATTCGGCAACTAAACTTCTCGAAGCATACCTCGCATCGCTGACATCTTGAACTTAAACTTTATACGTAAACTAAGCGTTTTATTTCACGATCATAAAATCAATAATAAAAATAGTAAATAGGCTCACCGCGTTTCAATTCGATTTGGTAGTTGCCTAACGACGACGACCTTCCGCTGAAGTCCTCAATCGAACATCTGGCGAGTGTGACCGACGAGTTATGACTGATGGCGAACGCAGGAGCAGGGACAGGTCCGGCATTTGTTAGGAAAGGAGCTCGACGGCGAGCAATTGAGAACGACTCGACTTCAGCGAATAGACAGCTCGCGGCCTGTACGAGGGGATCGACTGCGGACGGCGATCATGGACGAAGGGGCGCACGGACGGGCGAGCAGCAAGGCGACGAGAAACAGGAACGCGCGTGGAGAGAGATTGGCTGGGCTGGGCGCCATGGGCGTTCGCGGCTGGGGGCGAGTTCGGGCAAGGGGATAGGGAGGGCGAGTGCTGGGGCTGGGTGCCGAGCATCCAGGATATGGGGAAGGGATGACCGGCGAAACACAGGGCGAGTCCGAGGGGGCGACAGCCATGGATCCTGAGCGAGCGCAGGGATTCGTGTGCGCGGCCCTGAATCCGAGCAGGGCCAGGACGCGTGGCAAGGAAGGAGGAGCCGGGACAGAGGGACTCCAGCGAGCTAGGGGCGAGCACGGACTGAAGAAAGCCATGGCGCATAGAGGAAGAACAAGGAGCAGAGGACGCTGGCGCTTGGAGGGAACGGGAAGCCATGGACTGGGCGCTTGTAGTACGCAAAAAAAATGGAGAGGAGAGAGGGAGCTGGGCGCGGCTACCAGGGTACCGTGACCACCATGGGAGCAAGGGCAGAGAAGGTACCGACTGATAATAGAAGGAGAGGGGCTGCTCAGCGACCAGACAAACGCTGCAAGGAGGAAGAAGACACGAGGGAGCAAGAAGCTGGGAGGGTGCTCGGCTGTAGATTTCTTGTCCACCAGTGCTTGAGCGCGCGACCAGGAGGCTTATCTGGTGTCCACGCCATGGAAACCGGCTGGAGATTGCTGGCAGTGCAGAAATATCCAAGGGAGAGAAAGGGACACGTACAGGAGCTGCCGACCGTGGAGTTGATCAGGAAGAGGATGTCTTCGGCGGTGGGATTTTTCTCCATGGAAAACACGTACGATAAGGATAAGGGAAGACGTGAGCTAGAATTTTAAATATCAGACATTGGCTGTAACTTGTGAGATGCAACATAGATAATGGATAAATAATAGGAAGAGGGGTGAAAAGATAAGACCAAATCAATAAAAAGAACTAGATTTCATCTGTCTGTTTTCCTTTAATAGAACGTGTGCATATATCCGAGTTCCATAGTTAGAGTTTTGAGACAAATTTAAATTGATCGGATTTAAGCTCTATCGACCACAGTAATTTAGACGGTGTTCAATTTGATTTGAAATCAAATTATTTCATCCGCCGACGACACCCGATTCCACGTCAACCGTTAATTTATGTGGAGAATCGAATCTCAATTTGTCGGGGACCATAATTAGGGGTACCCTCAAGACGCCTAATTCTCAGCTGGTAACCCCCATCAGCATAAAGCTGCAGAGGCCTGATGGGTTTGATTAAGTCAGGGATCAGTCCATACGAGTGACTTGACCACGCCACGCCCGAGCCTAGCCTCGGGCGAGGGCAGCTGACCCTAAGATGACTCCGTCTCGCCTGAGGCCTCCTCTTTCACGGCAGACGCATCTCCGGCTCGCCCTAGGCCCCGCCTTCGATAAGAAGAAACCCTGACTAAATCACCGCGCCAACCGACCGAGTCACCGGGGCGTTTAACGCAAAAGGTAAGACCAACGGGCGACCAGACTTCGCCAGAGGCACCATAGGAGGCTCCGCCCGACCCAGGGCTCGGACTCGGGCTAAGGCCCCGGAAGACGGCGAACTCCGCTCCGCCCGACCCCAGGGCTCGGACTCGGGCTAAGGCCCCGGAAGACGGCGAACTCCGCTCCGCCCAAGGGCTCGGACTCGGGCTAAGGCCCCGGAAGACGGCGAACTCCGCTCCGCCCAAGGGCTCGGACTCGGGCTAAGGCCCCGGAAGACGGCGAACTCCGCTCCGCCCGACCCCAGGGCTCGGACTCGGGCTAAGGCCCCGGAAGACGACGAACTCCGCCTCGCCCGACCCAGGGCTCGGACTCCGCCTCGGCCTCTGCCGAACGATCTCCGCCTCGCCCGACCCAGGGCTCGGACTCTGCCTCTGTCTTGCAGGACGGACTCGACCTCGGCTTCGGAGGAGCTTCCACGACGCCCGACCTAAGACACGAGACCGCCACGTCAACAGGGAGCGTCATCATCACCCTGCCCTGAGCCGACTTGGGTCGCAGAGAACAAGACCGGCGTCCCATCTAGCCAGCCACGCCAGATAGGCAAATGATGGCGCCCCGCTAGACCATGACGACGGCGACTCTCAGCTCCCTTACGAAAGCAGGAGGACGTCAGCAAGGGCCCAGCCACTCCGACAGCTGTCCCCCCGTCCGGCTCCGTTACTCCTCCAACAGCCACGACGCCACACCAACAGGGTGCCAAGATCTCTCCGGCTGCCACCTTGGCATGTACATAGGGCGCTAGCTCTCCCTCGCTAGACACGTAGCACCTTGCTACACCCCCATCTTGTACACCTGGATCCTCTCCTTACGACTATAAAAGGAAGGACCAGGGCCTTCTTAGAGAAGGTTGGCCTCGCGGGGACGAAGGGCAGGGGCAGGCGCTCTCTCGGGGCCGCTCGCTTCCCCTCACCTCGCGCGGACGCTTGTAACCCCCTACTGCAAGCGCACCCGACCTGGGCGCGGGACGAACACGAAGGCCGTGGGAATTCTCCGACTCCCTCACGACCCGGCTCCGGCCACCGACCTCTCTCTCTGTTCCCCCCTTCGCGCTCGCCCACGCGCTCGACCCATCTGGGCTGGGGCACGCGGCACTCTCACTCGTCGGCTCGGGGACCCCCCGGTCTCGGAACGCCGACAGTTGGCGCGCCAGGTAGGGGCCTGCTGCGTGTTGACGTTCGATTTCCCGTCAAGCTCCAGATGGGCAGTCTCCAACGACCTCTTCAACCCGGGACGGTGCTCCGTTTCGGGAACCTCGAGTTCATGTCTCTCGACGGCAACTACGACATGGTACTCCTTCCACCGCCGCGCGGCAGCGACAATGGTGGCGGACAGCCCGCCCGCCGGCGGCGGAATCAACGACGTCTTTCCCGCGTGGGGGAAGGACAACATTCGAGCTCGCCCCATCCTCTCCCTCGCCATCGGAGGAGGAGGAGGCGGGGCAACCGGGGCCGAGCGGGAGATCGCGCTCCGACGGCTGTCGAGCAAATCGACATCCCCGGCGCCTCAACGGAGGACACGCCAAGCGTCGCCCTCGCGTTCAAGGCAAACGCGAGCGCCATCCCCCCGCAACACGTCGACTCCGAGCAAGTGGACGACGCCAGCACGCTCACGGAGGGCCTGCAGGACGTCGCCCTCGTACCCAAGACGACAGCGCGGTCAGCCCCCGACTTGACTTCATCGCCCCTCGTCGACAAAAAGGTACCGACTGCTACCCGTCTTTCGTCATTTCGACTCGGCCTCAGCCCGCCTGGCGATCTCGCTTTGGCGGGCGCTCACATTGAGGCGAGTGCAACCTCTCTGGGGTTTCGTGTGCGGTCGCCTTGGGACCGATTGACGGGTGTCTCGACCTACGGACCCTCTGGGTCCGAGGAAGATGACGACCCCAGCATCTGCTGGGATTTCTCCGGATCTGGCAATCCTAGTGCCATGCGGGACTTCATGACCGCATGTGACTACTGCCTCTCCGACTGTTCCGACGGCAGCCGCAGCCTTGGCGACAAGGACTGCGGCCCGAGTCGCGAATGTTTCCACATCGAGTTAGGGGATCCCTCCGGAGGCGGCTGTCTCGGCACGCCGGAGGATGGTGATCCCCCTAGGCCAGCACCTCGCGCCGACATCCCGCGGGAGCTAGCTGTGGTCCCCGTTCCGGCGGGGGGTCACGACCCACAGCTCGAGCAAGTCCGCGGGGCGCAGGCCGGGCTCGATAAGGGAGCAGGAGCGCTCGAGGCAATCCGCCAGAACATCGGGCAGGCGTGGGCGAGCCAGCCCCCGGCCGGAGGAATACGTCACCTGCCCCAAGGTCTCCAGCACCGCATCGCCAACGATGCCAGGGACAGACCGCCACCCGCATCCGGCGGAACCGGTCAGGACCTGGCCGCTGCAGCGATGCTCCTCCGCGCGATGCCGGAGTCATCAACCACCGAGGGTCGGCGAATCCAGGGAGAACTTAAGCATCTCCTGGAAGGCGCTGCGGCCCGGCGGGCCGAGAGCTCTGCCTCCCGAAGGCAGGGATACCCCTCGGAACCTCGTGCCGCAACTTCCCGACTCACGCGGGAAGCCTCGGTCTTCACCGGGCGCACGCGCAACACCGCGCCTGCGGCCCCGGGCCACCTCGGCGACGAGCACCCTCATCGTGACCGTCGGGCACGCCTCGACGAAAGGGTGCGCCGAGGCTACCACCCCAGGCGTGGGGGACGCTACGACAGCGGGGAGGATCGGAGTCCCTCGCCCGAACCACCCGGTCCGCAGGTCTTTAGCCGAGCCATTCGGCGGGCGCCGTTTCCGCCCCGATTCCGACCCCCGACTACTATCACGAAGTACTCGGGGGAGACGAGACCGGAATTGTGGCTTGCGGACTACCGCCTGGCCTGTCAACTGGGTGGGACGGACGATGACAACCTCATCATCCGAAACCTCCCCCTGTTTCTCTCCGACACCGCTCGTGCCTGGTTGGAGCACCTGCCTCCGAGGCAGATTTCCAACTGGGAAGATTTGGTCCAGGCTTTCGCCGGGAACTTCCAGGGCACGTACGTGCGCCCCGGGAATTCCTGGGACCTCCGAAGCTGTCGGCAACTGCCGGGAGAGTCTCTCCGAGACTACATCCGGCGGTTCTCGAAGCAGCGCACCGAGCTGCCCAACATCACCGACTCCGATGTCATCGGCGCGTTCCTCGCCGGCACCACCTGCCGCGACCTGGTGAGCAAGCTAGGTCGCAAGACCCCCACTAGGGCGAGCGAGCTGATGGACATCGCCACCAAGTTCGCCTCCGGCCAGGAGGCGGTAGAGGCCATCTTCCAAAAGGACAAGCAGCCCCAGGGCCGCCCGTCGGAAGATGCTCCCGAGGTGTCTACTCCGCGCGGCGCCAAGAAGAAAGGCAGGAGGAAGTCGCAAGCGAAACGCGACGTTCCCGATGCAGACCTTGTCGCCGCCGCCGAGCACAAGAACCCTCGGAAGCCCCCCGGAGGTGCTAACCTCTTCGACAAGGCACTCAAGGAGACGTGCCCCTACCATCAGGGGCCCGTCAAGCATACCCTCGAAGAGTGCGTCATGCTTCGACGCCACTTCCACAGGGCCGGGCCACCCGCAGAGGGTGGCAGGGCTCACGACGACGACAAAAGGGAGGATCGCCAAGCAGGAGAGTTCCCGGAGGTCCGCGATTGCTTCATGATCTACGGAGGGCATGCGGCAAACGCCTCGGCTCGGCATCGTAAGCAAGAGCGTCGGGAGGTCTGCTCGGTGAAGGTGGCGGCGCCAGTCTACCTAGACTGGTCCGACAAGCCCATCACCTTCGACCGGGACGACCACCCCGACCACGTGCCGAGCCCGGGGAAGTACCCGCTCGTCGTCGACCCCGTCATCGGCGACGTCAGGCTCACCAAGGTCCTGATGGATGGAGGCAGCTGCCTCAACATCATCTACGCCGAGACCCTCAGGCTCCTGCGCGTCGACCTGTCATCCGTCCGAGCAGGCGCTGCGCCCTTCCACGGGATCATTCCCGGGAAGCGCGTCCAGCCCCTCGGACAGCTCGACCTCCCTGTCTGCTTCGGAACACCCTCCAACTTCCGAAGGGAGACTTTGACGTTCGAGGTGGTCGGGTTCCGAGGAACCTACCACGCAGTGTTGGGGAGGCCATGCTACGCGAAGTTCATGGCCATCCCCAACTACACTTACCTGAAGCTCAAGATGCCGGGCCCCAACGGGGTCATCACCGTCGGCCCCACGTACAAACACGCATTCGAATGCGATGTGGAGTGCGTGGAGTACGCCGAGGCCCTCGCCGAGTCCGAGGCCCTCATTGCCGACCTGGAAAGCCTCTCCCGAGAGGTGCCGGACGTGAAGCGGCATGCCGGCAACTTCGAGCCAGCGGAGGCGGTTAAGGCCGTCCCTCTCGACCCCAGTGGCGACACCTCCAAGCAGATCCGGATCGGTTCCGGGCTCGACCCCAAATAGGAAGCAGTGCTCGTCGACTTTCTCCGCGCAAACGCCGACGTTTTTGCGTGGAGTCCCTCGGACATGCCTGGCATACCGAGGGATGTCGCCGAGCACTCGCTGGATATTCGGGCCGGAGCCCGGCCGGTCAGACAGCCTCTGCGCCGATTCGACGAGGAAAGGCGCAGGGTGATAGGCGAGGAGGTCCACAAGCTGATGGCAGCAGGGTTCATTAAAGAGGTATTCCATCCCGAATGGCTTGCCAACCCTGTACTTGTGAGGAAAAAAGGGGGGAAGTGGCGGATGTGTGTAGACTACACTGGTCTCAACAAAGCATGTCCGAAGGTCCCCTACCCACTACCTCGCATCGACCAAATTGTGGACTCCACTGCAGGGTGCGAAACCCTGTCTTTCCTCGATGCCTACTCAGGGTATCATCAAATCAAGATGAAAGAGTCCGACCAGCTCGCGACTTCTTTCATCACGCCCTTCGGCATGTACTGTTATGTCACAATGCCGTTCGGGTTGAGAAACGCGGGTGCAACGTACCAGCGGTGCATGAACCATGTGTTCGGCGAACACATTGGTCGCACGGTCGAGGCCTACGTCGATGACATCGTAGTCAAGACGAGGAAAGCCTCTGACCTTCTCTCCGACCTCGAACTGACATTCTGGTGTCTCAAGGCGAAGGGCGTCAAGCTCAATCCCGAGAAGTGCGTCTTCGGGGTGCCCCGAGGCATGCTCTTGGGGTTCATCGTCTCCGAGCGGGGCATCGAAGCCAACCCGGAGAAGATCGCAGCGATCACAAACATGGGGCCCATCAAGGACTTAAAAGGCGTACAGAGGGTCATGGGATGCCTCGCGGCCTTGAGCCGTTTCATCTCGCGCCTCGGCGAAAGAGGCCTGCCCCTGTACCGCCTCTTAAGGAAGGCCGAGTGCTTCACTTGGACTCCCGAGGCCGAGGAAGCCCTCGGGAACCTGAAGGCGCTCCTCACCCAGGCGCCCATCTTGGTACCCCCAGCTGATGGAGAAACCCTCCTGGTCTACGTCGCCGCAACCACTCAGGTGGTCAGCGCCGCGATCGTAGTCGAAAGGCAGGAAGAGGGGCATGCTTTGCCCATTCAGAGGCCTAGTCTACTTCGTCAGCGAAGTGCTGTCCGAAACCAAGATCCGCTACCCACAAGTCTAGAAGCTGCTATATGCAGTGATCCTGACGAGGCGAAAGCTACGACATTACTTCGAGTCCCATCCGGTGACTGTGGTGTCATCCTTCCCCCTGGGGAGATCATCCAGTGCCGAGAAGCCTCAGGACGGATCGCGAAGTGGGCGGTGGAAATCATGGGCGAGGCAATCTCGTTTGCCCCTCGGAAGGCCATCAAGTCCCAGGTACTGGCGGATTTCGTAGCCGAATGGGTCGATACCCAGTTACCAACGGCTCCAATCCAACCAGAGCTCTGGACCATGTTTTTTGACGGGTCGCTGATGAAGACGGGAGCTGGCGCGGGCCTGCTTTTCGTCTCGCCCCTCGGGAAACACCTGCGCTACGTGCTTCGCCTCCATTTCCCGGCGTCCAACAATGTGGCTGAGTACGAGGCTCTGATCAACGGATTGCGAATCGCCATCGAGCTAGGGGTCCGACGCCTCGATGCGCGCGGCGACTCGCAGCTCGTCATCGACCAAGTCATGAAGAACTCCCTCTGCCGCGACCCAAAGATGGAGGCCTACTGTGAGGAGGTTCGATGCCTGGAAGACAAGTTCTACGGGCTCGAGCTTAACCACATCGCCCGGCGCTACAACGAGACTGCGGACGAGCTGGCGAAGATAGCCTCGGGGCGAACGACGGTTCCCCCGGACGTCTTCTCCCGGGATCTGCACCAACCCTCCGTCAAGATAGATGACGCGCCCGAGCCCGAGGCACCCTCGGCCTCGTCCGAGGTGACCTCGGCCCAGCCCGAGCCATCCTCGGCTCACCCCGAGGAACCCTCGGAGCCCGAGGGCGAGGCACTGCGCATCGAGGAGGAGCAGAACGGGGTCGTGCCAGATCAAGATTGGCAAACCCCGTACCTGCAATATCTCCGCCAAGGAGAACTGCCCCTCGACCGAGCCGAGGCTCGGCGGGTAGCGCGACGCGCCAAATCGTTCGTCTTGCTGGGCGATGAGAAGGAGCTCTACCACCGCAGCCCCTCGGGCATCCTCCAGCGATGCATCTCCATCGCCGAGGGCCAGGAACTCCTGCAGGAAATACACTCGGGGGCTTGCGGTCATCATGCAGCACCCCGAACCCTCGTCGGGAATGCTTTCTGCCAAGGCTTCTACTGGCCAACGGCGGTGGCTGACGCCACTAGAGTTGTCCGCGCTTGCGAAGGGTGCCAATTCTATGCGAAGCAGACCCACCTGCCCTCTCAGGCTCTGCAGACGATACCCATCACCTGGCCCTTCGCTGTGTGGGGTCTGGACCTCGTCGGCCCTCTGCAGAAGGCGCCCGGGGGCTACACGCACCTGCTGGTCGCCATCGACAAATTCTCCAAGTGGATCGAGGTCCGACCCCTGAACAGCATCAGGTCCGAGCAGGCGGTGGCGTTCTTCACCAATATCATCCATCGCTTCGGGGTCCCGAACTCCATCATCACCGACAATGGCACCCAGTTCACCGGCAAAAAATTCTTGGATTTTTGCGAGGATCACAACATCCGGGTGGACTGGGCCGCCGTAGCTCACCCCATGTCGAATGGGCAAGTGGAACGTGCCAACGGCATGATTCTGCAAGGGCTCAAGCCTCGGATTTACAACGGTCTCAACAAGTTCGGCAAGCGGTGGATGAAGGAACTCCCCTCGGTGGTCTGGAGCCTGAGGACGACGCCAAGCCGAGCCACAGGTTTCACGCCGTTCTTCCTGGTCTACGGAGCCGAGGCGATCCTGCCCACGGACCTGGAATACGGCTCCCCGAGGACGAGGGCCTACAACGAAGAAAGCAACCAAGCTAGCCGAGAAGACTCGCTGGACCAGCTGGACGAGGCTCGGGACAGGGCCTTACTACACTCGGCGCGGTATCAGCAGTCCCTGCGACGCTACCACGCCCGAGGGGTCCGACCCCGAGATCTCCAGGTGGGCGATCTGGTGCTTCGGCTGCGGCAAGACGCCCGAGGGAGGCACAAGCTCACGCCCCCCTGGGAGGGGCCGTTCATCATCGCCAAAGTACTGAAGCCCGGAACGTACAAGCTGGCCAACAGTCAAGGCGAGGTCTACGGCAACGCTTGGAACATCCAACAGCTACGTCGCTTCTACCCTTAAGATGTTTCCAAGTTGTTTATATACCTCGCACCCACGCAAAAGTTTAGTCAACAAGGAAGGGTCAGCCTCGCCTCGGCAGAGCCCGACCCTCCCTCGGGGGCTAAAAGGGGGGAAACCCCCTCTGCGTCAAAATTTTCCTCGAAAAGAAAATCTCTTTCACCAGAACATCTTTCGTGCTTTTTGACTACTTCGAAAAGCGGGTCCTGGAAACGACGGGGTACACGTAAGCAGTCAAGGCTGACCGAGCCGAGGGACTCCTACGCCTCCGGGATACGGATACCTCACTCATCACCTTCTGCGATAAGTAACTCGCGCTCGGATAAGGCGAATCCGCGGATCGAACGAGTCTTTACGTACGGGAGCTCTTCTGTCGAAGCGATTCTTCGAGCCTTCTCGACCAAGTCGGTGACAGGGCTTCATGGGCGGGTAAAAGTACGCGTAAGCGGCAAGGCCGACCGAGCCGAGGGACTCCCACGCCTCCGGGATACGGATACCTCACTCATCACCTTCCGCGAGAAGCAACTCTTGCTCGCACTAACATCCCTGCTACCGACAAAAAGTCCAGATACTCGAAACGAGAGGAAAAGAGACGCAGCTTTATAACGCAACAAGGGTATGTGTTCTGGCCTCAACGGCCGCGCAAGGCCCACGCTACAAGGCGATTTGACCCTGCAGGCTCGGATCTTGACGCTGGAAGAGGGCGACGACACCCTCGGCATCGACAGCACCTTCGGCGAGGCCCGACCTAGCCTCGGACGGCGACGCGGTCCGAGGGCCTCCGCTCCGAAGGGCGACGTCATCACCACGCTCGTGCAATCTCTGCCAGGGACTTCTCCGAGAACCCGGCCCGAGCGGACGGCTCGGCCGGCCACCTCCGGGGCCTCGGCCGACCACCTTCCGAGGGCGCCAGCTCGGTTCGAAGCCTCGGCTGAACAGCTCCGACGTCGATCCTGCCAACAAACAACCCGGCTAGGCTCCGGCCAACCAGGTTTCATTTCCGAGCCGACAACGCCTCTGCTCATGCTGATATCGCTACCCCTGGCCTCGGCTCGTCGAAGAGCGGCCGAGGGGTCTCTTTAACTAAGCTAGAGGAGCCTCGGACAACAGGTCCGACCGAGCCGAGGGATTCCTACGCCTCCGGGATACGGATACCTCACTCGTCACCTTGACACGGGGCAACTCACGCTTGGTGAAGCGGTTCAGACAATCAGCGGACGAGCCTTAGCGCTCGAGAATGAGGAAAAAACACGGCTCTGTGCCGGAGTTACATACATGTTCAGGCCCCGAAAGCCGAAATGAACGAAAAACCCGGCACTCGAAGTGCCGTTACAAGCGGAACTCCGGTTCCTCCCTCTGCAGCGGCGCAGGCCCCAGGAGAAGGCACAGCTGCTGTCTTGCCCTCGCCCATAACGCCACCCGAGGGGCGAGGACAAGTACAAAGAGCCGAAGGCCCGAAGCGCCGATGGTGGCGGTGATCCCGTCGCTGACGGGGACTTCTCGAGCCGCCTCCACCTCGGCACTGACGCCGGGAGCCACCAGCCTACCGCCAGATCCCCACTCAAATCCTCCCCGATGAGTGGGGCACCGGCCTCCGCGCAAAGGCGCCGCCCTGGTGCAAAGGCAGGGCCACCCCAGAACACGAGCGCCGCCCTAGCGGCGTGCGGTGTCTAGGGTGGACCTCCCGTGTACACGGCGCGGCAGCCGCCCCCCGACAAAAGGGCCCGCCGGAGCCGAGCTAGCGGACCCGACACGCTGGAGGTGACGGCGTTCGCCGCCGATCCATCCCACGTTGTCGAAGTCCGCGCCGCCCGCAGGGCCAGTGAGCGCCTTCTCCCTCGAATATCGTGGGAGAGGATGACCCACGAACCCGTGTGGGAGGTGGAGCGCCGGCTCAGTCCGGCACCCACCCCAGCGAGGATGATGAACATCCTTGAAGCTGAGGGTGGGACCCAGATCGCAGTCCGGTTTGCTCCTCCCCACCCAGGAGCTGGTGGTCACCGTCTCGGGTGACCCCCAGCCGAGGGGGGCAACCGGGCTGCCTGATGAAAATCCTTGAAGCCGAACGATGGCTGAAAGGTACCAACTCCCACGGAGTTGCGTTCCTCCAGCAATGGAGCGAAAAGACGGCGGTTTCCCCCCATCCGGGGGCTCGGAAGATGGAGAGACACAATGCATTGGGGAGGAAGGAGACACGGTTACCTCACGAAGGGGGTCGCCCTCCTTTTAAAGGCAACTCCCCCTGCTTGCGCCCTCAACCGTCACGGGCTGAGTCTTCTCCAACACGCCTCCAAAGCCCTTCCCTGCGGCGCGGGGGCTGGGACCCGCCTGTCATGCAGACCGGCTCTAAGCAGAAGAAGCCGAACCGCCGCGCACGACGCACGCAACCACCCAGCGGTTACAAGTAACCCTCCACTTTTGCCCAGACCAGCGGGCAAAGGGGGCAAGCGGCCATGCAGGCAGCATGCAACCGCGCCAAGTGGACGCACCTCTCCGACTCCTGACAGGCCAGCGCAACGGCTCAAGCCCACGCGTCGTGCAACTGGCGCGCCGGGCGCTGCATGCGAACCGCTATGCCACTCGCTCCACCACCGCACCTCCTCGATTGCGGAACCGATACCGCGATTCAAGGCGACCCAGCCCGCGACCCAGCAGCGCCAGCCTGGCGCAGCGGTCAAAAGCGGTCAAAAATGGGCCGGCAGTAATGACGGTGGCAGGCGCGCGAGGGCAGCGGTCACGCCATCTGCCAATCTCATGTCCCATCCGGAGGCAGCAAGAGAACCCCCTCTCACGGTGTGAAGACGACGCGCCCGTGACCCGTACCTCGAACGGCCCGCGCACGCAACGGCAGCTTCGCCGACCGCTTACCCCGGCGCATTAACTCCGCGGCGAAACAGGTAACGTTTCTGGCAGGGGCAGCTGGCGACGCTTCGCCTCCACCGAAACGACCACGCCGAAAAAGGTATGCCACGACGTTTAATTTCGAATCCTTCTTCCCTTTTCCTTCTTTCTCTATCTCTTGCAACAGGGACCGAGAAGGGGGATAACCCCAAAGGGATCCTTCCCCGTGAAGGAACTAGGCTCCGAGCCTCCCTACTGATCAGGGGTTCGAAGGCTGGCCCCCCGAGGGGTTCAACAGCCGCCTCAGATCGCGTGGGCCCGACACCCACTACTGGTCAGGGGTTCGAAGGTCGGCCCCCGAAAGGACTCACGACCGCCTCAGGCTATTCGGGCTCCGTGCCCCCTAGTGATCAGGGGTTCGAAGGCTGGCCTGTCGAAGGGTTCACAGTCGCCTCAGACGCCGAGCGAGGGATGACCAGGGGTACGTTCGATACATAACCAAGGCTCGGGCTGCGCTCCCGAGGTACCCTAGGACATTTCCGAGACCAGCGGGAACGACTCTGTAACGGAATCCCATCGGAGGGAGGCAACGAGCCCTCGGACCCCGTCGCTAGGGGACCGGGTCCGGCAGATCACCCGCAGGTACTTTTGGGCGTGCCTCCGGGCCCCTAGCCGACCCCCAACGAACGGGGCACGGACGTCCACTCGGATTACCCGATCGCAGCTCACCGGAGACACCATGTTCGGTGCCCATCGAGGGTAACATGGCGCACTCCCCCCCTCCTCCTTGCGGAAAGGCGACGTAGGGGCGTATATAAAAAGTCGAGTCTGTCCCTGATCGTCCTCTCGCTCCGTGCGAAGGCTCGGGGGCTGCTCTCGCAAACCCGGCTCCGGCCAAACCGTTGACAGCGTCAACATACCAGCCCGAGAACTTGGGCCCCGACAGTGCACCTGGGTTACGCCCTGCTCGCATGAGGGAACCGCCAGACCAGCCGAGGCATTACGCAAGGCATTAAGACCTCGAAGGAGTGAAACCACTCCTCCGAGGCCTCGGGGGCTACACCCGGCGGGTGCGCTCGCGCGCACCCACCGGAACAAAGTACCACCGAGAAAGGCTGGTCCCCTTGCAAAAAAGTGCGACGCAAGCCTCCAAGCGAGTGTTAACACTCTCTTTGAGGCTCGGGGGCTACTGTCGGGGACCATAATTAGGGGTACCCTCAAGACGCCTAATTCTCAGCTGGTAACCCCCATCAGCATAAAGCTGCAGAGGCCTGATGGGTTTGATTAAGTCAGGGATCAGTCCATACGAGTGACTTGACCACGCCACGCCCGAGCCTAGCCTCGGGCGAGGGCAGCCGACCCTAAGATGACTCCGTCTCGCCTGAGGCCTCCTCTTTCACGGCAGACGCATCTCCGGCTCGCCCTAGGCCCCGCCTTCGATAAGAAGAAACCCTGACTAAATCACCGCGCCAACCGACCGAGTCACCGGGGCGTTTAACGCAAAAGGTAAGACCAACGGGCGACCAGACTTCGCCAGAGGCACCATAGGAGGCTCCGCCCGACCCAGGGCTCGGACTCGGGCTAAGGCCCCGGAAGACGGCGAACTCCGCTCCGCCCGACCCCAGGGCTCGGACTCGGGCTAAGGCCCCGGAAGACGGCGAACTCCGCTCCGCCCAAGGGCTCGGACTCGGGCTAAGGCCCCGGAAGACGGCGAACTCCGCTCCGCCCAAGGGCTCGGACTCGGGCTAAGGCCCCGGAAGACGGCGAACTCCGCTCCGCCCGACCCCAGGGCTCGGACTCGGGCTAAGGCCCCGGAAGACGACGAACTCCGCCTCGCCCGACCCAGGGCTCGGACTCCGCCTCGGCCTCTGCCGAACGATCTCCGCCTCGCCCGACCCAGGGCTCGGACTCTGCCTCTGTCTTGCAGGACGGACTCGACCTCGGCTTCGGAGGAGCTTCCACGACGCCCGACCTAAGACACGAGACCGCCACGTCAACAGGGAGCGTCATCATCACCCTGCCCTGAGCCGACTTGGGTCGCAGAGAACAAGACCGGCGTCCCATCTAGCCAGCCACGCCAGATAGGCAAATGATGGTGCCCCGCTAGACCATGACGACGGCGACTCTCAGCTCCCTTACGAAAGCAGGAGGACGTCAGCAAGGGCCCAGCCACTCCGACAGCTGTCCCCCCGTCCGGCTCCGTTACTCCTCCAACAGCCACGACGCCACACCAACAGGGTGCCAAGATCTCTCCGGCTGCCACCTTGGCATGTACATAGGGCGCTAGCTCTCCCTCGCTAGACACGTAGCACCTTGCTACACCCCCATCTTGTACACCTGGATCCTCTCCTTACGACTATAAAAGGAAGGACCAGGGCCTTCTTAGAGAAGGTTGGCCTCGCGGGGACGAAGGGCAGGGGCAGGCGCTCTCTCGGGGCCGCTCGCTTCCCCTCACCTCGCGCGGACGCTTGTAACCCCCTACTGCAAGCGCACCCGACCTGGGCGCGGGACGAACACGAAGGCCGCGGGAATTCTCCGACTCCCTCACGACCTGGCTCCGGCCACCGACCTCTCTCTCTGTTCCCCCCTTCGCGCTCGCCCACGCGCTCGACCCATCTGGGCTGGGGCACGCGGCACTCTCACTCGTCGGCTCGGGGACCCCCCGGTCTCGGAACGCCGACACAATTATAAATTCTCAGACGTGATTTTCTCGGTTGACGAGTGGAGACAGAATTATTTGCGCCGAAAACCTTAGTCGACGAATTCTATTTAATTGGACCGAGATAAATCGTCCGAGTGGGTCGAGCTTCCGAATTTCGTATTCGCGCAAGCGGTGAATTTTAAATAATCACCGGACGCACCAACTTTCAGAACAAATATGTCCCGAACAGCACGAAAATTTAGGACGAGCCCAAATAAATAAAAACGACGTCGCACTCGCGACAGACGGAACAGATGCGATATTAAAATCGCAATAGGCGAAGATGATTAAAATTTAGCATCTGTTTTATCCACTGATCACGTGCTTAAATCCGTACTCGTTGTCGAGCGGAATATAAACACCTGGGGTGTTACAAAGTGTGGTGGCCTATGGGTATCCATCCCTTCCTCTAAAAAGCGTTGGCTCTTTTAGCGGTGAAGCTAAAGCGTTTCAAATGAGCCAAACCAGGCTTTGATACCACTTGTAGGAAACGGGTGACGCCTAAGAGGGGGGTGAATTAGGACTTCTAAAACTTTTACTAAACTAGGCCACAATTAAATCCCTAGAGCAAAACCTATGCCAATAAACAAAACTAGAATCTGCAAAGTAGGTTTTGTCTAAGTGTTGCTATCTCTACTGCAAAGGCTAAGTTTCAATCTACACTAAATAAGTATGACTACAAGATTGAAACTTAAATGCTTAATATAAATGCGGAATGTAAAGAGCTAAGTAGAGAAGCAAACTCTCGTGGATGACGCCGGTATTTTTACCGAGGTATCCGGAACCACGCAAGGTCCCGACTAATCCTCATTGGTGCCCCTACGCAAAGGGAAGCCCACGCGAGGGCCAAGCACCACAGTCAAGTAACTCCGTAGAGAGCCACGGGCCTTCTCCACGCGCAAGTGGTGCTCCGCTTCCGGCTCCTCTCGGACGCTCCCCGCCGTCTCCACTATCGAGCTTCCGGCCGAAACGCCGTGGGCCTCGTTCCCTTCGGTACACGGTGGCGGCCGTGACACAAACGCGGTTATCACGGTCTCACAAGACTCTCACCCCACTCGATACAATTTCTACGACTCACGCAAGAGCCGAGGGGTTGTGTGGTTTTACAAAACTCACTCAACTAACTAGGGTTCACCTAGAGCAAGCGCTAAAGCGGTCTAACTAACCTAAGCACTTCGCAAAGCACCTACGCTAATCACCGAGTGATTCTATTAAGCACTTGGGTGTTTGAGCTCTTGGAAATGTGCACTATATGCCTTGGTATGTTGCTTGGGCTCTCACACTTGAGAATGGCCGGTTGGGGTGGTATTTATAGCCTCCACACCCCCAACTAGCCGTTGGACAGAAAGCAGCAGCTTTCTGTCGTCGGGTGCACCGGACAGTCCGGTGCACCACCGGACATCTACTGTGTAGTGTCCGGTGCACGCCACGTCAGCCGACCGTTGGCGCCTGTAGCAGTCGACCATTGGATCCGACCGTTGCTGCCTGCCCGTGGCACACCGGACAGTCCTGTGCACACCGGACAGTCCGGTGCTACAGCAAGAGAGCGCCTGTCTGTGGCCTCTCTGCGCAGACTGTCCGGTGCCACACCGGACAGTCCGGTGCACACCGGACAACAATGTCCGGTGCACCACCAGGCGCTGGCTGACAGCCCTCATCTTGGATTTCTTCGCTGATTTCTTCGGGCTTCTTTTGTTCTTGAGTATTGGACTCCTATGCATCTTTTTATGTCTTCTTTTGAGGTGTTGCATCCTCATTGCCTTGGTCCAATTCTCTTTGCATCCTGTGAACTATAATTATAAACACTAGCAAACATATTAGTCCACAGGTTGTGTTAATCATCAAACACCAAAACTCAATTAGCCAAATGGCCCGGGGTCCATTTTCCTTACACCTGCTAAAGTTAAGGAGATAATGGAGTGGAGATACCCACTACAGTTACTGAGATTCGGAGTTTCTTGGGATTAGCAGGCTATTATCGGAGATTTATTGAAGGATTTTCTAAGATTGCTAAACCTATGACTTCACTTTTGGAGAAAGGAAGAGAATTTAAGTGGGACGAGAAGTGCCAAGACAGCTTTGATCAATTGAAGAAAAGATTGATGTCGCCACCAGTATTGGTTATGCCAGACCTACAGAAAGGATTTGATATCTATTGTGATGCATGTGGCCAAGGCTTAGGATGTGTGCTCATGCAAGAAGGACATGTGATTGCCTATGCTTCTCGTCAGTTGCGGAAACATGAGTTAAACTACCCCACGCATGACTTGGAATTGGTAGCCGTTGTGCATGCGCTTAAGATTTGGAGACATTATATCATGGGGACCAAGTGCCAAGTATATACGGATCATAAGAGTCTGAAGTATATATTCACTCAGAAGGATCTCAACCTTAGGCAACGTCGTTGGTTGGAGCTTATTAAGGATTATGATTTGGAGATTCACTATCACCCGGGCAAGGCAAATTTGGTTGCAGATGCCTTGAGTCAAAAGGAGCATGTTCATTCAGCTATTGTTGCCCAGCTACCCGATGAGATTGTTGAGGATTTCAGGAGACTTAACCTGGGATAGTTGCTCATACTGAGGGAGTCACTATTGATGTGGAACCTACTTTGGAGCAAGAAATCCGCAAAGGTCAACTTGACGATGCTAAAATAAAAGAGATTAAGGATCTGATTACTGAAGGTCGAGTTCCGAAATTTACGGAAGATGAGCAAGGCACTGTATGGTTCAAGGACAGGATGTGTGTTCCTGATATTAAAAGCCTTCGAGAGACTATTTTAAAGGAGGCCCATGATTCGGATTATTCTATTCATCCTGGTAGTACTAAGATGTATCAGGATTTGAAGTGGAAGTATTGGTGGTATGGATTGAAAAGAGATGTGGCTGCACATGTGGCTATGTGCGATGTATGTCAAAGAGTTAAGGCTGAACATCAGAGGCCAGCTGGACTACTGCATCCACTAAAGATACCCGAGTGGAAATGGGAAGAGATTGGTATGGATTTCATCACTGGATTGCCTCGCACCCAGAAAGGATATGATGCTATATGGGTGATTGTGGATAGATTGACTAAATTGGCTCACTTTATTCCTGTAAGGACTACATACAAAGGTTCTCAGCTAGCAGAGTTATATATGGCTCGGATTGTGTGTTTGCATGGAGTGCCAAAGAAGATCATGTCTGATCGAGGTTCACAGTTTACCTCAAGATTTTGGAGAAGCTTTCATGAGAATATGAGTACAAAGTTGAATTTTAGTACAGCTTATCACCCTCAGACTGATGGACAGACTGAAAGGACTAATCAAGTATTGGAAGATATGTTGAGAGCATGTGCCCTTCAGCATGGAGGAAGTTGGGATAAGAGTCTACCGTATGCTGAGTTCTCATACAACAATAGTTATCAGGCCAGTCTGAAAATGTCACCTTTTGAAGCTTTATATGGGAGGAAGTGCAGGACTCCTCTATATTGGGATCAGACTGGAGAGAGACAGTTCTTTGGGCCTGAACTAATTCAAGAAGCAGAAGAAGAAGTCCGTATAATTCGAGAGAATTTGAGGGTGGCTCAAACCAGGCAAAAGAGCTATGCTGATAATAGAAGAAGACCACTGGAATTTGAAGAAGGAGATTATGTGTACCTCAAGGTGTCACCACTTCGTGGAATGAGGAGATTCAAAGTTAAGGGCAAATTGTCCCCTCGCTATATTGGACCATTCCTGATCTTTAGAAGAGTTGGGGAGATGGCATACCAACTTGAGTTACCTACTACTCTATCGGATGTGCATAATGTGTTCCACGTGTCTCAATTGAAGAAGTGTCTCCGTGTTCCTGAGGAACAGTTACCAATGGAAGAGCTCAGTGTTCAAGGTGATCTGACTTACACGGAGTACCCGACCAAGATTTTGGATACTTTGACTCGAGTTACAAGAAATAAGGTGATAAAGATGTGCAAAGTGCAATGGAGTCACCACGGTGAAGATGAAGCAACTTGGGAAAGAGAAGAAGAGCTTCGTATAGATTTTCCCCACCTTTTCCCTCGTTCTTCCTAAATCTCGGGGACGAGATTATTTTTAAGGGGGGTAGGATTTGTAATACCTAATTTGTAAAGGTAATAAAAGAGGAGAAAAGTTATTTTCCAATATTTTATGTGTATGATTGAACCTACTTATCATCACATGTGAACACCATATTCAAAAAAAAGATAATAATAATAATAGTTCACAAAAGACTTATCACAAAAAAAATGTGCATCATGTCGGTTCTTTATTTTGTGTGCATTATGTGGCAATATAAAAGTAATGTGACAAGAAAATATTAAAGTCCAAAAAGGGAATTTAGAACCTAAAAGAAATTCTTGAATCTAGAAAAGAGATGGAAATAAATATTGTGAGGATAAAAATAAGTAAATGAAAATATATTAATCCAACATTAGAGTGTGAATTTGTATAATGGACTCAAAGGATAAACTCACATTCAAATTCAAATTTGGATTCAAAACAATTAAAGAAAACAGAAAAATAAAAAGGAAAAGGGAAAAGGAACCTTACTGGGCCGGCTTACCACAATTTGGCCCACCAGATGGAGCAACCCGCGCGGCCCAAAACTCTTCCACGTGCGCTCCACTCCATCTGTCTCGCGGGGCCCACATGTCATACCGCGCCGCGCGCGCTGCCGCGTGGGACCCACCTGGCGGTCCCTCGCTCGCGCTCGCGCTCAGTGGTTCGCGGGACCGCGTCAACAGACCCCTCTGTCGCTGCTTCGGGGAACCCACATGTCAGATCCTTCCCCAACAAACTCACCCGCGTTTCTTGCACGACCGGTGCGACGCGGACTCCTCGGCCGGAGATCTCGGGGTAGCTCGTTCGTGCGCATGGACCGGCTCGCGGGTACTTAAGTACCGAGTCATCGGAGCCCGGGCATATCCTCTCTCCTCCACTTGTCCACTCGCGCCCACCATTGCCGTGAGGAAGTCAGAGGTCCGTCGCGGGCACAATCACCAGTTCGCCGTCGACCGCACTCTCGGTGCAATCTCAACAGGCTTCTCTAGGTCGGGGATGGTTGGCCGAGTTCGTATTGCTCTGGATTGGCCACCAGCATCGACGAATTTCATCGCTGATACCGCGGATCCGCCGTGTGCCGTGGGCGGACTACCTCGGTGCTTCGATTGGCGGTATGAAACCTCCTCTAATGCTCGTCGTTGTACCAATTTCATTTTGTGGGCAGTGGAACTAGTGGCGATGCTCCAGGGGGGGAGCGGATTCGACTATCACCGGCGAGCTGCGCCACCGCGGGTGTACCTCGCCGCCGCGGTCCGGTATTTAGGAAGGTGATTGGGGAGGCTCGCTCTCGACCGTCGATCGTGGGGTGAATGGTTGGGATGGCTCTGCGTGTACCCCTTTCACATAGGCTAACCGGGACCGTAGGATCGGATGCGTTCGGGTGCGATTGAGTATAGGTTAATTAAATCTGAGCCGTTGGCGCGCGATCCAGTGGTATCTGGGAGCGCCAATCCTGAACCAGGGAAGATCTAATCTGGGCCATCCGCGCCTGATCGGGCGGCCGGGATCAAACCGTACCCCTTCGCGGGTCACTTTTGTTAAAGAGCCCTCGGACTTTAGTGAAATCAACCCGCCGTCCTATATCACCGTGCGCTGTGTCTTAGGAGTTTTACTCCGTAGCCCCTATGTTTTCCATGTATTGAGGCCCAGTCCAGAGATAGTTTAACTCGAATAAATGAATAGAAAATGGATTTCTAACATGAAAATAATTACTAGAACTTTATAAATTCATAGAAAATTCATACTAACTCCAAATTAATCCATTCCAATTCCTAAAATTTTGTAATTTTATTCTCTAGCACTTAGTGTCTCTGTTTTATCATGACAACAGTAAGGAATTTAATTCCACACTTAATCCTATTTTAAACACATAAAACCTTTGGAAATTCATAACTTAAATTCTATAACTCCAAAAATTATGATTCCTGTTCCTAGAATTTTATTTTAATGCGTAGATTATTACTGTGTATTTTGTATATATGTTTGGTGTAATGTTAATTTCTCTATATGCACTGTGCTTGTTTGTATTGTGGCGAGTAGAAGAGCCCGTGACTGAGGATCCTGGTGAGCAGCAGATAGAAGTAGCTGAGCAGGAGCTCATTGAAGGCAAGTTGTGCCCTTGACCACTTTTTACCTAATAATGTTCTTTAATATCAATTATCCATGCATAGGTTAATTTTGATGGGACCCAATAGGTCACCCTAGATTGTTTATCTCATCACCTTGTTTACCCCTGAATCACTTGGGTAGTTTGCTATTGCTTTATATGGTTTTGGGATAATCATTTATTACCTCTATGTTCCAATTCTTTTTGTTATTCTATTTATGTTCATGTTGAGATCATTAATGTTAATTGGAACATAGAGCTTAACTTGAGTAACACGTGCCACCACAAGGGTTTAATGGGACGCCCTTGGCTGACTAATTAGGAAAGCTAGTGGAAGACTACCTTACCCGAAAGGGGCAAGGGCAGTAGGGGAGTGGTCAGTGTAGGGAGGTCCTTGGTTGATTTTGCTGCGATGGCGGTCAGACAAGAACCCTGCATTGGAACTTCCTATAAACTGTAGCGGGTTTTCTGAAGCTAGTGGAACTTTGTAAAGGCCTCGTAGTGTTGCCCTGCCGCGCTTCCTAGGTAGAGGTGTATGGGAGTCGCGACCCTTGGCAGATGGGTAACATGACTTGTGGGTAAAGGGTACAACCTCTGCAGAGTGTAAAACTGGTATACTAGCCGAGCTCACGGTCATGAGCAGCTCAGGACTCTCTGATGTTAAAATTATGGAACTTAAATTCAATTTTGTCATTTGCATTGCATGGGTTTATTATTAATTTGTTCTATTACTTTACTTATGGTTTGGTATTTACTTACACTTAGTAACTGCTAATAAAAGTTTGACCAACTACTTAAAAGCAATGCTCAGCTTTAACCCCTATCATTGATTAGCCTTACACATCACATGAACTCACACCTTTGTGAGTTTATGTTCACTGGTTCCCACAACTTGTTGAGCTATGATCATGTGTGAGCTCACCCTTGCTGTCTCACACCCCCCCCCACAGGAGAAGAACAGGTGGTTCAGGAGGAGCCACAAGGCGAGGAGTATGATCTGATCTAGGTGGCGTTTCTCAGTTGACATTGGCGCCGACGATCCTTAGTTCGTTTTATGTTTATTCTTTTATTTTGTAATAAGTCTTCCGCTATGTAATAAATACTCTGATGTTTTATGACATTTATCTCTATACACTCTGTTATTATATATGTTGTCTTCTTGGCGCATGTATGAGATGCACCTGGCTTTGTTCCTTAAAGCCGGGTGTGACATTTATCTAGAGGGAACCGAAGCCCTGCCTTCATGAAGCTTCTATAAACTATCACCTCGTTAGCTTCGAGTAGAGGGACATTATTTTCCCCTCCAGCCCTCACAATTGAGATATCATGGAAGTACCTTCTCCTCATTGCATCAATTTGCCCTTGCTTGATAGTTGATTTCCCCAAGACAACATGGCTTGGTCTCTAGCACCGATCTTCGGCATCTTCATTCCCGCTTTCTACATCAAAGCTTTCACTATCACTAGAACCCTCAGATATCCCATCTAACATCTCATGTGCAATCTTCTCTGCGTTGGTTTTTTCCATAGCTTCATAAAACCTGGACAGCGCCGGATCAACAATCTTCTTCTCGTCAGCCATTAAGTCGATGGTCGTTGGAATGCCGAAGCTTGAAATTCAATTAAACTCGGCAAAACAGGAAAGTTTGAAATGACAAGCACAATGCAAGAAACTGAACTGGCATAAGAAATGCTTTCAATGCAAGCTCCTATTTATATGTCCAGCACCCCACGGTTTGGTGGGTCCCGCATGTCAGTGTCATTCGCTATTCTAGCGAAGGGAAGGTGTTTTTTTGGACCTTCGGCTAAAGGCCTTCGTTCACATCGCAGTCTAAATTTGTTGCAAAGAAACAAATCAATACTGCGAGGGGCTACTGTTAGGGGCCTTCCTATTCTGAAGGTCCTAAAAATGTGATTAATCATGTGTTTTCAGTATATGGATTATTGCAGAGGGGCTTCGGCTTCGGCATAAAGGTCTTCTCTTATGGCAAAGACATACGATGTGAAGATGTAACCCGAAGGTGATAAGAATAGTCACCGAAGCTGTAGCCGAAAGAGCTTCGGCTTAATATGATGACGAAGACCAAATATAATGCTACCCGAAAGGGGGAAGAAGACTATTTAGTCCTTAATGATTCATGTTATGATTATAAATAGATGTCAGGGACATAAATGTACTTTTACCCGGGCTACGTCCCGTGCCTATAAATAGATAACAGTAGCACCGTACTGTTCACGCGGGATTGTATTCACTCTCTCGCATCCTCACCTTCGAGCAAGCCGAAGGTATCAATATAATATTAACATTGTTATTATTCATATATGTTTTATGGAATGCAAGAATAAATGAATTATTAAGATATAATTATCATACTTATTCCTTCGCATTCCTATCTTTGTAATGATATGAAGGTATGTTCTTTTTGACTTTCGTCTGAGAAGCATTATACCCGCAAGGAAATAATGCTTCGAAGGACGAAGATCCTTAATGATTAACAATTGTGTTGCCTTATTCTTGACTCACAGCATTTGAGAACAAGTGACCAACAAGTAGCAACTTGTCAAATTGTCAGCCGGACTAACATCTCTTTGTAGTAGATGAAATGCCCTAGATTTGATGTATTTCGTGAATTGCAGTCCAGGATGCTATTGAGAATTTTGGACACGAGCCCCTTCAATCTGTGACAATTGTGTATTACAATTGGCAAACCATGATTTGTGCTTGTTAAATTGTCAATGGTGCTTGCAATAGCATTCCAAATTGTTCTACACTATGACTTGTTCCTAAGCAAACTTTGATGCTCCCTATGAATTGTTCTGCACTATGGCTTGTCAAGGGTGCTTGTTTGAATAATATGAGTACATGTCCCCGTATTCTACTTCATATGTCTTAGTTAGTTAATTCTAGCCTCCCTCATGTGCTCAGCCAGGGATAGGCTGGCCCTGACCCTTCTCTGGGGCCTGTGCCCCCTACTGTTGGGCCAGTTTGGACCCATGGCAATGTTCTTTGATGCTCTTCATATTTCACTTGATTAGATGAGAATCTACTACTTTTAATGTATGTTACCTATATATTTAATTCAAATGTCAAAGTTATTGATTTCATTGAAATGCTTTGTTCCTAATAAATTCTAGATCATGGTTTGCATATGAAAGGTTGTTTTGTGGTGATGCTATTTACCTGCAACATTTCTGGATGCATCCAATTAGGTTTTGTAATTTCAAAATGGAAGAGACGGCATTGGAGCATACTGAATGATTAAACATTAATTCTTTGACAAAAAATGTATTATCTTGGCCTTAGATATCCTCTGAGGAGAAGGACATGTCTGATTGTGCTGATTGTTGGTTATATATGCAGTTTTTATGCCTAAACACTCTGTCACTTCACTTTTCCTACCAAATACTAGAAAGTATTTACAACATATTTGATGTGATTTTATTTTGAATTCACCTCATCATAATGCCATGAAGCATGTTAGGTTTTGTTTTGGTGCTAGTTTTTGTTTCAAGGGGAGAAATGGATGGAGGTTTATGTAAAATTATTTTCCGCTGATTGTTGTTTGTGCACAGTCAACTTCCTGTTGAGTTTTATGTTTCGAGAAATGATGCAAACTTTATAAGTTCCACATGCTAATTGCCACAATTAGGCACAATAAAACCTTAGCTATGGTTCTCTCTTTTCTATTGCAAAACTTTTATGTGTGCACACTTATTCATTATTAGCTCGAATGAAGAGCTATGCTAACAAATCATGTTTTTCTGTATGACTGTAATCACAAATAACTTGGTTTATTAACAGTTTGCTTTGGTGTTATGCACCAGAAGGTGTATTTCAGTCCTATGTAAACAGCATAAAATTCAGCTATATTAGCGTATTGTGAATGCTAATGGGCATATAATTGTATAGCTGTAATATGAAAAATTGGATGCATAAAACATGACATTCAGCTTGCAATGTCTTGTTTTGATTCATTCAGCTTGCATAAAATTCAGCTTGCAATAGATTGAGATTTGCTCTTTTATCTTGAACCTTCAAACTAAACCAAATCATGTACCTATCCAAGTATGTCGTGAACGCTGATCTTTTATGTGCACCTTTGTTTGTATTTTTTTATGATATTTTTTGGTGCACCAAACCTTGTTGATGTACTTTTGTGGTTGATTGAATTAGGGAAAAACTTTTATTATACAATTTACAATTAAGCTTTTAGTGCATTTGTTGATTAGGGTTACTATTTAATATTTATCATTAAGTTTGCATTGCCCCTAGTCAATGAACCAGTTCAATTTACATCAAACAATTTCTATATGTAGGTATACCCCGAAGGGACTCACTTTATGATTCCATGGTTTGAATGGCCAATCATTTATGATGTTCGTGCTCGACCGAATCTCGTTGAGAGTACTTCTGGGAGCCGGGATCTTCAGATGGTAAGTATATACATCACTTTTGTTCGATTCCACGGGTCTCCCATTTTCATGGTTTGGAGCTTCTTTAGTTCCAGTGATAAATGTTGCTGTCTGCTGCTTGATATGTAGGCTTCTGTGTCCATTGGTTATTGCATCACATTGTTCATCTGAAATTCGGGCTGACAAACCTGTTTCTTCCTTGATTTATTGTTCAGTTGATTCCCTAAAGCTACCACTGGCTGTTATGATTATTTCAGCATCAGTAGTTTGTCTGCACTTTTCATTGAAATATTTGTTCATGCAAAAGTTGTGACCAATGAACCTGATAGATTCAGAACATATTGTGGCTTTGACAAATATCGATTATTGCCATACATGGCTGTTTTGGGTCGATATTTAGTCATGTAGACATTTTTTTTAATTATCATGCTCATTTACCTGCATTTATTCTAGTTAACTTTTCTCCTGCAGTATTATTATCTGTATTCGAACGCTCCTTTTTATATGATGATGAATTGTTCTTCAGTATATTTATCATACTCTGCAGAATGCTAGAATTTGGTTCTTATATGTAATTTAAGATTAAGATTTTACTAGTCTCTGTTACTGTAGCTAATGAAATAGTATACATTTATTCAGTAATAGAAGCTATTCCCTCCATTTCAAATTATATGATGTTTTGGATTTTGTAGACACAGCTTTTGCTGTGCATTTAGATATACAGTATGCCTATATAGTATATATACAAGGAATGTATGTAGAAAAGCCAAAACGACTTATAATTTAGAACGGAGGGAGTATCATTAGTCAGGCAACTTATTTTCTTCTTCCATGTGGTGCTATGTGAAGTTTTTTATATGAGGATTTGGATCACAGAAATTCATTTAATATTTTGAGATACTTATCTCTTCTGTTCTTTACGTTGACAGGTGAAAATCGGTCTCCGTGTTCTCACAAGGCCTATGCCAGAGGCTACCACATATCTACAGAACTCTGGGTGAGAACTTCAATGAGAGAGTTTTGCCTTCAATCATCCATGAAACACTGAAAGCTGTTGTTGCTCAATACAATGCTAGTAAGTTGATCACACAGACAGAGGTACGATTGAACGTATGAAGTTGCTAGTAAGTAGTTGTCGGCGTTCCGAGACCGGGGGGTCCCTGAGCCGACGAGTGAATGTCGCCGCGTGCCCCAGCCCAGATGGGTCGAGCGCGAGGGTGAGCGCGAAGGGGGGAGAGCGAGGCGGCCGGAGACTGGCGTGAGAGAGGTGGGAATCCCGCGGCCTTCGTGTTCGTCCCGCGCATAGGTCGGGTGCGCTTGCAGTAGGGGTTACAAGCGTCCACGCGGGAGAGGGAGCGAGCGGCTCCGAGCGAGCGCGTATCTCGTCCTCGTCCCCGCGCGGCCAACCCTCTCTAAGAGGGCCCTGGTCCTCCCTTTTATAGGCGCAAGGAGAGGATCCAGGTGTACAATGGGGAGTGTAGCAGAGTGCTACGTGTCTAGCGGTGGAGAGCTAGCGCCCTAAGTACATGCCGTTGTGGCAGCCGGAGAGATCTTGGCACCCAGCTGGTGTGATGTCGTGGCCGTCGGAGGAGCGATGGAGCCTGGCGGAGGGACAGCTGTCGGAGCGGTTGAATCCTTGCTGACGTCCTCTTGCTTCCGTAAGGGGGCTGAGAGCCGCCGTCGTCACAGAGTATGCGGGGCGCCATCATTGCCTATCTGGCGGAGCGAGCCAGATGGGACGCCGGTCTTGTTCCCCGTGGCCCGAGTCAGCTCGGGGTAGGGTGATGATGGCGCCTCCTGTTGACGTGGCTGGTCTGCGCCCTAGGTTGGGCGATGTGGAAACTCCTCCGAAGCCGAGGTCGAGTCTGTCTTCCGTGGCCGAGGTCGAGTCCGAGCCCCCGGGTCGGGCGAGGCGGAGACCGTCGGCTAAGGCCAGGGCGTAGTCCGAGCCCTGGGGTCGGGCGAAGCGGGGTTCGTCGTCTTCCGGGATTTAGCCCGTGTCCGAGCCCTAGGTCGGGCGGAGCGGAGTTCGCCATCTTCCGGGACTTAGCCCGTGTCCGAGCCCTGGGTCGGGCGGAGCGGAGTTCGCCGTCTTCCGGGTCTTAGCCCGTGTCCGAGCCCTGGGTCGGGCGGAGCGGAGTTCGCCGTCTTCCGGGTCTTAGCCTGTGTCCGAGCCCTAGGTCGGGCGGAGCGAAGTTCGCCGTCTTCCGGGACTTAGCCCGTGTCCAAGCCCTGGGTCGGGCGGAGCGGAGTTCGCCGTCTTCCGGGTCTTAGCCCGTGTCCGAGCCCTGGGTCGGGCGGAGCGGAGTTCGCCGTCTTCCGGGTCTTAGCCCGTGTCCGAGCCCTGGGTCGGGCGGAGCGGAGTTCGCCGTCTTCCGGGTCTTAGCCCGTGTCCGAGCCCTGGGTCGGGCGGAGCGGAGTTTGCCATCTTCCGGGACTTAGCCCGTGTCCGAGCCCTGGGTCGGGCGGAGCGGAGTTCGCCGTCTTCTGGGTCTTAGCCTGTGTCCGAGCCCTGGCTCGGGCGGAGCGGAGTTCGCCGTCTTCCGGGACTTAGCCCGTGTCCGAGCCTTGGGTCGGGCGGAGCGGAGTTCGCCGTCTTCCAGGTCTCAGCCCGTGTCTGAGCCCTAGGTCGGGCGGAGCGGAGTTTCCTATGGAGCCTTCGGCCGGGCCTGACTGCCTGTCAGTCCCACTCTGTCAAGTGGCACCGCAGCCGGAGTGGCGCAGGCGGCGCTGTCCTTCTGTCAGGCCGGTCAGTGGAGCGGCGAAGTGACGGCAGTCACTTCGGCTCTGCCGGCTGGGCGGCACGCGTCAGGATAAAGGTGTCAGGTCACCTTTGCATTAAATGCTCCTGCGGTTTGGTCGGTCGGTGCGGCGATTTGGTCAGGGTTGCTTCTTGGCGAAGGCAGGGCCTCGGGCGAGCCGGGAATATGTTCACCGCTGAAGGGGGGCCTTGGGCGAGACGGAAATCCTCCGGGGTCGGCTGCCCTTGTCCGAGGCTAGGCTTGGGCGAGGCGTGATCGAGTCCCTCGAATGGACTGATCCCTGACTTAATCGCACCCATCAGGCCTTTGCAGCTTTGTGCTGATGGGGGTTACCAGCTGAGAATTAGGAGCCTTGAGGGTACCCCTAATTATGGTCCCCGACAGTAGCCCCCGAGCCTCGAAGGGAGTGTTTGCACTCGCTTGGAGGCTTTCGTCGCACTTTTTTGCAAGGGGACCAGCCTTTCTCGGTTGCGTTTTGTTCCGGTGGGTGCGCG
The DNA here is from genome assembly GCA_029449295.1 of Zea luxurians. NCBI lineage: Eukaryota > Viridiplantae > Streptophyta > Magnoliopsida > Poales > Poaceae > Zea > Zea luxurians. Next base: position 28,517,355 of record JAOPSE010000001.1, on the reverse strand, counting down.
CGAGCGCACCCGCCGGGTGTAGCCCCCGAGGCCTCGGAGGAGTGGTTTCACTCCTTCGAGGTCTTAATGCCTCGCGTAATGCTTCGGCTGGTCTGGTCGTTCCCTCATGCGAGCTGGCCGTAGCCCAGGTGTACGGTTGGGTCCCAAGTTCTCGGGCTGGTATGTTGACGCTGTCAACGGTTCGGCCGGAGCCGGGTTTGCGAGAGCAGCCCCCGAGCCTCTGCACAGGGCGAGAGGGTGATCAGGGACAGACTCGGCTTTTTTACATACGCCCCTGCATCGCCTTTCCGCAAGGAGGAGGGGGGGAAGCGCCATGTTGCCCTCGATGGGCGCCGAACATGGTGTCTCCGGTGAGCTGCAAGCGGGTGATCCGAGTGGACGTCCGTGCCCCGTTCGTTAGGGGTCGGCTAGGGGCCTAGAGGCACGCCCAAAAGTACCTGCGGGTGATCTGCCGGACCCGGTCCCCTAGCGACGGGGTCCGAGGGCTCGATGCCTCCCTCTGATGGGATTCCGTTACAAGATCGTTCCCGCCGGTCTCGGAAATGTCCTAGGGTACCTCGGGAGCGCAGCCCGAGCCTTGGTTATGTATCGAACGTACCCATGGTCATCCCTCGCTCGGCGTCTGAGGCGGCTGTGAACCCTTCGGGGGCCAGCCTTCGAACCCCTGATCAGTAGTGGGTGCGGAGCCCGAGTGGCCTGAGGCGGTCATTGAACCCTTCCGAGGGGCCGGCCTTCGAACCTCTGACCAGTAGTGGGTGTAGGGCCCACATGATCTGAGGCGGCTGTCGAACCCTTCCGAGGGGCCAGCCTTCGAACCTCTGATCAGTAGGGAGGCTTGGGGCCTGGTTCCTTCACGGGGAAGGATCCTTTTCGGGGTATCCCCCTTTCCCGGTCCCTGTTGCAAGAGAGAGAAAGAGGAAAAAAGGAAAAGGATACGAAATCGAACGACGCGGCGTACCTCTTTTGACGTGGTCATTATGGCGAAGGTGAAGCGTCGCTCGCTTCTCCTGCCAAAGACGCCGCCTGTCCCACCGCGGAGTTAATGCGACGGGGCGAGTGGTTAGCGGGGTGGCCATTGTGCGTGCGCGAGCCGTTCGAGGAACGGATCACGGGCGCGCTGTCTTCACGCCGTGCGAGAGGGTTCTCTCGCTGCCCCCGGACGGGACGTGAGCTTGGCTGACGACGCAGCCGCTGCTCCTGCCTGCCTGCCACCGCCATTACTGCCGGCCCATTCTTGGCCGCATTGACCGTCGCGCCAGGCTGGCGCTGCTGGGTCGCGCGCTGGGTCGCCTCGAGTCGCGATATTGGTTCCACAGTCGAGGAGGCACGGTGGTGGCGCAAGTGGCGGTGTAGTTGCATGCACGAAGCATTCGGTGCGCCGGTTGCATGACGCGTGGGCCTGGGCCCCCATGCTGGGTGTGTTGGGAGTCGGAGAAGTGCGCCCACTTGGCGCGGTTGCATGCCGCCTGCACGGCTGCCCACCCTTTCGCCCGCTGGTCTAGGCAAAAGTGGAGGGTCGCTTGTAACCGTCGGGCGGTTGTACGCACCGCGCGCGGCGGTTTGGCTTCTTCTGCTCTGAGTCGGCTTGCATGACGTGTGGGACCCAGCCCCCGCGCCGTAGGGGAGGACCTTGGAGTGTGTTGGAGAAGACTCAGCCCATGACGGCTGGGGACGCAAGTAGGGAGAGCTGCCTTTAAAAGGAGGGTGACCCCCTTGGAAGGCGACCATGTCTTCGCGCTCCCTTATGCATCGCGTATTTCCGCCTTCCAAGCCCCCGGATGGGGGATATCCACCGTCTTTCCGCCTCGTCGTTGGAGGAACGCAACTCTGCGGGAGTTGGTACCTTTCAGCCATCGTTCGGCTTCAAGGATTTTCATCATGCAGCCCAGCTGCGCCCCTCCGCCGGCGGTCACCCAAGATGGTGACCTCCAGTTTGTTGGTGGGGGAAAGTGAGCCGGGCTGCGGCCTCTGCCTCTCCCTCAGCCTCAAGGATTTTCATCACCAAGGCTGGAGAGGGGAGTGTGCCGAGTTGGGGTCGGCCCCTGCGTGTGCGGTGGCCCGCTCCTTCCCTCAGTGATCGGGGGGAAGGGCGGGAGCCGTCCGTGGTGCTGGCAGCTGCACCGTGCCCGGCTCTCTGAGCCGAGCGGCTTCAGTGCCGCTCTCGGTGCCGCCTCCCGCCACGGCAGCTGGAAGAGGTTCCGCCGCCGACGAGCTTGCCGGCGCCACCCGCGGACCGACCTCCAACTCCACGGCCTTCTGCCCGTCCTTGCCTCACGAGTTTGGGCACGAGCGGGGGCCTCCTGGCAGCAGCATCCGCCCTGAGGTCATCGCTGCTGCTGTTCGGCCCCCTGGAGCAGAAGTCTTCATCGTCGCCGCTGCTGGAGCGGGCGACGGCGCGCCGTTCGTCGGTCTTCTGTTGCTCCGCAGGCCCCCCCATTGAGTGGGGTTGTTTGTACCTGCGGAGGTGGAACCAGAGTTCCGTTTGTAAAGGCACTTCGAATGCCAGTGTTCATTGTGGCTGTCGAGGCCTGAACATGTATGTAATTTTGGCACGGAGCCGTGTTTTTTCCTCCTTTTCGAGCACTAAGACTCGCCTGTTGGTTGTCCGAACCGCTTCACCAAGCGTGAGTCGCCCCGTGTAAAGGTGACGAGTGAGGTATCCGTATCCCAGAGGCGTAGGAGTCCCTCGGCTTGGTCAGCCTTGTTGTCCGAGGCTTCCCTTGCTTAGTTAGAGGAACCCCTCGGCCGCTCTTCGATGAGCCGAGGCTAGGGGTAGCGGTGTCAGCGCGAACAAAGGCAGAGTTGGCTCGAAAAGAAAACCAGGTCGGCCGGAGCCCGGCCGGGTCGTCCGTCAGCGGGACCGGCACCGGAGTTGATCGGGCGAGCCGCCTGCTCGGGCCGGATTCCCGAGAAGACCCTGGTAGCGAAGGCCCGGGCGTGGCGATGACGTCGTCCTTCAGAGTGGAGATCCTCGGACCGCGTCACCGTCCGAGGCTAGGTCGAACCTCGCCGAAGGTGTCGTCGATGCCGAGGGTGCTGCTGCTCCCTTCAACCGTCAAGATCCGAGCCTGCAGGATCGGATTGTCTTGTAGCGTGTGTTTTCTGCGGCCGCCGAGGCCTAAACACACCCTCGCCGTGTTGTAAATCTGCGTCTCTTTTCCTCTTGTTTCGAGTATCTGGACTTTTTTGTCGGTAACAGAAATGTTCGTGCGAGCGAGAGTTGCTTCTCGTGGAAGGTGATGAGTGAGGTATCCGTATCCCGGAGGTGTAGGAGTCCCTCGGCTCGATCGGCCTTGCCGCTTACGCGCACTCTTACCCGTCCATGGGGCTCTGTCACCGACGCAGTCGAGAAGGCTCGAAAGATCGCTTCGGCAAAAGAGCTTTCGAACGTGAAGACTTGTTCGGTCCGCAGAATCACTTATCCGAACGTGAGTTACTTATCGCAGAAGGTGATGAGTGAGGTATCCGTATCCCGGAGGCGTAGGAGTCCCTCGGCTCGGTCAGCCTTGGCTGCTTACGTGTACTCCGTCATTTTCAGGATCCACTTTCGAAGTAGCCAAAAAGCGCGAAAGACATTCTGGCAGAAAAGATCTTTTTTCGAGGAAAATTTCGACGCAGAGGGGGTTCCCCCCCTTTTAGCCCCTGAGGGAGGGTCGGGCTTTGCCGAGGCGAGGCCGACCCTTCCTTGATGACTAAACTTTGCGTGGGTGCGAGGTATATGATCAACTTGAAAACATCTTAAGGGTAGAAGCGACGTAGCTGTTGGATGTTCCAGGCGTTGTCGTAGACATCGCCTTGACTGTTGGCCAGCTTGTACGTTCCGGGCTTCAGAACCTTGGCGATGACGAATGGCCCCTCCCAGGGGGGCGTGAGCTTGTGCCGCCCGCGGGCGTCTTGTCGCAGCCGAAGCACCAGGTCGCCCACCTGGAGGTCTCGGGACCGGACCCCTCGGGCGTGGTAGCGTCGCAGGGACTGCTGGTACCGCGCCGAGTGTAGCAAGGCCTTGTCCCGAGCCTCCTCCAGCTGGTCCAGCGAGTCCTCTCGGCTAACTTGGTTGCTTTGGTCGGTGTAGGCCCTCGTCCTCGGGGAACCGTATTCTAAGTCTGTGGGCAAGATGGCTTCGGCCCCATAGACTAGAAAGAACGGCGTGAAGCCCGTGGCTCGGCTCGGCGTTGTCCTCAGACTCCAGACCACCGAGGGGAGTTCCTTTATCCACCGCTTGCCGAACTTGTTGAGGTCGTTGTAGATCCGGGGCTTGAGCCCTTGTAGAATCATGCCGTTGGCACGCTCCACCTGCCCATTCGTCATGGGATGAGCTACGGCGGCCCAATCCACCCGGATGTGGTGATCCTCGCAGAAGTCCAGGAACTTTCTGTCGGTGAACTGGGTGCCGTTGTCGGTGATGATGGAGTTCGGGACCCCGAAGCGATGGATGATGTTGGTGAAGAACGCCACCGCCTGCTCGGACCTGATGCTGTTCAGGGGTCGGACCTCGATCCACTTGGAGAATTTGTCGATGGCGACCAGCAGGTGCGTGTAGCCCCTAGGCGCCTTCTGCAAGGGGCCGACGAGATCCAGACCCCACACAGCAAAAGGCCAGGTGATGGGTATCATCTGCAGAGCCTGAGCGGGTAGGTGGGTCTGCCTCGCGTAGAACTGACACCCTTCGCAGGTGCGGACAATTCTAGTGGCGTCGGCCAGTAGAAGCCTTGCCGGAAAGCATTCCCGACAAGGGCTCGAGGCGCTGCGTGATGGCCGCAAGCCCCCGAGTGTATCTCTCGCAGGAGTTCCTGACCTTCGGCGATGGAGATGCATCGCTGGAGGATGCCGGAGGGGCTGCGGTGGTAGAGCTCCTTTCCATCTCCCAGCAAGACAAACGACTTGGCACGCCGCGCCAACCGCCGAGCCTCGGCTCGGTCGAGGGGTAGCTCTCCTCGATGGAGATATTGCAGGTACGAGGTCTGCCAGTTTTGATTAGGCGTGACCCCGCCTCGCTCCTCCTCGACGCGCAGTGCCTCACCCTCGGGGGCCGAGGGTACCTCGGACTGAACCGAGGGAGCCTCGGGCCGAGCTGAGGGTGCCTCGGGATGAGCCGAGGGTGCCTCGGGCTGAGCCGAGGGCGCCTCGGGTTGAGCCGAGGGTGCCTCGGACTGAGCCGAGGGTACCTCGGACTGAGCCGAGGGTACCTCAGGCTCGGACGTGTCGTCGATCTTGACAAAGGGTTGATGCAGGTCTCGGGAGAAGACGTCCGGGGGAACCGTTGTTCGCCCCGAGGCTATTTTAGCCAGCTCGTCCGTAGTCTCGTTGTAGCGCCGGGCGATGTGGTTGAGCTCGAGCCCGTAGAACTTGTCTTCCAGGCGCCGAACCTCATCGCAGTAGGCCTCCATCTTCGGGTCGCGGCAATGGGAGTTCTTCATGACTTGGTCGATGACGAGCTGCGAGTCACCGCGAGCGTCGAGGCGTCGAACCCCTAGCTCGATGGCGATCCGCAACCCATTGACCAGAGCCTCATACTCGGCCACATTGTTGGACGCCGGGAAGTGGAGGCGTAGCACGTAGCGTAGATGCTTTCCGAGGGGTGAGATGAAGAGTAGGCCTACGCCGGCTCCTGTCTTCATCAGCGACCCGTCGAAGAACATAGTCTAGAGCTCCGGTTGGATCGAAGCCGTCGGTAGCTGGGTGTCGACCCATTCAGCTACGAAGTCCGCCAAGACCTGGGACTTGATGGCCTTCTGAGGAGCGAACGAGATTGTCTCGCCCATGATTTCCACCACCCACTTTGCAATCCTACCCGAGGCCTCTCGGCACTGGATGATCTCCCCCAGGGGGAAGGATGACACCATAGTTACCGGATGAGACTCGAAGTAGTGTCGCAGCTTCCGCCGCGTTAGGATCACCGCGTACAACAGCTTCTGAACTTGTGGGTAGCGGATCTTGGTCTTGGACAGTACCTCGCTGACGAAGTAGACTGGCCTCTGAACGGGCAATGCATGCCCCTCTTCTTGCCTCTCGACCACAATCGCGGCGCTAACCACCTGAGTGGTCGCGGCGACGTAGACCAGGAGGGCTTCTCCGGCAGCTGGGGGCACCAAGATAGGCGCCTTCGTGAGGAGCGCCTTCAGGTTTCCGAGGGCTTCCTCGGCCTCAGGGGTCCAAGTGAAGCACTCGGCCTTCCTCAAGAGGCGGTACAGAGGTAGACCTCTTTCGCTGAGGCGTGAGATGAAGCGGCTCAGAGCCGCGACACATCCCATGACTCTCTGTACGCCTTTCAAGTCCTTGATGGGCCCCATGCTGGTGATGGCTGCGATCTTCTCCGGGTTGGCTTCGATGCCACGCTCGGAGACGATGAACCCCAAGAGCATGCCTCGGGGCACCCCGAAGACACACTTCTCGGGATTTAGCTTGACGCCTTTCGCCTTGAGACATCGGAATGTCACTTCAAGGTCGGAAAGGAGGTCGGAGGCTTTCCTCGTCTTGACTACGATGTCATCGACGTAGGCCTCGACTGTGCGGCCAATGTGTTCGCCGAACACATGGTTCATGCATCGCTGGTACGTCGCGCCCGCATTCCTCAGGCCGAACGGCATGGTGACATAGCAGTACATGCCAAAGGGTGTGATGAAAGAAGTCGCGAGCTGGTCGGACTCTTTCATCCTGATTTGATGATACCTTGAGTAAGCATCGAGGAAAGACAGGGTTTCGCACCCAGCAGTGGAATCCACGATTTGGTCGATGCGAGGCAGAGGGTAGGGAACCTTCGGACATGCTTTGTTGAGACCAGTGTAGTCTACACACATCCGCCATTTCCCCCTTTCTTTCTCACAAGCACAGGGTTGGCAAGCCATTCGGGATGGAATACCTCTTTGATGAACCCTGCCGCCATTAGCTTGTGGATCTCCTCGCCTATGGCTCTGCGCTTCTCCTCGTCGAATCAGCGCAGAGGCTGCTTGACGGGTCGGGCTCCAGCTCGGATGTCCAGCGAGTGCTCGGCGACATCCCTCGGTATGTCGGGCATGTCCGAGGGACTCCACGCGAAGACGTCAGCGTTCGCGCGGAGAAAGTCGACGAGCACTGCTTCCTATTTGGGATCGAGCCCGGAGCCGATCCGGATCTGCTTGGAGGCGTCGCCGCCGGGGTCGAGGGGGACGGACTTAACCGTCTCCGCTGGCTCAAAGTTGCCGGCGTGACGCTTCACGTCTGGCACCTCCTTAGAGAGGCTTTCCAGGTCGGCGATGAGGGCCTCGGACTCGGCGAGGGCCTCGGCGTACTCCACGCACCCCACGTCGCATTTGAACGCGTGTTTGTACGTGGGGCCGACGGTGATGACCCCGTTGGGGCCCGACATCTTGAGCTTCAGGTAGGTGTAGTTGGGGACGGCCATGAACTTCGCGTAGCATGGCCTCCCCAGTACCGCGTGGTAGGTTCCTCGGAACCCAACCACCTCGAACGTCAGGGTCTCCCTTCGGAATTTGGAGGGTGTTCCGAAGCAGACGGGAAGGTCGAGCCGTCCGAGGGGCTGGACGCGCTTCCCAGGAATGATCCCATGGAAGGGCGCAGCGCCTGCCCGGATGGAGGACAGATCGACACGTAGGAGCCCGAGGGTGTCGGCGTAGATGATGTTGAGGCTGCTGCCTCCGTCCATGAGGACCTTGGTGAGCCTGACGTCACCGATGACGGGGTCGACGACGAGCGGGTATTTCCCCGGGCTCGGCACATGGTCGGGGTGATCGTCTCGGTCGAAGGTGATGGGCTTGTCGGACCAGTCTAGATAGACTGGCGCCGCCACCTTCACCGAGCAGACCTCCCGGCGCTCTTGCTTGCGGTGCCGAGCCGAGGCGTTCGCCGCTTGCCCACCATAGATCATGAAGCAGTCGCGGACCTCGGGGAACTTTCCTGCCTGGTGATCTTCCTTCTTGTCGTCGTCGCGGGCCTTGCCACCCTCCGCGGGTGGCCCGGCCCTGCGGAAGTGGCGCCGAAGCATGACGCACTCCTCAAGGGTGTGCTTGACGGGCCCCTGGTGATAGGGGCACGGCTCCTTGAGCATCTTGTCGAAGAGGTTGGCACCTCCGGGGGGTTTCCGAGGGTTCTTGTACTCGGCGGCGGCGACAAGGTCCGCGTCGGTGGCGTCGCGTTTCGCTTGCGACTTCTTCTTGCCCTTCTTCTTGGCGCCGCGCTGAGTTGACGCCTCGGGAGTATCTTCCGATGGGCGGCCCTGGGGCTACTTGTCCTTTCGGAAGATAGCCTCGACCGCCTCCTGGCCGGAGGCGAACTTGGTGGCGATGTCCATCAGCTCGCTCGCCCTGGTGGGGGTCTTGCGACCTAGCTTGCTCACCAGGTCGCGGCAGGTGGTGCCGGCGAGGAACGCGCCGATGACATCCGAGTCGGTGATGTTGGGCAGCTCGGTGCGCTGCTTCGAGAATCGCCGGATGTAGTCCCGGAGAGACTCTCCCGGCTGCTGCCGGCAGCTTCGGAGGTCCCAGGAATTCCCGGGGCGCACGTAAGTGCCCTAGAAATTATCGGCGAAAGCTTGGACTAGGTCGTCCCAGTTGGAGATCTGCCCCGGAGGCAGGTGCTCCAACTAGGCGCGAGTAGTGTCGGAGAGGAACAGGGGGAGGTTGCGGATGATGAGGTTGTCATCGTCCGTTCCACCCAGTTGGCAGGCCAGACGGTAGTCCGCGAGCCACAGTTCCGGTCTCGTCTCCCCTGAGTACTTTGTGATAGTAGTCGGGGGTCGGAACCGGGTCGGGAACGGCGCCCGTCGTATGGCCCGGCTGAAGGCCTGCGGACCGGGTGGTTCGGGCGAGGGACTCTGATCCTCCCCGCTGTCGTAGCGTCCCCCACACCTGGGGTGGTAGCCTCGGCGCACCCTCTCGTCGAGGTGGGCGCGACGGTCGCGGTGATGGTGCTCGTTGCCGAGGCGACCCGGGGCCGCAGGCGCTGTGTTGCGCGTGCGCCCGGTGTAGACCGAGGCTTCCCGCATGAATCGGGAAGCCGCGACATGAGGTTCCGAGGGGTACCCCTGCCTTCGGGAGGCGGAGCTCTTGGCCCGTCGGACCGCGGCGCCCTCCAGGAGATTCTTGAGCTCTCCCTGGATTCGCCGCCCCTCAGTGGTTGATGGCTCCGGCATCACGCGAAGAAGCATTGCTGCTGCCGCCAGGTTCTGGCCGACCCCACTGGATGCGGGTGGTGGCCTGACCCTGACGTCGTCGGTGATGCGGTGCTGGAAGCCCTGGGGTAGACGACGTATTTCTCCGTCGGGGGTTGGCCCGCCCATGCCTGCCCGACGTCCCGGCGGATCGGCTCAAGCGCTCCTGCTCCCCCGTCGAGCCTGGCCTGCACCCCGTGGATTTGCTCGAGTTGTGGGTCATGGCCCCCCGCCTGAACGGGGACCACAGCTAGCTCCCGTGGGATGTCAACGCGAGGCACCGGCCTAGGGAGGTCACCGTCCTCCGGCATGCCGAGATGGTTGCCTTCGGAGGGACCCCCTAGATCGACGTGGAAGCATTCGCGACTTGGGCCGCAGTCCTCGTCGCCGAGGCTATGGCTACCGTCGGAACAGTCGGAAAGGCAGTAGTCGCATGCGGTCATGAAGTCCCGCATGGCACTGGGGTTGCCAAGTCCAGAGAAATCCCAACAGATGCTGGGTTCGCCGTCTTCCTCGGACCCAGAGGGCCCGTAGGTCGAGACGTCCGTCAGCCGGTCCCAAGGTGACCGCGTACGAAACCCCAGAGGGTTTGGACTTGCCTCTACGAGAGTACCCACCAAAGCGAAGCCACTAGGCGGGTCGAGGCTGAATCCGAAAGACGTGGGATGGGAATCGGTCGGTACCTTTTGGTCGACGAGCGGCGATAATGTCATGTCGGGGGCTGACTGCACCATCGTCTCAGGTACGAGGGTGACGTCCAGCAAGCTTTTCGCGAGCGTGCTGGCGTCATCCGCTTGCTCGGGTTTGGCGTGTCGCGGGGAGACGGCGCTCGCCTTTGTCTCAAACGCGAGGTCGACGCCCGGTGCGCCCCCCGTTGGGGTGCCGGCGCGATCGACTCGCTCGACAGCCGACAAGGCGCTGCCTCCTGCTTGGCCCTGGTTGCCCCGTCTTCCCCTCCGTTGGCGGGGAAGAGGGCAGGATGAGCTCGAAGGTTGTTCTTCCACCACGCGGGGAAGACGTCGTCGATTCCACCGCCGACGGGCGGGCTGTCGGCCGCCACTGTCGTTGTCGCGCGGCGGTGGAAGGAGTATCATGTCGTAGCTGCCGTCGAGGGACATGAGCTCAAGACTCCCGAAACGGAGCACCGTCCCGAGTTGGAGAGGTTGCTGGAGACTGCCCATCTGGAGCTTGACGGGAAGCTGTTCGTCAACACGTAGCAGGCCCCTACCTGGCGCGCCAACTGTCAGCGTTCCGAGACCGGGGGGTCCCTGAGCCGACGAGTGAATGTCGCCGCGTGCCCCAGCCCAGATGGGTCGAGCGCGAGGGCGAGCGTGAAGGGGGGGGAGAGCGAGGCGGCCGGAGACCGGCGTGAGAGAGGTGGGAATCCCGCGGCCTTCGTGTTCGTCCCGCGCCTAGGTCGGGTGCGCTTGCAGTAGGGGGTTACAAGCGTCCACGCGGGAGAGGGAGCGAGCGGCTCCGAGCGAGCGCGTATCTCGTCCTCGTCCCCGCGCGGCCAACCCTCTCTAAGAGGGCCCTGGTCCTCCCTTTTATAGGCGCAAGGAGAGGATCCAGGTGTACAATGGGGGGTGTAGCAGAGTGCTACGTGTCTAGCGGTGGAGAGCTAGCGCCCTAAGTACATGCCGTTGTGGCAGCCGGAGAGATCTTGGCACCCAGCTGGTGTGATGTCGTGGCCGTCGGAGGAGCGATGGAGCCTGGCGGAGGGACAGCTGTCGGAGCGGTTGAATCCTTGCTGACGTCCTCTTGCTTCCGTAAGGGGGCTGAGAGCCGCCGTCGTCACAGAGTCTGCGGGGCGCCATCATTGCCTATCTGGCGGAGCGAGCCAGATGGGACGCCGGTCTTGTTCCCCGCGGCCCGAGTCAGCTCGGGGTAGGGTGATGATGGCGCCTCCTGTTGACGTGGCTGGTCTGCGCCCTAGGTTGGGCGATGTGGAAGCTCCTTCGAAGCCGAGGTCGAGTCAGTCTTCCGTGGCCGAGGTCGAGTCCGAGCCCCGGGTCGGGCGAGGCGGAGACCGTCGGCTGAGGCCAGGGCGTAGTCCGAGCCCTGGGGTCGGGCGAAGTGGGGTTCGTCGTCTTCCGGGATTTAGCCCGTGTCCGAGCCCTAGGTCGGGCGGAGCGGAGTTCGCCGTCTTCCGGGACTTAGCCCGTGTCCGAGCCCTGGGTCGGGCGGTGCGGAGTTCGCCGTCTTCCAGGTCTTAGCCCGTGTCCGAGCCCTGGGTCGGGCGGAGCGGAGTTCGCCGTCTTCCGGGTCTTAGCCCGTGTCCGAGCCCTGGGTCGGGCGGAGCGGAGTTCGCCGTCTTCCGGGACTTAGCCCGTGTTCGAGCCCTGGGTCGGGCGGAGCGGAGTTCGCCGTCTTACGGGTCTTAGCCCGTGTCCGAGCCCTGGGTCGGGCGGAGCGGAGTTCGCCGTCTTCCGGGACTTAGCCCGTGTCCGAGCCCTGGGTCGGGCGGAGCGGAGTTCGCCGTCTTCCGGGTCTCAGCCCGTGTCCGAGCCCTGGGTCGGGCGGAGCGGAGTTTCCTATGGAGCCTTCGGCCGGACCTGACTGCCTGTCAGTCCCACTCTGTCAAGTGGCACCGCAGCCGGAGTGGCGCAGGCGGCGCTGTCCTTCTGTGTCAGGCCGGTCAGTGGAGCGGCGAAGTGACGGCGGTCACTTCGGCTCTGCCGGCTGGGGGCGCGCGTCAGGATAAAGGTGTCAGGTCACCTTTGCATTAAATGCTCCTGCGGTTTGGTCGGTCGGTGCGGCGATTTGGTCAGGGTTGCTTCTTGGCGAAGGCAGGGCCTCGAGCGAGCCGGGAATATGTTCGCCGCTGAAGGGGACCTCGGGCGAGACGGAAATCCTCCGGGGTCGGCTGCCCTTGTCCGAGGCTAGGCTCGGACGAGGCGTGATCGAGTCCCTCGAATGGACTGATCCCTGACTTAATCGCACCCATCAGGCCTTTGCAGCTTTGTGCTGATGGGGGTTATCAGCTGAGAATTAGAAGTCTTCAGGGTACCCCTAATTATGGTCCCCGACAGTAGTAACTACTTAATAGCAATTCTGTTTACTCTTTTCCGCCACCAATTTCAGGCTGTGAGTAGGGAGATTAGGAAGATACTGACTGAGAGGGCTAGATTCTCCAACATTGCTCTTGATGATGTCTCCATCACAAGCCTAAGCTTCGGGAGGGAGTTTACTCATGCCATTGAAGCCAAGCAGGTTGCTGCACAAGAAGCAAGCTGAGCGTGCTAAGTTTATTGTTGAGAAAGCTGAGCAAGATAAACAGAAGTGCAATTATTAGGGCTAAGGTAAGAAACCGGCTCACTATTAAGTAATTATTTCAATGATTTTGGTTGCATCATAAGGTCTATTGCTGAGTGCCCTCATGTTATTTTCAATTTGCCTTGTGAAGCGGAGCCATCGTGTTATTTTAAATTTGTCGTGTGAAGCGGATCCGGCAGTAAAATCACAAAATCGAATTTATTCCTAGATTGTACTAGTATCCTTGTTGATGTTATTGTGCGGAGCTGATTGGTCAAGCCAACCATAGCGAACAATCCTGCCTTCCTTGCGCTGAGGCAGATCGAAGCTGCAAGGGAGATCTCAGACACGATTTCGGCCTCTGCCAACAAAGGTGTTTCTGGACTCCAACGACCTGCTGCTCAATCTCCAGCAGCTGAATGTGTCGAGCAGGCAGAAGAAATGATGATGTCACACTTTATCCCCTATCTTCTGAGTTTTGGATGTAGTTTCGCCAATCTTCCTCTGATCTGATGTGGGTCTCAGAGGCAAGCAAGCTGGCAGGTTTTGTTTAAACGTGACTATATAGCTTGAGAAATGATGATCAACAAGGAACAAATTCTGTTATTTTAATTTACGATGGTTGGTATTATTTCCTTGTCTTTTAGGGTTATTATTACAGTTATATTAAGATGTTTGCAAACCGTCCTGAGTTCCGCCGGCTGATGGCCAAAAAAAAAAAATACACGTGAACTATATAAGATATGAAAAAGTGATACCCTTTATAAAAAATATGAAAAGCTGTACAGCATCAATTGGTCGATATGTCCGAGTGGTTAAGGAGACAGACTCGAAATCTGTTGGGCTCTGCCTGCGCAGGTTCGAATCCTGCTGTCGACGTTTTTACCAGTAACTTTTTTTCGCTGCATTCCACCTCCACATTTTACCAGTAACTTTATTATGTCCTGTTAGACTTAACGATTAACTTTATTACATTCGATTAACCTTATAAATTATTGCTAAGTTAGTCTTCTTTGGATAATGTTTTTTTCTACATACCGATCCATGATGCTACCCGTTACTGTTTCCCCGAGCAAGGTGTAACGAGGCTATCCTCCATGGCCGTGCTATCCGCCCACCCGTTTTGGGTGAGATAATTGGATTTTTGTCACTCACAATGTTGTCTTCTTGTTATAATTACCACTGTGTCTATGAATTATGGGTCCAGTTGGGTCTATGAAATGTGAGTCTGATGACAATTTTATAAACATATTTCTTGCTAATGGCAAATATCAGAATCTGTCAAAAGATTCTTTTTTTTCAAACTGGCGGCACAGTCTAGTTCGATCTAGGCCCGTTAAAGTACGATCCGGTTAAATACGGCATGGCTAGATCAAAATAACTATCCATGTCGTGCTAGCTGTCTAGCTTAAAAACGAGCACGATACTGCATATGTCCAATCATACTGGACTAGCATGGCAAGCACGGCAATTATTTTCTACATACGGATCCATGATGCTACTCGTTACTGTTCAATGGCCATGCTATTCGCCCGCCCGTTTGGGTCCAGTGCCACCTGCTTCTCAGAGCCGCAGATTTACCTCTGTACGCCCGCTTATTTTTTTTTGTCACAAAAGACTTTTTTTCAAACGAGCGGCACAACCCAGTTCTTGTTCGACCTAGGCCCGTTAAAGTACGATCCGATTAAATATGGCATGGCCTAGACCCAAATAGCTATCTATGCTGTGCTGGCTGTCTGGCTTAAAAATGAGCACAACATTGGATGTGTCCAATCGTACTAGACTAGCATGACAAGCACGACTAGCGCAAGCCCACCGAGAGCGAGAGGAAAACGAATAGAACGATGAGCGAGTGGCCTTAGGGGTAGCTGATTAGGTTAACGAGCTGCTCGACCGCGCCCTCTTAAAATCGGGCCAAGCAACCGGGAAAGAACATTACCACAATAACTTTAGTTGCTACACCTTCGTATACCGATCAGACGCTCGATGTCTTGTTCCGACTTTTCGAGGCAAATGGCCTGCAGGTTCGTGGATGAAATAATAATTTTACGTGAAAAACGATTTGAATAAGAGGGAAGATACTAAGGGAATTATCCAGAGGCCCATTATCTCCCGCTTCGGCACAAGAGGCCAATTGTTGTAGAGACGGAAGAAGCTCAAGCCTGCTTAGTAGCTTTTAATGTTGTTTGCAGTTACATTTGCACTAGAAATTTAGTTCAGGAGCATATAGCTTTTAAGGTATGACCCCTTTTGAATGAGTGGGAAATGCCGAAGGCATAGTTGTTAAGGCGTCCCCAGGGTGACGCTTAAGCGTCGCCTAGGCGGTAAGGCACCACAGCAACATAAGGCATCCTGCTCGCCTTACGCCTGCACCTAAGGCGAGTGGGAGAGGCCATTGGTGGCTCCAGCAGTTGCATGTCGGCTCCTCCAACAATGACTTCGTGGCTACTCTAGCGGTGGCACCGTGGTGGCTTCTCTATCATTGGTGCGACGACGGCTCCAGAGGCTCCTCAAGCAGCAGCCAACACAAGAGAGAGGGAGCCAATGGGAAAGAGAGAGAAGGAGAGACGCCAGTGAGGACTGAGGAGAGAGGGGGAGGCGGCTGGGTCGCTGCCTCATTTGAAGGGTAGGAGTCGAGAGTGGTGGCTAGGACTGGGAGAAGATAGAGAGGGAGAGAAAATGGGCTTAACATAGTTTTATTAGGCTAGTGGGCTTTTGGGCTGATTTGTAGGCTGGGGGCTAAGTTTTTATTTTTCTTTTATCTTTCCTCGTTTTTATACTAAATACTTTCTCAAATATCAATATTTTTTCTATTTTAACTATATTTAAGGCATCGCCTTGCCTTATGCCTTATCGCTTAAAAGGTCAAAAGGGGGTCAGTCGCCTTACCTCGTCTTGCCACCTTAATAACTATGGCCAAAGGTGAAAGAGGGTGGTGCATCTGACCAAGGGGTTGAGAAAGGTGGTTTGGTTCACTTAAAGTATACATATCAATAGTCAGTTTTGAGAGCCAGATGATGAATGGCTGGATGTTATCAAAGCAACGTGTAATGAGTTACTGGGAAATTACACGAAAAAGGAAGATGAAGCTTTGACCACCGCCTTTGGTGCTCGGGGAAAGAGGAGACATAATCGAGTTTTTGACGCTGTCCATTTCTATATCCTGATTATTGCTTCCCTGTTCCAAGGAAAGGTCAGAAAAGAAAAAGTGATGTGAAGTCACCTTCGGCTGCGCTGAAGCAGAAAAAGGTGAAAATTTTGGCAAAGCAGCCAAAATCTTACTATGAAGAGAGAGAGAGAGAGAGCAGTGATGCCTGCGCTTGTGACTTCTATCAAGGAAGTTTCTATTGAGGCCGCGCCAACCAATGAGCCGAAGGTTTAGTCGCCTGTACCTACGAAGGTAATGATTACTATATTCTCTATTTGTTTTGATTAATTGTGTCGTAATGTTCTTTATGATAGACTTTACTCTTAATGTTGGAGGAGAGGAAGGATGAGGAGGAGGTCACTGAGGTGCCGATCCAAGACAAAGTGCCCCTATGCCCTAGCTAGCCTGCAGCTAGAGGCGCCAGCGAAAGCAGAGGCACAACCAAAGCTTAAAACAACCCCAGGGGGAACACCCCAAAAAGGGAAGAGGATGGCTAATGTTCTGAAGGCTATTATGAAGCCTGCGAAGGTGGCTTTGCCTACTGCGCCGAAGGTTATTGAGACTCCTCTCAGCAGTCTATTGCTGAGAGTCTGACAACTAGGTTCAAGGTGGCTGCAAGCACGGAAATTTCTCCTGGCATGGACAAGACTAGCACTTTGAAGGCTTACTCCATAACAAATGCTATTAGGGAGAAGGAACAAGAGAAGGCTAAGGTCTCTAAAACTGAAGGGTCTACATAAGAAAAGGCTTCAGCAGTGATTGAAGAAATGCCATCTAAACGACACGAATACATTATCCGCCATGCCTCTAGGAAAATAGATTATTGAGTAGACTGATGAAGTCCAAGACAATGTGAAAGCTCACATGTGGGTTTTGGTGGTTTGGATGACAGCCCAATTAAAGGATTGACAAGTGCGTTAAGTGTTGGACAGGTGCTTAGTGTAAAGCTTGTAAATTTCAACACAAGTTTTCAAGAGTGATGGTTCAAAGGTTAAATTATTTATGAATAATGGATGTCACAATAAAGATGGACATTACTGAATTATTTATGAATAATGGACATTGCGTAATTCGGAGATAACTGATCAAGCCAAAGATGGAAGCAAGAAGTGCTCTGAGGTACCGAGTGCACGGGAGAAGGTCAAGGAGGCCGAGGAACCCAAAGCTAGGCGTGAAGGAGATGACTTGCTAAATCAAGGTTGATCAAGTTGAGAAGAGCTGCAGTGCATCAAGGATCATCACCTAAGAACATGATTTATAACCAATGAGGTAACATCTATTATTATGTGGTGTAAGTCATAAGGCTCAAGATCAAGCTCAAGATGAAAAACAAGGTCATTAGAAAGTAGAGCTTTGGTTGAGGTGAAACAGAAAAGATGGGAGAAGATATGAAAAGAGGTAATCTTCTAGGAATTATTCAATTGAATTATCCTCTAAAAGTATTTGTCTAAGTCATAGGAAAGTCCTCCCAAAAGTTGAAGATGAATGGGAAGAAAGAAGAGGAAAGCACACAAGTGTGATGTTGTCTGGGTAGCACCAAACAGTCTGGTGCACCTCACTAGACAGTCCAATGTGCACCGAATAGTCTGGTGTCCTAGACGACCAATTGCCCAGCCTCGGGTGTCTCGGTTAAACATGTCGAATAGTCTGGCCCCATGCGCTGGACAGTTTGGGGCCGGTCACTGGACAGTCCGGTGGGTCTCGGAGGCAACGTCTAGTTAACACGTCAGCTGCGCCAATGGGAATATTGGAGCACCGAACAGTCTGGTGCCCCACAAAAGTGGAAGGTAGCCAATCGCAGATTTGGTGACCTATTTGGATGGACGTGCATCGGACAGTTCGGTGCTGGCGCTGGACAATCCGGTGCCCCCGCATAGTGGCAGTTATCTTCCAGATTTGAGATCTTTGCATGGAAAGGGGGCAATGGCTAGGGGATCTTTTGGAGCTATAAAAGGACCCCTAGGCACCCTTTTGAAGACACAAGTGTAGCCAACAAGTTCATACATCATTGTGATCAATTCTTTCTCTCCCTCTCTTGTGTATCTCTCTAGTTTTTGTAGAGGCGAAGTTATAAGCCTTAGAAAAAGGGGAAGTGTTGCTGAGAGCTAGAGCAAAATCTTGAGTGCATTGTTACTCTGCCGGAGTGCTGTCTAGAAGATTGTAAGGAGCCACGACATCATTGTAACCGACGTCAACATAGTGGAAGGCTCTATCTATCATACTGACAGAGTTGAGCAACCAGAGGAAGGAGTTGAAATAGACTCCAATCTAAGGTGTGGCTAACTCCAACGAGGACTAGGCAAGCATTTCAGGCTTGGCCATACCTCAGGATAAATCCTTGTGTCTTTGTGCTCTGCTTTGTGTTGTGTGCTATCTCTCTATCTTAATTGCTTTTTATACTTGCACTTCAATACTTATCTGTGGTACAAGCTGGCTTTGAGGTGCAGGGTATTTTGAGACAGGAACTTCAATTCCGTTGCGACCTACTCGAAGAGTCTTTCATTCCATTGCGATCTAGTCTCTGAGTAGAGTAAGAATTTCCAGTTTTAAGTGTTATTTTTTATTCGCCTATTCACCCCCCTCTAGGCGACATCTAGATCCTGTTCCCGGACAAAGGGAACTTTTAATTGGTATTAGAGGTCGGCCTGTCCAGTGTGGGCTTAGCGGTCCGAAGACGACGATGTCATCACAAGAGGTAACTCTTGAACTTCTTTTAGGCGATGGTTCTAATTATAAATCTTGGTCTGTCTCGATTAAATGCTTTCATGTATATTGATCCTGATTTGAGATAGATTTTTAGTAGAAGTATTCTTCCCTCCGATATCAGTAAAAATCCTTCTAAGGTTGAACTAAGAACTTTATCTCTCAATCACCATGCTTGCAACATCTTAGTTGACTCTCTAAAGGTGCTTATTTTGTCGTCATGAGTAGTGATAGTGATTTATTTGTTGATGCTCATGATGTATCGACTAGAATTAAGTTGAAATTTTCTAAGTCCATATGCACTGCTTCTGCTCCCTCTATTGCTTGTGGTACTAACCTGTCCAAGGGAGAAGAACAAGAATGATGGACACAAAGCGATGAATCGACCTCACCGATAGGTTCGTTTCCCACTAGTTATAAATGTCTTATTGCTAATGATAGTGGAGACGAAAGCGACGATGGGGAGGGACATGATGATAGCGAGAATGAATCCACATCATCACAAGGTACATTTTCCCATATTGCTTCCACTAATAATGATGATAGGGAAAAGAGACTGATGATGTGTGTGAGGAAAAAATTCGCTAGTTCTACACCAATCTTAGCAAAAACTACAAGATGCTCCCAATGAAATTGTTGAGAAGAAATAAAGAACAAGGTGAGATGCTTCTTAGGCTAGAGAAGACACTCATCGAAGCTAACGACAGCCTGGAGAAGATGGCCAAAGAACATGAGGAGCTAAGGTGCTCTCATGATGATTTGGTCCAACGGTATGATTCAGTTCTAATTGAGAAAAGTAGTGATGATGCTTTATCTTGTATTGCTCAACTCAAAATTGAAAATGCCATGCTTAAGAGGCAGGTAGAATTGCTAAATCTTGAGAAACTTGCTCTTACTGAAAAAATGATATCTTGTCTTATTATCATGATAATCTTTTGGATACACATATCATGCTTGATGTTGCTCATGAGATTGTAATTGTGAGTTTAAATTCATGTGAACCTCATTCTTGCACATGTGCACAATTATACAATATATCACCATGTGCTAACACCTGTTACTCAAAACAAAGCCAATTTTTGACTGAGCTTCAAGCTGCAGGATCAAAAGAAAAGTTTCTCATAAATAAAGAAAGGAACAAGAACGCAAAGCAACTAAGGAGAAGACACAATGCTCAATCTCCTCAAGATATCCACGAACGCATGGTGAATAAGCTTGAGAAGGGTGAAACCACAACAAGTGTAAAACTCCACAAGAAGGAAGTTCCTAAAGCAATAGATGAAGCAATCAACATGAAGAAAGAAAAAGGTAAAGATTCAATTAGTCATGTTGTTTGCACTTATCATCTCTTTATATCCTCAAGAGAAAAAAAGGGAAGAGGAAAAAGGAGATGCTTCAAATGCAAGGAACCAGGCCACTTCATTGCGTCTTGTCCACACAAATACAAGGATGAAATGATGAGGAGATCCTTTGGATGCAAAGATATGAACCATGTGATCACTTCATGCCTGCTCATGAAGAATCAAAGACGTGCATTCCCCACTGAAAGAATCTAGGCCCTGGTTGGTTTTAGTGATTAATGACAACTTAAGATTATATGTGACTAACATGTGTTTTGTAGAGCAAATGGTAAGTTAGGTCGCATTATAGGAGGTTGCGCTGCAACGGTGAAAACAATCCCTCAGATCAGAACTTGAAGCGATGGCTGAAAAAGGCGAACCAAAAGATGAAGGTCTTCATATTCCAAGTGTCGAAGGAGTTGTGGACACTTGCTGTAGAGTTAGGTCTTCTATTTTTATTTTAGCCGTACTATAAAGAGGGGTTGTGGATGAGTAGTTTGACCAATAGAATTCTAGTTTAGTGTTGGTGCATGTTCACAGTCACAACTAGTGCTAGGTGTCACTCTATAACACACTCACGAGTTAGAACGAAATTGGGTTAGAAAAACCTAAGGAAAAGAAGTTGGATTTGCTGTCTAAGGGGCACCGGGCTGTCCGGTGTGCATCGGACTGTCCGGTGTGACCCTAGCAGTGGGGCCAGGCCCTCTGCCCCCGAGAAAACCCGAGAGCAATGAGTTCGCAGAGTCAATTTTTAGCCGCGCACCAGACGTTTGGTGCACACCGGACACTCAGTATTCACTGTCCGATGCACAGTCAGAGCAACAACTAGATGTCAGAACTAGCCGTTGCAGCGCACCGGTGGCGCACTGGATTATCTGGTGCGCTCATGCGCAGCAGCCTACAATAACGACTAGTTTTGGTTGTTGGGGGTATTTATACCCCTCCACCAGCCACATTAAGTGTCTTGCAGCCCACATACACTTGTGTTCTTTGCTAGTGCATTGCAAGCCCTCAAAGCCTAGTGAGGTGATTAGAAAATTATAATCTCGTGTTAGGACCTCATTAGTGCGCATGAGAGCCACCTAGAGCACACACCATATGCATTAGGCTTCTCTTGGTCAAGTGAAAGTCTATAGCTTGTTACTCTTGGTGATCGACATCACCTAGATGGCTTGGTGGCGATTGGAGTGCGGTGATCACCCGAAGGACTTGTTGGTGACCCGGCTCAAGATTGTACGGGGTCGTGAGGGATCCACCACGCTGGAGTGGCAAAGGTTGATCTCATAGAGAGCACTTGGTTCTTGCGAGGACCAAGGGGGAGCAATACCCTTGCGCGGGTGCTCCAACAAGGACTAGGGAAGAGTGCCAACACTTCGATACATCGACAAAAAATTGGAGGACTCTTCTTACCCTTACTTTACATTCTGCAATTACTTTGAGCATTCTACTTTGTTGTGCAATTGCTTAGTTAGTATTTGTAGTAATGACTTAGGGTTGTTGTTTATCTAGTAGTATTTAATTTAGTTTGGGTGAAGTTGGGCTCATGTTTAGGGTTTAACTTTGGTTGGAATTTTAGAAGAGCCCAATTCACCCCCCTCTTGGACATCGTGATCCTTTCAATTGGTATCAGAGGCTTGTTGCTCCTTGTTTAGCTTAATCGCTAGAGTAGCGATGTCTAGCGGGGATAGACCTCCTCCTGTTTTTGATGGTGACGATTTTCCTAATTGGAAAATTCGTATGGAAGCTTATTTAGAGGCTACAAACATTGGAGTCTATAAAGCCACCACCCAAGGGTTCCCCGAACCTAGAGATGCCACAAATCTTGTAAGTGATGAGTACAACTATGAACAATGGAATGCTAAGGCCAAAAACACTCTTTTTAGGGGCCTTTGCAAGGATGTATTCAATAGAGTGAGAAATCACAAAAATGCTCATGATTTGTGGTTAGATATTTGTGCTCTACATGAGGGAACCAAAAGAGAACATGAGAAAAGATATCATATTGCCATGACAAAATTAAATTCTTTTGAAATGCTTGTCAATGAAAATGCAAATGATATGTACTCACGACTTAATATTCTTGTAGAGGAAGTCAATGTTTTGAGACTCACTCAAATTTCACAATCGAATGTTGTGAGAAAAATTCTAAGTGTCTTGCCAATTGAGAAGTATGGACACATTGTCACCGTGCTACACCAAATGGATCTTTCCATCACTACACCAACTCAAATATTGGGAAAGATCAATGCTCCTGAAATGTATATGCACATCAATGACAAAGATGGGTCTTCCTCCATGAAGAAATATTTGGCTCTCAAAGCTAGTCAAGAAAATAAAGGCAAGGACAAAATCTAGGTTGAGGAAGAATCCTCAAGTGATGTTGATCTTGATACAAATATTGCTTTGATGTTGAAGAAACTCAATCGAGAAGGCATCAAGTTTGATTCAAGAAAGAAGAAGTTTTTCTCTAGCAAGAGAAAGCCCATCTCCGAGATGGATTGCTACAATTGTGGAGAACTTGGTCATCTTGCTCATCAATGCAACAAGCCCAAGAAAAACAAGTTCAAGGGCAAGAAAGATGATGAAAGTGAAGATGAGAAGAAAGAAAAGAAATTCTTCAAGAGGAAAGAAGGAAAACACAAAAGGTTTCACAAAAAGAAGAATGAAAAAGCATATATTGTTGGTGATTGGCTCATTGACATTGAATCCTCAAGCGGGTCTTCTTCAAGTGAATAAGAAAATGATGAAAAGGTCGCCGCCATCGCTAGGGATTTCTCTTCACCACCATCATCACCTCCATCTACTTCACACCTATGCCTCATGGATAAAGGTGTAATACTCAAATTTTATACCAAGAAATGTAGAGAGATCTCCTCATTCTATGTGCCTTATTTGCATCATAAAAAGAGCATATATATAATTAAGGGTTATTAATTAAAACAAATAAAATATATATATATATATATGCATCATGTTGGATATTTTTGTTTGCTTGTGCATTTAAATAACAATAACAATAATAGTGGAAACAAAAGAATGACTTGGAATGGAGAATCAACCCCAACTTGGACTTAGGGTTAAAATTGGAGAGAGAAGAGAGAAACACTATATAAATATAAGGAAAGGATATATATATATATATAATTAAATCCACCTGTTCATAATGGTGCTTGAATTTGAGCAATTCACTTAAGCATGAACTTCACAACAACATTTGGATTCAAATTGAAATTTGAAATAAGAAAAGAAATAAGAAAAGAAAAAGAAAATGGAATAAAAAAAGAAGAAATCGTGCCTGGGCTGAAACCTTATCTCTCGGCCCAGCTTGCTTCTTCCCCCACACGGCCCAAGAACCCTCCTTCCCTAACGCGCTGTCACACTGGCAAGCAGGCCCCACTGGCAGCGATTCAGCCCTTCACGCGCGCGGGTGTCTCCCTCTCGTCGCCCGGTGGGCCATGCGTGTCGGCTCCTTCTCCTCGCCGAGCCGTGGAGAAGACGCAGCACTGACCGCAACGGCCGCCGCGGGATCTCCGGTTCCTCACCGACGCGAAGGACCCGCTGCCCAGTCTCCCTCACGCGTGCGCTTGTGCTGGTCTGCCGCTGGTAAGTGACCCTACCTGTCAGCTGCTTCGTTGCCATTGCAACGGATCCGCGAAGACCGCGGCGAGGCTGTCGCGCATGTTCCGTCTCGTCGAGCCTATAAGCTCGGGAGTTCCTTTCCCCCTCTTGACTGCAACGCGCCTGCGAATCCATTCCCCGTCAAACGCTCCCAACGCCAGAACCCAAGCAGCGTAGCGCTCGGTAGAAGTTGGCCATGCGCGACCGACGGAGGAATTGCGCCTGCGCCACCGATTGGTATCGGCGTGTGGCTTCGGGGTGTTCGGTTGGTCATCGCGGATGTGCGGGTGGTCATCGGGGGAGTAGAAGGGCACCACAACTCCGGCAATTGCTCGTCGGAGCTCCTTCAACAACACCAGACCGCCAAGCTCCGTGGTCGGACACGACACCGTCTTGGATTACCCTGAGTAAGCGCCTATTACGTTCGTCCCATTCTCCTCTAGGTTTAGTTCCACCGAATCAAGGTTTAGGGCAGGATAGCGTTGGTCGCTCCGCGCGGCTATGGCGCCGCCGGGCCGGAGCTGGCGCGCCGCTGCTGCCTGGAGTCGTGGGTTGATGGTCGCACCTGGTCCGTTGATGCTAAACGGACGGCTGGGATTAGTTTCCCCATACCGTTTCAGGTGAACCGCTGTGTAGCGTCTGATCTAGATCTGATGGACGCGAAACGATCTTAGTCACTTAGTAGATGTTACCGTTGATCACCGATCCAACGGCCTCGGTAGCTTACCGATTCGGGGAGACCTAAATCTAATCACCGCCGTCGGTTTTCGATCGGGCGGAGCAGAACGGCCTGATACCCCTTCGCGGGTCTAAATTGCATTTGGGCCCCTCGGTTTATGTCAAAACAACCCACAGTCCACCTGGTGGGTTTTCTGAGTCTCAGTAACATTTGCGACAGAGCCCTCGCGCTTTCTGCAATTTTGTCGCCCAGTCCAGAGGGGAATAAAATAGAGAAATACATATAGAAATTCATTTTTAACACAAAAACAAATCTAGAAACTTGTAAAATTCATAGAAATTTCATTTTTGGTCCAAATTGAACCATTCCAATTTCCAAAATTTTGTAATAATATTCTCTATCATTTAGTATCTCTGTTTTGACATGAATACAGTAAGAAAATTAATTTAACATTTAATCCTATTTTAATCACATTAAACCTTAGGAAATTCATAACTTGAATTCCATAACTCCAAATTTAGTGATTCCAGTTCCTATGATTTCATTTTAATGTGTAGATTTTTACTGTATATTTTATTTGCATGTTTGATGTGATGTTAATTGGTGCTATACTATGTATGTATTGTGTTGATGCGAGTAGACGAGCAAGCCACTGTGGAATCTGAGGTACAACAAGTAGAGATAGCTGAGCAGGAGCTCATTGAAGGCAAGTTGTGCCCTTGATCACTTACTTTTCCCAGCCATGTTCTTATTAATTTTAATGATCTGCTTAGGTTAATTTGGATGGGAGCCTTTATGTTACCCCAGTTTTGATTACCTCTATACCTTGTTCACCCCTGAAATATTTTTGGGTAGTACTTGCTATTGCTTTATGTGGATTGGGTATGGAGATACACTATTCATGATTATTCTGTTATTATCTTGTTATTATTACTGTTCATGATTAAGATCATTAAATTAATGGGAACATGGAGCGACCACCCGGGAAAACAGTGCTACCACAAGGGTTTAATGGGCGCCCTTGGCTGATGGCAGTCAGGCAAGAACCCTGCACTGGAGCTTCCTATAAACTGTAGCGGGTAGTCTGAAGCTAGTGGAACTTTGTAAAGGCCTCGTAGTGTTACCCTGCCTCGCTTCCTTGGTAGAGGTGTATGGGATTCATGACCCCTTGGCAGATGGGTAACACGGCTTGTGGGTAAAGATGCGCAACCTCTGCAGAGTGTAAAACTAGTATACTAGCCGTGCTCACGGTCATGAGCGGCTCGGACCCTCACATGATTAATTATGGAACTTAAATTTAATTTGACATTTGCATCGCATTTGGGATTATTTTATTATTACTGTTCTTTATTATTAAGGTTGGTATTTACTTACACTTAGTAACTGCTAATAAAAGTTTGACCAACTTATAAAAGCAATGCTTAGCCTTCAGCCTCTATTTCATTGATCAGCCTTACACTTCATGAACTCCCACCTTTGGTGAGTTCATGCCACATTATTCCCCACGACTTGTTGAGCTATGAACGTATGTGAGCTCACTCTTGCTGTCTCACCCCCCACAGGAGAAGAGCAGGTGGTCGAAGATGAGCCGCCTAACACTGAGGCATTCGACTTGATCTAGGTGGCGTTTCCCAGTCGACATTGGCACCGTCGATCCTTAGTTCGTTCTATGTTTATCTTTATTTTGTAATAAGTCTTCTGCTATGTAATAAATACTCTGATGTTTTATGACATTTATCTTTATACACTCTGTTATTATATATGTTGTCTTCTTGGCGCATGTATGAGATGCACCCGGCTTTGTCCGCTAAAACCGGGTGTGACAGAAGTGGTATCAGAGGAAATGTTGACTGTAGGATGAAACCTAGATAGAAATGGATAAAACCCTTACCTACTTACCTTACTCTGATTCTTTCTACACTTATCTTGATCCTGTCTCACCTTCTACTGTTCTACTCTGATCATTCTTACCTTTTCTACTCTGAGACAAGATGGATTTCACACCTTGGAATCCCTACCCCTATGACATTTTAAGAGATAGGAGGCCTAAGACCAAATCAAAACTATTTTCTATATTTAAAAATGTTGTTTGATTGTTCTGGTGGAAAATGTCTGATTTGCTTCTTTGATTGATTGAAGTATTAAATATGGACATCTTAGGATGTACCACTATAAGGTAATGAATTAGCTATGGTAGGTAAAACACTAAACTGCTTAGCTAATAAATCCCCCAAAGTAACATGATTGTAATTACTGCCTTGTCTACGGCTCTTTCTTACCATATGTATCTAACTCAGATGGTCAATACCAGGAGGGGTGGTGGAATTGATTTGCCTCCTAACTGACACACTCGAAGGATATATAGACAACCTCAGCCACAGCCTGCAGAGATGAATCCTCCTAATCCTCCACCAGGCGGAGTTGACCCACTGGTTGCTGCTCAGATGGCAGTGATGCAGCAAATGGCGGACACTATGGCTGATATGCGTGCCCAGATGCAGCAAGAACGCCAGGAAATGCGTCAGGAAAGAGAAGATATACGCCAGGAGTTGCGCCAGGAGAGAGATGAGATACGCCAAGAAAGGAGGGCGCAACAACAGCAGCTACAACAGCAACTTCAACAACAGCAACAACAGCAGCAAGTGCCATTGCCTCCACCACCACCACCAGTTCCACCTCGTGATAAGCACCGGGAATTTATGAGTCATAAGCCACCGACCTTCTCCAGTTCGCCAGATCCACTTGATGCAGACGATTGGTTGAAGTCAATTGAGAAGATGCTGAATATTGCACAATGCACTGACCGGGAGAAGGTTTTATATGCTTCTGGACGTCTGACTGGTCCTGCTGCTGACTGGTGGGATTCTTATACTGCTGCCCACGATGCTGCTGATACTATTACCTGGGCAGAGTTCAGTACACAATTCAGGAACTACCATATTCCAGCTGGTATGATAAAGATCAAGAAGAAGGAGTTTCTGTCATTAAAGCAAGGCAACATGTCGGTCAGCGAGTACAGAGACAAATTTATTCAGCTGTCGAGATATGCTCCGGAGGAAGTTGCTGAAGATGAGAGGAAACAGGAGCACTTTATTGAAGGACTGAATGGACCCTTGCAGTATGCACTGGTGGCACACACCTTTCCATCATTTCAGAGGCTACTGGATAAGGCTCTTGCTATTGAACACAAGCGTGTTCAACTGGGTGATTTGAAGAGGAAGGCTATCTCGCAGGGACAGGGTAGCAGCAGTGTTCGTCCTCGCTACAGTTCACCACAGGGTACACCGACTCGACCGGGAGGACCACGCCCAGTTCAGCAATCACCACTGAGGACTCCACCTCCTCGACAGGCTACTCCCACTGGCACCCCGACGAAGTTTGCAGGACAGAGTCCAGGCACTACGTGTTTCAAGTGTGGGAAGACTGGTCATTATGCAAATGTCTGCCCACAGAGGATTGCTACTACTCCAGCTCAGAACAAGCAACAGACCCCTGGCAAGGGATATTCTATAGCCAAGGTGAATCAAGTCAGCGTTGATGATACTCCTGATGGTGGGGACCTCGTAATTGGTATGTTTTATGTTAATGCAATTCCTGCAACCATATTGTTTGATTCTGGTGCTACACATTCATTCATGTCTGCTAGATATGCCAATACAAATGAAATACCACTGCTAAATATGAGAAAACCCATGATAGTAATTACACCTAAAGGGCCTGTTGAGGCGAATCAAATGACACGTAGATTGACCTTGACCATTATGGGTAGAGAATTTGGAGCTACTGCTATAATATTAGAGTCAAGCAGTATAGATCTGATCCTTGGTATGTCATGGCTAAGAAAGGCAAAGGCCGTTATAGCATGTGGTAGAGGTACCGTAGAACTCACTACCACTAAAGGAGAAAGATTTCAAGTTAATATTGCAGTAACCTCCTCATCCATGCGTGCAATGTTCTTTATGCCTGAGGAGTTTGTTGGTGACAACATCCGGGTGGTTAGAGATTTTCCGGATGTCTTTCCAGAGGAGTTACCAGGGATGCCACCTGATAGAGAAGTTGAGTTTGTTATTGATCTCCTACCTGGAACCGCCCCTATTTCTAAACGACCATACAGGATGGCTGTAGAAGAACTGAAGGAGCTTAAGAAGCAGTTAACTGAGTTGCAAGAGGCGGGGTATATTCGTCCGAGTTCCTCACCTTGGGGAGCACTGGTATTATTTGTGCAGAAGAAGGATGGATCGCAACGGATGTGTGTGGATTATAGATCTCTTAATGATGTCACGGTGAAGAACAAGTATCCGTTGCCCCGTATTGAGGATTTATTTGATCAGATGAGAGGTGCTAGAGTATTCTCGAAGATTGATCTCCGATCGGGATACCATCAGATGAGGATTAGACCATCGGATATTCCTAAGACGGCTTTCTCAACCCGATATGGATTATATGAGTTTACTGTTATGTCATTTGGATTAACCAATGCACCGGCTTATTTCATGAATTTGATGAACAAAGTGTTTATGGAGTATTTGGACAGATTCGTCGTGGTGTTTATCGACGATATTCTTATCTATTCTAAGAATGAAAGTGATCATGAACAACATCTAAGGTTGGTGCTACAGAAGTTACGAGATAATCAACTCTACGCTAAGTTCAGCAAGTGCGAGTTTTGGATTGACAAGGTGCCATTCCTTGGTCATATTATTTCTAATGGAGGGATAGCAGTGGATCCTGCTAAAGTGAAGGAGATAATGGAGTGGAGAGTGCCCACTACAGTTACTGAGATTCGGAGTTTCTTGGGACTCGCAGGATATTATCGGAGATTTATTGAAGGGTTCTCTAAAATTGCTAAGCCTATGACATCGCTTTTGGAAAAAGGAAGAGAATTTAAGTGGGATGAGAAGTGCCAAGAAAGCTTTGATCAGTTGAAGGAGAGATTGATGTCACCTCCAGTATTGATTATGCCAGATCTACAGAAGGGATTTGACATTTACTGTGATGCATGTGGCCAAGGACTTGGATGTGTGCTCATGCAAGAAGGACATGTGATTGCCTATGCATCTCGTCAGTTGCGGAAGCATGAACTGAACTACCCCACTCATGACTTGGAACTAGCTGCCGTTGTGCATGCACTTAAGATTTGGAGACACTACATCATGGGAACTAAGTGCCAAGTATACATGGATCATAAGAGTTTGAAGTATATATTCACTCAGAAGGATCTCAACCTTAGGCAACGTCGTTGGTTGGAGCTCATTAAGGATTATGATTTGGAGATTCACTATCACCCAGGCAAGGCAAATTTGGTTGCAGATGCCTTGAGTCGGAAGGAGCATGTTCACTCCGCTTTCGTTGTCCAGCTACCTGATGAATTAGCGAAAGATTTTGAGAGGCTCAACCTGGGAATCATTATACATACGGAAGGAGTTACTATTGAATTGGAACCTACCTTGGAGCAAGAAATTCGTAAAGGTCAGGTTGGTGATGCTAAAATCCAGGAGATCAAGGATCTGATAACAGAGGGTAGAGGCCCGGAATTCACAGAGGATGAGCAAGGCACAATATGGTTCAAGAATCGGATCTGTGTTCCCGATATTGATAGTCTTCGGGAAACTATATTGAAGGAGGCACATGATTCAGTTTATTCTATTCATCCTGGGAGTACTAAGATGTATCAGGATTTGAAGCAAAAATATTGGTGGTATGGATTGAAGAGAGATGTGGCTGCACATGTGGCTATGTGCGATGTATGCCAAAGAGTTAAAGCTGAACACCAGAGGCCGGCCGGACTACTGCATCCACTGAAGATACCTGAGTGGAAATGGGAAGAGATTGGCATGGACTTCGTTGTTGGATTACCCCGCATGTCTGCTGGATATGATTCTATATGGGTGATTGTGGACAGGCTAACTAAGGTAGCCCACTTCATTCCAGTGAAGACCACGTATTCAGGAGCCAAGTTGGCGGAGTTGTACATGGCACGGATTGTATGCCTGCATGGTGTGCCAAAGAAGATTGTGTCAGACCGGGGATCGCAGTTCACCTCTCGGTATTGGAAGAAGTTGCACGAATCATTGGATACGAGATTGAATTTTAGTTCGGCCTACCATCCACAGACTGATGGGCAGACTGAGAGGACCAACCAAGTGCTTGAGGATATGTTAAGAGCTTGTGCTCTTAAACATGGTGGGAGTTGGGATAAGAGTTTGCCGTATGCAGAGTTCTCTTAAAATAATAGCTATCAGGCCAGTTTGAAGATGTCACCGTTTGAGGCTTTGTATGGCAGAAAGTGCAGGACTCCCTTGTATTGGAATCAAACTGGTGAAAGGCAGTTGTTTGGGCCTGAGATTATACAGGAAGTAGAAGAACAAGTTCAGCAAATAAGGGAGAATCTGAGAACTGCGCAGTCAAGACAGAAAAGTTATGCTGATACCCGGAGAAGACTGCTTGAGTTTAAGGTGGGTGATCATGTCTATTTGAAGGTGTCACCACTCCGGGGCATGAGAAGGTTCAAAGTCAAAGGAAAGTTGTCCCCTCACTTTATTGGACCCTTTTTAATCTTAAAGCGAGTGGGAGAGGTTGCATACCAATTGGAGTTACCGGATCATCTTTCGGATGTTCATGATGTATTTCATGTATCTCAGCTGAAGAAATGTCTCAGGGTGCCTGAAGAACAATTACCAATGGAAGACCTTAGCATTCAAGATGACCTGACTTATGCTGAGTACCCCATCAAGATTTTGGATACTTTGACTCGAGTTACAAGGAATAAGGTTATAAAGATGTGTAAAGTTCAATGGAGTCACCACGGTGAAGATGAAGCAACTTGGGAAAGAGAAGAAGAGCTTCGTATAGATTTTCCCCACCTTTTCCCTAGATCTTCCTAAATCTCGAGGACGAGATTATTTTTAAGGGGGGTAGGATTTGTAATACTCAAATTGTATACCAAGAAATGTAGAGAGATCTCCTCATTCTATGTGCCTTATTTGCATCATAAAAAGAGCATATATATAATTAATGGTTATTAATTAAAACAAATAAAATATATATATATATATATATGCATCATGTTGGATATTTTTGTTTGCTTGTGCATTTAAATAACAATAACAATAATAGTGGAAACAAAAGAATGACTTGGAATGGAGAATCAACCCCAACTTGGACTTAGGGTTAAAATTGGAGAGAGAAGAGAGAAACACTATATAAATATAAGGAAAGGATATATATATATATATAATTAAATCCACCTGTTCATAATGGTGCTTGAATTTGAGCAATTCACTTAAGCATGAACTTCACAACAACATTTGGATTCAAATTGAAATTTGAAATAAGAAAAGAAAAAGAAAATGGAATAAAAAAGAAGAAATCGCGCCTGGGCTGAAACCTTATCTCTCGGCCCAGCTTGCTTCTTCCCCCGCACGGCCCAAGAACCCTCCTTCCCTAACGCGCTGTCACACTGGCAAGCAGGCCCCACTGGCAGCGATTCAGCCCATCACGCGCGCGGGTGTCTCCCTCTCGCCGCCCGGTGGGCCATGCGTGTCGGCTCCTTCTCCTCGCCGAGCCGTGGAGAAGACGCAGCGCTGACCGCAACGGCCGCCGCGAGATCTCCGGTTCCTCACCGACGCGAAGGACCCGCTGCCCAGTCTCCCTCACGCGTGCGCTTGTGCTGGTCTGCCGCTGGTAAGTGACCCTACCTGTCAGCTGCTTCGTTGCCATTGCAACGGATCCGCGAAGACCGCGGCGAGGCTGTCGCGCACGTTCCGTCTCGTCGAGCCTATAAGCTCGGGAGTTCCTTTCCCCCTCTTGACTGCAACGCGCCTGAGAATCCATTCCCCGTCAAACGCTCCCAACGCCAGAACCCAAGCAGCGCAGCGCTCGGTAGAAGTTGGCCATGCGCGACCGACGGAGGAATCGCGCCTGCGCCACCGATTGGTATCGGCGTGTGGCTTCGGGGTGTTTGGTTGGTCATCGTGGATGTGCGGGTGGTCATCGGGGGAGTAGAAGGGCACCACAACTCCGGCAATTGCTCGTCGGAGCTCCTTCAACAACACCGGACCGCCAAGCTCCATGGTCGGACACGACACCGTCTTGGATTACCCTGAGTAAGCGCCTATTACGTTCGTCCCATTCTCCTCTAGGTTTAGTTCCACCGAATCAAGGTTTAGGGCAGGATAGCGTTGGTCGCTCCGCGCGGCTATGGCGCCGCCGGGCCGGAGCTGGCGCGCCGCTGCTGCCTGGAGTCGTGGGTTGATGGTCGCACCTGGTCCGTTGATGCTAAACGGACGGCTGGGATTAGTTTCCCCATACCGTTTCGGGTGAACCGCTGTGTAGCGTCTGATCTAGATCTGATGGACGCGAAACGATCTTAGTCACTTAGTAGATGTTACCGTCGATCACCGATCCAACGGCCTCGGTAGCTTACCGATTCGGGGAGACCTAAATCTAATCACCGCCGTCAGTTTTCGATCGGGCGGAGCAGAACGGCCCGATACCCCTTCGCGGGTCTAAATTGCATTTGGGCCCCTCGGTTTATGTCAAAACAACCCGCAGTCCACCTGGTGGGTTTTCTGAGTCTCAATAACATTTGCGACAGAGCCCTCGCGCTTTCTGCAATTTTGTCGCCCAGTCCAGAGGGGAATAAAATAGAGAAATACATATAGAAATTCATTTTTAACACAAAAACAAATCTAGAAACTTGTAAAATTCATAGAAATTTCATTTTTGGTCCAAATTGAACCATTCCAATTTCCAAAATTTTGTAATAATATTCTCTATCATTTAGTATCTCTGTTTTGACATGAATACAGTAAGAAAATTAATTTAACATTTAATCCTATTTTAATCACATTAAACCTTAGGAAATTCATAACTTGAATTCCATAACTCCAAATTTAGTGATTCCAGTTCCTATGATTTCATTTTAATGTGTAGATTTTTACTGTATATTTTATTTGCATGTTTGATGTGATGTTAATTGGTGCTATACTATGTATGTATTGTGTTGATGCGAGTAGACGAGCAAGCCACTGTGGAATCTGAGGTACAACAAGTAGAGATAGCTGAGCAGGAGCTCATTGAAGGCAAGTTGTGCCCTTGATCACTTACTTTTCCCAGCCATGTTCTTATTAATTTTAATGATCTGCTTAGGTTAATTTGGATGGGAGCCTTTATGTTACCCCAGTTTTGATTACCTCTATACCTTGTTCACCCCTGAAATATTTTTGGGTAGTACTTGCTATTGCTTTATGTGGATTGGGTATGGAGATACACTATTCATGATTATTCTGTTATTATCTTGTTATTATTACTGTTCATGATTAAGATCATTAAATTAATGGGAACATGGAGCGACCACCCGGGAAAACAGTGCTACCACAAGGGTTTAATGGGACGCCCTTGGCTGATTAACTAGGAAAGCTAGTGGAGGGCTACCTTACCCGAAAGGGGCAAGGGCAGTAGGGGAGTGGTCAGTGTAGGGAGGTCCTTGTTTGATTTTGCTGCGATGGCAGTCAGGCAAGAACCCTGCACTGGAGCTTCCTATAAACTATAGCGGGTAGTCTGAAGCTAGTGGAACTTTGTAAAGGCCTCGTAGTGTTACCCTGCCTCGCTTCCTTGGTAGAGGTGTATGGGATTCATGACCCCTTGGCAGATGGGTAACACGGCTAGTGGGTAAAGATGTGCAACCTCTGCAGAGTGTAAAACTAGTATACTAGCCGTGCTCACGGTCATGAGCGGCTCGGACCCTCACATGATTAATTATGGAACTTAAATTTAATTTGACATTTGCATCGCATTTGGGATTATTTTATTATTACTGTTCTTTATTATTAAGGTTGGTATTTACTTACACTTAGTAACTGCTAATAAAAGTTTGACCAACTTATAAAAGCAATGCTCAGCCTTCAGCCTCTATTTCATTGATCAGCCTTACACTTCATGAACTCCCACCTTTGGTGAGTTCATGCCACATTATTCCCCACGACTTGTTGAGCTATGAACGTATGTGAGCTCACTCTTGCTATCTCACCCCCCCACAGGAGAAGAGCAGGTGGTCGAAGATGAGCCGCCTAACACTGAGGCATTCGACTTGATCTAGGTGGCATTTCCCAGTCGACATTGGCGCCGTCGATCCTTAGTTCGTTCTATGTTTATCTTTATTTTGTAATAAGTCTTCCGCTATGTAATAAATACTCTGATGTTTTATGACATTTATCTTTATACACTCTGTTATTATATATGTTGTCTTCTTGGCGCATGTATGAGATGCACCCGGCTTTGTCCGCTAAAACCGGGTGTGACAAAAGGTGAATGGAAGGTACAACTTGAAAATAATATTGTTGAAGATTGTGATAGTGATGATGAATATGCTTCTCCTACTTATGATGAATTAGCGGACTTGCTTAAAGAATATACTCAAATCATTAGAAAGTCCAAAGCTAAATGTGACAAGCTAAAAGATGAAAATGAGTTCTTAACTGCTAAGTATGACATAGTTGTTAAAGCTAGTGAGGAAATGAAGGAATAAAACAAAACTATGTCATCCACCAAAAATGAGCTCAAGAGCTCCCTTAATGATGCTACAGAAAAATGTGAAAAATTAAGTGAAGCAAATAGGGAGCTAAAATATAGGTTTGTCAAAATAAAGGAAGATTACACAAAGATTAAAATTGATTGTGATAATCTTCTTATTGCAAATGAGCTTTTATCTTGTGACACACATGAGGTTATTAACCCTATTGTTAAGATTGATGTAGCAACCTCATGTGATGATCTGAGCAAAGTTGATCAGTCTAGTCTCCATGATGAATTGATTGAAAAAGTTGGAAGTCATGACACTAGAGAATCAGAATTGAAGAAGTACTTGACAGATGCAACCACTAAAGGAAAAATTACCATAGAAAGCAATGATGTTAGTAATGAGTTGGCAGTGGATAATGAAAGGTTTAGAAATGAAGTCAAGAAATTTAAGCTTGAGAAAGAACATCTTGCAACAAGTGTACAAAAGTTCAACAAAGGCCAATACCTTCAAAATGAGTTACTCATGAACACTATCATGAAAAATAATAAGAGTGGTATTGGATACAGTTCTTTTGTACAAAAGAAAGCGGCAAGTCAATACAAGGCAAAACAAACTCCTAAGCCAATCAAGTACTATGAGTGTGGAAAAGAAGGACATTTTGCCCACAACTGCAAAGCCACACCACCAACTCCCTTGCCAAAGCACTCAAGACCATTTGCTTTCAATGCTCATTATGTTCTAAGAAAAGTTGCAAATGGAAAAGTCACAGTAACATTCCTAGGTCCACCCAGCAAGAGTAGACCTAGACAAATTTGGGTTGCAAAGTCCTTGATTGAGAAAGTTACTAGTCCTATGCAAAATAGGGCCCGCAAGATTGAAGCTTGATTTATTTGTTCATGTAGGTGAACTACAAGACTAGTGGGAGCCATTGGGTAATTGACAATGGATGCACTCAACATATGACTGGCAACTCATAGATGTTCACCTCACTAGATGAAGATGTTGATGAACAAGATAAAATCACTTTTGGGGATAATTCAAAAGGAAAAGTTTAAGAGCTTGGCAAGGTGGCAATTTCAAATGATCTTTCAATTTCAAATGTTCTCTTGGTTGCACCATTAAGCTTCAACTTGCTATCAGTGGGTCAACTTTGTGATCTTGGCCTTTAGTGCTTATTCACTCCTACAGAGGTTGTTGTGTCTAAAATGGATGATGAGTCAATGATATTCAAAGGATTTAGTTACAACAACCTATAATTAGTGGATTTGTCTTCCGAAGATGCAAACCTAAGGACTTGCCTCTTTACCAAAGCATCTCTTGGATGGTTATGGCATAGAATGCTTGCACATGTTGGAATGAGCACACTCAAGAAAGTTCTAAAGAAAGACATGGTTAGAGGATTGAAGGATGTTGTATTTAAAAAGACAAGCTTCGTAGTGCATGTCAGGCTGGAAAGCAAGTTGCTAACACTCATCCTACAAAAGCTTTTATGTCAACATCAAGGCCACTAGAGTTACTTCACATGGATCTATTTGGACTAACAACTTATGCTAGTGCTGGTGGCAACCTCTATTGTCTGGTTATTGTTGATGATTTTTCAAGATACACTTGGGTGTTCCTTCTTCATGACAAGTTTGAGGTTGCATCAATATTCATGAAATTTGCCAAGAAAGCTCAAATAAATTTGATTGCAAAATCAAGAAAATAAGAAGTGATAATGGAAAGGAATTTGACAACACCAATATTCATGAATACTGTGATGAAATTAGGATCAAGCATGAAGTTTTTGCAATGTAAACACCTCAACATAATGGAGTTGTTGAAAGAAAGAACAGAACTTTGGTCACTCTTGCAAGGACATTGATTGATGAGTATAACACACCAGAGAGGTTTTGGGCTGAAGCTACCAACACTGCATGTTATGCATCTAACATATTGTCCCCTCACCGGCTACTTAAGAAGACTCCCTATGAACTGCTAAATGGGGAAAAGCCAGATGTCTTCTTCTTCCGGGTGTTTGGATGCAAGTGCTACATCTACAAGAAACACTATCACCTAGGGAAGTTTCAACGACGTTCTGACATTGGTTTCTTTCTTGGTTATTCATCAAAATCCAAAGCATATCGAGTATTCAATCATGCCACTGGCGTGGTAGAAGAAATGTATGATGTGGAATTTGATGAGACTAATGGCTCCCAAGGAGCACTTGAAAATCTTGATGATGTAGGTGATGAACGACTTAGGGAAGCCATGAATAATATGCCAATTGGAGCCATCAAACCAAAAGAAGATGAAGAAGAGGTGCAAAATATCAACATGCCTTCTTCATCAAATGTACCACATGATGATGAAAAAGATGAGAGGCATGCAAAGGAAGATACATTTGTCTCTCATGAACAAGCAAGGGTGCAAGCCAAAGATGTTGATGCTCCAAGATCTTCTTCCCAAGTGGTTGATAAGAGGAACTCATCACTACTACAAGCACATCCACAAGATCTCATCATTGGGAGTCCGTCACAAGGGGTTATTAATCATTCTCAAAGATATGCTTCATTTATTGAACATCACTCTTTTATTTCTTATGTTGAGCCTACATGTATAGATGATGCGCTATAGGATCTGGACTAGATGAATGCCATGCATGAAGAATTAAACAACTTCACCTGGAATCAAGTTTGGAACTTGGAGAAACCTCCACAAGATGCAAGAATCATTGGAACAAAGTGGGTGTTCCGAAACAAACAAGATGATCAAGGTGTAATTGTGTGGAACAAGGCAAGGCTTGTTGCAAAGGGGTTCTCTCAAGTTGAAGGTTTAGATTTTAGAGAGTCCTTTACACCTGTTGCTTGACTCAAAGCCATCCATATCCTTCTTGCATATGCATCCTGCTATGACATAAAACTTTATCAAATGGATGTAAAAAGTGCATTTTTAAATGGTTTCATAAATGAACTAGTATATGTTGAGCAACCACCCGGGTTTGAAGACCCTAGATATCCTAATCATGCTTACCGGTTGTCCAAGGCGCTATATGGTCTAAAGCAAGCTCCAAGAGCTTGGTATGAGCATCTTCATGACTTCCTCATTGAGAAGGGCTTCAAGATCGGGACCGTCGACACCACTCTATTCACAAAGAAACATAACAATGATATTTTCATTTGTCAAGTTTATGTTGATGATATAATCTTTGGCTCAACAAATGATTATCATTGCAAGGAATTTGGTGAGTTGATGTCGAAGGAGTTTGAGATGTCAATGATTGCTGAGCTAACCTTCTTCCTCGGCTTCCAAGTCAAGCAAATAAAAGGTGGCAACTTCCTCTCTCAAGGGAAGTACACCAAAGACTTGTTGAAGAAATTCAAAATGGACAAGTGCAAACCAATCAAGACACCCATGCCTACTAATGGACTTCTCGACCTAGATAAGGGAGGTAACCCGGTTGATCAAACTCTTTACCATTCTAAGATTGGTAGTTTATTGTATGTCACGCATCTAGGCCCGATATCATGTTTAGTGTTTGTATGTGTGCTCGATTTCAAGCAAACCCTAAGAAAGCTCATCTTAAAGCTGTTAAAAAAATTCTGAGGTATCTTAAACACATCCCAAGCGTTGGCCTTTGGTATCCCAAAGGAGCTACTTTTGAATTAATTGGCTATTCTGATTTGGATTACGCCGATTGCAAAATTGATAGGAAAAGTACATCCGGAGGGTACCATTTGCTTGGGACATCACTAGTTTCATGGACTTCTAAAAAGAAAAACATTGTTGCCTTGTCAACCGCCAAAGCAGAATACATTGCCGTGGGTGCTTGTTTTACACAAATTCTTCATCTGAAACAAACTCTTCTAGACTATGGTGTAGTTCTAGAAAAGGTACCTTTGTTGTGTGATAATGAGAGTGCTGTTAAAATTGCTAATAATCCTGTACAACACTCTCGCACCAAGCACATTGATATCCGTCATCACTTCCTTAGAGATCATGTTGCTAAAGGAGATATAATATTAGAAGGAGTGAGATTGGAAGATCAATTAGCGGATATTTTCACAAGGCCTTTAGCCCTTTAGACAAAACCCGCTTTTGCATGTTGAGGAATGAGCTAAATATTCTTAATCTCAGAAATTTTACTTAATCATAAAATGGTGATGTCAAGTTTGCATTGCATATTTAAATTACTTGTATTGCATCTAGGACTTGTATAACTTAGTTGAGATAACCGCCAACAAAGCGAGTGAAAAAGCTTAACTCGGGCTCAAACATGACAAGTTCTAGCTTTTAAGCTTTTGGTACTTAAATTTCATTTACTATGCAA
Organism: Zea luxurians; assembly: GCA_029449295.1. Classification (NCBI taxonomy): domain Eukaryota; kingdom Viridiplantae; phylum Streptophyta; class Magnoliopsida; order Poales; family Poaceae; genus Zea; species Zea luxurians. The sequence continues at coordinate 28,478,636 of JAOPSE010000001.1, read as the reverse complement.
TTGTTGGTTTTTGTGATATGCATGCGGTACTGCACTTAGGGGTAGTATTAACAACTCAATTCATACATGAAACCTCTAGTGCCACACCCAAATGCAAAATCTCACCATTTGCTAAAAACTATCTAGCCTATGGCACAATATTTTGAAAAATATGAGAGAATATGTGAGGGTACCAATACCTATCCCAACAAGTGTTCTTTTGTGTGCTTATAAGTTGGGATTTGGTTTGATTCAAAATTCCTAGAAAAATTCAAATCTGCCCTCCGCCTGGGCTCACCGGACAGTCCGGTGTGCATCTGACACTGCACTATGCAATGTCCGGTGCACCGGCTAGGTGCACATGGATCTGCCACTCTGCGGCCTTGTCCGGTGGTTCACCGGACAGTTACTGTGCATTGTATGGTGTGCACCGGACAGGCACTGTTCACTGTCTGGTGTGCCCATGACACGTTTTTGAAAAGCTTTCCCAGTCCGAGCCCGAAGCCAGGACTCATTCTCTCACTCGTGCGCTCACTCTGCTCACCCTCTGGTCATCTGCTCTCATCGTCGACAATTGCCCGTATGCTTTGCTTCGGCGTGTTGCCCCAGCTTGTGCTCGAGCTCCTTCCTCGCCCTGGTGAGCAGCTGCTTCCCCCTTCTCTTCTTCCCTCTTCTCTCTTCTGTCATAAGGAGCTCTCATCCCACCTTTTGCAATCAAATCAAAATCTTGTAAAATCAGTGAATACTTGTGTCCTTGAGTGTCCCTAGTACACTATAAAGCCTTCCCTTGCAGGTGTTGTGCTCCTTTGGGAGGTTTTAAACCCTAAAATAACCATTTCACCGCCGTTCTAAAATCTCGCGCACCAAGTGCTCAGTGAAATGCCTAAACCAGTCAAACAAGCTCAAATCGACCCCAACTTTTTGCAACACACTCTAGCTACTACCAGTACCTCCTATGTCAAATTTCACACCTATCCAATTCTCCAGGCACCTGTTATACAACCTCTTCATCTTTATGGTGATCCTTCTCAAGCCGTGTGCTAAAATTATTTCTCCTCAGCCAAACTTCAAACCAAGCACTCCATTCACTCATTCTCAGACAAATTTACCTATCCATGAAGTATCGGCTCATTTTCTAGTCATTTCATGCTCTATTTCGAATTTCAAACTCTCTATTGCATTCAAACACCGTTCTCGCGCCGTTTGATCTCTGTTTCCCCAAAACCCTTAGTCTCTGTGTCATGACTCTCTGTGTATGTATTTATTCACATTTCATATACTTATGACTATATGACTAATACTACTCACCTCTTCTGTCATTTCAGTGATCCTACCTACCCGCCTACGCATATCCTATCTTGCCTAGTTCCACTCTCTCGAGACGTTCCTAGGTAGCTTTTCATTCTAAATCAGTCCTTACGTGCTGCTCTATTGCTCTTGCTTACCTTCTCTCATTATCTTGTAGCATGTCAGTAGCTAGTTTTGGATGGTGCGGACAAAAAATGTCATACCGTCAGGGAGAGGAGATGACCAAGACCCTCCTTGCCCCTTCAAACAGGAAAGAGCAAGGCTTTCTACCTTGAGCAGCAAGGGGGCAAGAAGAAGAGATTGTTGGACAGAGCCACCCGTGCAGCAGATCAGGCAGAGCTGGGAGGTCAGTTGAAGATTGGCTCTGATTAGATCGCTTTCTGAGTTTGTCGCCTCTCGTCTCGTATTCACTCCTCCACTGCTCCACTCCCTCAGACCCAATCTCCACTCCACCTCCCACTTCGCCAACTCCTTCCGCTCTCGAGCCTTCCACCACACCTGCTGCGTCCACCACCTCCACCACACCAGCTTCCACTGCTCCCACTTCCGCTCCACCCATTCCACCACCTCGTTTACAGGAGCATGACGAGACTGAGGTGCGACCTCTTACTGCGGATCCTCATCTGCTTGATCTTCAGAGGGCCACAGCTGCTAGGGTATGTCGATTTAGACACGTGCCCATGGACTCATGGCTGCCAGCTCAGAGGGACCCAACGGTTGCGCCACTTTTTAGCACTAGGACCCTAGAGTCCTTGTTCAGGGCACAACTGTCTGCTCAGATCGCTCTGAGGGCTCACTGATGATTGGATCTCACTTCCTTCCATTCAATGGTCGGTGCAGAGTCCAAGGGCCATATCACCTATCTGCCAGGTTTATACTCTCTCCTGACCTTCGGTGGCAGCTATGTTGAGGAGTGGGTCAGAGTGTTCTATGCCACAGTTTGGATCGACCTAGACCATTAGTGGATGAGGTTCAGGTTTGAGCGTGAAGGTGTGACTTTGCATGCTGCTTAGATCAGAGATCTTTTTGGTTTCCCTGAGTCGTCAACGAGGCTTCACAGTATGTGTTATGGTACTTCAGACCCTCCTCGTCGCCCTCACGGTGGAGTAGCTCCTGGCACTGATCATGTCGCCACCCTGTTTTGACCTCTGTTTATAGACGGGTCTTGGCGTTCTCCAGCAGATTTCACTCCAATAGCCAAGTTTTTGTATGAGCTCATGAGGCACACACTACTACCAAGGATGGGCTACAGAGAGGCTACCACTCATATCTAGCTCTGGCTCCTCGATGCCCTGGTGTCATATTCAGTCTTTGATGTGGTTGATTTTCTGATCTGTGAGATCGAGGACACTATGTTGGATGGTCTTCGAGCTTGGCATCAGCTGTCCTATGCACACTACTTATACCATATCTTAGCTCAGCTGATGTAGCCTCCTCGGTTCTAGGCTACCCTTGAGGTCTTCAGACTGTAGTTTGGTTTCTACCGCCCAGCTCATAAGGACACAACTATAGCTCTAGTTGATCCACCAACACCAGATCTCAGGGTTGAGGACGAGGCCATCAGATAGTTTGAGGATCAGCATGCAACTGCAGAGACTTCCTTTGATGATGAGGAGGATCTAGGGATTCCACCACCACCTCGCATACCACCTCGTTCCCATGATCACGAGGTTGGTGGCTCCAGTGCTGCTCTTCTAGCTGCTCCTCTTGCTATTGACCCTGCTTTAGCTGCGATTCTTCGGTCTCTTACTCAGCAGCAGGCTCACATGGTAGTAGAACAGGCCCGTCAGGCAGCAGAGCAGGCCAGACAGGCAGCTATTCAGCAGCAGTTGTCCGAGCGAATGTTATCTATGTTTCAGACTATTCAGGACCGCCAGGACACTCTTCAGCAGCAGCTCCTAGCAGACAGGGTAGAGCACCGGGCATTCATGACACATATCCTTCAGCACACTAGTGTTCTGATCCCCAGTGCAGTCTGCTGTACCTTCAACTCTTCAGGCTACAGTCATGCCAGCCATTCAGTCAGGACCCTAGCTCCACTCTTTTGGTCCTTCCATCTCTCCGCTCAGGCCAGTCACCCTAGACTTCTCGACCTAGGTCGTCGGATAGTGAGCTCTTAGCCACCAGTGCCTCCAGCGTTTGCTGTCACCACTGCTGCAGTGGCTGTTTCTGTAACTACTCCAGCAGATCCTGCATCGCAGCCAGCATCAGAGTCACCACCAGCTCTAGCCTATACCATAGATACGAGATCCAAGACTAACTCAAATACTTTGCTCGTGTTTGCACTACTGCCTTGACCGCGACCTGATGCGCCACCACCACCTCCTTCTTCATCTGGGATATAGGTTCGGGTAACACTTTTGGTGTTTGACGCCAAAGGGGGAGAGATATGAGTTGTGTGAGCTAGGGGGATTTAGTTGAGAGCTCATGATCTTTTGATGTAATATATATGCATGATACTCTCTGTATTAGCTCCACTTTTGTATGATGTTTAACTCACAAACTCTATGACATGTTCTCAGTGTTTTATTAACTGTGTGTGTTATGTTTTCACCTATGATGTTGTCACCAGTCTTTTAGTTCTTGTTCATGGACTTTATCTCATACTTGTGTGAACAAGAAACTTATGTTGTGTATGCACTTATACTTCCTATAATATTACATGACTTCTCTGTCAAACTTATTGAGTATCACTAACTATCTTCAGTATTGACAGAAAAATAGACAAACTACTCTCACACTCTTGTAGGGTTGTTATCAATCACCAAAAGGGGGAGATTGAAAGCATCTAGGCCTCCGGTTGGTTTTAGTGATTAATGAAAACATAATATTATATGTGATTAACGTGTGTTTTGCAGAGCAAATGGTAAGTTAGGTCACATTATAGGAGGTTGCGCTACAACAGTGAAAACAATCCCTCAGATCAGAACTTGAAGCGACGGCTGAAAAAGGCGAACCAAAAGATGAAGGTCTTCGTATTCCAAGTGTCGAAGGAGTTGTGGACACTTGCTGTAGAGTTAGGTCTTCTATTTTTATTTTAGCCGTACTATAAAGAGGGGTTGTGGATGAGTAGTTTGACCAATAGAATTCTTGTTTAGTGTTGGTGCATGTTCACAGTCACAACTAGTGCTAGGTTTCACTCTATAACACACTCACGAGTTAGAACGAAATTGGGTTAGAAAAAATTAAGGAAAAGAAGTTGGCTTTGCTATCTAAGGGGCACCAGACTGTCCGGTGCGACCCCTGATAGTGGGGCTCAGCTGCCCCGGGGGCTGGCCCTGTGCTCCTGAGAAAACTCGAGAGCAACGAGTTCGCAGAGTCGATTTTTAGCCGCGCACCGCACTGTTTGATGCATACCGGACAATCACTGTTCAATGTCTGGTGCGCCATCAGAGCAACAACTAGATGGTAGAACTAGCCATTGGAGCGCACCGTTGGTGTGCGTAGCAGCCTCAGTAACGGCTAGTTTTGGTTGGTGGGGGATATTTATACCCCCTCTACCAGCCACATTAAGTGTCTTGCAGCCAACATACACTTGTGTTCTTTGCTAGTGCATTGCAAGCCCCTGAAGCCTAGTGAGGTGATTAGAAAATCATAATCCTGTGTTAGGACCTCATTAGTGCGCATGAGAGCCACCTAGAGCACACACCATATGCATTAGGCTTCTCTTGGTCAAGTGAAAGTCTATAGCTGTTACTCTTGGTGATCGGCATCACCTAGACGGCTTGGTGGCAATTGGAGTGCGGTGATCACCTGGAGGACTTGTTGGTGACCTAGCTCAAGATTGTACGCGGTCATGAGGGATCCACCGCGCCGGAGTGGCAAAGGATAATCTCATAGAGAGCACTTGGTTCTTGCGAGGACTAAGGGGGAGCAATACCCTTGCGTGGGTGCTCCAACGAGGACTAGGGAAGAGTGTCGACTCTTTGATACCTCGACTAAAAATTGGAGGAGTCTTCTTACCCTTACTTTACATTCCGCATTTACTTTGAGCATTCTACTTTGTGCAATTGCTTAGTTAGTATTTGTAGTAATGACTTAGGGTTGAATTTTACAAAAGCCCAATTCACCCCCCTCTTGGGCATCGTGATCCTTTCACCCACGATGACCCTCACAAAAATCAAGAATTAGCAGCAAGCGTCATATCAAATTGAGCGATGTTTCTGCTATAAGTGTGGTGAGCAAGGTCATCTACGAAAGGTATGTAAGAAGGGTAAGGTTCCTAAGCAAATAAATTCACCACATTCTTATTCGCTTAAGAGACCCAAATTATACACTTGTGCTAGACCCATGTTGAGATCACCTAGAACTAGGACAAATGCTATTTGGGTAGCCAAGGCTCTTTTAGATGATTGTTATGGACCCATCCCGAGATGGGTACCAAATTGTTCCACCTAGACCATGCAGGTGCCCCGAGATGGACTAGAGACCTTGGAAGAGCTTAAGATGGTTAATTCAAACTCTATGCTTAAGCTACCAATTTTATTATATAGTAATCGACCCAAGGTTGAATTATTTTGCAATACTAATCCCATGTTCATCTCGAGTTAAATAAGTTTTAGAGGTCCTTAATCATTATTGGTGAATCAAGCATAGGACTTTGATGAGAATCTGCAACTTGCTCTCCAAAGGACGATAACTTGTATCCTAAGTGCAATATTTTCAATTGGTACTGCTCTTAAGTTGGTTTGTCTTGCTTGACGTATCCTTGGAGTAATTATGCCTTTAAGATTGCTTGTTGTATAATGTCAGTCATTTGTTGTTCTGGCAATCCATGTTTTTCAATATAATAATCATGCTTGATTGATCATGGTTGTGTGTTTTATAGTTTATATCTCTTGAATCTTTCAAATTGGTAGATTTGCATTTGATACATCTATCTTCCATGACTAGCTCTCTTTGTGTATATGGCTAAACCTATATTTTTCTGTGTAAATCATGTTGTGTTGTGTTTGATGGTTATGCATAAATTGATATTAACTTTTGTGCAAGCATGATAGTTTTATATAGTCCATGTTCACACGATTTCTTTGTCTTGGTACTCTGTATATACCAAAACAAGAAATCCATATTGTGTCTATAATGCACCTCCTTTGAGCTATGAGAGGTAATTTTAAGGAAGCAGGTGCATGAGCAAAAAGAGCCCTCAATTGATAATAATAGGTGCTCTCACTCCATACTAACTAGAAGAATGGATCTCATGGTATTTAGGTAAAAGGCAAAGGTATGGAGTAGGAAACTATGTAATTCATTAAAAATTTTGAAGTTCCATTGATTGTGATGATAGTTGTTTTCTTGCTTTTCAATTGGTAGTATCTTGGCTTAGGTGCTTTATGCTTTAATATGTTATTTCCTTTCATTTGGTGTACCAAAGAAAATTTCTTCTTAATCATGGTGTGCTTAGATTGTGCTTTATATGTATGATCATGCCTTTTTCAATTAGTATATGTGTTGCAATGATCATCATGTGTGTAGCGTGCTTAGGTTGCTTTTAAAGTGTTATATATCTTGAGGCATGCATTGTTTCCACTAGGCATAAGTTGTAATCGGTATCTTTTTGTGATGCAATTGATATATTATGCCTAGACTAAGGTATGTTGTGTTCCCTTCTAGTTCTGAGGATGCTAGAATGTGCAGAGTGCAAGTCATTCAAAGACTTGATGCACGATTTTAGGGGGAGCACACATAACTTGTGTCTTTTGAGACTAACTGTTTCTTGAGTGATCCTATATAGTCTCAAGGTGAAAAAGGGAAGATGAGCAAGAAATGGAGCAATCAGGACTTGGGTACCTCCACAAGTCGAATAATTAGTATATAAAGTTGTGAGTAATTGCGTATTTAAAGATTGCTCATGCTCTATAATAGTTGGTGATCATAGATTCTTGTCTTTAAATATCATGGAGCTATGTTAGTGATGATCTTTCAATTGGTAACCTTGGTAGTGTGCTCCAATTGGTATCTTTTGGTGATCACTAGAATAGAATTTTCCTCTTGTGCGATAATGCTATAACTTGTTCTAAGTTTGGTGTCTTAGTAATAAGAAAAAGTCAGGATAAAGGATTAGGCACAAGTGTGAAGGAGCTCCCTGGAGATAAAGCTTTCAAGGTGGAAATCTTAAATTGATGACAAAGGGAAGTCCGCCAACCTAGATGGAAAGGACACCATCACAAGGTAAAGGTACAAAAGGAGGTATTGACCTTCTTATATTAAGTATTCATACCTTGATTTCCCTCTGATACTAGTATTGCATATGTTTAATATGTAAGGGGGAGTAATGTTAGTGTGTTGCATTTTCCCTGCTCCATAACCTGCTGTCCCTTGACATCATCCTATGTTCTTGTCTGAATATGGATTCAGTGTTCGTTGTCAAAGGGGGAGAATTTGTGCATTAAATCTTACCTCGACCTAAGAGGAAAGCTTGTCTTTAGGGTGAAGTTTTTTGTGTGCTAAAGGGCTCAAAGCTCAATCTTGTGTTGAGGACGAGCTCACCTTGGTTAAGGTGGGGTTTCCTTAAGTTCCTTTTGATCTTAAGGGGGAGAATGCTTTAGTGTTGTTTATCTTGTAGATATGGTGCTTCCGTTGCTAATTGATGCTTTAGTTTTGATATCATATTGTGTAGCATCATCTCCAGTTTTTTGGTGTGTAGATCGATCAATTGGTATCTATCGTGCTTGTTGTTGTGATAGATGATCATGTGTTTCTTGTATTAATGGTGCTTTAAATTGATATCTTGATGGTGAATAGTGGTAGGTTCATATCCCTATGGTATATCTATTTAAATTGGTCTTTAACTCTGATTCTGTGCATTTGTGTGTCACGCGCATCACAGTTTGATTCTTGACACATTACACCCACGAATGCTAAGTTGTAGTAATGTCTCGCACTTAGCCTAAGTACGTGCTATTTGGTATATGAGACCAAAGTTAAGATTTTCATATAAGCATATATTTAGGGGAAGCATTCTATAGCTTAGAATTCAAAATTGTGTTAAATCTTAATCTTGTGTAAGATTTAATTGTGTTGCCACCAATCACCAAAAAGGGGGAGATTGAAAGCTCTCTTGTGGGTTTTGGTGGTTTGGATGACAACCCAATTAAAGGACTGACAAGTGCGTTAAGTGTTGGACAAGTGCTTAGTGTAAATCTTGTAAAGTTCAACACAAGTGTTCAAGAGTGATGGTCCAAAGGCTGAATTATTTATGAATAATGGATGTCACAAGAAAGATGGACATTGCTGAATTATTGCTGAGAGTCTGACAACTAGATTCAAGGTGGCTGCCAGCACGAAATTTTCTCCTAGCATGGATAAGACTAGCACTTCGAAGGCTTCCTCCATAACAAATGCTATTAGGAAGAAGGAACAAGAGAAGGCTGAGGTCTATAAAGCTGAAGGGTCTACAGAAGAAAAGGCTTCAACAGTGATTCAAGAAATGCCATCTGAACGACACAAATACATTATCTGCCATGCCTCTGGGGAAAATAGATTGTTGAGTAGACTGATGAAGTCCAAGACAATGTGAAAGCTCTCATGTGGATTTTGGTGGTTTGGATGATAACCCAATTAAAGGACTTACAAGTGCGCTAAGTGTTGGACATGTGCTTAGTGTAAAGCTTGTAAAGTTCAACACAAGTGTTCAAGAGTGATGGTGCAAAGGTTGAATTATTTATGAATAATGGACATCACAAGAAAGATGGACATTGCTGAATTATTTATGAATAATGGACATTGCGTAATTCGGAGACAACTGATCAAGCCAAAGATGGAAGCAAGAAGTGCTCTGAGGTACCGAGTGCACGGGAGAAGGTCAAGGAGGCCGAGGAACCCAAAGCCAGGGGTGAAGGAGATGACATGCTAAATCAAGGTTGATCAAGTTGTGAAGAGCTACGGTGCATCAAGGATCATCACCTATGAACATGACTTACAACCAATGAGGTAACATCTATTGTTATGTGGTGTAAGTCATAAGGCTCAAGATCAAGCTCATGATGAAAAACAAGGTCACTAGAAAGTAGAACTTTGGTTGAGGTGAAGCAGAAAAGTTGGGAGAAGATATGAAAAGTGGTAATCTTCTAGGACTTATGCAATTGAATTATAATCTAAAAGTATTTGTCTAAGTCACAGGAAAGTCCTCCCAAAAGTTGAAGATGAATGGGGAAGAAAGAAGAGGAAAGCACACAAGTGTGCTGCTGTCTAGGTAGCACAGGATAGTCCGGTGCACCTCATCGGATAGTCCGATGTGCACCGGATAGTTTGGTGTTCTCGACGACCAACTCTCCAGCCTCGAGTGTCTCGACTAAACATGCCAGACAATTCAGGCCCATGCGTTGGACAATCTAGGGCCGGTCACTGTACAGACTGCCTCGGAGGCAACGGCTAGTTGACACGTCAGCAGCGCCTACTGGAAGACTGGAGCACCAGACAATCCGGTGCCCTACAAAAGTGGAAGGTAGCCAATTACAGATTTAGTGACCTATTTGGACAAAGGTGCACCGGATAGTCCGATGCTGGCATTGGTTAGTCCGGTGCCCCTGCAGAGTGGCAGCTATCTTCTAGATTTGAGATCTTCTTTGCTTGGAAAGGGGGTAACGACTAGGGGATCTTTTGAAGCTATAAAAGGACCCCTAGGCTCCCTTTTGAAGACATAAGTGCAGCCAACAAGTCCATACATCATTGTGATCATTTGTTTTCTCCATCTCTTGTGTATCTCTCTAGTTTGTGTAGAGGCAAAGTTATAAGCCTTAGAGAGAGGGGAAGCACTGCTGAGAGCTATAGCAAAATCTTGAGTGCATTGTTACTCTACCGGGGTGGTGTCTAGAAGATTGTAAGCAGCCACGCCATCGTTGTAACCGACATCAACATAGTGGAAGGCTCTATCTGTCGCACAGACAGATCTGAGCAACTAGAGCAAGGAGTTGAAATAGACTCTAAGCCAAGGTGTGGCTAACTCCATTGAGGACTAGGCAAGCATTTTAGGCTTGGCCGAACCTCAGGATAAATCCATGTGTCTGTGTGCTCTGCTCTATACTATGTGTTGTCTCTCTGTCTTAGTTGCTTTTTATACTTGCACTTCAATACTTATCTGCAAGATGGCTTTGAAGTGTAGGGTATTTTGAGACAGGACTTCAATTTCGCTGTGGCCTACTCGAAGAGTCTTTTGTTCCATTGTGATCCAGTCTTCGAGTAGAGTAAGAATTTCTAGTTTTTAAGTGTTAATTTTTATTCTCCTCTTCACCCCCTCTAGGTGACATCTAGATCCTGTTCCTGGACAAAGGGAACTTTTAGCATGCTGAAGATCTAAAGTACCCCTTGCTTCATCATGGTGGTAATGACGGAGATGATTATCTCTTTTGTCTCCCGGACAATAGGGAACTTGATTTTTGTCATGAGATGATGGATCAAATGAGCTATCCGAAGCTAGAGTGTGGGCTATCTGCTATGCCAAAGGATCAGCTTGCAGATTGCCTAGCTCATAACAATTTAAAGGTGAACATGTGGTTTCACATACTATTCTTTCATGAATATGACTCGATTGACTGACTTTTGAAACTTCATGACACAGAGGGCTGTAACACCCTGGTGTTTATATTCTGCTCGACAACGAGTATGGATTTAAGCACGTAATATCAATGGATAAAACAGATGCTAAATTTTAATCATCTTCGACTATTGCGATTTTAATAGAGCAAGGAGTTCGACATCGTTTTTATTTATCTAGGCTCTTCCTAAATTTTCGCGATGTTCGGAACATAGTTGTTCCAAAAATCGGTGCGTCCGGTCATTATTTAAAATTCATCGCTCGCGCGAGTACGAATTCGGAAGCTCGACCCACTCTGATGATTTTATCTCCAAACAGATTATGTCGAACTCGACGACAAAAATGTTTGAAGCAAAATAATCTAAATCGCACATTGTCCAAGAAAAATCGTGCGCGAGGATTTGATCCAATTTATTTTTCAGTACACTCTATAACATAATAAAATAAACTGTGTTTAGACAACGGATAAATTTTTATCCGAGTTCGACTAAACCAGTGTTATCTCAAATAATGTATCCGATATCTAGTCTGTTTACGTGTTGCCCAAAATAGTCATGAAAACTATCTAAACGAAATTTAGTCAGAATCGTAAACCTCAGATTTTCTGTTTCGTGATTCGGAAAATAGAGTGTAGCCGTTTGCCGTATAACGTGTCAACCCAGTATACATCGTTAAAAATTGTGACCCAAAATATCTGCGATTTTCCTTTAAAAGAAAAGAGAGAAAAGAAAATACCAAAAGAAAAATCTCTACCGCCGCTCTCTCTCCCTCCAGATTTTCTCACGCGCGCGCTTATCCTTAGATGCGCTCTCCCTGATTTTTATCAGCCGCGTCTCATCCCGTAGGCAGATTTTTTCTACAGCCGCGTTCCTCTGTCTTCCACCACCGTCCGTTGTCCCTCTCCCTAAGTCTCTTCCCCAGCTAGCTCCCTGCTCGGACCGCGCCCGACGCCCTGCTTCCTGCTCGCCGGCCACCAGAAAGCTTCCTGCGCGCAGGGCGTTCTCGTCTCGACCTCCTCCCGCGCTCGGCTCCTAGATCGGATCTCTGGGTCGTGTGCTCTAGTGCCGGCCGCCGCTGAGCCCCTCCACGCCTCTCCCTGGTCGAGCTCCTCTCCCTCCCTCATCTCCCTCAACTCTGCTCACTCCATGGCCGCGCTTCCTCCCTGTTGCCGCGCCCCTGGTCTTTTTTTTCTATGCCGCGCGGAGCTCCGTGGTGCTCGCCCCTTTTCTAGCCGCGATGCCCCCATGGCACTCCCTCTCTGCTCATCTCCCACGCCCGCTGCTTGCTCCCCGTGCTTCTCCAGTCTGAGCTCCTTCCCCTCGCCTTCCCATGGCCGGCTTCGAGCTCACCCAGCCCCTACTCTGTTTCTTCCACGGTCGAGTCTCTTTTTCCATGGTCGCCGCCGTTTTCCTGTGCCGCGGCCTCGCCCAGCCATTCCTCTTTCCTGTAGCTCGGGTTCAGTCCAGTTCGCCCCTACGCTTGCCATGGGGGCCACGCGCTCTCCTGCTCTGGTGCCGCGCGTGCCCCATCTCCCTCCGGATCCCCTGCTTATCTCCCTGCTGCACGCGTTCAGTCCCCAGCTCGGTTGCTTTTCCCTGCTGCGTGCGTCAAGCTCCCTCGCCGAGTCCTTCCCTAATCAGTGCTCTCTCCCTGTTCACCGTCGCGTCGTTCACCGTCGAGCCTTGCTGCCCATCGCGGAGTTCTCTGCTGTCAGCCTCCACCCGTCCTAGGCCGTTGTTGCCAGTTCGCCTCCGTCTCGTGGTCGTGTTGTGCTGCCATCGAGTCCTGATGTCGATCTGGTGGCCGTCGATTTGAAGCTCTAAACGGATTCAGTCCTGTCCAGCACTATCTGTGTCATTGTCATTCGCCTTCGCGCTGTGTGCGACAGCATCGTCGTTTCCCTTCATGTGCTCATCCTCAATCTCTGCCTCGCCATCACCCTTGGTCGCAGCACCGTGTCGACGACTTGTGATCCTCGCCCTCGCACTCATGCTTCGTCGAATGCCACTCCAGTACTTGCCAGAAGAAGATCTTCAGCAGTTGATTACTGAAGACAAGAAGACCCCTGGGTGACGTCTACCTAGTGCTCGACGAAAACCCCAAACCAAAAATCATCGGCGTTCTTGCAAATTTGAGCCGGGTATAGTTCGGGAGAAGTCTAAGGATGTCAATTAGTGAATAAGCGAGGTCTCTGTGCATCACTCATCAAGTGTTCGGTCGAAGACTTCAAACGAAAGTCGTCGTCGTTCATGTGATGATCGAGTCAAGTTGCAATATGGTGAGCTGATTCGCTATTTCTATTATTAGTTCGATGATGGGATTAGCAGATATATTATTGATGGAAAAGTCATGTTTGAATTGCAGATTTATGTGAATAGTGTATTGGTTTATATATATATATATATATATGAGATGTGTAGGTGATAAGTAGGATAGGTTTAGTGTTCTAAGTAATTGGCTGATAAGTGGTGTTGATATTAATCGCGCTAAAGGTGTGTTGGTGGAGTCGGTGACATGCTATACTAATCATTATATTTTATATTTTATGATAACAATAACTGCAATTTGTTGATTGACATATAGGGATATATCTAGATTATTATGTCATTATTGCGATCGGCTTATGTCTAGGGTTCGTAGAATGTTTATGGAAAAATCGATAGTCTTGCAGCTTATGCGCTTGCTCCTGCTAGTCTATCCTCACACAATGATGTTTAGAGTTAGGCTAGAAGATGCTTTGTGTTTGTATGTTGGGAATTTGTTTTAAATGACTTGTTTATGTAAAGAGTGCATTTGTGTTGGTTATATGAAAGATGAATTAGTAAGTTCGGTCGGTGCCACTTGTGCTTATATTGAGTTTTCTACCGTTAAAGGTTATTTAGTCTAGATATTCCTCCTTATGTTCATTCCTATACATTATGCATTTCATTTAGGTATGATAATTAATCGCGTGATGCGGAAGACGACCCAAGTCGACCCGAAGATGGCGTAACGGGTGGACTAAGTCGCAAGGTGATGCGGATGGACAAACTGAACAAGTGCCAACACAAAAGGCTGATCGCCAAGTGGTCGTCACCTAACAAACACTAACCTAGTGTTATTCCAGGCAAGCCCCGGTGCATTTGCCACCTCCTTCTGTTTTAAAATGTTTTATCACCTTGAATGATGCATTAGGTGATAGGAGTTGTGTGATCAAATAGTTGATGCATTTCTTTCCTTGATTAAACAACCCTAATACCTATTTTATGAAAATTTAGTGATGCTTAGCCCTGCTTATTAATTTAGGATGAATTTTAAAAGATGATGTGTAACACGGGATATGGGAGTTTGTGAAATAAAAGGACTTGTGATGATGAACCCATTGCGGCCACGATGATTTCATCATTCAAGTAGGGTACCTTTCTCAGGTATCAAGTTTTGGGAAATAATATGTAAAGTAGACTAGACGTTGAGCAGGAAAGTTCGCTCGTCTGTGTCGATTAAGGACCGTTCGATGTAGGCCTGTTGTGGTGGAGACTTTGCAACTAGCCACATGCTTTGGTAAGCCTGAACCTGGCTATTCCATACGTGAAAAGACAATCGCACAATGGGCGTGGGAGATGGTGGGAGTAGCGTGTACCCTCCTGGCTAGAGGCTGGACGGAGGAGTACTGTGCTCCCGGGTAGCGCAGACCGGTTCACGTTGTGGAGGATCTGTGGGAACGGTTGACATATGCAAGGGTTAAGTGCTATATATGTCGTGTGGTTAGGGATCCCCAACTGGGTATAATCGGTTCAAATCGTCGTTGCTCCTCGGTCATGGAGACTCTACCCTCCGACCACTCATCATAGTTTATAAGTAAAATAAAAATTTGGGTAAAAGAAAGTTAGACCAGGACAAGTGAATGCTCTAGATTAGGCAAATCTAGATTCAGGAAAAGTACTTAACTTGTGAAGTTGGCATAAGGATTCACTACTAGTAAGCTCTTCTACAAAATGAGTCTTTGAAATTTGATAAGCCTTACCATGATTCCCAAGAAGCTAGCATATCCTTGAGAGTCTTTTCTTTAGTCGGGTAAGTCTTGCTGAGTACTTGCGTACTTAGGGTTTTATTCCCATTGTTGCTGCAGGTTATGAGTCACTTTGATTGTGATTGGTGTTAAGCGTCGGTGGGCACGACCTTCTTATAAATCTAAGTAACTCTTCTATACTTCTTATTGAGGATGGTCACTTAAGCTAGCATATATTTCAAACTTATAAACAATTTATAACATTTCAAAGTTTATTTCTTTAAACCACTTTTGTAATCACTCCAATAAAAAAGGTAAACTTGATGTAACTTGTAAAATTTGGTAATAAGATTTCCGCTGCAAAATGTTGGTGTGTGATTTGTGTTTACTTAATCCTGCGGTCCTGGTTGTAAGTGGTTTATCCGGGTTCCTTGGGGCACTCGGACAGATCCTGTTAAGTTACCTGGTGCACATGCATAGCCGTCTAAGGTATTTGAGACAAGGGCATGTGCATGTGGGCCTGATAACTTGAGAGGTTCTGCCACAAGGGACTTATCCTAAGTAAAGCTTTGAAGGCTAAGAAGGCCAACGAGAGCGCTCGGATAGCCTTTGGAAATTTATGCTCCAAAGTTATTGAGCTTCCGCACCAGGTTGAAGAGAAATAAGAAATCCTGAACACTCTAGCAAGAAAGCTAATTGAGGATCATGCTGAATTCAAGAAACCATCTGAAGAAAAGAATGATAAAATTTTGAAGCCGGAAGCTGAGAAGACCTAAAGTGCAAAACGTATTGCGGACCTCAAAACTAAAATAGCAGCACAAGCAGAAGCACATAAGTCAGAAATGTCTAAGTTAAAAGAGAAATTTGATGAAGCGAGCTGAAATTTTGAGGTTGAAAAGTTGAAGCATGATATTGCTGAAGCTTAAAGGGACAAAGTTCAGAAAATTCTTGAAGAGCTTCATGACTCAAGAGAAGAATGCTTCTCTACTGTTACTAAATGTTGTGAAAAATCAAAGAGCATGTTTGTTAACATCGGAGCCTTCTCTAGCGAGAAGAGTTTGTCTGCGGTGATGCTGCTTGGGCTATGAAATGGATCAAAGACGAAGTCGAAGCTTTCAACGAAGTGTTAACTGGCTGAGGGGACTTCTGTGCCAGTGTAGGTGCACAGGGAGTAGTTTCCTTGCTTGAAAAGCTGGCTGCAATCATGTGAAATCCGTTATCAAGCCAGACTTCATGATTTCCATGGATAATATTAGTGATCCTTTAGCCGAAGCTGTTGAGTTGGGAAGGAAATTTTACGGTGATATTTGGCTTGCTGGTGGTAAGCAGATGCCATATGATGCTACTAGAGACAATGTGGGAAAGGTTCCTTTTGAACTTTACATTTGCAGCTTTGGCTTTTTGTATTGCATATTCACATATAGTGCTTGTTTTTTGTAGGCTCATAGGGCAGCCAAGGCATCTAAAGAGGCAAGAGAAGCTTTACGGCTAAAGAGCTCAAAGGTATCTTGCTTACTTGCTTACCTATGCTTCAAACAATTATTTATAGCTTGTGACATGGATACTTTTCTTGTAGCTGCTCTCCCACCGCTACCTGAGCCATACATCCCCGAAAATGATCCCAAGCTCTGTGCTAGCTGAACTCGAAGTGGTGCATAAGCTAATAGATGAAGTTGTTGATGAATTGTTAAATGACATTACTGATAGAGTTCTGAAAAGGAACTAATAACTATTTATGTAAAAAAGTTTGAGTGCCTGTTTTGTGTTGTCTGTAAATACCCGTGTAATATACAAGCTTCGCACGGATTGCTTATGCTATTTCTTTATGAAGCATGAAATAATAATGTTTACCTTTTGAGCTGAAGGCAAAAAACACCATTCCTTGTTTTCACGCTTTGCAAAGAAATCCATTAACATGCTTCATCATATGAAAATATAGAATTTTGATGAAGATACCTTTTACGTTTTTTGATGTAGAGGCCTGAGTTGTAGAGACTAGCGCTGAAGCATCCGGAAGTACCTATGTGTTGCAAGAAGAGGGACGATTTCCCTTTGCCCAATATTTCAAGGAAACACTTTCCCTTCTTTTGCCTTTGTGTTCATAGAGAATGATATGCATGCTATGATGATGAAATGATGGTATGATGCATGATGTATGGTGTAAGATGGCAATAATAAAAGGAAAGCAAGTATGCCTTCGTCTGTAGGTTTTTCAAGTATGACTCTGCATTCCCTTAGGAACAACTTTGGTGTCTTCTACACCTTTACTAGGTGTTATATTCAAGCTCTGCATTCCCTTAGGAATGACTTCGGAGCTTTTTCACCTTTACTAGGTGTTTGGTTTGAGCTCTGCATTCCCTTAGGAACGACTTTGGGGCTTTTTCGCCTTTCCCTTGTTACACTCGATGGTGTAATCTCAGATTTATTACAAATTGTCGAAGGATGTTCCTTCTTAATGTTTCTTGCAACAGAAATGTAGCAAAAAATAGAAATTGAAATGACAACAGATTTTCAACTTTTTCTTCTTGAGGCTTTGACCTCTTGATCCAGCCCCTTAGGCGCTTTAGTAGATGTGTTTCAACTCTGGGACAACGCTGTTGATTGTTTTGGCTTCAGATTGTTCCCTTGCATTGTGTTGTGGTGTATTTTGTGCAGAGATCTATTACTGGATCTGATGTGGTCCTAGAAGCTATCGGTCATATAAAGAAGGTGCCGATGTAAAAGGCTAAGGCATGATATAATGAGCTGGAGACTGACTTGCCGAAGCAACTGACCCTGAAAACTGTGGGGTTGGCTATTGGCAATGAACATACTCTGGGATGTATGTGGAGTAATATGAGGAAGTGTGGAGGACTTGCTTTGGTTGGTTCTGTCGTGCTTCGGTGATTGGCAATTTCCTTCTGCTTTTGGATTATCACTTGACATGTCCTTGTGGTGTGCCCCTTGTCTTGTCCATAGAAAAGACAGAACTGGTTGGGAGTTAAACCTTCCTCCGAAGCTTCTTCCTCCTCTACCACCTCTTGGGGCTGGTGGTCTGAAGTTACTTTGTGATGATTGTAGCTGAGTATTGGAGGCTTGTGAATGGTTCTGTTGTCCCTGAGTCTGACTAGTTTTGTCTTCGGTTTGAGGTGGGTTATGGAGAGTCACGATGTGTAGTGAAGTATAGGTTTAATAATGTGGAAGGTAGGTTAAGTATTTTATCTAGCTACCGAAAGGTTCTAACGATGATGTTGTGTTGATTTAGTTTATTTAAGGAAGTTAGTTCTTTGTTATAGTCGTTAAATGCTATGTCTGGTGGTGGGATAAATGTTGTAGTTAGATGTTGGTTGCTACTTAAGTATGTAGAAGAGAGTAGCATCGGCGAGTTGACTTCATTTGAGATCCGAGAAACCCCGTGGTAGATGTGTAAATGCTTTAGGTGTTTAGGTTGATGAAAATGCAGTTTACGTGAGAAGAGTGCCTTGGTGTATGGATAGGTCTAGTATAATTTAAGTGATCGTATTTGTGCGATATGATTGTGTTCACGTATTTGTAGTAGACACACTGCATTTGTGTGATGAAGTCGATAAATTTCTTTAGTATTCTTCTTATTCTATGTTAGTGGCCGATTAAGTGTCATGGTGGGATATTACTTGTTTTTTCAAGTATTTAGAATCGAACATTGATAGGTCTTTTAATTGAAATCTGAAATATGCATAATGAAAGATGTGTATAAGCGCTTTAGGACTTTTGCTTCTAAAGTTGTAGTAGAGTGGACTTATATAATGTTTGATGATGCTCTACTAACTACATCAAGTAGTGTGATGTTGTAATTAGTTGGTGGGTTATGCCGGTTAGTCTGAAGAACTACTTTAGATAGTTAATTAAATTTCTTATATCCATATTATGGATGTTAGGTGTCCAAAAATGATGAGTCTACATTTGTTAGTCCTTTGGTGTATACTCTAGCCAAGGAAAATATAGAAATTATGAATAGTTTTGATTTCTTGTTTGAGTTAGATTCGGTTGAACAGGAGAAACCCGATTGTTGTACTTGGTGTGTATAGTTAATTATTTCGTGATGTTTGAGCTAGCTCCGGATAAGTTGGAGAAGCGTGATTGTTGCACTTAGTCATATATTGATACTAACGTTTGCTTATAAGTGTTGTAATGCCTCGTTGTTAAGTGTTTAATTCTCTATTATGTAGCATTGTAATATTATCTTGCATTATTCCTCTTGATACTCATTCATATGCATTGTGCATCCCATTTAGGTACGCTAGCTGATAATCACACAAAGTGAAGGATGTGGCATTGGAACCACCGCAAGGCGATGTGGTGGACTTATTCTGAAGACAAATGATCAATCTAGTTGATGTTCATCAATAGGATATTATCTAACGAGCACTAACTTATTATTGGAATTCAGGCAAGCCCCAGTGCATTCACCAATTTCCTTGTGTTTATAAAGTTTTATCACCTTGAATGATGCATTAGGTGATAGGAGTTGTGTGCTCAAACAATTGATGCATTTCTTTCCTTGAAAAGTTGAGTAAACATCCTTGATACATGTTTTTATGAAAAAGTAGTGAGGCTTAGCCCTGCATAGAAAGCTATGGTTTTGAAAATAAGGTTGATTATGAGATATTGCTATTTTTATATGAGCTTGTGATGGTGAAGACATCATAGGCCATGATGACTTCATCATTCAAGAAAGATACCTCTCTTAGGTACAAATTTTTGGAATTTAGAGTTTCAAAAATGGAGACCAGACGTTGAGAAGGAAAGTTCGCATGTCTGTGTCGATTAAGGACCATTCGATGTAGGCCCATTGTGGTGGAGACTTTGCAACTAGCCACATGCTCTAGTAAGCCTGAACCCAACTATTCCATTACGTGAAAGGACAACTGCACACTAGAGTGGAGAGATGGCGATAGTAGCGTGTACCCCCTGGCAAGAGGCTAGATGGTGGAGTACTATGCTCTCGGGTGGCGTGTACCGGTTCATGTTTTGGAGGATCTATGGGAATGGTTGACACATGCAAGGTTTAAGTGCTACATATGTCGTGTGGTTAAGGATCCCAACTAGGTATAATCGGTTCGAATTGTCATTGCTCCTCGGTCATGGAGACACTACCCTCCGACCACTCACCGTAGTTAAAAAGTTAAATAAAAATTTGGTAAAAGAAAGCTAAAGTAGGACAAGTGAATGATCTAGATTAGGCAAATCTAGATTTAAGAAAGAACTTAACTTGATAATTAAAATTGTGGCTTAAGGACTTAGTTTTAGTAAGTTTTTCTGCAAAAGAGTCCATGAATCTTGTTTAGCTTCACTTTGATTCCTATAAGCTAGCATACCCTTGGAGTCTTTTTCTTTAGTCGTGTAAGTCTTGTTGAGTAATTGCCTATTCAATGTTTATCTCGCCATGTTTTTAGGTAATAGTTTGGTTCTGTTGTGGATGATGCTAAGTGCCGGTGGGCTCGACCTTCTTATACGTATAAGTAACTCGTCTATACTTCTTCCTAAGGATTGTCATTAGAGCTAGCATATATTTCGAACTTTTAAATTTTTTATATTTCAAAGTTGTAATACTACTGAATAACATTTGTAATCACTTTGACATTGCATACTGCAAACCTATTGTAACTTGTAAACTTCTATAATCAAATCTCCACTGCAAATTTTGGTGTGTGATTTGTGTTTACTTAACCCTACAATCTTGGTTGTAAGTGGTTTATTCAAGGTCCTCTGGGTACTCGGTCAGATCCTATTAAGTTTATCTGGTGCACATGCATAGGTCTTCATGGGAAGGATGAGTGCATGTGGGCCCAATAATTTGGGAGATTTTACCACTTGCACAATTGGAGTGGTACTTATAGGCTCCCCATCTCAAAATAGCCATTTGGAGCCCACTCAGATTTCTACGTGTGCACTGGGCACATCCAGTAATGCACCAAGCATGCCCGGTAATGCACTGGACATGTCCGATGCACTTTCCTCTCACTGTGACTGTTCTGAAAAATTCTTAGTGTTAGACTGCTCTATACATGACGCTGAACATGTCTATGGGCCAATAGACTTGCCACGTTAGTCGACCATCAGATCTTCCTATTACCGATCGTTGTTCCTACTATGTATTGCCCCATGCGCTTAGTCTGAGTTTCTCCAAAACATATTCTCTGAGTGTCGTATCCAGTGACATGTACGGTGTCACACTAGACAGCTCCAGTGTGCCCAAATTCAAAATCCTAAAAACATGCTCTCTTAATGCCCTATCCCATGAGGCATTCAGTCTGCCACCCGATCGGTGTGGTGCAGTCCTGTTCAGCCCAGATTTTTGAAATTTTGTCAAATTTGTTTGGCTTCAATTGGCTTATGTCTTGGGAACTTCTATGACTTAGATAAATGATCCTTGAGTCTTTTTCAACTTTCTAAGTCATTCCTTTTGTCTCATTTGATCTTCAAAATCAATTTGCACATTTTTTACTTAAATCTTTTCTCCACTTGACCTCTAGAACTACAAACTCCTATTCCGAGCAATGAGTTTTGATTAGTTAGTGTGGTCATTAATCACCCATCCAAATGTGGAAATGGCCCAAAGTCCATTTCCCTTTCATTATGCAATTTTTTCTCAAAGTCTATGATGCATTTCTACATTTGGACTCTAAACTCATTCTCTTAATTCTACAATCAAACACTTAGAAAACTAGTTAGTCTAAGGGGGTGTTTGTATGCACTAGAACTAATAGTTAGTTGGCTAAAAAATTGCTATTGGAATTAGCTAGCTAACAAATAGCTAGCTAACAAGTAGCTAATTTACTAAAAATAGCTAATAGCTAAAATATTAGCTAGACTGTTTGGATGACTCTAGCTAATTTTATCCACTAACTATTAGCTCTAGTTTATTCAAACACCACCTAATAAGTTATGATGGTCATCAAACACCAAAATCAATATAGAAATGGTCCAAAGTCCATTTCCCTTTCACCGTCTGTATGCTTTTGGCTATGAATGCAGCATGCGTTGCTCTAGGATAAATAGGGGTGTAATCGGATCGAATACAGACGGATATCAATGAAATCATATTTGTTTTCATATTTTTAGTCGGATTCGAATTCGAATACGGATAGCTTCGAATACGAATACAAATACGGATGTTCTTGAATACAAATACGGATAGTCGTGGATCGAATACGGAGCTAATCGGACACGGATAGCGTCGGTAACGAATATTTTTGTCGGATATCGTGTAAGACACCATTCCACACATATCATAGTTGTAATCATTTAGCCCCTCCTTTAGTCCAAATATTTTTGAGGATTATATGTACACATATGCTACACCTCCATAAAAATCCATGAATTTCTAAGGCTATTTTGAATGTTATTAATTTCTTTATGTAGAAAATCATTAAAATGCAATTAATTTCATAAAATATTGATAACTATGATATGTGGTTTCACGTGTTATTATGATATGTGGTTTCACTTATTATTATTGTGGTTTCACATGTAATCATTATGGGTTTCACAAATAAGTGGAAACGAAATGAAATAATTGATGACATCTTGTGGTTTTTATGGTTCAAACATTTTTGAGGATGCTATATGGACATATGTTACTCATACACCAAATTTCGTGAATTTCTGAGACTATTTGTATATTATTAATTTCTTTTTGCAGAAAATCATCAAAATGCATTTAAATCCATATAATATTATAGTATCGACCAAAAATTGCAAATAAGTTATCAAGACTAATAAACATTCCATAAGAAGATAACCTCAAGTCCCTACATGAAAATGAGAAAGTGAAGTAAATGTTATGTTGAAACTTGGATACTTAAGCTGATTTCACGTGTAACTCACACAACAAGTGTAAGAAAATGAAAAGAATCACTGGCATCTTATGGACTTTATGGCCCAAACATTTTTTAGAATTTTATGTAGACAAATGTTAACCCTCCGTCAAATTTTATGAATTTCTAAGGCTATTTGTGTATTATTAATTTCTTTCTACAAAAAATCATCAAAATGTAATTAAAATCATAAAATAATCTAGTGTCTACCAAAAATTGCAAATAAGTTACCAGGACCAATAAACATTCTATTAAAGATAATATGAAGTCTCTATATGAAAATGATAAAGTGAAGTATTGATTATATTAAAATTTGGATAGTTAAGGTGATATCACATGTAACTCACGTAACAAGTGAAAGTGATTTGAAAGAAATGTTGGCAATATTTAGATTTTATGGCCCAAACATTTTTGAGGATGCTATATGGGCATATATTGCTCCTCCGTCAAATTTCATGATTTTTTGAGACTATTTGTGTATTATTATAATTTTTTCTACAGAAAATTATCAAAATGCATTTAAATTCATAAAATATTCCACTATCGACCGAAAATTGCAAATATGTTACCAGGAACAATAAACATTATATAAGAACATAACCTCAAATCCCCATATGAAAATGATAAAGTGAAGTATTGATTATGTTGAAATTTGGATATTTAGGGCGATTTCGGATGTAACTATCCGAATATCTGAAATCTGGTAAGATATCTGGGTAGATGTCCGGATATCCGAAATGTGAAATCCGGACAGTTATCCGAGAAGATATCCGGATATCCGAAATCCGATGGATATCAGTCATATCATATTCGTATCCGATATCCGAACTGTACTATCCGAATTCGAATCCGAAATCCGAAAATTCTGCGGATATCCGAAAAAAACTATCCAACCGAATAATTAGCCTCTTCGGACGATCGGATGGTCGGATAATATCCGTACCGTTTACACCCCTAAGGATAAACAATCAACTTAACCATGCTTCAGGTAGGTTTATTTCCTTCATCGGTCACTTACAATGCATGATTCCTTTTATTTATTTGCTTATTATCGACCCAGAAAAGATGAGAATCATCTTAAGAGATGCAACTAGCATTGGCTGATCCACACGATCTACCTAGAATTTTATGTTTAATATGTTGTTATGCATTTATAGAGTGATTCAACAACATCAGCACACTGTCCCTGGTTATAGGTCAAGCCAGTTAGCAAGCCTAGATCCCCCCACAACTAGAGTTGCAATCAGGAGGGACAACAGCACACATCTTTGCTCCTCATGTGTTGGCTGCTTGGACGGTCGACAACATGTTTCCCGCGATGACATATTTCAAGCACGCCCTATGGGACCGATAACATCTACTTCTGCATCAGTTGATCTAGATCGGCTCAATGACAATGGCTTGTCCACATTAGTTCGTTTGTGTCTGCTCTTCATCACCACCATGACTCAGGCAAGAAAAGGAGATCCCCATCACCAATGATGCCACAGAGCATTGGCTAGCATGCAAGACTGGCCCATCGCAGCTCAAAGACTCAATCAAGATATGCAAGAATGCTACAAATGGGCTCTCAAAAGCCTGGCTGACAATATCCTCACATTCTTCACATGGACACACTCTCGTGGTGAGAAACTTACCCGGAATCTAGAGAAGCTTCTAGAGGAGGTCGATCTCTCGGTACCGTTGGAGGAACATACTATTGCCCTCCATCAAGAAATAAACTACACATCCACCATGCCATGATGCAATAGTTGGTGGTTCTACTCTACTCCTAGAGGGAGTTGTCATGTGTGTGGCCAAATCATTTTTTCTCACATGACCCTAGTAACGAATTGTCTCATTTGGCTCATGTTTTTTGGAAGCTTTTCTCTCTTGTTGGTGCAATGTTTTATGTATGTTTTGTGGTATGCTTGTATGTGTTCATATTAGATGCTTGTTGCGTTAGGACAGGATTTGCATGTCTGTTTCGGAGATCACAATCACGCTTTCGAGCTTCAAGGTCCGTTCATGAGTAGCAAAGTTTTAGTTGTTCAAGACATAAAGCTTAAGCTTTTTCGACTAGTGTCTACTTTACAAATATGGCAAATGGCTATTAAATTGCCCTATAAATTAAATTTATTTATTTAGTACATTGTATTAATTTGATCGCTTCTATTAAGAATGAGTAGCCATATATTGCCTTGTGGATATCAAAACTTGGGCTGTGATGTTATAATATTTTTGCTAGTTGCTAAACTATAACAAAACAAACATGTTGAGAATGATGGTGATGATATGGTAATCTTGGCTGATGGTTCTATGCAACCAATTGTCAAAAGTTGGCATTTTATCAACTTGGATCTGGGAAGATGTTTTCAAGTGCTCCACCCTAAGGACCAGTTCTTTGAGTGACCATCTAGGAAAATAGTGCAACCATAAGAACTATCATGGGATTGGATATTGGCTAATTAATTACAGAATTCTTATGTAGATATTAACTAATAGTAGCTACGTAACGAAGGAATATTTATATGCCACTTCTATGCTTGATAGGAATTGGGGTATGAAAGTGTGCTTCTATGCTTTCCTACTACAAGGGTAGAAGGTTGGCGGTTTTATGAGAGATGGTTCTAGGTGTGCAACTATTACTAATACTCATTTGAGGACTCTTTGTAAAGTCTCATCATTTACCTGACCAGACTTTCTTGGAAAAGGTGGTATTGGATTCATGACCTCTCGCATGTGGGAATCATGTCTTGTGGGTAAAGTTGTATACATAACCTCTATAGATAGTGGCAGACCTAGGTTTTTTCTATAGGGTGTGCCACAAAAGATTATATAAAATTTTATATAATGTATATATAATTCAATAGTTAATTCAGCAAATAATTGTAAATAGATATAAAATCTAATATTCAACAATTAAATAAGAGTTTTGGTGCTAGAAACATGTTTGGTGATTTATGGAGGGCGGATGCAAGGAGCTCTTACTATTACACTCATCCTAAAAGGGTGTTTGTTTTCTAAAGACTAATTTTTAGTCCCTTTTAATTCTTAAATAGCCAAACATAGGGACTAAAAGAGGGATTATCTCTATTTTAATCCCTATGTTTGACCATTTAGAGACTAAAAGAGACTAAAATGGAGGGACTAAGGGCCTGTTTGGTTTCCTTAGTCTAAGGACTAAGGTTTAGTTAGGATACTAAAGTTTAGTCCCTACCCTGTTTGGTTCTAAGGACTAAAAGTATTTAAAAATCATTAAATGAATCATAAGAGGACCAAAATACCCCTTAGTATTCTCCGGCCATTAGTGCAACTAAAATAAAGGAGGAGCAAAAGGTAGAATTAATATGTTTTAGTCCCTTTTAGTCACCCCTAGAGGGACTAGAGACTAAAACAGTTTAGTCCCTATTTTAGTCCCTGTGGCGGAACCTCCCAAGTCATTAGGCCCACCTACAGTTGTCCTTGTCCAATAGACTTCAGACAACCCCGTAGATGTTCCTGAATCACTTGACAAGTTTGGTATCTTCTTTCTTACCTTTCCAGGAACGCTTCACCCGTCTTGCAGACATTACAGAACATCGGAGATATAGGAATGCGGAAGCGATTACATAAACTTACATTTATTTAGAAAGTAAGATCAAGTTACTTATTACAGACCAGAGTTATAAAACGAGTGCTGAGTAGTATTATTACAATACCAAGAGAGGCAAAAACTCCTCCCGATAAGTTCTTACATAAAAGTTTTTATGGAGGACCATGTCCTCCCGCAGCTTCACTCTTGTTTTTCTTCATGTGGAACCACCTTGGTACAAAAGCAACAAAAAATTGCTGCTTCTTCACCTAAAAATGGGGGAATAAACCCTGAGTATGGAATTACTCAGCAAGTCTTACCCGACTAAAGAAAAGACTCTCAAGGATATGCTGGTTATAAGGGAGTCAAGGTAAGGTATCTCAAGATCAAAGATTCTGTTTTGCATAAATGCTTACTAAGAGTGGATCCTTAAAAAATCCAATTTAACTTTCCGGTTAGGTAAACTTACCTGCATCTAGAGTTCTTTCTACCCTAGTTCAAACACTTGTCCTGCACTAGCCAGTTTCTTAACAAGTCCTTCATCTTTACTGGTTTTCTACGTATAGGGCAGTGACCAAGTCTTCATAACCGCGAAGGTACGGCGATCCGAATCGGTTATACTCAACTGAGGATCTCCAGTCACACGACATATGTAGCACTTAACCCTTGCATATGTCAACCCGCCACCGGGGTTCTTAAGACCAGATCAGGTTCACGCAAACCGAGAGCACAGATACACCACCGTCCAGCCTCTTGCTACGGAGGGTACACACTACTCCCGCCACCGCTCCACGCCCATTTCGTGTTATCTTATTCTGGCCTTAGTCTGCCCGAGGCAAGGCTTACCCATGACGAGGCATGTGACCAGTTAAAGGGTCCTCGGTCATCAAGCCTACATCGAGACGGTCCTTAATCGACTCAGACGGAGACACTACACCGAGACTCTCTTTCTCGTGCAAGTCACCCGCCCGGTCTCAGCTTAATCATTTAACCCCAAAAACTTGGTACCTGACAGAGGTACATCTTTTCCGATGTTGAACCCATCATGGCCATGATGGATGCACCATCAAGTTTTATTTTCAAAAACCTCCCTCCCACTTTGCCAATCATCTTTTGTAAAACAAAACCTTTTGTTTTGCTAGAGCAATACTAAGCATAGCAAAAACCTTTTGTAAAAACAGGGTTTCAAGGAAGGAAATCAAAGATCAAGGAAGGTAATACAGGAATTGTTTAAGCAATCAACTCCTATCACCTAATGCAGCAAGCAAGTGAGAAAGATTTTAAAAACAACAAGGAAGGTGGCAAATGCACCGGGGCTTGCCTTCGTTAGTAGGTGAGTCAGGCTCGGGCCCGCAGATGTCCAAGTAGAGACAAGTCCCTGCCTGAGATTCCAAAGGTGGTGGTGTCTTCTCTTCGGTCACTTCAATCTCTTCTTTGTTTTCTAAACATAACCATATATATGTATATAAGAATGAATGTCATGTAATGCTCATGAGAGTGCAAAGATCATAAGAATTTATTATTTAAGGTCTTGAATACAATTTTCCTTCACGGAACTCCGAGAACTTAGGGTTTCCGGAGTCAGTAAAGGAGTTCAAAGGGCAGGGTGGGGGTTTTGGGTTCTAGTTATCAAACAAGGTTCAAATCAAACCAAACTCTACCCAAGGCTTCTAAATAATGTGTAGGGCTCATATAAAAAGTTTGGATATTTTTGGAATTACCATTTATTTTCTAAAAATCCAGAACTAATGTTTTAAACTACTTTAAATGCCTCAAAATTTCTTATTTAATCTAAAAATTATGAAACTATTTTTATTAAATACTATGGAAAATAAGAAGTCTAGGAAAATTGGTTTGACAATTTTAGGATTTTTTTATAATTTATAACAAATTTCCAAAGCTCTACTAAAAAAGAAAAAGAAAAGATTTAAATAGTGATGGGCCATTTCTGGCCCAAGCAGCCCAAGTCCACGCAGAAACGTGCTGCGCGTGCCCGCGAGGGAGGTTTTGCAGAAAGGACCTTGGGGCTTTGGCTAACTATAACTAGGTTCGATTACTGTTTCTTTGTGTCGCTGACCGATTGCAGAAAACCCCTCGGTCTTCTATCCCTTCGCGAGGCGAGGTCCTCGACAGCGCTCCGCACGGGAGGCCCAACTCCGGCGAGCTAGACCGGTCGTAGAAGGCCAAGACCGGCGCTAGTCTTCGGTTTACCCCTGATTCTACCCCAAAGAAGTATTTCCCCTCACTCAATTTCTGAATTGAAGTTCTACAACTCTCTGTCCACGGTGACAGCGGAGAGACTTAAAGGAATAGCAGGTTCCAAGCGATTCATCGTGGTATAATGCAATTGGATAGGTCGAGGAGCATCACGGGTACCTGAGAATACTCAATTGAGGGAGCAGAAGGCGTGAGCTGACTTGAATTGTGCTGGCCGCGGTGAGGCACTCTTTGCGGTGGCGGAAAACAGTTTTGGGGGAAGTTTGAAATCAGCGCTCTCTGGTGAACAATTGTGAACGATTCTTGGAGACTAGTTTCGCGATAATCTAGCGCAGTTGCCTGGGCCATCAATTTATAGGAGGCTTCGACGGTGGCGCTTAGTTTGGCCGGGCAACGCTGGTGGCCGGAAACAAGGAAGGACCCTGGTGGAGTGGGTTCGTGTCCTCAGTCGTGGCGAGCTCACCGGCAATGATTGGACAGCCATAGCGAGTCACGGCGACACGGTGGAAAGGCAAAGCCACGCGGCACAAGGCCGAGAGGCGGCAGTTCACCGGTGAGCATATCTGCTCTAGCCGCCGAGTAGGGGGGGTACGACGGGAGTCATCGGAGTGGAGTCCAGCTCACCGGCGGCGAAGATTCACTTGCCCCGCGATATTATTTGGTAGCCACCAGCGCAAATTCGGGCGGCGGCAGCACGAATCTTCGCACAGGGAGGTCGCCGGCGACGAGCAAGCAGCGTTGGCAGCCTGATCCACCCGAGAGCACTGTACCATGGGCTAATTCATTCAGTCAACCTGACAGTCATAATTCAGGCTTGATTTTCTCCCAATTCCATATGGTAACATACTCCATGCTCTGCAGCAAATTTGTAGAGCTATATACCAGCTACAAGTTTGTCACAGCAGCCATGAGCAGATTCTTGCTGGATCATAGTTGAATTCATGCTCAAAGTCCTAGTGGTTGCACTGTCTGTCTGAAAATTCAGACCTCAATAACCTGACAGTCCAACTTTAAGCTCAATTATCTCTAAATTCTTATTAACAACTATGCTTACACTCTTAAGCAAAGTTGTTCTCCTATGTTTGGTCTATAATTTTGATGTGGTAACCTAGGGCAAAAACCCTAGAGTGAAAGTTACAAGGCTCAAAAGTTGAGCCCACAAATCTGAAATTCAGACTTAGAGTGAAATCTCAATTGGGGTCCTTTTTGCAAATGAATCCAAAACTTAGGGTTTGGCTTGTAAATCTTCCCAAATGTGAACCATGTGACTTTATATGCTTTAACATAGTAGTTTTACACTTTAGTCCAAATGTGCACAATTTTTGCACATAGGCCCCTAGGGTTTGGACTTAGGGTTTTCCAGGGTTCAAATGGGGTTTTTGGTATCTCAGGGGTATAAATGTGATTCAAGTTCATTCTTGGGAACATTTTATGACTATTCCCCTAAAGCTTTTAGGTTTTCTCAATTCGGGTTAGGTTTACCCCCTTTAATCCCTACTTAGGGTTAAGTTCCCTATCAGGGTTCTATTTGCAAAATGCTATAACAATACAACATGTTTGAAATGTTTACCTAGTGAATGCACTCTAGGTGTGTCAAACATATGCAATGCCAATGTTTATGATGTCATGCTCAAGTTTTAGATGCAGTAACACTAGGGGTGTTACATCCTTCCCCCCATAAAAGAATCTCGTCCCGAGATTAAAAGTCCTAGGGTAAGTAATGGAAAAGGAAATGTGTCATATTCTTATTTCCTTATTTTTGGTACAAGGCAGGGGTGGTGTGGGGCTTACTCCTTTATTACAACAACTATACACACTTTACAAATTACATGAGGCTAAAAAGCCCGGGAAATTCTTATCTAAAAAGTCTTGAGTTTCCCATGTAGCCTCATCTTCAGAATGTGTGGTTCCACTGTATCTTATAGAACTTGAGAGTTTTTCTTCGGGTAACCCTGTCCTTTTGATCCAAGACCCGAATAGGGTGTTCGGAATATGTCAAGTCTGGTTCAAGGACAACATCTGTCACCTCAATGGTTCGATTTGGTACCCGAAGACATTTCTTCAATTGTGACACATGGAACACATTGTGTACAACAGACAAGGTTTCAGGTAGTTGAAGTTGATATGCCACTGGCCCATATCTTTCAAGTATAGGGAATGGACCAATGTACCTGGGTGCAAGCTTCCCTTTTATCCCGAAACGTGATACACCCTTCATTGGTAAAACCTTCAGGTAGACATAGTCCCCTTCAAGAAAATACAAGGGCATTCGTCGTTTGTCTGCATAACTCTTTTGACGAGCTTGGGCTTTCTTCATATTATGAATTATTTTCTGAACCTTTTCTTCGGTCTCTTTCACCATATCAGGCCTGAAGAAGTACCTTTCACCAGGTTCAGACCAATTTAGCGGAGTGCGACATCGTCGTCCATATAAAGCTTCAAAGGGTGCCATCTTGATACTTTCTTGATAGCTATTATTATATGAAAACTCCGCTAAGGGCAAACATTCATCCCATTTTTGTGAGAAGTCCAGAACACATGCCCGCAGCATATCTTCAAGTATTTGATTAACCCTCTCAGTCTGTCCACTTATTTGAGGATGATGGGCCGAACTGTGGAGCAGTTTAGTACCCAGGGATTTATGAAGTTCTTCCCAAAATTTGGATACGAATTGTGGTCCACGATCTGACACTATAGTCTTTGGAACACCGTGCAAACTGAGAAGACGAGCAATATATAATTCCGCATAGGTGATGACAGGATATTTTACTTTGACTGAGAGGAAGTGGGCGATCTTGGTAGGTCGATCAATGATAACCCAGATAGAGTCATACCCTTTTGTGGTCCTGGGTAATCCCACAATAAAGTCCATACTTATTGTTGGGGCGAAGGCGAAGACGCCACCCTTCGCTCGAGGCCTTCGTCGTAGTCGTTGGCCCAACGGAGATAAGACAACGGGCAGGGACACCCTTCGCCCCATATGACATCGGACGAAGACCCGTGACAAGGTCGTCCCACCGCGCGGAGTTGTCCAGCATGCAGGCCCACGTGCAATCCGGCCCATTGTAACGGGCCCTGCGTGGCCGCTGCGTGTTACGGGCCTAATTTGTAAAGGCGTCCCTGTAATTACAGTCTGTAACCCCGCTTTATGGGAATATTCCGGGGATAACCTGGGTATCTGAGGGCACATGCGTCCTTAACACGGGGCGCTGGGCACCCGGACACCTATAAATACCCCTGCACAGTGCCCTTGAGAGGCTAGATGAACAGAGCTTTTGCCATCACGTGCTGAAACCCTGTTTGCGCTATTACACCCCCCCGTTGGATCAACTTTCCTATAAGCAAGTTCCAACATTTGGCGCCTACTGTTCGTGCTACGAAAAAACCACCCGCGATGGCACCCAAGAAAGCTAGCTCGAAGGCTGACGAGGCTGCGAAGGCAGCACTGCTGGCCGCAAGAAAGGGCAAGGCCCTCGCACTCACCCACTCCACCCACCAAGAGGCTGCTGAAGACGACGCTCTTCGCACCTGCGGCCTTGGAGGACAACCGCAGCCTCCCCCAGGCTTCGCCCCACCGGAAGGCGCGGACCTCACCGAGGACGGTGAAGTCCTCGGCTTCGCCCCACCGGAGGGCGCGGACCTCACTGAGGACGGTGAAGTCCTCGGCGTTTCAGCGGAAGAACAGCTACAGTTGCGCGCCCTGCGCCTCAAGAACCGCAATCTCCAGAGGCAAAAAGAGATACTGGAGGCCATGCACCAGCGCGTGTCTGCACTAGCCAAGGTGCGGCAAATGATACGCGACGAAGAGCAGAAGGCCCAGGACCTCGAGCGGGAGATCGCGATGATGCAGCGCGAAGGCCACCTCGGCCTGCAGCACGGGCCACCCCTGCAACAGCGCGCACAAGTGGAAGACATACGCGAAGGCCCCCTCGGCATGCAGCACGGGCCACCCCTGCAACAGCGCGCGCAGGTGGAAGACCCGCACTTCCCCCAGCGCGACTACGCCTTCCCACACGCCGCGCCATTTCAAGGGGTCAACTACCTCGACGAGCGAAGTCCCCTGGCGCCACATCTGCAAGTGACACCCTGGCCTGCCAACTTCCGGGCAGGGACCTATCCCAAGTACAACGGCATCATGGACCCAGCTCAGTACATCATGAGTTATCAGGTCGCCGTTGCATCTTCCGGAGGGGACGATGCCACAATGGCCAAGTCTTTCATCATCGCCCTCGAAGGCCCAGCTCTCACCTGGTTCACCAGGTTGCCCCCGCTGTCCATTGATTCCTGGAGAAGCCTAAGGGACAAATTCCTGCTCAACATCCAAGGGTACCGCCCAGACACCGACGCCTTGGCCGAACTCTCACTCTGCAAGCAACTGGAAAAAGAGACTCTGCGGGAGTATTACCGCAAGTTTCTAACACTCAAGTCACAGCTGCCCTCAGTTGATGACCAGATCGCCATTCACTACGCCATCAGTGGCCTTCGCGCCGGCGTCCTTTACAGCCACTGCATCAGGGACCCGCCCAAGAACCTCCAGGAATTATATCAGCTATTTGAAAAATATGCCAAATCCGAAGAGCTCCACCAGCGCAAGGTTGAGTCTCAGAGGAAACCCAAAGATGCTCCACAATCCAGCCGCACGTGGACGAGGACTCCGTAGCCAGACTCCGGCCGAGACGGCCGTAATCAGACTCCGTAGCCAGACTCCGGCCGAGACGGCCGTAATCAGCAGTAGGTGCACAACATTGCCAACCAGCACCCCGCTGGTGATGCCCCTCGCCGCCAGGAATATCCCCCCAGGGCCGCGGAAGTGGAACTCGCGGTAGGGGCCGGGGACGCGCGCAGCCGCCGCGCCGATTCTACTGCCTCTTCCACGACGAAGACTGCACCCACCAAACCAAAGACTGCCCAGAGACGAAGGCCACCAGAGACAGGATGGCACGGGCGCAACCGGCCGACAACCCAAGAGTCGTCGCGCACACTTATCAGCAACACCCTCCACCATACATCCACGCCCCCGCCCCGCATCCACCGCACCACGCTTACCAACACCATCAGGAAGTACAAATCGTACCTCCCCCACCCCCACCTCCACACCAGCAACAACAAAACATCCCCCACCCCCACGCCCCCAAGCAAGAAGACTTCGCCGATCAGCCGTATCGCGGAGTCATTCATATGATCACTGGGGGATCCAGTGTCGACTTAGACACCAAGCGACAGAAGCGGGACCACTACCGCAACATCAACCACGTCGCCATCACCGGTCCAGTCGTGCAGACGAAGTGGTCCCATGTACCGCTAACTTTCGACGCCTGAGATGTCGACCTACGCAGCGCCCCCCATGTCGACGCCATGGTCATCAACTGCAGCGTGGCAGGCTGGGACCTGCACAAAGTCCTCGTTGATAATGGGAGTCAGGCAGACATCATTTTCCTCCATGCCTTCGACCGCATGGGCATAAGCCACAGCTTACTCAAGCCTTCGGACAATCCGTTGTACGGCTTCGGCGGCAAGGGCACTTTTCCTATCGGCAAAATAGAGTTGCCACTCTCCTTCGGTGTAGCGCCCAATGCCCGAAGTGAGCAGATAACCTTTGACATCGTCGACATGGTGTATCCGTACAACGCCATCATGGGCCAGGGCTCCATCAACAAGTTTGAGGCAGCCATTCACGGATTGTACCTGTGCATGAAGATACCAGGTCCGTTAGGCGCCATCTTGGTCTACGGCAATCAACAGACTGCGCGCAATATAGAGCGGGACTTCGTCCCCGGGCAAAGAAATGTCCACTGCCTCACGGCCCAGCGCGAGGTCCTAGCACCTGCCAGCCCAACTGAAAAACAACACAAGGCGCAGCTGCAAAGCAACGACGGGACCAAGACTGTTCCCCTCGACCAGGCCACACCCAAGCAAACAGTCACGATCAGCGAAGACCTCACTTCGCATGACGAGGAAAAACTCCTGTGCTGCTTGTCCAAGAACAAGGACGTCTTCGCTTGGTCAGCCCTCGACCTGGTCGGGGTCAGCCGATCCATAATTGAGCACAGCTTGGGAATCGACCCCTCGGTGAGACCGAAAAAACAACGGCTTCGCAAAATGTCCCACGAGAAGTCAGAGGCCGCCAAGACAGAGGTACACCGCCTCCTGGAAGCCAAATTTATCGAGCCAGTGGCTTACCCCACGTGGCTCTCCAACGTGGTAATGGTGCAGAAAAAGAGCGGCAAGTGGCGAATGTGCATAGACTTCACCAGCCTCAACAAGGCCTGCCCAAAGGACAACTTCTCGTTGCCCCGGATCGACAAAATAGTCAATAGCACGGCCGGGTGCGAGGTCATGTCACTCCTCGACTGCTTCTCCGGTTATCATCAAATATACATGAAGGAGGAGGACAAGGCCAGCACCAGCTTCATAACACCCTTCGGCACGTATTGCTTCATCAGGATGCCGGAGGGACTCAAGAACGCCGGGTCCACCTTCTCCTGGCTCACTAAAACAGTGCTCGAAGGGCAAGTCGGCAGAAACGTATTCACATACGTGGATGACATCGTCGTCGCCAGCAGGAATAAAGAGGACCATCTCGCAGACCTCGCCGAGACATTCGCGAACATGTGGGACGCACGACTTTGCCTGAACCCCGATAAGTGCATCTTCGGTGTTCGACAGGGGAAAATATTGGGTTATCTGGTATCACACCGTGGCATCGAGGCCAACCCAACCAAAATCCAGGCCATTATCAACATGAAGCCCCCGCAGTCAGCCAGAGAGGTCCAGCGTCTGACGGGCAGAATGGCCGCCCTCAACAGGTTCATTTCCAAATCTGCTGAGCGAAGTCTTCCCTTCCTCAAAACACTCCGCGGCGCAAAAGACTTCGCTTGGGGACCAGAGCAGGCGGCGGCCTTCGCCTCACTAAAACAGTACCTGATGGAGTTGGCCGTTCTTACAAGCCCCGACTCTTCGCTACCACTGTTGCTTTACGTTGCGGCTTCGCCGCAGCGGTCAGTGCGGCACTGGTTCAGGAGCAGACAGTAGAGGGCGTGATCAGGCAGTGCCCAGTGTATTATGTCTCCGAAGTGCTCACACCGTCAAAATGTAACATGACAGAGCTCGAAAAGATTGCATATGCAGTTGTTATGTCTTCGCGCAAATTGCGCCACTACTTTGAAGCATTCAAGGTCCGCGTCACCTCAGATAAGGGACTCGGCGAATTATTCAGAAACCCGGAGGCATCGGTACGGATCGCCAAATGGGCGGCCGAACTCTCCGGCTACCACATCACTTTCGAGCCCAGGACAGCGATCAAGTCACAAGTTCTAGCAGACTTTGTCGTCGACTAGACCAGGCCAATAACACAGCCGGACCCGTCCGCAGAGAAGGTTTGGATAATCCACTGTGACGGCGCTTGGTGCCATGCGGGGGCAGGCGCTGCTGCAGTCATCACCTCACCCGCCGGGGTCAGGCACAGATACGCGGCACGCTTAAGCTTCGCTCTGGAATCTGACAGATGCACAAACAACATAGCAGAATACGAAGCTGTCATCCTCGGCCTCCGCAAATTAAGAGCCCTCGGCGTCACCACCTGTATAGTCCGAACAGACTCCAAGGTAGTCGCCGGCCAAGTCGAGAAAGACTATGCAGCAAAGGACCCCGCACTTATGCAGTACCTCGCGGCCATCCGGAGTCTCGAGAAACAATTCAAGGGATTCACATTGCAGCATGTGGACCGGGCCAAGAATGAAGAAGATGACGCATTGGCCAAGGCAGCCGCCAGGGGTGAAGCCCTACCCTCCGACGTGTTCTATCACGTCATCAGCACGCCAGCCGTCCGCAGCCCTGAAGGGCTCCAAATAACCAACGACAGCGAGGGCCACCGCACGATCAATCTTATCATGACCGAAGACTGGCGGGCGCCAATAACCCTCTACCTGCAGGGGTACTATCACCCAGTCGACAGCAACGAGGCCAAGCGCCTCCACCACCGAAGCCGGGACTTCGCATTGATCGAGGGACAACTTTACAAAAAAGGGGGTCAGTCAGCCGATGCTTAAGTGCGTCACCGAGACCAAAGGCGTCCAAATCCTGCGCGAAGTCCACAGGGGGACCTGCGGCTCCCACGCAGGCCCTAGGGCCCTAGCGGCAAAGGTGATACGCCAAGGTTTCTACTGGCCCGCCATCATCTGCGCCGCAAATCGAGTTGTCAGATCCTGCGAGGCCTGTCAGAAATTTTCCCCACGCTCGGGACGCCCCTCGCAGTTCACGAAGCTGATCGCCCACACGTGGCCCCTTCAGTGCTGGGGCCTAGACATTGTCGGGCCCCTACCCACGGCTCAGGGGAACCTCAAGTTCACCTTTGTAGCCGTCGAATACTTCACCAAATGGATTGAAGCGAGGGCAGTATCCACCATCACATCAAAGACGGCCCAGAAATTCTTCTAGCAAAATATTGTTTGCCACTTCGGAGTACCATCCGAACTCACGATCGACAACGGCAAGCAGTTCGACAACCAAGATTTCAAAGACTTCTGCTTCTCCATCGGCACCAAGCTTGCCTTCGCCTCCGTGTACCACCCCCAGTCCAACGGAGTCGTGGAGCGCGCCAACGGCAAAATTTTCACAGCTGTCAAGAAAATGCTCCTCGACAACAAAAAAGGCAAGTGGCCCGACCTGTTACCTGAAGTGGTCTGGGCACTAAATACAACTGAGTGCAGGGCGACTGGGTTTACCCCCTTCCGCCTATTATACAGATCGAAGGCCATGACTCCGCAAGAAATAAAGCATGGGTCGCCTCGGACAGCCGCGTCGGCCGTCCCAGACGTAGATGAGCCGACTTCGAAGGATCTCATCGACGGAGACCGCGTCTTCGCCCTACAGGCTCTGGACAAATACCAAGCCCAAACAAAAGCATGGCGCGACCAGGCAGTCATCCCAAGGGAATTCAGCGAAGGGGACCTCGTCCTCGTCCGGACAGCTCGAACAGAGTCCAGAGGCAAGCTGGAGCCCATGTGGGAAGGCCCTTACATTGTCAAGTCGAAGGCCTCCCCCAGCGCACACAGGCTTGCAACGCCAAACGGCGAAGACTTAGAGCATTCCTGGAACATTGATAATCTGCGCAAATTTTTTGTTTGACTCATCAGGGCCAGCTCGTCCTTGTAATTTGCAAAAACAATTTTGTTCTGGCCCGCACTCTTTTCCTCCCGGGGGGTGAGGTTTTTAACGAGGCGGAGTCATGTAATATACAAGAGAAAAATCCCCCGCAAAATCCACGTCGAAACAAGACCGCCCAGACGGTCTTCGACATTCGACTAATACAAAGTCACCGCGAGGTCCAGCGGCAGCCGCCCTCGCGTGCGACAACTCCGCGCAACAAGTGCGAAAAATCGAAGTCTTCCACGAAGACTATCCACGCAGAAGTCGCCTAAGGGTGCAGCCGGACTAGCACAACAAGTGCGAAAAATCAAAGTCTTCCACGAAGACTATCCGCGCAGAAGTCGCCTAAGGGTGCAGCCGGACTAGCACAACAAGTGCGAAAAATCGAAGTCTTCCACGAAGACTATCCGCGCAGAAGTCGCCTAAGGGTGCAGTCGGACTAGCACAACAAGTGCGAAAAATCGAAGTCTTCCACAAAGACTATCCACGCAGAAGTCGCCTAAGGGTGCAGCCGGACTAGCACAACAAGTGCGAAAAATCGAAGTCTTCCACGAAGACTATCCGCGCAGAAGTCGCCTAAGGGTGCCGCCGGATTAGCACTACAAATACGAAAAATCGAGGTCTTCCGCGAAGATTACCCGTGCAACAATCGCCTAAGGGTGCAGACGGGCTAGCACAATAAGTGCGAAAAATCCTAGTTTTCCGCGAACACTATCCCTGCAGAAGTCGCCTCAGGGTGCAGCAGGGATAGCGCAACAAGTCCGACGAACCGACTACAATGGTACAGCCGGACGAAGCCTAACAAGTGCAAAAACGGCTACACCAAACTGTCCGCACAAAGGCCGACTACATGCGCGCCAGACCAACATAACAAATACACCAGACCAAGCACATAACGCCCTCGCGAACATAGCCGAGTGCGCGAAGGCACACAACCTCATCATACAAGCCATTACACATGTACAAGCGAGGGCATCACACTCTACATCGGCTCAACCTTAGGAATAATTCCCATCTCCCTATAGTTAAATAACATTATCCTAAGCTCCTCACCCGCAAAAAGACTTCGCAACTCCCCCTCACCTGCACTCACAGCGGCCGGCAAGGACAACAGTTCCTACCTGCCAGCCCCACTCACAAGAAGCCGACCGACGTCCGCCCCACTCACTCTACGCTTCGCAACCGCCCTTCGCCGCCTACGCCCAGTACTCGGACCAGACACAACTTCAGCATCCGCAGCTTGCGACGAAGCCTCCGCCGCTGCCACATCCAAGGCCACAAGGTAGTCCAAGTCCTCATCCGACGACTCTTCGGTCCACTCAACAGAGCTCCCAGAGTCACCAAACTCGGAAAATTTAGATGCAGACTCATCCAATTTATTCCCATCATCCACGGTCGAAGCCGCCAAAAATTAGCAGTAGTGGTTGCGTGCGCAGGCCCAAAATCTTAAACCTGCGCAGCAACCAAGGTTCAGCAACAATATCCAAAATTTTCTAACTACCCACACCCACTAGGCCACCTGCGAAGACCCAGCCGTCGCGGGAGCCTCCGCTGTCGCCTCCGCAGCCACCGTCACAAGATCCTCAGCCCTCGGCGCAGTAGTTGGCGATGGGTCTCTGCCGGCCGCAGTGGCTACAGGGGCATCGGGAACGCCTTCGGCGGTTTCTGGGGGCGGCTCTAGGGCGGCCTCGGGCACAGCCGCCACCGGGTTCGGCTCCGGGTCAGGCAGCGCGCTGTTCAAAGCCCCGAAGTCATCCACCCTCTCGCCACGCGCCGCCTGAGACACAGCACACAGATTCAGCAAACCCACATTTAACCCATGTTCAACAAACACCAAACAAAAGCCAAACATTACCTGACCCCTCGCCGTCTCAGCCCGCTCCCTGACCACCTCTCAACTGTGGGGGCCCCACATCCGGTCGTAGAGGGCTCCGGCGGATTCCTTCACTATAGGGTCCTCAACCTTGTAGATATCACGCTCGAAATCCTCATCAGCTTGGTCGAAGACCTCATTGTGCCGGCACCCTTCGCGAGAGAGCGCGTTCATCGCCCCCTCGCAGGTGACCGAGGCATAAGACATAAACCCCTCCACGATGGTGGGGAGCGCCTGCAGCTCCACCTGTACCCACTCAAGGCAGCGAAGTCCGAGCTCTCGGTCCGGCACTTCAAATTCAGCGGTCCGC
The DNA here is from genome assembly GCA_029449295.1 of Zea luxurians. Classification (NCBI taxonomy): domain Eukaryota; kingdom Viridiplantae; phylum Streptophyta; class Magnoliopsida; order Poales; family Poaceae; genus Zea; species Zea luxurians. Next base: position 28,438,888 of record JAOPSE010000001.1, on the reverse strand, counting down.
GCGCCTAGCTCATGGTATGAATCCATAAGCTGTTTGCGTGTCCGCTCAGCCTCCATGCGCGTCGAGGCCTCGGCCCTCTCCACACGGCTCTGTAGAGCGCTGAGCCGCTCCTCCAGCTGCTCGGCGCGCTGCCTGGCAAGGCTGCCCTCCGCCCGCGCCAAATTGGCCTCCGCTTGCGCAGCCTGCGCCTTGGCGAGGGCCTCATTAGCCTCCTTCCTCTCCTCCACCAGTTGGCGCCGGAGGTCAGCCTTCTCACCCTCCAGCACAGCCACCTTGTCCGCCAGCTTGCGGCACTTACTGTCGGCAGCCGACTTTTCCCGGACGGCGTCAGCATGTTGCGTCTGAAGTCTCTCGACTTCGGCAGACACAACTGCCGTCAGGGCCCCTGACGCCGCGCGGTTTGCGAAGTCAGCCGCCTACAAGACACACATAAGACCACAGCCCCGGCGAAGCCGATAAAAAAACCCGAAGTCTAGCTCAACGCACCTGACTTAGTGCCTCCTTCATCTCCTCCAGCCGGCGGGACACAACACCCGCCTCGTCCCTGACGGCAGTGAGTGCCGGTATCTCGCCGTCGGCACAAAGAGCACTGCCCTTCACCCTTGGCACCACGGCAGCCGCCGTGGCTGCCCCGGCAGGCGGAACAACAACAAGTTGGTCTTCGTCCGACCCTGCGACGTATCAACAAATTAAAAAAAAATCGAGCCAACGACTTACCAACAAGATAATCGTCCACACTAATGTCGGTGGCGAAGTCAGCAACGCGCTTGCCCGGGGGCGGCAACCCTCGGGCCGCCTTCGCAGCCTCCGACACCCCGCTGGACGCAGGGGCAGCCTTCGCAGACTTGGGACCAACGGCGGCAGCCGCCTTCGCAGCCTCCGGCGCCCTACTGGATGCAGGGATGGCCGACTTAGCCGCCAGCGGCGGCTGGCCTCCACCGGGGGCAGTAATCTTCGCAGCCCCCCGCTGCCTCTTCGGCCTGGCTTCATGAAGCCTGACGACCGCCTGGCGCTTCTGTGCAGCTCCCTGGCGATCCTTGTCCATCACTACCGACACAACAGCAGCAATATTCCGCCCGTAAGGAAACACTTTCCAATCACGAACCATGCGAGATGTAAAAAAGTCTTCGTCGGCCGTGCGGGGGATAGGAACATTCTTAGGCCACCAACCCCCCGTAACCCTCAGCATCCACGCCGAAGACTCCCGGAGCTCAGGCGAAGACATCCTTCCCCCCGGGGCCGCGCATGTCCTCATCAATTCTCTAGCAAAACCATCGGAAACTCCAAGTCCTCCCACAGCAGTACCTAGTTTCCTCTTCTTAGAGGACGGGGCGGCCGCCGGCGCGGGGTCGTCTCCAGACACTACCACCGGCTTCTTCCCGCGACGATCCACATCGTCTTGGCCGGGATAACCGCCATACGATAGACGATTCAACTCAAAAACCCTGTTCAAGCGGTCATTTGACCCGCGAATGTCCTAGCTACGCTGGCCCTCTGTCCTTGGCACGTACCGACCAACGATCCGCACCGCCCCATCCTCCGCCTCACGCACAAAGGCGGCCGGATCGCAGCTATGCAGATCCAGCGCGAAGGCAGGACTTCGCACCAGCCTCCCACCATGGGAAGGCATCTGGCGAGGGCACACTTCGCCCAACGCCCAGCCATGTGCCAAAGGCCATACCCCGTACGCCACAAACTCTTCAACCAAATCGCGCCCGCTGCTCAGGCCGGCGGCGCACCGAAGGGCCCCTTCATCCGCATCCTCCTCCGCCACTTCAAAGGGCGGGTATGCTGAGTAAAAATGCGAGCACATCTCAAACACGGGGAGCCCCGGATGGTCTTCGACTGTAGCCTCCGCGACATAGAACCAAAACTCATGCCAATTGCCCCACTTGTTGTGAGCGCAAGGAACCAACTCAACTACCTCCATCGTGGTCTTGCCGGTCTTCGACATAAATGTACAGGACCCAAACTGGGCAACTTCATTTCCAATCATCCTCTTCTGCCAGTGCAGGCAATAGTACTTCGCGAAGACTTCGACTGATGGCTGTCCGCCGTACGAAGTCATCGCCCAGACATACTTCGACAGAGCCACCACGACATTCGGAGTCAGCTGATGGATCTGAACATTAAATCTGCGCAGGACTTCTCCAACAAATCGGTGTGCAGGCAAGCGGAGACCAGCGGCAAAGAATGCCTCGAACACAACCAACTCGCCTTCCGGCTCGGGGACTTCCTCCGTCCCCGGGACACGAGCGACTCTGTCGCCAAAGTAACCAAGCCGCTGCATATCTTGCACGCGGACCGACGACATCCGCGACACACCAAAATCCACCGTATCGCCGGCGCGCAACTCCTCCGCTGCCACAGTACTCAGCGTTTCCTCAGACAACACGTCGGCCGGCGGCGTAGCGGCAGCAGAAGAAGAAGAGGTCAGCATCGCTACGTACCGTCGGCGGCGGGGGGCGGTCTGCTTCACTCGAGCCAGATCTCCGGCGAACAAAAGCAAGGAGGGCACACGAGCAGCAAGACGGTGGAAAAAGTGGCTAGGGTTTTCACGGAGCGCGGAAGGATAACGTTCAAAACATGCCGCCCCCACCCCCTTTTATACACAGGGCGCGGCACTTCGGGAAACTCGCAGTCCAACAGTACGGTGTCAATCAACGGTCATGTCAAAAACCCCCGCGGAACCACTTCGAGCGAGGGCAGCGTCTCCGCCATCTAGCGACGTCTTCGGCACCAGATGACTTAGTCGAACTGGTCCCTCGGAGGGCAAATGTTGGGGTGAAGGCGAAGATGCCACCCTTCGCTCGAGGTCTTCGCCGTAGTCGTTGGCCCAACGGAGATAAGACAACGGGTAGGGACACCCTTCGCCCCATACGACATCGGACGAAGACCCGTGACGAGGTCGTCCCACCACGCGGAGTTGTCCAGCATGCAGGCCCACATGCAATCCGGCCCATTATAACGGGCCCTGCGTGGCCGCTGCGTGTTATGGGCCTAATTTGTAAAGGCGTCCCTGTAATTACAGTCTGTAACCCCGCTTTATGGGAATATTCCGGGGATAACCTGGGTGTCTGAGGGCACATGCGTCCTTAACACGGGGCGCTGGGCACCCGGACACCTATAAATACCCCCGCATAGTGCCCTTGAGAGGCTAGATGAACAGAGCTTTTGCCATCACGTGCTGAAACCCTGTTTGCGCTATTACACCCCCCCCCCCCCCCCGTTGGATCAACTTGCGCCTGTAAGCAAGTTTGAACACTTGTGTCTTCCCATTTCCATGTCGGTATTGGTAGAGAGTGTAATGGACCAGCAACTTTCAAGTGTATGGCCTTAACAAGTCTGCAGGTGTCACATCTAGCCACATAGCGTGCAATCTCGATCTTCATTTTCGTCCACCAATAATGTTGTTTCAGATCTTGGTACATCTTAGTGCTTCCGGGATGAATAGAATAGCGACTAAGATGTGCTTCATCAAGAATTTGCTGGCGGACCTCTTCATTCTTCGGCACCACTATACGGTTATTAAACCATATAATGCCTTGATCATCTTCTTTGAAACATTTGGCTTTTCTAGCCCTTATCTTCTCACGAATGTGTTTCATACCCTCATTATCCCTTTGAGCATCAATTATCCTTTGCAAGAGGACTGACTCAAGCTTTAGCTGACTTAGGGTTCCTTGTTGGACCATTCCCAGGTTTAGCTTCTCCATCTCCTGACATAATGTATTGTCAGAGGTCTTCATCGTAAGACAGTGATAGGAAATCTTACGGCTAAGTGCATCTGCCACTACATTGGCCTTGCCTGGGTGATAATGAATTTCTAGTTCATAATCCTTAATAAGCTCAAGCCATCGCCTTTGTCTCATGTTCAACTCTGACTGGGTGAAGATATACTTCAAGCTTTTATGATCTGTATAAATGTGACAGATATTACCCAGCAGATAATGACGCCAAATCTTCAAGGCATGAACCACAGCAGCTAGCTCCAGATCATGAGTTGGATAATGCTCCTCATGTCGGCGCAACTGCCTTGAAGCATACGCAATTACTCGGCCTTCTTGCATTAACACACAGCCGAGGCCACTGCCTGATGCATCACAATATACATCAAAGGGCTTAGTGATATCCGGTTGAGCCAATACCGGAGCAGTGGTTAATAATGTCTTCAATTTTTCAAAAGCTTCATTACACTTGGAAGACCAATTGAATTTAATATCATTCTTCAATAAACTTGTGATTGGCTTCACAAGCTTAGAAAAATCTAGTATAAATCGGCGGTAATATCCAGCCAGTCCAAGGAAACTGCGGACTTGATGAACAGTGGTTGGGGGTTTCCACTCCAAAATGTCCTTGACTTTGCTGGGATCCATCGCAATCCCCCTGGCAGACAGTACATGTCCCAGAAACTGAATTTCCTCCAGCCAAAATGCGCATTTGCTGAACTTGGCATATAACTGATGTTCTCTCAAGCACGTTAACACGATCCGTAAATGTTGGGCATGCTCCTCTTCATTCTTAGAATATATTAAAATATTGTCTATGAAGACCACCACAAACTTGTCCAACTCGAGCATGAACACCGAGTTCATCAAATACGTGAAGTGGGCAGGAGCATTTGTCAATCCGAAAGACATTACCAGGTATTCAAATAATCCATACCGCGTAGTAAACGCGGTCTTTGGTATATCCTTGGGCCGAATACGGATCTGATGATAGCCCGATCTGAGATCAATCTTGGAGAATACCCTCGCCCCAGTCAGTTGATCAAATAAAATATCAATCCTTGGAAGAGGGTACTTGTTCTTGATAGTGACCTCATTCAGGGGTCGATAATCCACACACATCCATAAAGTTTGATCCTTCTTCTTGACGAATATGGCTGGACAACCCCATGGTGACGAGCTTGGCCGGATGAATCCTTTCTCAAGTAGATCTTGTAATTGAATCTTCAATTCTACCAACTCATTTGGAGGCATTCGGTACGATCTTCGAGATACGGGAGCCATACCAGGCTTCAACTCAATTACAAACTCTACATCCCTTTCAGGTGGCAATCCAGGCAATTCCTCTGGAAAGACATCGGAAAACTCGCATACTACCGGAATATCCTTGATTTCCGGTATAATAGCTTCATAAACTCTGCCAGCAGCTTTGGTTGGAATGGGGATAGGTAATAGAATTTCCTCTTGATTATGACTCAACCTGATAGTTCTTTGATCAGTGTTGAGGGTTGCTTTATGTTTGGCCAACCAATTCATGCCCAAAATGACATCTATGTCTTGGCCTTTCAGAACGATCATATTAGTAGGAAAGTCCCATCCGGCCAATGATACGGGCACTTGATAGGCCACTTCTCTAGTAAAGATTTGTCCCCCAGGTGACTGAATTCTAAACCCCTCTTTTGATTCATGGCATGAAATGCGATGTTGCTCCACAAATTTCTTGCTAATAAATGTATGCGAAGCACCAGAATCAAAGAGAATGACTGCAGGATGATTGGCCACAAGGAACGTACCCATCATTACCGGTTCACCATCCAATGTAGTGGCCACTTGCGTATAATATATGCGTCCTGTCTTCTTTGTATTTTTGCCCGAAGTATTTCCCTTAACTTGAGATGAATTCCCAGATCCTTGCTGATTATTTGACTGGTTCTGCTTTGGATAAGGGCAATCTTTGATGAAATGCCCAGATTTTCCACAATTGAAACATCCAGTCGATGAACTGGGAAGGGCAGGGAATCGAGTGCCTGGGGCACCCGGCTGACTTGATGCAGTGGGGGCAGTATTGGGACGAATAAATATTGGTTGCTTAAAAGGGAAGGAGGGTGGACGAGAGAAAGAGCGATTCTGGTTGGAAGGCTGGATAACAAACCGTTGCCTTTTCACCTGGCCCTGACTAGGCTTGTCACCTCCAAATCCCTTAGATTTTCCGACGTCTGCATACTTCGCTTCTACTGCCAATGTTGTACTGACAGCTCTTCCATAAGTAAGATCTATGCAGGTTGCCATCTTTCTTTGCAGTCGATCATTTAAACCTCTCATAAAACAATTCTTCTTCTTCAGATCGGTGTTCACTTGATCGATTGCATATTGCGACAAATGATTAAACTTATTGAGATACTGATTAACAGTATCCCCTCCTTGCTTCAGCTTCATAAATTCTTCTTGCTTCATGTGAAGGACACCTTCTGGGATATAGTGTTCGCAGAAGGCCACCTTGAATTCTTCCCATGTTATCTGATGATTGGCCGGTTGGACGGCCACGAAATTTCCCCACCAGGTGCTGGCAGGGCCGCACAGTTGCTGGGCTGCAAATAAGGGCTTCTGGGTTTCCGAACATCGCAGAAGTCCGAACTTTTGCTCGATGACACGAATCCACTCGTCTGCCTCTAACGGGTCTTCGGCTTTAACAAACAGGGGTGGACATGTCTCTGAGAAGTCCAAGTAAGAGGTTTCACGGGGGCCCCGTTGATAACCCCGCCCGCCTTGTTGTTGAAACTGTTGACCCGCCATCTCTCTCAGTAAACGGGTATTATCCGCGGTTGCATTTACCAAGGCGGCAATCGCCTCGGCAAGTGTGGGAGGGATAGGAGGTGGATTTGGGGTAGACTCCCTCCCATTGGAGGTTCCAGCTGCATCCTGTGATCGGGTCTTGGACGGCATCTGTGGCAACAAACATTTGGAAACAAATATAATATGCCAAAGAAAAATCATCCAATTTACATTACCAACAAGAGTAATGATACAGACTCGATTTTATACATCAAGAGTACAGTACCCATTATACAATAGTACAACCTATTATACAATACACTACTTCTATTTCTACTACTACACCATTATTCCTGCTTCTGGTTGCTCCTGGCAGCCTCGTCGTCAGGTGTGGGAGACCATTCATCGACCAGCCTCATAGAAGGAGGGGGCCTAAAAAGGTCCAACTCACCACCATGCGCTTCTCCCACAACATGCGAGGGTCCGGCTTCCGACCCGACAGGATCCGTAGGTGCACTGGGATGTAGTTGCGAATACCGTACATGGACTTCCTCATGTAGGGTATTGCAATACGCCTACAGGTTGTCAATGGCAGAGCTAAGTTCTTCGACTTAGGCTCGAGCCTTTGCTTCCTTAGCCCAGGCCACTGAACGAGACTGTACCGCCCAGTCGAGCGCTAAATCCCGATCAGCAAGCTGATCTTGCAGGCGGCGGATGTAACCTCTCAATTCGTTTATTCTGTCGCCATCCGCAACCCATATGCTGGTCCTGCGTTGCAGTTCCGTTTGAAGCTGATTCACTCGGGCTTCAAGATCCCTGATTGGATCATTGCTCCCGCTGCTACTATCCTCGTGCCGTGGAGCAAGTTGGTGACGAGGTACACCAATTGGGCCAGTTGACTTGCGCACGGTTTTCCTCGTGCGCGGCGGCATTTCTCTAAGGGGAAAATTTTATTAGTATGGTTCTTAGCATGATGCATGTATAATTACAGAACCAACCTTAGTTGATTCATACCTCCTATACATTGCACTCCTCCTATCTGGTCTTTCATATAGATTCTTCAGATATGAGGGATAAGAATGGAAGAAATCTTTCTAGGTAAGTTTTTAGAAAATCCTTTTGAAGATGCCTCATAATATCTGTAGAGAAGGGCTTCGCTCCGATACCAGCTATGGCGGAACCTCCCAAGTCATTAGGCCCACCTACAGTTGTCCTTGTCCAATAGATTTTAGATAACCCTGTAGATGTTCCTGAGTCACTTGACAAGTTTGGTATCTTCTTTCTTACCTTTCCAGGAACGCTTCACCCGTCTTGCAGACATTACAGAACATCGGAGATATAGGAATGCGGAAGCGATTACATAAACTTACATTTATTTAGAAAGTAAGATAAAGTTACTTATTACAGACCAGAGTTATAAAACGAGTGCTGAGTAGTATTATTACAATACCAAGGGAGGCAAAAACTCCTCCCGATAAGTTCTTACATAAAAGTTTTTATGGAGGACCATGTCCTCCCGCAGCTTCACTCTTGTTTTTCTTCATGTGGAACCACCTTGGTACAAAAGCAACAAAAATTTGTTGCTTCTTCACCTAAAAACAACGGGGGAATAAACCCTGAGTATGGAATTACTCAGCAAGTCTTACCCGACTAAAGAAAAGACTCTCAAGGGTATGCTGGTTATAAGGGAGTCAAGGTAAGGTATCTCAAGATCAAAGATTCTGTTTTGCATAAATGCTTACTAAGAGTGGATCCTTAAAAAATCCAATTTTACTTTCCGGTTAGGTAAACTTACCTGCATCTAGAGTTCTTTCTACCCTAGTTCAAACACTTGTCCTGCACTAGCAAGTTTCTTAACAAGTCCTTCATCTTTACTGGTTTTCTACGTATAGGGCAGTGACCAAGTCTTCATAACCGCGAAGGTACGGCGATCCGAATCGGTTATACTCAGCTGAGGATCTCCAATCACACGACATATGTAGCACTTAACCCTTGCATATGTCAACCCGCCACCGGGGTTCTTAAGACCAGATCAGGTTCACACAAACCGAGAGCACAGATACACCACCGTCCAGCCTCTTGCTACGGAGGGTACACGCTACTCCCGCCACCACTCCACTCCCATTTCGTGTTATCTTATTCTGGCCTTAGTCTGCCTGAGGCAAGGCTTACCCATGACGAGGCATGTGACCAGTTAAAGGGTCCTCGGTCATCAAGCCTACATCGAGACGGTCCTTAATCGACTCAGACGGAGACACTACACCGAGACTCTCTTTCTCGTGCAAGTCACCCACCCGATCTCAGCTTAATCATTTAACCCCAAAAACTTGGTACCTGACAGAGGTACATCTTTTCGGATGTTGAACCCATCATGGCCATGATGGATCCAACATCAAGTTTTATTTTCAAAAACCTCCCTCCCACTTTGCCAATCATCTTTTGTTTTGCTAGAGCAATACTGAGCATAGCAAAAACCTTTTGTAAAAACAGGGTTTCAAGGAAGGAAATCAAAGATCAAGGAAGGTAATGCAGGAATTGTTTAAGCAATCAACTCCTATCACCTAATGCAGCAAGCAAATGAGAAAGATTTTAAAAACAACAAGGAAGGTGGCAAATGCACTGGGGCTTGCCTTTGTTAGTAGGTGAGTCAGGCTCGGGCCCGCAGATGTCAAAGTAGAGACAAGTCCCTGCCTGAGATTCCAAAGGTGGTGGTGTCTTCTCTTCGGTCACTTCAATCTCTTCTTCGTTTTCTAAACATAACCATATATATGTATATAAGAACGAATGTCATGTAATGCTCATGAGAGTGCAAAGATCATAAGAATTTATTATTTAAGGTCTTGAATACAATTTTCCTTCACGGAACTCCAAGAACTTAGGGTTTCCGGAGTCAGTAAAGGAGTTCAAAGGGCAGGGTGGGGGTTTTGGGTTCTAGTTATCAAACAAGGTTCAAATCAAACCAAACTCTACCCAAGGCTTCTAAATAATGTGTAGGGCTCATATAAAAAGTTTGGATATTTTTGGAATTACCATTTATTTTCTAAAAATCCAGAACTAATGTTTTAAACTACTTTAAATGCCTCAAAATTCCTTATTTAATCTAAAAATCATGAACCTATTTTTATTAAATACTATGGAAAATAAGAAGTCTAGGAAAATTAGTTTGAGATTTTTAGGATTTTTTTATAATTTATAACAAATTGCCAAAGCTCTACTGAAAAAGAAAAAGAAAAGATTTAAATAGTGATGGACCGTTTCTGGCCCAAGCAGCCCAAGTCCACGCAGAAACGTGCTGCGCGCGCGCCCGCGAGGGAGGTTTTGCAGAAAGGACCTTGGGGCTTTGGCTAACTATAACTGGGTTCTATTACTGTTTCTTTGTGACGCTGACCGATTGCAGAAAAACCCTCGGTCTTCTATCCCTTCGCGAGGCGAGGTCCTCGACGGCGCTCCGCACGGGAGGCCCAACTCCGGCGAGCTAGACCGGCCGGAGAAGGCCAAGGCCGGCGCTAGTCTTTGGTTTACCCCTGATTCTACCCCAAAGAAGTATTTCCCCTCACTCAATTTCTGAATTGAAGTTCTACAACTCTCTGTCCACGGTGACAGCAGAGAGACTTAAAGGAACAACAGGTTCCAAGCGATTCATGGCAGTATAATGCAATTGGATAGGTCGAGGAGCATCACGGGTACCTGAGAATACTCAATTGAGGGAGCAGAAGGCGTGAGCTGACTTGAATTGTGCTGGCCGCGGTGAGGCACTCTTCACGGTGGCGGAAAACAGTTTTGGGGGAAGTTTGAAATCAGCGCTCTCTAGTGAACAATTGTGAACGATTCTTGGAGACTGGTTTCGCGATAATCTAGCGCAGTTGCCTGGGCCATCAATTTATAGGAGGCTTCAACGGTGGCGCTTAGTTTGGCCGGGCAACGCTGGCGGCCGGAAACAAGGAAGGACCCTGGCGTAGTGGGTTCGTGTCCTCAGTCGTGGCGAGCTCACCGGCGATGATTGGACAGCCATAGCGAGTCACGGCGACACGGTGGAAAGGCAAACCACGCGGCACAAGGCCGAGAGGCGACAGTTCACCTGTGATCATATCTGCTCTAGCCGCCGAGTAGGGGGGGTACGACGGGAGTCATCGGAGTGGAGTCCAGCTCACCGGCGGCGAAGATTCACTTGCCCCACGTTATTATCCGGTAGCCACCAGCGCGAATCCGGGCGGCGGCAGCACGAATCTTCGCGCAGGGAGGTCGCGGCGACGAGCAAGCAGCGCTGGCAGCCTGATCCACCCGAGAGCACTGTACCATGGGCTAATTCATTCAGACAACCTGACAGTCATAATTCAGGCTCGATTTTCTCCCAATTCCATATGGTAACATACTCCATGCTCTGCAGCAAATTTGTAGAGCTATATACCAGCTACAAGTTTGTCACAGTAGCCATGAGCAGATTCTTGCTAGATCATAGTTGAATTCATGCTCAAAGTCCCAGTGGTTGCACTGTCTGTCTGAAAATTCAGACCTCAGTAACCTGACAGTCCAACTTTAAGCTCAATTATCTCTAAATTCTTCTTAACAACTATGCTTACACTCTTAAGCAAAGTTGTTCTCCTATGTTAGGTCTATAATTTTGATGTGGTAACCTAGGGCAAAAACCCTAGAGTTTGAAAGTTACAAGGCTCAAAAGTTGCGCCCACAAATCTGAAATTCAGACTTAGAGTGAAATCTCAATTGGGGTCCTTTTTGCAAATGAATCCAAAACTTAGGGTTTGGCTTGTAAATCTTCCCAAATGTGAACCATGTGACTTTATATGCTTTAACATAGTAGTTTTTACACTTTAGTCCAAATGTGCACAATTTTTGCACATAAGCCCCTAGGGTTTGGACTTAGGGTTTTCCAGGGTTCAAATGGGGTTTTTGGTATCTCAGGGTTATAAATGTGATTCAAGTTCATTCTTGGGAACATTCTTTGACTATTCCCCTAAAGCTTTTAGGTTTTCTCAATTTGGGTTAGGTTTTACCCCCTTTAATCCCTACTTGGGGTTAAGTTCCCTATCCAGGGTTCTATTTGCAAAATGCTATAACAATACAACATGTTTGAAATTTTTACCTAGTGAATGCACTCTAGGTGTGTCAAACATATGCAATGCCAATGTTTATGATGTCATGCTCAAGTTTTAGTTGCAGTAACACCAAGGGTGTTACAGTCCCACCGTTTGACAATTTAGGAACTAAATGGGACTGAAATAGAGGGACTAATCTTTAGTCCCTCAAATCAAACGTGAATTTTAGTCCCTAGAAGCCAAACACCCCCTAAGATGAAGCTTACGCTGAAAGGGGAACAACTTAGGCTGCTCCACTCCTAATAAAGAACCTAGCACGTGAGAGTGTGTAGCAGCAATTAAACTGCGTTCACTACTGGAACCAGCTGCTTTGTCGAGTGTATGAAGCATTCGGTAAAGCCTAGAAAACACTCGGCGAAGTAAATCTGATAGTTATAGCAAACTCTTTTATAATTGTATCAAAATCGAACATGTAGGTCTACATAGTGTAGGAACACACCACAAGAAGTTTGGTGGGAAAAGAAAAAAAATAAAAATATACTTTTTCGAGTGTCAAGAAAGACACTCGGTAAAATATGGCTTTGCCGAGTGTTTGCAACATGACAGTCGGCAAAGTTAACGGCCGTCAATCATAGATGTCTGCTGATGGCCCTTTGCCAAGCATCGTGTTTCACTGAGAGTTTGACACACAACAAAGTGGTCTTTGCCAAGTGTCTTTCTATGCCGAGTGTCTCGCTCTCGGTAAACAAGGTCATTGCCGAGAGTCATATTTCGCCGAGAGTGGCAATTGGGAAAGTATGCTTTGCCGAGTGCCCGACAAAATGCACTCGGCAAACCACCGAGCACTCGATAAAGAGCCAGATTCCGATAGTGGTTCTAGATCAAGAACGTAACACAATGAGACTACTCTCAGCTTCGTTTATAGATGAAGGACCCTATGATGCATAGGCTGTGAGAAAGTAGCATGCCAAAGTAGATGTGGCATAAGAGGAGATAGATGCAATTGTTGGTGACAAGACAACAATAAGGCTTTGTTTAGATACTATAGTATTCACTCCAATCCACATGTATTGAGGTGGATTGGGGTGTAAATTAGTTTAATTTACCACCTCAATACATGTGGATTAGGATCAATACTAGAGTATCCAAACAAGATCTAAGAGGGGAGGGCCACCGAGAGGAGAGTGTATGGTCGTCATCATCTCTAAGACGTCGCTGCAGCGTCACCTCACATCCCACATGTAAAAATTGCACACACGCTTAGGTCGGTGATTATTTCCTAGCCGCGTTGAGGGGAAAAGGACATGATACAACTAGGTTATCATTCGCGCTGGGCTTAACCGAATGCACAACCATCCATGGACCTAGATTATCTTCACGACAGGAATGAACCCATGGATCATTCATGCTGCCAAAGAAATGATCTTACCTGACCACGTGAGAGCGTGTGACGGCTAGGCGCTCATGTGTAGGGCTAGGCACGACATCGACACATCCTAGTGGCAGGCGCTGCGGCTAGGGCTGGTTCTCTAGTTTACCATTGGACCCACAAATCATAGACACAAATGGTCCCACAAGTCATAGACACAGAGAGACATAATAGCAGAGAGCCCAAACTAAGAGTGACAAAATAGCAATTTTATCGGCTATGAGCGCTAGGGCTTGGAGTAGCTAAGGGTGGATGCTTAGGCTAGGGGCATGGGGTGGCGTCGAGCGTCAGCGTCACGGTCTCGTCAACGGTGGCCTCATGCCTCATGAGCGCTTTGGTGTGTGGTCAAAGGTCCAAGGGAACAACTGAACGAGGCCGAAGGTGGGGTCTTGGTGGGCTTGGCTTAGGGTGTGCCATGGCCCACCCAGATCCCCCTTTAGGGCCGCCTCTGTCTATAGAGTGTTAAATATGATATATTAACCACACTCACGATTAGGAGTGGTTTAGACCCTCATTGATTAGATGGAACATGGAACATTTTATGAACCATGATGGTCATGGACTCATGGTTTATGGAAGTGATACATGATATTTACTCTCTATACTAATGGGTACAAGTTGTACAACTGAGATGGTTTTGCAAACATTATATCATTAATATAAGTTGACCACCTAAATGCCAATGTTTCATATGCATTATTGGTTTACACTTCTTGAGGATTTATTTTCCAAATACAACTTCTTTAGAAAACCATATGTTTGTTAGGACATATGCACACTAAGGATGGAACTTAGTATGTGAAGCCCTAGAGGATAGGTAGGTAGCTAGGTTGGAGTATGCTGCCTACTACTCTCTCTGTTCTCCAATATTTGTAGCATGCTAGTTTATTTTTGAACTAAAGCATGACAAAAAAACAGAGGAAGTACTTTCAGTTCACCGATCAAAGGGGTAGCATGATACGACTGCTCACCATGTGGTCCCTATTCGTGTTTTCAATATATTATTATCAGTTCACTCTTTACATTCATGACTACACCGTGCCAATAACAATAGTAATTGTTTTATGGGCCAGGGCATGCCTATAAAATGACAGGTACAAGAGTTTGGTTTTGGGATCGTTAGGTCGTCGTTGGCACAAGCCAAGTCAATGCACATATTGCTGTGTTAGTTGACTAGTTATTATATTGTACTGCGGTAGGAGGCTATATGCTAGCTAGGAAATGATATGATGAAGCAAAATGCAGCAAGAGCATGTTATTTATAGTTTGACAGAGTTAGGATAGAGAAGCATCAGGAAGCCACCATGCCAGAGTTCCCCTTCAACTTGCACAGCTTCGCCAGCACAGCGCAGTCCAGCTTTGGTAGGCACGACATCTAGGTGTTTTGCGACAAGGCATGTGAGTTAAGGTGACAGGAAGGATGAAGACGATTGTTGTGAACTGACGTGGATGACGACTTCTCTGTTCCATCATCACCATCAGCATGCATGAGCAAAAACTAGAAACACTTGTGTGTCGAAACACGAAAAAATTAACATTATTTATAGGTTATGGGCAAGTCTATTTTCTTCTCTGTCATCAGCTAGTGTTGATTTGGATTAATCTTAAAATTGGTTTTTCCAGGAATGAAATGTTGTTTCCAACATTAAGAATAGGTCCACCCAAAAAATAAAATGAACTAAGAACATTTTACATAAATTATTTTCTTTATGTTATCTTTTTAAGTTGTAATGAGCTATCTGAGCCGTGTCCTGCAGATCGTGTATATGACTCCACAAAACAATATTTTGCACTATAGACAACGCTGTTTATAAAGTGGAGTTTGAAATAGGATATAGGATAAAGAATGAGATATGAGAGTTGTTGGAGACATGGAATTGATATGATAAAATATATTAATATAAAAACACTAATTGATATTCTATACTTTTGTGAGCAGCACTAAAAGTGGATATTTATGTACCTTAAAAGATATATAAGATTGTACCCAAGTTTTGCTATGACTATCATCTTTTCATATACAAACATAGTTGGTCTGTAAACTAAATTGTTCATAAGAATCAAAGTTATAAGACATGCCCATTTTAGAATTTACAAGATTGACAGAGCTGGCACAATTAGATAAGAATATGAACAAATTCAAAGTTTCCCTGTTATATTTAATCATTCCCATGAATTTAAAACGACGAAGATGTTATACATAGAAAGAAAAAAAGAAGCTACCAACATACTCACTGACAAGAAAAATCTTAGAAATCAGTAGACATTGCTACCTCTCATTCCCCATTTTACATTTATTTGTTACCAAAAAGTTAATGTATTGAACATCGTAGCTACAATTAGTTATTTGTAATTATGTTAATGATGTTGCATAATGCTACTGCTACAGAATACAGAGACTTCCTCCCAGCTCCCAACAATATTTCAAGCACTCGTAGTGATGACTACGCATCAGTCACAAAGAACTTACATGTACAACAAAACATGTGCATTTGGTACCCAACACCAGAAAAATGATTCGTGAAATAAATAATATTAATTCTTTCTAAACAGTTGTCTACACACTTTACAAATCCATAAGGCATAAAATGCAAATAAATGAGTGGCACTCCCCATCATCACCCTACTATTTGGGATACACTGAAGATGTTCAAAAATTTCGAAGACTATCTGCTGGTCAGACAAGACCCAACTGTCATCAACAAATAAGAGTCAAAGGCGAACTTAATCGACTTACAACTAGCTTTTGCAAAGATCAAGTTGCAGGTTACTGGTTAAGGGCTAGTTTGGTGACCAGGGATCATGAGTGGATCCATGGGGGAGGAAATTCATTTTAGTTTTTATGAATCAGCAACTATTACATTACCTCTCCAAGAATCACTTGTGTTCTTTGAATGGAAAAATAGAACAACTTCTTAGCAGGAATGTATGTGTCTACTAATAATAGATATGCAAAGGTAAGTGATATCTATTTAACACTTCTGGATTATGGATTTATGCTAGCATGACTATATAATGATGTTTTCTGCATAACTGTAGATACACAAAGGTCAGTGATATCTATGAAGTGGATGTACATGCTACATAACTACACATTGGTGACTTCACAGAATAAGAAAACAACTAAAAATTATTCAGATGCTCCAACACAAATGTGATCATCAAATATTGTTTAGGATGGTAGGATGACGCTAGTAATCGTATATCAGCACATTTCTACAAAAAGATGGGCCTGAAAGCTGATTTAATGTTCCCGATGATATGGGCCTCATGTAAGTAAATAGCTCCAAAATTTAGTGATAACCTACTCAATGAGATGGTTATAGCAGAGGTAGACCAAGTGCAGGTTTGTGGATCAAACTCCTTAATTGTCATAAATGCACATAATTAATAATAACTAAGACACTAATAAATGAATTGCAAAAGATGAGTGAAATATTAGCCTAACCACTAAGACTTCAGCAGGTTTTCTAGTATGTCCTGCAAGACATAGGTTCTTATTTCCCCATTGAATATGAAAGATATTAAAGCCAGGTGCAAATACACTATACATTTATAAGCTAACCGATTGGAATAAGACTCGAGTGAAAAGAGCTTTTGGTGATTACCACTGAATGACCAACACATGCTAAAAATGAAACTGCTCCAGCTAATTCTGATGGTTCTGCTTGTGATTTAGCTTCCAGCTTTGACCATGACAAAGTTTTGAAGTCCATAACCTTCAATTAGAAAAGGATTCCCGATGTTAAATCCATGGTGTTGTCGGTAAGATTAAGATAATAACTCAGTACAGCGTCTCAATTGAAGATGGTCATGAGAATTCCTACTCATAAATGCAACTATGAATAAATACAACATCTAAAGGAATAATCTACCTAAATGTTGCCAAGGTAACGACCATTGTGGTTTCCACCAAATACATACATCTTCTGCTGAATCACCACAGCTCCATGTTGTATTCATCACATACAACATGTCACTAAATGAACAAAGTTAAATTCGATAGCCAACAAAATGAAAGTGGACCTTATCACGTGGTTTGGGGAGTTGGCCAAAGATAGAGAGCAGCATCCACTAATCATAGGTGCTTATGGAGTAGAGTCGTTCCACACTAACTTTGTTGTCATGGATATCAGCCATCTCACCGTACTCTAGCACGACGACTTTAGGCTCCTCTAGGGCAATGTTGTTGAGGATAGCAGATACGATGGCCACTAGTTCTTTGGCAACCTAATAACAAGATTAAGAAAACAAGTCCATGTGATCAGAAAACATACTATTACGTTAGAAAGCAGCCATGATCACATATCTCGGTGGTTCAATAATCAGCGTATCAAACTATTAGGTCCTACGTACCACAATCATAGGGAAGCAACTATATCATCATATGGTGGCCACACATCTGTCATGGCAAAGTCATTCATCATGGCAGTCAGAAGTGTTGCTCAAACTTGGTATTCTTCTCTCAGGCCAGGAACCATCACATCATGCCAGAAGATGAAAGATATGCTTGTCACCAGCTTTCAGGGGTTTTAGACGAAGCCAGTGACTGCTCAAGCTCTATTTCAGTGCACACAGGACCAGGAGTAGTATCTCCAAGCATACGCCCGAAGGTTTCTGTGTCTCAGAGCTCAGGCACCAACGATGCCAAATGAAATTTTTATCGAAGCCATGATCAAGGGACTTCGCCTAGGACCAACAACGCAATATTTTGCTAGAAGATGAATGAGTACATTAGGGCTGACAACAATTTTAGGCAAAGAAGGGAGGAAGCATATAGATACTCTGAGATGACCAAGGGCTTCGGAGGCAGGATCCACCCAAGGCATGTCAAACTATACACAATCCCAGTCAAAGTGAGGATAGAGGCAATCACAACCAAGGGCACCAGCACAATTTCTAGTCAACACGGACGCAACAAAGCTCCTTGAGACCACCAGCCCCAAGAGGCAGAGGGGGACAAAGCTTCAGAGGAAGATTCACCTCACAACCAAGAAGGTTGTTTTGCTTGTTCTCTAGAGAGGATAAGGGGATACAACTAGAACCTGCCAAGTTACAATATAGAAGCAAAAGGAGATAGCTGTGGCCAAGGCATGACAGAATTAGCTGAAGCAAGTCATACATACTGCTTCATGTTATTCCCTATACATTATAGATTATGTGGGCAATCAACAACCTACAGTTTCAGTGGCTTCGGCAAGTCACTCTCCAGCTACGTGGGTCTTACCACAACCACCGGCACTGGCTCCACCTTCGTCCCATAACCAGCAGCCTGAAGGGCAGTGCCAAGTACAGTAGCAGCGCGATGCAAGGGAGAAATCTGAATCTCGAACAGTCAATAGTACTGTTCCAAAGTCTAGCCACATCTACTGAAATTTTCATCTATTGTAAATTTCATTTCTTTCACTTCATGCCCTCGCTTCAGAAACAATTTGAGAAGGTGCACCTTCGACCTGTTGTAATAAATCTGTGGATACACCATCGAGTGTAACAACAAAAAAGATGAAGAAGCTCCAAAGTCGTTCCTAAGGGAATGCAGAGCTTAAATGTCACCTAAGTAAAAGTTGAAGAAGCTCCAAAGTCGTTCCTAATGGGATACAGAGCTTAGCTCCAAAGTCGTTCATATGGGGATGTAGAGCTAAAATGCCACCTAAGTAAAAGGTGCAAAGTCGTTCCTAAGGGGATGCATAGTCTTATTATTATGAAGTGTTTTCAATCATCCATTTTCGTGTCATATCATCGCATCATTTTGCATCATAACATCATTCATCATTTTGCATCATTCAAAAAGCGAGAAGAAGGGAAATTGCTCCTTCATTTGCACATTTGGTCAACCTACGAGGTTACGTGTGTTTTTATCAAGGACTTATGGAACACAGCAAGGCAATATAAAAGACTATCTCTAGCGGTTGCCCCCTACAATACCTTTGGCAAAAAGGGCTCCATACTGTCACTTCGGCACCGGTATTCCCTATAACAGACCTTCGGCAAGAAAAGGATTTTCTTTATGAAGCGTGAAAATAAGGGAACGTATTTTTTCGCCTTTGGCTCAAAATGGTATGTACGACACTTTCACACTACACAAAGAAATATATTACATAGTTTGCAATTATTTCTTACATAAAGACAGCATCCAAATTTTGCAAATGGTTTTTACATAGTTTAATCATCCTCCTTTAGGACTCTCCCAGCATCTTTGTTTAGATGTTCTTCTACAGCTTCATCTACCGCTGCATCCACTATTCTAATTTCATCAAGAGTACCCTTTTGGGTTGGATCGGTGTCTGGATTGTCTGGCTCTGGAGGAGGAGAGCGTTCAGCTACACCAAAATATAAGTATTCGTTAGATGCAAAGCTAAAACATTTACGAAGCTTACCTATATGCCTTTCGCGTTCTGCAGTTTCTTCAACTTTTCTTGCTTCTTCTGCAGCAAGATGAGATTCTTCGTTGCTCTACCTAATAGCCTCGTCTGCTATCTCCCTCCCACCATTGAGCAAAACTTTGGCATAGAATTTTCCTCCTAGACTGATAGCGTTGGTAAACAGTTCTTTCTCATCTTCGGCTAAAACTGTGAAATCTGGTCGAATCACACCCTTCATGTGTTCGCAACCAGCTCTTTCCAGCAAAGACACTACTCCACGGGCTACTACACAGGCACAGTAATCACCTCGGCTAGCGAGGACTTCATCAAATGCCTCGATTTCACCATCTATCCATCTAATCACCCCTTCAGGATCCCCATGAATAAAATTTTGTTCATTCGAGAAGGCACCAACTGTAGCAAACATATTCTTCAGTTTATTGCAGCACTGCATATCAATAGTAAAACCTCTTTCTTTTGATTGTCGAAGCTCCTCAATGTTCCTTTGAACTCTATCTCGCTCAATCTCAGCTAGTTCGCGTTTAGCATTTTCAACTTCGACATTTTCCTTCGTTTCATCAAGCTTATTTTCCATTATTAGCACTTTAGCTTATGAAGCTCAACTTGAGTAGATAGGGCATATTCTAAATTGGCTATACGCTTTGCATCAACTTTCTTTTCTCTTTCGAGCTTCAAAATCTTTTCGTCTGCCTCAGAGAATTCGCTCAGTTTAGCTTCATTCGTCTTTAGCCTTTCAATTAAAGCAAGCAAGATTTTGTCCTTCTCAAGGGCCTCATTCCAAAGTGTTATCACCTCTAAGCATAGATTTCTGAAGGCTATTTTAGTACTCTCATCCTCACAATATTTTTGTGCCTTTAAACCTTTGCTTAAAATAAGACCCTAATAATGACAAAAAACACACATAAATATTTTCATCAAAATAATTATCAAAAGTCCAAAGGAAAAAGCAAGCACAACCTTCAAACTATTATATGCCAAGTAGTCTGCCAGATGGCCCTTCGGCATTAAGGACAGCCCGAGCTCAAGCTTCGGTAACCCATGTTGTCTATCATTTCACGGCAAACGTCAATTTCTTTGCTATCAAGAAGGAAATATATGAAATCATTTTCTTCATCACCTTCATATATTAGGGATCCTCTAGGATACTTCAGATCCTTAGCATAGTGCTAAGCTTCGGCAATTTGCTACTGTGTCAGTTGTTTTTCCGAAGTGTGACAGATGATGAATTCACGATCTCTAGTCGACACCGCTTTGGGTATTGGGAGTGATACTTTCTCTAACAGGCTCTCGTTTATTGGCTCTGTTGGATTCCTTTCTGAAGGACCAACTTCATCCGAGTCAGGAGAAACACTTATGTCAATGCTCATCTTTTCTTTGGGTATGTCCTTTGACACCTTCGACAGTGCAGGTCCACTACCTTCGCAGGCCTCAAAACAGCCTCCAACACATTGGCCATTCTCTTGCCCTTCTTAGGAGTACCCGCTGGAGCAGATTCTATCTTCGTCAACTCTTGTACTTTCAGCAGGTCTTGAACCCTCGGATGTTCTTTCACCCCAGAGCTCTCTAGTAATGCAGTTTTCAAATAAATAAGAGGTGTTTCAGTTGTGGCAGACCCTTCAACTTGTTTCATCTCTTGTCTAAAAACATCGAAATAAAGTTAGAACAGCAACAACATAACTCAAACCCAAAGAAAAAGTCACATATATTACCTTCGGAAGTAAGCTAGCTTCCTCAATCGCTTCGGCAGATTCTGCTTCATAAGTTTTTGTAGATAGAGCAGGCAGTGCTGCAACCCTCTCTAAAAAGTATGCCTTCGGCCGGTGCGTTAGGATTTTTGCCCTCTTTGGCTTTGGTGCAGTGGAAGGAATTTTCAGTGCATTTTTCCTTTTCTGCCCCCTCTTTCGAGCAGGGAAGCAGTAATTAGGAAAGACAAATCCAACAGCGTCGAAGACCCTGTTCAATCTTCGTTTCCCTCGGCCATCGAAGGCAGTATACATGGCTTCGTCTTCAGCCTTCGTATATCCCCCTAACAATTCATCACTTATCGCTTTGATGGCATCGTGCCAGTCATCATCTGGCTCACCAAACTAATTCCAGTATCGATAAGTATACTGCAGACGAACCAGACTGCTTCTTCCGCCATTTGTATCAGCCTCAACATCCTTCGGCATCTCCCATTCGGTAGTTAGGGGCCATACTTTAAAAGTTATATGTTCTTGCACTAAGTCCCTAGTGCTGATGTAGTTGCACACATCATTAGACGCCGTTAGGCAGATTTGAGATTTCTCCGTGTCCACAATAGCAGGTCTCCTCAGTCCAAAGCTAGATCGGATAGGCCACTGGATCACATCCTTTATATCATTTCTTTGCTCCAAATCATTTTTCACATAAAACCATTGCTTAATCCATGAGCCCGACCACTTCTTTCGGAAGGTTGGCATGGGATACCTAGCATTTGACCGGTACACAAAGGTGTAGCATCCGAAGTTGTTATGATATTGCTCTTTTCTAGAGGTCTTCGTTTGGTAGGATAACTCATGAATATTGTAGAAGCAGTCAGGATCTGGTTCCAATCCCTGGCTCCTCATTGCCCAAATAAAGATCCCAACCTTGATCATTACGTCCAGGGTAAGCTGGTGAAGAAAAATTTCAAACTTTTCAAAACCTCAACCAACACCTTGTGTAAGGGAAAACGTAGTCCAGCCTTCATGAAGCTTCAAAATACTACTACCTCATCCTTCTCAGGAAGAGGGACATTATTCTCGCCACCAACTCTCATTATAGTCACATCATGGAAATATTTACCCTTCATAGCTTCAAGATGCCCTTTCTTCACGGATGATTCCCTGAAGACCACGTGACTTGGTCTCCACGGCCGATCTTCGGCATCATCGTTGTCACTTTCCATATCAAACTCTTCACTGTCACTAGACTCTTCAGACAGCCCAACTAAGATCTCATTAGTAAATTTTTCCACATTTGTCCTTTCCATAGCTTCATAAAACCTAGCCAGTGCGGGGTCCTCACTTCTTTTACCTTCGGCCATCTCAGCTTTGGATGAGGCAACAAACACCGAAGCTTGCAAACAATCGTGATTAGAGAGATAGCAAACTACACAAAGCCAGCGCAAGCTTGATAGCACGAAAAAAATATTTTCATCGCAACCCTCATATGTATATGCAAAGCGCCACTGCATGGTGGGCCCCACAATACACAAGGTTTCGCTATTCTAGCGAAAGGAAGGTGTTTTTTCGGATCTTTGCATAAAGGCCTTCGTTCATTTTGCAGTATGAATTTGTTACAAAGAAACAAACTAATACTGCGAGGGGCTACTATTAGGGGCCTTTGTCTTCCGAAGGTCCTCAAAAACATGGCTAACCATCTGTTTTTAGTATGTCATTAGATGTATAGGAGCTTTGTCATCAAGAAAAGCTTCGGCATAGAACAACGAAAGTACAACGATGTAAGCTTCGTCACGATGACGTGGGAAGACGACATAAGGAGAAGGTGTTATTCAAGTCGCTAAGAGCAAAATGGCAATGTTATCCCTCTGATACTTATAAAGCGTTCTATGTGATTTGCGAGGACATAAATATAATATCGTACGAAATTGTACGACTATCTATAAATAGGTGAACAGTACCCCCATACTCGACATGCTAGATTGTAACTGCATTCAAATCCTTATCTTCAAGCAAGCCGAAGGTATCAATGTAGTGTGTGTCTTGATATTATTCATACATTCAATACGAAATGAATAAATGGTATGATGCTATATTTGCGTTATATGTGAATGATGAAGACTTGTTCTCCATGACCTTCGTCCTAGATTCATTATACCCAAAGGGAGATAATGCTTCGAAGGACGAAGGTCCTTAACGTGTAACTTTTGTGTTGCCTTGTTTTATGATTCACAGCAATCAGAAAAAGTGACCAACATCGTCCACAAAATAGATCATGATTCTCAATTACTGGATCAATCTCTAAACATCACACAAACAAACAAGAAGAAACAAACACCACTCAATAACATACAATGTTCACCATAGACTAGACTAAAAGAAAGCATAACAAAAAGAGTATTTGCTTTTCAAAAACATCACAAGCAATGGTTATAACAAAAAGATACTCTTTTCAAAAAAAGTTTAGTCTATGTTTATAAAACAAGATATAAGATTGAAAATATCATTATTATAAATATACAAATATTAGGTTTACCATTTTAGTCTTTTATAAAAGCCATATGTGGTATGTCTAATAAGATGAAGGGTTCATAAGATGATAAACATATTATAACATTATTAAATCTTTTGGAAAAGATATATGTATATATGTAGGGTTATGTGTTCACAAGATTATAGAACTTATTACTAAACATTAATTCTAGGAAAAGCTAATAAACATCTTAAACAAATTTATGTGAAAATATCATAATCATATTTTTAAACACCTATTTATGAAGAGCTATGATATATGCCTTAAGTAAACTTTCATACAAAGCATAATGAACAAATAACTATCTTTTATTTTTATTAGAAAGTACATGAACTATATTCTTTATTAAGAAAGCTATATTCAAAGTCAATATATGAAGTAACATTTTAGCTATAAAAAGAACTTAAACACTAATTACTTTATTTTATCCTTTAGGAAAAACTAAGTGATTTATATAACATGAACTAAATTCCATGAATTGTTAATCATGACATATATCTAGTTATTAACAAACTGCTATAGGTTTGATTAATAAATTATGAGAAAGGATAATTAATCTATTAATTCTCTTTAGTTCTAAATTAGGAGGAAATGAACTAATTCATTAAAAAGGAAACTATGTTCAACAATATTTAATCTATCATTTTAGTTATGTGGGTGAATTAAGTTATATTAATATTATTAGAAATCTTTATCTGGCAGATACATATTTAAATATGAAATACTTGAATATAAATATAATTAAAATTTTAGGATGAAATATAAAGGTCTTTCTACTAATTAACTAAGAAAATTGTGTCCTACATTTTTTTTAAAATTCCCAATCAGATAAATTACACATAAATCAATTTTAACAATTATAACAATCACTGATCTCAATTGTGCATCACAAATTTACGAAAGTAACAGTTTAATATTCAATTTATTTGAGTCTCACATGTGCATTTTAAATGGGGAAATATTGTAGGGGTTGGCTCAAAATTAACTGTAGATGATAGGGTTAGTTTCGCAAAAAATGATATTGTCGCTTACCACTAGCTCTCGGCTTCAACGGACGCAGCGTGGAGTATAACTCCGGCAGCAGGAGCTCTACGCGGGCACAAACAGCAGAGGCTTGGCCGAGGCAGACGAGGGCTACAGGCTCGATGCGGCACGAACATCAGGGGCTCGGGCGAGGCGGACGAGCATTGCAGGCTCGATGCAGCAAGGGCTCGGGCGAGGCGCGGCCAAGGCAGGGGCTCAAGCGCGCTACACGGACGGCGGTCGGTCCTGGCAGTGGCTCGGGCGCGGCTGAGGCTGGGCACGGCGAAGCTCGGACGATCCGGGCGGGGGCTCGGGCGGTCTGGCAGGGGCTCAGCTCTAGCGCCATGAGGGAGAGAAAAGCGAGGGAGGGTGCTTGGGCAGGGGAGGGAGAGAGGACTCGACTGCCTTTTATAGGGGGAGAGAGGGAGAGGAGAGGGCGCCAGGGGAGAGGAAGGGTTGCGGTGGCCATGAAGGCCATTAATGTCAAGGAGAAGAAACTGTCATCACTAATGAAGCGGGAGGGAAACGGTAGCAACAAATGTGGGGAGAGAAAAGGAGGTGTCGCGACGTATGGACACAAGCGGCATGGCAGTGCTTTCCATCGAGCAGGTTGACGCGAGCATCGAACGGGCATAGGTCAAGAGCTGGCGCGGTCGGCGTGATGCCAGCGAGCGAGCAGATGACGGGTCTGCTGGTAGGAGGATAAACATTGGTGAAATGGCTGATGAGTGGGACCTGCGGTAGAGAAAAGAGGAGGGGAGAATGACGTGTGGGTTTGTGTGGCTGATGTAGTGAATAAATCTCTACTACTTATTAAGGCTACGAGGGGGTCGCCTGCCTCCCTTGTGTTCTGCCGTTAGACAATCTCAGCCACCCATTCTATCATTCTGTGATCTAAGCAGTCCGATCCCGCGGCATCGTCCGCTCTCCGATCCCACCCACCGGCCCCGCAGACATCGTGCACAATCGACCACACGTGGATGGCTGCCATCTACCAGGCATGGCTCGCGGCGGTCGCGTGGGCGACGGCTCTAAAATTTCAGCTCTCGTCGCTCCTCCTCGTGTCCGCGGACGTAATTGGCATCTACTGCTACCTCAGCACTTGCCGCAAACACAACATGTTGCCCAGGCCCTACTACTTCGGCTCGTACGACAGTGGCTGGTTCTTCCTCGCCTATGGCCAGACTTGCGGGCACCGGCTGCTCAACATCCGCACCGAAGACCCGCGCGCTACCCGACGTGCTCTTCGGCCTCGCCACTCACAAAATCCACAAAATGGTCGTCCTCGCCGCCACCCTCGCCTTATTGTCACCTACCAGCCTGACATCGACGCGCCGCTCCGATGACACTTCACGTTCTAGCGCCCAGGGGACATGGTGGTCGTCTGCGACGTTTTGCTCGCCGCGCCAGTTGGGCTAGGTTGGGAACATGAGGACATCGTGTACTATCGGGACTCCTTCCATTTCCTAACCCAAGGTGGGCATATCCTCAGGTGCGGACGGATCTATGGTTCATATGGGGATGGGGGTCTCCTGGTCGTGCTGTCGGCGTTGTCGTGCTTCCAGGAAGGCGGGTGCAGTTGCAGTGACGAGCAGTTCGTCCGTGCTCGCTACCTCATGGTATCCCGTGGGGAATTGCTCATGGTTGTCAGGCTTGCTGCCCACCATCACGCACCGACTTCGTCGTTCAAGGTTTTCCAGATGATTATCATCGAGCCAGAAAATAATGGGGAGGATTCTAATGAGTACACAAGGACTTGGATCGAACTGGGTGAGTTGTGTGGCCGGATGCTGTTCGTGGGGCGAGGATGCTCCAGGTCCTACGAGGTGCGTGATTACCTGGGGTTCAAGGAAGGCATCTTCTTCTTGGATGATCGGAGCTTCTACGACGCCGAGATAACGTTCGGCGGAGTCAATGAGAGGCAGTACCCTTGCAACAATATCGGCAGGTGGTCGCCGGAAGGGCCCCTGCCTTCCCCCACAAAATCCCCTTCACCCAAACTACACCTCTCTGCGCCCCCAATATCCACGCTGCCTCAGCCGGCCGTCCGGTGCCCTCTCTGTGCCTCCCTCCCCACGCCGCCTCAGCCCTGCAACCCTACCGAGGCCATGGGGAAGGCGACGGCAAGGTCAAGGGGGCACAGCGGCGGAGGCGGAGGCAACTTCAATCTACAACCCTAGCAAGGCGATGGGGACGAGGGCGAGATTAAGGGGGCATGGCGGTGGATAATAGGCGCCATGGCATCATGGTCCTTGCTCAGGAGGATTGGGATCCAGACTGTGTTGGGGACTTGTTCTCAAGTGCTATGAGTTAAGAACAAGGCAACACAGAAAACGTTAAACGTTAAAGCCCTTCGTCCTTCGAAGCATTATTTCCCTTAGGATATAATGACTTTTGGACGAAGGTAATGAAGGACATACCTTCATCAACATAACATATAGAGATGAAGAAAGAATCACATAAAACATAAAAGATAATATAAACAGTCATATATTATTATTATCTCGTTCTTATTTTATTACTATGGAAAACTAGAAATGATATCAAATTACAAGTGTACCTTCGACTTGAAAGAAAGTAAAGGTACCAGCGTGACGCAAGAATCAATGCCTAGTCAGCGTGAACAGTATGGGGTTACTGTTCATCTATTTATAGGCACGGGACGCAGCCCATGTAAAATTACACTCATGCCCTTTACATTTGCTAATAACTCTATAGTAATCCACCGAGGTCTAAATAGCCTTTTCATCTTTAAGTCGGTTCTCCTTTTCTGCTATCATGCCGAAGCTTTCCTGCGCACAGCTTCGGCTTTGTGATATCCTTCGTACCTCTTCTTGTGCTTCTTCACGCTGTGATTTCAACTCAAGTCCGAAGATACCTGTTCATGCATTATACTTCCAGAAACATTGTTAAATCATGTTTTTGAGGACCTTCGGAAGCTGAAGGCCCCCAACAGTAGCCCCTCGCAATATTAATTTGTTAGAATGATAAATTCAAATTGCGACAAGGACGAAGGCCCTGAGCCGAAGGTCCGAAAAAACACCTTCCCTTCGCTAGAATAGCAACAGCCACTGACAAGCGGGCCCTCCAGCATGCAACGCACCAGGCGTATAAATAAGAGCATACCACGAGCTCATTTGGCACGCTTTCTTGCCATCTGCTCTTGCTTACTCAATTTTTAGCTCTTGCACACCAACACTTGCTTGGCTTTTTTAAATTTTTAAGCTTCGGCTTTGAGAGCACTTTCTCAGCATTTTGAAGATGTCTGAAGATAAAAAAGCTGTCGCTGAATCGAAGCCGAGCCTTTCTGAGGAGATGAATCTTGGCTTTATTGAATCAATAGCAAAGACAAATGCAGAGAAGATTACTAGGGAGATTTTGGAGGGTTTATTTGAAGACACTGATGATAGTGACAGCTATGATGTTGAAAGCGGCGGGGAAGACTCCGAAGATCGACCCTGGCGACCGAGCCATGCTGTTTTTGGAAAATCAACTATTAAACAAAGTCATCTTGACAACATGAGGGGGAGATACTTTCGGGATATGTCTATTGTGAGGGCTGACGACAGAGAGAAAACTTGTCCTACTCCAGAGGAGAATGAAGTCGTGATCTTCCGAAGCTTTTTGAAGGCTGGGCTTCGGCTCCCTCTGAGCAGTTTCGTAGTCGAGGTTTTGAAGATATTCCAGATTTACCTTCACCAGATTACCCCCGAAGCCATTATAAGAATGGGAATCTTCGTATGGGCTGTAAGGAGTCAGGGCTTGGAGCCAAATGCAAAAAGTTTCTGCAGCATGCATGAACTGCTATATGAGACGAAGCCCTAGGGTAAAGAACAATATCATAACAATTTCGGCTGCTATAGCTTCGTTGCCCGTTCTGGCTCAAGCTCTCCAGTACCGACTTTTCGGAAGAGATGGCCCGGAGACTGGACGAAATAATGGTTCTATGTAAAAATGATTTAAAGGCACGAGAAGACATTAAAGAGATAATCATGCACCCTATCTGGCAACGCTTCGGGCTCCGGAAACCGAAGGTAGAAATTGACGAAGCGGCCGAAGAATGTCGCAAGGCCTTCGGCTTAGTCTGCTCTTTCATCGGGACAAGGGACTTAGTTCAAGAGCACGCGGCCTACAGAATATGGCCATTGATAGCCAACTGGGAAATGCCAAAAGAATCCATTAGCAATCCCCACGAAGGTGGTTTGGTTCGACTAAAATATACCTTCAGGTTTAGAGACCAGTTTATCGAGCCAGACGACGACTGGCTGAAAAGCGTCGAAGCTACAAGCGATGATCTGCTTGGGTTGTACTCCAGAACAGAAGATAACGCATTATCTGCGACCTTCGGGAACCGAAAAAAGAAGAGACTAAATAGAGTTTTTGATGCTCTTGGGTTCATGTATCCTGACTACCGTTACCCGCCTCGGGGGCAAAAAAGAAAAAGTGGAGGTTCCGGGAGAGATGATGCTTCAGCCGCTCCGAGCGAGCCCGTGCCGAAGAGGAAAAGGGTGAAGGTCCTTACTCATCGACCACGCTATATTGAACCGGCCATAGTGCCCGAATTTGGCGGTGAGACCTCTTCGGTGACCGAAGGCAAGAAACCTGTGATTACGCAAAAAATTAAAGAACCGTCTGTATCACCGAAGGCATCATCAGTCAAATTAGATGAGCCGAAGGCCATTAACATTGAAGAGATGAGGGTTGAGAAAACGAGGATATTAGAAGCAACAAGTCTTTCGGTAGAGGTGACATTGCCGAAGGCACAAAAGGATCTTTCAACGACTCCCAAGAGGAAGAGAATGGTCAACGTATTAGATGTGCTAGAAACAATAAAAACTTCAAGCTCTACTCCGAAGAAAACTGCCGAAGCTTCGGAAACACAAATTGAGGCCGAAGCTGCCAAGATCCAAGTCAAGACCGAAGCTGGGCCTTCAGAGCCCGCCAAGGAGAAATCCTTGGAAATCGGAGAAAAGACGGAGAAAGAAGCTGCAGAAGTAATTTTAACTGAAAAAACCACCATTCCTATTCCTGAAGCATCATCTGGAGCTCCTGATTATATTATACGACATGCTTCGGGAAAAAGATTATCTGAGAAAGAAAAATGAGAGGCTCAATTCTATGCTCAAAGATTGAAATATCCAAAGGGGGCACTAGTGTTCAACGGCAGCGGGGAAGAAGACTTCTTGTATTGTCTCCCAGACAGCAAAGAGATTTCTGTCTGCCGAGAGATGGGCAAGAGCTTCGGGTTCCCGACACTAGAAGATGGGCTCTCAGTGTTATCAAAAGATGAGTTAGCCGACAGCTTGGCATACAATAGTTTAAAGGTGAGAAAATGAGATTTTTGTATTTAAAAACAAAATTTTCCATTTTCTTACACTCAATACTACATTTTTTGCAGGGCCTTATCCTTAGCAACGCCCTCAGGGCGCAAAAAAGTGCTGAAGATGAAGGGTATACCATAGCCCTAAACAACCTTCGTTCCGAAGTAATTGAACTAAGGAACGAAGGTCTTGAAAAAGGTAAAATATTAAACTCATTGTTGAACAAAATAAACGAAGACGAAGTTGCTTCCAAAGCCCAAGCTGAAGCTCAGAAATACGAAATCAAAGATCTTCGGAAACAGCTATTCGAAGCTAAAGAAAAATGTGGTCTTGCAGAGGCTGAACGAGATATTAGTGTATATTGGAGGAACCACTTACAAAAAACAGTTGATGAACTTCGTGCGTCCAAGGAAAGGTGCTATGAAACGTCTATAGAGTGTGTTAAGAAAATAAAAACTAGCTTCGCCAACGTTGGCGCATTCTCCAACAAAGACGACTTCGTGAGGGGTGATCCTGAAGGCCCAATTGATTGGATCAGCAACGAAGCTGAAGCTTTTGAGGAAGTTTTGAGTGGTCGCGGGGATATCTGCGCTTTCTCGGGTGCTAGGGGAATCGCAGCTATTTTAGAGAAGTCAGACTGCGACCATGTAAAAGCTTTGGCTCAAGCCGAAGCTACTTTATCTATTGAAGATACGAAAGATCCCTCGACCGAAGCAAGCTTAATTGGCGGAAAATTCTTTACTGACATCTGGGAGAATGGCGGCCGGGGGATGGCGCACGAGATGATAAAAAAGAGCGAAAAAGATTCCCATGATTCAAAAGAGGCGACGAAGGCAGCTGAGAAAGCGGCGGAACTTGAGAGGCGGATAGGTATTGCTTAATAACTTTTTAACTTTATTTACTAATTTTGCAACTTCGGACTTATTTACGTTTTATATCGCAGCTGAACTATCTCCTCCTCCAGAGCCCTTTGAGTCGATGGCCAACCCAGAAGTAGAGAAAGAAGATGAAGTTACTAAAGCGGCCAAAGTTATTTTGGACGAAGCTGTTAATTGATTGCTGAACGAAGCTGCGGAAGCAGTTTTAAAAGAAGAATAGCTTTTATTGTAAAAACATTTGGAATGTAACATTTGCTGAACAAAGTGTATAATACTTTTATAATTTTGAATGTAATATTTGAGCTGCTTGTAACTGAATTCTTTACAATGCATGAAACTTTACGTACATACCGTTTTTGAGCCTTCGGCGAAAAAACACCTTCCCTTCTTTTCATGCGTTGTGAAGAATATCCATATTTCGTAAAAACATCCAATCTTCGTAAAATCATTATGCTTCGGAAGCAATAGGTCTCTTTTTCATTTTAGAGTTTGACAGAGCTATACTTCTTCAATACTTATTTTGTGCCTTGGCACTGCTTCTTCGAAACAATCTCCGAAGATCAACATTGAATCCCCTTCTTGCGCCATTGATGCAATATGATGTATGATGTTATGCTATGCAAAATGATGTAATGATGTTATGCTATGCAAAATGGTATTTGTGCCGAAGATACACACACATTCCCTCAGTAAAGCACATAATCTTTTTGCCAGTTTATTTTTCGGCTTCACCGCTTATTTTTCGGTGTATCGGCGCTGACTTTTCGCTGTAAGCCTCCCTTAGGAGCTTCTTCGCCTTTTACTTCAGCGGTATTCGCGTTGACTTTTCGCGCTTCGCCTTTTACTTCGGTGGAATCAGCGTTTATTTTTCGCTGTAAGCTCTGCATTCCCTTTGGAACGACTTTTGAGCAGAAAACTTACACTGCGCTCCCTTAGGAACGACTTTTTGTTGCTTCGGGAAACTTACACTACGTTCCTTAGAACGACTTTCTATTGCTTCGGCAAAACTTGTAATGTGATTGTGAACCCCGCGCTCTCTTGAGAGCAACTTTCGTGCTTCACCAACTTTTTGGACTTCGTGAGTCTGTAAAAGAGATACATTTCCACTATGGCCAAAACGAAGCTATTACAAGGAATTGAAAACGACAGGAAAAACTTAGGCTTTTAACGATTGTTCTCTATTAAAAAAGAAAAATGATAACGAATGCCAAAACTATTTCAGAAGTAGGATATCTTCTAGTAGATGTGCTTCGATTCTGGCACAGTACTGTTGACTGTGCGAGCTTCAGACTCCTCTATGAAGTCTCGTTGCTGATGAGTGTGCTGGCTCCCTTCTGGCTGCTGGCCTCATTGCAATGGTGGTGGAGGTGGAGGCTGTTACCAGGATGCCTGAGGTTGGCTTGCCGAAGCAACAGAGGCTGCAGGATGGTTACACACATACTCTGGAATGTACGGAGAGTGGTACGAAGCAGTATGCATGACTTGCTTCGGCTGGCTCTGTTGGGCTGCAGCTTCTGCTATCTCTTTCTGTTTCTGGATGGTGACATGGCACATCCTAGTAGTGTGGCCCTTGTCCTCACCGCAGAATAGACAATAAATTTTCCTGGGTTGATCCCCAAACCTTCCTCCGAAGCCCTTGGCGCCTCTGTCCCTTGGAGCTGGGGGTCGAGGATAGCTCTGTTGCTGCCCCGAAGCCTAGGAAGAATATTGCGGCCTCTATTGTTGACTTCCCCAGTCGTCATTCTGAGTGGAATGAATTGATCTGACGTGCCTAGGGTGGATTCTCCCTCTGAAGCCCCTGGCCATTTCGGAGAACCTGTAAGCTTCCTCCCTTCTCTGTCGAAAATCATTGTCGGCGCGGATGTATTCATCCATCTTCTGAAGCAGTTTCTCCAGGGTTTGAGGTGGTTTCCTGGCGAAGTATTGTGCTGAAGGTCCTGGCCGAAGCCCCTTAATCATGGCCTCAATGACAATTTCATTGGGCACTGTTGGCGCTTGTGCCCTCAGACGCAAGAACCTTCGGACATACGCCTGGAGATATTCCTCTTGATCTTGCGTGCACTGGAACAAGGCTTGAGCGGTAACCGGCTTCGTCTGAAACCCTTGAAAACTGGTGACCAGCATGTCCTTCAGCTTCTGCCATGATGTGATTGTTCCTGGCCGAAGAGAGGAGTACCAAGTTTGTGCAACATTTTTGAGTGCCATGACGAAGGATTTCGCCATGACTGCAGTGTTGCCACCATACGAAGATATAGTTGCTTCGTAGCTCATCAGAAACTGCTTCGGATCTGAGTGTCCATCATACATGGGGAGCTGGAGTGGCTTGTAAGACGGGGGCCAGGGCATAGCCTGCAGTTCTGCTGACAGAGGAGAAGCATCATCAAAAGCAAAATTTCCATGATGGAAATCCTCATACCAGTCATCCTCGTTGAAGAAGCCCTCTTGGTGCAGTTCTCTATGGTGGGGCCTTCGATTCTGCTCATCTTGAGCAAGATGACGCACTTCTTCGGTAGCTTCGTCAATCTGCCTTTGCAGGTCAGCTAACCGAGCCATCTTCTCCTTCTTCTTCTGTACCTACTGATGAAGCATCTCCATATTCCTGATTTCTTGGTCCAACTCATCCTCTTGTGGTGTTGGACTAGTGGCCTTCCTCTTCTGGCTTCGGGCCTCCCGAAGAGAAAAGGTCTCCTGGTTCGGGTCCAGCGGCTGCAGAGTGGCAGCCCCTGTTGCCGAAGCTTTCTTTGGCGGCATGACGAAGGTCGATGCTTGCCGAAGGTGGTCAAAAAAGGGTTCACCAGAGGTGGGCGCCAATGTTGGGGACTTGTTCTCAAGTGCTATGAGTTAAGAACAAGGCAACACAGAAAACGTTAAACGTTAAAGCCCTTCGTCCTTCGAAGCATTATTTCCCTTAGGATATAATGACTTTCGGACGAAGGTAATGAAGGACATACCTTCATCAACATAACATATAGAGATGAAGAAACAATCACATAAAACATAAAAGATAATATAAACAGTCATATATTATTATTATCTCGTTCTTATTTTATTACTATGGAAAAATAGAAATGATATCAAATTACAAGTGTACCTTCGACTTGAAAGAAAGTAAAGGTACCAGCGTGACACAAGAATCAATGCCTAGTCAGCGTGAATAGTACGGGGTTACTGTTCATCTATTTATAGGCACGGGACGCGGCCCATGTAAAATTACACTCATGCCCTTTACATTTGCTAATAACTCTATAGTAATCCACCGAGGTCTAAATAGCCTTTTCATCTTTAAGTCGGTTCTCCTTTTCTGCTATCATGCCGAAGCTTTCCTGCGCACAGCTTCGGCTTCGCGATATCCTTCGTACCCCTTCTTGTGCTTCTTCACGCTGTGATTTCAACTCAAGTCCGAAGATACCTGTTCATGCATTATACTTCCAGAAACATTGTTAAATCATGTTTTTGAGGACCTTTGGAAGTCGAAGGCCCCCAACAGACTGTAACACCCTGAGATCCACAAACACCCCGAGATGCTACTAGACTTCACTACCAACAGCCGAACACTAAGCAAAATAAAATTTGGCAGCGTCTCCTTTGTAATTATAAGCATCATAGAAGCAAAAGAGGTATATATCAATACAAAATGAATCATACTAGTATGATATAATTCTCATCAAAGACAATTAACCACGAATGAACCAGCTTATGCCTACATCATACTTTAAAGTATGAACCTCAAAAGTCAATAACCCAAGCTAATTATTTGGTTCTTTAAGCAATGTGTGCAACGTGCCGCTACTTCTCACTCCCTTTGATAAGCATCAAGCACCTGCATTGAGTAATGCAAGAGTGAGATGAAACATCTCAGCAAGCAAATTGTTCTGACGTGATATTTAAACCACAAGATGAATTAATCAACATTTTACAGGAATCACAATTAAGATCAGAAATACTTGTAGATATAGAACTCAATAGTCCCAATATAACCAATACCATCTCATTTTTTCGAACAACCATAATAGGTTGTATAACACTTCCGTGCATCAACAATATCTGCAAATATCACTTTAATGTATGCATAGGAATGCAATGTGTATGTCCCCTGCCTTCATACCTCTGAGGATATAAAACCACATCGTCTACAAATATCACTTCAATGAATGCATAGGAATGCAATGCATATGTCATCTGCCTTCATACCTCTGAGGGTATGAAGCCGCATCGTACCCCTCCTCGGGCAACGTACGATGCTAAGTTGTACCGGTACGGTCGGACCATAGGTCACAACAAAACTTCAGATGCAAATGAATCATGCAATGCATATGGCATGCTGCATTTATCAATTTACTTCACTTCCTTCACATACAATACAAACCTCAAATAATACTTCATCTTCCTTCAGATACAATACAAACCTCAAATAATACTTCATCTTCCTTCAGGGATGTGCATTAATCTCATGGGTCATACTCGAACCATAATCATCATCAATATATGATTCAGCATCAATATAATACAACCAAGTAAAGCATCATCATAGAGTTCAATTATGAAAGAATTCAATAATTCTGAATATTAGAGTGTAGGCGATAAAAATAACAAGTCAAAACGGTAGCAACCACCGCTACATTCACTTGCCTTCATCAGAGAAGAAAAATGTACTAGGCATGATCCAGAGTGTAGCCACCTATGGCAGACATAAAACTTAGTACAAATATTTCACAAACATTTGTCAACAATCAACAAATCAAACCTACACTTGAAACCGAGACCCGGTGGAAAGACTCCCACCCTGAACCACATGCCAAACAGCAGCAGTGCTGTTTGTTAATTCTGTATCTTTAAAATTATAATAGTGGTGATATCAACCAAATATTAGGAGTATCTACACAAAATACTCTACAACTTCGGTATTCAATGGATAATTAAATTTTGCCATCTATAAGTTCTAAAACATCCGACAAAATAACTGACTGAATCTGTTTCAGACAGCAGCATAGTTAACTTCAAAATTCGATATCTCCCAAACTACTCAACCAAAAATTATGAAATTCTGCTGGCAGTAAGAAACTTTAGCCCTCGACAAAAGTCTCCATAGTTAGAAGAGCCAATTCGACCATTTACTAGATGAAACCCACCAGTGAACACACCAGCTCATTTTGCCAGGCAAATAGGAACAGCCACAGTAAAACAAACATAACTAGAGTTTCAAAATTCATATGAATACACTCTTTAACAATATGGAAAACTTATGAAATTATCTACAACTTCTCTTACTAACCTAAAGTTTAACTCTGTTGATTGAATTGCCTAAATCTTAAGAGAATAGATTCTACACAGAATTATGAGACTGAAAAACTGCTATAATCAAACTGCAATAACTCTCTGATCTGATGTCCGATTGAGGTGTTCTTTGCAGCCACGAAAATATCTACAAATTATCTACGACTCATAGATGGACTTTTTATTTTTTTGAGGCAACTAAGATCATGAAAAACTAGCATGAACAGAAACTGTCAAATCTGCTATTCTGCAGAGACTAAATTCGAGATCAAAATCTAACCCCACAACTAATCCAACCTCTAAACCTTTAATCCCCATGATCCAAAACCTCAAAAAACACTTAATTATAGGGAGGAACATGGATCTCATCCTTCCCTAGGGTTTCCCCAAGAAAATCTGCAAGAAGAGATGGGGATAGAACATCTCCTTGGTCCTGTCTTCCTCTTCAATCCAACTTGCTCCTTCTCTTCTCGATCCTTGCTGCATGGGGGAGATCTAGAGGGAGGAGGAAGCAGTGGAGAGGGTAGAGGGCGGCTGCAAATGGGGAGGAGAGGGGGCGGCTCTAGGGAGGGGAGGAAAGGGGTGGCCAAGAAGGGGGAAAGGGAAAAGGGGCGGCCACCTAGGGTTTTGTGGGAGAAAAGAAACGATGCCTCAGATGACTTCTGACTTTGCATCCAACGGCCCACAACCCTTTCCCTCATCCACACACCGAAGATCAACTTTTGGTCAACATTTGTTTTTGGGATATTACAAGCCGACATGTCGTCTTTCTGGTGACAACTGTGGCCCGTGACTGCTCCGCTTCAGCGACGGTGAGGCACTCCATCGTTTGATTCCACTAACGGGGATCAATCAGTCTACAACAACATGTATGGGTCGCCAAGCAAGACGGACAACACTAGGAGCATGGTTTGTTCTCTTTCATGTCGTTTCTAAGAAGCCACCGAAGTCGACGACCCCCGCGACGTCGCCCTAAGGTTAGGGTTCTAACGATTTCTCTCCCTTCCGTGTCGCAGCGAACGCGTGGAGATCCGCCCTATGTCGTCTAATCCCTCACCCCACCTCCCCTCGCCGGTGGCCCTGCCGAGCGCAGCGAAGGCGGATCTCCAACCCGCCAAGCCGACCGAGGTCTCCCTTCCCCCTTGTTTGACTCTGAACCCTCGCGGGTTCCCCGCGCGTCGGTGCATGCCACGTGGTCACCCATGGTGTTCATTACACTGGTCTGCGTGTGTGTGCAGGAACATGTTGCTGCTGAAGAATGTGATCAGCCTGAACCCTAATGTGGAGGAGGTGTCACAGTAGAGGTTGCTCTCGCTCATGGCCGAGCGCCTCGTCCCAACATTCTTGGACAGGTTCTGTCCTAAATCTCCTGAGATCTAGATGTTCGTGCTCGATGCGTCAATGCTAGAATGATGTTGTGTTAGGATGCAGCGGCAGTTTGTGAGCTGGCATGTAATAGTTTGGTTTGTTGTTTGTGGCATTTCCTGGCGTGTTAATCATTTTGATTCAAAGGTCAAGGATGAGGGATATGTTAATACCCGGGAGCAGAACATCACAAATGCTATTGATCTTTTCCTGCACCTTACGACAGGCATTACATCAATGTGATGTTCGGGAAGTGCAATGAGCACACACACAATATAGTTGCCGTCACTGCATTGGCTGTTGTCCATGGTGTCGCTAGAAACCTCGTTGCAGCAAGTCAGAATCAAAATCAAATTGAGTAGGAGTAAGGCGCCAGCTCAGATTAAAAATTCCCTGGTATGTTCAACATGAACTCTTTTTAGGGGGCTTTTTCTATTTATATTAGAGATCTTTGTTGAAACTAATATTGAAAGTTGCCATTGCGAGCTCTTGGTCTCACAGAATACAAATACTAGGCTAGCCGGGCCGAAGATGCTCCTGATCTTGCTAGACTCAGACAAGTAATGTTTGCTTCTTGTTGCTATTATTCTAGGATTTTTCACCATTCCTCTTATCCTTTAAATTTATAAATTTATAGTTTGTAAAACATGCAATGGTCCTTTAAACTATGTAATTACAGCTTGTGATGAGATGGTGAATCTAAAGCTATGCCTTTAACCTTGAATGAATGGGCGCACAAGAGGGTAATCATATATTGAGGTTTAAATGTAGGTATATAATAATAATTCATTTCCCAAATCATTAATTCTGCAAGTGATGAGTTTTTTCTTTCTATTCCCAATTTTCTTTATGATGTGCTGTTTGGACATTTGAATGCACATCAGTAACTGTGGTTGCATCAATGGTCCAATGGAGAGAAATGATGTGAATAACAAGCTGTCCTTTCTGCCCTCTTGTTCAAAGCTTGAAATGGAATTGTGCACTTATTCGAGCATTAATCTTGTAATATTGAAACTATGCACTCATTTGACATTCTGGATATAACTTACTACATGTCAAAACATTGACGCCTAAGTTGGTTGCTGTGAGAACTAAGAAAACGAAACATTAGTTGATGAACTAAAAGAAGCTTTAGCTGATTGTGAACAGAAGCCAAAAATTATTCTTGGGGAGCAAGGTGTCATAGAAGTAAGGTGATTCTTATGATCCTATATCTGTGAATAACTAAAGGTTTGCTCCAAAAATTTCTCTGGTATTCAACCCTTGAATAATAGGTCGCTCGATACATGGATGCAATTACAGTTGTCACTGGGATAGTAGGGTGTATAGGGCTGAAGGTAACACCCCTTCTATTTATCACATTTCTCTTCGTGCTTTCTTATGTTGGGTGTTCTGAGAATCTAATGTTGATATTTATAAAATGTTTGTGTATAAATGATATTTATGTGCTTGCAATGGTGTGTCTGCCGGCTTGAGGCATGGTTTGCTGCAGATGCAGATGAAATATCTCTGAAGAATTGGGATCAGATTCGTGATATGCACTGCTGCAAAGTGAAAGCCAAGATCTAAATAATGTTGTAGATAGAATTATTTTCATGTTATCAAGTAATCCTATGCACTGCCAGTATGAAGTCCTGGTCCACTATCTATTTCCATGTGGTCAATATTCACCATAATGCCAAAACATCAGGAGGCATTTCATATCCTCAGTTGAAACAAAATTATGCAGTTTAATTCCTTCCCTCATGAGCTAATTTTCTTCACTCACCAGAAATTATCTGTATGAACTTTACATGCAAGGCGATACAACAATAACAGAGACAAATCTCGAACTCAAATAAAATTGCACTCACACGGAACTAACCTCAGTAGCCTCTTCACCTTTTGATTCTTCCTCCTCTTCAACTTGTTAAGACAAGGAATATAGGTGTAGCTGCAAATACATAATTGTAGCAGAAGGAAACAGAATTACAGTAAACCATATCACAATCCTACGTCAATTGTTCTTGTTTTCTCCTGCCATGTATATATGGGGAATGAAACAAACTACGCGTAGGTCTTAACTAATTCTTAAATCCTGGCGGGGTCAACAAACTCGTATTTGTCATCATCCTGAAACAACAAAGCAATAAGATTTCTGAAAAAAATGCATTTTGTAAGCTGAAAATCTCGCTTATTATATTGTTCTGATTATTCTCATTTATCTCCTAATACTAAAATTAGTCGATGTGGAACATATGTCAATCACACTTCGGTTAGGTTTAGCCCAACTTTTCAATTTGGAAGTTACTTCTATATTATTATAGTTAATATAATACTTAGTCAAAATATTTAGATTTCAAGTAAATCTTGCTAGCTTGATATCCGTCGTGGTGCAGGCAAAGATAAAGGTTGAGGAAAAAGCACTAGGAGTTGCGTCAGGAGTGATTTTGTTTCTTCATGAAAGGTACATCACATTTTATGCATGAATTTACTATTAGTTGATAACTTCATTTGTGTTGTTATAAATGGACACTGGACAGTTAAAAGAATTATAGAAAGAAACAATATATATCTACAACACTAGAATTGGATGGTGAGCTTAAATAAATGTAACGTTTCAGTATTTCGCACCAAATATTCAATCTTTTGGACATAACACTTCAAAAGAAGATGTCTCTATAGCTATGATTACATTTTAACCTATTCTAACACCAAAGTTAAGCACTTACTTCTGCAATCATCCTAGATTTTGTAATGTTTCCATATTAACGAGTCAGTTAAGTTGAATGGGTGATTCTTTCCTGTTGGCTTCTAATCCACACATTGTTCCTCAGCTCCTGGCTAATTGAGTTGTTCTTGTACTTAACTAAACTGTAGAAGTTTGGTGCCAACATTCTTAGGACATCTTCTTGCAGCCAGCTACTGTGCCAAAATTTGGCCTTGTGGCCATTACCCATTATCGCAGTGGTGCACGTGTTGGACAACATACAGTGTCATAGTTCTTTTGCTTGACATTCCCATGGTAATAAAAGGTAGGGACTTATTTCAACCTTCTATCTATATTTGTGAGAATAATCTAATTTTTATGTGTCCAGTAATGGGCCCAGTGTTAATTAGGCTATCCTATATCAGACATGAATCTGTTAATTTGCATATAAATATATTGTACACAAGGGGACTACCGAAAAATTTTTATTTATAGAACCAACATATTCTGTAGACTTGTTGCATGGCTTTGTTAGTCTGTCTACCTCCATTGTACATTTGTACAAACAACATAGTCATCAAAGGATTTTGAGCTGCTACCCTAGAATGCATGCTGTCAACACTTCACAATACTAATGACACCTCTTTGTTTGTTGAATTTTAGATCTTGCTGAGCAATTCAATCACAAATGCAATAACTATCCAAACGGCTTGGCGCTTTTGCATGGGCTTTTCTTTTGGTTCTAGGTAACCACATACCATTTCTTTATTGTTAATATTCTAGGCAAACTAAGTGTTTGTTGGCACACATCTTTTTCAGCAGTTCTAGCAAACATTAAGTTTATCTTTTCCAACAGTTCTAGTAATATAAGTCAACCTATTTTTTTGAAATTTTAAAAAGTCCTCCATTGTACATTTGTACAAACAACACCGTTTGTCTTGAACTGTAGGTATAGTTCATAGGGTTTATGCATGCATGTCTAAGTTTGATCATCACCCCTAGGGCTCCATAAGGAATCGATCCTTTCTTTTATTCTCTAACAAATGACAAACAACTCTCTTGCATATCCCCAAAAAATATAAATATAAGAAATTTAAGAGGAAAATAGAATTGATCTTCATAGAAAATACTCAATACTCACGAAGAAACACAAAGAAATACTTAATACTCAATACTGCATCTAAAATTCTATAACTCACAACTTCAATTATTTGTACAAGTGTTTATTATTCTATAATCTGCTGATATAGATCTAAAAATTTTGCAGTTACGAAGGGAATATCTAATTACAAACCTATCGAGCTTAAGTTTCTTCATCAAATCCACTATAGGTGGCTTGAAAAGGTAACTTAGTTATGCTTGCCTACACTGATCACTGGAAGGTTCAGTTTAATTGGGATTTACTTGTAGCAGTTTGTTCCTAAAATTTTATGACAAATGGAGAACCTTCATAAATAAACTATGTCAAATGGAATTGCATACATCATGATAGTCATACTCAAATTTAGACAACTCGGAACATTAGCATCAACTACTCTGATTACTTACTTTCCTCTCTTCTAATACCGAGCATTCTAAAAAGTTAGGTCCTTCATTCCCTCACTCTCTGTTTGATCATATTGTTAGCAGCCTTTCCACTGTCATCATTAGGCATCGAGTGCTCAGGAAACTGAAATGCTCCTCGACACTGAGCCACCTTACCTTCATCTTTAGGGAAGAAGTGCTATGGAATCAGAAACAAACCTTCATTGACACTCATCTTGATCTTGGCATCTTACCTACCCTAACCATTGATGATGGACGTGGTGCGTGTGCTGGCTGTGTGCAGGAGGCATCATCGTCGTCCCATTCACCCTTCTCTTCTTGGTTGTGTACAGGAGTCATCGTCGTTGGTGTGATTCTACATGACTGGCTTCTCACTTTTGAACCTTGTTTACAATCTTTAACTTGCAGCTCCCCGCCTGGTTGTTCTACTAAATGGATGATTTGGTAATTTTACCGACGCTACTTTATTCTGCTGCGATAGGAATTTTTTGAAACCTTCAAGCTTCAACGCCTGACCCTTTGCATTTGTGGTATAGTGAAGATTGAACTATCGGGGAGAATGTAGAAACAATTTACAGATGATAGGTACTACATATGGTGAGTTCTCAACCTTTGATGTCAGTGTTGGTTGGTCACCTATTTTTTTGTTCATGGACTCATCGAACTGGCGCTCGCTTGTTTCTATGTATAGACAGATGAGGCAACTGGCCATGGTGTATATGCTGCTTCGACCTGTGCAGTTTATGGATGAAGACGAAGCTGACCTGCAGATGTAAGCTTTGTTTTCTATGGACCAGATCTTGTGTATCCAAATTGAATGGATTGTTCTGATAAATATAGTGAGAAAAGATAAATTATAATATTTGTTCTTGTGCGTCATCGCAATGCATTTTGGTGGGGTAATATGAACTTTGATCTATTTTTCCAATTATATTCTAGGCTCTAACCAACTGATCCAAAATGTCACATTGATTGATACATGGATTTTGATACTTCTGAATGGAGATATGTGTTGTGTAATGGCACCTGTATAGAGAGACAGTACACTCAGGGCTGGACCACTAACGAACCTCTGTGCAAACTTTGTCAAGGACTTTGCAAGTAACAACTCCTTATGTTTCGAAGTAAATCCTATTTTTTATTATAAACAAATAATATTTGGTCACAATAATATTGTTTTACTTGGTTCAGTGGAAGGCTTGCAAAGTCACCAGAATATTTTGAAGATTTATTCTGTGGTCTAGCTTGTTTCTAGGAATACAGATTAAGAACCAGTGGTAGGACCCTATGACAGTTGAGTCTTCTTTCTGTTATCCACATAAGTGAACAATTTTTGTAGGTGCCATTGAATAGTTAGGACTATTTTCAGTTATATAAAATCAAAGAAAATTGCAAGTTAATTCACATATATGTAATAAAGCTTCTTAGTAATTATTTGCAGGCACTGTTTCAAATAGAATA
Organism: Zea luxurians; assembly: GCA_029449295.1. Classification (NCBI taxonomy): domain Eukaryota; kingdom Viridiplantae; phylum Streptophyta; class Magnoliopsida; order Poales; family Poaceae; genus Zea; species Zea luxurians. Next base: position 28,395,751 of record JAOPSE010000001.1, on the reverse strand, counting down.
TGCAAGTGCTCCCAATGCAAGCTCGATTGTTGCAAGCTTGTCAAACACATTAAACTCTTACCCTTGAAAAAACGAGAAGAATACATCAGAAAGGTTGCTCCAAACATTGCAAGTACAAAGAAACTGTGCGTGTTGCACATTGACATCATGATTTTCCATGTTCTTTTGCAAATCTAGGGCTAACAGACAGCTCATCTTAATAGTATAACATACATTTGTACATAAGTTATCATAGTATTATATGTTTCCGTTACAACGCATGGGCACTCACCTAGTTAAAAATAAAGAAAAGTGTGTGGGTGTGACTCTGTGGCTAGGCTGCCGCTCGGCCAACGATTTTCTCTCCTTTTTGTTTCTTTGTTTCCTTTTCTATTACTTAATATATTGTTTTAAGCAAAAGTCTATTGTTCAAATAGATTGGGCTCCAAAAACAAAGGAAACAATAAAATAAAATTTTCACAAATAATTACATATGAAAATTATCAACCTATCAAAATGTGTATTCCAAAAACACTTATTTTAACAACTCATTGTTATTTTACCAAATAAGATTTTCTCACACAACTAAATGCAAGAATTGGACATGTCAAATAAAATTTATGACTCGGCATGAATGCATCAAACACTTGGCAAAATTTATCTAATCAAGAAATTGTTTAATTTTCTTATAGTACCATTTCATTATTTTAGAACATAAATATTTTTCCTTTCTATTGGAATCTAAAAATATAAACTAGATTATCTATATTTGATGATTTAGGGTGTTACACACTACCGGAATCAGCTTCTTTGCCGTGTGTCTGAGACACACGGCAAAGGCTATTTTACACTCGGCAAACGCTTTGCCGAGTGTAACACTCGGCAAAGAACGCTCGGCGAACTGTACATCGGCAACAGCATCTTTGCCGAGTACTTTTTGTCGGGCACTCGGCAAAGACTTTGCCGAGTGCCATTTGGCACTCGGCAAAGAAAAGTCACCGTCACGGCGCCAAGTGACGGTGACGGAACCTTCGCCGAGTGCCCACGGCGACACTCGGCAAAGGAGGTTTATTTGCCGAGTGTCTGGTGGACTGGCACTCGGCAAAGAACCCTCCAGTGGGCCCCTTTGCCAGTCCCTTTGCCGAGTGCCTTGGCAGTGGCACTCGGCAAAGACAACTTTGCCGGTTCCCAGGTTGCCTTCTTTGCCGAGTGCCATTTTCAGCACTCGGCAAAGACGGCTTTACCGGTTCCCAGGTTGCCTTCTTTGCCGAGTGCCATGGTCAGCACTCGGCAAAGATGGCTTTACCGGTTCCCAGGTTGCCTTCTTTGCCGAGTGCCATGGTCATAGCACTCGGCAAAGCGACCTTTGCCGAGTGTTACACTCGGCAAAGTGACCAGGATGTCCCTTTTTTATTTGTTTTTGCTGTTCCATCCAAACAAACAAAAGATATATATCATTCACATCACATTATATATCAATCGCATCACAGAATGAACACATTTATCATCAACACCATATATATCACAAAGTGTCACTAATATAAGTCTCACAAATACAAGTATGTGTATTTACCAAGTCTGGATCACTAGCCAAACATCACCAACCGTCACATATATATCACAAAGTGTCACTAGCCAAACATCACCAACACTCACAAGACCAAGTCTGGATCATCAACGAGGTGGGCATCTGGACTGGTTCGGCGAAGGGCTGGACGAAGCATGAGGGTTGTTCGACGCCGCCGATTGACCCTGCACAGAGAATAGATTGTATGTGTGAGAACATATGAATATATATCATGCAGTACTAAAATTTTGATACTCACAGGAGTAGTGAACTCAGCAGGGTCAGTTGCAGGGAACAACGGAGGTGGTGGAGCATGACCCTGTGCGGCGCCAAGGCTCTGCACGTACGTGAACAAATCCGCCATCCTCTTCTCCAGCTCCTCACGTTGCCTCCTCTCATCATCTAGCTGAGTCTGTAATATTTCGCCCTAATGTTACGATAATGCAAAGAGAAGATATATAAAAAATTAATGAACGATGAATAGATAAGGAATAACCTGGAGTTGCTGGATACGATGCTGTGAGGTGTCCTGCCGAGGTCGTATGGCTGGGCTCGCGCTCGTGCTCCTTGCTCGCACCTGAGAGAGAGTGGGAGTGGAGGACGAGTCGATTGCCCCGTCGGCAATCCAGTACCGCCCATGCCTCTTGCCTCCTCCGACCCTCATGAGGACATCTCCGTCGATGTCCTCGGTCCTTGGATCGTAATCTGGCCCATGGACCTCCTTGGCCATTGCGGTGTACTCACTGAGTCGGTTGTGGATGGCGGGGTTGGTGTACGCCTCGGGCCCGTCATCCGGGTTGTAGGTGACGTCGGACGTCGCCTTCCCCTTGTGGGCCATGGCATATGCCGAGAACGTGGAGCAAGGCGCGCCACCATGTGCCGCCGACTGCGAGAAAACCAACGATATGGTTAGAAATCATGTCTAATCGAAAGTTATATACCTAAATAAAAAAGAGCGCGTACCCATGCTTCCGCGTATTTGCCCAGGCTGCGGCTGCCTTGATGGTGGGAGGGACCTTGCATCAGCAAACGCCGTTCCCGGCTAGCGTTGTGCGCCTCGTCCCACTCAGCCGAGCACCACCTCTGCACCATCTTCTCCCAGCACTCAGGATGCGCGGCGCACCAATGAGGAATCATCTAAAAAAATATAAGTACACCGCATATAAGAAGATAAGAATAAGCATATTTAGTACCAATAATAAAGTTTTGTATTTACCTGCAAGTACTGGTCCGCAGTCAATGACATGGTTCGGGCGTCCTTCTTGTTCACCTTCTCCCCAAGGACGGAGCCGTGGTAAGTGACGATGGCCTGGATGCGCGCCTCGTAGTGCATGTCCACGACGAGCTTCTTACAGCACGTCGTAGACACCACATCCGCCCTGGCCTCGTATCCAGCATCGCACCTGAAGAAATCCTATATACAAAGACGATGTATCCATACATTATTTAAAGAATATGCAACAAATGCGACTTATTAAACAATATAGTGCGAGGAAGACTTACCCACAGCTCTTGCTTGACCCGCTCCGCCTTGTTGTTGAATTGTCTGCCGTCCCGATCTACTGCATCGGGGGCGACGGCGTAGTGGTCGAAGGTGTACGCTGGGCTCGTCACTCCGGCGTACTCGACAAGCCCAGGGAAGTGTTCCCGGCATAGAAGGCCGAGGATGCCATTGGGGTTGCGGCCGTGACCCCCTGCAGTCTCCAAAACCATCCAAGACCTGTCGAAGTGATTAAGATGAAGTATTAGTTTCTATTATTAATTTGAACATATAATATGAAAAAGCAGCAACAACATCTAAAGTTACCTACCTCTCTCCATCGGGTCGTATGAGGGGACGTCTGTCACGAAGAATGGGTCGCTTAGGTAGGCTCGCGGGACCTCGCAGGTAGATACTCCTCGAACCTGAGGAGCCAGAACCTGAGACGTCCTGCTGAGCGGCGGCGTCGTCGTCGTCGTCCTGCTGCGCCGCATCGTCGTCGTCCTGCTGTGCCGCATCGACAGCGGCTTGCTGCTCCACCTGCTGCTGTACGGCGTCGTCCTGCTGCGCCTCCTCCTCCGTCCTACGGGTGCTCCTCCTCCCCCTCCCCCTCCCCCTCCTCGTCCTCGTCCCACCGCCCACCATCTTTGTCCAACAACCTGCAATTAAGAGTAAACAATTAAGCACAGATAAAATATGTATTTAGAAACATATGCAAAATAAATGAAATATAGCATTACATCGATTAAAAATAATCTTCATATGTGTCCGGGTTAGCCGGATCATAAGTGTCATCATCACTATCAACCATTTCATAGTCAACATCATCTAAAGGCGCAACTTCGTCATTGGCATTGCCTTCAAGTATTTCTAAGTCATTCTCATTTTGCACCTCATCATCCTCGTCATCAACAACCATTTCAATATCTACTTCCATTCCGATCGCTTCGGTTAAGTCTATCTCAAATTGCCCTTCGAGCCCATCTTCTTGGAAGAACTCTCCGTCATATGTGTCCGGGTCTAAGTTATAATCTTCATCGTTTGGAACAGGTAATTTAGCGTGCGGTGATACCTTATACACAACATCCCAACCCTTAAGATGTTGTTTCGTTTGGCACGCATATGGAAGATAATACACTTGTGTGGCCTGTTGGGCCACAATGTAGACATCGTCTCCTGTTAAGGTGGAATCCTGTCGAATTTCGACTATCCCAAGATTAGAATGTGTCCGTCTCGTAACTTCAGGGTCAAACCAATGACATTTGAATATCACTGGAGTAAGAGGTTTGGAACCATAAAAATTGAGTTCATACATTTCTTCAATTCTTCCATAATACTCGACCTCGTCAAGCCCGGGCGTAAAGACTCCAGAACACGTGGTTTTTCGATTGGGCCGACTTTGGTCGTAGCTTGTTGTGCGAAAACGGTATCCATTGATGTCATACCCAGAAAATTTCCTGACCCTATAGGCAAAGCCATTGGCTACTTGTCTCAACTCGGCACTCATAGACGGCTCTCTTTGGCCCTGCAAGTTCAAACACGCTAGATTGTTATATTATTCGCACGTAAGAGCAACTTGGAATAGGGTCAGGAAATTTTCTGGGTAGGATTGTCACGGGGATGTCGAGCTGCTTCTTCTGTCCATCACCAGAGTCTACCTCCATGAACCTAGACGATTTACACTTCGGACAGTACTTTGCCTCAGTGTGTTCTTTCCTAAATAGGACGCAGCCCTTCGGACAAGCATGTATCTGCTCATACGTCATCTTGAGTGCACGAAGGAGTTTCTGTGCCTCGTACATGCTCTTTGGGAGAACGTGATCCTCCGGAAGCAGGCTGCCAATAACTGTCAACAAACCGTCGAAGGCGTCTCGACTCATGCTATACTGCGACTTGAACGCCATTATACGCCCAATGGCATCCAGTTGAGAAACCTTTGTCTTGCCGTGAAGGGGTTTCTGTGCCGCGTCAAACATGTCGTAGAATGCCTTTGCGGTCGCCTCTGGCTCGTCCTCCGTACATCCTTCGGCGAACTGTGCCTCGTGATAGTCGTTCAACATGTCCGCTACCCCGGCATCAGCATCGTAATCCTCGACGCGTTGTCTCACCACCTCCTCTCTCGTGCGATGCGCTTCACCATGGAAGATCCACCGAGTATAGTCCGGCGTAAATCCATTCTTCCAAATATGTTCTACCATGGCCTTCTTTGGTTTTCTTTTCCGGTTGTCACATTTGCTGCACGGACAAGGGACTAGGCTAGCTCCTTTAGCAGCTTCGCCATATGCCCGTTCCACGAAAGCATCGGTCTTCCTAATCCATTCTGGGGTGACATCATTACGTCGAACGCGACCCGTGTACATCCACTCACGGTCCTCCATCCTCTAACATATATAACCGAGTATAGTTTAATATAGACATGTAATGCATGTACACTACGTTCGTACCTTCTAATAGGTGATGATAGGTCCTAATCCCACCCGCGGTTGCGTAGATGGAGTTAGTTTCCATGCTCTACTCCGATCCGAGATAAAATTTCGGCAGCACCTACCCGCTGTTCTCCGGATACACGTCCTGACAGGGAGAGTGTACTGTCCGGAGAACAACAGGGAGGTGACACCGAAACTCTATCTCGGACCGGAGTAGAGCATGGAAACTAACACCATCTACGCAACCGCAGGCTGTCCAAAAAACGTGGACAATTCGAAACTGATACATTTGTAGATATGCAAAGATCTGCATATCTACACCATATCTCTTTCGAACGGGAGACGCCTAACAGGGTTACGTGATCTACGACCATGATGTGGATGTAGAGGTTATACCTAGGGTGGCGGTGGAGTCAGGCTAGTGGGGCAGTGGCGGGTCGGTGCAGTGGCGACGCGAGGCAGACCCGCAGCGGCTAGGAAGACCTCTGCAAAAAAAATAAACAAGTATGTCAACAAAAAAATTCGGCAGCACCTCCCCTGCACGGGGAAGTTTCCAAAACCTGCAAATAAAAGTAACAGCACGATGGCTGACATTCACACATATATCAACGGCACGATGGCCGACAATCACATTTAATCGACATCCATATCCACCATCACACAATCATATCTAATCGGCATACAACTAAAACTAGGGCCCCTACACAATCATAAACGTGACGAGACGGCTTGCTAACCTAATGGCACAGCAGAATTGACGCCCCATCAGCTAGCCTAGCCCCCGGTTGATCGATGGAGTTAGGAGTGTTGTTTGTTTCATCGTCTATCTACTGTCCTCTGAGTGACGGCGACGTCGCCATGCATGCTCTCGGTCCCCCCCAAGTTAATTTCTTGTGTAAGCCACTAGGCAACGATGGCAGCGTCACGTTTATGGATGGGAAATACGTTACGGTATGTATAAAATGCATGAGAACTCAACGGGTCGCTAATGCCTGGCTCCACATCACCACATGCAGTGCACTGCCGTACCGTGTACGTAGCGGCGCGACGGCGGGCGACGGTGGGTGGCGCAAGAACGGCGGGCGCGACGGCGGGCTCGACGGCGGGCGCTCCGGCGGGCTCGACGGCGGGCGCGACGGCGGGCGCGACGGCGGGCTCCGGCGGGCGACGGCGGCGCTCCGGCGGGCGACGGCGGGTTGGGGGCAGAGAGAAAGTGAGAGTGAGAGAGAGACAGAGAGTGCGGGCGCTGTAACGGTATTAAAACGTTCTTTGCCGAGTGCCCGCGATCCGGCACTCGGCAAAGATTTTTTAAAAATTAAAAAATAAACTTTGCCGAGTGCTGGATCTCGGGCACTCGGCAAAGTCGTCTTTGCCGAGTGCTGGATCTCGGGCACTCGGCAAAGTCGTCTTTGCCGAGTGCTGGATCTCAGACACTCGGCAAAGATGTGTTGTACAGACTTTGCCGAGTGCCCAAGAACAGGCACTCGGCAAAGTTGTCTTTGCCGAGTGTTAACTGGACAGCACTCGGCAAAGTATTTTTTATTTTTTTTAGTTTTTGCAACCAAACTTTTTGTGGTGTGTTTCTACACTATGTAGACCTACATGTATCATTTATGGACAATTTTAACAGAGTTTTCAATCGTTAGTAGATTTAGTTCGTTTATTTGAATTTCTTCGGAAAATTTAGATTTGAACTGTAGGTCACTCGAAACTTGGAAAACCGTGCATGCAAAAATAATATTCATGTTACTTAGCATAAGTTACGACCGATTCTAGGAGCGGATCGGAAACTTCGAGCAACATGCTCACTAAACATGGCCGTGAACTTGCCATACACATGTTTAAAAATTGTATAAAACACAAACAAAGTCAAAAAATCCTGAAACTTGTCCACGTGTCATGATATCATATGTACAGGCTGCGATAAAAATTTTAGAATGTTTGGAGAAAGTTGTGGGACACTATGTGTAGAAACCTAGGAGAACTACACATGAAATCATAGAGTTTCAATGTGGATCTCTTAGGTTTGTACACATAGTGCGTTACAGCTTTCTCGAAACTTTTTCAAATTTTTATCACAGCCTCTACATATGATATCATGACACGTGGACAGGGTTCATGATTTTCTGACTTTGTTTCTGTTTTATACAATTTTTAAACACCTGGATGGCAAGTTTACGGTCATGTTGAGTGAGCATGGTGCTCGAAGTTTCCGGTCCGCTCCTGAAATCGGTCGTAACTTGTGCTATGTAGCATGAATATCATTTTTGCATGCACGGTTTTCCAAGTTTCAACTGACCTGCAGTTCAAATCTGAATTTTCCGAAGAAATTCAAATAAACAAACTAAATGTACTAGCTATAGAAAACACTGTTATAATTGTCCCAAAATGGTACATGTAGGTCTACATAGTGTAGGAACATACCACAAAAAGTTTGGTGACCAAAATTAAAAAAATAAAAATATGCTTTGCCGAGTGTCTACATAGGACACTCGGCAAAGACTCTCTTTGCCGAGTGCCAGATACTTGACACTCGGCAAAGACTGACGGCCGTCAGTTGTAGACGGCCGCTAACGGCCCTTTGCCGAGAGCCATATTTGCCGAGTGTTGTACGCTCGGCAAAACAGTCTTTGCCGAGTGCTTGGCTGTGCCGAGTGCCCTGCACTCGGTAAACAAGATCTTTACCGAGCGCAGGACTCTGCCGAGTGCGGCACTCGGCAAAGTCGACTTTGCCGAGTGCCCGATAAAAAGCACTCGGCAAAGCCGCCGGCACTCGGCAAAGAGCCGAATTCCGGTAGTGACACATTGGGGTGGTGTTTGGCTCATCATATTTGCTCCATTAATAATTCACACTACTAATAGATCACACTACTTTACGTTTGGATGGGCCAACAATGTAAAGGTACAAGCTATACAAAGTTGATACCACTCAACCCTGAGCATTAACCGGTTATATTGCTGGATCTGAGCGCTAAAATGTGAACCAAACTAATGATGTTTTGCCATATGCTGCAATAAATCCCATAGCAACCGAATTCTATTAGCCTTACCACTCCCAAGACTGAACTAAACGGCACCTGAGTTGTTACAATGAGTGCAACAATTTTATATGTTTTGCTTTGTTCTAGTATACCATGAGTCAAGGTGTGGCACTATAAGAAGGGAATATATCTGGTGCAAACTAACCCCTACGTGCAACCGTACAAACTTTTAATCTGAATCCCATGATGTTGATTCAAGGGACGTGCGGGGAAGTGGGAGGGAGGATTTGAAAAAGTGTGATTAGCAGCGGATGATTAAGTGTAAAATTATTCATGTCCCTATGTCCCTTGGATCAACATCATGTGTCCCAGATTAGAAGCTTGCACGGTTGCACGAAGGGGTTGGTTTGCACCAAATACGTTCCCCTATAAGAAACCGAGAATGCCTTTGACGTCATATAGTCACTTTTGATTGTGTCAATTTGTGGATCATACATATCTATATGTTGCACCAGAAAGGATTGTGCAACACGAAAAGGCACATGGCTGCTCGCTGCCATTATGATAATGTAGGATACCACTCAACCCTTTAAACCGATATATGCCTGTCTATAGCATAGGGTGCTAATTCACATCTATAGTATTTCATGTTTTAAAAATAGCAAATGAATCCAAATGTAATAAACAAGACACACAGACAATACAGTAGTAAATAAAAAGGAGCAGATGTTGATTGTTCCATGATGATCTCGAACAAACCTAATGGTTTAAGGAAAATAAAAAGATAAAAAATGGAATTAACCTGAATGTTGCATTCAGCTTGCTGTAGCATCTCTCTCAAGGTTTTAATGTCAGGTGACTAGTCGGTGCAATGGTGATAGTCGATCTGAACGACTCGACTTCCTCTACTAATTTCTCGACTCGTCGACTAGTCACGACTAGTCGCAGTAGTTGAGTCGGGCAACATATTTGGGCCTAGGTATAAAAATATGAGCCCACCCAGCCATCTTAAACCTAATAGGTAGGATGCTACTGGACAAGTTTTCTATCTTATTGTAACACCCAAAATCTCATCTTGAGATTTATAAAAAGTTTCTCTAAAAGATTTGAGATCAAATGACTTCTAGTAATGATTTCCTTCTTTTATAAAATATAACTCTCTAAATTAAATAAATAATAATATGGAAGCATTCGGTATATCAAAACTTACAACCAAACTTTAAAACTAAAATTTAAGTTGAAACCTGGAACAATAAATAAAAGAAAGGCTCCTATTTATTTATTATTTCCTTTATAAACTATATAGTTAAAGCACTCTCTAAAATTTGTTGAACTAAAAATAATCCATAGCATAGATTATAAGCTAACCTCTCCTAAACTGAAAAAAGAAGAATTTCAAAATATTTGAGCGGAGAAAATTCTTTCATGGACTACATATTAAAAGGTATTTACCGAAATAAACAAAGCAATTATTATATCAAAATAAATATGACTATGCATAGCATCCTGAGTTTATTTGTTTGTGCACGGTGTTTGGATTTGTGATTCCAACCGTACTAAATCTAAATTAGAAAATGAACATAGAAATTTGAAAAGAATAAGAAAACATGAAATATAAAAGAAAACAAAAGGAATAACTCTCACTGCGCCTAGGCCAGATTTCGGATTTCCTTTACCTCGGCCTAGCTACCCTCTTACCACGCAGCACACTTAGGGCCTGTTTGGTTCAGCTTTTTTCTGACCAGCTTTTCTGAAAATCTGGCTATGGAGAGAATCTGGTTGTGGAGAGAATCTGAGTATTATTACGATTACATGTGGAAGAAGATAAAGTTGTTAATAGGGCTCAGGATCTAGAAAGTGACGGATTCCTAGTATTACAACGACTCAACCGATTATAGGTTTATGTTGATTTTGGATGGTTTTTGCCCCAACGAATTTTATAGAAGCTGGCTGAAAAGCTGAGCGTTTGGCAGTCCGCAGCAGCTTTTTGTGGTCAGAAGCTGGCAGAAACCGAAACAAGCACTTACTCAGCCCACTATCCCAATTCTCCTTATCCCGCCGCATGGGTCAGATCCCATACCCGGGCCCAACTCTTGCTGTGCTTGCCAGCCCGCTCGGTAGACAGCGCCAACAGGTGGGCCATGGGGAGTCAGTCTCCCATCCCGCGCGGGCCGAATGAGTCGCTGGATCGTGGGCCGAGCTAACCTGTCCGCTCAACCACGTCTGCGCCTCATCTAGCCCATCACGCCCAGCCCTCACACTGCCTCGTGGGTTTAGCTAGTCATGGATCATCCCCTACCTTGCGACGGGCGGCAGAACAACAAACCCTATAAAAAAACTGTTAAGTAACCCTAGTTAGGGTTATATGGGCAAATACCTGTTTTGCCCCTGAGGGGTCTCACATCTCTATATAAGGAACATGTACACCCCTTCATAATACAGAGATCAGAAAGAGGCCAGAGGCCCAACCCTATATCCAGTGTCTCGTGTGTTTCCTCTGTCGTGCTTATGAGAAGGGAGACGGGTTCTCTACATCTTTTTGCGCCTCTACTGCTGACGGGAGGGAAGGGAGCGGATCTGGTGATCCGTGGTAACGTAGTTCTCAATACGTTATCAGCACGCTCTACCTCGATGTTGCTGCGGACCCGATTTGCATCGACTCTCCACCACGCCGGCAGGTCCTCGGCCTAGCCGAACTGTCCTACGTGACAGGCTTCGATTCCCTTCGACGCAATCGAGTGGTATGGAATTTCAGATCTATAGTTCACGGTGCAAAAAGGCAACTTTGCTGGCGGCGCTCACCAGCCGCTAGTCACACCTCGCATGGCCACGTCATAAACTCTGCTCCCCTGTCTTTGCGTCGTTGGCGTAAAATACTGTGGACAACGCGCAGGGCATAGAAATCACGCGCACGGCCGGAAGATCGCCGCCGAGGCTTCCGTAGCCGCGACCAGAAGATCGCCGCTGAGGCTTCCGTAGGGCAGATCGCATGCAGCCTTGCGTGAAGCCTAAAAAAAGATCTTGCAACCGAATGCATGGATGAGGAAAAGAAAAGGATCTTTACACTCACCCTGCTTCGCTCCGGTCTCATCTTGTTGACCGGGCCCTCGCCCTTTTTATCCCACCGGTCAAACAAGTGATACGGGGCTCATCAGACACCATCAATGCGCATGCAGAAATGCTGTTGCATGGATGAGGTCACAACCGTGTGGCGTGTGCATGCAGTCATGGCCGGGCAAAGGCACGTGCGAGCAGTGCGCTCGCACGGGGCCTCCAAAAATTGAGGGCCCCAAGACTTTGCAGATATATATATTTTAGTTTTATGATTTTCTACACATCTTAATATGTAGCATATATTTTTCTCCCTACTAGACCACTGCGCTGAAGCGAAACTGCCGAGTGTTGCACTAAAGAATAAATCTTCATAGAATCTTAACATATTTGTCCGCGTGAACGAAGTTCTCTAAACTAAAGCTACTAAATCCATATTTGTGTTCTACTATGATAAAAAAAAGACGTATTATTTAGCCACAATAGCACTCGAGAGTGAAGCTTTGGAGAAGATCGAATATAAGCATATTGTACAAGATTTCCTTTAAACCCCACCAAAGAACGATGTTATTCAAATAAAATAGAAATATTTCTTTAGATATTCTATTGCAATATATATTACTGTAACTTGCAGATTGTTATTACTGATTTTTTATAAAAACATACATTACAGTATTTTAGATTTAGCACAGGGCCTCAAATTTCTCTGGCCCGGCCCTGCATGCAGTGGCCATCGTGCATGCTCTGGTCAACAGAGGCCGAGAGAGCAGTTGAGCCTTGCATGTTTCCTGCGCAATTAGAGGTCATGGTCAAAGCGGTTGCATGCGGCCACTGCAGCAATAGGATCCATGCTTAAGAAATAGAAAATGAAAAAGTGGATTTGGTGCATTGTGCGCGCAAAAACAGATATGTGGGAGCAGAGAAAGAAATAGAGTCTTAATGTGCTTTACAATTTCTCATAAATTGCGGTTGGATTTATACATGTTTTAATACATGTGCTATACTATTTTATTCTATTTTTTCTGCTGAACATAACAAATAGAATAAAAACTTGTTTTATATTGCAGTTTCTACCTCAATAATCATTTCCTGCAGTAAATAATACATGCTTAAGTATGGGAAAATATCTTTTGCACCTGATGTGCTTATGCGAATGCTTTAATTCTATTATCGTTTTTCTGCTTTATTTTTTTATAATAAATAATTAGCAGAAAATAATTAAATTGCATGTGAAGGCTATGTTGCGTATTTTTAAACCGCTCTAAACATTTGTGGTGCGTTGAGTTTCTGATTCACGCCGAGCGATTAAATATTATAGTGGGTACTCGGACACACTGATCAAACTATGTTATTATCGGCTGAGTTATGGCATTAGCTGAATATTGACTGCGCCTTGGCAACACGACGCAATATTTGTGCCGTTCGAACTTGGTTGCGTCATGTGATTGCTATGTCGCACTCTCGCTTAATCGGACCACTCTAGTTGAGTCAGACCATCATTGTTGAGCCGCGTATTTTTTGCATGCCCCGTAGGCAATGTCTATCTGTCGCGAGCCACAATTGCGCCTGTTGCGCACGTTGCGTGGATTTATCGTGTACCCTAATTACCGAGCCATAATTGTGTCTGTTGCGCTTATTACGGAGGCTTACTATACTATCGTAGCCCTGATGGCCGCACACGCGTTGACGCCAGATACGCTAGAGCTTGTACTCGCATGGATTGTGGTGGGTTGTTCAAGGTCCTAAAGTCACATTATGTGCAACCTTGGTAAACAATTTTGTTTTTACTCTATATTTTGTTTGATTGTGTTGTGTGGCATCGTATATTTATATATATCGCCAAGTGGCCATAACAACTATATTAAATCTAGGAAATTAAATCGAAATACAATTAAACACAGATAAGTTAAATCTCTGCTATCTCCTCGTGCATAAAGTTTTACCCGAAGTAACCTGAAGAAATTCAATATTAATGCATGAAAGCCTTTTTGGCACAGAAAACATCACAAATTGGGATTTTATTAGTAAGCAATAAGACCTTGTCAGATGAATAAATGCTAGAATCTCAGTCATACATTGCTCAACCAGATGTTGGCACATTGCTATTTGTCGTTGAACGGCATAAAGCGAACTTTGAGATAAATGGCTAGTACCTTAGCAACACGAAGTTGCGAGTATATCGAAAGGTAATTCTGAGAATTTTTTCACAACATTGGTGTGAAAAAACATTGTGTGTTCTCGTCGAACCACTTTACTCGTCCTATCTAGGACCTCTTTGCTTGTGTTGCATACATCACTCAGAATTATAAATACTTATAGTCACTGAATTGACTCAGGATAGTCCTTTGACAAGTTTGGTATACACTAAAAGCTAAATGGTAAAGGTCGGTCCTGAATGGACACATACCTGGGGTTTATGTAGCCGAACTACACTGAATTTCACCCTTTGGCATGCTTACCATTGTCTACCTTTGATCTACCAGAAGTGAGAAGAGTAGATAAATAACTATGAAATCCCACATCACCACAGAGTTTGAAGCTAAATTAGACATTAACATGTCCTTGGTCTTCAGAGCCAGAAGAGTCATATGTCTTGACCACTAGACTACTAGTGATGATAATTTGTGATAGAAATATGAAGATCTTGTAGAGACCTGTTGTATCCTCTCTACTCCTGATGATTTCTTCGTATGAGAGCAGTAATATCTATTGTTGAAGATGGATCCTAGGCGGATACCAGTATTGTTTCGTTCTTGCCAAGCAGTTATCATCATTTGCTTCATCAAAAGCTAGTTATATGGTGATATTTCCCAGATAAAATGAATTCTTGGCCTTGTCTGTTCTATTCCAAAGCTTCTCTTTTTGCTGAACAATGAAGAGATCGAAATAATGCTATATAGAACAATTTGGTATATAATATGAGGAGAAATGTTTGCCCTGCTGGCAACACCACAAATAATTAACTATTGTTATAAGTTCTCTCTCAAAATTATTATACCTAGAAATGTTGCATAAATCGATACCCAATTTCAGAGTAGTATGAGTAATTGGGTAAACCATGGGCAGTGATAAAAATGAGATGGACTATACATCTCTACATATAAAAATCTTTGCTTGGCAGCATTGGCCTGATGCCATGCACTTCACTACCAATATAAACACACACACTTTTCCTATGTGCTTAAAAGCACAATGCAACCAGTGAATGTCTTTGTGAGCGTTAGACCATGATGGTCATTTTACTTGTTGATCTGAAGTCAACTAATGACTCCAAACGATGAATGGTATGCATGAGCCCTTGAAGGACCCTTATGGATAAAATAGTGTTGCGCATATCAGTCTAAATCTTAATGATTGACTATGCATTTGGTAGTAATAACAATAAGTTAGCAGAATTGTAACCATGAAGCAACTTGTTGTTGCGTGTCTCGCTGGATGTTGAGACTAACCCTTCATTTTGAAGGACAAATATGTAGTATTCATGCCACTACATTAATCTAAGTTCAAAGCTCACTGCATAAAACCCCTATCTATAATGTGCGTAAGATTTCCTAAATAAATCACCACAATAGCATACATTGGCCACAACTAGATGATTGTGGTTGGGGATTTTATCTGTATGCTTTTTAGAACATCTCGGCATTAGGGGGGGAATGCCCATATAGTATAATGCCTCAATATCCTATTAAACGCACAAAAGCCAAACTAAACCTGTCGTTCGGCGTGTACTCCTGTGTATATGGAGTTTGCCAGAAATCGTTGAGGAGTAACCATATTGGTCTGAATGCTTCTACCTGATGTAGATGTGGATATACCCGGGATTAATATCATATCCACATTTGACTTATTAGCGTTTGATCTATTCTCGGGGACGCCTGCGAATATGATCCATCAGCCTTAGTCAAAGCATATGTTCTGATTGCAGATTCACGTGGTCTGTAATAACTCTCCTCCGATGAACTCGCCCTGCTGGTGATTTGCCTCACGAAGAGGTTCATCTTGATGATGAAGTTCCTAGCAATGCACGCAATATCATTGTGCTAGGAATACGGAACAATGAATCTTTCGGTTTTTGGGAAATGACGAAGATCATTATTAAATGTGGGAGACAAATGTGTCGACATCTATCTTGCCTCTCTAGATTGCAAATGGATCCAAAATAAAGTCCTAGGCATGAGTGCTTGAAGCTCTCTTATCGGGTCATTGATAAATACAATCGAGGCTGAACCAATAATCGCAAAATGAAAGTCACGAGCTTGAAGTTCGGACATTTATGGGCACTATTGAAATAATGTGTGGTGAATGCGATGGTTCAAGTGGTCTTGTGAGAGACCCATCCCACATATGTGTTGAATAACCACTGTTCCGCTATGTAATATATCTGGCAAATGGCATGAATTAAAATATGCAGTTAATAGGATTCTGAAGATCTATCATGAGATCCTAGGAGGACTCATATATTTGAATTATAAATATGCAACATATAAATCTCATACCGAATAATACATTCCTGATGAATGATCACTCTCCTATGTAGGGAGAATATCTCGTAGTTGAGACTATCGTTCCCAGATGGAACCTATCCAGAAGAAACAAAGTCTGTGTTGAACACCAAAGTTTGATAATCCCTATAAAGGGATAAAGACCCGTACAGACCCGAAAAGGAATAAGATGAGGTACTAAAGGACTTGAAGTTCACCGAATAAGCACATGTGCATTCCATGAGTTTTACTCATGGTAATTTCCACTAGATGTGGAATTACGGTATCCTCTAAAGCCCTGATGGCAGAAACCTATAAGATTTAGGTGTTACTGGCAAAATATCCCCATTGTGCTAGAATGACAGACTATAATGATGTATCTGATCGATGAAAAATCCCTGATGGATTACGATCTTAGATGGACTTTTATGACACCATCATAGATGTTGCAATGGATGAACGCCTCGAGCGATGTATCATATTTAGAATATGTACTATTGCAACTATATTATCCCCTAAGTCCTATTGAAGGACATGTTATTTGCTTTGCACAACTATGTATAAATTGTGGTGTAAGATAGAAAATGATAGCACCCCAACCTCATCCATTCTCGTTATTCCAGATGAACAATGAGACATATATCTTGAAGAATATGCTTGAGTTATGAGGGATAACGACTTTGACAGATGTCATCGTCAGGGGGAGCGAATGCTTATATTGATCACAACCGTGAGACAATAAATGTCATATTCTATGCCCTGAAGGCGTGAGCTTGATGATCAATATGTGAACCTTTATGGAACTTTCTATCAAATATATAGATCTAATCGATCGAACATCATCAGTCAAAGTGGCTTATTTATATTGATATGTGCACTTACCTCGTATATCCTAGAAATGAGTAGAGGTAAAGTTCCTGAAATAGTCCTTGCAAGGATATGCAATCCGTTTGCTAAATCTTTATGTGCATATACTTCTAGAAGAAGATGTTTTGCCTTATTGATACAGTTTTGCAAGGATCAGGGGGAGCACATTTCTAAAGTTAGCCCTTGTAGAAGATTCGATAGAATCTAGATCCCAAAGGATCGAAATCTGTCCCGATGACAGTTGTTGTACTCTTTTTTCCTTGGTGAGTTTTCTTAAAGTTTCTCACATGAGGTTTTTAACGAGGCAACAAAGTGCAAATGCAATTTGTATCACCATGCACTCTTTCTCCACATTTTTCCCACTGGGTTTTTCGGAGTTTTAACGAGACATGTGTTGGTCACGGTATTCGCCCAAGGGGGAGTGTTAAGTAACCCTAGTTAGGGTTATGTGGGCAAATACCTGCTTTGCCCCTGAGGGGTCTCACATCTCTATATAAGGAACATGTACATCCCCTCATAATACAGAGATCAGAAAGAGACCAGAGGCCTAACCCTATATCCAGTGTCTCGTGTGTTTCCTCTGTCGTGCTTATGGGAAGGGAGACGGGTTCTCTACATCTTCTTGCGCCTCTACTGCTGACGGGAGGGAAGGGAGCTCAATAAAAACAACTTCCTCAGGTCGTTACACTCTCGCCTAGGGATAAGACCGAGCCCCCTGTCTCTGTGTATTTAGGCATGCCACGACCCCCTCGTCCATCTATATCGGTCACCGTAACCCATGTGCCACTGGGTGTGCAGAAGAGAAGGGAGCCGAAGCCGAGAGCGGGAGAGAGATGATCGCCACCGCAAGGGTTTTCACTAAACGTCGTCGTGCGAGTGGCCATGGTTTGATCATAGGTCGTCGCCGAGAGCTAGGGTGGTGTTCATGG
The DNA here is from genome assembly GCA_029449295.1 of Zea luxurians. NCBI lineage: Eukaryota > Viridiplantae > Streptophyta > Magnoliopsida > Poales > Poaceae > Zea > Zea luxurians. The sequence goes on along the minus strand of JAOPSE010000001.1, from coordinate 28,377,990 downwards.
CCTTCCCATTCGAGTTCGGTAGCCATGGAGCTAGCAATTGCTCCCTGGAGGCCGACCTCCGCCGCGGAGCAACGTGGCCAGCCTCGACGCCGTATTCACCGCTGGTAAGAAATCGTCAACCGAGTTTGCCATCTTCTATTGTACGCGTACCTCATATCGGATTAAGGTGTGGCACGCCAGGGTTGTCGTTGGCCACACACCGGCGAAATCGCTGCCGCATGGGCAGGGCAAAGCCGCCTTGGGCAGGCGGAGGAGTAGGGATGAAAACGGTCGGAAACGGTCGGTAAACACTAAAACCATTACTGTTTTCATATTTTTTATTGAAAACGAAATCGAAAACGGTAACTCCGGAAACGGAAACGATATCGGTATTTCGGAAACATCAGAAACGAAAGTTCGGTGCGGAAAATACACCGGTAACGGTCGAAATTTAAAATACGATCGGTAAACATATCAAACTTCATAATACAACAAAGTTGACAAAAGATCACAAAAACCACAAGTTCACAAATCATGATATAACAAGTTCACAATATAACAAGTTCACAAGGATCACAAATTTATAATATAAAAAGTTTACAAAGATCACAAGTTCACAATATAACAAGTTCACAGTATAACAAGTTCATAAAGATCACAAGTTCACAGACTCAAAGTTCACAATTCACAATATCCACTAGATTTAGCTGACATGGCATGCTTACTCATAAAATATTTTTTCCTCACATAAAGAGTTTTTCACAGCCTCACAGGAAAGTCCTAAAATCTAGTATGTGGAAAAGATAGACTATCGGCTCTCTATCATTATATATTACTAATACATAACATGTGCATAGAAAAGGGTGGATTCATTTGAGAGACCAAATGATTAATCTCAACTGCCTTCCAACACCCCAAAATAAATCTTAAAACGTCCAAAAAATATAAAAATAAGTAATTTTTATCCAGAGACGTACAGGCGATGCGAAAAAATCACATGCTGGAAAATTCCGAAAAAAATTCCGAGACACAGTTCCGGAAATTTCCGAGACACAAATCCGGTAATTTCCGACAAATACCGATAACCGAAGGAAACGGTCGGTAAAACACAACGCCGATTCCGATACCGATTCCGATAGAAAATTCCGAAAACCGATTCCGTTTTCGAAAAATACCGTTACCGGTGAATCCGATCGAAAAATTTCGAAATCGATTTCCGGAATTCCGAAAAATTCCGAAACCGTTTTCATCCCTACGGAGGAGGGTGAGTTAGCGCCAACTGCTAGATCCTAATCGACGGGTAGGATTAGGTCCATTGTGTATCGCTTTGGATGGAGCGGGGTCCGTTGATCTAGGAGTTAACAGTGATGATTGAATCAGGAAATACCCCTTCGGTTAATTAAATTTGGGCCCTCAGTCTTGATCCATCGGCCTGGTGAGCGCTTGTGTATAAGCAGCCACGATGTTTTGCAAAGGAGCCCTGGGATTTCATCATATTGAACCCACAGTCCTAGTGCAGTTATAGTAAGTTTAATTTAAGTCCCTGGAGTTTGCATAGAAGACCCTGAACTATCGAAGAATAGTACCCGCCATCCAGTCTGAATAAAAGGGTTATAAATAAATCAGGATTATTATTATTAGTGTAAGAATTAATATCAAAACAATGTAAAAACTTAGGAAATCCATAATTTCTACGTTTTAACTACAAACACCTGGCCTTAAAGAACGGATGTGCAAATTAAAATAGAAATGCTGCCTATAGCAAACTAGTTTTTAAACCAACATTGTCTAGTGCAAATAAATGCCCCTCCCTCGAACTCACTGAACTAAAGCCTATGAAATTTACATAGCACTAAAAACTTGTTACCGCTACGGTAAATCACGAACATGTCACCATCAATAGCAAAATAATCTAGTGATTACAGGGTGTATTATTCGAGAGAAATATAACTCTTTCATCTATGATCAAACTGCTGAATGGCAAATTTATGGTCTAGAGTATGCCTACCACACCAAGAATGGACCAGTAATCCATCGCAGTGGCACAAATTCTGATATCCCTCCTCCGTGCACTGCAGCTGAATGTGTTTATCTCTACAACCTTGTTCATGAACAAAATACAAGCATTAGATGATCAAAGATAGTGATGTCACACACTTGCTTTGCCAATGAATGAGATCCTTCCCATTTTTTGTGTTCGGCTTTGATGACCCTCCTGTAGAACCTCCATCCCTACTGCCCCCTCCACCTAAATCACCTCCCACACCTACAAGAGTAGTAACAACTGCAAGAAGTAAATGTATGTCCACAAAACCCAACAATTTTGGTACAGTAGTGATTGTTTAATAATCAACGAAATTTATGTTGCATAAATTCAAGTGTTGTTTTCCATCATAACCTAAAATGTCATGGTACCTGAGTCTACCTTACCAACTGATTTATCACTCCAATTATATATTTTTTCTGTCATACATATATATCTATCTGTACAATAATTATTTAATAATCAACAAAACTTATGTTGCATAAATTCAAATGTTGTTTTCCATCACAACCTAAAATGTCATGGTACTTAGGTCTACCTTACCAATTCATTTATCACTCTAATTATATACCTTTTCCCTGTCATACATATATATCTTCTGCAGTGAACAATGATGTTATTTACCTCGGGTCTACATCTATAAGGTATGTATATCATAGAAATGTTTCCCCCTATCGCAATAGAAATAGTAGTTATATCTTTACCAAGTTTGATTTAAGATATAGTCATATTCTTTTTTATTATTCATTCTTACTATCATATCATAATGATGTGATACCTCGTATGACATTTGTCTTTGTACTTTGTCAAATCTATAAACTTAGAAGTTAGGATCGCATTTGTTCCTATTCATATTCATAATGTCCTAGAGTTCGAAGATCTTTATTTTGTGTATTTAGATCATGATTCCCTTTAGTTGTTCACGATAGTTATTTGTAAACTGAATCCCCATCTTTCTCACAATCAAACACTTTCAAAGAAATAAACATATGTAGTCAACGTACTATCTAAGGTTGCCCACCAGCGAACTGTAGCTACTATGACCTACAGGTACAACTGTCGAAGACCAAGTCTAGATTTCTCAACCACCCAACATTGAAGACAAGATTGTGGAAGTGCTACTAAAATAGATCTAGACATGTTTCCATGTGATCACCGCGATATCTTATGTTCAAATTATTTAGTACAACAATAGTATGCTTATCTTATTTACAAAAAAATCACTTACATGATGCAGCCAGAAGGATACAAATGCACTGGTATTATCCCATGTCTTATACAAGGCCATATGTGGTGGTTCCCATCCTGCACCAAATGCAACATGTCTTCAACTCTGACCTCTACTGGATGTCAATGCACACCATGCGACTAGATAGAAACTATATTTAGGTAACACTCCACACACATGCTAAATTCCTTGTGCTTTCTTCAAACTAGATGCTCCCTTTCTTATTATGTAATCAATGCTATACTACACTCACGGTGTTCATTCATATATACAAACTTGGCTTCATTGCTATTGATGGAACCTATGAAGCAGAATTCTGTTGACTTGACTGCTATTGTGTCGCTTAAGTTTACCATTAACATGTCAGCATTCTCTATCACCAACAAAGCCATTTTCATTCTGTTTGTTCTAACAAATCATGGAAAACAGGTATCGGTAGCATCTAACATACATAATTACGCACAAGAAGAATTGCTCACACAAAGATGATGTATTAGGCCTTCCAAGTACACAAGATTCTCTAGCAACATCGTTTGTGAACTCCACGTCTATCAGTCCAAAAATTGTAGTAACCACATTGTATCTAATATTAACTACGACTATTTAATTACATCTTAGCAATACAATTTGACCATATTTATCGGCCAGCCACGCCGCAAACTCGCATAATCCCACACACTACACAATACTGAGGTAAATTTGAAACAAGTTTAGCTTCTTCATATTTTATAGATAACATAATTGTGTGCTCTTGCTGCTATAACAGATATTGAACCCTTTTTCTCCCTTGATACATGTTTTAGGAAAAAAGTTCTCGTGCTTCCATTCTACATTAAAAAAGATCATCTGACTCTTTGTATCTACATAATGACAGGATCATGAACTCTCTGCACACCAATATGACAAGGATGAATTGGCCTCATCATCAAAGAAGTATGTCCTAATACAACAAGCAACCCTAAAAGGAATATATATAAAGAAAAAGTTAACAGATAATGTTTTCCATTCATTTTTCTATACATGCATGTATAAAAGCAAATTTGAACTCCAACTTACAATTAATAAAAACAAGTACATGATCAGGACAGGCCAACTTTGCATACTCCAATCTGATTCTGTAGAATCCGTGACAATGGTAGTTAGATCGTCATAGGTTCCACCGAGGTATGACAATATACATACTCTGTTCTATACATCTTAGCACCAATATAGTTTACACATAATATTCATGGTACTGCTCTTCAACGTCACTCAAATTCACATGGAACACAAACAAAAAAAGACCAAAACGAATTCATTCTCCCTTGTAAACATCATTCAACACAACATTTTACAGTACCAAACAAATATTGAACGCAATTGATGTTTCCTTCTTGTTTCTACAAGAAACTATTTTGCGTACTTACTAAGGTCGTCCACGTTGCTAGAAGCAGTCTGCTTTTGTATACATGGGACCAAACTACTAAAGGGCGTCCAAATTCGTATATGTTTATACGACCCGTATTAGTAAACTCTAGTTTACGTTTGGTGGAGACTACTTGGAAGTCAGGTCCAAATGCTTCTTAATGTGTATTACCATGTCTGTTTGCTCTTCAACTAAACTACAATGGTGATAGACATCATGCCAGCTTCATTTTACATTTAATGTAGACTACTTACAAGTCAGATCCAAATACTTTTTAATGTATACTACCATGTCCATTTTCTCTTCAACTAAACTGCAATGGCGAGTTGGTGACAGACATCATGCCAGCCGCATCTTAGTTTTGTACTGTGATCTATATACTATAATATTTGTCTGCTTCACAAGCAGTGTTTCCAACTTAAATATTGTCATGCCGCAATATCCAATAATCTAACATTGTATAAGTGTTCCAAATCACTATTTACCACGTGCGCATGGCGCGCGCAGTACACTAGTACGTAGATTCAGGATCGTTATGTTATAACAAGACAAGAGACACTGCACATTTATCTGTGAGAGCCCATAGGCAAAGAGTTGGGTTGCTACCTACCATGCAGCAAAAGCATCTGCTCTGTAGATTAAATCCATTCAAGATTGAGAAGCTTCAGGAACCCTGCACGCCCCCAATTTTCATTTCGCTTCCAGGTGCCACGGTACTCAAGGCACTGTAGCTTAGGAATGAACTGGTTCTACTCTGAAAAGATGGACTTGAGATGACTGCAGCAAGGTAGGTTGCGCGTTGTTGTAAAAGGCACCATGCGTCGGGGGTTAACGTTATGCATCTTGATTCAAAGATGTGGAGGACAGCACTTCGATTGGTGATTGCTCATGGTCCACAATGGAAACTACGACCCAGATCCTGGCAGCGCGATGGCTCGGCTGATCCAACCTTGCTGGCATGTGTAGTGTACAAAAGCGGAATTGATATATTTCGTCTGTCCAAAAAGTGCCATATAAGTCAAACCAATATATATCCTAAAATTTATAACATTATTACCTGTTATAGTATTTGTTAGTTTTTAACAGTACGATGAAACGCCATTGCTTCATTGTCATGAGTGGCTAGGTTGGTACCCATTTTTTGTTTTCTTAAATATATTTACTAACAAATGTTTCTTTGGATTTCAACCAAATATAATCTCTATAGCTTAGAAATTTATTCGACATTTATGTTGTCTGATTTCAATACAGCTTCGAATCGAGAGTCGCTGAAGCATGTTGTTTTAACTTTTAATAGCATTAGTGGTGTGTCCACCTACGAGACAACTGCTAGGTGAAGGTATTATGAGAACGATGACATGACCAACTAAAAAGGATGGCGATCGACCAGAACCTTAGCAGATCACTAATGGCTTGTTCGTTTTGCTCTTAATCCATATGGATTGGGTAGGATTAAATCTTAAATAAGTCAAAATCTTTCATAATTTTTTTAATCTCATCCAATCCATATCAGATAGAAATAACCGAACAGCCAATAGCTAGGTAGCCCTAATAGCTAGGTTTATATGTTGATACCATAGAAGCATATCAATTTTGTGTGGTATCTTATTTGTCATTGCAAATGTTCTAATCCTTTTTATATTGATTAGATATAATTTCTTACCCTTTCATATTATCGTCGATGACATAGGAGAATTAAAACATGCAATTTTCTTACCCTTCTATGCCACTGGTGATAGCATGGAAGGCACAAAATTACACCCGAGTGGCATTAAAGGAATCAGAATATTTTTGGTAGTAAATAAGATATAATAAAACTGATATGGCATACAAAGAATTTTGTCTATAAAATGGGATTTGCAGAAGCTGCTCAAGCAGCAATATGTGTAGCAGAGTTTCAGGATCGTTAGGTTGCCTCAAGGCACGTCTAGCATAGGACCGAGGTGGACATGAAGAAGCAAAATGCAGCAAGATCATCTATTTGTTGGTTGGGATTGAGAAGACTCGGGAACCCACGATGCACCAGTATGCACTAGCTCCATCTTAAAAGATGAATATTATCACCCATGGATTAGGCTTGTGAATATCTAGAAAAAAAATCTTTTTTAAATGAACTGAGCAGAGTTATTGAGTTTTACTAGTCGGTTACCCGTGCGTTGCGACGGCTTACAACAATACTCACGTCAACTATCCACCAATAAAATTTCAAAATTTTTTATTGATTGTCTCCGCTCTCCGTATAATATTTTTTTGATTTGGCTAACTGATGTTATTTTTTTTTGCTCCATGCAATATGTCTTGGTACAACACGGTCAATGAAGTGAGCGATTAGAAGAGAGTTCACAACAACTGACTGAACGAACAGAGATTATAAAATGACATAATTCCACCATATAGAGATCAAATAAGAGAAAGTTTGTGAGCTAAAGTTTCTAAAATAAGTCACATGAACTCAAACTTAAAAAAAGATAGATCAAAATATGAAGTGATTGCTAAAGTCAGGCATCAATAAAAACTGGATGCGCTCTATATAAATTATGCTACTTCGTAGCAATTACTAACGTTTAAAACCAACAAATAATCTTTCATTTTACTGTTAGTCTGACAAATCATTGTTGCTCCATCCAATTCAGCAACCTCAAACACCATGGAGTCCATGCGCCAATGTGATCTCAGAAACGACCTAATGTTTGCAAGAGCCAAGAACGTCGTGTCGTGCTTAGGCTGTAGCCTCGACTCGTAGTGCTGACCCGACACAACACGATTATATTTTTTACTTTACAAAAAAAACGTATATACATATATACAATTTATATTTAATGTTAAAAATATCTGAGCATGATGTTTTACTGGTTAGACAGCTTCACCCAGTGTTTCCCATCCTTTTCCCGTTAGGGCATGGGTCTTCTAGTCAGCACAGGCCGAACTACGACTAGAAGGCCCAACCTATTGATCCTCAGATTGTGTATGCAAGTGGTGGAAAACCTCATAAAAGACGCAGATCCTACATATCTTATCTTGTTTCATCGGTTTAAGTACAAGACATGTATTTTGAACCTATCATGTTGTTATATCTTTGTAGGTACTCAATGTTCGATAATGACATCGACTCGAGTCGGGTGAGAGTTCAGAGAGGAGGTTCATCGAGGTCTACTGCTTGTAGCTCCCCTCGCTCCACCTCGGATGCAACAGAAGTTGAGCAATTACAAGCAGAACTAACATAGTAGCAGGAGCGACAAAGGGCCCAAGAGGAATACATGAGACAAGTAGCACATTAATAGTCCTGCTATGCATCTCAGCTTAAACAAGTATTTCTCCAAATAAGTTCATATATAACAGATTTTGCTTTAAGTTATGTATTGTTTTGAAAAAAAACTGATATTAATGAATTGGGCACTTTTGTAGCAACTAGCACAAACGTTGGGGATATAGATCCCTATGGTGTCGCCTCCTCCACCGCCGTTCAGTTTCCTTGGTCTTCACTTGGACCTTATGTATGCACGGCATCAACATTCTATTGTTTATTACTTGTTATTTTGAGATGTAACTTTTGAATGTCCTTAGTACATGTGTATCAGACTCATCGTCTTCCATAGCGGCACCGCTACAAGATGACGACGAAGAATTTGTCAATGTGTTATTCGCTAGTGAAGGTAGTGGGCATAACTCGTCTTAGTTGCCCAATGATGATCGGCAATAGTGATGTTGCATTTGTTGTTGGTTTTCATGTTTGTTTTGTGAGACTTTAGACTTGGTAAGTACATGACATATTTGAGATGTGTCATTGAGTTATTTGTGAGACTTGAGACTTGGTTGTGAGATTTGAAACTTGAGAGGCATATTGAGTTATTGCGAGCTGAAATGGATTGAAATTATGGTGAGATGATGTGTTTTTGTGATGAAATGGATGAGATATTGTATCTGTTATGAACTGTATTCTGATTATGTATATTTTGTTATGAAATGTGATAAAATTCAAAATAAACATCAACTTTCAAGAGGCTTTACAAGTTGTCGGAAGGTAATACATAACTTCTGACGTGCATTTAAAGTGCTCGGAAGTTAAATAGCTAATTGCATCAAAACCTCAAACGACGTCACAACTAAGTTAACTTCCAAGTGGCATTTAAAGCCGTCGGAAGTTAATAAACTTCTAAGTGCACCGTCGGAAGCTGGACCAACTTCAGACCAAAAACTTCCAACACCCTAACTTTTTCAACCGAGAAGTGTAGCTCCCGACGTAACTTATGATCGTTTTGTCTAACTTTCGAGAGTTCAAGCTCTTAGAAGCTACTGAGTTTCTGTAAAAGGCTTTGTTATCATTGTATGCTCTTACCACTGCAAGTTTCTATAAAAGACTTTGTTATCATTGTAGGCTCTTACCGCTGCATTAATTCAACGATCAAAGTCATAGGCTAAGAAGGCGTTTGAATGCACTAGAGCAACTAATAGTTAGTTGACTGAAAAATTGTTACGCCCCGTTTGGATCATTGGAATTGAATTTCATTCTAATAACAGTAATTTAGGCATTTATCAATTAATCTAATTTGGTTTTATACGAAATATATTTGTATACTATTATTAACAAGATGTCGAAGATATTTATGTGCTACATTTTTACTATAGATGAGTAAGACGAAGAATGTCATGTAAGTTACAGATTAGAAACAAATTCTACTAATGCATAAAACCATTTCTCATCCTCCACCACATGAATTTGAGATAGACTTATATCTGAACTTTGGAAAATGGTGGAATGTCAAATTCCAAACTAAATAAGTTACTTTATTGAGTGAATTCCAATTCCTCTAAAATGAAGGGATCCAAACGGCCCGTTAGTGAAATTAGCTAGTAACTAGCTATTAGCTAATAGTTGAACTATTAGTTAGACTATTTTAATGTCTTCAACTAATTGTATAGCTCTAGTGCATTCAAACACCCCTAAGTCAATCCACGGACACTACTGACTGTCATGCTACAAAAAGTACAAAAGTTCGACATAAGACCGGGTGGGGTTATTACATACTCCACGCCGCAGATGTTATCCTCAAGCAAATTCATCCAGCTATTCACATACAATGGGAAGAACTAAACTACAAACGAAAAAACATTTTTACGGGTCATCACAACAGTTGCAATTTTAGAAATCATACACGCAACATACTAGTACATCAAGGAAAAACTTAGTTTTGAGGTTCTACCAATGATCTAATGAAAGACCTTCTCCACCATACCTGGAAAGCTCTAATAAGGTTCGGACACTCGGGTCCTTTGGTCGCATAGAACTGGAACCATTCCTCGAACAAACATTGCTGCTGCCTGAGAGGGAGGGTTAAAAGGCCTCGCCCTAAATTCTCCTCCAACGATCTTAGGTCGAGACCTTTGGGGCAGCGCTGAAGCCAGCCAAAATCCAACAACATTGTGCGGAACCATCCATGAAAGAGGAGGCTTCGTACGTCACCACGACACTGCACTTTTCCTTTACCAAGTGCAATGAACACACCAGCTGATATTCGACTTAGCTCATACCTGACGATCGCTGATGCTTGCTCGTGCATCTTAATGAGCCTGCCTTGCTTCGCCCACAGTTCTACAAATTCTTCTGCAACGTCAATGTTTACTAGAATATCCAATAGCCAATTGAGGTTCTCTGTTTGCGTAGAGATTCGCTCGATCAGTGGTTTGCTCCCTCTAACTACCACAGCCTGACCTGTGTAATATGTTGGTTCTATGGCCTCTTCAAAGAGGTCAACCAGTGACTCTAGACATGAATAACAGATCTGATACAGGTTCTCCTTGTTTAATCCTGACGAGTCCTTTTGATAGACTGAACTTTTGCTTAGAAGACCATTCACCAAAGATTGCATGTCTTTTCTTGCCATAGTGCTGGTGCTGTTAGTGACAGATTGAATAAGCTGTACAGCGAGGTCATCTGAGCTTTTCCAGTTGTGTGGTCGCAGTCTTGCCAGTATATCCTGGGATATTGCTTCGTCAAAAGTGAATCTTGCAAAGAGATTCTTCAGCTTCTCCTCCTCGTTCTCATTCCAGGGAACAGCTTCTATGTATGTCAAACATGTTTTGATTCCCTTGCTGAACATGATAGAGGAGCATACCTACATTTCAAAACAGAGCATCATTTAGTAAAATTGTGTAATCAGCATTTAATTAGCTGGATTAAAGAAGTTAATAGAAAAGGAAAGATTCCTGTGCCCTTACAATTATAGTTCCATGGCTCGACACAAATCTAATTCAAGTATATAGCTTAGATCTGTATTTGCAAAACGTCACATCTAAGCAGCACCAGTTGTAAATAAACTACCAGTGGATATTGATTATTTTCATTCAAGTAGGGGTGACAATGGGCTTTAAATTTTACACTATAAGATTTAAGAATCAGATCGGATTAGAATCGGGCCATATTTCTATTTATTTTTGAACTAAAATTTATTTAGGGTTCTACCATTTTGTAAAGAACCATTTGGATCGCAATCCATTACCACCCCTACATTCAAGATACTCTACAGTTCAATCAAATTCACTACTTCAATATACGAATTAGCTTGGGAAACAAAAAAAAACATACTCCCTCTGTCCCAAATTAAAATTCGTTTTAGATAACTAATGGATTTATACAATATTTGATGCATGTGTTTTATGTGTCTAGATTCATCACCATCCATTTGAATTTAGACATAAAAAACAAAAGCTAAGACGAATACTATTTTGGGACGGAGGGAATATTACTTATGAAAGAAGAATTGCCATCGTACTACCATGTAGCATGTCCACAAAACTCACTCTACGCATTTTGCAAAAAGTAAATATTTCTCAATTGTATCAGAACATGTGTTAATTCATCAGAAAGACATGTATAGTTCATTCTATTGCTGGAATAGAAGTTTAGAATACTTGATTTAGTTATTTGATACATATTAGCTACATTGGCCCATGTAACTCATCCAACTAAGAAATATATCTAATAGGGAGATAATGCTATATGGTCATCTAGTTGATCCTAGTAGCCAGGGGTCGGACCGAGAGACTAATTGCAATTTGTCAAGACCAGCCTGACTAGTTGGACCTAGAGTCAACCATATAGTTGTCCAGTATATGTTGACATATATACTATATTGTGAATACTATAAATCAAGAAGCAGGAGTACAAAAGCACCAGAACAGCAGATTCTTGTGAAATTTGATGAGGAGCTTATCTCCATAATCCCTTGGAGCTGGACTGTTGGAGGAGTGACCTGGTCAGGTGGTGGCAGCTTCAGCACCCGGACAGTTCTTGACCCGCCTGAGCTGGGCAGGGGAACCAATGGCTACACGCCACAAGATCTGCTGACCAGTGGATTGTGGATGCAATGAAGAGGCAGCAGCAGCTGGGAGGAGGTCATGGCAGGCAGAGAACAGTGCTGTGGCAAACGGTGATGCTGCAGTTCTGCTTTTCCAGGCACATGAGCTTCCAAGCGGCTGGCGGCTGTGCAATGGATATGGGAAGAGAGCAGTATCCACTCTGCTGTGAAGTTGTGTATGTGAGGGAAACCCCCATTGGACCAAAATAAAGAAATCCAAGAGGCCAGTTGACCATCCTGCAGCCCAGCTTACAATGTCCAACTGGCAATCCACAACTAATCAGAGGAATAGATTTCTTGTTCCCTAATCGTGCCTAGTCAAATTTTAGGACCAATTAGGCTGACTAATAAAAATTAATCAGACGGCCAGATAACATTGACAGAGAAGAAAACACTGATTCAGGAGCGAAATTATGGTGGTTCTACATAACAGAGAAATAGCAATGCAACGACTAATTAGTATAGCAGAATAAAAGATATTAGCCTTAGAAAGGTGTTACACTGATACTGGAAAACAACAGCGGCTACTTAGAGAACTTCATAGACCATAGAACAATCATGGATATCTAAAAACACTAACATATATGTCGTTGACTTGTTCTGGAGCATGACACACTTGTGCCTAAATCCTCAAGTGCTTGAGATACTAGTAGCACCTTATCCACATTCTATAGTAGAAATGTTGGGAAAAAGAGATTATAAGACAAGTTTTGGACATGCATAGCTAGTTACTAGTTAGGGCGAAAAAATAGCCCAAATTTGATATGGTTAGCTAGCTAGTTGGCTAACAACTAGTTGAAGACTTGGCTAAAAAATCCAGCCCTCCTGTTTTGATGCACTAGAGTTAATTTTAGCTAGCTAGCAATTAGCTCTTGTATCCAAAGATGCCTTATATCTGTAGTAACTTGTGCCTCTGTTTTTTTGAAAAAAGACATGCTATCAAATACATTGCTTGAACCATTACTTTTTCGAAGCATGTCTAATGCCTTTAAGAAAGACATTGAAAATAGTAATTTGACAGTGTTTCATGAGATAAATATTGATAGTTTCATGACATTAGTGGAAAAAGTTTTAAAATTTTTACTGCACACACTTAAATTAAAAATATTCATTATTCAAATGGAGGGAGCAATTCACACTGCATGATTTATATGTCAAAATAAAGTGGGTTTGAGAAGTCAAAAGCATGTAATGTGGCAACAGGCATAAATTGACTAGAAAAGCATGGAGTCACCCGTTTTGCTGGCAAAACCGTTAAATTGCCATTCCGATACAACAGCAGCAGCAAAGCCTTTCGGATAGACAGTGAAAAAAAATTGGGTGAACAGTACTGAATCAGAGTAGTTGGTCTTCCTCACCTCAAGCACATCTATAGCCCTTGACACACCGGCAGCTGCAAGACCCCGCATTGGATCAGGGTCGTACATGAGTTCCACTGCAGCCCTGAAAGCATCCAAATTATCGACCCCGTCCACCTCGATCGTCTTCCCGGCAGCGACGGCACCAGGAGCAGTGGCAGCAGCGTCCTCGTGCGGGGCCATGGCGGCGAAGAAGTCGCTGCAGCCGCACAACACCCTGGAGTCGAGCTCCATGAGGACGCACCTCCCGTCCCTCCCCCGCAGGAAGAGCTTCAGATCCAGCACGCCAGCCGCGTGCGCGTCCGCTTCCTCCCGCACGGACACCACCTGCGGCGCCACCGCTGCCGAGGGCAATGCCGACGCCAGCACCGGCGCCAGCTGCTCCGCGGTGCCCACAGCTGCCGGATACTCAGCGGGCGGCGGCGGCGGCGGCGGCGTAGGAGGAGGGAGCGGGACGGCGCCGTCGGGGTCGATGGGGGAGACGCGGCCGGGCGAGAGGATGCGGCGCGGGTCGATGAGGCCGCCGAGACCCGCGAGCCTGGACGAGGTGGGCGAGCCGTAGAAGGACGCCGCCGACGGGGACTTGGGCGGCAGCTTCCTCGACGCCGCCGCCGACGGGGACGCTGCCGAGGAGGGGATCGGGCGGAGGTCGGGGCTGTCGGGCACGCCGGCGAAGGAGCAGCACCAGGCGCGCGGGGCGGCCCCGCCGCGCCTCCGGTGGACGCCCGGGCCCTGCTGCGCCGCGTCCGCCGCCATGTGGTGTGGCGCGGCGTGGGATCTGGACAGGAGCCGAGCGAGCTGGTAGTGGTGGGCCCCGGCGCTAGGGTTCCGGTGGGACGGAGGAGGAGGAGGCCATTGGGAAGAGGAACACGGCGCAGACAGGGGCGAGGGGTTCGAGGAGTGGCAGCAGCAGCCTTGCAGTCCAGTGAAAGCTATCTCCACTCTCTTGCCTCCGTTCCCTGTGTCTGTGGATGGACACTGGTGGCACTTCTGCCAGTCTGGCGCCGCGGTCAGTGCTGCTGCTCCGTGGGCACGGCGTATGCGCAAGCGACTGACTGCCGCTGGGGTCCACCGCGGTCTCGTGGCTCGGCGAACGATGGGCCTCCCTGCCTCGGATACCCCGTGGCGCGCGCGGGTGAGAGGACGGTTGCGATCTTCTGCGGAGCGGCCTTGGGGCTAGCCGCACCGACGAGCTGGACACGCGAACACTAAAGGATAGCGTAGAAATTTTGCTGCACTCGCGTACTGGATGTGCTAATCTATCCACTGTAGCCGCGATTTGGACGCTATATCTAGAGTTCGGCCGGTGGCAACTCTATGCACTGTAGCCGGTGGGAACAGCCGTAAACAGCCAGCCAGCCGGTGGAAATTTTTGATATATATTGATAAAAAAATGTGGTAGTTTATATAGGGTTGAGATATAGAGTAGTTTTGAATGCGGGAGTTTGGCTACTGTATTTTAAAATGTTGATGACTAGGATAGAATATTTCTTTTAGAGTAGAAATTTAGAGTAGAATGAGTGCGGATAGCCTGAGGCGTGGGGTCCGGCCGTCCTCTGGCTTGACACGCGTCATCGGCGCACGTGGGAAGTTGGGCGCGCGCAACGGGACGTCGGACGGTGTGAGTGCTACTGCTATGGACTGGCTGCGGGTAGGTAGCCGTTGCGACGATGATGGATATGGATGGTTGCGCGGCTTGCGGCCCTGTTGGTGGTCGGCGCACCAGGACAACATCCGTACTCGAGATGGCAATGGAAATTTGCTATCAGCTATTTCAGGTCAGAAAAAAAATTCTCCACGCCCCACGAACGTTCATAGGAGATTTTTTTTATATCATCATTCTCCACGGGATAAATTTTGTCCGAGATCCCGTTCCAATTTAATTTATAATTAAATTTAAATTATAATTAGAACGAACTTCATATGTTATTAATATAAATCATTATTACTTATACACATTGTTAGATTAAAAAAACATTATGTGTACATTAAATTAACACATTTGTACCATGAGTGATCTTTTCATAAAATAATTATTTAATTTCATAATTAGCTACTAGGAACGTGCCCGTGCGATGCCACGGAACACAAATTGCGACCCTCCAATAGACTTAGGGCCCTGGCGACGGGCGGTGTGAGTACAATAGTGACGGCAAAATCTGTAATCAAACATAGATACAGAACGATATAAATATGTCTACCCAAATAGATTGAAATAGAATCGCACAAATAATTTCTAAAGAGTAAATATATAATGCTTAATCATAAGCAAATATGTTGACCCCTTGTACACTAATCTAATATTTTTTAACAATATTGTTAACTCTCTGTTGTATGTTTGCCAAGATGGCATATCTGCATGAATTGTCCTCGTAACTTAACAGTTCAATAATAAAGTTCCTCCGAAGAATCTTTGCATCCTACACATAAGACATAAGAGAACAAAACGTCAATCTATTATTATGTAACTGGAATGTATGTTTGAATATGAACGTACTCCACTTATCCTAACAAATTTCATTCGACTATCATTCCCCCACATGGCCATAGCTTGTAAGATAAGGTAGCTGGTGTTAAGCCTATAGAATAATGTTTTGCCAACTAAGTTATATATAATAGAAATCATAGAAAAAAATTGAAATTGCTAAGAAGATGGTACGGAGAAAATACTATTTTAAGTCAATTGGAACACCAGTTTGAATTGTATATTGCCACTTAAAAATATACTTTGTCCATCCAGTACGTTTCTTGCTATACACAATCTTATATTTCTTTTAGGTAATGCACACCTTCTCCCCCATTGATCCTTGCCGGTGGGTTTAGAAAGGCTTCTTCCGTATGTTCGGCTCCGGCGGGGCTTTTTTGGACTTGGTCCTCCTTGACAGTGCTTCCGACATCCGTTATATACAAGCTGCTAAACAAATTCTGCCGCATCAGCCGAACGCCACGGAAGATGTGTGGTTGTTTGCCCCAGACAGATCGCGCGGAATATCGACGCGGATGGCGCAGAATGCGGTTGGGCGAGCGCGGATTGGTGTTTGCAAGCGTTTGCGGCGACGGGCAGAAATCGTGAGCAGTGTTTGCGGCGGGAGCAGAACTCGTGTGCGATGTTTGCGAGGGTAGATCCATGGCACAGGATTGGGCGGCGGCACGGGCGGATCTCGTGAGCGGCTGATCCGATGAGCGTTGTTTGTGGCGGATGTTCCTTGCTGTCGTGATGTTTGCGGGGACTGATGGCGTGCGGGGATGGGGATGAGGACCAAGGCATGATGGCGTGCGGGGATGGGGATGAGGACCAAGGCAGATAAATCAAAGCCGTGTTGTTGCATGCGCTGGTAATACCGCGCGCTCCGGGCGTGATGAGCAGATAAATCAAAGCCTTTGACCGCGCACTCCGGGCGCTCCCCGTCGCGTAGAGTTTGTTGGCTGCGAGCGGATCGTAAGGGAGCGGGGGCATGGTTGTGCCCGTCTACACTATCGTCTTAAGGGATAGTAGAGATTAAATGAAAACGTTGTCATGTGTAGGTTTAACGGGTCCCCCGCTAGTAACGGAGATGGGAATGCTTCTCCATTTCCATTTACCCCGTCGGAGGATAAATTTTCCTCGTTTATATCCTTGTGAGAAGAAACAACCTCATCATCATCCTCTAGTGGAAGAATTCCACGCCGGGAAATCGAGGATCAGATGCTCCCTAGCAAAGGAGACAGCTAACAATAATAACTGGCAAACCATGTGACACAAATCTGACCCCCCCTCCCCCCGATGTGGTCCGGTCACACGCTGACGCACACAGCCTAAAATTCAAGTACCATCCCATGAATTATTCATCGTATGAATAGCCCTCGTACGTTCGCCTTCTTGTCAACAAATTCTGGATCACGGTAGGCTTGTCGAATACCAGCAAAAATCCATGGATTTTTAATATTTTATTATAGTACTACAACTTAACGCATGCACATGCGGATTCGTTCTATTGTTGTGTTGTTGAAATTCAGTAAATCCAGCGCGCCATTTGCCTTCGCTAGACAACAAACCCACAATGGCGCACGCAGGGCTTCGGTGCGCTGCTCCTGCTCGTGCTCCAGCCTCGTGGAACAAAGGGATAATCGCAACGAACCGAAACGCGATCATAGTTTATTAAGATAATAATTGAAGGTCCCATTTGTGCAGCAGCTTTCGGGAAACAGAGGGATTCACATGGACGAGTTGACAGTTGTTTCCGGTTAATAAACCATTTGTGCAGCAGCTGCGAACACCCGTTTTAAGATGATGACCTCTTGTGGTCCAAGGTGCCAGCACTGTAGTACTACTAATCTTTGGGTGATTGGTTGGACTTGGACATGAACTGATGCTTCTTCCAGGGCGGAGCAACTGCGTCCAGAAATCTAACATGTCAACTGAACAGCTGGGCACATGGTGGATCCACGATTTCGTTCTGGAAATATTTTTTACAGGCTTGCAAGACCGTTCGACTTCACCAAAATAGGATATGCTCAACACCTACAACATCAGTGGATTGCGATAGTTTTATGAGAAAATTAATATTAGGCTAATATATAGCTCGTGCTAAAGCTATGGTCTCGAAGAGGGGTCGACGGCGCGAGAGGAGAGGTTGGTGGTATCGACATCAAGAGTGAGAGGGGTGCGGATGAGGAGGCTGGGGAAGCAGAGTCACGGCCTCACGGGAGAGAAAGAGTGGGAGGGATGATCCAAATAATATTTTCATTAGATTTAAGTGGCTAAAGGAGACCCGTTTGAGTCCAACGGTGTGCTCTGCTCTTCTCCTCTCCTGCTCCTCCCCTTATGCTCCGAAAGACCAGGTATGATAATTATTGAGTTTACGTATAGAAAAGTTCAAAGATTATACAGTGGGTGAAGTTTATACTGGTAGTAAAAATACTTCGGTTCGGTACTAGATCGCTGCCTCTGTAATGAAAATAGTTGAAAGAATCACTATGAGTTTGATCCCGCACCCCCCACCAAATTGACACGAATACAACTCAACATGTTGAGAAGTGAGTCTGATAGATTAAATGTGACAACTATTATATTCATTAGCTACCATGCATGATAGTTCTTCATCAAACAAAAATGAATTGCCAGATATCTTTGGTACCTCCCCTAGTTCTTTCATACAAGGTAGTGTTACTGAAAGACCGGTGAGGCGACTGGAGGGGCAGTGAATAGGAGTCAATCAATTTTTTGCTGCCCAACACTGAAAATGAGCACTTCACTTTAGTTGAGACGAAGTAAGCTCTTAAACTAAAATCACATCAACAAATCAATGATCTCATGATTTCAAAATGTTCATAATACTCATACGAGACCAGCAAAACAAACGGGGCGCAACTCGGACACCAAAAAACCTCAATCGGTACAAAACCGTGTCGCAAACAAGTGCTGATTTCAAAAGCACGAAATTCTGTTCTTAGATGTGAAACTGGATCAAATGAACTTCGATTGAAATGAATTTTTACACACAACTGGACAAATATGTTTCCAAGGTCTCCACAAAAAGTTCAATCGGACTTGTTAATCAACCGCGAATCTGAAAATACGAACAGAATTGTGGTTTTCTAGGACGAACTCAAAACGAGATTGAGGGGGATCACGACCACAAATTACACCATGTGTGCTTAAGAATGATCCAAAGAGTAAATTACATCCACCAACAAATCCCAACAGCACCGGTGCAACTAGAACTCGAGGGTTCTCCAAAATCTCCAAGAACAAAGAAATGAAGAACACAGGAACCAAAAACTTCAAAAAAATAACAAGGGCACAAACTGAATTCGAAGCCAACCGAAAGCTATGGGCCGGTTCGGCGATCCTTCCTTAGATAAAACAATACAACTATCAGGCATAGTCGACAGACAAAATCGCTGCAGATCTCCTGGCACAAGAGGTGGCTACCTAGAGAGAAAAAATAGGAGTTCTAAACAAGAGAGATTAAACAAATGGCAGCCAAGAGATACTGAACTAACCAGCCCCCCTTCTATTTATAGAGGGTTAAAAACTACCCCTATTTACATGGAACCTATCCACTCCACTAGGGGAAATGGACCAACTCCTAGAGTTTTCATCTGACGGCTGTTGTCACTTGTTCTCAATTGCTATACACAGTTGAAAACAAGGCACCACAGTGTTAAAAAGATAAACATCCTTCGTCTTCAAGCAGTTATCCCTTTGGAATAACTCCTTTGAAGACGAAGATTGAGTCTTAATTGAGTAAATCATTTTATCAGGATATGTAAATGAATATACGATGAATATAGAGAAGTTAAACATGTTGAGTCGTCTTAGAAATTTCAACAACACATTTCTCCCCTTTCATATAATAAATTTACAATCGTACCTTTGGTTCTACAAAGTGAATAAGAACGAATGTGCTCTAGGGAAGAGATTACACGAGGCAATTGTCCAGCCTACCAAAAGGCACTTTATGCAGGGCACTGTTCATCTATTCATAGGGGGTCGTACAAATTCGTATGAAACTACAAATATGCCCATAAGACTCGTACACGTGATTTACAAAATGATGTGAGGAAAATATTGACTTCTACCTATAATATATTGGACACGAAATCGTGAACACCTTCTCCCAGCAGTGTTCACCTTCGTTTCCTTATGCTGTTGTGATGAAGCTTAACATCTTCGTTTTTGTCCTCATCATGTTTCGAAGGTATTCGATACCGAAGCTCCTGCAACACTTAAAAACATACTAACAACCAATAGTTAAGTGTGTTTTTGAGAACCTTCGAAAGACAAAGGCCCCCCAAAACGGCCACACCCTTCACACGGAGTTGCTTCGCCTTGACGCATCCTCCGTGATCACGCCACGTGTTGCCTCTAGTTTCCACCAAAACTGCCGTCATTGGGGTTTGAGGCCAAACCCAGTCGAAAACTCGCCGCCCGTAGCGCTGGGTGGTTTGAAGGCCCAAATTACTAAACCACCATGTGTTTCGCACCCTGTGCGTGTCCCCCACGTCCTAGACGTGTGTCCCGCCAGTCCTCGATTATGCCGGCAACATGATCCACTCTTCCACGTCCTCACGTGAGTGCGTGTCCCAAGTGTCAGCCACCGCAACTGGACACCCGGCTGATCAGGTTCGTCAGTCAAGACCCAACACTCGTCATTCATCGCTCTCGGTCCATCAGCACGAGCCCACATGACCTTCACCTCATTTGTCGACCACCGTCCATGTGCTCCACACCTACACACCTACACACCACAAGCCGACCAACATGGTTGCATATACATAATCTCACACTCTGGTTAGTCCACTAACTACCCTAGAGTGCTACCCATTGACAATCACTCATCATCAACCCGAACCATAAGGAACAAGTCATCATCGTGTTCGCAATCTCCCCCTTGATGAGTGCATTGTCAACACCACCATATGAGCATAAATAAGCAGAAAGAAGAAGAGAAACTCACTCAAATGACCGAAAGCTAGTTAAAAGCCAAAAACAAGTCATTTTGATTAAGCAAAGCTTAGTCCCCAAAGAAATGGGCAACGACTCAACACGACCAAGCAAGAAAAGACTAGCCCTCAAGAAGAGGCAAAAGCAGGGCTCAACACCACTAGCCAGCAGCCAAAAACTTATCGGAGCATAAAAACCAAATTAGAGCACAAAAGCTGAAATCAAAGCTAGTCCCTCTAGAAAGAGGCAAGCGGCTTAACACAACTAGCAAAAGCTCCAAGAGGCTCAAATCTCCCCCTATCAAAACACTCCCCAAGCAGCTCTGAATAACTAGAATTCTCAAAAATTTAGAAATTTCTCCCCTAAAAGCCTGAAATCTAGAAGTTTCTCCCCCTTGAAAGAAGTCCAAAGAGAACTCAAAATTTTTCTCTCCTTGTTGACAATTGGACTCATCAAGCACAAAAATAATGGTAGAAATTAAAACTCACACTCGACAAAAGAACTCCACCTGAGAAAATGCAGAAATGCAAAAGAGAGGAAGAAAATAGAGAAAATGCAGGAGCTTCAGGAGTGTACCAGTCAGAGTGTAAATATGCTCTAGGTGGTGAGGTGCTATATGTGCAGCAATACATGCACGTGCTAGTAGACACTCAAACTGATCCTATGCACAAGATATGTGAAGTGTAAACATTTTGATTCAGTTTTAAGCATTTGAAAAAAAAGTTCACCACTAAAGGCAACACTCGACATATAGTAAGCAAGCAGGAAATCAACCAAGTGCAAGTCAAGGTAAACCAGGTGAACTACTCCCAAATAGTGATCACTCATCATGCTAGAAACATATCTGAAATTGATATCTATTAGGGGTGGGTATTTTAAAACCGAAAACCGAACCCGAACCCGAACCGAACCCGAACCCGAACCGAACCCGAATAGACCGAATTGTCGGTCTATTTGGGTTTTCGGGTTCGGGTTCGGTTCCTATGTGTGCTATATTTCGGGGTATGGGTTCGGGTTCGGTTCCTAACCTTTAAAACCCGAATAGACTAAATAACCCAAAATATAAAAAAGCTCTTAATATGTGATGGTATTATTATATGGTTTATGAACTTATTAGCTAGAAATAATGATATCATCTTAACAATAGTATGTATATCTTTGTATGCTAATTTTTATAGTCACTTGTAATAATAGTACTTTCAATTAATTATTCATTGTATATATTTCAACAAAATATACTAGTCTCTCTATAATTTGGGTCTATTCGGTGGACCGAATAGGCCGAACCGAATTTGTGAGTCTATTCGGGTTCGGTTCCTAAAATATTTTTGAAAATTTCGGTTCTCATTTTTTAGAACCCGAAATTTCACAAACCCAAATAGACCGAACCGAATTATCCTAATAGACCGAATGCCCAACCCTAATATCAATTGAAATTTTCAAGATTTATCGGATTTTGCAGTGGATTACAAATTTTCAATCAAAAGGATGTGAGCGCGAGAGGTTGTAAGCATTGTCATTGTCTAACTTTTCAACTGGGTGTAGCCTATGCATAAAAGCAATCATAAGCTAAAGACGCTGGTTCCGATCATCGACTACCCTACTCAAGTTCATCCAAAAGTGCAAATGGAAGCAACGATACAGAGATATGGTGACAAATGCAGGCCCATTTCAATCTTTCTGAATTGTCACTTATCTTGATTTTAAATATTAGCATAGAATTAATGAATCGAGACAGTGAATGACTCAAAACATGAGACATAGCCACCTAGCATATTAGTGACATCGCAAAGGATCTCAACACATCCTACACATGCTAGGTTCCAATCTCAATGGTGAACAATTTTTAGATTCAACAAGTAATAGTCAAGTTCACAATTATAAAAAACGAACTTAGCTCAACAATATTGTATCGATATGAGCAAAAAGAGCCGAAGCATGCCAAAGCATCATCATGTACACAATGAACATACTACGAGGAGCATAATCACATTCTAGCAGATATACAAGTGAAGCTCAAAATGCTACATGATATCCAGATATAATACAAAAGCAAGAAACAAAAATTATAAACTACATGAAAAGTTGAAGAAAAGAATAAGAACCAAAAGGGAACCCTCAGTCAAAAAGGGAAACAAACATCCAATTCCCCTCGCAAATGTGGACTAATCGAGGGGTTTGGTGAGAATGTTAGCAAGCTGCCTATGTGTATCAATGTGGCGCAAATCGATGTCACCTTTCTCATAATAGTCACGAAGAAAATGAAAACGAACATCAATGTGCTTGGTCTTCGAATGTAGCACATGATTCTTAGCAACACTTATGGCACTCGTGTTATCACACAACAGATTCGCATGATGAACATCCAAGCCAAAATCCCATAAAGTAGCCATCATCCATACCAACTTCAAGCAACAGCTAGCGGCAGCGACATACTCAGCCTCTGTGGTAGATTGGGCAACGCTAGACTATTTGCACGAAGACCTGGAAACCAATGAAGTACCCAAAAACTAACAAGTCCCAGAAGTAGACTTGCACTCTAAGATACGTCTCACAAAATTAGCATTAGAATAACCGCATAAAGACAGAACACAAGAAGAAGAGTACCATAAACAAAACTCAGGAGTGAAGCGTAGGTACCTCATAATCCGTTTCATAGTCTGTCTATGAGAAGTGCCTGGGGAAGCTTGGAAATGAGCACACAGACACACTTCGAAGTGTATCTTTGGCCTCGTCGTAGTCAAGTACATGAGAGAACCAATCATACTCCTGTACTACTGGTCCACAGGCTCATCGTCCTCATCGGTGTTCAGCGTCGTTGTAGTGGACATGGGCGTCGAGAGAGGCTTGGCCTCACCCATGTCAAACTTCAGGATATCCTTTGTATACTTGCCTTGATGCACAAAGATCCCATCTTGGGTCTACTTGATTTGAATCCCAAGAAAAAAGTCCACCTCACCCATCATGCTCATATCAAACTCCCTGCTCATAAGATCTGAAAATCTAGACACAAGAGAATGAGAAGAACCATCAAAGATGATATCATCCACGTAAATATAGACTAAAAGGGTGTCACTACCATGCTTGAGGAGGAACAAATTTTTATCCATAGAGCCCATTTTAAAACCCTTTGCAAGAAGAAAAGATTTCAAATGCTCATACCAGGATCTAGGGGCTTGTTTCAATCCATACAAAGTTTTTTGGAGTGTAAAAACATTGTTTGGAAACTTGGAACTCTCAAAACCAGGGGCTACCTCACATAGACCTCTTCCTCTATATACCCATTCAAAAAGGCACTTTTGACATCCATTTGAAAAAGTTTAAAACCCTTTGAAGTAGCAAAGGCTAAAAGGATCCTAATGGCCTCTAAACAGGCAACAGGGCAAAGGTCTCCTCATAATCAATACCCTCTTTCTAGCAATACCCTTGGGCAACCAACCTCGTCTTGTTTCTCACTACCAACCCATCCTCACTCTCTATTTTTGAAAACCCATTTTGTACCTATGGGATGATAGTTTGAAGGAGGTGGCACCAAACACAAACCTGATTTCTCTTAAAATTTTCAAGCTCCTCATGCATAGCATTGACCTAGTTAGGATCAAATAAAGCACGACCAACATCTCAAGGCTCAAAAGTAGCAACAAATGCTGAGTGAGCAAAATGGGAAATTTGTTGTGACCTAGAGCAAGTGACTCGCTTGTGAAGCTCCCCGATCATCTACTGAGGTGGGTGACGATGCTGAATGTGTTGTGGAGCCTCCCTCAAGGAAGTGGCCTCCGCCTCAATAGCAGCCTGACTGCCTCTAGGCTCAACAGGCTCAGGCTTGACTATACCCCAAGTCGTAGAAGAAGTAATGCCTGGTCCATATGCTGAAGTAGTCAAAGTAGGCTCGGCTGTGGTGGTTGGTGGAGTCAGCTCGAGATTACCCCAATTGATGGTGTCATGCTCCTCCTCCACAAAGATGGTCTGTTCCATCTGATCTGGACCTACAAGCTCAATGACAAGGGATGGACAAGGTGCACTCTCATTGATGTAACCTCACAAAGTCTCCATGATGCAGTTAGTCTCTAGGTTAAGAACGCGATAAGCATGATAATGTAAAGCATAACCCGAGAAAACCCCATTAGAAGACCGAGACTCAAATTTGTCCAAATTTCCCTATTTAAGCACAAAGCATCTGTAGCCAAACACACTGAAATGGCTAACCTTGGGTGGATGTCCAAAACGTAACTCATATCAAGTCTTGTTCAAGAAAGCTCGAAGAAAGATGCGGTTCGACACATGGCAAGCAGTGTTGATCGCTTTGGCCCAAAAACACCTAGGAGTCCTATGCTCATCGAGCATCATCCTGGCCATCTCAACAAGGGTATGATTCTTGCGTTCAACAATACCATTCTACCGAGACACATATGGAGAGGAAAACTGATGCTCGGGTCTCAAAGAGGCGCAAAAGATCTAAAAATGAGTATTTTTGAATTCTGTGCAATTGTCACTATGAATCGCTCTCATGGCATTTTTGGGAAACTCATTTTGCAACCTAAGAATGAAATCTCTAGCGTGAGTAAAAGTCTCATCCTTCTCCTTCATGAAGAATACCCAATAATAGCGAGAAAAATCATCAACAGCCATAAGCACGTACAACATCCCCCCGAAATAGCAAACCAGAGCAGGACCAACAGTGTCCATATGAAACAATTCGCCAGGATGCGAGGTAAACACCTTGGTGACTGGGGAATGGGAAGCAGCAACCATCTTGCCATGACAACAAGGGTGACAGACAAGATCCTTCTCAAATTCTAACTTGGGCAATCCTTAGATCAGGCCAAGTGAGCTCAGTCTACACAAAAGATCAAAGATCAAGTGTCCTAGTCTCCTATGCCATTTCCAAATCAAAGAAGAGGATCCTGCCAGCAAACATCGAGAAGGGCTAGGAGAATATGAAAAATCAGCACTGAAAACTCGACCAAAAGGGGAAATCTAACAAACAAGATCCCCCTGAGCATCCAAAACCCGAGACAAGCCCTTTTTAAAGCGCACTTCATAGTCATCCTCAAAGAGTTGCGAAACAAAAAGTAGATTGAAATGCAAATTTGAATGGAGCCACAAGAGACAACCTTAC
The DNA here is from genome assembly GCA_029449295.1 of Zea luxurians. Taxonomy (NCBI): domain Eukaryota; kingdom Viridiplantae; phylum Streptophyta; class Magnoliopsida; order Poales; family Poaceae; genus Zea; species Zea luxurians. Next base: position 28,352,073 of record JAOPSE010000001.1, on the reverse strand, counting down.
CTCTCGACTTATTCGTGAATGTGATGTATTCCTTACCAATCACGAGGTCGAGGCTGGAGAACCATTTTTTTGCTTCTGGTCATTCACGCGAACAACCGAAATCCATGAGCCATATGTTCTCTAGGCCTCTGTCCTGCATCAGTAAAGACACGAGGTGAGAAAATGGACAACACTGGGGTTAGGATACTGAGGATAATATAAGTGTTGCGGCATCTGGCCATAAAAAGTGTTAGGAAAAACACTACCCATCCCCGGTCCAGAAGGGAAGCGATCACCATAAGAAGGAAACTGTGGTCCACTGGAGAAGTAAGAAGCAAAGCCACTACCACGGGTTCGCACATGACCAGCACCCCATCGGGCACGACCACCACGTGGTCTCTCTTCCTAAGGCCTAGTAGCAAGTGGCAAAACACCTCTAGGACGACGTCTCTGAACAGGCTGAGCATGAACACCATGAGAAGGGTGGTTCATGTTCTTCCTGCTCGACTCAGAAACCAGCCACTCATCTCTCTTCCTCCTAAAACAAAAATTAGCCAGAAGCCCATCCCTCTCATAATACTCACAATAGAACCTCACCTCTCTCTTAGATGGATTTTGTTTGTGGGAGGGGCTTTCTTTTTGGATGGCTTAGGGGCTCTAAGAAGGGGATCACTAGAGATGTCGGGAAGGGTATCAAGTATGTTCTTGAGGTGGTTACGTTTTGGAATCCACACTTGTTTCTGAGGGGCTCTCATAGGCTCCTCAATCACATCATCTCTCACAGGGGTGATAGGCTGAGGTGGGTGATTTTAATAAGCTTGGGATGGGCAGAAGGTTTCTCTGATGGTTTCAATCCACTCCACTCACCAACCTTTCCAAAGCAAGCAGCATTCCCATCCTTAGCAGCAAAGTGTAACCCTAGTCCGCCAGTTCCTCTCTTGAACTGACTAACCATCATGACCAATTGGGGCTCACTGCTAGACACCCAGCATAAGGCCGATCGAAGGTGTGTGTTTTCTTCCTTGATCCGGGTCTTGTCGTGTTTGCAGGACTCAAAAGCAGACTACAAACCCTCACAAAGTGTATACTACGTAGGTGCAGGGGCACTCACTAAGCTAGCCATCTCAAGCAAATCTATCCTCTCGTCTCTCTCTACTAGCTTAGTCTGCGAGCCAAGACAAACAATGCACACACCTAACAAGCTAGACCTAGATCTTAACTCATCATGCTCATCTAGCAAGGTGGCGTACTTGGTCTGCAAAGTTGTGATGTTCGACATTGTAGGAAACGGGTGACGCCTAAGAGGGGGGGGGGTGAATTAGGACTTCTAAAAACTTTTACTAAACTAGGCCACAATTAAATCCCTAGAGCAAAACCTATGCAAGTAGTCAAACTAGAATGTGCAAACTAGGTTTTGTCTAAGTGTTGCTATCTCTACCGCAAAGGCTAAGTTTCAATCTACACTAAATAAGTATGAATACAAGATTGAAACTTAAACGCCTAATATAAATGCGGAAACTTAAAGAGCAAAGTAGAGAAGCAAACTCTCGTGGATGACGCCGGTATTTTTACCGAGGTATCCGGAACCGCGCAAGGTCCCGACTAATCCTCGTTGGTGCCCCTACGCAAAGGGAAGCCCACGCGAGGGCCAAGCACCACGGTCGAGTAACTCCGTAGAGAGCCGCGGGCCTTCTCCACGTGCAAGTGGTGCTCCGCTTCTAGCTCCTCTCGGACGCTCCCCACCGTCTCCACTATCGAGCTTCCGGCTGAAACGCCGCGGGCCTCGTTCCCTCCGGTACACGGTGGCGGCCGTGATACAAACGCGGTTGTCACGGTCTCGCAAGACTCTCGCCCCACTCGATACAATTACAACGACTCACGCAAGAGCCGAGGGGTTGTGTGGTTTTACAAAACTCACTCAACTAACTAGGGTTCACCTAGAGCAAGCGCTAAAGCGGTCTAACTAACCTAAGCACTTCGCAAAGCACCTACGCTAATCACCGAGTGATTCTATTAAGCACTTGGGTGTTTGAGCTCATGGAAATGTGCACTATATGCCTTGGTATGTTGCTTGGGCTCCCACACTTGAGAATGGCTGGTTGGGGTGGTATTTATAGCCTCCAATCCCCAAACTAGCCGTTGGACAGAAAGCAGCAGCTTTCTGTCGTCGGGTGCACCGGACAGTCCGGTGCACCACCGGACATCTACTGTGCAGTGTCCGGTGCACGCCACGTCAGCCGACCGTTGGCACCTGTAGCAGTCGACCGTTTGATCCAATCGTTGCCGTCTGCCCGTGGCACACCGGACAGTCCGGTGCACACCGGACAGTCCGGTGCTACAGCCAGAGAGTGCCTGTCTGTGGCCTCTCTGCGCAGACTGTCCGGTGTCACACCGGATAGTCCGGTGCAATGTCCGGTGTGCCACCAGGCGCTGGCTGACAGCCCGCATCTTGGATTTCTTCGCTGATTTCTTCGGGCTTCTTTTGTTCTTGAGTATTGGACTCCTATGCATCTTTTTACGTCTTCCTTTGAGGTGTTGCATCCTCATAGCCTTGGTCGAATTCTCTTCGCATCCTGTGAACTATAATTATAAACACTAGCAAACATATTAGTCCACAGGTTGTGTTAATCATCAAACACCAAAACTCAATTAGCCAAATGGCCCGGGGTCCATTTTCCTTACAATCTCCCCCTTTTTGGTGATTGATGACAACACAACCAAAGCAAGCAAATAATACAAGTATTTGAATTAAAATATGCAATCTACTTGCTAAGATGCATGATTGTCCCCACAATATGAAATTATGGACTTAAGCCTCCCCCTAACTCCATAATTCACTTACTTCCTATTTTTGGACCAAATAACCAAAATCACTGGAAAAACCATTTGTAGATATAAAATTTTAAATTGGTGGTGTTTGGTGTTTGATATAGTTTTCATTGCTTTGGTCCCTAAACTTCTCCCCCTTTGGCATCAACCACCGAAAAGGAAGACATTAAAAGCATGTAGGAAGTAAATAAAAGCTTGCCCTCAACAAGAATTGTATCAAATGATATCACTAGAAGGATATTAAATTAAACCATATGAATGATACCAGTTGAAATGATTACTCCCCCTAAATGAGTGTTCTCTTTAGAAAGAGGTTTCTCCCCTTTTTAGAGATGAAGAAATACTCCTCCTGACAGAGATCCTCTACTTAGGAAGAAGCATGTGAAAATTAGAGATGCAAGATATGATTTGAAAAGACTAACTTCCTTATGCATAGGTAACAGAATATAAGTTAACTACTTATGCATTTTTGCAACATGGAAGCATATGATATGAAATCTAGTCTAATCAAATTTTGGAGAAGACATGTAAATGATACTGAAAGTAGTCTCAAAAGATACCAATTGAAAGTCAATGGTGAGCTTGAGAGACATGAGAGTTCTTGGAGATTTTGCAGTGGAAGATTGTTGTCTTTCTCCGGGGACTTTATTTTCCTTACAATGAGACTATCACATAAAATAGACTTGAAAAGGTGTTAGTCTCAAAGTGTTAGATTATAGAGTAATCTCCCCCTAAAGGTGTGCATACAAGTTTTGAATACTTGTAGGAGACATGCACTTTGATTTGATATCAAGAGGGGCAAATTATCTACAATCCTAACTTTGGCACATATAAGTTAAATGATACAACTTGTAGAAATCAAAATTTTCAATTGATGCATCATTTACTATGGAGTGATATAAAAGCTATGTGCCGTGCTTAAATAAACATTTTAAGCCATGTAGGTTTGCTTAAGTATATGAATTAAAAACAAGCAATCCTACCATATGATTTACCTAGTATGCATGATTTTAAATAAAAATACATAGCAAATGTAATACTAGGCAAGAAAGGTAAACTAGATAAAAGGTAGATAGATACGCATATCTAAAAACAAAAAATACAATAAAACTAGTTACCTTAGTCATGGGTGGGAAATTTGGGTCCAAAATTTTTGCTAACCCACTTGGCAATAAACTTGATCCAATATGATGTATCCCATGATATACATCCCAACTTTGCCAAGTCTCCAAATTTCTCGTAGACCTTTGGTCCACTCACTTCCCTTTCGGGATCCAAACCTTCTTGGTGCTTTTCATGGTTGAAATTATTTCCTTTGGCACCCAGATGCGTTTGGCCCCCTTTCCTTTGTTGGCTTGCTTGTTGGCCTTGATTGCTATCACCTTCCCATTCTTCTTCTTTTTGATTAAATATGGTGTAGCAGTCTTTTTATCCACCTTTTTGATGTAGGTGTTGGAGATTTTGCTTGATGGCTTTTGCTTGAGCTTTTGCCTTTGTTTATCCCCGGTCATCGCCTTGCATTGGAAAGACTTGTGGCCTTCCATGTGGCATAGCCTACAAATCACAGTTTCTCCCTCTACAGGCTTGTTCACTCCCGCAGTGGTGTTATCCTGTGGAGGTCGGATTTGTTTGGCTTTGCCTTTCTTGTCATACAAAGCCTTGCCAAGGCGAGCCACTTCTTGCTTTAATTGTTCATTTTCCTTTGCAACCTCATCCGAACATGTCTCTACAACAATATTCTCAACAACGACTTGGTTGCAGGGGTTAGAATCATCAATTAAATCAAAGCAGGAAGTAGAAGCATCTTTCTTAATTATTTCAGGTATTTCAACTAAAGATGCTGCTGGGGTGCTACCAATGTTTTCTAGCTTAGTAGTTAACTCATTATTGTGTATGCTAAGAATTTCCATTTTCTCTAGCAAATTTTCAATAGCTTCTTGGGAGCTAGCTAACTTAGCCTTAAGTTTTTCATTCTTTTTAATAAGGCTATCATCGGTAGCAGTGGATGGAGCACTAGATTCTAATAGCTCAATTTTAGTTGATAGCTCACAGTTTAAGTTTGCAAAAGTTTCAAATTTTTCTAGCAAACCTTTGTAATCATTTTGAGAGCTAACCAACTTATTTTTCAAAGTTTTAAGTTGAGCTTTTTGCTTAGTGCTGACATCCTGGAAAAATTCTACGGCTTTCGCAAGCTCATCTATAGAGGGCTTTCCCTCACCTTCATCATCACTACTACTTTCATCACTAGAGGATGGAATGCTTTTGTTACCTCTTGCCATAAGGCATTTGTGTGATGACCGTGATGAGCGTGATGAGGACCGGTGGCTGCGCGTCCTTGGAGGTTCATCTTCACTTGAAGAATCATCCCAAGTTCTAACACTTGTTAGCGCCTTGCCTTTGCTCCTCTCCTTTTTGGGTTTGGCCATATTTGGACAGTTGTCCCTGAAGTGGCCCTTCTCCCCACATGCGAAGCATCCTCTCTTTCTTTGCTTTTTCCTGTCAATGTTAAAGAGAAGATCCTCGACCTGCAGGGGCACACCCATTAGATTAATCTTGCAGATCATCCTCATTACCTTTCCGACGCGTCAGATTGTTTCTTCGTCCTCGGAGGATGATGTGCATGGTTGATTATCTTCATCATCATCATCACTTTCTTCTTCTCCCTCTTCTTCACTTGAGGAACTTTGAGTGGGAGCCTTCTTTTTGCCCTTCCTTTCATCACATGCAAAAGCATATGGTCTTGAGGAAGTTGGCTCCTCTCCCCGACTCATTTTTCGCGACATCTCAAAGGCCGCGATTTTCCCAATCACAATGGTCGGGGTCATGTTGCTCAAGTCCTCCATGTTGTGAAGGATGGTGATGATGCTCCCATATCTTTGTTGTGGTAGCAAGGAGATAATCTTCCTCACAATGTCCGCATCACCTAGCTTATTAATGCCAATAGAGTTGAGCTCATTGATTATTAGATTCAAACGAGAATACATGTCTCTAACAAGCTCATCATCTTTCATAGCAAAAGAATTATACTCATCTAAGACTAGGCAATGTTTTTGCTCACGGACATTGGATGTGCCGTCATGGAGCTCATGCAATTTTAGCCAAATCTCATTAGCAGTTTTCAAGGTAAATACTTGGTTAAAAATATCCATGCTAAGAGATTCATACAAGCAATTTTTGGCTCTAGCATTTAAATGAATTTCTTTTTCCTCACTCGTGGTGGGTTTCTCGGGATTCTTGAGAGGTTTCATCCCGTCACGAGTGACTCTCCAAACACCTAGATCAACGGCCTCTAGGTAACAAGCCATTCTAGCACTATAATATGGGAAGTTTGTGCCGTCGAAGTGTGGTGGCCTATGGGTATCCATCCCTTCCTCTAAAAAGCGTCGGCTCTTTTAGCGGTGAAGCTAAAGCGTTTCAAATGAGCCAAACCGGGCTCTGATACCACTTGTAGGAAACGGGTGACGCCTAAGAGGGGGGGGGGGTGAATTAGGACTTCTAAAAACTTTTACTAAACTAGGCCACAATTAAATCCCTAGAGCAAAACCTATGCAAGTAGTCAAACTAGAATGTGCAAACTAGGTTTTGTCTAAGTGTTGCTATCTCTACCGCAAAGGCTAAGTTTCAATCTACACTAAATAAGTATGAATACAAGATTGAAACTTAAATGCCTAATATAAATGCGGAAACTTAAAGAGCAAAGTAGAGAAGCAAACTCTCGTGGATGACGCCGGTATTTTTACCGAGGTATCCAGAACCGCGCAAGGTCCCGACTAATCCTCGTTGGTGCCCCTACGCAAAGGGAAGCCCACGCGAGGGCCAAGCACCACGGTCGAGTAACTCCGTAGAGAGCCGCGGGCCTTCTCCACGTGCAAGTGGTGCTCCGCTTCCGGCTCCTCTCGGACGCTCCCCGCCGTCTCCACTATCGAGCTTCCGGCCGAAACGCCACGGGCCTCGTTCCCTCCGGTACACGGTGGCGGCCGTGATACAAACGCGGTTATCACGGTCTCGCAAGACTCTCGCCCCACTCGGTACAATTACAACGACTCACGCAAGAGCCGAGGGGTTGTGTGGTTTTACAAAACTCACTCAACTAACTAGGGTTCACCTAGAGCAAGCGCTAAAGCGGTCTAACTAACCTAAGCACTTCGCAAAGCACCTACGCTAATCACCGAGTGATTCTATTAAGCACTTGGGTGTTTGAGCTCTTGGAAATGTGCACTATATGCCTTGGTATGTTGCTTGGGCTCCCACACTTGAGAATGGCCGGTTGGGGTGGTATTTATAGCCTCCAATCCCCAAACTAGCCGTTGGACATAAAGCAGCAGCTTTCTGTCGTCGGGTGCACCGGACAGTCCGGTGCACCACCGGACATCTACTGTGCAGTGTCCGGTGCACGCCACGTCAGCCGACTGTTGGCGCCTGTAGCAGTCGACCGTTGGATCCGACCGTTGCCGTCTGCCCGTGGCACACCGGACAGTCCGGTGCTACAGCCAGAGAGCGCCTGTCTGTGGCCTCTTTGCGCAGACTGTCCGGTGTCACACCGGACAGTCCGGTGCACACCGGACAGTCCGGTGCACACCGGACATCAATGTCCGGTGCGCCACCAGGCGCTGGCTGACTGCCCGCATCTTGGATTTCTTCGCTGATTTCTTCGGGCTTCTTTTGTTCTTGAGTATTGGACTCCTATGCATCTTTTTATGTCTTCCTTTGAGGTGTTGCATCCTCATAGCCTTGGTCCAATTCTCTTCGCATCCTGTGAACTATAATTATAAACACTAGCAAACATATTAGTCCACAGGTTGTGTTAATCATCAAACACCAAAACTCAATTAGCCAAATGGCCTGGGGTCCATTTTCCTTACAGACATGTGTAGAGCGCACTCATCACATTCAGTCTCATCATACACCATAATCGAAGCTCTAGCAGACTCAAGCTTCCTAAGTGTGCTCTCATACTTGAATTTAAAATCTTTCCTCTCATGAGCAGCAAGCCTAAGCAATTTGCCCTGACTAGCCAAAGCAGCCATCAACTCTTCTACCTCAGTGGCGAGATCATCGGCAAAGTGTGATACATCAGAAGCAGAGCCATCACCGATGTCTTGGCCGTCACCACCCACCACATCATCACCAAGGGCCATCATGCAAAGGCTGCTTGTGGTTTTGGCGAAGAAGCAGAGTCTGTTTAGCTTGTCCTCGACTTGCTTGTTGGTCTCCTCATCGCTCAAGGAAAGACGTTGTGTTGTCAAAGTCGTGGTCGAGGTCGCTGAGGGAGGCGATGAATGCATGCTCCTTGATCTTGGCCTTCTAGAGGTACTTCTTATTGAGCGCCTCCTTGTCAAATCCTCCCTTATACTTGTGCTTGCAGGAGGTGTACTCCCGCTTGCCCTTGCACCGACCAGAGTGGTGGTCGCACGGACCAGCCTCCTGCTTGCCCTTCTTGGGGGCAACTGGTGACAAAGTGGTTAAAGTTGCCATAGTTGTAGCATCCGTCCCTCGACCCGCCACATGGCCGACTCATACGTTTGTTGTGGAACCACGTGAACCGACTAGCCACAAGCACCAGCTCCTCATTCCTAAGGCTCTCCACCTGCTCCTCTATGATGGTCAACAAAGAAGACAAAACAAACATAGTAGATGAGGGGTTAGAGGATCACCACCTCTAGAGACTAGGGCCATGGTGGGTGCACCAAGGTTTTCAATCTTGGCCCAGGTATAATGGTCAATCTCAGTGGACTTGAGCTTGCTGAATAGCTCATCCACGGTGAGAGTCTCATAGTTGGACGACTTGATTATCACCAAGACCTTCACCTCCCAAACCCTCCAATCCAGAGCATGATGTAGCTTGAGCGCTCTCTCATGATCATCATAGAGTAACTGTGCCTTGTTGGCACACATCTTGTTCATGATGGACAGGAACCGAGAAAACATAGTGTCTATGGTCTCTCTAGCCAACTGAACAAAGTTCTCGTACCTCTCGCTGGTATGTCTCAAAGAGTCTAGTCTTCACATGATCATTGCCCTCATGGAATTTCTCAGTGGTGGACCAGATCTCGTGAGCCGTAGCAAAATGTCCAACTTGCTCAAACTCACCCAGCGAGAGGCACGAGAACAAAGTGTTGCGAGCTTTGTTGTTCGAATCATGGAACTCCACTTGAATTGGAGTGATTTGTTCACTTGCGGTATTGAACACAACATCGAGGCAAATCTCCAAAACTTTGTCCCCTATACTCTGAAGATATGCCGACATGTGGATCTTCTAGTATGGGTAGTTTGTCCCATCAAAGAATGGTGGCTTGCCAACACCACGTTCCATGTCATCTTCATGGATTTCGAACCGATTAGGGAAGGGAAATCCATAAACGGCTCCTATACCAATTGAAGAACCGCTGAGGCGACAAGAGGGGGGGTGAATGTGAGCTAGTCAAATTTTTGCTGCCCAACACTGAAAATGAGCACTTCACTTCAATTGAAATAAAGTAAGTGCTCAAACTAATACCACATCAGCAAACCAGTGATCCCATGATTTCAAAATGTTCCTAATACTCACATGAGACCAGCAGAACAAACGGATTGCAAATCGGACACCGAAAAAGTCTGAATCAGTCCAAAACGTGTCGCAAACAAGTGCTGGTTTCAGCAGTACGAAATCTGGACCAAATGAACTCCTATTGAGATGAAATTTTACACACAACTGGACAAATATGTTTAGAAGGTATCCACAAATTTTGAGCTCAATCGGACTTGTGAATGAACCGCAGATCTGAAATATGAACATAATTTGGGTTTTATTGGAGTTTTCTAGGACGAACTCAAAACAAGATAGAAGGGGATCATGACCACAAATTGCACCATCTGAGCGTAAGAAGTGACCCAAAGAGTAAATCTCATCCACCAACAAATCCAAATAGCACCGGCGCAAATAGAACTCGAGGGTTCTCCAAAATCTCCAAGAACAAAGAAATGAAGAACATAGGAACCAAAAACTTCAAAAAATCAACAAGGGCAGAAACTGAATTTGAAGCCAACCAAAAGCTGTGGGCTGGTTCGACGACCCTTCCTCAGATGAAATAATACAACTCTCAGGCACAGTCGGCAGACAAAATCGCTGTGGATCTCCTGGCACAAGAGGTGGCTACCTAGAAAGGAAAACTAGGAGTTCTGAACAAGAGAGATTAACCAAATGGCGGCCAAGAGACACTGAACTAACTAGCCCTCCCCTCTATTTATATAGGGTTATTTCTATTTCCTAAAAGACCCTATTTACATGGAGCCTATCTTCTCCACTGAAGGTGAAATGGACCAACTCCTAGAGTTTTCATATGACGAACACACCCTTCACATGGAGTTGCTTCACCTTGACACATCCTCCGTGATCACGCCATGTGCTGCTTCTAGTTTCCACTGAAACTGTTGCCACCGGGTTTGGAAGCCAAACCTAGTCGAAAACCCATCATCCATAGTGCTGGGTGGTTTTGAGGCCCAAACCACCAAACCGTCGTGAGTATCGCACCGCGTGCACATACCCCATGTCCTGGACACGTGTTCCGCCAGTCCTCGACCGCGCTGTCAACACGGCCCACTCTGCCACGTCCTCGCGCAAGTGCGTGTCCTAGGTGCCAGCCACCGCGGCTGGTCACCCAGCTGCTCCAGTCCGTCAGTCAAGACCTAGCACTCGCCCTTCACCGCTCCCGGTCCATCAGCATGAGCCCGCATGACCTTCACCTCTGTCGTCGACCATCGTCTCTATGCTCCACACCTGCACACTACAAACCAATACATAATCTCACACTCTGGCCAGTCCACTGACTATTCTAAAGTGCTACCCGTTGACAACCGTTATTGACCAAGGAACTGTCAATGATTTGATGGCTGATTTAAACCTCAATGGAATAGGCTAGGCCCAGTCTGAAGTCAAAGTAGAACCCAATAGCAGTTCGTTTATACAAAAAATGAGGCTGGTCATGTGCCAAGTGCTTCATCATTGAATGGCATTATTGGTCAAAACACATTTTACTAACAGCAGCAGACTCTCTTGCAGTACAACTTCATTCAACATATGATACTCAATCAATCATTTCCTGGGCAACAATTAAATTATGGTGCGATGGGGATTCTTCTTGTTTAGCAGCAGCAGTTACCGTAAAATTTTGGAAATTTTAATGCTGGACTTGGGAATTCTTCTTTCAATTCGATGAATAGTGGGAATGCATCTGTGCTTCCAGATATTTTCAATTCAAGAAATCAACCTCAAAATCATTTTATAGTGATGAGCACTCCAAATAAAGAGGACACTAAAGCTTTTGATTTTATTTTAACGTGTATTTCCTTTACTGTTAGTGTTCCTAACATTGGCTTGTAATACATTGTATCTGTTGAACAATGGTGGAAAAGTGCAGTACTGAAATCAAAGGAATTTTGGTCCTTAGTGATCGATCCTGTTGCCTTTCGTATGTACTTTATGATCTTCACGGCCCAATTCCATAGACGTTCACGAAGTAGTTGCTTTAGTTATATATTTTTCTGTACAATAGAATAAGTCTTCATCGCTTTAAATCACTAATTATCCAGTTACATGTCTCAATTTATCCATCATAAGGTAAAAAAGATGATTGAACTATCTTACCAGGGAGTAACTTCCTCCAAGGCAAATTGTACCCCACCAACGGGAGCTCTGAAGGCTGCAGCAACTCCAGCTGCACATCCACATGTCACCATGTATACTAGCATACTATATTAGTTCTAATGGTCATGTTGATAATCAAACACCAACACCAAACTTAAAATGGGTCATGTGGTCCATTTTCCGTACACTCTAAATAACTCATGCTATTATTCTTGCTTATGTTGTTTCACTGTGCATATTGCCTAAGGCTATTTTGTTGCATTACTTATCTGAATACAATTTGTCTTTTCCTGCTTAGCCTAGAGAGACTGATATGTATTGATGTTTTCTTCCAATTGCTTTGCCTAAAACCTAAACTATTCACATAAATTATGTCTTGAATAGGTTAGAATGATATTCTTGTTTACAAGGGAATATACATGATGCATGTTTGACTACCATTGGCACTTGGTATTGACATAGAGCATGTGAGTGACCCACATTTATGTTAGAGAATTTGGCCTTGACCCAAATAATTATTCCTATAAATCTTAAAGGCTCACTCAAACAAGCATGGTATGGTGGGAACTTTAGTACCACATTACTACTCTAGGTGGAGTGAGGTCAACTTAAATAGTTGACTTGTCTCCACCTAATTAAATGCATTGAGGAGAGGAAAAGGAAAAACGCACATGTTGGAATTAGGCCCACTAGTGTGTGGTCCAATTCAATAAGGAAGCCAAGGTGGTGTGTAGAAATGACATGGGGCTTTAGTCCCATATTGCTCATCTAGTTGGGAGAGAACCAACTTATATGTGAGAGTGTTCCCTACTCTTCACATGAGACAAATAAAGGGCTATGGATGCTGCCACATGTGCGCGCGTGTTCGCCCGCATTTTGCATTATTTATCGCATGACTTGTGGCGATGCGCAATCGTGTCGTGGCGTGTTCCAAACGGTAGTTTAATTTTTTGTCTTTTGTTTATTTGGTTATCAAATACCACACCTAGACTGCCACGTCAACCAAGAGTAATGGGCATGCACGTGCGAGATCTCCGGGCGGTTGCACGTAGAGAGATTCTAGGGGGCGGTTCCTAGAATTTAGCAGATTGAATCCTTATCTAGTCGAGGCTGATCCTCTATTTAATGATGACGTCCGCTGGACCAGGGCATACGGAAAACAGAACCGCCTCGTCTTCTCCATCTCAATTCTCTACGCCACCGCTTCTCTGCCCTGCCGTCCCTTCATCTGCCGTACTCAAACAAGCATGGTATGACGACCTACACGGGTGCCGGCGAATCAGGTTTCTGGGAAGTGCTTCGTGCACGTCCGCTCGGGTTCCTCGCCATCACTCGTGGAAGTGCATTTTCAGTTTATCGCAATGACGGTCTTATGGTTAGATCCATTATCGATTCTTCTTTATGTGTTAATCTTGTTGAGTTAGTTCAGATTTGTTCTGTTCTAATGTCATGGATATTATCTGCTAGTATGTCACACCCGGTTTTAGAAGGCAAACCGAATGCAAACCATGTATGTGCCAGGATCAGAAACTCACGTACACAACGATTACATAATTGGACATCATCACACATTCCTCAAAGTAAATAGTGGAAAGATACTTTATTACAACAAGATGTCCAAGACATCTACAGAGTCTAATACATAACATAGTCATTAACATCAAAGTGCGGAAATACGTAACTTAGTAGATAAGGCCTACATAGGCAGCTGACTGGGGGTTTGCCACTAAGAAAAACTAGAACTCGTCATAGTCATGAAACTCCTCAAAGTCCTCCATATTGCTAGCATCTCCTCCTAAGCACTGAGTACAGTGGGGACAACCTAGGGTGGGGGTGGTTTGTAAAGCAAGGGTGAGTACACATCAACGTACTCAGCAAATGTCCCATTTGGCTAAAGTGGACTAGCAGTATGTGGGGTTAAGGTTAAGCAGTTGCTTTTAGTTGGTCAAGTATTTATTACTATTAGTAGAGCCAAGTTTTAGTAATAAGCCCATTTATTACCCAAAAGTACTCCCTCCAAGAGGAAATACCAGATATCAGAATTATAACCATCATTATTAACCATCATCATAAAAGTAACCAAAGTTCTTCTAATCAAAGAGGATCCCAAGGCTGCTCTTAACCGTGAGCTCGGCTGATATACCAGTTCCTAACACTCTGCAGAGGTTGCACACTTTACCCACAAGTCGTGATTCCCATTCTACCCAGAGATCATGACTTCCCATTGATCACTACCAAGGTGACCTAGCAGGGTCTCACTACATAGCCTTTACAAAGACTCCCCTGGTGCATAGCTGCTCGTTAGGTTTCGCTAGTCGTACAAACGTGTACACCTCTCCAAGGTGAGTGACTAACAAAACCAAATCGAATGAACCTCTGCACCCCCTTGGTAGAGCGAGCACTTCACCCCGACCACTACTACAGATCATGCTATATGAGACGGTTAATTTTCAGTTATTAAGACATTTATGCAGTGTCTAATTTTGATGGAGTCGCAAAAGATGCCCCACATTTAAGATGGTTATAAACCGTCTTAAAAGATATTACATAAGACATTTTTTAATTTTTAACCGACTCAAACAAGGAGCGCATCCAAATCCTTCCCAACACAAGGACCTGAAGAGTGAAGAATGACTCTGGTCCAGGTGCCAAAGCCCAACATGCTAGTTCAGTCAGTAGTCCAATCAGAAACTCACCTTGTCGTGCCTTCTCGCCCAATGAATCCATTGGCAAATCATTATGCCAACAATTCAAAACTACAAGCTTCAACCAGTGTCACCGGCCCAAGTCTGTATTCTCATATATACTTCACGCTAAGCATAGATATTTATCAAAGACAGTACATACCTGTTGTATGTCGTACCATCAGTACAACGATGAGGATTCTCTGCTGCCCTCCACGCCGCCAGCGACAGGTGAGGGCTCCTCAGGGCACGTTGCCTATCCACCATCTTCCTCCTCCTTGAATATCACCTCATCGGCCCTCTCAGACGATGTTGCCACCTCATCGAGTGCCACAATCTAGATCAACAACTAGCCTAGCCCAGCGCCGGTCACTGGCTGTTGGGGTCCTCCACCTAGAACAAGGCAGAGGATGCCGGAGTACTCGAGCAGGGTGGTGAGCCACGCCTAGATGAAGCTCAACGCAGATGCACGCCGTACCTGCCTCCTAGACAGTGCGGGTGGGGGCGGTCGCGACGTGGTGCGAGAGAGATGGGGCTCTAGAGGTGGGGCCGTGTCCATCAGTGTCGAGTAGGACAACGCACGTACGGGTGGAGGGGAGCTTCTAGAGGAGGTCGAGCCTGCCACGATGGTGGCGCGTCAGGGGGTGAAGGGGAGGATGGAGGGGACGACATCGGGGCGGCGCAGAGGCCGCACGCAGCAAGGTAGAGGCAATGGAGGGGCCCGTGCTTGTCGCCATCGTCGTTGCGGTAGCGGTGGCGGAACAGAAGGAGGTGGAGGCAGCAAGGGTTTGGGTTGGGGGACCGCGAGGCTGAATCTTGTTAGGGTTCAGGTGAGGACTGCAATTTATATGTTGAGTTTTCTTTGTTGAGTCCAAATATCTAAGGCTATCTCCAGCCGATCTCCTATCACATCCTTTATTTCAAACTTCACTCTACAAACAGTATCAAACAATATTATCAATAGTCACGTATCCCCTATTTTACACTACCCGTGGGAGACAGTTTGAAGTCACCAAGTTTTTAAAGTTTGACAATATAAATGTAAAAGTACTGATATATTCAACATAGGATAGGTATAGCTTACTAAACCCCTTGATGCGTGAATGATAGGAATTAAAGCAAAATATATGTTGTGTGACATTAATGATCGAATCACATGTGGGTCTATTTTACCATCTGTATTAAGTTACAAAGATAAGTTTTACATTTTATATATATCATGAAACTAAGCTGAATTTACTATTTAGTACATTTTTTCACAATACGTCTTTTTGAAATATGATACGAAGATGGTTTCATATTTAGAAGTGTCTAATATACTCACTAACATTTAAAATAATCCATATAGTCTAGACGACTAATAATATCTTTATTTAAGATGGTTTCATATACACAAGTGTCGAATAAACTAACCAAAATATAAGACAATTCTTACAATCTTAATGACTCAAAAGGTATATTCATTTGAGACGGTTTTCAATAACAATCCGTCTTAAATCAATAAGAGACATTTCTTACGATGTAACTGTCTCAAAACACTTCTTTATTAAAGACGAATCTCCAATAAATCGTCTTATCTTACTCATCACCATATGATAAAAGGCGCTTCTATAAAATACATTGATATCTGTCTTAAAATGTGCGTCTTAAATAAGCATATCTCTAGTAGTGGACCCCCATTGATGGCCCTCAGGCAAAGCCCACTACACCCCCAGGTTTATCTAATTAATCAGCTAAGGGCGTCCCATTCCACCCTTATGGTTGCACTGTTATCCCGGGTGGTCACTCAACGAACAAGTCCTTATGGAGAGGTACTCAGGAAAAATGGCCTGAGTCCCCTAGAGTATCACAATATCATCATCGGAATAACATCATCGTATCATAAATGTTCACATCATGTTCATTGATTAAGTTGAAGCAATAGCCTAAGCTAACCATGATTAACCCAAAAAAGTAAACAAGGATAAATAAATACAGACTAGTCAATCCTTAGGTTTCAATAATATAATGTGGGACAGTGAATTATAAAGTATGTAGGACATAATAGGTCAGAGGACACTTGCCTTCACCAGGTTGTTGCTCAGGAAGATCTTTAGCAACACACTCAGGAACCACGGACTGCTTGTTGTCTAAATAAAGCGATCATGCATTCAATAC
Source organism: Zea luxurians (assembly GCA_029449295.1). Classification (NCBI taxonomy): domain Eukaryota; kingdom Viridiplantae; phylum Streptophyta; class Magnoliopsida; order Poales; family Poaceae; genus Zea; species Zea luxurians. The sequence goes on along the minus strand of JAOPSE010000001.1, from coordinate 28,335,801 downwards.
ATTTGGTAAATGACAAATAAACAACACATCAATCATGTACTCCCTCCGGTTTCCTATTAGTTGCCGTTTTGGATAAGGTTCGAGTCAAACTTATAAAATTTTGACTACAAATAACTATTTTGTTATTTAGTTTTGGAACCTAATATTTATATGCACCAATTTATCATAAAAAGTACTTTTATAAAAGTATAAATGTATTAAGAGTTCATTTGTATTTTAACAAAAAATATTGGTCAAAGTTATATTTTGGAGACCGTGTCGTTGTCCTAAACGACAACTAATAGGAAACCAGAGGGAGTACAAACATGGGAAAACACATCTCAAAACAAAAAGTATAAACTCAAAAAGGAGTTTAAATTATTGGGTGAACTAATCCCATTTAGTAGTTGATTATTCTTTAAGTGTTGTCCATGATTACATAATCTGATTCTATTCATTTTTAATGAGACATAAAAGTTAAACCAGAGATAAATTCATGTAATACACATTATTAATATCACAAGATTAAATATTCTTTAACCACTAGGGTTTTTCTTTTGGGTTTTTTAAATTCGTGCCCTTAGTTTTGGTGGTGTGCTTACCTATACCCTTAGTCATGTTTTTTGCTCAGCTGTGCCCTTCTGTTCTATAGCACTGGAAGGGCATAGCTGAGCAAAAAACACGACTAAGGGTATAGGTGAGCACACCACCAAAATTAAGGGCACCAATTTAAAAACCCTTTTCTTTTTATCTATTTTATTAAGTGAACAATTCATCACATACACTAACCTATAGTCTAGGTATAAAATTAGAGTGTAGAGACTATGAATGAACATAATTTATTTAAACAGAGAATATTCATATGAATATTTTGCAATTTGAATCACTAAATTTGGAGTTCATATGCAGAAGATATGAAATAAATAAGTTTGGAAGTTTAAAATATGAAAATAGGTCTAATTCTGTGATTATTTAAAAGCCTAGGTTTCAATCTGCAAGATTTCAGGGGCCTGCGCGCGAAAACTAGGGACGATGGGTTGATTCCCAACAAACCGAGGGTCTCTTACGCAAAACTGCCATGTGAAGGGATATCGGGTAATCTGGATCGCATGATCCCGAGCGGACGGCCGAGATTAGATCTCACGGTCAAGCGCGCGGGCGCGGGCGCACGATGAGCGCTGATAGGTGGGCTCGTGGCATCAGCGACCCGAGGCAGGGCTGACAAGTCGGGCCCAGCGGCAGGGGCGCGGGTGAGGGGAGCGGGCTGAGTTGCTGGATCTGCATCGGACAATTGAGATTAGATCTGGCCTAATTAAATCTAGACTGCCAGATCTCGAACAGATGCCCAAGATCCAACGGCCGGCGATCGGGGATGGGTGCGGTGGCACCGCTTGACCCCGCGGTGAAGTCTCACCAGAGATGAGGGGGATGGCCACGGTGGGGCTCTAGAGGCTTGGGGAAGGGTTCAGGTGCACTCACGACGACATGGCGAACTCGACCATGGGCTCCATGCCGGTGCGAGGGCACCAGAGAGCACGGGACACGGCAAGGCAGACTAATGGCGATGCGGATCAACTCCGGTGAGGAATTGCGCGGGCGCTAGGGCAGTAACGAACGAATTAAGTGCATGGGGAGGTTGCTTACCACAAGCGCTAACTCAGGAGCGCCTGGAGGACGACAGGGAGGCGGTGAAGCCTCGAGTTGACGGCGGCGGGCTCCGGCTATGCAAGAAGTGCTCTGGTGAGCGCGAACCGGGCAAACCAGAAGGGGAAAGGACGAATCAAAGGGTGTCCCGAGCTTCGGGTGATGCGGCGGAGCTTACCGAGGGAACGGGTGCGACGCGGGCTCCACGATGGTCGCGGAATGGCGGCGGTCCTCGGTGAGCGGCGGCGGAGCTTGTCTGGTGGCGTGCGCAAGGCGAGAGAGGGGGCGAGAGAGCTCGGCTGTGGGCACAAGTGGGCAGGGGGAAGTGGGCGAGCAGGCGCGGGGCTCAAAAGGGGCGAGGGCGTGCGGAGATGGCCGGAGAACGCGCGGATGTGGGCGCGTCCACGACGGGGGACGTGGGCAAGAGGTTAGGGACGGGCTGATGGGTGGGGTCCGCGAGGCAGCGAGAGAGAGCGAGCGCGTGCGAAAAAGAAACGGCGTCGACAGGTCGGCCCCACAGAGCAGCGAAAGGGAGAGAGGAAGAGAAGAGATGCGCCGGCACGCGCGGGGCTGGGCCTGGTGGGCCAACTGGGCCGAATTGGCTTTTCCATTTTGGAGGGAATTTCTAATCACTTTTCTATTTATTTTCTCTAGGGTTTTCAATTCAAATTCGAATTCAAATCAAGTTTCAAATTCAAACCAAATCAAACATGTGCAACAATTCAAAGAATATTTGGAGCTCAACATGATGCAACACTTCATGACTCATATTGTTCTGACAAAATAAAATAAATAATCCCTCACTAATTAAGCTAAATCTAACCAAAAGAAAAAGAGAGAGAGAAGAGTAACACCTGAATTTGGTTGATAATTAGAAAGAAATTTTATACCCCCAAATTCAAGGTGTTACAGACCTATCCCCCTTAAAAAAATCTCGCCCTCGAGATTCAGGGGTGGCTAGCAAAGAGTTTAGGGTACTTAGCTTTCAGATCGTCTTCTCTTTCCTAGGTTACTTCTTCTGAATGATGGCCCCATTTGACTTTGCACATCTGGATAGTGCTCCTCCGAGTGACCCGATCTGCTATCTCCAGAATTTGAGTTGGCTTCTCAATATACATAAGATCCTCTTGAACTTCAAGGTCCTCCGTTGGCAACTGCTCTTATGGTACTCGCAAGCATTTCTTCAACTGAGACACGTGAAACACATCGTCCACAGCTGACAGATTCTCTAGTAAACTGAGTTGATATGCCACTTCTCCACGCCTTGCTTGAATCTGGTACGGTCTGATGTATCAAGGTGCTAGCTTGCCTTTGACTCCGAATCTTTTGATTCCTTTGATCAGTGACACCTTTAGGTAGACATAATCTCCCACTTCAAAACTCAGTTCTCTTCTTCGGGTGTCAGCATAGCTTTGCTGTCTGGACTACGATATCTTCAGACTCTCTCGGACCATTCTGATGTTCTCTTCAGCTTCGAGCAAAATATCTGGACCGAACACCTGCCTTTCGCCGGGTTGGTCCCAATGTAATGGAGTTCTGCAATTTCTCCTATAAAGTGCTTCGAATGGTGACATCTTCATACTGGCTTGGTAACTATTGTTGTAGGAGAACTCTGCATACGCTAGTCTCTTGTCCCAACCTATCTTGTCTTGTAAGGCACAAGCCCTCAACATATCTTCAAGAATCTGGTTGTTCTCTCTGTTTGACCACTTGTCTGTGGGTGATAAGCTGAACTGAACTTCAAGTGTGTGCCCAAGGCTTCGTGTAGTTGCTGCCAAAAAAGATAACTGAACTGGGTGCCTCTGTCTAATACTATCTTCTGTAGAACGCCATGTAGGCACACAATCCGAGACATGTATAGTTCGGCCAACACTACACTGTTGTAGGTGGTCTTGACTGGTATGGGCTGCCTTTGTCAAATGGTCCACTACTACCCGGATGGAGTCATAACCAGTACGAGTGCGAGGCAAACCAACTATAAAGTCCATTCCGATCTCATCCCATTTCCACTAAGGAATCTGCAACGGCTGCAACAAACCTGCAGGCCTCTGGTGTTTTGCCTTGATCCTCTGACAACTGTCGCATACAACCACATACTTTGCTATCTCCCTTTTCATACCATACCACCAGAATCTTTTCTTCAGGTCTTGGTACATCTTCTCACTACCAGGGTGTATTAAATATGCTGTCTCATGAGCTTCCTTGAGAATTAGTTCCTGGCTATCCTTGAACCATACCACTCCTTCTGCATCTTCACGGAAATCCTTGCCTTCTCCATCTATGATCAGCTGCCAGATCTCGTTGATCTTCACATCATCCTTCTAGCCCTGCCTGATATCTTGCTGTAGAGTGGGTTCCAACTCAATTGTCACTCCTTGAGTGTTGTTCAGAAATCCGAGACTCCATTTGTCAAATTCCTTCGCTAGCTCATACGACATCGGGTGAGCGGCCAACATATTGACTTGACTCTTTCTGCTCAGAGCATCTGCAACCACATTTGCTTTGCCTGGGTGATAATGAATCTCCAGCTCATAGTCTTTGATCAACTCTAGCCATCTTCATTGCCTCATGTTCAGCTCTGACTGAGTGAATATGTACTTGAGACTCTTGTGATCTATGTAGATATCACACTTCTACCCATACAAATAGTGCCTCCAGGTTTTCAATGCATGAACCACTGCTGCTAATTCTAGGTCATGAGTAGGATAATTCTTCTCATGAATTTTCAACTGTCGGGACGAGTATGCCACTATTCTCCCTTCCTACATTAACACACATCCCAGTCCGGTGTACGAAGCATCACAATATACTGAGAATGACTTGTGGACATCTGGCAGAATCAATACTGGTGCTGTTGTCAATTTCTCCTTCAATGTCTCAAAGGATTTTTGGCATGCTGGGGTCCACTTGAACTCAACCTTCTTCGCCAACAAGGCTATCATTGGCCTGGCAATCTTGGAGAAACCTTCAATGAAACATCGATAATAACCAGCCATTCCAATGAAACTCTTGATTCCTTAGGCGTATTTTGGTGCTTTCCAATCTAGAATAGGTGCTACCTTCTTCAGATCCATAGCCAATCCCTCTTGGTTTATGATATGACCCAAGAACAGGACTTCACTGATCCAGAACTCACACTTGCTAAGCTTGGCATACAACTGCCAATCTTGTAGCCTCTGCAGTACTTTCCTCAAGTGCTCTTCATGCTCTTGCTCATTCTGGGAATATACAAGGATATCATCAATGAACACCACTACGAACTTGTGGAGGTAGTCCATGAACACATTGTTCATCAAATACATGAAATAGGCTGGCGCATTCGTCAAACTGAATGACATGACCGTTTTAGCACATACTTGGTGATAAAAGTTGTCTTTGGTATGTCCGAAGGCCGGATCCTGAGCTGATGGTAACCTGACCTCAGATCTATCTTTGAGAACACACTGGCTCCCTTCAACTGATCGAATAAGTCTTCAATTCTAGGCAGGGGGTACTTATTCTTGACAATGACTTCATTCAAGGATCTGTAATCAATGCACATCCCTTTCATTCCATCCTTCTCCACAAATAACATTGAGGCTGTCCAAGGCGAGCACAACAGGAATCCGGTAATTCCCGTCGGCCAAGAACCGACGGGAATTAGCCTTGTACCAACGAGAATTACTAATTCCCGTTGATTTAGGGCTAATTCCCGTCGGTTCTTGGCTGACGGGAATTCCTGGACAGGGTTTAGTTAATTCCCATTGGCTGCCAACAAGAATTAATTAATCCCCATCGGCTTACTTGTAGCCCACGGAGATTAACTGGTCCGTCGGCTCGAGCGTAGGAGCCAGCTAATTCCCGTCGACCTTACTTTGGCCGACGGGAATAAGCTCATATAATTCCCGTCGGCCATCTTCTAGCCCATGGGAATTAGCTGGGCTTATTCCCGTCGGCTTGAATAAGACGGACGAGAATTATTTGGCTTATTCCCGTCGGCTATGGTGAGGCCGACAGGAATTAACCTTTCTTGGTGCAAGCCAACAACCAATTAGGCTCAATTTCTCAACAATTTTATAAACAATAGCACACATAAGATACATATCATCACATAAACAGTTTCCTCTAATTTTGTCCCATTTTAACACAACAAATCACAAATAATATATTTCGCAATTCTCATGCATTAGATATCATAATTCACATACATCAATCCCATATCATTTCAAATTCATCATCAAGAGAACATGACACTATTCTAGTTGCTACTGCACAACACAAGTAACCACTTCACTGGCCCTCGCTACAGATAACAACGACCATCTACAAAACATGTGACATACTCATGGGTAAAATGGGTGTCCTACAAAGCCACAGATCCAACTGCACATGTGGAAGAAAACATTGCCAAAGCAGTGTCGCCTCCCTTCAACACCATGTAAAATGTCCCTTATTTGTTCTCAATTATCTATTCCAGTGATCTTGAAGGAGCTGCAGAAAGATCGAATACTTGAGTGCAGAGCAACAAACAATATCAAAGTTAATGCATGTGTGAACCACAAAGTATAGGATGACCACATTTTCATAGAGGAAACAATGACATCTGATTCTCTAGTGGATGCATGCTCAACCAACACATTTTCCTATGGACATTCGTATTTTTATTGAAATTTACTCTACCCTAACATTATAACTAAAGACATTTTATGTTTCCAAAAGAAGAACATGTTCAAATGCATAGTTTACTTGATTATAAACCACTACTAAGGGCAGATAATACTTATCAGAAACTAAATTAAAAGAAATACAATGTCACAAAAATCATACCATAACAGTTAATATCAGAGTCTTTAACAATAAAAGAAAAACATTCTAGTGTGTGTACACATACCCATGCCAGCAGCATCAGAGTCTCATGATTCTAAGATTTCGATAATTTGTGGTGAACAAGCTGGAAAAGTGAAAGGGAAATGTGCCCTTGGGCCATTTCTAAGTATTTTGGTGATTTAGTGCCCAACACAGGTGCCTAATTGTAAAATTGTGGACAAAGTACAAATCAAGGATAAAGGTATGTTTCTAAGCCTTAGTACATTGGTTTTGTGTACTAATATACTTGTCTAAGTGTTAGAAACAGAAAGTAGAAGAAAAGAAGAGAGGAAAAAAAAGACTTGGCTGTGTGCAGCCAAGACTCAGTTCGGTCTGGAGCACCGGACTGTCCGGTGTGCACCGGACAGTGTCCGGTGCGCCAGGCTGACTCGGCGTGAACTGGCTGCTCTCGGGAATTCGCCGACGGCGTACGGCTAAAATTCACCGGACTGTCCGGTGTGCACCGGACTGTCCGGTGAGCCAACGGTCGGCGGGGCCAACGGTCGGCCGCGCGATCTGCGCGGGACACGTGGCCGAGCCAACGGTCGGAAGACGGCACCGGACTGTCCGGTGTGCACCGGACATGTCCGGTGCGCCAACGGCTCCAGATCTGCCAACGGTCTGCAACGGTCGGCAGCGCCAGTTAAGGAAAGAAATCGGGCACCGGACAGTGTCCGGTGTGCACCGGACTGTCCGGTGCCCCCGACGACAGAAGGCAAGGATGGCCTTCCGGATTTGCTCTCAACGGCTCCTAGCTGCCTTGGGGCTATAAAAAGGGCCCCTAGGCGCATGGAGGAGATATACAAGCAACCTTTGAGCATTCTTGATCATCCACACTCAGTCTTTGCGCATTCGTTTGTCATTCTAAGTGATTCGAGCTCCGTTCTAGTGAGAACTTTGTGATACTCTTGTGAGCTCGATTCTTGGCCGTGTGTGTGCGCGTTTCGCTGTGGATTTGTGTGTGTTGCTTCCCTCCCTTACTCTGTGCTTCTTTGTGATCATATACTTGTAAGGGCAAGAGACTCCAATTTGTGGAGATTCCTTGCAAACGGGATAGTGAAAGGCAAAACAAAACACCGTGGTATTCAAGTGGGTCTTTGGACCGCTTGAGAGGGGTTGATTGCAACCCTCGTCCGTTGGGACGCCACAACGTGGAGTAGGCAAGCGTTGGTCTTGGCCGAACCACGGGATAAACCACTGTGTCACCTCTGTGCTTGATCTCTTGTGGTATTGTGTTTTGTTGAGACTTCTCTTTAGCCACTTGGCAATTATTGTGCTAACACTTAACAACTTTTTGTGGCTTAAGTTTTAAGTTTCACAGGATCACCTATTCACCCCCCCCTCTAGGTGCTCTTAATTGGTATCAGAGCCGTTCTCTTCACAAAGGGACTAACCGCCCGAAGAGATGGATCCTAAGGGGAAGGGTATCGTGATCAACGACAAAGAGAAGGAATCCTTCCCAACGAGCCAAAGGACGATAAGCCTACCGACTCCGGCTCGGGCCACAGACGGAAGGAAGGGAAGAAGAAGAAGACAAGGCGCATCAAGGAGATCGTCTACTACGACAGCGATGAGTCTACTTCTTCCCAAAAGGACGACCACAGCGACTACGAGAGAAGGAAACCGGTTAATTCGAACTTTTCTTTTGACTACTCTCGTATTCCGCAAAGTTCAAATTCACATTTGCTCTCCATTCCACTCGGCAAACCCCCACACTTTGATGGAGAGGACTACGGATTTTGGAGCCACAAAATGCGTAGTCACCTATTCTCTCTCCATCCTAGTATTTGGGAGATTGTAGAGAGTGGAATGCACTTTGATAGTTCGGATAGTCCCATGTTCATTAATGAACAAATTCATAAGAATGCACAAGCTACTACTGTTCTTCTAGCTTCCTTGTGCAGGGATGAATACCATAAAGTAAGCGGCTTGGATAACGCCAAGCAGATCTGGGACACCCTCAAGATTTCTCATGAGGGGAACGACGTCACCTTGCTCACCAAAATGGAGTTGGTGGAGGGAGAGCTCGGACGGTTCGCAATGATAAGAGGCGAGGAGCCGACGCAAACATACAATCGGCTCAAGACCCTTATCAACAAGATAAGGAGCTACGGGAGCACGCGATGGACGGACCACGACGTCGTCCGCCTAATGCTAAGGTCATTTACCGTTCTTGATCCTCATTTGGTAAACAATATACGTGAAAATCCCAGGTACACCAAGATGTCGCCCGAAGAAGTTCTTGGGAAATTTGTTAGCGGGCGAATGATGATTAAGGAGGCGAGGTATGTGGACGACGCCTTGAATGGTCCGATCAACGAGCCGCAACCCCTTGCTCTCAAGGCAACATGAAGCAAGGAGGCGCTACCCAGCAAGGTGGCACAGATTGAGGCGGCCGGACTCAATGATGAAGAGATGGCTCTCATCATCAAAAGATTCAAGACGGTGCTTAAAGGTCACAAGGGACAACCAAGCAAGACCAAAGCCAAGGGGAAGCGCTCATGTTTCAAATGCGGTAAGCTTGGTCATTTTATTGCTAACTGTCCCGATAATGAAAGTGACCAGGAAAAGGGGAACAAGAGGGAGAAGAAGAAGGCATACAAGAAGGCAAAGGGCGAGGCACATCTAGGAAAGGAGTGGGATTCGGATTGCTCCTCCTCCGACTCCGACAATGAAGGACTTGCTGCCACCGCCTTCAACAAGTCTTCCCTCTTCCCCAACGAGCGTTTCACATGCCTTATGGCAAAGGAAAAGAAAGTAAGCACTCATGATACTAGTACTTATGCTTCTTCAAGTGAGGATGAGTCTAGTGACGATGATGAGATAGATTACTCATGCTTATTCAAGGGATTAGATAGATCTAAAATTAATAAGATTAATGAGTTGATTGATGCTTTAAATGACAAGAATAGATTACTAGAAAAACAAGAGGATCTTTTATATGAGGAGCATGATAAATTTGTTAGTGCACAAAATTCTCTTGCTCTAGAAATTAAAAGAAATGAAATGCTTTCTAGTGAACTATCTACTTGTCATGAAACCATTTCTACCTTACAAGGTGTTAACAATGATTTAAGTGCTAAATTAGAAGTAGCAAATAAATCTAATTCTTGTGTAGAACATGTTATGATTTGCACTAGGTGTAAGGATTTCGATATTGATGCCTGTAGTGAACACCTAGTTTTAATTTCCAAATTAAGTGATGAATTGGCTAGTCTTAATGCTCAACTTAAGACTAGCAAGAGTGAAGTTGATAAAATAAAATTTACAAGGGATGCCTACACGGTTGGTAGACACCCCTCAATTAAGGATGGTCTTGGCTTCAAGAGAGAGGCCAAGAACTTAAGAAGCCATAAGGCTCCCATCTTCGTCAAGGAGAAGGGGAAGGCCCCTATGGCTAGTAGTGCTAAAAAGAACCATGCTTTTATGTATAATGATAGGAGACATGCTAGAAATGCTTATAATGATTTTGATTCACATGTTTATGATTCTCATGCCATGTTTGCTTCTAGTTCTTCCTATAAGCATGATAGAGATTTGTGTAGGAGAAATGTTGTGCATATGCCTAGGAGAAATATTGCTCATATTCCTAGAAAAGTTGTGAACAAACCTTCTACCATTTATTATGCTTGCAATGCTCCCTTTGCTATTTGTAGAAAGGGTAAGAAGGTAATTGCTAGGAAGTTAGGGGCAAGATGCAAGGGAGATAAAACTTGCATTTGGGTCCCTAAGGATATTTGTGCTAACCTTGCAGGACCCAACATGAGTTGGGTACCTAAGACCCAAGCCTAAATTTGCCTTGCAGGTTTATGCATCCGGGGGTTCAAGCTGGATTATCGACAGCGGATGCACAAACCATATGACGGGGGAGAAGAAGATGTTCACCTCCTACGTCAAAAATAAGGATTCCCAAGATTCAATTATATTCGGTGATGGGAATCAAGGCAAGGTAAAAGGGTTAGGTAAAATTGCAATTTCTAATGAGCACTCAATCTCAAATGTGTTTTTAGTTGAGTCTCTTGGTTACAATTTGCTATCTGTTAGTCAACTGTGCAATATGGGATATAATTGTTTATTTACAAATGTAGATGTGTCTGTCTTTAGAAGATGTGATGGTTCACTAGCTTTTAAGGGTATACTAGACGACAAGCTTTACTTAGTTGATTTTGCAAAAGAAGAGGCCGGTCTAGATGCATGCTTAATGGCTAAGACTTGCATGGGCTGGCTGTGGCATCGCCGCTTAGCACATGTGGGGATGAAGAACCTCCACAAGCTTCTAAAGGGAGAACACGTGATAGGTCTAACAAATGTTTATTTCGAAAAAGATAGACCTTGTGCAGCTTGTCAAGCAGGTAAACAAGTGGGAGGAGCACATCACAGCAAGAATGTGATGACCACATCAAGACCCCTGGAGCTGCTGCATATGGACCTCTTCGGACCCGTCGCCTATCTAAGCATAGGAGGAAGTAAGTATGGTCTAGTTATTGTTGATGACTTTTCCCGCTTCACTTGGGTGTTCTTTTTGCAGGATAAGTCTGAAACCCAAGGGACCCTCAAGCGCTTCCTCAGGAGAGCTCAAAATGAGTTTGAGCTCAAGGTGAAGAAGATTAGGAGCGACAACGGGTCCGAGTTCAAGAACCTACAAGTGGAGGAGTTTCTTGAGGAGGAAGGGATCAAGCACGAGTTCTCCGCTCCCTACACACCACAGCAAAATGGTGTGGTAGAGAGGAAGAACAGGACGCTAATCGATATGGCAAGGACGATGCTTGGAGAGTTCAAGACCCCCGAGTGTTTTTGGTCAGAAGCTGTGAACACGGCTTGCCACGCCATCAACAGGGTCTATCTTCATCGACTCCTCAAGAAGACTTCGTATGAGCTACTAACCGGTAACAAACCCAATGTATTGTACTTTCGTGTATTTGGGAGCAAGTGCTACATTCTAGTGAAGAAGGGTAGAAATTCTAAGTTTGCTCCCAAAGCTGTAGAAGGGTTTTTATTAGGTTATGATTCAAATACAAAGGCGTATAGAGTCTTCAACAAATCATCGGGTTTGGTTGAAGTCTCTAGCGACGTTGTATTTGATGAGACTAATGGCTCTCCAAGAGAGCAAGTTGTTGATTGTGATGATGTAGATGAAGAAGATGTTCCAACGGCCGCTATACGAACCATGGCGATTGGAGACGTTCGGCCACAGGAACAAGATGAACAAGGTCAACCTTCTTCCTCAACAACGGTGCATCCCCCAACTCAAGACGATGAACAGGTTCATCAAAAGGAGGCGTGTGATCAAGGGGGAGCACAAGATGATCGTGTGATGGAGGAAGAAGCGCAACCGGCACCTCCAACCCAAGTTCGAGCGATGATTCAAAGGGATCATCCCGTCGACCAAATTCTGGGTGACATTAGCAAGGGAGTAACTACTCGGTCTCGACTAGTTAATTTTTGTGAACATTACTCTTTTGTCTCCTTTATTGAGCCTTTCAGGGTAGAGGAGGCCTTGCTAGATCCGGATTGGGTGTTGGCCATGCAGGAGGAACTTAACAACTTCAAGCGCAATGAAGTTTGGACGCTGGTGCCTCGTCCCAAGCAAAATGTTGTGGGAACCAAGTGGGTTTTTCGCAACAAACAGGACGAGCACGGGGTGGTGACAAGGAACAAGGCTCGACTTGTGGCAAAAGGTTATGCCCAAGTCGCAGGTTTGGACTTTGAGGAGACTTTTGCTCCTGTGGCTAGGCTAGAGTCCATTCGTATCTTGCTAGCATATGCCGCTCACCATTCTTTCAGGTTGTACCAAATGGATGTGAAGAGCGCCTTCCTCAACGGGCCAATAAAGGAGGAGGTGTACGTGGAGCAACCCCCTGGCTTCGAGGATGAGCGGTACCCCGACCACGTGTGTAAGCTCTCTAAGGCGCTCTATGGACTTAAACAAGCCCCAAGAGCATGGTATGAATGCCTTAGAGATTTCTTAATTGCTAATGCTTTCAAGGTTGGGAAAGCCGATCCAACTCTTTTCACGAAGACATGTGATGGTGATTTGTTTGTGTGCCAAATTTATGTCGATGACATAATATTTGGTTCTACTAATCAAAAGTCTTGTGAAGAGTTTAGCAGGGTGATGACGCAGAAATTCGAGATGTCGATGATGGGCGAGTTGAACTACTTCCTTGGGTTCCAAGTGAAGCAACTCAAGGACGGCACCTTCATCTCCCAAACGAAGTACACGCAAGATCTGCTAAAGCGGTTTGGGATGAAGGACGCCAAGCCCGCAAAGACTCCGATGGGAACCGACGGACACACCGACCTCAACAAAGGAGGTAAGTCCGTTGATCAAAAAGCATACCGGTCAATGATAGGGTCTTTACTTTATTTATGTGCTAGTAGACCGGATATTATGCTTAGCGTATGCATGTGTGCTAGATTTCAATCCGATCCTAAGGAGTGTCACTTGGTGGCGGTGAAGCGAATTCTTAGATATTTAGTCGCTACGCCTTGCTTCGGGATCTGGTATCCAAAGGGGTCTAACTTTGACTTGATTGGGTACTCAGATTCCGACTATGCTGGATGTAAGGTCGATAGGAAGAGTACATCAGGGACATGCCAATTCTTAGGAAGGTCCCTGGTGTCATGGAACTCTAAGAAACAAACCTCCGTTGCCCTATCCACCGCTGAGGCCGAGTACGTTGCCGCAGGTCAGTGTTGCGCGCAACTACTTTGGATGAGGCAAACCCTCCGGGACTTTGGCTACAGTCTGAGCAAAGTCCCACTCCTATGTGACAATGAGAGTGCTATCCGAATAGCGGAAAATCCTGTTGAGCACAGCCGCACAAAGCACATTGACATCCGGCATCACTTTTTGAGAGACCACCAGCAAAAGGGAGATATCGAAGTGTTTTATGTTAGCACCGAGAACCAGCTAGCCGATATCTTTACCAAGCCTTTAGATGAGAAGACCTTTTGCAGGCTGCGTAGTGAGCTAAATGTCTTAGATTCGCGGAACTTGGATTGAATTGTAGCATACATGTGCTTATGCCTTTGATCATGTTCATTCTGCATTTTGTTGCTTATTATGGTGCTCAAGTTGTACAAACACTCCCTGGACCTCACAAGTCCATTGCAAAGTGATGCACATGTTTAGGGGGAGATGTGTTACAACTTGATCCCTTGAGACTAACCATATGCTTGAGTTTGTTTGATTTAGTCTCAAAGGAGAATTGAAAGGGAAAAGGTGGACTTGGATCATGCAAGACTTCCACTGCACTCCGATGAGAGGGTAACTTATTCCAAGTCCATCTCATGAACTCTTATTGCCATTTGCTCTAAATTGAAGATTTTGGTGAGGCAATGGGGTTAAAGGGCCAAGATTGATCCTGTTTTGGTGCTTGATGCCAAAGGGGGAGAAAATAAAGGCCAAAGCGATAAATGGATCAGCTACCACTTGAGAGATTTTGAAAATAGTAGAGTAGAGCTTTTGGTTTGTCAAAACTCTTTTTGTTGTCTCTCTTATCAAAGTTGGCTTCTTGTGGGGAGAAGTGTTGATTATGGGAAAAAGGGGGAGTTTTTGAAATCTTTGATCAATATCTTTTGGAATGACTCTCTTTATGCTTCAACATGTGTGTTTGACTTAAAGATAGAGATTTGAGTTTGATTTGCAAAAACAAACCAAGTGGTGGCATAGAGTGATCCATATATGTCAAAATTGAATTAAAATAATTTGAGTTCTTATTTGAAGTGTTTTTGTACTTGTTCTACTTGCTTTATGTTGTGTTGGCATAAATCACCAAAAAGGGGGAGATTGAAAGGGAAATGTGCCCTTGGGCCATTTCTAAGTATTTTGGTGATTTAGTGCCCAACACAGGTGCCTAATTGTAAAATTGTGGACAAAGTACAAATCAAGGATAAAGGTATGTTTCTAAGCCTTAGTACATTGGTTTTGTGTACTAATATACTTGTCTAAGTGTTAGAAACAGAAAGTAGAAGAAAAGAAGAGAGGAAAAAAAAGACTTGGCTGTGTGCAGCCAAGACTCAGTTCGGTCTGGAGCACCGGACTGTCCGGTGTGCACCGGACAGTGTCCGGTGCGCCAGGCTGACTCGGCGTGAACTGGCTGCTCTCGGGAATTCGCCGACGGCGTACGGCTAAAATTCACCGGACTGTCCGGTGTGCACCGGACTGTCCGGTGAGCCAACGGTCGGCGGGGCCAACGGTCGGCCGCGCGATCTGCGCGGGACACGTGGCCGAGCCAACGGTCGGAAGACGGCACCGGACTGTCCGGTGTGCACCGGACATGTCCGGTGCGCCAACGGCTCCAGATCTGCCAACGGTCTGCAACGGTCGGCAGCGCCAGTTAAGGAAAGAAATCGGGCACCGGACAGTGTCCGGTGTGCACCGGACTGTCCGGTGCCCCCGACGACAGAAGGCAAGGATGGCCTTCCGGATTTGCTCTCAACGGCTCCTAGCTGCCTTGGGGCTATAAAAAGGGCCCCTAGGCGCATGGAGGAGATATACAAGCAACCTTTGAGCATTCTTGATCATCCACACTCAGTCTTTGCGCATTCGTTTGTCATTCTAAGTGATTCGAGCTCCGTTCTAGTGAGAACTTTGTGATACTCTTGTGAGCTCGATTCTTGGCCGTGTGTGTGCGCGTTTCGCTGTGGATTTGTGTGTGTTGCTTCCCTCCCTTACTCTGTGCTTCTTTGTGATCATATACTTGTAAGGGCAAGAGACTCCAATTTGTGGAGATTCCTTGCAAACGGGATAGTGAAAGGCAAAACAAAACACCGTGGTATTCAAGTGGGTCTTTGGACCGCTTGAGAGGGGTTGATTGCAACCCTCGTCCGTTGGGACGCCACAACGTGGAGTAGGCAAGCGTTGGTCTTGGCCGAACCACGGGATAAACCACTGTGTCACCTCTGTGCTTGATCTCTTGTGGTATTGTGTTTTGTTGAGACTTCTCTTTAGCCACTTGGCAATTATTGTGCTAACACTTAACAACTTTTTGTGGCTTAAGTTTTAAGTTTCACAGGATCACCTATTCACCCCCCCCCCTCTAGGTGCTCTTAAAAAGGGACATTGGAAATAACTAGCAAATGTCTAATACACCAATAGCTGGTTAAGCAAAAAAAATAAAGATACTAAATGTGATACATGAGTATTCCATGAACATAAAAGTGATATCTTGTATTTGAAAGTCAGACACAAAACATCCTATTCTTGCCCTACTTCTAGAAGTTGGAAACAATGGGATGTCAAATTATTCAAGCTTACCAACCGTTGAATAACCCTCTTCTCATCAATCATGCCTAACCTTTGGATTATAGAAGACATCAACTCATCTAAACTTTCAGAGCCTAAAATTGAACAAATAAGCTGTTAACTGAAGCATTCAGCCCCAGTCAATTAACTAAGATCATATTAAGTACCTATCACAAGTAAATGTATGCATGTGTCCCTTCTTGTCATGAAACTTAAAGACAAATGAATTATCAACAACAGGACGATAAGTACTACTACTGCCATCCCTGCCATCTGATGGCATCACTAAAGGTAATTCACTGTACACTGCAATAATTTAGGCAAACATTGCATTTGAGAGGGAAGACAGATAAAACGGACATAAAACAACCATTAACTAGACCAGTGATTATCAAAATCCTCATCTGGAGGTTGCTCTAGAGCAAGTGCAGAGTCCCAGAATTTTTGCATTATCGTGGTTGCCACATAATTTGCAGCACCATGACCTCCTTCAACATTTAGAGGGAAAAACATTTCAAATGGACTAAAATTACTAGGATGGATTAAGAGAGGGAGGGAATGATCCATGGAGAGGAAGACCATTGAAATGACAGCAGCAACTCGCCCATCTGTTCATGGAAAAGGAAAATTACAGACACAACTTTTGGAATAAAGAATCATAAATCTCAAGAAGAAACCTTTTCTACTAGAGTTAACTCAGGAGAAAAATTTTGGGCCACAACACGCATCAGCACATCCCTTGAGCTAAAATTGTACGGAAACTAGATCTGAAAGGGAAATAGTTGTTACCATGCAATTAAATACAGAAATAAGCTTTCTTATCTGGATCAACTTTTGCTAAAAAAATTTACAGAAGAATAGCAATGAATAATAGTAAAGTGACAACATACTTTGTTTTCTCTATGATAGTGTTTGATAAAGAAGATTTGAGCATAGGAGCGACATTTTAAGATCATTGTTTTAAGCCACATGCTTTTATTGACCCGTCATAGAAAAAAATTACAACAATTTAGTAGCATGATGTTGCTACATTGCAAATAAAAGTACCGAAATAACTTGCATGTGAAGTAACTTATTTGTCAATAAAAATACCTCCACTATTTACCACCTTCAGCTAAAGCAATCAAGATTACTCATTAGAGAATAGTTTGATTAAAAAAATTATTTGTCAGGAAAAGAAATACAATGACACATATCCCCAAACCACATAAATCTCACATTGCTTGAACATGGTGTTTGCTACATCACAATATCGATTTGTAATTTGCAAATATACAAATGATGAAAATTGATGACCTTGCAACTAAAAGAGGTACAAAATAGGTCCAATAAAAAGGTTTCTTACCTTGAGCTGTAGCTTCATTAGGTATTGCTGCTTCAGCACACCTGCTTTGTGGATCTGTAGAAAAATTATGAGTTTAAAAATGACTACAGTTAGGATTTACAATTCAGTTTAGGGAAAAAAGGGCACAGTAAGGATTGAAATCCACTTAATCAAAAAGCATGTGCATATGGATGCAAAAAATGTCCAGGACTCCATATAGAATGTGCAAGCTAAATAGAAAACTGCTGCAAATTCAACGCTCGTGCTGACCTCATCCTCTCCCTATGCCTTACTCTAGCTGCTTATATTTATTCACAAAATAGAATAATTAAGAAAATACATCAATTTATGTCTGTGCTAATGCTACAGAAAAATACAACCATAACAAGAGATACAACCATTACCTTTGTGCAGGCTTCAATTTTATGATGATCATCCTTGCACAAGAAGGTTCCAATAGTGAACCAAAGTTGAGTTGGAACTTCATACCAAACAAAGAAAAAACTATTTAATAAATGAATGACTTTCTTTTCTAAATCAGTATCAAAGAGTTTAACAAAATGAAGGTGTGCTTAGGGATTTAGCATACCATTTGTTTCTACAAGATGTGATACCCCACAAGTTCACTACAAATGGAACAATTGTTTCTCGAACAATCTAATTGACTATACTGAACAAATTACATAAGACATGTAGCTAACAAATTAACCAATTAATAATACAGAGCAACAAATTTTGTTTGTTTTCTTATTTTATTGAAATTCTTATTCTAACAAGCTACTGGACAGAAAGAAGACAGAGAGGCAGCATACCCACGGAGTTGATTCTTGCAAAATAGTACAATGTTTCTTCTGGTCGCCCTCGCGCTCGTAGATGGTTCCCTCGCACTCACGCTGGCTACCCATGCACAAGCCCTTGCTGCCGCCGCTGAGGTGCTGATTGCCGCACAACACGCGTCAGGTCTCATCATTGCTTGGCCGAAAGCGAGGAGGAATCAGAGCTCGGATTGGAGCTCCACTGCAATGTTGTCGGCTCTGGGCAAGGGCAGGGTTGGGGGTCGCGAGGTGGCCCGGGCAGGGTCATGGCCCGACGGCGGGGGATGGGGGTAGTGGCGCGACGGCGACCGGGGGAGGTGTAGCGGCCATGACCATGGGCAAAGAGAGAGAGAGAGAGAGGAGGCATGTGTGTTGGAGAGAGAGGCATGCATGATGGGGATGAAGGCGGGCATGGGAGGGGCAAGTGAGTGTGGGGGTAGTGGCTGAGGGCCAGGCCGAGGGATGGCGCGGTGGCCGAAGGCGGCAGGGCATGCTAGTGCAGAGGCGGTGGGGCATGCTGGGCAGAGGCAGTGGCGTAGGAGTTTACTAGGAGAGAGAGCGAGAGAGGTTCCGTGCGATAGAGGGAGACGTCGTAGTCCTGT
The DNA here is from genome assembly GCA_029449295.1 of Zea luxurians. Lineage (NCBI taxonomy): Eukaryota > Viridiplantae > Streptophyta > Magnoliopsida > Poales > Poaceae > Zea > Zea luxurians. The sequence goes on along the minus strand of JAOPSE010000001.1, from coordinate 28,317,342 downwards.
CGGCTAAACTAGGTGCCAAGATGAATTAATTAATTTCCATGGGCTTGACTGAATAGCTGACGGAAATAATTAATTCCCATGGGCTGATAGGTTAACCGACGGGAGTTACTATAATTCACGTCGGCTAGTTTAGAACCAACGGGAGTTAAGTAATTCCCGTCGCCTTGAAAAAAAGCTAACGGGAATTAGTTTAGCCAACGAAAATGTTCACAATTCCTGTTGTGGAGGTACTTGGTCTGATATAGCCTTTCTCTAACAACTCATCAATCTGCTTCTTGAGTTCCACCAATTCTGGTCTGGACAGTCGATATGCTCTCTTGGAAATAGGGGCGGTGCTTGGTATAAGCTCTACGGCAAATTCAACTTTCCTTTCAGGTGGCATACTTGGTAACTCCTCGGGAAACACATCTGGGAATTCTGATACTACGTTGATAGCTTCTAATGGTTCAATTTCCTCAATATTGGCGATGACTTGGTGATAGCTTCCTTTCCTTGGTCTAGACAAGACCAACTCCACTAATGCTTCTTCTCCTGTCAAGGACACTAACTTCACCGTTCTCTTGTCACAACTAATACTGGCTTGATATTTGGTTAGCCAATTCATCCCTAGGATGACATCTATAGTTGCATCCTGGTTACCCATAACTATTAGATCATGCGGGGAACTCTATCCCCCTTATTTGAACTCTTGCACTAGGACAAATTCTATCCGTTTGGGTCCTCCCACCAATTGAACTAACCCTCATAGGTGGATACATGGGCGCTACTGGTATATTGTGTGGTTCTACCCATGATGCTGTCACAAAAGAATGCGTTGCTCCAGTATCAAATAACACATTTGCAGAACGGTACTCGACTAAGAACGTACCTAGTGCCACTCCTGGGGTCTCCTGGACTGTGTCGGCCTCCAAGTGGTTTACCTTTCCGTACAGGGCATGGGGCTGCCCACGGTTGTTGCCTCCTTGTTGCATTGCATTCTGCCTGACTGGGGCATTGGGAGCTAGCTGCTCTTGAGCTACTTTCTTTGGGCAATGATTCGCCCAATGGCCTTGTTCCCCACAGTGGAAACACGCACGACCTCCTCCTTGCGCTGGAGCTACTTGGTTGTTCTGATTGGTTGCTAGGGCAGGAAGGCAAGGTGCCTGGTTGTTCTGACGCTGGTACTGATTTCCTCCCTGCTGGTTGTTCTGATGCTACTGCTGCTGCTACTGAAGAAACTGCCTCTTGTATTGCTGGCGGTGGTTCTCATGCTGATGCTGGTGCTGGTGACCCTACTTGAATTGCTGAGGTGGGTTGCTTGAGTAGCGAGGACGACTGCTACTCCCGGCCTAAGATCCACCAATCTTACATTTCCTGGCTTCCATCTCCCGGCGCTTCCTTTTGGTCATTATTGCTCTATCGATCAAATGCTGAAATGTAGGGAAAGTGTGGTTCATCAGTTGGTATGAAGGGGATCAACCAATTCTCTCAGGAAACGGTACTGCCTCTTGGCATCAGTGTTAACATCTTCTGGCGCATAATGTGATAGCTGCAGAAACTTGTCCCTGTACTCACTGATGGATAGTGGATCTTGCTTCAAGGCTAGAAACTCCCCCTTCCTTACTATCATCAGTCCCTCAGGCACATGGCATCGATGGAAGTTGTCCCTGAATTCCTCCTAGGTGATGGCTTTAGGGTCGGCATGGGTGGCGAGGTAGGACTCCCACTAAGACTATGTTGCTCCCCTTAGCTGACGGGGTCCATACAACACCTTCTCATGATCGTTGCACTGAGCAGTGTGCAACTCACGTTCCACAGTACATAGCCAATCTTTAGCGTCCATGGGATTAGCAGAATGGGCAAAGACAGGGGGATGACCCCTCATGAATTCTGCACGCTTGTCTCTGGGCACTTGTGGCATCTGGACTTGCACCTAAGGTTGAGGTGGGGGTGGCTATTGCTACACTTGCTGCATCACTGCTAAGGTCTGACCAATTGCTTAGACTGCTTGGGTCTGCATCGGGAACATCTGCTCAATGGTCATCGGGGGTGGCGGTGGCAACTGCTGTTGAGCTGCATCTTCCTGGGGTGTCTGCTGCTCCTGTTGAGCATGCCTTGCACCTCGGTGCCTGTTTTCAGACATCTATAGAAAGCACACACATATCAGATCTGTCTCTATAGTCTTTCAACATAAGAAAAAGATATATAGAAAATCTTCATAATACTGAACAATTGACCATCTTCACTGACTCCCCACACAACTTCTCAGATAAAGAGGAAAGTGGAAGTAAATAGGTTACCCAACTAGATAACTGACTTTATTAATAACTATACCAAGTTGCAGGAGATGCCCACACCTTGATGACAATCATTACAAAGATCCAACTTCATTATATGTTCATCACGACAAGCATTCCAACATATGATAAGCAAACTAACTCTAACTAAGACTGACTAAGACTAGGATACTAAATTAAACATTATTATAGACTCTGACTCTGTCGATCTATGGATTCAAATCTATCTGGGTCCTACAGTCATGGGTACCATAGGCGAAGTGACTACAGGGCGGTGAATGGTAAGGGTGCTAAATCCCGACAGGGGCGGGAGAACCACCATCCAGATAGTGGCGTGTTGCGCACTCAGCACACAATTCCGCAACCTCCGCCCAAACCTTGCCCAACTCGTCAAGGGCGTGGTCCAGCTCGGTGTTGAGCACGGCGGCCAAGTTGACCATGCTGTTTAGCCTGGGATTTCCTTCACCAACAGGCGAGACAATCACACCTCTAGCACTGCCAGTCGAACGGCGAGGGTAGTACTTCAGGTCAAGGCCATCAGCTACTCCGCTGAACAATGGGCAATACTGCGAAAGTGCACATCATGCTGCATCTTGCATGGCTGCCTCGGCAGTATCCCTCTCAGTGATAGAATAGTGCTTTGAGAAGGCATCTGCACCCTGGAGATCATTGTCCGAACGACGCACCAAACAAGTAGCCTCCCACTAGTCTGGGTATAGCCCACGACGATGCTGGTAGACTACACAACGGTACTCGATGGACCAAGTGTGTCGGTCAAATACCTGACATAGCAAGGTGTCGAGAGCGTCGTGGAAGTGACACCCGCGAGCGGCGTCGCGAGTGATGGGTCTAGCGATCCATCCCTCCGGCTCCTGCTCCCTTTGAGAGCTCCGTGCCGTGGCTCGAACTACCACGGGCGTCGTCGTCATCTCCATCTCTGTTAGGGTCTCCTCCAGCAGCTCGAATGCCCTGTGGTGGTGCAGGGGACATCTCTGGCTGAGGTGCAGGGGAAGGCTGCCCCTAGACTCCACCTCTTGCTGAGGTGAGGGGGAAGAGTCCTGCTGCTCCTAGTCCTAGTTCTGCTCCTAGCGTCGACGCTCCTGCTCCTCGTGTAGGCGACGATGCAGTCTCTCTAGGTGACTGGACTGACCTGGCACCGTGCGACGCAGTGGGCACTCCGCTAGGCGAGAAGGCAAAAGGGGATCAATGACTTACGTGTAGTGCATCTAAGACGAGCCATCTACAAAAGACATCGTAAGCACAAGAGTGAGAGTAGAACTATATGACCAGCAAGTAACCAGAAAGAAAAGTGAGACACAATTTTGTAAGATGAGTAATAACATAGAATTGGTCAAGATGACCAACTTTTGAAATGACACTAAAGATCAAGGAAAGAGTAGGGGTCTATAGTCCTTAGAGCGACCATTCTAGTCTAGGTTAGCGGTCCTACAGTCAGCAAGGCTCTGATACCACTTATGCCACACCCGGTTTTAGAAAGCAAACCGAATGCGAACCATGTACGTGCCAAGATCAGAAACTCACGTACACAGCGATTACATAATTGGACATCATCACACATTTCTCAAAGAAAATAGTGGAAAGGTACTTTATTACAACAAGAAGTCCAAGGCATCCACAGAGTCTAATACATAACATAGTCATTAACATCAAAGTGCGGAAATACGTAACGCAGTAGATAAGGCCTACACAGGCACTTGACTGGGGGGTTTGCCACTAAGAAAAACTAGAACTCGTCATAATCCTAAAACTCCTCAAAGTCCTCTATGTTGCCAGCATCTCCTCTTGAGCACTGAGTACAATGGAGACAACCTAGGGTGGGGGTGGTTTGTAAAGCAAGGGTGAGTACACATCAACGTACTCAGCAAATGTCCCATTTGGCTAAAGTGGACTAGCAGTATGTGGGGTTAAGGTTAAGCAGTTGCTTTTAGTTGGTCAAGTATTTATTACTATTAGTAGAGCCAAGTTTTAGTAATAAGCCCATTTATTACCCAAAAGTACTCCCTCCAAGAGGAAATACCAGATATTAGAATTATAACCATCATTATTAACCATCATCATAAAATTAACCAAAGTTCTTCAAATCAAAGAGGATCCCAAGGCTGCTCTTAACCGTGAGCTCGGCTGATATACCAGTTTCTAACACTCTGCAGAGGTTGCACACTTTACCCACAAGTCGTGATTCCCATTCTGCCCGGAGATCATGACTCCCCATTGATCACTACCAAGGTGACCTAGCAGGGTCTAACTATGTAGCCTTTACAAAGACTCCCTTGGTGCATAGCTGCTTGTTAGGTTTCGCTAGTCGTACAAACAAGTACACCTCCCCAAGGTGGGTGACTAACAAAACCAAATCGAACGAACCTCTGCACCCCCTTGACAGAGCGAGCACTATGCCCCGACCCCCATTGAAGGCCCTCAGGCAAAGCCAACTACACCCCCAGGTTTATCTAATTAATTAGCTAAGGGCGTCCCATTCCACCCTCATGGTTGCACTGTTATCCCGGGTGGTCACTCCACGAACAAGTCCTTACGGAGAGGTACTCAGGAAAAATGGCCTGAGTCCCCTAGAGTATCACAATATCATCATCGGAATAACATCATCATATCATAAATGTTCACATCATGTTCATTGATTAAGTTGAAGAAATAGCATAAGCTAACCATGATTAACCCAAAAAGGTAAACAAGGATAAGTAAATACAGACTAGTCAATCCTTAGGTTTCAATAATGTAATGTGGGATAGTGAATTATAAAGTATGTAGGACATAATTGGTCAGAGGACACTTGCCTTCACCAGGTTGTTGCTCAGGAAGATTTTCAGCAATACTCAGGAACCACAGACTACTCGTTGTCTAAATAAAGCGATCATGCATTCAATACATTTGGTAAATGACAAATAAACAGCACATCAATCATGTACAAACATGGGAACACATCTCAAAAAGAAAAGTATAAACTCAAAAGGGAGTTTAAATTATTGGGTGAACTAATCCCATTTAGTAGTTGATTATTCTTTAAGTGTTGTCCATGATTACATAATCTGATTCTATTCATTTTTAATGAGACATAAAAGTTAAACCAGAGATAAATTCATGTAATACACATTATTAATCTCACAAAATTAAATATTCTTTAACCACTAGGGTTTTTCTTTTTATCTATTTTATTAAGTGAACAATTCAACACATGCACTAACCTATAGTCTAGGTATAAATTTAGAGTGTAGAGACTGTGAATGAACATAATTTATTTAAATAGAGAATATTCCTATGAACATTTTGCAATTTGAATCACTAAATTTGGAGTTCATATGCAAAAGATATGAAATAAACAAGTTTGGAAGTTTAAAATATGAAAGTAGGTCTAATTCTATGATTATTTAAAAGCCTAGGGTTCAATCTGCAAGATTTCAGGGGCCTGCGCGCGAAAACCAGGGACGACGGGTTGATTCCCAACAAACCGAGGGTCTCTTACGCAAAACTGCCATGCGAAGGGGTATCGGGTAATCTGGTGTTAGAAATATGCCCTAGAGATAATCATAGAGATGAGCATATTTCTTTGTATCCATGATATATATATTGATTAATTGAATATCCATGAAAGGCGCCTTGTATTGATTAGCAATTATGTGAATTGTTTGTGAGATTCTTTACTTGTATGGTTATTCTAAATGATGTCCCTGGTCAGAGTCGATGACCAGCACATATATTAGTTGATGACTACATTTCACAAGTCATGGACATGGAGATGTCGAACTAATATTGTGGGCACATGTATGACATGAGGCTAGACCGGCACAATGTGAGATATTGTAATATAGTTCTCTTTTTGCAACATGTATACTGTGTCCTTAGACCTGAGATTGTCGCATGTTCTCAAGATGTGGATTGACCTACTTAGGGACTATCAAACGCTACTCCGTAACTGGGTAGTTATAAAGGTAGTTTTGGGTTTGTCAGGAAGCATGCTGTGAGGCATGGTCAGTCAAGATTGAATTTGTCTCTCTCTTCTTGAGAGAGATATCTCTGGGCCCCTTGAGTGATTGGATCAAGAAATGCATGGCCGTGCTAGGTTTAAGAGTTAACCATTGAAAGGATTCCAATTCATAGTATCAAGAAAGAGAGGTCAGCTTAGAGCCAGACCAAATATCGTGAGACAAAGGGAACAACATATACGTAATGTTGCAATGGTTCGTCTGAATATGATCTTTACATGCGCATAGGAGTTGACATGTTTTGCTAGAGGCCGCTGTCAATTATTGGGCCAAGTAAGAGTACTCGGGCCATGTCTATTTGTACGTGAACCTATAGGGTCACACACTTAGGCCTTGTTTGGTTAATCCCGTTACCTATGGATTGGACAGGATTGGAAAAAATTGTGAACAAATTTAACTTGCTTGGGATTTAAACCCACCCAACCCCACTCAATCCACATGGATTGAGAGCTAACTGAACAAGCCCTTAAGGAGAAGGAAGCCTAATTCAGATTAGATCCGAAATTAGACTGGGCTTTAGGGTTACTGATGGGCCTCGGAGTCAGAAGCCCACCATAGCGCCTATATATTGAGGGTCAGGGGCGCGGTTAGGTTAACCCTAATTCGCAACTAGCAAACGAGCAGCCGCTCGCCTCTCGCCCTCGCATAGCCGCCGTCGCGAACCTAGCGGTTCAGTACGCGGCGCTTCCTCCCTGTACGTGTGGATACCTCAGAGGTGCTGCATCTGGAGCACTAGAACGAACCACTTGAGGATGTGAAGGACGCTAGTGACTGCACGACACTGCTCGACGTGTTCATCAATATCGAGACGTCTTTCGCTGCCCTACGCGTCTAGTCGTAATTCCATGACCTATAACCGTAGTAGTTCTTGGTGTTATGGGGTCGAAAATTTTGTTTTTCGCTAGCGTAGCCTCCCCATAATCCTACAGTGGTATCAAAGGCAGGTTCTGCGTAGTTTTAGGTCTGGATCTAGGTTCATGAGATGGATCTACTTGATGCACAGTGTGATTAGATCATTTGGTTCTAAGGGGTTGGAGTAGATTATATCTTATATGACTAAAGAGATTAGTTCGTCCTTCTCTGTTATGTGTGCGACTTGCCCCTACTGGCTGGAATCACCATCGGGGCTAACTGCATACACAACCAGCAGATTGATGTAACAGATCGACGTCATGAGTGTAATCTCCTTCTGGTCGAAAGTCTCGGATTCGGCTCCCCCCTCAACCCCCCGCCCGCTGACCGGCCAGCGGGACCGCCGTGGCTATCTGCTGTAGTGGTGAACATATAGAAACATGTTTGTCTAACCTGTTTTTGCAGGACATCTTATGATCGGTATGACTATTGTGTGTATATGATGCATATTAATGAATTGTTCATGACCCACGTGTCGTGACCAGGGCAATACGGCTGGAGCCATATGTATTGTCCAAATTTAATGTAATGACCTACGTGTCAACATGTGATAATCCAAAGCGTATATGTAATTTGTTTACCATCATACGTTAGATAGGCCTTGAAGGACTCATCACCTGAAGGATGGCATACCTATATCATGGAGATGGAGATCATCGTGATGGACAGATTATTGGAGATGGGGATCACCATGTGACAGCAAGCAATACCGAATCACAACTGTTGTGTGAATGCCATTCTTAATGTTCTACTTGTTCATGTTGCATATATGTCATTGCGTGTGATGAAATAAGTAGGATGATCCCTCATAAATGTTTAAGCTTAAATGCCTCTCTAAACCTTGCACTATCATAAGTCTTGTACAATTGGTGGTGGGTCTATGAAATTAGGGTGCCACCAGTTTTCCTTGACTAGATAGGTTTGTATCAGATACGAACTACAGAAAGGGTTGGTTAACTTAAACAAAGTCAGCTTAATGGTTAAGGACTTTGGGGCATAAGGTTGGGAGCCAAGACATAGAGATGTCACCCAACAACAGAAGTCATATATATGATATGATTAGCAAGGAGTTGCTTACTGATCTACCTTGTCTTCTAGCGGTGATGCTAAAGCTCACTAGTAGACTTGTTAGTTGCGGGTTTTGAATCACTAAGTATCAACTGAGGGATATTGATTTTAGTGGGAGTAGACTCTATTAAATGTTTAATGTGATTTACTCTGTCATGGATATTTTTGTCTTAGTATTTTGCATTATTTTGTTATAGATAAATGGCACCTAGCACACCAACATTTACTTTGCGATCAATTCTTGAAAAGGATAAGTTAAATGGAACAAACTATACAGATTGGATCCGTAACCTGAGAATTGTTCTCAGGGCTAAAAAAAGGAAGACGTTCTAGACACCCCAATGCTAGAGGATCCTGGTGAAGATGCAACTGCTGCAGCTAAAACCTCTTACAAGAAGGCAATGGATGCTAATCTTGAAGTGAGTTGCGTGATGCTTGTTTGCATGGAGCCTGAGCTGCAGGTGCAGTTTGAGATAAACCATGAGGCGCACGATATGATTGTGGTGCTCAAGGATATGTTCCAAACTCAGGCTAGGACTAAAAGGTTCAATGTGTCCAAAGCCTTTTTAGAATGCAAGCTAGCAGAAGGTGCAGCAGTTGGTCCACATGTAATCAAGATGGTTGGTTACAGTCAGAGGTTGGAGAAGCTAGGCTTCCCAATAAGCCAAGAGTTGGCCACTGACTTCATTTTGGCATCTCTTCTGCCTAGCTTTGGAAAATTCATTATGAACTACCATATGCATGGGGCAGAGAAGGGCCTCAATGAACTATGTGGCATGCTAAAAGCAGCAGAGGGTGACATAAAGAAAAGCGCTGGCAGCAGCGGCCATGTGATGGCGGTCCAAAAAAAACCCAACTTTAAGAAGAAGGGTAAATCTCAAAAGAAGAAGGGCAAGGCAAAGGATACAATATCCAAGCCAAACCAAAAGCCCAAGGCTGGACCAGCTGCTGATGCAGAGTGCTTTTATTGCAAAGAACTTGGTCACTGGAAGAGGAATTGCAAGCAGTACTTGGCCTCCATTAAGGATCACGGTGGTAAGGGTACAGCCGCAGCAGGTACACATGCTATTCACATTACATAAATTTTTCTTGCTAATTCTTATATTAATTCTTGGGTATTTGATACCGGATCGGTTGCCCATATTTGCAATTCAATGCAGGGAATGATAAGAAGTAGAAGCGTGAAAAGAGGAGAAGTTGATTTCCAGGTAGGCAATAATGCAAGAGTTGCTGCGTTGACTGTCGGGACGATGCAACTCCACCTCCCATCAGGATTTATTTTGGAGTTAAATAATTGTTATCTAGTTCCTAGTATGAGTCGAAACATTATGTCTCCTTCATGTTTGATGAAGGATGGTTATTCATTTGCGAGTGAAAACAATGGTTGTGTGATCTCTAAGAATGGCATGTTTGTAGCTTTTTCATCCATTATGAATGGTTTGTTCATTTTAAATCTTGATGATGCACCTATCTGTAATATTAGTGTTAAAAGGCCTCGGACTAATGATTTAAGTCCTACCTACATGTGGCACTGTTGTTTGGGTCATATAAGTGAAAATCGCATGAAGAAGCTCCATTCTGATGGGCTTTTAACTTCGTTTGATTTTGAATCATATGAGACATGTGAAGCATGCTTACTTGGCAAGATGACCAAGGCACCCTTCACAGGTTTACTTGAGAGGGCATTAGATTTGTTGGAACTCATACATAGTGATGTGTGCGGGCCAATGAGTACGATATCTAGGGGAGGATTCCAATACATCATAACCTTCACTGATGATTTTAGTAGATATGGGTATGTCTACTTAATGAAACACAAGTCTGAATCTTTAGAAAAGTTCAAAGAGTTTCATAATGAAGTGGAAAATCAGTGTGGCAAGAAAATTAAAGCACTGCGATCTGATCGTGGAGGTGAATATTTGAGCCATGAGTTTAGCAATCATCTAAAGAGTTGTGGAATTGTTCCGCAGCTTACACCGCCTGGAATGCCTCAGAGGAATGGCGTGTCTGAGCGACGTAATTGGACTTTATTGGATATGGTTCAATCAATGATGAGCCAGTCAGACCTACCTTTGTCGTTTTGGGGATACGCTCTAGAAACAACAACTTTCACACTAAATAGGGTACCGTCTAAGTCCGTAGTTAAGACACCATATGAGATGTGGACTGGGAAGACTCCCAGTTTGTCTTTTCTGAAGATTTGGGGTTGTGAGGTTTACGTCAAGCGACTTCAGTCGAATATACTCACTCCAAAATCGAATAAGTGCATGTTCGTGGGATATCCAAAGGAAACTTTGGGATATTACTTTTACCACCGGTTAGAGGGCAAAGTGTTTGTTGCCCAGAATGGTGTGCTCTTAGAGAAAGAGTTTCTCAAAAGAGAGAAAAGTAAACAAAAGGTGTATCTTGAAGAAGTTCAGGATGAGCCAGTGTCACATGATCCAACAAGTGATGCTAATGTAGCAGAACAAGTTGAGACATCTGTGGCAAGAGAAACACCACCACAACCACGAAGGTCAGCAAGGCTTCACGAAGCACATAGAGAAGTGCTCTTGTTGGGCAATGGGGAAGTGTTGTTGTTAGACAACAACGAACCTGCAACATATGCAGAAGCGATGATGGACCCAGATTCCGAGAAATGACAAGTCGCCATGAGACCCGAGATAGATTCCATGGGAGAAAATTAAGTTTGGAACTTGGTGGACCCGCCTGATGGTGTTAGACCCATAGAGTGCAAATGGATCTATCAGAAGAAGAAAGACATTGATGAAAATGTTAACATCTATAAGGCTAGACTTGTTGCAAAGGGTTTTCGACAAGTTCAAGGAGTTCACTATGACGAGACATTCTCGCCAGTAGCGATGCTTAAATCTGTTCGGATCATTCTAGCTATTGCCGCATATTTCGATTATGAGATTTGGTAGATGGATGTCAAAACAGCTTTCCTTAATGGAAACCTTGATGAGGACACGTACATGATACAACCCGAGGGTTTTATCGATCCGATCAATGCTGGAAAGATATGCAAACTTCAGAAATCCATTTATGGGTTGAAGCAAGCATCTCAGAGTTGGAACATTCGTTTTGATGAAGTGGTCAAAGGGTTTGGTTTTCATCAGCATGAAGAAGAAGCTTGTGTTTACAGGAAGGAAAGTGGGAGCGCTATTGTATTTCTGATCTTGTATGTGGATGGCATATTATTGATAGGGAATGACATTCCTATGCTGGAGTCCGTTAAGGCTTCACTGAAAAAGAGTTTTTCTATGAAGGACTTAGTGGAAGCAGCATATATTTTGGGCATAAGGATCTATAGAGATAGGTCAAAGAGGCTTATAGGATTAAGTCAAGATACGTACATTGACAAGGTGTTGAAACGGTTCAACATGGAATAGTCCAAGAAAGGGTTCTTACCAGTGTCACATGGTACACACCTTAGCCAGAAGCAATGTCCTGCGACGGCAAATGAGCGGGAGCGCACAAGTAAGGTACCATACGCCTCAGCAATTGGATCACTCATGTATGCCATGATAAGTACACGCCCAGATGTTTCATACGCTATAAGTGCTACGAGTAGGTACCAGGCTGATCCAGGTGAGGGTCACTGGACAACGGTAAAAGGCATTCTTAAGTACTTGAGAAGGACTAAAGATATGTTCCTAGTATATGGGGGTAAGGAGGAGCTCATTGTAACTGGTTACACCGATGCTAGCTTCCAAACTGACCCAGACGAGTTAAAATCACAATCAGGTTTTGTGTTCACAATAAATGGTGGTGCTGTTAGTTGGAAGAGTTCCAAACAGGAGACTGTGACTAATTCTACAACAGAAGCCGAGTACATTGCAGCTTCTGAATCTACGAAGGAAGGTGTTTGGATAAGGAAGTTCCTCATCGAGCTTGGTGTGTTTCCTAATGCCTCTGGTCCATTGAACCTCTATTGTGACAACAATGGGGCAATTGCGCAAGCAAAGGAGCCAAGGAACCACCAGAAAAGCAAACACGTACTGCAGAAATTTCACCTCATACGGAATTCGTTAGACGGGGTGAGGTAAAGATATGCAAGATACATACAGATTTGAATGTTGCTGATCCTTTGACAAAACCTCTTCCACAACCTAAGCATGAGGCACACATGAGATCTATGGGTATTAGATATCTTCTAAATTAACTCTAGTGCAAGTGGGAGACTGTTAGAAATATGCCCTAGAGATAATCATAGAGATGAGCATATTTCTTTGTATCCATGATATATATATTGCTTAATTGAATATCCATGAAAGGCACCTTGTATTGATAAGCAATTATGTGAATTGTTTGTGAGATTCTTTACTTGTATGGTTATTCTAAATGATGTCCCTGGTCAGAGTCGATGACCATCACATATATTAGTTGATGACTACATTTCACAAGTCATGGACATGGAGATGTCGAACTAATAATGTGGGCGCATGTATGACATGAGGCAGGACCGACACAATGTGAGATATTGTAATATAGTTCTCTTTTTGCAATATGTATACTGTGTCCTTAGACCTGAGATTGTCGCATGTTCTCAAGATGTGGATTGACCTACTTAGGGACTATCAAACGCTACTCCGTAACTGGGTAGTTATAAATGTAGTTTTGGGTTTGTTAGGAAGCATGCTGTAAGGCATGGTCAGTCAAGATGGAATTTGTCCCTCTCTTCTTGAGAGAGATATCTCTGGGCCCCTCAAGTGATTGGATCAAGAAATGCATGGTCGTGCTAGGGTTAAGAGTTAACCATTGAAAGGATTCCAATTCATAGTATCGAGAAAGAGAGGTCAGCTTAGAGCCAAACCAAATATCATGAGACAAAGGGAACAACATATATGTAATGTTGCAATGGTTCATCTGATATGATCTTTACGTGCACATAATAATTGACATGTTTTGCTAGACGCCGCTGTCAATTATTGGGCCAAGTAAGAGTACTCGGGCCATATCTATTTGTACGTGAACCTATAGGGTCACACACTTAAGGGGAAGGAAGCCTAATTAGGATTAGATCCGAAATTAGACTGGGCTTTAGGTTTACTGATGGGCCTTGGAGTCAGAAGCCCACCATAACACCTATATATTGAGGGCCCGGGGCGTGGTTAGGTTAACCCTAATTCACAACTAGCAAACGAGCAGCCGCTCGCCTCTCGCCCTCGCATAGCCACCGTCGCGAACCTAGCAGTTTGGTACACGACGCTTCCTCCCTGTACGTATGGATACCTCAGAGGTGCTGCATCTGGAGCACTAGGACGAACCACGTGAGGACGTGAAGGACGCCGGCGACTGCACGACACTGCTCGATGCGTTCGTCTAAATCAAGATGTGTCACACCTAGGTTTTAGGGGCACCAAGACCCGGGCGTGAACATAATCACCAGGTGTGCTGGGACCAAGTCTCACACATATTATGAATCATGGCACAGGATCGAATGTCACAACTTTACTCTATAATAGGAGTTCTATACAAAATAAATAAATAATTACATTATAAGGAAGGCATGGGTATATATGTCACAACTTTACTATATCTAAGTATCAGGTGATTAGGAAGGCATGGGTATATATGTATGGCCACCTAATTATGTAGGATACAAGATGGTAGGTTGGGGCAAGAATAGTTTGGGGGTAAGAAGGTTCATGGTAAGGAAAGTTTTTCATCGCAAATGACGGGTCTTGTCTCATTTGGAGATCTGGTCTGCCTCCTTTCTTGCCTTGTCGACGTTGATGTCTTTCTTCCTAGGGCTTGGTGTCTCTTTTAGTAACATATGGTTTAATATATATGTGGGTAGGATGGATTATATGGCATAGGTAGGTCAAAATCTCTGTTTTGTTGTTAGATTAAAAGAGGGGTTATGCAACCATCTTATGGGTAAGGTAGTTGCATATGGTCAAATTGTTATAAGGAATCAATTTAGGTTAAAATATGGCTAGTAGTGTCTAACCCATATCACCAGATTAACTAACCTGTTAATAACACACTTTTGATTGGATCATATTGGATTAGATGGTGATCTAGATTAGATTGGATATACTAGGTTAGACTTAGGTAATATCTAATTACTTTGGATTAGATCATGATCAGGGTGGGCTAAGTCGTGTGGTTTTAGTCAGACAAATATAACTTCGATCTGATATCATTATTTTGGATTAGATCCTAGGTGTTACTTTAGGATAAGATAAATATAATAATTAGGGCAAGATGAATCCATAAGGATAAGGTAGAATCTTTTGAGGTCAGTTAGATCTATTAGGATGACATAAAATCTTTTCAAGATAAGATGGATCTATTAAGTTAAATATATTTTAATTAGGATAAGTTAGGATCTTTTGAGATGAGATGGATCTATTAGGCTAAATATATTTTAATGGGGATAATCTAGGTTGTCTAGTTATCTTATAAACATTTTTTTGTATATGAAGATGCAATTGTGGGCATTACTCCACAACTCATCACACTCAATCAAAGAACCGACTCAAGCAAGTATCATAAGAACAAACATTCAAGTGCATATATACTTAAAAAATAATTTTGTTTTTGTTCCTAAGAGTAGGTCTCTTATTCCTAAAAGTCATTTTAGGCACAGAATTTCAAAGTGTGAAATCCACTTTTGTCTTTAGAAGGAAAAGATAAGAATGATTAGAGTAAAGCAGCAGTGGATGAGAAAAGATTAAGAAAAGTTTAGAAAAGAATCAGAGTAGCTAAGGTAAGTAGACAATGGTCGTCCAGTTCTATATAGGTTTCGTCCTATAGTCAACATTCCTCTGATGCCACTTCTGTCACACCCGGGTTTTAGGGGCACCAAGACCCAGGCGCGAACATAATCACCAGGTGTGCTGGGACCATGTCTCACACATATGATGAATCATGGCACAGGATCGAATGTCACAACTTTACTATATAATAGGAGTTCTGTACAAAATAAATAAATAATTACATTATAAGGAGACAACGGTCCAGCAACCCAAAGTTGACTGGGAGACGACGGCCTAGACCTCTCACGAACTCGTCACAGCATCCTTCAAGCGCCTCATCCTGCGGTACCTGTTCTTGACCTGTTGGGGGTGTCAGACAGCAAGAGTGAGCTCACATACGTTCATAGCTCAACAAGTTGTGGGGAATAATGTGTATGAACTCGACAAAGGTGGGAGCTCACGTGAAGTGTAAGGCTTACCAAAGGTGATGGTTGAAGCTGAGCATTGCTTTTAAAGTTGGTTAAAATTTTATTAGCAATTACTAAGTATAAGTAAATACCAAACCAATTAAGTAGTAGAACAAAAGTAATAACAACACCCTCAATGCAATGTATATGACAAATTGAATTTAGTTCCATAAATTAATCATGTGAGTGTCCGAGCTGCTCATGACCGTGAGCACGGCTAGTATACCAGTTTTACACTCTGTAGAGGTTGCGCATCTTTACCCACAAGTCATGTTACTCATCTGCCAAGAGACGGCCAATCCCATACACCTCTACCGAGGAGGCGAGGCAGGGTAACACTACGAGGCCTTTACAAAGTTCCACTAGCTTCAGAAAACCCGCTACAGTTTATAGGAAGCTCCAATGCAGGAATCCCTTGCCTGACCGCCATCGCAGGAAAATCAACCCGAGGACCTCCCTAGACTGACCACTTCCCTTCTTCCCTTCCCCCTTTCGAGTAAGGTAGTCCTCCACTAGCTTTCCTTGTTAGTCAGCCAAGGGCGTCCCATTCCACCCTTGTGGTAGCATTGTTTTCCCGGGTGGTTCTCCATGTTCCAATTAACATAAGGATCTTAACATGAACAGTAAATAACAACTGATAATAAAGATATAATCATGAACAGTGTGTATCTCTATACCCAAAACCACATAAAGCAATAGCAGGTACTACCAAAAAATTTAGTGGTGAACAAGGTATAAAGATATTCAAACTAGGGTAACCTATTAGCTCCCGTCAAAATTAACCTATGCAGATCATTATGATTAATCTGAACATGACTGGGTAAAAATAAGTGATCAAGGGCACAACTTGCCTGAGACTTGAGATTCCAGGTACTAGGATGATCCTCAGGTGACTCGTGACCTCACGCTAGTCGTAGCAATACCAACAAACAGTGCATAGGCAAAATTAACATCACACCAAACATATATGCAAAATACATATTAATAATCTAAATATTAAAATAAGATCCCAGGAACAGGAATCGTTAATTTTGGAGTTATATATTTTAAGTTATGAATTTCCATAGGTTTTATGTGCTTGATATATAATTAATTGAAAAATTAATTTTATTATTGTTTTCATGTCAAAACAGAGACACAAGGTAAAAACAATAATATTACAAAATTCTAGAAAGTGGAATGGATTAATTTGGACTTGATCTGAATTTTCTATGAATTAAACAAATTCTAGCCATTTTTTCATATTGAAAATCCATTTCTAATTACTTTTTCCCTGGTTTTCTAGTTTTCTGGACTGGCGCACAATAAACAGAGTGCTCGGGGGCTAACACGCCCCAAGACTCAGGATTCCCTCAGACAGGACTGTGGGTTGAATATGAAAAACAGAAGGGACTGTTTAGCAATTATTACACCGTGAAGGGGTACGCTCTAATTTGGACCGTTAGATCGATTCCAACGGCCCAGATTTAAAACGCCTAGATCTAATCTCGGGCATTCATGAGAGATCAATGGTTCATATTAAAGTTCCCCCATCAGTTCAAAGATTTACTTCTAACCGACCATCTAACATCCAACGGTCCAGGGCGGATAAACGAAGTGGTATACCTGCGCCTAATCCAAGTCATACGACTTGATCCAACGGCTCTGGTGTTTCTTCCTCCTACCGGCCAGACCCGGCGGCGCTAGAGCCCACGGCTGGATTAGCGACTGAACATGGTGGGCAGGGACAGAGCAGACGCAGAGGAGAAGGTTTCTTCCAGAAGAGGTCCGTGGGTTGGGGCTAGTTGCTGCACTGCCCCGTGAAGGCCATCACCATCTTCCCATCCGAGCACGACGGCGTGGCAAGATCCATGGTGGCGGCGGGGCACAGACCAAGGAGGAGAGGGAGTGGTGGGCCCTCCCCTGCTGCAGCGGTGCAGCATAGTTCGTCCATAGAGTCTCCATCCAAGCTCTCACCCCCCTCAGGCATCATGTGGTAGGATTCCGACGGCGGAACCTCACCCCAATTTCTCTTTCCCCTCCGTCGAAACACCGGTGCACCTGCCCGCCCATGGCCAAGGAGGGTCGCAGGGGCATGCTTATATGCACTGAGGGGTTGCGCAACAACCAGGGTGCAAGGATGTTTGTTTACCAGAGTTCGCGAATTCCACGGCGAGGAGATCGGCTGGAGTCGTTTACCAGCATTGTCCATATCTGTGACCGCGGAGAAGAGAAGTCTGACGCCTTGGCCCCATCGATCGGTGACTAAGGAAGTGCAGGTGCGACACTGGCGTTTGTGTGTCCCACAGGCAGTGACACACGACGAGAAATGCAGAAGTGAAAAACGATTGACCTGATGATGGGCGACTGCGGCTTGGGCCCACCTGGCGGTGGTAGTGTGTGCAGTTGGGCTGGCGTGGGTGAGAGTGAGCTAGGCCGGGACAAGGGGGTTTCGGCCCACTAGCGTACAATGCTTTACTTTTTTTCTTCTTTTTTTATTCCTATGTTCCAACTTGATTCAAATATGGTTTTTTTCACTTGTTCAAACTTGGATTGTATGCACAAACAAAAACCCAGCATGACATGTAGTAAAACTATTCTTTTATCGTACATTTTATTTATTTAGATAACACTTTTGCATAAAGAAATAAGTGTCCTTTTAAGAAAGGTAAATTTCTAAGGCATGAAATACTTTAGAGAGCACTTATAAATATATATACTTCACAAAGGAATAATTTAAATCATATGGGGATGTTTATAAATCTTTATTAAAATTATATATACATATTTGTTTTGGAGATGTAACTTTGTGAGCAAGAAAATCATTATTAACAGGTATTTTAATTCGAAACCTTTGGAGAATCTTCCTAGCTCCAAG
This sequence comes from Zea luxurians, assembly GCA_029449295.1. NCBI lineage: Eukaryota > Viridiplantae > Streptophyta > Magnoliopsida > Poales > Poaceae > Zea > Zea luxurians. Next base: position 28,299,039 of record JAOPSE010000001.1, on the reverse strand, counting down.
AATAAAATCTTGGGTGTTACAAATTCTACCCCCCTTAAAAATAATCTCGTCCTCGAGATTAGTAAGATAAGGGATGCAACATGTTTGGTTTGTAGTCTATGTTTCAGTTATTATTTGGTTTTAGTACGAAAAGATTTTTTTCTGACTATATCTAAGTATCAGGTGATTAGGAAGGCATGGGTATATATGTATGGCCACCTAATTATGTAGGATACAAGATGGTAGGTTGGGGCAAGAATAGTTTGGGGGGTAAGAAGGTTCATGGTAAGGAAAGTTTTTCATCGCAAATGACGGGTCTTGTCTCATTTGGAGATCTGGTCTGCCTCCTTTCTTGCCTTGTCGACGTTGATGTCTTTCTTCCTAGGGCTTGGTGTCTTTTTTAGTAACATATGGGTTAATATATATTTGGGTAGGATGGATTATATGGCATAGGTAGGTCAGAATCTCTGTTTTGTTGTTAGATTAAAAGAGGGGTTATGCAACCATCTTATGGGTAAGGTAGTTGCATATGGTCAAATTGTTATAAGGAATCAATTTAGGTTAAAATATGGCTAGTAGTGTCTAACCAATATCACCAGATTAACTAACCTATTAATAACACACTTTTGATTGGATCATATTGGATTAGATGGTGATCTAGATTAGATTGGATATACTAGATTAGACTTATATAATATCTAATTACTTTGGATTAGATCATGATCAGGGTGGGCTAAGTCGTGTGGTTTTAGTCAGACAAATATAACTTCGATCTGATATCATTATTTTGGATTAGATCCTGGGTGTTACTTTAGGATAAGATAAATATAATAATTAGGGCAAGATGAATCCATAAGGATAAGGAAGAATCTTTTGAGGTCAGTTAGATCTATTAGGATGACATAAAATCTTTTCAAGATAAGATAGATCTATTAAGTTAAATATATTTTAATTACGATAAGTTAGGATCTTTTGAGATGAGATGGATCTATTAGGCTAAATATATTTTAATGGGGGATAATCTAGGTGGTCTAGTTATCTTATAAACATTTTTTGTATATGAATATGCAATTGTGGGCATTACTCCACAACTCATCACACTCAATCAAAGAACCGAATCAAGCAGGTATCATAAGAACAAACATTCAAGTGCATATATACTTAAAAAATAATTTTGTTTTTGTTCCTAAGAGTAGGTCTCCTATTCCTAAAAGTCATTTTAGGCACAGGATTTCAAAGTGTGAAATCCACTTTTATCTTTAGAAGGAAAAGATAAGAATAATCAGAGTAAAGCAGCAGTGGATGAGAAAAGATTAAGAAAAGTTTAGAAAAGAATCAGAATAACTAAGGTAAGTAGACAATGGTCGTCCAGTTCTATCTAGGTTTCATCCTACAGTCAACATTCCTCTGATACCACTTCTGTCACACCCAGGTTTTAGGGGCACCAAGACCTGGGCGTTAACATAATCACCAGGTGTGCTGGGACCAAGTCTCACACATATGATGAATCATGGCACAGGATCGAATGTCACAACTTTACTATATAATAGGAGTTCTGTACAAAATAAATAATTACATTATAAGGAGACAACGGTCCAGCAACCCAAAGTTGACTGGGAGACGACGGCCTAGACCTCTCACGAACTCGTCACAACATCCTCCAAGCGCCTCATCCTGTGGTACCTATTCTCGACCTATGGGGGGTGTGAGACAGTAAGAGTGAGCTCACATACGTTCATAGCTCAACAAGTTGTGGGGAATAATGTGTATGAACTCGCCAAAGGTGGGAGCTCACGTGAAGTGTAAGGCTTACCAAAGGTGATGGTTGAAGCTTAGCATTGCTTTTAAAGTTGGTCAAAATTTTATTAGCAATTACTAAGTATAAGTAAATACCAAACCAATTAAGTAGTAGAACAAAAGTAATAACAACACCCTCAATGCAATGCATATGACAAATTGAATTTAGTTTTATAAATTAATCATGTGAGTGTCCGAGCTGCTCATGACCGTGAGCACGGCTAGTATACCAGTTTTACACTCTGTAGAGGTTGCACATCTTTACCCACAAGTCATGTTACACATCTGCCAAGAGACATCCAATCCCATACACCTCTACCGAGGAGGCGAGGTAGGGTAACAGTACGAGGCCTTTACAAAGTTCCACTAGCTTCAGAAAACCCGCTACAGTTTATAAGAAGCTCCAATGCAGGAATCCCTCGCCTGACCACCATCGCAGCAAAATCAACCCGAGGACCTCCCGACACTGACCACTCCCCTACTGCCCTTGCCCCTTTCGTGTAAGGTAGTCCTCCACTAGCTTTCCTAGTTAGTGAGCCAAGGACATCCCATTCTACCCTTGTGGTAGCACTGTTTTCCCGGGTGGTTCTCCATGTTCCAATTAACATAATGATCTTAACATGACCAGTAAATAACAACTGATAATAAAGATAAAATCATGAATAGTGTGTATCTCTATACCCAAAACCACATAAAGCAATAGCAGGTACTACCAAAAAATTTAGTGGTGAATAAGGTATAAAGATAGTCAAACTAGGGTAACCTATTGGGTCCCGTCAAAATTAACCTATGCAGATCATTATGATTAATTAGAACATGACTGGGTAAAAATAAGTGATCAATGGCACAACTTGCCTGGGACTTGAGATTCCAGGTACCAGGATGATCCTCAAGTGACTTGTGACCTCACGCTAGTCGTAGCAATACCAACAAACATTGCATAGGCAAAATTAACATTACACCAAACATATATGCAAAATACATATTAATAATCTAAATATTAAAATAAGATCGTAGGAACAGGAATCATTAATTTTGGAGTTATATATTTTAAGTTATGAATTTCCAAAGGTTTTATGTGCTTGATATATAATTAGTTAAGAAATTAATTTTATTATTGTTTTCATGTCAAAATAGAGATAAGAGGTGATAAACAATAATATTACAAAATTATAGAAACTAGAATAGATTAATTTGGACTTGATCTGAATTTTCTATGAATTTAACAACTTCTAGCCATTATTTTCATATTGAAAATCCATTTCTAATTACCTTTTCCCTGGTTTTCTAGTTTCCTGGACTGGCGCACAATAAACAGAGAGCTCGAGGGCTAACACACAATTGTTCCTAAGACTCAGGATTCCCTCAGACAGGACTGCGGGTTGAATATGAAAAAGAGAAGGGACTCTTTAGCAAATATTACACCGCGAAGGGGTACACTCTAATTTGGACAGTCAGATCGATTCCAATGGCCCAGATTTAAAACACCTAGATCTAATCTCGGGCGTTCATGAGAGATCTACGGTTCATATTAAAGTTCCCCCATCAGTTCACAGATTTACTCCTAACCGACCATCTAACATCCAACCGTCTGGGGCGGATGAACGAAGTGGTATACCTGTGCCTAATCCGAGTCATACGACTTGATCCAATGGCTCTGGTGTTTCTTCCTCCTACCGGCCAGACTCGGTGGCGCCAGAGCCCACGTCTACACGAACGACCGAACATGGTGGGCAGGGACGGAGCAAACGCGGAGGAGAAGGTTTCTTCCAGAAGAGGTCCGTGGGTTGGGGCTAGTTGTTGCGCTGCCACGTGAAGGCCATCACCATCTTCCCATCCGAGCACAACGGTGCGGCAAGACCCATGGTGGCGGCGTGGTGCGGACCCAGGTGGAGAGGGAGCGGCGGGCCCTCGCCTGCTGCAGCGGTGCAGCACAGTTCGTCCACAGAGTCACCATCCAAGCTCTCACCCCCTCAGGCATCATGTGGCAGGATCCCGGCGGCGGAACCTCACCCTAATTTCTCTTTCCCCTCCACCGAAACATGGGTGCACCTACCAGCCCATGGCCAAGGAGGGTCGCAGGGGCATGCTTATATGCACCGAGGGGTTGCGCAACAAACGAGGATGCAAGGATGTTTGTTTACCAGAGTTTACGTATTCCACGGCGAGGAGATCGACAGGAGTCGTTTACCAGCAGCGGCCATATCTGTGACCATGGAGAAGAGAAGTCCAACGCCTTGGCCCCACCAGTCAGTGACTATGGAAGTGCAGGTGTGACACTGGAGTTTGCGGGTCCCGCAGGCAGTGACACACGGCGAGAAATGTGGAAGTGAAATACGGTTGACCTGATGATGGACGGCTGCGGCTTGGGCCCACCTGGCGGTGGTAGTGTGTGCAGTTGGGCTGGCTTGGTTGAGAGTGAGCTGGGCCGGGACAAGGGGGTTTCGGCCCACCAGCGTACAATGCTTTACTTTTTTTCTTCTTTTTTTATTCCTATGTTCCAACTTGATTCAAATATGGTTTTTTTTTCACTTGTTCAAACTTGGATTGTATGCACAAACAAAAACCCAACATGACATGTAGTAAAACTATTCTTTTATCGTACATTTTATTTATTTAGATAACACTTTTGCATAAAGAAATAAGTGTCCTTTTAAGAAAGGTAAATTTCTAAGGCATGAAATACTTTAGAGAGCACTTATAAATAAATATACTTCACAAAGGAATAATTAAAATCATATGGGGATGTTTATAAATCTTTATTAAAATTATATATACATATTTGTTTTGGAGATGTAACTTTGTGAGCAAGAAAATCATTATTAACAGGTATTTTAATTCGAAACCTTTGGAGAATCTTCCTAGCTCCAAGAATAAAATCTTGGGTGTTACAAGACGTCTTCCGCTGCCCTGCGCGTCTAGTGGTAATTCAATGACCTATAACCGCAGTAGTTCTTGGTGTTATGGGGTCGAAAATTTTGTTTTTCGCTAGCATAGCCTTCCCATAATCCTACATCTGGATCGCACGATCCCGAGCGGACGACCAAGATTAGATCTCGCGGTCGAGCGCGCGGGCGCGGGCGCACGACGAGCGTTGACAGGTGGGCTCGGGGCATCAGCGACCCGGGGCAGGGCTGACAGGCCAGGCCCAGTGACAGGGGCGTGGGTGAGGGGAGCGGGCTAAGCTACTGAGTCTGCATCGGACAGTTGAGATTAGATCTGGCCTAATTAAATCTAGACCGCCAGATCTCGAACGGACGCCTAACATCCAACGCCCGGCGATCAGGCATGGGTGTCATGGCGCCGCTTGACCCTGCGATGAAGTCTCGCCGGAGATGAGGGGGATGGCCACGACGGGGCTCTAGAGGCTTGGGGATGGGTTCAGGCGTGCTCAAGGCAGCATGGCGAACTCGACTGTGGGCACCACGCCGACGCGGGGGCACCAGAGAGCGCGAGACACGGTGAGGGGGGCTAACGGCGACGCGGATCAACTCCAGCGAGGAATTACGCGGCGCTAGGGCAGTAACGAATGAATTAAGTGCACGGGGAGGTTGCTTACCACAAGCGCGAACTCAGGAGCGGCTGGAGGATGGCAGGGAGGCGGTGAAGCCTCGGGTCGACGGCGGCGGGATCCGGCTGCGCAAGAAGTGCTCCGGTGAGGATGGACCGGGCAAACCAGAGGGGGAAAGGACGAACTGAAGGGTGTCCCGAGCTATGAGTGATGCGGCGGAGCTTACCGAGGGTATGGGCGCGATGCGGGCTCCACGACGGTCGCGGAGCGGCGGCAGTCCTCGGTGAGCGGCGGCGGAGCTTGTCTCGTTGCTTGCGCAAGGAGAGAGAGGGGGCGAGAGAGCTCGGCTGTGGGCGCAAGTGGGCAGGGGAAAGTGGGCGAGCGGGGCATGGGGCTCAAAAGGGGTGAGGGCGTGCGGAGATGGCCGGAGAACGTGCGGACGTGGGCGCGTCCACGGCGGGGGACATGGGCGAGAGGTTAAGGATGGGCTGACTGGTGGGGTCCACGAGGCAGAGAGAGAGCGAGCGCGTGCAAAAAAGAAACGGAGCCAACAGGTCGGCCCCACAGAGCAGCGAGAGAGAGAGGAAGCGAAGAGGTGCGTGGGCACGGGCGCGGGCGCCGACAGGCGGGGTCCGCCTGTCAAGGACCGAATGACGTGTGGGGGGCTGGGCCTGGTGGGCCGACTGGGCCGAATTGGCTTTTCCATTTTCCAAGGAATTTCTAATTGCTTTTCTATTTATTTTCTCTAGGGTTTTCAATTCAAATTCAAATCAAGTTTCAAATTCAAACCAAATCATACATGTGCAACAATTCAAAAAATATTTGGAGCTCAACATGATGCAACATTTCATGACTCATATTGTTTTGACAAAATAAAATAAATAATCCCGCACTAATTAAGCTAAATCTAACCAAAAGAAAAAGAGAGAGCGAAACTAGAGAGAGAGAGAAGAGTAACACCTGAATTTGGTTGATAATTAGAAAGAAATTTTATACCCCCAAATTCAGGGTGTTACATAGTAGATCTCGGTTTTACATTTTATGTTGTATTATCAAATTAATCTTAGGCCTATTAATTTTCCAACAATCTAGAAACCTGATAGAATTAACATGGTTGGACCTTCGGATGCACTAAAATCCGACCAATTTGCCGGTGGTCAAAACATTGAGAGATGGCAGATTAGGGTTAAATTCTGGCTCATGTCGTTGAGGATCTGATGGGTGATGTCCTAGTACTTCCTCTCACTTAGGAGCAGGACCGTAACTTCGAGTTGGATAACTCTACCCATGTTGGTTGTATCTTGACACTGCTGTCAGATCAACTATATGACATACACATGCACCATGAAGTGGCTCGTGATTTATGGGAGACCCTAGACTAGATGTATACTGAATCAGATGCTAGACGTGAACTTTATGTTAATGAGCAGTACCATGAATACAAGATGGTCGATGACCGATTTGTTGTGGAACAGGCTCATGAAATCCAGCTTCTGGTGGGGAACTTGCACACTTTGACTGTGTCTTGTCTAAAAAGTTCGTGGTTGGTGGCATCATTGCTAAATTACTTCCTACTTGGAGGAATTTTGCCACGGCTCTCAATCACAAGGAGGCAATGACTGTTGAAAGTGTAATTGCTACTCTTGATGTTGAGGAGAAGGCGAGATGTAAGGATGTGCCCCGAGGCAGGTCTGGTGGGAAAAACAAAAACAAGACGAATTAGAAACTAAAGGCCAAGCAGAACACTAATTTTAAGAAGAAAAACCTTGCAAACCTAACTTGCTTTGTGTGCGGTGAATCTGGTCACATAGCCAGAAAATACCATAATAGGAAGGGCAAGAAATGTGATGGCAAGAAAACTGCAAATGTGGCTATTGCTGATGCTGGGAATTCTGGGTATGTTCCTCAAATTCTCTTAGCATGTCAATCCACCGATTGGTGGTCAGACACTGGAGCCAATGTACATGTTTGTTCTGATCTAGATTTATTTTCTTCTTATCAGGCTATCGACAGTAGCACCATCATGATGGGCAATTGGCCAAGCGCTGCTGGACATGGAATAGGAAGAGTTGATCTAAAGTTGACCTCTAGAAAGACTCTCTCTTTGAAGAATGTGCAACACATTCCTGGAATAAATAGGAACCTTATTAGTGGTTCTCTTTTAAGTCATGATGGCTTTAAGTTAGTGTTTGAGTCGAACAAGTTATTGTCTCGAAATTTGGTTTGTTTATTGGCAAAGGTTATTACAATGGTGGTTTGTTCCGCCTTTCAGTGGTTGATGATTGTAATAATATGGCAAACTCAGTTTCATATTCTGAATTGAATGTAGGAGAGCCTACTGTTTCGCACTCTCAACTTTGTCATATTAATTTTGATCGCATTATCCATTTGTCTAAGCTTAATTTGATTTCGAAAATTCATGTTGTTAGGAGATCAAAGTGTCATGCTTGTGTGCAAGCTAAGCAACCACGTAAACCTTTTAAGAGCGTCGAAGATAAGAGTCTGGTACCTTTAGATCTCATTCACTCAGATCTTATTGATGATGCTACTAGATATTGCTAGCTCTATCTTGTTAATACGAATAATGAGACACTTAATTGTTTTAAGATCTATAAGGCAGAGGTAGAAAACCAACTAGAAGATAAAAATAAACGGGTTAGGTTTGATAGAGGAGGGGGGTATCTTTCTAATGAATTCAGTGAATATTGTGCAGAACATGGAATCATCCATGAGACAACAGCTCCCTACTAGCCTCAATCAAATGGGGCGGCTGAACGAAAAAACCGAACTTTGATAGACTTGGTTAATGCCATGTTGGATAGTTCTGGTTTACCTAAGTCATGGTGGGGTGAAGCTATTTTGGCCGCATGCTTTGTTCTAAACCGAGTTCCATCAGCTAAGGGTGATAAAACACCCTATGAAAGATGGAAAGGTAGAAAACCTGCTCTTGGATTTCTGCGTGCATGGGGCTGTTTAGCCAAAGTTAATGTGCCTGCGTGTAAGAAATGAAAGTTGGGACCAAGGACCGTTGATTATGTATTTCTAGAATACTTGCATAATAATGCAGCCTATAGATTTCTGGTGATTAAAACCGATTTTTGAGATGTGCATGTTAACACTGTGACTAAATCTCACGATGCTTTCTTTTTCAAAAATATATTCCCTATGAAGGATAGAGTTGCAACACATAGCGAGGGATCTACTAGTTATACTCCTGAACCTATTCTAGTTTCTTTACCTCCTGCTTATTCTAAACAACACACTGGGGATAACAATATGGTAGCTCCTTGTAGGAGCAAGAGACAAAGGACTGAAAAATTCTTTAGTGATGACTTTATTGTTTACCTTGTGGATGATACACCAAAAACCCTTGTAGAGGCATATACATCACCAAATGCAATGTGTTGGAAGGAGGAAGTCCATATTGAAATGGAGTTCATTTTAACAAATGGAACTTGGGAAATATGTGACTTACCAGTTGGGTGTAAACCTGTGGAATGTAAATGGGTATTCAAAAAAACTGAAACCAAATGATACTGTTGATAAAATACAAGGCTAGACTTGTGGCCAAGAGATTTACCCAAAAGAAAGGAGAGGATTATTTTGATACCTATTCACCAATTGCTAGATTGATCACAATTCGTGTGCTAATTGCACTTGCTACAAGTCATGATCTACTCATCCATCAAATGGATGTGATGATAGCTTTCCTTAATGGTGAGCTTGATGAGGAGATCTATATGAAGGGGGCAGATGGATTTGTGACACATGGACATGAGAACACAGTGTGTAGACTAAGAAAATCCTTATATGGCCTCAAGCAGGCGCCAAAGCAATGGCATGAGAAGTTCGATAGAACTTTGACGTAAGTAGGTTTTGTGGTAAACGAAGCTGACACTTGTGTGTACTATATGTTTGTTGGTGGTAAGGGAGTGATATTGTGCTTGTATGTGGATGACATACTAATCTTTGGGACTAGTATTGAAGTGATAAATGATGTGAAATCTTTTTTATCTCAAATTTTGATATGAAGGATTTGGGAGAGGCAACTGTTATATTAAACATAAATCTAATAAAGGGTGAGAATGGGAATATTCTGAAGCAATCTCATTATGTGGAGAACCTTCTAAATCGCTTTGTGTTTCTGATTCCAAAGCTTCTCCAACACCTTTTGATGCTAGTCTAAAGCTTCACAAGAACATAGGATAATGAATTAATCAGATGAGATACTCCCAAATTATTGGTTCCCTCATGTACCTTGTTAGTGCAACTAGACCTGATATCTCGTTTGTTGTGAGCAAATTGAGCATATTCACTTCTAATTCAGGAAGTGATCACTAGTGCGCAGATGAACGTGTAATGAGATACTTGAGAGGTACTTCTGCTTATGGATTTCACTATACTGGGTACCCTGCTATACTTGAAGGGTATAGTGATTCCAACTGGATCTTAGATGCAGATGAGATCAAGGCCACAAGTGGATATATATTCACTAAGGGGCTGCAGTTTCTTGAAGGTCTCCTAAGCAGACTATCTTAACAAAGTCTACTATGGAGGTGGAACTTGTAGCACTTGAGTTAGCCAATACTAAGGCAGAGTGGTTAATAGAGCTCTTGTTGGACTTGCCAATGGCTGATAAACCAGTACCACCATTCTTTTGTACCAGCCATTCTTTTGCATTGTGATAATCAAAGCGTGATCACAATTGTAGGCAATGCAAAGGGAAATGCAAAGTTATAAAGACATGCGAAACGACGAATCAAATCATTAAGGCATTTGACAAATAGTAGAGAACCGTTGTAGAGTATATTGATACTGCTCGAAACTTGGCGGACCCTTTTACAAAGGGATGAGCGCGTGTTGTGATTGATGAAGCATCAAAGGAAATGGGATTGAAGCCCACGTGATGTTATCATACATCGGTAACCCAATCTATGTGATTGGAGATCCCGTGAGTTAGAAATTGGGAAGAACAAACTGTTTTGTATAACAAGGGGATACATTATTTTACTCGTTTCCCGCTAGAAGATGCGTACTCTCAGTACTGCAAGGGAGGTTGACTTTTGTATTAATGTGTTCCGAGGCCTGTAATAGGCAAGGTACTGTCCTACATGGTACACTTCTAAGAATACAGGATATGAGTTTGACTGTGAGGTCGCGGTCTATGAGATGTGGGCAATCTCAAATAAACTCAATAAAAGACACAAGAGCATGACCGTAACGCTCAAATGAGAAGCATGGCTTTAGGCGGCCTAGTATCAGTGATGCCTATAGGTGAAACCAACTTACACAAGACTAGCAATTCAAGGCTTTGTTCATTGCAAAGTCATGAGGAGGTGAATCCTATAATGCAAGGTGTAGCTCAACTTGTATTGGGACTGCACTATAAAGCTGGTATATGAAAGCGTAGAGATTGAGTTAATTGGAGACCTTAGCTTTGGTAGAGATGGCATGGGGCTTTAGTCCCATATTGCTCATCTAGGTAGGAGAGAACCAACTTATATGTGAGAGTCTTCCCTACTCTTCACATAAGACAAATAAAGGACTATGGAGGCTGCCACACGCGCACGCTTGCTCGTGTTTCATGTTTTTCACATTATTTATCGTGTGACTTGTGATTTGCGACAATACATGATCACGTCTTGACATGTTCTAAATGCAGTTTAATATTTGCAATTGTTTATTTGGTTATCAAATACCACACCTAGACTGCCACATCAAACAGGAGTAATGGGCACACACATTATGTGCGAGATCTCTGAGCGGTTGCATGTAAAGAGATTCTAGTGGGGCGGTTCCTAGAATTTAGCAGATCGAACCGTTATCTAGTCGAGGCTCATCCTCTATTTAATGACAACATCTACTGGAGTAGGGGCATACAGAAAATAGAATCGCCTCGTCTTCTCCATCTCAATTCTTTGCGTCGTTGCTTCTCTACCAGGCCGTCCCTTCGTCTGCCGTGCAGTAGAGCAAGGAAGAGTGGTGTCTCCAAACCACCACCGGTGTTTTGATGACCAGCACGGTGCCGGGGAATCAGGTTTTTGGGAAGTGCTTCACGCACGTGGGTTCCTTACCTTCACTCGTGGAAGTCATTTTAAGTAAATCTGCAGTTTTCAGTTTATCGCGATGACAGTCTTATGGTTAGATCTGTTGTCGATTCTTCTTTTATGCGTTAATCTTGTTGAGTTAGTTCAGATCTATTTTGTTCTAATGTCATGGATACTATCTGGTAGTAGATCTGGGTTTTACGTTTTATGCTGCATTATTAAATTAATCTTAGGAAGTGTTAATTTTCCAACATGTGTGCTCATCTCGCCAGGCCGGGCGTGGGCGGGCAATGGACGCAGACATACGTCATCCGCTCAAATGGTCGAGTGATTTCTCACTTCCAACCTTGCGGGTGCGCGACTTCCTTTTGCCAGTTGATTTTTTGACATAGATGAAGGAAATTGCGCTGGCCTCATTTGGTAAGCAATTATTTTTGCATTAATTCTAGTTAGTGTTGTGACTACGCGTCTATTTAGTCACCTTAGCTGCGTTATGTGTATATAATGAGGGCAAGACGTCGTCCTTGTTATAGACTTTCTTCTCTTCACATCATAGGGCTGCACTGCCCTCATCTTCCCCATCCTGCCACCGATGTGCTATCGGGGTTGGGAGAGCAGGATCTCAGAAGCCTACGTCCCCACGTGTCTCTACACTGGGTACGGGCCGTATCAGGTTTTTGGGATGCATCGTCACGACTGCTTGTTGTTTGTCTGCTTTCTCTACCCAAAGAATGTGGTCTACGCCGGTTTCCTATGTCTACTCTTGCGTTATTCTAGCACCAACAACCCCACTGTAAGGATGTATATGCGTATATTTATTTTGTCACTAGCTCTAGTATATGAACTGTTAGTGAGTTATATATATACAAAGCATGCTATTGTTTCTTGTATTATTATTTTCAAAATCAATTTGTTCATCTGTAAATTGATTTTATTGCCATCAATCCAAAAACCTGATAGGCATTTAGTGATGAGTAATTACTCTGATGCGATGAAACCAGATAAGTTCACTGGTGTGATTTTCAAGAGATGGCAGATGAGAGTCCAGTTGTGGCTCTCGGCTATGGATGTATTTTGGGTCATGAGTAATCCTTCCGCACGACCTCTCAGATCTCAGAAAGAGGTGCAGGAGTTTACTGCCGCTTATGATGGTTTTCATCAGATGCATTCTTAGAGTTCTCTCTCACCAGTTGTGTGATGTTTATATGAACATCAGAGTGCAGCTGAATTGTGGGAGGTGCTTGAACATAAGTTCTCTGCCTCAGATGCTAGGCGTGAGCTATATGTGATGGAGCAGTACCATGATTTTAGAATGGTTGATGACCGTTCTGTCGCGGAACAGGCTCATGAGTTCCAACTTATTGTGAGGGAGCTCGAACAACATGGACACGTCTTGTCTGATAAGTTTGTAGTGGGTGGCATAATTGTTAAGATGCCTTCATCATGGAGGAACTTTGCTACAACTCTGAAACATAAAAGACAACAAATTTCCATTGAGGATTTTTGGCTGGTCTTGATGTGGAGAAGGCTCGGGCAAAGGATGCTCCAAAAGCACCCGAAGGGCAGTCTAGCGCCAACATGACACAACATGCTTAAAAGAAGAATTATAAGCCCAATCAAACTACTCATTTCAAAAGGAAGTAGAAGATGAACATGGATGAGGTTGTGTGCTTTGTTTGCATGAGAATGGGCATTTCGCCAAAAAGTGCAAAAACCGCAAGGGCAAGAAGAATCAGCCAGGGCAGAAGTCTACCAATGTGACAATTGGCGATCCTAGCGGATCTCGGTACAGTAATTTATCGTATATATTTTCTGTATGTCAATCTAATGATTGGTGGATAGATACATGAGCCAATATTCATATTTGTAGTGATATCTCCATGTTTTCATCGTACCAGGTTAGGCGAGGTTCAACCTTCATGATGGGGAACAACTCGCATGCTACTGTTCTTGGTGTTGGTACAGTCGATCTAAAGTTTTACTTCGAGAAAGATCGTGCATTTGAAGAACATGCAACATGCGCCCTCAATAAATAAGAACCTCGTTAGTGGATCCCTCGTATGTTGAGATGGGCTCAATATGGTATTCGAGTCGAGTAAAGTAGTAATTTCAAGATATAGCCAATTCATTGGCAAGGGCTATGATAGCATAGGCTTGTTCTGCTTTTCTCTATCCGATTTCTGTGATAAAGTTGTGAACAATGTGTGTGATTCAAACAATTCATTGGCTGATATATGGCATTCTCATTTGTGTCACATTAACTTTGGTTGGATGTCGCATCTATCAAGTATGAGTTTGACTCTAGATTTTGAAACTATCAAAGGCTCTAAGTGTCAAGCGTGTGTGCAGGAAAAGCAACCTCGTAAGCCACACAGGGTTGTAGACAAGAGGCCCATGACACTATTAGAGCTCATACACTCCGATCTTTATGATATGAATGGTGTGTTGACAAAAAGAGGTAAAATATACTTCATGACTTTAATTGATGATGCAACTAGGTATTGTTATGTGTTTCTACTAAAAATTAAAGGTGAGGCGCTAGAATGTTTTAAGACTTATAAAGCTAAGGTGGAAAATCATTTTGAAAATAAAAAACGTGTTAGGTCTGATAATGGTGAAAGTAGCCTAGAGGGGGGTGAATAGGCTACACCTAAAAATTCTCACCAAAAACTTGAAACTCAAGTCATATAATCAGTTACACTGGTGCAAACCGGTTCAACCGGTAATAATCCCGACTGACCCACCTTGAACCAGCTCAACTGAGATTAGACTAATAAGTTAAGAACAACGTGGAATATAATGAGAGATTTTCTTCTTTGACTTAGACTAGAGAGAATCCACACAACTAAGTGAGGGATTAAAGGAAAGAACAAGTCCCCAAAAGCTCACACACAAGATACAACGAAATCTTGCTTGCTCAGATGAAGAAACTTAAGAAGATAACAAGAACACACGAATTTATCCCATGGTTCGGTCACACCACAAAGGTGCCCTACTCCTCATTGATGAGCCCACAAAGGGCCATGTCTTTTCCAACCTAATCCTCCACAAGCCAACCACCAAGGTCAAGGCAACCTCTTTCTCAATCTTTGCTCCAAGAGTGGGAAATACAAACTTTTTGGGGACATCCATAAATTTGGAGACTCCTAAACAACCTCACATTGTCAAGGAACTCAAAGGTTCCAAGAGAAACAAATCCGCACAAGATTGAAGTTTGTAACAAGCATAAATGAGAGATAGGAGAGAGAGAGAAGAATTCCATAACGAGTTCACCAACTTCAACTCACAGCAAGAATCCTCTAAGCAACTGAAGAGGATGAGATGTGGGGTGTGAGAGAGGGAGTGAATTCACTTGTTTGAGAGTAGATCAGCGGTAAATTCATGGAGGGGGAAGGAGTAAATAAGAGAGAGAATGCCCAAGGGGTATTCAAAGCACCCCCAACAGGCTGCTGACAGTTTGGACTTTCTGCACAAATCTCGGTTGAACCAGGATTAAATTCAGTTGAACCGAGATCTACTAGATAGGATCTCGATCGAGTGCCTTGCTGAGTACCTGAGTTAGCAGGGTCCAACACTGTTGAACTAGGAATAATCTCAGTTTTGAACCAGGAGCGACCAGAGAGGTTCTCAGTCGAATTCCCTACTAAGCGCATGAGTCAACAAGATCAAACCTGATAGAACCAGGTTTAATCCCGGTTGAACCGAGATCGACAGAGAGGTTCTCAGTCAATTTCCCTGCTTAGCAATGGAGTTAGCCAGCCCTACTCGGCTGAACTGACTCTAAAGTCATTTGAACCGACTTTCACCAGTGAGATCCACTAAACCTCGCTGAGATGCCCCAGAAGGTTGTCTCAATCGGCATTTCTTAGGGAACTCTCTAGCCAAATAAGTGTAGAGACCAAGAATGGCACAACAGTTCAAAACTCAAGCTTTCAAAAAGTTATTTTCAAGGGGAAGATTTAGCTCATTGCAACAATTAATACCTTTTGCGAATCCCTCTTGATTGTACGGTGGTTCCTATAACTCAAAAACATATAGAACTTAAAAATTATTCATGAGCAGAACCATAAGCTTCTTGTAAGCGATATATGAACATGCAAGCCACTTGTTCATATAAAGCTCCACATTTTGATTTCCAGTAACACATGTCCTTTCTATTACTTTACATAAACTGAGCACAAACTAGGAGCAAACTTGTTAAGAGTCTTTGTTTGTTTTGACACACGATCACCAAAACCCTCTTAGAGGTTGATTGCACTTACAATCTCCACCTTTTTGGTGATTGATGCCAAAACAAACAAGAAAAGATAGATACCAAAGATTCAAAAATAATCAAACTTTTGTGCATATGAAGAATTCTCAAATTGATGTAAAATGTCAAGTATGCATCACATTTAGAGAAAGTGCAAGTATCACTCAATACACACAAATCCGAGGGGTGCAAATCTGTGTCAAATATAATCCTTGATAAAACATGCAACATTATGCGCCAAATAGCAAAAGAGCATGGCATAACAAAAATATAGAACTTCCAAATAAAATGAGTTCAAATACCTGAATTACTATTGTAATAGATGATGGAGGAATCAACAAGAGTTCACAACCTCCATCATAAACCTTTCATCCAAATTGTTCACAAGTCTACCATAGGAATTATTACAAACCAAGAGATCAACATAGTTCAACAGGATAAATAAAAAATTGATAAATAAAGCTGCCTCTCCAACTGCCACCTACCACCCAACAACAAGCTAGCTAATACAACTTCTCCCCATTTTTGGCAATAAGCAACAAACGGGAGGCAAAAGAAGCACACTCACCAATTACCAAGAGAGCCACCACTAGGAGGACCAAAGAGCTGGTCAGCAAGGTCCCCAGCAAAGCCTTGATCACCTGGATGAACTGGAGCAGGAGTACTACCAAAAGGATCCTAGGGATGAGGATAAAAAGAGGAGGGACGCGGAACACCAGGGAAGGGAGGAGGAGTTGACTGAACTCCTTCATCCCCAACAACAAACTCATCTTCTTCCCCATCAGCAGGCATAAAGGGAACACCATAATGATGCTGGTGCCACTGATCATTGTTTCCAAAAGGCTAGTGAAGGGGCACATCCTGAGAGCGGGGAGGGATAGGCACACCTAGAGAAGTAGCTTGAAGGCACAAGTTGTCATCAGTCTCCCTCTGGTGCCTGGCTAGCTCATGCACAACGGAGGATATGTCACAACACATGGAGAAAATAGTTGCAATGCCATGAGTGAGCCGAGATCCCAAACAACGATCACGTCGTCTTCCTCGCCCACCACGACCCATGGGATGTGGTGGTGTAGCAGCACAGGAGGAATAAGGACAGTGAGGACCAATAGGATCTAGCTCTATAAAACCAACAGGGGCGCTCATCACCTAACTGGAAGGGTTGTTTGGGTCAATCCAATAGGGAGTATAAGGTGAATGTCTGGACTCTTTCTCAAACCAAGTTAGAGTGACCACTTGAACCATTTTCATGATGAATGGGGCATGCAAACATCCTTATTTGGACTGCAAGAGACATGAATAATCTCCTACCAGATCATATCAAAAAGGTTTAGCCTGGATCTGTCATTAGGCTTCATGAAAGTTAACAACACCTTGCCCTCACCCAGTACATTCATCTGATTTCCTCCCTTGGGAATGAGAGTCATTCTGAACAAAGCATTAAGGTACATGTAGTACCGATGCATGTTGGTAGACTTCCAATACTCCTCATGTTTAGAGATGTGCAAGGCCTTTGCTTCCTATCTAGTGGGCAAACGATATTCATGGATGCACTCACGATTGCTAGCAATGTCATTATCAGAGAACCCCAAGATATGTGCAAACCTTCTGTAACTAACCTTGTACTACTTGCCCTCAATGAAGAAGTTCATATAAGGGTGATTGTAAACACTCTCTTCATCAGTTGGCTTGATTCATATTATAGAGTAGAATTGAGCAATCACTTCATCATTCTAGTCATAAGAAAAAGTCATAATGTTCTTCATGACATAGCTTCACAGGCTTTGAGAGCCATGGTCAATGTCTTGTCTTCCATTTCTTCACACTTGGATTAATTTATGGGACACTGATGCAGGATTGGTTGATTCTTTTTGGACGTGAGGACATAATTGTAGAAATCAATATTCATCAAGGTCCAGACCGGTTACCTTCAATCCCTGATGTCTCGACTGCGAATGGTTGGATTCACAAAACGAGCATCTTGATGGATTGTCATTCTGCCACTAGCACAGAAATCTGTTGGCACATTACTGGTACTCCTACGAGCTTTGGCCTTGTGAAGAACCAGACCTCTGACCATAGGATCATCAGGAGGAGAAAGAGCAACAACATCATCCTTCCTGCCTTCATCATCACTTGTTTGCTCCTATGCCTAGGGGTTTAGTGCTGGACAAGGGCAACTGGTTGAGGTGTGAGTTGCCTAACCACGCCCATCATGAGACCCTAAGGCCCCTGCATCATTTGAAATGAATTGCCTAGAGCCTCTTCTTCTCTTGGTGTAAGAGCAGTAGGGAAGATCTTCCCTGACTTGTTGGTTTTCATCATCGGAGTCAGGTTCCACCACCAAAGGATTGCGACAACAAACCATGTTGAACCAAAACACAAGGTATAAAATGAAATGGATAACCAAGGGGTGATTCAACAAATGAGAGGAAGAGAGAATGAACGCAATATGTGCGGTTCAACTATTCAAATGAATGATTCAACCTCACACAAATGGTTTATTACCCCTTCTTCATCAAGTGTCAACAAACTAGAGAATCCCTTAGAGCAAGTATTCCATACATCCACATTATCCTTATACTCAATGGGATTCACAAGAACTTAACTAAAATCACATATCAGGGCAAAGTTTGTGAAACAAGGGCTTACCTCGATCTAGCGATTTCACCGGTGAAACTTCAAATCAATGAAAGGAATATGTGGAGGACCTCAAGAGGATGAAATCTTTCAAGTTCCAATAGATTTGGCTCAACATTTGGGAGGGATTGAATGAAGAGTTTGAGAGGGAGAGAGAAGAGAGGGGCGGCAACACCCTTACAACAAAACTCAGCTGAGCAAGGAACGAGAAGAGAGAGAGAGAGAGAGACAGAGAGAGAACAAAAGAGATAAACCTTCTGACTCTCTGTGCAAACTCGGTTGAACCAGGATTAATCTCGTTTGAACTGACTTTCTAGTAGAGTAGTCTGCCACACCAGACTGATAAATGACAGAGTTGACTAGTAAAGCAGGTCAAAAATCGGTTTAACCGAGTTTACACCTGGCTGAAATGAGTTTGACTAGAGAAGAACTCGATTGAATGGCATGTTCAACCGAAAACTACCGCTTTTGACTAGGATCTTAATTATGGCATCTATTTTGCCTAACTCAACCAAACAAGAATTGCATATATATATATATACATATATATATATATATATATTAGTCATTTTAATAGAGTTTTCAACACATCAAACATCCACATTATAAGCACACACTTATCAAGACACGTTACGAGAGTTCAAGATATTTAGTTCACTTCTAAGAAAACAAAACCTAGTGTCATCTAGGGGTTTAGTGAAGATATCGGCTAGTTTGTTCTCAGTACTCACTTGGCATATTTTGATATCTCCTTTGACCTTATGGTTGAAAGGGAAATGTGCCCTTGGGCCATTTCTATAATTGTTTTGGTGATTAAATGCCCAACACAAATATTTTGAACTCTTATGTGCTAAACGAGCAAGAAGTGCAAATCAAAGACAAGGTATGTTTCTAGACTTAGTGAATTGTTTTTGAGTACTAACATGTTTATCTAAGTGCTAGAAACAGTGCCGAGGAAAAAAGAAACGAATTGGAAAAGAGTTGGCGGTGTACAGCCAACATCTGCTCAGGCCTGGCACACCGGACAGTCCGGTGGTGCACCAGACAGTGTCTGGTGCCCTAGGCGAACCAATGGTGAACAACTGTAACACCCAAAATTGTATACAAGGAATAAATGGTGAATTCCTCATTTTATGTGCCTTATTTGCATCATAAAAAGGGCATACATATAATTAAGAGTGATTAACTAAAACAAATGACACTAAAAATAAAATAAAGTGCATGTTGTTGGAGTTTTATATGTGTGTGCATTAAAGGATAATGATAAGAAGATAATAATTCTAAAGGTGGATTAAACCCTAAATTGAGATTAGGGTTGGAAATAAGGAAAAGATAGGGATTATGAAAATATAAATAATATATATATATATATATATATAAGTATATCCAGAATTAATACCCCTGAGTTCATAAATATAAGTTGTAGTGATGAGCCATAGAAGTTTGAACTTAAGTTTGAATTCAAATTTAAATGTAAAAATAGAGAAAGGATAAAAGAATAAACTGAACTCAGCTAACTGGGCTCGTTGCGCGCATTTTGGCCCACTAGGACTCCCCCCACGCGCACACCAGCCCAACCTTCACGTACCCGTACGCGCCCGACATGGGGGGGGCGCTGGCCAGCCACCAGCTTCGCGCCGCGCGACCACTCTGTCACCTCCGTGTGGGACCCACTGGTCAGCGCAACTCCACCTCCCGCGCGTCACCCGGTTGCGAACTCTGGCATGTGGGCCCAGCTGCTCAGGGCGTCACCCACCTTGCGATAAGGGCGCTACCGGCGCGGGTTTGTCGGAGCTCGTGGTCGGCCGTGGACCGGGCTCTAACCTATTTATAACCCCTCGCCTCGAGCCTCGCCTTCTCATCAACCGACCGCACAGACCTAGCCACTCTGCCGCCCTCGCTAACAGTGAGCACAGAGAAAACCCGCCGCAGTGGGATTCCTGGCTTACCAACGACCGAGCTCGGGGTGTGGAACCCAAGGGGTCCTCTCGGCCGTGTGGAAGGCGACCGCGACCGAAATGCGTGTGATTATCCAATGGCGCCGCTAGAATTCGTCACCGGACTTCGGTCTCCGCCGGGCGCCATGGGAAGCTTGGTTCACGTCTTCAATTCGCGGTGAGTAGCATCCTGCGCCGATCCCGGTCGTGACAGCTTCGTTCTGCCGCGTTTGAATTAGAGTATAGGGACGGAAATCACCGTGACGCGTGCTCCGGCGATGGCGCGCCGTGCCCTGGTGCGTGCGCCGCTCTGTTCCAGCCAAGAAACAGCCAATCCCGCGGCCACCGTCCGATCCCCATCCGACGACTTCGATTAGGTGATCGGATACCGTTTCGGTCGATTGATTTACACCGTTGGATGGCGATCGGTCGGTTATGTGCCCTAGATTGTAATTTTAGATCTTAGCCGTTGATCTCAAATCCAACGGTTGGCATAGCGTACCGGTTCATGATAAGAGTGGATCTAATCAGAAGCGCTCATCTCAGATCAGACGGTCGGAATCTACCCGCACTTCCTTCAGTTGCACTGTTGCACTTAGACCCCTCTATTTTTATAGAATAAACCCACCATCCTAGCGACTGTGCTCTGTGTCTGGGGATTCTTAACCCAGAGCCCCTGAACTTTCCAGAAAATGAGGCCCAGTACAGAGAGGATTTAAAATAGAGAAATGATTATAGAATTTAGTTTTTAATACAAAAACAAACCTAGAAACTTGTAAAATGCATAGAAAATTCATTCTAGCTTCAAATTGAGCCATTCCAATTTCTAAAATTTTGTAATAAGATTCTCTATCATTTAGTGTCTCTGTTTGGACATGAAAACAGTAAGAAAATTAGTTTCTCATTTAATCCTATTTCAAGCACATTAAATCTTAGGAAATTTATAAATTAAAATCTATAACTCCAAATTTAGTGGTTCCAGTTCTATGATCTCATTTTAATGTGTAGATTTTTACTGTATATTTTATTTACATGTTTGATGTGATGTTAATTTATGCTATACTATGTATGTATTGTGTTGATGCGAGTAGACGAGCAAGCCACTGTGGATTCTGAGGTTCAGCAAGTAGAAGTAGCTGAGCAGGAGCTCATTGAAGGCAAGTTGTGCCCTTGATCACTTACTTTTTCCCAGCCATGTTCTTATTAATTATAATGATCTGCATAGGTTAATTTTGTTGGGATCCTTTAGGTTACCCCAGTTTTGGTTATCTTTATACCTTGTTCACGACTGAAATATTTTTGGGTAGTACCTGCTATTGCTTTATGTGGATTGGGTATGGAGATACAATATTCATGATTACTCTTTTATTATCTTTTTATTATTACTGTTCATGTTAAGATCATTAAATTAATGGGAACATGGAGCGACCATCCGGGAAAACAGTGCTACCACAAGGGTTTAATGGGACGCCCTTGGCTGATTAACTAGGAAAGCTAGTGGAGGTCTTCCATACCCGAAAGGGGCAAGGGCAGTAGGGGAGTGGTCAGTGTAGGAGGTCCTTGGGTTGATTTTGCTGCGATGGCGGTCAGGCGAGGGATTCCTGCACTGGAGCTTCCTATAAACTGTAGCGGGATTTCTGAAGCTAGTGGAACTTTGTAAAGGCCTCGTAGTGTTACCCTACCTCACCTCCTCGGTAGAGGTGTATGGGATTGGCCGTCTCTTGGCAGATGGGTAACATGACTTGTGGGTAAAGATGCGCAACCTCTGCAGAGTGTAAAACTAGTATACTAGCCGTGCTCACGGTCATGAGCGGTTCGGACCCTCACATGATTAATTTATGGAACTTAAATTTAATTTGACATTTGCATCGCATTTGGTATTGTTTTACTATTACTTTTCTTTATTATTATTAAGGTTTGGTATTTACTTACACTTAGTAATTGCTAATAAAATTTTGACCAACTCATAAAAGCAATGCTTAGCTTCAACCTTTATTTCATTGATCAGCCTTACACTTCATGAACTCCCACATTTGGTGAGTTCATGCCACATTATTCCCCATGTCTTGTTGAGCTATGAACGTATGTGAGCTCACTCTTGCTGTCTCACACCCCCCCACAGGAGAAGAACAGGTGGTTCAGGAGGAGCCACAAGGCGAGGAGTTTGATCTGATCTAGGTGGCGTTTCTCAGTTGACATTGGCGCCGACGATCCTTAGTTCGCTCTATATTTATTCTTTTATTTTGTAATAAGACTTCCGCTATGTAATAAATACTCTGATGTTTCGTGACATTTATCTCTATACACTCTGTTATTATATATGTTTTCTTCTTGGCGCATGTATGAGATGCACTGACTTTGTTCCTTAAAGCCGGGTGTGACAGAAGTGCTATCAGAGCAAATGTTGACTGTAGGACGAAACCTAGATAGAAATGGACAAACCCTTACCTACTTATCTTACTCTGATTCTTTCTATGCTTATCTTGTTCCTATCTCACCTTCTACTGTTCTACTCTGATCATTCTTACCTTTTCTACTCTGAGACAAGATGGATTTCACACCTTGGAATCCCTACCCCTATGACATTTTTAAGAGATAGGAAGCCTAAGACAAAATCAAAACTATTTTCTATATTTAAGAATGTTGTTTGATTGTTCTGATGATAAATGTCTGATTTGCTTCTTTGATTGATTGAGATATTATATATGGACATCTTAGTATGTGCCACCATAAGGTAATGAATTAGCTATGGTAGGTAAAATATTAATCTGCTCAGCTAATAAATCCCCCCAAAGTAACATGATTCGTAACTACTGCCTTGTCTACTACTCTCTCTTACCATATGTATCTAACTCAGATAGTCAATACCAGGAGGGGTGGTGGAATTGATTTGCCTCCTAATCGACACACTCGAAGGGTATATAGACAACCTTAGCCACAGCCAGCAGGGATGAATCCTCCTAATCCTCCACCAGGCCGAGTTGACCCACTGATTGTAGCTCAGATGAGGATGATGCAGCAAATGGCGGACACTATGGCAGATATGCGTGCTTAGATGCAGCAAGAACGCCAGGAGATGCGTCAGGAAAGAGAAGAGATACGACAGGAGTTGCGCCAGGAGCGAGAGGAGATACGCCAGGAAAGGAGGGCGCAACAGCAACAGCAGCAACAGCAACAAGTACCACTACCTCCACCTCCACCACCAGTTCCACCCCGAGATAAGCACCGAGAGTTCATGAGTCATAAGCCACCTGTCGGGGACTGTAATTAGGGGTACCCCCAAGGCTCCTAATCTCAGCTGGTAACCCCCATCAGCACAAAGCTGCAAAGGCCTGATGGGCGCAATTCCGGTTAAGGCTCCATCCACTCAAGGGACACGATCTCGCCTCGCCCGAGCCCAGCCTCGGGCAGGAACAGCAGACCAAGGCAGATTCACGCCTCGCCCGAGGGTCTCCTCAAGCAACGGGCGCACCTTCGGCTCGCCCGAGGCCCAGCTCGGGCAGGCTTCACGGAGAAGCAACCTTGGCCAGATCGCCTCGCCAGCCGACCGAATCGCAGGAGCATTCAATGCAAGGATCGCGTGACACCTTATCCTGATGCGCGCTTTCCAGTCAACAAGACCGAAATGACAGGAAAACAGCGCCGCCTACACTGCTCCGACTGCTGTGCCACCCGCCAGGGTGAGGCTGACAGCAACCAAGTCCAGCCTCGGGCGGCATAGGAATCTCCGCCTCGCCCGACCCCAGGGCTCGGACTCGACCTCGACTCTGGAAGACGGTCTCTGCCTCGCCCGACCCTAGGGCTCGGACTCAGCCTCAACTCCGGAAGACGATCTCCGCCTCGCCCGACCCCCGGGCTCGGACTCAGCCTCAACTCCGGAAGACGATCTCCGCATCGCCCGACCCCCGGGCTCGGACTCAGCCTCAACTCCAGAAGACGGTCACCGTCCCGCCTGACCCCAGGGCTCGGACTCGACCTCGACTCCGGAAGAAGGTCTCTGCCTCGCCCGACCCTAGGGCTCGGACTCGACCTCGACCTCGGAGGAGTCACCACCTCGCTTGGGCCGACTACGCCACAAGGGGAGGCCATCATTACCCTACCCCTAGCTAGCCCAGGCTACGGGGAACAAGACCGGCGTCCCATCTGGCTCGCCCCGGTAAAACAAGTAATGATGGCACCCCGCATGCTCCATGACAACGGTGGTTCTCAGCCCCCTACGGAAGCAAGGATACGTCAGCAAGGATCCGACAGCCCCGACAGCTGTGCTTCTACAGGACTCAAGCGCTCCTCCGACGGCCACAACGCCACATGAACAGGGCTTCAACACCTCTCCGACAACCACGTCGGCACGTACATAGGGCTCTAGCTCCTCTCTGCTAGACACGTTAGCACACTGCTACACCCCTGTTGTACACCTGGACCCTCTCCTTACGCCTATAAAAGGAAGGTTCAGGGCTCTCATACGAAGGAGGTGGCCGCGCGGGAGAATGGGCAGCCTCATGCCCCCTGTCTCTCTCTCTCCCTCGCGAACGCTTGTAACCCCCTACTGCAAGCGCATCCGCCCTGGGCGCAGGACAACACGAGGCCGCGGGTTTCCCCTCACTGTTTTCCCCCCTTGTGTCTCCGTCTCACGCCGACCCATCTGGGCTGGGACACGCAGCGACAATTTACTCGTCGGTCCAGGGACCCCCCGAGGTCGGAACGCCGATAGTTGGCGCGCCAGGTAGGGGCCTGCTGCGTGTGCGCCAGGTAGGGGCCTGCTGCATGTTGACGAACAGCTTCCTGTCAAGTTCCAGATGGGGAGTCTCCAGCAACCTCTCCTACCTGGGACGAAGCTCCATTTCGGGAGTCTCGAGTTCATGTCCCTCGACGGCAGCTACGACGTGATACTCCTTCCTCTGCTGCGCGACAACGACAATGGCGGCCGTCAGCCCGCCCGCCGGCGGCGGAATCGACGACATCTTCCCCGCGTGGCGGAAGAACAGCATCCGAGTTGGCACCCGCCGCCCTCCCCGTCGACGGGGAAGGAGGCGGGGCAATCATGGCCAAGCAGGAGGCGGCGCCTCATCGGCTGTCGAGCGAGTCGGCGACGCCGGCGCCCCAGCGGGGGACACGTCGGGCGTTGACCTCGCGTTTGAGACGAAGACGAGCGTCGCTTCCCCGCAACATGCCAACCCCAAGCATACGACGGGCGACGCCAGCACGCTCGCGAAGGACTTGCTGGGCGTCAGCCTTGTACCTGAGATAACGGTGCAGTCCGTCCCCGACGCGACTTCGTCATCGTCCGTCGATCAAGAGGTACCGTTTGTTTCCCATCCAGTGCCTTTTAGATTCAGCTTCGACCCACCAAGCGACCCCGCTTCGGTGGACGCTTTCATAAAGGCATATCCAAACCTCCCGGGGTACCATATGTGGTCAACCTGGGACAGATTGACGGACGTCTCGACCTACGGGCCCCCGGGTTCCGAGGAAGACGACGAGCCCGACTCTGGTTGGGTTTTCTCCGGGCTCGGTAACTCTAGTGCCATGCGGGACTTCATGACCGCATGTGACTACTGCCTCTCCGATTGCTCCGATGATAGCCACAGCCTCGGCGACGAGGACTGTGGCCCAAGTCACGAATGTTTCCACATCGATCTAGAGGGTCTCGACGAAGGCAACCACCTTGGTATGCCGGAGGACGGCGATCCCTCTAGGCCTGCGCCTCGCGTTGACATCCTTCGGGAGCTAGCTGTGGTCCCAGTCCCTACGAGGGGGGGGGGGGGTCAGGACACACAGCAAATCCGCGAGATGCAAGCCAGGCTCAACGAGGAAGCAGGACAACTTGTGCAGCTCTGGCAGAACATCGGGCAGGAGCGGGCAGGCCGAGCACCGGCCGGAGAAGTGTGTCATCTGGCCCAGGATGTCCAGCGCCGCATCGCCGATGATGCCAGGGCAAGGCTGCCCCCGGCTTCTAGTGGGGTCGGCCAGAACCTGGCAGCAGCAGCAATACTGCTCCGAGCGATGCCAGAACCATCCACCACCGAGGGGCGGCATATCCAGGGAGAACTCAGGAATCTCCTGGAGGATGCCACGGTCCGACGGGCCGAAAGCTCTGCCTCCCGAAGGCAGGGATACCCCTTGGAGCATCGTGCCGCGACTTCCCGATTCATGCGGGAGGCCTCGGTCCACACCGGGCGCACGCGGGACACAGCGCCTGTGGCCCCGGGCCGCCTCGACAACGAGCACCATCGCCGCGACCATCGAGCCCACCTCGATGAGAGGGTGCACCGAGGCTACCACCCCAGGCGTGGGGGACGCTACGACAGCGGGGAGGATCGGAGCCCTTCGCCCGAACCACCCGGTCCACAAGCTTTCAGCTAGGCCATACGATGGGCACCGTTCTTGACCCGGTTTCGAGCCCCGACTACCATCACCAAGTACTAGGGGGAGACGAGGCCTGAACTGTGGCTCACGGACTACCGGCTGGCCTGCCAGCTAGGTGGAACGGACAATGACAACCTCATCATCCGCAACCTCCCCCTGTTCCTCTCCGACGCCGCCCGAGCCTGGCTGGAGCATCTGCCTCCTGCGCAGATCTCCAACTGGGACGACCTGGTCAAAGCCTTCGCCGGCAACTTCCAGGGCACATACGTGCGCCCTGGGAACTCCTGGGATCTCCGAAGCTGCCGCCAGCAGCCGGGAGAATCCCTGCGGGACTACATCCGGTGATTTTCGAAGCAGCGCACCGAGCTGCCCAACATCACCGACTCCGATGTCATCGGCGCGTTTTTCGCCGGCACCACTTGCCGTGACCTGGTGAGCAAGCTGGGTCGCAAGACTCCCACCAGGGCGAGCGAGCTGATGGACATCGCCACCAAGTTCGCCTCTGGCCAGGAGGCGGTCGAGGCCATCTTCCGGAAGGACAAGAAGCCTCAGGGGCGCCAGCCGGATGACGCCCCCGAAGCGTCCGCTCAGCGCGGCACAAGGAAGAAGGGCAAGAAGAAGTCGCAAGCGAAACGCAACGCCGTCGACGCAGACCTTGTCGCCGCCGCTGAGCACAAGAACCCTCGGAAACCTCCTGGAGGCGCCAACTTGTTCGACAAGATGCTCAAGGAGTCGTGCCCCTATCATCAAGGTCCCGTAAAGCACACCCTTGAGAATTGTGTCATGCTTCGGCGCTACTTCCATAAGGCCGGGCCACCGGCGGAAGGTGGCAGGGTCCCCGACAACGACAAGAGGGAAGCTCACATGGCAGAGGAGTTCCCTGAGGTCCATGACTGCTTCATGATCTACGGTGGGCGGGTGGCGAATGCCTCGGCTCGGCACCGCAAGCAAGAGCGCCAGGAGGTCTGCTCGGTAAAGGTGGCGGCGCCAGTCTATCTAGACTAGTCCGACAAGCCCATCACCTTCGACCAAGACGACCACCCCGACCGCGTGCCGAGCCTGGGGAAGTACCCGCTCGTTGTTGATCCCGTCATTGGAAACGTCAGGCTTACCAAGGTCCTCATGGACGGAGGCAGCAGCCTCAACATCATCTACGCCGACACCCTCGGGCTCTTGTAGATCGATCTGTCCTCGATCCGGGCCGGTGCGGCGCCCTTTCACGGGATCATTCCTGGGAAGCGTGTCCAGCCCCTTGGACAACCCGATCTACCCGTCTGCTTCGGGACTCCCTCCAACTTCCGAAAGGAAACCCTCACGTTCGAGGTGGTCGGGTTCCGAGGAACCTACCACGCAGTGCTGGGGAGACCATGTTACGCCAAGTTCATGGCCGTCCCCAACTATACCAACCTCAAGCTCAAGATGCCGGGCCCAAACGGGGTCATCACCGTCGGCCCCACGTACCAACACGCGTACGAATGCGACGTGGAGTGCGTGGAGTATGCCAAGGCCCTCGCCGAATCCGAGGCCCTCATCGCCGACATGGAAAACCTCTCCAAGGAGGTGCCAGATGCGAAGCGCCACGCTGGCAACTTCGAACCAGCAGAGGCGGTCAAATCCGTCCCTCTCGACCCCAGCAACGACGCCTCCAAGCAGATCCGGATCGGCTCCGAGCTCGACCCCAAATAGGAAGCAGTGCTCGTCGACTTTCTTCGCGCGAACGCCAAGGTTTTTGCGTGGAGTCCCTCGGACATGCCTAGCATATCGAGGGAAGTCGCCGAGCACTCACTGGATATCCGAGTTGGAGCCCGACCTGTGAAGCAGCCTCTACGCTGATTCGACAAAGAAAAGCGCAGAGCCATTGGCGAGGAGATCCATAAGCTGATGGCTGCAGGGTTCATCAAAGAGGTATTCCATCCCGAATGGCTAGCCAACCCTGTGCTTGTGAAAAAGAAAGGTGGGAAATGGCGGATGTGTGTAGACTACACTGGTCTAAACAAAGCATGTCCGAAGGTTCCCTACCCTCTGCCTCGTATCGATCAAATCGTGGATTCCACCGCTAGGTGCGAAACCCTGTCGTTCCTTGATGCCTACTCAGGGTATCACCAAATCAGGATGAAAGAGTCCGACCAGCTCGCGACTTCTTTCATCACACCTTTTGGCATGTACTGTTACGTTACTATGCCATTCGGTTTGAGGAATGCGGGTGCGACATACCAAAGGTGCATGAACCACGTGTTCGGACAGCACATTGGTCGAACAATCGAGGCCTACGTCGATGACATCGTAGTCAAGACGAGGAAAGCCTCCGACCTCCTCTCTGACCTTGAAACGACATTCAAGTGTCTCAAAGCGAAAGGCGTAAAACTCAATCCCGAGAAGTGTGTCTTCGGAGTCCCCCAAGGCATGCTCCTGGGTTTCATCGTCTCCGAGCGGGGCATCAAGGCCAACCCGGAGAAAATCGCGGCCATCACCAACATGGGGCCTATCAAGGACTTGAAAGGAGTACAGAGGGTCATGAGATGCCTTGCGGCTCTGAGCCGCTTCATCTAACGCCTCGGTGAAAGAGGCCTGTCCCTGTATCGCCGCTTAAGGAAGACCGAGCGCTTTACTTGGACCCCCGAGGCCGAGGAAGCCCTCGGGAACTTGAAGGCGCTGCTTACAAGCGCGCCCATCCTGGTGCCCCCCGCTACCAGAGAAGCCCTCTTGATCTACGTCGCCGCTACCACTCAGGTGGTCAGCGCCGCGATCGTGGTCGAGAGACAAGAAGAAGGGCACACACTGCCCGTCCAGAGGTCGGTTTACTTCATCATTGAGGTACTGTCTGAGACCAAGATCTGCTACCCGCAAATACAGAAGCTGCTGTACGCAGTGATTCTGACACGACGAAAGTTGCGACACTACTTCGAGTCTCATCCGGTGACTGTGGTGTCATCCTTCCCCCTGGGGGAGATCATCCAGTGCCGAGAGGCCTCGGGTAGGATTGCAAAGTGGGCGGTGGAGATCATGGGCGAGACAATCTCGTTCGCCCCTCGGAAGGCCATAAAATCCCAAGTCTTGGCGGACTTTGTGGCTGAATGGGTCGACACACAGCTTCCAACAGCTCCGATCCAACCGGAACTCTGGACCATGTTTTTCGACGGGTCGCTGATGAAAACAAGAGCGGGCACGGGCCTGCTCTTCATCTCACCCCTCGGGAAGCACCTCCGCTACATGCTATGCCTCCATTTCCCGGCATCCAACAATGTGGCCGAGTATGAGGCTCTGGTTAACGGGTTGCGCATCGCCATCGAGCTAGGGGTCCGACGCCTCGACACTCGCGGCGACTCGTAGCTTGTCATCGACCAAGTCATGAAGAACTCCCAATGCCACGACCCGAAGATGGAAGCCTACTGCGACGAGGTTCGGCGCCTGGAGGACAAGTTCTACGGGCTCGAGCTCAACCACGTCGCTCGACGATACAACGAGACTGCAGACGAGCTGGCTAAGATAGCCTCGGGGCAGTTCCTCCGGACGTCTTCTCCCGAGACCTACATCAACCCTCTGTTAAGACCGACGACAC
Source organism: Zea luxurians (assembly GCA_029449295.1). Classification (NCBI taxonomy): domain Eukaryota; kingdom Viridiplantae; phylum Streptophyta; class Magnoliopsida; order Poales; family Poaceae; genus Zea; species Zea luxurians. The sequence goes on along the minus strand of JAOPSE010000001.1, from coordinate 28,268,951 downwards.
GCCCGAGCCCGAGAAGGCCTCAGCTCTGCCCGAGGCACCCTCGGCCCAGCCCGAGGCGCCCTCGGCTTAGCCCGAGGCAGCCTCAGCCCTGCCCGAGGCACCCTCGGCCCCCGAGGGTGAGGCATTGTGCGCCGAGGAAGAGCGGAATGGGGTCACGCCTAATCGAGACTGGCAGACCCCATACCTGCAATATCTCCACCGAGGAGAGCTACCCCTCGACAGAGCCGAAGCTCGGTGACTGGCGCGGCACACCAAGTTCTTCGTCTTGCTGGGTGACGAAAAGGAGCTCTACCACCGCAGCCCCTCAGGCATCCTCCAATGATGCATATCCATCGCCGAAGGTCAGGAGTTACTGCAAGAAATACACTCGGGGGCTTACGGTCACCACGCAGCACCTAGGGCCCTTGTGGGAAACACCTTCCGATAGGGTTTTTACTGGCCGACCGCGGTGGCCGACGCCACTAGGATTGTTCGCACCTGCCAAGGGTGTCAATTCTACGCAAAGCAGACACACCTGCCCGCTCAGGCTCTGCAAACAATACCCATCACCTGGCCATTTGCTGTGTGGGGTCTGGACCTCGTCGGTCCCTTGCAGAAGGCACCCGGGGGCTTCACGCACCTGCTGGTCGCCATCGACAAATTTTCCAAGTGGATTGAGGTCCGACCCCTAAACAGCATCAGGTCCGAACAGGCGGTGGCGTTCTTCACCAACATCATCCATCGCTTCGAGGTCCCTAACTCCATCATCACCGACAACGGCACCCAGTTCACTGGCAGAAAGTTCCTGGACTTCTGTGAGGACCACCACATCCGGGTGGACTGGGCCAGCGTAGCTCACCCCATGATGAATGGGCAGGTAGAGCGTGCCAACAGCATGATTCTACAGGGGCTCAAGCCGAGGATCTACAACGACCTCAACAAGTTCGGCAAGCGGTGGATGAAGGAACTCCCCTCGGTGGTCTGGAGTCTAAGGACGACGCCAAGCCGAGCCACGGGCTTCACACCGTTTTTTCTAGTCTATGGGGCCGAGGCTATCCTGCCCACAGACTTAGAATACGGCTCCCCGAGGACGAGGGCATACGACGCCCGAAGCAACCAGACAAACCGAGAAGACTCACTTGACCAGTTGGAAGAGGCTCGGGACATGGCCTTACTACACTCGGCGCGGTATCAGCAGTCCCTGCGACGCTACCACGCTCGAGGGGTTCGGTCCCGAGACCTCCAGGTGGGCGACTTGGTGCTTTGGCTACGACAAGACGCCCGAGGGCGCCACAAGCTCACGCCTCCCTGGGAAGGGCCGTTCATCATCACCAAGATTCTGAAGCCCGAAACATACAAGCTGGCCAACAGTCAAGGCGAGGTCTACAGCAACGCTTGGAACATCCGACAGCTACGTCGCTTCTACCCTTAAGATGATTTCAAGTCGTTCATGTACCTCGTTTACATGCACAAGCAAAGTCTAACCTTCAAGGAAGGGTCAGCCTTGCCTCGGCAAATCCCGACCCTCCCTCAGGGGCTAGAAGGGGGGAACCCCCTCTGCGTCAAAATTTTCCTCGGAAAAAGTCTTTCTGCCAGAACATCTTTCGTGCTTTTCGACTACTTCGATAGTGGAGTCCTGAAAACGACGGAGTACACGTAAGCAGGCAAGGCCGACCAAGCCGAGGGACTCCTACGCCTCCAGGATATGGATACCTCAGCACGCTCGGATAAAGGATTCCACTGTCTGAACAAGTCTTAACGCTCGAAAACTTCTTCTGCCGAAACGATTTTTCGTGCTGTCTCGACTATATCGATAACAGAATCCTACGGACGAGTAAGAGTACACGTAAGCAGGCAAGGCTGACCGAGCCGAGGGACTCCTATGCCTCCGGGATACGAATACCTCACTCATCACCTTCTGCGATAAGTAACTCACGCTCGGATAAACGATTCTGTTACCGACGAACAAGTCCTGGTACTCGAAACAAGGGGAAAAGAAACGCAGCTTTACAACACGACGGTGGTATGTTTTGGCCTCAGCGACCGCAAAAAACATACGCACGCTACAGACAAACTGTTCCTGCAGGTTCAGACGTCAGCAGGGGGAGCTGCAGCGCCCTCGGCATCGACTCCACCCTCGGTGGAATCCGACCCGGCCTCAGACAGCAGCGTGGTCAGAGGATCTCCACCTCGAAGGAAGATGTCAGCACCGCGCCTGGGCCATCGCCGCCAGGGTCTCCTCCACGAACCTGGCCCAAGCAGACGGTTGGACCGGCCGCTCCGTAGCCTCAGCCTGCTGTCCCCCGAGGACACCAGCCCATCTCATGGCCTCGGCAGCCCGACTCCAGGGTTGGTCCCGCCAGCGGATGACCTGGCTAGGTCCCAGCCGCCACTGCGACGCCTCGTCGGCCTAGGAAGTCCCCTACTCCTGGGCCGACGAAGTTTCTTCTCCAGCCAACTCTGCCTCTGTCCATGCTGACGCCGCTGCCTCCGGCTTCGGCTCATCATAGAGCAGCCGAGGTTCCCTCGCTAAGCAAGAGGAGCCTCGAGTGGCAAGGCCGACCGAGCCGAGGGACTCCTACGCCTCCGGGATACGGATACCTCACTCGTCACCTTTCGCATAGGGCAACTCACGCTTGGTTAAGCGGTCCAGCTAGCCGACAGGCGAGTTCTGGTGCGCAAAATGGAGAAGAAGCATGACTTTACGCCCAAATACACAAATGTTCAGGCCCCGACAGCCACAATGAACATGCGCCAGCACTCAAGGTGCCATTACAAACGGGACTTCGGTTCCGTTCCCGTGACAGCGACCTCCGCTCCGGGCGGCCAAACAGCAGCAGCTACGACCTCAGGGCAGACGCTGCTGCGACAAGGTCCTCGCCCTCGTCTCCACTCTAGGGGCGAGGACAAGCTATCAAGGCCACAGAGCTGGAGGCCTGAAGCGCAGATGGCGCCGACGACCCCGTCGGCGACGAGGACTTCTCCGGCTGCTGCCACCACCTCAGCACCGACGGTGGCGTCCACCTGTCCGCCAACACCGCACCAGTGGGAGGTGGCCGCCCCAAAGTGCACCGGCAGGCCCTCACTCCCGTCCTTGTCACAAGAACGAGAATGGGACCGTCTCAGAACATGGGTACCGCCCTCATGGCGTACGACGTGTTGTGAGGCCCCCCTCGATGCGGCTGGCCACCGTCGCCCGGACAGACGACAGAGTGCTGCACCTTGGCCGGGCAGCAGCAGTTCGCTTCCCCCTGCATGGCTGGAGGACGCCTCCTTCGCAGAGCTGGAGGATGGTTTCCACCCCCAAAAGCTGGAGGAAGAAGCGGGACGCCAGCCCACGCCAAGGTAGGGCTCTGGCTCAGCTCGCCCTCCGCCCCAGCTCAGATGACGAAAATCCTTGAAGCTGAGAGCGGGGCGGAGGCCGCAGCCCAGCTCGCTTCTCTCCACCAAATTGCCAATTGGTGGGGGAAGGCGGTCGGGCTGCCTGACAAAAATCCTTGAAGCCGAGCGATGGCTGAAAGGTACCAACCTCCACAAGGTTGCGCTCCTTCCACAACAAGACAAAGACAACGCGGATGCTCCCCATCCGGGGGCTCGGAAGGTGGAAGAATGCGACGCATGAGGAAAGTGTGAAGGCATGGCTACCACCCAGGAGGTCAATCCCTTTTTAAAGGCAACTCTCCCCGCTCGCATCCTCAAGCCGTCATGGACTAAGTCTTCACCAACATGCTTCAAGGTCCTCCCCCTACGACACGGGGGCTGGGCCCCACGCGTCAAGCGAGCTGCCCCAGGACAGAAGAAGCCAAACCGCCGCGCGCGGAGCATGTAACCGCCCAGCGGTTACAAGCATTCCTCCGTCTTCGCCCAAACCAGCGGGTGAAAGGGCGGACCGCCAGGCAGGCGGCATGCAACTGCACCAAGGGGGCGCACCCTTTCGACTTCGACGCGTCCAGCATGGAGGACCAGGCCCACACGTCATGGAACCGGCGTGCCGGTTACTACGTGCAAAAAACTGAAGAGCCACTTACGCCAGCGCCACGCCTTCTCGACTATAGAACCAGTGCCGCGACTTGAGGCAACCCTGCGCACGTCCCAGCAGTGCCTACCCGGCACACCGGTCATGGGTCAGTCAGCCGCGGGAGAAGGCGCGACGGTCAACATCGCCAAAAGTGGGCCAGCAGTAATGGCGGTGGCAGGTGGGCGGAAGCAGCAGTCAAATCGTCTGCCGGCTCATGTCCCCTCCTGGAACAGCGAGAGAGCCCTCTCCCACGGTGTCAAGACGACGCGCCCGTGTTCTGTTCCTCGAACGGCTCGCGCATGCACAACGGCTGCCCCACGAATCAATCGTCCCGTCGCATTAACTCTGCGGCAGGACAGGCGACACCTTTGGCAGGCGAAGCGGGCGACGCTTCACCTCCGCCATAATGACCGCATCAAAAAAGGTGCGCCACATCGTTCAATTTCGTATCCTTTTCCTCTTCCCCTTTCTCTCTCTTGCTACAGGGACCGGGAAAGGGGATACTCCGAAAGGGATCCTTCTCTGTGAAGGAAGTGGGCCCCGAGCCCCCCTACTGATCAGAGGTTCGAAGGCTGGCCCCTCGGAAGGGTTCGACAGCCGCCTCAGAGCACTCAGGCTCCGTGCCTACTACTGGTCAGAGGTTCGAAGGCTGGCCCCTCAGAAGGGTTCGACAGCCGCCTCAGGCCACTCAGGCTCCGCGCCCACTACTGATCAGGGGTTCGTAGGCTGGCCCCCCGACGGGTTCAACAGTCGCCCCAGAGCACGCAAAGTGAGGGATGACTCTGGGTACATTCGATACATAACCAAGGCTCGGGCTACGCTCCTGAGGTACCCTAGGACATTTCCGAGACCAGCAGGAACGATTCTGTAACGGCATCCCATCGGAGGGAGGCATCAAGCCCTCGGACCCTATTGAACGAGACCGGGTCCGGCAAATCACCTGCAGGTACTTTTGGAGCGCGCCTCTGGGCCACTAGCCGACCCTTATCGAACGGGGCACGGGCGTCCACTCGGATCACCCGTTAGCAACTCACTAGAGACACCATGTTCGGCGCCCACCGAAGGCAACATGGCGCTTCCCCCTCCTCCTTGCGGAAAGGCGACACAGGGGCGTATTAAAAAAGCTGAGTCTGCCCTTGACCGTCCTCTCGCCCTGTGCAGAGGCTCGGGGGCTGCTCTCGCAAACCCGGCTCCGGCCAAACCGTTGACAGCGTCAACATACCAGCCCGAGAACTCGGAACCTGACTATGCACCTGGGCAACGACCAGTTCGCATGAGGGAACAACCAGACCGGCCGAGCCATCACGAAAGGCATTAAGACCTCGAAGGAGTCAAACCACTCCTCCGAGGCCTCGGGGGCTACACCCGGCGGGAGCGCTCGCGCGCACCCACCGGAACAAAATGCAACCGAGAAAGGCCGGTCCCCTTGCAAAGAAATGCGACAAAGCCTCCAAGCGAGTACCCACACTCCCTTTGAGACTCGGGGGCTACTGTCGAGGACCGTAATTAGGGGTACCCCCAAGGCTCCTAATCTCAGCTGGTAACCCCCATCAGCACAAAGCTGCAAAGGCCTAATGGGCGCAATTCTGGTTAAGGCTCCGTCCACTCAAGGGACACGATCTCGCCTCGCTCGAGCCTAGCCTCGGGCAGGAACGGCAGACCAAGGCAGATTCACGCCTCACCCGAGGGTCTCCACAAGCAACGGGCGCACCTTCGGCTCACCCGAGGCCCAGCTCGGGCAGGCTTCACGGAGAAGCAACCTTGGCCAGATCGCCTCGCCAGCCGACCGGATCGCAGGAGCATTCAATGCAAGGATCGCCTGACACCTTATCCTGACGCGCGCTTTCCAATCGACAAGACCGAAATGACCGAAGTCACTTCGCCCCTCCACTGACTGACCTGACAGGAAAACAGCGCCGCCTGCGCTGCTCCGACTGCTGTGCCACCCGCCAGGGTGAGGTTGACAGCAACCAAGTCCAGCCTCGGGTGCCATAGGAATCTCCGCCTCACCCGACCCCAGGGCTCGGACTTGACCTCGACTCCGGAAGACGGTCTCCGCCTCGCTCGACCCCAGGGCTCGGACTCATCCTCAACTCCGGAAGACGATCTCCGCCTCGCCCGACCCCCGGGCTCGGACTCAGCCTCAACTCCGGAAGACGATCTCCGCCTCGCCCGACCCCCGGGCTCGGACTCAGCCTCAACTCCGGAAGACGGTCTCCGCCTCGCCCGACCCCAGGGCTCGGACTCGACCTCGACTCCAGAAGAAGGTCTCCGCCTCGCCCGACCCCAGGGCTCGGACTCGACCTCGACCTCGGAGGAGTCACCACCTCGCTCGGGCCGACCATGCCACAAGGGGAGGCCATCATTACCATACCCCTAGCTAGCCCAGGCTACGGGGAACAAGACCGGCGTCCCATTTGGCTCGCCCTGGTAAAACAAGTAATGATGGCACCCCGCGTGCTCCATGAAAACGGTGGTTCTCAGCCCTCTACAGAAGCAAGGATACGTCAGCAAGGATCCGACAGCCCCGACAGCTGTGCTTCTACAGGACTCAAGCGCTCCTCCGACGGCCACGACGCCACATGAACAGGGCTCCAACAACTCTCTGACAACCACGTCGGCACGTACATAGGGCTCTAGCTCCTCTCTGCTAGACACGTTAGCACACTGCTACACCCCCCGTTGTACACCTGGACCCTCTTCTTACGCCTATAAAAGGAAGGTCCAGGGCTCTCATACGAAGGAGGTGGCCGTGCGGGAGAACGGGCAGCCTCACGCCCCCTATCTCTCTCTCTCTCCCTCGAGAACGCTTGTAACCCCGACTGCAAGCGCATCCGCCCTGGGCGCAGGACAACACGAGGCCGCGGGTTTCCCCTCACTGTTTCCCCCCTTGTGTCTCCGTCTCGTGCGGACCCATCTGGGCTGGGATACGCAGCGACAATTTACTCGTCGTTCTAGGGACCCCCCGGGGTCGGAACGCCGACACGACCTACATTTGCAAGCTCCCCTGATCCACTGGATGCAGATGATTGGCTGAAATCTGTGGAAAAGATGTTGAATATTGCACAATGCTCAGACCAGGAGAAAGTTCTTTATGCCTCAGGTCGTCTGACAGGTCCTGCTGCTGACTGGTGGGATTCTTATTCTGCTGCCCACGATGCTGCGGATACTATTACTTAGGCAGAGTTCAGTACATAGTTCAGGAACTACCATATTCCAGCTGGTATGATAAAGATCAAGAAGAAGGAGTTTCTGTCATTGAAGCAAGGCAACATGTCGGTCAGCGAGTATAGAGATAAATTTATTCAACTGTCGAGATATGCTCCAGAGGAAGTTGCTGAGGATGAAAGAAAGCAGGAGCATTTTATTGAAGGACTTAATGGACCCCTACAGTATGCACTGGTTGCACACACATTTCCATCATTTCAGAGGCTACTGGATAAGGCTCTTGCTATTGAACACAAGCGTGTTCAACTGGGTGATTTGAAGAGGAAGGCTATCTCATAGAGACAGGGTAGCAGCAGTGTTCGTCCTCGCTACGTTTCGCCACAGGGTACACCGACTCGACCAGGAGGACCACGCCCAGTTCAGTACGCTCCACAGGGGTCTCCACGGACACCTCCCACTCGTCAAGCTGCTCCCACTGGCACCCCGACGAGGCCTACAGGACAGAAGACCGGCCCTACATGCTTCAAGTGCAGTCAGATTGGGCACTATGCTAATGCTTGTTTGATGGGGAATTCTGGTACACCAGCTAAGAACAAGCAGCAGACTCCTGGCAAGGGATATTCTCTAGTCAGGGTGAATCAAGTCAGTGTTGATGATACTCCTGATGGTGCTGACATCGTACTCGGTATGTTTTACATTAGTGCCATTCCTGCAACCATACTGTTTGATTCTGGCGCTACACATTCATTCATGTATGCTCGATATGCCAACACTAATGAGATACCCCTGCTAAATATGAGAAAACCAATGATAGTAATCACACCTAAAGGGCCTATTGAGGCAAATCAAATTACACGTAGATTAACATTATCAATTATGGGAAGAGAATTTGGAGCTACTGCTATAATATTAGAGGCCAGCAGTATAGATCTGATCCTTGGTATGTCATGGTTAAGGAAGGCAAAGGCCATTATAGCATGTGGTAGGGGTACTATAGAGCTCACTAGTCCTAAAGGAGAAACATTTCAAGTTAATATTGCAGTAACCACCTCATCCAAGCGTGTAATGTTCTTTATACCTGAGGAGTTTGTTGGTGACAACATCCGGGTGGTTAGAGATTTTCCGGATGTCTTTCCAAAGGAGTTACTAGGGATGCCACCAGATAGGGAAGTTGAGTTTGTTATTGATCTTTTACCTGGAACTGCCCCTATTTCTAAACGACCATACAGGATGGTTGTAGAAGAACTGAAGGAGCTTAAGAAGCAGTTAACTGAGTTACAGGAAGCAGGGTATATTCGTCCGAGTTCCTCACCTTGGGGAGCACCAGTATTGTTTGTATAGAAGAAGGATGGATCATAACCGATGTGTGTGGACTATAGATCACTTAATGATGTTACCGTGAAGAACAAGTATCCATTACCCCGTATTGAGGATTTGTTTGATCAGATGAGAGGAGCCAGGGTATTCTCGAAGATTGATCTCCGATCGGGATACCATAAGATGAAGATTAGACCATCAGATATTCCTAAGACAGCTTTCTCAACCCGATATGGATTATATGAGTTCACTGTATGTCGTTTGGATTAACCAATGCACCAGCTTATTTCATGAATTTGATGAATAAGGTGATTATGGAGTATTTGGATAGATTCGTCGTGGTGACCATCGACGATATTCTTATCTATTCTAAGAGTGAAAGTGATCATGAAGAACATCTAAGGTTAGTGCTACAGAAGCTACAAGATAATCAACTCTATGCCAAGTTCAGCAAGTGCGAGTTTTGGATTGACAAGGTGCCATTCCTTGGTCATATTATTTCTAATGGAGGAATAGCAGTGGATCCTGCTAAAGTGAAGGAGATAATGGAGTGGGGAGTGCCCACTACAGTCACTGAGATTCAGAGTTTCTTGGGGCTTACAGGATATTATCGGAGATTTATTGAAGGATTCTCTAAGATTGCCAAGCCTATGACCTCGCTTCTGGATAAAGGAAGAGAATTTAAGTGGGATGAGAAATGCCAAGACAGCTTCGATCAATTGAAGGAGAGATTGATGTCACCACCAGTATTGATTATGCCAGATCTGCAGAAGGGATTTGACATTTATTGTGATGCATGTGGCCAAGGACTAGGATGTGTGCTCATGCAAGAAGGACATGTGATCGCCTATGCATCTCGTCAGTTGCGGAAACATGAATTGAACTACCCCACTCATGATTTAGAGCTGGCAGCCGTTGTGCATGCATTTAAGATTTGGAGACACTACATTATGGGAACTAAGTGCCAAGTATACACGGATCATAAGAGTTTGAAGTATATATTCACTCAGAAGGATCTCAACCTTAGGCAACGCCGTTGGTTGGAGCTTATTAAGGATTATGATTTGGATATTCACTATCACCCAGGCAAGGCAAATTTGGTCGCAGATGCTTTGAGTCGGAAGGAGCATGTTCACTCTGCTTTCATTGTCCAGCTACCCGATGAATTGGCAAAAGATTTTGAGAGGCTCAACCTGGGGATTGTTACACATACGGAAGGAGTTACCATTGAATTGGAACCAACCTTGGAGCAAGAAATTCGTAAAGGTCAGATTGGTGATGCCAAAATCCAGGAGATCAAGGATCTAATAACAGAGGGTAGAGGCCTAGAGTTCACAGAGGATGAGCAAGGCACGATATGGTTCAAGAATCGGATTTGTGTTCCTGATATCGATAGTCTTCGAGAAACCATATTGAAGGAGGCACATGATTCAGTTTATTCTATCCATCCTGGGAGTACTAAGATGTATCAGGATTTGAAGCAAAAGTATTGGTGGTCTGGACTAAAGAGAGATGTGGCTGCACATGTAGCTATGTGTGATGTGTGTCAAAGAGTTAAGGCTGAACACCAGAGGCCAGCCGGACTACTGCATCCACTGAAGATACCTAAGTGGAAATGGGAAGAGATTGGCATGGACTTCATTGTTGGATTACCCCGCACGTCAGCTGGATATGATTCTATATGGGTGATTGTGGATAGGCTAACTAAAGTAGCCCACTTTATTCCAGTGAAGACCACATATTCAGGAGCCAAGTTAGCAGAGTTGTACATGGCCCGGATTGTCTGCCTACATGGTGTGCCAAAGAAGATTGTGTTAGACCGGGGATCACAGTTTACATCTCGGTATTGGAAGAAGTTGCACGAGTCCTTGGATACAAGGTTGAATTTTAGTTTGGCTTATCATCCCCACACTGATGGGCAGACTAAGAGGACCAACCAAGTGCTAGAGGATATGTTAAGAGCTTGTGCTCTTAAACATGGTGGAAGTTAGGATAAGAGTCTACCGTATGCAGAGTTCTCATATAATAATAGCTATCAGGCCAGTTTGAAGATGTCACCGTTTGAGGCTTTGTATGGCAGAAAGTGCAGGACTCCACTGTATTGGGATCAAACTGGTGAAAGGCAGTTGTTTGGGCCTGAGATTATACAAGAAGCAGAGGAGCAAGTCCAGCAAATAAGGGAGAATTTGAGAACTGCACAGTCAAGGCAGAAAAGCTATGCTGATACCCGAAGAAGACAGCTAGAGTTTAAAGAAGGTGATTATGTCTATTTGAAGGTGTCACCACTCAGGGGTATGAGAAGATTCAAAGTCAAAGGAAAGTTGTCCCCTCGCTTTATTGGACCCTTCTTAATCTTAAAGCGAGTGTGAGAGGTTGCATACCAATTGGAGTTACCGAATCATCTTGCGGATGTTCATGATGTTTTTCATGTATCTCAGCTGAAGAAATGTCTCAGGGTACCTGAAGAACAGTTACCAATGGAAGACCTTAGTGTTCAAGATGATCTAACTTATGCTGAGTACACCATCAAGATTCTGGATACACTGACTCGTTTCATGAGGAATAAGGTTATAAAGATGTGCAAAGTGCAATGGAGCCACCACGGTGAAGATGAAGCAACATGGGAAAGAGAAGAAGAGCTTCTCATAGATTTTCCCCACCTATTCCCTAGATCTTCCTAAATCTCGAGGACGAGATTCTTCGTAAGGGGGTAGGATTTGTAACACCCAAAATTGTATACAAGGAATAAATGGTGAATTCCTCATTTTATGTGCCTTATTTGCATCATAAAAGGGCATACATATAATTAAGAGTGATTAATTAAAACAAATGACATAAAAATAAAATAAAGTGCATGTTGTTGGAGTTTTATATGTGTGTGCATTAAAGGATAATGATAAGAAGATAATAATTCTAAAGGTGGATTAAATCCTAAATTGAGATTAGGGTTGGAAATAAGGAAAAGATAAGGATTATGAAAATATAAATAATATATATATACATAAGTATATCCAGAATTAATACCCCTGAGTTCACAAATATAAGTTGTAGTGATGAGCCATAGAAGTTTGAACTTAAGTTTGAATTCAAATTTAAATGTAAAAATAGAGAAATGAGAAAAGAATAAACTGAACTCAGCTAACTGGGCTCGCTGCACGCATTTCGGCCCACTAGGACTCCCCACACGCGCACGCCAGCCCAACCTTCACGTACCCATACACGCCCGACATGGGGGGCCGCTGGCCAGCCACTAGCTTCGCGCCGCGTGGCCACTCTGTCACCTCCGCGTGGGACTCGCTGGTCAGCGCAACTCCACCTCCCACGCGTCACCCGGTTGCGAACTCTGGCATGTGGGCCCAGCTGCTCAGGGCGTCACCCACCTTGCGATAAGGGCGCTACCGGCGCGGGTTTGTCAGAGCTCGTGGCCGGCCATGGACCGGGCTCTAACCTATTTATAACCCCTCGCCTCGAGCCTCACCTTCTCATCAACCGACCACGCAGACCTAGCCACGCTGCCGCCCTCGCTAACGGTGAGCACAGAGAAAACCCGCCACAGTGGGATTCCCGGCTTACCGACGACCGAGCTCGGGGTGTGGAACCCAAGGGGCCCTCTAGGCCATGTGGAAGGCGACCGCGACCGAATTGTGTGTTTTGTGTGTGATTATCCACTAACGCCGCCGGAATTCGTCACCGGACTTCGGTCTCCGCCGGGCGCCGTGGGAAGCTTGGTTCGCGTCTTCAATTCGCGGTGAGTAGCATCCTGCGCCGATCCCGGTCGTGACAGCTTCGTTCTACCGCGTTTGAATTAGAGTATAGGGACAGAAATCGCCGTGACGCGTGCTCCGGCGATGGCACGCCGTGCCCTAGTGCGTGCGCCGCTCTGTTCCGGTCAGGAAACAGCCAATCCCGCGGCCACTGTCCGATCCCCAACCGAAGACTACGATTAGGTGATCATATACCGTTTCGGTCGATTGATTTACACCATTTGATGGCGATCGGTCGGTTATGTGCCCTAGATTGTAATTTTAGATCTTAGCCATTGATCTTAAATCCAACGGTCGGCATAGCGTACCGGTTCGTGATAAGAGTGGATCTAATCAGAAGCGCTCATCTCAGATCAGACGGTCGGAATCTACCCGCACTTCCTTCAGTTGCACTGTTGCACTTAGATCCCTCTGTTTTTATAGAATAAACCCGCCATCCTAGCGACTGTGCTCTGTGTCTGGGGATTCTTACCCCGGAGCCCTTGAACTTTCCAGAAAAAGAGGCCCAGTCCAGAGAGGATTTAAAATAGAGAAATGATTATAGAATTTAGTTTTTAATACAAAAACAAACCTAGAAACTTGTAAAATGCATAGAAAATTCATTCTAGCTTCAAATTGAGCCATTCCAATTTCTAAAATTTTGTAATAAGATTCTCTATCATTTAGTGTCTCTGTTTGGACATGAAAACAGTAAGAAAATTAGTTTCTCATTTAATCCTATTTCAAGCACATTAAATCTTAGGAAATTTATAACTTAAAATCTATAACTCCAATTTAGTGGTTCCAGTTCTATGATCTCATTTTAATGTGTAGATTTTTACTGTATATTTTATTTATATGTTTGATGTGATGTTAATTTATGCTATACTATGTATGTATTGTGTTGATGCAAGTAGACAAGCAAGCCACTGTGGATTCTGAGGTTCAGCAAGTAGAAGTAGCTGAGCAGGAGCTCATTGAAGGAAAGTTGTGCCCTTGATCACTTACTTTTTCCCAGCCATGTTCTTATTAATTATAATGATCTTCATAGGTTAATTTTGATGGGATCCTTTAGGTTACCCCAGTTTTGGTTATCTTTATACCTTGTTCACCACTGAAATATTTTTGGGTAGTATCTGCTATTGCTTTATGCGGATTGGGTATGGAGATACAATATTCATGATTACTCTTTTATTATCTTTTTATTATTACTGTTCATGTTAAGATCATTAAATTAATGGGAACATGGAGCGACCACCCGGGAAAACAGTGCTACCACAAGGGTTTAATGGGACGCCCTTGGCTGATTAACTAGGAAAGCTAGTGGAGGTCTTCCTTACCCGAAAGGGGCAAGGGCAGTAGGGGAGTGGTCAGTGTAGGGAGGTCCTTGGGTTGATTTTGCTGCGATGGCGGTCAGGCGAGGGATTCCTGAACTGGAGCTTCCTATAAACTGTAGCGGGATTTCTGAAGCTAGTGGAACTTTGTAAAGGCCTCGTAGTGTTACCTTGCCTCGTCTCCTCGGTAGATGTGTATGGGATTGGCCGTCTCTTGGCAGATGGGTAACATGACTTGTGGGTAAAGATGCGCAACCTCTGCAGAGTGTAAAACTAGTATACTAGCCGTGCTCACGGTCATGAGCGGCTCGGACCCTCACATGATTAATTTATGGAACTTAAATTTAATTTGACATTTGCATCGCATTTGGGATTATTTTACTATTACTTTTCTTTATTATTATTAAGGTTTGGTATTTACTTACACTTAGTAATTGCTAATAAAATTTTGACCAACTCATAAAAGCAATGCTCAGCTTCAGCCTTTATTTCGTTGATCAGCCTTACACTTCATGAACTCCCACCTTTGGTGAGTTCATGCCACATTATTCCCCACGACTTGTTGAGTTATGAATGTATGTGAGCTCACTCTTGCTGTCTCACACCCCCCACAGGAGAAGAACAAGTGGTTCAGGAGGAGCCACAAGGCGAGGAGTTTGATCTGATCTAGGTGGCGTTTCTCAGTTGACATTGGCGCCGACGATCCTTAGTTCGCTCTATATTTATTCTTTTATTTTGTAATAAGACTTCCGCTATGTAATAAATACTCTGATGTTTCGTGACATTTATCTCTATACACTCTGTTATTATATATGTTGTCTTCTTGGCGCATGTATGAGATGCACCTGGCTTTGTTCCTTAAAGCTGGGTGTGACAACAACTGCTCTCGGGAGTGACGCGGCTATAAATCAGTGGACTGTCTGGTGGTGCACCGGATTGTCCGGTGAGTCATCCACGACGAACTCGTCGCTCTCAGAAAAAGAAAAAGGCGACGTGGCTAAAATTCACCGAACTGTCTGGTGGTGCACCGGACTGTCCGGTGAGCCAACGGCGTCAGCGACCAACGGATGTCCGCGCGATAAGCGCGCGACGCGTGGCTCGCTCGAAAAGTCGGCTGGGTGCACCGGACAGTGTCCGGTACGCCAACCGGCCCCGAGGAGCAATGGTCGGCTGCGCCCGATATGGAAGGAGATCACGCATCATACATGAATAGTGGTTGTCCGATGGTGCACCGGACTGTCCGGTGCACCACTCGACAGGAGGCAAGAATGGCCTTCCAAATTGATCTCCAACGGCTCCTAGCTGCCTTGGGGCTATAAAAGGGACCCCTAGGCGCATGGAGCAAAATACCAAGCTTTCAAGAAACATCCTAAGACTCACAGACTTCGCCTCCACGCATTTGATTCGCTGTGTTAGTGATTTGAGCTCCGTTTGAGTTGCGAACTCCATGTGCTGTGTTTTGAGATCAAGTCTTGGCTTGTGTGCGTGTGTGTGCTACGGATTCGAGTCTTGTGTGCGTTGCTTTCCCTCCCTTACTCTTGTGCTTCTTTGTGATCTCTATTGTAAGGGCGAGAGACTTCAAATTGTGGAGATTCCTCGCAACTGGGAAAAATACTCTAAAGGAAAAGATCATGGTATTCAAGTTGATCATTAGATCACTTGAAAGGGGTTGAGTGCAACCCTCGTCCATTGGGACGCCACAACGTGGAAGTAGGTGTGGCGGAACTGCCCGAATTATTCCAACTTAAGTGCCTATGTCCTACCTTAGAGGCTAGACCACACTTAAATGGGAATAACCCGTCAATCCCTCGGATCTAGTCCGACATGGCCACTGACAGGATCAAGTACCACAATCTCACTCGATGGTGAGTCACAGAGCAAATACAATAAAGCATAAAACCATGCATGTGAGAGTATTAAATTATTACATCATCATCATCGGAGTTTTTTGCAAAAGTAACCATCATTGTTCGAAGTGCAGCGGAATAAAACTAATCGGCAAATAAACAGAGAGATGGGGAAGCCTGTCCCATCACTCCTCATGCTCCTCCTCGGCCGATGCGGGGTCCCACTCGACAGTCCAACCCGGTGGTAAGGTGGATGGCCAAGTCACTCCAGCAACCATGTCCTCCAGGGATCCTGTAAAAAATTATGCCACAAGCAAGGCTGAGTATACTAATACTCAGCTAGACTTACCCGGTCTGAGGAGTCTACTCCTCTACCTCTAGACATGCAGCTGTTTGGTTGTGGGGTTTGGTTGCCAAAAGCACTAGCTGAGTTTCTAAATCAAGTTTTAACTTTGTCAAATTAAGTGTGACTCTCTTAAGGCTAAATGTGTACTATATACTCATACATAGTAGCAAACATTTTTAGCAATCAACATCTTGTATCATCTCATCATATTCCCACTTGTTACTCAATGTAGCAGCATGGATCAAGCAGTCTCATTAGCTGCGAGAAGCTGACGATTCGAATCGAGTTTTATCCTTGCAAGGTAAACCTAAACACACGACATGGCGAGGCACTCCGTCCCCACACATATCAATCGTCCCCATCGATTCCCTAGCAACAGAAAGGGGCTCACCGCCTTGGCGTACAATGCCCCACTGACCCCGACTGCCGTCGTGCAGTGGCCGCAGTTGTACCCACCATAACCGGAATGGGAGACCACGTCTCAGGTCGCGTGAGGAGGGCAATCTGCGGGCAGGTTCACTCAGGTACTAGGCTTACCGATTTACCATATTTCTCGGCATGTGCTTAGTACGTTCAAACGCTTGACTCACGGTACCACACCTTAATCCATATTCCAGTTTTTGTCCCGTGAACAACCAATCCCCATGGATTGTTGCCCACAACCAACATCAATATGATAAGAAAGTGGATAGAACCAATTCCTGACCTCGCGCGAGTGCTAGAAAAATCACTCGGCTTCTACCGAGATCCTATTTAATAAAGCAGCTACTCGTCTTAGCATACTAGTATTCATCTCAATGGGTTCCTGAGATCATGCAACTAGGGTTTCAAACAACTCCTACACTTAAGTGCACAAACAATCCTACAATCATTAAGTGTAGTAAAATAGTATAAATAACAGGTTATGCATAAAACCGGGGCTTGCCTTCCAAGGCTGTGGCAGGCAGATCCTCTGATGCAGACTCGGGTGCTGGATCTGGGGCTACCTCCTGAGCAGCTCCTTGCTCCGGCACGAGGATGTACTCTCCGTCAGCGAGGTTACAGTCTATTGAAATGCAATGAACATGTATGTCATGATTATGCAGGATTTAAAAAACATTATACTGAGAGAAGAATACTAAATTAATGAGTAACTTAGGGTTTGCGGGTCATATGTGGCTTTTAATGGTTTATGCTTATCACTTCTAGGTCTAGGTTTTGCTAGGGATAGGCATAGGTAATTGGTATTGCCTTTATATATTTCATTGGACAATTTATAAAGAGTTTTGGGATGACACTAATTTCCTATTTTTCATATTTCCTTTTCTTTATTCTCTATCTATAGTTTCTAGTGTAGGTTTGAACTACGACAGTGGTTTAACATTTTCCAAAAATTCTGTAAAAATTACAGTGGATTGCCATTGGTCACTATAGCCCATTCTAGGAAATTGAGGTTCAAAATAAAAAGGCTAAGCTTTAGACAAAAATAACAAAGGTGGTGTAAAATGGGCCACTTTACACTACACCTCTCCTTTAGAGTTGAGTTCCTTCCTAAGGGTTATTTTTGTTGGGATCTAACAGTAATACTAAACCTCTGTGCCAAAATTCACAGAAAGTTAATTGGTGATTATTTAGTTGTGATTTTCTAAAGTTTTAGATCCAAAAGGTGCTTATAACTAACTTGTCATTTGAAAAATATCAAACAACAGATTTTGTATTTTTCTTATGTTTATAATAACAAAACATTAGTTATCCCAAGGGTTGGGGTGTTTTTATCTTAGGGTTATTTTTGTAGGGTTTTTCTAAGCTTTTCTTGTTTTCTTAAAATAAAAAGGGATCCTACTTATTTTATACTAAACAGGGTATGATAGATTTTTCCAGTGAACTACATTGAATAAGTACCCTAACAAAAATAGAGGTGCCCTCTGGTTCATTATTTAAATCACATTTTCTATTTTTCTTAACCTTAAGCAAATTGTAAAATAAGTGGTAAAAACTAACTTAATGGGGTGGGCAGAGAGATTCAACATTTTTAATTAGGTCAGTAGGTGGACATAGATTTCTCCAAATTTTTCTAACCCCAGCCAAATAGCACAACTATTTTTCTTTTTATTATTGAGCTTTTAGCCAAAACTATAATTAAATCAGAACCTTAAAGTTTTCCATAGTACATAGAGGGTTTTATATTTTTTTAAGTAGGTTACATTATGTAGAGTCTGACAAAATTTGTTTGACCAAATTTGGATGAATTAAACAGAAGTTATGGATTTTCAAAGTTTCTGCTCAATTTAAAATCAGATTTAATAAGAGTTTCCTGGAAAAACAGTTTACACCGAGGTCCCTGGGTTTAAACTAAATCAACCCGCACAGATCTACCCCTACGCCACTATTCCCCTGGGTCGCTGACAGTTCAAAAAGCCCCCTGACCTTTCCTTCTTCTTCCCCGAGGTCCTTCCCCCAATGTAAACAGTACCTGCGGGAAAGAAAAGGGTGGCACGGCTTCCCGGCGGCGAGATAGGTCCGGCGAAGGGCAGGGTTGGCTCGGGGAGGCTCTGGCGGTCACGGCGAGGTGCGGCTCGACGGCGGGGATGGCCGGAATCGCCCGGTCCACGCGCGCAGGCGGGTGTTCTCGTCGGCGGCGAGTGTACCGGTCAAACCACGGCGATCTGGTTCAATCCAAGGGCACGATGAGCTTCACGGGGTAACGTAGGGACCGTGTGCACGAGGAATCGGAAAGTGGTTGAGCGGATTACCCAGTCCACGTACTCCGACGGGGTTGTGAGCTCCGGCGACCGTGGACTGGTCTCTCCGGCGAAGTAGGCTTTGATTCCTCGCTCAGGGAGCTTCACTGAGTTGTGCACACTCGTCTCCGAGGGTTGGACGGGGCTGGGAAAAGCTGGGTTGGCCGGTCTACGGCGGCAGTGGGTCGGGTGGCCGCGAACACGCCGCGCACGGGCAAACGGCGGTGAGCTAAGCTCCGGTGAGGCTTGAGGGTGCGCGGAAGAGTGCAGTCGACGCCTGGGTGGGCTTTATAGGCGCGAGCACGGGCCATGGCGTTGGCTGGCCGTTTGGCGCGACGCGGGGCATGCGGGGGCGTGCGCGGGCGTGCTCTGGCGAGCTCAGAGCGCGTCGAACACGTGGAGGTTTACTTCTGCCCGTGTTCAACGGCCTGTTTGGGCGCCTTAGCGTGCAGATCTTGGCCAACGTCCCGTACACAATCTCTTCTCTGCACCGTATCCTACCTTTTTGCTGTGAGTTCCAAGTCAAGATATAGTCGGGGTAGGGAGGTAGAGGGGTGAGAAGTTGGATGTGTCAGACATGTCCAAACCGAGCCAAAAATGTTGCCAAGTCATGTCAAACGCCCTAGGGTAGGTGTCACCTCTTTCCAGGGCATTCTAGGGTTAATTTGGCGCCACTTTGTCAATTGGGTCAAAGTGTTTTGAATTTTGGATTAAGGTGAACATGTGAGATCTTTGTTCAAGGGTTAGTTTTTAGACTTAGGCAAATTCTGAATTTTCCCTTGTGCTCAACCCTTGGTGAACTTTTTGGGGCTTTTCTGAAATCTTTTTGGGGGTACTTCCTTACTATTATTTGTAGGTTATGAAGCATACTACAACTTTTATATTTGGCCCAAGCCATGATCATAAGGTTTACATGACCTTTTGATCCTAGCTTCAATTAGGGTTCCTATGCCTCAAAAGGGGTTTGCTTTAGGGTTTTGGAAAAATTCCCCTCTTAGATGTGCATGACAAGCTAGGGCATGCTATCCAAGATGGTTGGCATTTGATTAGGACCTTGAATTCCATGTTTGGTGTACTTTGCCCAAACCAAGGACATGGGATAATAGGTTAAATGGGGTAGCCCTGAGTGAGTACCCTGAGTAACACCTAGGGTGTTACAGCCCTCCCCCCTTAAAGGAATGTCGTCCCGAGATTTTAGGTAGAGTCCCTTGGAGGGGTGCTTGAAGGTGTGCTACTTTTTCTTTACTCAAGTTTCTCTTGTTAACTGCTCTTCGAATGTCATTCTCTTTGCAACTTCAGAAGGAAGCCCTTTTTAAGTTAACTCCACAACTTATACTATCCTTGCTATCTAAGTTTTTCTTATAATTGTATTCAAAGGGCAGGTGGGGGTGGGGTTTTGGGGTTACGTACCGACTCCTTTGGGCAGAAAGTCGGGGAAGCGAGAGCGTAGAAAATTCTCAGTCTCCCATGTAGCTTCTTCTGCTGAATGGTGACTCCACTGAACTTTATACATCCTGATTGACCTTGCCCGTGTTGATCTCTCCTTTTGACCTAATACCTTGACGGGGTATTCTTGATAGGATAAATCTGGTTCTATCTCAATGTCTGGTTCCGGTATTACTTCAGTGGGTAGGCGAATACATTTCCGCAGCTGAGATACATGGAATACGTCATGAATAGCTGTCATGCTGGGTGGCAACTTCAATTGATATGCCATAGGTCCACAAGTCTCCTTGATCTCGTAGGGCCCAATGTAACGAGGAGCTAACTTGCCCTTTATTCCGAATCTCTGGACACCCTTGGTGGGTGATACCTTAAGATAAACATGATCTCCCACCTCGAACTGTAGAGGCTTCCGTCTCTTATCATGATAGCTCTTTTGCTTGGCTTGAGCAGCTTCTAAGTTTTTCTTGATGACTCTGACCTTTTCCTCTGCTTCAAGTACCAAATCTGGCCCAAATATTTCCCTTTCTCCTGCTTGAGACCAGTTCAGCGGGGTTCTACATCTCCTCCCATATAAGGCTTCAAAAGGTGCCATCTTCAGACTGGACTGATAGCTGTTATTATATGAAAACTCTGCCAAGGAAAGACACTTGTCCCAATCCTTTCCGTAGTGCAGTGCACAAGCTCGCAACATGTCTTCCAAAATTTGGTTCACCCTTTCTGTCTGGCCATCTGTTTGGGGATGGTATGCTGAGCTCCGTATCACATGGGTTCCAAGTGATTCCTGCAATTGTTCCCAAAATCATGCCACAAACGGTGCTCCTCGGTCTGAGACTATAGTCTTTGGTATCCCATGCAAACGAACTATCTGGTCGATGTAAATTTCCGCATACTTTTCCGTCCTGTGGGTGGGATGTACTGGCAAGAAATGGGCTGACTTGGTCAATCTGTCCACAATAACCCAAATTGAATCATGGTGCCTGGAGGTGTTGGGTAATCCCACGATAAAGTCCATGCAAATGTCCTCCCATTTCCAAGATGGTATGGGAAGGGGTTGTAGAGGACCTGCTGCCTTCAAATGACTAGCCTTGATCCTTTGGCAGGTGTCACACTCGGCTGTGTACTTGGCAATTTCCCTCTTCATTCTGGTCCACCAATACAAAGATCTGAGATCATGGTACATCTTGTTGCTACCAGGGTGCATGGAGAATTTTGAAAGGTGAGCTTCATCCAGTATCTTCTTTCTGAGCTCAGGGTCCTTGGGAACAACCAGTCGATCTCCAAACCATAAAATTCCCTTACTGTCCTGACGGAAACACTTGTATTTTTCCGTCTTCTGCTTGAGCATGTCTTTGATAACCTGTACACCTTTATCCCCAATCTATGCCTGGACTATTTGCTCTTGCAATGTGGGCTCCACCGAGATATAACTTAATTCACCGGAAGGAACAACTTCTAGGTTCAGCTTACACAACTCATCACACAGGGTGGTGACTCTTGCATCCATGTTCATACAATTGCACTGGGCCTTTCTGCTCAAAGCATCTGCCACAACATTGGCCTTGCCAGGGTGGTAATGCACCTCAAAATCATAGTCCTTGATTAGCTCTAACCATCTCCTCTGCCTCATGTTCGGATCTGCCTGAGTGAAGATGTATTTGAGACTCTTGTGATCCGTGTAGATGTTACAGCGAGCTCCCATCAGGTAGTGTCTCCATATCTTAAGAGCATGAACCACAGCTGCCAATTCCAGATCATGTGTAGGGTAGTTCTGCTCATGGGGTCTGAGTGCTCGGGAAGCATAAGCAATCACTCTGTTCTCTTGCATCAAGACACATCTGAGAGCACCTAGAGGGGGGTGAATAGGTGACCCTGTAACACTTCAAAAACTTAAGCCACAAAACTTGGTTACTTGTTAGCACAGTAATATGCCAAGTGGCTAGAGAAGGATATCAACACAACACAATAACCAAGAGATATCAATCATAGAGATGGCACAGTGGTTATCCCGTGGTTCGGCCAAGACCAATGCTTGCCTACTCCACGTTGTGGCGTCCCAACGGACGAGGGTTGCAATCAACCCCTCTCAAGCGGTCCAAAGACCAACTTGAATACCACGGTGTTGCTTTGCTTCTCTTAATCCCGTTTGCGAGGAATCTCCACAGCTTGGAGCCTCTCGCCCTTACACAAGATGTTCACGAAGAATCACAGAGCAAGGGAGGGATTAGCAACTCACACACAAAGATCACAGCGAATACGCACACGCAAAACCCAGACTTGAGCTCAAGAGACTAGCACACTAGAACGGAGCTCAAATCACTAAAATGTCAAACAAGTGCGCGAGAATGAAGTGTGAGTGATCAATGATGCTCAAAGGATGCTTGGTGTCCTCCTCCATGCGCCTAGGGGTCCCTTTTATAGCCCCAAGGCAGCTAGGAGCTGTTGGGAGCAATCTGGGAAGGCAATTCTTGCCTTCTGTCGTTTGGCGCACCGGACAGTCCGGTGCACACCGGACATGTCCGGTGCCCGATTTCTTTCCATAAACAGCGCAGTCGACCGTTGGCAGCCTGGGAGCCGTTGGTGCACTTGACATGTCCGGTGCACACCGGACAGTCCGGTGCCATCTTTTAGCCGTTGGCTCGGCCACGTGTCCCGCGCAGATTGCGCGGCCGACCGTTGGCCCGGCCGACCGTTGGCTCACCGGACAGTCCGGTGCACACCGGACAGTTCGGTGCACACCGGACAGTCCGGTGATTTTTAGCCGTACACCGTTGATGGTTTCCCGAGAGCGACGAGTTCGCCTGTGAGCGGCCCACCGGACAGTCCGGTGAATTTTAGCCGTACACCACCGTCGAAGTGCCGAGAGCAGCCACTTTGCCTAAGCCAGCCTGGCGCACCGGACACTGTCCGGTGCACCACCGGACAGTCCGGTGCACCCAGACTGGGCAGACTTTGGCTGCTCGAGCTATCTCTTCTCCAACTCGATTTTTTCTGTTTCCAGCACTTAGACACAATATATTAGTCCATAAAACAATGTACTAAGTTTGAGAAACATACCTTTATCCTTGATTTGTACTTTGTCCACCATTTTACAATTAGGCACCTGTGTTGGGCACTAAATCACCAAAACACTTAGAAATGGCCCAAGAGCACATTTCCCTTTCAATCTCCCCCTTTTGGTGATTTATGCCAACACAACATAGAGCAAGTAGAACAAGTACAAAATCAAATCAAATAAGAAATCAAAATTGTTTTGATTCAATTTTGACATATATGGATCACTCTATGCCACCACTTGGTTTGTTTTTGCAAACCAAACTCAAATTCCTATCTCTAAGTCAAGACCACTTGTAGAGACATAAAGAGAGGTTTTCCAAAGAAATTTGATCAAGGATTTCAAAAACTCCCCCTTTTTCCCATAATCAACACTTCTCCCCACAAGAGGCCAACTTTTGACATAAGAGACAATAAAAGAGTTTTGACAAACCAAAAGCTCTAATCTACTATTTTCAAAATTTCTCAAGTGGTAGCTGATCCATTTATTGCTTTAGCCTTTATTTTCTCCCCCTTTGGCATCAAGCACCAAAACGGGATCAATCTTGGCCCTTTAACCCCATTGCCTCACCAAAATCTTCAAATAAGAACACAAAGGCAATAAGAGTATGAAGATGAACTTGGAAAAGTTACTCTTTTCATCGGAGTGCAGTGGAAGTCTTGTATGGTCCAAGTCCACCTTTTCCCTTTCAATTTTCCTTGGAGACTAAAACAACGAAACTCAAGTACATGGTTAGTCTCAAAGGGTCAAGTTGTAGCACAGCTCCCCCTAAATATGTGCATCTCTTGCAAACAGGACTTGTGAGGTCTAGGGAGTGTTTGTACAACTTGAACACCACAATAAGCAACAAAATGCAGAATGAACATGATCAAAGGCATAAACACATGTATGCTACATTTCAATCCAAGTTCCGCGAATCTAAGATATTGAGCTCACTACGCAGCCTGCAAAAGGTCTTCTCATCTAAAGGCTTGATAAAGATATCGGCTAACTGGTTCTCGGTGCTAACATGAAACACTTCGATATCTCCCTTTTGCTGGTGGTCTCTCAAAAAGTGATGCCGGATGTCAATGTGCTTTGTGCGGCTGTGCTCAACAGGATTTTCCGCTATTCGGATAGCACTCTCATTATCACATAGGAGTGGGACTTTGCTCAGATTGTAGCCAAAGTCCCGGAGGGTTTGCCTCATCCAAAGTAGTTGCGCACAACACTGTCCCGCAGCAACGTACTCGGCCTCAGCGGTGGATAGGGCAACGGAGGTTTGTTTCTTGGAGTTCCATGACACCAGGGACCTTCCTAAGAATTGGCACGTCCCTGATGTACTCTTCCTATCGACCTTACATCCAGCATAGTCGGAATCCGAGTACCCAATCAAGTCAAAGTTAGACCCCTTTGGATACCAGATCCCGAAGCAAGGCGTAGCGACTAAATATCGAAGAATTCGCTTCACAGCCACTAAGTGACACTCCTTAGGATCGGATTGAAATCTAGCACACATGCATACTCTAAGCATAATATCCGGTCTACTAGCACATAGATAAAGCAGAGAACCTATCATGGACCGGTATGCTTTTTGATCAACGGACTTACCACCTTTGCTGAGGTCGGTGTGTCCGTCAGTTCCCATCGGCGTCTTTGCGGGC
Organism: Zea luxurians; assembly: GCA_029449295.1. Taxonomy (NCBI): domain Eukaryota; kingdom Viridiplantae; phylum Streptophyta; class Magnoliopsida; order Poales; family Poaceae; genus Zea; species Zea luxurians. Next base: position 28,244,338 of record JAOPSE010000001.1, on the reverse strand, counting down.
TTGGCGTCCTTCATCCCAAACCGCTTTAGCAAGTCTTGCGTGTACTTCGTTTGGGAGATGAAAGTGCCGTCCTTGAGTTGCTTCACTTGGAACCCAAGGATGTAGGTCAACTCGCCCATCATCGACATCTCGAATTTCTGCGTCATCACCCTGCTAAACTCTTCACAAGACTTTTGGTTAGTAGAACCAAATATTATGTCGTCGACATAAATTTGGCACACAAAAAGATCACCATCGCAAGTCTTAGTAAAAAGAGTTGGATCGGCTTTCCCAACCTTGAAAGCATTAGCAATTAAAAAGTCTCTAAGGCATTCATACCATGCTCTTGGGGCTTGCTTAAGTCCATAGAGCGCCTTAGAGAGCTTACACACGTGGTTGGGGTACCGTTCATCCTCGAAGCCAGGGGGCTGCTCCACGTACACCTCCTCCTTGATCGGCCCGTTGAGGAAAGCGCTCTTCACATCCATTTGGTACAACCTGAAAGAATGGTGAGCGGCATATGCTAGCAAGATACGAATTGATTCTAGCCTAGCCACAGGAGCAAAAGTCTCCTCAAAGTCCAAACCTGCGACTTGGGCATAACCTTTTGCCACAAGCCGAGCCTTGTTCCTCGTCACCACCCCGTGCTCGTCCTGTTTGTTGCGGAACACCCATTTGGTTCCTACAACATTTTGCTTGGGACGAGGCACTAGTGTCCAAACTTCGTTGCGCTTGAAGTTGTTGAGTTCCTCCTGCATAGCCAACACCCAGTCCGGATCTAGCAAGGCCTCTTCTACCCTGAAAGGCTCAATAGAAGAGACAAAAGAGTAATGCTCACAAAAATTAACTAATCTTGAGCGAGTAGTTACTCCCTTGCTAATATCACCCAATATCTGGTCGACGGGATGATCCCTTTGAATTGTCGCTCGAACTTGGGTTGGAGGTGCCTGAGGTGCTTCTTCCTCTTGAACATCCTGTGCTCCCCCTTGATCATGTGCCTCCACTTGAGGTACCTGTTCGTCATCTTGGGTTGGGGGATGCACCATAGTTGAGGAAGACGGTTGATCTTGCTCCAAATGTTCCTGAGGCCGTACATCTCTAATCGCCATGGTGCGTATTGCGGCCGTTGGAACGTCTTCTTCATCTACATCATCAAGATCAACAACTTGCTCTCTTGGAGAGCCATTAGTCTCATCAAATACAACGTCGCTAGAGACTTCAACCAAACCCGATGATTTGTTGAAGACCCTATACGCCTTTGTATTTGAATCATAACCTAATAAAAATCCTTCTACGGCTTTGGGAGCAAATTTGGAATTCCTACCCTTCTTCACTAGAATGTAGCATTTACTCCCAAAAACACGAAAATACGATACATTAGGTTTGTTACCGGTTAGCAGCTCATATGACGTCTTCTTGAGGAGGCGGTGAAGGTAGACCCTGTTGATGGCGTGGCAAGCCGTGTTCACGGCTTCCGACCAAAAGCACTCGGGGGTCTTGAATTCTCCAAGCATAGTCCTCGCCATTTCTATGAGCGTCCTGTTCTTCCTCTCTACCACACCATTTTGCTGAGGTGTGTAGGGAGCGGAGAACTCGTGCTTGATCCCCTCCTCCTTAAGAAACTCCTCCACTTGAAGGTTCTTGAATTCGGACCCGTTGTCGCTCCTTATCTTCTTCACCTTGAGCTCAAACTCATTTTGAGCTCTCCTTAGGAAGCGCTTGAGGGTCCCTTGGGTTTCAGACTTATCCTGCAAAAAGAACACCCAAGTGAAGCGAGAAAAGTCATCAACGATAACTAGACCATACTTATTTCCTCCTATGCTCAGATAGGCGACGGGTCCGAAGAGGTCCATATGTAGCAGCTCCAGGGGTCTTGATGTTGTCATCACATTTTTGGTGTGATGAGAGCCTCCCACCTGTTTCCCTGCTTGACAAGCTGCACAAGGTCTATCTTTTTCGAAATGAACATTGGTTAGACCTATCACGTGTTCTCCCTTTAGAAGCTTGTGGAGGTTCTTCATCCCCACATGTGCTAAGTGGCGATGCCACAGCCAGCCCATGCAAGTCTTAGCCATTAAGCATGCATCTAGACCGGCCTCTTCTTTTGCAAAATCAACTAAGTAAAGCTTGCCGTCTAGTACACCCTTAAAAGCTAGTGAACCATCACATCTTCTAAAGACAGACACATCTACATTTGTAAACAAACAGTTATATCCCATATTGCATAATTGACTGACAGATAGCAAATTATATCCAAGAGACTCTACTAAAAACACATTAGAGATAGAGTGCTCATTTGAGATTGCAATTTTACCTAACCCTTTTACCTTGCCTTGATTCCCATCACCGAAAATTATTGAATCTTGGGAATCTTTATTCTTGACATAGGAGGTGCACATCTTCTTCTCCCCCGTCATATGGTTTGTGCATCCGCTGTCAATAATCCAGCTTGAACCCCCGGATGCATAAACCTGCAAGGCAAATTTAGGCTTGGGTCTTAGGTACCCAACTCATGTTGGGTCCTGCAAGGTTAGCACAAATATCCTTAGGGACCCAAATGCAAGTTTTGTCTCCCTTGCATCTTGCCCCTAATTTTCTAGCAACTATCTTCCTATCCTTTCTACAAATAGCAAAAGAAGCATTTAAAGCATGATATATTGTAGAAGGTTCATTAACTTTCCTAGGAACATTAACGACATTTCTCCTAGGCATATTATGAATAACATTTCTCCTACCAACATTTCTATCATGCACATAAGAAGAACTAGAAGCAACCATGGCATGAGAATCAAAGGCATTATATACATTACAACTCCTATAAGCATTTCTAGGTTGTCTTCTATCATAGTACGTAAAGGCATGGTTCTTTTGCACACTACTAGCCATAGGGGCCTTCCCTTTCTCCTTGGCGGAGATGGGAGCCTTATGGCTTGTCAAGTTCTTGGCTTCCCTCTTGTAGCCAAGTCCATCCTTAATTGAGGGGTGTCTACCAATCGTGTAGGCATCCCTTGCAAATTTTAGCTTGTCAAATTCATTCTTGCTAGTCTTAAGTTGGGCATTAAGACTAGCTAATTCATCATTTAATTTGGAAATTGAAACTAAATGATCACTACAAGCATCAATGTCAAAATCTTTACACCTATTACAAGTTTCAACAATTTCTACACAAGAATTAGATTTACTAGCTACTTCTAGTTTAGCATTTAAATCATCATTAAAACTTTTTAACTTAGCAATAGTTTCATGACAAGAAGATAATTCACTAGAGAGCATTTCATTCCTCTTAATTTCTAGAGCAAGAGATTTCTGTGCTTTTACAAATTTGTCATGTTCTTCATACAACAAATCCTCTTGTTTTTCTAAAAGCATATTCTTGTCATTCAAGGCATCAATTAATTCATTAATTTTGTCTACCTTGGTTCTATCTAATCCCTTGAATAAGCATGAGTAATCTATCTCATCATCATCACTAGACTCATCTTCACTCGAAGAAGCATAAGTACTAGTATGAGTGCTTACCTTCTTCTCTCTTGCCATGAGGCAAGTGTGACGCTCGTTGGGGAAGAGGGATGACTTGTTGAAGGCTGTGGCGGCGAGTCCTTCATTGTCAGAGTCGGAGGAGGAACAATCCGAATCCCACTCCTTTCCGATATGTGCCTCGCCCTTGGCCTTCTTGTAATGCTTCTTTTTCTCCCTCTTGTTCCCTTGGTCCTGATCACTATCATTGTCGGGACAGTTAGCAATAAAATGACCAAGCTTACCACATTTGAAGCATGAGCGCTTCCCCTTGGCTTTGGTCTTGCTAGGCTGCCCCTTGCGACCTTTAAGCGCCGTCTTGAAGCGCTTAATGATGAGGGCCATCTCCTCATCATTGAGTCCGGCCGCCTCAACTTGTGCCACCTTGCTTGGTAGCGCCTCCTTGCTCCTTGTTGCCTTGAGAGCAATGGGTTGAGGCTCATGACTAGGACCGTTCAACGCGTCGTCCACGTATCTTGCCTCCTTGATCATCATTCGCCCGCTTACGAACTTCCCAAGAACTTCTTCGGGCGACATCTTGGTGTACCTGGGATTTTCACGTATATTGTTCACCAAATGAGGATCAAGAACGGTAAATGACCTTAGCATTAGGCGGACGACGTCGTGGTCCGTCCATCGCGTGCTCCCGTAGATCCTTATTTTGTTGATAAGGGTCTTGAGCCGGTTGTATGTTTGTGTCGGCTCCTCGCCCCTTATCATCGCGAACCGTCCAAGCTCGCCCTCCACCAACTCCATTTTGGTGAGCAAGGTGACGTCGTTTCCCTCATGAGAGATCTTGAGGGTGTCCCAGATCTGCTTGGCATTGTCCAAGCCGCTCACCTTGTGATACTCGTCCCTGCACAAAGAGGCTAGCAACACAGTAGTAGCTTGTGCATTTTTATGAATCTGTTCATTAATAAACACAGGGCTATCCGAGCTATCAAATTTCATTCCACTTTCCACAATCTCCCAAATGCTTGGATGGAGAGAAAACAGGTGAGTACGCATTTTGTGGCTCCAAAATCCGTAATCCTCTCCATCAAAGTGAGGGGGCTTGCCAAGTGGAATGGGGAGCAATTGAGCATTTGAACTATGCGGGATGCGCGAATAATCGAAAGAAAAGTTTGAGTTAACCGTCTTTCGTCTATCGTAGTCGTCGTCGTCCTTTTGGGAGGAGGAAGATTCGTCGCTGTCGTAGTAGACAATTTCCTTGATGCGCCTTGTCTTCTTCTTCCTCCCGTCTTTTCTTTTGTGGCCCGAGCCTGAGTCGGTGGGCATGTCATCATTGGGCTCGTTGACGAAGGACTCCTTCTCCTTGTCGTTGATCACCATCCCCTTGCCTTTAGGATCCATCTCTTCAGGCGGTTAGTCCCTTTCTTGAAGAGAACGGCTCTGATACCAATTGAGAGCACCTAGAGGGGGGTGAATAGGTGACCCTGTAACACTTCAAAAACTTAAGCCACAAAACTTGGTTACTTGTTAGCACAGTAATATGCCAAGTGGCTAGAGAAGGATCTCAACACAACACAATAACCAAGAGATATCAATCACAGAGATGGCACAGTGGTTATCCCGTGGTTCGGCCAAGACCAATGCTTGCCTACTCCACGTTGTGGCGTCCCAACGGACGAGGGTTGCAATCAACCCCTGTCAAGCGGTCCAAAGACCAACTTGAATACCACGGTGTTGCTTTGCTTCTCTTAATCCCGTTTGCGAGGAATCTCCACAGCTTGGAGCCTCTAGCCCTTACACAAGATGTTCACGAAGAATCACAGAGCAAGGGAGGGATTAACAACTCACACACAAATATCACAGCGAATACGCACACGCAAAACCCAGACTTGAGCTCAAGAGACTAGCACACTAGAACGGAGCTCAAATCACTAAAATGTCAAACAAGTGCGCGAGAATGAAGTGTGAGTGATCAATGATGCTCAAAGGATGCTTGGTGTCCTCCTCCATGCGCCTAGGGGTCCCTTTTATAGCCCCAAGGCAGCTAGGAGCCGTTGGGAGCAATCTGGGAAGGCAATTCTTGCCTTCTGTCGTCTGGCGCACCGGACAGTCCGGTGCACACCGGACATGTCCGGTGCCCGATTTCTTTCCATAAACAGTGCAGTCGACCGTTGGCAGCCTGGGAGCCGTTGGTGCACTTGACATGTCCGGTGCACACCGGACAGTCCGGTGCCATCTTCTAGCCGTTGGCTCGGCCACGTGTCCCGCGCAGATTGCGTGGCCGACCGTTGGCCCGGCCGACCGTTGGCTCACCGGACAGTCCGGTGCACACCGGACAGTCCGGTGATTTTTAGCCGTACACCGTTGATGGTTTCCCGAGAGCGACGAGTTCGCCTGTGAGCGGCCCACCGGACAGTCCGGTGCACACCGGACAGTCCGGTGAATTTTAGCCGTACACCGCCGTCGAAGTCCCGAGAGCAGCCACTTTGCCTAAGCCAGCCTGGCGCACCGGACACTGTCCGGTGCACCACCGGACAGTCCGGTGCACCCAGACTGGGCAGACTTTGGCTGCTCGAGCTATCTCTTCTCCAACTCGATTTTTTCTGTTTCCAGCACTTAGACACAATACATTAGTCCATAAAACAATGTACTAAGTTTGAGAAACATACCTTTATCCTTGATTTGTACTTTGTCCACCATTTTACAATTAGGCACCTGTGTTGGGCACTAAATCACCAAAACACTTAGAAATGGCCCAAGGGCACATTTCCCTTTCAACATCCCAATCCCATACCAGAAGCATCACAATAAACTTCAAAGGGCTTGGTGCTATCGGGTTGAGCCAGCACTGGGGCTGTTGTCAAATGCTGCCTCAAAGTATGAAAGGCATTTTCGCACTTCTGGCTCCAAATGTGTTTGGCTCCCTTCTTCAATAGCTCAGTCATTGGCTTGGCAATTCTGGAGAAATCTGGAATAAATCGTCGATAATACCCTGCCAATCCTAGAAAACTCCGAATCTGCCTCACTGAAGTTGGGGGTTTCCAGTCCATCACTTCTTGTACCTTCTCAGAATCAACTGATATCCCATCCTGAGAAATTGTGTGACCCAAGAATTTAATCTCTTTTAGGCAGAATTCACATTTGGACAACTTGGCATACAACTGATGATCACGCAGCCTCTGAAGTACAGTATGCAAATGCTTGGCGTGCTCGTCTTCACTCTTGGAATACACCAGAATATCGTCAATGAAAACAACCACGAATTTGTCCAGCTCTGGCATGAATACTGAGTTCATCAAGTACATGAAATAAGCCGGGGCATTGGTCAACCCAAAAGACATCACCAAAAACTCATAGAGCCCATATCTAGTAGAGAAAGCAGTCTTTGGAATATCACTGGCTCGGATCTTGATTTGATGGTAGCCCGAGCGAAGGTCTATCTTGGAGAATACCTTGGCTCCCACCAATTGATCAAACAAGACATCAATACGAGGTAGTGGGTATTTGTTCTTGATAGTCACCGCATTGAGAGGGCGGTAGTCAACACACATTCTCAGACTCTCATCCTTTTTCTTCACAAATAATGCAGGACATCCCCAAGGTGAAGTACTTGGGCGAATAAACCCCTTGTCCAACAATTCTTGCAGTTGCTTCTTCAGTTCTGCCAGTTCCGCGGGAGGCATCCTATAGGGTCTCTTGGAGATAGGAGCAGTCCCGGGTTGCAATTCAATTGCAAACTCAATGCCTCGGTCAGGTGGCATTCCTGGCAATTCATCCGGAAATACATCCGGGTAGTCACGTACCACTGAGATCTTTTCCACTGGGGATTCTATCGTAACGAAGGCACAAGAACGGGTACAACCCTGATCAGGCAAATATAAAACAGTCTCATCGTAAGCAGGGGAATGAATTTCAATTGCCCTGGCTGCAATATCCAATACTGCCTGGTGCCTGGTCAACCAGTCAGCTCCCAATATAATATCCATGCTATCCAATCCTAAGATGAGAAGGGTGGTTCTAATCACAAGACTACCAAATTTTATAGGCACTTGCCTGCTGATTTGGTTGGTGGCAATCCTGCCTCCTGGTGTTGAAATGGTAATACCCCCATTGGTGTGGTGAAAGGGTAACTGGCACTTGGCACTAAATTTAGCACTGATAAAACTATGCGATGCACCAGAATCAAAAAGAATAACAGCAGGATAATTCAAAACTGTAAAGGTACCAGTCATGACGGGTGCTCCCTCTGGAATATCAGCCATGGTGGTGAAATTCAGCTTGCCCTGCCTCACTTGCACCTTCTGCCTCTTGCCCTGGTTCTGATTAACATTCTGCCCCTGCCTCTGCTAGTTCCTGGGGCAATTCTTGGCATAATGTCCGGTGTTGCCGCATGTGAAACATCTGTTGTCATTTGCCTGGCGATACTGCTGCTGCTACTGATTGTTCCTCTGAGCTGGAAACTGGGTGCGGTTGGGTGCCTGCTGCTGCTGCTGCTGTGGTCAGATCACCCATCTCCCTTGCTGCTGCTGGGTGTTGAGGAGCTGATCTTCGAGAACCTCAATGGTGTTCTCCCTTGTCCCTACCAATTCCTCCAGCTCATGGATCTCATCAGACAGCTGCTCCACTTGTAAATCTTTTTCTACCAGCTCCTGGGACAAGTCAACCATGAGCTCCTCCCTGTTGTCCAGGGTGATCTTGGTTGCCTCCAATAATGCCATCAGATGAGACATTGCCTCTCCATGTATCACTTGCAGACGATACAGGGCGTTCATGCATCGCACCGACAAGTGAGCCGTGTGGCCTGGGTAGAGAGCCCAGATGTCCTTGGCATGCTCCACCCGATCCTTCCACATCGGGTCGTCCTCCTTTTCCGCGGGGAACAAGCCAATGGGGTGGGTAGAGAGCTCCAAGGGATGGAATCTACAAAAAGTCGTCAACCCATGCAGAGCGATCGCCTCGATCGTGTCCTCCGCCCGGTATCCGAAAGACTCGGAGTCCAGTGAACGCCAGCCTGGCTGCAGGGGATGAGGCTCCAAGGTCATCCTCACCCTACAGCGGGGCACTCGGTGCTTCTCAAACTGCTGCACCACGTACTGAGGGGGTGTCAAGTACCCGGCTCCCTGAAGTACCTCCCACAAAATACGGGGGAAGCCCTCTCGTGCAAGCCCGTCAGTGTGGGTTAGTGCATTTCCGTCCTCTGAGGATCCGTGGGAAGTCATCTGTGTACGGTTAAGCGTAAGTAAAAGAAAAAGAATTATAAAAAGAACAAGAGAAATAAAACTCAACCTTTCTTTAATTAAATAAAAAGGTACTGGAGACTTAGTTGGCTATCACCTTGTTTTTAAGTCTTTACTCAATTGTTTATTTTAGCAATGCATGCATGCTCGTCCTGAACGACCTCACCAACATAAGGGGATAGGGAAGGACTCTCATCCCTTAAAGTGGCCTGTAGGGCCTAATTACATAGCCACCTAGCTACCCTTCTAGCATCCTAAGTCTTCACGTCCTAGGTCTATTCTGCTCGTCCTACAATCTATCCAACATTGTTTCTAGCAGATTTTATTTTTAAAAAGGGATGGTATTCATATTTTATTGATTCCTCTGTGGTGGTACAAGCTCCGATACCAGCTGTGGCGGAACTGCCCGAATTATTCCAACTTAAGTGCCTATGTCCTGCCTTAGAGGCTAGACCACACTTAAATGGGAATAACCCGTCAATCCCTCGGATCTAGTCCGACATGGCCACTGACAGGATCAAGTACCACAATCTCACTCGATGGTGAGTCACAGAGCAAATACAATAAAGCATAAAACCATGCATGTGAGAGTATTAAATTATTACATCATCATCATCGGAGTTTTTTGCAAAAGTAACCATCATTGTTCGAAGTGCAGCGGAATAAAACTAATCGGCAAATAAACAGAGAGATGGGGAAGCCTGTCCCATCACTCCTCATGCTCCTCCTCGGCCGAGGCGAGGTCCCACTCGACAGTCCAACCCGGTGGTAAGGTGGATGGCCAAGTCACTCCAGCAACCATGTCCTCCAGGGATCCTGTAAAAAATTATGCCACAAGCAAGGCTGAGTATACTAATACTCAACTAGACTTACCCGGTGTGAGGAGTCTACTCCTCTACCTCTAGACATGCAGCTGTTTGGCTGTGGGGTTTGGTTGCCAAAAGCACTAGCTGAGTTTCTAAATCAAGTTTTAACTTTGTCAAATTAAGTGTGACTCTCTTAAGGCTAAATGTGTACTATATACTCATACATAGTAGCAAACATTTTTAGCAATCAACATCTTGTATCATCTCATCATATTCCCACTTGTTACTCAATGTAGCAGCATGGATCAAGCAGTCTCATTAGCTGCGAGAAGCAGACGATTCGAATCGAGTTTTATCCTTGCAAGGTAAACCTAAACACACGACATGGCGAGGCACTCCGTCCCCACACATATCAACTGTCCCCATCGATTCCCTGGCAACAGAAAGGGGCTCACCGCCTTGGCGTACAATGCCCCACTGACCCCGACTGCCGTCGTGCAGTGGCCGCACTTGTACCCACCATAACCGGAATGGGAGACCACGTCTCAGGTCGCGTGAGGAGGGCAATCTGCGGGCAGGTTCACTCAGGTACTAGGCTTACCGATTTACCATAGTTCTCGGCATGTGCTTAGTACGTTCAAACGCTTGACTCACGGTACCACACCTTAATCCTTATTCCAGTTTTTGTCCCGTGAACAACCAATCCCCATGGATTGTTGCCCACAACCAACATCAATATGATAAGAAAGTGGATACAACCATTTCCTGACCTCGCGCGAGTGCTAGAAAAATCACTCGACTTCTACCGAGATCCTATTTAATAAAGCAGCTACTCGTCTTAGCATACTAGTATTCATCTCAATGGGGTTCCTGAGATCATGCAACTAGGGTTTCAAACAACTCCTACACTTAAGTGCACAAACAATCCTACAATCATTAAGTGTAGTAAAATAGTATAAATAACAGGTTATGCATAAAACCGGGGCTTGCCTTCCAAGGCTGTGGCAGGCAGATCCTCTGATGCAGACTCGGGTGCTGGATCTGGGGCTACCTCCTGAGCAGCTCCTTGCTCCGGCACGAGGATGTACTCTCCGTCAGCGAGGTTACAGTCTATCGAAATGCAATGAACATGTATGTCATGATTATGCAGGATTTAAAAAACATTATACTGAGAGAAGAATACTAAATTAATGAGTAACTTAGGGTTTCCGGGTCATATGTGGCTTTTAATGGTTTATGCTTATCACTTCTAGGTCTAGGTTTTGCTGGGGATAGGCATAGGTAATTGGTATTGCCTTTATATATTTCAGTGGACAATTTATAAAGAGTTTTGGGATGACACTAATTTCCTATTTTTCATATTTCCTTTTCTTTATTCTCTATTTATAGTTTCTAGTGTAGGTTTGAACTACGACAGTGGTTTAACATTTTCCAAAAATTCTGTAAAAATTACAGTGGATTGCCATTGGTCACTATAGCCCATTCTAGGAAATTGAGGTTCAAAATAAAAAGGCTAAGCTTTAGACAAAAATAACAAAGGTGGTGTAAAATGGGCCACTTTACACTACACCTCTCCATTAGAGTTGAGTTCCTTCCTAAGGGTTATTTTTGTTGGGATCTAACAGTAATACTAAACCTCTATGCCAAAATTCACAGAAAGTTAATTGGTGATTATTTAGTTGTGATTTTCTAAAGTTTTAGGTCCAAAGGTGCTTATAACTAACTTGTCATTTGAAAAATATCAAACAACAGATTTTGTATTTTTTTATGTTTATAATAACAAAACATTAGTTATCCCAAGGGTTGGGGTGTTTTCATCTTAGGGTTATTTTTGTCGGGTTTTTCTAAGCTTTCCTTGTTTTCTTAAAATAAAAAGGGATCCTACTTATTTTATACTAAACAGGGTATGATAGATTTTTCCAGTGAACTACATTGAATAAGTACCCTAACAAAAATAGAGGTGCCCTCTGGTTCATTATTTAAATTACATTTTCTATTTTTCTTAACCTTAAGCATATTGTAAAATAAGTGGTAAAAACTAACTTAATGGGGTGGGCAGAGAGATTCAACATTTTTAATTAGGTCAGTAGGTGGACATAGATTTCTCCAAATTTTTCTAACCCCAGCCAAATAGCACAACTATTTTTCTTTTTATTATTGAGCTTTTAGCTAAAACTATAATTAAATCAGAACCTTAAAGTTTTCCATAGTACATAGGGGGTTTTATATTTTTCTTAAGTAGGTTACATTATGTAGAGTCTGACAAAATTTGTTTGACCAAATTTGGATGAATTAAACAGAAGTTATGGATTTTCAAAGTTTCTGCTCAATTTAAAATCAGATTTAATAAGAGTTTCCTGGAAAAACAGTTTACACCGAGGTCCCTGGGTTTAAACTAAATCAACCCGCACAGATCTACCCCTGCGCCACTATTCCCCTGGATCGCTGACAGTTCAAAAAGCCCCCTGACCTTTCCTTCTTCTTCCCCGAGGTCCTTCCCCCAATGTAAACAGTACCCGCGGGAAAGAAAAGGGTGACGCGGCTTACCAGCGGCGAGATAGGTCCGGCGAAGGGCAGGGTTGGCTCGGGGAGGCTCTGGCGGTCACAGCGAGGTGCGGCTCGACGGCGGGGATGGCCGGAATCGCCCGGTCCACGCGCGCAGGCGGGTGTTCTCGTCGGCGGCGAGTGTACCGGTCAAACCACGGCGATCTGGTTCAATCCATGGGCACGGTGAGCTTCACGGGGTAACGTAGGGACCGTGTGCACGAGGAATCGGAAGGTGGTTGAGCGGATTACCCGGTCCACGTACTCCGGCGGGGTTGTGAGCTCCGGCGACCGTGGACTGGTCTCTCCGGTGAAGCAGGCTTCGATTCCTCGCTCAGGGAGCTTCACTGAGTTGTGCACACTCGTCTCCGAGGGTTGGACGGGGCTGGGAAAAGCTAGGCTGGCCGGTCTACGGCGGCAGTGGGTCGGGTGGCCGCGAACACGCCGCACACAGGCAAACGGCGGTGAGCTAAGCTCCGGTGAGGCTTGAGGGTGCGAGGAAGAGTGCAGTCGACGCCTGGGTGGGCTTTATAGGCGCGGGCGTGGGCCATGGCGTTGGCTGGCCATTTGGCGCGACGCGGGGCATGCGGGGGCGCGCGCGGGCGTGCTCTGGCGAGCTCAGAGCGCGTCGAACACGTGGAGGTTTACTTCTGCCCGTGTTCAACGGCCTGTTTGGGCGCCTTAGCGTGCAGATCTTGGCCAACGTCCTGTACACAATCTCTTCTCTGCACCGTATCCTACCTTTTTGCTGTGAGTTCCAAGTCAAGATATGGTCGGGGTAGGGAGATAGAGGGGTGAGAAGTTGGCTGTGTCAGACATGTCCAAACCGAGCCAAAAATGGTGCCAAGTCGTGTCAAACGCCCTAGGGTAGGTGTCACCTCTTTCCAGGGCATTCTAGGGTTAATTTGGCGCCACTTTGTCAATTGGGTCGAAGTGTTTTGAATTTTGGATTAAGGTGAACATGTGAGATCTTTGTTCAAGGGTTAGTTTTTAGACTTAGGCAAATTCTGAATTTTCCCTTGTGCTCAACCCTTGGTGAACTTTTTGGGGCTTTTCTGAAATCTTTTTGGGGGTACTTCCTTACTATTATTTGTAGGTTATGAAGCATACTACAACTTTTATATTTGGCCCAAGCCATGATCATAAGGTTTACATGACCTTTTGATCCTAGCTTCAATTAGGGTTCCTATGCCTCAAAAGGGGTTTGCTTTAGGGTTTTGGAAAAATTCCCCTCTTAGATGTGCATGACAAGCTAGGGCATGCTATCCAAGATGATTGGCATTTGATTAGGACCTTGAATTCCAAGTTTGGTGTACTTTTCCCAAACCAAGGACATGGGATAATAGGTTAAATGGGGTAGCCCTGAGTGAGTACCCTGAGTAACACCTAGGGTGTTACAGCCCTCCCCCCTTAAAGTAATCTCGTCCCAAGATTTTAGGTAGAGTCCCTTGGAGGGGTGCTTGAAGGTGTGCTACTTTTTATTTACTCAAGTTTCTCTTGTTAACTGCTCTTCGAATGTCATTCTCTTTGCAACTTCAGAAGGAAGCCCTTTTTAAGTTAACTCCACAACTTATACTATCCTTGCTATCTAAGTTTTTCTTATAATTGTATTCAAAGGGCAGGTGGGGGTGGGGTTTTGGGGTTACATACCGACTCCTTTGGGCAGAAAGTCGGGGAAGCGAGAGCGTAGAAAATTCTCAGTCTCCCATGTAGCTTCTTCTGCTGAATGGTGACTCCACTGAACTTTATACATCCTGATTGACCTTGCCCGTGTTGATCTCTCCTTTTGACCTAATACCTTGACGGGTTATTCCCATTTAAGTGTGGTCTAGCCTCTAAGGCAGGACATAGGCACTTAAGTTGGAATAATTCGGGCAGTTCCGCCACAGTAGGCAAGTGTTACTTGGCCGAACCACGGGATAAAAATCACGTGTCTCGTGTGTTGCTTCTTGTGATTGTTTTGTTCACACGAGCATGTTCCATAGCCACTTGATTTCACTAACACCTTAACAATCAAGTTTGTGGCTATTTAGTGTTTGAATTACAGGATCACCTATTCACCCCCCCCCTCTAGGTGCTCTTAGTTGTCTCTCAAGAAGTGATGCCAATGTCAATGTGTTTAGTTCTAGAGTGTTGCTCAAGATTGTTTGCAAGTTTTATGGCACTCATTATCACAAAGTAGCGTGATTTTGCTAAACTCAACCAAAATCCCTCAAGATTTGCTTCATCCATAGCAACTAGGCACAATAAGCACCAGCTGCTATGTACTCAGCCTCGCCAGTGGAAAGTGCAATACAATTTTGTTTCTTGGAACTCCATGACACTAAGGATCACCGAAGGACTTGGCAAGTCCTGGTGGTACTTTTTTTTATATACTTTGCAACTGGCATAATCTGAGTCAGAGTAGCCAAGCAAATCAAAAGTGGATCCTTTAGGATACCAAAGGTCTAGGTTAGGTGTATGAACCAAATATCTCAGAATTCTCTTAACGGCCACTAAGTGGCACTCTTTTGGGTTGGCTTGAAAGCGAGGGCACATGCATACGCTAAGCATTATATCAGGTCTAGATGCACATAGATATAGTAATGAACCAATTTTAGACCTATAAAGCTTTTGATCAACTGACTTACCTTCCTCACTGAGGTCGAGATGTCCATTTGATTCAACTAGTGTGTTGATGGGTTTCACTTCCTCCATATCAAACTTCTTCAACATGTCTTGAATATACTTAGTTTGATATAGAAACGTCCCTTACTTTAATTGCTTTACTTGAAATCCTAGGAAGAACTTTAGCTCATCCATCATAGACATCTCAAACCTGTTCATCATTACCCTACTAAAATCCTCACAAAACTCATCATTAGTACTACCAAATATAATGTCATTGACGTATATTTGGCATACAAATAGTTCATTATCAAACTTTTGAGTAAATAGGATAGAGTCGAATTTTCCTATTTCAAAGCCATTTTAAGCAAAAAATCCTTAAGATATTCGTACCATGCTTTAGGGGCTTGCTTAAGCCCATAGAGCGTCTTATGGAGGAGGTAGACATGGTTTGGCTTCTTTGGATCTTTAAAGCTCGGTGGTTGCTCCACATAGACCAACTCTTGTAGTGACCCATTTAGAAATGCACTCTTGACGTCCATTTCATATAGATTGAAATCATGGTTAGTGGCACAAGCAATCAAAATTCTAATTGACTCTAACATTTCCACAGGTGCATATGTCTCTCCAAAATCAAGACCTTCTACTTGAGTGAAGCCTTGAGCAATCAACCATGTCATTTTGCTTGTTGAAACACCCACTTGGTTCCAGTAACATTTTGCTTGGGTCTTTCTACCAAGGACCAGACTTCAATTTAAGTGAAGTTATTAGGTTCCTCTTGCATTGCTACTATCCAATACGAATCACCTAATGTTTCTTCTACCGTAAGGGGCTCAAGAGAGAAAACAAACGAGTAAAATTCACAAAAAATTTCTAAGCAAATATCTAGTTGTTACCCCTATCCTGATGCTACCAAGAATGTTATCCATTGGATAGTCTCTTTGGATACTTAGATGAACCCGAGGATGGGGCACCAAACATTGATGTTGAATTAGCCCGTCATCCTCTTGTTCAAGAGAAACTCCGCCATCCACCACTGCACTTGGCATTTCTTGTGGTTTTATGGCTTCCTCAATAGTTGGATGACTTGAGGTTGATGGGTTCACTTGGATGGAGGATTCATCATCCACCACCCTTGTATTCGCATCAATTAACTCATTTATCATCCAAATCCTTTCTTCATCATTGTCTTTCTCTTGAGGCTTCATCTCTCCAATTGAAAGCTTCTTGATTGCCTCACAAGGTGACATTTCATTTCCTGCAACCTCATTAGCAGCATGCCCTTGTGAGCCATTAGATTCATCAAATGTCACATCTATCGCTATTTCAACAAAACCGGTGGAGTTGTTGGTATCCGTGCGCTTTTGATGCATAACCAAGCAAGAAACCCTCGTCCACTTTAGGAGCAAACTTTGAGTTCTTGGTTTTCTTGTTAAGAATGAAACATCTACAACCAAAACCTCAAAAGTAATAAACTTTGGGTTTATTACCGGTGAGAAGTTCAAACGTAGTCTTCTTGTAGATCTTGTGAAGATAGAGGCGGTTGATTGCGTGACACTCAGTGTTGACTGCTTCGGCACAATAGTTATCTGATGTCTTGTACTCATCTAGCATAGTCCTTGCAGCCTCAATGAGAGTTTAGTTCTTCTTCTCCACAACACCATTTTGTTGTGGAGTGTAAGGAACCGTGAATTCATGCTTGATTTCTTCTTCACTTAAGAATTCTTCAACACCAATGTTCTTGAATTCGGTTCCGTTTTCACTTCTCACTTTCTTGATCTTCAATTCAAACTTGTTATATGCTCTCCTCATGAACTTCTTTAGGATTTCTTGAGTTTCACCTTTATCACTCAAAAAAACCCACATGAAGCGAGAAAAATCATCAACAATGACTAATCCATATTTGTTACCACCAATGCTTGTGTAGGCCACCGGTCCAAAGAGGTCAATGTGTAGAAGCTCCATTGGTCTCTTGGTGGTGACCACATTCTTTGGGTGATGTGGAATGCCATGTTGCTTTCCTGCCTGACAAGCGCCACAAACTCTATCTTCCTCAAATACAACATTGGTTAGTCCTTAAATGTGTCCATCCTTTTAAAGTTTGGCCAAGTTCCTCATGCAAACATGGGCTAGCCGGTGATGCCAAAGCCAACCAGATTTTGCCACTAAATAGGTATCGGTTGACACTCTACTTGTTCTAAAATCAACAAGGTAGAGCTTGTCTATCAAGAAACCTATAAAAGCAATAAACGAATCCTCCCTTCTAAGGATTTTCACACATACATTTGTAAACAAAGAATCAAAACCCATTCCATAGAGTTGTGAAACAAATAGCAAAGTGTAGCTCAAAGAATCAACTAATAAGACATTAGAGAGTGATTGATGATTTGAGATAGGGATGTAACCAATACCAATCACCTCTCCCTTGCCACTATCCCCAAACACAATTTCTTGTGATTCTTGGGTTAGATGCAAGGATTGAAACATGTCCCTCTCCCTGGTCATGTGATTTGTACATCCATTGTCAAGCACCCAACTTGACCCATCGGAGGAGTAGACCTACAACACAAGTTTATGCTATGCTTTTAGGTACCCAAATTGAATTGGGTCCTTGAGTGTTAGTGATGGCTTTAGGTACCCACACACTTCTTTTCATTACTTTTCTCATAGTGTGGACACCATCATATTTTACAACCAACTTTCATTGGTCCCATGTTAACATATAATCAAAGAGGTAAGAATGAGATAGGAATTGGAGCCTTCTCTCCACTTGTAGATGCAACACTTTTCATCTTACTCTTGGTGTTGCTCACATTCACCATCTCATGAGTAGTCTTACCATTTGAGGAGTGGATTATCCCTAAGGCATCATATAAGGTAGTGCCTTCTATGAACATAGGAGATCTCCACCCCTTATGCTCTATACTAAGGTTCACCTTGAAAGTGTTGTACCCAAGTTACTTCTTCCCATTGTTGTTCCTTAAGGTCTTGTACTTGGGCTCAACTTTACTCAACCCATCATTGTTAGAGCACTTCTTCAAGGTTTGTTTGACTTCAACCTTAGAGCTATCTTTCCTTGCAAGGTTAGTCAAACAACAACTAGCATGATATTTTAAACAATGTTTACATGTGCTAGTGTTGGAGGGGATAGGAAAAGAATTCACTTCTAAAGATGAAGTGATAGAGTTCTTGTAATTGGCAAATTGCACTTGTAGTTCTTGGTTTTGAACTTTCAAACTTGATATGTTTTATTCAAGAGCATCTTTGGCATTTACAAGACTAACTATAGAGGTCTTAACACAATCAAGTTCACTTTCCTTTTCCTCTATAACAACTTTGACTCGAGACAATTCTTTAGGCAAAGTCTCCACCATCTCATCCTTACTTATGACTAATTCTCGAATCTCTAGGTTTCTCTCCTTTTCAAGGATGAACAAGTCTTCTCGAGCATCAAGAGTTGCTTTCCTTTTCTCTACCTACTCCATTAGTTTAGTGATTATATTATACCCATTTAATCCAAATTCACATTTTATTTTTCATACTACATTCATCATCATCAATCAAACTTGCATCAAACAATTTTACCCTACCCCCTTTGCCATGAGGCATGTGGAAGTGAAGGTGTCATCGTTGGTGAGGTTGGTAAAGAGTCACAATGTCAAGGTGGATTGAATGGCAATTTTTGCCACTTCTTCCTCATCCGAGCTAGAATTCTCCTCATCATAGTTCCATTCATCACCAATATGAGCTTGACCATACTTCTTCTTATTGAAGTATCCTTTGCTCTTCTCTGCTTTCTTGAACTTGTATTTCTTGAAGTCCTTCTTCCCTTCTTGTGCCTTCTTGTTAGGGCAATCTACAATGAAATGGCTGGTTTGGCCACACTCATAGCATGTCCTCTTCCTTCCTTTCCTTTGATACTTGTCATTCTTTCTAACACACTTCTTGAAAGTCTTGATGAGCATTGTTGTGTCTTCATCACTTGAACTTTCTACTACCTTCTTGCACTTGTGATCCTTGCACATGGAACCCTTCTTGGTTGAGTCTTCATAATTGACCACTAAGGCATGTGTGTCCCTTACCTTGGTCGGTGCCTCCTCCAACTCATGTTGAATCTTTGCGAATAATTGATGAGGAGTCATCTGCTCATAGTCATCATGATCTCTTATCATCCCTGCTAAGCTTTTGTCGTTCTCCTTATAGGCTCTCATCAATAGTCTAGTGATCTTAGAGTCACTCCGGCCTTCACTTCCAAGAACTCTTATCTTGTTAACCAACACCATTAATCGATCAAAGAGTGATTGAAGAGACTCACCCTTGATCCAATCATATCTTGCAAGCTCACTTTCCAAAGATTCAATCCTATGTCTCTTTGCTTTAGGATCTCCTTCATGTGACATCTTAAGAATGTTCCATATGGTGCAAGAATCCTCTCTTCCTTGTACTTTTTGGTACTCTTCTGGACTCAAGCTTCCCTTGATGATGCTTGCTGCTTGAGCATTGTGATGCAAGTCTTGCATCATTTCCGGTGTCATGTATTCACCCGGGTAGGTTTGCACACACCTATATTCACAACTTCCCACATACTAGGATGCACACCGATTAGGTGAGACTTCATCTTGTTAGCCCACTCATCATAGTTCAACTCACTAAGAGTTGGTAACTTTCCAAGGGTGTAATATCCACTTTGTAATAAGAGTATAAAGAAAATTATATTCCTGTATACATATGTGTGTCATCCAAGTTTATCATTTCATGAGCACATCACATATAACAAACAACTAAATGACGAAAGACACCTAAAAATAATACATGCATCATGATGGGATTTTTATTCTGTGCATCTTGTGACAACATAAAATGACAAGAAATACATTAAAGCTTAAAGTAGAATTTAAATTCTAAAAAGGAAATCAAGAATTTAGAAAAGAAGAGAAGAAGAAAATATTATATGAGTGAAAAGGGTATAAAATACATACATATAATAAAATATAATATCTTTATAATTAGACTTGAATGTGTAAATTTACTCAAGGGAGAGACTCAAATTAAAATTTAAAATAATTACAAAAGAAAACAGGAAATAAAACTTAAAATAAAAAGAAAAAGAGAAGGGAACTCACCTGGGCCGACTATACCTAATTCGGCCCACCTTGATCCACTTTGTGCCAGCCCAATCCCACCGCGGACGCTCACTTACGCGCGGGGGCCCACTCGTCGGTCTCCCCGCGGGCACGCGTGAAGTTCTTTCGCTGGCATGTGGGGTTCGCTTGCGAGGTCCTTCCCCTCCACGGACTTCGCGTGCGGGAGCAACAGCACGGTCGCCGCATCCCCGTCGTCCCCGCCGTGAATACCGCGATGGTCGTTGAGCTAATCGGGGGAGATAAAAGCTGGGCACGCCCACGATCTCCTCCTCCCCTCTGCTTTCCTCGGCGTGTACACCACAGCGAGCGCAGCGCCGCGACAAGCTCAAACCGAGGGAGGGCCGCCGCCGGCTAGATCAGTACTGCGGTGTCCGGCCGTGGCAAGGCGTCCGGGGGGGTTCGTGGGCAACGCCCAAAACTGTCTGTGGCACATTCTGGTGCAATTAGTCAACAGAGCACTCCGAATTGCTCGCCGTCGTTCTTCCACCACCGCGAATCCGCCTCGCACCGTGTCCGGCCTCGTCAGGTCTCCAATTCTAGGTACGGATACCTTAGCCACGTCCGTCTCATTTAGCGCAATGTGTAGGACTAGTTAATCGGTGTATGTCGCGCTGGAGCACCGGTTCGCAGTTCGCCGGTGAGACCGCCGCCGCGGAGCTCATCGCCGTCGCTCTGCGGTGACCTAGGGGGGGAAAGAGAAAGGTTTTGGCCGTTAGATGCATGTTTGACAGTGTAGATCTGATCGAGGGATACCCCTTCGATTGTTTAGCATGCACCGTCCGATTTAGATCCAAGGCGTAGGAATCCATCCGGGTTTTTAGAATCTGGAGCGTTGATCTCGGATCAGAGGGTTGGGCTATGTTGCCAGTGTGGGATATTCAGGACCACCTGATGATGATCCAACAGCTCAGATTGGGTACCGTTTCGATCAGTGATTGATTTAATCTGTGCCGCTCATTCAAGATCGGGCGGTCAGGGGTGCACCATACCCTTTCAGCCTGGCATGTTTGCATAAGAGCCCCTCTGCTTTCAGGAAACCAACCCGCCGTCCACATACACTGTTCACTGAGTCTAGGATTTTATTCGCGCAGCCCCCTGACCTTTCTGGAATTCGAGGCCCAGTCCAGAGAAGATTAAAAACATAGAAATAATTATAGAAATTCGTTTTTAATACAAAAACAATCCTAGAAACTTGTTTATTCCATAGAAAATTCATTTTAGCTCCAAATTGAGTCATTCCAATTCCTAAAATTTTGTAATATTATTCTCTATCATTTAGTATCTCTGTTTTGACATGAAAACAGTAAGAAAATTAATTTATCATCTAATCCTATTTCAATCACATTAAACCTTAGGAAATTCATAATTTGAAATCCATAACTCTAAATTTAATGATTCCAGTTCATATAATCTTATTTTAATATGTAGATTTTTATCATGTATTTTATTTACATGTTTGGTGAAATGTTAATTTTTACTGTACTATGTATGTATTGTGTTGATGCGAGTAGACGAGCAAGCCACTGTGGATTCTGAGGTTCAGCAAGTAGAGATAGCTGAGCAGGAGCTCATTGAAGGCAAGTTGTGCCCTTGATCACTTACTTTTTCCCCAGCCATGTTCTTATTAATTATAATGATCTGCATAAGTTAATTTTGATGGGATCCTTTAGGTTACCCCAGTTTTGGTTATCTTTATACCTTGTTCACCCATGAAATATTTTTGGGTAGTACCTGCTATTGCTTTATGTGGATTGGGTATGGAGATACAACATTCATGAATACTCTTTTATTATCTTTTTATTATTACTGTACATGTTAAGATCATTAAATTAATGGGAACATGGAGCGACCACCCGGGAAAACAGTGCTACCACAAGGGTTTAATGGGACGCCCTTGGCTGATTAACTAGGAAAGCTAGTGGAGGTCTTCCTTACCCAAAAGAGGCAAGGGTAGTAGGGGAGTGGTCAGTGTAGGGAGGTCCTTGGGTAGATTTTGCTGCGATGGCGGTCAGGCGAGGGATTCCTGCACTGGAGCTTCCTATAAACTGTAGCGGGATTTCTGAAGCTAGTGGAACTTTGTAAAGGCCTCGTAGTGTTACCCTGCCTCGCCTCCTCGGTAGAGGTGTATGGGATTGGCCGTCTCTTGGCAGATGGGTAACATGACTTGTGGGTAAAGATGCGCAACCTCTGCAGAGTGTAAAACTAGTATACTAGTCGTGCTCACGGTCATGAGCGGCTCGGACCCTCACATGATTAATTATGGAACTTAAATTTAATTTGACATTTGCATCGCATTTGGGATTATTTTACTATTACTTTTATTTATTATTATTAAGGTTTGGTATATACTTATACTTAGTAATTG
Source organism: Zea luxurians (assembly GCA_029449295.1). Taxonomy (NCBI): domain Eukaryota; kingdom Viridiplantae; phylum Streptophyta; class Magnoliopsida; order Poales; family Poaceae; genus Zea; species Zea luxurians. The sequence continues at coordinate 28,222,188 of JAOPSE010000001.1, read as the reverse complement.
CTAATAAAATTTTGACCAACTTATAAAAGCAATGCTCAGTTCAGCCTCTATTTCATTGATCAGCCTTACACTTCATGAACTCCCACCTTTGGTGAGTTCATGCCACATTATTCCCCACGACTTATTGAGCTATGAACGTATGTGAGCTCACTCTTGCTGTCTCACACCCCCCCCACAGGAGAAGAACAGGTGGTCGAAGAGGAGCCGCCTAACACTGAGGAATTCGACTTGATCTAGGTGGCGTTTCTCAGTTGACATTGGCGCCGACGATCCTTAGTTCGTTTTATATTTATTCTTTTATTTTGTAATAAGTCTTCCACTATGTAATAAGTACTCTAATGTTTTGTGACATTTATCTCTATACACTCTGTTATTATATATGTTGTCTTCTTGGCGCATGTATGAGATGCACCCGGCTTTGTCCCTTAAAGCCCGGGTGTGACAAAGGGGCACCCAAGAGAAGCTGGGAACAAAGTAATGAGAGTAATCAAATTGAACTCTATGGAATTCGTTACCCTTGCTCTTGGATGATGGCCCTTCGGTGTTGAGGCTAACCCTCTTCATTGCCTTGGACACCAAGAGTTCAACCAAGTCATCGAAGTAGTCCACTTTCATCGTCCCTCTTTCTACTTCCTCGGCTTTCCTATTTGATTCTTCTTCTTTGGCCTTTTATTTGGCCTTGTCCTCCTTCATCTTGAGGTACATCTTTTTGGTTAGCTTCATGGTGATGTAGAGGATTTAGGGACCCACTTCCCCCCCCCCCCCCCCGCCTGTTGTGGTCAATATTTCTTCAATAACGGGATCCTCATTGTTCCTTGGAGTTGACATGATCGTTTCCTCATGCGGTTAAGCACTATAAACGAGGAACAAAGCTTCGATACCAATTGAAAGTACTGAGATTAGACTAAAAAATTGAGAACTACATGGAGTATAATGAGAGATTGTTTTCTTTGACTTAGACTAGAGAGAATGCACACAACTAAGTGAGGGGTTAAAGGGAAGAACAAGTCCCCAAATGCCCACACAAGATACAATGAAATCTTGCTTGCTCAGATGAAGAAACTTAAGAACACAACAAGAACATAAGAACACACGAATTTATGTCGAGGTTCAATCACACCATAAAGGTGCCCTACTTCTTGTTGAGGAGCCCATAAAGAGTTAGGTCTTCTGCAACCCTAATCCTCCACAAGCCAACCACTAAGGCCTAGGCAATCTATTTCTCAATCTTTGCTCAAAGAGCGGGATATACAAACTTCTTGGGGTTGTTCACAAATTTGGAGACTCCTAAGCAACCTCACACCATCAAGAAACTCAAAGGTTCTAAGAGCAACAAATCGACACAAGATTAAAGTTTGCAACAAGCTTAAAAGAGAGAGATGGGAGAGAGAGAGAGGAAATCCATAACGAGTTCACCAACTTCATCTCACACCAAGAATCCTCCAAGCAATTGAAGAGGATGAGATTTGGATTGTGAGAGATGAAGTGAATGCACTTGTTTGAGAGTAGGTTAGCAGTAAATTCATGGAGGAGAAAGGAGTAAATGAAGATAGAGAGCCCAATAGGTATTTAAAGGACCCCAAAAGATTGTTGACCATTTGGACTTTCTACGCAAATCGAGTTGATCTGAGATTAAATTCGGTTGAACTGAGATCTACTTGAGAGATTCTCTGTTGAGTGTCTTGCTAAGTACCTAAGTCAGTAGGGTCAAATACGGTTGAACCGGGAATAATCTCGGCTGAACCGAGATCGACCAGACAGGTTCTCGGTCGAATTCCCTACTGAGCACATGAGTCAATGGGGCCAAACACGATTGAACCAGGATTAATCCTAGTTGAACCGAGGTTGACCAAAAAGGTTCTCGGTCGATTTCCCTGCTGAGCAATGGAGTCAGCCGACCCTACTTGTCACACCTGGTTTTGGAAGGCAAACCGAATGCGAACCATGTACGTGCCAAGATCAGAAACTCACGTACACTGTGATTATATAATTGGACATCATCACACAATGCTCGAAATAAATAGCGGAAAGTTACTTTATTACAACAAGATGTCCAAGGCATCCATAGAGTCTAATACATAACTATTGTTCAACATAAATATCAAAGTGCGGAGAAACGAAACGTAGATGCTAAGCAACAATTAATACCTTTTGCGGATCTCTCTTGATTGTAAAATGGTTCCTGTTGGTCACTTGTTCTCGAATGCTATGGGTTTAGAACAAGGCAACACAATTGTTAATTCTTATAGACCTTCGTCTTTCGAAGCATTATCCCCTCATGGGTATAATGCTCATAGGACGAAGGACAAGAAGGACATACCTTCATCATTCAATATATGAATAAGAATGCATAAGAATGAAAACAATAACTGCATCTTATTAACTCATTCATATTTGTATTCTATAAAACACGTATGAATATTAACAGAATTCGTATTACATTGATACCTTCGGCTTGCTCGAAGGTTGGGACACGAGAGAGTGATTACAAATCAGCGTGAACAGTACGGTGCTACTGTTCATCTATATATAGGCACAGGACACGGCCCGAGTAAAATTAGATTTATGCCCCTGACATTCATCTATAATCATAACACGAATCATTAAGGACTGAGTAGTCTTTGTCCCTTTTCAGTCATCATCATACTTGGTCTTGAGAGCACCTAGAGGGGGGGTGAATAGGTGATCCTGTAAAACTTGAAACTTAGTGCCAAAAAACTTGATTAGGAGTTAGCACAATAAGGCCAAGTGGCTAGAGAGGAGTCTTAGCAAAACACAATAACCACAAAGAGATCAACACAGAGATGGCACAGTGGTTTATCCCATGGTTCGGCCAAGTCCAATACTTGCCTACTCCACGTTGTGGCGTCCCAACGGACGAGGGTTGCACTCAACCCCTCTCAAGCGGTCCAAAGACCTACTTGAATACCACGTTGTTTTGCTTTCACTTTACTATATCCCGCTTGCGAGGAATCTCCACAACTTGGAGTCTCTCGCCCTTACAAAGATGTTCACAAAGAAGCACGGAAGTAAGGATGGGATGAGCAACGCACACAAGACACAAAATCAGAGCAACACACACACACAAGTCACAACACGAGCTCTCAACACAACTCAACGAGTTCTCTACTCAAACGGAGCTCTAGTTGCTATCACAAAGAATCGAATGCGCGGAATTGAAGTATTGGTGCTTAGGAATGCTTAGAGAATGCTTGGTGTGCTCCTCCATGCGCCTAGGGGTCCCTTTTATAGCCCCACGGCAGCTAGGAGCCGTTGAGAGCATTCAGGAAGGCAATTCTTGCCTTCAGTCGACTGGCGCACCGGACAGTCCGGTGCACCACCGAACACTGTCCGGTGTGGATTTCTTTCCTTTTGTGGCGCAGCCGACCGTTGAAGATCCAGAGCCGTTGGCGCATCGGACACTGTCCGATGCACACCGGACAGTCCGGTGCCCCCTTGTGACCGTTGGCTCGGCCACGCGTCACGCCCGGAATCCTCGGCCGACCGTTGGCCCGGCTGACCGTTGGCTCACCGGACAGTCCGGTGAATTATAGCCATACGCCGTTAATCGCTTCCCGAGAGCGACGACTTCGCCTGTGAATGGCTCACCGGACAGTCCGGTGCACCACCGGACAGTCCGGTGATTTATAGCCGTACGCCGTTAATCGCTTCCCGAGAGCAGCCAGTTGACAGTCGCCAGCCTGGCGCACCGGACACTGTCCGGTGCACCACCGGACAGTCCGGTGCACCCAGTCCGGTGCACCCAGACTGCGCATAGCCAAGTCTTTTCCAAATTGATCTTTTCCTGTTTCTAGCACTTAGACACAATACATTAGTCTCCAAAACAATGTACTAAGTCCTAGAAACATACCTTTCCTCTTGATTTGCACTTTGTCCATCAATTGGCATAAATTAACACTTAAGCACTTGTGTTGGCACTCAATCACCAAAATACTTAGAAATGGCCCAAGGGCACATTTCCCTTTCAATCTCCCCCTTTTTGGTGATTTATGCCAACACAACAAAAATCAACTAAAGAAGTGCAACATCAATGCAAATGAAAACACAAATTTGTTTTGATTCAAATTTGGCATATTTGGATCATTCTCTACCACCACTTGGTTTTGTTTTTGCAAATCAACCTCAATTTCCTATCTCTAAGTCAAACACACTTGTTGAGACATAAAGAGAGTTGTTCCAAGAGAAATTGATCAAAGAATTCAAAAACTCCCCCTTTTTCCCATAATCAACTATTCTCCCCACAAGAAGCCAACTTTTGACAAAAGAGACAACAAGGGAGTTTTGACAAACCAAAAGCTCTATTCTACTATTTTCAAAATTCTCAAGTGGTAGCTGATCCATTTATTGCTTTGGCCTTATTTTCTCCCCCTTTGGCATCAAGCACCAAAACAGGATCAATCTTGGCCCAAAAACCCCATTGCCTCACAAAAATCTTCAAATAAGAGTACAAAGGCAATAAGGATATTGAGATGGACTTGGAGTAAGTTACCCTCTCATCGGAGTGCAGTGGAAGTCTTGCATGGTCCAAGTCCACCTTTCCCTTTCAATCCACCTTTGAGGCTAAATCAAGCCAGCTCAAAACACATGGTTAGTCTCAAAGGGTCAAGTTGTAGCACATCTCCCCCTAAATATGTGCATCAATCACACATGGACTTTTGAGGTCCAGGGAGTGTTTGTACAACTTGAGCACCATAAATAAACAACAAAATGCGTAAGGAACATGATCAAAGGCATAAACACATGTATGCTATAAATCAATCCAAGTTCCGCGAATCTAAGACATTTAGCTCACTATGCAGCCTGCAAAAGGTCTTCTCATCTAAAGGCTTGGTGAAGATATTGGCTAGCTGGTTCTCGGTGCTAATATAAAACACTTCGATATTGTCACACCCGGTTTTGGAAGGCAAACCGAATGCGAACTATGTACGTGCCAGGATCAGAACTCACGTACACAGCGATTACATAAATGAACATCATCGCACAATGCTCGAATAATAACATAAAAGAGTATTAACTGATTACATCACAGAGTCATAGACATCCACATAGTCATCAACTTAACAGTTAAATCAAAGTGCTAGCGAAACGCAGTAAAGATAAGGCCTTCACAGGCAGCTGACTGGGGGTTGCCGCCAACCCACACCTAGAATTCGTCGTAGTCTTGAAACTCCTGGAAGTCTCCTTCCACGACTTCGCCTTCTCCTGAGCAGTGGTTACAATGCGGACAACCTGGTGTTTGGTGGTAAAGCAAGGATGAGTACACATCAACGTACTCAGCAAATGTCCCGTTTGGCTGAAGTGGACTAGCTTTATGTGGGGTTAGGCTCAAGCAGTTGCTTTTAGTTGGTCAGGTATTTATCATTAGTAGAAGCCAGATTTTATCATTAACTCACCCATGAACCATTTCCTCATCGAGGAACAACATCATCATATTCGAACCAAAACCATAACATAAACCTTGTACCTCGAACCATCTGTATCTCTAATCAAAGAGGATCCCAAGGCTGCTCTTAACCGTGAGCACGGCTGATATATCAGTTTCACTACCCTCTGCAGAGGTCGCACACTTTACCCATGAGTCATGATTCCCTCTCTAGCCCGGGCTTGCAAGACCCTTATTCACTCCCAAGGTGAATGGCCAGGGATTCACTACAAAGCCTTTACAAAGATTTCCTAGAGATCATAGCTGCCCGTTAGGTTTCTCCAGTTTGATAAACACAGTACCCCTCCCCGCAGGAGAGTGGCTAACAAAGCAAAACGAAAGAACCTCGGCACTCAGCCTCGGCAGAGCAAGCACTGTGCCTGGACCCCATTGACGGCACGACGGCGAAGCAACTACACCTCTAGTTCCTCTAATTAATTAGCTAAGGGCGTCCCATTTCACCCTCATGGTTGCACTGTTATCCCGGGTGGTCTCTCAACGAACAGGTCCTTACGGAGAGGTACTCAGGAAACAGCCTGAGCCCCCTAGAGTATCACAAGATCATCAACATCATCAGGATAACAGTATCATAAATATTCACATCATGTTCATTGATTAAGTTAAAGCAGTAGCAAAATGCTAACCATAATAGCCCATAAGGTCATCAAGGATAAAGTAAAGTGTAAAGCTAGTCAATCCTTAGATTTCAAGTAAGTAATGCGGGACAGTGTATTATAAAGTAAATGGGACATAATGGGACTGAGGACACTTGCCTTCACCAAACTGTTGCTCAGGGACTTCCTCTGCAACTTCCTCGGGCAACACAGACTGCTCGTTGTCTACGTAAAGTAATCATTCACACTATGCACTTGGGAAAATAACAAACAAAAACAATATACCAAACATATGCAGCAGAGAGTGGTCACAAGTTCATAACAGAAAAGGGATAGGCACTCTGGTGTTCCCTAGGTCTGGGGTAGGGGACTATACCAAAATGAGTCATTATTCACTACTCAGGTTTAAGTCAGTGGTGGGATTAAATAATTATCTGATTTAAGTTCCTAAACTTAAGGGTTTGAGTCCATAAACTTAAGTGCTCCAACTTTTATTAAAGTCTACTACCTTTTATTTATCTCAAATAGGGTTCCAATAACCTTAATCCTATCCTAATGATTAACCATTAATTGGAACATGGAAACAGCAGGGAAACAGTGCATAATCAGATAGATAATAATTTTATGAACATTTTGCAATTTGAAGCACCCAATTTGGAGTTCATATGGCAAAGTTATGAATTTTACAAGTTTAGGGGTTAAAAATATGCTCTAAGGACCTATTTTGAATTAAATAAAAGGGCTGAGGACTTAACTGCGAAAAACCAGGGACGGCGGGCGCAAAATCCAGAAAACCGAGGGGTTCTTTAAGAAAATGCGCGGGCGAAGGGGTATCGGGCGCTTACAGCCGTTGGATCTCAAACGGACGATCAGGATTAGATCCTGCGGGCGGGCGCGCGGGCGCGCGGCGGTCTGGGCGGCTGACAGGCGGGGTCCAGCGGGCAGAGCAAGCGCGGGCGCGGGCGAGACGGCTGACAGGCGGGGCCGGGCGGACAGCGCGCGCGGGCGGACTGACAAGCGGGGCCTAGCGGGCAGAGAGACGGGGTGAGGGGGAAACGGGCCTGGGCCGTTGGATCTCCGACGGACGGCCGGGATTGGGCTCGGGTTATTTAGATTAGGGCCATCCGATCTGAGATGGACGGCGGGGATGGGGAGGCTGGCTCGGGCTCCTTCTACGGCTAGCTGGGGCGGCGGCGCTCGTCCCCGCGGCGGAGGGCTCGCCGGAGACGAGGGGCGCGGGCGACTGGCGGGGCTTTGGGGCAATCCGAGCGGTCAGGGAGGTCGGGAAGGGCACGGGGACTCCATTGGTGGGCTCTGGGTCGGGGCAGAGGCACCGGAGGGGGGCGGTTCACGGCGGGGCGGCTCGGCGGCGGGGTTACTCTACTCCGGCGAGCAATCGAACGCAACAGAGAGCAGAGCAAGGGGCAATAGGGGCGGGAGAGGTCCGTTACCTCGAGGCGAGCTCCGGGGACTCCTCGGCGGTGACAGAGACGCGACGGGGACCCGGGTCGACGGCGGCAGCTGCACGGCGGACGACGGGTGAGCGCGGGCAGAGAGAAATAGGGAGGGGGAGAGGGAATTGGGGCGCGTTCCGAGTTGCGGGCGTCGAGGCGGAGCTCACCGGGGCTAAGGGCGCGGCGGAGCTCCAACGGCGACGAGAAACCGAGCTCGGGACGGCAGGGTTTACGGCGGCGGCGCTCTGGGCGTGCGCGCAGCGAGGGAGAGGGCGAGAGAGAGGACCGGTGGGTGCGCAAATGAGGGAGGGGGTGAGGGCGAGTGGGGTTCGGGCTCTAGTGGCCAGGGGCGAGGTGGGGCGAGCTCCCCACGCGCGACGTGGGCGCGAGGAAGGCGGACGCGCGCGGCTCGGCGGCGGTTACGCGAGGGAGACGGGGCTGACAGCTCGGGCCCGCGGCGCAGAGAGAGAGGAGAAAGCGGGCGCGAGCGCGAGGGAAGCGGGGCTGATGGGTTGGGCCCACGGGCAGAGAGAGAGCGAGGGAGCGGGCGCGCGCGAGGAAGCGGCAGCGCCGACAGGCCGGGCCCGCAGCGCAGAGAGAGGAGGGGGCGGGTGAGCGCGCGCGGAGTGGGCCTACTGGGCCGAAAGGCCGAGGGGGCGGCTGGGTTGGGCTGTTTTCCATTTTCTTTTTATTTTGAATTGATTTCTCCTTTTCTTTTTTTTATTCTCTCCATTTGATTCAAATTCAAATGAGTCCCAAATTCAAATTAGACCTTTTGAGAATTAAGCACCAAACAAAAGTGAAATCTAGGGTTCAACATGATGCAACAATTCATACTCCACTAGGGTTTAATATAATAGACTATAATTACAAGTAGAATAAGCACTTAGCTCCTATAGAAATGAGAGAGAAAGGAATTAGGAAGGATGAGAAAAGAAAAGTAACACCTGAATTTGTGAATATGAGCAAGAAATTTTATACCCCCAAATTCAGGGTGTTACAAACCTATCCCCCTTAAAAGAATCTCGCCCTCGAGATTCAGGGTTGGTCAGCAAAGAGCTCAGGGTATTTGGCTTTCAGATCATCTTCTCGTTCCCAGGTTGCTTCTTTCTCCGAATGGTGACCCCATCTGACTTTGCACATTCTGATGGTACTCCTCCGGGTGACTCTGTCTGCAAACTCCAGAATCTGCGTTGGCTTCTCTATGTATGTCAGATCCTCCTGGACTTCCAAACCCTCCACTGGCAACTGTTCTTCTGGTACTCGTAGACACTTCTTCAGTTGCGACACGTGGAACACATTGTGCACTGCCGACAAACTTTCTGGTAGGTCGAGTTGATAAGCCACTTCTCCACGCTTTGCTTGAATCTGATATGGTCCAACGTACCGGGGTGCTAACTTGCCTTTAACTCCGAACCTTCTGACTCCCCTGATAGGTGACACCTTCAGATAGACGAAATCCCCCACTTCGAAACTCAGTTCTCTTCTCCTTCGGTCGGCATAGCTTCGCTGTCTTGACTGGGCTATCTTCAGGTTCTCCCGAACCATTTTGATATTCTCTTCGGCTTCAAGCAAAATGTCGGGGCCAAACACCTGTCTCTCTCCAGGCTGGTCCCAATGCAGCGGAGTCCTACAACTCCGTCCATAGAGTGCCTGAAACGGCGACATCTTCAAGCTGGCCTGGTAACTATTGTTATAGGAGAATTCTGCATAAGGTAACCTTTTGTCCCATCCTGACTTGTCTTGCAACGCACAGGCTCTCAGCATATCTTCTAGGATCTGGTTAGTTCTTTCAGTCTGACCGTCTGTCTGCGGATGATAAGCTGAGCTGAAGTTCAAATGAGTGCCCAAAGCTTCTTGTAGCTGCTGCCAAAAATGAGAGGTGAACTGCATTCCTCGATCTGACACTATCTTCTTCGGCACACCATGAAGGCAAACTATCCGTGACATGTATAACTCAGCTAACGTTGCTCCGGTATATGTGGTCTTCACAGGTATGAAATGGGCCACCTTTGTTAAGCGGTCCACAACCACCCAGATGGAATCATAACCGGCCCGGGTACGAGGTAGGCCAACTATAAAATCCATCCCGATCTCATCCCACTTCCACTGAGGAATCCGCAATGGCTGCAACAATCCGGCGGGCCTTTGATGCTCTGCTTTGGTTCTTTGACAGCTATCACAGATGGCGACGTATTCTGCGATCTCTCTTTTCATGCCATACCACCAAAACCTCCTCTTTAAATCCTGATACATCTTTTCGCTTCCCGGGTGTATGGAGTAGGCTGTCTCATGAGCTTCCTTTAGGATCAGCTCCCGAATAGGTTTGAGGTCGGGGACACACAATCGGTCCTTGAACCATATTACTCCCTCTTCATCCTCTCGAAAGTCTTTGCCTCTTCCTTCTAAGATTAGCTGCCGGATCTTGTTGATGCTTTCATCATCCTTCTGCCCTTCTTTGATCTCCCGCTCTAGGGTGGGCTCTAATTCCACTGTTACTCCTTGCGTACTGTTCAGGAAACCAAGACTCAGTCTGTCGAACTCCTTGGCTAACTCATATGGCATCGGGTACATGGCCAACATATTGACTTGACTCTTCCTGCTCAGAGCATCTGCAACCACATTGGCTTTGCCCGGATGGTAATGTATCTCCAACTCATAGTCTTTGATCAATTCCAACCATCTTCGCTGCCTCATGTTTAACTCTGACTGGGTAAATATGTACTTCAGACTTTTATGATCTGTATAAATGTCACACTTCTGCCCATACAGGTAATGTCTCCAGGTCTTCAAAGCATGAACTACTGCTGCCAACTCCAGGTCATGTGTGGGATAATTTTTCTCATGGATCTTCAGCTGCCGAGATGAATATGCTACAACTCTTCCTTCTTGCATTAGCACACATCCCAATCCGGTGTAAGAAGCATCGCAATACACTGAGAATGGCTCGTGAACATCAGGCAGGACTAACACCGGAGCTGTAGTCAATCTATTTTTCAGTTCTTCAAATGCTTCCTGACACTTTTGGGTCCACTTAAACTCAACTTTCTTCGCTAGCAACGCTGTCATTGGTCTTGCAATCTTTGAGAAGCCTTCGATAAAACGCCTGTAATACCCAGCCATTCCAATGAAGCTCTTGATCCCACGAACATCCTTTGGTGCTTTCCAGTTCAGGATATCTGCCACTTTCTTTGGATCCACTGCCAACCCATCTTGATTTATGATGTGACCCAGAAACAAGACTTCATGAATCCAGAACTCGCATTTGCTTAGCTTGGCATACAGTTGTTGCTCTCGTAGCCTTTGCAATACCATCTTCAAATGCTCCACATGCTCTTCCTCACTTTTGGAATATATGAGAATGTCATCGATAAACACTACCACAAACTTGTCCAGATAATCCATGAACACACTGTTCATCAGGTACATAAAGAAAGCTGGCGCATTGGTCAAACCGAAGGACATAACTGTGAATTCATATAACCCGTACTTGGTGATGAATGCTGTCTTCGGTATATCCGAGGATCGGATTCTGAGTTGATGGTAGCCTGACCTCAGATCTATCTTCGAGAATACGCTGGCACCTCTGAGCTGGTCGAACAAATCTTCTATCCTTGGCAGGGGGTACTTGTTCTTGACAGTGACTTCATTCAAGGCTCTGTAGTCTATGCACATCCTTTTGGTACCATCTTTCTTCTCTACGAACAACACCGGAGCGGCCCAAGGCGAGGTACTTGGTCTGATGTAACCCTTCTCTAACATCTCATCTATCTGCTTCTTGAGTTCCACCAATTCTGGTCCAGACACTCGGTAGGCCCTTTTGGAAATGGGGGCGGTACCAGGGATAAGCTCTATGGCAAACTCAACCTTTCTCTCGGGTGGCATGCCCGTTAGCTCCTCGGGAAATACGTCCGGAAAGTCCGACACCACCTTGATAGTCTCGAGCGGGTTGGGTTCCTTACTATCAACTGAGATCTGGTGACAGACACCCTCTGCTGATTTAGGCATCCTTAGCTCGGCCACTACCTCCTCTCCTGACGGGGACTTTAATGTTACGGTCCTCTTGTCACAGCTAATATTCGCTTCATACTTCATTAACCAATTCATCCCTAGAATAACATCTATCCCAGGGGTGTCTATTACTATTAAGTCACTGGGGAACCCTATCCCCCTTATTTCCACCCTTATATTTGAGCATATTTTATCTGTTTGCACCTTGCCACCAACTGAATTAATCCTCATGGGCGGCATCATTGCCTCTACTGGGATGTTATGCAATTCTACCCAGGTTGCAGTGACAAATGAATGAGTTGCACCAGTATCAAATAGCACTTTCGTGGGATGAGATTCGACTGAAAACATACCTACTGCCACATCTGGTGCATCCTGGATCGCTTCGGCCTCCAAGTGGTTCACCTTTCCACGGTTGTACGCTTGGTTACGATTGCCTGCTACCGGCTGCAGTACACCTTGCCTTGTTGGAGCATTGGGGTTGGTCTGCTGCTGCGCCGCCTTCTTTGGGCATTGCATCGCCCAGTGGCCTTGTTCTCCACAGTGGAAACATCCTCTGCCTCCTCCTTGTGCGGGGGCTGCCTGGTTGCTCTGGTTTGCTGCTGAGGCAGGAAGGCGAGGTGCCGGGTTGTTCTGCTTCAGATACTGATTACTTCCTTGCTGGCTGTGCTGGCGATACTGCTGCTGCTGCTGCTGATACTGCCTCTGAGACTGCTGCTGATGCGGACGCTGATTCTGATTCTGATATCCCTGTGGGTGACCAGGCCTGCCTTGTTGAGATGAACTGCCTGAGAAACGTGGACGGCTGATGCTTCCGGACTGGGGTCCACTCATCTTACGCTTCCGATCTTCCATATCCCTACGCTTCTTCTCAGTCATAATTGCCCTATCGATCAGGTGCTGGAAGGTGGGGAAGGTATGATTCATCAGCTGGTAATGCAGGGGATCCACCAAACCCCTCATGAACCTGTACTGCCTTTTAGCATCAGTGTTGACATCCTCAGGTGCATAACGAGATAGCTGCAGAAACTTGTCTCTGTATTCACTAACAGACAGGGGTCCCTGCTTCAGAGCCAGAAACTCCTCCTTCTTCACGATCATCAGTCCCTCTGGCACATGGTATCTGCGGAAACTCTCACTGAATTCCTCCCAGGTGATGGCCTCGGGGTCAGCATGGGTGGCGAGGTAGGACTCCCACCAGGACTGGGCTGCTCCCCTTAGCTGACGGGGGCCATACAGAACCTTCTCCCTGTCGTCACATTGAGCGGTGCGCAGTTCTCTCTCCACTGCGCGCAACCAGTCTTCTGCATCCATGGGGTCAGCAGAATGGGCGAAGGTAGGAGGGTGCCCTCTCATGAACTCACCACGCTTATCTCGTGGCATCTGGGGCATCTGCACTTGCAATTGGGGTTGAGGTTGCTGTTGAGCCTGCTGCATGGCTGCCAAAGTCTGCCCAATGGCCTGCACTGCCTGAGTCTGCATCAAGAACATCTGCTCCACTGTCATCGGGGGCGGCGGGGGAGGCTGCCTCTGGTGCTCCTCCTGCTGATCATGCTGCTCTTGCTGAGCACGCCTGTTGCATCGGCGCCTGTTGTCAGACATCTGTGGAAGACATTCATACATCAGCATTGATCTTACAACCCTCCAGCATAAGAAAAGAGAATACAGAATTCTTCATGACACTGAGTGAACAAAGAGCTTCACTGATCCTCATTACGATTCAACACAGCTTCTCAGATAAGAAGGAAAGTAGAAGTAAATGGCTTCCCAACTAAATAACTGACTTCATTAATATTACTAGCTAAGCCAAACTGTAGGGGAAACCCACAGGTTGGCAACAGTCATTACAAAGACCCAAATCCAGCACAAGTTCATCATAACAAGCATGCAAGCAACTGATAAGCAAACTAAACTGAATGGAAGCAACTGATAAGCAAACTAAACTGACTACCTAAGACTGGGACATCTGACTTAAGAATTATTACAAACTTCGACGCTAACGATCTAAGGATCCAAATCTATCCTGGTCTTACAGACAGGGGAACCATAAGTGTGGTGACCACGTGGCGGCGAGCGGTATGGGTGCTGAGTCCCAACAGGAGCGGGAGAACCACCCTCCTGGTGATGGCGCTCTGCCAGCTCAGCACGCAACTCCGCAATCTCCGTTCGAGCCCTGCTCAGCTCGTCCAGAGAGTGGTCCAGCTCAGTGTTAAGCACTGCGACTAGGTTGACTGTGCTGCTCAACCTAGGGTTAGCCTCACCAACAGGTGAGACAACCACACTCTCTGTGCTGCCAGTAGGGCGGCGGGGGTAGTACCGAAGGTTAAGACCGTCGGCCACGCCACCGAACAAAGAACAGTACTGGGAGAGTGCACGTCGTGCTGCATCCTGCATAGCCGCCTCTGCAGTGTCCCTCTCGGAGATGGAATAGTGCTCCGAAACGGCCTCCGCACCCCGGAGGTCATCCTCCGGACGGCGAACTAGGCAGGTAGCCTCCCAGCGGTCCGGGTACCTCCCGCGACTGTGCTGGTAGACTACACAACGGTACTCGATCGACCAGGTGTGCCGGTCGAAAGCCTGGCGCAGCAAGGTGTCGAGTGCGTCGTGGAAGTGACAACCGCGAGCGGCGTCACGGGTGATGGGTCGGGCGACCCATCCTTCCGCCTCCTGCGGCTCAGAGGACTCCGAGCTGTGGTCTGAGTCGTCGTCGTCGGGATCTCCTCCAGGTCCTCCTCCAACAGCCGGAGCGTCCCGCGGTGGTGCAAGGGGCGCCTCCAGCTGGGCAACAGAGGAACGGGGCCTCACGGACTCCACCTCATGCTGGGATGAGGAGGAAGAGCCCTGCTGCTCTCCGTGCTGGCGTCGGCGTTCCTGCTCCTCACGCAGGCGGTGGTGCAGCCTCTCCAGGTGACTCGACTGACCGGACACGGTGCGGTGCAGGGGACGCTCCGCAAGTCGAGACGGCAGGAAAGGAATCACCGACTTACGTGCAGTGTGTCTAAGACGAGCCATCTACAAAAGACACCGTAAGCATAAGAGTAAGAGCAGAACTAATATGACAAGTGAATAAACCATAGACGGAATAAGATAAAAATTTTAACAAGGCATAATATAGTACATATATATGTAGTAAAACATAGGGTTGGTCGAGGTGACCGACTTTTGAAGTAACATCAGAGGTCAAGGTGAGAGGGAAGGTCAATAGTCCTTAATACGACCAGTGCTACTCTAGGTCAGCGGTCCTACAGTCAGCACGGCTTTGATACCACTTATGTCACACCCGGTTTTGGAAGGCAAACCGAATGCGAACTATGTACGTGCCAGGATCAGAACTCACGTACACAGCGATTACATAAATGAACATCATCGCACAATGCTCGAATAATAACATAAAAGAGTATTAACTGATTACATCACAGAGTCATAGACATCCACATAGTCATCAACTTAACAGTTAAATCAAAGTGCTAGCGAAACGCAGTAAAGATAAGGCCTTCACAGGCAGCTGACTGGGGGTTGCCGCCAACCCACACCTAGAATTCGTCGTAGTCTTGAAACTCCTGGAAGTCTCCTTCCACGACTTCGCCTTCTCCTGAGCAGTGGTTACAATGCGGACAACCTGGTGTTTGGTGGTAAAGCAAGGATGAGTACACATCAACGTACTCAGCAAATGTCCCGTTTGGCTGAAGTGGACTAGCTTTATGTGGGGTTAGGCTCAAGCAGTTGCTTTTAGTTGGTCAGGTATTTATCATTAGTAGAAGCCAGATTTTATCATTAACTCACCCATGAACCATTTCCTCATCGAGGAACAACATCATCATATTCGAACCAAAACCATAACATAAACCTTGTACCTCGAACCATCTGTATCTCTAATCAAAGAGGATCCCAAGGCTGCTCTTAACCGTGAGCACGGCTGATATATCAGTTTCACTACCCTCTGCAGAGGTCGCACACTTTACCCATGAGTCATGATTCCCTCTCTAGCCCGGGCTTGCAAGACCCTTATTCACTCCCAAGGTGAATGGCCAGGGATTCACTACAAAGCCTTTACAAAGATTTCCTAGAGATCATAGCTGCCCGTTAGGTTTCTCCAGTTTGATAAACACAGTACCCCTCCCCGCAGGAGAGTGGCTAACAAAGCAAAACGAAAGAACCTCGGCACTCAGCCTCGGCAGAGCAAGCACTGTGCCTGGACCCCATTGACGGCACGACGGCGAAGCAACTACACCTCTAGTTCCTCTAATTAATTAGCTAAGGGCGTCCCATTTCACCCTCATGGTTGCACTGTTATCCCGGGTGGTCTCTCAACGAACAGGTCCTTACGGAGAGGTACTCAGGAAACAGCCTGAGCCCCCTAGAGTATCACAAGATCATCAACATCATCAGGATAACAGTATCATAAATATTCACATCATGTTCATTGATTAAGTTAAAGCAGTAGCAAAATGCTAACCATAATAGCCCATAAGGTCATCAAGGATAAAGTAAAGTGTAAAGCTAGTCAATCCTTAGATTTCAAGTAAGTAATGCGGGACAGTGTATTATAAAGTAAATGGGACATAATGGGACTGAGGACACTTGCCTTCACCAAACTGTTGCTCAGGGACTTCCTCTGCAACTTCCTCGGGCAACACAGACTGCTCGTTGTCTACGTAAAGTAATCATTCACACTATGCACTTGGGAAAATAACAAACAAAAACAATATACCAAACATATGCAGCAGAGAGTGGTCACAAGTTCATAACAGAAAAGGGATAGGCACTCTGGTGTTCCCTAGGTCTGGGGTAGGGGACTATACCAAAATGAGTCATTATTCACTACTCAGGTTTAAGTCAGTGGTGGGATTAAATAATTATCTGATTTAAGTTCCTAAACTTAAGGGTTTGAGTCCATAAACTTAAGTGCTCCAACTTTTATTAAAGTCTACTACCTTTTATTTATCTCAAATAGGGTTCCAATAACCTTAATCCTATCCTAATGATTAACCATTAATTGGAACATGGAAACAGCAGGGAAACAGTGCATAATCAGATAGATAATAATTTTATGAACATTTTGCAATTTGAAGCACCCAATTTGGAGTTCATATGGCAAAGTTATGAATTTTACAAGTTTAGGGGTTAAAAATATGCTCTAAGGACCTATTTTGAATTAAATAAAAGGGCTGAGGACTTAACTGCGAAAAACCAGGGACGGCGGGCGCAAAATCCAGAAAACCGAGGGGTTCTTTAAGAAAATGCGCGGGCGAAGGGGTATCGGGCGCTTACAGCCGTTGGATCTCAAACGGACGATCAGGATTAGATCCTGCGGGCGGGCGCGCGGGCGCGCGGCGGTCTGGGCGGCTGACAGGCGGGGTCCAGCGGGCAGAGCAAGCGCGGGCGCGGGCGAGACGGCTGACAGGCGGGGCCGGGCGGACAGCGCGCGCGGGCGGACTGACAAGCGGGGCCTAGCGGGCAGAGAGACGGGGTGAGGGGGAAACGGGCCTGGGCCGTTGGATCTCCGACGGACGGCCGAGATTGGGCTCGGGTTATTTAGATTAGGGCCATCCGATCTGAGATGGACGGCGGGGATGGGGAGGCTGGCTCGGGCTCCTTCTACGGCTAGCTGGGGCGGCGGCGCTCGTCCCCGCGGCGGAGGGCTCGCCGGAGACGAGGGGCGCGGGCGACTGGCGGGGCTTTGGGGCAATCCGAGCGGTCAGGGAGGTCGGGAAGGGCACGGGGACTCCATTGGTGGGCTCTGGGTCGGGGCAGAGGCACCGGAGGGGGGCGGTTCACGGCGGGGCGGCTCGGCGGCGGGGTTACTCTACTCCGGCGAGCAATCGAACGCAACAGAGAGCAGAGCAAGGGGCAATAGGGGCGGGAGAGGTCCGTTACCTCGAGGCGAGCTCCGGGGACTCCTCGGCGGTGACAGAGACGCGACGGGGACCCGGGTCGACGGCGGCAGCTGCACGGCGGACGACGGGTGAGCGCGGGCAGAGAGAAATAGGGAGGGGGAGAGGGAATTGGGGCGCGTTCCGAGTTGCGGGCGTCGAGGCGGAGCTCACCGGGGCTAAGGGCGCGGCGGAGCTCCAACGGCGACGAGAAACCGAGCTCGGGACGGCAGGGTTTACGGCGGCGGCGCTCTGGGCGTGCGCGCAGCGAGGGAGAGGGCGAGAGAGAGGACCGGTGGGTGCGCAAATGAGGGAGGGGGTGAGGGCGAGTGGGGTTCGGGCTCTAGTGGCCAGGGGCGAGGTGGGGCGAGCTCCCCACGCGCGACGTGGGCGCGAGGAAGGCGGACGCGCGCGGCTCGGCGGCGGTTACGCGAGGGAGACGGGGCTGACAGCTCGGGCCCGCGGCGCAGAGAGAGAGGAGAAAGCGGGCGCGAGCGCGAGGGAAGCGGGGCTGATGGGTTGGGCCCACGGGCAGAGAGAGAGCGAGGGAGCGGGCGCGCGCGAGGAAGCGGCAGCGCCGACAGGCCGGGCCCGCAGCGCAGAGAGAGGAGGGGGCGGGTGAGCGCGCGCGGAGTGGGCCTACTGGGCCGAAAGGCCGAGGGGGCGGCTGGGTTGGGCTGTTTTCCATTTTCTTTTTATTTTGAATTGATTTCTCCTTTTCTTTTTTTTATTCTCTCCATTTGATTCAAATTCAAATGAGTCCCAAATTCAAATTAGACCTTTTGAGAATTAAGCACCAAACAAAAGTGAAATCTAGGGTTCAACATGATGCAACAATTCATACTCCACTAGGGTTTAATATAATAGACTATAATTACAAGTAGAATAAGCACTTAGCTCCTATAGAAATGAGAGAGAAAGGAATTAGGAAGGATGAGAAAAGAAAAGTAACACCTGAATTTGTGAATATGAGCAAGAAATTTTATACCCCCAAATTCAGGGTGTTACAGATATCTCCCTTTTACTGGTGGTCTCTCAAAAAGTGATGTCGGATGTCAATGTGCTTTGTGCGGCTGTGCTCAACAGGATTGTCCGCTATGTGGATAGCACTCTCATTGTCACATAGGAGCTAGTGGGACTTTGCTCAGATTGTAGCCAAAGTCCTAGAGGGTTTGCCTCATCCAAAGTAGTTGCGCGCAACACTGTCCTGCGGCAACATACTCGGCCTCAGCGGTGGATAGGGCAACGGAGGTTTGTTTCTTAGAGCTCCACGACACCAGGGACCTTCCTAAGAATTGGCACGTCCCTGATGTACTCTTCTTATCGACCTTACATCCAGCATAATCAGAGTCTGAATATCCAATTAAGTCGAAGGTAGACCCCTTTGGATACCAGATCCTGAAGCAAGGCGTAGCGACTAAATATCTAAGATTTCGCTTCACAGCCACTAAGTGACACTCCCTTGGATCAGATTGAAATCTAGCACACATGCATACACTAAGCATAATATCCGGTCTACTAGCGCATAAATAAAGCAAAGAACCTATCATGGACCGGTATGCTTTTTGATCAACGGACTTACCTCCTTTGTTGAGGTCGACGTGTCCGTCAGTTCCCATCGGAGTCTTTGCAGGCTTGGCGTCCTTCATCCCAAACCGCTTTAGCAAGTCTTGCGTGTACTTCGTTTGGGAGATGAAGGTGCCGTCCTTGAGTTGCTTCACTTGGAACCCAAGGAAGTAGTTCAACTCGCCCATCATCGACATCTCAAACTTTTGAGTCATCACCTTGCTAAACTCTTCACAAGACTTTTGGTTAGTAGAACCAAATATTATGTCATCGACATAAATTTGGCACACAAATAAGTCACCATCACAAGTCTTAGTGAATAAAGTTGCATCGGCTTTCCCAACCTTGAAAGCATTAGCAATTAAAAAGTCTCTAAGGCATTCATACCATGCTCTTGGGGCTTGCTTAAGTCCATAGAGCGCCTTAGAGAGCTTACATACGTGGTCGGGGTACCGTTCATCCTCGAAGCCAGGGGGTTGCTCTACGTACACCTCCTCCTTCATTGGCCCGTTGAGGAAAGCGCTCTTCACATCCATTTGGAACAACCTGAAAGAATGGTGAGCGGCATATGCTAGCAAAATACGAATGGACTCTAGCCTAGCCACAGGAGCAAAAGTCTCCTCAAAGTCTAAACCTACGACTTGGGCATAACCTTTTGCCACAAGTCGAGCCTTGTTCCTTGTCACCACCCCGTGCTCGTCTTGTTTGTTGCGGAACACCCACTTGGTTCCCACAACATTTTGCTTGGGACGAGGCACCAGTGTCCAAACTTCATTTCTCTTGAAATTATTGAGCTCCTCTTGCATGGCCAACACCCAGTCCGGATCTAGCAAGGCCTCTTCTACCCTGAAAGGCTCAATAGAAGAGACAAAGGAGTAATGCTCACAAAAATTAACTAATCTAGAACGAGTAGTTACTCCCTTGCTAATGTCACCCAAAATTTGGTCGACGGGATGATTCCTTTGAATCGTCGCTCGAACTTGGGTTGGAGGTGCCGGTTGTGCTTCTTCCTCCATCACATGATCATCTTGTGCTCCCCCTTGATCACATGCCTCCTCTTGATGAACCTGTTCATCATCTTGAGTTGGGGGATGCACCATTGTTGAGGAAGAGGGTTGATCTTGCTCCTTTTGTTCCTGTGGTCGCACGTCTCCAATCGCCATGGTACGAATCGCGTCCATTGGAACGTCTTCTTCATCTACATCATCAAGATCAACAACTTGCTCTCTTGGAGAGCCATTAGTCTCATCAAATACAACATCGCTAGAGACTTCAACCAAACCCGATGATTTGTTGAAGACTCTATACGCCTTTGTATTTGAGTCATAACCTAACAAAAACCCTTCTACAGCTTTGGGAGCAAACTTAGAATTTCTACCTTTCTTTACTAGAATATAACATTTGCTCCCAAATACACGAAAGTAAGACACATTGGGTTTGTTACCGGTTAGAAGCTCATACGAAGTCTTCTTGAGGAGGCGATGAAGGTACACCCGGTTTATGGCGTGACAAGCCGTGTTCACGGCTTCCGACCAAAATCGCTCGGGCGTCTTGAATTCTCCAAGCATTGTCCTCGCCATGTCAATGAGCGTCCTGTTCTTCCTCTCTACCACACCGTTTTGCTGTGGTGTGTAGGGAGCAGAGAACTCGTGCTTGATCCCTTCCTCCTCAAAGTATTCCTCCACTTGAAGGTTCTTGAACTCAGACCCGTTGTTGCTCCTTATCTTCTTCACCTTGAGCTCAAACTCATTTTGAGCTCTCCTTAGGAAGCGCTTGAGGGTCCCTTGGGTTTCAGATTTATCCTGCAAGAAGAATACCCAAGTGAAGTGGGAAAAATCATCAACTATCACAAGACCATACTTACTTCCTCCTATACTTAGATAGGCGACGGGTCCGAAGAGGTCCATATGAAGCAACTCCAAAGGTCTTGATGTGGTCATCACATTTTTGGTATGATGAGAGCTTCCCACCTGTTTACCTGCTTGACAAGCTGCACAAGGTCTATCTTTTTCGAAATGCACATTTGTTAGACCTATTACGTGTTCTCCCTTTAGAAGTTTGTGAAGGTTCTTCATCCCCACATGTGCTAAGCGGCAATGCCACAGCCAGCCCATGCTAGTCTTAGCAATTAAGCATGCATCTAGACCGGCCTCCTCTTTTGCAAAATCAACTAAATAGAGTTTGCCGTCTAATACACCCTTAAAAGCTAATGAACCATCACTCCTTCTAAAGACAGACACATCTACATTTGTGAATAAGCAGTTATATCCCATATTACAAAGCTGACTCACAGACAACAAGTTATATCCAAGCGACTCAACTAAAAACACATTGGAAATGGAGTGCTCGGATGAAATAGCTATTTTTCCTAACCCTTTCACCTTGCCTTGATTCCCGTCACCGAAAATGATTGAGTCTTGGGAATCTTTGTTCTTGACATAGGAGGTGAACATCTTCTTCTCCCCTGTCATATGGTTTGTGCATCCGCTGTCAATAATCCAGCTTGATCCCCCGGATGCATAAACCTGCAAGGCAAATTTAGGCTTGGGTCTTAGGTACCCAACTCTTGTTGGGTCCTACAAGGTTAGTGACAATATCTTTAGGGATCCAAATGCAAGTTTTATCTCCCTTGCATTTTGCCCCTAATTTCCTAGCAATCACCTTTCTATCCTTTCTACAAATTACAAAGGAAGCATTGCAAGTATGAAAAATTGTTGAAGGTTCATTGTTTACTTTCCTAGGACCATGAACAACATTTCTTCTAGGCATAGCATTTTTCCTAGCCAAATTTCTATCATGCATAATAGAAGAACTAGAAGCAAACGTGGCATGAGAATCAAAAGCATCATAACTTCTATAAGCATTCCTAGAATGTCTCCTATCATGATACATGAAAGCATGGTTCTTTTGAGCACTACTAGCCATAGGGGCCTTCCCTTTCTCCTTGGCGGAGATGGAAGCCTTATGGCTTGTTAAGTTCTTGACTTCCCTCTTGAAGCCAAGACCATCCTTAATTGAGGGGTGTCTACCAATCGTGTAGGCATCCCTTGCAAATTTTATTTTGTCAAATTCACTCTTGCTAGTCTTAAGTTGGGCATTAAGACTAGCCACTTCATCATTCAATTTAGAAATTGAAACTGGGTGTTCACTACAAGCATCAACATTAAAATCTTTACACCTATTGCAAATTGCAACATGTTCTACACAAGATGTTGATTTATTAGCTATTTCTAACTTAGCATTCAAATCATCATTTATGCTCTTTAAGCTAGAAATAGAGTCATGGCATGTAGACAATTCACAAGAGAGCATTTCATTCCTTTTAATTTCTAAAGCAAGGGATTTTTGTGCCTCTACAAACTTATCATGTTCTTCATACAAAAGATCCTCTTGCTTTTCTAATAACCTATTCTTATCATTCAAGGCGTCAATTAATTCATTAATCTTATCAACCTTAGTTCTATCTAGGCCCTTGAATAAACATGAATAGTCTATTTCATCATCGCTAGATTCTTCATCACTTGAGGAAGCGTAAGTACTAGTATCACGAGTGCTTACCTTCTTTTCCCTTGTCATGAGGCAGGTGTGATGCTCGTTGGGGAAGAGGAATGATTTGTTGAAGGCGGTGGCGGCGAGTCCTTCGTTGTCGGAGTCGGACGACGAACAATCCGAGTCCCACTCCTTTCCAAGGTGTGCCTCGCCCTTAGCCTTCTTGTAAGTCTTCTTTTTTTCCCTCTTGTTCCCTTGTTCCTGGTCACTATCATTATCGGGACAATTAGCGATAAAATGAACAATCTTACCACATTTGAAGCATGAGCGCTTCCCCTTTGTCTTGTTCTTGTTGGGATGTCCCTTGCAACCCTTTAGCGCCATCTTGAAACGCTTGATGATGAGGGCCATTTCTTCATCATTAAGCCCGGCCGCCTCAACTTGCGCTACCTTGCTAGGTAGCGCCTCCTTGCTCCTCGTTGCTTTGAGAGCAATAGTTTGAGGCTCTTGGATTGGGCCATTCAACGCATCATCAACGTATCTAGCCTCCTTGATCATCATCCGCCCGCTTACAAACTTTCCAAGTATCTCCTCGGGCGACATCTTGGTGTACCTAGGATTCTCACGAATATTGTTCACAAGATGTGGATCGAGGACAGTAAAAGACCTTAGCATTAGGCGGACGACGTCGTGGTTCGTCCATCGCGTGCTTCCATAGCTCCTTATTTTGTTGACGAGGGTCTTGAACCGGTTGTACGTTTGGGTTGGCTCCTCGCCCCTAATCATTGCGAATCTCCTAAGTTCGCCCTCCACCAACTCCATTTTGGTGAGCATGGTAACGTCGTTCCCCTTATGTGAGATCTTGAGGGTGTCCCAAATCTGCTTGGCGTTATCCAAGCCGCTCACCTTATGGTATTCATCCCTGCACAATGAAGCTAGAAGAACAGTAGTAGCTTGTGCATTTTTGTGAATTTGCTCATTAATGAACATGGGACTATCCGTACTATCAAAGTGCATTCCATTTTCTACTATCTCCCATATACTTGGATGGAGAGAGAACAAGTGGCTACTCATTTTGTGACTCCAAAATCCATAGTCCTCTCCATCAAAGTGAGGGGGTTTACCGAGGGGAATGGAAAGCAAATGAGCATTGGAACTTTGCGGAATACGAGAATAATCAAAGGAAAAGTTTGAATTAACCGTCTTCCTTTTCTCATAGTCGTTGTCGTCGTCCTTTTGGGAAGAGGAAGATTCGTCGCTGTCGTAGTAGATTATCTCCTTGATGCGCCTTGTTTTCTTCTTCCTCCCGTCTTTTCTTTTGTGGCCCGACCCCGAGTCAGTAGGCTTGTCATCCTTTGGATCATTGACGAAAGACTCCTCCTTATCATTGACCACCATCCCCTTGCCCTTAGGATCCATCTCTTCGGGCGATTAGTCCCTCACGTGAAGAGAACGGCTCCGATACCAATTGAGAGCACCTAGAGGGGGGTGAATAGGTGATCCTGTAAAACTTGAAACTTAGTGCCACAAAAACTTGATTAGGAGTTAGCACAATAAGGCCAAGTGGCTAGAGAGGAGTCTTAGCAAAACACAATAACCACAAAGAGATCAACACAGAGATGGCAAAGTGGTTTATCCCGTGGTTCGGCTAAGTCCAATACTTGCCTACTCCACGTTGTGGTGTCCCAACGGATGAAGTTTGCACTCAACCCCTCTCAAGTGGTCCAAAGACCTACTTGAATACCACGTTGTTTTGCTTTCACTTTACTATATCCCGCTTGCGAGGAATCTCCACAACTTGGAGTCTCTCGCCCTTACAAAGATGTTCACAAAGAAGCACGGAAGTAAGGATGGGATGAGCAACGCACACAAGACACAAAATCAGAGCAACACATGCACACAAGTCACAACACGAGCTCTCAACACAACTCAACGAGTTCTCTACTCAAACGGAGCTCTAGTTGCTATCACAAAGAATCGAATGCGCGGAATTGAAGTCTTGGTGCTTAGGAATGCTTAGAGAATGCTTGGTGTGCTCCTCCATGCGCCTAGGGGTCCCTTTTTTATAGCCCCACGATAGCTAGGAGCTGTTGAGAGCATTCCAGGAAGGCAATTCTTGCCTTCAGTCGACTGGCGCACCGGACAGTCCGGTGCACCACCGGACACTGTCCGGTGTGGATTTCTTTCCTTCTGTGGCGCAGCCGACCGTTGAAGATCCAAAGCCGTTGGCGCATCGGACACTGTCCGATGCACACCGGACAGTCCGGTGCCCCCTTGTGACCGTTGGCTCGGCCACGCGTCACGCCCGGAATCCTCGGCCGACCGTTGGCCCGGCTGACCGTTGGCTCACCGGACAGTCCGGTGAATTATAGCCGTACGCCGTTAATCGCTTCCCGAGAGCGATGACTTCGCCTGTGAATGGCTCATCGGACAGTCCGGTGCACCACCGGACAGTCCGGTGATTTATAGCCGTACGCCGTTAATCGCTTCCCGAGAGCAGCCAGTTGACAGTCGCCAGCCTGGCGCACCGGACACTGTCCGGTGCACCACCGGACAGTCCGGTGCACCCAGTCCGGTGCACCCAGACTGCGCATAGCCAAGTCTTTTCCAAATTGATCTTTTCCTGTTTCTAGCACTTAGACACAATACATTAGTCTCCAAAACAATGTACTAAGTCTTAGAAACATACCTTTCCTCTTGATTTGCACTTTGTCCATCAATTGGCATAAATTAACACTTAAGCACTTGTGTTGGCACTCAATCACCAAAATACTTAGAAATGGCCCAAGGGCACATTTCTCTTTCAATCTCCCCCTTTTTGGTGATTTATGCCAACACAACAAAAATCAACTAAAGAAGTGCAACATCAATGCAAATGAAAACACAAATTTGTTTTGATTCAAATTTGGCATATTTGGATCATTCTCTACCACCACTTGGTTTTGTTTTTGTAAATCAACCTCAATTTCCTATCTCTAAGTCAAACACACTTGTTGAGACATAAAGAGAGTAGTTCCAAGAGAAATTGATCAAAGATTTCAAAAACTCCCCCTTTTTCCCATAATCAACTATTCTCCCCACAAGAAGCCAACTTTTGACAAAAGAGACAGTCCGGTGATTTATAGCCGTACGCCGTTAATCGCTTCCCGAGAGCAGCCAGTTGACAGTCGCCAGCCTGGCGCACCGGACACTGTCCGGTGCACCCAGACTGCGCAGAGTCTTGGCTGCATAGCCAAGTCTTTTCCAAATTGATCTTTTCCTGTTTCTAGCACTTAGACACAATACATTAGTCTCCAAAACAATGTACTAAGTCTTAGAAACATACCTTTTCTCTTGATTTGCACTTTGTCCATCAATTGGCATAGATTAACACTTAAGCACTTGTGTTGGCACTCAATCACCAAAATACTTAGAAATGGCCCAAGGGCACATTTCCCTTTCAGGTCTTCGTCATCACATCAAGCCGAAGCTCTTCGGCTATAGCTTTGTCATCCATTCTTATCACCTTAGGGCTACATCTTCACCCTGTTATGAGAGAAGACCTTCATCTTGAAGCCGAAGCCCCCTGTAATAATCCATGTCATACTGAAATCATATGGTCAGTCACGTTTTTTAGGACCTTTGGAAGAGGAAGGCCCCCAACAGTAGCCCCTTGCAGTATTGATTTGTTTCTTTTTAACAAATTTAGACTGCGACGTGAACGAAGGTCTTTAGCCAAAGATCTGACAAAACACCTTCCCTTCGCTATAATAGTGAATCACTCTAAATTGTGGGACCCACCGAGCTGTGGGTTTTGAGTATATATATAGAAGCCAGTGTCATGAGTATATTTCGTGTTATCTAGCTGGTATGCTGTGTTTGCCATTTTGAGTTTCTTTGCTTTCTTGAGCTCGATTGACTTTTGAGCTTTGGCATCTGTGCAACCATCATCTAAATGGCTGAGGAGAATAAGATCACTGACCTTGCGCTGACTGGTTTTTACGAAGCTATGGAGAAGACTAATATAGAAAAAATCACCAATGAGATGTTGGCTGGGTTGTCTGAGAATTCTAGCGACAACAAGAGTTTCGATGTAGAGAGCGGGAATAAGGAAGTTGAAGATCGGTCATGGAGGCCTAGCCACGTTGTTTTTGGAAAGTCATCTATTAAGCAAGGGCAGATCGAAGCGATGAAAGGCAGATACTTTTGTGATATTTCTATTGTGATGGCCAGAGGGGATAATACCATTCCTCTTCCCGAAGCTAATGAGGTGGTAGTTTTCAGAAGCTTCATGAAAGCTGGACTTCGTTTCCCACTGCATAAGATGTTGGTCAAAGTTCTGAAAACTTTTGAAATATACCTTCATCAACTTATCCCCGAGGCTCTTATCAAAGAAGGGGTTTTTATATGGGCCATGAGGAGCCAAGGGTTAGAGCCAGACGCCAGGTGCTTCTGTAGTATTCACGAATTATCCTATCAGACGAAAGCGACTGGGAAAGAACAATACCACAACAACTACGGCTGCTACAGCTTCATACCCCGCTCTGAGGCTAGTTATCTTGTGCCTACATTTCGGAAGAAGTGGCCAGGCACTTGGATGCAGGAGTGGTTTTATGTGAAGAACGACCTGGACCAGCAGGAGGATATAAGGGGCATCATTCAACGTCCTATATGGTCACGCTTCGGCATCAGAAGACCTACAACCGCACTCAGAAATGACGTGCAAGCGTGCTAGACGGCTTTCAATACTATATGCACCTATATCGGCACTAGGGATTTGGTTCAAGAGCATATTGCTTACAGAGTATGGCCCCTTGCAAGTGGATGGGAAATGCCGAAGGAGGCTGCCGCTGGCTCCAGTCAAAGTGGTCTGGTTTATCTAAGTACACATTTCGGTTCAGGGATCGGTTTGACGAGCCAAATGATGATTGGTTGGATGCTATAGAGGCAACAAGTGATGAGCTGCTTGGAGCCTACTCGAGGGCTAAAGACGAAGCTGTGACAGTCACCTTCAGCGCTCGAGGGAAAAAGAGACTGAATAGGGTTTTCAATGTTATCGAGTTTATCTACCCTGACTATTGTTTTTCTGTTTGGAAACAAAAGGGGAAAAGGAAAACTGCTGCTTCGGCATCTTCTAGTGCACCGAAGGCGAAGAAAGTGAAGGTCTTGACATGTAGACCACGATGCATTGAGACGGCCGATGTGCCAGAGCTTATTGAAAAACATGCAGGAGTTGCCCCTTCTACCACAGAACCAGGTCATGTTGTGCCAGTCGAGGCTAGTACAAACCCAGCCGAAGAGCCAAAATTAGAGAAGGCAGTAGATCATTTGAAGTTGTTGAGCCCACCAGGTACAATAGGATTGCCGAAGCCATCAAGCGTTCCCGCAGTGACTCCAAGAAAAAGAAGAATGGCTAGCATGCTAGACGCTGTTTTGGAATCCGTAAAGACATCAGCTCCTGCCTCTGTCGAAGCTCTCAGCGCACAGATTAAGGATGCAAGGAAAACTGCTGTCACAAGCATAGCCAAAGCTCTTGCTAAAGCTGGACCTTCGGAAGCTCCTATCGAAGCTGGACCTTCGGAAACTGCATCGATAGCACTAGAGAAAGAGAGTGTTCCTGAGAAATCTAATTTTTCGGCTCCTAAAGCACCCCTTAAAGAGCTGGAATTTATTGTTCGACATGCTTCAGGAAAGCAACTATCAGAAGAGCAGGTTGCCAAAGTGCAACACTATACCAAGGATCTGAAATACCCCCGAGGGTCCTTGGTATATGGTGGCAATGACGAAGATGACTTCCTTTACTGTCTACCAGACAGTAAAGAAATACATGTCTATCGGGAAATAATGGATAACATAGGTTATCCGAAGCTTGAACTTGGCCTATCTGCAATGTCGAAAGATCAACTTGCAGACAGTCTTGCTTACAATAGTCTGAAGGTGTGTGTACTTTGACTTTTCTACTTTTATGGCTTTTCTTGTCGCTGTTACATCCTCACTTGTCGATTTCCAGGGCTTAATTCTAAGCAAGGCTTTGAAGGCCCAGAAGGATGCAGAGGATGAGAGCTGTCGTATAGCTCTTGGGAATCTGCGTTCAGAAGTTATCACGCTAAGAAACGAAGCTCTTGAAAAAGACAAAATATTACTCTCCTTAGTAGATAAACTAAAATCTAACGAGGCCAAGCTTGATGCCCAAGTCGAAGCTCACAAAGCCAAAGTACAAGAGCTAAAGAGGATGGTTGTTGAAGCAACTAAAAAATTTGAAGTTGAAGTGGTGAAGCATGAGATATGTGAAATCGAAAGATCAAGAGCGCAGAAGAATGCTGATGAGTTTCATGCTGCCAAAGAAAAATGTTATGAGATATCCATGGAATGCCCAAAAATCTAAAGAGCAGCATTGCTAAAGTTGGAGCCTTCTCCTCGGAGCAAAAATTCATCTGCGGTGACCCAGATGGAGTTATTCAGTGGATCAGTGGTGAGGCTAAAGCTTTTGAAGAGATTCTCAGTGACAGAGGGGATTTTTGCGCCTTCACCAGTGCCTGCGAGGCCACATCAATTCTGGAAAAGGTCGGCTGTGATCATGCGAAGGCTGTTGTTCAGCCAGAGTTTGCTCTCTCAGCCGATGACATGAAAAATCCTTTAGCTGAAGCTTCTGTGCTAAGTGGTAAATTTTACTCTGAGGTATGGCTGAAGGGTGAGCGAGAAGTCATCGACGAAGCCATCAGAAGAAAAGAAAAGGAAACTCATGATGCTTAGGAAGAGACAAGAAGGGCTGAAGAAGCTGCCGAGCGGGCTAGACTTATAGGTATGCATTTGTTGTGGTTTAGCTTCGTAACCCGTTTTAGCTTCAGAACTAACAAACATATACTACGGTGCAGCTGAACTATCTTTGCCTCCAGAGCCATACAATCCAGAAGCCGACCCATTCCTGAAGGAAGCAGTCGAGACTATGAAAATTGCCGATGAAGCTGTTGATGAAGCTGTCAATAAGCTATTAAACGAAGTTGCCGAAAAGGTCCTGAAGGAAGACTAGAACTTTTATTTATGCTACTTTAATATCGTTGAACATGATCTCTAGTCTTGCAAGAAACACTTGTAAACAATTTGTGTGTATATTGATGTAATATATTTCTTTGTGATGCATGAAACTTCCGTACATACCGTTTTTGAGCCACTGGCGAAAAAACACCTTCCCTTCTTTTCATGCTTCACGAAGAAAAGATTCCCCTTTTGTCAATTCAATAGTATGTATTTTGCTATGATTTCTGCAAGGTAATACTGCTGACGAAAATTCCTCTCCTGTGTAAAAATATATCTGCCAAAGGCATATTTTGTGCTACAGCACATTCTTTCATGATCTGACAGGTACCTTCGAAGGAGCAATTTTCCTTCTTCTCCACAGCTTTTTGCTGATGCAAAATGTTGTATGATATGATGCTATGCGATATGGTATGATGGTATGATGCAAAATGATGTTTATGCCAAAGATAAAAACCCACGTGAGTACACACCCAGACTCTGCA
The DNA here is from genome assembly GCA_029449295.1 of Zea luxurians. Lineage (NCBI taxonomy): Eukaryota > Viridiplantae > Streptophyta > Magnoliopsida > Poales > Poaceae > Zea > Zea luxurians. The sequence goes on along the minus strand of JAOPSE010000001.1, from coordinate 28,192,239 downwards.
TCCCCTTAGGGACGACATTGGAGTCTCTTCACCTTTTACTTAGGTGGTTTTTCAGCTCTGCATTCCCTTAGGAACGACTTTGGAGCTAAGCTCTGTATTCCCTTAGTAACGACTTTGGAGCTTCTTCACCTTTGACTTAGGTGGCATTTAAGCTCTGCATCCCCTTAGGAACAACTTTGGAGCTTCTTTACCTTTTACTTAGGTGGTATCTTAGCTCTGCATTCCCTTAGGAACGACTTTGGAGCTTTGTAACTTACTCTGCATTCCCTTAGGAACGACTTTGGAGCTTCTTGATCCGTTTTTGTTACACTCAATGGTGTAACCACAGGCTTATTACATCAAACTGAAGGTTACACCTTCTTGTATTGTCTTTTTAAAAGAAAAATGTAAAGGCAAAAAGAGTAAAAGTACATTGGATCAAGGCACTCTTTGGCCGAAACACTATGCCAGCTTTAGTAGATATGCCTCGACTCGGGCACAATGCTATTGATTGTGCGAGCTTCGGACTCCTCCCAAAGGTCGCGCTGTTGCTGAGCCTGACAATGCCCTTCTAGCTGTTGATTATGAACTAGGGTAGGCGCCAGCAATGGCGATGGTGGCAACTAAGCTCAGGAAGCTTGGGAGTGACTCACCGAAGCAATGGAAGTCGTAGGCTGTTGATTGCCCACATACTCCGAGATATACGGAGAGTAGCACGAAGCAGTATGCAAGACCTTCTTCAGCGGGTTCTGTCGTGCTTCGTCTTCAGTGATTTCCTTCTGCTTCTGGATCGTGACTTGGCACATCCTTGTGGTATGTCCCTTATATTCGCCACAGAATAGGCAGAACAGTCTCCTGGGCTGATTACTATATCTTCCTCTGAAGCTTCTCCCCCTCTGCCCCTTGGAGCTGGTGGCCTGAAAGAACTTTGTTGTGCCCTTGATGATTGAGAGCTGTGTTGTTGCCCTTGGGTATGATTCCCCCTGTCGTCGCTTGAGCTAGATTATGGATCGACCTGACATGCCTAGGGTGGAATCTTCCTCCGAAGCCCCTAGTCATCTTAGAGTATCTGTAGGCTTCTTCCCTTCTTTGTCGAAAGTCATTGTCGGCTCTGATATACTCATCCATTTTTTGGAGAAGCTTCTCCAAGGTTTGCGATGGCTTCCTTGCAAAATATTGCGTCGTTGGTCCTGGTTTGAGCCCCTTGATCATGTCTTCAATGACAATCTCATTGGGTACTATAGTGAGAGCACCTAGAGGGGGGGGGGGTGAATAGGTGATCCTGTAAAAACTTCAAACTTAAGCCACAAAAACTTGTTAAGCGTTAGCACAGTTAATGCCAAGTGGCTAAGGTGAAGTCTTCAACAAAACACAATACCACAAGAATCAAGCACAGAGGGACACGGTGGTTTATCCCGTGGTTCGGCCAAGCCAATGCTTGCCTACTTCCACGTTGTGGCGTCCCAACGGACGAGGGTTGCAATCAACCCCTCTCAAGCGGTCCAAAGACCCACTTGAATACCACGGTGTTTTGTTGTTCTTATCTCAATCCCGTTTGCGAGGAATCTCCACAACTTGGAGCCTCTCGCCCTTACAAAAGATGTTCACAAAGAATCACGGAGTAAGGGAGGGATTAGCAACTCACACACAACACAAAGATCACAGCGAATACGCACACACAAAACCCAGACTTGAGCTCAAGAGGCTAACACACTAGAACAGAGCTCAAATCACTAGAATTTCAAACAAGTGCGCAAGATTGATGTGTGAGTGATCAAGAGTGCTCAAGGAATGCTTGTGTGTCTCCTCCATGCGCCAAGGGGTCCCTTTTATAGCCCCAAGGCAGCTAGGAGCCGTTGGGAACAAATCTGGAAGGCCATCTTTGCCTTCTGTCTCGTGGCGCACCGGACAGTCCGGTGCACACCGGACACTGTCCGGTGCCCGATTTGTTTCCAAAAACAGCACTTCTGACCGTTGCTGGCTGCTCCAGATCTGCGCTCAGTTGGCGCACCGGACATGTCCGGTGCACACCGGACAGTCCGGTGTTCCTTCCCGACCGTTGGCCCGGCCACGTGTCGCGCGCTGATCGCGCGGCCGACCGTTGGCCCTAGCCGACCGTTGGCTCACCGGACAGTCCGGTGCACACCGGACAGTCCGGTGAATTTTAGCCGTACGCCGTCGGCGAATTCCCGAGAGCGGCCAGTTCGAGCCGAGGCAGCCTGGCGCACCGGACACTGTCCGGTGCACACCGGACAGTCCGGTGCTCCAGGTCGAGCTGGGTCTTGGCTGCACACAGCCAAGACTTTCTCCTCTTTTCTTTTCATCTCCTTTTCTGTTTCTAACACTTAGACAAATATATTAGTACACAAAACCAATGTACTAAGGATTAGAAACATACCTTTTCTCCATGATTTGTACTTTGTCCCATTTTACAATTAAGCACATGTGTTGGGCACTAAATCACCAAAATACTTAGAAATGGCCCAAGGGCACATTTCCCTTTCAATCTCCCCCTTTTTGGTGATTTATGCCAACATTTCATAAAGCCACTAGAACAAGTGCAAACTCAATTCAAATAACATAAATTTAAGTGTTATTCAATTTTGGCATATATGGATCATCCTTTGCCACCACTTGGTTTGTTTTTGCAAATCAAACACAAATCTCTATCTCTAAGTTAAACACACATGTTTAAGCATAAAGAGAGTCATTCAAAAAGAGATTGATCAAAAATTTCAAAAACTCCCCCTTTTTCCCATAATCAATACTCCTCCCCACAAGAAGCCAACTTTTGACAAGAGAGACAACTTAAGAATTTTGACAAATTAATCAAAAACTCTATTCTACAATTTTCAAAATCTCTCAAGTGGTAGCTGATCCATTTATTGCTTTGGCCTTTATTTTCTCCCCCTTTGGCATCAAGCACCAAAACGGGATCAATTGTGGCCCTTTAACCCCATTGCCTCACCAAAATCGTCAATTAAGAGCAAATGGCAATAAGAGGTCATGAGATGAACTTGGAATGAGTTACCCCTCATCGGAGTGCAGTGGAAGTCTTGCATGGTCCAAGTCCACCTTTTCCCTTTCAATTCTCCTTTGAGACTAACACAAGCAAACTCAAACATATGGTTAGTCTCAAAGGGTCAAGTTGTAACACATCTCCCCCTAAACATGTGCATCACATTGCAACGGACTTGTGAGGTCCAGGGAGTGTTTGTACAACTTGAGCACCATAATAAGCAACAATATGCAGAAGGGAACATGATCAAAAACATGAATACATGTATGCTATAATTCAATCCAAGTTCCGCGAATCTAAGACATTTAGCTCACTACGCAGCCTGCAAAAGGTCTTCTCATCTAAAGGCTTGGTAAAGATATCGGCTAGCTGGTTCTCGGTGCTAACATAAAACACTTCGATATCTCCCTTTTGCTGGTGGTCTCTCAAAAAGTGATGCCGGATGTCTATGTGCTTTGTGCGGCTGTGCTCAACAGGATTTTCCGCTATGCGGATAGCACTCTCATTATCACATAGGAGTGGGACTTTGCTCAGATTGTAGCCAAAGTCCCTGAGGGTTTGCCTCATCCAAAGTAGTTGCGCACAACACTGTCCTGCGGCAACGTACTCGGCCTCAGCGGTGGATAGGGCAACGGAGGTTTGTTTCTTGGAATTCCATGACACCAGGGACCTTCCTAAGAATTGGCACGTCCCCGATGTACTCTTCCTATCGACCTTACATCCAGCATAGTCGGAATCTGAGTACCCAATCAAGTCAAAGTTAGACCCCTTTGGATACCAGATCCCGAAGCAAGGCGTAGCGACTAAATATCTAAGAATTCGCTTCACCGCCACCAAGTGACACTCCTTAGGATCGGATTGAAATCTAGCACACATGCATACGCTAAGCATAATATCCGGTCTACTAGCACATAAATAAAGTAGAGATCCTATCATTGACCGGTATGCTTTTTGATCAACGGACTTACCTCCTTTGTTGAGGTCGGTGTGTCCGTCGGTTCCCATCGGAGTCTTTGCGGGCTTGGCGTCCTTCATCCCAAACCGCTTCAGCAGATCTTGCGTGTACTTCGTTTGGGAGATGAAGGTGCCGTCCTTGAGTTGCTTCACTTGGAACCCAAGGAAGTAGTTCAACTCGCCCATCATCGACATCTCGAATTTCTGCGTCATCACCCTGCTAAACTCTTCACAAGACTTTTGATTAGTAGAACCAAATATTATGTCATCAACATAAATTTGGCATATAAACAAATCACCATCACATGTCTTTGTAAAAAGAGTTGGATCGGCTTTCCCAACCTTGAAAGCATTAGCAAGTAAGAAATCTCTAAGGCATTCATACCATGCTCTTGGGGCTTGTTTAAGTCCATAGAGCGCCTTAGAGAGCTTACACACGTGGTCGGGGTACCGCTCATCCTCGAAGCCAGGGGGTTGCTCCACGTACACCTCCTCCTTTATTGGCCCGTTGAGGAACGCGCTCTTCACATCCATTTGGTACAACCTGAAAGAATGGTGAGCGGCATATGCTAGCAAGATACGAATAGACTCTAGCCTAGCCACAGGAGCAAAAGTCTCCTCAAAGTCCAAACCTGCGACTTGGGCATAACCTTTTGCCACAAGTCGAGCCTTGTTCCTTGTCACCACCCCGTGCTCGTCCTGTTTGTTGCGGAACACCCACTTGGTTCCCACAACATTTTGCTTGGGACGAGGCACCAGCGTCCAAACTTCGTTGCGCTTGAAGTTATTAAGTTCCTCCTGCATGGCCAACACCCAATCCGGATCTAGCAAGGCCTCCTCTACCCTGAAAGGCTCAATAGAGGAGACAAAAGAGTAATGTTCACAAAAATTAACTAATCGAGACCGAGTAGTTACTCCCTTGCTAATGTCACCCAGAATTTGGTCGACGGGATGATCCCTTTGAATCATCGCTCGAACTTGGGTTGGAGGTGCCGGTTGCGCTTCTTCCTCCATCACTTGATCGTGTTGTGCTCCCCCTTGATCACACGCCTCCTTTTGATGAACCTGTTCATCGTCTTGAGGTGGGGGATGCACCGTAGTTGAGGAAGAAGGTTGATCACGTTCATCCTGTTCCTGTGGCCGAATGTCTCCAATCGCCATGGTTCGTATAGCGGCCGCCGGAACATCTTCTTCATCTACATCATCACAATCACCAACTTGCTCTCTTGAAGAGCCATTAGTCTCATCAAATACAACGTCGCTAGAGACTTCAACCAAACCCGATGATTTGTTGAAGACCCTATACGCCTTTGTATTTGAATCATAACCTAATAAAAATCCTTCTACAGCTTTGGGAGCAAACTTAGAATTTCTACCCTTCTTCACTAGAATGTAGCACTTGCTCCCAAATACACGAAAGTACGATACATTGGGTTTGTTACCGGTTAGTAGCTCATACGAAGTCTTCTTGAGGAGTCGATGAAGGTAGACCCTGTTGATGGCGTGGCAAGCCGTGTTCACGGCTTCCGACCAAAAACACTCGGGGGTCTTGAACTCTCCAAGCATCGTCCTCGCCATATCGATTAGCGTCCTGTTCTTCCTCTCTACCACACCATTTTGCTGTGGTGTGTAGGGAGCGGAGAACTCGTGCTTGATCCCTTCCTCCTCAAGAAACTCCTCCACTTGAAGGTTCTTGAACTCGGACCCGTTGTCGCTCCTTATCTTCTTCACCTTGAGCTCAAACTCATTTTGAGCTCTCCTGAGGAAGCGCTTGAGGGTTCCTTGGGTTTCAGACTTATCCTGCAAAAAGAATACCCAAGTGAAGCGGGAAAAGTCATCAACAATAACTAAACCATACTTACTCCCTCCTATGCTTAGATAGGCGACGGGTCCGAAGAGATCCATGTGTAGCAGCTCCAGGGGTCTTGACGTGGTCATCACGTTCTTGCTGTGATGTGCTCCTCCCACCTGTTTCCCTGCTTGACAAGCTGCACAAGGTCTATCCTTTTCGAAATGCACATTTGTTAGACCTATTACGTGTTCCCCCTTTAGAAGCTTGTGGAGGTTCTTCATCCCCACATGTGCTAAGCGGCGATGCCACAGCCAGCCCATGCAAGTCTTAGCCATTAAGCATGCATCTAGACCGGCCTCTTCTTTTGCAAAATCAACTAAATAAAGCTTGCCGTCTAGTACACCCTTAAAAGCTAGTGAACCATCACATCTTCTAAAGACAGACACATCTACATTCGTAAATAAGCAATTATATCCCATTTGACATAATTGACTAACAGATAGCAAGTTATATCCAAGACTCTCCACTAAGAATACATTTGATATAGAATGCTCATTAGAAATTGCAATTTTACCTAGCCCTTTTACCTTGCCTTGATTCCCGTCACCGAATATAATTGAATCTTGGGAATCTTTACTTTTGACGTAGGAGGTGAACATCTTCTTCTCCCCCGTCATATGGTTTGTGCATCCGCTGTCGATAATCCAGCTTGAACCCCCGGATGCATAAACCTGCAAGGCAAATTTAGGCTTGGGTCTTAGGTACCCAACTCATGTTGGGTCCTGCAAGGTTAGCACAAATATTCTTAGGGACCCAGATGCAAGTTTTATCTCCCTTACATCTAGCCCCTAATTTCCTAGCAACAACCTTCTTTCCCTTTCTACAAATAGCAAAGGGAGCATTACAAGCATAATAAATGGTAGAAGGTTCATTCACTAATTTTCTAGGAGCATGAATAACATTCTTTCTAGGCACATGAGCAATATTTCTCCTAGGCATATATACAACATTCCTCCTATCATGCTTATAAGAGGAACTAGAGGCAAACATGGCATGAGAATCATAAACATGTGAATCAAAATGATTATAAACATTTCTAGCATGTCTCCTATTATGGTATAAGAAAGCATGGTTCTTTTTAGCACTATTTGCCATAGGGGCCTTCCCTTTCTCCTTGACGAAGACGGGAGCCTTATGGCTTGTTAAGTTCTTGGCTTCCCTCTTGAAGCCAAGCCCATCCTTAATTGAGGGGTGTCTACCAACTGTGTAGGCATCCCTTGCAAATTTTATTTTATTAACTTCATTCTTGCTAGTCTTAAGTTGGGCATTAAGACTAGCCACTTCATCATTTAATTTGGAAATTAGAACTAGGTGTTCACTACAAGCATTAACATCAAAATTCTTACACCTAGTACAAATTTCAACATGTTCAACACAAGAATTTGATTTACTAGCTACTTCTAGTTTAGCACTTAAATCAATATTAACACTTCTTAAGGTAGAAATGGTTTCATGACAGGAAGATATTTCACTAGAAAGCATTTCATTTCTTTTCACTTCTAAAGCATATGATTTTTGTGCCTCTACAAATTTATCATGTTCATCATACAATAAATCTTCTTGCTTTTCTAAAAGCCTATCCTTTTCATTCAATGCATTAATTAATTCATTTATTTTCTCTATCTTAGATCTATCTAAGCCCTTGAACAAGCAAGAATAATCTATGTCATCATCACTAGACTCACTATCACTAGATGAAGCATAAGTGGAGTCTTGAATACTCACCTTCTTCTCCCTTGCCATAAGGCAAGTGAGACGCTCGTTGGGGAAGAGAGCCGATTTGTTGAAGGCAGTGGCGGCGAGTCCTTCGTTGTCGGAGTCGGAGGAGGAGCAATCCGAGTCCCACTCCTTTCCTAGATGCGCCTCGCCTTTTGCCTTCTTGTATTGCTTCTTCCTCTCTCTTTTGTTCCCCTTTTCCTGGTCACTTTCATTATCGGGACAGTTAGCAATGAAATGACCAAGCTTACCGCATTTGAAGCATGAGCGCTTCCCCTTGGCTTTGGTCTTGCTTGGTTGTCCCTTGTGACCTTTAAGCACCGTCTTGAATCTCTTAATGATGAGAGCCATCTCTTCATCATTAAGGCCAGCCGCCTCAACTTGCGCCACCTTGCTAGGTAGCGACTCCTTGCTCCTCGTTGCCTTTAGAGCAATGGGTTGAGGCTCGTGGAGTGGTCCGTTCAACGCGTCGTCGACGTATCTTGCCTCCTTGATCATCATCCGCCCGCTCACGAATTTTCCAAGCACTTCCTCGGGCGTCATCATCGTGTACCTGGGATTCTCACGAATATTGTTCACGAGATGAGGATCAAGTACGGTAAAGGACCTGAGCATTAGGCGGACGACGTCGTGGTCCGTCCATCGCGTGCTCCCGTAGCTTCTTATCTTGTTGATAAGGGTCTTGAGCCGGTTGTACGTTTGCGTTGGCTCCTCGCCCCTTATCATCGCGAACCGTCCAAGCTCGCCCTCCACCAACTCCATCTTGGTGAGTAAGGTGACGTCGTTCCCCTCATGAGAAATCTTGAGGGTGTCCCAGATTTGCTTGGCGTTGTCCAAGCCGCTCACCTTATGGTATTCATCCCTGCACAAGGAAGCTAGAAGAACAGTAGTAGCTTGTGCATTTTTATGGATTTGTTCATTAATGAACATGGGACTATCCGAACTATCAAAGTGCATTCCACTCTCTACAATCTCCCATATACTAGGATGGAGAGAGAATAGGTGACTACGCATTTTGTGACTCCAAAATCCGTAGTCCTCTCCATCAAAGTGTGGGGGCTTGCCAAGTGGAATGGAGAGTAAATGAGAATGTGAACTTTGCGGAATACGAGAGTAATCAAAGGAAAAGTTCGAGTTAACCGGTTTTCTCCTCTCGTAGTCGTTGTGGTCCTCATCCTTTTGGGAAGAAGTAGACTCGTCGCTGTCGTAGTAAATGATCTCCTTAATGCGCCTGGTCTTCTTCTTCTTCCCTTCCTTTCGTCTTTGACCCGAGCCGGAGTCGGTAGGCTTGTCGTCCTTCGGCTCGTTGACGAAGGTCTCCTTCTCTTTGTCGTTGATCACTATACCCTTCCCCTTAGGATCCATCTATTCGGGCGGTTAGTCCCTTTGTGAATAGAACGGCTCTGATACCAATTGAGAGCACCTAGAGGGGGGGGGGGTGAATAGGTGATCCTGTAAAAACTTCAAACTTAAGCCACAAAAACTTGTTAAGCGTTAGCACAGTTAATGCCAAGTGGCTAAGGTGAAGTCTTCAACAAAACACAATACCACAAGAATCAAGCACAGAGGGACACGGTGGTTTATCCCGTGGTTCGGCCAAGCCAATGCTTGCCTACTTCCACGTTGTGGCGTCCCAACGGACGAGGGTTGCAATCAACCCCTCTCAAGCGGTCCAAAGACCCACTTGAATACCACGGTGTTTTGTTGTTCTTATCTCAATCCCGTTTGCGAGGAATCTCCACAACTTGGAGCCTCTCGCCCTTACAAAAGATGTTCACAAAGAATCACGGAGTAAGGGAGGGATTAGCAACTCACACACAACACAAAGATCACAGCGAATACGCACACACAAAACCCAGACTTGAGCTCAAGAGGCTAACACACTAGAACAGAGCTCAAATCACTAGAATTTCAAACAAGTGCGCAAGATTGATGTGTGAGTGATCAAGAGTGCTCAAGGAATGCTTGTGTGTCTCCTCCATGCGCCAAGGGGTCCCTTTTATAGCCCCAAGGCAGCTAGGAGCCGTTGGGAACAAATCTGGAAGGCCATCTTTGCCTTCTGTCTCGTGGCGCACCGGACAGTCCGGTGCACACCGGACACTGTCCGGTGCCCGATTTGTTTCCAAAAACAGCACTTCTGACCGTTGCTGGCTGCTCCAGATCTGCGCTCAGTTGGCGCACCGGACATGTCCGGTGCACACCGGACAGTCCGGTGTTCCTTCCCGACCGTTGGCCCGGCCACGTGTCGCGCGCTGATCGCGCGGCCGACCGTTGGCCCTAGCCGACCGTTGGCTCACCGGACAGTCCGGTGCACACCGGACAGTCCGGTGAATTTTAGCCGTACGCCGTCGGCGAATTCCCGAGAGCGGCCAGTTCGAGCCGAGGCAGCCTGGCGCACCGGACACTGTCCGGTGCACACCGGACAGTCCGGTGCTCCAGGTCGAGCTGGGTCTTGGCTGCACACAGCCAAGACTTTCTCCTCTTTTCTTTTCATCTCCTTTTCTGTTTCTAACACTTAGACAAATATATTAGTACACAAAACCAATGTACTAAGGATTAGAAACATACCTTTTCTCCATGATTTGTACTTTGTCCCATTTTACAATTAAGCACATGTGTTGGGCACTAAATCACCAAAATACTTAGAAATGGCCCAAGGGCACATTTCCCTTTCATATAGGCGCCTGAGCTCTCAGTCGCAAGAACCTTCGGACGTACGCCTGCAGGTACTCCTCATGGTCCTGCGTGCATTGGAACAGAGCTTGGGTAGTGACTAGCTTCGTCTGGAAAACCTGGAAGCTAGTAACTAGCATGTCCTTTAGCTTCTGCCACGACGTAATTGCCAAAGAGAAGAATACCATGTTTGAGCCACACTTCTGACTACCATGACAAAGGACTTCACCATGACGGTAGTGTTGCCCCCATATGAGGATATGGTTGCTTTGTAGCTCATCAGGAACTGCTTTGGATCTGAGTGCCCATCATACATGGGGAGCTGAGGTGGCTTATAAGATGGTCGCCATGAGGTAGCCTGCAACTCTGCTGCTAGAGGAGAAGCATCATCAAAAGCAAAGTTACCATGATGAAAGTCATCGTACTATTCATCATCATTGATTGGACTTTCTTGATGAAGCTCCCTCTATTGGGACCTTCGGTCTTGGTCATCCTGAGTAAGGTGACACATTTCTTCTGCAGCTTCGTCGATCTTTCTCTGAAGGTCAGCGAGCCGAAGCATCTTTTCCCTCTTCCTTTGCACTTGTTGGTGAATAGCCTCCAAGTCCCTGATCTCATGGTCCAGCTCCTCCTCCTGAGGTGTTGGGCTAGTAGCCTTTCTCTTCTGGCTCCTAGCTTCTCACAGAGAGAGTGTCTCCTGATTTGTGTCCAGTGGTTGCAGCCAGCCCCTGGCGTTGTTGTCTTCTTCGGCGGCATGGCGAAGGTGGATGCTTGCCGAAGGTGGTCGTTTGAGTTCACCAGAGGTGGGCGCTAATGTTGGTCACTTTTTCTCGAATGCTATGGGTTTAGAACAAGGCGACACAATTGTTAATTATTACAGACCTTTGTCTTCCGAAGCATTATCCCCTCATGGGTATAATGCTCATCGGACGAAGGACAAGAAGGATGTACCTTCATCATTTAATATATGAATAAGAATGCATAAGAATGAAAATAATAACTGCAACTTGTTAACTAATTCATATTTGTATTCTATAAAACACGTATGAATATTAATAGAATTCGTATTACATTGATACCTTCGGCTTGCTCGAAGGTGGGGACACGAGAGAGTGATTACAAATCAGCGTGAACAGTATGGTGCTATTGTTCATCTATTTATAGGCACGAGACACAGCTCGAGTAAAAGTACATTTATGCCCCTGACATTCATCTATAATCATAACGCGAATCATTAAGGACTGAGTAGTCTTTGTCCCTTTTCGGTCATCATCATACTTGGTCTTCGTCATCACATCAAGCCGAAGCTCTTCGGTTATAGCTTCATCGTCCATTCTTATCACCTTCGGGCTACATCTTCACCCTGTTATGAGAGAAGGCATTCATCTCGAAGCCGAAGCCCCCTGTAATAATCCATGTCATACTGAAAACATATGGTCAGTCATGTTTTTGAGGACCTTCAGAAGAGGAAGGCCCCCAACAGTTCCTATAACTCAAAAACATATAGATCTTAAAACTATTCATGAGCAGAACTATATGCTTCTTGTAAGCAATATATGAACATGTAAGTCACTTGTTAACATGAAGCTCCTCATTTTGATTTCTAGTGACAATTGTGCTTTCTTTTACTTTACACAAACTGCACAAACTAGGAGCAAACTTGTTACAGTCCTTATTTGTTTTGAAACGGTCATCAAAACCATCTTAGAGGTCGATTGCACTTACAATGGAATAATTCAAGAACGGACACCTCCATACTCACCTTAATCTAATGGGGTTGTCGAATGAAAGAAACGGGCATTAATGGACTTGGTGAATGCCAGGTTTGGAATTTCTGGTATGACAAAGGCATGGTGGGGGAGGCTATTTTGACAGCATGTCATGTTTTGAATAGAGTTCCCACTAAAAATAGTGAGATAACTTTGTATGAAGGATGGAATGGAAGGAAACCATCACTCCTACTTGCGTACATGGGACAGTTTGGCCATGGTTAGTGTACCAATTAATAAGAAACACAAGCTTGGACCTAAAATAGTTAATTGTATACTTTTGGGCTATGCACACCATAGCACGACTTATAAGTTCTTGGTGATAAAATTAGACACACATGATATTTTATTGGATTCACTCATGGAGTCGTGGGATGTTACTTTCTTTGAGAACATAGTCTCGATGAAATAAACTTATTCTTTGCCTAGTGTTGCAAATGAATTTATTCCTAAACCCACACTTACAATTGAGCCAATTGAAAATGCACTTGAAGACAAATAATGTGATAGTAAGTTAGCTCCTAGAAGGAGTAAGAGACCGAGGATTGCAAAGTACTTTTGTGAAGACTTCACTGTGTACCTTATCGAGGATACCCCCACAATCATAGCAGAGGCTTTGCATCACCCGATGCAGAATATTGAAAGGATTTAGTCCGTAGTGAGATGGAGTCTCTTGGAGATCATGTAATTAGACAATGCTTACAAAATATATCATCGCGGCTCTGGACATAACTTCTGTTGTTTACTTGTTTTTTATTACTTGGGCTTGTTTGAAGGCAATGACGTGAATGCAATTACAATCCCGTGTTAATAGTACGAGGGTATTGCTCATCTATTTATAGGCAATCGTATAGCTTCGTACGATATTACATTTGTACCCTAAAAAATTGCATACAAGGTTTACAAATGTCACAAGGATAATATTGCCATTTGGACTTAACAGCTTGAACAACACCTTCTCCACACGTCACCTTCCTACGTCAACGTGATGAAGCTTGCTTCGTCGTACTTCCATTGATCTATGTCGAAGCTTTTCTAGTAACGAAGCTCCTGTAATACTTAATAATATGTTGAAGACAAATGGTTAGCCGTGTTTTTGAGGACCTTCGAAAGACGAAGACCCCCAACAACTTCTACAGAAGTTGAGTGGTTAGGAGGACTGTTGATGGACTTACCTGTGGTTGAGAAAACAATTCCTGCCATTCTCATAAACTGTGATAATCAAACGGTGATCATGAAGGTGAAGAATAGTCAGGATAATATGAAATCCAACAAACATGTAAAACGTAGACTAAAGTCTGTCAGGAAACTGAGAAGCTCTGGAGTAATAGATGTGGATTATATCCAGACAGCTAAGAACTTGGCAGATCCCTTCACTAAGGGACTATCACGTACTATGATTGATAATGCATCGAAGGAGATGGGATTGAGACCCATGTGAGTTAACCTTAGTGGTAACCCAACCTATATAATTGGAGATCCCATGAAATAGGATATGAGAAGAGCAATCTATTGATTAACGGGAGAGTACACCTTACTTCTAACCCACTCCATTGAAGATGCATTACTCTTTTTTCTGTAAGGTAGGTTGACTTAGTCTTAATGCGTTCTGAGGTTTATAGCAAGATATTGTCCTATAGAGTATTCTTGAAAGAACACACCTATGTGAGCTCAACTGTTGGTCGTAATTCGTAGGATTTGGGAATTCCTTAAGAAGCTCATGAAGAGAGACATGAATATGACCTATATGAGGTTGTACATGCATATAGGAGTAGGGAAGTCATAAGTAGTGAATAACTAATGATATAATATACACTAACTATGTGTAGAATGTGGATGAGTAATGACTAATGAGTGCAAGAAATGTACTAACAACATGATACTCCTTCGTTCTTTTTTATTTGTCGCGGTTTAGTTCAAAAATGAATTAGCGGGCGACAAATATTCGAGAATGGAGGTAGTAGTATTTTTAGGAACTTGTTTTCTTCGCTTTATTAACAAAGCATCCCATCTATTTATTTTCTCTTATATTTGATTATATAGCATGGTGGAAGACTGAGTCCTTGGGTACATCATTTAGGGCCACCACACAATCCCACGCATTAATATAAGAAGGAATTATTATACAAGGAATAGAAATAGATACACGCGCATTTACGACAATACAAGTTTGACCAGCCTCTCAACTCCTTAGGTCGCTTTTGTTCCTGATGGAGTAGAGTAGTGGCTTCCCTTGACAAGAATCTGAGAAAGGGTTTCAACTCCTTAGTTATCATGAAGGATCGAAAAGGCGGCTAGAGGGGGGAGTGAATGAAAGCCAATCAATTTTTGTTGTTTAAAACTGAATTTGAGCACTTAACTTCAATGGAGATAAAGTAGTCACTCAAACTAAAAGCACATCAACCAACTAGTGATATCATGTTTTGAAAATGTTCCTAGGACTCACACGAGGCTAACAAAATTAACGGATCGCAAATTGGACAACAAAAAGTCCAAATCGGTCCAAAACTGTCGCTATCTAGTGTTGTTTTCAGATGCTCGAAATTCAGTTTTCAAATGCAAAACCAATCCAAATTGACTCTGATTGAGCTAAAATTTTACACACACCTTGACAAATGAGTTTCCAAGGTATCCACAAATTTTGAACTCAATTGGATTTGTAAATCAATTGCAGATCAAAAAACACAAATTAGACTAGGTTTAGTTGGGGTTTTTAAAACAAGTTCAGATTTGATCACAACCAAAAACTGCACCAATTGTGCATATACAGTGATCCAAAGAGTGTATATCACCTCCCAACAACCCCTAATAGCATCCACAACTTAAGAACTCGAAGGTTCTTCCATAATCCCAAAAGAAAAGGAAAGGAAAGAGAGAGAGAACCAAATTGAATTAAAACTACAGCAAAGACAAAACTGAGCACATGATTCAATAAACCCTGTGGATCTATCTGGCCACCCTTCCTTTTAATAATAAGGTGAAGATTACAAAAACATAGATGTGGAGTTCAAATCATTTGCGGATCTTTGGCTAAACTACTGCAAAAACTAGATAATGAAACTAGGGTTTTGTAAACACAAATGAGCTAGCCAAAAGTGAGATAGCCAAAGATATGGCTGCACACAATAGCCCTCTCATGTATTTGTAGGGGTTATTTCACTAGTCTAAACTACCTCTAGATACATAGAGCTCATCCACTTAATCAGGGCAAAATGGACCAACTCCTAAAATATGTATCTAACAGTCATGCGCTCCAAACTCGATGAAACCCGCCATCCATAGCGTTGGGTGGTTTTGAGGCCTAAACTCGAAGAAACCCACCATGCATAGCGCTGGGTGGTTTTGAGGCTCAACCACCAAACCGTCGTGAGTAGCGTACTGCATATATGTTTCCCATGTCCTAGACACATGCCTCGCCAGTCCTCGATCGCGTCGGCGACATGATCCACTCTGCACATCCTCGCGTCGGTGTGTGTCCTAGGTGTCAGCCACCTTGACTAGTCACGTGGGTCCCTCAATCAAGTCCCAGCGCTCATCCTTCGCTGCTCCCGGTCTATCGGCACGAACCCACATGACATTCACCTTCATCATCGACCATTATCTATGTGCTCCACACCTGCACACCACAAGCCGACAGACACGGTTGCACAACATATAATGCCATATTCTAGTTAGTCTACCGACTAGACCAAAGTACTACCCATGTTGACAATCACTCATCATCAACCCGAATCACAAGGGACAAGTCAACCTTGTGTTCGCAGATCCTGGTCGCATGGATGTTGTGGAAGCATAAGAATGCATGCGTGTTTGATGGTGCCCAAGCTCATGTGCAATCAGTCCTCTCCCAAGTGGTTGTCTAGGGCCATTTTTGGTGCCTGATAGGGGTTGTCGGCCTGCAAGAGCTCCTCTTCAGTGCGCAGACCCCTCAGCTGGGTGCCACCTAGTGTGTGATCATGGTCATGTTGTTTTAGTTCTCTAAAGGGGTTGTGATAGTGTGTTGTGTGTTCAGGGAGGTCAGGGGCGGACCTAATTTAGAGCAAGAATATTCAAATAAATACCCATTTTTAGAAAAATATGTATACATGTATATGCTATATACACACACTAAATTATTGTAAAACATATAAAATTACAATGTTTTGAAGCTATTTGGTCCAACATTTTTTTCATTGATCTTTTCCATTTCTTTACTGCGCGGCCTATCAAATAGCACAATAGACCATCAGACATGAGCATGTTGGAGCTTTGTACTGCTGCATTGACGCCCGTCGATTCGAGAGCAGGGGCTGAGACTGTCCGCGCGCAATGGTGACTCGGAGGTGACACAACTGTAATCTTTTCTTCATTGAACTTCATTAAAAACAAACTAAGAAGTATGATGGGGACATAAATTCTTAAATGGATGCTTGGTTCTTGAAAGAGAGTTCTTGCAAGTCAAGGCGGATGAGGAAATTGTCACTCAATTTTAAAGCATGAAGGGTTGAAAAGTTATCTTGCAATATGTGATTTTTCTTACGCTATTTAATATTCTCTATATATTTAAGATATTGCCACTAGCCACTTGATTATGTCAGACAATTAATATTTTGATATGTTGAGTGTTGAATAATGCCATCTTATGACCCATTGTTTGTTGCGTGAGTTATGATCTAGTTTACTAGTTGTGTAGTGTGTATGCTCAGTTATGTGCTATATATTTTATATGCTATAAAAATATTCTATATGATACTATAATAAATTATATATGTCTAAAGACTACTAGGCTAAAATTTACACTGTCCAAAAATTGCGCTCTACTAAAATTATCTTCTCTACTCTATGTATTTGATCTCTTTGATTTTCTTAATAAAATGGCATACAGCTCTCGTGCGTCTTTAAAAAATATATAAGAAGAAATTTATTATACAAGAAATAGATACACGCGCATTTACGACAAATGACGTCACGTGCTTATCAAAGTTTGACCAGCCTTTGAATTCGGTGCAGGCAGGCACGGAGGCACCCCGCGTATTTTTGGCAAATGAATTAAGATAGGTAAAGAAGCAGAGTACCTCGACTGGTGCCGGTGAAGATATGTTATTCATGAACACAAGTTATAAAAATAAATGTGCTGAGTAAATATTGTATCTTGCCAAAGATATGAATTTGTAGATTGATTGCCCACACTTGGTGTTGTGCTAGCCTCGCTAGCTATAAAGGCCATCCTCCTCGTCTGGTCTAATTCAATCGACCGACGACATACATAGAATTTCCTTTCCGCCAATAATGGATCAATGTTTAGGTAGCAGCCATATGGACGGGGATCAGCAGACACCACCCCGGTTACCATTGTTGACTGCTCTTTTTGATCAGCACAGGCAACAAGTAGACCGGACTCTTCAAGAACATGTAGGCTTTCGGTTTATTTCGCTATCTTTCTTCTCAAGTTTTTTTGCTGGCATTTTCGAACTCTTTTTTTTTTATGTCCATTTCTTCTCACTTCCTGCAACAGAACGAGCAGGTACGGCTACAGCTAGCAGCAAGCAGATATCTTCACAAAACGAGACTCTACTGAACCTGGCCGAGTCGATGGCGAGAGATGCGCTGGCGGAAAAGAACGGAGAAGTTTCGCGCCTACGCATGGAGCTGAAGAGCACGCAAGGTGCTTCTGCGAACCGCGTTGCAGGAAAGGGATGAGGTGCAGTACCTCGCCAAAGGGTTCTACGAAATGAACCGGTGGCTCATCATGTCCTCGGCTGCCTCCTGTGCAGGCAACAACAAGTGTCGTCCAGGTCCACGCACATGATGGCTCATTAGAGTCTACTGGCTCCTGTAGCCAGGCACCGAACGTGGAGGGAGCTTCTGTAGGGAGGAGCACCACGCGTGTTGTTACCAGGCTTCTCTGTAAGGTCTGTTGTGCCCGTGATGCTTGTATGCTAATCCTGCCGTGCCAACACCTCTGCGCATGCGAGTCGTGCGGAATCAGTCTTACAGTATGCCCTCTCTGCTACCTTGCAAAGGACAATGTGATGGAGGCTCGGTTTGGCTGATAAGGAAAGAGGCAGGCAGGCAGGGGGGAAGAAGTCGTCATGCATGTTTTGTTCTTCGTAATGTGTTAGTTGTAACCTTGTATGAGTTCTTGTTGTTTATGACTACCTTACTCTCTCTTCGAAGATAATAGTATAAAACATCACTCCAACCTACACAGAACTATTGTTGTTCCCGTAGCTGTACATCGCCTGTTAAGGTTGGTGTCTCATGAAGATGAATTACTAGCTACTCTGCCAATTGGTGAACACTGAACAGCTGGTACTCAGTTAAGACCATGGGAACAGTTACTTGTACTGTATATAGCTGGCAGTGCCAGCCTCGTACTCTTGGATGTGATCTCTCGCTGTTGAACACCTACCGGACTGTCTGGTACTAAGGCTCGTCCATGCCTACATAATTAGATTAACTCGGACGATTATGTTTATGTCACGCGTGGTTATTTATAAGATTTGTGAGCTATCGCCTAGGAACGGGTCCAGACTCTATATATAAAGTGGTACGACCAATTGAGAACCCCGAACACATTCCAATCGAACTAATTACTTTATTTATCATTTCTGTCCTAAGAGTAGATGTAGCATAACTTATAGTTGTAGCTTTCCGCACATCCACCTGCACCTCCCCTATTTGACTCTACATCTTCCAGATCCGTCTTGAGTGGTCTGCCAACCCTAAAACAACCCAAGGATCTTACCCCTCCCTGGGGCAAGATCCACTCCACTCTAGATCTCTTTCTCAACTTGATTTCTTAATTTAAGATCTGATTCTCGGAGTTAAATCGAGTGCCCTAGGCAACTGTACGTCATCTAGAGACGTCACGGGTGACCTACCAACCTGGAGTACCCTAAGATCTCTCCCCCAAGGGGCACAATCGATGTTCCTTGGAGGAGGAAGACCACCCTGCGCCATCATGGAGAGTCTGGCCCCAAGCGCGGACCGTCCGATGCGACGCAGAGAAGGAGATGCTCCTGGGCCCAAGCCGAGGACCATCCAGCCCTATGCCACGGACCGTTCGTGCCTCCGCAAACGGCACCGCCAGACGGTTCATCTCCCAGTGTTTGGTGACTAGATCGACGCCAACACACTTTTTGGTGACTCCGCTGGGATGAAGGTTGCAGATCTACAAAATCAGGGCTTAAATGGACGATTCTAAAGATCTCAATGGTGCTTCTCCAAACAGCGACATAAGGCTGACTAATTTGTTAGCTACTGAGCATAAAAAATTAAAAGATTACATGAAGAAGTTGGACGAGAAGATCCAACGACAACAAGATCAAGTGTTCAAGGTGGCGAAGAAGTGGTGCCTCTCTCACTTCAGGGTAGATCACTACTAGAAGGTCGTTCAAGAGAGAGAAATAAACATCGATTACATGTCAGTCGTGTTGCAGCAGCTCCCCATAGTATGTACTAGGTTAGGCGATGATATTCAATCTATTAAAAGTTCTTTTGATAATCAGATTAAAAGTATCACGAAGGATATAGAGAATATGGCGCATGCATCGAGGAAAACTCACATGACTAATTTTTTATCACATGAATTGGGCACCAAAATAATTACGCCAAGCACATCAGCAACAAATGGGTCTCCTAAGCCATATACTAGTATACTGATTGACTCATATCTAGGACAATCGTCACCGCCATCTTTGCTAAACGGTGGGTCGACTCTGAGCACGACCGGACCATCAGCACATGGGCCCTGTTTGGCACAGCTTATTTTCAGCTTCTTCACAAATTTAAGCAGAAGTCCTGCCAAACAGGTAGCTTCTGCAGCAGCTTATCAGTTCAGCTGCTTCTCAGAATACACTAAAAGCAGCCAACAAGCAGAAGCTGCTTTTCACCTGCTTCTCAGATAAGCTGCTTTTTCAACAAGTACCAGCTGTGCCAAACAGGGCCATGATCTTGGACCGTCCGACACCCTATGTTGGATAGTCCAAAATCACACAGAGCCCATTACAAGGGTCGTAGGCATTGCCCAACTCGACCGGACAGTTCGGGAATAGTACCGGACCGTCCGGTTCGCTCGTAGACCGCCCGACTACACAGGTCGGACCGATCGAAGCACCAGAATCCACCTTTGATTGGCCTAGTAAAGAAGGCCGGTATAAAGATATCCGGCCAACTAAGCCCTAGGAGCCGAAAAGATTACACGTCGCTGAGTTTGTTTGGCCTGCTAAGACCAAATCTTCTGCTGGCTCTCACCCGCACTCGACACAAAAGGAGAAAGTTAAGTTCGCATTTAATGTTGCTAAGTGTGATAAAATATTTTATGAGTTATTTAAGCATGGTAATATTAAATATTTGATGAATTAAAAGGGCGTGTGTATTGTAAATGGTATGGTTTCTTTCTTTATAACATCAATGATTGTGTTGTATTCCGTCGGCAAATACAATTGGCTATAAATGAAGGTCGGTTGAGATTTCAAGAGGTGAAGATAGATAGGCCACCTGTCCCTGTGGCCACATTAGAGCCGACGAGGAAAAAAGTCTTATTTCGGCCATGTGCATCCGATAAAAAGCAAAGATAAAAATATTGTTATTGGTGATCTTCGCACGCCAAATATGGCACACAGAGTGGTTACTCGAAAGGCTCTGGCACAAAAGAAAGACCGGAGGCGTCGGAGGACAAGCACGATCGGACACCCAATCACGGTCACCTGTCCTACTACGTCGAACGGTCCACACACTAAGGCCGGACAGTCTGGGACAGGCATGGCTACGGACGACCAGAAGCAGCAGCGATCTCAGACCATCAGACCACAACGTCCTAAAATAGGTAATAGGAAGCAAAACACTTCTAAGACATCTAGTCGGCTCCGTAGAGTTGCCCCTATTTTTGATCATCTACTTGTTAAATATACAAAGAAGAAGGTTGTTCCACACAACCGACCAATAAAACAAATAAAGTCAAAAGGCGATCTATGCGAAAGCAAATGTCGACTAAAATTGGCCCAAAAAGTGGTGCAACAAAGATCACCTGGTCATCCTCCTCCAGAGATGTCATGGTGCTTTCCAGTCTATTCATCGCCCATGTGTTGTCCTACAGTATGGGGCGGTACGACGATGAATCCGTGTTACTGGCCTAATCCGTTTACTTATTCGGGCTAGGGTCACCACAAGTTTTTGCCTACTGACATGTTGATCAGACAGACATGGCCGAATAGGATGCAATCCGAAATGACCTTTGTGCATCAAAGTTCTATCAAATATTTATATTATCTGATCACAAGAGCCAATGACTTGAATCTAGCTAGGTCCTTACTTCAGAAACAAAATAACTCATGAGATCTATTGTTTCCGAAGTGCGCTGGTGCTTTTGGTTCGCCAAGCTCCACCAAAAGGTAGGGGGATGTGTTGAACACCAAAACTGGCAGACGATCCGGTCCTAGGGCCCGAACGGTCCACGCCGCTACGATCAGATTAACTCGGGTGATTATCCTTATCTCGTGCATGGTTATCCATCTAATCACATGGGATTTATTAGCTATCGCCTAGAAACAGGTCCAGACTTCCCCTATATATATGAAGGGGTACCACTGATTGAGTACCCCAAACACATTTCAATCAAACCAATTACTTTATTTATCATTCCTTTACCATTCCTGCCCTAGAAGTAGATGTAGCATAGTCTAGTTGTAGCTTTTCGCATATCCACCTTCACCCCTATTCAACTCTACGTTGTCTAGGTCGATCTTGAGTGGCCTAGTGACCCCAAAACAACCCAAAGATCCACTCCACTGAAGATGTCTTTCTCGACTTGATTTTTTAATTCAAGATTCGATTCTCGGAATGAAATCGTGTGCCCTCGGCGACTCTACATCGTCTAAGGATGCCCTGGGTCACCTGCTGACCCGGAGCTCCCTAAGATCTCTCCTTTAGGGGAGGGATCTAGGTTCCTGCGAGGAGAAAGATGACCCTGCGCCATTGCGGACAATCCGCCCCAGGCACGGACCATCCTGTGCGAGGGAAGGAGTCGCTCCTACGCCTAGGCCGTAGACCGTCCATGCTTCTACAGATGGCACCACCAGGCAGTTCATCACCCAGTGTTTGGTGCCTAGATCAGCGTCAACACTCACCAAGCAAGGTTTTGTTTTTCAAGGAAAATTTAGGTATTTGCGTGATTTTTTTCAAATTATAAATCATGTAAAGGTAATATATGCATGGTTCCATTACTAATTAAATCGTGCATGTTATTTTCATAAATCAGCACTTGGGCGAACATCTAACACTGATGGATAAAATAAGCCATAACGGAATGGTTAGGAAAATTGTAGCCTTGAGTTGGACCGGTGCCGGTGCCAGAGCACTAGTAGTGTAGTGTGACTTGCTACGGTTACGGTTTTTACAATTTTGCCTCTATAAACTGCAGTTGTAGCAGTCCGAATAGTTATAGTAGCTACGGCTGTGAGCCAGCCGAACAATTGTACGACTATATGCACGACCTGCTCCACACCAAATCCCATTCCTCCCCCCCACCCCCACCCACCCACCCCCAAGTGTTTAACTTTTTTATGTATCAAAGCAACGCACAAAAACGGCACAAAATCTGAATAGGGCTTTGATGGGGCATTTTCCCCATTACCTGCATGATGTTGAGGTATATTGTGCCCCAACGTCAGCAATACTAACACTGTGAGCAGCTAGAACACATTGAAAACAACTGTTGGCACAGCAGATTCATATAGACAATACCATAAACTAAAATATTTATCTCGGGCATGCACGACCGCACAAGCATGCCTTATTACACAGTAATAAAGAGCGTACGGTGGAAAATGGGAATAAGAAACACCTTCATAAACTGCACAGTCATTAAACCATTGGTTAAACGTCTGAATGGTTTGTTGGTCGCGCACACCCGAGCTGGTACGAGACTGGCTGATCGAATACACACATTTCTAGCGTACCTGCACATACAAGAAAATAACTTTAAAATAACTTATTTTATATTCGCTCGTACAGTCAGCCGTTTCTCGCTGTGCATGCAACCAAACAGACGTTTAACCAAAGTCAACGTACACAGTAGGTGCGAGATGAGAGGTTACGGATAATCAAACAGACGGCAACAGACTTCCTGTGTACACACAAACTGAATCAAGTCGATTTCTCATATCCACCCTTGTGAAAGTGTTGTTTCCTGATCACACATAAATAGTCCAATAGGTGCAAAATGAAATACCATTCTACGGTAGAATTTCTACCGTCATTTAACGCCAACAACAGTATTATCTAAGTGGTACGGATATTATCTATTGGTATTTAAATTCCATCCGTCTAAAAAGTCTAAGGTCCGATTCGTATGAGTCCTTATATTCACACTACTAGAAAATAACTCTAAACCTATGGTAAGGTCTAGACGGTTTCAATTAACGCACATAAGTGAAAGAAAATCGATGGTCTCGTAGCCAGGCTATTACGTAGGACCCGCACCTCGGCTACTCAGCCACACGTGAGGTCGCTGGTCGGTGGGACCGGATCGATAGATCCTCCTTTCTCCAGGACTGTAACCACCTCCTGCACGCTCAACAGAAAAGGGGATTTGGTTGTAGCCACCGTGAACCCGTGATCTTCTCCAACTAAATCTCACCTGGCCAATGTGGAGGTGTGGTGAGCACCATTTATGGCATTGAATATGGCCAGATGGTCTGGCTCTGAGGACCGGACGGTCCGCTCGTAGTTGTGGATGGTCCGCGAATAGATCAAATAAGGTACAACTAATCCCTTTTCCGCGTGAGTTTAGCCCTCTAAATACGCGGTTGCTGTTGGCAGACATCTAGGAACGGGTCCATATCCCCCTATATATATCCAAGGGGTACGGTCGATTGAAATCACCAACAATTAATATATTTCCCGTTCTTTACATTTTGCCCTATGAGTAGACAGTATGTCACGCTCGGTTTCAGAAGGTAAACCGAATGCGAATCATGTACGTGCCAGGACCAGAAATTCACGTACACAGCGATTACAAAATTGGACATCATCACACAACGTTCATAATAATAGCGAAAATAATTATAACTTTATTACATCATGATGTCCGAAACATCCACATAGTCATTGACTTAAACATAAATCAAAGTGCTGAACGAAAAATAGTAAGATAAGGTCTTTACAGACAGCCGACCTGGGGGTTTGCCGCTAGTCTAGTTTAGAATTCCTCGAAGTCTTGAAACTCCTGAAAATCCTCCGCATTTCCTTCATCTTCTCCTGAGCAATGGTTGCAATAGGGACAACCTGGTGTTTGGTGTTTAAGCAAGGGTGAGTATACATCAACGTACTTAGCAAATGTCCCGCTTGATTGAAGTGGACTAGTTGTATGTGGGGTTAAGCTCAAAGTAGTTGCTTTTAGTTGGTCAGGTATATATCATTAGTAGAAGCCAAGTTTTGTCATAAAACCCAAGTTGATATCCCCAAAAGAAAGCATCTCCTCAAAGAGGAAAGTACCAGATATCATAAGTATATCCATCATCATTAAATCATCAACATAAATAAATCCAGAGTATCTCTAATCAAAGAGGATCCCAAGGCCGCTCTTAATCGTGAGCATGACTGATATACTAGTTTCTAACACTCTGCAGAGGTTGCACACTTTACTCGTGTGTGATCCTCTTTTTGCCTTGGGTCGATCAAACCTTCAAACACTACCAAGGTGAGTCAGTTTCACTACGTAGCTGTCGGGGACCATAATTAGGGGTACCCTCAAGGCTCCTAAATCTCAGCTGGTAACCCCCATCAGTACAAAGCTGCAAAGGCCTGATGGGTGCGATTAAGTCAAGGATCGGTCCATTCGAGGGACGCGATCACGCCTCGCCCGAGCCCAGCCTCGGGCAAGGGCAGCCGATCCCGGAGGACCTACGTCTCGCCCGAGGCCCCCCTCCAGCAACGGACACACCTTCGGCTCGCCCAAGGCCCAGTCTTCACCAAGAAGCAACCTTGGCCAAATCGCCACACCGACCGACCAAATCGTAGGGGCATTTAATGCAAAGGTGGCCTGACACCTTTATCCTGACACACGCCCTCTAGTCGACAGAGCCGAAGTGACCGCAGTCACTTCACCGCTCCACTGACCGGTCTGACAAGAGGACAGCGCCGCCTGCGCCGCTCCGACTGCTGAGCCACTCGATAGAGTGAGGCTGACCGTAGCCAAGTCCGGCCTCAGGCGTCATAGGAAACTCCGCCTCGCCCGACCCTAGGGCTCGGACTCGGGCTCAGCCCCGAAAGACGGCGAACTCCGCTCCGCCTGGCCCAGGGCTCGAACTCGGGCTCAGCCCCAGAAGACGGCGAACTCCGCTCCGCCCGACCCCAGGGCTCGGACTCGGGCTCAGCCCCGGAAGACGGCGAACTCCGCTCCACCCGACCCCAGGGCTCGGACTCGGGCTTAGCCCCGGAAGACGGCGAACTCCGCTTTGCCCGACCCCAGGACTCGGACTCAACCCTGGCCTAAGCCGACGATCTCCGCCTCGTCCGACCCGGGGGCTCGGACTCGACCTCGACCTTGGAAGACAGACTCGACCTCGACCTCGGAGGAGCCTCCACCTCGCCCAACCTAGGGCACGGACCGACCACGTCAACAGGAAGCGCCATCATTACCCTACCCCGAGCTGACTCAGGGCTGCAGGGAACAAGACCGGCGTCCCATCCGGCTCGCTCCACCATACGAGTAATGATGGCGCCCCGCATGCCCTAGTGACGACGGCGGCTCTCAGCCCCCTTACGGAAGCAAGAGGACGTCAGCAAGGATTCGACAGCTCCTGACAGCTGTCCTTCCGCCAGGCTCCAGCGTTCCTCCGACGGCCACGACACCACGCGAACTGGGTGCCAAGACCTCTCTGGCTGCCACAATGGCATGTACTTAGGGCGCTAGCTCTCCCCCGCTAGACACGTTAGCACACTGCTACACCCCCATTGTACACCTGGATCCTCTCCTTACGCCTATAAAAGGGAGGTCCAGGGCCCTCTTACAGAGGGTTGGGCCGCGTGGGGAAGGACAGGTACGGCGCTCACGCAAGGCCGCTCACTCCCTCCCGCGTGGACGCTTGTAACCCCCTACTGCAAGCGCACCCGACCTGGGCGCGGGGCTAACACGAAGGCCGCGGGTTCCACCTCCCACGCCTGTCTCCCTCCGGCTGCTCTCTCCCCCCTTCGCGTTCCGCCTCACGCCGACCCATCTGGGCTAGGGGCACGCGGCGACAATTCACTCGTCGGTCCAGGGACCCCCTGGGTTTTGAAACACCGACAGTTGGCACGCCAGGTAGGGGCCTGCTGCGTGTTGACGAACAGCTTCCCAGTCAAGCTCCAGATGGGTAGTCTCCAGCAACCTCTCCAGCCCGAGACGGTGCTCCGTTTCGGGAGTCTTGAGTTCATGTCCCTCGACGGCAGCTACGACATGATACTCCTTCCCCCGCCGTGCGACAGCGACAATGGCGGTCGACGACCCGCCCGCCGGCAGGGAAATCGACGACGTCCTTCCCCACGTGGTGGAAGGACGACACTCGGGCTTGTCCCATCCCCTCCCCCGCCGACGGAGGAGGAGGCTGGGCAACCAAGGCCAAGCAGGAGGCGGCACCTCGTTGGCTGTCGAGCGAGTCGACGGCGCCGGCGCCCCAACGGAGAGCGCGCCGGGCATCGACCTCGCGTCTGAGACGAAGACGAGCACCATCTCCCCGCAACACGCCAACCTCAAGCAAACGGACGACGCCAGCACGCTCGCGAAGGACTTGCTAGGCATCACCCTAGTACCTGAGACGACGGTGCAGTCAGTCCCTGACGTGACTTCGTCACCGCCCATTGACCGAAAGGTACCGACCGATTCCCATCTCGCATCTTTTGGATTCGGCCTCGACCCGCCAAGCAACTCCGCTTCGGTGGACATTCTCATAGAGGCGAGTCCAAACCCTCCGGGGTATCGTGTGCGGTCACCCTGGGACCGGCTGACGGCCGTCTCGTCCTACGGGCCCTCGGGGTCCGAGGAAGATGGCGAGCCCGACCTCTGTTGGGATTTCTCCGGACTTGGTAACCCCAGTGCCATGCGGGACTTCATGACCGCATGCGACTACTGCCTTTCTGACTGTTCCGACGGTAGCCACAGCCTCGACGACGAGGACTGCGGCCCAAGTCGCGAATGTTTCCACGTCGATCTAGGGGGACCCAGCGAAGGCAACCATCTTGGTATGCCGGAGAACGGTGATCCCCCTAGGCCCACGCCTCGCGTTGACATCCTTCGGGAGCTAGCTGTGGTCCTCGTCCTAGCGAGGGGGTCCTGACCCACAGCTCGAGCAAATCCGCGAGAGGCAGGCCAGGCTCGACGAGGGAGCAGGAACGCTTGTGCCGATCCGCCGGGACATTGGGCAGGAATGGGCGGGCCAACCTCCGGCCGGGGAAGCACGTCATCTCCCCCAGGGCATCCGACGCCGCATCGCCGACGACGTCAGGGTAAGGCCGCCACCGGATTCCAGTGGAGTCAGCCAGAACCTAACTGCAGCGGCAATACTTCTCCGCACGATGCCAGAGCCATCAACCACCGAGGGGCGGCGTATCCAGGGAGAGCTCAAGAATCTCCTGGAGGACGCCGCGGTCCGACGGGCCGAAAGCTCCGCCTCCCGAAGGCAGGGGTACCCCTCGGAACATCGCGCCGCGACTTCCCGATTCATGCGGGAAGCCTCGGTCCATACCGGGCGCACGCGCAACACAGCGCCTGCGGCCCCGGGTCGCCTCGGCAACGAGCACCATCATCACAGCCGTCGGGCCCACCTCGACGACAGGGTGCGTCGAGGCTACCACCCCAGGCGTGGGGGACGCTACGACAGCGGGAGGATCGGAGTCCTTCGCCCGAACCACCTGGTCCGCAGGCTTTCAGCCGCGCCATACGACGGGCGCCGTTCCTGACCCGGTTCCGAACCCCGACTACTATCACAAAGTACTCAGGGGAGACGAGACCGGAACTGTGGCTCGCAGGACTATCGGCTGGCCTGCCAACTGGGTGGAACGGACGATGATAATCTCATCATCCGCAACCTCCCCCTGTTCCTCTCCGACACCGCTCGAGCCTGGCTGGAGCACCTACCCCCGGGGCAGATCTCCAACTGGGACGACCTGGTCCAAGCCTTCGCCGGCAATTTCCAAGGCACGTACGTGTGCCCTGGAAACTCTTGGGATCTCCGAAGCTGTCGCCAGCATCCGGGAGAGTCTCTCCGGGACTACATCCGACGATTCTCGAAGCAGCGCACCGAGCTGCCCAACGTCACCGATTCGGATGTCATCGGCGCGTCCCTCACCGGCACCACCTGCCGCGACCTGGTGAGCAAGCTGGGTCGCAAGACCCCCACCAGGGCGAGCGAGCTGATGGACATCGCCACCAAGTTCGCCTCTGGCCAGGAGGCGGTTGAGGCCATCTTCCGGAAGGACAAGCAGCCCCAGGGCCGCCCACCGGAAGATGTTCCCGAGGCGTCAACTCAGTGCGACACCAAGAAGAAAGGCAAGAAGAAGTCGCAAGCGAAACGTGACGCCGCCGACGCGGACCTTGTCGCCGCCGCTGAGTACAAGAACCCTCGGAAACCTCCCGGAGGTGCCAACCTCTTCGACAAGATGCTCAAGGAGTCGTGCCCCTATCATCAGGGGCCCGTCAAGCACACCCTTGAGGAGTGTGCCATGCTTCGACGACACTTCCACAAGGCCGGGCCACCCGCGGAGGGTGGCAAGGCCCTCGATGACGCTAAGAAGGAAGATCACAAGGCAGGGGAGTTCCCCGAGGTCCGCGACTGCTTCATGATCTACGGCGGGCAAGTGGCGAACGCCTCGGCTCGGCACCGCAAGCAAGAGCGTCGGGAGGTCTGCTCGGTAAAGGTGGCGGTGCCATTCTACCTAGACTGGTCCGACAAGCCCATCACCTTCGACCAGGCCGACCATCCCGACCATGCGCCGAGCCCGGGGAAGTACCCGCTCGTTGTCGACCCCATCATCGGCAACGTCAGGCTCACCAAGGTCCTCATGGACGGAGGCAAGCAGCCTCAACATCATCTACGCCGAGACCCTCGGGCTCCTGCGGATCGATCTGTCCTCGGTCCGGACGGGCGCTGCGCCTTTCCACGGGATCATCCCCGGGAAGCGCGTCCAACCCCTCGGACAACTCGATCTACCCGTCTGCTTCGGGACGCCCTCCAACTTTCGAAGGGAGACCCTCACGTTCGAAGTGGTCGGGTTTCGAGGAACCTACCACGCAGTGCTGGGGAGGCCATGCTACGCCAAGTTCATGGCCGTCCCCAACTACACCTACCTCAAGCTCAAGATGCCGGGCCCCAACGGGGTCATCACCGTCGGGCCCACATACCGACACGCGTACGAATGCGACGTGGAGTGCGTGGAGTACGCCGAGGCCCTCGCCGAGTTCGAGGCCCTCATCGCCGACCTGGAGAGCCTCTCTAGGGAGGCGCTAGACGTGAAGCGTCACGTCGGCAACTTCAAGCCAGCGGAGACGGTCAAGTCCGTCCCTCTCGACCCCTGCAACGACGCCTCCAAGCAGATACGGATCGGCTCCGAGCTCGACCCCAAATAGGAAGCAGTGCTCGTCGACTTTCTCCGTGCAAACGTCGACGTTTTCGCATGGAGTCCCTCGGACATGCCCGGCATACCGAGGGAAGTCGCTGAGCACTCAATGGATATCCGAGCTGGAGCCCGACCCGTGAAGCAGCCTCTACGCCGATTCGACGAAGAAAAGCGCAGAGCCATAGGCGAGGAGATCCACAAGCTAGTGGCGGCAGGGTTCATCAAAGAGGTATTCCATCCCGAATGGCTTGCCAATCCTGTGCTTGTGAGAAAGAAAGGGGGAAATGGCGGATGTGTGTAGACTACACTGGTCTAAACAAAGCATGTCCGAAAGTTCCCTACCCTCTGCCTCGTATCGATCAAATCGTGGATTCCACTGCTGGGTGCGAAACCCTGTCTTTCCTCGATGCCTACTCAGGGTATCACCAGATCAGGATGAAAGAGTCCGACCAGCTCGCGACTTCTTTCATCACACCCTTCGGCATGTACTGCTATGTTACCATGCCGTTTGGTTTGAGGAATGCGGGTGTGACGTACCAGCGATGCATGAACCATGTGTTCGGCGAACATATTGGCCGAACGGTCGAGGCCTACGTCGATGACATCGTAGTCAAGACGAGGAAAGCCTCCGACCTCCTTTCCGACCTTGAAGTGACGTTTCGATGTCTCAAGGCGAAAGGCGTGAAGCTCAATCCCGAAAAGTGTGTCTTCGGGGTCCCCTGAGGCATGCTCTTGGGGTTCATCGTCTCCGAGCGGGGCATCGAGGCCAACCTGGAGAAGATCGCAGCCATCACCAGCATGGGGCCCATCAAGGACTTGAAAGGCGTACAGAGGGTCATGGGATGCCTCGCGGCTCTGAGCCGCTTCATCTCGCGCCTTGGTGAAAGAGGCCTGCCTCTGTACCGCCTCTTAAGGAAGGCCGAGTGCTTCGCTTGGACCCCTGAGGCCGAGGAAGCCCTTGGGAACCTGAAGGCGCTCCTCACGAACACGCCCATCTTGGTGCCCCCCGCTGCTGGAGAAGCCCTCTTGATCTACATCGCCACGACCACTCAGGTGGTTAGCGCCGCGATTGTGGTCGAGAGACGAGAAGAGGGGCATGCATTGTCCGTCCAGAGGCCAGTCTACTTCATCAGTGAGGTACTGTCTGAGACCAAGATGCACTACCCACAAACTTAGAAGCTGCTGTACGCGGTGATCCTGACGCGGCGGAAGTTGCGACACTACTTCGAGTCTCATCCGGTGACTGTGGTGTCATCCTTCCCCCTGGGGGAGATCATCCAGTCCCAAGAGGCCTCGGGTAGAATTGCAAAGTGGGCGGTGGAGATCATGGGCGAGACGATCTCGTT
This sequence comes from Zea luxurians, assembly GCA_029449295.1. Taxonomy (NCBI): domain Eukaryota; kingdom Viridiplantae; phylum Streptophyta; class Magnoliopsida; order Poales; family Poaceae; genus Zea; species Zea luxurians. The sequence continues at coordinate 28,161,357 of JAOPSE010000001.1, read as the reverse complement.
CGTCCCTCGGAAGGCCATCAAGTCCCAGATCTTAGCGGACTTCAGTGGCTGAATGGGTCGACACCCAGCTCCCGACAGCTCCGATCCAACCGGAGCTCTGGACCATGTTTTTCGACGGGTCACTGATGAAGACGGGGGCCGGCGCGGGCCTGCTCTTCGTCTCGCCCCTCGGGAAGCACCTACGCTACGTGCTACGCCTCCACTTCCCGGCGTCCAACAACGTGGCTGAGTATGAGGCTCTGGTAAACGGGTTGCGAATCGCCATCGAGCTAGGGGTCCGACGCCTCGACACTCGCGGTGACTCACAGCTCGTCATCGACCAAGTCATGAAGAACTCCCACTGTCGTGACCCGAAGATGGAAGCCTACTGCGATGAGGTTCGGCGCCTGGAAGACAAGTTCTACGGGCTCGAGCTCAACCACATCGCCCGATGCTACAACGAGACTGCGGACGAGCTGGCTAAAATAGCCTCGAGGCGAACAACGGTTCCCCCGGACGTATTCTCCTGAGACCTGCATCAACCCTCCGTCAAGACCGAGGACACGCCCGAACCCGAGAAAGCCTCGGCCCAGCCCGAGGCACCCTCGGCTCAGTCCGAGGTACCCTCGGCATGGTCCGAGGTACCCTCGGCTCGGCCCGAGGTACCCTCGGCCCCCGAGGGTGAGGCACTGCGCGTCGAGGGGGGGCAGAGCGAGGTCACGCCTAATCAAAACTGGCAGACCCCGTACCTGCAGTATCTCCACCAAGGAGAGCTACCCCTCGACCAAGCCGAAGCTCGATGGGTGGCGCGGCGCGCCAAGTCGTTCGTCTTGCTGGGAGATAAGAAGGAGCTCTACCACCGCAGCCCCTCGGGCACCCTCCAGCGATGCATTTCCATCGCCGAAGGTCAGGAGCTCTTACAAGAGATACACTCGGGGGCTTGCGGCCATCACGCAGCACCTCGAACCCTTGTTGGAAACGCCTTCCGACAAGGCTTCTACTGGCCGACGGCGGTGGCCGACGCCACTAGAATTGTCCGCACCTGCGAAGGGTGTCAGTTCTACGCAAGGCAGACCCACCTGCCCGCTCAGGCTCTGTAGACCATACCCATCACCTGGCCGTTTGTTGTGTGGGGTCTGGATCTAGTCGGCCCCTTGAAGAAGGCAACCGGGGGCTACACACACCTGCTGGTCGCCATCGACAAATTCTCCAAGTGGATCGAGGTCCGACCCCTAAACAGCATCAGGTCCGAACAGGCGGTGGCATTCTTCACCAACATCATCCATCGCTTTGGGGTCCCGAACTCCATCATCACCGACAACGGCACCCAGTTCACCGGCAGAAAGTTCCTGGACTTCTGCGAGGATCACCACATCCGGGTGGACTGGGCCGCCGTGGCTCACCCCATGACGAATGGGCAGGTAGAACGTGCCAACGGCATGATTCTGCAAGGACTCAAGCCTCGGATCTACAACGACCTCAACAAGTTCGGCAAGCAATGGATGAAGGAGCTCCCCTCGGTGGTCTGGAGTCTGAGGACAACGCCGAGCCGAGCCACGGGCTTCACACCGTTCTTTCTAGTCTATGGGGCCGAGGCCATCTTGCCCACAGACTTAGAATACGGTTCCCCGAGGACGAGGGCCTACGCCGGCCAAAGCAATCGAGCTAATCGAGAAGACTCACTGGACCAGCTGGAAGAGGCTCGGGATATGGCCTTACTACACTCGGTGCGGTACCAGCAGTCCCTGCGACGCTACCACGCCCGAGGGGTTCGGTCCCGAGACCTCCAGGTGGGCGACCTGGTGCTTCGGCTTGCGACAAGACGCCCGAGGGCGGCATAAGCTCACGCCTCCCTGGGAGGGGCCGTTCGTCATCGCCAAAATTCTGAAGCCCGGAACATACAAGCTGGCCAACAGCCAAGGCGAGGTCTACAGCAACGCTTGGAACATCCAACAGCTACGTCGCTTCTACCCTTAAGATGCTTTCAAATTGTTCGTATACCTCGTTCACACACAAAGTCTGGTCGTCAAGGAAGGGTCAGCCTTGCCTCGGCAAAGCCCGACCCTCCCTCGGGGGCTAGAAGGGGGGAACCCCCTCTGCGTCGAAATTTTCCTCGAAAAAAGAAAAAAATCTTTCCTACCAGAATGCCTTTCGTGCTTCTCGACTACTTCAAAAGTGGGTCCTGAAAACGACGGAGTACACGTAAGCAGCCAAGGTTGACCGAGCCGAGGGACTCCTACGCCTCCGGGATACGGATACCTCACTCATCACCTTCTGCGATAAGTAACTCGCGCTCGGATAAGTGATTCTGCGGACTGAACAAGTCTTCACGCTCGAAAGCTTCTCTGCCGGAACGGTTTTTCGGGCCTTCTCGACTGCGTCGGTGATAGAACCCTATGGACGAGTAAGAGTGCGTGTAAGCGGCAAGGCCGACCGAGCCGAGGGATTCCTACGCCTCCGGGATGCGGATACCTCACTCATCACCTTCCGTGAAAAGCAACTCTCGCCCGCACAAACAATTCTGTTACCGACAAATAATTCTGGATACTCGAAACAAGAGGAAAAGGGACACAACTTTACAACACGACGATGGTATGTTTGGGCCTCAGCGGCCGCAGAAAGCATACACACACTACAAGACAACCTGATCCTGCAGGCTTGGACGTCGACAGTTGAAGGGGGCAGCAGCACCCTCGGCGTCAACTACACCTTCGGCGGGGTCTGACCTAGCCTCGGACGGCGACGCTATTGGAGGATCCCCACTCTGAAGGACGACATCAGCACCACACCTGGGCCATCGCCGCCAGGGTCTTCTCCAGGAATCCGGCTCGAGCAAACGGCTCGGCTGGCCACCTCGAGGCCTCGGCCAGCTGTCCCCCGAGGACATCAGCCCGGCTTGAGGCCTCGGCAGCTCAACTCCGGCGTCGGTTCCGCCAGCGGACGACCCGGCCAGGCTCCGACCGACCACATCTTCTTTTTCGAAGCCAACTCTGCCTCTGCCCGTGCTGACACCGCTACCTCCGACTTTGGCTCATCGAAGGGCGGCCGAGGGGTTCCTTTAACTAAGCAAGAGAAGCCTCGGACAGCAAGGCCGACCAAGCCGAGGAACTCCTACGCCTCCGGGATACGGATACCTCACTCGTCGCCTTCGCACGAGGCGACTCACGCTTGGTGAAGCGGTTCAGATAACCAACAGGCGAGTCTTAGTGCTCGAAATGAAGAAAAAACACGGCTCTGCGCCGAAAATACATACATGTTCAGGCCTCGACAGCCACAATGAACAAAACACCGGCACTCAAAGTGCCATTACAAACAGAACTCCGGTTCCACCTCCGCTGGTACGAACAACCCCACACGATTGGGGGGCCTGCGAAGCAACAGAAGACCGACGAACGGCTCGTCGTCACCCGCCCCAGCAGCGGCGACGACGACGACTTCTGCTCTGGAGGGTCGAACAGCAGCAGCGATGACCTCAGGGCGGGTGCTGCTGCCATGAGGCCCTCGCCCATGCCCCCGACTCGAGAGGCAAGGACGGGCAGAAGGCCGTAGAGTTGGAGGTCAGTCCATGGGCGGCACCGGCTAGCTCGTCGGCGGAGAAACCTCTTCCGGCTGCCGTGGTGGAAGACGGCGCCGGGAGTGGCTCCGAAGCCACCCGGCTCAGAGAGCCAGGCACGCGGCAGCTGCCAACGCCACGAACGGCGAACGCCCTTCCCCCCGATCACTGAGGGAAGGAGCGGGCCACCGCCCGCGCAGGGACCGACCCCAACTCGGCACACTCCCCTCCCTAGCACTGATGATGAAGATCCTTGAAGCTAAGGGAGGGGCAGAGGCCGCAGCCCGGTTCGCTTCTCCCCGCCATCAAGCTGGAGGTCACCATCTTGGGTGACCACCGGCGAGGGGATGCAGCCGGGCTGCATGATGAAAATCCTTGAAGTCGAACGATGGCTGAAAGGTACCAACTTCCTCGAAGTTGCGTCCCTCCGACGACAAGGCGGAAGGATTGCGGGCGTCCCCCATCCGGGGGCTCGGAAGGTGGAAAGACACGGTGCATAAGGGAGCGCGAAGACATGGTTGCCCTCCAAGGGGGTCGCCCTCCTTTTAAAGGCAACTCTCCTCACTTGCGTCCTCAGCCGTTGCGGGCTGAGTCTTCTCCAACACACTCCAAGGTCCTCCCCCTATGGCACGGGGGCTGGGCCCCACGCGTCATGCAAGCCGGTCCAGGGCAGAAGGAGCCAAACCGCCGCGCGCAGGGCATGCAACTTGAGTTCCTCCACTTTTGCCCAGACCAGCGGGTGAAAGGGTGGACAACCATGCAGTCGGCATGCAACCGCGCCAAGTGGGCGCGCCCCTTCGACTCCAGCACGCCCAGCATGGAGGCCCAGGCCCACATGTCATGCAACCGGCGCGCCGGTTGCTACGTGCGAGCAACTGCACCACCACTCGCGCCACTACCGTGCCTCCTCGACTGCGGAGCCAATACCGTGACTCGAGGCAACCCTACGCGTGACCCAGCAGTGCCAGCCAGGCGCGACGGTCAAATACGGTCAAAAATGGGCCGACAGTAATGGCGGTGGCAGGCGGGCAGGAGCAGTGGTCACGTTGTCAGCCAAGCTTACGTCCCATCCAGGGGCAGCGAGGGAACCCTCTCTCACGGCGTGAAGACGGCGCGCCCGTGATCCGTTCCTCGAACGGCTCGCACACGTGCAACGAATGCCTCGCGAACCACTCGCCCCGTCGCATTAACTCCGCGGCAGGACAGGCGGCGCCTCAGGCGGGAGAAGCAAGCGACGCTTCGCCTTCGCCATAATGACCGCGTCGAAAAAGGTACGCCACGTCATTTGATTTTGTATCCTTTTCCTTTTCCTCTTTCTCTGTCTTACAACAGGGACCGGGAAAGGGGGATACCCCAGAAAGGATCCTTCTCCGTGAAGGAAACAGGCCCCGAGCCTCCCTACTGATCAGAGGTTCAAAGGCTGGCCCCTCGGAGGGGTTCAACGGCCGCCTCAGAGCGCTTGGGTCCTGCGCCCACTACTGGTCAGAGGTTCGATGGCCGGCCCCTCGGAAGGGTTCCACGGCCGCCTCAGGGCACTCGGGCTCCGCGCCCACTACTGATCAGGGGTTCGTAGGCTGGCCCTCGAAGGGTTCACAGTCGCCTCAGACACAGAGCGAGGGATGACCCTGGGTATGTTCAATACATAACCAAGGCTCGGGCTACGCTCCCGAGGTACCCTAGGACATTTCCGAGACCAGCGGGAACGATCTTGTAACGGAATCTCATCAGAGGGAGGCATCGAGCCCTCGGACCCCGTCAAAGGGGACCGGGTCCGGCAGATCACCCGCAGGTACTTTTGGAGCGCGCCTCCGGGCCTCTAGCCGACCCCTAGCAAATGGGACACGGGCGTCCACTCGGATTACCCGCCAGCAGCTCACCAGAAACACCATGTTCGGCGCCCTCCAAGGGCAACATGGCGCTTTCCCCCCTCCTCCTTGCGGAAAGGCGACGCAGGGGCGTATGTAAAAAAGTCGAGTCTGTCCTTGACCGTCCTCTCGCCCTGTGCAGAGGCTCGGGGGCTGCTCTCGCAAACCCGGCTCCGGCCGACCCGTTGACAGCATCAACATACCAGCCCGAGAACTTGGGACCCGACCGTGCACCTGGGCTACGGCCAGCTCGCATGAGGGAACAACTAGACCAGCCGAAGTATTGCGAAACGCACTAAGACCTCGAAGGAGTAAAACTACTCCTCCGAGGCCTCGGGGGCTACACCCGGCGGGTGCGCTCGCGCGCACCCACCGGAACAAAATGCAACCAAGAAAAGGCTGGTCCCCTTGCAAAAAAGTGCTGCAAAAGCCTCCAAGCGAGTATTAACACTCCCTTCGAGGCTCGGGGGCTACTGTCGGGGACCATAATTAGGGGTACCCTCAAAGCTCCTAAATCTCAGCTGGTAACCCCCATCAGCACAAAGCTGCAAAGGCCTGATGGGTGCGATTAAGTCAAGGATCGGTCCATTCGAGGGACGCGATCACGCCTCGCCCGAGCCCAGCCTCGGGCAAGGGCAGCCGACCCCGGAGGACCTACATCTCGCCCGAGGCCCCCCTCCAGCAACGGACACACCTTCGGCTCGCCTGAGGCCTAGTCTTCACCAAGAAGCAACCTTGGCCAAATCGCCACACCGACCGACCAAATCGCAGGGGCATTTAATGCAAAGGTGGCATGACACCTTTATCCTGACACACGCCCTCCAGTCGACAGAGCTAAAGTGACCGCAGTCACTTCACCGCTCCAGTGACCGGTCTGACAAGAGGACAGCGCCGCCTGCGCCGCTCCGACTGCTGAGCCACTCGACAGAGTGAGGCTGACCGCAGCCAAGTCCGGCCTCAGGCGTCATAGGAAACTCTGCCTCGCCCGACCCCAGGGCTCGAACTCAGGCTCAGCCCCGGAAGACGGCGAACTCCGCTCCGCCCGGCCCCAGGGCTCGGACTCGGGCTCAGCCCCGGAAGACGACGAACTCCGCTCCGCCCGACCCCAGGGCTCGGACTCAGGCTCAGCCCCGGAAGACGGCGAACTCCGCTCCGCCCGACCCCAAGGCTCGGACTCGGGCTCAGCCCTGGAAGACGGCGAACTCCGCTCCGCCCGACCCCAGGGCTCGGACTCGGGCTCAGCCCCGGAAGACGGCAAACTCCGCTCCGCCCGACCCCAGGGCTCGGACTCGGGCTCAGCCCCAGAAGATGGCGAATTCCGCTTTGCCCAACCCCAGGGCTCGGACTCAACCCTGGCCTAAGCCGATGGTCTCCGCCTCGTCCGACCCGGGGGCTCGGACCCGACCTCGACCTTGGAAGACAGACTCGACCTCGACCTCGGAGGAGCCTCCACCTCGCCCAACCTAGGGCACGGACCGACCATGTCAACAGGAAGCGCCATCATTACCCTACCCCGAGCTGACTCAGGCTGCAGGGAACAAGACCGGCGTCCCATCCGGCTCGCTCCACCATACGAGTAATGATGGCGCCCCGCATGCCCTATGACGACGGCGGCTCTCAGCCCCCTTACGGAAGCAAGAGGACGTCAGCAAGGACTCGACAGCCCCGACAGCTGTCCTTCCACCAGGCTCCAGCATTCCTCCGACGGCCACGACACCACGCGAACTGGGTGCCAAGACCTCTCCGGCTGCCACGATGGCATGTACTTAGGGTGCTAGCTCTCCCCCGCTAGACACGTTAGCACACTGCTACACCCCCATTGTACACCTGGATCCTCTCCTTACGCCTATAAAAGGGAGGTCTAGGGCCCTCTTATAGAGGGTTGGCCGCGCGGGGAAGGACAGGTCGGTGCTCGCGCAAGGCCGCTCGCTCCCTCCCGCGTGGACGCTTGTAACCCCCTACTGCAAGCGCACCCGACCTGGGCGCGGGGCTAACACGAAGGCCACGGGTTCCACCTCCCATGCCTGTCTCCCTCCGGCTGCTCTCTCCCCCCTTCGCGTTCCACCTCGCGCCGACCCATCTGGGCTGGGGCACGCGGCGACAATTCACTCATCGGTCCAGGGACCCCCCGGGTTTCGAAACACCGACAGTAGCCTTTACAAAGATTCTCCTAGTGTGTTGCTGCCCTTTAGGTTTCGCCAGTTGTACAAACACAGTACTCCTCCCTAAGGTGGGTGACTAACAAAAACCAAATCGAATGAATCTCGGCACCCACCCTTAGCAGAGCAAGACTATACCCAGCCCCATTGACGGCACAACGGTGAAGCAAACTACACCCCTAGATTCCTCCAATTAATCAGCTAAGGGCGTCCCATACCACCCTCATGGTTGTACTGTTGTCCCGGGTGGTCTCTCAACGAACAGGTCCTTATGAAGAGGTACTCGAGAAATAGCCCGAGTCCCGTAAAATGCCACAAGTTCATAATTATAATTGTTGGTACCCTGAAACTAGGGTACCCCTTACTGCTGTATAAAAATGCAGTACCCACGCGGCTATTTTTTGTCGCGTGGTAAAAGAGTTGTATGTGGGACCAGGCCATGACTCGCCCAAGCCTCGGGCGACTACTCTAGGCCAGCAACAGCACCTGACCCCACCACATGGGCGGGTCTGGTGCCGCCTCGTGTCCAAAGAAAGTGACATACTTTGAGGCATCACCAGTGAGTCCGGACCCCCATCGGAAGGTGCCGGATCCCTGTATATACGGTCCGGGCCTCCAAGTTTGGTCTAGGACCTCCACGTGTGCGAACTGGACCCCTAGAATGGGATCCGGACCCCCTGTATGGGGTCCGAGCCGCCCACAGTGGGGTCCCAGGGTTCCAGGACAGAACATGCACGGGCATTAATCAGGACCCAGGCAGGGGTCCGGTGCCGACACGTGTCCAGATTTGATCTGGTGGGATCCGGACCTTATCACATACACTCCTTCTCCCCGCCCAGGCGGAGACCCGATGCTGCCATGTGGCCTACAGCGCGCGACGTAAGCCAACGGGCGGAACCTGGCATGAAGCCTCTGGGCTACGCGCGTCTTTGCATTCATTACGGATAAGACATGCGCCTATCCATTCCAGTGACAGGCGGCATACCCAGTCCATGCTGCATGGGCCGTACTGTTACTCACACGTTACCAAAGCAAGGACAATGACTCACCATTACTCGCGTGTTTCCAAGAAAAGGGTTACTGCCTATCAATGCTACATGGACTGCAGTCATCATGACTCCCGCTGATTACTCATGCGTTATTAAGGCGGAGGGAATCTGAATGGCTCCCTTGTTTAGGGTTTAGTCAGCATTAATTATTCACATAATGTATTCCTTCCATTATGCTCTTGGGCCCGCATGTCGGAGCTCAGCACCCTTGTATGTACCTCCCTTAAACTATAAAAGGGAGGGGACACAGTGTTACAAGGGACACGGTCAATACAACTAACAGACAGTGGATGTAGGGTATTACGCTCTAGCGGTCTGAACCACTATAAACCCTCGAGTGTTCTTGTGTTCATCCAAAATTCACCAAAGAGGCAAGCGCTTAGGCCCCCTCCTCATCTTAGGATTAGGGCAGGTGCATTCCGCCACAGGCCCACTCAGACATTTGGCGCGCCAGGTAGGGGGTTTGGCCATGGGTTTTTCGCCTGTTTTCTTGCTCGACATGATGGTTCAGATCATCGAGCACCGCGACTTGTCTCCCGAGGACTTCCCGATGGAGGAAGGGGCAACATCTTCCGCGCCACGAGGCTCTAACTGCCCTACGCCTGGTGCTACTAATATGCACGCTACGCAGCAGCACACGCCCGCGCAGACATCTATGGCTTTGTCGAGGGCTACTCCTAGTGGGGCGTTATCTGCAGCCAAGGAGTTGCTACGTAACCCTCCAAGTTCCACGGCCTCGCCGGGGGCCATGAGGTTGTGGCGTGAAGATGTCGACCATCTCCTCGGCATGGCCCATCCTGGCTCGACCAGGTCCAGGCCTCGATCATTCCGGCGTCAAAGCGAGGCGTCAGCATCTGTGCGCTCACCCTCAGTGAGGGGTGCATGGACTGATGACCTGCGGGCAGAGCTCAACCGCAGGCATGCGGGCAAGGACGCTCGAGTCTCTCTAGAGAGGGCGCGTGAGCGCTGGCAACCTCGACCAAGGCTTCGCTGCAGTTGCACCACAAACTCCAAGGGGTGCCCAAATCCAGGTGGGTGTCCCATTGGTCGGCATGGGCTGTGCCACACTAGCGGATCATCTCTGCGCGGTGACTTGGCCCCCCAATCAAGTGAAGTACATGGTGCACCTTGAGTTCAAGGCCACCAACAACATGGCAGAGTATGAAGCACTGATCTTCGGCTTGTCTACGGCCCTATCCCTAGGGATCCGATAGCTCTTCGTGAAGGGGGGCTCCTAGCTGATTATCAAGCAGGTCCACGGAGAATGTAGCTGCAACGAGCCTAGGCTCGCAGCTTACCTCCTCCACATAAGGAAGCTAGAAAAGGATTTCATTGCCCTGGAACTGCAACATGTCCCTCGGGCTAACAACTCAACAGCAGATGAACTCTCCACGAGCTCATCAACTTGGGCACCTGTGCCCGAGGGCGTCTTCGAAAGACGGCTGCTGAGACCTACCGCCCAGCCTGCCGAACTGGGTGAAGGGGGCGAGACTAGCACCTTGAAGCTAGCGGTCCCGGTGGTGTTCCATCTCCAGAACCCACCAAAGATTGTGTGTGCTACAGAGGGTCCTGCCAACCTCTTAGCACCACAACCAGTAGCTCAGAGTGGTCTCGATGCATGGATCTCTGAGATCCAGGACTACCTAAAAGAAAATGTCCTTCCTAAAGACCATGTGTCCGCAGAGCGCATAGTGCGGTTGGCTAAACGATACACGGTGGTAGAAGGGGACTATACCGCCGTGGTGCCAACGACATTCTCATGCGGTGCATCACATAGGAGGAGGGCTGTGAGATGCTCACGGAGATCCATGGAGGTGAGTGTGGAAGTCATTCGTCATCCCGCACACTGGTTGGTAAGGCCTTCCGGCACGACTTTTATTGGCCAACCGCTCTCCAGGATGCAACTGAGTTGGTAAAGTCCTGCAAAGCATGTCAGTTCCATGCAAAGTAGATACATACACTAGCTCAGGCTCTACAAATGATTTCACCCTCCTGGCCATTCGCCGTATGGGGGGTGAATATTCTGGGACCATTCCCCAGGCTGTCGGCGGGTACCGTTTCCTCTTTGTCGCTATCGACAAATTCATAAAGTGGCCAGAGGCCACCCCTGTGGTCAGTATCACCCAGGGTGCTGTTTTTGCCTTCCTCAAGTCGATTATCTGTAGTTTGGGGTCCCAAGCCATATCATTATGGACAACAGGACCTAGTTCAAAAGTCGGCTCTTCCAAGAGTATTGCGAGGGCATCGGCACCCAGCTCTGCTTTGCGTCTGTGGCTCATCCCATGAGCAACGGCCAGGCAGAGAGGGCAAATGCAGAAATCCTCAGGGGACTCAAGACATGCACCTAGGACTGCTTAAAAAAGCATGGTGCAAATTGGGTCAACGAGCTTCCGTGCGTACTATGGGGGAACCGGACCACAGCCAGCCGAGCTACCGGGGAGACCCCGTTCTTCCTGGTCTATGGGGCTGAAGCCTGTCTTCCCCCGGAAATCATTATAGGCTCGCCATGGGTCCAGTCTTTCGATGAATCTATGCAGGAACAACTACGGCGTGAGGACGTGGACTTCATCGACGAACGTAGATGGTGAGCGACGATCCGAAATGCACGGTACAACCAAGCGCTCATGCGCTACCACCAACGGTTTGTGCATAGTAGGGAGCTCAGGGTCGAGGACCTAGTCCTAAGGTGAGTACTGAACCGAGAAGGGCTCCACAAACTCTCCCCTAGTTGGGAAGGACCCTTCAAGGTGATAGAAATATGCCGCCCGGGTGTGTCCGCCTTGCCACAACAGAAGGAGTACCTCTTCCCAATCCCTGGAATATAGAGCATCTTCGTAAGTTCTATCCATAAAAGCAAAACTGGGAGGTTGAGTTTTCTTCCTCTGTAACAAGGTTGCACATATGTGTACGTTAATCCGGTGAGGCCCACCCTCGTAAGCCCGGTCTGTTGGTCTACACCCATGTATATCAAGTTATAAGGAAAAGATTTAACCCCAGATGTGCATTTGTGATGGTTTTATTCTACTTCAGTTTACAAGCATTATTTTTTATCTAACCCACCCATACAGTTTCCCACCCTTGCTGGTATGATGATATCCGAATTGAGTAGCGAGGCTTCCAGTTCAGGACCCCTCTACTGCTGCAGGGGGTCTGGCAACCTGGGGTCTAGTTCTAGAGAATGGGTGCTCGTCCCCTGGAGTGGTCCGGAGCTGTGTAGCTACTTAGCATGGTTCCGTACCCTAAGCCTGCATGCTCCACCACTCTGTAACGGGTACCCTAGTATTTGGAACTGTGATCCTGTGGGTCTGGGCATACGGCTTGGCTTCCTAGGCTAAATCCTGCAGGTCCTGTTGCATGAATCAAAGGATGAAAGATACCAGATGGTGGGTCCTATAGGTGTGCTCCTAAAACTTCAAAGCCGAAGCTGTGTGCAGGTCCAGGTCCCAGTCCAGAGGTAGGTAGTCTCAAACTGAAGAGACTACCTCCTAGGGATCGGGCCACCAATTTTTCTTTGGTATACTGGTATCCAGCCTCGACACGTCGAGCCTACCTCGCAGGGGGCCAAGTACCAGGTGGAAGTTGATGACGCTACACATAACAAGGGCAAATAACATACAGATAAGTTCTAGTGCTACTTGATTAACGGATCTTAAAATGTGTTACATGGCCAAAAGTTATTACGGCCGCCCCCAGCAGAACCCTCACCTTGTCTCTATAGGTTCAGCTACTCGGCGTCGGCAGGATCACGCTGAAAGCGCGCGGCCACCATCTCCACTGCATCTTGTACACTCTCCCGGGCGACATCTTCTATGACGGCTACCGGACCATCGATCACCGGCACCAACGATATGGCAGGGTTGTGACTCCGGAAGCACGTCAGGACATAATCCACTACCGCCCAGTAGAGCTTGCTGCCCTCTGCCTCTAGGCGGGCACCGAGGATCTGATCCAGGCACCGGAGGCGATCGGTGGTAGAGTCCAGCACCGGGAGGGCATCGGAGATTGACACTGGCGGCTCCGACACTGGGATGGGGCTCATCCCTAGTGGCACCAGTGTCATGCTTGCCTCGCCGACCCACTCGGCAATGCGCTGGACTCCGACGCGATGTCCTGCTTGAAGATCTTCGAGGGCCTTTCTGGTGGCCTCCATTGCCTGGGGACCCGGCGCCGCCTACGCCGCATCGAACTGGCAGATCTGCTCCTCCAGCTTCCTCTCCTTTTCCTCAGCTTCAAGCTCGTGCTCGGCCAGCAACTCGCTTCGTCGGACAAGCATTTCTTCCCTGAAGGTGATATCTGTCTCTTGCCTGGCGAGATCTGTCTCCCGCCTATCCAAGGACAGCTCCTTCTCCTTAAGGTTTTCCTCGGCGAGGGCGACGTCGCTGGCCTTGCCCTCAAGCTCTTACTTCCATTTCTGCAGCCTTTCCACGACCTTTACCTGCTGGGCCCGCTGGGCTTCCAGAGTCTTGTCCAGAGCACTCAGTTTGGCCTGGTACTCCGTTGTGAGGGCCTCCCTCTAGGTCATGGCTTCCTCCCTCCTAGCCACTTTATTCTCCCTATGGGTCGCCTCTAGCTCCCTGGTACACACCCTCTGGAGGTCTTTCTTATGCTCCTTGCGGTCTCGCTTGAGTTGGGACCGCTCGGAGGTGAACTGTCGGGACGTTGTCTTGGTGTGCTCCTCCAGTTGGGTGCGCTAGTCACTGAGGCACTGGTGCTCAGCTTCAAGTGCCTCCCACTCCTGCAAGATTGAGGCCTCAGCTTCACTAAGAACCTGGTGGGCGCGGGATAGCATGCGGGGGAGGGGGACTGGCGCCGCTTCTCGCTCGGCACCCGACCGGAGTCGCCGTCCAAATACCACCTCCATCTCCTCCGGAGTAGGCGGGGGGATGGAGCTGGACGCGCCCCCTGTGTCACCCCAAGTGTTGGAAGTGGGCACAGACCCCCCAGCTAGGACCTTCTCCGCCGCTGTGACACCGCCTAACACTGGCGCCACTACCGCCGGATCCCCAGCTGGGGCATGGGAGGCCGGTGGCGCTATCCTTGCAGCAACTGGGAGCAGACCACCGGCACCACCCTCAGCGGATCCCTGCTGCTGAGAGCCAGACCTGTCGGTGGGCCTGGTATTTGGCGGAGGAGACGTGGCCTTGGGAGCAGCGGAGGAAGAAGCCCTGACAAACAGATGATGGGTTAAGACTTGTCGGCCTGATGATTAGGCACGTGGAAAAAGGGACTACACTTACTTGGGGCCCTGGACTTTCTAGTGACCCTGGAAGCGAGGCGATCGCTGCTCCTGTTGCTATTGCCGCACTGGATGTGGCTGCTACTGTTGTGGCTGCTGCTGCTGAGGTCGTTGCTGCTGCTAGTGCTCCTAGGGGTGATCACCCTCAGATGGTGGTGGTGGCGGCGGGATCGGGGGACTGACGTGCCTCTGCGCATCGTGGGCCTGGGAGCTGGCCTCCTCGGTCCCATCTGCAGCCTTCTGGCGCTTCTGGGCGGGCTCCGAAACGAGTGACCCGTCAGCGCGACGCAACCTGCGTCACCTCTCCTGCTTCGATCCTCCGGATCTACCTGGGGCGGAGGCACTGCTTGCAGCCCCTTTGCCCTTGTCCAAGGGGCTGGGGGCCATGGCGGGATTGGCACTCGGAGCCACACTGACGGGCTGGGGACCCCCAGCCGGTGCACCAGAGATCCAGATCCCGCGGAGGGGGTCCCGGCCGCCGGTTTGGCGAACCGCCACGCCGCTGTCATCAAGGGTCGGCAACATGGACAGGATCGCCGTCCTCAGGCCTGGGTCATCATAGAGCGCCGTGATGTCCTAGGGGAGTATCAGGGATTCAGGGACAAAAGTCTCCCCCATAATCCCCCCACCAGGAGTTCCAGCTCATCCTAGGACAGATCGGTACCCAACCCGTGCTGGATCCTACAGATGTCGTTCAGGCCGGTGAACCAGCAGGACAGGCGTGGCCTCCTCTGCAGCGGCATGATCCAATGCTTCAGGAGATTGCCAACCACGTGCATTGATGTCAGGCCGCCTGTGGCCAAGACCTTGATCCTGTCCAATACGGGCAGGAGCTCTGGCGAGAGGGATGGCTTGGCCCTCCATTGCTTGCGGTCGAGTGCTGGCCCATTGGTCGGCAGGATGAGGCGGTCGTTGGCCTTGGTGCTGGTGATCACCCAGTCGCTGCGCTAGTTTTCCCACCTCGCACCACCAAAGGTGGGGATGTAGACTATGGCTGGATCTGGCCTCGTCTGAAAGTAGTAGGCACCGATGTGGTCCCTAGCCTTCCCGGTCCTGACCAGCATGAAAAAATAGCGGAAGAGGGAAGTGCAGGGGGCCACACCTACAAACATCTCGTAGAGGTGGACGAAGATCGATGCCTAGAGGATGGAGTGGGGCGTGAGGTGTTGAAGCTGAAGCCCGAACTCCTCCAGCAGTAGCAGGAAGAAGGGTGAAATCGGCAGCGCCAACCCGTAAGAAATGTTTGAGGTGAACAACACAAACTCCCCGACAGCAAGATCGCCAAGGGGGACAGTGCCGGCACGGATCCTTCCGGCGAGCCCTAGCGTGCTCCACCCAAGCAGGCCACGCACCAGATTGAGCTCTTCCTCAGCCTGAAAGCGATTAGGATGCCCGAGCGAAGCCATGGCGTGTGCGGTAGCGCGGGCGTGGAATAGAGGAGCACGAAGGCAAAGGGGCGCAACCGATTGGGAGAGAATGCAAAAAGGTAACTGCTGCACACGGGGTGAATCCTTTTTCAGGGAAACCTGAATCCTTTTTCAGAAAACTCTCCCGCGCGCCCCTGAAATGCCGCAAGAAATCCCGTTTGACGGGCACCTAGGACCCACGCAGCCCAGTTTGTGACATGGGGGCCCGGGTCCACAAGTCATACAGTTTGGGTGCCAGATTTTGGGTGCGGAAAGAGCGGGGTGTGAACCGCCGCACGCGATAGCGCGCCTCCTTGGGGCCACTGCAGAAGATAAAAGGTTATTTTTAAACCACTGCAGCGGCAACGAGGCGCCCCACGCGTGGCCCGACGAAACCACCAGGCGTGGGGAGCCATGGGTCAGTCAGCCGCGGGGACAGATATGGCAGTTGACATGACTGAAGGTGGATTGACAGTGGGTGCATCAGCAGACGTGCTAAAACAGCGCGCTAATCACCAATCAGGCCATGTTGAGGCAAAGTATAAGCTTTGGCCCCACCTGCAGGCTCGCATCCTCCCCTGAGGTGGGCCCGGGGGCCACTGTCGGTACCCTGAAACTAGGGTACCCCTTACTGCTGTATAAAAACGCAGTACCCACGCGGCTATTTTTAGTCGCGTGGTAAAAGAGTTGTATGTGGGACCAGGCCATGACTCGCCCAAGCCTCGAGCGACTACTCTGGGCTAGCAACAGCACCTGACCCCACCACATGGGCGGGTCCGGTGCCGCCACGTGTCTAGAGAAAGTGACATACTCTGAGGCATCACCAGTGAGTCCGGACCCCCATGGGAAGGTGCCGGATCCCTATATATACGGTCCGGGCCTCCAAGTTTGGTCGAGGACCTCCACGTGTGTGAACTGGACCCCTGGAATGGGATCCGGACCCCCCTGTATGGGGTCCGGGCCGCTCACAGTGGGATCCCAGGGTTCCAGGACAGAACATGCCCGGGCCTTATTCAGGACCCAGGCAGGGGTCCAGTGCCGACACGTGTCCAGACCTGATCTGGTGGGATCCGGACCTTATCACACTCCTGTTCCCCGCCTAGGCAGAGACCTGATGCTGCCACGTGGCCTACTACGCACGGCGTAAGCCAACGGGCGAAACCTGGCATGAAGCCTCTGGGCTACGCGCGTCTTTGGATTCATTACGGATAAGACGTGCGCCTGTCCATTCCAGTGACAGGCGGCGTACCCAGTCCACGCTGCGTGGGTCGTACTGTTACTCACATGTTACCAAAGCAAGGACAATGACTCACCATTACTCGCGCGTTTCCAAGAAAATGGTTACTGCCTATCAATGCTGCACGGACTATAGTCATCATGACTCTCGCTGATTACTCATGCGTTACTAAGGCGGAGGGAATCTGAATGGCTCCCTTGTTTAGGGTTTAGGCAGCATTAATTATTCACATAATTTATTCCTTCCATTATGCTTCTAGGCCCACATGTCGGAGCTCAGCACCTGTTGGGGGCCTTCGTCCTCCGAAGGTCCTCAAAAACATGATTTGACAATGTTTTCCAAGTGGATTATGTGAACAGGTATTTTTGGACTCAGAACTATGAATATGAAGCACGGCCAGGACGAAGCCTGAACTAGACGAAGAACGAGCGCAGCCGAAGCTGTGCGCAGGGAAGCTTCGTCGCGACAGCAGAGCGGGGAACCGACTTAAAGATGAAAAGACTGCGTGGGCCTTGACAAATTTCCATAAGCCATTAACAAATGTAATGGACATGGATGTAATTTTACGTGGGCTGCGTCCCGCGCCTATAAATAGATGAACAGTACCCCCGTACTGTTCACGCTGACTTGACATTAGCTTTTGCGTCACGCTTGTACTTTTTACCTTCTCTCAGGACTAAAGGTACATTTGTAATTTGAAATCATTTCTATTTCTCCATGTTAATAAAATAGAAATGATTTTATGTTGATGTTTATATTTCACGCTTTATATGAATCCTTCGGCATTACTTATTATATTTACGAAGGTATGTCTCTTATGACCTTCGTCCTAAATCATTATTTCTCGAAGGGACATGATGTTTCGAAGGACGAAGGACCTTAATGTTTAACACTTTTTATGTTGCCTTGCTCTTAACTCTTAGCATTTGAGAGCAAGTCCCCAACATTGGCGCCCACCTCCGGTGAACCTACTTCCACTTCGAGTTTTGTGAACACCTTCGGAAGCTATAGACCTTCGCTATGGCGCCGAAGAAAGCTTCAGCGGCTGGGGCTGCAGCACTACAACCGCTGGACCACAACCAGGAGACCGTCTCTCTTTGGGAGGCCCGAAGCCAGAAGAGAAAGGCCGTCAGCCCGACACTTCAGGAAGAAGAGCTAGACCAAGAAATCAGAGATATGGAGATGCTGCACCAACAAGTACAAAGGAAGAAGGAGAAGATGGCCCGCCTAGCTGAGTTGCAAAGGCAGATAGACGAAGCCTCTGAGGAAGTTCGCCATCTTACTCACGATGAGCAGAACAGAAGGCCTCATCAGAAAGACCTTCATCAGGAGGGCTTCGTCAACGAAGATGACTGGTATGATAATTTCCATCAGGGAAATTTTGTTTTTGATGATGCTTCTCCTCTGTCTGCTGAGCTGCAGGCTACACCTTGGCCTCCATCCTATAAGCCACCCCAGCTTCCCATGTTTGATGGTCACTCCGACCCGAAGCAATTCTTGATGAGCTACGAAGCAACAGTGTCTTCGTACGGGGGCAATGCTGCAGTCATGGCGAAGTCTTTCGTCATGGCCGTCAGGAATGTTGCTCAGACCTGGTATTCCTCCCTTCGGCCAGGAACAATAACTTCATGGCAGAAGCTGAAGGATATGTTACTGACCAGCTTTCAAGGATTTCAGACGAAGCCGGTCACAGCTCAAGCCCTGTTCCAGTGTATTCAGGATCACGAAGAGTACCTTCAGGCATATGTCCGAAGGTTTTTACGATTGAGGGCGCAGGCACCAACGGTGCCCAATGAAATTGTTATCGAAGCCATGATCAAGGGGCTTCGTCCTGGGCCTGCAGCTCAATACTTTGCTAGAAAGCCTCCTCAGACCTTGGAGAAATTGCTCCAAAAGATGGATGAGTACATTCGTGCTGACAATGACTTTCGTCAAAGAAGGGAGGAGGCCTTCAGATTTTCTGAAATGACCAGGGGCTTCGGAGGAAGATACTACCCGAGACATGTCCGTTCCATCCACAACACTCAGAATGATGATAAGGGGAGTCAGAACAGACCGCAATGCTCCTCACTGGCTTCGGGGCAACAACAAACTTCCTTCCGGCCACCAGCTCCAAGAGGCAGAGGCGCCAGGGGCTTCGGCGGAAGATTCGGAGATCAGCCAAGGAGACTGTTTTGCTTGTTCTGCGGAGAAGGCAAGGGCCATACCACTAGGGCGTGCCATATTACAATCCAGAAGCAAAAGGAAATAGCTGAAGCTGCATCTCAACAAGCTCAGCCGAAACAGGTCATGCATACTGCTTCGTATCATCCGCCTTATATCCCACAATACATAGACAACCACCCTGCAGCTTCTGTAGCTTCGGCAAGTCAACCTCAAGCTTCCTGGCAACAGCTTCCGCCTCCACCTCCATTGCAGCAAGGTCAACAGCCAGAAGGGAGTCAATGCGCTCCACATCAGAGGGACTTCAGAGAACAATCCGAAGCTCGCACAGTCAACAGCACTGTGCCAGAGTCGAAGCACATTTATTGACATATCCTACCTTTGATAGCAGTCTTTTCTATTCAGTTTTATTTTCTGTGAAGCAAGAAACATTGATAGTTTTCACGTAATAATTTCGTTGTTTCCCACAAAGAAAATCTATTTGCTCCACAAGCTTAAGTTGCTGAAGCCTAAAACTTTTTCCGTTACCAAGGAGGACCTTCGGATTAAAAATCCTTCGGAGTAACAGAAAGTCGTTCTAAGGAACGCAGAGTAAGTTTATGAAGTCACAAAAAGCCGTTCCAAAGGGAGCGCAGAGTAAGTTTTCTGCTCAGAAGTCGTTCCTAAAGGAATGCAGAGCCTACAGCGAAAAGTCAACGCTGATACCGCCTAAGTAAAAGGCGAAGAAGCTCCTAAGGGAGGCTTACAGCGAAAAGTCAACGCTGATACCGCCTAAGTAAAAGGCGAAGAAGCTCCTAAGGGAGGCTTACAGCGAAAAGTCAACGCTAATACCGTCTAAGTAAAAGACGAAGAAGCTCCAAAGACGTTCCTAAGGGAATGCAGAGCTTACGAATATATTTTATGTGTATCTTCGGAACAAATGTCACATGCATAACATAACATCATCACATCATTTTGCATAGCATAAGCATCATACATCATATTGCATTTGGCAAGAGAGGGGGATACTCTCAACCTTCGAAAGGATGCTTTGAGAAAGTGACTTCGAAATTGTATAGCTTCGGAATACAGCTTCAGAGAATATTTTTACGAAACATGGGCAGGCTTTATCAGATCAATACCGAAGTTGTATAGCTTCGGAGTATAGCTTCGGAGAATGTTTCCACGAAACATGGATGGGATTCATCAGAATAGTTTTAACGAAGAATGTCTTCTTCACGAAGCATGAAAAGAAGGGAAGGTGTTTTTTCGCCGAAGGCTCAAAAATGGTATGTATTTAAAGTTTCATGCATCGTAAAGAATTCAATAATGAAAAGAGACTTGTATATTACATTCAAATGTACAAAGTGTTACATAGATTACACTTTAAATGTTTTTTCCAAATAGCATCTAATCTTCTCTCAATACTGCTTCGGCGGCCTCATTTAGAAGTTGGTCAACAACCTTGTCCAAGATAGTTTCGGCCATTTGTTTAATTTCTTCATCCCCTTTTGTGTGGGGGTCGGCAGTCGATCCAGCAATTTCTGAGGGAAGAGAACATTTCTTCATTACCTTTACAAACCTTGAGCAAAGTTTGACATAAAAATTACAACACAATAAAAGCGACTAATTGGTACCTAACTGCCTTTCGGGCTCTGTACTTCGTTCGGCAGCTTCTGCCACTTTCCTAGCGTCATGGATACCTTTTTCGCTCCTTTGGATGATTTCTTGCGCCATTCCTCGGCCGCCGTCGTTCCAGATATCAGTAAAGAATTTGCCGCCAACCACGCTTGCTTCGGCCGAGGGGTCCTTGATGTCTTCGGAAGATAAGGCAGCTTCGGACTGAGCTAAAAATTTTACATGCCCGCAACCTTTCTTCTCTAAGACAGAAGCAATTCCTCTGGCGCCCGAGAAAGCGCAGATGTCGCCGCGACTGCTCAGGATCTCCTCGAAGGCCTCTGCTTCGTGACTAATCCATTCCAGTGGACCTTCGGGATTGCCTCGAGAGAAATTCTCTTCGCTGGAGAAGGCGCCCACGCTGGCGAAGCTGGTTTTAATTTTATTCACGCATTCTACAGATTTGACATAGCATTTCCCCTGAGATGCGCGAAGCTCTTTAACTCTTAATTCCAATTTATTGACCATATGATCACTAAGTTCTCGTTTCGTTTCCTCAAGTACGCGCTCCTCCTTAGCCCTAGCCAGCTGTTTCTGAAGGTCTTTAATCTCACGTTTTTGAGCTTCGGCCTGGGCCTTTGAAGCAGCTTCGTCTTTCTTCACTTTATCTACCAGTGTAAGCAGAATTTTATCCTTTTCCAAAGCTTCGTTTCTCAGTTTGATAACTTCGGAGCGTAAATTATTAAATGCAATTTCATAGCTTTCATCTTCGGCGCTCTTTTGGGCTCTTAGTGCGTTGCTTAGGATCAGGCCCTATACGAAAAAGAATTCATATAAGAAAAAAGGAATGAGTTGCGTAAAAAAAGAAAAGGGGGTTTTTCAAGCGTTTAATTCCCATACCTTCAGGCTGTTGTACGCAAGACTGTCTGCGAGATCTTCTTTCGTCATGGCGCTTAATCCAGATTCAAGCTTCGGGAAACCAATACTCCTGGCCATCTCTCGGCAGACAGATAATTCTTTATTGTCTGGGAGGCAGTACAGGAAATCATCTTCGTTTGTCCCATTGAATATCACTGCCCCCTTCGGATATTTTAGCTCCCTCGCATAATGGTTAGCTTCATGAGTTTCTTCTTCAGATAATTTTTTCCCCGAAGCATGTCGAATGATGTAATCACATATGCTGGCAGGCGCTTCGGGGATGGCAGTGTTAGTTTCTTCAACTAAAATTGGTTCTGGTATTTTTATTGCTTCGGCTTCCAAAGTTTGCTCCTTCAAGGGCTCCGAAGGCCCAGCTTCAGCTTCAGCCTGTTGCGTCGAAGCTTCAGTAGAAGCTTCAGCAACTTCAACACTCTTTTTTGGAGTTGTGCTTGAAGACTTAATTGTCTCCAAGACATCTAGTACGTTTACCATTCTTTTCCTTTTTGGGGTCACCGTTGGACCCTTTTGGATTTTTGCTGTTTCGACATTTGCTACAGGACTCAAAACTTCTGATGCTTTTTCCTTAGTCGGATTTTTTGCTTCTTCCATTTTTTCTGTGGATGGCGCTGCGGCCATCTCTGCAATTTCTGGCAGCAAGGCTGGCTGTTCAGCTTCGGCGGCCGAAGAAGTTTCTCCGGTGAACTCAGGCACCGAAGCTGGTTCAATGTGGCGTGGCCGGTGTGTGAGGACCTTCAACCTTTTTCCTTTCGGTTCTGGCTCGCTAGGAGCAGTTGCAGCTTCTTCTTTTGCAGAGGTTGTGTTTTTCCTCTTCTGCCCTCGAATGGGATAACGATAATCGGGGTAGAAGAACCCGATTGCGTCAAACACCCGGTTGAGTCTCTTCTTTTTTCGGCCTCCGAAGGCTGCTGATAGCGCAGTATTTTCGGCCTTCGAATATGCCCCAAGTAGTTCATCACTTAAAGTTTCAATGCTCTTCAGCCAGTCATCATCAGGTTCAACAAATTTATCTGCATATTTGAACGTGAATTTCAGTCTAACTAGTCCGCCTTCGTCGGACTCTTTAATAGTTTCCTTCGGCATTTCCCATTTTTCTGTAAGTGGCCATACCCTGAAGGCAATGTGCTCTTGGACCAAGTCCCTTGTCCCAATGAAAGAGCAGACCACACCGAAGGCTCTTTGGCATTCCTCGGCTGCTTCGTCCATTTCAACCTTCGGCCTTCGTAGTCCGAAGCGTTGCCAGATGGGGCACATAATAATACTTTTAACATTTTCTTGCGCTGTTAAGTCATTCTTCACATAAAACCACTCTGTCATCCAGGCTCCGGGCCACCTCTTCCGAAAGGTCGGCACAGGGCAGCTTGACCCGGAGCGGGCTCCGAAGCTGTAACACCCAAAATTGTTGTGATATTGTTCTTTTCCCCAGGGCTTTGTCTCGTATAATAATTCATGAATGTTGCAAAAACTCTTAGCATTTGGTTCTACACCTTGACTTTTTGCAGCCCAGACAAATATCCCCATTCTTATGATAGCTTCGGGAATAAGTTGATGAAGGTAGACTTGAAATATTTTCAGTACCTCGACAACAAAGTTGCTCAGGGGGAATCGAAGCCCAGCCTTGAGAAAGCTTCGGAAAATCACAACTTCATCTTCTTCGGGGGTGGGAGAAGTCTTTTCTCCAGCGTCAACCCTCACAATAGATATATCTCGAAAATACCGCCCCCTCATATTATCAATATGGCTCTGCTTGATAGTGGTTTTCCCGAAAACCGTGTGACTTGGCCGCCATGGACGATCTTCGGCCTCTTCTTCACCACTTTCTACATCATAGCTGTCGCTGTCACCAGTATCTTCGGACAGACCTTCGAGAATCTCTTTGGTGATTTTCTCTGTATTGGTCTCTGCCATTGCTATCAGGAACCCCAGATTCTTCTCCTCCTCGAGACTCAGCTTCGTCTCAGCAGGGATCTTCTTGCCTTCAGACATCTTCGGAAACGCTAAAAAATTGTTCCCGAGGCCGAAGCTCCAAAATCAAAAAGACCAGCAAATCTTAGTGCACAAGAGCTAAAAATTTTAGTGGGCCGAAGCAAAAGGCAAGTGTGCGTACCAAATGAGTTTGCGGTGCGATCTTATTTATACGCCCAGGGCGTTAAAAATTTAAAGGCCCCGCCTGTCAGTGAATGTTGCTATTCTAGCAAAGGGAAGGTGTTTTTTTCGGACCTTCGGCTCAAGGCCTTCGTCCATATCGCAATCTGAATTTATTATTAACAAATTAATATTGCGAGGGGCTACTGTTGGGGGCCTTCGTCCTCCGAAGGTCCTCAAAAACATGATTTGACAATGTTTTCCAAGTGGATTATGTGAACAGGTATTTTTGGACTCAGAACTATGAATATGAAGCACGGCCAGGACGAAGCCTGAACTAGACGAAGAACGAGCGCAGCCGAAGCTGTGCGCAGGGAAGCTTCGTCGCGACAGCAGAGCGGGGAACCGACTTAAAGATGAAAAGACTGCGTGGGCCTTGACAAATTTCCATAAGCCATTAACAAATGTAATGGACATGGATGTAATTTTACGTGGGCTGCGTCCCGCGCCTATAAATAGATGAACAGTACCCCCGTACTGTTCACGCTGACTTGACATTAGCTTTTGCGTCACGCTTGTACTTTTTACCTTCTCTCAGGACTAAAGGTACATTTGTAATTTGAAATCATTTCTATTTCTCCATGTTAATAAAATAGAAATGATTTTATGTTGATGTTTATATTTCACGCTTTATATGAATCCTTCGGCATTACTTATTATATTTACGAAGGTATGTCTCTTATGACCTTCGTCCTAAATCATTATTTCTCGAAGGGACATGATGTTTCGAAGGACGAAGGACCTTAATGTTTAACACTTTTTATGTTGCCTTGCTCTTAACTCTTAGCATTTGAGAGCAAGTCCCCAACAGCACCCTTGTATGTACCTCCCTTAAACTATAAAAGGGAGGGAACACAACGTTTTTCAAGGGACACGGTTAATACAACTGACAGACAGTGGATGTAAGTTATTACGCTCTAGTGGCCTGAACCACTATAAACCCTCAAGTGTTCTTGTGTTCATCCAAAATTCACCAAACAGGCAAGCGCTTAGGCCCCCTCCTCATCTTAGGATTAGGGCGGGTGCATTCCGCCACCCGGTCGGAGGATTTTCCCACCGACAATAATCATAATGAATCATAGTACCATAAAGTAATTCTCAACATGTTCGTTGATTAGGGTAAAGTACTGGCATGTAGCTGATCATAATAATCCAACCAAAAAAGATAATCAAGGACATGATAAATAGAAAACTAGTCAATCCTTTTGTTATTCATAGTATGCGGGACGGTGAATTATAAAGTAAATAGGAAATAATAGGTCAAAGGACACTTGCCTTCATCAAATGGTTGCTGCTCAAGGGCTTCTCCTGGAACTTCCTCGGACTCCGCGAATAGAATGTTATCTTAGCGAGTGCGAACACACATTCAACATTCTTGAAACGGATAGGAACACTAAACCATACAAGGGAAAACATTATAAACATGTGCAATACAAAAATAGCGCTCGCTTAAACGGTCACACTAGAAAAAGAAACGCCGAGATTGGAGCTATGATTGAGAAGTTATCGCGTCTACGTTATACAAATATGAAATAGAACATTTAATTCGAGATACTCGCGTTATTCGACATTTATTAAATGTAACTAGAACTATCGCCTAGTTTTAGTCTCTAAGCAAGACGAATTAACGACGCGTGACAAAATACGCAACGTGTGAAACAGCACGGCAGCACGCGCACGGCGTGCGGGCCAACACGACACGCGAGGACTAATAAATAGATAGCATGTTTAAACTAAACAATTATTAATAAAGAATATTTCAGTTAGCATTAACTATGTTAATGTTTATTTATAAATACACAAATCGAAATCCTAAATTAGATTTAAATTGAAATGTCATTCTAATAACCACAGGTGAAACAAACGTTTAAATAAATTAAATAAAAATATGTAACATCAGAGAATAATAATTCTAACATGTATACAATTTTAATACGAATCTAACATGACTTGACTGGAGTCAATCGGATTGCAAAAGTTATCACGATTTTAAATTAAAACACATCTTTGTGTGCCGTTTTAAAAGGGGTTTTCGCAAAAATGCCATCTTCTTCCTCCCTCCACTTCTTCTCTCACCATTGTAAGGAAGGGGAGGGGGAAGGGGCCGCGCAGGAAGGAGGGCGCGCCATCGTGGGGCTGCGCCGGCCGCGGGAGAGGCAGACTGGGCGCCGGGCGCATGCGCACGGGGCATGCTGTGCTCGGCCGCCGCTAGCCACCGCCACCGGGGATGGGAGGGGTTGCGCCGTGTGGGGGAAAAGGAAGGGCAGAGGGAACCGCCACTAGGGAAGGAGACGGAATGGAGGGGGAGGCACTATGCGAGCGGAAATCGGAGAAACAAGAAAAAAAACCTATGTGCAACAATGATGGAGGGCTCACCGGAGAAGATGACCTCATCGAAGTCGAGGACAAATTCGTCGATTGATGACAAATCATCGGTCGGATCAACAAATCGAAGGCGCGAGGATGAAGCCCTCGACGATACGAACGCAGCGGCATCCATGGATTCCGCCGACGACACACGGATCAAACATAATTGCTCGTCGGAATTGTCACCGGTGGTGGAACCATCCGAACTTCGGCGAGCAATTCTGGAAGTTTTGGATCTAAACAGGAGAAGGGGTTTCAAAATTCAGAAAGGGCTCAACGAGAGGATTCCAGCCATATATATATATTGCTAGGGTTTGAAGATATTTTTTTGTAATTATCCCATTTTTAAAATTAAAGATAATTTCAGAAAAAGGCTGAAATCATTTTTAAGGCTCTAAAAATTCTAGGAAATTTCCTAGATATGATTTGGCACTAAATGAACTCAAAAAAACATATTTAGAACTTTTGAAATTATTTTTAAGTACCTCAAATAAATGGATTTTGAATTTTGCAAAATAGAAAAATATTTAGAAAAATATAGAAATTTACGAGAAACTTCTATAGAATATATTAACATATTTCAAACACTTCTTGCACTTGTAAACACTATGCAACAACATGAATGCAACGACCACGACACTTTTAGGGCTCATGCCAACATGGAACAAAATAACTCTATATTGTTTTAATAAAGGGAAAAAGTGAAGAAAGGAAAGGGTAACACCTAAATTTTGTGTACAGAGCAAAGAAATTTTTATACCCCAAAATTCAGGGTGTAACACAGTAATATAGTTTTCCCTCTCTAATCTTCACCTCTCTCCGACTTTACGTCGTTTAGAGGCGTCTTGGGTGGCCTGCCGATCCCAAGACAAACCCTAGGATCTCTCCTCCCTAATAGGGTCCCTTCCGGGAGCGAGATCCTGGTGCTGTTAGCGAACTCCGTCGCCTCTGCTCACATGTGGACCATCCGGCTCGTCAACAGAAACCCTAGCCCCTGCGCCAAGTCACGGACCGTCCGTGCTTCCGTAGAGAGCTCCGCCGTCGGTACACATCGCAGTGATTGGCACCTAGATCGGTGCCAACACACTTTTTGGTGACTCCATTTGGGACATCACATGAAGATCTATCAGATCGGCCTGCAATGGCTAGCTTAAAAGATAGCTCTGTCGTCTCTCCCAGCAACATCATTGAGCCAACTATAGGAACTATTTTGGCCAAAGATCAACAGGAGTTCGAAGAACACAAGGAGCAACTAATCAAGGAAGCGCAGGCGAAATTCCTAGCCAACTTCAAAGTGGACAGGAATCACAAGGTCGTCTGGTAGCGGGACAAATGAAATCCAATATCTTAGAGCTTACATAGATGAGCAGCGAGACCAAATGTAATAGATCATAGGGGGTATGCAAAATGATTATAAGAGGCTAGTACGTACATTTTGATAAAGTCGTTGTCGCACATTTTCCTTTGCATGAGGTTGAATCTAGGGAAAACACACGCGACTCATCAGCTACAGATTGGCATGGCCAATCACAACCCCTTTACGGGATGTCGATAGAGATATATCCTGGACAATCACAACCTCCTACACAAATCAGCAGTAACCGCGTCGATCTGCGCATGGCCGGACCGTCCACACGTGAGCGCGGACCGTCCGGGCCAACGGCGGTCGGGCCCATTTTTAGAACCGAATTACTGAGACCCGTGCCTGAGCTACCATGTCATGTGCAGACTCTAAACAAACAATTCAGACCTTCCGCACATAGTGCTGGACAGCACAAATACATCACCGGATGGTTCGGCCAGGCGGCTGAATAGTCCGCACACACAACCAGATGATCCGCGTATTTGACCAAATGGTCCGGCGCAGAGTACACAGAACCTAATGATAATTATTATTACCAGACTACACATTCATCCCAGCTAAACCTCCCATTGCATCCTACAGCGCCCTAGCACCATAATATGACATCCCTAACATGTGGGGGCGAGTACTTTTCGGCCCCTCCAGAAGACAGGAAAGAGAGAACCAGCCATACGAGCCGTATAGGGCAAGCATTAATCCCCAACAAAATCAAAGCTAGTGGGTAGGGAGATAACATAATATCGAAACACCCACACCTTTGTTGGACCAGAGGGTCGGTGGACTACCACCGGACGCAATTGACATAGTACTGGAAGATATAATCGGAGTGTTCCGAGATAAGCTCGGAGTTAGCATGATCCATCTGGGGCAGTCATATCGGAGACCTTATGATAGCTGATTTGACAATCACCCATACCCTTACGGAACTAGGATACCCGAATTTGCAAAATTTTCGGGTGACTAAGGCAAGAGCACGCACGAACACATAGGCCAGTTCTCACAATTAGGGGAATTGGTCGACACAGAGGTGTTCCACATTCGTTTATTCTCATTGTCACTAACAGGGACTGCATTCACATGGTACGCCACATTGCCTGCTAACTCTATTTTCTCGTGGGGCATTTAGAACAAAAATTCCATTATCATTTTTCTCTGGCGACTATGAGTTAAATCTGATAGATTTAGTGGCTCTACTACAGGGGAAGGATGAATCAGTTAATGACTACTTCTGGAGGTTACGGGACACAAGAAACCAATCTTTCCAAATTTACCTGCCATAGAAACAGCTAGCATGACTAGTATTTAATGGAATGTGTTACTATTTAAAAGAAAGGTTAGAAGGCATTCAATTTTTCATGCTAGCTCAGTTACACCAAAGGGCTTTGGCTTGTGAAAGCCGAAGCAAAGATACTGCTAAAGCGATTCGTCATGACATCCATGTGGTAGAATGTGACTAGAGTAGGTTAGATGGTGAATCAAAAGAAGTATATGCCGCTTAGATGATTTGGCCAAACAGGCCAAATCTTCGGTTTGTTCCTCTTTGTAGCCGATTCAAAAGAAACAGCAAGAAGAGGTCAAATTTACATTTAATGTTGGCAAATGTTACAAAATATTCGATGAATTACTCAAAATCGACAACATTAAAATAAATCATACTATTATGTCTACCGATGAACTCAAGCGTCCTGCTTACTGCAAGTGGCACGATATATTCTCTCACGCCACTAATGATTGTAATGTGTTTCGATGACAGGTCTAATTGTAACACCCCTGGTGTAACTGCCACTAAAATTTGAGCATAACATCATAAGCATTGGCATATCATGTTGTCACACCTAGAGTGCATTCACTAGGAAAAAATTTCAAACAAGTTGTATTGATGTGGCATTTCATGGGTGAAACCCTAGAGTAGAGTACTTAACCCTAAATGGGGCTCAGAAGATTAAGCAAAGCCTAAATAAGAGAAAACTTCAAAACTTAGTTGTAATAATCATAAAATATCACCATTAATGAACTTAGGTGATATCCAAACCCTAGAAGTACCTAAAACCCTAAATAGAACCCTGGACTGAAACCCTAGGGGGCTAAGTGCAAAACCAGTGCACTTTTGGACTAAAGTGCAAAAATCAAGGCATTAGAGTACCTTAAGTCATGTGGTGCACATATTTGGTGATTTGCAAATGAAACCATAGGTTTTGGGCTTATTTGCAAAAAGGCCATATGTGTGCTTCAATGACTAAGTATGAATTTCAGTAAATGGAACCAACTTTGAAGCCTTGTATCTTCCAAATCTTGTGGAATTTTCCTAGGGTCAACACATCAAATTTATAGAACTATATAAGGAGAACAACTTTTCTATAGGGATTAAACCATGCTCACATGAAAAATTTGGAGAAAAAGGTGCCCAAAGTCGAGCTGTCAGACTGCCTTGAGTATGAATTTAGACTGATAGTGAGATTGGATGAACTTAGGGCTCAATTTTAAACAAGATCTTGTAACTTTTTGTGGGTGCGCAATGTAGCAAAGTGGGAGCTGGTTTGTTAGGCTATAACTTTGCTGCAGAACATTGACCTAGTTACCATGCGAACTTGGGAGGAAATTCGTCCCAAACATGGTCTGTCAGACTGTCTGAATGAGCTTCGCGATGGTACAATGACCGGATTGGATCGCCAGCGCAGTGATCTCGCCGCCGGTGACCACACGCGCGGATTTGTGCTATCATCGTGATTCACGCTGAATTAAACACGGGATAACAATCACGGGGTGAAAGATCTCGCCGCGGATGGGCTAGAATGTGCTGTGAGCGTGATGGTTCATCAGTGCACACCGACGACGTGGCCAAGCGGCAATCACCGGCGTGTTCGCCGTTTACCGGGTGGACGCCATGCCTTAGGAGGTTTATCATGTTAGTATGAGCCGAAGGGACTATCCAATGACCGTTGTAGTTCAGTCGCTCTGTGGTTGCCACAGTAGAACGCTGCCGTGACTCATCCCTCTCTCGGCCGCCAGCGCGATACGTCCAAATTAAGCAACACCGCTCACAAACTCTATAAATTGAGCACGCCATGAGCTCCGTAGGGTATTCAAGCACCAAGCCACCAAGCCACCAAGCCGTGCCCTCAATTGATCACCAGAGCTCGCTAATTTCTCATTTCCCCCAAACCCGTTTTCCGCCACCGTGAAAGAAGCCTCGCCGTGGTCAGCTCGTCTTAGGTCCACTCATATCCTCTGCCCTTTCGTTTTAGTGTTCTTGTGTGCCCCTGATACTCCTCGACCAACTCAATTTAACTAAGCTACCTTAGATCGCCGGGAACGCTTTAGAATGTCCGTTGAGCATACGGTCACCGTGGACAGAGCAAGTTAAAGCGCCATTGGTGAAATTAGTTGAGGGGAAACGATTGTTAGGCTTGAAATTCGGTCTCTGCCAAAGTAGAACGCCGGTCATTGAGTAAATTGGCCAGTATAGGCTCACTGAAGCTCGGCCCTGCGCTGTTCGCCGTCGTGGACTTCGAGCTGAGAAAGAATAGAAGCGTGGGGGTGTTCTTGTAAATGTCAGTGAGACGTATGAATAGTGCCAAGACTAACGCTCTGATTTTTGAACCGGTAAGGGCATCTCTGCAAAACCGGCAGCGCAGGCGCGCGTGGGCACGCTTTCGCCGGTAAATGGGCCGACCCAGGCCAGTTTCAGCCCAATCCTGTAGCATGTTTTCCTTTTTCTTTTTCTTCTGTACTTTGAGAATTCCTAGAAAATTATAGAAAAATGCTAAAAATACCAGACCAATTTTGCTAGACTCCTAATTTTCTATAGTATTTAATAAAAATAGTTTCAGGATTTTTAGTTCTAATAAGGAATTTCGGGGCATTTAAAATAGCCAAAATCCATACTTCTGGAATTTTAGAAAATAATTAATAATTCCAAAATTCACCAAACTTTTTAGGTAAACTTTAAATAATATTTAGAAGCCTTGAGTAAAGTTTGGTATGATTTGGACCATGTTTGATACTTAGAACCCAAAACCCTAGCCCCCATGCTCTATGAACTTCACTATAGACTCCAAAACCCCTAGTTTCCTGAGATCCGTAAAGGAAAGTTATATTCAAGACAATAGATAATAAACTTTTATTATCCTTGCATCTTCATGAGCATTACATGAGCATTCATGATTATACATGGCTATGTATAGAAAACGAAGAAGAGATCGAGGTTGAAGAAGCCAGGACTACACCACCACAACCACCTAAAGAACCTCAGGCAGGAAACTGCTTTTACTTTGATATCTATGGAGCAGAGCCTGATTCACCTACCACACAAGACAAGCCCAGTGCGTTTGCCACCCCTTGTTATTTTGAAATCTTTCTCACTTGCTTGATGCATTAGGTGATAGGAGTTGTGTGCTAAACCTGTTGCTGCATATCCTTCCTTGGATTTGGTTACTTCTCCTTAATCCCTGATTTACAAAAAGGTTTTTCTTATGCTTAGCTTTGCTCTAGTAAAACAAAATGTTTTGTTTTCACAAAAGATGATGCTTCTAAGTGGGTGGGATGTTTTCAAAAATAAAACTTGATGGTGGATCCATCATGGCCATGATGGGTTCAACATCGGAAAAGATGTACCTCTGCCAGGTACCAAACTTTGGGTTGGAATGATAAAGCTGAGACCGGGCGGGTGACTTGCACGAGAAGAGAGTCTCGGTGTAGTGTCTCCATCTGAGTGAATTAAGGACTTTGTCGATGTAGGCCTGCTGACCGATGACCCTTTAACTGGTCACATGCCTCGTCATGGGTAAGCTTTGCCTCGGGCAGACTAATACCAGAATAAGATAACACGCAATGGGAGTGGAGAGATGGCAAGAGTAGCGTGTACCCTCTGTGGCAAGAGGCTGGACAGTGGTGTATCTATGCTCTCGGTTGGCATGAACCTGATTTGGTCTTAAGAACCCCGGTGGCGAGTTGACATATGCAAGGGTTAAGTGCTACATATGTCATGTGATTGGAGATCCTTAGCTGAGTATAATCGATTCGGATCACCGTAACTTCGCGGACATGAAGACTTGGTCACTAACTTACACGTAGCATTCCAGTGAATAAGAAGGGTTGTTAAGAATCTGGCTAGTATAGGTCAAGTGATTGAACTAGGATAGAAATAACTCTAGATGCAGGTAACTTTACTTAACCTGACAATTAAAACTAGATTTTTAAGGATCCACTATTAGTAAGCATTTCTGCTAATAGAGTCTTTGACTATTGATAAGCCTTACCATGACTCCCTTAAAAGCCAGCATATCCTTGAGAGTCTTTTATGTTGACGGGTAAGACTTGCGAAAGTACACTTCGTACGCAGGGCTTTGTCCCATGTTGTTTTAGGTGAGGAAGCGGCAAACTTTTGCTGCTTTTGTTCAAAGGTAGTGCCCAAAGAAGAAAACCAGGAGTGAAGCTTCGGGAGGAAGGGTCCTCCGTTAAAATCTTTTGTTTAATGTTTATCGGGAGGGGTTTTTGCCTCCCAGGTTATGTAATAATAATACTCAGCACTCTTATATTTCGTCCTGGTCTATAATAAACACTACTCTTTCTTACTTTAATATAAGGTAAGTCATTGTAATTGCTTCCACATTTTCGTACCTCCGATGTATTGTAATGTCTGCGTGACGGGTGAAACGCTCTTGGGCAAGGTAAGAAATTCGGATACCGAACTTGTCAAGTGATCAGGTGCACCTGCAGGGTTGTCTGAGGTATGTTGGACAAGGACAACTGTAGGTGGGCCTAATGACTTGGGAGGTTACGTCACAGCTGGTATCGGAGCGAAGCCCATCTCTGCAGATGTTATGAGACATTCTCAAAAAGAATTTCAAAAGACTTGTCTAGAGAATTTCTTTCCTTCTTATCTAACTACCTTCTGTACTTAAAGACCAGATAGTAGAGTGCAATGTATAGAAGGTTGTGAATCAACTAAGGTTGATTCTGTAGTTATGCATGCATCATACTATAAACTATGTTAATAATATTTTCCCCCTTAGAGATATGCCGCCATGCACAAGGAAAACTGTGCGCAAGTCTACCGAACCAATTGGCGTACCTCGCCATCAACTAGCTCCAAGGCATGAGGACAGTAGTAGTGGTAGCAATGATCCAATCGGAGATCTGGAAGCTCAAGTAGAACAGCTTCGAACAGAACTCCGTTACATGAACAATGTGTGGGTTGAGGATGGTCAGCGAATAGACGAGTTGAGAACTGACATCCGACATTTGCAGGACCAACTTGCTGAACGAGATTTAGCGCTCGATTGGGCTATTAACTCACGTTCACTTGCTTGGGCCAAGGAAGCCAAAGCTCGACCTCGCGTGGAGGAGCTTAGCACAGCCGTGGACAACTTGCAGGTGTACTACAATACGCTACATGAGGAGGTTCATGTATTGTATTCACAACTTCACCCTAACGTACCTGTGGATCCTGTCGGAATGGGAGCCGGACCTTCTGGAGTAGCGGGAGAAGCACTTGGTGGTGAACTGGACCTTTTCAGGCCTCCTCCCTCTATGAAGCTGGTTGATGAATGGTCTCCTATGCCCGACAGTGAAGCTACCAAAAGTGATAAGAAGCTAGAGTAGTGTAGTATAGACATAGTGTTAATGTATAATAGGTAATGTAATCCTGTTGTAAATTCGAGTCTGTATCATTACCCTTTTTTGTAGTGTAAAATGGATGGTTTGCTTTGGCATATTATATTTTTCCAAATGTTCTTTGCCTTAGATGTCGTCCAAGACTCGTGCATAGGATAGTGCAGGAACCTCCCATGGGAGGGAAGCAACTCCTAACCCGCCCCAGTACCTCCAACATTAGCCGAGGCCATCGCTGCCTTAGTTAATGCCACGACCGACAACACCTGCTTTCTGCGGGAAATGGCGGGACAACAAATGCAACGGCAAGGCGGGCGAGCATATCCGCAAGGACCCCGCGAAACTTCATATTTGGACTTCTCGGAGACACGTCCCCCATTATTTGTCAAGGCTGAAGATCCTCTTGAAGCGGATGAGTGGATCCGGGTTATCGAACAAAAGTTCGGGCTTCTCCGATGCACGGAGATTCAAAGCCCTTATTTGTGGCACAGCAGTTGCGAGGCCCTGCCAGTACCTGGTGGGGAAATTATGTGGCTATTCAACCGGCTGGCCATCAAGTTACTTGGGACGAATTCAAATTAGTGTTTCGGGAGCACTATATTCCTGAAGGGGTGCTCCATACGAAACAGGAAGAATTTATGAAGCTCAAACAAGGTGGAGATACTGTCACTTAGTATCTCAACAAATTCAATCACTTGTCCCAGTATGCCATTGACCAAGTCAACACTGATCTAAAGAAGAAAAGTTGTTTTATGAGGGGCCTCAATGACCGGTTGCAGCGGAAAATGGCCACCTGCCTCGACCTCACTTACAGTCGGGCTGTCAGCACAACATTGTCAGTCGATGCCAAATATGCAAACCCAGGAAAATCAAAGGGCTATGGAGGTGACCGACCCAATCAGGTTGGTGATCCGACCTTTTAATCCGAATCGCTCTTCCCCACGCCCACCCTCCTACCCTTTTAAACAACCTGTCTTTATCTGCCCTGCAGTTGCCCCCACCTCAACCACTCAGCCAGGTGCCACTGGTACTCGTTTCCCTGCACTCCCAAGCTCTTCAACAAGCTGCTTTAATTGTGGAAAGTCCGGACATTTTATCAAGGACTGTCCATACCCGAAGCAGAACAGATCAAATAATCAGCAGAGTTTGGGGAGTTCCGCTCAAGGCAAGGGAAATGCGGCGAACAATACCGCGGGCAAAAATATGAAGAAAACTGGGCGGATTTATTATGCGCAAGTGGCCACGACACTAGAAGGAGAACCAGTTATGATGGGTATGTTTCTCGTGGCCAATCACCCTGCAGTTATTCTTTTTGATTCTGGCGCTTCACATACATTCATAAGCAAGAAGTTTGTGGAGCAACATTACATTCCATACAATGAATCAAGCGAAGGGTTTATAATTCATTCGCCCGGGGGACAAATATTCACTAAAGAAGTGGCTTTCCATGTGCCTATAACATTGGCTGAATGGGACTTTCCTACAAACATGATTGTTCTAAAAGGCCAAGATATAGATGTAATTCTGGGCATGAATTGGTTAGCCCAACATAAAGCTATCCTCAACACTGATCTGAGAACCATCAGGTTGAGTTATGACCAAGAAGAGGTTCTCTTGTCTATCCCTGTAGCTATTCCAGCTAAACCAATTGGCAGAGTATATGAAGCTATCATACCGGAGATCCAAGATATTTCGGTAGTATGTGAGTTCCCAGACGTCTTTCCAGAAGATTTGCCCAGATTGCCTCCAGAGAGAGATGTAGAATTTGTGATTGAGTTGAAGCCCGGTACGACTCCTATTTCTAGAAGGTCGTACCGAATGCCTCCGAATGAATTGGCAGAGCTCAAGACCCAACTACAAGATCTACTAGAGAAAGGATTCATCCAGCCAAGCTCATCACCATGGGGTTGTCCAGCTATCTTTGTCAAGAAGAAGGACCAAACACTTCAGATGTGCGTGGATTATAGACCCCTTAATGAGGTCACAATCAAGAATAAGTACCCTCTTCCCCGGATTGATATCTTATTTGATCAACTTACCGGAGCTTGGGTATTTTCCAAGATTGACCTCAGGTCGGGTTATCATCAGATCCATATCTGACCCGAAGATATACCCAAGACCGCATTCACTACGCGGTATGGATTGTTTGAATATCTGGTTATGTCTTTCGGACTAACAAATGCTCCTGCCCACTTCACATATCTTATGAACTTAGTATTCATGCCCGAGTTGGATAAATTCGTGGTGGTATTCATTGATGATATCTTGATATATTCTAAAAATGAAGAGGAGCATGCTCGGCATTTACGGATCGTATTAACGCGCTTAAGGGAGCATCAACTATATGCTAAGTTCAGTAAGTCCGTGTTCTGGCTAGAGGAGATCCAATTTCTGGGACATGCATTATCTGCCAAGGGGATTACGGTGGATCCCAGCAAAGTCAAGGATATTTTGGAGTGGAAACCCCCAACCACTGTACATCAAGTCTGAAGTTTCCTTGGACTGGCTGGTTATTACCGCTGATTCATTCCTGATTTTTCCAAGCTTGTGAAACCAATCACAAGTTTATTGAAGAATGATACCAAATTTAATTGGTCTTCAAAATGTAATGAAGCCTTTGAGCAGCTAAAAATATTATTGTCCACTGCTCCAGTATTGGCTCAACCGAACATTGAAAAGCCCTTTGATGTGTATTGTGACGCATCAGGCAGTGGTCTCGGCTGTGTTCTAATGCAAGAGGGCCGAGTGATAGCGTATGCTTCAAGGCAGTTGCACTGGCATGAGGAACATTATCCAACTCATGACTTGGAATTAGCTGATGTGGTTCATGCCCTAAAAATATGGCGTCATTATATGCTGGGGAACATCTGTCATATTTATATAGATCATAAAAGTTTGAAGTACATCTTAACCCAGTTAGAGCTGAATATGAGACAGAGGAGATGGCTTGAGCTTATTAAGGACTATGAATTGGAGATTCATTATCACCCAAGCAAGGCTAATGTAGTGGCAGATGCGTTAAGTCACAAGGCTTCCTACCATTGTTTGACGATGAAGACTTCTGACATTACATTATGCCAAGAAATGGAGAAGTTGCACCTGGGAATGATACAACATGGAACTTCAAATCACTTGAAGCTTGAGTCAGTCCTCCTGCAAAGGATAATCGACGCGCAAAAAATGATGAGGGAATGAAACACATTTATGAGAAAATGGAGGCCGGCAGGGCCAACTACTTCAGGAAAGATGATCAAGGTGTTGTATGGTTTAATAACCGCATAATTGTGCCTAAGAATGAAGAGATCTGCCAACAAATTCTAAATGAAGCACATCTTAGTTGCTATTGTATTCATCCCGGAAGCACTAAGATGTATCATGATCTAAAACA
Source organism: Zea luxurians (assembly GCA_029449295.1). NCBI lineage: Eukaryota > Viridiplantae > Streptophyta > Magnoliopsida > Poales > Poaceae > Zea > Zea luxurians. Next base: position 28,124,303 of record JAOPSE010000001.1, on the reverse strand, counting down.
ACATTATTGGTGGACAAAGATGAAGATTGAAATTGCACGCTATGTGGCAAGATGTGACAGTTGTAGATGTGTCAAGGCCATCCACATGAAAGCTGCTGGTTCCATACAATCTTTACCTATCCCTACATGGAAATGGGAAGATATTAGCATGGACTTTATTGTGGGATTGCCCAGGACAGCAAAAGGATATGATTCTATTTGAGTTATAGTTGATCGACTTACTAAGATAGCCCATTTTCTGCCAGTCAAGACAAATCAACCGGTTGCTGTCTATGCCTAATTAAACATTGCTCGTATTCTTAGTCTGCATGGGGTTCCAAAGACTATAGTGTTGGATCGTGGACCGCAATTTGTAGCCAAGTTTTGGGAAGCACTTCATAAATCCCTGGGTACCAAGTTGCTTCACAGTTCGGCCTACCATCCCCAAACCAGTGGGCAGACTGAGAGGGTAAATCAGATACTTGAAGATATGTTGTGAGCATGTGTTTTGGAATTCCCACAGAAATGGGATGATTGTTTACCATTAGCAGAGTTCTCGTACAATAATAGCTATCAAGAGAGCATTAAAATGGCACCCTTTGAAGCTTTGTATGGGCGACAGTGTCGTACTCCGTTAAACTGGTCTGAACCAGGTGAAAGATGTTTCTTTAGGCCTGATATGGTAAGGGAGACAGAAGAGAAGGTTCGGTGAATAAATCATAATTTGAAATAAGCTCAAGCTCGACAGAAGAGTTATGCAGACAAGCGACGAAAACCCTTGTACTTTCTAGTTGGAGATTATGTCTACCTCAAAGTCTCACCAATGAAGGGTGTATCACGTTTTGGGGTAAAAGGGAAGCTTGCACCCCGGTACATTGGTCCTTTCCATGTTCTTGAACAATGTGGACCAGTGGCATATCGACTCCAGTCACCCGAAACATTGTTTGTTGTACATAATGTGTTCCATGTGTCTCAATTGAAGAAGTGTCTTCGGGTTCCCGATCGAACCATTGAAGTAACGGATGTTGCCTTAGAACCAGACTAGACATATTCTAAACATCCTATTCGAGTCTTGGATCAGAAGGACTGAATTACCCGATGGAAAACTCTCAAGTTTTACAAGATACAGTGGAACCAACACACGGAAGATGAAGCTACTTGGGAAACTCAAGACTTTTTAGATAAGAATTTCCCAGGCTTTTTAGCTTCGTGTAAATTGTAAGATGTATGCATTTGTTGTAATAATAGGAATGAATCCCATACCACCCCTGCCTTGTACCAAAAATAAGGAAATAAAAGTATGACACATTTCCTTTTCCATTACTTACCCTAGGACTTTTTCATCTCAGGAAGAGATTCTTTTATGGGGGGAAGGATGTAACACCCCTGGTGTTACTGCCACTAAAATTTGAGCATAACATCATAAGCATTGGCATATCATGTGTTTGTCACACCTAGAGTGTATTCACTAGGCAAAAATTTCAAACAAGTTGTATTGATGTGGCATTTCATGGGTGAAACCCTAGAGTAGAGTACATAACCCTAAATGGGGCTTAGAAGATTAAGCAAAGCCTAAATAAGAGAAAACTTCAAAACTTAGTTGTAATAATCATAAAATATCACCATTAATGAACTTAGGTGATATCCAAACCCTAGAAGTACCTAAAACCCTAAATAGAACCCTGGAAAACCCTAGACTGAAACCCTAGGGGGCTAAGTGCAAAACTAGTGCACTTTTGGACTAAAGTGCAAAAATCAAGGCATTAGAGTACCTTAAGTCATGTGGTGCACATATTTGGGGATTTGCAAATGAAACCATATGTTTTGGGCTTATTTGCAAAAAGGCCATATTTGTGCTTCAATGACAGTATGAATTTCAGTAAATGGAACCAACTTTGATGCCCTATATCTTCCAAATCTTGTGGAATTTGCCTAGGGTCAACACATCAAATTTATAGAACTATATAAGGAGAACAACTTTGCTATAGGGATTAAACCATGGTCACATGAAAAATTTGGAGAAAAAGGTGCCCAAAATCGAGCTGTCAGACTGCCTTGAGTCTGAATTCAGACTGACAATGAGATTGGATGAACTTAGGGCTCAATTTTAAACAAGATTCTGTAACTTTTTGTGGGTGCACAATGTAGCAAAGTGGGAGCTGGTTTGTTAGGCTATAACTTTGCTGCAGAACATTGACCTAGTTACCATGTGAACTTGGGAGGAAATTCATCCCAAACATGGTCTTTCAGACTGTCTGAATGAGCTTCGCGATGGTACAGTGACCGGATTGGATTGCCAGCACAGAGATCTCGCCGTCGGCGACCACACGCGTGGATTCATGCTATCGTCATGATTCACAATTAATTAAACACGGGATAACAATCACGGGGTGAAAGATCTCACCGCAGATGGGCTGGAATGTGCTGTGAGCGTGATAGTTCATCAGTGCACACCGACGACGTGGCCAAGCGGCAATCACCGGCGTGTTCGCCATTTACCGGGTGGACGCCACGCCTTAGGAGGTTTATCACGTCAGTATGAGCCGAAGTGACTATCCAATGACCGCCGTAGTTCAGTCGCTCTACGGTTGCCATGGTAGAACGCCGTCGTGACTCATCCCCCTCTCAGTCGCCAGCGCGATTCGTCCAAATTAAGCAACACCGCTCACAAACTCTATAAATTGAGCACGCCATGAGCTCCGTAGGGTAGTCAAGCACCAAGCCACCAAGTTGTGCCCTCAATTGATCACCAGAGCTCGCTAATTTCTCATTTCTCCAAACCCGCTTTCCACCACCGTGAAAGAAGCCTCGCCGTGGTCAGCTCGTCTTAGGTCCGCTGATATCCTCTGCCCTTTCGTTTTAGTGTTCTTGTGTGCCCCTGATACTCCTCGACCAACTCAATTGAACTAAGCTACCTTAGATCACCGGGAATGCTTTAGAATGTCCGTTGAGCATACGGTCACCGTGGACAGAGCAAGTTAAAGCGCCATTGGTGAAATTAGTTGAGGGGAAATGATTGTTAGGCTTGGAATTCGGTCTCTACCAAAGTAGAACGCTGGTCATCGAGTAAATTGGTTGGTATAGGCTCACCGGAGCTCGGCCCCGCGCTGTTCGCCGTCGTGGACTTCGAGCTGAGAAAGAATAGAAGCGCGGGGGTGTTCTTGTAAATGTCAGTGAGACGTATGAATAGTGCCAAGGACTGCCGCTCTGATTTTTGAACCGGTAAGGGCGTCTCTGCAAAACCGGCAGCGCAGGCGCGTGCGGGCACGCTTTCGCCGTTAAATGGGCCGACCCAGGCTAGTTTCAGCCCAATCCTGTATCATGTTTTCCTTTTTCTTTTTCTTTTGGACTTTGAGAACTCCTAGAAAATTATAGAAAAATGCTAAAAATACCAGACCAATTTTGCTAGACTCCTAATTTTCTATAGTATTTAATAAAAATAGTTTTAGGATTTTTAGTTCTAATAAGGAATTTTGGGGCATTTAAAATAGCCAAAATCCATACTTCTAGAATTTTAGAAAATAATTAATAATTCCAAAATTCACCAAACTTTTTAGTAAACTTTAAATAATATTTAGAAGCCTTGGGTAAAGTTTGGTATGATTTGGACCATGTTTGATACTTAGAACCCAAAACCCTAGCCCCCTGCTCTATGAACTTCACTATAGACTCCGAAAACCCTAGTTTCCCCGAGATCCATGAAGGAAAGTTATATTCAAGACAACAGATAATAAACTTTTATTATCTTTGCATCTTCATGAGCATTCATGATTATACATGGCTATGTATAGAAAACGAAGAAGAGATCGAGGTTGAAGAAGCCAGGACTACACCACCACCACCACCTGATGAACCTCAGGCAGGAAACTGCTTTTACTTTGATATCTGTGGAGCAGAGCCTGATTCACCTATCACACAAGGCAAGCCCCGGTGCATTTGCCACCCCTTGTTATTTTGAAATCTTTCTCACTTACTTGATGCATTAGGTGATAGGAGTTGTGTGCTAAACCTGTTGTTGCATATCCTTCCTTGGATTTGGTTACTTCTCCTTAATCCCTGATTTACAAAAAGGTTTTTTTTATGCTTAGCTTTGCTCTAGTAAAACAAAATGTTTTGTTTTCACAAAAGATGATGCTTCTAAGTGGGTGGGATGTTTTCAAAAATAAAACTTGATGGTGGATCCATCATGGCCATGATGGGTTCAACATCGGAAAAGATGTACCTCTGCCAGGTACCAAACTTTGGGTTGGAATGATAAAGCTGAGACTGGGCGGGTGACTTGCACGAGAAGAGAGTCTCGGTGTAGTGTCTCCGTCTGAGTCGATTAAGGACCTTGTCGATGTAGGCCTGGTAACCGAGGACCCTTTAACTGGTCACATGCCTCGTCATGGGTAAGCTTTGCCTCGGGCAAACTAATACCAGAATAAGATAACACGCAATGGGAGTGGAGAGATGGCGAGAGTAGCATGTACCCTCCGTGGTAAGAGGCTGGACGGTGGTGTATCTGTGCTCTCGGTTGGCGTAAACCTGATCTGGTCTTAAGAACCCCGGTGGCGAGTTGACATATGCAAGGGTTAAGTGCTACATATGTCGTGTGATTGGAGATCCTCAGCTGAGTATAATCGATTCGGATCGCCGTAACTTCGCGGACATGAAGACTTGGTCACTGACTTACACGTAGCATTCTAGTGAATAAGAAGGGTTGTTAAGAATCTGGCAAGTATAGGTCAAGTGATTGAACTAGGATAGAAAGAACTCTAGATGCAGGTAACTTTACTTAACCTGACAATTAAAACTGGATTTTTAAGGATCCACTATCAGTAAGGATTTCTGCAAACTGAGTCTTTGACTATTGATAAGCCTTACCTTGACTCCCTTAAAAGCCAGCATATCCTTGAGAGTCTTTTATGTTGACGGGTAAGACTTGCGAAAGTATACTTCGTACTCAGGGCTTTGTCCCATGTTGTTTTAGGTGAGGAAGCGGCAAACTTTTGCTGCTTTTGTTCAAAGGTGGTGCCCAAAGAAGAAAACCAGGAGTGAAGCTTCAGGACGAAGCGTCCTTTGTTAAAAACTTTTGTTTAATGTTTATCGGGAGGGGTTTTTGCCTCCCAGGTTATGTAATAATAATACTCAGCACTCTTATATTTTGTTCTGGTCTGTAATAAACACTACTCTTTCTTACTTTAATATAAGGTAATGTTGGTGACTTGTTCTCAACTGCTATGAATCAAGAACAAGGCAACATAAAATGTTAAATATTAACGCCCTTCGTCCTTCGAAACATTATTTCCCTTAGGATATAATGATCTTCAGACGAAGGTCATGAAGGACATACCTTCGAATATCGAAGGTAAGATGGTAATAGAAGAAGCGTGTAAAATACAAAAGATAACATAAACAATCATATGGCATTATAAATTCACCTCCATTATATTATCATGAGAAAATAAAAACTATATTGAATTACATTTAATACCTTCGACTTGATAGACAACAAAGGTACTAGTGTAAAACAAATAGCCAGTCTGATTGAACAGTACGGGGGTACTGTTCATCTATTTATAGGCACAGGGCGCAGCCTGTGAGAAATTACATTCATGCCCTTTACAAATGCTTACAATCATAATACAAGCTATCAAGGGTCGATTGGTCATTTCATATTTAAGTCGGTTCACTCCTTCGTCTTAGGACATGTCACTTATGTCGAAGCTTCAAGGATGATAGCTTCGGCACTGCTTTTTGAGAGGATCTGCCGAAGGTGCTTCTTCTTACAAGATCTTCGGCGACGAAGCATACCCCCAACAGTAGCCCTTTGCGGTGCTAGATCGTTTTTCGTAACGAGCTTGATCCGTGAAAAAGTCTCCTAGGCTTCGGAGAGCCGAAGATCCAAAAAACACCTTCCCTGAGCTCGTTGCCGAGAAACGATCACAAAATTTCGAGCACGAGATGGTCCCACCATGCAGCGGGTAAACGCGTCCTGGCGATTCACCTTCTTGGGTTATGTGGCCCACTACTCAGTGAGTGCGGGCGACTGTTCGTCCGGTGCGGAAGACTTGACGATTCACCTCCCCACCTGTGGCACTATATAAACAGATGGGTAGGTGTGAAGTTACCATAGCATTCATTGCTATTGCCCTATTTTGCTGCCAAAAATTTGACTATAGCCGAAGCTTGTTCATCGCACTCAACCGAAGCACCGTTGTTGACTTTGCTTCGTCACAAGAGGAAGAGCTTCGGGAAAATTAAAAAGTCAACAATTTCATCAAAAATTGTGAGGAATTTATCATCAAATGGCAAGGGTACGTTCTACGGCCAGGGTTATACGTGATAGAGAGGAAGCCAAAGCTGCTGAAACCGCTCCGATTTCCGAAGTGATGAAACGGTCAGGGTTGGCAGCTCCCCCCTCTGCCGAAGCTGAGCAGATTGATGTTGAAGAAGGTGAAACTGAAGATGAGTACAACACCATGCCATCTAAACCTAGCCACCTAGAGTTTGGGAAATCTACTATTACCGAAGATGATATGCCTAAGTTGATAAAGCTAGGTTATATCAGTGAAGCCAAGAAGAAGCTAGTTCGTTTTGGTGGAGAGGAAATTACTCCGAAGCCAGAAAAGGATGAGGTGGTTGTCTTTAAAAGCTTCTTTAAAGCAGGATTGAGATTTCCTTTGCATGAGATGATTGCGGATGTGTTGGAGAACTTTGGGATTTATCTTCATCAGCTAACTCCTAACGCCATCGTTAGGCTTAGCATTTTCATTTGGGCTCTCCAAAGTTAGGGGGCAGAACCGCTTGCCGAAGGTTTCTGCCGGGCACATGAGCTTCATTATCAGACAAAAGCTAGAGAAGATGGGCTGCACGAGAATTTTGGCTGCTATAATTTTGCTTATCGCAAAGATGTGAAGTCTCCAGTTATTAGCTATCATACCAAATCGCCCACCGGCTGGAAGACCGAGTGGTTTTATGTTAAGGTTGACGAGAAGAAGGAGAAGCTGGTTTAGAGCCCATTGGAGTTAGTCTTTGGAGAAACTAGGCCCCAGTGTAACATGTTGCCAGAATCACCATGCCAAATTGCCTTGGGTGAATTTCGAGTTGTTTCAGAGCATATTGGCACTAGAGATTTGGTGCAAGAATTCTTAGCTTTCAGGGTATTCCCGACTTTGAAAGAATGGGACATGCTGAAGCTCAAAGGGGAAAAGAAAAAGAAGGAACTTGTTCGGTTTCCCTATTATTATAAATTCAAGAAACACTTCAAAGAACCTTGCCAAGAATGGTTAGACACGATTGAAGTTATGTGCAACGAGATCCTTGGCAACTATTCCAAAAAAAAGATCAACTAATGACTGCAGCCTTCGGCACTCGACCGAAGCGAAGGTTAAACCGGGTCTTGGATGCACTGAATTTTGAGTACCCTGACTATGAGCGATTGGACAAATGGGCTGAAGGTCAAAAAAGAAAAAGAGTTGCTAGTGTTCTGAATAAAGAAGCTGCTAAATTGGTGAAGAAAGATGAAGAAATTTTGAAGAAAAGAAAATTGAGCCCTGAGCCAAAGATGGCTGCATCGAAGAAAAGAAAGGCTGCTGCTCCGAAACAAAAAACGACTGATATAGAGAAAGAGGCTCCCTCAACGCCTTCTGCTACCGACGTGGAAGAAATTTTAAAGGTAATGACTGAATCTTTGTCTGTCCAGCTAAGTCCACTAGGGCCACATCTGACGAAGCTTTTTCAGAAGGAAAAGGAGCCTTCGGCAATGAAGAAGCCTGCTGAGCCGAAGAAACGAAGAATCATTCATGTAGTTGAGGTTATCGAGCAGACACCGCTGGTGGCCTCAGCATCAAAGACTCCAGCCCTAGAGAGCACTGTTGCTACTGAAGCTGTAGCCATTGAAGCTGAAAGTGAAGCTGACACTGCCGAAGCTGAGGCCGCCGAAGATACAAATCTAGAAACCACACTAGCTGATATTGATAACATGCTTCTGAATGAGCCCGTGGAAGAAGCTGCTAGAGTTGCTGAAGAAACTTTGGCCATAGCGCCTGGGAAAGGAAAAGAGAAAGCCGAAGATATCTCGGAAGAAGAAGACTTCAATTTTCAGGACATACTTGGGCAAGAATTATCGAAGGCTGAAAAAGAAAAGTTAAAGGAATATGCCATATCTTGCGGGTACAGACCCGGGGCGTTGCTTTTCGGGAGAGTTAACGAGGAAAATCTAGGATGCCTTCGGGACCGCACTAGGGTGAAAGTCGTCGGCACTCTATCGAAGAGTATTGGCCTTTCGAAGGTTGAAGCAGATCTCAGTAGGTACCGGCGGCAGCATATCGCTGGTAGTCTATTCTATGCCAACTTTAAGGTAAAATTCTCAACTTTTTATTGTTTCGTTATGAAGATGTTATCTGATGAAGGTTATTTTGTCAGAGCTTACTGCAAAGCAAAGTCCTGAGGATGCAACAAGACTTGGAGGACAAAAAGAATGAAGTTATAATTGAGGGCCTAGAGAAGAAGATAAAAGACCATGAGGCTACTCTAGAAGAGAAAAACTTCATACTCCGAACTATGGAAGGTTCATTGGCAGAAGCCTAGGCCGAAATTGCTAGATTGAATAGTGAACTTTCCATGGAAAAGAAAAATTTCAAAGCCAAACTCGAAGCTGAAGCCGAGAAAAATTCAAATTTGCGGAAATCACTAAAAGAACTCCAAGAAAAATGCGTGGACTTCAGTAACCGGTGCCTGCAGCGGTTAAAACAAGTTTTCAACTCGGTCGGAGCCGGTGCTGAGAAATTTAGTCCTTCGATTGAGAACCTGCCAGAAACCTTCGAACATATCGAGGGCGAAGTTGACGCACTTGACAAAGTTATAGGTGGACACGCCGATTTCTGCGCTCTGGCAGCTTCTCGAGGCACCGCTGTTGCCTTTATAAAATCTAGCTGTGAACATGGAAAAATTGTCAACAGACCAAATTTTAGCTTATCTCCAACAGATTTAATTGATATTCCTAGCCTAGCTCGAAGTATAGGCAACAGATTCATAACTCAAATTTGGGTAAAAGGCGGGCGAAAAATGGCTGGCGACGAAGCTCGAAGCCACCTTAAGCCGGTAAAAAATTCATGCCTGTTATTTTACCTTCTTTTTGAAGTCTGCATTTCTCTCATACCGTTTTAATATGTACAGGATGATGATGCTGAAGAAAAATGAGCCGAAGCTTGATAGGTGATCTGAAGCTCAGATGGTCTGAAGTTTAGATGATCCGAAGCTAGATGATGTCAAAGCTGAAGATGTTGCAAGAAAAATTCTAGAGGGAAATCTTGTAAAATTATTGTAAAAAATCTTTGTATATTAAGAATCAGATACTAATTTTGTAAATTTGTGCATACTTTGTAATATATCTTTACCTTCTTGTGCATGTATGGAATTGCTTTGCTGTGGACGAAACTATCATTTTTTGAGCCGAAGGAGAAAAACACCTTCCCTTCTTTTCGTACACAACGAAGCATGAAACTGCTTCTTTTTCTGTTTTCCGAAGCCTTATCTTTAGAGCCGAAGCACCCGCCTATGTTATGATAATGATGATCCTATGTATGTCTAGATGAATGTTTATGAATGCAAATGTATGATGTAATGTATCGTGCAAATGAATGTTCAAACACACGCATACGAAGCCACAGCCATAGCCCTCATTCCCTTGAGAATGACCGAAGTCTCTTTGTCGTTTATTTTTCGGCTTCACCGCTTATTTTTCGGTGTATTAGCGCTGACTTTTCGCTGTAAGTTCTGCATCCCCTTAGGAACGTCTTTTGAACTTCTTCGTCTTCTATTTCGGCGGTATCTCGTTGACTTTTCGTGCTTTGCCTTATATTTCGGTGGTACCAGCGTTGACTTTTTGTTGTAAGCTCTGCATTCCCTTGGAAACGACTTTTGAGCAGAAAACTTACACTACGCTCCCTTAGGAACGGCTTTTGGTAGCTTCGTCGTGCTCTACATCCCCTTAGGGATGACTTTCGAGCTTCTCCCTGTTTTTTCCTTTCTCCCTGCACTCGATGGTGCATGCTCAGTTTTTACATTTACATATTTGGGGGATTTTGCTCTCGTAGAGCTGAATAAGAAAAAGAGAAATTACATACTACGGCCCCATTAAAAACCTTTCTCCCCCTTTGGAAAGGAAAAGGGTACCACAAAAAGAAGAAAAAAAAGATTACATCAAGCTAGACATAATATCATCGAAGCTCATCCGCATTCCAAGACCTAGGAATGTCGTTGCCGTCCATATCCTTCAATCTGTAAGAACCGGGTCTTGATGAAGTGTTGGGGGTATGCTTCGTCGCCGAAGATCCTGCAGGAAGAAACACCTTCGGCAGATCCTTTCAAAAGCAGCGCCGAAGCTATCACCCATGAAGCTTCGACATAATGACATGTTTCAAGACGAAGGATTGCACCGACTTAAAGATGAAATGACCAATTAGTCCATAAGAGTCTGTGTCATAGTTGTAATCTTTTGTAAAGGGCATGAATGTAATATCTCACAGGCTACGCCCTGTGCCTATAAATAGAGGAACAGTACCCCCGTACTGTTCACGCTGTTTTGTATTCACTTGCACGTCACGCTTGGACTTTTCGCCTTCTGTTGAGCTGAAGGTATAAATGTAGTTCAATATTGTTCATGTTCATAATAATATAATGAAAAAGTATCAATAATATCACATGATTACTTGTCCTATTTCTCATGTCTCACATGCTTCTCCTTTCATCAATATATATATACCATGATGATGAAGGTACGTCCTTCATGACCTTCGTCTAAAGATCATTATATCCTGAGGGAGATAATGCTTCGAAGGACAAAGGGCATTGACCGTTAACCTTTTCTTCGTTGCCTTGTTCTTAATTCATAGCATTTGAGAACAAGTCCCCAACATGAAGATACTACCAGAAAAGGTTCTTCCCACTTGAGATGTAACTTGCCTACTGTATCTGGGTTGGCCACTCACCAAAGTACCAAATGTCCTGGTTTAATGCTCTTTAGCCGAACTTTTCTGTCATGCCATTTTATTGTTTCGTCTTGGCATTTATTGATATTCTCCACGGCCTGAAGCCTGATCCCTTCTATAGCATCTTTTGCCACAGAATAATCAGCTCCGTCTTCTGCTGAAGCCACTGTTCTTATTGATCCTGCCTTAGCTTCTTCTGGGGTGATTGCTTCGTCACCAAACAATAGTTTGAATGGTGTAAAACCTGTTGACCTTGATATTGTTGTGTTGTGGCTCCACACCACTTTGATCAATTCATCTGGCCACTTTCCTCTGGGCTGATTGAAGATTAACTTCATTATTCCCGTCATTATAATGCCATTGGCTCTTTCAACTAGTCCATTTGACTCCGGATGTCTGACCGATGCAAAATGAATCTTCGTGCCAATTTGTTCACAGAATTCCTTGAAAGCTTCATCATCGAACTGCGTTCCATTGTCTATAGTAATAGCCTTCGGTACTCCGAAGCGACAAACAACATTTTGCCAAAAGAATTTCTGGACAGTGACCGAAGTTACTGTTGCTAAAGGCTTCGCCTCAATCCACTTGGAAAAATACTCTACCACCACCACAACATATTTTAGATTTCCTTGTGCTGGTGGAAGTGGGCCTAGCAAATCGAGGCCCCACCTTTGCAACAGCCAAGTGGGCTTTATTAATTGAGTGAGGGATGAAGGTTGCTTCTGGTCTCTTGCACATTTTTGACAGCCTTCACATTTTTGGACTAATTCTGCTGCATCCAAAGCTGCCTTCGGCCAATAAAATCCTTGTCGAAAAACTTTTCCCAATAAGGGCCTAGACCCAATGTGAGATCCACACAAACCTGCATGTATCTCTTTCATTAATTCAATACGTTCGGTTCTTGATAAACACTTAAGGAGTGGTGAACAAACTCCATGTTTATACAATTCCCCTTCTATTAACACATATGGTCTTGTTCTTGCCTCCATTCTCTTGTTATAAGCTTCGTCGCTTGAAAGACAATTGCCTTGGAGGAAAGATATTATTTCAGTTCTCCAGTCTTCACTGTGTACTGGAGAAATAGTAAGCACTGCTCTCTCCATGAGCTCAACTGAAGGTGCTTTTATTATTTCAAAAAATACTTCGGAGGGTAGTGGGAGCCCCTGAGCCACTGATTTGGCTAGCAAATCTGCATGCTCATTTTCACCTCTTGGAATATTCTTGACGGAAAAACCTTCGAAGGAAGCTTCCAGCCTTCGAACTGCATCCAGATATTTTTCAAGCTTCGGATCTCGTGCCTTGCTGCTTTTGTCCACATGGCCAGTAATAACTTGAGAATCAGTTTTTAGGAAGGCCCTTCTTATTCCCATTGCCCTTAGTTTCCGAAGCCCCAACAGAAGTGCTTCGTACTCAGCAATATTATTTGTACAACTGAAATCCAGTTTTACTGCATAACATGTTTTGACTTTCGAAGGTGCAACTAGGACCGCAGCTGCTCCTGCACCGAAGGCTCCCCAAGAACCATCACAAAACACTGTCCAGGTTTCGACATCTTTGCTTTTCCCTTCTTCGTGAGCCCCTGGCATCTAATCAGCGATAAAATCTGCTAGCGCTTGAGATTGAATTGAAGATCTGTGCACATAATCAATAGTGAATTCATTAAGCTCCGCGACCCATTTGCCAATCCTTCCAGTGGCTTCTCTGTTCCTCATGATATCCTTCAGGGGTTGTGATGAAGGTACAATTATGTGATATGTCTGAAAATAATGCCGAAGCTTCCTGGATGCCATTAACACAGCATACAACACCTTCTCCAATTCTGTATAGTTTTTCTTTGATAAACTCAAAACTTCGGAGACAAAGTATACTGGGACTTGCTTTTTAATTTGTCCTTCGAGCTTCTCTTGTACAAGTGCCGCACTCACTGCAGAGTGCGAAGTTGCCACATACAATAGCAATGGAGCCCCTAACACGGGTGGAGTTAATGTTGTTAAATCGATTAGATATTGCTTCAGCTCTTTGGAAGCTTTCTGTTGAGTTGGGCCCCATTGAAAAACTTCAGCTGACTTTAGTACTTCAAAGAATGGTAAATTTCTCTCTGCTGATCTAGATATAAATCGGTTCAAAGATGCCAGTCTTCCTGTCAACCGTTGAGCCCCCTTCTTTGTGCTTGGTGGCTCCATTCGAAGGATAGCTTCGATCTTGCTTGGATTGGCTTCGATCCCCTTCGTTGAAACTAAACAGTCAAGGAATTTGCCCTTCTTTACTCCGAAGACACATTTTTCTGGATTTAATTTCAAGCGAGCTTGCCTAAAATTAGCAAATGTTTCCTGCAGATCAGTAATGTGGTTTTCTTGCTTCGTGCTCTTCACTATAATGTCATCAACATATGTTAGTACATTTCTGCCTATATGAGAGTGAAGGACCTTGGCTGTCATCCTGCTGAAGCTTCCCCCAGCATTCTTGAGCCCCTCAGGCATCCGAAGATAACAATATGTACCACTGGGGGTTATGAAGCTGGTCTTTGGCTCATCTTCCTTCTTCATCCAGATTTGGTGGTAGCCTGAGTAGCAATCTAGCAGACTCATGAGCTCTGACAAAGCTGCTGCATCTAGTATAGAGTCTATTCTTGGTAATGGGAACTCATCCTTTGGACAAGCCTTGTTTAGATCAGTAAAATCAATGCACATTCTCCATTTACCATTGGCCTTTTTTACCATAACAGTGTTGGCTAGCCATTCTGGGTATTTCACTTCTCTAATGACTCCAGCACTGAGAAATCTTTTTGCTTCGCTCCGAGCACCTTCGGCTTTATCGTCAGATATTTTCCGAAGCTTTTGTTTCCTGGGTCGGAAAGATGGATCAACATTGAGTGAATGTTCAATAACGTCCCTGTTGACACCACAGAGATCGTTGGCTGACCATGCAAAAACATCTTTGTTGTTGAATAAAAACCTTATTAAGGTTTTCTCCTGCTCTTCAGATAATTGGGATCCCAGCAATACCTTCTGCTCTGCTATATCTTCACATAGAAGCATGGGCTTCGGCTGATCAGCTGAAGCAGCCTTCTCTCTTCTATACTTATACTGTTCACAAGCTTCGGCTTCATCTATATTATGGATTGCTTTTGAGTCTGTCCAATTTCCTTCAGCCTTTCTGGCAGCTTCCTGACTTCCATGAATAGCAATGGGCCCTTGATCCAAAGGTATCTTCATGCATAAATATGCTGGATGAAGAATTGCTTCGAATGCATTGAGTGTTCCACGACCAATGATTGCATTGTAAGGATATTCCATGTCAACAATATCAAACACAACCTGTTCAGTTCTTGTATTGTGGACAAATCCGAAGGTCACTGGCATTGTGATCTTGCCAAGCGCTACAATCTGCCTTCCTCCGAAACCACAGAGAGGGTGTGTAGCATCATGGATCGTATCCTCTGGCTCTTGCATCTGTCTGAAAGCCTTAGCAAATATAATATCCGCTGCACTGCCTGTGTCCACCAAAACATTGTGGACTAGAAAGCCCTTGATGACACAAGATATGACCATAGCATCATTGTGAGGGTAATCCTTGAGCTGAAGGTCCTCTTGGGAGAAGGTAATTGGGATGTGAGACCATTTTGACTTGATGAAGGGTCCATGCACCCCAACATGTTGTACCCTTCTCTGGGCCTCCTTCTTCTGCTTCTTGTTGGCCGGCTCTGAGCATGAACCGCCTGTTATCGGGAGCACCAGCTTCGTAGCCGAAGCAGCTTTCAGCTTGGTTGTTGAACGAAGCCATCAGCTCAAAAAGTGGACGTGAGTTCACCGACGGTGGGCGCCAATGTAGGTGACTTGTTCTCAAATGCTATGAATCAAGAACAAGGCAACATAAAATGTTAAATATTAACGCCCTTCGTCCTTCGAAACATTATTTCCCTTAGGATATAATGATCTTCAGACGAAGGTCATGAAGGACATACCTTCGAATATCGAAGGTAAGATGGTAATAGAAGAAGCGTGTAAAATACAAAAGATAACATAAACAATCATATGGCATTATAAATTCACCTCCATTATATTATCATGAGAAAATAAAAACAATATTGAATTACATTTAATACCTTCGACTTGATAGACAGCAAAGGTACTAGCGTAAAACAAATAGCCAGTCTACTTGAACAATACGGGGGTACTGTTCATCTATTTATAGGCACAGGGTGCAGCCTATGAGAAATTACATTTATGCCCTTTACAAATGCTTACAATCATAATACAAGCTATCACGGGTCGATTGGTCATTTCATCTTTAAGTCGGTTCACTCCTTCGTCTTGGGACATGTCACTTATGCCAAAGCTTCAAGGATGATAGCTTCGGCACTGCTTTTTGAGAGGATCTGCCGAAGGTGCTTCTTCTTACAGGATCTTCGCGACGAAGCATACCCCCAACAGGTAAGTTATTGTAATTGCTTCCGCATTTTCGTACCTTCGATGTATTGTAATGTATGCGTGACAGGTGAAACGCTCTTGGGCAAGGTAAGAAATTCGGATACCGAACTTATCAAGTGATCAGGTGCACCTGCAGGGTTGTCTGAGGTCTGTTGGACAAGGACAACTGTAGGTGGGCCTAATGACTTGGGAGGTTCCGTCACACTAATCGGCCATCAACGAGGGCCAATTGAAATTTCAAGAAATGCAGGTGGACATAGAGCCCTTTCCAATAAATATGACCAACTTTGATGGTAAAAAACTCCTAGTTAGGCCTAGCGCAATCGATAAGGGCAAGGGCAAAGAGATCATCATCGACGATGCATGAGAGGACGATGGAAACACTAAAATTTCTTGTAGGAAAGTGGTAACAAAAAAGACCCCTGATGAAGGGGAGAGATTTAAGATCACCATCATGACCTCCAATACTAGGGGGCAGGCATAGGCAGGTGGCCAGGTGCGCCCCCTGTTCTATGCATAGCAGACGGTCCGGTGCATAGACGCGGACGGTCCAGGACACCGCCGGACAGTCCGGGCAGAACAAGCAGATGGTCTGGTAATGCCTAGGAGCAGCGACGACCATGTACCTTCAAACCTCGATGACCAGAAATAGGTACGTGGAAGACGAACACGCTTAACATATCTAATCGACTGGTCAAATCTGGCCCGACCTTTGATCAATTATTATCTAAATATGTGAAAAAGAAGGCTAGCCCAAGTGACCGACCAACAAAGCAACCTCGCTCGCCTACTGAGGAGTGACGACACGTAAGACTGATTGTATCATCTCACCAATCGGAGGAGTCAACACATCACGATGTTCATTAAAGACCTAATGTACCTACGTGGACACCTCCACCCCCATACCCACCTTTGCCATATCAATATGCATACCTACCACCACCTTATGTCCCAAATCAAATGTGGGGCATGCCACCATATCCATACAGGATGCCATAGTACCCTGCTTGAGGGGCACCCCAAACTTCTGTATTTGACAAGTTGGCACCCCAAGTGCAAGACCGATTGAGTGCACCTCAATCCATTCACTAGGCAGAGGTTCAGCAAGATTGCCGGACTACTCGATCACTGAGGCCAACCAATCCGATAGGGGGCATAGAGAGGAAATGTCTACAGGCACCAAAAGAACAACAAAAGGAGACATCATCAAAATAGGTACAGCAGATGTCGTCATATAGGGGAACAATGAAGGGCCAATGATTTTTGGTAAATTGACCAATACAGGTGAGGAAATAAGACATGTTAACAACGAGCAAAACAGCTGACCCAAAATACTCCTTGCCTCGATGGTGCCCATCTGGACTGACACGGTCTCAAAAGAGCAAGTTGCAATGCCTGAGAGCAAAAAAGAGCAAGGAAAAAGAGGCAGAAAAATATTTAACGATACACATCTGTAGTACCCACCACCAAAAAATTGGATACCAAAGGCCATCGAGGAAAATCAAATGGCCAAAAAACAGAGAACAAGACAACAGCTACATAGCTCTCTACAGGTACGGCCGACAGTTCGGCTGCTGAATCTAGACCATCTGCATCTATCGTGGGTCGTCCAATTCCTGAGTCTAGACTGTCCACACCTTGCCAGAATGCCTCCAACAACGCACCAACACTAATGGAGGAAGACAACACCGAGGAGGATGACCTACTAGGAGAGGATTTGGTTGACTATGGAGCCTCGCTAGAGCACGGAGGTATGGATGTAAATGTGATTATGTTCTCAGTCAATTGCACTATTATCGATGATGATGAACCTGTCGTTACTCAATTTGATTTTGGTCATAGAGAAGTCACCTTCACTAAGCCAATAGAATCGGTTAACCACTTAAAGCCGCTATTTGTGCATGGTCATATCGATGGAATACCGATTGCTAAGATGTTGGTAGATGGTGAGGCGATCGTGAATTTAATACCTTACTCATTGTATAGTGTTGTTCACTTGTTCTCAAATGTTGTGAATCAAGAACAAGGCAACACAATTGTTAAAGATTAAGGACCTTCTTCCTCCAAAGCATTATCTCCTCTTGGATATAATGATCTTCATACGAAGGTCATGAAGAACATGCCTTCATCATTCATGAGAATAAGAGTGCATAGAGATAATGAATGTAATCCATTGACTCATTCACATATGTATTTCATAATGTACACATGAACATAACAAAATTTATATTACATTGATACCTTTGGTTTGTTTGAAGGTGCAGACACGAGAGTGATTACAATCCAGCGTGAACAGTAGGGTGCTACAATTCATCTATTTATAGTGTCACACCCGTTTCTATAGGGCAGAACCGGGTGCATAGCATGTGTGCCAGGATCTATTTCCACACTTATGTTGACATCACAAGTGTAATATATCAAAAGAACAATGCATAAAAGTGTAAATAACGATTATATTAACATATTACACTTCGAATAGACATAATGTCTTAACCTTTATTCATCAAAGTACAGCGAAACATGGACATCCATCCACATCAAGATGACCGAGGGTATCACTAGACTAGCATCCATGGAGCTCAGCATATAACTTCATCTGCAAACTTCTGATCAAAATTTAAGCAAGGGTGAGCTCACTTATGGTCGGGGCTCAGCAAGTGGGGGAAAAATTAATGCAAGTTTAACAAGGTGAGGCTAAGGTTGAGCAGTAAGAATTTTAGTTGGTCAATATTTTATTAACAACACCTATCTTACTAATAAGTGTGAATCCCAAGTATTCCTATTAAACAAAGGTATAAGAGTATATAAAAACACTTAAGTGAAACCACTTAAGCAAACCATTGGCAGATCATCGGATCTCGATTTATTTCCATTTTCAAGTTCAATTATCATGTGAGGAGTCCATGCTGCTCATAACCGTGAGCACGGCTGATATATCAGTTTTACACTCTGCAGAGGTGGTGCATCTTTACCCATGAGTCGTGATTCCCTTCTAGCCCGGGTTAGCTAGACCCGTATTCACTTCCGAGGTGAATGGCTAGGGTCTCACTACGAGGCTTGTCCCTAGAGTCCTCATTACGCAAATGTTGGAAATATTCAAACTGCATAAAGCACACCTAACGTAACCTACCTATAGTCCAGACTGCAGGGTAAAGCTTTGGGAACTATGCCCGTATCCAATCTGCTTGAGCCGGAACTATAAGTGCTTGCCAAATGCCCCCGTTCCGGTCGACCACGACCAGCACCCAACATAAGACTTCCCTAGTTATTTAGCCAAGACTAGAGCCATGATAGTTCTCATGGTAGCACTGTTTTCCCGGGTGGTCACTCCATGTTCCAATTTATATGCAATAATCTTGTTTAACCATCGGGTTAACAACAATAATGTAAACTTACCATTTGGAACATTAATATCATAAGCGGGAGTGACTGCATAAAGTTAAGTTGTAGCAATAGCATAGCTACTTGATTAGATCATAATCCCAGGTTAAACAAGGAGTAAGGTTGGAAAGGTTATCTAAATAGGTAACCCGTGAAATTATGCATATATATCCAAAAGAATGAACTTTATTAAATGTATTGTTTGGGATCAAACAGAGTATACAGAGGGAGAAGTCCACTTGCCTTGCTTATTGAAAACTTGAGGTTCTTCCACGGATAGGAATAGATCTTGATTCTTAACTACTAGTTCAACCACTGAATATCACACAAACAAACAAGAAGAAACAAACACCACTCAATAACATACAACATTCCATACGTAAAGCTAAAAGAAAGCTTAACAAAAAGAGCATTCGTTTTTCAAGAACATCGCAAGTAATGGTTATAATAAGAGGGTATTCTTTTCAAAAATGTGTGATCTATACTTTATAAAACAAGACATGAGCTTAAAATATCTTAGTTAAAATATACAAATATTAAGTTCACCTATTTATTCTTTTATAACACGTCATATAAAGGGTTTATAAGATGATAAAACATGTTATAACGATATTAAAACTTTTTAACCTTTTAGAAAAGATATAAGTTATATATCTAAGGTTAATGCGTTATGAAATACATTATTAATTTTAGAAGCATTATGGAACGTCTTATAAATCATTGTTAAACATCCACTTATGATAAACTAAGATATAAGTCTAAATAGGTTTTATATGAAAAGATCATTATTATTAAACATCTATTTTATGACAAACTAGGTTATATGCCTTTAAGTGGATTTTCATGCAAAAGATAATAAACAAATAACTATCTTTTAATTTCATTAGAAAACACATAGCCTATATTATTATATTTGAAGTCAATATATAAAGTAACATTTTAAGTTATAAAAGAACATAAACTCTTATTACTTTATTTTATTCCTTTAGAAAAAGCTAAGTGATTCGTATATTCTATGAAATCATTAATCATGCCATAAATCTAGTTAAGAACAAATTGACTATAAGTTTGATTAATAAATTATGATAAAGGATAATTAATCTATTAATTATCTTTAATTCTATTGTAGGAACAAATGATCTAATTCCTTAGAAAGGAAATTATGTATAAACTATCATTTTAGTTTATAAAAGCAATGACCCTTGTTATCTTTTAATTGAGAAGATATGAATAATCTATTAATTATATTTAGTTTCAATTTAGGGATATATGACCTAAATATTTAAAATGAATATTATATTCATTGGTATATTATTAACTATCGCTTTAGTTATGATGGTGTGAGTACTTAATTAAGCCATTATATCATTATTAGAAAAGTTATATGACATATTTCTATTGTAAATCATATAATTATGGATACTTAAATATGAGACTAAATTAGTTTTATGTGAAGGGATAATAAATGATTATCAATCTATTAGGAAAACACTAAATCTATATTTGTTGAGAAAACTACATTCAAAACTAACATTTTAATTATAAAAGAATATGAACACTGGTTACTACATTTTAGCACTTATTTTAGAAAAAGCTCTATATTACTTTTAAACATTGTGACACATAATACATCATCATTTATAAAAAAAACTTGAATATAAGGCTAAATCAAGTTTTAGGGGAAATATAGTTGGACAAATATTTATCTTTTATTTTTATTAAGAAACATATGGTCTACATTTTTATTAAAAATCTATACTTTAGAAACTATACGAATCATAATTCAATCTAAATATAAAAACTATTAAGAAAACTATTTGAACATATTTAACACATAATTATGAAACTAACAAAAACCATTTTTATTTTATTTAGATTCCTTATATGTATTTTATATTACAAAAAATGTCGTAGGGATAAAAATAAAATTAACGTGGGACTTAGCTTCGCAAAATTTACGTTGTCTTCTACCTTCGTTCTCGCTGACAGCCGAGGAGCAGAGCACGCCAGAGCAGAACGCGGGGCAAACGGGCTTCGATGGCATGGTCGTCACGGTGCTAGCGCTGGGTTTGGATGACTGTACGACGTCGACAGCACGACGAGGCTGAGCAAGTACGTCGACGGATGGGAACACGATGAGCAGGATCGTACGACCCAAGGACGATGGTGGTGGTCCTTGACGTTGGCATGGCAACGACGTCGAGCGGGCGTGACAATCGACAAGCTAGCAGAGAACTTGGCAACGAGGTAGCAGCAAGCAGAGCGGAGGTTCTCCAGTGGCACGGGCTGGCGAGGTGCTAGTGCTCGGCAACGCGGCGCTGGCAGCAGCAGCACGACGCAGGAGCGAGTGTGGGCACGTGAGAACGAGTGAGCAAGGGCGACGGAAGGGCTCAGCATGGGCTGTGGCTGTGAATTTATAGGCGTGGCGAGGAGAGCTAGGGCGACGCCGGGAAGGGGAAGCAAACACCATTAATGGAGACAAGGTGGAGAAAACGGCCGAGCAAGTGGAGAGGGGAGAGGAACAGTCGAGCGGTTAGTGGGGGAGGAGAGGAGGAGGATTAGTGTCGATTTAATCACGAATTGAATTACTAATTGAAACGTCGTGTGATGGAAAATAGTAACGGACATCAGAATCTCCATTAATGAACACGAAAGGAAACTGTTGAGCAGCGATGGCGCGACTGTTGGTGCGTGCGGTGGCTGTGGTGTGGTGCAGGCCTGAGGAGGCGAGGCGGCAAGAGGCATGGAAGCCAGAACGAAGGGGTCGGTGGCATGGCCAAGCAGATCGGCAGAGCGTCAATCTGCGAACAAGCAGCGAACAGAAGGATCTGCTAGAAGAAGATGAACCAGGCTTGGTGGGGCCCACCGTGAAGTGAACGAAAATGGAAAGAGCAGATGGCGTGTGGGCCCAACAGGCAACAGCAAAGCGAGGAGGAGAGAACGCTGGCTGCCACTGCGCTAGTGTAAACGTGCTTCATGCGGCTAGACTACCAGCGTGACTACTTGAGGGATTTTTTTTTCTTTTTAAATTATTTTTTCCATGCGAATGTACACATAAATATATATACTAAAAAATATACTAAACCCAATACTATTATTAACTCAAATAAATACGTGATTTTCAGAAAAAGGTTAATTAGCATCTAATTATATTTTTATAAAATGTTTCCACACCAAGAAATAATTTCAAATAATGCGTGATCATAAATATATTTCTCAAACCAGAATAAATTTGAAAACTTGTTTTTCGAACAAAATATTATTATTGTATGAAATTAGGTTTTCACACTCACATAAAATCCAAAGATTGGATTCGAAAATCAAATCAAACAAAACACATGTTTTGACATGAATGCATTCAATCACTTGGTAAATTTCTACTTGTTCAAGAAATTATTCAATTTAATCACCATTTCGTTATTTGCAAATATTTTTTTATTTCTATTGGAAATTAATAAACTAAATATGATTACTTTTAATTGATGGATTTAGGGTGTTACATATAGTCACAGGACGCAGCCCGAGTAAAAGTGCATTCATTTATTTACAACTATAACATAAATCATTAGAGACTGGCTAGTCTTTTTCTCTTCGGGCTAGCATCATGTTTGATCTTCATCATTGTCTTAAGCCAAAGATGTTACTCTTCGGCTATAGCTTCAGCGTTCGTTCTTATCATCTCCAGGCTATATCTTCGTCTTGTACACCTTTGCCCTAGGAGAAAACTTCCATCCTGAAGTCGAAGCTCCATGTAATAATCCATATTATGCTGAAAGCAGATGGTTAGTCATATTTTTGAAGACCTTCTAAAGAGTAAGGCCCCCAACATATAGAAAATTAGGGAAGCAAGATGACAAACTACTCAAGACTAACATGACGCTCAGTGGTGTTGGGACCGACAGTTCGACTAAATCCAAGGGAGTCACATCTGTTGAGTTAACCATCCGGTCCAAGACCCTTGCTGTTCCTATCTTTGTCACCGACGTAGAAGGAAATTATAATATAATCTTAGGTAGATATTGGATCCATGCAAATCAATGTGTACCTTATACTTTACATTAAATGTTGCTGCAATGGGTAGGCGATGATACAGAACAAGTACATGTTGATGCATCGGTTTGCATTATTGTGGCTGATGCCCCTGTACTTTGGACCTATGAGACTGCCACGTCTCACAAGAGTAGATTTTTCTGATTATTAATTCATAAGTATAGATAGGAAAGGCTTCATTCTGGTACTGCTAGAACTGATGGAGAATTGACTAAATCCCCAGTAAAGGTTAAATAATGAGTACAACCAAAGGGATCATAACCTAGGTCGCAGATAGTCCAGCCCCCGAGGCTAGATGGTCCGAGGTAGAATAGGAAGAATTGCAGGGCTTAGTCCCAGAGGCCGGACGGTCTAGCCCTCTCCATGATGGTCCGACCTCTAAGGCTGGACAGTCCGGCTGCTGCCAGAGAGTGTCGCAGCATGAGTCCGGTGTCGTGGACGGTCCAGCCTCTAAGGCCATACTGTTCGCAGCCATGCAGAGAGCATCTAACTCCTATGAGGTGAGCACAATAGAGGAATTTATGGATCTCGACAAGTTAGTATAGGGATTTAGATCGGTCGATCCTTTGGAGGAGATTGACATAGGAGATGATAAAACTCCAAGGCCAACTTTTGTGAATAAGACCCTGGAAGCCGATCCTAGAGATAAAATAATTGATTTATTAAAAGAATATTCTTATTGCTTTGCTTGGAGTTTCACCAAAATGCCAAGATCAAGCCGAGAGATAATGGAGCATCGGTTGCCTATTAAGTCCGATTTCAGACCCTTTAAGCAAAGACCAAGATCATTCTGTCTAGACTTACTCTCTAGGATTAAGGACGAAATTCACCAACTCTTAGAAGTTAATTTTATTAGACCTTGCAAATATGTAGAGTGGGTCTCTAATATTGTGCCGATGGAGATGAAAGAGTCTGGTAAGCTTAGAGTGTGTATTGATTTTCGTAATTTAAATAGAGCATATCTGTCACACCCAGATTTAAGGAACAAATCCGGGTGCATCTCATATGTGCGCCAAGGAAGAACAACACATATAATAACAGAGTGCATAGAGATAAATGTCATAAATATTATAAATGTACTTATTACATAGCAGAAGTCTTACAAAAATAAATGATAAAGTAAAGCGAACTAAATATTATTCCCTGGCGCCACAAAGCTGACTGGGAGACGCCACCTAGATCAAGTCGAATGCCTCAGTGTTAGGCGGCTCCTCTTCGACCACCTGTTCTTCTCCTGTAGGGGGTGTGAGACAGCAAGAGTGAGCTCACATACATTCATAGCTCAACAAGTCATGGGGAATAATGTGCATGAACTCACCAAAGGTAGGTGTTCATGTGAAGTGTAAGGCTGATCAACAAAATAAAGGCTGAAGCTGAGCATTGCTTTTATAAGTTGGTCCAAATTTTATTAGCAATAACTAAGTGTAAGTAAATACCAACCCTTAATAATAATAAAGAAAGTAATAGTAAAATAATCCCAAATGCGATGCAAATGTCAAATTAAATTTAAGTTCCATAAATTAATCATGTGAGGGTCCGAGCTGCTCATGACCGTGAGCATGGCTAGTATACCAGTTTTACAATCTGCAGAGGTTGCGCATCTTTACCCACAAGTCATGTTACCCATCTGCCAAGACACGGCCAATCCCATACACCTCTACCTAGGAGGCGAGGCAGGGTAACACTACGAGGCCTTTACAAAGTTCCACTAGCTTCAGAAATCCCGCTACAGTTTATAGGAAGCTCCAGTGCAGGAATCCCTCGCCTGACCGCCATCAAAGCAAAATCAACCCAAGGACCTCCCTACACTGACCACTCCCCTACTGCCCTTGCCCCTTTCGGGTAAGGAAGACATCCACTAGCTTTCCTAGTTAATCAGCCAAGGGCGTCCCATTAAACCCTTGTGGTAGCACTGTTTGCCTTGGTGGTCACTCTATGTTCTCATTAACTTAATGATCTTAACATGAACAGTAATAATTAAAGAGATAATAAAAAATAATTATGAATAGTGTATCTCCATACCCAAATCCACATAAAGCAATAGCAGGTAGTACCCAAAATATTTTAGTGGTGAACAAGGTATAAAGATAACCAAAACTGGGGTAACCTATTGGATCCCATCAAAATTAACCTATGCAGATCATTATAATTAATAAGAACATGGTTGGGAAAAAGTAAGTGATCAAGGGCACAACTTGCCTTCAATGAGCTCCTGCTCAGCTACTTCTACTTGCTGAACCTCAGAATCCACAGTGGCTTGCTCGTCTACTCGCATCAACACAATACATACATAGTATAACAAACATTAACATTGCACCAAACATGTGAATAAAATACACAATAAAAATCTACACATTAAAATGAGATCATAGGAACTGGAATTATTAAATTTGGAGTTATAGATTTTAAGATATGAATTTCTGAAGGTTTTATGTATTTAATACAAGATTAAGTAATAGATAAATTTTAATGTGTCTTTCATGCCAAAACAGTGACACAATTTGAAAGAGAATAATATTACAAAATTATAGGAAGTGGAATGGATTAATTTGGAGTAAGTATGAATTTTCTAGGAATTTAACAAATTCTAGCAATTGTTTTTGTATTAAAAATGCATTTACTAATTCATTTATCCATTTTAAATCAGTTCTGGGCTGGGCGCACTATTACCGGGAAAGATAGGGGCCCTGGTGCAATAATCCCCAGACTCAGAGCCAGTCCATGTGGACGGCGAGTTAATTCTATCAACACAGAGGGTCCCATGTGAAATTATGCACTCGCGAAAAAGGCTATGAAGCATCCCAGATCGTCCGATCTACTCCATGCGGTCCAGATTAGACTACCACTCGCCTGAACCGGTACGCCATTAGGGCCCTCGGATTCAATTCCTACGATTACAGTTTTAAGAAGCGAGATCGCCTGGGAACCATCCGATCGAAGATCTGCGGTCATAATTTACTGCCGCGAATGGTTATCCCCTCCTCTAATCGCATCCGTTCGTTAAGATCAGACGGCCCAACGGCCTCCTACCCTGATCTACCGGGTCGTAGCGGCGCCGCCCACTCCCTACGGTGGAGGTGACGCTGGAGTAGCCCATCCAGGCGCTCCGGTACGAGAATTCACGCGAAATGAAGTGCAATACGCAGAGGGCACCAAGGCAAAAACGATAGAGGTACCCTCACCTCGAGCTGTGCAGCGTAGGGGCCTGGCGTCATTGAGAGGCGGTCCCGCGGCGAAGATGCTTCTCCGGCGAGGAATTCGCCGCGCACCGAAGATGCTCGAGCCAGCACGAGGTCGCCCACAGCTTCACGGCGCCTCGGCGATTTTGATTGGTGGTACGCCGCGGGTGGGTCGCTAGCCTAGAGGTAGTCCACTGGTGGTGGATCTCTACTGCGATTGGAGTACGGCGGCGGTAAGATTTGGCTCGGCGAAATTAGGGCTGTTGGAGGGAAACAGGAGCCCTACGAGCTTCTGCGCCCTACTTATGGTCCCAATCGAAGGTTTGTTACGGCGGCCGCGGAAAGCGTGCGCCAGTCGGCGCGGTCCGAGTCTTGTGCTCGCGGGGAAGAAGCACGGTACAGCGCAAGACACAGACGAGTGGGTCCCAACCGTCAATTGAACACGGCGCACAGGCAACTAGCAACGTTGGCCCACCTGTCGGCGCGCGGGACTGTGGCTTAGCTGGGCCGCGCAGAAGCATTCCTGTTAGTGGGCTGGATTGGAATAGTTGACCCATGCGCCATTTCTCTTTCCTTTTCCTTTATTCTTTTCTCCTTTTCTTTTACTTTTTATTTTATGTTTTATTTTTTCTGTTTTCTTTTAAAATTATTTTGAATTTGAATATGAGTTTCACCTTTGAGTAAATGTACAAATTCAAATTTTAATATAGAAATAACATATTTTATTGTATATATTTTTATTCTATTTTTTGTCACATAGTATTCTCTTTCCTCTTTTTTCAAACTCTAGAATTTCTTTTAGGATTTAATTTCCCATTGGAGTATTAACATACTTATTTTTATATATTTACTATATTTTTATATCATCACAAAGTGCACACAAAGTAAGATCCAACATGATGCACAGGTTAATTATGTGTTCTTTGTTCTATTTATCCACTTTTAACTAGTGTTGATCACATGTAATGAATAGTAGAGGCCACTAACTATTGAGATTATCTCTATTCTCTTTGTTACACTTTTGAGTATTACAAATCCTACCCCCCTTAAAAATAATCTCGTCCTCGAGATTTAAGAAGATCTAGGGAAAAGATGGGGAAAATCTATGCGAAGCTCTTCTTCTCTCTCCCAAGTAGCTTCATCTTCTCCGTGGTGGCTCCATTGCACTTTGCACATCTTTATAACCTTATTCCTCGTAACACGAGTCAGTGTATCAAGAATCTTGATGGGGTACTCAGCGTAAGTATTGTCATCTTGAACACTAAGGTCCTCCATTGGTAACTGCTCTTCAGGTACCTTCAGACATTTCTTCAGCTGAGATACATGAAAGACATCATGAACATCCGCAAGATGATCCGGTAACTCCAATTGATATGCCACCTCTCCCACTCGATTTAAGATCAAGAAGGGTCCAATAAAGCGAGGGGACAACTTTCCTTTGACTTTAAATCTTCTCATACCCCGGAGTGGTGACACCTTCAAATAGACATAATCTCCCTCCTTAAACTTGAGCAGTCTTCTCTGGGTATCAGCATAGCTTTTCTGTCTTGACTGCGCAGTTCTCAAATTCTCCCTTATTTGATGGACTTGTTCTTCTGCTTCTTGTATAATCTCAGGCCCAAACAACTGCCTTTCACCAGTTTGATCCCAATATAGTGGAGTCCTGCACTTTCTACCATACAAAGCCTCAAACGGTGACATCTTCAAACTAGCCTAGTAGCTATTATTATAAGAGAACTCCGCATAAGGCAAACTCTTATCCCAACTTCCACCATGTTTAAGAGCACAAGCTCTTAACATATCTTCTAGCACCTGGTTGGTCCTCTTAGTCTGCCCATCAGTCTGTGGATGGTAGGCCGAACTAAAATTCAATCTTGTATCCAAGGACTCGTGCAACTTCTTCCAATACCGAGAAGTAAACTGTGATCCCCGGTCTGACACAATCTTCTTAGGCACACCATGCAAGCATACAATTCGTGCCATATACAACTCTGCAAGCTTGGCTCCTAAATACATGGTCTTCACTGGTATAAAGTGGGCTACTTTAATTAGCCTGTCCACAATCACCCAAATAGAATCATACCCAGCAGATGCGCGGGGTAATCCAACAATGAAGTCCATGCCAATCTCTTCCCATTTCCACTCAGGTATCTTCAGTGGGTGCAGTAAACCAGCAGGTCTTTGATGTTCCGCTTTCACCCTCTGGCAAACATCACATAGAGCAACATGTGAAGCAACATCCTTCTTTAGCCCATACCAACAATACTTCTTCTTCAAGTCCTGGTACATCTTAGTACTCCCAGGGTGGATAGAATAAACTGAGTCATGTGCTTCCTTCAATATGGTTTCCCGAAGACTATTGATATCGGGAACACAGATCCGATTCTTGAACCATATAGTGCCTTGCTCATCCTCTGTGAAATCTGGGCCTCTACCCTCTGTTATCAGATCCTTGATCTCCTGGATTTTGGCATCACCAATCTGACCTCTTAGAATTTCTTGCTCCAAGGTAGGTTCCAATTCAATGGTAACTCCTTCCGTATGCATAACAATTCCCAGGTTGAGCCTCTCAAAATCTTTTGCTAATTCATCGGGTAGCTGGACAACAATAGCGGAATGAACGTGCTCCTTCCAACTCAAGGCATCTGCAACTAAATTTGCATTGCCTGGGTGATAGTGAATCTCCAAATCATAATCCTTAATAAGCTCCAACCAACGGCGTTGCCTAAGGTTGAGATCCTTCTGAGTGAATATGTACTTCAAACTCTTATGATCCGTGTATACTTGGCACTTAGTTCCCATAATGTAGTGTCTCCAAATCTTAAGTGAATGCACAATCGCTGCCAGTTCCAAGTCATGAGTGGGGTAGTTCAATTCATGTTTCCGCAACTGACGAGACACATAGGCGATCACATGTCCTTCTTGCATGAGCACACATCCCAATCCTTGGCCACATGCATCACAATAAATGTCAAATCCCTTTTGTAGATCTGGCATAATCAACACTGGTGGTGACATCAATCTCTTCTTTAATTGATCAAAGCTTTCTTGGCACTTCTCATCCCACTTCAATTCTCTTCCTTTCTCCAGAAGTGAGGTCATAGGCTTGGCAATCTTAGAGAATCCTTCAATAAATCTCTGATAATATCCTGTAAGCCCCAAGAAACTCCGAATCTCAGTGACGATAGTGGGCACGCTCCATTCCATTATCTCCTTCACTTTAGCAGGATCCACTACTATTCCTCCATTAGAAATAATATGTCCAAGGAATGGCACCTTGTCAATCCAAAACTCGCACTTGCTGAACTTGGCATAGAGTTGATTATCTCGTAGCTTCTGTAGCACCAACTGTGGGGGATAGATATCCCCCGGGTCCACTAAAGGAGTAATGGACCTCACGAAAGGCCCAAGGGCCCAATAAATCGTAAGGTTATTCTTTCGTGGGCCTGGGAGAAACAACCAGCAAAGCAGAGCGACGTGAGGCCGGATTGGTGCAAACCTGGACGGCCCATAGCGTCGAACAAGTGGCCGCAACGGAGATCCGACTTTCCCGCGCTGGAGTCCCCATGCAGCGAGGCCACGTGTGGATAAGTCGGCGAGGGTTACGTGAAGGATAATCTCAAGAGGTTGACTATCTTTTAGCCACTTGTTGTTATCTTATCCATGTGTACTGCCCCACGGTCGAGTATATAAGGCCTAGGGGGCACCCCTTCAGAACGATCGACCCATTACTTAACCACCCACCTCAACTCTCTGTATTCTCAATCCAGAGAGTTCTCTTGTAATCATACCCACCAAGCATACTCATCAGGACGTAGGGTGTTACGCATCACTAAGCGGCCCGAACCTGTAAACCTTGCCTACCGTCTCTCGTGCGATCGGCACGAACCATTTTGCTACAGTTGACGACACCTTCCTACTCCTAAAACACCTTGAGGGGCAACCCCAGGTGTGCGGTCGGACCCTAAACACCGACAGCTGGCGCGCCAG
Source organism: Zea luxurians (assembly GCA_029449295.1). Lineage (NCBI taxonomy): Eukaryota > Viridiplantae > Streptophyta > Magnoliopsida > Poales > Poaceae > Zea > Zea luxurians. The sequence goes on along the minus strand of JAOPSE010000001.1, from coordinate 28,094,318 downwards.
GTAGGGGGTGTGTCGACAATCCAAGCTAGCTCAATGGCCATCTCCTTCTACAGCAAGATCGCCCTACGCCCCGGATCTATGTTCTGCTTCGGAACAATCTCATTCGTAGCAGACGAAGAGGGAATTCTGCACCGTATCGCGGATCCGCCAGAAAAGGAATCTTCCCCAACAAACTCCGAAAATACCGGAGAAGCGCAACTTCCGGCTCTCCGAAAGAAGATCACTGCGACGGCAGCACCGTTCTACCCCGACGTCCTCTTCATCGGAAGAGCGGAATCGCCCGCCATCTCCGACGACGAGCCGACTGTACCCGGGGAGGAACCGCCTCAGCGAGAGTCCCGTCGACGGAGGAATCGGCGCAGGAACGTTCGACGACATCACGCAGCCGGGGAGCAGAATCCAGAACAACTTGTCTCGCGAGACGAGGTCTCGGAGGTAGGAGAAACCCCGGAAGAACGCGTCTTCAGAGAGCGAAGGAACTCCCGACGACGTGATCGTCGGCGAGCTCAGGAATATGCTGAGCAGGATGCGAGGCAACGTCGAGAGAATCCATTCTTCGGGCGCAACCTGAACCCCGACTTCGCCCGAGCCATGAACACGCCGAGCGAAGTCGGAGGGGTGCTGGCTCGGATAGCTGAAGGACTTCCTCGGACTCCTGACGCCGAAGGCTACCGACGACTGCTCACCCAAGCGGCCAACCATCTTCTACCGCTTGCTCACCCGCCGAACGATCTACGACACGCCATCAACAGTCGCCGAGACGCGCGGAGCTCCATCAATGCTTCGCGGGAACGGCGGCATGAGAACGAGATTCGTCGTAGAGAGGAATACGACAGGGATCACGGCATCCCGACTCAGAGCCAAGCCACCAGGACTGAGTCGGCAACGGCTTCAACTGGCGGAACCACCCGGGGACGGTCGAGGAATCACGATCACAACTCCCCTCCCCGGGACAGGCATCGACCCCGACGACAAGAGGACACGTGCGGAGTGTCCGCCCTTACTCCGCGCCTTAGGGCCATCCAATGGCCTCCCAACTTCAAGGTATCCAATGTTGACAAATATGAACCTAAGCTTAATCCCGAGAAATGTGTTTTTGGGGTACCAGCCGGAAAGTTGCTCGGATTTATTGTCAGCCACCGGGGAATTGAGGCTAATCCGGATAAGATTGAAGCTATCATGAAGATGGAAGCACCTCGATCGCAGAAGAAGGTTCAGCGACTTACTGGATGCATGGCAGCTTTAAGCAGATTTATATCCAGGCTGGGGGAAAAAGGTTTGCCGTTTTACAAGTTACTCAAGAAGGTGGATAAATTCCAGTGGACTTCAGAAGCACAAGAAGCTCTGGATGCTCTGAAAAAATTCTTGACAACACCACCAGTACTGAAACCACCTCGGCGAGCTACGTCAACTCAACCAGCTGAGGATTTGCTATTGTACATCTCTTGCACGACTCACGTGGTAAGCACTGCGTTGGTAGTCGAGCGAGTAGAAGAAGGGCATGCCTACCCAATACAACATCCTGTCTACTTCATTAGTGAAGTCCTCGGCCCCTCAAAGAAAAAGTATCCTCAAGTTCAGAAACTATTGTATGCAGTACTTCTAACTGCCCGCAAGCTGCGTCACTACTTTGACGACCACAAAGTCATAGTAGTCACAAGTTTTCCAATAGGGGATATTCTTCACAACAAGGAAGCCATCGGTCGAATAGCCAAGTGGGCCTGCGAGCTGGGATCTCATGACATCGAGTTCCGACCTCGCACCGCCATCAAAACTCAAGCACTGGTTGATTTCGTATCGGAGTGGACTGAACAACAAGTACCAGACAACCCGGAAACTGCAGAAGTATGGCGAATGTATTTTGATGGCTCACTAAAACTGCAGGGAGCAGGAGCGGGGATTCTCTTCACTGCACCTGGAGGCGAACACCTCAAGTACGCCCTCCAGTTGCTATTCCCGGCCTCCAACAATGCAGCCGAGTATGAAGCTTTGATCCATGGATTGAACATTGCCATATCATTGGGCGTCAAAAGATTAATGGTATATGGGGATTCTCTGGTAGTCATCAGCCAGATAAATAAGGAGTGGGATTGCTCAAACGATTCGATGGGAAGATACTGCACTGCCGTTCGAAAGCTGGAGGATAAATTCGAGGGCCTAGAATTTCATCATGTGGAAAGAGATCGGAACACGGCAGCCGATGTACTGTCCAAGCTGGGGTCCAGTCGAACTCAGGTCCCACCCGGGGTTTTTGTGCAAGAAATTCTGCAGCCAAGTATCTCAATGGATCAAATAGAAGAGTGCAACATCATAGATCAACTCGAGTCAGATCCCGATGACTGGAGAAAGCCAATCATTAAGTACATAAGGAATGAAGAAGAACCAGACGATAAGAACTCGGCGGAGCGCATTGCAAGACAGTCAGCTCACTATACACTTATTGGGGAGACATTATACAGAAGAGGTGCATCAGGTGTCTTCATGAAGTGCATTCTCCCATCCATTGGAAAGCAACTTCTGGAGGAAGTCCATGCTGGGCAGTGTGGAATACATGCAGCCTCCAGAACACTAGTCGGGAAGGTCTTCAGGTCAGGATTCTATTGGCCAACAGCAAAGAATGATGCAGCTGAGTTAGTTCAGAGGTGCGAGGCCTGCCAATACTTGTCAAAGCAACAACACCTGCTAGCACAACAGCTGCAGACCATACCAGTAACTTGGCCTTTTGCATGCTGGGGGCTGGATATGATTGGACCTTTCAAGAAAGCTCAAGGGGGATACACTCATGTATTGGTAGCGATTGACAAGTTCACTAAATGGATAGAATTCAAGCCCATTGCCTCCTTAACTTCTGCTAAGGCCGTGGAATTCATACAAGACATAATATTCAGATTCGGGATACCAAACAGCATCACAACTGATTTAGGATCCAACTTCACGAGTTCAGAATTCTTTGACTTCTGCGAGCAAAAAAGCATTCAGATCAAGTATGCATCTGTAGCCCATCCAAGAGCCAACGGGCAAGTTGAGCGAGCCAACGGGATGATATTGGATGCACTCAGGAAAAAGATTTTCGATAAGAACGAAAAATTCGCAGGAAAGTGGATAAGGGAATTACCCTATGTTGTTTGGAGCCTAAGAACCCAACCTAGCCGAGCTTTGCATGGAAACACTCCTTTCTTCATGGTCTATGGGTCGGAGGCAGTGCTGCCTGCTGATCTCAAGTTTGGGGCGCCAAGGCTGATCTTTGAAAGTATAGCAGAAGCTGAGACCACCAGGCTGGAGGACATAGATGTACTCGAGGAAGAACGGTTAAGCGCAGTAATCCAATCAGCAAGATACCAGCAGACTCTAAGGCGCTATCACGACAAGGCTGTGCGGCAACGATTCTTCTCAGTAGGGGAGCTCGTCCTTCGCCGAATTCTAACGGGAGAAGGACGACACAAGTTATCACCCTTATGGGAAGGACCCTTCATAGTAGCAGAAGTCACTCGGCCCGGATCATATCGCCTCACTCAGATGGATGGCACGGAAGTTGGGAACTCCTGGAACATAGAACACCTGAGAAAGTTTTATCCTTAGCCGTACCTCAAAACTGCTGAGATAACGATGATGTACTCTGTAAAGTGGAAATATGTCATCAATAAAGAAAAGGTTCCAAGGATACTCAATTTATTTACGATTGACTTGCATTCTTACTTAACTCAGGGTGACCACTATGCCCTACTAACGGAGCAATCGACTTAAGTCGGCGACGACTTAAGGCGGTGCAACATGCTCACGCTTACTTAACTCAGGGTGACCACTATGCCCTGCTAACGGAGCAATCGACTTAAGTCGGCAACGACTTAAGGCGGTGCAACATGCTCACGCTTACTTAACTCGGGGTGACCACTATGCCCTGCTAACGGAGCAATCGACTTAAGTCGGCAACGACTTAAGGCGGTGCAACATGCTCACGCTTACTTAACTCGGGGTGACCACTATGCCCTGCTAACGGAGCAATCGACTTAAGTCGGCAACGACTTAAGGCGGTGCAACATGCTCACGCTTACTTAACTCGGGGTGACCACTATGCCCTGATAACGGAGCAATCAACTTAAGTTGGCGGCTACTTAAGACCAATGCAACATGCTCGCGCCTATATAATTTAGGGGATGATTTCCATATCCCACAGACAAAATTCATAATCATCATGCGTCATAACTACCAAACTCATTAACTAAAAAATTCTGATACAATGAGAGAGTAACTGTGTTATTCAAATAAACCGGTGTCCTCTAACAAATATTCAATCATGCAAGCTGCGCGCTTGGAGCACGCGAAATGTTTTCTCTATTTTGCAATGTCTTTTCCAGGAGCAATTGACGAAGAAGGACGACTCGAGGAATCAGGGGCAGCGTTCACGTCAGCCTTTATATCTTCAGGAACGACTACGCCAGGTCTCCTCATCAGGATTCGTCCCGCTCGAATGGCCTTATCCATGGCCCTATCGCGCTGGGCTTTCAGAGTATTGGAAGTCTCTTCAGCAACCTTGACAGCCAACTGGGCAGCCTCTAGCTCCTAGGTAACAGATTTCTTGGAGGCACGCAGATTCTTGATGACAACGTCTTTAGCCGATATCAACTCCCTAAGGCGAATCACATCATCCAAGGACTCCTGCAGCTTATAACGAAGATTGTTTAACTCCTCCATGGAAAAGCGATGACTCCTCTCCAGAATAGTCAGCGAATTGCTAGAATCTCGATACAACCTATCAAGATTGTCACGAGAAGCGGCAAGGATACGTTTTTCTTCCTGCAAGCGCAAATCAGTTCCTTCAGAAAACCAGGCAAATAATAGGAGCACAGCAAGACGAAAGCGCAGTTTCGTATATCACCTTTTCACAGTCGAGCTGAGCATGCAGGGAAGAACTTAACGCATTGGCATCATCTAAGGCGGCAGAGACCTGACTCAGCTCAATCTGACCTTGAGAGTACTTTTCCTCAAGATCAGCGCATCGCTGAGACAGTTCAGCCCGATCTTGAGAATGTTTTTCCTCAAGAAGCGCAATCTGTCGAGTCATTCCTAGCAAAGGATAACCAAACAAAACGAGGTCAGAAGGTAAAACAGTCCACAACAAGCGCGAAGAAAAGAAAAAAGGGCACTAACCAGCGTTAGTCGCCTCCAACTCGGATACACGACGATGAAGTGACACTGGATTCCAACACGAAAAAGACGAAGCCACTTCTGGGACAGGAGCACCATGCAATTTCAGCTGGCTGGTCATCCCATCCACCAAAACCTGATGAGAAGAACAGATGAGCATAATGGCAAAAGTTCATGCAACGTAAAAATCAAGCTAGGAAACAGCACAGTACCTGGAGGTTGGAGAAGAACGAAGGGATCCCCAAATCAGGAGAAATCAGATGATAACCAGGCGCAAGGTCATCACCCGAAGCAGCTTGCAACGGAACAGTGGGAATCAGTTCAGCGCCTTCAACAGAGCCGGATACCCGATCAGCGGGGACGCTGTCCTCCAAAGCGACGCCCCGGTCCAAAGTTTGGGCCACCACCATGCAGCCAGAGTGTGGAGGTGACCCTGCGTGAACGTCCATGGAAGTGCCGGAAGGAGACCCTGTTTGGGCACCCTCGGGGACTGGGCCATAGTTGGCACTGCCCACTTGAGCTGGATTATCCCCGGCAGCACCCTCGGGGGCTGGGCAGTAGCTCGCACTCTTCGCCCGAGCTAAGTCATCCCCAACGACACCCTCGGGGGCTGGACATGTGTCAACACCATTCTTGAGGTCCAAACTTTCAGCGGTAACCACCTCTAAGGTTGATGGGCCCTCGGCTACTTCCATGGAATCAGGACAATCCAAGTTAGCATCCCGACCCTCGAGATCGCGCTCTAAGGTTGACGAGGCACGGGATGACCTCAACCCAGCGTCCGGCACGGCACCACAAGCTTCCGTTACATCATCATCCACTGGTCCTGATAACAAGTCCTCTGGGACCATATCCTCGAGAGTTTGATCAAAGTCGGCCAGGGATATGTTTTGCAGACCAACAAGGGCAGATAAAGCAGGAGAAGGAACTCCACTACTTTCCCCACTAGCGAGGAATTGCCGACTGTTCTTCCGAGTCAGAGGGACCTCATTCTCTTCCTCTTCGTCGCCTTCATCAGCAACACTGGCAACACCCCCATTGGGATCAACGACAGATGGAGTACGCCCATTGGGATCAGCAACAGACATACTACACCCATTGGGATCAGCATCAGTAAAATCAGGCACAGGAACCTCCTCATCGGCAGGAACCGAGGGACCAGCATCCTGATCCAAACTAGATACTCGCCGAATACGTCTCTTCTTCTTTTTCTGCTCATCAACAGAAAGATCAGTTTGATCGGTTCGGCAGGGACGCCTCGAGCGAGCACGGACAGGTCTCTGAACATCCAAAGTTATACCGACCTCTGGAAGAGGTGCCACTGCCAATGTCTCAGCAGGAATAGCATCAGAAGAATCTTCAGCCAACATATCAAGCATAGCATTCATTTCCGCGTCATTAGGATCCAAAGGCACCTCGAAATGGACTTGTCGTTCATCATCAGGAATTTTCCCAAGTGAGGCAACCAAAGCATTGACTTCTTCATCAGAGGGCCGTGTTCTGAGGCCCAAATTGCCATCAGTTGCAGGTGGATTTGACACGAAAAGAGTGAAGGCTTTGGCAGGAGGCAGATTCCAGGCCGAGTACGCCACCGGAGCACCAACATTGGATACTTTGCCCCTGAGAATCATCTCCAGTCGGCTCACCAAATCTGCAGAAGGGATTCTTCTATTGGTAACTCGAGTTGAGTCGGCTAGCCCTTGATACAGATAAGTCGGGTGGACCCTATCTTTCAGTGGCTGAATGTTTTTGAAAATGAAGTCAGCAACTACAGCTTCAGCAGTTAAACCTCTCTCTTTCAATAGTCCAACTTCAGCTAGCAGCACACTGGCTTCGGCTACCTCCTCGTCTGTGGGCGACTCGGTCCAGCTTGGGGTGCGAACATCTGGCTGTCTTCCCGACCGGGGGGGGAGAGAATTTCCATAGTTATCAACTATAAACCACTCCAGACGCCATCCCTTAATGCTGTCTTTAAGGGGAATCTCAAGATATTCAGTTTTCCGTCCCCGGCGCATCTCCAAACTGGCACCTCCAACCAACTGATGTTGTCCCCCGGCCATCCCAGGGCGACAATGATACAGGTGTTTCCACAAGCCAAAATGCGGCAGCACGCCAAGAAAGGCTTCACATAAGTGGACGAAGATAGAAATTTGCAGAATTGAGTTAGGGTTCAGATGGGTTAGGTTGATGTGGTAGAAATCAAGAAGACCACGGAAAAAGGGAGAAATAGGAAGGCCAAGGCCGCGGAGAAGAAAAGGTGCGTAAACCACGGACTCGTGGGTATCCTCCGTCGGGACCGTAGTCCCGTGGCAAATCCGCCAAGAACAGAGTTCCCGTGGAGGAAGAACCCCGATGGACACGAGGTGGAGGAGTTCGGCTTCAGAGATGATGGACATGTGGTTACCTGCAAAGGGCAACTGGCTGTTGGGATCAATTGGAGGAATGACCACAGCGGAAGAGCTCGCGGTTTTCCTCTTGGGAGCCATCTCGATTTCACCAGTGAGCAGATTGGAGGCGAGCGCAGAGAGGATTTGGAAGCAGGAATGCAAGAACTAGGGCGCGGAAAGCAAAGGCGGCTAAAAGTGCAGCTCTTATGGGATATTCTTGGACCAGATACCGTTTCAAAAAGTGCCCAGTCATCACCCGGCAGTTATTTCCGAAATCCCAGCATGACATGTGGTCATTCGGCAGTTATTTCCAAAAAACTGGTGGGCCATCTCTTCACTCGGGTGTTAATCCTCAAGATAACTCGGCGTTGCCTCTAAAATGCCGACGTCACTACTCAGTCACTCGGCGTTGCCTCTAAAACGCTGATCTTGAGTTCAATCGTTCGGCATTACTTCTAAAATGCCAACGTTGACCTTCAATAACTCGGCGTTGCTTCTAAAATGCCGACGTCACTACTCAGTCACTCGGCGTTACCTCTAAAAACGTCGATCTTGAGCTCAATCACTCGGCATTACTTCTAAAATGCCGACAACGACCCTTAATAACTCGGCGTTGCCTCTAAAACGCTGATCGCGAGTTCAATAACTCGGCGTTGCCTCTAAAATGCCGACGTCACTACTCAGTCACTCGGCGTTGCCTCTAAAACGCTGATCTTGAGTTCAATCGTTCGGCATTACTTCTAAAATGCCAACGTTGACCTTCAATCACTCGGCGTTGCTTCTAAAACGCCAATCTCGAGTTCAATAACTCGGTGTTGCCTCTAAAATACCGACGTTACTACTCAGTCACTCGGCGTTGCCTCTAAAACGTTGATCTCGAGTTCAATCGTTCGGCATTACTTCTAAAATGCCAACGTTGACCTTCAATCGCTCAGCATTACGTCTAAAAACATTGATACATACTGCAATATTGCTCGGCGGCTACTTCTGGAAGCGTCAGTATAATGATCAAGTTGTTCGTCTGTGGTCTCAAAAGAATCAGATTTATAGTCAAACAAAACGAGTCATCAAGAGGAAACCAAATTCATTCTTCATTTAAGGGAAGTGGCAATACTTACAAATCAACTCATTATGAGTTGATAGTTCCTTACCGCTACTACTACTACTACGCTACACTATACTACTCTACATTACCAATACTACTACATTATTTCACTATACTATTTCTAATCTATACTAATATCTAAAAAGACCAGTGGCGTCTAGCCACTGGCCCTGCCCCTGCCGCTGCCGCCGCCCCTGGTGCTGCCCCTGCCGCTGCCGCCGCCCCTGGTGCTGCCCCTGTTGCCGCTGCTCCTGGTGCTGCCCCTGCTGCCGCCGCCCCTGGTGATGCCACTGCTGCTGCCGCCCCTGGTGATGCCACTGCTGCTGCCGCCCCTGGTGCTGCCCTTGCTGCTGCCGTTGCCGCCGCCCCCGCCACTGCCGCTGCCGTCGTCGTCGTCGTCGCCGTCGTCGTCGTCGTCGTCGTCGTCCCCGCCATCGCCGCCGCCGTCCGAGTCCTCCTCATCCGAGGAGTACTCAGACTCATCCGAGCCCTCGAGCCCGGAGCGCTCGACGGCCCGGATGTACGTCCAGACCTCCGCGGCTATCCCCTGGGAGTCGTCCGAGTCATCGGACGACGCCGGGGGAGAGACGGGAGCCGGAGTCCCCTCGGACTCGGAGGAGAACTCCTCCTCCGAGTATTCCGAGTCGCCGAAGTCCTCCGATGGAGGAGTCGGCTCGCGCTTGCGCTTGTTGTTTTTTCCCATAGTGGAAGAAAGCGGGAAAGAAGAGAAGGAAGCAGTAAGGAATAGCAAAGAGACGTGAAGAAACCAGAGGGGCAACAGCGTTATTTATAGAAGAGAAAGGCAACCGCTCACCTCCAACCGCGGTCACTGAACAGTCGCAAAGCATTCAATACGCACCTCCACCCGTCCGAAGACACGTCAGGCGGCTGACGCCGTTTCACGCAGCACTACACCCATTGGGACTCCAGTCAACAGCGCAAAGGGTATGATTACACTCGCCGTCCCATCACATTACAACTCAGAAGCAGCCAGCTAAAACACTCAGCGTACCAAGCCGTCCCTTGCCCACACCCATTGGGGGGGGACGCCCAGGAATTGTCAGTATATTTTTCAAAATGGTCACATCTGTGCAGAGCATGCAGTAAATGCCTCAAGACAAAAATGAGATATCAACAAGAGTTAGAGGGAAGCCAAGTATAGCCAGCAGAGTGCAAAATATGGTCGACAGGCATGACTTGAAGATTAGACAGAGAACATCCATCGAATGTCCAATCAGTTGCAGAGCAAATAAATTACGCTACCCAGCAAGATATGGAAGGATTGCAAACTTGGCTGCAAAAGACAAAATACATGCTGACCTCTGAAGCATAATATTGATGACATAGCACGGATGACATCATACCGACCTTTTTATAAGCAGAAAGAGTAATCTTCAACCGAAGTGAAGGAACACAAATGGAAATAATCTCCACTGGAGACCTTCGAGTAGATTATTTTCTAAAATCTACTCGAAGCTCGGGGGCTACACCCATTGGGTGCACCTCCGGTGCACCCAATGAAATTCAGAATCCTACAAATGGGAATGCCGATCTCTAGGGCACAAACACGAAACTAGGTTTTGGTCAACAAAGTGATCGAAGCAGGAGAAAACAACAGGAAGCCATCTTTCTTCAAATCACCTACAAGCTGGACCTGGGATCTTCGGGTTGATTACCTCTAAATTAACCCAAAGATCGGGGGCTTGTGGGGGATAGATATCCCCCGGGTCCACTAAAGGAGTAATGGACCTCACGAAAGGCCCAAGGGCCCAATAAATCGTAAGGTTATTCTTTCGTGGGCCTGGGAGAAACAACCAGCAAAGCAGAGCGACGTGAGGCCGGATTGGTGCAAACCTGGACGGCCCATAGCGTCGAACAAGTGGCCGCAACGGAGATCCGACTTTCCCGCGCTGGAGTCCCCATGCAGCGAGGCCACGTGTGGATAAGTCGGCGAGGGTTACGTGAAGGATAATCTCAAGAGGTTCACTATCTTTTAGCCACTTGTTGTTATCTTATCCATGTGTACTGCCCCACGGTCGAGTATATAAGGCCTAGGGGGCACCCCTTCAGAACGATCGACCCATTACTTAACCACCCACCTCAACTCTCTGTATTCTCAATCCAGAGAGTTCTCTTGTAATCATACCCACCAAGCATACTCATCAGGACGTAGGGTGTTACGCATCACTAAGCGGCCCGAACCTGTAAACCTTGCCTACCGTCTCTCGTGCGATCGGCACGAACCATTTTGCTACAGTTGACGACACCTTCCTACTCCTAAAACACCTTGAGGGGCAACCCCAGGTGTGCGGTCGGACCCTAAACACCGACACCAACCTTAGATGTTCTTCATGATCACTTTCACTCTTAGAATAGATAAGAATATCGTCGATGAACACCACGACGAATCTGTCCAAATACTCCATAAACACCTTATTCATCAAATTCATAAAATAAGCTGGTGCATTGGTTAATCCAAACGACATAACAGTGAACTCATATAATCCATATTGGGTTGAGAAAGCCGTCTTTGGAATATCCAATGGTCTAATCTTCATTTGATGGTATCCCGATCGGAGATCAATCTTCGAGAATACCCTAGCACCTCTCATCTGATCAAATAAATCCTCAACACGGGGTAATGGATACTTGTTCTTCACAGTAACATCATTAAGTGATCTATAATCCACACACATCTGCTGTGATCCATCCTTCTTCTGTACAAACAGTACCGGTGCTCCCCAAGGTGAGGAACTCGGACGAATGTATCCTGCCTCCTGTAACTCAGTTAACTGCTTCTTAAGTTCCTTTAATTCTTCTACAGACATCCTGTATGGTCGTTTAGAAATAGGGGTAGTTCTAGGTAAAAGATCAATGATAAACTCAACTTCCCTATCTGGTGGCATTCTTGGTAACTCCTCTGGAAAGACATCCGGAAAATCTCTAACCACACGGATGTTGTCACCAACAAACTCCTCAGCTATAAAGTATATCGCTCGTTTGGAAGAGGTAGTTACTACAATTTGAACTTGAAACGTTTCTCCTTTAGAGCTAGTGAGTTCTATAGTACCCCTACCACATGCTATAATGGCCTTTGCCTTCCTTAACCATGACATACCAAGGATCAGATCTATACTACTGGCCTCTAATATTATAGCAGTAGCTCCAAATTCTCTTCCCATAATTGTTAATGTCAATCTATGTGTCATTTGATTTGCCTCAATAGGCCCTTTAGGTGTGATTACTATCATTGGTTTTCTCATGTTTAGCAGTGGTATCTCATTTGTGTTGGCATATCGAGCAGACATGAATGAATGTGTAGCACCAGAATCAGATAATATGGTTGCAGGAATTGCATTAACGTAAAACATACCAAGTACGATGTTCGCACCATATGGAGTAGCATCAACGCTGACTTGATTCACCCTGGCTATAGAATATCCCTTGCCAGGAGTCTGTTGCTTGTTCTTAGCTGGTGTACCAGAATTCCCCATCGGACAAGCATTAGCATAGTGCCCAATCTGACTGCACTTGAAGCATGTAGGGCCGGTCTTCTGTCTTGTAGACCTCGTCGGGGTGCCAGTGGGAGTAGCCTGACGAGTAGGAGGTGTCCGTGGAGACCCCTGTGGAGCGTACTGAGCTGGGCGTGGTCCTCCTCCTGGACGAGTAGGTGTACCCTGTGGCGAAACGTAGCGAGGACGAACACTACTGCTACCCTGTCCCTGTGAGATAGCCTTCCTCTTCAAGTCTCCTAGTTGAGCACACTTGTGTTCAATAGCAAGAGCCTTATCCAACAGCCTCTGAAATGATGGAAATGTGTGTGCAACCAGTGCATACTGTAAGGGTCCATTAAGTCCTTCAATAAAGTGCTCCTACTTTCTCTCATCCTCAGCAACCTCATCCGGAGCATATCTTGACAGCTGAATGAATTTATCTTGTACTCGCTGATAGACATGTTGCCTTGCTTCAATGACAGAAACTCCTTCTTCTTGATCTTCATCAACCCATCTGGAATGTGGTAGTTTCTGAACTGTGTACTGAACTCTGCCCAAGTAATAGTATCAGCAACATCATGGGCAGCAGTATAAGAATCCCACCAGTTAGCAGCAGGACCTGTCAGACGACCAGAGGCATAAAGAACTTTCTCCCGGTCTGAGCATTGGGTGATGTTGAGCATCTTCTCAATTGACTTCAACCAATCGTCTGCATCTAGTGGATCTAGCGAACTGGTGAAGGTCGGTGGCTTATGGCTCATAAATTCCCAGTGCTTATCACGAGGTGGAACTGGTGGTGGTGGAGGCAATGGTACTTGTTGTTGTTGCTGCTGTTGTTGTTGTTGTTGAAATTGTTGTTGCAGCTACTGTTGCTCCCTTCTCTCCTGGCGTATCTCTTCTCTTTCCTGGCACATTTCCTGGCGTTCTTGCTGCATCTGAGCCCGCATATCTGCTATAGTGTCCACCATTTGTTGCACCATCCTCATCTGAGCTGCAACCAGGGGGTCAACTCTGCCTGGTGGAGGATTAGGAGGATTCATCTCTATTGGTTGTGGTTGGGGTTGTCTAAATATCCTCCGAGTGTGTCGTCTAGGAGGTAAATCAATTCCACCACCCCTCCTGGTATTGACCATCTGGGTTAGATACATATGGTAAGAGAGAATAGTAGACAAGGCAGTAAATACGAATCATGTTACTTTGGGGGATTTATTAGCTAAGCAGATTAATGTTTTACCTACCATAGCTAATTCATTACCTTATGGTGGTACATGCTAAGATGTCCATATATAATATTTCAATCAATCAAAGAAGCAAATCAGACATTTATCATCAGAACAATCAAACAACATTTTAAAATAGAGAAAATAGTTTTGATTTTGTTTTAGGTTCCCTATCTCTTAGAAAGATCATAAGTGTAGGATTCCAAGGTGTGAAATCCATCTTGTCTTTGAATAGAAAGATAAGAATGATCAGAGTAGAACAATAGAAGGTGAGACAGGATCAAGATAAGTGTAGAAAGAATCATAGTAAGGTAAGTAGGTAAGGTTTTGTCCATTTCTATCTAGGTTTCGTCCTACAGTCAACATTTCCTCTGATACCACTTCTGTCACACCCGGATTTAAGGAACAAATCCGGGTGCATCTCATATGTGTGCCAAAGAAGAACAACACACATAATAACATAGTGCATAGAGATAAATGTCATAAATATTATAAATGTACTTATTACATAGCGGAAGTCTTACAAAAATAAATGATAAAGTAAAGTGAACTAAATATTATTCCCTGGCACCACAAAGCTGACTGGGAGACGCCACCTAGATCAAGTCGAATGCTTCAGTGTTAGGCGGCTCCTCTTCGACCACCTGTTCTTCTCCTTTGGGGGGTGTGAGACAGCAAGAGTGAGCTCACATACATTTATAGCTCAACAAGTCGTGGGGAATAATGTGCATGAACTCACCAAAGGTGGGAGTTCATGTGAAGTGTAAGGCTGATCAACAAAATAAAGGCTGAAGCTGAGCATTGCTTCTATAAGTTGGTCCAAATTTTATTAGCAATTACTAAGTGTAAGTAAATACCAACCCTTAATAATAATAAAGAAAGTAATAGTAAAATAATCCCAAATGTGATGCAAATGTCAAATTAAATTTAAGTTCTATAAATTAATCATGTGAGGGTCCAAGCTGCTCATGACCGTAAGCACGGCTAGTATACTAGTTTTACACTCTGCAGAGGTTACGCATCTTTACCCACAAGTCATGTTACCCATCTGCCAAGAGACGGCCAATCCCATACACCTCTACCTAGGAGGCGAGGCAGGGTAACACTACGAGGCCTTTACAAAGTTCCACTAGCTTTAGAAATCCCACTACAGTTTATAGGAAGCTCCAGTGTAGGAATCCCTCGCCTGACCGTCATCGCAGCAAAATCAACCCAAGGACCTCCCTACACTGACCACTCCCCTACTGCCCTTGCCCCTTTCGGGTAAGGAAGACATCCACTAGCTTTCCTAGTTAATCAGTCAAGGGCGTCCCATTAAACCCTTGTGGTAGCACTGTTTTCCCGGGTGGTCGCTCCATGTTCCCATTAACTTAATGATCTTAACATTAACAGTAATAATTAAAAAGATAATAAAAGAATAATTATGAATAGTGTATCTCTATACCCAAATCCACATAAAGCAATAGCAGGTACTACCCAAAATATTTCAGTGGTGAACAAGGTATAAAGATAACCAAAACTGGGGTAACCTATTGGATCCCATCAAAATTAACCTATGCAGATCATTATAATTAATAAGAACATGGTTGGGAAAAAGTAAGTGATCAAGGGCACAACTTGCCTTCAATGAGCTCCTGCTCAGCTACTTCTACTTGCTGAACCTCAGAATCCACAGTGGCTTGCTCGTCTACTCACATCAACACAATACATACATAGTATAACCAAAATTAACATTGCACCAAACATGTGAATAAAATACACAATAAAAATCTACACATTAAAATGAGATCATATGAACTGGAATCATTAAATTTGGAGTTATAGATTTTAAGATATGAATTTCTGAAGGTTTTATGTATTTAATACAAGATTAAGTAATAGATAAATTTTAATGTGTCTTTCATGCCAAAACAGTGGCACAATTTGATAGAGAATAATATTACAAAATTATAGGAAGTGGAATGGATTAATTTGGAGTAAGTATGAATTTTCTAGGAATTTAACAATTTCTAGCAATTGTTTTTGTATTAAAAATGCATTTACTAATTCATTTATCCATTTTAAATCAGTTCTGGGCTGGGCGCACTATTACCGGGAAAGACAGGGGCCCTGGTTGTAACACCCCGGGATCCACAAACACCCCAGAATGCTACTAAACTACACATCTAACATTCATATATAAAATTTTGACAGCATCTCCTTTGAAAATTGCATAAACGGGGAAAGCAACAAAGTATAAATAGATATCATGATAAGAAAACATATAAGACATTAATAATCTGCTAGCAATGGGAAGACAACCATAACAACATGAACTGAATTAATCAGTGCGCACGACTAGTAAAAAAAACAAACATCCTTTGACAAGAAGTTTCTAATTAAATCATGGCTGTATCTGGGCAGCATTATTATGAGAGTGAAGGTGGATGTGCTGCTACTTCCCACTCCCCTTGATGAGCAACAAGCACCTGCATGGAGTAATGCAAGAGTGAGATGAAACATCTCAGCAAGCTAATTGTTCTGACGAGATATTTAAACCACAAATCGAATTCATCAACATTTTAAAAGAGTCACAATTAAAAATCAGAAATACTTGTAGATATAGAACTCAGTAGTCCCACTATAACCAATACCATCCCATTTCCTCGAACAACCACAATAGGTTCTATAACACTTCCCTGCGTCAACAATACCTGCAAATATCACTTCAATGTATGCATAGGAATGCAATGTGTAGGTACTCTATCTTCATACCTTTGGGGGTATAAAACCACATCATCTGCAAATATCACTTCAATGAATGCATATGAATGCAATGCATATGTCCTCTGCCTTCATACCTCTAAGGGTATGAAGCCGCATCGTACCCCTTCTCGGGCAACGTACGATGCTAAGTTGTACCGGTACTGTCGGACCATAGGTCACGACAAAACTTCATATGCAAATGAGTCATGCAATGTATATGGCATGCTACATTTATCAATAAACTTCACTTCCTTCAGATACAACACAAACCTCAAATAATACTTCATTTACCTTCAGATACAATACCAACCTCAAATAATACTTCATTTACCTTCAGGGGTGTGAATTAATCTCATGAGTCATACTCAAATCATAATCATCATCAATATATGATTGAGCATCAGTATAATGCAAGCAAGTAAAGCATCACCATAGAGTCCAATTATGAAAGAATCTGATACTTCTGAATATTAGAGTGTAGGCAATAGAAATAACAGGTCAGAACGGAAGCAACCACCGCTACATTCACTTGCCTTCATCGAAGAAGAAGAAATGTACTAGACATGATCTGGAGTGTAGCCACCTGCTAGTGGGCATAAAACTTAGTACAAATATTTCACAAACATTTGCCATCAATCAACAAAACACTCCTACACTTGAAACCAAGACCCAGTGGAAAGACTCCCACCCTGAACCACATGCCATACAGCAGCAACGCTGTTTGTTAATTTTGTATCTTTAAAATTAAAACAGCGGTGATATCAAACAAATACTCTAGGAGTATCTACACAAAATACTCTACAACTTCAGTATTCAATAGATAATTAAATTCTGCCATCTACAAGTTCTAAAACATCTGACAAGATAACTGACTGAATCTGTTTTAGACAGCAGTATGGTTAACTTTAAAAATTCGATATCTCCCAAACTACTGAACCAAAAATTATGAAATTCTGCTGGAAGTAAGAACTTTTATCCCTCTACAAAAGTCTCCATAGTTGGAAGAGCCAATTCGGCCATTGACTAGATGAAACCCACCAGTGAACAGACCCACTCATTTTTGTCAGTTAAACAGGAACAGCCACAGTAAAACAAACATAACTGGAGTTTCACAAATCATATGAATGCAATCTTTAACAATCTGGAAAGCTTATGAAATTATCTACAACTTCTTTTACCAACCCACAGTTTAATTCTGTTGATAAAATTGCCTAAATCTTAAGGGAACAGATTCTGCACAGAATTATGAGACTGAAAAACTGCTATAGTAAAACTGCAATAACTTTCTGGTCGGATGTCCGATTGAGGTGTTCTTCGCGGCCACGGAAAGATCTACAAATTATCTACGACTCATACATAGACTTTTCATTTTTTTGAGGCCACTAAGATCACGGAAAACTGGCATGAACAGAAACTGTCGAATCTGCCATTCTGCAGAAAACTAAATTCGAGATCAAAACCTAACCCCACATCAAATCCAACCTCTAATCCTTTAATTCCCATGATCCACAACCTCCAAAAGCCTATAATTACAGGGAGGAACAAGGATCTCATCCATACCTAGGGTTTCCCCAAGAAATCTTCAAGAAGAGATGGGGAAGAACATCTCCTTGATCCTCTCTTCCTCTTCAATTCAACGTGCCCCTCCTTTTCTCGATCCTTGCTGCGTAGGGGGAGATCTTGGGGGAGGAAGCAATGGAGGATGGCTGCCATAGGGGGAGGGGGCGTCCAGCCAAGGGGAAGAAAAGGGGGTGGCGGCCAAGGGAGGGGGGGTGAAGGGAAAAAAAAGGGTGGCCACCTAGGGTTTTTGTGGGAGAAAGAAACGACGCCTCAGATGACTTCTATCTTTGCATCCAATGGCCCACAACCCTTTACCTCATCCACGCACTAGAGATTAACTTTTGGTCAACATTTTTTTTGGGATATTACACTCTACCCCCCTTAAAAAGAATTCGACCTCGAATTCGGCCACTCCAAGCAAAACACCCAAGGTACCCCATATAGCACCACAGTTCAAAACATGTGTCCATTATTGGTCTTAATTAACACAAGAACTTCTACCTTGGACTAATTGTCTAAGGAAACTACACGACCTGACATCAAGCATGAAACAACATGTAATGAAGCTCAAAGCATGTCATAGTTGCAATCAACACTACAATTTCACACCATCAAATTTGGATGCAGCTATACATCAACATCAATGTCTTAAGACAACACTCTTTTATGAAGGGGTAATATGCACCAAGCACAACCCTTACCAATTTCAACCATTAATTTTAATTAAATGGTGAAACATCTACACCCGACGAATGTATAAGGAGATCAAACACCTCACCTTAAAGCACCATGAAACAAGTAGTTCTATTGGAACAAAACTCCTAATCTTCCTAAACCTTATTCTTGCCATCATGAAAAGATAATCATGTAATCTAACATTCCTTGCACCTCACCAAAATGGAGAAAATCTATAGAACTAATGGAGCAATAAAGCCAAAAGAAGCCAATAACATCTTGTGCGGCATAGTTCATCGAAGAAATGCCAAAAACTCTACATAGAGCACTGATAGCCCAACAACAACACAATACTTGCTTAACCCATGTCACTATACTTCATTCAACATCTCAACTAAGAAAAATATCCAACTAGTAAGGATAACCTACACATAATATAAGTCTTCATCTACTGTAGTTCAGAAACTTACATTTCATTCTATCATACGATGCACTTAAAGTACCAGACATACAAAGTCAATAATAATAACCCCTAATCCTTCACACATTTGGCAAACATATTAAGCTGATGTAAACACCACATCATCTAGGAGTAGGTGACTAGCCACACCCAACCAACTCTAGGCTAGGCAAGGACTTCCTCCAAACCAATAGATAGGTGGTCTAAAAAAATGGCTCCACAAGCATGCATCGAAAAGGGAACCATCAGATCCTCAATGTATCAATACATAATCAATGGATCAAGAGAATCAAAGATTTATACTACAATTAGTATGACTAACAGGCAACCACTTTAAACCACATCTAGGCTTTGTGGCAACTAAAACACACAATATGAGAGAGACATGTAAGCCATTCTGGTATGAAAAGACTTCCCCCAAAAATCCATATAAAGTACCAATATTCATTTCTTTCAAAACTAGTTTCTCAACATAAACAATCATTCTTTGCAATGATAGTTGGAGCTATCCACCAACCGCTCAACCACTTAAATTCAAATTGATGATTACCTTGTACCCCAAAACACGCAATTCACACTCCTCTTAGAAACATCCACAATCAAGCATATATAACAATATTATTGTAATAAAACTCAACCATGAAAAACATGGTGAAAACAACATAGGCATACTTGTATATCACAAGCATAATAACAACTTCATTCTCACCAATGACCAGTGATATCTACCGCATTAATAAAACAATATCAAAATTTCAGAAATAAATTATATCAAGCATTAAGCCATAAACAACTTACCACATCACCGTAAAGGAATAGGGAGGGGTGAAACTATTGTCATCTGCACTCCAAAGACATTAATATATATCAAAGATATTTGAACCCATACCCTTCCTATAGGTGCAAGTGTGTCAAATTTATCTTCAAATTGCCAAGAATCTAAAGCCTATGCTTTGATACCAACTGTAACACCCCGGGATCCACAAACACCCCAGAATGCTACTAAACTACACATCTAACATTCATATATAAAATTTTGACAGCATCTCCTTTGAAAATTGCATAAACGGGGAAAGCAACAAAGTATAAATAGATATCATGATAAGAAAACATATAAGACATTAATAATCTGCTAGCAATGGGAAGACAACCATAACAACATGAACTGAATTAATCAGTGCGCACGACTAGTAAAAAAAACAAACATCCTTTGACAAGAAGTTTCTAATTAAATCATGGCTGTATCTGGGCAGCATTATTATGAGAGTGAAGGTGGATGTGCTGCTACTTCCCACTCCCCTTGATGAGCAACAAGCACCTGCATGGAGTAATGCAAGAGTGAGATGAAACATCTCAGCAAGCTAATTGTTCTGACGAGATATTTAAACCACAAATCGAATTCATCAACATTTTAAAAGAGTCACAATTAAAAATCAGAAATACTTGTAGATATAGAACTCAGTAGTCCCACTATAACCAATACCATCTCATTTCCTCGAACAACCACAATAGGTTCTATAACACTTCCCTGCGTCAACAATACCTGCAAATATCACTTCAATGTATGCATAGGAATGCAATGTGTAGGTACTCTATCTTCATACCTTTGGGGGTATAAAACCACATCATCTGCAAATATCACTTCAATGAATGCATATGAATGCAATGCATATGTCCTCTGCCTTCATACCTCTAAGGGTATGAAGCCGCATCGTACCCCTTCTCGGGCAACGTACGATGCTAAGTTGTACCGGTACTGTCGGACCATAGGTCACGACAAAACTTCATATGCAAATGAGTCATGCAATGTATATGGCATGCTACATTTATCAATAAACTTCACTTCCTTCAGATACAACACAAACCTCAAATAATACTTCATTTACCTTCAGATACAATACCAACCTCAAATAATACTTCATTTACCTTCAGGGGTGTGAATTAATCTCATGAGTCATACTCAAATCATAATCATCATCAATATATGATTGAGCATCAGTATAATGCAAGCAAGTAAAGCATCACCATAGAGTCCAATTATGAAAGAATCTGATACTTCTGAATATTAGAGTGTAGGCAATAGAAATAACAGGTCAGAACGGAAGCAACCACCGCTACATTCACTTGCCTTCATCGAAGAAGAAGAAATGTACTAGACATGATCTGGAGTGTAGCCACCTGCTAGTGGGCATAAAACTTAGTACAAATATTTCACAAACATTTGCCATCAATCAACAAAACACTCCTACACTTGAAACCAAGACCCAGTGGAAAGACTCCCACCCTGAACCACATGCCATACAGCAGCAACGCTGTTTGTTAATTTTGTATCTTTAAAATTAAAACAGCGGTGATATCAAACAAATACTCTAGGAGTATCTACACAAAATACTCTACAACTTCAGTATTCAATAGATAATTAAATTCTGCCATCTACAAGTTCTAAAACATCTGACAAGATAACTGACTGAATCTGTTTTAGACAGCAGTATGGTTAACTTTAAAAATTCGATATCTCCCAAACTACTGAACCAAAAATTATGAAATTCTGCTGGAAGTAAGAACTTTTATCCCTCTACAAAAGTCTCCATAGTTGGAAGAGCCAATTCGGCCATTGACTAGATGAAACCCACCAGTGAACAGACCCACTCATTTTTGTCAGTTAAACAGGAACAGCCACAGTAAAACAAACATAACTGGAGTTTCACAAATCATATGAATGCAATCTTTAACAATCTGGAAAGCTTATGAAATTATCTACAACTTCTTTTACCAACCCACAGTTTAATTCTGTTGATAAAATTGCCTAAATCTTAAGGGAACAGATTCTGCACAGAATTATGAGACTGAAAAACTGCTATAGTAAAACTGCAATAACTTTCTGGTCGGATGTCCGATTGAGGTGTTCTTCGCGGCCACGGAAAGATCTACAAATTATCTACGACTCATACATAGACTTTTCATTTTTTTGAGGCCACTAAGATCACGGAAAACTGGCATGAACAGAAACTGTCGAATCTGCCATTCTGCAGAAAACTAAATTCGAGATCAAAACCTAACCCCACATCAAATCCAACCTCTAATCCTTTAATTCACATGATCCACAACCTCCAAAAGCCTATAATTACAGGGAGGAACAAGGATCTCATCCATACCTAGGGTTTCCCCAAGAAATCTTCAAGAAGAGATGGGGAAGAACATCTCCTTGATCCTCTCTTCCTCTTCAATTCAACGTGCCCCTCCTTTTCTCGATCCTTGCTGCGTAGGGGGAGATCTTGGGGGAGGAAGCAATGGAGGATGGCTGCCATAGGGGGAGGGGGCGTCCAGCCAAGGGGAAGAAAAGGGGGTGGCGGCCAAGGGAGGGGGGGTGAAGGGAAAAAAAAGGGTGGCCACCTAGGGTTTTTGTGGGAGAAAGAAACGACGCCTCAGATGACTTCTATCTTTGCATCCAATGGCCCACAACCCTTTACCTCATCCACGCACTAGAGATTAACTTTTGGTCAACATTTTTTTTGGGATATTACACTGGTGCAATAAATCCCCAGACTCAGAGCTAGTCCATGTGGACGGCGAGTTAATTCTATCAACATAGAGGGTCCCATGTGAAATTATGCACTCGCGAAAAAGGCTATGAAGCATCCCAGATCGTCCGATCTACTCCATGCGGTCCAGATTAGACTGCCACTCGCCTGAACCGGTACGCCATTAGGGCCCTCAGATTCAAATCCTACGGTTACAGTTTTAAGAAGCGAGATCGCCTGGGAACCATCCGATCGAAGATCTGCGGTCATAATTTACTGTCGCGAATGGTTATGCCCTCCTCTAATCGCATTCATTCATTAAGATCAGACGGCCCAGCGGCCTCCTACCCCGAGCTACTGGGTCGTAGCGGCGCCGCCCACTCCCTACGGCGGAGGTGACGCCGGAGTAGCCCGTCCAGGCGCTCCGGTACGAGAATTCACGCGAAATGAAGTGCAATACGCAGAGGGCACCAAGGCAAAAACGATAGAGGTACCCTCACCTCAAGCTGTGCAGCGTAGGGGCCTGGCGTCATTGAGAGGCGGCCCCGCGGTGAAGATGCTTCTCCGGCGAGGAATTCGTCGCGCACCGAAGATGCCCGAGCCAGCACGACGTCGCCCACAGCTTCACGGCGCCTCGGCGATTATGATTGGTGGTACGCCGCGGGTGGGTCGCTAGCCTAGAGGCAGTCCACTGGTGGCGGATCTCTACTGCGATTGGAGTACGGCGGCGGTAGGATTTGGCTCGGCGAAATTAGGGCTGTTGGAGGGAACAGGAGCCCTACGAGCTTCCGCGCCCTACTTATGGTCCCAATCGAAGGTTTGTTACGGCGGCCGCGGAAAGCGTGCGCCAGTCGGCGCGGTCCGAGTCTTGTGCTCGCGTGGAAGAAGCACGGTACAGCACAAGACACAGACAAGTGGGTCCCAACCGTCAATTGAACACGGCGTGAGGGCAACTGGCAGCATTGGCCCACCAAACGGCGCGCGGGACTGTGGCTTAGCTAGGCCGCGCGGAAGCATTCCTGTTAGTGGGCTGGATTAGAATAGTTGGCCCATGCGCCATTTCTCTTTCCTTTTCCTTTATTCTTTTCTCCTTTTCTTTTACTTTTTATTTTATGTTTTATTTTTTCTGTTTTCTTTTATAATTATTTTGAATTTGAATATGAGTTTCACCTTTGAGTAAATGTACAAATTCAAATTTTAATATAGAAATAATATATTTTATTGTATATATTTTTTTATTCTATTTTTTTGTCACATAGTATTCCCTTTCTTTTTTCAAACTCTAGAATTTCTTTTAGGATTTAATTTCCCATTGGAGTATTAACGTACTTATTTTTATATATTTACTATATTTTTATATCATCACAAAGTGCACACAAAGTAAGTTCCAGCATGATGCACAGGTTAATTATGTGTTCTTTGTTCTATTTATCCACTTTTAACTAGTGTTGACCACATGTAATGAATAGTAGATGCCACTAACTATTGAGATTATCTCTATTCTCTTTGTTACACTTTTGAGTATTACAATATCCTAAAGAAGAATACCATATACCTATAGCCGACATGTTAATTAATAATTCATCAGGAAGTAGAGTTATTAGTGTTGGGGGCATTCGTCTTCCGAAGGTCCTCAAAAACACGACTAACATGTTTCCCAAGTATAATATATGTACATGAACCTTCGGACATGGGATGAAGTTGTACATAATATGAAGAAGCGCGGTTCGAGAGAAGGATGAACCAGTGTTGAAGCTACCCGTGGAAAAGCTTCGGCTCAGCGGTGGAAAATAAAACCGACTTAAAGGGGAAAACGTTGTCTAGTCCTCGATAGATCATCCCTAAGTCAATAATAAATGTCAAGGGCATGAATGTAATTCTACACAGGCTGCGTCCTGTGCCTATAAATAGATGAACA
The DNA here is from genome assembly GCA_029449295.1 of Zea luxurians. Classification (NCBI taxonomy): domain Eukaryota; kingdom Viridiplantae; phylum Streptophyta; class Magnoliopsida; order Poales; family Poaceae; genus Zea; species Zea luxurians. The sequence continues at coordinate 28,070,088 of JAOPSE010000001.1, read as the reverse complement.
GTGACATCGTACTGTTCACGCTGACTGGTATTCACTCGCACGCCACTCTCAAGATTTTTACCTTCTGTCAAGCCGAAGGTACAAATGTAATTCAACATAGTTCATATTCATTCATGATAATATAATAAAAATATCCTGATAATATCATATGATTATTCATGTTACTTTCTATGTTTCATATGTTTACGTTTTTGCTATTATCTATTGAGATGATGAAGGTATGTCCTTCATAACCTTCGTCTGAAAATCATTATATCCTGAGGGAGATAATGCTTCAAAGGACGAAGGTCTTTAACTATTAACATTTTGTGTTGCCTTGTTCTTAACTTATAGCATTTCAGAACAAGTGACCAACAATTAGCTTTCTTGATGGTAATGCCAGATATAATCAAATCTTTATGGTTGAGGAAGATGAGTCTAAAACGATCTTTATATGTCGAGGCACCATTGGTTTATTTGAGTGGGTTATCATGACCTTTGGTTTAAAAAATGTGGATGCCACTTATCAGAGAGCTATGAATTTGATGTTTCATGAGTTGTTGGGAAACACTGTGGAAGTTTACATTGATGATTTTGTAGTCAAATCGGCTGAGTTTGGTTCTCATATAGCTGATTTGCGTAAAGTCTTTGATAAAATGTGTCGGTACGATTGACAAATGAACTGACGTAAATGTGCTTTTGGAGTGTCGGCTGGTAAGTTCTTAGGATTCATCATTCATGAACATGGCATAGAGATAGATCTCGACCGAATTAAGTCCATTCGGAATGTGGAAGCTCCAACCTATAAGCTTGAGATGCAGAGGTTCCTTGGCAAAGTAAATTATTTACGAACGTTTATTACTAACTTAGCTGGGAAGATTGATACTTTCACCCCTATTCTTTGGCTTAAAAATGATGCTGATTTCACTTGGGGCAGAATAACATGAAGCATTTGATATTATTAAAAACTATTTATCTTCGACTCTAGTATTGAAAGCACCGCAAGCAGGACTACCATTTAGGTTATATATTGTAGCCAAAGATAAAGTTATCAGAGTTGTTCTGACACAAGAGACCAAAGGAAAGGAGCATGTGGTGACACTTTCGTTAGAAATTATGCTTATGTCTATTTTATGCATGCACCAAGTGTAGGTGTTATCTATTGTCTAGTTCTTGCACCATTTCTAGTTTAACTGATGTGATTAAATACATGTTGCAAAACCCAATTATGAGTGGTAGAGTTGGTAAATGGGCTTATGCACTTTTAGAATGTGACTTGGCCTACGAATCACTAAAATCTATGAAAGGCCTGGTTGTCGCAGATTTTATTGTAGAACATCGGATTAATGATACTCATAAACTAGACATGTCATATTTCACTATTACTCCCTAGACTTTGTATTTTGATGGATTGGTTTGTAATGAAGGACAAGCAATTGGTGTTGTGCTTGTTTCACCAAGCAACGCCTCTTTTGACTTCTCTAGCTGATTGAAAACTTATTGCACTAATAATCAAGCCGAATATAAGGCCCTCTTATTCGGTTTGGAACTTCCAGATTATATGGGGGTAAAACATGTGAGGGCATTTGGTGATTCTCAGCTAGTTGTCCATTAGATTTTAGAAGAGCATCAATGTTTAGATGGTACTCTATATAGTTATCTTGAGAAATATTGGGACATAATCCATTCTTTTGATGGATTCAACATTCGGCATATATCTAGAGTTGAGAATTGCAGAGCTAATATTTTGGCATAAGACGCTCAGGTTATCGGATAAAATGAGGGATATTTCACAGTACCAAAAATCTGATAACCAGTGTTGCGCAAAATCCCTCGGTCGCGGACCAACCGAGGTGCCAGGCCGGACCGTCTGCGCTGTGGTCGGACCATCCGAGCAAGGAGTGCAAACTGTCTGATAGTGTTAGGAACATCCTTTAATTTGATTCGATTGATAATATAGCCGATGCAACTGATTGGAGGGCACCTATAATTAATTACCTACATAATCCCAATGTTAGAACAAACATGAATGTTTCGCATACAACTTTTAAATATGTTTTAATTGATGATGAACTCTACCACCGAACTGTCAATGATGTCCTGCTTAAATGCTTAGGCCTAGATGATGTTATATTAGCTATGGCCGAAGTACATGAGGGGATTTGTGGTACTCATCAATCGACTCTGAAGATTAAGTGGCTATTGCAAAGATCTGGCTTCTATTGGCCTCACATGATAGTTGATTGTTTCAAGCACTACAAAGGATGCCAAGTGTGTCAGAAATTTGGTAACTTGCAGTTAGTCCCTGCAGCCGAATTACATCCTATTATCAAACCTTGGCTTTTCAGGGGATGAGGATTGGATTTTTTAGGAGAAATTCTTCCTTCATCATCAAAAGGGCATCGGTTCATGTTAGTAGCCATAGACTACTTTACCAAATGGACTAAAACCGTTGCTCTGAAGAACATGACGCACAAAGAGATAATTAAGTTTATAGCTTAGCATATCATTCATAGATTCAGCATTCCTCAAACTTTGACCACATACCAGGGGACTTCTTTTTTGTCAAAAGAGGTATGTGAGTGTTGGGGGCCTTCGTCTTCCGAAGGTCCTCAAAAACATGATTTAATAATGTTTTCCAAGTGTAATGAATGTACAAGTACCTTCAGACTCAAAATAACACTGTACATAATATGAAAAGCAGGGCCAAGACGAAGGATGATGCAGCTCCGAAGCTACGAGCAAGGGAGCTTCGGCTCAGCGGCAGAAAGAGGAACCGACTTAAAGGGGAAAAGGCTATCTAGTCCTCGTTAAATTGTCCTTAAGTCAATAGTAAACATAAAGGGCATGAATGTAATTTTACACAGGCTGCGCCCTGTGCCTATAAATAGATGAGCAGTAGCCCCGTACTGTTCACGCTGACTTGTATTCACTCGTGCATCACGCTTGGATTTATACCATCTGTCAGGCCGAAGGTACAAATGTAATTCAATATTGCTCCTATTTATCCATGATAATATAAAGGAAATATATTAATAATATCATGTGATTACTCATGTTATCTTTTATATTTTATATGCTTCTTCTTTCATTAGCATATATTGTGATGATGAAGGTAAGTCCTTCATGACCTTCGTCTGAAGATCATTATATCCTAAGGGAAATAATGCTTTGAAGGGCGAAGGGTATTAACCTTTAACATCTTTGTGTTGCCTTGTTCTTAACTCATAGCATTTGAGAACAAGTCCCCAACATTGGCGCCCACCTCCGGTGAACTCATTCGACCATCTTCGGCAAGCTGTGACCTTCGTCATGCCACCGAAGAAAGCTTTAGGGCTAGGGGCTGCACTGCAGCCACTAGACGTCAACCAGAATACGCTACGTGAAGCCCAAACTTAGAAGAGGAAGGCTACAAGTCCAACGCCCCAAGAGGAGGAGCTGGACTAGGAGATAAGGGATCTAGAAGCTATCCACCAGCAGGTCAAAAGGAAGAGAGAAAAGATGCTTCGGCTTTCCGATCTCTAGAAGAAGATCGATGAAGCTGCTGAGGAAATACATCATCTTACTCAAGATGACCAGGACCTAAGACCTCCACACAGAGAGCTTCGTCAGGACAACACCTACAATGATGATGATTGGTATGATGATTTCCATCATGGAAATTTTTCTTTTGATGATGCTTCTCCTCTATCAGCAGAACTGTAGGCCACCCCAAGGCCCTCATCATACAAGCCCCCTCAGCTCCCCATGTATGATGGGCACTTAGACGTGAAGCAGTTCTTGATGAGCTACGAAGCAACTATATCTTTGTACGGGGGCAATACTGCAGTCATGGCGAAGTCTTTCATTATGGCAGTTCGGAGTGTGGCCCAAACATGGTACTCCTCTCTCCAACCAGGGACAATTACGTCATGGCACAAGCTTAAGGATATGCTGGTCACCAGCTTTCAAGGGTTTCAGACGAAGCCAGTCACTGCTCAGGCCTTGTTCCAGTGCACTCAAGACCATGAGGTGTACCTTCAGGCATATGTCCGAAGGTTCCTATGCCTAAGAGCACAAGCGCCTACAGTACCCAATGAAATCGTCATTGAAGCCATGATAAAAGGTCTTCGACTAGGGCCTACGGCTTAATACTTTGCCAGGAAGCCTCCACAGACTCTGGAGAAGTGAAAGGGAAATGTGCCCTTGGGCCATTTCTAAGTATTTTGGTGATTGAGTGCCAACACAAGTGCTTAAGTGTTAATCTATGCCAATTGATGGACAAAGTGCAAATCAAGAGTAAAGGTATGTTTCTAAGACTTAGTACATTGTTTTAGAGACTAATGTGTTGTGTCTAAGTGCTGGAAACAGGAGAAATCTCTTTGGAATAGAGATGGCTTTGTTCAGCTAAACTCTGCGCAGTCTGGGTGCACCGGACTGTCCGGTGGTGCACCGGACAGTGTCCGGTGCGCCAGGCTGGCGACTGTCTACTAGCTGCTCTCAGGAAGCGATCAACGGCGTACGGCTATAAATCACCGGACTGTCCGGTGGTGCACCGGACTGTCCGGTGAACCATTCACAGGCGAAGTCATCGCTCTCCGGAAGTGATTAACGGCGTACGGCTATAATACCCGGACTGTCCGGTGAGCCAATGGTCAGCCGGGCCAACGTTCGGCCGATGATTCCGCGCATGACGCGTGGCCGAGCCAACGGTCACAAGGAGGCACCGGACTGTCCGGTGTGCACCGGACTGTCCGGTGTGCACCGGACAGTGTCCGGTGCGCCAACAGCTCTGGATCTTCAACGGTCGGCTGCGCCACAGAAGGAAAGAAATCCACACCGGACAGTGTCCGGTGGTGCACCGGACTGTCTGGTGCGCCAAGCGACAGAAGGCAAGAATTGCCTTCCTGGAATGCTCTCAACGGCTCCTAGCTGCCTTGGGGCTATAAAAGGGGCCCCTAGGCGCATGGAGGAGAACACCAAGCATTCTCTAAGCATTCCCAAGCACCAAGACTTCAATTCCGCGCATTCGATTCTTTGTGATAGCAACTAGAGCTCCATTTGAGTAGTGTACTCTTCGGGTTGTGTTGAGAGCTCATGTTGTGATTTGTGTGTGTGTTGTTGCTCTGATTTTGTGTCTTGTGTGCGTTCCTCATCCCAACCTTACTTCTATGACTCTTTGTGAACATTTTTCTAAGGACGAGAGGCTCCAAGTTGTGGAGATTCCTCGCAAGCGGGATATAGTAAAGTGCAAGCAAAACACCGTGGTATTCAAGTGGGTCTTTGGACCGCTTGAGAGGGGTTGAGTGCAACCCTCGTCCGTTGGGACGCCACAATGTGGAGTAGGCAAGTATTGGACTTGGCCGAACCACGGGATAAACCATTGTGTCATCTCTGTGTTGATCTCTTTGTGGTTATTGTGTTTTGCTAAGACTCCTCTCTAGCCACTTGGCCTTATTGTGCTAACCCCTAATCAAGTTTTTGTGACACTAAGTTTCATGTTTTACAGGATCACCTATTCACCCCCTCTAGGTGCTCTCAATTGGTATCAGAGCCGTTCTCTTCAGGAAGGGTCTAATCGCCCGAAGAGATGGATCCTATGGGCAAGGGGATGGTGGTCAATGATAAGGAGAAGGAGTCCTTCGTCAATGATCCAAAGGATGACAAGCCTACTGACTCGGGGTCGGGCCACAAAAGAAAAGACGAGAGGAAGAAGAAAACAAGGTGCATCAAGGAGATAATCTACTACGACAGCGACGAATCTTCCTCTTCCCAAAAGGACGACGACAACGACTACGAGAAAAGGAAGACGATTAATTCAAACTTTTCCTTTGATTATTCTCGTATTCCGCAAAGTTCCAATGCTCATTTGCTTTCCATTCCTCTCGGCAAACCTCCTCACTTTGATGGAGAGGACTACAGATTTTGGAGTCACAAAATGCGTAGTCACTTGTTCTCTCTCCATCCAAGCATATGGGAGATAGTAGAGAGTGGAATGAAATTTGATAGTACTGATAGTCCCATGTTCATTAATGAGCAAATTCACAAAAATGCACAAGCTACTACTGTTCTTCTAGCTTCATTGTGCAGGGAAGAATACCATAAGGTGAGCGGCTTTGATAATGCCAAGCAGATTTGGGACACCCTCAAGATCTCACATGAGGGGAACGACGTCACCATGCTCACCAAGATGGAATTGGTGGAGGGCGAACTTGGGAGATTCGCAATGATCAGGGGCGAGGAGCCAACCCAAACGTACAATCAGCTCAAGACCGTCGTCAACAAAATAAGGAGCTATGGAAGCACGCGATGGACGGACCACGACGTTGTCCGCCTAATGCTAAGGTCTTTTACTGTCCTCGATCCACATCTTGTGAACAATATTCATGAGAATCCTAGGTACACCAAGATGTCGCCCGAGGAGATACTTGGAAAGTTCGTAAACGGGTGGATGATGATCAAGGAGGCTAGATACGTTGATGATGCGTTGAATGGCCCAATCCAAGAGCCCCAAACCATTGCTCTCAAAGCAACAAGGAGCAAGGAGGTGCTACCTAGCAAGGTAGCGCAAGTTGAGGCGGCCGGGCTTAATGATGAAGAAATGGCCCTCATCATCAAGCGTTTCAAGACGGCGCTAAAAGGTCGCAAGGGGCTTCCCAACAAGAACAAGACAAAGGGGAAGCGCTCATGCTTCAAATGTGGTAAGATTGGTCATTTTATCGCTAATTGTCCCGATAATGATAGTGACCAGGAACAAGGGAACAAGAGGGAAAAGAAGAAGACTTACAAGAAGGCTAAGGGCGAGGCACACCTTGGCAAGGAGTGAGACTCGGATTGTTCGTCGTCCGACTCCGCCAATGAAGGACTCGCCGCCACTGCCTTCAACAAATCGTTCCTCTTCCCCAACGAGCATCACACCTGCCTCATGGCAAGGGAAAAGAAGGTAATCACTCGTGATACTAGTACTTACGCTTCCTCAAGTGATGAAGAATCTAGCGATGATGAAATAGACTATTCATGTTTATTCAAGGGCCTAGATAGAACTAAGGTTGATAAGATTAATGAATTAATTGATGCCTTGAATGATAAGAATAGGTTATTAGAAAAGCAAGAGGATCTATTGTATGAAGAACATGATAAGTTTGTAGAGGCACAAAAATCCCTTGCGTTAGAAATTAAAAGGAATGAAATGCTCTCTTGTGAATTGTCTACATGCCATGACTCTATTTCTAGCTTAAAAAGCATAAATGATGATTTAAATGCTAAGTTAGAAGTAGCTAATAAATCAACATCTTGTGTAGAACATGTTGCAATTTGCAATAGGTGTAAAGATTTTAATGTTGATGCTTGTAGTGAACACCTAGTTTCAATTTTAAATTGAATGATGAAGTGGCTAGGCTTAATGCCCAACTTAAGACTAGCAAGAGTGAACTTGACAAAATAAAATTTGCAAGGGATGCCTACACGATTGGTAGACACCCCTCAATTAAGGATGGTCTTGGCTTCAAGAGGGAAGTCAAGAACTTAACAAGCCATAAGGCTTCCATCTCCGCCAAGGAGAAAGGGAAGGCCCCTATGGCTAGTAGTACTCAAAAGAACCATGCTTTCATGTATCATGATAGGAGACATTCTAGGAATGCTTATAGAAGTTATGATGCTTTTGATTCTCATGCCATGTTTGCTTCTAGTTCTTCTATTATGCATGATAGAAATTTGGCTAGGAAAAATGCTATGCCTAGAAGAAATGTTGTTCATGTTCCTAGAAAAGTAAACAATGAATCTTCTACAATTTTTCATACTTGCAATGCCTCCTTTGCTATTTGTAGAAAGGATAAGAAGGTGATTGCTAGGAAGTTAGGGTCAAGATGCAAGGGAGATAAAACTTGCATTTGGGTCCCTAAGATCATTGTGACTAACCTTGTAGGACCCAACAAGAGTTGGGTACTGTCGGTGTTTTGGGTCCGACCGCACACCCGGGGTTGCCCCTCAAGGTGTTTTAGGAGTAGGACGGTGTCGACAACTGTAGCAAAATGGTTCGTGCCGATCGCACGAGGGACGGTGGACAAGGTTTACAGGTTCGGGCCGCTTAGTGATGCGTAACACCCTACGTCCTGATGAGTATGCTTGGTGGATGTGATTACAAGAGAACTCTCTGGATCGAGAATACAGAGAGTTGATGTGGGTGGCTAAGTAATGGGTCGATCGTTCTGAAGGGGTGCCCCCTAGGCCTTATATACTCGACCGTGGGGCAGTACACGTGGATAAGATAACAACAAGTAGCTAAAAGATAGTGAACCTCTTGAGATTATCCTTACGTAACCCTCGCCGACTTATCCTCGCATGGCTTCGTTGCATGGAGGCTCCAGCGCGGGAAAGTCGGATCTCTGTTGCGGTCACTCGCTCGACGCTGTGGGCCGTCTGGGTTTGCACCAATCCGGCCTCATGTCGTTCTGCGTTGCTGGTTGTTTCTCCCCAGGCCCACGGAAGAATGACCTTACGATTTATTGGGCCCTTGGGCCTTTCGTGAGGTCCTTTACTCTTTTAGTGGACCCGGGGGATATCTATCCCCCACAAGCCCCCGATCTTTGGGTTAATTTAGAGGTAATCAACCCGAAGATCTCAGGTCCAGCTTGCAGGTGATTTGAAGAAAGATGGCTTCCTGTTGTCCTCTCCTGCTCCGATCACTCGTTGATCAAAGCCTAGTTTCGTGCCTGTGCCTTAGAGATCGGCGTTCCAATTTGTAGGATTCTGAACTTCATTGGGTGCACCGGAGGTGTACCCAATGGGTGTAGCCCCCGAGCTTCGAGTAGATTTTAGAAAATAATCTACTCGAAGGTCTTCAGTAGAGATTATTTCCATTTGTGTTCCTTCATTTCGGTTGAGGATTGACTTTTTAATCTTGTCCCATGCTTTAGAAATCGGCACTATCTCGGCTTGGAATGATAATCCATGGGGTGCACCAAAGGTGCACCCAATGGGTGTAGCCCCCGACCTTCAAGTGGATTTTTGAGGATAATCCACTCGAAGGTCTTCCTTTTGTGTCCTTTTGCTGACGATTATCCTTTCTGCTTGTAAAAAATTGGCATGATGTCATCCGCACTATGTCATCAATATTATGCTTCAGAGGTCAGCATGTATTTTGTCTTTTGCAGCCGAGTTCGTGATCCATCCGTATCTTGCTAGGTAGTGCAATTTATTTGCTCTGTGACTGATTGGACATTTGATGGACGTTCTCTGTCTAGTCTTCAAGTCGTGTCTGTCGACCATATTTTGCACTCTGCTGGCTATATTTGGCTTCCCTCTAACTCTTGTTGATATCTCATTTTTGTCTTGAGGCATTCACTGCATGCTCTGCACAGATGTGACCATTTTGAAAAATATACTGATAATTCCTGGGCGTCCCCCCCCAATGGGTGTGGGCAAGGGACGGCTTGGTACGCTGAGTGTTTTAGCCGGCTGCTTCTGAGTAGTAATGTGATGGGACGGCGAGTGTAATCATACCCTTTGCGCTGTTGACTGGAGTCCCAATGGGTGTAGTGTTGCATGAAACGGCGTCAGCCGCCTGACGTGTCTCCAGACGGGTGGAAGTGCTTATTGAATGCTTTGCGACTGTTCAGTGACCGCGGTTGGAGGTGAGCGGTTGCCTTTCTCTTCTATAAATAACGCTGTTGCCCCTCTGGTTTCTTCACATCTCTTCGCTGTTCTTTACTGCTTCCTTCTCTTCTCTCACGCTTGCTTCCACCATGGGCAAAAGCAACAAGCGCAAGCGCGAACCGACTCCTCCATCGGAGGATTTCGGTGACTCGGAATACTCGGAGGAGGAGTTCTCCTCCGAGTCCGAGGGGTCTCCGGCTCCCGTCTCTCCCCCGGCGTCGTCCGATGACTCGGACGACTCCCAGGGGATAGCCGCGGAAGTCTGGACGTACATCCGGGCCGTCGAGCGCTCCGGGCTCGAGGGCTCGGATGAGTCGGAGTACTCCTCGGATGAGGAGGACTCGGACGGCGGCGACGAGGACGAGGACGACGACGACGACGACGACGGCGACGACGGTGGCGACGGCGACGGCAGCGGCAGTGGCAGGGGCGGCGGCGACGGCGGCAGGGGCGGTGACGGCAGCAGCAGCAAGGGCAACACCAAGGGCGGCAGCAGCAGGGGCAGCACCAAGGGCGGCGGCGGCGGCAGGGGCAGGGCCAGTGGCTAGATGCCACTGGTCTTTTTAGATATTAGTATAGTTTAGTATAGTTAGAATAATGTAGTAGTAATGTAGAGTAGTGTAGCGTAGTATAGTAGTAGTAGTAATGTAATGTAGAAATAGTAGGGAAGCATCAACTCGCAAAGAGTTGATTTGTAAGCTTATTGTCTTCCCTTAATGAAAGAATAACGTTGGTTTCCTCTTGATGACTTGCTTTGCTTGATTATAAAACTGATTCTTTTGAGACAATAGACGAATAACTTGGTCATCATACTGACGCTTCCAGAAGTAGCCGCCGAGTAATCTTGCAGTCTGTATCGACGTTTTAGAAGTAATGCCGAGCGACTGAACGCTATACCAGCGTATTAGAGGCAATGCCGAGCGATTGAAGTTCGACGTCGGCATTTTAGAAGTAATGCCGAGCGATTGAACATGAGACCGGCGTTTTAGAGGCAACGCCGAGTGATTGAAGGTCGCCGTCGGCATTTTAGAAGTAATGCCGAGTGGTTGAACACAAGATCAGCGTTTTAGAGGCAACGCCGAGTGATTGAAAAGGTCGCCGTCGGCATTTTAGAAGTAATGTCGAGCGATTGAACACGAGATCAGCGTTTTGGAGGCAACGCCGAGTGATTAAAGGTCGCCGTCGGCACTTTAGAAGTAATGCCGAGCGATTGAACACGAGATCAGCGTTTTAGAGGCAACGCCGAGTGATTGAAGGTCGCCATCGGCACTTTAGAAGTAATGCCGAGCGATTAAACACAAGATCAGCGTTTTAGAGGCAACGCCGAGTGTTTGGATGGTGACGTCGGCACTTTAGAGGTAATGCTGAGCGGCTGAGTATGAGATCAGCGTTTTAGAGTCAACGCCGAGTGAGAGCAGGTCGACGTCGGCATTTTAGAGGTAATGCCGAGCAATTGAACATGAGATCAGCGTTTTAGAGGCAACGCCGAGTGATTGAAGGTCACCGTCGGCATTTTAGAAGTAATGCCGAGCGATTGAGCTCGAGATCAGCGTTTTAGAGGCAACGCCGAGTGATTGAAAGTCACCGTCGGCATTTTAGAAGTAATGCCGAGCGATTGAGCTCGAGATCAGCGTTTTAGAGGCAACGCCGAGTGACTGGGTGGTGATGTCGGCACTTTAGAGGTAATGCCGAGTTATTTTGAGGATAACAACCGAGTGATGAGGTGACCCACCAGCTTTTTGGAAATAACTGCCGAATGACCACGTGGCATGCTGGGATTTTGGAAATAACCGCCGGGTGATGACTGGGCACTTTTTGAAATGGTATCTGGCTCGAGAATATCCCATAAGAGCTGCGCTTTTAGCCACCTTTGCTTTCCGCGCCCTAGTTCTTGCATTCCCGCTTCCGAATCCTCTCTGCGCTCGCCTCCAATCTGCTCACTGGTAGAATCGAGATGGCTCCCAAGAGGAAAATCGCGAGCTCGTCCGCTGTGGTGATTCCTCCAATCGATCCCAACAGCCAGTTGCCTTTTGCAGGTAACCACATGTCTATCATTTCCGAAGCTGAACTCCTCCACCTCGTGTCCATCGGGGTTCTTCCTCCGCGGGAACTCTGTTCTTGGCGGATTTGCCATGGGACTACTGTCCCGACAGAAGATACCCACGAGTCTGTAATTTACGCTCCTTTTCTTCTCCGCGGCCTTGGCCTTCCCATCTCTCCCTTTTTTCGTGGTCTCCTTAATTTCTACCACATTAACCTGACCCATCTGAACCCTAACTCGATTCTGCAAATCTCCATCTTCGTTCACTTATGCGAAGCCTTTCTTGGCGTGCTGCCGCACTTCGGTTTATGGAAATATCTGTATCATTGTCGCCCTGGGATGGCCGGGGGACAACATCAGTTCGTCGGAGGTGCCAGTTTGGAGATGCGCCGGGGACGGAAGACTGAATATCTTGAGATTCCCCTTAAAGACAGCATTAAGGGATGGCGTCTGGAGTGGTTTATAGTTGATAATTATGGAAATTCTCTCCCCCCCCGGTCGGGAAGACAGCCAGACGTTCGCACCCCAAGCTGGACCGAGTCTCCCACAGACGAGGAGGTAGCTGATGCCGGTGTGTTGCTAGCTGAAGTTGGACTGTTGAAAGAGAGAGGTTTAACTGCTGAAGCTGTTGTTGCTGACTTCGTTTTCAAAAACATTCAGCCACTGAAAGATAGGGTCCACCCGGCTTATCTGTATCAAGGGCTAGCCGACTCAACTCGGGTTATCAACAAGAGAATCCCTTCTGCAGATTTGGTGAGCCGATTGGAAATGATTCTCAGGGGCAAAGTGTCCAATGTTGGTGCTCCGGTGGCGTACTCGGCCTAGAATCTGCCTCCTGCCAAAGTCTTCACTCTTTTCGTGTCAAATCCACCTGCGACTGATGGCAATTTGGGCCTTAGAACGCGGCCCTCTGATGAAGAAGTCAGTGCTTTGGTTGCCTCACTTGGGGAAATTCCTGATGACGAACGACAAGTCCATTTTGAGGTGCCTTTGGATCCTAATGATGCAGAAATAAGTGCCATGCTTGATATGCTGGCTGAAGATTCTTCTGATGCTACTCCTGCTGGTACATTGGCGGTGGCGCCTCTCCCAGAGGTTGGTACAACCTTGGATGTTCAGAGACCTGTCCGTGTTCGCTCGAGGCGTCCTTGCCGAGCCAATCAAACTGATCTTCCTGCTGATGAGCAGAAAAAGAAAAAGAGACGTCTTCGACAAGTACCTAGTTTGGATCGGGGCGCTGGTCCCTCGGTTCCTGCTGCTGAGGAGGTTCCTGGGCCTGAATTTACTGATGCTGATCCCAATGGGTGTGGTATGTCTGTTGCTGATCCCAATGGGTGTACTCCATCTGTCATTGATCCCAATGGGGGTGTTGCCTGTGTTGCTGATGAAGACGACAGAGAGGAAGAGAATGAGGTCCCTCTGACTCGGAAGAACAGTCGGCAATTCCTCGCCAGTGGTGAAAGTAGTGGAGTTCCCTCTCCTGCTTTATCTGCCCTCGTTGGTCTGCAAGAACTGTCCCTGGCCGACTTTGATCAAACTCTTGAGGATATGGTCCCAGAGGACTTGTTATCAGAGCCAGTGGATGATGATGCGACAGAAGCTTGCGGTGCCGTGCCTGATGCTGGGTTGAGGTCATCCCGTGCCTCGTCGACCTTAGAGCGCGATCTCGAGGGTCGGGATGCTAACTTGGATTGTCCTGATTCCATGGAAGTAGCCGAGGGCCCGTCAACCTTAGAGGTGGTTACTGCGGAGAGTCTGGACCTCAAGAATGGTGCTGACACATGCCCAGCCCCCGAGGGTGTCGTCGAGGATGACTTAGCTCGGGTGAAGAGTGCAAGCCACTGCCCAGCCCCCGAGGGTGCTGCCGGGGATGATCCGGCTCAAGTGGGCAGTGCCAACTATGACCCAGCCCCCGAGGGTGCCCAAACAGGGTCTCCTTCCGGCACTTCCATGGACGTTCACGCGGGGTCACCTCCACACTCTGGCTGCATGGTGGTGGCCCAAACTTTGGACCAGGGCGTCGCTTTAGAGGGCAGCGTCCCCACTGATCGGGCGTTCGGCTCTGTTGAAGGCGCTGAGCTGATTCCTACTGGTCCATTGCAAGCTGCTTCGAGTGGAGGCCTTGCGCCTGATTATCAGCTGACTTCTCCTGATTTGGGGATCCCTTCGTTCTTTTCCAACCTCCAGGTACTGTGCTGTTTTTTGGCTTGATCTTTACGTTGCATGGACTTTTGTCATTATGCTCATTTGCTCTTCTCATCAGGTTTTGGTGGATGGGATGGCCAGCCAGCTGAGATCGCAGGGGGCTTCCGTCCCAGAAGCGGCTTCGTCTCTTATGTGTTGGAATCCAGTGTTACTTCATCGTCGTGTATCCGAGTTGGAGGCGACTAACACTGGTTAGTGCCCTTTTTCTTTTCTTCGCCTTTGTTGTGTACTGTTTTACCTTCTGACCTCATTTTGTTTGGTTTCCTCTTGCTAGGAATGACTCGGCAGATTGCAATTCTTGAAGAAAAACATTCTCGAGATCAGGCTGAATTGGCCCAGCGATGCACTGATTTTGAGGAGAAGTACTCTCAAAGTCAGATTGAGCTAAGTCAGGTCTCCGCTGCCTTAGATGATGCCAATGCATTGAGTTCTTCTCTACATGCTCAGCTCGACTCTGAAAAGGTGATATACGAAACTGTGCTTTGCCTTGCTGTGCTCCTATTACTTGCCTGGTTTTTTGAAGGAACTGACTTGTGCTTGCAGGAAGAAAAACGTATCCTTGCTGCTTCTCGTGACAACCTTGACAGGTTGTATCGAGATTCTAGCAATTCGCTGACTATCTTGGAAAGAAGTCATCGCTTCACCATGGAAGAATTAGACCTCCACCGTCATAAGCTGCAGGAATCCATGGAGGAGGTAACCCGGCTTAAACAGTTGATATCAGCGAAGGATGCTACCATCAAAGGGCTCCGAGCTTCCAAAAAATCCATTGCCCAGGAGTTAGAGAGCGCTCGACTGGCTGCTAGAACTGCTGAAGAAACTTCTGTTACTCTCAAGGCCCAACGCGACAAAGCCCTGGACAAGGCTATTCGGGCGGGACGAATCTTGATGAGGAGACCCGGCGTGGTTGTTCCCGAAGATATAAGGGCTGACGTGAACGCCGCCCCTGATTCCTCGAGTCGCCCTTCTTCGTCGGTTGCTCCTGGGAAAGACGTTGCAAAATAGAAAAACATTTTGCGCGCTCCAAGCGCGCGGTTTGCATGATCGAGTGTTTGTTAGAGGACACCAATTTACCGTTCGAATGACATAATTACTCTTTCATTGCATCAGAATTTATTAATTAATGAGTTAGCAGTAATGGCGCATGATGATTATGAAATTTGTTTGCGGGATATGGAAGTCATCCCCTGAATTATATAGGCACGAGCATGTTGCACCGGTCTTTAAGTCGCCGCCAACTTAAGTCGATCGCTGCGTTCGTAGGGCATAGTGGTCACCCTAAATTAAGTGAGCGTGAGCATGTTGCACCGTCTTAAGTCGTAGCCGACTTAAGTCGATTGCTCCGTTAGCAGGGCATAGTGGTCACCCTGAGTTAAGTAAGCGCGAGCATGTTGCACCGCCTTAAGTCATTGCCGACTTAAGTCGATTGCTCCGTTAGCAGGGCATAGTGGTCACCCTGAGTTAAGTAAGCGCGAGCATGTTGCACCGCCTTAAGTCATTGCCGACTTAAGTCGATTGCTCCGTTAGCAGGGCATAGTGGTCACCCTGAGTTAAGTAAGCGCGAGCATGTTGCACCGCCTTAAGTCATTGCCGACTTAAGTCGATTGCTCCGTTAGCAGGGCATAGTGGTCACCCTGAGTTAAGTAAGAATGCAAGTCAATCGTAAATAAATTGAGTATCCCTGAGACCTCTTCTTTATTGATGACATATTTCCACTTTACAGAGTACATCACCATTATCCTAGCAGTTTTGAGGTACAGCTAGGCATAAAACTTTCTGAGGTGTTCTATGTTCCAGGAGTTCCCAACTTCTGTGCCATCCATCTGAGTGAGGCGATACGATCCGGGCCGAGTGACTTCTGCTACCACGAAGGGTCCTTCCCATAAGGGTGATAACTTGTGTCGTCCTTCTCCCGTTAGAATTCGGCGGAGGACGAGATCTCCTACTGAGAAGAATCGTTGTCGCACAGCCTTGTCGTGATAGCGCCTTAGAGTCTGCTGGTATCTTGCTGATTGGATTACTGCGTTTAACCGTTCTTCCTCGAGTACGTCTATGTCCTCCAGCCTGGTGGTCTCAGCTTCTGCTATGCTTTCAAAGATCAGCCTTGGCGCCCCAAACTTGAGATCAGCAGGTAGCACTGCCTCCGATCCGTAGACCATGAAGAAAGGAGTGTTTCCATGCAAAGCTCGACTAGGTTGGGTTCTTAGGCTCCAAACAACATAGGGTAATTCCCTTATCCATTTTCCTACGAATTTTTCATTCTTATCGAAAATCTTTTTCCTGAGTGCATCCAATATCATCCCGTTGGCTCGCTCAACTTGCCCGTTGGCTCTTGGATGGGCTACAGATGCATACTTGATCTGAATGCTCTTTTGCTCGCAGAAGTCAAAGAATTCTGAACTCGTGAAGTTGGATCCTAAATCAGTTATGATGCTGTTTGGTATCCCGAATCTGAATATTATGCCTTGTATGAATTCCACGGCCTTAGCAGAGGTTAAGGAGGCAATGGGCTTGAATTCTATCCATTTAGTGAACTTGTCAATTGCTACCAATACATGAGTGTATCCCCCTTGAGCTTTCTTGAAAGGTCCAATCATATCCAGTCCCCAGCATGCGAAGGGCCAAGTTACTGGTATGGTCTGCAGTTGCTGTGCTGGCATGTGTTGTTGCTTTGACAAGTATTGGCAGGCCTCGCACCTTCGAACTAACTCGGCCGCATCGTTCTTTGCTGTTGGCCAATAGAATCCTGACCTGAAGACCTTCCCGACTAGTGTTCTGGAGGCTGCATGTATTCCACATTGCCCAGCATGGACTTCCTCCAGAAGTTGTTGTCCAGTGGATGGGAGAATGCACTTCATGAAGACGCCTGATGCACCCCTTCTGTACAATGTCTCTCCAATAAGTGTATAGTGAGCCGACTGTCTTGCAATGCGCTCTGCCGAATTCTTGTCGTCTGGTTCTTCTTCATTCTTAATGATCGGCCTTCTCCAGTCATCAGGGTCTGACTCGAGTTGATCTATGATGTTGCACTCTTCTGTTTGATCCATTGAGATACTCGGCTGCAGAATTTCTTGCACGAAAACCCCGGGTGGGACCTGAGTTCGACTGGACCCTAGCTTGGACAGTACATCGGCTGCCGTGTTCCGATCTCTTTCTACATGATGAAATTCTAGACCCTCGAATTTATCTTCCAGCTTTCGGACGGCAGTGCAGTATTTTCCCATTGAATCGCTTGAGCAATCCCACTCCTTATTTATCTGGCTGATGACTACCAGAGAGTCTCCTTATACCATTAATCTTTTGACGCCCAACGATATGGCAATGTTCAATCCATGGATCAAAGCTTCATACTCGGCTGCATTGTTGGAGGCCGGGAATAGCAACTGGAGGGCGTACCTGAGGTGTTTGCCTCCAGGTGCAGTGAAGAGAATCCCTGCTCCTGCTCCCTGCAGCTTTAGTGAGCCATCAAAATACATTCGCCATACTTCTGCAGTTTCCGGGTTGTCTGGTACTTGTTGTTCGGTCCACTCCGATACGAAATCAACCAGTGCTTGAGTTTTGATGGCAGTGCGAGGTCGGAACTCGATGTCATGAGATCCCAGCTCACAAGCCCACTTGGCTATTCGACCGATGGCTTCCTTGTTGTGAAGAATATCCCCTATTGGAAAACTTGTGACTACTATGACTTTGTGGTCGTCAAAGTAGTGACGCAGCTTGCGGGCAGTTAGAAGTACTGCATACAATAGCTTCTGAACTTGAGGGTACTTTTTCTTTGAGGGGCCTAGGACTTCACTAATGAAGTAGACAGGATGCTGTATTGGATAGGTATGCCCTTCTTCTACTCGCTCGACTACTAACGCGGTGCTTACCACGTGAGTCGTGCAAGAGATATACAGCAGCAAATCTTCAGCTGGTTGAGTTGAAGTGGCTCGCCGAGGTGGTTTCAGTACTGGTGGTGTTGTCAAGAATTTTTTCAGAGCATCTAGAGCTTCTTGCGCTTCTGAAGTCCACTGGAATTTATCCACCTTCTTGAGTAACTTGTAAAATGGCAAACCTTTTTCTCCCAGCCTGGATATAAATCTGCTTAGAGCTGCCATGCATCCAGTAAGCCGTTGAACCTTCTTTTGCGATCGAGGTGCTTCCATCTTCATGATAGCTTCAATCTTATCTGGATTAGCTTCAATTCCCCGGTGGCTGACAATAAACCCGAGCAACTTTCCGGCTGGTACCCCGAAAACACATTTATCGGGATTAAGCTTCCATCTATACCACCTTAGGCTATTGAAAACCAGTTGCAAGTCTTTGATGAAGTCTTTTGAGTCCTGTGTTTTGATCACCACATCATCCACATAGGCCTCCACACGCTTGCCCCAGTGATCGGCTAAGCATGTTTGAATGGCTCTCTGGTAAGTCGCTCCAGCGTTTTTGAGGCCAAACGGCATGGAGGTATAACAGAAAACGCCGAACGGAGTAATGAATGCCGTTTTTTCTTCATCTTCCTTTGCCAGACTAATCTGATGGTATCCAGAATAGCAATCCAGGAAAGATAGCATAGAACATCCAGCGGTGGAGTCCACCACCTGATCTATCCTCGGGAGCCCAAAAGGGTCCTTCGGACAGTGTTTGTTGAGATCAGTATAATCAACACACATGCGCCAATCCACTTTATTCTTTTTGAGTACAAGAACAGGATTGGCTAACCACTCGGGATGTAATACTTCTCTAATGAACCCAGCCACGACCAAGCGAGCTAACTCGGCGCGAATGGCCTCTCTCTTATCAGGCGTGAAACGACGTAGTTTTTGCCGAATCGGCCTTGCCTGGGGAAAAACCTTCAGTTTGTGCTCGGCCAGTTCTCTTGGGACTCCCGGCATATCCGCAGGTTGCCATGCGAATACATCTCGGTTATCTTGCAGAAACCGGACGAGCGCGCTTTCCTATTTGTCATCCAAGCTGGAGCTGATGATGGTCGTCTTGCGTTCATCAGCGAACCCCAGGTTGATTCTCTTGGTTTCTTCAGTCGGCCGCATAGAGGTCGCGGTCTGAGCTTCATTCGCCGGTATTGCGAGGCCCTCCTCAGGCTTAGAGTTCGCCAAAGTAGAGGGAGCCGTCGACGGCTTGGCAGTGAGGGCTGCTTGAATAGCCACCCGGAAACACTCTGCGGCGCCTTGGAAGTCGGCGCGCACAGTTATGATCCCTTGCGGTCCTGGCATCTTCAGTATCATGTAGGTGTAATGCGGAATGGCCATGAACTTGGCCAATCCCGGCCTCCCGATGATGGCGTTGTACCCGCAGTCGAAGTTCGCCACTTCAAACCTCAGGAACTCGGTTCTGTAGTTCTCCGGAGTTCCGAAGGTGACTGGCATGTAGATGTGGCCCAGCGGGTATTCCCCTTCCGTCGGCACGATGCCGAAGAAAGGAGTGTCCGACTCGTGGAGCTCTTTGAGGTGAACTCCCAAGCCTTGGAGTGTCCGGGGGAAGGTGACGTTGATGCTGCTCCCCCCGTCCACTAACACCTTCTTCACCCGGCTCTCTCGGATCACCGGATCGACGAGAAGCGGGTATTTGCCCGGGTGGTCGAAGTTGAGCCATTGATCTGCCCGAGTGAAGGTGATCGGGTGCTCCGACCACCGGTATGGGGCGGGAGGGCCGATGGTCGCCACCAGTATCTGGCGATCGTTGAGCTTTTGCTGTCTTCTGCTCTCCTGCGATCCGTGTCCGCCGAAGATGACGTTGACCTCCCTGTCAACGCGTGGAAAAGCTCCTCCTCCTCCTCCCTCCTCCTACCGATGGGGTTGTCGTGGTTCATCTGGTCCTCCCCTCGGTGGAGGAGGAGGTAGAGGTTGGAAGGGTCGGCCGTGTCCGACGGAGTGCTTGAAGTCCTGGCAGTTACGAAGAGTGTGGCGCATGTCCTTGTGGTACGGGCACTGGGCGTCGAGGATGTCGTCCAACGTACGTTCGCCTCCACGAGGTCCTCCTCGAGCGCGAGAGGCAGGTGGTCCGGCAGCGTGCACTTCTTCGCGAGGCCTCTTATCCCATCGCTTGTCGGGTTGTTGATTTGTGTCGCGTCGCGGTGCTGCCGGTGCGGGCTTCGCTCCTCCGATGAGGTCCTGGGCTCGCTCGTCGGCGGTGATGTAGAGGTCGGCTTCCCGGAACAGCTCCTCGGAGGTAGTCGGTGCCTTCTGTAGTATGGCTCGGACGAAAGCCGAGTCATTGGATCCTCTGTAGAAGTCCTCGATCACGGCCGCCTCCGTGACCTCGGGGATACGATTTCTCATGGTTTGAAACCTCTTGAGGTACGACCGGAGAGTCTCGTCCCCCCGGCGCTTGATAGATTTGAGGTCCCACGGTTGCGCCGGCTTGTCGGAGAGGGACTGGAAGTTGGCGGTGAAGCGTCGACTGAAGTCGCCCCAGACGTCGATGCAGTGTCGGGGTAGATGTCGCAGCCATTGCAGCGCGTCTTGCCCAAGGACAATGGGTAAGTACGTGGTCATCACGTCTTCAGACGCCCCGGCAGCTCGAGCAGCGGTGGTGTAGACGGCTAGCCAACCCCATGGATCCTGCTTAGGTTCATATTTGTCAACATTGGATACCTTGAAGTTGGGAGGCCATTGGATGGCCCTAAGGCGCGGAGTGAGAGCGGACACTCCGCATGTGTCCTCCTGTCGTCGGGGACGACGTCTGTCCCGGGGAGGGGAGTTGTGATTGTGATTCCTCGACCGTCCCCGGGTGGTTCCGCCAGTTGAAGCCGTTGCCGACTCAGTCCTGGTAGCTTGGCTCTGAGTCGGGATGCCGTGATCCCGGTCATACTCCTCCCGACGGCGAATCTCGTTCTCATGCCGCCGCTCGCGTGAAGCATTGATGGAGCTTCGCGCGTCTCGGCGACTGTTGATGGTGTGTCGTAGGTCGTTCGGCGGGTGAGCAAGCGGTAGAAGGTGGTTAGCCGCTTGGGTAAACAGCCGTCGGTAGCCATCGGCGTCAGGAGTCCGAGGAAGTCCCTCGGCTATCCGAGCCGGTACCCCTCCGACTTCGCTCGGCGTGTTCATGGCTCGGGCGAAGTCGGGGTTCAGGTTGCGCCCGAAGAATGGATTCTCTCGACGCTGCCTTGCATCCTGCTCAGCCTGTTCCTGAGCTCGTCGGCGATCACGTCGTCGGGAGTTCCTTCGTTCTCGGAAGACGCGTTCTTCCGGAGTTTCTCCTACCTCCGAGACCTCGTCTCGCGAGACAGGTTGTTCCGGATTCCGCTCTCCGGCTGTGTGATGCCGTCGAACGTTCCTGCGCCGGTTCCTCCGTCGACGGGACTCTCGTTGAGGCGGTTCCTCCCCGGGTACAGTCGGCTCGTCGTCGGAGATGATGGGCGACTCCGCTCTCCCGATGAAGAGGACGTCGGGGTAGAACGGTGTTGCTGTCGCGGTGATCTTCTTTCTTGCGATCTGTGTCCATTCTTTTGTCGGAGAAGTAGGCAGCGGAGTTCTCCGGGTCAGCGAGCTCTCGGCTCCTGGCTTTCCGGAGATGATCCTCATCCGGAGAGCTGGAGGTTGTGCTTCTCCGGTATTTTCGGAGTTTGTTGGGGGAGACTTCTTTTCCGGCGGATCCGCGATACGGTGCAGAATTCCTTCTTCGTCCGCTACGAATGAGATTGTTCCGAAGCAGAACACAGATCCGGGACGTAGGGCGATCTTGCTGTAGAAGGAGATGGCCATTGAGCTAGCTTGGATTGTCGACACACCCCCTACCTGGCGCGCCAGCTGTCGGTGTTTTGGGTCCGACCGCACACCCGGGGTTGCCCCTCAAGGTGTTTTAGGAGTAGGATGGTGTCGACAACTGTAGCAAAATGGTTCGTGCCGATCGCACGAGGGACGGTGGACAAGGTTTACAGGTTCGGGCCGCTTAGTGATGCGTAACACCCTACGTCCTGATGAGTATGCTTGGTGGATGTGATTACAAGAGAACTCTCTGGATCGAGAATACAGAGAGTTGATGTGGGTGGCTAAGTAATGGGTCGATCGTTCTGAAGGGGTGCCCTCTAGGCCTTATATACTCGACCGTGGGGCAGTACACGTGGATAAGATAACAACAAGTAGCTAAAAGATAGTGAACCTCTTGAGATTATCCTTACGTAACCCTCGCCGACTTATCCTCGCATGGCTTCGTTGCATGGAGGCTCCAGCGCGGGAAAGTTGGATCTCTGTTGCGGTCACTCGCTCGACGCTGTGGGCCGTCTGGGTTTGCACCAATCCGGCCTCATGTCGTTCTGCGTTGCTGGTTGTTTCTCCCCAGGCCCACGGAAGAATGACCTTACGATTTATTGGGCCCTTGGGCCTTTCGTGAGGTCCTTTACTCTTTTAGTGGACCCGGGGGATATCTATCCCCCACAGGTACCTAAAACCCAAGCCTAAATTTGCCTTGCAGGTTTATGCATCCGGGGGTTCAAGCTGGATTATCGACAGCGGATGCACAAACCACATGACGGGGGAGAAGAAGATGTTCACCTCCTACGTCAAGAACAAAGATTCCCAAGACTCAATCATATTCAGTGACGGGAATCAAGGCAAGGTGAAAGGGTTAGGGAAAATAGCTATTTCATCTGAGCACTCCATTTCCAATGTGTTTTTAGTTGAGTCGCTTGGATATAACCTGTTGTCTGTGAGTCAGCTTTGTAACATGGGATATAACTGCTTATTCACAAATGTAGATGTGTCTGTCTTTAGAAGAAATGATGGTTCATTAGCTTTTAAGGGTGTATTAGACGACAAACTCTACTTAGTTGATTTTGCAAAAGAGGAGGCCGGTCTAGATGCATGCTTAATTGCTAAGACTAGCATGGGCTGGCTGTGGCATCGCCATTTAGCTCATGTGGGGATGAAGAACCTTCACAAGCTTCTAAAGGGAGAACACGTGATAGGTCTAACTAATGTAACTTTCGAAAAAGATAGACCTTGTGCAGCTTGTCAAGCAGGTAAACAGGTGGGAAGCTCTCATCATACCAAAAATGTAATGACCACATCAAGACCTTTGGAGTTGCTTCATATGGACCTCTTTGGACTCGTCGCCTATCTAAGCATAGGAGGAAGTAAGTATGGTCTTGTTATAGTTGATGATTTTTCCCGCTTCACTTGGGTATTCTTTTTGCAGGATAAATCTGAAACCCAAGGGACCCTCAAGCGCTTCCTAAGAAGAGCTCAAAATGAGTTTGAGCTCAAGGTGAAGAAGATAAGGAGCGACAACGGGTCCGAATTCAAGAACCTTCAAGTGGAGGAGTGCCTTGAGGAGGAAGGGATCAAGCACGAGTTCTCCGCTCCCTACACACCACAGCAAAATGGTGTGGTAGAGAGGAAGAACAGGACGCTCATAGACATGGCGAGGACAATGCTTGGAGAGTTCAAGACCCCCGAGCGGTTTTGGTCGGAAGCCGTGAACATGGCTTGCCACGCCATCAACCGGGTCTACCTTCACCGCCTCCTCAAGAAGACTTCGTATGAGCTTCTAACCGGTAACAAACCCAATGTGTCTTACTTTTGTGTATTTGGGAGCAAATGTTACATTCTAGTAAAGAGAGGTAGAAATTCTAAGTTTGCTCCCAAAGTTGTAGAAGGGTTTTTATTAGGTTATGACTCAAATACAAAGGCGTATAGAGTCTTCAACAAATCATCGGGTTTGGTTGAAGTCTCTAGCGATGTTGTATTTGATGAGACTAATGGCTCTCCAAGAGAGCAAGTAGTTGATCTTGATGATGTAGATGAAGAAGACGCTCCAACGGCCGCAATACGCACCATGGCGATTGGAGATGTGCGGCCATAGGAACAAAAGGAGCAAGATCAACCTGCTTCCTCAACAATGGTGCATCCCCCAACTCAAGACGATGAACAGGTTCGTCAAGAAGAGGCGTGTGATCAAGGGGGAGCACAAGATGATCATGTGATGGAGGAAGAAGCACAACCAGCACCTCCAACCCAAGTTCGAGCGACGATTCAAAGGAATCATCCCGTCGACCAAATTTTGGGTGACATTACCAAGGGAGTAACTACTCGTTCTAGATTAATTAATTTTTGTGAGCATTACTCCTTTGTCTCTTCTATTGAGCCTTTCAGGGTAGAAGAGGCCTTGCTAGATCCAGACTGGGTGTTGGCCATGCAAGAGGAGCTCAATAATTTCAAGAGAAATGAAGTTTGGACACTGGTGCCTCGTCCCAAGCAAAATGTTGTGGGAACCAAGTGGGTGTTCCGCAACAAACAAGACGAGCACGGGGTGGTGACAAGGAACAAGGCTCGACTTGTGGCAAAAGGTTATGCCCAAGTCGCAGGTTTGGACTTTGAGGAGACTTCTGCTCCTGTGGCTAGGCTAGAGTCCATTCGTATTTTGCTAGCATATACTGCTCACCATTCTTTCAGGTTGTTCCAAATGGATGTGAAGAGCGCTTTCCTCAACGGGCCAGTCAAGGAGGAGGTGTACGTGGAGCAACCCCCTGGCTTCGAGGACGAATGGTACCCCGACTACGTATGTAAGCTCTCTATGGCGCTCTATGGACTTAAGCAAGCCCCAAGAGCATGGTATGAATGCCTTAGAGACTTTTTAATTGCTAATGCGTTCAAGGTTGGGAAAGCCGATCCAACTTTATTTACTAAGACTTGTGATGGTGACTTATTTGTGTGCCAAATTTATGTCGATGACATAATATTTGGTTCTACTAACTAAAAGTCTTGTGAAGAGTTTAGCAGGGTGATGACTCAAAAGATTGAGATGTCGATGATGGGCGAGTTGAACTACTTCCTTGGGTTCCAAGTGAAGCAACTCAAGGACGACACCTTCATCTCCCAAATGAAGTACACGCAAGACTTGCTAAAGCGGTTTGGGATGAAGGACGCCAAGCCTGCAAAGACTCCGATGGGAACTGGCGGACACGTCGACCTCAACAAAGGAGGTAAGTCCGTTGATCAAAAAGCATACCGGTCCACGATAGGTTCTTTGCTTTATTTATGCGCTAGTAGACCGGATATTATGCTTAGTGTATGCATGTGTGCTAGATTTCAATCCGATCCAAGGGAGTGTCACTTAGTGGCCGTGAAGCGAATTCTTAGATATTTAGTCGCTACGCCTTGCTTCGAGATCTGGTATCCAAAGGGGTCTACCTTTGACTTAATTGGATATTCAGACTCCGATTATGCTGGATGCAAGGTCGATAGGAAGAGTACATCAGGGACGTGCCAATTCTTAGGAAGGTCTCTAGTGTCGTGGAGCTCTAAGAAACAAACCTCTGTTGCCCTATCCACCGCTGAGGCCGAGTATGTTGCCGCAGGACAGTGTTGCGCGCAACTACTTTGGATGAGGCAAACCCTCCGGGACTTTGGCTATAATCTGAGCAAAGTCCCACTCCTATGTGACAATGAGAGTGCTATCCACATAGCGGATAATCCTGTTGAGCACAGCCGCACAAAGCACATTGACATCCGGCATCACTTTTTGAGAGACCACCAGCAAAAGGGAGATATCGAAGTGTTTTATATTAGCACCGAGAACCAGTTAGCCGATATATTTACCAAGACTTTAGATGAGAAGACCTTTTGTAGGCTGCGTAGTGAGCTAAATGTCTTAGATTCGCGGAACTTGGATTGATTTATAGCATACATGTGTTTATGCCTTTGATCATGTTCCTTATGCATTTTGTTGTTTACTTATGGTGCTCAAGTTGTACAAACACGCCCCGGACCTCGCAAGTCCTTTTGCAAGTGATGCACATATTTAGGGGGAGATGTGCTACAACTTGACCCTTTGAGACTAACCGTGTGCTTGGGTTTGCTTGATTTAGTCTCAAAGGTGGATTGAAAGGGAAAGGTGGACTTGGACCATGCAAGACTTCCACTGCACTCTGATGAGAGGGTAACTTACTCCAAGTCCATCTCAATATCCTTATTGCCTTGGTACTCTTATTTGAAGATTTTGGTGAGGCAATGGGGTTTAAGGGCCGAGATTGATCCCGTTTTGGTGCTTGATGCCAAAGGGGGAGAAAATAAGGCTAAAGCAATAAAAGGATCAGCTACCACTTGAGAACTTTGAAAATAGTAGAATAGAGCTTTTGGTTTGTCAAAACTCTCTTGTTGTCTCTTTTGTCAAAAGTTGGCTTCTTGTGGGGAGAATAGTTGATTATGGGAAATAGGGGGAGTTTTTGAAATCTTTGATCAATTTCTCTTGGAACAACTCTCTTTATGTCTCAACAAGTGTGTTTGACTTAGAGATAGGAAGTTGAGGTTGATTTGCAAAAACAAAACCAAGTGGTGGCAAAGAATGATCCAAATATGCCAAATTTGAATCAAAACAGATTTGTGTTCTCATTTGCATTGATGTTGCACTTCTTTAGTTGCTTTTTTATTGTGTTGGCATAAATCACCAAAAAGGGGGAGATTGAAAGGGAAATGTGCCCTTGGGCCATTTCTAAGTATTTTGGTGATTGAGTGCCAACACAAGTGCTTAAGTGTTAATCTATGCCAATTGATGGACAAAGTGCAAATCAAGAGTAAAGGTATGTTTCTAAGACTTAGTATATTGTTTTAGAGACTAATGTGTTGTGTCTAAGTGCTGGAAATAGGAGAAATCTCTTTGGAATAGAGATGGCTTTGTTCAGCCAAACTCTGCGCAGTCTGGGTGCACCGGACAGTGTCCGGTGCGCCAGGCTGGCGACTGTCTACTAGCTGCTCTCGGGAAGCGATCAACGGCGTACGGCTATAAATCACCGGACTGTCCGATGGTGCACTGGACTGTCCGGTGAGCCATTCACATGCAAAGTCGTCGCTCTCGGGAAGCGATTAACGGCATACGGCTATAATTCCCGGACTGTCCGGTGAGGCACCGGACTGTCCGGTGAGCCAATGGTCAGCCGGGCCAATGGTCGGCCGATGATTCCGCGCATGACGCGTGGCCGCGCCAACGGTCACAAGGGGGCACCGGACTGTTCGGTGTGCACCGGACAGTGTCCGGTGCGCCAACGGCTCTGGATCTTCAACGGTCGGCTGCACCACAGAAGGAAAGAAATCCGCACCGGACAGTGTCCAGTGGTGCACCGGACTGTCCGGTGCACCAAGCGACAGAAGGCAAGAATTGCCTTCCTGGAATGCTCTCAACGGCTCCTAGCTGCCTTGGGGCTATAAAAGGGGCCCCTAGGCGCATGGAGGAGAACACCAAGCATTCTCTAAGCATTCCCAAGCACCAGGACTTCAATTCCGCGCATTCGATTCTTTGTGATAGCAACTAGAGCTCCATTTGAGTAGTGTACTCTTCAGGTTGTGTTGAGAGCTCGTGTTGTGATTTGTGTGCGTGTTGTTCCTCTGATTTTGTGTCTTGTGTGCGTTGCTCATCCCAACCTTACTTCCGTGACTCTTTGTGAACATCTTTGTAAGGACGAGAGGCTCCAAGTTGTGGAGATTCCTCGCAAGCGGGATATAGTAAAGTGCAAGCAAAACACCGTGGTATTTGTGGGTCTTTGGACCGCTTGAGAGGGGTTGAGTGCAACCCTCGTCTGTTGGGACGCCACAACGTGGAGTAGGCAAGTATTGGACTTGGCCGAACCACGGGATAAACCACTGTGTCATCTCTGTGTTGTTCTCTTTGTGGTTATTGTGTTTTGCTAAGACTCCTCTCTAGCCACTTGGCCTTATTGTGCTAACCCCTAATCAAGTTTTTGTGACACTAAGTTTCAAGTTTTACAGGATCACCTATTCACCCCCCCCCCTCTAGGTGCTCTCAAGAAGCTGCTTCAGAAAATGGATGAGTACATCCGGGCTGACGACAACTTCCGCCAAAGAAGAGAGGAAGCTTACAGATTTTCTGAGATGACTAGGGGCTTCGGAGGAAGAATCCACCCTAGGCATGTCAGATCAATCTATAGCTCTAGTCAGAATGATGACAAAGGAAGCCAGCTTCAGAGGCCACAATCTTCGGGACAGCAGCAAAGCTCCTTCAGGCCACCAGCTCCAAGGGGCAGAGCGGCAAGGGCTTCGGAGGGAGATATGGGGATCAACCCAGGAAAATTTATTGTTTATTCTGTGGTGATAACAAGGGCCATACTACAAGAACGTGCCAAATCACCATTCTGAAGCAAAAAGAGATTGCCGAAGCAGAAGCTCGGCAGAATCAGCTGAAGCAGGTTTTACACACTGCTTCATGCCACTCTCCTTACATACCAGAATACATGGGCAACCAACCTGCAGCCTCTGTCGCTTCGGCAAGCCACTCACAGGCTTCTTGGCCTCAGCTTCCACCGCCACCTCCACTACAACCTACATATTCCCGAAGCCAGCAGCCAGAAGGGCGCCAACAACAACAACGTGACTACAGGGAGGAGTCCGAAGCTCGTACAATCAATAGTACTGTACCAGAGTCCAAGCACATATACTGACCAATATCCTGGTTCCTAAATACTTCTATCTTCTATCTTATTTTTGCTTTTTTGAATAAAGAACAAGCAATGAAAACTTAGATTTAATTTCTTGTAATGATTTTGTTTTTACCAGAATGAAATATATCTTCTTCACAGATTTATGAAGCTTCAAAAAAATCATTCCTAAGGGAATGCAGAGCCAAAATTGCCGAAGCTACAAAAGTCGTTCCTAAGGGAGCGCAGCATAAGTTTTCTGCTCAAAAGTCGTTCCAAAAGGAATGCAGAGCCAAATACCACCGAAATATAAGGCGAAGAAGTTCAAAAGACGTTCCTAAGGGGATGCAGAACTTATACCGCCTAAATAGAAGGCGAAGAAGTTCAAAAGACGTTCCTAAGGGGATGCAGAACTTGTATCACCGTAATAGAAGGTGAAGAAGCTCAAAAGACGTTCCTAAGGGGATGCAGAGCTTGGGTGTTCCAGTGTGTAAGTGTTTGTATATCTTCGGCATCCTCATCATTTTACATCATATCATCACATCATTTCACATAGCATTACATCATACATCATATTGCATTATCAACGCAAGAATCGAATACGAAGCCAATCTTCAAGAACATGCTTCGTCAAAATGAAAATGTGCTAAGGCACGAAGCAGGCTTTGGGAAACATGGTTCCAACAGTCTTGTTATAAGGGATCTTTTTCTTTACGAAGCATGAAAAGAAGGGAAGGTGTTTTTTCGCCGAAGGCTCAAAAATGGTATGTGCGTAAATTTCATGCATCGCAAAGAAATAAATTACAATAATTTACATATTTGTTTCAATATTACATGTTTCAGGCATTACATAGTTTTGTTACCAAAGAGATCTAATCTTCCTTCAATTGTTTTACACATCAGGCCTCTCAAAATGAATATTACAATAAAATATATTCCTCTTTAAGGACTTTTTCGGCAATTTCGTTCAGTAATTTATTGACGACTTCGTCAATAATGGATTCAGTCGTGCCTATGATATCCAATGATTTCTTCATCTCTGGATCAGCTAGAGGATCATATGGCTTCAATGGCAGGGATAGTTCAGCTGAAATAGGCAAACACATAAGTTCGAAGCCTTAAAGAAAGTAACGAAGCAAGGTAATCAAGATATAATACCTATACGCCTTTCGTGTTCTGCAGCTTCTTCAGCTCGCTTTGCTTCTGTCCGGGTGTCGTGGGTGTCTTTTTCACTCTTTTTTATAATTTCATGAGCCATCTCTCGGCCACCATTTACCCAGATATCATTATAGAATTTCCCACCCATTAAGGTCGCTTCAGCTGAAGGATCCTTCGTATCATCTACGGAGAAGGCAATTTTGGCCTAGGCTATGGCTTTAATGTGATCGCATCTGGCCTTCTCCAAGATGGATGAAATCCCCCGCACACCGGAAAATGCGCAGACATCCCCGTGATCACTTAAAATTTCTTCGAAGGTCTCGGCTTCTGCATTAATCCATTCAATAACGCCTTCGGGGTCGCCTTGTATGAAGTTTTCTTCAGCAGAGTAGGCACCCACTTTGGCGAAGCTAGCTTTTATTTTCTTCACGCAATCCAAGGACTTCTCGAAGCACCTTTCCTTGGATTGGCGAAGTTCTTCAACGCTTTTCTCTAGATAATTTTTCCAGTACTCGCTGATCTCTCGATTGGCCTCTGCGAGTGCGCAATTCTCTTTAGCTTCGGCCAGCTGTTTGTGAAGATCTTCAATTTCTGCTTTCTGGGCTTTGGCCTGAGCTTTATAGTTACCTTCGTCCTATTTTACTTTATTTACCAAGGAAATCAAAATTTTATCCTTTTCTAAACCTTCGTTTCTTAGTTCAATCACTTCTGAACGAAGGTTATTCAAAGCCATTGTATAGCCTTCGTCTTCAATACTCTTCTGTGCCCTCAGGGCATTACTAAGAATCAAGCCCTGTAAAGAAAGAAAAGAAAGAATTGAGCATGACAAATAAAATATGACATTCTTGAATTCAAAGCAAAATTCTATACCTTCATACTGTTGTATGCTAGGCTGTCAGCAAGATCATCCTTCGATAAAATTGAAAGGTCGTCTTCCAGCTTCGGGAATCCAATTCTTCTACCTATCTCCCAGCAAACGGATATTTCTTTGTTGTCTGGGAGACAGTATAAGAAATCATCTTCATTACTCCCATTAAAAACTAAGGCTCCTTTCGGATATTTCAGTTTTTGAGCATAATTCCTGGCTTCCACGATTTCATTTTTGGACAAATTCTTCCCCGAAGCATGTCGGATGATATAGTCAATAATTTCAATTGGAGCTTTGGGAGTAGGAGTTTCAGGTGCATTATGACCTGCTGATTTCTCCTCAGGCGCGGCAGGCTTTGCTGCGACGGGCGCTGAGGGCCCAGCTTCGGCTTCAGCCTGAGTTTGCGGAGCTTGTGTACCTTCGGGTTCTGCTTGCCCAGTTTCAACTTCGACTGGTGTTTTAACAGCTTCAGCAATTTTCTTTGTAGGAGCAGGGCTCAAGGCCTTTGTAGTCTCCAGCACAGCATCCAGCACGTTGGCCATTCTCCTCCTCTTGGGAGTTGCGGCAGAAGCCTTTTGCATCTTCGGCAGTTTTGCCTCTGCTGCTGGGCTCAGGATTTCTGGCTTTTTTACTACTTTCTCCACCTGTAGCTCTTAGGTCTTATCATCTTTTGCTTCAGCTGGCCCGACTGTAGGTACTTTCGGCATTACAGTCGGCTCTTCAACGCTCTGCATAATCGAAGGAGTTTTCCTTGTTTCGGCAGTTGAAGAGGGCCCTTCGCCAAGTTTAGGTACTTTGGCCGGTTCAATGTATCGCGGCGGGTGGGTCAAAACCTTCAACTTTTTGCTCTTCGGCACAACTGTGGTGGCCGAAGCGGCAGTCTTCCTCTTCTTCTCTTGCTCTCGCAGCAGATAGCGATAATCAGGGTATACGAAGCCAATAGCATCGAATACCCTGTTTAATCTTTTCTTTCCCCGACCTCCAAATGCTGCGGACAAAGCATTATCTTCGGCCTTAGAGTATGCTCCAAGTAGATCATCACTGGTAGCTTCTATACACTTCAACCAGTCGTCGTTTGGCTCATCAAACTTCTCCCTAAATCTGAAGGTATACTTCAGCCGGACCAGACCACCTTCACTGGAGTCGGCGGTGGTCTCCTTTGGCATATCCCAACTCTCCACAAGTGGTCATACCCTAAAGGATATGTGCTCTTGAACTAAATCCCTCATGCCAATGTAGGCACATACAGTGCTAAAAGCCCTCTGGCATGCTTCGACAGTGTCATCAACTTCCACCTTCGGCCTTCGAAGGCCGAAGCGAGACCAGATGGGGCGCTGAATGATTTCCTTGATATCTTCCCTTGCCTCCAAATCATTCTTAACATAGAACCACTCCTCCATCCAGGCCCCAGGCCACCTTTTCCGGAATGTTGGCACTGGGTGGCTTGCATTAGGACGAGCAATAAATCCATAACAACCGAAGTTGTTGTGATACTGTTCTTTACCAGTAGCCTTTGTCTCATATAAAAGTTCATGCATATTGCAGAAGCACCTCGCGCTTGGCTCCATCCCCTGACTCCTTATAGCCCAGACAAAAATCCCCATCCTCATTATAGCTTCGGGGGTGATCTAATGAAGGAAGATCTGGTATATCTTCAGCACTTCAACTACAAACTTGCTCAAAGGAAATCGAAGACCAGCCTTAAGAAAGCTTCGGTAGATAACAACTTCATTTTTCTCAGGGGCAGGGGCGGTGTTGTCTCCGCCAACTCTCATGATAGACATGTCGCGAAAGTACCTTCCCCTCATGTTGTCAAGATGACTCTGTTTAATAGTCGATTTTCCGAAGATAGTATGGCTTGGTCGCCAGGGCCGATCCTCAGAATCTTCGTCTCCACTCTCCACATCATAACTATCACTATCATCAGTATCTTCAGACAAACCTTCTAGAATATCTTTGGTAATCTTCTCTGTATTTGTTTTTGACATAGACTCAACAAACCCGGCGATAAAAGGATCCACAAATTTCCTTTCTTCAAACAACTTCGTCTCCTCAGTTAGCTTCGTTTCTGCAGTCGTTTTCTTCTTCTCAGTCATCTTCTCCCTAGACATGATGAAACACGTCCTTAAACTGAAGCTCAAAAAGACTTGAAAATCAGGCGAGAGCTAGAGGGCAAGAGCTAAAAAGTTTAAGAAAGTAATGCTACTAGTGGAAACAGCGTATCAAATGATGCCGCTGTGGTTTATATTTATATGCCCAGTGCATTGTCACCTGGTGGGTCCCATCTGTCATTGGTTATTGCTATTCTAGCAAAAGGGAAGGTGTTTTTTCGGACCTTTGGCTAAAGGCCTTCGTTCATGTTGCAGTCTAAATTCATTGTTATAACAAAATAATACTGTGAGGGGCTACTGTTGGGGGCCTTCGTCTTCCGAAGGTCCTCAAAAACATGATTTAACAATGTTTTCCAAGTGTAATGAATGTACAAGTACCTTCGGACTCAAAATAACACTATACACAATATGAAAAGCATGGCCAAGACGAAGGATGATGCAGCTCCGAAGCTACGCGCAAGGGAGCTTCGGCTCAGCGGCAGAAAGAGGAACCGACTTAAAGGGGAAAGGCTATTTAGTCCTCGTTAAATTATCCTTAAGTCAATAGTAAACATAAAGGGCATGAATGTAATTTTACACAGGCTGCGCTCTATGCCTATAAATAGATGAATAGTAGCCTCGTACTGTTCACGCTGACTTGTATTCACTCGTGCATCACGCTTGGATTTATACCTTCTGTCAGGCCGAAGGTACAAATGTAATTCAATATTGCTCCTGTTTATCCATGATAATATAAAGGAAATATATTAATAATATCATGTGATTACTCATGTTATATTTTATATTTTATATGCTTCTTCTTTCATTAGCATATACTGTGATGATGAAGGTAAGTCCTTCATGACCTTCGTCTTAAGATCATTATATCCTAAGGGAAATAATGCTTCGAAGGACGAAGGGTATTAACCTTTAACATCTTTGTGTTTCCTTGTTCTTAACTCATAGCATTTGAGAACAAGTCCCCAACAGTGAGTTTACTGAATCATATAAGATCAAATTGTTCAATTCATCTACATATTATGCTCAAGCCAATGGGTAGGCCGAGTCTAGTAATAGGACATTGATTAGCCTTATAAAAAGAAGATATTTGATCATCCTAAGCATTGACATAAGGTTTTGTGTGAAGCTTTATGGGCTCATAGAATATCTAAACACCATGCTACTAAAGTTTCTTCGTTTGAGCTTATTTATGGACAGGAAGCAGTTTTGCTATGGATGTAAGCCTAAATGATGTTAGGTTCGTCAGGCAGAACGATCTAACTGTCGGTGATCATTATAATTCAATGATGGACAATATTGATGAAGTGGCCGACATGAGATTAATAGCTCTGTGAGAGATAGAGAAAGACTAGATCATGGTCAGCAAAGCTTACAACAAGAAGGTTAAGGCTAAGTCATTCTAGGAAGGAGACCTGGTATGGAAGACCATCTTGCCACTGAGGAGCAGGAACCGGAAGTTCAGAAAATAGTCACCAAGCTGGGAAGGTCCTCATAAGATCACACAGGTAATATCTACATGTTGTAAACATTACATGTGGCAAGATGCTTAAAATAACTGATGTGGTCACATCGATTTGATTCTAGCCTGCACCAGTGCTTTTGGTTCACTCAGCTTCTCCAAAAGGCAGGGGCATGTGTTGAGCACCATTTATGGCACTAGGCATGATAAGACGGTCCGGTCCTGAGGATGATCCGCCCATTGGAGTGGATGGTCCATGAATAGATCGAATCAGGCGCAACTAATCCCTTTTCCACGTGAGTTTACCCCTCTAAATCCACGGTTGCTGTTGGGAGATGCCTAGGAATGGGTCCAGACCCCCCCCCCCCTATATATATTAAGGGGTACGGACGATTGCAATCACCAACAATTGATCAAACAATCAATATATATTCAGTTCTTTACATTTGCCCCTAGGAGTAGACAGTAATATAAATTTCCCTCTCTAATCTTCACCTCTCTCCATCTCTATGTCGTTTAGAGGCGTCTTGGATGGCCTACCGATCCCAAGGCAAACCCTAGGATCCCTCCTCCCCGATGGGTTTCCTCCTAGGAGCGAGATCTAGGTGTTGTTGGCGAACTTTGTCGCTTCTGCGCAAGCGCGGACCATCCGGCTCGTTGGCAGAAACCCTAGCCTCTGCGCTAGGTCACGAACCATCCGGCCCTTGGCTGTGAACTGTCTGTGCTTCCGCATAGAGCACCACCGCTGATACACATCATAGTGATTATGCCTAGATCAGCACCAACACTGTGTATACATGTACACAACATGCTCCCCTGGCTGTAGCATAGATTAAGAGGCGACCCAAGCACTGAGAGCTTAGCAACCAGTAGAGAAGAGATAGGTGAAGGAGTCCACTGTTTGGGCTATGCCTGAGCCGATGATTGGAGTCCAAGGAGAGGGTCAGGGAGTTCCGCCAAGACATGGGGATCGTGTGTGTGGGAATCGCATAACGCTGAGGCCCCCGTGGCGGTGGGAATTTCTTGCCGGCTCTCGAACATCGTCATTGAGCTGCTCTATGATGAGGACCGCACCCTTGTCGCCACAATTCATGGTGAGAACACGCCCATCTAGTTTGTCATTGTTTCCTCTATGTATAGCACACTTCATGTTAAAGTTTAGAATGCAAAATCGAAGTTCGGGCGGTCGCCGGTGATGGTGCCGCCGTAGTGGCTGTAGGCACCGCCATGTTGGACATCAATGAATGGAAGGAGAGGATGCTGATCATTGATTGTAGGATCGACAATCGGGGTTAAAATCAGGGGATACCGCTTTAGGCCATTAAATTGTGCCCATAGATCTTAAAATGGGTGGCTCTGGTAGCATATCGGTTTGAGAAATAACTCAGGCCGTCGGACGGGGATCAGGTCATCAGGAGGAGAGCATGTTAAGCCAACCTGGTGTGTTTTGTTAATGAGCCCCTATGATTTTGGGGAATCAACCAGCAATCCCACGCTATTCAAAGATCCTTACAATTGAGTCATTTTTCTTATAGATTAGGCCCTGACTTTTCTAAAAATGTAACTCGTAGTCCAAAGATATCCGTGATTTATTTATATTAAATATAGAAATTGATTTTAATATAAAAAAATTAATCTAAAAGTTATAAAATTCATATCTTCTCCATTTTAGCTCTGATTTTAGTGGTTTATGAACCTATGAACTCGTCTCAACGTGTAGAATATTATTATAGAATTTGTTTTTTGTTTGGTGAAATTTTATTTTTAATTATTATTTGTCTATTTGCTTGTACTGCTACTATTAGACGAGCAACTATACATGGATCTGAAGATCAACATTTTTGGGGAATTCTGAGTAGCAGGTTATCGCAAGTAAAAATAAAGTTGTGTCTGTGATCATGTTGTCGACCTAATAATATTTACCGTTATGTTCTCACCCATGCTTGCACAGTTAGCTTAAATTGATGGGACCTAATAGATTATCTAGATTTATTTTTTTCCTATATCATGTTTATAACTGTATTATTGATTATTGGGTGGACTTTCTATTGATCTACTTGGTTTTGGGATTAATTATACATATGAATTACGATCAAGCATTATCATTATTGTAGATAATATTATTATGCATGACAAGATCACATTAATTGGAACATGGAGAACCACCCGGAAAATAGTGCAACCATAATGACTATTATGGACTAGTCTTGACTAATTAATTAGGGACGCTAGTGTGTGAAGACCTTACCCGAAA
Source organism: Zea luxurians (assembly GCA_029449295.1). Lineage (NCBI taxonomy): Eukaryota > Viridiplantae > Streptophyta > Magnoliopsida > Poales > Poaceae > Zea > Zea luxurians. Next base: position 28,034,015 of record JAOPSE010000001.1, on the reverse strand, counting down.
GGGCAAGCAGGGAGGAGTTGCACATAGGGATGGCAACGGATAAACTATCCGCAGATAGTGTCTCTAGACATCCATATCCGTGACTTATATCCGATACCCGAACTCGTACCCGTTACCCGCTACAAATAAAACATAGTATCCACATCTGTTACCCGCGAGTAATGGATATCCACGGATATATCCGTTTGCCCACTACACATACAACATATTTAAATCCAGCAAATTCAAATATGATAACATATTTGTCCAGCAAATTTAAATATGATAAAAACACGATTGGGGATTTGGGGAGGCTAGACGGTCAGGAGATGGGCGGGCAGCGACGGGACTTGGGCTGGCTGTGGTCCGTGAAGTGGTTCCAAACTTTAGTGACCCCACATGTCAGGTTACTTTAACGGATATTCGGGTATTCGGGTATGGATACTGATTTTCCGTACCTGTTTTAAAAATAACCACGGATATCAAATGCTACCCGTATCCGTATCCACGAGTACAAGCTCGTACCCAAAACCGTGCCCAAAGGGTTTTTTATTCGCAGATACACGGATAAATCACATCCATTGCCATCCCTAGTTGCACAAGTGTGATATCCTGGCCCCTGGGATGGTGATATCCTGGTCCAAGACTTAATAGAATTAATAGAGTATCCATACCAACAAGGTGCATCTTCTTTTTTGGAAGCCTATCTCGAAAGAACCTCCAAGTTAAGCGTGCTTGGCTTGGAGCAATTTGTGATGGGTGACCGACCAGAAAGTTTTCTCGGGTGTGCATGAGTGAGGACAAAGTGCGCACAAAAGACTCGTGTTGGTCTCTGGGGACAATATATGATCCTAGAGAGCTGCCAGGAGTAAGTACCACTGGTCCAGGGATTGGACGGGGTGTTACAACAAGTATAGTGAGGTTCTCAAACGTTCCGTCTGTGATAGATTTTCGGACGAGGGATTCCTATACCCCCTTTGATTGAATCCATAGCGGATTTTGTCATGCTAGTGGAACTATGTAAAGGCCTTGTAGCTTCCCTATATAATCACACCTTGGCAGTGTGGTATTGTGCTTGGCCGGCACATACGTGGTTGGGTGCAAAGTTCTCTGAACTCTTACGCAACTTGTGGGTAAAGATGTGTGCCTCTATAGAGTGCAAAACTGATGTATCAATCATGCTCACGGTTAAGAACGGCTCGGATACTCACATAGTAAATTATGAAATTAAATTAAACTGGACATGCATTGCATTGTGGGATTTTATTTATGATCATTTATTTAATTGTGATGGTAATTACTTATATTTAGTAATTGCTAATAAAAATTTGATCAACTTAAATAAAAATTATGCTTAGCCTCAGCGATATCCTTGGTAAGCCTTACACTACACTTGTTCCTACACACTTGCTGAGACCCCACTATAAGTGAGCCCGATCGATGTGGGATCTTGTTCAGGAGCAGGTATCGTAAGAGGAAGGCTATTACGATGAGTTCGAAGAGTCTAGGTCGTCGTCTCCTTGTCAACCTTGCTTGTGGAGAATCGTTGTCATATGGTTTATTTTATTTAGTTATTTTTACAAAAAAAATTATTATGTAATATAGATTGTGACAGTAAAATTTGTACACTAAGTAATCATATATGTGAAACATGATCCTGCCGCACATGTGAATTGCATCTGGATTTATCCTTAAATTCAAGTGTGACAAAATTCAGAACTTAGTTGGTAGCCTCTTGTAGGTTGGAATTAACACGCTTCAAAAACGTTTATATTGTTTAGACATCCACATTTATGAAATAGTTTGTAGCCTTGTAGGGTGGAATTAATATGCTTCGAAAACGTTTATATTGTTTAGACATCAATAATCTTAGTTATTGTAGTGGTGACAACAAATTTTCCTTTATATAAAGGCTCTTGGGATCGAATACTCACGGCAGCAAGAGTTTGTTACCTTTTTCCTGAGTGAACTTTTTGAATTTTTTACCCAATATGGCCATGCATATTTTTTATTAAAAACTAGAACAAATATTTAAACCACTATTTATTTGTAATATCTTATGATGATATAAAATTGTCATATAGTTATAACATTTACTGATAATATCTTATGACAACAAGATATTTGTCATGATACGACGATTGGCTAGTGTTATAACGTTTCATCAATGAAACTAGTGATGCTAGCTCAAATTTATCATAAAGTTGTCTTGCCACAAAAAATACATCTTAAAAAAAGCCAATGACGAAATTCTTGACTGTGATGGGATATTTTTCACTAAAAGCCACATATGTTGTAGTGATGTATGATGATTAACGAGAACGACTATTATGCAAGCAGACCTTAGATACAAGCGTGCAAGCAAGCCTTTAGGATCTTTAGATCATAATCCAATCGTAGATCTAGCTGTAATTTGTCACGGCATTTTCTGGTAAAGCGGTGTGAGCTAGTGGTGGAAAAGTTTAAGTGTTGAATGTGACATACAGTTGGATTATGTTCTACTAGTACAATGCATATGCGCTGCGATGGCACATAATCATATTTGATACCAATAAAAAATAAATTTAATATCAAAATGATCCTATGGTCCACATATCATATATTAAACCGATAATAACAAATATTACACTTTATCTTAGCCAAAAGGCCAAAAAAGATATGAGTTGAAAATGAGCTGACCCCCTTTTGTATAGATTGTTCGGTTGTTCGTCCTCTTTCAGCTAGCGAGGTGGTATTATGTGGGGGCGTTGTGACTGTGGTGTAAACAACCTATTGGGCCCATTGATAGACGAGTAGCAGAGGAGAGGAATAGACCTACATGCTTCACTAGTGATGCATGCCACACGACACACGAAACTGGTGCTTTAATATAGTAGAGAAAGGTCCCAAAAAGTTTGTTTGCATGCTTGTTGTGATACCATGGCCCCAGGGGATGGTGATATCCTGGCCCAAGGCTTAATAGAATTAATAGAGTACTCATATCAATAAGGTGCATCTTCTTTTTTGGAAGCCTATCTCGAAAGAACCTTCAAGTTAAGCTTGCTTGGCTTGGAGAAATTTGGGATGAGTGATCGATCGGGAAGTTTTATCAGGTGTGCATGAGTGAGGACAAAGTGCGCACAAAAGACCTGTGTTGGTCGTCTATGGGATTAATATATGATCCTAAGGAGCTGCTAGTAGTAAGTATCACTGGTCCGGAAGTGGATAGGGTGTTACAAGTGGTATCAGAATCGATCCTCGCGGTTTCACGGGCGTGTGTGGGTTAGAGGTTCAGGTAAATGGCGCATGGCGCATGTTGGCCAAGAGTGATCACATGGCATGGCATATGACGACACTAGACACATAAACATGGCCAAGAGGGGAGGTTCCTAGATTGGGGTTGACCGACGAGGACATCAGTCTTCTAAGGGGGTGGATTGTGATATCCTAGCCCCGGGGGATGGTGATATCCTGGCCCAAAGCTTAATAGAATTAATAGAGTACTCATATCAACAATGTGCATCTTCTTTTTCGGAAGCCTATCTCAAAATAACCTCCAAGTTAAGAATGCTTGACTTGGAGCAATTTGGGATGGGTAACCGATCGGGAAGTTTTCTTGGGTGCACATGAGTGAGAACAAAGTGCACACAAAAGACCCGTGTTGGTATGTGGGAATAATATATGATCCTAAGGAGCTGCCAGGAGTAAGTACCGCCGGTCCGAGAGTGGACGGGGTGTTACAGTTGGCACTGATTCGGGCGCCAATCACTGCGATGAATACCGAAGGCGGTACTCTCTGCGGAGACGTGGACGGTCTGCAGCTGATGGTCGTACGGTCTGCGACCTACCGCAAGAGCTAGGGTTTCTACCTGACGAGCCGAATGATCTGCGCTTGGTGGCTGGATGGTCCGCACGTGTGCAGATGCGGCGGAGTTCACCGAACAACACTTAGATCTCGCTCCCGGAATGGACCCCGTCGGGGAGAAGAGATCCTAGGATTTGTCTTGGAATCGGTAGGCCATCCAAGATGCCTCTAAACGATGTAGAGCCAGAGAGAGGTGAAGATTGGAGAGAGGAAACTATGTTGCTGTTTACTCCTAGGGCAAAATGTAAAGAACTAAAGGTATATTTATTGATTGGTCAATTGTTGGTTGTTCAATCAGCCGTACCTCTTCAAATATATAAGGGGGAATGTCTAGACCCGTTTCTAGGCGTTCTCCAACAACTCCTGCGTGATTAGAGGGCTAAACACACGAGAAGATAGGAGTTTTAACCATCTAATTTGATTTATTCGCGGACCGTCCGTGCCTCGGTGGACCGTCCAGTCCTTATGGCCGGATCTAGGGGTGTAAACGGTACGGATATTATCCGACCATCCGACCATCCAAAGAGGCTAATTATTCAGTTGGATAGTTTTTTCGGATATCCGCAGAATTTTCGGATTTCGGATTCGAATTCGGATAGTACAGTTCGGATATCGGATACGAATATGATATGACTGATATCCGTCGGATTTCGGATATCCGGATATCTTCTCGGATAACTGTCCGGATTTCATATTTCGGATATCCGGACATCTACCCAGATATCTTACCAGATTTCAGATTTCAGATATTCGGATAGTTACATGTGGAATCGCACTAAATATCCAAATTTCAACATAATCAATACTTCACTTTATCATTTTCATATGGGGATTTGAGGTTATGTTCTTACATAATGTTTATTGTTCTTGGTAACATATTTGCTATTTTCGGTCGATAGTGGAATATTTTATGAATTTAAATGCATTTTGATAATTTTCTGTAGAAAAAATTATAATAATACACAAATAGTCTCAAAAAATCATGAAATTTGATGGAGGAGCAATATATGCCCATATAGCATCCTCAAAAATGTTTGGGCCATAAAGTCCATAAGATGCCAGTGATTCTTTTCATTTTCTTACACTTGTTGTGTGAGTTACACGTGAAATCAGTTTAAGTATCCAAGTTTCAACATAACCTTTACTTCACTTTCTCATTTTCATGTAGGGACTTGAGGTTATCTTCTTATGGAATGTTTATTAGTCTTGATAACTTATTTGCAATTTTTGGTCGATACTATAATATTTTATGGATTTAAATGCATTTTGATGATTTTCTGCAAAAAGAAATTAATAATATACAAATAGTCTCAGAAATTCACGAAATTTAACGTATGAGTAACATATGTCCATATAGCATCCTCAAAAATGTTTGAACCATAAAAACCACAAGATGTCACCAATTATTTTATTTCATTTCCACTTATTTGTGAAACCCGTAATGATTACAACCACCATAATAATAAGTGAAACCACATATTATAATAACACGTGAAACCACATATCATAGTTCTCAATATTTTATGAATTTAATTGTATTTTAATGATTTTCTACATAAAGAAATTAATAATACTCAAAATAGCCTTAGAAATTCATGGATTTTTATGGAGGTGTAGCATATGTGCACATATAATCCTCAAAAATGTTTGGACTAAAGAAGGGGCTAAATGATTACAACTATGATATGTGTGGAATGGTGTCTTACACGATTTCCGACAAAAATATTCATTACCGACGCTATCCGTGTCCGATTAGCTCCGTATTCGATCCACGACTATCCGTATTTGTATTCGAGAACATCCGTATTTGTATTCGTATTCGAAGCTATCCGTATCCGAATTCGAATCCGACTAAAAATATGAAAACAAATATGATTTCATTGATATTCGTCCGTATTCGATCCGATTACACCCCTAGCCGGATCGTCCCGCCGTGTCCTGTGCCACAAATGGTGCTCAATATAGTGTTTCTGCTGTGGCTAGAGCTCGAGGGGCGGGTTATACAGATAGGGTGCGGCGGAGCCAGCGGGAGGATGCATAATTTTCTCAGTGACTCTGTGAGGAGAGGATGGCGACGTTTACCTTTCCATTATTGCTGGTATGAACCACAAACAATCACAATTGCTGGTATGAACTGGGAACACGGCGGCATCAATTCCAATGATGTTTGCATTTTTGATATATTCCTTACCAAATAGCACCTTGTGTCCATATTTGTGCTATTTTTTGTGTTGTTGGATTAGAAGGTTAATCAAATAGTTGGTGCCCAACTTGAATCCCTAAGACCCTAACCTATCTCACATACACTATGGATCATTACAGTATCCCATGAGAGAGACACACACATATATAACAGCTAGGTCATCTTCCCCCTGAGAGGCTAGACATGCTCCCATTGCTTGCCTTGAATATTTGGCTTGACGTATTGTTGTACATATGAAATCCTTCGCTTTGCTCCGGAATCATCATGCTGCTGGGTAGTATATGGCAGGGCGGCATAAAGTCCGGTAATGCTACCTGGCCATCAAGGTACTGGGTGACTTGTCGCATGCTTGTTGGTCTTGCGTCCACGAATGGGTGTGAACATAGTAGCCCCAGCTTTAGTACCATGGATGCCTCGTCACTGTCGTAGTACCCTTGAAGTCTGATGTCCACTGTTTCAGTGAGTGATCCATTCTGCCAGTGACTAAGCACCCAGTCCACCAATAACAAGGCGCCGTCGTGATCACTGTCGTCCTGCGTGAGCTGCTTGCTGACGGGCCTTCGTCCACACGCGACCTCAAGAACGAAGATGCCGAAAGCAAATATGTCTGTGAGAGGGGATGCCTTACCGGTGCGACCAAGCTCGGGAGCTATGTACCCTATGGTGCCTACCACATGGGTGGTCTTTGGGCCATCTGCCCCGCCGTGGTCGTAGAGTCGCGCGAGGCCAAAGTCTCCTAGCCGCCCGTTCATGTCGCCGTCGAGGAGGACATTGCTGGCTTTAATATCTCGATGGATGACCACTTTCTCCCAGTCTAGATGGAGGTACGACAAGCCAGACGCGACGCCTTTGATAATTTGGACCCTCAAAGCCCAGTCTAAAGCGTGCTGTCGTCCCTCTCGGTCGTGAAGGCACTTGTCGAGGCTTCCGTTTGGCATGTAGTCGTACACCAGCAGCAGCTCGCCTTTCCGTCGACAGTACCCTAGCAGCTGGACGAGGTTGCGGTGTTGCAGGCGTCCAAGGCTAACGATCTCCGAGATGAACTCCTTCATGCCCTGCTTCGATTCGTGCGACACCCGTTTTACTGCGATTTCTGTTCTGGACGCAGGAAGCACCCCCTTGTACACCCTCCCAAACCCGCCGATGCCGAGAAGGTTAGAGTTCTTGAAGCCGTCCGTGGCATGGAACAGATCCTTGTATGAGAACCTGTGTGGTCCGAACTCGAGCTCCCAGTCTTCGTGCAGCTCAGCGTACCTCCGATGTCGTCGCACCAGTAACAAGATGGCCATGCCGGCGGCAAGGAGGAATGCCGCGGTTGCTACCGGCAAGACGATCTCCAGGGTCCTAGTCCTGTCCTTGGCGGAAGCACGAGGCAGCTTCGGTAGCTTGCTGAGGTCAATGGCCGGAGCAGGGCGGTCGATGCTGAAGCTCCACCCGAGGACATAGTGCCGTGATTTCAGCGTCCCACCGGTCGCAGCAGAGAAGCCGACGAACGCCGGGCCATCATCAGTCAGGACCGTTGAGAGATTGTACCTGGCCGACACAAGTGGCCTCGCAGGTTTGGCCATGCTGAGTGGAGCCATGGTCACGTTGATCTGTGCGACCTCTGCGTCGTAGTCCACCCAAACCTGCATGGCCTCTCCGCTAATCAAGGTCAAGTTGCGGAAGCCACCGCCGCCGCCGCCGTAGTACCCGGCGTAGTACGACTGCACCGAGTGAAGGCTGTTGACGTCGACGCCGACGTGGTTGTCGTTGATGTCCTGGAACTCGTCGTTCTGCATCGTGTCGAGCTCGACGGCGAAGAGGCGGTTGCTGGAGTTGCCGTTGCTCTGGACGTTGAGGAGGCCCAGGTAGCCGCTGGGAAGAGCGCCGGAGAAGTCCCTGCTGCCGGCTACCACGAACGCCATGCCGTGCGCGCTTAGCTCGACATGGTCGGACAGGATGCCGAACACGAAGGAGGTGGAGAAGGACCGCGCCGTGCCGTTGGCAGGCTCGCGGAGGCGCACCGGCTCCGGGTAGAACGCGTGGCCCTTGCGCTGGAGCGTCCCGTTCGTCAGCTCGAGCATGCCATCCGACGTGATCGCTGCAACGCCATCCGTCGAGAGGTTTGTGCCGGTGAAGCCAGAGTATACGAACTGCTGGTCGTCGCCGGAGCATAGATTGGCAAGCCTCAGGCAGAGGCTTACGAGCTGGTATACAAGGAACAACGGGCGTGCCATTTTTGCTACTCAGGGGTTCAAGGCTCTGGCTGAAGATGGGACACAGTTCGACTAGCATGTTTATGCTGAATTGCCTTGTGCTCTCGGTACGGAAGTCATCAATTATGTTTCCGGAGCGTAGCCATCATATTTTTATATGCCCTTCAATAATCTATAGTATCTAATATTCAAGGTCGGAATCTTAATCTTTTTTTTTGTCCGTCGCTCCCTCTGCATCTCGCCCTCCACTGTCCGTCTACTAGAGCGTCTGTAAGAGTTTTCTACAAGTCTCTCCTAAATTAAGTTTTTTAGAAAAACATAAAAATATGTCTCCAACAGTTCTCCTAAAATGCTTTCAACTTTTTATAGCCCTTAAAACTCTTTTAACTACAAATGAGAGGTTTTTTAGGCTACACAGAAACAATTTGCCGCTTTAAAGGATTTGTTGGAGAAATGATTAAAATCTAGCACCACTAATTTATTAGATACCCCTTAAAACTGATTTTAAGGGGTCATTTTCTAAAAAGCTCTTGGAAATGCTCTTATTAGTCACGCACACCCTTTCTTCTCTCACTTGCCTCTACTAAAGAAGGAGCTTTTGATCTTTTACAACTTTTATGGATGGCACCTTAGCATATGTCATTGACATCTCAATCACTGTCGTAACATTTTATTTGCCATCGACGACCCTCTAGACATGGGCATTTGATTCTTCGGCAGTTCATCGGTTTTTTTTAGAGAATTTGGGGAGGAATGGAGGATAGGTGGAACCGAGAATTTTTGTTTCGAGTCTTTCGGTACGGTTTCAGTTTTAGTCGAACAAACCGAAGTTTAGCTAAAAAATAGCAAAACAACACAATTTCATTGTATAATGAAAGTGAGTAGATGATCGGATGGAAGATTGGGATTGGGATGGATTGTTTTGGATGGTTGTGTGCTTATATACTTAGGATTTTGAAAGGTTATATTGGGCCAAGCCTAAAGTTCCATTGGTCTATATATTGGGCCTTCGTTATATTTGGTTTTTTTTGTTTAACTCGGTTTTCTCAAGTCTAGAATCAAAATTACTTCGGTTATTTTGTTTCTGAAACATGGAACAAAAATTACTAATGGTTAATTTGGTCTGGTTCTAGTTTTTCGATTCGGCTCTTTGGTTTCGGATTATTTTGCATAGACCTACCACCCCAAACGATGGCACAAAATTACTTTTGTCACAACCCAACCAAGTTATCGGGCCCACGTACACCAATCCTTGCCCTCAAGGCCTCGGATAGATATGTAAGTGGATCAGATAACTTACTCGAGTTGCCGAGTTTCGATGAACTCGTTCCTTTCCAAGGACCATTCACGCAAAGTTGCAAATATTACAATAACCAATCCAGAACATAGAGTTTAAAAAAAAAACAGGAGTTGAGCGGAAGTCTTTACAATAAAATAATATACATTAACAAGCTAATAAGTTTACAAACCACAAAGTATTTATTATTACATGCCCGAGGTAGAGTTAAAGTGCTAACTTATTACATCAACTGGGAAGAAACTATCTTCCCGCAGAACCCACATAATGTACACAAGTAAAAGTCACCATTATGAGTTTAACAAAACTCATACGTGTTGATAGTTTCTCCTGCAACAACAATGGGATAAACCCTGAGTATGGAAATACTCAGCAAGACTGACCCGACTAAAGAAAAAGACTCGCAAGGATATGCTAGTTGTTGGGAATCAAGGTAAGGCTTACCAAATTTCAAAGACTCAGTTTTGCAGAAAAGCTTACTAGTAGTGAATCCTTAGGCCAAACTTTTACTTCACAAGTTAAGTACTTTTCCTGAATCTAGATTTGCCTAATCTAGAGCATTCACTTGTCCTACACTAGCTTCATTTTAACAGCTTTAGTTTCACTTGTTATCTACGATGCAGGGCAGTGATCCAGTCTTCATATCCGAGAAGTTCGGCGATCCGAATCGATTAATACTCAGCTGAGGATCTCCAACCACACGACATATGTAGCACTTAACCCTTGCATATGTCAACTCGCCCACGGGTTTCTCAAGACCAGAATGGGTTCACGCGACCCAAGAGCACAGCACTCCACCGTCCAGCCATTGGCCTGGTTGGTACACGTTACTCTCGCCATGGTGCCCGCCATGTTTCCGAGAGTACAGCACCCCACCTTCCAGTCTCTTGCCACGGAGGGTACAAGCTACTCTCGCCATCTCTCCACTCCCAGTGCGTGCGAGCTGTTCTGGTATTGGTCCGACCGAGGCTAAGCTTACCCATGACGAGGCATGTGGCCAGTTAAAGGGTCCTAGATCAGCAAGCCTACTTTCGGTACGGTCCTTAATCGACACAGACGGGCGACCTTTCCTGCTCAACGTCTGGTCTCATATTATTATTTCCTTCCCAAAACCATGTACCTGACAGAGGTACCATACTTGAATGATGAATTCATCACTGCAGATGATGCTCTCACCATTACAAGTCCTTTTTCATAAAACAAACCCATACCCAGTGTTACACAGCATTCTTTTAAAAAGAATCAAGTTTTAGTTCTCTAGGCAGGGCTAAGCCTCATTAGTTCTCTTTATAAAACAGGTAGCAAGGAGGATAATCAAATTCCAAGGAATGGTAATGCATCAATTGTTTATTCACACAACTCCTATCACCTAATGCAGCAGGTAAGTGATAAAAGTTTTTAAAACAGAAGGAGGTGGCAAATGCACCGGGGCTTGCCTTGGTGAGGAGGAGAGTCGGGTTCTTCTACCAGGATATTACAGTTAGCAGCAAATCCAAATGGGACACCCTCCGGAGGACCTTCAGCGACAGCCCCAGTTGGAGAAGTTTCAGATGGAGGAACAGGCTCCCCTTCTATTTCCACTTCAATTTCTTCTTCAAGGTGCTCTACAAGTCAATTCGAAGTATATGAATGCTTATGTGATGATATGCTATGCAAACTCTCGCTTGGGGAGAGGTAGAAAAGTTTAAATACTTTTAACTAAGCATACAGTGATTATACACATGGTTCTAGGTTTCTTAATAGTGGCCCAAAATTATCAAATTAAACTTACTTCAAACAATTAGAGAACTAAATAGATTAAAGTTTAATAAACTAGTTTCCGGTTCTCTAAGTAAATTAAACTTAAACAGACTCAAATTTCTACCAGGAGTTGTTGTAAGGGTATATAATGTTTCTGCAAATTTTTCATAATTTTTGGTGCGCTGGTTTTATTTCTAAAATTCATTTATGCATTCCAGAGGCACTTTTAATTACCCAAAAAAAATTAATTATTGCTGCAAAAATCCTAAAACTTGGTACGACTGATGCCTGCAAAACAACAGCCAGGGGGTCTAAGTTAAACCAGTCGACACATATGTCACGCTTGGTGGAACGGCCTACGACAAACCCTTTTGTTTCTGACCCATAGGAATGGTAGAGCCTACACCGAGGGCTTCACAAGCATCACAGGTACAGATCAAAATAGGAATACAATCGAAGTGGGTATAAAATACCTGCTGGGTTTCTGACCACGACGAGAGGGAATGGAAGAACACGGTGGTGACCACAGTGAGCAATGAACTACCAGCAACTTCAACTAGAACTAAACTCTGGGCGGGGATAATTCAGGTGCCAATTGATAACGGACCTGGGAGTGCAAAAGGACACAGAGGAAAAGGACAGGGACGCGGTTTCTATAACTAGGCTCAAGAGCACCACAGTTGTATCCTCAGTATAAAAGCCATCGTCCCACAACAGGTCTCAAGAGGTTTGTCCAAAAGAGAACGCGAATGTATCCAATGGTATTAGTGCTCCACCGACTAGGGTACGTAGGATTTTTGCATGAGCTCCACACATGACCAGTCTACAGTGAGGCAAAACCAGCGCTCGCTAGCATTTTGACAGAGGAGCATGCTCCAGCTGAGTCACTAGCTTCTACCAAATTCTATTTACTGTACCAGACTTCAGCCGTTTGTAAGGTGAAAAACCCCCCATTTCTTTTTCGCCCAGTATTAGAAACTCCTAGGCCCCTCTCTGATTCACGTCTAGCCACATCCAACCTCATCTGAAACTGGATACCTCAGTGGAATACAGCAGCGTCCTACCAACTAATCAACTCTGAACTTTTCCTTTGTTTTGTTTTGACTGAACCTCCAATGTTCACGTCCAGTCTTTCAGAAATTTCTAATGGTAGCTGACCCATCTAGCCGGCTAAACATGTTTCCCTAACTTAATATTATCATATTACTACCACAAAATCGAAGTCGACTGTCACAGAACAGAACTACAACCGCTCAAAGTAACTCCGACCTCCTCTGTACCAGCTTCCGCTAAACTAAATCAGAATAAAAATCTGACAGAAGTAACTTAGGACCAGATTATTTTTCACTTTATACCATACCAGCCCACCCCCATCAAGGGAACCTGCTCTCTATTCCCAGGGCTAGCTATTTGCTAAAAAAGTCTCAACCCGACTCTCCATGAATTAGCCGCTACAGGTGCCTGAACAGAGCAAAATACTACTAAAATTCAGTACTTAGCCATTGGGTTAAATCTGAAACTGAAACCTGATGATCCACTTTTGGACACCCTTCCCTTCTAATTTCCCATAAGGACAGACCTTGCCCATTACACCAAACTTGTTCACCAAGTATTGGTCTTCCACTTTTCTGTAAACTTATAGCATCAATACTGCACAGATCTCCATTTATGCTACTCCAAAGTGAGGCACATCTCATAGGAGCCATAATTTCAGTTAGCTGAAATAACTCTGAACGCAAATACTGACGGGATGACTTTCAGACAGCTTTCCCTTTACTTTTTGTGTTGGATCAAACCCAACTCACTTAAAGGAATTTGTTCATTTATAGATGATCTCCATTTTTGTTATAAAGATCTCAGCTCAAAACTGCCTAGAAAAGACACCATACAGCTCCAAAGTGGAGCCAAATGACTGAAATTCAGACCAGCACACTATTCCTCATCTGAAGCTTTAGAAGTCTGACAGCCTATCTTTCAGCATTATTTACTCCAGTTTTTATAGAGTACCAAGTCCATCTCCCTTAAACAAAGTTGCACACTGATAAATCCTCTACCATTTTGATATAACGGTCCTAAGCTAAAACCCAATAGACTGAATAATAAAAGGGCTTCAAAGTGGGCTTAGGCATAAAAGTTCAGAACCCAGAATTTTCACTAAGTCTGAATTCAGATTTAGCACATTGAATCTTTGGACTACCGTTACTGTCTGTTCCAACTGGTTTTAGTGGCATTACCCTGAATCAAATCTGCACATCAAAGTATGGGCTTCCACTTTGGTACAACATTCATAGCCCAGAATTACATGGATCAGCCCTTAAGGAGTATCCCAAATCTGCTTCAGACTAAAAAATCAGCAGGACTGAATTTTTATCTAAGTCTGATTCTCCAAACTGAACACTGCATCTTTAGGCTCCTTTTTCTACCAGTTCCATATAGATTTAGAGCTTCAATACTTAATAAAAGTTGTTCTCCTATAGTTAATCTACAAGTTTACTATAGAAACCTTTTGCCAAAAGCCCCAGATTAAAACATATAGGGGTCCAGAAATAGGTAAAGCAAACTGTTTTTAGTTGAACCAAAACTGTATTAAATCTGAAATCTGCAAATTACTCCAAATTTCCCTTCAAAACTTGAAAATCTCAACACAGGAAAATTGTTTAGTTTTGGAAACTCTACAACTTTGGTATTTTGATTTTTGGCAAATTATGGCCAGATCTCAGATTCCACTTTTGAGCCCAAAACTAGAGTTTTTCAAACTAGGTTTTTCACTCTATCCATCACCACATCTCCTTTTGAGTTTTTCTTGGTCCTAGTGAATGCATTCTAAGTGTGTTACAATACAAAGATGCCAATGCATATGATGTCATGCCAAGTTTTAATTTCCAGTAACACCAGGGTGTTACATCCTTCCCCCCTAAAAAGAAATCTCGTCCCGAGATTAAGGCTCGAGGCTAAGTAGTGGAAAAAGAAACACGTCACAATCCCATTTCCTTATTTCTGTTACAAGGCAGGGGGTGTGGGTGCCCCAGTCAGTTTACATTAAGTAGAATTTACAATAGACTTAAGATTTACAAGACTCTAAAAACTTAGGAAACTTATTATTCAAAAACTCCTCAGATTCCCATGTAGCTTCATCTTTAGAATGCTTATTCCATTGCACTTTGTAGAATTTGATAGTCTTTCTGCGGGTAACCCTTTCCTGTTGATCTACAATCTTTATAGGGTGCTCGGAATAAGTCAAATCCGGTTCCAGATCAACATCAGAAATTTCTACCACTTTGTCAGGCACTTGAAGGCATTTCTTAAGTTGGGATACATGAAATACATTATGTATGGCCGAAAGATGTTCAGGTAGTTTCACTTTATAAGCCACATCTCCACACCGTGCTAGTATTTCAAAAGGGCCAACATAGCGTGGTGCCAATTTCCCTTTAATGCCAAAACGATTTACCCCTTTCATAGGTGAAACCTTCAAATACACAAAATCGCCAACTTGGAAAAACAAGGGTCGTCTTCGCTTGTCTGCATAACGTTTGTGACGGTGTTGTGCAACCTTCAAACGGTGTTGAATAAGTTTCACCTTTTCTTCCGCCTCTTTTACTAAATCTGGCCCAAAGAAGAACCGTTCACCGGGCCCCGACCAGTTGAGTGGAGTTCGGCACCGCTGCCCATAAAGAGCCTCAAAAGGTGCCATCTGGATACTCTCTTGGTAACTATTGTTGTAGGAAAATTCAGCCAACGGCAAGCACTCATCCCATTTTTCCGAATAAACTAATACACATGCTCGCAACATATCTTCCAAGATCTGATTTACTCTTTCGGTCTGCCCACTGGTTTGGGGATGGTAGGCTGAGCTATGAATTAATTTGGTACCAAGAGACGTATGCAGCCCTTCCCAGAATTTGGCCACAAACTAAGGACCACGATCTGAGATAATCGTCCTTGGCACACCGTGCAGGCTCAGGATGCGTGCAATGTACAATTTGGCATAGGAAACCACTGAATCTCTAGTCTTTACTGGTAGAAAATGTGCAACCTTGGTGAAACGGTCCACGATTACCCAAATAGAATCACAACCCCTGGAAGTCTTGGGTAAACCTACGATGAAATCCATGCTGATATCCTCCCATTTCCCTTCCGAGATAGGCAACGATTGCAACGGCCCAGCAGACCTTAGATGTATAGCCTTTACTCGTTGGCAAACATCACACCTAGCAACATAACGAGCAATCTCAATTTTCATCTTAGTCCACCAGAATCGCGATTTTAAGTCTTGATACATCTTACTACTCCCAGGATGGATAGAATACCGGGAGGTATGAGATTCATCCAGTATCTGTTGCTTCAACTCAGGAACCTTTGGAACTACTAATCGGTTCTTAAACCAAAGAATACCTTTGTTATCCATGTGGAAACACGTAGTAGGATCCATTGCCATGTGTTCCTTGATATGGGTTATCCCAGCATCTGTCTTCTGAGCTTCCACAATTTGATCAATTAAAGTTGACTCCAGTTGTAGATTAGCTAGTAGGGCAGGTTGGAACATACTCAGATTTAGTCGTTCCATTTCTTGACAAATTGTGGTCTCAAGAGGACTAGCCAATAGATAACATAAATGCTCCTTGCGACTGAGCGCATCTGCGACCACATTCGCCTTGCCAGGATGATAATGCACTTCTAGATCATAGTCCTTGATTAACTCAAGCCACCTTCGTTGTCTCATATTTAATTCTGCTTGAGTGAAGATGTACTTGAGACTTTTATGATCTGTATAAATATGGCAAGTATTGCCCAGAAGATAATGACGCCAAATTTTTAAAGCATGCACAACTGCCGCAAGCTCCAGATCATGAGTAGGATAATGTTCTTCATGTCTCTTCAATTGTCGTGAAGCATATGCTATTACACGGCCTTCTTGCATTAACACGCATCCAATGCCCGTACCAGAAGCATCACAATATACGTCGAAAGACTTCTCAATATCAGGTTGTGCTAACACGGGTGCCGTGGTTAATAATTTCTTTAACTTCTCAAAGGCTTCATTACACTCCGGTGTCCAATTAAACTTCACATTGTTCTTCAGTAATTCGGTAATTGGCTTAGAGATTTTTGAAAAATCAGGAATGAACCGACGATAATATCCTGCCATGCCCAGGAAGCTTCGAACAAGATGAACCGTGGTAGGTGGCTTCCATTCTATGATATCCTTCACTTTACTAGGATCCACGGCTACTCCTTCTGCTGACAAAATATGACCAAGAAATGGAACTCGATCTAACCAAAACTCACATTTACTGAATTTAGCATATAACTTATGTTCCCGAAGTCGAGTCAGCACAACCCAAAGATGAGTAGCATGTTCTTCTTTACTCTTGGAATAAATCAGGATATCATCAATGAAAACTACCATGAACTTATCCAATTATGGCATAAATACCGAGTTCATTAAATAGGTGAAATGGGCAGGAGCATTAGTAAGTCCAAACGACATAACCAAATACTCATACAACCCATATCTTGTTGTAAAAGCCGTCTTCGGAATATCCTCTGGCCGAACCCGAATTTGATGATAACCGGAACGGAGATCAATCTTGGAAAATACCTTTGCCGCAACAAGCTGGTCAAACAAAAGGTCTATTCGCGGCAGCGGATATTTATTCTTGATAGTTACCTCATTCAGGGGTCTATAATCAACACACATCCTTAATGTTTGGTCCTTCTTTTTCACAAAGATGGCAGGGCAGCCCCAGGGTGATGAACTGGGTCGAATGAAACCTTTTTCTAACAGATCTTGCAGTTGCGTCTTCAATTCTGCCAGCTCATTTGGGGGCATTCTATACGACCTCCGAGAGACAGGAGCTGTACCAGGTTTTAATTCAATTGAGAATTCCACATCACGTTCTGGTGGCAAACCTGGCAACTCTTCTGGAAAAACATCCGGAAATTCTCGCACCACCGGAATATTGGCTAACTCTTTAACTAATGTACTATAGACTCCTCCTGGGACTTCTTTTAGCGGGGGCAACTGAATTTGCAACTGGCTCTCTCCTAACAAAGTATTTAATCGAATGGTCCGTTTCTTCGTATCAATAGCGACTTCATGTTGGACTAGCCAATTCATGCCTAAAATCACATCTATATCTTGACCTTTCAGCACTATCATATTAGTAGGGTAACTATGCCCAACTAATTCTATTGGCACTTGGAAGGCCATTTCCTTTGTAAACAATCGACCCCCGGGTGATTGTACTGCCACACCCCATCTTGCTTCTTGAATAGAAATACTATGATGCAGGGCAAAATCTTTAGTGAGAAATGTATGGGATGCACCAGTGTCAAAAAGTATTTTGGCAGGATGATGGGCAACAAGGAACATACCCATAAGCACAGGATTTCCCTCTGGAGTCACATCCACTTGAGTATAGAATACTCGCCCGAATTTTCTGTTGTCCTTCCCTTTTGCATTGTTTCCAGAAGTACTCTTGTTCTGATTTTGAGAATGATTTCCTGCTGGTTTCTGGAAATTTGAGTTGTTTTGGCGGGGGTAGGGGCAGTCTTTAATAAAATGCCCTGCTTTTCCACAGTTATAGCAGGGATATTTGGTGCCAGTGGGAGCAGGCAAACGGGGAGCTTGGTTATTTGTGGGAAAGGATTGGCGTTGCATATTTGTGGGACGGATGTAGATAGGAGTCTTAGCAGGATAAGCGGCTGAGTGATAGGGAATGTTGGGAGAACCAGCTGTTCTGATTACTACCTTTTGACGCTTTGATGGATCCTGGGAAGATCCAGCTCCAGAGCCTTTCCACATCCTTTTAGCATTTTGATGCACCCGCCCCTTGTCTTCTACTGCAATCGCCACACTGACTGCTCTATTAAATGTCAAGTCATAACAGGTTGCCATTTTCTTTTGCAGCTTGAAACTCAAACCCCGCATGAAACAATCTCGCTTTTTACCGTCAGTGTTCACATGATCAACAGCATACTGGGACAAGTGATTAAACTTCCCAAGATATTGCATCACCGTGTCAGGACCTTGCTTAAGCCTTAAAAATTCCTCTAGTTTCATTTGCAGGACTCCATCTGGAATATAATGTGCTCTAAAAGCTTCCTTAAATTCAGCCCAAGTAATTTGATGTCCTGCTGGTTGTACAGCCACAAAGTTTGCCCACCAAGTGCTGGCAGGTCCACGAAGTAACTGAGCTGCGAACTGAGGTTTTTGCACTTCGGTACACTGGATCAACCCAAACTTTTGTTCCACCACCCAAAGCCATTCATCGGCTTCCAGTGGCTCTTCAGCTTTTATAAAAGTGGGAGGTCGGGTCTCCATGAATTCCATGTAAGAAGCATTTCTAACATTATTTGGAGGTACCCGAGCCCCATGTTGATTTTGGTTCTGAAGCACTTCACGCAAAACACGTGCATTATCAGCCGTCGCATTTACTAACGCGGCAATTGCATCAGCTAGGGTTGGAGGAATTGGTGGCGGTGGAGGATCAGAGTCATCTTCCACACCGCCCTGAGAGGTGCCAGCTATATCAGATAGTCGAACACGCCTAGGCATCTGAAATGAAACAGAACTCATAAATGGGCGTCCACAACTAGGAATATATTACAAAAAACAAAATACATGATCCTTAGTGGTTACAATACCAAAATTTCCAGACTGCTGCTGGTACTAATATTACAACAGAGGATGCACTCATAAACCTAGTGCCTATTCTAATCCTCTGCATCAGTGTCTATCTCTGACACATCACTACCCCCTGGAGAATTTCCACCTGGTGCAAACACAGGCGCTGCTTCTTCCTCTGAGTTTGCATCTGGTTCACCCCCATCAGCTAACACAACACCACCCTCTGCCTCTGCAGCTCCTGGTGCATCATCGGGGTGTAGCTGGTAATACAGCTGGTGAACTTCCTCATGCAGTACATTGGAGTAGTCCTCTAGATCATTGTAGGCCATAACTAAATCCTGAAAACGACCCCTCAAATGATCCTCACGGGCAAACGCTGCCTCCCTAGATCGCATTGTCGCAGCCAGTTGCTCCTTCTGTTCAGCTAACTGCTTCTGAAGCTGCTTCTTTTCAGCCAGTAGCTCCAGAATATGAGCAGCGTCCAAGCCCCGTTCGTTGACTGACGCTTTTAAATCTTGCTGTAGTTGTGCCACCAGCGACGGAGGTGCGTGACGGCCACTGTTTGCCTCCACCTGCGATGGAGTGTGCGACTGCTACTGCCGGTCTCCACAGTACGGGAGGCCAGTCGATGCTTTGGCACGCCTCGCGGTCCAACATGCATGCGGGGCGTCTGCTTAGGGGGAGCCATTCTGAATTTTTAAAGAGTAAAGATACAATAAAAGATCAAGGATTAGTAGAGTTAGAATTTTTTTTGACCCACATATATTCTGGTAACCATCTTGCGTTAGGGGGAAAACTTTTTAATAAAGAGTGAATGTTATGATGCATGCTTCGGGTCCTATTCGCCCCACAACTACTGCCAAAATATATGGCTATCACGTTCTATGGCGGTGGCAACCCTACTCACTCCGAGATTAACTAGTCGTAATCTGCTAGTGTTTTGTTAGTGTACCTGCAGAAAATTCTAGCCTAAGTTGTGGGTTAGTGGTTAGTACCTTCAACTAAGCCACCTATTAGTCCTTGACTTATTATAGTACTAATTGCACTTCTTACTACCAGGCATGTAATCCTAATTTTAGAGTTTTCCAAAAATTCATTTGAACTCAAATTCCTTTAAAAATAGGTTCTTACGATTATTCTATTACTTGCAAATTGTGTGAAGGGCTCCGATACCAGCTGTCACAACCCAACCAAGTTATCGGGCCCACGTACACCAATCCTTGCCCTCAAGGCCTCGGATAGATATGTAAGTGGATCAGATAACTTACTCGAGTTGCCGAGTTTCGATGAACTCGTTCCTTTCCAAGGACCATTCACGCAAAGTTGCAAATATTACAATAACCAATCCAGAACATAGAGTTTAAAAAAAACAGGAGTTGAGCGGAAGTCTTTACAATAAAATAATATACATTAACAAGCTAATAAGTTTACAAACCACAAAGTATTTATTATTACATGCCCGAGGTAGAGTTAAAGTGCTAACTTATTACATCAACTGGGAAGAAACTATCTTCCCGCAGAACCCACATAATGTACACAAGTAAAAGTCACCATTATGAGTTTAACAAAACTCATACGTGTTGATAGTTTCTCCTGCAACAATAATGGGATAAACCCTGAGTATGGAAATACTCAGCAAGACTGACCCGACTAAAGAAAAAGACTCGCAAGGATATGCTAGTTGTTGGGAATCAAGGTAAGGCTTACCAAATTTCAAAGACTCAGTTTTGCAGAAAAGCTTACTAGTAGTGAATCCTTAGGCCAAACTTTTACTTCACAAGTTAAGTACTTTTCCTGAATCTAGATTTGCCTAATCTAGAGCATTCACTTGTCCTACACTAGCTTCATTTTAACAGCTTTAGTTTCACTTGTTATCTACGATGCAGGGCAGTGATCCAGTCTTCATATCCGAGAAGTTCGGCGATCCGAATCGATTAATACTCAGCTGAGGATCTCCAACCACACGACATATGTAGCACTTAACCCTTGCATATGTCAACTCGCCCACGGGTTTCTCAAGACCAGAACGGGTTCACGCGACCCAAGAGCACAGCACTCCACCGTCCAGCCATTGGCCTGGTTGGTACACGTTACTCTCGCCATGGTGCCCGCCATGTTTCCGAGAGTACAGCACCCCCACCTTCCAGTCTCTTGCCACGGAGGGTACAAGCTACTCTCGCCATCTCTCCACTCCCAGTGCGTGCGAGCTGTTCTGGTATTGGTCCGACCGAGGCTAAGCTTACCCATGACGAGGCATGTGGCCAGTTAAAGGGTCCTAGATCAGCAAGCCTACTTTCGGTACGGTCCTTAATCGACACAGACGGGCGACCTTTCCTGCTCAACGTCTGGTCTCATATTATTATTTCCTTCCCAAAACCATGTACCTGACAGAGGTACCATACTTGAATGATGAATTCATCACTGCAGATGATGCTCTCACCATTACAAGTCCTTTTTCATAAAACAAACCCATACCCAGTGTTACACAGCATTCTTTTAAAAAGAATCAAGTTTTAGTTCTCTAGGCAGGGCTAAGCCTCATTAGTTCTCTTTATAAAACAGGTAGCAAGGAGGATAATCAAATTCCAAGGAATGGTAATGCATCAATTGTTTATTCACACAACTCCTATCACCTAATGCAGCAGGTAAGTGATAAAAGTTTTTAAAACAGAAGGAGGTGGCAAATGCACCGGGGCTTGCCTTGGTGAGGAGGAGAGTCGGGTTCTTCTACCAGGATATTACAGTTAGCAGCAAATCCAAATGGGACACCCTCCGGAGGACCTTCAGCGACAGCCCCAGTTGGAGAAGTTTCAGATGGAGGAACAGGCTCCCCTTCTATTTCCACTTCAATTTCTTCTTCAAGGTGCTCTACAAGTCAATTCGAAGTATATGAATGCTTATGTGATGATATGCTATGCAAACTCTCGCTTGGGGAGAGGTAGAAAAGTTTAAATACTTTTAACTAAGCATACAGTGATTATACACATGGTTCTAGGTTTCTTAATAGTGGCCCAAAATTATCAAATTAAACTTACTTCAAACAATTAGAGAACTAAATAGATTAAAGTTTAATAAACTAGTTTCCGGTTCTCTAAGTAAATTAAACTTAAACAGACTCAAATTTCTACCAGGAGTTGTTGTAAGGGTATATAATGTTTCTGCAAATTTTTCATAATTTTTGGTGTGCTGGTTTTATTTCTAAAATTCATTTATGCATTCCAGAGGCACTTTTAATTACCCAAAAAAAATTAATTATTGCTGCAAAAATCCTAAAACTTGGTACGACTGATGCCTGCAAAACAACAGCCAGGGGGTCTAAGTTAAACCAGTCGACACAGATGTCACGCTTGGTGGAACGGCCTACGACAAACCCTTTTGTTCTGACCCATAGGAATGGTAGAGCCTACACCGAGGGCTTCACAAGCATCACAGGTACAGATCAAAATAGGAATACAATCGAAGTGGGTATAAAATACCTGCTGGGTTTCTGACCACGACGAGAGGGAATGGAAGAACACGGTGGTGACCACAGTGAGCAATGAACTACCAGCAACTTCAACTAGAACTAAACTCTGGGCGGGGATAATTCAGGTGCCAATTGATAACGGACCTGGGAGTGCAAAAGGACACAGACGAAAAGGACAGGGACGCGGTTTCTATAACTAGGCTCAAGAGCACCACAGTTGTATCCTCAGTATAAAAGCCATCGTCCCACAATAGGTCTCAAGAGGTTTGTCCAAAAGAGAACGCGAATGTATCCAATGGTATTAGTGCTCCACCGACTAGGGTACGTAGGATTTTTGCATGAGCTCCACGCATGACCAGTCTACAGTGAGGCAAAACCAGCGCTCGCTAGCATTTTGACAGAGGAGCATGCTCCAGCTGAGTCACTAGCTTCTACCAAATTCTATTTACTGTACCAGACTTCAGCCGTTTGTAAGGTGAAAAACCCCCATTTCTTTTTCGCCCAGTATTAGAAACTCCTAGGCCCCTCTCTGATTCACGTCTAGCCACATCCAACTTCATCTGAAACTGGATAGCTCAGTGGAATACAGCAGTGTCCTACCAACTAATCAACTCTGAACTTTTCCTTTGTTTTGTTTTGACTGAACCTCCAATGTTCACGTCCAGTCTTTCAGAAATTTCTAATGGTAGCTGACCCATCTAGCCGGCTAAACATGTTTCCCTAACTTAATATTATCATATTACTACCACAAAATCGAAGTCGACTCTCACAGAACAGAACTACAACCGCTCAAAGTAACTCCGACCTCCTCTGTACCAGCTTCCGCTAAACTAAATCAGAATAAAAATCTGACAGAAGTAACTTAGGACCAGATTATTTTTCACTTTATACCATACCAGCCCACCCCCATCAAGGGAACCTGCTCTCTATTCCCAGGGCTAGCTATTTGCTAAAAAAGTCTCAACCCGACTCTCCATGAATTAGCCGCTACAGGTGCCTGAACAGAGCAAAATACTACTAAAATTCAGTACTTAGCCATTGGGTTAAATCTGAAACTGAAACCTGATGATCCACTTTTGGACACCCTTCCCTTCTAATTTCCCATAAGGACAGACCTTGCCCATTACACCAAACTTGTTCACCAAGTATTGGTCTTCCACTTTTCTGTAAACTTATAGCATCAATACTGCACAGATCTCCATTTATGCTACTCCAAAGTGAGGCACATCTCATAGGAGCCATAATTTCAGTTAGCTGAAATAACTCTGAACGCAAATACTGACGGGATGACTTTCAGACAGCTTTCCCTTTACTTTTTGTGTTGGATCAAACCCAACTCACTTAAAGGAATTTGTTCATTTATAGATGATCTCCATTTTTGTTATAAAGATCTCAGCTCAAAACTGCCTAGAAAAGACACCATACAGCTCCAAAGTGGAGCCAAATGACTGAAATTCAGACCAGCACACTATTCCTCATCTGAAGCTTTAGAAGTCTGACGGCCTATCTTTCAGCATTATTTACTCCAGTTTTTATAGAGTACCAAGTCCATCTCCCTTAAACAAAGTTGCACACTGATAAATCCTCTACCATTTTGATATAACGGTCCTAAGCTAAAACCCAATAGACTGAATAATAAAAGGGCTTCAAAGTGGGCTTAGGCATAAAAGTTCAGAACCCAGAATTTTCACTAAGTCTGAATTCAGATTTAGCACATTGAATCTTTGGACTACTGTTACTGTCTGTTCCAACTGGTTTTAGTGGCATTACCCTGAATCAAATCTGCACATCAAAGTATGGGCTTCCACTTTGGTACAACATTCATAGCCCAGAATTACATGGATCAGCCCTTAAGGAGTATCCCAAATCTGCTTCAGACTAAAAAATCAGCAGGACTGAATTTTTATCTAAGTCTGATTCTCCAAACTGAACACTGCATCTTTAGGCTCCTTTTTCTACCAGTTCCATATAGATTTAGAGCTTCAATACTTAATAAAAGTTGTTCTCCTATAGTTAATCTACAAGTTTACTATAGAAACCTTTCGCCAAAAGCCCCAGATTAAAACATATAGGGGTCCAGAAATAGGTAAAGCAAACTGTTTTTAGTTGAACCAAAACTGTATTAAATCTGAAATCTGCAAATTACTCCAAATTTCCCTTCAAAACTTGAAAATCTCAACACACGAAAATTGTTTAGTTTTGGAAACTCTACAACTTTGGTATTTTGATTTTTGGCAAATTATGGCCAGATCTCAGATTCCACTTTTGAGCCCAAAACTAGAGTTTTTCAAACTAGGTTTTTCACTCTATCCATCACCACATCTCCTTTTGAGTTTTTCTTGGTCCTAGTGAATGCATTCTAAGTGTGTTACAATACAAAGATGCCAATGCATATGATGTCATGCCAAGTTTTAATTTCCAGTAACACCAGGGTGTTACAACTTTACCACTAAAAAGATTTTAATGTACAGACCTTATGATAAATAGAGATGGGTATTTATTCTGCACCATCTCTTAATGTTGACATGTGGGCTACCAAAATGCCTACATCTGTTAATCATGGGAACGACCACTACTACAGCATACCTCTGCACAGGCGGTCTGGTTAGCCTCTACACAGGCGGTTCCAGGAACCGCTTGTGGTGCACCGCCTGTGATGTAAAACAACATCACAGGCGGTCAATCAAAAACCGCCTGTGAAAACACAGATTACAGGCGGTCCAGTTCAAAGGAACCGCCTGTGATAGACACACATCACAGGCGGTTTCTTATCCTAGCCGCCTGTGATAGACACACATCACAGGCGGTTTTTTATATAAGTCCGACTGCATACAATATAAATCACAGACGGTTTTCATTATACAGATTCATATATATAGAATTTTCAAACACAAAATATACACAGATTTCATACACAGATTATACACAGATTCACACAGATTTCATACACATATTACAAGTTCCATAACAGGTATAATACACAGATTCATCCACATATCAAGTTCCATCGTCATACACAGATTTATACACATATCAAGTTCCATATACAACTAAACATCTCAAAGTTCCATAGACAACTAAACATCTAAAGTTCCTAACTAAAGACCTAAACACTGTGTGATATTGTGTACAAACTTAGTTCTGGGAATTTTTGCAAATTTCCATTTGTATTGTAGAATAGCCCTTGTTGATGAAGAACTTCACGGCGCATAAAGTAAAGCAAGTCTCTTACAACCTTAGCAACGCCGACGGAAACCATATCTCTTTCTAACCATTCAGCATTGATCTTAGATTTAGGAACCTGCAATGAAAGCAAAAAGCAAGCGGTGCTAAGAGTAATGTGATGAGCAACATTAATATAACATAAAAATTGCAACATAGACAATGATAGCGAACTTACATCCTCACGATTGACCATGTAATTGAAGGTGACACGACACCATTCGCATACATAATAACCGCACAGGACAGTACCCGGAGGTTGTTTGTCACCATATGGAAATAATGATATTGACAAATTAGGCTTGTCCTCTGGATGTTCGCCGCCAAGATCTTTCCAATAAAAACGGTATGCACTGCATATAAGAATAGCATTGTGAGATTAAGAATACATTTGTTAAGTTGTAATAAGTACAAGTGTGCAATAATAATCATACTTCTCTAAAATCTTCAAGAAGTCATTATACGTAGCCTTTTCCATTCTCAGTGAGTCGAAGACCACGACTTTACCATCCTTTGGAAAGATCATGATACAAATGTAGTGGTCACTATATAGACATAGACGGAAACACATGTTAAGATCACGATTGCCATAATTTATAGTTCAAAATTAAACCATGTAGATAACTTACTTAAAGTGGTGCGGAGCTATTATTAAGTCCTTGCCATGTTGTACATGATTATACATGGCTCGTCCAATGTATGCCGCCATTACCTTCATTTTGTTTCTCTGCTTCTGTTTGACGGCTTTCTCAAATTCAGCATCGTCCAAGTCTTTGTATTCTTCTCCATGCCTCCGAGCAACTACTTTGTAGCGAGCTTGGGATATCATCAACGGGTCAAGAAACCCTGTCTTAAGTTGTTTCTTCTTATCATCCATGTATTGCATCCTACGTGTAATAGTGTTAATCGTTAGACTCTCGTTTATGTGTGCGTGTACAAAACTAATAAATATGAAAGTTTAGAGGTACTTACAAGCAAAAGAGGGTTAAGTAGTTGGTTTCCATCCTTTGTCGGTGGTACAACGACCAGAGATCGTCAAAGAATAAATGCCGCACAGGATCTATATGATCATTGCTCCAAAATGCATCTTCTGGCACAACAAATGTGAAGTCCTCGAGTTTGTATTTGTTGCTAGCCACCATGTACCACTCATGCATTCTAATCTCCGAAGTCGACAACTTAGAAAATTGCACCGTCGTCAAGAACGGCCTCCCATTCACAAATTTTGGAGGAACATCCTCCTTCTTGTATACCGAGATATTGGTTTTAAGACGTAATGATTCTCGAGTATGAATCATTCCATCTTCTTCCCATACTTCGAAATTGTCTATTTGGGACCGTGTGCCTACTCCATGAGATGTTGATTCCGCTTTTGATTGATTTGTCATAACTCTCTGCAATTTATGCAGGTAGCGTGCCACTGATTCTGACGGTTTCTTGACATCGTCAGTGGCGATTCGCTTATGAATTTTCTTTGAAATAGTTGTCCCTTCAACATTGGTGCCAACCTTTGGTTCCTTTTTGATGTTGACGTCGACATTCTGAGGAACAATTTTGTCTACGTCCCCCTCGTCGAGTTCCTTCGCAAGAGGCGATATGATTGTTTCAACGATTTTTTTGAAGGTCGGTGTCAGATCTTCCTGCACCATGGGGTGTGGAATGATCGAACTATCTTTTTGTTGCATTGGTGTTGAATTCGGCTCATCACCCAACTTGATGTCGCGTCGATGCCAAAGGACCAACTCGTTCATTGCCTCCTGCAAAGTTATGATCCCCTCAACTGGAAAATCTATCTCCCAATCTTCACAACCACTGTCTGTGATTTCTAGAACTTGGACCACAGCATAGTGTGGCGGGACAGGATTATCCTTGTAGTTAACAAGTCCTGGTTTTACCAAACCAGTAGCAGCTTGCTTTGTTTTTGTCCCAGATCGATTGATTGGAATATGAAGAAAGCAAGACTTGTCCTCAACAATATCGTCTACAGGGTACTTGGTCAACTCTTGCACAGATCCTATGCTGCTAGGGACTATAGGTGGACTCATGTGGCTTGGCTTGAGTTCAAATGATATGCATTCTGTTTTCTTCATTTTGTTCATCACGTCATTAATAGTCTTTTGTACCCTTTCATCAATAGTCTCTTCAAGGGTCCTTTTCGACTTCTCGTGTTTCCTATATGACGATGCATACTCTGGAAAAGCCTCTCTCCAGGAAATCTTAGAAGAGATTCCCCGAGCCCGTCCAGTGTGTTCAGGATTGCCTAGTGCTGCAGTTAGTATGTCATTCTCCCTCCGAGGCTTAAATTCTCCTTTTTTCTCTTATCTGCATATTCTTGAATTTTTGTCGAAACTTCGCCTACCAATTCTGGATGCAAAAGTTTGCCGTCCTCACTCAAACCTGCCCGACCTAAGATCCAACGAATAGCTCGCTCATCGATATCTTTTAATACTGGGTCCAAAGTGCCGTTAGCTATAGCTTCCTCGATTATCCTGTTCCACTTCACAACTTTATGGTGATATCCGGTTGACCCCAGGCGATGGGGGTGTTTGTTCATCTTCGCTCTCTGAGAATTAGTTTCGCCCAGTTCTTTGGCCTTCAGTTCGGTCTTCTGACGAACAAATTCCTCCCACTGAGCTTCAGTGATTTTCCCCATTTTCTTGGGCGGAGGAACCTTATTCTTCTTAACAAATTCCCTATTCATCTCGACCTTCCACCCACGAAACATCTTGGCCATAGCAGAGAGCATCGACTTCCTTACTGCATCCTCTGTGCCTTTTGGGAACTTGAATGACTCAGACAACTTAGCCCATAGCTTATTGCGGGTGTCTTCATCTAAATCCTTCCATTTTTGAAGTGTGATTGGCACTATATCTCTAATAGTAGACCCGCAGGAATTTCGAAACTTTGTAACCACGTCAAGTGGTTCTTTAGGAAACCCCTCTGTATTTAGTTTTGTTACGTACATAACTGCACCTTCTTTCATCTGATTCGGACCTCGTCGCCCTCGTTTCTGCTTATGTGAAACGGATGATTCAGGCATCGGAGCATCCTCCGTGTTTCGTGTAGAACATGCATCCTCTTTCTTCTCTTCATTTGAAATCTATATAGTGAAACAATTAATGGCCTTTCATATATGAACATTATTTTAGAATATAGTCGGCATATTTCTATTTACCTCTTCATCGTTGGGAATATAGTCGGCATCAAGCTCATCTGATGTTTTTTTCTTCCTTGGAGGTATAGGAGTACAAGGATTGTCGTCACTAGAACTATCCTCCACGCTCCCTTCACCGGAGCTGCTCGTTGTCTGCCATTCAAGTTTGGTCGCGTCTTCATCAACTTTGTTAGACGCACCGGTGCAGACCACATCCATACTAGGCTGCTCGTTGTCTGCCATTAAAGCTGGTTCCATCGATAAAGGGATATACTGTTAGTCTGATATACTGGTTCCATCAATAAGGGAACTTGGAGAAAAGGTGATTCAAAAGAAATCGAGCCCAAACCCGCCTCCGGGGCAGGATCGGGTCGGGAAGCAAGCTCGCAGATAGAAGTGCACTTTCCAATGCAGTTAGACAGAGAAGGCATGGCTATGATGTTATAATGCTGAAGGACCCCAAGAAGAGATTATGCCCTGTAGTCTACCACCTCCCATTATTTGTGGGCTTCACCGAGGGCGGGAAACATTTGGTGACATCAAACGACCTTCGGGCTGGGACGTCTGCGAGCTTGTTAAGGGGCCAAACGATGGTGAGCCGGTGTACTCTGTCCGGATGTGTGGTCACAAAATTTAAAGCCGCCCCGGCTTCATCTGTGCGCTTCTCTTCTCTTATGTCGGCTACTAAGATCACTTAGCACCCCACCTAAGAGAAGAGAAGCACACACATGCAGCCGGGGCGGCTGCAAAATTTTGTGACCACACATCCGGACATAGTACACCGGCTCACCATCGTCTGGCCCCTTAACAAGCTCGCAGACGTCTTCAGCCCGAAGGTCGTTTGCTATCACCAAATGTTTCCAGCCATCGGTGAAGCCCACAAATAACGGGAGGTGGTAGACTACAGGGCTTAATCTCTTCTTGGGGTCCTTCAGCATTATAACATCACAGCCATGCCTTCTCTGTCTAACTGCATTGGAAAGTGCACTTCTATCTGCGAGCTTGCTTCCTGACCCGATTCAGGCATTCCGCCGATGCCATTCTCCATATAAGTCCCAAATAGAGAATAGGGATGAGGTAGTCAAGATTGTAGGCGCTAGTGCTCAACTTCTAGCATATATAGATATGGACACAAGTCCAAATTTGGTGCTACTCGGCACCATCGATATCACTAGAAAAAAAATACATCAAAGAGATCCACTTCCCAATAGTACTCGAAGATAGTTCATTGACTTGACACTCTCTAAGAGGTTCATACAAAATACATTATCTCTAAGAGTGAAACCTACGATACTCATATAGAGTGAAACATCAACAACCCCTTGACTGGTCGCTATCATACTCAATTCCAAAATATTTTTCCAATATGTCGGCTTGAGTAAGGAGATCTGGGCTTGGGAGTTCCTCCAAATCATCTGCAGCTTCATCATCTTCAGCATATTGCAGGGCTTCATCTTGAATAATTTTAGCCCTCTTGGAGTCAGCATACTTTTTGATGGACAGAGCACACTTCTCAAGCATGTCGCATACATCTCCAATTTGAAACAAAGTGGTCTTAAGTGTGTACACTGATTCCGGTTCACTAGTATCCACAACCCCATCAGTCACTAGACTGCGAATGATGTCAACATGTGTCTCGATGACTCGAACTGAGCTCTCAACCATGTCAAGTGGCTCTTTTTCCATCTCTAAAACTAAAAATGGCCAAGTCTCACAATCAAAATTGAGATCACAACAAAGGCAGGGATCAGAGGGAAAACAAGGATGTGGCTTATAGGGCAAAAAGAGGGGTCCAAATAACATTGTCATGGCTATGAACAAGTCAAAGATGGGAGATAAGAACAAGTCTTATAACATAGGGTTGGGAAGCAAAGATAGGTAGTCAAAAAACTAAGAAGGGAGATAAGAACAAGTCTTATAACATAGGGAGATAATAACATTGTCATGGCTATGTACTTCCATGATGTATGTGGCCATAAGCACATTTGCCCTAATGATTATCAAACAAAGATAGGTAGTCAAAAAACACTAAAAATAGACTTGTTGCCCCAATCACTATGGAGATTTTCTTATAACTGAATATGTAAGTGAAAAAACATTTAATCAGAAGGGATAAAAATAGATCCCAATCGATGGAGGGACACAAAATTCTTCATTCGAAGGATACTAACACCTTAATGGTATATAAACATTTAATCAGAAGGGATAAAAGAAATAAAAATTGATACATGAGAAGTAATTGACAACCAAGCAATAAGCATATGATTCACGGATAGCCAAACAAGTAATTGACAACCAAGCAATAAGCAATAAGCATATTGACAACCAAACAAAATATGTAAGTGAAAACACAAACAGTAATTATTCTAAGAACTGATAATCAGGGATAGCCATTGATTAACACATTAATGTGTTTGAACCATTGATTAACCTAAGCATTTGATTAACCTAACCATTTGATTAACCTAAGCTATGATTCAAACACATATATATCCAGCTGTGTATTCAAACACATATATGATTCAAACACAAGTAATCTGCCATCAATTAACATATATGATTCAAACACATATATGATTGAAACACATATAGGAAATTCGAGCCATGAACTTAGAAGAAATGAACCTGAACTTTGACCTTACTACGAGAGGAAGAAGAAAGAGCTTGGGGACGGCGGCGCTCGGGGAAGGTGAAGGGGACGACGACGCTCGGGGAAGGTGAAGGGGACGGCGGCGCTCGGGGAAGGTGAAGGGGACGGCGTTGCTCGGGCGCTCGGGGAAGGCGGCGCTCGGGCTCGGGGATGGGGACGGCGGCGCTCGGGCTCGGGGACGGGGACGGGGACGGCGGCGCTCGAGCTCGGGGACGGGGACGGCGGCGCTCGGGTTCGTGCTCGGGGACGGGGACACGGCGGCAGCCTGGCAGCGCTCGGGTTCGTGCTCGGGCGGGATCAGAGTTAGGGTTCCTATCGCGAGCCTTTTATATATTGTAAAGAATCCCAGGCGGATATTTAGCAAAACCGCCTGTGATAGACAACATCACAGGCGGTTGTTAATTCCGACCGCCTGTGATAAATTAACTTCACAGGCGGTCGACGTAAAAAACCGCCTGTGATGTTGTCTATCACAGGCGGTTTTGCTAAATATCCGCCTGTGATGTGTGTACACTATAAAAGGACTCGCCCCCCACGGGTTCCAGAACCCTAACTCCCAGAACCTTCACAGCACTGTAGCGGCGGCGGGTTTTTTTTTGAGATCTACAGGGAGAAGGTTTTGTTTTTGAGTTTATTGATTGATTTCAATAGTTTATGCATATATATGATCTCCATTTGTTTTCTTTCTCATTTTGATGCGATTTTTTGCCTCAATTTTGTAATATAGACCGGATTTGAAGAAAAGCTTTGGAATTCAAGATTTGGACTTATAATAGTTGATCTAGTTTAAAGATTCTTTAAAAACATAGTTGTCTCACCTCAAGGTACCTATTGTTGCAATGTTTGTTTCATTTTCATGCACATCAATTCGTTTCATGTTTTATGGATGAATTCAATTAATTAATGATTTTATTGATGTTAATCAATATAAGGATAGGTAATGGACCGAGGTTGGATGTACAATGTGCCAAGACCACATCCATTGTATATTCGAAATTTGAGAAGCTTTATTGAAGCGGCCAACAAGCACGCGAATTTGCGAAAGAGCAAGGAGATATTATGTCCGTGCATCGACTGTGATAATAAGATAGCTTAGAGAGATACAGGAGTAATCCAATCACATCTGCTAAAAAGAGGGTTTAAAGACAATTACACGATATGGTCAGAACATGGTGAGTTGGATCCGTCTGAAGTGCCTGGTAATGACGAGAGAGTTGTCGGAATTTTAGATCTTAAAGTTGATGGTAAAGTGGATAATGTGGATGCTAATCAAGATTTTGAAGAATTTGATTGCGAAGAGATGTTGCGCCATATGGAACCAGAAATGTTGAGTTCTGTGGGATCGCAGAAAGGGCTATCTAAAATGGAGGGATTGGAAAGTGCTTCAAAAGAACCTTTATATGATGAATCAAAGGGTTGTGACAAAGAGTTTACTACAATGCGTATAGTTCTAGAACTTCTGAAGTTGAAGGCTAGCGCCGGATGGTCTGATACTAGCTTCACAGATCTTTTGAATTTTCTGTCCCAATTACTACCAAAACCCAACAAACTACCAACAAGCACTTATAAAGCGAAGAAGCTTATATCTCCCATAGCTCTGGGTGTGCAAAAAATTCATGCATGTCCGAACCATTGTATTCTGTATCGTGGCGATTTTGAGAACGCATCAAGATGCCCAGTTTGCAATGTCAGTCGATACAAGAAGAGCTACAATCAAGACTGTGTAAAAAAATTCTTGAAGAAAAATAAAAACAAGAAATCCACTATTGGACCTGAAAGTGACAATGACACTTTGGATGACATGGATGGGAAAAAGAAGTCAAAGAACCCAGCTTTGGTGATGTGGTATCTTCCAGTAATTGATCGCTTAAAACGTTTGTTCTCAAATCCTAGGGAGGCTGAGCTTATGCGTTGGCATGCTGAAAATCGCAAGCAGAATAACAAACAGATTCGACACCCTGCTGATGCATCACAATGGAAAAATTTCGATCTTATGTATCCTGAGTTTGCCAAAGAAACCAGAAATGTAAGATTTGCTTTGGGTACAGACGGAATGAATCCATTTGGTGAAAAAAGAAGTGTAGATAGCACCTGGCCCGTGACTTTAACGATGTACAACCTTCCATCATGGCTGTGTCACAAAAGAAAGTACATTATGTTGACTATTCTTATTCAAGGTCCGAAATCAGCTGGTGTTGATATTGATGTGTTCCTAGAACCTCTTATGGAAGATATGACAAAGCTCTGGAATGAAGGAGTTAGAATATGGGATGAGTATTGCCATGAGTATTTCAACTTAAGAGCAATTATATTTGTTACCATCCATGATTCTCCCGGTGGCGCCACACTATCAGGGCAAAAGACTAAAGGAAAGAATGGTTGTGTAGTGTGCGTCGATGGAACTGCTTCCATGTACCTTAAATCATCCAAGAAGTTGGTGTTCATGGGACACAGACGGTTCTTGATGAAGCAGCATAAGTACCGAAAGATGAAAGCGGAATTTAACAATCAACTGGAAAGTGAAGGTGCACCAAAGCCTTATAGTGGGAAACTTGTTTTTGAAATTGTAAAGAACATTCATGTTGTATTCGGAAAGGGAAAAACAAAGGAGAAAAGAGAAAGAGAACTAACCCTTTGTAATACTCAAAAATGTAAAATTGAAAACATATTTGATTTACACACATGTTTTTGCCTTCGGTTATTGTAACAGGTGAATCAACACTAAAAAAATCATTAATTAGCTAATGACACTTAAATTAATATGTGCATCATGCAGAGTTTTTATTGGATTGTGCATTTGTGGATAATAAAATAAATATGTCATTAAAAATATATTAATATATTAATGGACACATGGGAGTTAACCTCTAAATTGAAAACAAAATGACATAGAAAAAATATATAATAGTAAGGAGACTAGATTACAACCTAAATTGAAATTCAAGGATTGAAAATAGAAAATAGAGAAGAGAAGAAAATACTAAACAAAATAAGCAAATAAATAAAATTCTGCCATAATAGTAGGATCAAATTGTACTGTTAAAGATGAGTTTAAATTCACAATATGAGTGGAATTCAAATTTGAGATTTTAATTTGAAATGGGAAATTAGAAATTGAGAAGAAAATAGAAAATGGGAAAGAGAATACCTACCTAGTGGACCTAATCTATACTTCCTGGCCCACTCCTTTTCTTTTTCGTGCTCCTGCTCGGCCCATCTCCAAACTCCACGCGCTCGCCCACCCTCTGCTGTTTCCTTCCCCTGCTTGGCCGCGACTGTTGTTTCACCGCCGTGTGGGACCATGTTGGCAGACCCGCCTCCTTCGTCGACCCGGTCTCCACCGCAACAAACTGAGAAGATCTTGGGAGCGCATGCGTTCAATGCGGGATTTGTGCGGGCGCCATGCCCTTTCCCCTACGCATATCCAACCGGTCTCGCGGGGCTACAATGGGCATGTGGCAGAGTCCCCTTTTCCCTTCCCTGTTGCACCCTGTACCACCGAATACCTCCATCTCCAGGGAAGCGCCACCCATGATGCCCCTATCGTTGTTCGCCAATGGAGCGCCGCCGCACTTCATCGGCCAGAACCTCGCCTTGGTGCCCTGCTGTTACGTGCTCCTCGAGGAGGTCCCAATGGAGGAGCAGTCACCCTACAATGGCGCCAGCAAGCAAAACACCGAAGCCTTGGTGAAATTCCTCTTGAGTTCGGGGTTCGTCACCGGGTCGCGGCAAGTCGTGGTCGGCGTCGTGGTGGGCCCATCGTCGGGGAGTGTCTCTTCTGCTGTGTTGATGTTCTCCGTTCCCTCTACGCGCGACCGC
Organism: Zea luxurians; assembly: GCA_029449295.1. Lineage (NCBI taxonomy): Eukaryota > Viridiplantae > Streptophyta > Magnoliopsida > Poales > Poaceae > Zea > Zea luxurians. Next base: position 27,998,810 of record JAOPSE010000001.1, on the reverse strand, counting down.
AGATTGGCCTGTGCTCGGGTGGGAACGGCGTCGTGGCCGGACTGTATGTCGTGGACCACGGGGATTGAGTGCTGCGCCGCCGTTGGCCTGCTGCTGGGTGGATTTGTGGGTGATCACCAGATGCGGCCATGGCTTCGTCGGGCGAAATCGTGGCTGGGGGAACCGACAATCGCTCGTCGGAGTCGGGGTCTTGCGGTGTACCGCCTCGTCTCGTTGCCGACCTCGCTCGCGACACAATCTGCTGGTAAGATGTCTTCCAATCTAGTCAAATTAACTCCCCGTACCCATAGCCGTTGTCAGGTTCGCTGGTAGCCTCGTCATAAGGCTGGGGGCGGTAGTTCGTTGTCGTCGCCGCCGCGGGTACCAGGCATGCCACCACCGCGGGAGAGCTGGGTGGCTGACGTAGTGTGACCGTCGGATCCTTATCGACGGACACGATTAAAACTTTGAACGTTAGCTTCCAGAGCAATCGTGGACCATTGATTTTGGATCTGTCCGCCTTGGGAGCTCGGGGGGTATGATGAATGTAGGGCGTTGATTTCAGATCGGACCGTGGGGATTTCATACCGATTCAGTTTGGTGGTCGATCTAATCTGGGTCATCCAGAAAGGATCCGAGGGCCAGATTTCTTGTGTACCCTTCGCCCTGGCAGTATTTTAAAAGAACCCCTGTGCTTCATAGGAATTAACCCGCCGTACACAGCGTAGGCGTCTGGGTCTTGGAAACATTTACGCAGGGACCCCTGCACTTTCTAATATTAGTATGCCCAGTCCAGTAAATAAGAAATCCAGGAAAAGGAATTAGAAATCTATTTTTTTTTATGGCTAGAGTTTGTTTAATTCATATGAACTTCAAATTGACCCATTCCAATTTTGATAATTCTATAATATTATTGTCTATCATCTAGTACCATTGTTTTGACATGAAAGTCACATTAAAATTTATATCCTATTTACTCTTGTACAAAACACATAAACCCTTTAGAAATTCATAACTTAAAATATATATAACTCCAAATTGATTCATTCCAGTGGCATTTATTTTGTTTAATATTGTTTATCATCTGGTATATTTGTCTAACCATGAAACTAGATTTAAAATTATTCACATGAATAACTCTATTCTAGGCATTAAATAACTTCAGAAAATCATAACTTAATAACCCTAACTCCGATTTTAGTGGTTTATGAACCCGCGATCTCGTAGCAACGCGTAGATCGATATCATTCAGTTTCTTATGTTTGGTGTGATGTTAATTTTATCTATACCATGTTTGTTTGTATTGCTACGACTAGCGCGAGGACACGTGTCATCCGAAAAGCAAGTTGGTACCTGGAATCTCAAGTGCCAGGCAAGTTGTGCCCTTGATTCACTTTGGTTACCCAATAATGTTCTTTATAATCATTTACCATGCATAGGTTTAATTTTGATGGGACCTAATAGGTCACCCTAGATTGTTCATCTCATTACCTTGTTTACCCCTAAATCACTTGGGTAGTTCTGCTATTGCTTTACATGGTTTTGGGTTAATATTTCATTATATCCATGTTCCAGTTATTTTGTTATTCTATTTATGTTCATGTCAAGATCATTATATTATTGTTAATTGGAACATGGAGCTTAACTTGAGAAACACGTGCCACCACAAGGGAGGAATGGGACCCCTTGGCTGACTAACTAGGAAAGCTAGTGGAAGACTACCTTACCCGAAAGGGGCAAGGGCAGTAGGGGAGTGGTCAGTGTAGGGAGGTCCTTGTTTGATTTTGCTGCGATGGCGGTCAGACGAGAACCCTGCATTGGAACTTCCTATAAACTGTAGCGGGTTTTCGGAAGCTAGCGGAACTTTGTAAAGGCCTCGTAGTGGATCCCTAGCCATTCACCTCGGTAGTGTCTAAGGGACTAGCTAACCCTGGCGACATGGGAAACACGACTTGTGGGTAAAGGGTACAACCTCTGCAGAGTGTAAAACTGGTATACTAGCCAAGCTCACGGTCATGAGCGGCTCAGGACTCTCCGATGATTAAATTATGGAACCTAAACTCAATTTGTCATTTGCATTTGCATGGGTTTATTATTAATTTTGTTCTTTATTATTATTTAAGGTTTGGTATTCACTTATACTTAGTAATTGCTAATAAAATTTTGACTAACTTATAAAAGCAATGCTCAGCTTCAGCCTTTATTTCATTGATCAGCCTTACACTACATGAACTCCCACCTTTGGTGAGTTCATGCCACATTATTCCCCACGACTTGTTGAGCTATGAACGTATGTGAGCTCACTCTTGCTGTCTCACACCCCCCCCCCCACAGGAGAAGAATAGGTGGTTCAGGAGGAGCCACAAGGCGAGGAGTTTGATCTGATCTAGGTGGCGTTTCTCAGTTGACATTGGCGCCGACGATCCTTAGTTCGTTTTATATTTATAATTTATTTTGTAAGTCTTCCGCTATGTAATAAATACTCTGATTATTGTGACATTTATCTCTATGCACTCTGTTATTATATATGTTGTCTTCTTGGCGCATGTATGAGATGCACCTGGCTTGGTCGTTTAAAGCCGGGTGTGACAGAAGTGGTATCAGAGGAAATGTTGACTGTAGGACGAAACCTAGATAGAAATGGACAAAACCCTTACCTACTTACCTTATTCTGATTCATTCTATACTCATCTCATCTTGGTCTTGTCTCACCTTCTGCTTTTCCACTCTGATTAATCTTATCCTTTCTACTCTAAGACAAGATGGATTTCACACCTTGGAATCCTACCATTATGATCTTTTTAAGAGATAGGGAACCTAAGACAAAAAAAGATAAAACTATTTTCTCTATTAAAAATGTTGGTTGATTGTTCTAATGATCAATGCCTGATTTGCTTCTTTGATTGATTGAAATAGTATAGTTGGGCATCTTAGCATGTTCCACCATAAGGTAATGTATTAGCTTTAGTGGATAACACACTAATCTAGATAACACACTAATCTACTTAACTAATAAATCCCCCGCAGTAACATTTCTCGTAATTACTCGCCTTGTCTACAATTCTTCCTTTCTTATCCTGTATTTCTAACCCAGATGGGCTACCCTATAGTGTTAGAAGAGAGCACTATAGACGTGATCCTTGGTATATCATGGTTAAGAAAGGCAAAGGCAGTATATACATTGTGCTAAGGGAACCGTAGAACTCACCAGTTCCAAAGAAGAAAGATTTGAAGTTGAAGTTGTAGTAACTACCACCATCAGACTAGCGGCACTCTTAGTAGATGAGAAGTTTGTGGGTGACAACATCCGTACAGTTAGGGATTTTCCGGATGTCTTTACAGAGGAGTTATTAGGGATGCCACCAGATAGGGAAGTTGAGTTTGTCATTGATCTCTTACCTAGGACTGTTCCTATTTCTAAACGGCCATACAGGATGTCCGTAGAAGAGCTAAAGGAACTTAAGAAGCAATTAATGGAATTACAAGAGGCTAGGTACATTCGTTCGAATTCTTCACCTTATGGAGCACCGGTTCTGTTTGTACAGAAGAAAGATGGATCACAAAGGATGTACGTGGATTATAGATCCCTTAATGATGTTACTGTAAAGAACAAGTATCTGTTACCCCGCATTGAAGATTTATTTGATCAGATGAGAGATGCTAGGATATTCTCGAATATTGATCTCCGATCGGGTTACCATCAAATGAAGATTTGGCCATCGGATATTCCCAAGACGGATTTCTCGACTTGATATGGTTTTATATGAGTTCACCGTTATGTCATTTGGACTAACTAATGCACCAACCTATTTTATGGATCTGAAGAATAAGGTGTTCATGATTTGGACAGATTCGTCGTGGTTTTCATCGACGATATTCTTATTTATTCCAAGAGCGATAATGATCATGAGGAACATCTGAGATTGGTGCTACAGAAGCTACGAGACAATTAACGCTACGCCAAGTATAGCAAATGCGAGTTTTGGATTGACAAGGTGCCATTTCTTGGACATATCATTTCTAATGAAGGAATATCAATGGATCCTGCTAAAGTCAAGGAGATAGTGGCGTGGAGCATACCCACTATAGTTATGAAGATTCGGAATTTCCTGGGAGTTGCAGGATATTATCGGAAATTTATTGAAGGATTCTCTAAGATTGCTAAGCCTATGACCTCACTTCTGGAGAAGGGAAGAGAATTTAAGTGGAACGAGAAGTGCCAAGATAACTTTGACCAATTAAAGAGGAGGTTGATGTCACCACTAGTGTTGGTTATGCCAGATCTACAGAAAGGATTTGACATTTATTGTGATGCATGTGGCCAAGGCTTGGGATGAGCATGGATTATGATTGCCTACGTGTCTCGCCAGTTGCGGAAACAAGAGTTAAACTACCCCACTCATGACTTAGAACTGGCAACCGTGGTGCATGCGCTTAAGATTTAGAGACATTATATTATGGAAAACAAGTGTCAAGTATGCACGGATCATAAGAGTTTGAAGTATATATTCGCTCAGAAGGATCTCAACCTTAGGCAACGCCGTTGGATGGAGCTTATTAAGGATTATGAATTGGAGATTTACTATCACTCGGGCAAGGCGAATTTGGTTACATATGCCTTGAGTCGAAAGGAGCATGTTCATTCAGCTGTTGTTGCCCAGCTACCTGATGAGATTGTTGAGGATTTTAGGAGACTTAACCTGGGGATAGTTGCTCACACTGAAGGAGTTATTATTGATGTGGAACCTACCTTGGAGCAAGAAATCCGCAAAGGACAAATTGGTGATGCTAAGATACAAGAGATTAAGGATCTGATTACTGAAGGTCGAGGTCTAAAATTCACAGAGGATGAGCAAGGCATCATATGGTTCAAGGATCGGATATGTGTTCTTGAGATTGATAGCCTTCATGAGACTATACTAAAGGAAGCCCATGACTCGGATTATTCTATTTATCCTGGGAGCACTAAGATGTATCAGGATTTGAAGCAGAAGTACTGGTGGTATGGATTGAAGAGAGATGTGACTACACATGTGGCTATGTGCGAGGTGTGTCAAAGAGTTAAGGCTGAACACCAGAGGCCAGCTGGACTATTGCACCCATTGAAGATACTCGAGTGGAAGTGGGAAAAGATTGGTATGGACTTCATTTCTGGATTGCCTCGCACCTCGAGAGAATATGATTCTATATGGGTTATTATGGATAGGTTGACCAAAGTGGCTCATTTCATTCCGGTCAGGACTACTTATAAGATACCTCAATTGGTAGAGTGATATATGGCTCGGATTGTGTCTCTACACGGTGTACTGAAGAAGATCGTTTCGGATAGAGGATCACAGTTTACCTCCAGACTTTGGAAAAGTTTTCATGAGAATTTGGATACGAATTTGAAGTTTAGTTTGGCCTACCATCCTCAGACTGATGGACAGACTGAAAGGACTAATCAAGTATTGGAAGACATGTTGAGAGCTTGTACCCTTCAGCATGGTAGTAGTTGGGACAAGAGTCTACCTTATGCTGAGCTCACATATAATAATAGTTGCTAGGCCAGTCTGAAGATGTCACCGTTCGAGACTCTGTATGACAGGAAATGCAGGACTCCTCTATATTGGATCAGACTAGGGGAAGATAGTTCTTTGGACCTAAACTTATTCAAGAAGCAGAAGAACAAGTCTGTATAATCAGGGAGAACTTGAGGGTAGCTCAAACCAGGCAAAAGAGCTACGCTGATAATAGAAGAAGACCAATGGAATTTGAGAAAGGAGATTATGTTTACCTCAAGGTGTCACCACTTCGTGGATTGAGGAGAGTTAAAGTTAAGGGCAATTTGTCCCCTCGCTTTATTGGACCATTCTGAGTTTTTAGGCGAGTTGGAGAGATGGCCTATCAACTCGAATTACCTGATAATCTATCTGATGTACATAATGTATTCCATGTGTCTCAACTAAAGAAGTATCTTTGTATCCCCGAGAAACGGTTACCAATGGAAGAGCTCGGTGTTCAGGGAGATTTAACTTACACGGAGTATCCTATCAAGATTCTTGACACTTTGACCTGAGTTACAAGAAATAAGGTGATAAAGATGTGCAAAGTGCAATGGAGTCACCATGGACAAGATGAAGCTACTTGGAAGAAAGAAGAAGAGCTTCACATAGTTTTTCCACAACTTTTCTCTAGTCTTTCCTAAATCTCGAGGACGAGATTCTTGTTAAGGGGGGTAGGATTTGTAATACTCAAAAATGTAAAATTGAAAACATATTTGATTTACACACATGTTTTTGCCTTCGGTTATTGTAACAGGTGAATCAACACTAAAAAAATCATTAATTAGCTAATGACACTTAAATTAATATGTGCATCATGCAGAGTTTTTATTGGATTGTGCATTTGTGGATAATAAAATAAATATGTCATTAAAAATATATTAATATATTAATGGACACATGGGAGTTAACCTCTAAATTGAAAACAAAATGACATAGAAAAAAAATATATAATAGTAAGGAGACTAGATTACAACCTAAATTGAAATTCAAGGATTGAAAATAGAAAATAGAGAAGAGAAGAAAATACTAAACAAAATAAGCAAATAAATAAAATTCTGCCATAATAGTAGGATCAAATTGTACTGTTAAAGATGAGTTTAAATTCACAATATGAGTGGAATTCAAATTTGAGATTTTAATTTGAAATGGGAAATTAGAAATTGAGAAGAAAATAGAAAATGGGAAAGAGAATACCTACCTAGTGGACCTAATCTATACTTCCTGGACCACTCCTTTTCTTTTTCGTGCTCCTGCTCGGCCCATCTCCAAACTCCACGCGCTCGCCCACCCTCTGCTGTTTCCTTCCCCTGCTTGGCCGCGACTGTTGTTTCACCGCCGTGTGGGACCATGTTGGCAGACCCGCCTCCTTCGTCGACCCGGTCTCCACCGCAACAAACTGAGAAGATCTTGGGAGCGCGTGCGTTCAATGCGGGATTTGTGCGGGCGCCATGCCCTTTCCCCTACGCATATCCAACCGGTCTCGCGGGGCTACAATGGGCATGTGGCAGAGTCCCCTTTTCCCTTCCCTGTTGCACCCTATACCACCGAATACCTCCATCTCCAGGGAAGCGCCACCCATGATGCCCCTATCGTTGTTCGCCAATGGAGCGCCGCCGCACTTCATCGGCCAGAACCTCGCCTTGGTGCCCTGCTGTTACGTGCTCCTCGAGGAGGTCCCAATGGAGGAGCAGTCACCCTACAATGGCGCCAGCAAGCAAAACACCGAAGCCTTGGTGAAATTCCTCTTGAGTTCGGGGTTCGTCACCGGGTCGCGGCAAGTCGTGGTCGGCGTCGTGGTGGGCCCATCGTCGGGGAGTGTCTCTTCTGCTGTGTTGATGTTCTCCGTTCCCTCTACGCGCGACCGCAGATTGGCCTGTGCTCGGGTGGGAACGGCGTCGTGGCCGGACTGTATGTCGTGGACCACGGGGATTGAGTGCTGCGCCGCCGTTGGCCTGCTGCTGGGTGGATTTGTGGGTGATCACCAGATGCGGCCATGGCTTCGTCGGGCGAAATCGTGGCTGGGGGAACCGACAATCGCTCGTCGGAGTCGGGGTCTTGCGGCGTACCGCCTCGTCTCGTTGCCGACCTCGCTCGCGACACAATCTACTGGTAAGATGTCTTCCAATCTAGTCAAATTAACTCCCCGTACCCATAGCCGTTGTCAGGTTCGCTGGTAGCCTCGTCATAAGGCTGGGGGCGGTAGTTCGTCGTCGTCGTCGCCGCGGGTACCAGGCATGCCACCACTGCGGGAGAGCTGGGTGGCTGACGTAGTGTGACCGTCGGATCCTTATCGACGGACACGATTAAAACTTTGAACGTTAGCTTCCAGAGCAATCGTGGACCATTGATTTTGGATCTGTCCGCCTTGGGAGCTCGGGGGGTATGATGAATGTAGGGCGTTGATTTCAGATCGGACCGTGGGGATTTCATACCGATTCAGTTTGGTGGCCGATCTAATCTGGGTCATCCAGAAAGGATCCGAGGGCCAGATTTCTTGTGTACCCTTCGCCCTGGCAGTATTTTAAAAGAACCCCTGTGCTTCATAGGAATTAACCCGCCGTACACAGCGTAGGCGTCTGGGTCTTGGAAACATTTACGCAGGGACCCCTGCACTTTCTAATATTAGTATGCCCAGTCCAGTAAATAAGAAATCCAGGAAAAGGAATTAGAAATCTATTTTTTTATGGCTAGAGTTTGTTTAATTCATATAAAATTCATATGAACTTCAAATTGACCCATTCCAATTTTGATAATTCTATAATATTATTGTCTATCATCTAGTACCATTGTTTTGACATGAAAGTCACATTAAAATTTATATCCTATTTACTCTTGTACAAAACACATAAACCCTTCAGAAATTCATAACTTAAAATATATATAACTCCAAATTGATTCATTCCAGTGGCATTTATTTTGTTTAATATTGTTTATCATCTGGTATATTTGTCTAACCATGAAACTAGATTTAAAATTATTCACATGAATAACTCTATTCTAGGCATTAAATAACTTCAGAAAATCATAACTTAATAACCCTAACTCCGATTTTAGTGGTTTATGAACCCGCGATCTCGTAGCAACGCGTAGATCGATATCATTCAGTTTCTTCTTATGTTTGGTGTGATGTTAATTTTATCTATACCATGTTTGTTTGTATTGCTACGACTAGCGCGAGGACACGTGTCATCCGAAAAGCAAGTTGGTACTTGGAATCTCAAGTGCCAGGCAAGTTGTGCCCTTGATTCACTTTGGTTACCCAATAATGTTCTTTATAATCATTTACCATGCATAGGTTTAATTTTGATGGGACCTAATAGGTCACCCTAGATTGTTCATCTCATTACCTTGTTTACCCCTGAATCACTTGGGTAGTTCTGCTATTGCTTTACATGGTTTTGGGTTAATATTTCATTATATCCATGTTCCAGTTATTTTGTTATTCTATTTATGTTCATGTCAAGATCATTATATTATTGTTAATTGGAACATGGAGCTTAACTTGAGAAACACGTGCCACCACAAGGGAGGAATGGGACCCCTTGGCTGACTAACTAGGAAAGCTAGTGGAAGACTACCTTACCCGAAAGGGGCAAGGGCAGTAGGGGAGTGGTCAGTGTAGGGAGGTCCTTGTTTGATTTTGCTGCGATGGCGGTCAGACGAGAACCCTGCATTGGAACTTCCTATAACTGTAGCGGGTTTTCGGAAGCTAGTGGAACTTTGTAAAGGCCTCGTAGTGGATCCCTAGCCATTCACCTCGGTAGTGTCTAAGGGCCTAGCTAACCCTGGCGACATGGGAAACACGACTTGTGGGTAAAGGGTACAACCTCTGCAGAGTGTAAAACTGGTATACTAGCCGAGCTCACGGTCATGAGCGGCTCAGGACTCTCCGATGATTAAATTATGGAACCTAAACTCAATTTGTCATTTGCATTTGCATGGGTTTATTATTAATTTTGTTCTTTATTATTATTTAAGGTTTGGTATTCACTTATACTTAGTAATTGCTAATAAAATTTTGACCAACTTATAAAAGCAATGCTCAGCTTCAGCCTTTATTTCATTGATCAGCCTTACACTACATGAACTCCCACCTTTGGTGAGTTCATGCCACATTATTCCCCACGACTTGTTGAGCTATGAACGTATGTGAGCTCACTCTTGTTGTCTCACACCCCCCACAGGAGAAGAATAGGTGGTTCAGGAGGAGCCACAAGGCGAGGAGTTTGATCTGATCTAGGTGGCGTTTCTCAGTTGACATTAGCGCCGACGATCCTTAGTTCGTTTTATATTTATAATTTATTTTGTAAGTCTTCCGCTATGTAATAAATACTCTGATTATTGTGACATTTATCTCTATGCACTCTGTTATTATATATGTTGTCTTCTTGGCGCATGTATGAGATGCACCTGGCTTGGTCCTTTAAAGCCGAGTGTGACAACTTACACAACTTTCAAGAAGCAATCAATTTTTTTCAAGTACCTCCCATACTGGAAGGATATGGAAATTTGCCACAGCATTGATTTGATCCATGTAACAAAAAATGTTTTTGACAGCATCATTGGAACCTTGCTGGGCATGACGAGTAAGACAAAAGACGAACTCAAATCACGCAATGATCTAGTAGATCTTCAAATCAGACCGGAACTTCATCCAGTGGATAGTGGCAAAGGGAAGCCTTACCTCCCCCCAGCTAGCTACAACTTGTCAGTTGAGGAGAGAACAAAGATTTGCAAATGTTTGCGTGGGGTCAAAGTGCCCACAGGTTTCTCATCCAATATCAGCAGACTAGTCAGGATGAAGGACTTGTCTCTATTTGGCTCCACTCTCATGACTGCCATGTGATGATGACGGTGTTCCTCCCAATTGCGGTAAGAGCCCTCGAAACAGAGCATGTCAAAGTTGTCATCACACGCTTGTGTTACTTTTTCAATGCGGTTTCACAAAAAGTAATAGCTTTAGAAGACTTGGACTATCTAAAGGCATACATCATCGAGACTATGTGCAAGCTTGAAATGTGTTTTCCTCCATCATTTTTTGATATGCAAGTACACCTAATCATACATCTCGTGGATCAGATAAAAATATTAGGGCCACTATATTTACATCATATGTTTCAGTTGGAGCGATACCTGGGAGTATTAAAAGGTTATGTGCGAAATCGCGCTCACCCAGAGGGTTCAATCATGGCGGGATACACTACAGAAGAAGTGATTGAGAGCTGTATAGATTACATCAGTGACAGAACAATGATAGGTGTGCCTGTACCTAAACATGAGGGTAAACTATGTGGGAGAGGGAGAATGGGCAAGAAAACTTTTCGCGTTGAGGATTACAAGCTAGTACATTGTGCTCATGGTAGTGTACTACAACATCTCACGATAGCCGAGCCTTACATAGAGGAACACCTGGATGAGCTTCGTAAAGAAAATCAGAACCGCACAGAGGACTGGATCATGAGGGAGCACAAACATCGTTTCAACGAATGGTTAATGGACAAAAACATCCCATTCGGAGACTCTTTGGAAGAGAAAACAATGAAGAATTTGGCTTCTGGGCCATCGTGTTTTGTGACATCATGGCAAGCATATGACATCAATGGGTACACATTCTACACTAAATCAAAAGACATGAAAAGTGTTGCACAAAATAGCGGTGTTCGTATCGATGCTTTTGACCTACATGGACAGAAGACCACATATTTTGGATTCATAGAGGAAATATGGGAACTTGATTATGGCCCAAGCATGAAAATACCCTTATTTAAGTGCCAATGGGTACAACATCCCATGGGGGTGATAGTGGATAACTACGGACTCACACTGGTAGACTTAAAGAAAGTAGGATATAAAGATGACCCGTGGGTTCTCGCCGAATGTGTTGCACAAGTGTTCTATGTACTCGATCCAGCAGATAAGAAGATGCATGTAGTTATTTCTGGAAAGCAAAAAATTGTTGGAGTTGAGAATGTGGGAGACCAAGATGAGGAATACAATAAGTATGAAGAGATGTTCGTCTTTAACGGTCCAGAGAGAATCAAGCGTGTGGAAAAGAAAATTGATAAGAACTTAAAGCCATACATGCGGAAAAATGGTAGTTCATGAAAAATTGTATGAATCAAATTGTACTTGTTATCATGTATGATCGACTATGAATTGTGGTTGCCAATTAATTTAAAATCTCTCTAGTTATCTATGTGTGCTATTATAATTCATTTAAATTGTATTTGCATATTATTGTTAAAAATTAAATATTAATTCATTTAAATTGTATTTGCATATTTCTGTTAAAAATTAAATATTAATTTATTTAAATTGTATTTGCATATTTCTGTTAAAAATTAAAATTATTTTTACAATCACAGGCGGTTTTTTCTTAGGGTCCATTTGTGAAAAGGATAGAGCACCACAGGCGGTCCTAAACAAAAACCGCTTGTGATACTATTACATCACAGGCGTACTGAACCGCCTGAGACATCACAGGCGGTTTTCTAACCGAACCGCCTGTGATGTAAAAAGCCTACCGCTTGTATAGAGCCAAATTGTACTAGTGGACTGCTATGCAAGCAGACCTTAAATGCAAGTGTCGCACCCGGATTTAAGGGTAAATCCAGACGCAAATCAAATGTGTGCTAGGATCAGGTCTCACATATATGATAACTCACGGTACCAAAATAAATGTCACATCTTTACTATATAATAGGAGTTCTATACAAAACAGCTAAATAATTAAATCATATGAAGATAACGATCCTCCACAACCATAGCTGGTGGATTTAGTGATGGTTATAGGTGTGGGTTGATTTGGTTTGGTGGATTTTCCAAAGTTTACATTTGTAGATTATATAGTGGTATATATATCTTTGTTGTTGATGGATGTAAAGAACTAAACCTGTAGTTGTCTATGATAATTTTCATCGAATATGGTCACTTGGTGGAAATTAGGCAGGATATTTTTTGTTGGCTAACCATAATCGACGGAAATTAACTTGACCAACTTTTGTTAGCCAATCATAGCCTAAAAAATTAGGAGTCTAATTTAAGTCAGTTTTCACGTGTAACATGCCAAAAATCAAACTGATATTTTCGTTGATTACTAGTAGCCGACGGAAATTAGCTATTTCCTGTCAACCAGATCGTAAATGGCTGGAAATTGATAATTTCTATCGGCTAATGATGAGAAAATTGATAATTTGAAAATTAAGTAACTTTCGGTGGATGATAATCTGCAAGAGGCAGATGCCGATGAAAACAAGAATATCCTCAATGTACACTATACCCCATATAAGTTCATATAGGGGTGGTAAATGGCTCTAAATTTCCAGCCATTTACCTGCTACTAGAGTACAGATATCGGGTACAAATAAATATCATTGTACTGCTACTAGAGTACAGATATCTATCCTAAGCTATTAAAGATGCACCTCAAATTTATAATAGCAGATGCTAACGTGGTCCCTATGTCACATATTAGTAATTAATTATATATCCTGGTTTTAGTCTATAGCTAGTCAAACTTTTCTACGTCAGCATCTTCGTGATGGATGCAACAACGCCAAACATTATATTATCGATGCTGCCATTTACTGTGGTTATAGACTTACCACCGCCTATCACTGACACGCGTGCATGGATCATCTCATATACATGTTAGCAAACAATAACATTTGCTTGATTACTATATACATTTAAGGTCTTATTTGAAACCTCCACGGCTAATAGCTACCTACTAAAATTAGCTGCAGGGATTTCAAACACCCTCAACTAATATCCAAGTTAATTATTAGCTAAGTCATAACTAAAAATTAGTTTATTAACCGGCTTAACGTATTAACTCAGCTAACAATTTATTATCTAGCTAACTATTAACTATATTTAGGGTTTCAATTCTAAGTAACTTTCGGGCCACAAACTTTGACACAGGTGGCAAACACAATAATTGAACAAAATTAAAGGGTAGGCACCATAGTCGTGCGTATTGAAAAGGGTAGGCACGATAGTTGTGCGTATTGAAAGTGAAAGGTTGTTAATTAGGTCTCGCCCACCATTGGTACGATCAATCACACGATGCCCTCAGATTACTCTAACGTCCCGTTTAGATCATTGCAATTGAATTATATTTTAATAATAGTAATTTAGACATATATTAATTAAGCCAATTCGGTTTTATGCAAAATATATTTGTACTCCCTCCGGTGCAGTAAAAGAAGTCATCCTGCGCGTGACCGTGGGTGCAAAAAAGAAGTCATAGCGCGCGTGAGTCTGGGATTTGGATGTTGTTGCCCCTAGTAATTGCACAAAAAAAGATGCATTTAAGAGGAATCGAACTTGAGACCTCCAGTCTAGAATGCTTTGGAGCTGCTGTAGCAACCAATCAAGCCTGATTATTTTAGTGACGTTAATGCACCCATATCCCTATTTAATAGGGGCAAACAGGGAAAACTCTATGATAATTAATCACTCCTTGGTATGCACAATCATGTCCTAAACGACTACCTTTACTGCACTGGAGGGAGTATACTATTATTAGCAAGATGCCGGAGATATTTATGTGCTACATTTTTACTATAAAGGAGTAAGAGAAAGAGTGTCATGTAAGTTATATAGTAGAAACAAATACTACTGATGCATAAAATTATTTCTCATCCTTCATCCTATGAATTTGAGATAAGCGAAACTTTGGAAAGTGGTAGAATGTTAAATTTCAAACTAAATAAGTTACTTTATTAAGTGAATTCTAATTCCTTTAAATTAAAGGAATTCAAACGCCCCGTAACCAAAAAGACGTGAAATATCTGTGTTCTCCGAGTCAACAAAGCAAACATGTGGTGACTGCGCGCGTGACGTTGCCAAGAGCGCGTGCTAGATACGCTTAACTTGTAGGATAGATTCAACACTACAAAGAAAAAGAAAGCAATCGGACAGTATTTTATTTATATAAATTGCATTTGCAGGAGCCAAACAGTCACAGCAACTGTCGCTGTAGGCAGCCGAAAAAGCTGTTTGTCGTAAGCAGACCGGCGCCACACAAGGCCATCTTTACCACTAAATTATTTATTTAATAAATACACTCTGAAAACAACTGCCTTTGGACTTGCCAAGTCGCAAAAAGATGAAAACGGCTTGATCTCCACGACCGTCCCAAAAATCTAGTGCAATTATAGATTTGGACTCTTGACTGACTCAATTCTATATCTCTATACTTAAAACACCAGTTTGAACGGTCGTCTCACGTTATATTTTTATAAATAATCCCTAACAGCTATTTCAAATTAATCCGTTGCACGCCTATAGATGGTCAAACGGTGACCCGACATGGGCCAGACGCACGCAGGCCACAATTCTGGGCCATGCGCGTCATGTCGGCCTGCGTACTGTGCCGGGCCAGCCCGTTAGCCCATCGGCCCATTTGATTAAATCAGTGTAAAATGTTAAAAAAACGGTGCAAGAGGTGGGGTTCGAACGCATGCCCTGATGGAAGAAGGACATGAAACACTAGATAAAGCTATCATGTTCAGATGTTTTTAACATTGAATATAAATTATATATATATATATATATATATATATATGTGTGTGTTTTGTGTAAAATAAAAAATATATAATCGTGTTGGGCCAGACCAGCACTACGGGCCGAGGCTATAGCCCAAGCACGACACGACGTTCTTGGCTCTTGCAAGCATTAGATCGTTTCTAAGACTACATCGGCGCAATGGACTCCATGGTGTTTGAGGTTGCTGAATTAGATGGTGCAACAATGATTTGTCACACTAACAGTAAAATGAAAAGTTATTATTGATATGGAGCGCATTCAGTTTTTATTGATGTCTGACTTTAGCAATCACTCCATATTTTGATCTATCTTTTTTATAAGTTTGAGTTTATATGACTTATTTTAGAAACTTGAGCTCACAAACTTTCTCTTATTTGGTCTCTGTATGGTGGAATTATGTCATTTTATAATCTATATTCGTTCAGTCAGTCATGTGAACTTTCTTCTAATCGTCCACTTTATTGGTCATGTTGTACCAAGACATATTGGATGGAGCAAATAATAACATCAGTTAGCCAAATCAGAAAAATATTATACAGAGAGCGGAGACAATCAATAAAAAATCTTGAATTTTTTTTATGGATAGATTACATGAGTATTGTTGTAAGCCGTCGCAACGCACGGGCGATTAATTTTCTCTTAAATTTTAGTAACTTTGTAGAAAACAATACCAATATTTATGCCTCCAAACACGTTTACATTTTATAATTGTTTAATAATATTATTTAATTCCATAAATACTCACAGCCGTAGACATCCCCTTCGGTCGGCCAAATGAAGTGGGTTGGGGCTCAAATACCTTGTAGAAGTGTAACATCCTGGCCATTAATGAAGACACTTATTTTTGTTGACTGTCACATGGCGGCCGAAACTAAATGTGTTATTTTTGGCGGGCACGTGTCAGCCGCCAAAAATAAATTATTTTTTGGTGGCCGACACATTTCTGCTGAAAATAAACGAGTTATGTTTGTGGCAGCCGCGTGTTAGCTGTAAATAATTAACTTGGCTACCAAAAGTTAATCGATTTCCTATAGTGTAAATCTATAAACTATTAATTTTTTGTGAGTGTCTGAGTAAACTAGACCTCCAAATAGACAAAACCACATGACAAAAAAGATATATCCTCAAAACTAAATTCTTAATAAGTATCACACATCCCAACTCAATAGCACAATAAAAGGATCATCCCAACTTCAAGGCCATGTAATCCAAACCAACCTTGAAGTGACTCCTATCGAACTACTATAGTTGCAAAACATAGAATTCAAAATTCAAACGTGTATAATTACTATTTGTACTCGTTAAGGAGCTACTCTGTAAAGCCTAAAATTGGTAGGAGAAAAAAAAATAAGTAAATTTATAAGTGGATGTTTCGAGGATCCCTTGATTTTCTCTACATACTCAACTGATGGCATTAAATTATGTAAATAACAAATAAAATAGATACATAAATGTGCATTCCATAAAGTTTTCTTATAAGTTTTTCTTTGTATTCAAATTTGTGAGACAAGTTTAAGTTTGAAAATTTGGAATTTGGAAATAAAAGAGAAAAGAGAAGAAAAATAAAAAGAATACACATTATAAGATGACAATAATAAATAATATTAATTCGGACAGTAAAAGTATAATTCATGTAGACTTTTGTTCGATATTTGAAATCTGGAATGCAAAACCAAATTTTGAATTGAGTTGAATAATTGGGATGGAAAATAGGAAAGAAAATAAAAAGAAAAGAATTAAAATCCTACATGGGCCGCCCACCTCATTTCTGGCCCATTATCTCTTTCTCACCTCGCGCAGGCCCGAATTCCATTTCCACCCCCCGTGCGCACGCCACTGACCGGCCGGACCCACTTGGCGATCTCTGTCCCTCACGCCCGCTTCTCTCGTCTCCACTGACTTGCGGGGCCGCGATGTCAGATGCTCCTTCCCCCGCGCGCGGACTCCGTCCGCCCACCTCGTCAACGAACTCCGTACATGGCGGGCCAAGATCCAGGATCATCCCCACGCGCAACTACCCGCCCATAAGAACCCTCGCGCAGCGCTTCCCGTGACCCGTATCTTCCTCTGCTATCCTTGCGCGAGCTCAGCTCTCCCAGAACGGCGCCACCTTCGTGCTCCTTGACCGCCGCCGTCGCGTTTACCGGTCGCCGTCGTAGATGCTGTCGGTCGGGGTCGTGGTGTTCTCGGAACCATCGGGGGTCCGCACGGTAACGCCCCGGGGTATCGGGCTGCTGTGTACCAGCGGCAATTTGACACCGGAGCCAACTTCCGCCGCGGTGCCGCGCCCCGCCGTCGCCTGGGTCCTCGGTACCCTAATCGTCGGTAAGCACCCGATCTCCGTATTCGTACAGTCGTCCTCCTTGTTTTGCGCTAGAATTTGTGTAGCGGTTCGCACTGGGGGTCGAATCGGGGCGCGCGACGGCGATGCTCCGCCGTGCGGTGTGGCGCGCCGCCGTGGGGGAAGCTCGGCTGCAGGCGTAGGATAGAGGACGGTTGCTAGCCGTCGATCTAACACCGGGCGGTGGTGATTAGGCTGAAGCGTACCGCTTCGCTCTAACGACGGTGAACCGTGGATGGTCATTGGGCGGCTGTGATTCGAACACGTGTATCAATTTTGCGCGGATCGATCTCGACCGATGGATCGAAATCGGATGAGTTTCATCAGCGCGAGCTTAATCGAATATAGATCGTAGATCTTGAATCGGATGGCCAGCACCGCGTCCCAGCTCTCTAGATGTAGCGATCTGATCCGGGCCGTCCGTGTTTGATCTGGCGGTCCATGATCTACGATACCCCTTCGCGGGTCACTTTTGTTAAAGAGCCCTCGGACTTTAGTGAAATCAACCCGCCGTCCTGTGCGGGGGAAGACTGAGTCTTGGGTTTTATTGCGCTTGAGCCCCTGCGTTCCTGTTTAATTGAGGCCCAGTCCAGAGAGTTATAAAATCAAGAAAATGAATTAGAAAATGAGTTTTTAAAATAAAAACAATTCATAGAATTTGTATAATTCATAGAAAATGCATATGAACTCCAAAGTGGACCATTCAAGTTCCTATAGTTTTATAATATTATTGTTTATCATCTAATACCACTGTTTTCACATGAAAGTCACATCAAAATTTATATCCTATTTAATCTTATATCAAATACATAAAACCTTAGAAAAGTCATAACTCCTTCGTTTTAACTCCGATTTGATCCGTTCAAGTTGCATTAGTCTCGTACAAATGCGTAGACTATTATTACGCAGTTTATTTTTATGTTTGGTGTAATGTTAATTTTGTCTATACCATGTTTGTTTGTATTGCTACGACTAGCGCGAGGACACGTGTCATCTGAAAAGCAAGTTGGTACCTGGAATCTCAAGTCCCAGGCAAGTTGTGCCCTTGATCACTTCTCTTACCCACTCATGTTCTGATTAATCATAATAATCTGCATAGGTTAATTTTGATGGGACCCAATAGGTTACCTCAGTTTGACTATCTTTATACCTTGATCACCACTGGACTTTTTGGGTAGTACTTGCTATTGCTTTATGTGGTTTTGGGTATAGAGATACACATTACTATTCATGATTATACTTTTATTGTCAGTTGTTATTTACTGTTCATGATAAGATCATTATGTTAATTGGAACATGGAGAACCACCCGGGAAAACAGTGCTACCACAAGGGAGGAATGGGACCCCTTGGCTGATTAATTAGGAAAGCTAGTGGAAGACTACCTTACCCAAAAGGGGCAAGGGCAGTAGGGGAGTGGTCAGTGTAGGGAGGCCCTCGGGAGGATTTTGCTGCGATGGCAGTCCTGCAAGGGATTCCTGTTAGGAAGGCCCTCGGGAGGATTTTGCTGCGATGGCGGTCCTGCAAGGGATTCCTGCATTGGAGCTTCCTATAAACTGTAGCGGGTTTTCTGAAGCTAGTGGAACTTTGTAAAGGCCTCGTAGTGTTACCCTGCCTCGCCTCCTCGGTAGAGGTGTATGGGAAGTCGCGATCCCTTGGCAGATGGGTAACATGACTTGTGGGTAAAGATGTGCAACCTCTGCAGAGTGTAAAACTGGTATATCAGTCGTGCTCACGGCCATGAGCAGCTCGGACACTCACATGATTAATTTATGGAACTAAATTCAATTTGTCATACGCATTGCATCGCAGGTGATGTTGTTACTTTTGTTCTACTATTTAATTGGGTTGGTATTTACTTATACTTAGTAACTGCTAATAAAATTTTGACCAACTTTAAAAGCAATGCTCAGCTCTAACCATCTTCTTTGGTAAGCCTTACACTTCACGTGAGCTCCCACCTTTGGCGAGTTCATGCACATTATTCCCCACAACTTGTTGAGCGATGAACGTATGTGAGCTCACTCTTGCTGTCTCACACCCCCCACAGGTCAAGAACAGGTACCGCAGGATGAGGCGTTTGGAGGATGCCGTGGTGTATTCGAGAGAGGTCTAGGCCGTCGTCTCCCAGTCAACTTTGGGTTGCTGGACCGTTGTCTCCTTATAATGTAATTATTTATTTTGTACAGAATTCCTGTTATGTAGTAAAGATATGACATTCGATCCTGTGCCATGATTCATCATATGTGTGAGACTTGGTCCCAGCACACCTGGTGATTATGTTCGCGCCCGGGTTTTGGACCCCTAAAATCCGGGTGTGACAGAAGTGGTATCAGAGGAATGTTGACTGTAGGACGAAACCTAGATAGAACAGGACAACCATTATCTACTTACCTCCGCTACTCTGATTCTTTCTACATCTCTTCTTAATCTTTTCTCATCTATTTCCGCTTTACTCTGATTGATCTTACCTTTTCTTTCTAAAGTCAAATGTGGATTTCACACTTTGAAATCATGTGCCTAAAGTGACCTTTAGGAATAGGAAACCTACTCTTAGGAACAAAAACAAAACTATTTTTATAAGTATCTATGTGCTTGAATGTTTGTTCTTGTGATACATGTCTGATTTGGATCTTTGCTTGAGTGTGATGAGTTGTGGATTAATGTCCACAATTACATCTGCATATGCATATAGGCATAAATGTAAATAAATAAAAATCATAAGATGACTATACAAACTAAGAATACCCCCATTAAAAATATATCTAGCCTAATAGATCCATCTTATCTTAAAAGATACCCTCTTACCTTAGTAGATTCATCTTATCTTGAATTTTTTTTTGTCATCCTAATAGATCTAACTGACCTCAAAAGATTCTACCTTATCCATATGGATTCATCTTGCCCTAATTAGTATATTTATTTCACTCTAAAATAACAACCATGAGCTGATCCAAAATTTATTTAGATCTTATCTAGTCTAAAATAGCCATATCAATTTATTCTGGATATGATCCAATCTAATAAGTTAATCTAACCTTAAGTTGACCTAAACCTAAGGATAGTCCCTTAACAAGTTAACACTAGTAAAATAAACTGGATCCTATAAACTTGTTCTCCCCTCATGCATTTAATTAGTGTATTAGACAAACTCAACCATGAGCATAAGAACTAACCCAACCAATAGAGTCTTGATGGATTCCATAATCCATCAACCCCCACCTAAAACAAAATTTTGATCTACACCATGTAGTCTATCTCATTCGTATCTATCTTAACCACATTCCCCAACCCCGATGAGATGCACTCACCACGAATCAATGAGCTCAAGACCGGAGAAGAAAAGATCAACCTCGTCAAGGGAGAAGAGAAATTAAGCTCAATCTTCAGATGCATTACCACCCAACACGGAGTTCTTCCTCACCATAAATTTTCTTACCCCTGCCATTCTTGCCCTAACTCATCCATCTCTTATATCCTACCTAATAAGTAGCTGGATACCTATGCTCTTCTAATCACCCACTATGGACAAAAAAAAATGAAAGACTCTGAATTTTTGAACCAATTAGAATGTAAAGGCTAAAATCACAAACCAATTCTTTTATCTCCCTTTTCTTACAAATCTCGAGGACGAGATTTTTGTTAAGGGGGGTAGGGTTTGTAAAGCCTAAAATTGGTAGGAGAAAAAAAATAAGTAAATTTATAAGTGGATGTTTCGAGGATCCCTTGATTTTCTCTACATACTCAACTGATGGCATTAAATTATGTAAATAACAAATAAAATAGATACATAAATGTGCATTCCATAAAGTTTTCTTATAAGTTTTCCTTTGTATTCAAATTTGTGAGACAAGTTTAAGTTTGAAAATTTGGAATTTGGAAATAAAAGAGAAAAGAGAAGAAAAATAAAAAGAATACACATTATAAGATGACAATAATAAATAATATTAATTCGGACAGTAAAAGTATAATTCATGTAGACTTTTGTTCGATATTTGAAATCTGGAATGCAAAACCAAATTTTGAATTGAGTTGAATAATTGGGATGGAAAATAGGAAAGAAAATAAAAAGAAAAGAATTAAAATCCTACATGGGCCGCCCACCTCATTTCTGGCCCATTATCTCTTTCTCACCTCGCGCAGGCCCGAATTCCATTTCCACCCCCCGTGCGCACGCCACTGACCGGCCGGACCCACTTGGCGATCTCTGTCCCTCACGCCCGCTTCTCTCGTCTCCACTGACTTGCGGGGCCGCGATGTCAGATGCTCCTTCCCCCGCGCGCGGACTCCGTCCGCCCACCTCGTCAACGAACTCCGTACATGGCGGGCCAAGATCCAGGATCATCCCCACGCGCAACTACCCGCCCATAAGAACCCTCGCGCAGCGCTTCCCGTGACCCGTATCTTCCTCTGCTATCCTTGCGCGAGCTCAGCTCTCCCAGAACGGCGCCACCTTCGTGCTCCTTGACCGCCGCCGTCGCGTTTACCGGTCGCCGTCGTAGATGCTGTCGGTCGGGGTTGTGGTGTTCTCGGAACCATCGGGGGTCCGCACGGTAACGCCCCGGGGTATCGGGCTGCTGTGTACCAGCGGCAATTTGACACCGGAGCCAACTTCCGCCGCGGTGCCGCGCCCCGCCGTCGCCTGGGTCCTCGGTACCCTAATCGTCGGTAAGCACCCGATCTCCGTATTCGTACAGTCGTCCTCCTCGTTTTGCGCTAGAATTTGTGTAGCGGTTCGCACTGGGGGTCGAATCGGGGCGCGCGACGGCGATGCTCCACCGTGCGGTGTGGCGCGCCGCCGTGGGGGAAGCTCGGCTGCAGGCGTAGGATAGAGGACGGTTGCTAGCCGTCGATCTAACACCTGGCGGTGGTGATTAGGCTGAAGCGTACCGCTTCGCTCTAACGACGGTGAACCGTGGATGGCCATTGGGCGGCTGTGATTCGAACACGTGTATCAATTTTGCGCGGATCGATCTCGACCGATGGATCGAAATCGGATGAGTTTCATCAGCGCGAGCTTAATCGAATATAGATCGTAGATCTTGAATCGGATGGCCAGCACCGCGTCCCAGCTCTCTAGATGTAGCGATCTGATCCGGGCCGTCCGTGTTTGATCTGGCGGCCCATGATCTACGATACCCCTTCGCGGGTCACTTTTGTTAAAGAGCCCTCGGACTTTAGTGAAATCAACCCGCCGTCCTGTGCGGGGGAAGACTGAGTCTTGGGTTTTATTGCGCTTGAGCCCCTGCGTTCCTGTTTAATTGAGGCCCAGTCCAGAGAGTTATAAAATCAAGAAAATGAATTAGAAAATGAGTTTTTAAAATAAAAACAATTCATAGAATTTGTATAATTCATAGAAAATGCATATGAACTCCAAAGTGGACCATTCAAGTTCCTATAGTTTTATAATATTATTGTCTATCATCTAATACCACTATTTTCACATGAAAGTCACATCAAAATTTATATCCTATTTAATCTTATATCAAATACATAAAACCTTAGAAAAGTCATAACTCCTTCGTTTTAACTCCGATTTGATCCGTTCAAGTTGCGTTAGTCTCGTACAAATGCGTAGACTATTATTACGCAGTTTATTTTTATGTTTGGTGTAATGTTAATTTTGTCTATACCATGTTTGTTTGTATTGCTACGACTAGCGCGAGGACACGTGTCATCTGAAAAGCAAGTTGGTACCTGGAATCTCAAGTCCCAGGCAAGTTGTGCCCTTGATCACTTCTCTTACCCACTCATGTTCTGATTAATCATAATGATCTGCATAGGTTAATTTTGATGGGACCCAATAGGTTACCTCAGTTTGACTATCTTTATACCTTGATCACCACTGGACTTTTTGGGTAGTACTTGCTATTGCTTTATGTGGTTTTGGGTATAGAGATACACATTACTATTCATGATTATACTTTTATTGTCAGTTGTTATTTACTGTTCATGATAAGATCATTATGTTAATTGGAACATGGAGAACCACCCGGGAAAACAGTGCTACCACAAGGGAGGAATGGGACCCCTTGGCTGATTAATTAGGAAAGCTAGTGGAAGACTACCTTACCCGAAAGGGGCAAGGGCAGTAGGGGAGTGGTCAGTGTAGGGAGGCCCTCGGGAGGATTTTGCTGCGATGGCAGTCCTGCAAGGGATTCCTGTTAGGAAGGCCCTCGGGAGGATTTTGCTGCGATGGCGGTC
The DNA here is from genome assembly GCA_029449295.1 of Zea luxurians. NCBI lineage: Eukaryota > Viridiplantae > Streptophyta > Magnoliopsida > Poales > Poaceae > Zea > Zea luxurians. The sequence goes on along the minus strand of JAOPSE010000001.1, from coordinate 27,975,189 downwards.
CTGCAAGGGATTCCTGCATTGGAGCTTCCTATAAACTGTAGCGGGTTTTCTGAAGCTAGTGGAACTTTGTAAAGGCCTCGTAGTGTTACCCTGCCTCGCCTCCTCGGTAGAGGTGTATGGGAAGTCGCGATCCCTTGGCAGATGGGTAACATGACTTGTGGGTAAACATGCGCAACCTCTGCAGAGTGTAAAACTGGTATATCAGCCGTGCTCACGGTCATGAGCAGCTCGGACACTCACATGATTAATTTATGGAACTAAATTCAATTTGTCATACGCATTGCATCGCAGGTGATGTTGTTACTTTTGTTCTACTATTTAATTGGGTTGGTATTTACTTATACTTAGTAACTGCTAATAAAATTTTGACCAACTTTAAAAGCAATGCTCAGCTCTAACCATCTTCTTTGGTAAGCCTTACACTTCACGTGAGCTCCCACCTTTGGCGAGTTCATGCACATTATTCCCCACAACTTGTTGAGCGATGAACGTATGTGAGCTCACTCTTGCTGTCTCACACCCCCCACAGGTCAAGAACAGGTACCGCAGGATGAGGCGTTTGGAGGATGCCGTGGTGTATTCGAGAGAGGTCTAGGCCGTCGTCTCCCAGTCAACTTTGGGTTGCTGGACCGTTGTCTCCTTATAATGTAATTATTTATTTTGTACAGAATTCCTGTTATGTAGTAAAGATATGACATTCGATCCTGTGCCATGATTCATCATATGTGTGAGACTTGGTCCCAGCACACCTGGTGATTATGTTCGCGCCCGGGTTTTGGACCCCTAAAATCCGGGTGTGACATACTCACAAACCAATGCATGTTGCGATCAATTGGTACCTAAAATCCAAATAAAGACAAGAGTGAGTAAAAACACTCAACAACTATTTCAAGCTGAGAGGTCTTACTATAGTCACCTCCTACTTGTGATCTCACTAATGGAGCTTGGTTATCCTTATTGCCAACTTTGATTCTGTTTTTCAACACTTCTATGGTACCTTTCTCTTGAATTTCCCTTTCAAAGCCAAGTCATACATAAATATGCTCAAAGAACATTCAATAATTTTAGGGACCCTTGAGATGTCACTAAAAGCAACTTTAGTCTGACATAATCAAGCCAGAATCTAGCCTTTTCACCATCTTCTCTAACTTTCCCCATTAACCCAAACAGTAGCTAAACTTCCCATGGATTTTTTATCAACAAGAATGACCTTGACTCTAAACCATCCATGTTGCAACTCCCATTTAGTTCATGTTGTAAGAGACCAAGGTTCAATATTTATGTGAACATCAACATACATCATGGTCAGTGTTTTGAACTACTCTACTCCATCATCTTAGCAATAGGGAATCTCATCACAAACTTGTAATCGGTTATAGGCCTAGCATTCTATGTCGATAGAAATGTCACGATTCCATACACTCAAATTATTGTAGAAAACCTCATAATAAAATGAAGATAAGCAGATCATGAGAAAATTTTATCAAAAAAAGTTACACGTGTCCATGGAGTATTTTTTTTTGAAGAACTTTAGAAATGGAGAATATAATTTTGTGGGCAAACCATAGGGGTTTGACCGACCACCCCTATGGAACCCACATCCCTCTTAATAATTCCATGATCCATGAAACACACTCCTAAGCATTCCTATCCCTTAGACGCAGAGTGTGTTTTCCCATCAATGGCTCAAGATGAGAGCACATGGATCCATAGGTCCACCTTCACACCTCGATAATTAGAGGCTCACCCCCTCTCCATTCATGACTCAAGCTCCAAGTGAAGAGTAGGATAGCTCCAACGTATCCTTTGTAGGATTGTTTAGTGCTGAAGTTAGAGAGAATAGTGAGCTTTTCTCGAGTTTCTAGATCTTGTTGTCTAAAGGGTCTAGTATAGATATTGTCCCTAGTTTCTTGATTATACTTTATTCAATATATTGTTCTTTATGTACTTTACCTAGTCTTTATATTGTGCAACATAGAAGATCGAATCAGGCGACCAGGGGGTGAATGAGAAGCAATAAAAATCTTAGATTGCTTCCTAAAATGTTCACAAAAGGTCCTAAAAATAGCACCTTAATTAATAGATGAATGAATGGTCTAGAAAGTTCCTAAAACATACACAATCCCAAGGAAATAAGTGGATCAAAAATGGATACTCAAAAGCTAAAAGAGGCTAGAGCTGAAACCTCTTTAGAATTATGTGGCAGTGCCACTATTATGCCCAGCAGTGTCATGAACCAACAATGTCGCTCTTCTGCCCAGCAGTGTCGCTCGCTGCATGACAGTGCCGCTCAATCTACTTTTTGTAGGTTCATGTGAATTTTTTAAAATAACTTTACTGGAAAGTTTGAAATGTGTGCTCAAATTTTCTACTCCAAAAGCTTAGAACTTTGAGATCAGATAAAAAAACACAAATTTGAATCAGGGTTTTCTTGAATGTGCAAAGGTGCTTGGAATTGTATTCCTAATGAATTAGCATGTACCACATAGTGGCAATGATTCTTGGAGGATCTTTCACATTTCTAACCAGCCCAAATATCCCTAAGAATTTAGATTTAAAAGATCACCCTAAAATCCAAAAGGAAGAGCTCGAGAGAGGAAGTCCAAGGCAAGAACTCAAAGCAATCAAGTTTGCATAAAAGAGAACTTGAAGTGAACCTCCATGGTTAGGGCCACACTTCTCTAAATCTCATAATACAAAAATTCAAAAGTTTAACAAAGCATCTACGAACCTCACTAACTGATGGGAGTTTGAATATCAATTGTGAACAATAGAAGATAGACAGAAGGCTAGTTGGGGTAGCCCTCCACTTTATTTATAAAGGGGTTTTTCACATTCCCAATATACCTCTAGATATTTAGAGATAAATAACTTAGCCATGGACATAATGGTCCAACTCTCAATCTGATGATTTCGTAGTCATGCTCCCTTCACAGATTTGCTTCACCTTAAAGCAACCTCTATGATGGATCCACATGGCTCCTTCAATTCCCTCTCGACTCGTTTCACTGAAATTTGAGGCCATACCTATGAAATCGTCATTTGGTGATTTTGAGGCTTAACCACCACACCAAAATAGGTAGCATACTCCACACATGTTCTCCACATCCTAGACATGTGTCCTGCCAATCCTTAACCACGTCGGCAACATGCCTTTGAGCCTAACATTGTTCCGCGGTGTTAGTCAACATAACTAGTCTCTCAGCTTCTCTAGTTCCTCAATCAATCCCAAGCGCTTGTCATTCACCACTCTTACACTACAAAACAGTTGATCTTTATCAACCCTTATTAGGGACCGACGGTTGGTCGCTAAAAGTTCTAGACCGACGGTTGGTTGCAAAATGCACATATAGCAACGGTCAGTCGATCGCTAAAAGTATAGAAATTTAACAACCTACGGTCAATTGCTATAGAGGTAGGAAAGGGACTGAAGGTAGGTCGCTATAGAGGTACGTGTTGCAAGAAAAAGCAAGTGACACAAACGATTGTTATTTAAATATGTATATATATATATATAAAGTAAAAAAATAATTTACAATTATGAAAAAATATTTAAAACAAATAAACCATTCATTTAAACTAATAACAGGAGCAAAAACAATTACAAAAATGAAAAAAAACTATGCTTTAGCCAAGAATCAAACTCCAAACCTATGGTTCATAGTTTAACTACTTTACCACTACACTACAACCTATATCATGTATATATTTGTGCTTTCTTTTTCTCCTTATTTATGAACAAAACCTATCTAAAGGTATATATATCATAGAAACCTAATTCCACCACAACTCGTCACTAGGCCACGCGCGCCGTCGCCCGCACACTGTGCTCGTCGGCAGCGACCAACACACCCCCACCCCGTCCTTGGATCGGCCGCGCCCCCACCTTGTTCGTCGCTCGGCCACCGCCACCATGCACCGCTCGTCGGCGGATGCGACCCCCACCCTGTCGCTCGGCCGCGCCCCCCACCCGCCCGTAGCTCGGCAGCGCCGCCTAGCCAGTCGCCCGGCCACGCCGCCGTTGTTCGGCCATGCCGCTCGGCCATAGCCACCACCGCCGCGTTGATTTATTTTTATTTCTTTTTAATATTCCTTGTATATTTATTTCATGGTTTGTTTATGTATGGACATGTTTATAGTATGCAATTGTGTTCTTTGTGCTTATATGATCTTAGATTCGAGTTGAAAGTCATTTCATATCCTACATAAATAGTATGAATAAATCATGGATTATAGGTGAGGCTAGGTACAAAGCAACCTTCCACAGCAACTCTTATATTTTCCTATAGTTATATTTATATGTAACATAGAAACGGTATGTAGGGAGATAAAGGTTTATAAACAAGGGGTGAACAGTTTCCTAGCTTTTATGTTTAGACATTCAGCAGTAGGAAACAAGATACTATGCTCTTGTAGGAAGTGTGTTAACTCATTTTGGAGAGAGGCCAGTGAAGTGCGAGAACACTTGATATGGAGAAGCTTCAATCTCTTTTGTGAATCATGGTAACAACGATGATGAGTCGTTTATGAGCATCGTACAGAAGATGGTGCAATATCTGATTTGTTAAAGGATTTATCATGTGGTTTAGATGATGGAGGGGATATGGAGGATGATGGGTCTTTTGAGCAACCTAATGAAGACACATCAGGCATCCATAAGATAGCAGAAGACAATAGTCAAGAATTATATTCGAGTTGCCAAAACTACTCAAAGCTACGTTTCCTAGTTCGTTTGCTTCACATCAAACTTCTTGGAGGATGGACAGATAGAAGTTTTGATTTGTTGGTAGATTTACTTATAGATGAACTACCTAAGGGTTCAACACTTCCTAGAAACTTTCATGAAGCAAAGAAAGTGGTCAAATCTGTAGGAGTTGGGTACACTACAATTCATGCATGTGAAAATGATTGTATTCTATTTTGGAAGGAGCACGAAAAATCTTATTCTTGCTCGGTATGTAGTGTCTCACGTTGGAAATCAGAAAAGAAGAGTCTAGATGGGAAACGCGAGTACAAAGTTCCTAGGAAGGTTCTTCGTTACTTCAGTATTAAAAAAGGCTCCAAAGAAGACATATATATTGTCAAAAGGAAGCACGCCATCCACACCCACACAACACACACACTCTCTAAGTCCCATGCATGCTTGTCATCTTCCACCTGATATGAAAGATATAGTGCCAATGCTTCCAGCCGATACGGCGGTGGCCATGCTTCCAGTTCCAGCTGACGACTGAATAATGGACATGGCATATGAGTCGAATCCTTCATTCTGCATTAGAGCCATTGCACTGAAGGTCATATCTGTGGGCTGCAAATCTGGAAGTGGTGTGCTTCCGTCGAGATATTGCATGACTTGCTGCATATCTGGCCTTATGTTTGTGTATGGATGCGAGCACAGCAGACCTAGCTTCAGCACTAGGAACACCTCATCGACATCATATTGACCCCGTAACCTCACGTCGACGGTCTGAGCGAGAGACCCTTCTTCGCGCAAGTGGTCGAGGACCCAGTCCACTAGCATTTCTTGAGCGGCGTCGTCGTCAATGCTGACTGGCCTTCGCCCACAGGTGATCTCAAGAAGGAAAGCACCGAAGGCGAACACGTCTGTGAGCTTGGATGCCCTACCGGTGCGTATCAGCTCGGGGGCTAAGTAGCCCATGGTGCCGACGATGTGCGTGGTCTGCGGGTCGGTGCCGTGGTCGTACAGCCTTGCGAGCCCGAAGTCGCCGAGGCGGCCGTTCATCTCGCTGTCCAGGAGCACGTTGCTTGCCTTGACATCTCGGTGTATGACAACCTTCTCCCACTTGTCGTGGATGTAGAGCAAGGCCGATGCCACGCCCTTGATAATATGGAACCTTTGAGCCCAATCAAGCACTGGTTTGTTCTCCTCCTCGCGGTAGTAGAGGTACTTGTCAAGACTGCCATTTGGCATGTACTCGTACACCAGGAGGAGCTCACCCTTCCTTCTGCAGTAGCCGAGTAGCCGTGCCAGATTACGGTGTCGGAGGCGTCCGATGCTGACTACCTCGGCGATGAACTCCTTCATCCCTTGCCTTGACTCGTGAGAGATCCTCTTCACAGCCACCTCCGTCTCCGTGCAGACCGACTTGCTGCTGCCAAGGACTCCTTTGTACACTTGCCCGAATCCGCCGGCACCAAGTAGGTGTTTGCTCTTGAACCCACTGGTCGCGTGGTACAGATCCTTGAAAGAGAAGCGGTGCGGCCCAAACTCAAGCTCCCACTCTTCAAGGACCTCAGCGTACCTCAGCTTTCTCAGCACGAGAAGGGTGGCGAGGCTGCCGACAGCTACGATGGCTGCTGCTGTCGCTATTGGCAGGACGATCGCCAGAACCTTGGAACGAGGCTTGGGCCCAAATGGAGGCAGCTTCGGCAGCCTGGCGATGTCGATGGCTGGAGCAGGACCGTTCATCGCGAAGCTCCAGCCGAGCACATAGTGTCTCGAGTTGATCCCACCTGTTGCCGACGAGAAGCCGACGTACGACTGCTCCTTGAGCACCGTCGAGAGATTACAGATGGCCGAGACCAAGGGCCTCGCCGGCTTGTTATTGCCCACCCTCATGGGTGCCAGGGTCACATCGATCCGGCCCGCGTCGCCGTCATACTCCACCCACACCTGCATCGCCTCCCGGCTGAAGAGGGTCAGGTTCCTCAAAACGCCGCCGCCGTCGTAGTACCCCGCAGGGGAGGACTGCACCGAGTGTAGATCGTTGATGTCGATGCCCACATGGTTGGCGTTGATGTCCTTGAAGTCGGTGTTCTGGGTGGTGTCGAGCTCCACCGCCAGGAGGTGGTTGCTCGCGTTGCCGTTGTTCTGGACGTTGAGGAGGCCCAGGTACCCGGCCGGCAGCGCGCCGGGGAAGCCCTTGTTCGGGGCCACCACGAAGGCCATGCCGTGGGCGCTGAAGTCGGTGTAGTCGGACACGATGGCGAACACGAAGGCGGCCGCGAAGGACGCCACCTTGCCGCCCGGAGACGTGCTCAGCTGCAGCGGCGTGTGGTAGAAGGCGTGGCCTTGGAGGTTGGTCTTGCTGCTGGTCAGCACCAGGAGCCCGTCGGGCGTCACAGTGGCGTTGCCGTCGACGGTGAGGTTAGCGCCGGCGAAGCCCGAGTAGGAGAACCGAGTTTGGCCGCTGCCGGCGCACAAGGTCATTATTGCTGCCGTGTTAAGCCAAACCATGAAGAGGAGGAGCAGGCGAAGGAGGAGGAAGACGACATGCTCCATGTTCATGGGGGGTCTGTGTCATGAGCAGGATGGAATAAGAATATCTTCACAAAGGCAGAACTCCTGCCATGTTCTGTCAAAAGAAATATCTTGAGCCGGCGTGATGCGAAACGGTGGGTCGCTACGGCCTTCATTGTTCGGTTATTTTCAATACATATAAATTTGAGAGGATTGATATAGATTGGAAGAGATTTTAACTTACTAGGGATTTAAACCCCTTCGATCCCTCTCAGTCTATATGGATTAGTGTAGAACCGAACAAGACATTAGTGGTGTGAATATGGATTGGGTTTTTTTAGGCAGCACATCTAAAAACAGGAGTCTACAACATGGTTTGATACGAAATAATATAGGTCGATCTAGCATGATTCAAGATTAGGCCTAGATGGGTCTCAAATTATGGCCCGTCCAACTCCAACATAACCCGCGTGTATGGACTAGGCTTAGGCCGATACAGCCCAATAAAACCTATTTTTTAACTTCTTTAATTTAGTAATATACAAATTTTATATAGTTGTAATATTTTGATTTTATATGGTCAAATAATACTCACATTATTTAATATCTTTAGTTTAGTAAGTTATGGATTTTATATTGTTGTAATATTTGGATTTTATGTGGTTTAAATATATAGGTCGGATTTAGACCAGCATAGTCGAACGAAGCCATGATACATGATAGGCTATTGTTTTCGCTCTTTAAACTGACACGATATAGTCTAAAAGTTTTTTTTTGGACATTCTTATCCTGAGCCTGTTTTACCTAAATCACGACATACTCGGACCGATCTGGTCCGGTCCAGTTCCTGGCACTAGACCTGCCTATAGTTGTTGGCGTCCCATGGAACACAAGAATTCTTCAAGGTTGCATGTACTGCATGCTCCCGTGTCATAGGCTCATAGTCGTTTCAGTATTGAAGTCAAATACTCGCCTTCATGGCTCCGCCTTCCGTAGATTATTCCATGCCGGCCACCGGTCCTTTAATCTTGATGCGTGTTAGAAGGGTGGTTTTTCTGTTAATACCTTTTCGGACACCAATCACTATAACGAGAACCGGCGGCGTTGCTCTGCACAGACGTGAACGGTCCACGGCCAAGGGCCGGATGGTCCGCGACCTGACGTAGGGCTCGAGTTCTCTGCCTAAGGAACCAGACGGTCCGCGCGTACGCAGGGGCGACGAAAGTCGCCGGTGGCGTCTGGATCTCACTCCCGTGAGGACCCCGTCGGGGAGGAGAGATCCTAGGCGTTGTCTAGGCTCGGCAGGCCGACCTAGACTCCTCTGATCGACGTAAAGTCGAGGAGAAGCATAGAATTTAGGGCAGGGAAAGGCTAACCTAGAGCTAAACTAGAACTACTTCTAATGCATAAGGTAAAAACGAGAAATAGACTTAATTTTGATCGATTGTTTGGGGTTTTAATCGATTGTAACCCTTCATCTATATAAAGGAGAGGTCTGGATCCGCTACAAAATGTTTCCCAAGCTAAATCCCACAATTTTAGGTAACAAATCTCGTAAGAAACTAGGAAGCCTAACTGACTCTGCGCATGCGCGGACCGTCCGCGCTACCACCACGGACCGTTCGGACTGCGGACCGTCCGGCCTCAGGACCGGACCGTCCGCGAGTCTATTTTGGTGCTCAACATATGCCCACTGCCTTTTGATGGAGGTTGACGAACCAAAAGCATATGAACTAAGCCGGATGCAAGCCACCGGCTTCTTCAATCCAATATGGTAATCATTCAATAGAGCCTCAATGCATAAAGACCGTTTAGGACTGCATCTTTCTCAGTCATGACCATTTGATCAATGGATCAAAAGGATTAGAATGGAGGTGCCCCCAGCCTGAGTAGACAAAGGGAGTACGTATATACCATGGGTTCATCGTCGCACCATTCCATATTTGAATAGGACAATATATCGACGATGAGTAGGTGGGTGGGAAGCATCCTAGCTGACAGGATGAACAGACGATGCTTGTTGCCTCGTCTTTTGAGCCGTTTTACTTTGTTTTAGTGGGCGACCGGGGTTTCTTTGTAGGCCGATCGCGTAGAACGGCCTTCTTGACAACATATTTGGCTAGCAACTAATCGAAAGTAGGGCTGGCTTTTACCAGCCGATCATGTGCATCATGTTGGCTTTGCTCTTGCGTCTCTTTCCTTGCTTTGTGTGGATGCTGACGCCTCTAGCCATGGGTGAACTGTCTGGCTGAGTCAAACGGACCGTCTTTCTGAGCACCAGATCGTCTGCACGTAGGTGTCGAACCGTTCGCGATGCTCGGGTCAGGTTGTCGTGCTCGGTTCCTCAATCGAGTCTACCCCCCGGCGCCTCTAGACTTGCTAGTCTTCTTGTCCAGAGCCTTCCGAGCAACCTCTTCTTGTGATATATTTGACGTGCGAGGATCGCTAATGACAATGTTTTTGCCTTTGTCTTTATCGGACACCTCGGGCCAAACCAAGACCTCTTTGCATGAGGGTTCTATGGTATTAACAGGAAATGGCTGTGTGTCCACTTGCATCTCCTGAAAAGCCAACCGACCCTCATTTATGGCCGATTGTATCTATCGACGAAAAACATTACAATCATTGGTGGCATGGGAAAAAGAATTATGCCACTTACAATAAGCACGTCCCTTTAATTCTTCCATAGGACGAATAGTATGAGTTAATTTAATGTTGCCATTTTTAGTAGTTCATCAAATATCCTTTCGCATTTGGTAACATTAAAGGCAAATTTAATCTCTTCTTGCCGACTCTTTTGAACCGGCTGTAAGGAAGAACATGCAGAAGATTTGGCCTTTGTTGGCCAAACAAACTCAGCAGTATATATCTCTGCGGATTCATCATCCAAATCATCATGCTCTACTAGATGTATAGTACGGGCGACCGATTTTGATGTCTCTTTAAATCGGCTTTCACAGGCTAAAGCCCGCTGATGTAGTTGAGCTATTGAAAATAACTAGATCCCATCTAATTTGTCTCTTAAGTAGGATAGCAACCTGTCGGCGTTTCGGACCCGGGGGACCCTCAACCGAACCGACTAGTGAACTTTGTGCCGCGTGTCCCTGCCCAGATGGGTTGATGCAAGATGAAACATAAGAGGAGGGATAAGGCTTATGTTATCTTGCATCAAGGTGCTCGTAGTAGGGGTTACAAGCTTCGCGAGAGAGGGTTTGGCCTTGAAGTGAGCCGTCTGAGTTAGCCCCCTTTTCCCCCTCTCCCCCTCCGCGTCCGCCTCCCTTGGGAAGGCCCTGGGCATCCCCTTTTATAGATACAAGGGGATGGTCCAGCTGTATATATGGGGGTGCAGCTATGTGCTAACATGGCCGGCGGAGAAGTGCTTGAGTCCTGTAGAAGCGTAGCTGGCGGCGCGGCCCTGGGTCCTGCTGACGTTTCTTTGCCTTCGTAGAGAGCTTGAGAACAATCGACGTCATGGACGCATGCAGGGAACCATCATTACCTATTGCCGAAGTAATCTAGATGTGACACCGGTCTTGTTCCTTCGTAGCCTGAGGCGGCTAGCTAGAGGTAGGGTAATGATGTATCTCCTGTAGCGTAGTCGGTCCGAGGCCGAGGTGGGCGAGGCGTTGACTTCTCCTGAGGCCGAGGCCGAGGTCGGGCGAGGTTGTGACTCCTCCTGAGGCCGAGGCCGAGGTCGAGGTCGGGCGAGGCGGGGACCTTCTCCCGAGGCCTAGGGTCGGGCGAGGCGGAGACCTTCTCCCGAGGCCGAGAACTGGGGTCGGGCGAGGCGGAGCTCCCTATTGCGCCCGAGGCTGAACTCGGGAGAGGTCGTGACTTACTGTTGTTAGTCTTACCCTAGTGGTTGGCACAGTAGTTGGAACGGGGTGAATAGTGTTATTTTCTTGTCAGAACGATCAGTAAAGGGGCGAAGTGACTGCGGTCATTTCGACCTTGCCAACTAAGGCACGCGTGCCAGGATAAGGTGTCAGGTGATCCCTGCATTAAATGTGCATGTGATACGGTCGGCGGTAAGGCGATTTGGCCGAGGTTGCTATACGACAAAGTTTGCCCGAGCTTAGCCTCAAGCGAGCCGGGGGTGCGCCCGCTGCCTGAGGAGGCCCTCGGGCGAGGCGTAGATCCATCCGGGACTTCTGTTCTTGCCCGAGGCCGGGCTCGGGCGAGACGAGATCACGTCCCTTGGTAGATGTGGCTTTAACTTTGAGCTGTGCTTACCAGTCTTTATGGTCTGTTTTGAAGATGTTTCTCAGCCATGCTTAGGATTATTGGGGGTACCCCTAATTACGGTACCCGACAGTAGCCCCCGAGCCTCAAAGGGAGTGTAGGCACTCGCTTGGAGGTTCTGTCGGATTTTTTGCAAGGGGACTAGCCTTTCTCGGTTATATTTTGTTCCGATGGGTGCGCGCGAGCGCACCCGTCGGGTGTAGCCTCCGAGGCCTCGGAGGAGTGGTTTGACTTCTCTGAGGTCTTAATTCTTCTTGTGATTCCTCGGTCGGCCTTGTTGTTCCCTCATGCGGCCTGGCCGTAGCTCGGGTGCATGGTTAGGCTCCGAGTTTTTAAGCTGGTTTGTCGACGTGGTCAACAATTTGGCCGTTGCCTGGTGCGAGAGCAGCCTCCGAGCCTCTGCACGGAGCGAGAGGACGATCGAGGATCGTCTCGGCTTTTTATTGTATGCCCCTTCGTCACCTTTCCGCAAGGAGGAGGGGGGGAACGTGCCATGCTACCCTTGGTGGGCGCTGAACATGGTGTTTCCGGTGAGTTGCTATTGGGTAATCCAAGCGAACGCCCGAGCCCTATTCGATAAGGGTCGGCTAGTGGCCCAGAGGCACGCTCCAAAAGTACCTGCAGGTGATTTGCTGGACCAGGACCCATTCGATAGGGTCCGAGGGCTCGGTGCCTCCCTTCGGTGGGATTCCATTACAAACCGTTCCCGCTGGTCTCAGAAATATCTTAGGGTACCTCGGGAGCGTAGCCCGAGCCTTGGCCATGTAACGGACGTACCCAGGGTCATCCCTGACTCTGCATGTTCTGGGGCGGCTATCGAATCCCTTCGAGGGGCCAGCCTTCGAACCCCTGATCAGTAAAGGGCTCAGAGCCCAAGTGCTCTGGGGCGGTCGCTGAACCCCGCGGGGCGCAACCTTCGAACCCCTGATCAGTAGGAGGGCTCGGGGCCCGTTTCTTTTGCTGCGATGGGCTCCTTCGAAATGTCCCTTTCCCGATCCCTGCGGAGAGAGAGAAAGAGAGAGGAAAGGAAGAAAGGAGATATTTCGAAATAGTGGGGCGCACCTTTTTTGAGGCAGTCATCATGGCAGAGGCGAAACGGCGCTCGCCCGCTTGCTAGAGGAGACGTGTGTCCTGCCAGGGAGTTAATGCGACGGGACGGGCAACTCGCGGGGTATCCGTTGCGCGTGCGCGAGTCGTTCGAGGAATGGAACACGGGTGCGTCGTCTTTATGCTGTAGGAGAGGGCTCCCCTGCCGCTTCAGGGGAGGATGCGAGCCTATATGTGGGACCAGGGCCTGGTTGGTGGTTGGACCGCTGCTTCGGCACGTCTGTTGCTGTAATTACTGCCGGTCCGCCTATGGTCATACCAACTGCCGTGTCTATCCCCACGGCTGACTGACCCATGACCGTCGCACTTAATTGGCACTGTTGGGTCATGCGTGGGGCTGCCTCAAGTCGTTGCACTGGTTCTATAGTCCCGAGAAGACGCGGCATTGGCGCAAGTGGCAGTGTGGTTTCTTTGCACGTGGTAACCGGTGCGCCGGTTACATGATATGTGGGCCCAGGCCTCCATGCTGGACCGCCGGTTGCAACGAAGCTGAAAGGGTGCATAACCGTGGTGCGGTTGCACGCTTCTTTCGTGGCGGCCCACCTTTTCGACCGCTGGTTTAGGCAAGGATGAGAGAGCGCTTAACCGCGGGGTGGTTGCATGCTTCGTGTGCGGCGGTTCGCCATCTTCGCATTTCGGGTCAGTTTGTATGACATGTGGGACCTAGCCCCCGTGTCGTAGGGTGGGAACCCTGGAGCACGTCGGGGGTGACTTTGCCCATGATGCTTTGGGGCGCGAGTGGGGAGATCTATCTTTAAAAAGGGATCGATCTCCCGGGCAGTAGCCATGCCTTTGCTCTTCTCGCATTCATCGCGTCTTTCCGTCTTCCGGGCCTCCAGATGGGGTGCACCGGTGTTGCCTTCTTCTTGCTGCTGTTGGAGGAGCACGACCTCGTGGGGGTTGGCGCTCTTTAGTCATCGCTCGACTTTCACCATGCAGCCCAGCTGTAGTTCCCTGCCAGTGGTCACCAAGAATAATGACCGTCGGCCTTGTGGTGGAGAAGAGCGAGCCGGGCTGTGGCCTCCCCCTTGCCCTCAGCTTCAAGGATGTTCATCATCCGTGCTGGGGGGGAGGTGGCCCGCTTCTTCCTCCAGCATTCGGGGGAGAAGGGCATTCACCAGCCTTGTGGAGGAGGCAAACTGCCACCTGCTGCCTGGTCGGGGTGTGGCTGTCCGTCCACCGCACGGGCGACGGTCGCGCCGTGCGTAGGTCGGCCACGTCCACGGCCCGTCCCGCGCCGCCGGCCACACCGGGGGGGTCGTACAAGACGTCGTACGCCGCAGGGGCGGTGTCCGCATTCCTGGATGGTCTTGTCCTCACTCCCATAGCGAGGACGGGAGCGAGGACCTCCTTGTGCGCGCTGGGGCGGCCGCCATTCGCCGGTGCGGCGTCGGTGCGCAGGTGGCCTCTGTCGTCGGTGCTGAGGTGGTGGCTGCCATAGGTGAGGCTTCCCACTGCAGAGGTGGTTGCCTCTATCGACGAGACCGTAAGTGCCACCTGTGGCCAGACCTCCGGCTCTTTGGCTTTAATGGCTTGTTCTCGACCCCCGTGTGGGGGCGGGGGCGAGGGCCTTTTCACAGTAGCGTTTGCCCTAGGGCAATCGCTGCTGCTATCTAGCCGCCTGAGGCGGAGGTCGTTGTCGCTGCTGGTGCAGTGGTTGTCGGTGAGCCGCTTTGAGTTTGTTATCTTGCAGCCCTTCTGGTGTGGAGGTAGTTCATTCCTGCGGGAATGGAGCTGGGGTCCCGTTTGTAAGGGAATGTAATGGTATTTGCCTAAGAGCAAAATGTAATTGCTTTAAGTACTAAGACATCTGCCGTAGGTCGGGAAAACCGCCGAGGGTGCTGTCGACGTCTAAGTCTATGTAGCATAGTTATCCTAAGTATGTGTGCTTGTTTTCTGTGGCTGCTGAGGCCTGAACATTTGGGTATTTGAGTATAAAGCCGTGTTTCTTTCCTCTTATTTCGAGCATTAGGACTTGTTCGTCGGTAGCAGAATCACTTATCCGAGCGTGAGCTACCTTTCGCGGAAGATGATGAGTAAGGTATCCATATCCCGGAGGCATAGGAGTCCCTTGGCTCGGTCGGCCTTGCCGTTCGAGGTCTCTCTTGTCATTTTTAGGATTCCGCTATCGATATAGTCGAAAGACACGAAAGTCGTTTTGGTAGAAAACTTTTTCGAGGAAAATTTTGACACAAAGGGGGGTTCCCCCCCTTCTAGACCCGAGGCGACCGCTCGGGCTGGGATCCTTGCGGAGGGCCTGGCTGTGGCCGTTGGGTCTGCCCGGTCCGCCCAAGCCATGGCCTCACAGCAGCGTGCCCGGGCTGAAGGTATGTTTTGCCTGCTTTATGACTTTGTTTTAGCTTCATTCTTTTCCTCGTGTCTGAAGAATATTGTCTGGCTATCTTCAGGGTTCGAGACGGCTCTTAACGAGTCCGTCAAGAACTGCAAGGCGCTTGCCCAGGCGGCTGAGCAGAAAGAGGCCGACCGCATGGCCAAGTCTGAGGCCATCTCGGCCTTCTGCCGGACCTTTGGCCTCGATGATGTCCCCTCGGGCAGCTCCCCCCAGAGTCGTCTGCGGGCCTTGGGCGGCCACGTGCGTAGCAGACTCCATGGGGCGCTGCACCACGGCGTTAGGCGGGCCTTCGCTGTCCTCGCTTCCCACTACGACGTGGATTTGGAGCGGGTCAGCGAGGGCTACTGCTTACCCGACGAAGAGGAGGCCGCCCTAGCGGAGGTCCAAAGGCTTGATGCGGCTGCCGAGGGCCCAGGCGTGGTGTTGGCTTCCTTTTTTGAGGTGGAGATCCTTCCGCCTGTGTCACCGTCCGAGGTCGGGCCAGATTCCGCCGCGGGTAGGAACAACGCCAAGGGTGCTGCTCCTCCCCCTGCCGACACCTGAGCCTGTGGGGAACAGTTTATTCTAAGTATGTGTATGTTTCTTGCGGCCGCTGAGGCCTAAACATTTTTAGTGTCAGAGTATAAAACTCTGTTTTCTTTCCTCTTGTTTCGAGCATTAGGACTTGTTCGATAGCAGAATCACTTATCCGAGCGTGAGCTACCTTCCGCGGAAGGTGATGAGTGAGGTATCCGTATCTCGGAGGCGTAGGAGTCCCTCGGCTCGGTTGGCCTTGTCGTTCAAGGTCTCTCTCGCTCGTTTTTAGGATTCCATTATCGGTATAGTCGAAAGGCACGAAAGTCGTTTTGGTAGAAAACTTTTCTGAGGAAAATTTTGACGCAGAGGGGGTTCCCCCCTTCTAGCCCCCGAGGGAGGGTCGATTTTTGCTGAGGCAAGGCCGATCCTCCTTTGATAGTTAGACTTTTTATTTATACATGTAAAGGAACTGCGATACATGAACGACTTGAAACACTTTAAGGGTAAAAGCGACGTAGTTGTTCGATGTTCCAAGCGTTGCTGTAGACCTCGCCTTGATCGTTGGCTAGCTTGTATGCCCCGGGCTTCAAAATCTTGGCGATGATGAATGGCCCTTCCCAGGGAGGAGTAAGCTTGTGGCGCCCTCGGGCATCTTGTCGTAGCCGAAGCACCAAATCTCCCACCTGAAAGCCTCGGGGCCGAATCCTTCGGGCGTGGTAGCGTCACAGAGACTGCTGATACCACGATGAGTGTAGTAAGGCTACGCCATGAGCCTCTTCCAGCTGGTCCAATGAATCCTCCCGGCTGGTCTGGTTGTTTTGGTCGTCGTATGCCTTTGTCCTCGGGGAGCCGTATTCTAAGTCCGTGGGTAGGATGGCCTCGGCCCCATAGACTAGGAAAAATGGCGAGAAACCCGTGGCCCGGCTCGGCGTCATCCTCAGACTCCAAACCACTGAGGGTAGCTCTTTTATCCACCGCTTGCCAAACTTGTTGAGGTTGTTGTAGATCCTTGGTTTTAGCCCCTGCAAAATCATGCCATTGGCACGCTCCACCTGCCCATTTGTCATTGGGTGAGCTTCGGCGGCCCAGTCCACACAGATGTGGTGGCCTTCGCAGAAGTCTAGGAACTTTTCCCAGTGAATTGCGTGCCATTGTCAGTGATGATGGAGTTTGGGATCCCAAAGCAGTGGATGATATTTGTAAAGGACGCCACCGCCTGCTCGCACCTGATGCTGGTTAAGGGTAGGACTTCGATCCACTTGGAGAATTTGTCGATGGCGACCAGCAGGTACGTGAAGCCCCCGGGTGCCTTCTGCAAGGGACCGACGAGGTCCAGACCCACACAGCAAACGACCAAGTGATAGGTATTATCTGTAGGGCCTGAGCGGGCAGGTGCGTCCGTCTCGCGTAGAATTGACACCCTCGGCAGGAGCGTACAATCCTAGTGGCGTCGGCCACTGCGGTCGGCCAGTAGAAACCTTGTCGGAAAGCGTTTCCTACAAGGGCTCGAGGTGCTGCATGGTGACCGCAAGCCCCCGAGTGTATTTCTTGTAACAGCTCTTGTCCTTGGACGACGGATATGCATCGTTGGAGAATGCTTGAGGGGCTGTGGTGGTACAACTCTTTTTCATCACCTAGTAAAACGAACGACTTGGCGCGCCGAGCCAGTCGCCGAGCTTCGGCCTTGTCGAGGGGCAGCTCTCCTCGGAGGAGATATTCCAGGTATGGGGTCTGCCAGTTTAGGTTTGGTGTGACCCCATTCTTCTCTATCTCGACGCGCAGGGCCTCACCCTCGGCGGCCGAGGCTACCTCGGGCTGGGCCGAGGTCTCCTCGGGTTCGGGTGCGTCGTTGAGTTTGACGGATGGTTGATATATGTCCCTGGAGAAGACATTCGGGGGAACCGTCGTTCGTCCCGAGGCTATTTTAGCCAGCTCATCCGCAGTCTCATTGTACCGTCGAGCAACATGGTTGAGTTCCAGCCCATAGAACTTATCTTCCAAGCGCCGAACTTCGTCGCAGTAGGCCTCCATTTTTCGATCGCGGCAGTGAGAGTTCTTCATGACTTGGTCAATAACGAGCTGCGAGTCGCCACGAGCGTCGAGGCACCGAACCCCTAGCTCGACGGGATGCGCAACCCATTAACCAAGGCCTCGTATTCGGCCACGTTGTTTGACGCCGAAAAATGGAGGCGTATCACGTAGCGCACATGTTCCCCGAGGGGTGAGATGAAGAGCAAGCTGGCACCTGCTCCAGTTTTCATAAGCGACCCATCGAAGTACATGGTCCAAAGTTCGGCCTGGATTGGGGCTGTCGGCAATTGGGTGTTGACCCATTCAGCCAAGAAATCTGCCAAGACTTAGGATTTTATGGCCTTATGAGGAGCGAATGAAAATGTTTCCCCCATGAGTTCCACTGCCCATTTTGCTATCCTACCCGAGGCCTCTCAGCACTGGATGATCTCTCCCAGAGGGAAGGATGACACCACAGTCACCGGATGAGACTCGAAGTAGTGTCGCAGCTTTCACCGTGTTAGAATCACTGCGTACAGTAGCTTCTAGATTTGCAGGTAGCGGATTTTGGTCTCGGATAGCACCTCGCTGATGAAGTAGACTGGCCTCTGGATGAGCAGTGCATGCCCCTCTTCTCATCTCTCGACTACGACCGCAGCGCTGACCACCTGAGTGGTTGCAGCTACGTAAATCAAGAGGGCTTCTCCCGCAGCGGGGGGCACCAAGATGGGCGCATTAGTAAGGAGTGCCTTTAAGTTTCCGAGGGCTTCTTCGGCCTCGGGAGTCCAAGTGAAGCACTCGGCCTTCCTTAAGAGGCGGTACAAGGGCAATCCTTTCTCGCCAAGGCGCGAGATGAAGCGGCTCAGAGCCGCAAGGCATCCCATGACCCTTTGTACTCCTTTTAAATCTTTGATGGGTCCCATGTTGGTGATGGCCGCGATTTTCTCCGGGTTGGCCTCGATGCCTCGTTCGGAGACGATGAACCCTAGGAGCATGCCTCGGGGGACTCCGAAGACACACTTCTCGGGATTGAGTTTTACGCTCTTCGCTTTTACGCACCTAAATGTCACCTCAAGGTCAGAGAGGAGGTCGGAGGCTTTCCTTGTTTTGACAACGATGTCATCGTCGTAAGCCTCGACCGTTCTACCGATGTGCTCTCCGAACACATGGTTCATGCACCTTTGGTATGTTGCACCTGCATTCCTCAAACCAAATGGCATAGTAGTATAACAATACATGCCAAAAGGTGTGATAAAAGAAGTCGCGAGCTGGTCAGATTCTTTCATCTTGATTTGGTGATAGCCTGAATAGGCATCGAGGAAAGACAGGGTTTCGCACCCAGCAGTGGTGTCCACAATTTGATCAATGCGAGGTAGAGGGTAGGGAACTTTTGGACATGCTTTATTCAGCCCGGTGTAGCTACACACATCCTCCATTTCCCACCTTTTTTCTTTACAAGTACAGGGTTAGCTAACCATTCTAGATGGAATACCTCTTTGATGAACCCTGCTGCCATTAGCTTGTGGACCTCCTCGCCTATGGCCCTGCGTTTTTCTTCATCAAAACGACGCAGGTGCTGTTTCACGGGTCGGGCACCAGCTCGGATATCTAGTGAGTGCTCGGCGACATCCCTCGGTATGCCTGGCATGTCCGAGGGACTCCACACAAAAATCTCGACATTTGCGTGGAGAAAGTCGACGAGCACTGCTTCCTATTTGGGGTCGAGCTCGGAGCCGATCCTGACTTTCTTGCTGGCGTCGTTGCTGGGGTCGAGAGAGACAGATTTAACCGCCTCGGCTGGATTGAAATTGCCGGCGTGCCGCTTCGCGTTGGGCGCCTCTTTAGAGAGGCAATCCAGGTCAGCGATGAGGGCTTCAGATTCGGCAGTGGCTTTGGCGTACTCCATGCATTCCACGTCGCACTCGTAAGCGTGGCGGTATGTGGATCCGACGGTGATGGTTCCCTTGGGGCCTGGCATCTTGAGCTTGAGGTACGTGTAGTTAGGGACGACCATGAACTTGGCGTAGCACGGTCTTCCCAACACCGCGTGATAGGTCCCTCGAAACCCGACTACCTCGAAAGTGAGGGTTTCCTTTTGGAAGTTGGAGGGAGTTCCGAAGCAGACGGGCAAGTCAATTTGCCCAAGGGGCAGGACACGCTTGCCGGGGACAATCCCATGAAAGGGTGCTGCATCGGCCCGGATCGTGGATCGATCAACCCCCAAGAGCTCTAGGGTCTTGGCGTAGATGATGTTGAGGCTGCTGCCTCCGTCCATGAGGACCTTGGAGAGCCTAGCGTTGCCGATGACAGGTTCGACGACAAGCGGGTACCTTCCTGGGCTCGGTACGTAGTCAGGGTGGTCGCCTTGGTCGAAGGTAATGGGTTTGTCGGACCAGTCTAGGTAGACTGGTGTCGCTACCTTCACCGAGCAGACCTCCCGGCGTTCTTGCTTGCGGTGTCGAGCTGAGGCATTCGCCACTTGCCCACCGTAGATCATGAAGTAGTTGTGGACCTCTGGGAACTCTTCTTCCTCGTTGCCTCCTTTCTTGTTGTTGCCTTAGTCCTTGCCACCCTCCACCGGGGGTCCAGCCTTATTGAAGTATCACTGGAGCATGTCGCACTCTTCAAGGGTGTGCTTGATGGGACCCTGTGATAGGGGCACGACTCCTTGAGCATCTTGTCGAACACGTTGGCCCCTCCGGGAGGCTTCCGAGGATTCCTGTGCTCGGCAGCAGCGACGAGATCCGCGTCAACGGCGTTGCATTTTGCTTGCGCCTTCTTTCTGGTCTTCTTCTTCGTGCCACGTTGGACGGACGCCTCGGGGACGTCTTCCTTCTGCCTTCCCTGAGGCTGCTTGTCCTTCCGAAAGATGGCTTCGACCGTCTCTTGACCAGAGGCGAACTTGGTGGCTATGTCCATCAATTCGCTCGCCTTGGTGGGTGTCTTGCATCCCAGTTTGCTTACCAGGTCCCGGCAAGTGGTGCCGGCAAGGAATGCTCCGATGACGTCCGAGTCAGTGATGTTAGGCAACTCGGTGCACTGCTTTGAAAACCGCCGAATGTACTCTCGCAGGGATTCCCCTGGCTGCTGGCGGCAGCTCCAGAGATCCCACGAGTTCCCAGGGCGCACGTACGTACCTTGGAAATTTCCAGCGAAGGCCTTGACTAGGTCGTCCTAGTCGAAGATCTGTGCAGGAGGTAGATGCTCCAGCCAGGCTTGGGCAGCGTCGGAGAGGAAAAGGGGGAGGTTGCGGATGATGAGGTTGTCGTCGTCCGTCCCTCCCAACTGGCACGCCAGCCAGTAATCCACGAGCCACAACTCTGGCCTCGTCTCCCCTGAGTACATGGTAATGGTAGTCGGGGCTCGGAACCGGGCCAGGAACGGCACCCGTCGTATGGCCCGGCTGAAGACCCGTGGACCTGGTGGTTCGAGCGAGGGGCTCCGATCCTCCTCACTGTCGTAGCGTCCCCCGCGTCTAGGGTGGTAGCCTCGGCGCACCTTTTCCTCGAGGCGGGCTCGATGGTCGCAGCGGTGTTGCTCATCACCGAGGCGATCCCGAGCTGCAGGTGTCTCATCTCCTGTGTGCTCGGTGTGGACCGAGGCCTCGCGCATGTGTTGGGAGGACGCTGCGTGATGCTCCGAGGGGCATCCTCGCCTTCAGGAGGCAGAGCTCTCGGCTCGTCGGGCTGTGGCATTTTCCAAGAGATCCTTGAGTTCGCCCTAGATACGTCGCCCCTCGGTGGTGGATGGCTCCAGCATTGTTCGAAGTAACATCGCCGCTGTAGCTAGGTTCTGGCTGGCTCCGTTGAAGGCCGAGGACAGCCTTGCCCTAGCATTATCAATAATACGGCGCTGGACGTCCTGGGCCCGATGACGCGCTCCTCCGGCGAGTGCTCGGCCTGCCCACTCTTACTCGAGGTTTTGTCGGAGCTGCACAAGTCGCCCCGTTTCTTCGTCGAGCTTGGCCTGCATCTCGCGGAGTTGCTCGAGCTGTGTGCCCTGACCCCCCCCCCCGCAGGGACCCGGGCCACAGCTAGCTCCCGCGGGATCTCAACGCGAGACGCAGGCACAGGGGCGTCGTCGTTTCCTGGCATGCCGGGGTGGTTGTCTTTGTCGTGATCCCCCTGATCGATGTGGAAACACTCGCGAGTTGGGTCGTAACCCTCATCGTCAAGGCTGTGGCCATCGTCAGAGCAGCCGGAGAGGCAGTGGTCACATGCGGATATGAAGTCTCGCATGGCACTGGGATCACAAAGTCCGGAGAAATCCCAACTGAAGTCAGGGTCGTCCTCTTCCTCGGAACCCGTGGGTCCGCAGGTTGAGGCGGCCATCAGTCGGTCCCAAGTTGACCACATATGGTACCCCGGAAGGTCAGGATATGCCCTTGCGAAAGCGCTTGCCGAAGTGGGGTCGCTTGGTGGGTCGAAGCTGAATCTAAAGGGAACAGAATGGAAAACTGATGGTACCTCCTGGTTGGTGGATGGCGGTGAAGTTGCATCAGAGATGGAATGTGTCGTTATCTCAGGTGCGAGACTAATGCCCAACAAGTCCCTCGCAAGGGTGCCGGCGTCATCAGTCCGCCTGGGGCTGGCACGTTGCTGGGAAGCGACACCCGTCATTGTCCTAGGTGCGAGGATAACACCCGACATGTCACCCGCAGGGGTGTCAGCGTCGTCGACTCGCTCTGGTCCGACAGCCGACGTGGTGCTGCCTCCTGCCTGGCCATGGTCGCTCAGTCTCCTCCTCCTCCGGCGAGGAGGGTGGTAGGGCAAACCCGGGTGTTCCTCTTCCACCACAGGGAGATGTCATCGTTGAGTTCGCCTCCGCCGGGCGAGCCGACGACCGTCGTTGTTGTCGTGCTACGGGGGGAGGAGTACCATGTCGTAGCCACCGTCGGGGGACATGAACTCGAGACTCCCAAAGCGGAGCACCGTCCCGGGCTAAAGAGGCTACTGAAGATTATCCATCTGGATCTCAATGGGAAAGTATTGCTTACACGCAGCGAGCCCCTACCTAGCGTGCCAACTGTCGGTGTTTCAGACCTGGGGGACCCTCAACCGAACCGACTAGTGAATTTTGTGCTGCGTGTCCCTGCCCAGATGGGTTGATGCAAGATGAAACACAAGAGGAGGGATGAGGCTTATGTTATCTTGCATCGAGGTGCTCGTAGTAGGGGTTACAAGCTTCGCGAGAGAGGGTTTGGCCTTGAAGTGAGCCGTCTGAGTTAGCCCCCTTTTTCCCCCCTCTCCCCTCCACGTCCGCCTCCCTTGGGAAGGTCCTGGGCATCCCCTTTTATAGATACAAGGGGATGGTCCAGCTGTACATATGGGGGTGTAGCTATGTACTAACGTGGCCGGCGGAGAAGTGCTTGAGTCCTGTAGAAGCATAGCTGGCGGTGCGACCCTGGGTCCTGCTGACGTTTCTTTGCCTTCGTAGAGAGCTTGAGAACAATGGACGTCATGGACGCATGCAGGGAACCATCATTACTTGTTGCCAGAGTAATCTAGATGTGACACTGGTCTTGTTCCTTTGTAGCCTGAGGCGGCTAGCTAAAGGTAGGGTAATGATGTATCCCCTGTAGCGTAGTCGGTCAGAGGCCGAGGTCGGGCGAGGAAGTGACTTCTCCTGAGGCCGAGGCCGAGGTCGGGTGAGGTTGTGACTCCTCCTGAGGCCGAGGTCGAGGTCGGGCGAGGCGGGGACCTTCTCCCGAGGCCGAGGCTGAGGCCGAGGCCTGGGGTCAGGCGAGGCGGAGACCTTCTCCTGAGGCCGAGGCTGAGGCCGAGGCTGAGGCCGAGGCCTAGGGTCAGGCGAGGCGGAGGTCCCTGTTGCGCTCGAGGCTGAACTCGGGAGAGACCATGACTTACTGTTGTTAGTCTTACCCTGGTGGTTGGCACAGTAGTCGGAATGGGGTGAATAGTGTTGTTTTCCTGTCAGAACGATCAGTAAAGGGGCGAAGTGACTGCGGTCATTTCGACCTTGCCAACTGAGGCACACGTGTCAGGATAAGGTGTCAGGTGATCCCTGCATTAAATGCGCATGCGATACGGTCGGCGGTAAGGCGATTTGGCTGAGGTTGCTATACGACAAAGTTTGCCCGAGCTTAGCCTTGAGCGAGCCGGGGGTGCGCCCGCTGCCTGAGGAGGCCCTCGGGCGAGGCGTGAATCCGTCCGGGACTTCTGTTCTTGCCCGAGGCCAGGCTCGGGCGAGACGAGATCGTGTCCCTTGGTAGATGAGGCTTTAACTTTGAGCTGTGCTTACCAGTCTTTACGGTCTGTTTTGAAGATGTTTCTCAGCCATGCTTAGGAGTATTAGGGGTACCCCTAATTACGGTACCCGACACAACCCATTAAAAGCCAGCCCTGCTAGCTCTTTGTCCGTGACATGGATCCGAAAGCATCGGTTTCTAGTGTCCCAGAACCTCTGGATATAATCGTTAACCGATTCTTCGCGTCCCTGTCGGACTGAAGCCAAATCAGCTAGCCCTAATTCATATTCCCCGGAAAAGAAATGCTCATGAAATTTACTCTCTAGATCATTCCAGGAATTAATGGAATTAGGAGGTAGAGTGGCGTACCATGCAAAAGCGGTACCAGTAAGGATAAAGAACACGAAATGCTTCCCCATCGGCCATTTCGCCTAGGTGTGCTAGGAATTGGCCTATATGTTTGTGTGTGCTTCTCCCATTTTCACCAGAAAATTTAGAAAACTCCGGTATCCTTGCCCTTGTGGATATGGGACAATGTCAAACTGGTGATCATATAACTTCTGATATGATTGCCCCACTCTAGCTACACTAACTCCGAGCCTATCTCAAAATAGTTCAGCCATCTCTTCCCTAATTTTCTCCATTGCGCCCGGTGGCAAACCACCAGACCCTAGGCTACGGGGTTCATTCGGTCGGGCATTGTTATGCCGACCATCTTGCCATGACTGACCGATAATTTTGATCGGCCTATGATCATATGGCATGTTGTGGTTTAAATATGTAGGGGGCGAAACGTATTGTTGTTGTGGTGTGTAATAATTTGGTGCATAGTGTACGACAGTAGGTTCTGCGTATGCGTATCCGGTCTGTATGGTGGTACATTCGAACTGGTCGGTTGTGTTCGCTATTATTGGGGCGCCATGCGGTAGCCCTGGTACGGTTTCGGACTGTCCAGCAGGGAAAGCCGGATGATCTGCGTAAGGGCTAGACTGTCCGGGCAAAAGCTCGGACGGTCCGACCATGTCTAGGGGTGCCGATCTGCCAAGCAGGGACGTCGGTGGTGGTATTTGCCCTGGATATGAGTTCATCGGCATTACCATATAATGGTTGGGGCTGCGAATTCCCATTTGTTGCCGATGTATTAGACATAGATATCCTGTTACTAGTTTCATATGATGGAAAACTAGGAGCAACAGACTTCTCCAACGTACGCGTTAATTTTCTAATTGATTCTTCTAACCCTCCAATTTGTTGTTTCATTTGATTCTGCTGATGATCTACATACTATTTAATAGATTGGATGTCGTCGAGTTTACTTACGTTGGGGACTTGAAGCGAAGATAGAAGAGATGTGACATCGGTCTCTCCATGTTTGACAAATTTCTGGTGGAGATCCACCGTGTATTGTGATAAGAATTTCTCCTTCGCTTGACGCATATAGTCCTCATATTGTATTGCTCATCGGCCGTTAGACTTTCAACAGCCAGCTTCAGGATATTGTTCGGGGAGATATCGGTGTGATCTTTAGAACAGGCCATTTGAGGGCCTAATTTTTAGTAGATCTAGACACCTTTCCCTAGCGGAGTCGCTAAAAAGTGTGTTGACACCTTTTCGGGCACCAATCACTATAATGAGAACCGGCGGTGGTGCTCCCTGCACAGGCGTGGACGGTCCGCGGCCAAGGGCCAGACAGTCTGCGACCTAATGTAGGGCTCGAGTTCCCTATCTGACGAGCCGGACGGTCCGCGCCTACAGGCCGGATGGTCCACGCGTATGCAGGGGCGGCGAAGGTTGCCGGCGGCGCCTGGATCTCACTCCCGGGAGGGACCCCGTCATGGAGGAGAGATCCTAGGTGTTGTCTAGGCTCGGCAGGCCGACCTAGACTCCTCTAATCGATGTAGAGTCGAGGAGAAGCGGAGAATTTGGGGTAGGGAAAGGCTAACCTAGAGCTAAACTAGAACTACTCCTAATGCATAAGGTAAAAACGAGAAATAGACTTGATTTGATCGATTGTTGAGGGTTTTAATCAGCCGTAGCCCTTCATCTATACAAAGGGGGAGGTCTGTATCCACTACAAACTGTTTCCCAAGCTAATCCCACGGTTTTAGGTAACAAATCCCGCGAGAAACTAGGAACCCTAACTGACTCTGCGCACGCGCGGACCGTCCGCGCCACCACCGCGGACCGTCTCGCCTCAGGGCTGGACCGTCCACGAGGCAATTTTGGTGCTCAACTGGTTCCTTTAGTCACCCTTCAATTTTAGAGACTAAACTTTAGTCCCTATAATTTCTATTTGAGATGCCTCATTAAATCATGTCGTTTGTTAATTTAGGGAATAAAAAGTGACTAAACTAAAGTTTAGGAGGTGGAAATTAAGACCCTGTTTGGGAGGGCTACAGTTCAGTTTTGGTTTTCCAGCATCACCATGAAACAACTTCAACATATTGGAAAGGCGGGATTGAAGAGTGTTTGGTTTGTACATAGACTTCAGCTTCAGTAATACAATTAATTTGTGTGAGTTTCCTTAATTACCTTAGATGATTAGCGGGTGCAGAAATAGACATAAATCGGTAGGACATGTAAACAATGGCATGGTGGGTAATTTTGGTGCAACCTTATGAGAGTTATAGAAACGACGTTTTTAAGAGCACCCTTTGAGGAGCTTCAAAAATTTCATGAAACTGGCCTCAGATTTTTTTTGAAGCTAGAGCTCGTGCAACTGGATCTGTATGAATAGAAGAAGCTAAAGTAGACTTAAAATTTTTGAAGTGAAGCTCTTCCAAACAAGGCATATACACCCGCTTACTTTTGCTTCAATCTGTGCTCTCCTAACCACTTCTCCACGTGCTGCCACCCCCTTTCAGAAAGCCGGAGAACCTGATTCCAGTTATGGTCTAAACACTAGTACAGAGAAGCAATATAGTGGCGGTCCTAAAGCTATTTATACTAGCGTTTTTCAGTGCCGCCAGTGATAGTGGCCAGTGGAAATGTTATTTTTGCTAGCGGTTTTCTTAAAGAACCGCTAGTGAAAATATCATTTCCACTGGCGGTTGGTTAAGCAAACCGTCAGTGGAAATAGAATTTCACTAGCGGTTTTCTTTATTTGGCCTCCGGTGGAAGTTTTCCTGCATTTTTCAAATTTTCAAACAAACTGAATTTTATATTTATTTACACACACACATATGTATATATTGATATTGAAAGCAACATGGAATTAAATTCTATCATACATTTATATACATCAAAGTCTTTTGTTTACAACCATATATGCTTCACACATTCTATACATCAAAAGTTTGCACCTATGTTCTAATAACTATCTCAGCTAAGAGATAGTCTACTAACTTTTGTTAGTATTCTAAACTCTGTCCTACCTAATGTACCGGAAGCATCGTGATATTTTCCTTCAATGTGAATGACCTCTTTCAATATGAATGTGTGTAGGTCTTCAATTATGATATATAATGGACCTTCGGTCAAGTTCTTCTACTTTCCTTGTTGAAATTCCTGTAAAGCAAGTTTATAAACATCATCTATTCACACTCGGTAACACATTTGGATCTTTAATGACATAAATACAAACACGACTATTACTAATAATACCTTGCTAGGGTTTGTGATGTATCGTCCGTTCACTCTCATGAACTCGTATGCATAGAACTCACATAGGACTGATCCTTGTGGTTGCTTGTGGCACTACATAATGGGAGATTGTGGTTATTTAGTTGCAACATTGTGTATGATATGTATTCATAATATCACATATGTGGCGGAACCACCCGAATTTATTCCAGCTTAAGTGCCCAAGTCGCACCCTTAAAGGCAACAACACACTTAAATCGGAATAACCCGTCAGTCCCTCGGATCTAGTCCGATAAAGCCACTTATCCAGGATCGAATACCACTAGCTCACTCGAAGGTGAGGCACAGAGAAATACAATAAAGCATAATACCACAAATTTAATAAGTATCAATAGTGATTACATTATCGGAGTTTCAAAAATAATAACTATAAGTTTTAATGCAGCAAAAATAACTAACGGAGAAAACCGGGTAACATGGCGAAGCCTGGCCACGCTACTCCTCCTGGTCCTCTCCTACGGAAGCAATAATCCCTCTCGACCATCTATCCCGGTGGCAGGGATGGAGGCCAAGTCACACCATCAACCAAAATCAAGGAGGTACCTGCAAAAAATATGCCACAAGCAAGGCTGAGTATACTAATGCAGCTGTTTGGCTGAGGGGTTTGGTTTGCCAAAAGCACTAGCTGAGTCTAAAAACAAGTTTTAGCTTTTCAAGTTCTAGAATAATAATTTAGACTAGATGAGTACCTAGCTATTCATACATGGTATCAAACATTATATCAATCAACACCTTTTGCTAGTATCTCATTTCCACTTATTACTCAATACAGTACAATGGATCAAGCAGTCTCATTAGCTGCGAGAAGCAGACGATTCGAATCGAGTTTTTAACCATGCAAGGTAAACCTAAACACACGACATGTCAGGGCACTCCGTCCCCACACACGTCAACCGTCCCCATCGATCCCCCGTTCACGGCCAGGCCTCACCGCCTTGGCATACAATGCTCCACTGACCCCGGCCGCCGTCGTGCAGTGACCGCACTTGTACCCACCATATCTAGAATGGGAGACCCAGTCTCAGGTCGCGTAAGGGATAAAGTCCGCGCTCGGCTTCACTCAGGTACTAGGTTTACTGGTTACCATATTTCCCGACATGTGTTTAGTACGTTCAAACGCTTGACACAGGTATCCGCACGTTAATCCTTATTCCAATTTCGTCTCATAGACAACGCATCCCCATGGATCCGTGTCTATAGACCATCATCATTCTGTTATAAAAAATGGATACAACCAATTCCTGACCTTGCGCGAGTGCTAGAAAAATCACTCGACTTCTACCGAGATCCTGATTTAGCATAGCAGCTACTCGACCTAGCATACTAGTATCCATCTCAAAAGGAATCCTGAGTTCATGCAACTAGGGTTTCAAGCAACTCCTACACTTAAGTGCACAGTACAAGCCTACAAACATTAAGTGTAGTAAAATAGCATATATTAATGGTTATGCATAAAACCGGGGCTTGCCTGGAATTCAACACTTCATAGTGTTTGCTAGATGACACTCGCTCGGCGAGCATCCACTGGTTAAGTCCATCTTTCTTCAGGTCGTCCACCAACTGCCTCTTGTGGTTGGCACCACATCACTTGCACGATCGTCATCTCTCGGTCCTAAATGAGATGCAGGATGCATATGTATGAATATGATGAAATATATCACAAGATAATCCCAAAATGGACGGTAGCGAACTAAACATTAAATTGTAATACACCACGACAACTGTACGCAAGCGCTAGTTATCTATACGTCATCGGGCATACGTAGTCAATCATCACTGGAAAACAACAACCACTTCCTATAATTATCTATTACAAACACGACATCATAAGTACAAGCATTCGCCACGTTCACTTTTATCATTCATTAGTTACTTATTATTAAACTAGTTAAGTACGCATAAATTTACGATGACTTACACATAGACAGACTTAGTTAAAAAGGAATAGTTACTTAATCGGGTTTTACAATTGTTCGCAATACTCTATTGCAAGCATACATCCAAGGGCACACAAGAAAGTGATAGCCTAATCACACTGCTTATTATACTAATCTATTGAGGTTGTATTTAGTAATACTCAGATTAGCAGCACAATTATTAGAAATAGTAACATCTCATTAATTTCGTTTCTCGTCCATATAGTGACACTTGCTAAACTGACGTTGATCGAAGCTAATTTCTTACTAGACGTCAACCATTTAATTTACTACTGCACTAGTTACTTATATATCTCTAATTATATAATCTACTAATATAGGGATCATGAGATAACACTATCAATCATACTCAAGCAAAACAGGAGGGTAGAGCAATCAACCACAATCAATAAGATTAGGACAGCAGCACAACATTTACTCGTTTCAGTCGTAACTCACAAGATATTCATCTAAAAATAGTGATCAAATACTTTCGGTCAAGTCTAAGAAGTTCTCTACAACTTTGGTATTGTTATCTTAAGGTGATTAGACACTTAATAAGGTTAAATAGTGATAAACGACAGCTTTATTCAGATTTGGGCAGATTCAGTCTTCAGACTTTAAACATCCATAACTTAATATTCAGATACCAAAAAGAGTGATCCAAGACTTTTTGGAAAGCTTGGCAAAAGCACTATATAACTTTTATAATCACCAAGAAGTGATTTCAGGTTTAATCAAATCAAACATTACAGTTTTCAAAATCTGTTCTGACAGTGGACAGAACACAACAACCAGTTTGTAAAATTCATAACTCTTAAACTGTCAGGCCTATGGTTGTGAAATTTTAACACAACCAAGATAAGAAAAGCATCTACAACTTTCTTATAACGACCATGAACAGATTGTAACATTAAATTAGGCAAACAATGCAGTTTCTGAAATCTGTACAAAATTTGGGCAGATTGAGTTGCTGAATTTGTGAAAAGCACAACTTCTAAACGATCAGACGTATGACTGTCAAATTTTAACACAAGTAAGATAATAATGTTATCTACAACTTTCTTGTGACCACTGATAACTGATTTCAACATTAAATTAAGCAACAATTGCAATCTCTGAAATCTGTTCAGAAATTGGATAGATTCAGTTACTGAATTTGTGAAAAGTATAGCTTCTAAACAATCAATTCTTAGCTCATGCATTTTTAGGACAAGCTAGATACACAAGTGAACTACTACTTTTATATAGCACATATCTACAGAAAACATACTTTACTTAACTAGATTAATCACACAACCAAAACTGTACACCCATAAATTTCAGTTTGCTAGCACAAGAGCACTTAACTAAACCACCAAGCAAACTCATAGAGAGATACTATCACCAATTTCTTAAATTCAAATCATTATGACCTAGTTGTAAAGTTTCAATTTATATCAAGGCACTTAAGTATTTCAAGAAACATGCATGCCCTTGTTTACTTCTAATTTTTCACTAATTGTTCTTATAATTATAAAATGTGTGTCATTTTAGCACCATATGAAACTATCTAATTTGGGACTGAAATTTTTATGAGGCATAGGTATTAACAATTTATGACTAATGTATAAATTTCACATACCCAGGTTTTATATTTTATTTACTACAAAAATAACAATTTGTTAATGCAATAAAGCATGTGAGAGCAAGTTAAATCTAAAATTAATTAATTTCTGTGTATTCATGACCATATTAAGTTTTATTAGGCTACTATAATATCATGCAAGGACAGTGGAACACCATTTTCCATTTTTGCATCTATAAATTATTTTTAAATCATTTAAAACTACTTAAGGTGCATTAAACAAGTTAAATCACTAACTTAATCATACATGCACTACAATTCATGAAATTTTTACCAGTCACTAAGCATCACACAGAGGGTCTACTGTAAACATTTCAATCCATTTGGAGCACTGGAGCTACAGATCCAAAAATGACAATCAAAACAATCATCTTTTTCCTAATTAACATGTTTTAATTAACACACCAAGAAAACAGTGAACAACATATAAGTTTTATATTTTTCCTTGATGGAGTATGACAACATATAATTAACAAAACAGGTTTCATCATTTTTGGATTTTTATAAATAAAATTATGGAGAGAAGCAAGTTCATTTATTCTCTAAACCAGTTTTTAAATACGAATTTCTACAGAAAAACTTTTCCACTAAAACATTCCAACTTATGTATTCATGACATAGAGAATTTCACAAGTATTCCAAAATATCCTCATTTACCTTTTTACGATTTTTACACAGTTTTCTACGGATTTTCAAAGTTAAGCATAAAATCTGGAATATAAAACGAAAACGGGAGAATCACCTTTGCGTATAAGCCCCTAGAACAAGTCCACGGCTTTTACTCCAGCAAGCTGGTCCTTATGCTACTATTCACGTGGGTCATCATATGTGCGCTTAACCCCCTGCTGCTGGTCAAAATCTCGCGCAAGTCCATCGTCTTCCTCCTTGGTTCAGCTCAACAGAGAAGCACGAGCGCGATGGGGAGGGCCAGCCGGCTTCGACCGAGACCTGCTGAGAGCGGCTAGGGCTGGTCACGGCCTCGGCTTGCTCGCAGCTGCACGCAGCCAAGCCGGCCGTGGCTCCAGATGGCCCGGCCATGCAGGCGCGCGGCGGCAGCCTGCAGCAACGGCGGCGCGGCTTCTCTGGCCATGAAGGGCTCGGACTAGGGGCAGGAACAGATCAGGACGGGGATGGGAAGGTGATGATGGTCCCAACGCAAATGACTAGCGATTAGCTATGGCGGTATGATGCAACAGGGAAGCTTTGCCAGCCATCCATGGTGTCGGTGTGCTGGAATAGAGGAGGGGAGGGAGCCAAGGCAAGCAGGGCGCAGATAGGAGTTCATGGAAGCTCAGAGGGTGTGCGGCGTCCCATTTAAAGGTGAGGCACGGCAGGCCCTAAGTAGAACATGGCCAGACATTGGTGGACGTGGGTGGTGGCCTGCAGAGCTCTGCACATTTCAGCCTGCTGGCAGGTGATGGCAGAGGGACTTTGGACGGATGTTTTTGGCATTTTCCTTTTGGAATCGGACCTTGGTTGCTGCATAAAATATCTTCCTTGAAATATAATATACAAATCATGTATAGAGATTGAGGTGATTCGGGCACTGGTTAGAAAGTTATAGACCTATGAAAATTGGTTTGTCAGTGGGTTAGAAAACAGTGGAAACTCGTGAAAACTGAATGTCAAAGCATGTCAAACGGAATCGGATGAATGCCATCTTTTAATATGTTGTGCCCCTATTAGTTATTAACAATTTTTGTATTTGCGGAAACTTGAGTTGTTCAATAAAAATTTGGGAACGCGAGACGTCGACCCGAACGACACTGATTTCAGACTTAGAAGAATTCGAATCCTGAAATCAGATTTTTATTCTGTCTTGTGTGACGGAACCTCCCAAGTAATTAGGTCCACCTACAGTTGTCCTTGTCCAACGGACTTCAGACAACCCTGTAGGTGTCCCTGAACTACTTGACAAGTTCGGTATCTTTCCTTACTTTACCAGGAACGATTCACCCGTCTTGCAGACATTACAGAACATCGGAGATAAAGAATTGCAGAAGCGATTACATAATTCACATTTATTTAAAAGCAAGCTCAAGTTGTTTTATTACAGACCAGAACTAAGAGCGAGTGCTGAGTAGTAATATTATACAAACCAAGGGAGGCAAAAACTCCTCCCGAGAAGATTTAAGTAAAAGATCTATATGGAGGACCAAGTCCTCCCGCACTTCAGTCTTGTGTTTCTTCTTTGGGAACCACCTTGGCACAGAAGCAGTAGAAATCTGCTACTTCCTCACCTAAAAACAACGAAGGGATAAACCCTGAGTATGGAATTACTCAGCAAGACTTACCCAACTAAAGAAAAGACTCTCAAGGGTATGCTGGTTATATGGGAGTCAAGGTAAGGCTTTTCAATAATCAAAGACTCTGTTTTGCAGAAATGCTTACTAAAGTGGATCCTAAAAATCCAATTTTATTTGTCAAGTTAAGTACAATTACCTGCAACTAGAGTTCTTATCTACCCTAGTTCAATCACTGGTCCTGCACTAGCCAATTTCTTAACAAAAACCCATCATCTTTAGTGGAATGCTACGTGTAGGGTAGTGACCAAGTCTTCATAACCGCGAAGGTACGGCGATCCGAATCGATTATACTCAGCTGAGGATCTCCAATCACACGACATATGTAGCACTTAACCCTTGCATATGTCAACCCGCCACCGAGGTTCTTAAGACCGGATCAGGATCACGCAAACCGAGAGCACAGATACACCACCGTCCAGCCTCTTGCCACGGAGGGTACACGCTACTCTCGCCACCGCTCCACGCCCATTTCGTGTTATCTTATTCCGGCCTTAGTCTGCCCGAGGCAAGGCTTACCCATGACGAGGCATGTGACCAGCTAAAGGGTCCTCGATCAACAAGCCTACACCGAGACGGTCCTTAATCGACTCAGACGGAGACACTACACCGAGACTCCTTTCTCATGCAAGTCACCCGCCGGGTCTCAGCTTAATCATTTAAAACTCATAGTTTGGTACCTGGCAGAGGTACATCTTTTCCAGATGTTGAATCCATCAAATTTTATTTTCAAAAACATCCCACCCACTTTTGCCACATCATCTTTTTGTAAAAACAAAACATTTTGTTTTTCTAAAGCAAGGCTAAGCATCAAAATCTTTTGTAAAATGGGTGATCAAGGAAGGTAATCAAATTCAAGGAAGGTAATGCAGGAATTGTTTTGGCAATCAACTCCTATAACCTAATGCAGCAATCAAGTGAGAAAGATTTTAAAAACATCAAGGAAGGTGGCAAATGCACCGGGGCTTGCCTTTGTTAACAGGTGAGTCCTGCTCAGATCCACAAATATCGAAATAAAAGCAGTTGCCTGCTTGAGGATCTGAGGTTGGTGGAGTCCCCTCTTCAGTGACTTCTTCTTCTTCTTCGTGTTCTAACATAACCATATATATGCATAAGAATGGATGCCATGGGATGCTCTTGAGGATGCGAAGATAATATAAACTTATTATCTAAGTCTTGAGTACAACTTTCCTTCACGGTACTCCAAGAACCTAGGGTTTCCGGAGTCAGTAAAGGAGTTCATAGAGCAGGGGGGGTGGTTTGGGGTTTGGTGATCAAACAAGGTCCAAATCAATTCAAACCCTACCTAAGGCTTCTAAATATTGTTTTAAGTTCCCATAAAAAGTTTGGGCATTTTTGGACTTACCAATTATTTTCTAAAAATCCATAACTAATACTTTTAACTACTTTAAATGCCCTAAAATTTCTTATTTCCACTAAAAATCACAAAACTATTTTTATTAAATTCTAGGGAAAATAACAAGCCTAGGAAAATTGGTTTCACAATTTTATTATTTTTCTACTGTTTTCTATAATTGTTTTGGCTCTGGAGATAAAAGAAAAAGAAAAACAGATGAATAGTACTGGGCTGATTTCAGCCCAGTAGCCCAGCTCGGAGGGGGAAAGCGCTTGCGCGCGCCCGCGCCCTGGCGGTTTTGCAGAACGGCCCCCGCGTTTTTGTCAAACAGCAAACGAGGTCATTCACTGTTTCTACGTATCACTGACAGTTTACAGAAATGCCCCTGATGTTCTATTTCTTCACCCGACTCATCCTCGACGGCGTTCATGCCCCGCCGAGCTTCGGCGAGTGCCTGAACCGGTCGATTGGGGCTACGGCTGGGTTCTCCGAGCAACCGACATGAAATCGAGGCTACCTAGATGGTTTTCCCCAACTTAATTTGGCTCATGATCGACTAAGGAGCTCTGGCCACGGTGGCCGTGAGCATGGGGGCTAGTCCGTCGTGTTCCCGACGATTGGGGGCATCTACATTCAAATTGATGGCTTGGCGAGCATCACTGAACTATAAGAAGACTTAAACAAGGTTTGAATTGGACAGAGCTTTACCAGAATCGGCTGGCCACGGTGGACTTGGTTTCACGGTGTTCTTCGACTGATTTGGGAAAAACGCGAATTTGAGTTCACTGGTGGATGATTGTGGGTGAGTAGCGGTGGCTAGTTGGCTGACGACCTCACGGAGCTAGACATGGGCTCAATTTATAGGAGAGTAAGACGGTGGCCGCGAATTTTTGAGGAGGACGCGCGGCGGCCGGAGATGAAGAAGAAAGCGGCGCGGTGAATACGTGTCTAGAGGCGTGGCGGTTACTCCGGTGAGCCACGGAGAGCGAGGGGAAGACACGATGGTGCGGTGGAAAGTGAGAGCCACGTGGCATATGGTCGGAAGACGGCGGTCGCCGGCGTGTTAATCCGCTCAGCCGCAAAGAGGGAGAGAGAGCCACGGTGATGTCACCGGAGTGACCTCCAGCTCACCGTCGGCGAGGGGCTTCTACCGCACAACGTTATCCACTCACCCAGAGCACGAATCCAACAGCGGTGGCATGAATCACGGCGAAGGGTCACCGACGTTGAGGGTAGCCGCGCGGTTGATCTGATCCAGTCAAGTTACTGTACCATGGCGAGCTCCTTTCAAATGAACTGACAGAGAGATTTGAGGCTAGATTTTCTCCCGATTTTGTATAGTAACCGAGCAAGCTTTCTGTACCAAAGTTATAGGGCTACATATCAGCTACAAATCGACTATAGTGACTGAGCTCATTTGATAACTAGATCATGGTTGAATTCAACTCCAAAGATGGCTTTGCTACACTGAAAGTCTGAATTTTAGAATAAACCAGCCTGACAGTCTGACTTTGGGTGTGATTATCTCCAAAATCTTCATAACAACTGTGCTTACACTCTTAAGCAAAGTTTTTCACCTAAGATAGATCTACATAGTTGATGTGGTGACCTAGGGCAAAAACCTTATAGTTTGAAAGTTACAAAGCTCAAAAGTTGAGCCCATAACACTAAGTTTCAGACTTAGAGAAATCTCAATTGGGGGTCCTTTTTGCATTTAAGTCCAAAACTTAGGGTTTGGCTTGTAAATTCACATATGAGTGCCCCAAATGACTTTAGATACTTATTTAACTTGGTTTTTGCACTTTAGTCCAAAAGTGGACTAATTTTGCACATAAGCCCCTAGGGTTTAGTTTTGGGTCTTCTAGGGTTCTATTTAGGGTTTTTAGTATCCCAGGAGTATAATTGTGGTTCAACTTTGTTTTTGGGGATATTTTATAACTATTATCCTAAAGTATTTAGATTTTCTCAAGTTGGGTTAAGTCTTACCCCTTTAATCCTTGTTTAGGGTAAAGCTTCCTATCCAGGGTCCTATTTGCAAAACCTGAAAACAATACAACTTGTTTGAAATTTTTGCCTAGTGAATGCACTCTAGGTGTGTCAAACATATGCAATGTCAATGCTTATGATGCCATGCTCAAGTTTTAGTCATAGTAACACCAGGAGTGTTACATCCTTCCTCCATAAAAGAATCTCGTCCCGAGATTTAAAGTCCTAGGGTGAGTAATGGAAAAGGAAATGTGTCACATTTTTATTTCCTTATCTCTGGTACAAGGCAGGGTGGTGTGGGGTTCATTCCTTTATTGCCATAACTATATACATTTTACAAATTACATGAGGTTAGAAAGCCTGGGAAATTCTTATTCAAGAAGTCTTGAGTTTCCCACGTAGCCTCTTCCTCAGAATGCTGGTTCCATTGTATCTTGTAGAACTTGAGAGTCTTTCTCCGGGTAACCCTATCCTTTTTATCCAGAACTCGAATAGGATGTTCTGAGTACGTTAAGTCTGGTTCCAGGACAACATCTGTCACTTCAATGGTTCGATCGGGAACCCGAAGACACTTCTTCAATTGTGATACATGGAACACATTATGTACCGCAGACAATGTTTCGGGAAGTTGAAGTTGATACGCCACTGGCCCATATCTTTGAAGAATAGGAAATGGACCAATGTACCTGGGGGCAAGCTTTCCCTTTACCCCAAAACGCGATACTCCCTTCATTGGTGAAACCTTTAAGTAGACGTAGTCTCCTTCCCGGAAGTATAAGGGCATTCGCCGTTTGTCTGCATAACTCTTCTGACGAGCTTGTGCTTGCTTCAGATTACGAATAATTTTCTGAACTTTATCCTCGGCTTCTTTCACCAGATCAGGTCTAAAGAAGCACCTCTCACCAGGTTCAGACCAATTTAGCGAAGTCCGACACCGTCGTCCATATAAAGCTTCAAAAGGTGCCATCCTAATACTTTCTTGATAACTATTATTGTATGAAAACTCCGCCAAAGGTAAACATTCATCCCATTTTGGTGAGAAATCCAGGACACATGCCCGCAGCATATCTTCAAGTATTTGGTTCACTCTCTCAGTTTGTCCACTGGTTTGAGGATGATAGGCCGAACTGTGGAGTAACTTAGTACCCAGGGATTTATGAAGTTCTTCCCAAAATTTAGATACAAATTGTGGTCCACGATCCGACACTATAGTCTTTGGAACCCATGCAAACTGAGAATACGGGCGATGTACAACTCCGCATAGGTAATGACGTGATATTTTACCTTGACAGGGAGGAAGTGGGCGATCTTGGTAAATCGATCAATGATAACTCAAATAGAGTCATACCCTTTTGTGGTCCTGGGCAATCCCACAATGAAGTCCATGCTTATGTCTTCCCATTTCCACGTTGGTATTGGTAATGACTGCAATGGACCGGCAGTTTTCATGTGTATGGCCTTGACACGTCTGCAAGTGTCACACTTAGCCACATAGCGTGCAATTTCAATTTTCATCTTCGTCCACCAGTAGTGCTGTTTTAGATCATGATACATCTTAGTGCTTCCTGGATGAATAGAATAGCGACTAAGATGCGCTTCATCTAAGATTTGCTGGCGGAGTTCTTCATTCTTTGGCACTACTATGCGGTTGTTAAACCATAACACACCTTGATCGTCTTCCTTGAAACATTTGGCTGTTCCAGCCCTTATCTTCTCTCGTATGTGCTTCATACCCAGATTATCCTTTTGAGCATCAATTATCTTTTGCAGAATGATTGACTCAAGCTTTAGCTGATTTAGAGTCCCTTGCTGGATTATCCCCAGGTTTAGCTTCTCCATTTCTTGACATAAAGTGTTCTCGGAGGTCTTTGCCATAAGACAGTGGCAGGAAGTCTTACGACTCAATGCATCTGCCACCACATTGGCCTTGCCTGGGTGATAATGGATCTCTAGTTCATAGTCTTTAATGAGCTCAAGCCATCGTCTTTGCCTCATATTTAACTCTGACTGGGTAAAGATGTACTTCAAACTTTTATGATCTGTATATATGTGACAGATATTTCCCAGCAGATAGTGACGCCATATTTTCAGGGCATGAACCACAGCAGCTAGCTCCAGATCATGAGTTGGATAATGCTCCTCATGTCGGCGCAACTGCCTTGAAGCATACGCAATTACTCGGCCTTCTTGCATCAGTACACAGCCGAGCCCACTGCCAGATGCATCACAATATACATCAAAAGGCTTAGTGATGTCCGGTTGAGCCAATACCGGAGCAGTGGTTAATAATGTCTTCAATTGCTCAAAGGCTTCATTACACTTAGAAGACCAATTGAACTTAATATCATTCTTCAATAAACTTGTGATTGGCTTCACAAGCTTAGAAAAATCGGGTATGAATCTGCGATAATATCCAACTAGTCCAAGAAAACTCCGGACTTGGTGAACAGTGGTTGGGGGTTTCCACTCCATAATATCTTTGACCTTGCTAGGATCTACCGCAATTCCTTTAGCTGATAACACGTGCCCCAAAAATTGAATTTCCTCCAGCCAGAACGCGCACTTGCTGAACTTGGCATACAACTGATGTTCCCTCAGGCGCGTCAATACAATCCGTAGATGCTGAGCATGCTCCTCTTCATTTTTAGAGTATATTAAAATATCGTCGATGAAGACCACCACGAACTTGTCCAACTCGGGCATGAACACCGAGTTCATCAAATAGGTGAAGTGGGCAGGAGCATTTGTGAGCCCGAAAGACATTACCAAGTATTCAAACAATCCATACCGCGTAGTAAATGCGGTCTTCGGTATATCCTCGGGCCGAATACGGATTTGGTGATAGCCCGACCTGAGATCAATTTTGGAAAATACCCTCGCCCCAGTCAGTTGATCAAATAAGATGTCGATCCTTGGAAGAGGGTACTTATTCTTGATGGTGACCTCATTCAGGGGTCGATAATCCACGCACATCCGCAAGGTTTGATCCTTCTTCTTAACAAAAATGGCGGGGCAACCCCATGGGGACGAGCTTGGCCGGATGAATCCCTTATTCAGTAGATCTTGTAATTGAATCTTTAATTCCGCCAACTCATTAGGGGGCATACGGTACGATCTTCGGGAGATGGGAGCCGTACCGGGCTTTAGCTCAATTACGAATTCTACATCTCTTTCAGGGGGTAGTCCAGGCAAATCTTCCGGAAATACATCTGGAAACTCACATACTACCGGAATGTTCTTGATTTCCGGTACAATGGCTTCAAATATTCTACCAGAAGCTTTGGCTGGATTGGTTATGGGGAGAGACAAAAGAATATCTTCTTGATTATAGCTCAACCTGATGGTTCTGAGTTCAGTGTTGAGAATTGCCTTGTGTTGGGTTAACCAATTCATACCCAACATTACATCTATATCCTGGCCTTTCAGAACAATCATATTTGCAGGAAAGTTCCGTCCGGCCATTGTGACTAGCACTTCATAGGCCACTTCTCTAGTAAAAATGTGTCCCCCAGGTGAATGAATTTTAAATCCCTCTCTTGATTCATGGCATGCAATGTGATGTTGCTCCACAAATTTCTTGCTAATGAAGGTATGCGAAGCACCAGAATCAAAAAGAATAATTGCAGGGTGACTGGCCACGGGAAACGTACCCATCATCACCGGCTCTCCTTCCGGTGTAGTGGCCACTTGAGTGTAGTATACACGCCCCGTTTTCTTGGTATTTCTTCCCACAGCATTACCCTTGGGCTGAGGAGACTTCCCAGTTCCTTGCTGAGCATTGGATTGATTTTGCTTGGGGTATGGGCAGTCTTTGATAAAATGTCCTGATTTGCCGCAGTTGAAACACCCGGTTGAAGAGCTGGGCAAGGTAGGGAATCGAGTGCCTGGGGCACCCGGCTGATTTGGGGAAGTGGAGGTATTGTTGGGGCGGATAATAATGGGTTGTTTGAAAGGGAATGCTGGTGGACGAGAAAAAGTACGGTTTTGGCTAGAAGGCCGGATGACGAACCGTTGCCTCTTCGCCTGGCCCTGATTAGGCCTCTCACCACTAAATCCCTTATTCTTCCCAGAACTTGCGTATTTTGCTTCCACAGATAAGGCTGTACTGACAGCCTTTCCATATGTGAGATCAATACATGTGGCCATCTTTCGCTGAAACCGGTCATTTAGACCTCTCATAAAACAGTTCTTTTTCTTCAAATCAGTATTCACCTGGTCGATGGCATACTACGACAGGTGATTAAACTTGTTAATATACTGATTGATGGTGTCTCCTCCTTGTTTCAGCTTCATGAATTCCTCTTGTTTCATATGCAGCACCCCTTCCGGTATGTAGTGCTCACGGAAGGCTGCTTTAAATTCTTCTCAGGTGATTTGATGGTTGTCAGGTTGGATAGCCACAAAATTTCCCCACTAAGTACTGGCAGGGCCACGTAGTTGCTGTGCCGCGAACAATGGCTTCTGTGTTTCAGAACAACGAAGAAGACCAAACTTTTGTTCAATAACTCGTATCCACTCGTCGGCTTCTAGCGGGTCTTCTGCCTTGGTGAATAGAGGTGGACGAGTTTCGGAGAAGTCCAGATAGGTGGTTTCACGGGGACCTTGCTGAAAACCTCTTCCTGCCTGCTGCTGGAACTGCTGTTGACCCACCATTTCCCTAAGGAAGCGGGTATTGTCTGCGGTGGCATTCACCAAGGCGGCAATCGCCTTGGCTAGCGTGGGTGGAACCAGAGGTGGATTTGGGGTGACATCCCGACCCCCAGAAGTTCCGGCTGCGTCCTGTCCGCGAGTCCTGGTCGGCATCTGAGGCAAAAACATTTGAATAAACATAATATGCCAAAGAGACCTTCCATTTTACATTACTATAAAAAGTAATGATACAGACTCGATATTACATAACAGGATACATTACCCATTATACAAGAGTTCAACCTATTATACAACCGTGCATTCTACAATACACTACTCTACTTCTATTACACCATTAGTCCTGCTTTCCGTTACTTTTGGCGGCCTCATCGTCAGGTGTGGGATTCCAGACGTCAACCAACCTCAAAGAAGGAGGGGGTTCAAAAAGGTCTAACTCCCCACCCAACGCGCGTCCCGCAACGTGAGAGGGTCCGGCTTCCGCCTCGACAGAGTGTGCAGGTACACTAGGGTGTAATTGTGAGTATAGTATATGGACTTCCTCATGCAACGTATTGCAGTAGACCTGCAGGTCGTCGACAGTTGAGCTAAGTTCTTTAATTCGGGCCTGAGCCCTTGCTTCCTTAGCACATGCCAACAAATGAGACTGTACTGCCCAGTCAAGTGCTAAGTCTCGATCAGCAAGCTAATCCTGCAGGTGACGGATGTCCCTTCTTAGTTCATTGATTCTATCTCCGTCTGCGACCCAAGCATCGGTCCTGTGTTGCAGCTCTGCTTGAAGTCGACTCACTCGGGCTTCAAGGTCTCCTATGGGGTCATTACTTCCGCTGCTGCTGCTTTCATGTCGAGGGGCTAGTTGATGCCGGGGTACTCCAATTGGTCCCGTTGACTTACGTGCCGTTAGCCTTGTGCGTGGCGGCATCTTTCTAAGGGG
Organism: Zea luxurians; assembly: GCA_029449295.1. Lineage (NCBI taxonomy): Eukaryota > Viridiplantae > Streptophyta > Magnoliopsida > Poales > Poaceae > Zea > Zea luxurians. Next base: position 27,933,143 of record JAOPSE010000001.1, on the reverse strand, counting down.
GAAAATTTATTAGCATAATTCTTAGCATGATGCATGAATAAGTACAGAATCAACCTTAGTCGATTCAACCTTCTATACATTGCACTCTTCCTATCTGGTCTTTAAGATAGACTCTTCAGAATACTTAGGTAAGAAGAGAAAAGAATTTTTAGGTAAGACTTTCGAAAATCCTTTTGAAGATGCCTCATAATGTCTGCAAAGAAGGGCTACGCTCCGATACCAGCTGTGACGGAACCTCCCAAGTAATTAGGTCCACCTACAGTTGTCCTTGTCCAACGGACTTCAGACAACCCTGTAGGTGTCCCTGAACTACTTGACAAGTTCGGTATCTTTCCTTACTTTACCAGGAACGATTCACCCGTCTTGCAGACATTACAGAACATCGGAGATAAAGAATTGCGGAAGCGATTACATAATTCACATTTATTTAAAAGCAAGCTCAAGTTGTTTTATTACAGACCAGAACTAAGAGCGAGTGCTGAGTAGTAATATTATACAAACCAAGGGAGGCAAAAACTCCTCCCGAGAAGATTTAAGTAAAAGATCTATATGGAGGACCAAGTCCTCCCGCACTTCAGTCTTGTGTTTCTTCTTTGGGAACCACCTTGGCACAGAAGCAGCAGAAATCTGCTACTTCCTCACCTAAAAACAACGAAGGGATAAACCCTGAGTATGGAATTACTCAGCAAGACTTACCCGACTAAAGAAAAGACTCTCAAGGGTATGCTGGTTATATGGGAGTCAAGGTAAGGCTTTTCAATAATCAAAGACTCTGTTTTGCAGAAATGCTTACTAAAGTGGATCCTTAAAAATCCAATTTTATTTGTCAAGTTAAGTACAATTACCTGCAACTAGAGTTCTTATCTACCCTAGTTCAATCACTGGTCCTGCACTAGCCAATTTCTTAACAAAAACCCATCATCTTTAGTGGAATGCTACGTGTAGGGTAGTGACCAAGTCTTCATAACCGCGAAGGTACGGCGATCCGAATCGATTATACTCAGCTGAGGATCTCCAATCACACGACATATGTAGCACTTAACCCTTGCATATGTCAACCCGCCACCGAGGTTCTTAAGACCGGATCAGGATCACGCAAACCGAGAGCACAGATACACCACCGTCCAGCCTCTTGCCACGGAGGGTACACGCTACTCTCGCCACCGCTCCACGCCCATTTCGTGTTATCTTATTTCGGCCTTAGTCTGCCCGAGGCAAGGCTTACCCATGACGAGGCATGTGACCAGCTAAAGGGTCCTCGATCAACAAGCCTACATCGAGACGGTCCTTAATCGACTCAGACGGAGACACTACACCGAGACTCCTTTCTCGTGCAAGTCACCCGCCCGGTCTCAGCTTAATCATTTAAAACTCATAGTTTGGTACCTGGCAGAGGTACATCTTTTCCAGATGTTGAATCCATCAAATTTTATTTTCAAAAACATCCCACCCACTTTTGCCACATCATCTTTTTGTAAAAACAAAACATTTTGTTTTTCTAAAGCAAGGCTAAGCATCAAAATCTTTTGTAAAACGGGTGATCAAGGAAGGTAATCAAATTCAAGGAAGGTAATGCAGGAATTGTTTTAGCAATCAACTCCTATCACCTAATGCAGCAATCAAGTGAGAAAGATTTTAAAAACATCAAGGAAGGTGGCAAATGCACCGGGGCTTGCCTTTGTTAACAGGTGAGTCCTGCTCAGATCCACAAATATCGAAATAAAAGCAGTTGCCTGCTTGAGGATCTGAGGTTGGTGGAGTCCCCTCTTCAGTGACTTCTTCTTCTTCTTCGTGTTCTAACATAACCATATATATGCATAAGAATGGATGCCATGGGATGCTCATGAGGATGCGAAGATAATATAAACTTATTATCTAAGTCTTTAGTACAACTTTCCTTCACGGTACTCCAAGAACCTAGGGTTTCCGGAGTCAGTAAAGGAGTTCATAGAGCAGGGGGGTGGTTTGGGGTTTGGTGATCAAACAAGGTCCAAATCAATTCAAACCCTACCCAAGGCTTCTAAATATTGTTTTAAGTTCCCATAAAAAGTTTGGGCATTTTTGGACTTACCAATTATTTTCTAAAAATCCATAACTAATACTTTTAACTACTTTAAATGCCCTAAAATTTCTTATTTCCACTAAAAATCACAAAACTATTTTTATTAAATTCTAGGGAAAATAACAAGCCTAGGAAAATTGGTTTCACAATTTTATTATTTTTCTACTGTTTTCTATAATTGTTTTGGCTCTGGAGATAAAAGAAAAAGAAAAACAGATGAATAGTACTGGGCTGATTTCAGCCCAGTAGCCCAGCTCGGAGGGGGAAAGCGCTTGCGCGCGCCCGCGCCCTGGCGGTTTTGCAGAACGGCCCCCGCGTTTTTGTCAAACAGCAAACGAGGTCATTCACTGTTTCTACGTATCACTGACAGTTTACAGAAACGCCCCTGATGTTCTATTTCTTCACCCGACTCATCCTCGACGGCGTTCATGCCCCGCCGAGCTCCGGCGAGCGCCTGAACCGGTCGATTGGGGCTACGGCTGGGTTCTCCGAGCAACCGACATGAAATCGAGGCTACCTAGATGGTTTTCCCCAACTTAATTTGGCTCATGATCGACTAAGGAGCTCTGGCCACGGTGGCCGTGAGCATGGGGGCTAGTCCGTCGTGTTCCCGACGATTGGGGGCATCTACATTCAAATTGATGGCTTGGCGAGCATCACTGAACTATAAGAAGACTTAAACAAGGTTTGAATTGGACAGAGCTTTACCAGAATCGGCTGGCCACGGTGGACTTGGTTTCACGGTGTTCTTCGACTGATTTGGGGAAAAACGCGAATTTGAGTTCACTGCTGGATGATTGTGGGTGAGTAGCGGTGGCTAGTTGGCTGACGACCTCACGGAGCTAGACATGGGCTCAATTTATAGGAGAGTAAGACGGTGGCCGCGAATTTTTGAGGAGGACGCGCGGCGGCCGGAGATGAAGAAGAAAGCGGCGCGGTGAATACGTGTCTAGAGGCGTGGCGGTTACTCCGGTGAGCCACGGAGAGCGAGGGGAAGACACGGTGGTGCGGTGGAAAGTGAGAGCCACGCGGCGTATGGCCGGAAGACGGCGGTCGCCGGCGTGTTAATCCGCTCAGCCGCAAAGAGGGAGAGAGAGCCACGGTGATGTCACCGGAGTGACCTCCAGCTCACCGTCGGCGAGGGGCTTCTACCGCACAACGTTATCCACTCACCTAGAGCACGAATCCAACAGCGGTGGCGTGAATCACGGCGAAGGGTCACCGGTGTTGAGGGCAGCCGCGCGGTTGATCTGATCCAGTCAAGTTACTGTACCATGGCGAGCTCCTTTCAGATGAACTGACAGAGAGATTTGAGGCTAGATTTTCTCCCGATTTTGTATAGTAACCGAGCAAGCTTTCTGTACCAAAGTTATAGGGCTACATACCAGCTACAAATCGACTATAGTGACTGAGCTCATTTGATAACTAGATCATGGTTGAATTCAACTCCAAAGATGGCTTTGCTACACTGAAAGTCTGAATTTTAGAATAAACCAGCCTGACAATCTGACTTTGGGTGTGATTATCTCCAAAATCTTCATAACAACTGTGCTTACGCTCTTAAGCAAAGTTTTTCACCTAAGATAGATCTACATAGTTGATGTGGTGACCTAGGGCAAAAACCTTATAGTTTGAAAGTTACAAAGCTCAAAAGTTGAGCCCATAACACTAAGTTTCAGACTTAGAGAAATCTCAATTGGGGGTCCTTTTTGCATTTAAGTCCAAAACTTAGGGTTTGGCTTGTAAATTCACATATGAGTGCCCCAAATGACTTTAGATACTTATTTAACTTGGTTTTTGCACTTTAGTCCAAAAGTGGACTAATTTTGCACATAAGCCCCTAGGGTTTAGTTTTGGGTCTTCCAGGGTTCTATTTAGGGTTTTTAGTATCCCAGGAGTATAATTGTGGTTCAACTTTGTTTTTGGGGATATTTTATAACTATTATCCTAAAGTATTTAGATTTTCTCAAGTTGGGTTAAGTCTTACCCCTTTAATCCTTGTTTAGGGTAAAGCTTCCTATCCAGGGTCCTATTTGCAAAACCTGAAAACAATACAACTTGTTTGAAATTTTTGCCTAGTGAATGCACTCTAGGTGTGTCAAACATATGCAATGTCAATGCTTATGATGCCATGCTCAAGTTTTAGTCATAGTAACACCAGGAGTGTTACATCTTGATGGCACTGTTTAAGGTACTTAGAGATTGAATCAAGGCTTGGTTTAAATATAAAATTTGTTGTATTACACAGGTTCTACAACTTTTATTAAAGGTCAAACCTCATATCTTGAATATAAATTAAAGTTTCACTTTGGTCAAGGTAGCATCATTATAAAGCTTCAAACTATATTTTTAAGGCAATCGGGGTATTTTCTCGATATTTTCTTGGCATTTTCTCTACATGAACCCTTAATAACTTTTGTTGTAGAGTCCATATAGAGTTGTTTGAGAAAGATTACAAGGCTTGGTTGAGTTTTAAATTTTACATATGTTCAAACGAGAAGTTTTAAGCAAGTATAGGATTCATCTTTTTATGTGAGCATTTGTTTCAAACTTCGAGAAATCTTTAGAAGACACTTGATAGATAGAGATGAATGATGACATAGAGAAAACAAGTCGATTTGCATAAGAATTAATTAGAGGTTCACACAAAGAGATCCTGTGGGAGAATGCAGATTCGAATTAAGTATTTTGACGTAGACCGACTATCGAGAAAGCGGATTCGAACACCGATTGGATAACATAACAACTATCAAGAGTCTGAATAAATAAGTCTGGACAGGAGTTGCTAGACGAGATTGACTTTCGAATTTGCGTTTGCTTCAAGAAACAAAAAGTTTTAATAGGCTCCAAATTTGGCTGTTCTTGAGATAGAATAATTCCAAATTTGGTGAAACATTCATGAGTAACTTGATAAATGTGATAAAGAGATAGAAATTTTCACTGAACATTCGAGATTAGGATAAATCTCCCGATATAATGCGAAATAGACACCTGGGGTGTCACAACATACTTACTGGCCAGTTATGATGGATGTCTAGTGGCACGCCTTTTTGGACGTGTCGTACTTTCCACCTTTCCACTTATAGAACCTAAATGCTATATGACCTCGAATAGAATCTCCATGTTATTTTAAAATTCTCATTGATATAAGTATGCATGTATAGAAAAGGCTTACAGATCTAAGATACTGAGGAATTTTGCATAGGTCAAAGGGTCGTAGTTCAAGGAGCCGAGCACCAGCACCTTTCCAATCTTAGGATAAATGAAGGAAGCATATCCAGTGGTCCCTGTACAAATCAAATTTGTGATGCATGTGTATTGAAATTATTAATTTTATTTATGCAAAATCACACTTAAAGTTGTACAGGCCCATTATGGCTTCCCTGTCTTAATACCCAAACCTATCTCTAACAATAATTGGTAATTCAAACATAATGAAACCAACCTTTCATAACAACTAATAAAAATAATTCTTAATTATCAAACCTATCTCCCTCTCTCCCTAACATGGGGAAACCCTAGATCCAAAATGTGTCTAAACCTAACTATACTCTTCTCTCTCACATGGTGAAACCCTAGATCCAAAATGTGGCTAAAATTAAGCAAGGAATTAACAAAAATTTATAAAAGAAACATAAACCAACCTTTCTTAGCAACCTTCTTCCAAAAAATGAACAAAACCTCCTCCTTGTATTTTGTGAAATCTAGACCTCCAAAATCGCCTCCAATGGAAGTTGGCTGCGAGATACAGTTCCTGTTGGGGAGAAAAAAACTATTTATAATACAAAGTTCACTGACGGTTGGCTTAAGAAATCGCCAGTGGAAACCTATTTCCAATGGCGGTTCTCTTAACGCAACCGCCAGTGTTAATATAATTTCCACTGGCGGTTGGTGTAACAGAACCGCCAGTGTTAATATAATTTCCATTGGCGGTTCTGTTACACCGACCGCCAGTGAAAATAGCCCATTTTCACTGGCGGTTGCTTTAAGAGAACCGCGAGTGTTCCCAAGCCGGGGCCGCCTGTTTTTTCACAGACGAGCGGTAACTAAAACCGCCAGTGATAATTTGTGGGTGTCGCGGGCTTTGAGCTCTTTTCTATTAGTGAAACTAGCACTTCGCGTTGTATGCGAACTTTGCTGAATATTGTCCTGATGCCTCCAACCTCCAAGTGATCTGGCCTTCCTGATTTTGCAGCCACACACCTTGTAATTGTGTCCACGGGTCGACGAATCTCTACTCCTTATAAACCAAAAGTTAAAACAAGGCTAGGTACACCCAATAAAACACCCCCACACTCATGCACTCTACTAAATCCACCCATCTATTAAACCTAGCTAAATTGAGAGCACCTAGAGGGGGGTGAATAGGTGATCCTGTAAAAATCAACACTAATAGCCACAACACTTTGTTATGTAAGTTAGAACGGCTAAGTAGCTTGAAGCAAGTTCTTGTGACCACAGATAATCAAAGGTAAAGCACACAAGAGACACGCGATTTTTATCTCGTGGTTCGGCCAAGTAATACTTGCCTACTTCCACGTTGTGGCATCCCAATGGACGAGGGTTGCACTCAACCCCTTTCAAGTGATCCAATGATCAACTTGAATACCACAGTTTTTCCTTTCTTTGTCTTTCTCCCATTTGCGAGGAATCTCTACAACTTGGAGCCTCTCGCCCTAACAATGATGATCACAAAAGAAGCACAGAAGTAAGGGAGGGGAGAGCAACGCACACAAGACTCAAATCACAGCATAATCACGCACAAAAGTCACAACTTGAGCTCAAAACGCAACCCATGGAGTTCACAACTCAAATGGAGCTCAAGTCACTATCTCAAAGAATCAAATGCGCAAAGTTGGAGTCTAGAAGTCTTAGAATGTTTCTTGAATGCTTGAGTGACTCCTCCATGCGCCTAGGGTCCCTTTTATAGCCTCAAGGTAGCTAGGAGCCGTTGGAGACCAACAAGGAAGGCCAAAGTTGCCTTCTGTCGGGTGGCGCACCGGACAGTCTGGTGCGCCACCGGACAGTCACTGTAGATGGTCTAGTGCCGATCTCTTTCCTATTCTGGCGCAGATGACAGTTGTAGATTCGTGGCAGTTGGCACACCGGACACTGTCCGGTGCACACCAGACAGTATGGTGCCCCCTGCCGACCGTTGGCGTGGGCCACGCGTCGCCCGCGGATTGCGCGGCCGACCGTTGCGCTGGCGGCCGTTGTCTCACCAGACAGTCCGGTGCACCACCGGACAGTCCGGTGAATTATAGCCGTACACCGTCGATTTTTCCCAAGAGTGGCCTGTTCACCGAAGACTGGCCTGGCGCACCGGACACTGTCCGGTGCACCACCGAACAGTCTGGTGTGCCAAGCCGAGCTAGACTTTGGCTGTACCAAGCCAAGTCTTTTGCATTTCTTTTCTTCTCTTCTTTTCTCTGTTTCTAGCACTTAGACAATATATGTTAGTACTCAAAATAATGTACTAAGTCTAGAAACATACCTTGTTACATGATTTGCACTTCTTGCTTGTTTGGCACATAATCAACTCACTTAATATGTGTTGGACACTTAATCACCAAAACATTATAGAAATGGCCCAAAGGCAAATTTCCCTTTCAATCTCCCCCTTTTTGGTGATTTATGTCAACACATCAAAAAGCAACACAAATAAGTGCAACATCGATGCAAATAAGGACTAAATTATTTTGACTCTAGTTTGGCATATTTGGATCATTCTTTGCCACCACTTGGTTTGTTTTTGCAAATCAAATTCATTTTCCTATCTCTATATCAAACTCACTTGTTTGGGCACAAAGAGAGATATTCCAATGGAAAAATTTATCAAGAGCCAAAAACTCCCCCTTTCCCATAATCATAAATTCTCCCCCACAAGAGACCAAATTTTGCAATAAGAGTATTTTGGACAAATAAAAAATTCTAACTCTACTATTTTCAAAATTCTCAAGTGGTAGCTGATCCATTTGCTTTGGCCTTAATCTCTCCCCCTTTGGCATTAAGCACCAAAATGGGATCATTTTTGGCCCTTTAACCCCATTGCCTCACCAAAAATGCCAATTAAGAGCAAAAGGCAATAAGAGCATAAGAATAAACTTGGAGGTGAGTACACTAATACCGGAGCGCAGTGGAAGTCTTTGCATGGTCCAAGTTCACCTTTCCCTTTCAATGCACCTTTGAGACTACATCAAGTAACTCAAACACAAGGATTAGTCTCAAAGGGTCAAGTTGTAGCACTTCGCCCCCTAAATATGTGCATCATTCACACATGGACTTGTGAGGTCCGGGGATCCCTTACACAACTTGAGCACCATAAATAAGCAACAAATTGCATAAATGTATAAGTAACATGATCAAAGGCATAAAACACATGTATGCTATAGATCAATCCAAGTTACGCGAATCTAAGACATTTAGCTCACTACGCAGCCTGCAAAACGTTTTCTCATCTAATGGCTTGGTAAAGATATCGACTAGCTGGTTCTCGGTGCTAATATGGAACACCTCGATATCTCCCTTTTGCTGGTGGTCTCTCAGAAAGTGATGCCGGATGTCTATGTGCTTAGTGTGGCTGTGTTCAACAGGATTATCCGCCATGCGGATTGCACTCTGATTGTCACATAGGAGTGGGACTTTGCTTAGATTGTAGCCAAAGTCTCGGAGGGTTTGCCTCATCCAAAGTAGTTGCGCGCAACACTGTCCTGCGGCAACATACTCGGCCTCAGCGGTGGATAGGGCAATGGAGGTTTGTTTCTTTGAACTCCAAGACACCAGGGACCTTCCTAGGAATTGGCACGTCCCTGATATACTCTTCCTATCAACCTTGCATCCAGCATAATCGGAGCCTAAATATCTAATTAAATCAAAGGTAGACCCCTTTGGATACCAGATCCTGAAGCAAGGCGTAGCAACTAAATATCTAAGAATCCGCTTAACGGCCACAAGGTGACATTCCCTTGGGTCGGATTGAAATCTAGCACACATGCATACGCTAAGCATAATATCCGGTCTACTAGCACATAAATAAAGTAATGACCCTATCATAGACCGGTATGCCTTTTGATCAACGGACTTACCTCCTTTGTTGAGGTTGACATGTCCGTCAGTTCCCATTGGTGTCTTCGCGGGCTTGGCGTCCTTCATCCCAAACCGCTTGAGAAGATCTTGAGTGTACTTCGTTTGGGAGATGAAGGTGTCGTCCTTAAGTTGCTTCACTTGGAACCCAAGGAAGTAGTTCAACTCGCCCATCATCGACATCTCAAACTTTTGAGTCATCACCCTGCTAAACTCCTCACAAGACTTTTGGTTAGTAGAACCAAATATTATGTCATCGACATAAATTTGGCACACAAAAAGATCACCATCACAAGTCTTAGTGAAAAGAGTGGGATCAGCTTTCCCAACCTTGAAAGCATTAGCAATTAAGAAATCTCTAAGGCATTCATACCATGCTCTTGGGTCTTGCTTAAGTCCATAGAGCGCCTTAGAGAGCTTAAAAACGTGGTCAGGATACCTGTCATCCTCAAAGCCAGGGGGTTGTTCCACGTATACCTCCTCCTTGATTGGCCCATTGAGGAAGGCGCTCTTCACATCCATTTGAAACAACCTGAAAGAGTAGTGAGCGGCATAGGCTAACAATATTCGAGTAGACTCTAGCATAGCCACAGGAGCAAAATTCTCCTCGAAATCCAAACCTACGACTTGGGCATTATCTTTTGCCACAAGTCGAGCCTTGTTCCTTGCCACCACCCCGTGCTCATCTTGTTTGTTGCGGAACACCCACTTGGTTCCCACAATATTTTGCTTTGGACATGGCACCAGGCTCCAAACTTCATTCCTCTTGAAGTTGTTGAGCTCTTCCTGCATGGCCAACACCCAGTCCGGATCTTGCAAGGCCTCTTCTACCCTGAAAGGCTCAATAGAAGAGACAAACGAGTAATGCTCACAAAAGATAGCTAATCTTGAGCGAGTAGTTACTCCCTTGCTTATGTCACACAGAATCTAGTCAACGGGGTGATTCCTTTGAATCGTCGCTCGGATTTGAGTTGGAGGGGCCAGTGGTGCTTCTTCCTCCATAACTTGTTCTTCTTGTGCTCCCCCTTGATCACGCGCCTCTTCTTGAGGGACCTGTTCATCATCTTGAGTTGGGGGATGCACCATTGTTGAGGAAGAAGGTTGATCTTGCTCTTGTTGTTCCTGTGGTCGCACATCTCCAATCGCCATGGTGCGTATTGCGGCCGTTGGAACATTGTCTTCATCTATATCATCAAGATCAACTTGCTCTCTTGGAGAGCCATTAGTCTCATCAAATACAACGTCGCTAGAGACTTCAACCAAACCTGATGATTTGTTGAAGACTCTATACACCCTTGTATTTGAGCCATACCCTAGTAAAATCCCTTCTACTTCCTTGGGAGCAAATTTAGAATTTCTACCTTTCTTCAATAGAATGTAACATTTGCTCCCAAATACACGAAAGTATGAGACGTTGGGTTTGTTACCGGTAAGAAGTTCATACGAGGTCTTCTTGAGGAGGCGATGTAGGTAGAGCCGGTTTATGGCGTGGCAAGCTGTGTTCACAGCTTCCGACCAAAACCGCTTGGGCGTCTTGAATTCTCCAAGCATCGTCCTCGCCATGTCGATAAGCGTCATGTTCTTCCTCTCTACCACATCGTTTTGCTGCAGTGTGTAGGGAGCGAAGAACTCATGCTTGACGCCTTCTTCCTCAAGGTACTCCTCCACTTGCAGATTCTTGAACTCGGACCCGTTGTCGCTTCTTATCTTTTTCACTTTGAGCTCAAATTCATTTTGAGCCCTCCTTAGAAAGCGCTTTAGGGTCCCTTGGGTTTCTGATTTATCCTACAAAAAGAACACCCAAGTGAAGCGGGAAAAATCATCAACAATTACTAGACCATACTTATTTCCCCGATGCTAAGGTAGGCGACGGATCTGAAGAGGTCCATGTGAAGAAGCTCCAGTGGTCTTGATGTAGTCATCACATTCTTGTTGTGATGAGTGCTTCCCACCTGTTTCCCTACCTGACAAGCTGCACAAGATCTATCTTTTTTGAAGCAGACATTGGTTAGTCCAAACACATGTTCTCCCTTTAGAAGTTTATGAAGGTTCTTCATCCCAACATGTGCTAGACGGCGATGCCACAGCCAACCCATGCTAGTATTAGCTATTAAGCATGCATCTAGATCGACCTCCTCTTTCAAAAAATCAACTAAGTATAGTTTGCCGTCTAATACACCCTTAAACGCTAATGAACCATCACTCCTTCTAAAGACAGAAACATTAACATTTGTAAACAAACAATTGTAACCCATGTGGCACAATTGACTTACAGACAGGAGATTGTAACCAAGCGACTCTACTAGAAATACGTTTGAAATGGAGTGCTCGTTGGTGATGGCTATCTTGCCCAAGCCTTTGACCTTGCCCTGGTTCCCATTGCCAAAGATGATCGTATCCTAGGAATCCTTATTCTTGACGTAGGAGGTGAACATCTTCTTCTCCCCCGTCATGTGGTTTGTGCATCCGCTATCGATAATCCAGCTTGAGCCCCCGAATGCATAAACCTGCAAGGTAATTGACACTTGGGTTTTAGGTACCTAACTCTTGTTGGGTCCTACAAGGTTAGTCATAATAGCCTTTGGAACCCAAATACAAGTCTTGTCTCCCTTGCATTTGGATCCCAACTTTCTAGCCACAACTTTTTCATTTTTACATAAGAGTGCAAATGAAGTATTGCAAGCATGGTAAATGGTAGAAGGTTCATTACATACTCTCCTAGGCACATGATGCACAACATTACTTTTCCTAGGCCTACCATGCACAAAAGTAGAGCTAGAGGCAATCATAGCATGTGAATTAAAGGCATCATGATCATAACTCCTATTATTATGAGCATTCCTAGAAAATTTTCTATCATTATAAATGAAAGCATGATTCCTTTGAGTACTACTAGCCATAGGGGCTTCCCTTTCTCCTTGTTGGTAATGGGAGCCTTTTGGCTTGTTAAGTTCTTGGCTTTCTTTCGAAAGCCAAGTCCATCCTTAATTGAGGGGTGTCTACCAATGGTGTAGGCATCCCTAGCAAATTTTAACTTATCAAAATCAACCTTGCAAGTCTTAAGTTGAGCATTAAGACTTGCCGCCTCATCATTTAATTTAGTAATGGATGCAAGATGTTCATTACAAGCATTAATATCAAAATCCTTGCATCTATTGCAAATTACAACATGTTCTACACATGAACTAGATTTATTATCTACTTCTAGCTTAGCATTTAAATCATCATTCAAAATCTTTAAACTAGAGATAGATTCATGACAAGCAGATAGCTCAGAAGATAGCATTTCATTCCTTTTAATCTCTAACGCAAGGGATTTTTTGCACACTAACAAATTTATCATGCTCTTCATACAAAATATCCTCTTGCTTCTCTAGCAATCTATCTTTTTCATTTAAAGCATCAATTAACTCATTGATTTTTTCTACTTTAGTTCTATCTAAACCCTTAAATAAATTAGTATAATCTACTTCATCATCACTAGAATCATCATCGCTAGAAGTAGTGTATTTAGGGGTATCACGACCACTTACCTTCTTTTCCTTGGCCATGAGGCAAGTGTGTCGTTCGTTGGAGAAGAGAGAGGACTTGTTGAAGGCCGAGGCTACCAGTCCTTCATCGTCGGAGTCGGATGAAGAGCAGTCTGAATCTCATTCTTTGCCAAGGTGAGTCTCGCCTTTCGCCTTCTTGTAAACCTTCTTCTTCTCCCTCTTCCCATGCTTTTCTTGTTCCTGGTCATTTTCATTATCGGGGCATTGTGCTATAAAATGACTAGTCTTACCGCATTTGAAGCAGGAGCACTTCCCCTTTGCTTTGTTCTTGTTGAGGTGCTCCTTGCATCCTTTTAGAGCGGTCTTGAAGCATTTAATGATTAGGTGTCACACCCGGTTTTAAGGAACAAAGCCGGGTGCATCTCATACATGAGCCAAAGAAGACAACATATATAATAACAGAGTGTATAGAGATAAATGTCACAATAAAATCAGAGTACTTATTACATAGCGGAAGTCTTACAAAATAAAATATAAATATCGCAGGAACTAAAATCTATCCTTGGCGCTAGAAAGCTGACTGGGAGACGCCACCTAGATCAAGTCGAAAGCCTCAGTGTTAGGCGGCTCCTCTTCGACCACCTGCTCTTCTCCTGTGGGGGGTGTGAGACAGCAAGAGTGAGCTCACACATGTTCATCGCTCAACAAGTTGTGGGGAATAATGTGGCATGAACTCACCAAAGGTGGGAGTTCATGAAGTGTAAGGCTGATCAATGAAATAAAGGCTGAAGCTGAGCATTGCTTTTATAAGTTGGTCAAAATTTTATTAGCAGTTACTAAGTGTAAGTAAATACCAAACCTTAGAAATAATAAGTAAAGGTAATAATAAAATAATCCCAAATGCAATGATATGACAAATTAAGTTTAAGTTCCATAAATTAATCATGTGAGTGTCCGAGCCGCTCATGACCGTGAGCACAGCTAGTATACCAGTTTTACACTCTGCAGAGGTTGTGCATCTTTACCCACAAGTCGTGTTACCCATTTGCCACGGAGTTGATCAGACCCCCATACACCTCTACCAAGGAAGCGAGGTAGGGTACCACTACGAGGCCTTTACAAAGTTCCACTAGCTTCAGACTACCCGCTACAGTTTATAGGAAGCTCCAGTGCAGGAATCCCTCGCCTGACCGCCATCGCAACAAAATCATCCCAAGGACCTCCCTACACTGACCACTCCCCTACTTCCCTTGCCCCTTTCGGGTAAGATACCCATCCACTAGCTTTCCTAGTTAATCAGCCAAGGGCGTCCCATTAAACCCTTGTGGTAGCACTGTTTTCCCGGGTGGTTCTCCATGTTCCCATTAACATAATGATCTTATCATGAACATAAAATAATGAACAGATAATAACAAGTGTAATAATGAGTAATAAGTATCTCTATACCCAAATCCACATAAAGCAATAGCATGTACTACCCAAAAATTTAGTAGTAAAACCAGTGGTGAAACAAGGTATAAAGATAGTCAAATCTAGGGTATCCTATTGGGTCCCAGCAAAATTAACCTATGTAGATCATTATGATTAATAAGAACATGAATGGGAAAAGGAAGTGATCAAGGGCACAACTTGCCTTCAATGAGCTCCTGCTCAGCAGTCTCTACCAGCTGAACCCTAGAATCCTCTGTCGCTTGCTCGTCTACTCGTATCAACACAATACATACATAGTATAGAAAAAATTAACATTACACCAAGCATGTAAATAAAATACACAGTAATAATCTAGACATTAAAATAAGATCATAGGAACTGGAATTATTGATTTTGGAGTTATATATTTTAAGTTATGAATTTTCTAATGTTTTATGTATTTAATACAAGATTAAGTACTAGATAGATGTTAATGTGTCTTTCATGCCAAAACAGTGGCACAAATGGATAGACAATAATATTATGAAAATTTAGGAACTGGAATGGACCAATTTGGAGTTCATATGCATTTTCTACAAATTAAACAAGTTTCTGCATTTAAATATGTACAAAAAACTATTTTCTAAACTATTTTCTTGGTTTTATCAACTATCTGGACTGCGCACAGATTTCTGGGAAGTGCAGGGGCTAACGTAAAAGAATTCCCCAGACTCATCGCACTATTCCTATGGACGGCGGGTTGATTTCTTTTAACCACAGGGTCTCTTTAGAAAAAGGTGCAGGCTGAAGGGATACCGCAGGTTCTGGATCGTCCGATCCGACGCAACGACTCAGATTAGATCAGGCCTTAATGTGAAGCGGTACACACCACGTCCCTTGGATCGGGGATCTACGGTTTGCACCCCTCGCTACACTCTAACCGCCAGATAGTCATCTGATGGCACAGCGATGCTTTCGCCCAGATTGAATCTCGGACGTCCATCGGAATCCGACGGCCACGCGAAGTCTACCCCTATTCCAACCAGAGACAACGACGCCGCCCAACTCACACGGTGGTGCACGCCGGCGAGGCATCCAATTGGCCGAACTCGAGCGCCAAACCTAAATTGAACCGAGCTACGCGTAAGGGATGACTTGACGAGCAGGGTGTATGGGTCCATACCGAGTATCGCGCCGTGAAGCGCCCTGGCCACGGAGAGTTGCGGACGGCGGCGCCTTCCTGACTCCGGCTACGAATTGACCGAGGTTTGGGGACCTCCCCCGACGGTCGACGCGATGCGCGGCTTTAGTAGCATCGGGCGAACTCGCCCAGCATAATTCGCCCAGGATCGCCGGCAATCACCAGTGCACAACCACGGCGGCCGAGCTCCGATTCTCCCTCTCTCTTACCGCCCAATCAGCTGTGATGGTGAACGGCACTCGCGGAATCGTTGCGCACGAAGGAAGGAGCGGCGGCGTGATGCTTTATACCCAGGAGGGCGCTCCTGACTTCCGGCAATGGCGGCGAGCACTGCGCAGTTTGTTACAGTGGAGGAGAGCGCAGGGAGGACGGAGTCACGCGCGGCGGTCTAGAGACGGCCCGGTGGCCCCCAATGTCAGTGACACGCAAGGCGCAGCGGAAGAAACGGAGCGCGAGCGGGACTGGTGGGTTGCGGCTGGCAACCGGGTCCCATGTGCCAGAGAATGTCGAGAGGGAGAGGCTGACGGCGGGCCCCGCTTGTCGGGTGCGCGCGGAGGCGGGAGCATGGGCCACACGCGTGAGGTGAAGCCGGGCCGAGCGGGTGAATTCGGCCCAGGTTGATTCTGCTAGCTTCTTTTGTTTTTTTCTCTATTTCCAATTTCCATTTACATTTCAGAGTTAAATTCAAATATTGTGCCAAATTATCTTCAAATCATATTGGGATATTAGAAGTATCAACTTTAGAAATATAATTATATATTTATATATATATTATTTACATTTCCATATCATTTCTTTTCTTCTCCTTTTTCCTCAAATCCTCTTCTAGTTATTAGTTTATTTTTATTCATATTATTATTGTTTTAAAATGCACAAACAAAATCCAATGTGATGCAATGATTTATTTGTGTCTTGGTAATGAATGATTTACTCATTTTTTAGACATGAGTAGCCACATGTGATGATAAATGGAGATGCACATATATTCAAAGGAGACAATTCCTCCTTTTATTCTCCTTTACAATTTGAGTATTACATTAGGGCCATCTCTTCTTCGTTTAGCCCAGCAGCTTCAACTTGTGTCACCTTGCTTGGTAGTGCCTCCTTGCTGCTTGTAGCTTTGAGGGCAACGGTTTGAGGCTCGTGGACAGGTAGTGAACCGTTTAGAGCATCGTCCACATATCGGGCCTCCTTCACCATCATGCGCCCACTCACAAACTTCCCAAGAATCTCCTCGGGCGTCATCTTGGTGTACCTGGGATTCTCACGAATAAGGTTAACAAGATGGGTGTCAATTACCGTGAATGACCTTATCATAAGTCGGACGACGTCGTGGTCCGTCCATCTTGTGCTTCCATAGCTCCTAATCTTGTTGACCAGGGTCTTGAGCCTGTTATATGTTTGTGTTGGCTCCTCTCCCCTGATCATCGCGAACCTTCCTAGCTCGCCTTCCACCAACTTCATTTTGGTGATCATGGTGGCGTCGTTCCCCTCATGAGATATCTTGAGGGTGTCCCAGATTTGCTTGGCGTTGTCCAAGCCGCTCACCTTGTTGTACTCATCCCTGCACAACGATGCTAGCAAAATAGTGGTAGCTTGTGCATTCTTATGAATTTGCTCATTTATGAAAACGGGGTTGTCAGTATTATCAAAATGCATTCCGTTTTCAACAATCTCCCAAATACTAGGATGGAGAGAAAATAGGTGACTACGCATTTTGTGACTCCAAAATGAGTAGTCTTCTCCATCAAAGTGCGGAGGTTTCCCAAGTGGAATTGATAGTAAATGAGCATTAGAATTGAATGGAATACGAGAATAATCAAATGAAAAGTTTTGATTAACTGGTTTCTTTTTTGACGAGTCATCGTCGTTGTTGTCTCTTGGTGAAGAAGAGGAGGCGTCGCTGTCGTAGTAAATGATCTTCTTGGTCCGCCTCTTCTTCTTCCCGTCCCTCTTCTTGTGACTCGATCCTGAGTCAGTGGGCTTGTCATCCCTTGGCTCATTGAAGAGGGACTCCTTCTCCTTATCGTTGACCACCATCCCCTTTCCCTTAGGATCCATCTCTTCGAGCGATTAGTCCCTTAGATGAAGAGAACAGCTCTGATACCAATTGAGAGCACCTAGAGGGCGGTGAATAGGTGATCCTGTAAAAATCAACACTAATAGCCACAACACTTTGTTATGTAAGTTAGAACGGCTAAGTAGCTTGAAGCGAGTTCTTGTGACCACAGATAATCAAAGGTAAAGCACACAAGAGACACGTGATTTTTATCCCGTGGTTCGGCCAAGTAATACTTGCCTACTTCCACGTTGTGGCGTCCCAATAGACGAGGGTTGCACTCAACCCCTTTCAAGTGATCCAATGATCAACTTGAATACCACGGTTTTTCCTTTCTTTGTCTTTCTCCTGTTTGCGAGGAATCTCTACAACTTGGAGCCTCTCGCCCTTACAATGATGATCACAAAAGAAGCATAGAAGTAAGGGAGGGGAGAGCAATGCACACAAGACTCAAATCACAACACAATCACGCACACAAGTCACAACTTGAGCTCAAAACGCAACCCACGAAGTTCACAACTCAAATGGAGCTCAAGTCACTATCTCAAAGAATCAAATGTGCGAAGTTAGAGTCTAGAAGTCTTAGAATGTTTCTTGAATGCTTGGGTGACGCCTCCATGCGCCTAGGGGTTCCTTTTATAGCCCCAAGGCAGCTAGGAGCCGTTGGAGACCAACAAGGAAGGCCAAAGTTGCCTTCTGTCGGGTGGCGCACCGGACAGTCCGGTGCACCACCGGACAGTCACTATAGACGGTCTGGTGCCGATCTCTTTCCTATTCTGGCGCAGATGACCGTTGCAGATTCGTGGCAGTTGGCACACCGGACACTGTCCAGTGCACACCGCACAGTCCGGTGCCCCCTGCCAACTGTTGGCGCGGGCCACGCGTCGCCCGCAGATTGCGTGGTCGACCGTTGCGCTGGCGGCCGTTGGCTCACCGGACAGTCCGGTGCACCACCGAACAGTCCGGTGAATTATAGCCGTACACCGCCGATTTTTCCTGAGAGTGGCCTGTTCACCGGAGACTGGCCTGGCGCACCGGACACTGTCCGGTGCACCACCGGACAGTCCGGTGTGCCAAGCCGAGCTGGACTTTGGTTGTACCAAGCCAAGTCTTTTGCATTTCTTTTCTTCTCTTCTTTTCTCTGTTTCTAGCACTTAGACAATATATGTTAGTACTCAAAACAATGTACTAAGTCTAGAAACATACCTTGTTACATGATTTGCACTTCTTGCTTGTTTGGCACATAATCAACTCACTTGATATGTGTTGGACACTTAATCACCAAAACATTATAGAAATGGCCCAAAGGCACATTTCCCTTTCATAAATCCCACTACCAAAAACAACGCTCTAGATCATTTCATTTGTCTAATTTCTCTTACTCAATCACATCCAACAATCCACAATGATTGAGCGTGACCATGGGCTTGGCACGACAACGGTGGGCTTCGGTGAACCCTAGCATGGTGATGATTACCGGTGATAGGCGAACTAGCAAAGGGGATGGATGAAGAACTAGGACACGTCCTAGTTTTGCCACCTACAAGAGGAACTCATCATCTCGAGGGGAATAATGTGGCACATCGATGGTGGCAGAATGGTCACTCGGTGGTGACACTATGAGGTGTGCGGGAGCCAGGGAAATGGTCGAGCAACTATGGGAATTGGGAGCAGAGGTGCACGTGGAGATCGGTGTCCACTGTTTGAAGGCTGGACAATGTGGGGGAGACAAGGTCATGAGGAATAGATGCATCTCGTTCGGGTGCACGCGCATGGAGTGGGGGAGCAGTTAGGGAAGACAAAGGAACTGACATGCGGGCCTCGGTTGTCACCGAGCTTAAGAAGCACGTAGGAACAGGGGCACTAACAGGTGGACTCTAGCGATCAGCAAGAAAAAGAGGGAGAGTGTGTGATACAAGACGACACCGATAGGTGGGAGTGTGGGACCTAGTGAAAATACCCTTTGGCGGTACTAAGGATCTGGATGTCGCCTAGAGGGGGGTCAATAGGCGAATATAAAAACTTACACTCAATTGAACTTTTCTTACTCTACTCAAAGAATTGTATGCAACGGAATTAAACGATGTAGAGTTGATTACAGTAGAATAGAGTTCTTGTCTCAATATAACCTACACTTCATAAAATACTTATACCACAAATAAGAATAGAAGAAGTGCAAATAGCAATAGAACAAGAGACAAGCTAAGAGACACAATAATTTTTCCTGTGGTTCGAGCGTTCGGCCATGACTAAAAATGCTTGCCTACATCCTTGTTGGAGTTAGCCAACCTAGCTTGCAGTCTATTTCAACTCATTCCTCCATTTTCTCATGTTTACCACTAGGGTGATAAACCAAGACTTCCACTATATCATTCAGTTGTTGTACAGTAGAACCGCGACTATCACAACTTGATAGCTCTATGGAAGATGAATGCAACACAAAAAACTTGCTCAAGATCTCGCTCGCTAGCTCTTTCTTGTAGCAGCACTTTTCCTCTCTCTTTTGGCTTGCACACGTGCCAAATGCTTGATCTACAGAGAATTACACAAGAGAGGGATATAGAATGAGTAAGCATTTGTACTACACTTCCTTGCTGCATTGGTGTACTAGTTAGAGGCATGGAGGGGTCCTTTTATAGCCCCTATGTCTCAAGTAGTCGTTGCCAATTAAATCTAGAAACTAATATGCACCGGGGACACTAGACCTCCAACGATCGCCTTGGTCCCTAGGATTTGACTGAGGATTTCCTTCTCTAGCAGGCACCGAACTGGTCTGGCACACCACCAGACCAGGCACCACGTCAGCTACCCGTTGGGCCAGCTATGCCCCGTGAAGTTGCCATTAGCCCATGCGGTCTGGTGCATCGAGCCTAGGGTCCATTGATTTTTAACTCCAAAACCAAAAAAGCCTCAAAGTTCTTGTACGGAGGTGGTCCAATGCACATGAACCCAGTTTGGTGCACCAGGCCATGTCCAAGCCTCCTACTGACGCCTTTAGAAAACTAGTCCGAAGCACATGGACCAAGTTACTATATACGGTCCGGTGCACCTAGATAGACTGCAGTGAAGCCTTTTCTTCACCAAGTCTTTTCCATTTGGCTTGGCCAACTTGAGAAACTTCCCTATGACTTAAGCACACGTGATTAGATTATAATCCAATTGACTAAGTCAAAGAAACTCACCTCTATCTCATCTTCTCCTCCGCCTTTCTATTTCTCCTCAAACAGGGCCCAAAATGGCACTTTCACTCAAACAAGGTTAGAGTGCAAACCAAAGTGCCAATAACATAGCAAAAGGTGTATGCAATATATTCAAATGCTCAAACTTTTCATACTTAACCTTTTTCATTGTGTTGCTCTTTTTTGCCTGTTTCAGCTTGGGGTTGAACTCCAAATTTTCAAGTCAACATAACTTGATCACTTTAGCCATCTATGAGCTCGAACACCCTATAATGGTCAACAAGAACCTTTCCAAACATAGGAATGACCCAAACTCCAAATTAAAGTATACTTAGCTCTTTGGGGCCTTCTAGGTTCTAACTTTGATACTTTGCTCATCCTCATGACCATGCCTACACTAGTGCTAGAATCTTGAGCCTTATGGCTTGAACCTTAAAACCATATGAATTACCTCAATGGCTTCAAGTCACTTCCTTTTGTTGTTGTCTTCAATGCAACATAGCTCTTCTCAACTTGATCAACCTTGACCTCTTGCAAGAACCAATTCTTCACCTTAGTACCATGTACCTCAGTCTTCTTGACCTTCTCCCTTTCTCTAGTACCTCAAAGTCCATCTTGCCTTTGTCCTTGGTTCACCAACTTGTCTCCAAGTCATGCACATTGAGTCCCACTTGATAATGTCCATCCTTCACTTTGGCTTGTGATATCCATAATCATCTCAACCTATATGGTATCACGCTTGTCTCATTATGTTGAGCCTTGTAAGCTTTGCACTAAATACCTTCTCAACACTTAACACCTTTATTAGTCCTTTAATTATGTTGTCATCCAAACACCAAAACCCACAAGGGACCTTTCACCTAAGCCACAATGAGAGGGAGACTGGCCCGTGCGACGGGGAACAACACCAACAGCTAGGGCCCAACGACAAGTGAGAAGAAGGAGCGCGTGAGTGAGGCGATGGCCGCTCGACATGGACCGAAAGACCGGGTGGGGAGTGAGGTACCTTTTTCTCTTTTTATATCCATTTTCTTATTATTTAATATTTAGCCTTTGATTTCAAATTTAAATGTATTTTCTCCATTTTTTAAATCAATGAACACTAAGACAACTTGACAAACAAAAATTGATGCTCTAGCATGAGATGCAACACCCATAATCTTTCTAGAGTTTTGTTTTGCTTGATTTTGATATTCACAAAATAGTTCTCCCCTTTAAGGAATAAAGAAAATAAAAAGAGAGGATAACACCTGAATTTTGTGTGTTTTAAAAAGAAATTTTCGTATCCAAAAATTTAGGATATTACACAACCACACCACAAATATGGTTGGTGTGATCTCAAAAGACTATAAACCCTTCTGATGTATAAATAATGGTGCTTGCAAGCGCCGAGTGGTAAGAGGTATGTAAACAATATGCATAAACCTAGAGCAAGATCTAAATGGTGGTCTAACTAAGCTAATCACTTTGTAAAGAACCTAGCTAATCAATGAGTGGTTCTTTAATCACTTTGGTGTTTAGAGCTAATAAAAAAGAACATCAACTTACTGGATATGTTCCATAAACCCACACACATCAAATGGCCAAATAAGGGGGTTTATATAACCTCCAATCCAAATGTAGCCATTGTGGGCTGCACAACCATTCTGCACAGTACCAGACATGTCTGGTGCACCCACTTTCCACGTGTGGTGTGTCCACATCAGCTAGCCCTTAGACTTCTAGCCATTTTCCTGTTGGAGATTTGGCGTCTAGTGTGACGTCCAATGCGTCACTGCATATGTCCAGCGCCCTATAGTGTTCTCCAACTCCAACTACAACCCACACTATGTCCCCTATTCGATGGGGAGTCTGATATGTCACCGAATACTGTTGGTGACTTGTTCTCAAATGCTATGAATCAAGAACAAGGCAACATAAAATGTTAAATATTAACGCCCTTCGTCCTTCAAAACATTATTTCCTTAGGATATAATGATCTTCAGACGAAGGTCATGAAGGACATACCTTCGAATATCGAAGGTAGGATGGTAATAGAAGAAGCATGTAAAATACAAAAGATAACATAAACAATCATATAGCATTATAAATTCATCTCCATTATATTATCATGAGAAAATAAAAACAATATTGAATTACATTTGGTACCTTCGACTTGATAAACAGCAAAGGTACAAGCGTAATGCAACAGCAAATGTCAAGTCAGCGTGAACAGTACGGGGGTACTGTTCATCTATTTATAGGCATGGGACGCATCCCACGTGAAATTACATTCATGCCCTTTACATTTGCTAATGACTATAAGGTAATTCATCGGGGTTTAAATAGCCTTTTCCCCTTTAAGTCGGTTCCCTCTCCTGCTGTCATGCCGAAGCTCCTTTTGCACGTAGCTTTGGCGCTGCATCAATCTTCGTGTTGTTCGTGCTTCTCCCACTGTGGTTCTGATTCGAATCCGAAGGTACCTGTTCATGTATTACAACTCCAGAAACATTGTTAAATCATATTTTTGAGGACCTTCGGAAGACGAAGGCCCCCAACAGTAGCCCCTCGCAAGGTTAATTTGTTAAAATAGCGAATTCAGATTGCGATATGGACGGAGACCCTAAGCCGAAGGTCCGAAAAAACACCTTCCCTTTGCTAGAATAGCAACAGTCAATGACAGACGGGGCCCTCCAACTTGGAGCACACTGGGCGTATAAATAAGAACTCACCCCGAGCACATTTGGTACGTTACTTGTCGCCTGCTTTGTTTTGCTCAATTTCTTAGCTCTTGCTTACCAACAGTTGCTTAGTTTCTTAGATTTTCTAAGTTTCGGTTCTAAGGACACATTTTCACCATTTCCAAAGAAAAGATGTCTCAAGACATAAAAGTTGCTGCTGAGACGAAGCTGAGCGAGGAGGAGAAGCTCCTTGAGGAGAAGACTGCTGGGTTTATTGAGTCGATTGCAAAAACAAACACAGAGAAGATAATTAAAGAGATATTAGAGGCCTTATCTGAAGATACTGATGATAGCGACAGCTATGATGTGGAGAGTGGAGGCGAAGACTCGGAAGATCGTCCTTGGCGACCAAGTCACATAGTCTTCGGGAAATCAACTATCAAACATAGTTATCTTAATAATATGAGAGGAAGGTAATTTCGAGATATTTCTATTGTGAGGGCTGACGTAGATAGAGCCGTTCCTGCTCCTGAAGAAGACGAAGTTGTAATCTACCGAAGTTTCTTCAAAGCTGGACTTCGGTTCCCATTAAGCAGATTTGTGGTTGAAGTTTTAAAGATATATCAGATTTTCCTTCACCAGATCACTCCCAAAGCTATTATCAGAATGGGGATCTTCGTCTGGGCTGTGAGGAGTCAAGGTCTAGAGCCAAGCACAAGATGTTTTTGCAGTATGCACGAGCTTTCGTATGAGACGAAGCCTTGGGGTAAGGAAAAATATCATAACAACTTTGGGTGCTACAGCTTTATTGCTCGCTCTGGCGCAAGCTACCCAGTGCCAACGTTCCGGAAGAGGTGGCCCGGGGCCTGGATGGAAGAATGGTTTTACGTGAAAAATGATTTGAAAGCAAGAGAAGACATTAAAGAAATCATTATGCGACCCATCTGGTCACGCTTTGGCCTCCGAAAACTGAAGGTAGAAATTGATGAGGCAGCCGAAGCATGCCGAAGGGCCTTCAGTACAGTTTGTTCTTTTATTAGGACAAGAGATTTAGTTCAAGAACATATAGCCTACACGATATGGCCACTGATAGACAGCTGGGAAATGCCAAAGGAAACCATCACTAACCCTAGCGAAGGTGGTTTGGTTTGATTGAAATATACTTTCAGGTTTGGAGACAAAATTATCGAACCAGACGATGACTGGCTGAAGTGTGTTGAAAATACTAGTGATGACCTACTTGGAGCATACTCCAAGTCTGAAGATAATGCACTATCTGCGGCCTTCGGGAGCCAAAAAAAGAAAAGGCTAAATAGAGTTTTTGATGCTATCAGATTTGTGTACCCTGACTATCGCTACCCGTCACGGGGGCAGAAAAGAAAGGGTGCAACTTCTGGGAAGGCTGCTGCTTCGGCTACCTTAAGCGAGCCCGCTCCGAAGAGGAAAAAGTTGAAGGTCCTTACTCACCGACCGCGCTACATTGAACCGGCCATAGTGCCTGAATTTGGCGGTGAAACTTCTTCAGCTATTGAAGCCAAAGGACCTGCTCTTACGCAGAGGATTGAAGAGCCAGCTGTAATGCCAAAAACTAACAAAATTGAAGAACCGAGAATCGAAGAGACGAAAATATTAGAAGTTCTAAGCCCTTCAGCAGGAGTGGAGGTGCCGAAGACACAAAAAGGTCTAGCAGCGACCCCCAAGAGAAAAAGGATGGCTAGTGTACTAGATGTGCTGGAGACAATAAAAGCTTCAAGCTCTACACCAGGGAAAATTGCCAAGGCTTCGAAGGCGCAGATTGAAACCAAGGCAAAGGTAACCGAAGCCAAAGCTACACTGAGCCAGGTCGATGCCGAAGCTGGGCCTTCAGAGCCTGTCAAGGAGAAATCCTCGGAAACTAGAGAAAAGGCGGCGGGAGAAGAAGCTATAAAACATATTTTGCTTGAAAAAGTTGTCGCACCTACTCCCGAAGCGTCTTCCGAAGTCCTTGATTATATTATTCGACACGCTTCGGGAAAAAGATTATCTGAAGAAGAAATTTTTGAAGCTAAACACTATGCCCGAGAACTAAAGTACCCGAAAGGGGCCTTAGTGTTTAATGGCACAGATGAAGATGACTTCTTGTATTGCCTCCCAGAGAACAAAGAATTATTTGTCTGTCGGGAGATGGCTAGAAGTGTGGGGTTCCCGAAGCTTGAAGCTGGCCTCTGCGCCATGACGAAGGACGATCTTGCTGATAGCCTTGCATATAACAGTCTGAAGGTACAAAAATTGTGTATTTGGAAGTTTATGAATTTTGAATTATTCTTTTGTTCTTATATTAACCCATTTATTTTTTCATATAGGGTTTAATACTTAGCAACGCCTTAAGGGCGCAAAAGAACGCCGAAGACGAGAGTTGCACTATTGCTCTCAACAACCTTCGAACAGAGGTTATCAAGCTGAGAAACGAAGCTTTGGAAAAAGACAAAATTCTACTTACATTGGTGGACAAAGTAAAGGGAGATGAAGCTAACTTCAAGGCTCAATCAGAAATCCAAAGGAATGAGATTGAAAACCTTCAAAAACAACTGGCCGAAGTCAAATTGAAATGCGCTATTGCCGAAGCTGACCGAGATGCCAGTGAGTACTGAAAAAATTATTTTGAAAAAGCAGTTACAGAGCTTCACTCATCGAAAGAAAGATGTTTTGAAAAATCTGTAGAATGCATCAAAAAGATAAAAACTAGCTTCGCCAACGTGGGCGCATACTCAAGCGAAAACAACTTCATAAGAGGCGACTCTGAGGGCGTGATTGAGTGGATCAGCTGCGAAGCCGAAGCTTTTGAAGAAATTCTGAGCGACCGCGGGGACGTCTGTGCGTTCTTTGGTGCGAGGGGAGTTGCAGCTATTTTGGAGAAAGCAGGGTGCGATCATGTTAAAACTTTGGCCAGGCCGAAGCTGCTTTGTCTATTGATGATACTAAGGACCCCTCGGCCGAAGCAAGCTTAATAGGTGGCAAATTTTTCACTGATATTTGGGAAAATGGCGGCCGAGGGATGGCACATGAAATAATGAAAAAGAGTAAAAAGGACATTCATGACGCTCGAGAAGCAACAAAAGCAGCTGAAAAAGCTGCGGAACTTGAAAAACGGATATGTATTACTTAATGGCTTTTAACTTTATTGCTTATTTTTGTGATTTCGAACTTAATTTATATCTTCTATTGCAGCTGAACTATCTCCTCCCCCAGAGCCTTTCGACCCACTGGCCGACCTAGAGACAAAGAAGACAGTAGAAATTATTAATATGGCCGAAGCTATTGTGGACGAAGTTGTCACGAAATTATTAACCAAAGCTGCAGAAGAAGTCCTGAAGGAAGAAGAATAGATATTTGTAAAAACATTGCTAGAATATTATTGTAACATTTGCTGGAACATGCTTGTAATATTCGGTGCTCGTAGGTTTTGAATGTAATATATGAATGGTTTTGCAATTCATTTCTTTGCGATGCATGAAACTTTTATGTACATACCGTTTTTGAGTCTTTGGCAAAAAACACCTTCCCTTCTTTTCATGCTTCGTAAAGAAGAGCTTCTATGCTTCGTAAAAATCCTCCAAGCTTCGCAAAAACATTAATGCTTCATCAACAATAGATTTGTTCCTTCACATCAAAGCTGATGAAGTTGTATTTCTTCAAAACTTATTTTGTGTCTTAGCACAATTTCATTTTTTCGAAGCATTCTCCAAAGGTCAACATTGTATCCCCTTCTTGTGCCATTGATGCAATATGATGTATGATGTTATGTTATGCGAAATGATGTGATGATGTTATGTTATGCAAAATGATATTTATGCCGAAGACACACACTCACACCACCATAGTGGAATACACAATCTCTTTGCTGCTTACTTTTCGGCTTCACCGCTTATTTTTCGGTGTATCAGCACTGACTTTTCGCTGTAAGTTCTGCATTCCCTTAGGAACGTCTTTTGAACTTCTTTGCCTTCTATTTCGGCAGTATTCGTGTTGACTTTTCGCGCTTCGCCTTATATTTCAGCGGTATTTGGCTCTGCATTCCCTTTGGAACGACTTTTGAGCAGAAAACTTACACTGCGCTCCCTTAGGAACGACTTTTTGTATCTTCGGCAAACTTACGCTGCGTTCCTTAGAACGACTTCTTGTATCTTCAGCAAACTTACGATGTGTTCCTTATAACGACTTTTTGTAGCTTTGGTGATACTTGTAATGTGATTTTTAGCCCTGCGTTCCCTTAGGAACTACTTTTGTGCTTCAGCGACTTTTTGGACTTCGTGAGTCTGTGGAGAAGATATATTTCACTATGACAAGAACGAAGCTATTACAGGAAATTGAAAATGACAAGAGAACTAGGTTTTCAATAATTGTTCCTTATTAAAAAAGAAAATGACAATGAATGTAAAAAAATGTTTCAGGGGTAGGATATCTCTCAATAGATATGCTTCGATTCTAGCACAGTACTGTTGATTGTGCGAGCTTCGGACTCCTCCCTGAAATCTCGCTGCTGATGGGTCTGTTGGCTCCCTTCTGGCTACTAGCCTCGTGAATACATAGGCTGTAGTGGTGGCGGAGGTGGAGGCTGTGGCCAAGATGCCTGTGGCTGACTAGCGGAAGCAACAGACGCTGCAGGATGGTTACCCACATACTCTAGTATGTAGGGTGAGTGATACGAAGCAGTATGCATGACCTGCTTCGGCTGGTTCTGCTGAGCTGTGGCTTCTGCTATTTCTTTTTGTTTCTGAATGGTGACATGGCACATCCTTGTAGTATGGCCCTTGTCCTCACCACAGAATAAGCAATAAATTTTTCTAGGCTGATCCCCAAACCTTCCTCCGAAGCCCCTGGCGCCTCTGCCTCTTGGAGCTGGCGGTCGGAAAGAGCTTTGTTGCTGCCCCGAAACGTGCAAGGAATATTGTGGCCTCTGTTGTTGACTTCCTCTATCGTCATTCTGGGTGGAGTGAATTGACCTGACATGTCTTGGGTGGATTCTTCCTCCGAAGCCCCTAGTCATCTCAGAGAACCTGTAAGCTTCCTCTCTTCTTTGGTGAAAGTCATTGTCAGCCCGAATGTATTCATCCATCTTTTGAAGCAGCTTCTCCAAAGTCTATGGAGGCTTTCTAGCAAAATACTGGGCAGTAGGTCCTGGACGAAGTCCCTTAATCATGGCCTCAATGACAATTTCATTGGGTACTGTAGGCGCTTGTGCTCTCAGGCGCAAGAACCTTTGGACGTATGCTTGAAGATACTCCTCATGATCTTGTGTACATTGAAAGAGAGCCTGAGCTGTGACTGGCTTCATATGAAAGCCCTGGAAACTTGTCACCAGCATATCCTTAAGCTTCTGCCATGAAGTAATAGTTCCTGGCTGAAGAGAAGAATACCACGTTTGGGCTACATTCTTAACTGCCATGACGAAGGACTTGGCCATGACAGCTGCATTGCCTTCGTATGAAGATATAGTTGCTTCATAACTCATCAAAAACTGCTTCGGATCTGAATGTCCATCATACATGGGGAGCTGAGGTGGCTTGTATGATGGAGGCCATGGGATAGCCTGTAGTTCTGCTGCCAAGGGAGAAGCATCGTCAAAGGTAAAGGTATCATGATTAAAATCATCATACCATCCATCCTCGTTGTAGAAGCCTTCTTGGTGAAGCTCTCTATGTTTGGGCCTTCGCTCTTGTTCGTCTTGGGAAAGATGGCGTACTTCTTCAGTGGCTTTGTCAATCTGCCTTTGAAGATTGGCTAGTCGAGCCATCTTCTCCTTCTTCCTTTGTACTTGTTGATGAAGCATCTCCATGTTTCTGATTTTTTTGGTCCAACTCCTCCTCCTGGAGTGTTGGACTAGTGGCCTTCCTCTTCTGACTTCAGGCCTCTCGAAGAGAAAGGGTCTCCTGGTTTGGGTCCAATGGCTGTAGAGCGGCAGCCCCTATCGCTGAAGCTTTCTTCGGTGGCATGACGAAGGTCAGTGCTTGCCGAAGGTGGTCGAAAAGGATTCATCGGAGGTGGGCGCCAATGTTGGTGACTTGTTCTCAAATGCTATGAATCAAGAACAAGGCAACATAAAATGTTAAATATTAACGCCCTTCGTCCTTCGAAACATTATTTCCCTTAGGATATAATGATCTTCAGACGAAGGTCATGAAGGACATACCTTCGAATATCGAAGGTAAGATGGTAATAGAAGAAGCGTGTAAAATACAAAAGATAACATAAACAATCATATAGCATTATAAATTCATCTCCATTATATTATCATGAGAAAATAAAAACAATATTGAATTACATTTGGTACCTTCGACTTGATAAACAGCAAAGGTACGAGCGTAATGCAACAGCAAATGCCAAGTCAGCGTGAACAGTAATGGGGGTACTGTTCATCTATTTATAGGCATGAGACGCAGCCCACGTGAAACTACATTCATGCCCTTTACATTTGCTAATGACTATAAGGTAATTCATCGGGGTTTAAATAGCCTTTTCCCCTTTAAGTCGGTTCCCTCTCCTGCTGTCATGTCGAAGTTCCCTTTGCGCGTAGCTTCGGCGCTGCATCAATCTTTGTGTTGTTCGTGCTTCTCCCACTGTGGTTCTGATTCGAATCCTAAGGTACCTATTCATGTATTACAACTCCGGAAACATTTTTAAATCATGTTTTTGAGGACCTTCGGAAGACGAAGGCCCCCAACAAATACATTTCATGCCACTAACGAGAACACGTCCTATGCACACCATTGTGTCTGTTGTGCCATATGGTAGAGCACTGGACATGTCTAGTGCGTTATTATAGCTACCCTTCATACACTCCTACCTAGTGCCTTCTGACATTGTACTGTGTGCAACATCTGATTTGGTCTATTTCTTCGCTTGTCGTAGTTCATGTTTCTTCCATCTTGTGTCTTGAACTCTTGCATGTACTTGTACAACCTCAACATTCCTTACTTGAGGTGTTGATCATTGTGATCACTCTTTTACCTAAGTCCAAGTTCACTTGTAGATACTTTGAACTATATTAAAAAATACTAGAAATCGATATTAGCCCAAATAGTCATATTAATCTTCAAACACCAAAATTAAATTATAAATGAGCCGAGATCCTATTTTTACAGGCAGTGTCAACTATGACTCAATCGGTACTAATGGTAGGCGTTTGAAGCACCTTTCTCTAGTAGTGGTCTAGATTAGGACTGGATATCAAGCTAGCTTGGCTCGACTCGTTAAGCAACCAACCCAGATAATCAACTCGGCTCGGTTCGTTTGTGAGCTTGAGTTGGCTCATTTAGCTCGCGAGTCATAACAAAAAAAGTAATATACATGTATATATATACAACAATATAATCAAATGCTAGTTAATTTCATACTAATTTAACACTATAAAAGAGGGATAATACTCATAATGTCATATATCACATCAATTAAACCCTAGATTAACATAGTTCATTACTTAGGCATGTTTGGAAGCAAAGCATTTTAGAACCATTGTTTTAGAATACTAAGGTTTTAAGATGTCATGAGACAACTGTAGTATTTTTACATTACTCTTAGCAATACGTGCTTGGAGACAAAGTATCTCAAGCCATGGTATTTAGTATAAATATGCAAGGCTAGCCATAGATAAAAACTTTGGGTTGGAGTGAAGTTTCAAATACTCCAAAAATATCATGGTATCTACAAAACCATGGTATTCAAAGAAGGGTTATTTATGATGTAGCCAAACACCTCTTGGCAAAAATACTATGGTATTCTCCAATACCATAGTTTTACATCAAAACTCCAAAAATACTTTGCTTCTAAATACCCCTTTATTAGTTCATCCAATACAAGTGTAAGTTTTATTTTGCTAATAAATGTTAACTCATTCGAGCTAACGAGATGGCTCGAGCTCATGTCGAGCTGGCTCGTTAACAAACTAGGTTAGGATGCTAGCTTAGCTCGTGGCAAAATTGAAACGAGCCAAATCGAGCCGAGTCAAGTTGATCATGAGTCGAACAAGCTCACGAGCCACGAGTAATTTATCCCGTCCTAGTCTAGACCGGTTTTGGCTACATGAGCCATCTAAAAAGTTGTTTTCTTTATCCTAACTCCAAATAAGATGGTTGAAACATATATCTCACCGTCTTGATGATGGAATTAAGATGATGAAATGCTTTATAAAATTTGGCCAATTTTAGCTGTCAATGTAATGTTCCTTACTGGAAAGAGGGGTAGAACAATATATAGAAGAAACTTGAACCTAGTCGATCATCCGGCGATCAGTGGTAAGCGTCAGCTGGATGAGACTATGTATATATCCTGTTCACGTTAAAACATTCGCAAAATTCACCAGCCTGTACTTGGGCCGGCAATGCGCGCGTGGTGCTTTCCGCCAGCTCTACCTCTACTGATCTGGATGGAAGATATGGCGCGATTGTACTTGGTTTCCACGCCGATCGATGCTTGGTCATGTGGTGCAGTGGGTCCAAGTTAAGATTATCCACATCGATTTGTTTGAGTACTAGTTCGCCAAGGGAGAAGCTTGTTTCCTGAACAAATGAATAAATATCATTGCACAAATATATAGCTCATGATTTCTAGATACTGATATGTGAATGGTGTCTGATTTTTCCCGTGCTTGCATAGCACATAGTATAATATAAATATTTAATAGTTGAATGCTTATACGTTTCGATAACACACAACAGGAAAACCGAAAAGCTCTGACAGCTGTCACACAAGCCTTCGGACTTATGCGAATTTAAGCCTATGGCAAACCGAGCGTGCAGTTTCATTCCGAGCGTTCCGAGCGTGCAGTCATTTGCTCACCCCACCCGCCCACGACGCTGCCACCGCCAGTGCTCCACCCGCCGCTGCCGGTCCCGCCCCCGCCCTGCCGAAGCCAGCGCCCGCCCCACCCTGCCTCTACTGCTGATGACCCCGAGCCGCCCCCGCCGGCGCCGTCTAGCTGCCGCCGGGCCCTGCCCCGACCAGCGGACCCGCCCCACCCTCACCCTCACCGTCACCGCTAAAGGCTTGTTCGGTTTGGTGATAATCCACATGTATTGGTTGGGATTGAGCCGGTTTAAATCCATAACAAGTCAAAATTCACCCCAATCCCACCCAATACACTCCAATACACATGTAATATCAATAACTGAACAAGGCCTAAGTGAGTATTTTTTTATTTGTAGTATTATTTTGCAAATGTATATATTATTTTGTAGTTATCATTTTTTAAGTATTAAATAATTTGTATGTTAAATATTGTTTAGCTTGTTATGTCCAACGGTCGGAATTTGATTATGTAATTAATTTAGTTTATTTTAGTTTACTTAGTGGTGTTTAGATAATTTAAACTTTTAATTTCTGAGGGTAATTATTATGCCCTCGGAAATAAGGTCATTTTATATGATTTATCACCCGTGACAATGTTATTTTGTATATAAAATTATATTGGTGATTTATTAGTTGAACTCTATAATAATTTACGATGGTTCTAGTTATTCGTAGTGTATCGTAGTGTCAACAAACGAAACCTAGACGTCACCCGTTTTGGCCCAACTCACCTCACATGTGACGCATGTGAGGTATGTTGGGCTGGAATTGTTCCTTATTGGATAGCCTCGGGGTGACCGACATATCCCGTGTTTATGACAAAGGCATGTACTCCTGCGTAGTTTTGGCAGCATAATCCCTTGTTCTCCAATTGTACCATTTTCAGGCGTGCGAGTGGAGAACAACAGGGTTATGCTGCCAAAAATTCGCACGAGCACATGCCTTGTCATAAACTCGGGCTTGTCGGTCACTCCTGGGTGGGTTTAGGACCTATCCTTTTCTATAGATGTAGTGGCATGATTTACTTAACTAATCAAGTTAACATCTCGTATCAAGTATGGAGGAGGATTGTCGATGGATGTATGAATGTTGGAAGAAAAGAGGTGCCCTATCAAGTCAGTGGGTTGTCAAGATTGACGCATTTTTCGACCATGCTTTTGCTCGGTAAGAGATTGGAATCGATGTTAGGTGCCCTTTAGCAAGTATCAGAACATTTATTTCCTTGACAGGAGGACTATGTCGATAGATCTTTGTAAGAACGGTTATATGCCAGGCTATGGGGTGTGGTGCACCACGGTGAGGACCCATCTCCTCGTATTGTATCGGAAGTTCAGTCACATGAAGAGGGGGACTACAATAGGATGGAAGAGATGCTTGACGATTACGACATGAGCTTCTACCCGTCGATTCCAAGAACCCCCATCAACCCTCCGATTATGAGGATCCTCCTACACCTGAGATTCAGTTCGAGCTCTTTAAAGCTGTCGAAGAGCCGTTGCACGAGCACACAAAAGTGATCGGCCTTGTGTTCGTGACTCGACTTATAGCTATTAAGTCCAAGTTTGCATTCTCAAACAACTGCTATAAGGAGCTTCTGAACTTGATCAGTGATGTACTTCTGGATAATCACAAGACGCCAAAGGACATGTACCAGTCTGTAACGCCCCGAATTTGAGAGTTGAATTTTTTCTTTCTCCAGCACTCACCAAATTCGGGTGTTGCCTTTCCTCTTTCTTTTTCTTCTCGCTATGCCTTGTTCTTTTTCAAATATTCTAGCGAGATTTAGCTCGAGACCTTATGTGAGTAAACCCTAGGAATATTTTTCTCAGTTGTTGCATCATGTCGGATCATGATTTTCTTGCTTGTGGTTGAGTGAGTTGTGAAAAGTATCTTTGGATTGAAGGTTATAGCTAAACAGAAAATAGAAAGAACCCCCCTTCTCTCCTGGGCCAGCTCCCTAGCGCGGCCCAGCCAGCTCCCCGTGGCCCAGCTCGCTCGGCGTGGCCCAGCCGACCCCCTGGCGCCCCCTGTCCCGTTTTCCCCCATGTGGCCCAACCGGCACGCGGCCCAGCTGGCGCTATAGCGCGGCCCAGCCATCCCTCCCCCCCCCCCCTCCACGTCCCCCGTGCGTGGCGGTTACGCCACCGCCGTTTTTGCCCCTGGTGGGACCCCTATCATCCCCCACCCTCCCCAAACCGCCTCCCTCTCTCTCTCCCTCTCTCCTCTCCCTTTTCCCCGCCCGTCGCCGAACCGCCGCCCGCCGCTCTGACCTGGCCCGCGCGGTAAGCCCCTCTCCCTCCTCCTCGCGCCCGTCCCACCAGCGCGGCCCTGTCCGGCTCGGCGCGGCTGTGGCGCTCGCCCCCGCCCCGGCTCCCTCCCTCCCCGCGGCGTGCCCGACCCCCTTCCTCGGCCATGGCGCAGCCCCAGCGAGGGCGCATCCTGGCCATGGCGCGCTCTCCCCGTGTGGCTTGCCCCAGCCATGGCGCGGCCCGGCCTCGGCGCCCCTTCGGCACGGCGCGCTCGCCCCGTCACGCCCGGCGTGCGGCCCAGCGTGCTTGCCCTCGCCTGCGTCTGACCCGTCCTTCCTGGCACACCGTCCCAGCGCGCTCGCGCTCGCCCTCGCCCTCCCCAGCGCGCCAGCCAAGCCCCAGCCTCGACACGGCCCTCCCCATCCCTCCTAGCGCGGTGGCGCGCCCCTCCCAGCCTAGCGCGCGGCTCCCCCGCCCCAGCGCGCTCACCTGCCCCGACCCCGGTGCCCCACCTAGCTCCAGCGCGCCAGCCCCGTCCCGGCGTGGCGGCCCCAGCCTGCTCGCCCGGCGCGACGCAGCGGCCTCGGCCGGCCCGCCCCTGCTCGCGGCGGCCTTCTCCGGCTCGCCCGCCCCTCCCCACGCACGGCGCGCGCGTCCGCGGCGGCGTGGCCCCCGGCCATGGCGTCCTGCCCGGCGCGGCCCCGCTGCTCGCGCGGTCTGGCTCGGTTCGGCGCGGCGCGACTGGCCCCCGGCATGTGCGCGGCTCGTTCGCGGTGCGTCAGCGTGGCCTTGCGCGTGCGCGTGCTCGCATGGTGCGCGCGGTGTCTTGGTGCGGTTCGTCGTGCTCTCGGCGCGACGCATGTTACTTATATTAATGAAGTTGAACTCTACTTAAAAATTGATCACATTAGTTATCTCATGTAGTTAATCATTGACTTTGTTTAATGTCGACCAATTGGAAATAGTTGTAACTCTATTAGTGCATGTGATTAATACCTGTTAGTATGGCTAGGTAGAACTAGATGAAGTAATGATTAATTATACACCTGCAAGTAATATGCTTCGACTATAGCTTTAACCACTGCGAGACCTTCTTTCTTCTCTTTCTAGCAGTTGTGAATGCAAATCGTATGTCATATTTTATGCATATTCAGTTTATCTGCTCTCTTGTATGGTGTATTGTTTATTTCCTAATTCAAAGAGATGGATGTATGTTTGCGCTCGCATAGATAACGGTCTGGTTGAGGAGTCCGAAGAACTCACAGGAGAAGACCCTGAGCAGCAGCTGGTTGGTGGAGGCAAGTGTCCCTTGACCTATCTATGTCCTATACAATTCTATAATTCGTTTTCCGCATTTACACAGTTTATCCCTAAGGATTGACTAGCCTTATTATCCATGTCCTTGCTTACCTATTTGGGTTGGATTATTATGGTTTAGCTTTTTGCTAGTGCTTAACATTAATCAATGAACATGATGAGATTTATGAATGATACGTTGTTTCCCTTCTTTATTATGATGATATACTTGTGGCATTTAAGGGGACTCGAGCGGTTTCTCGGGTGCCTCTCCGTAAGGACCTGTTCGTTGGATGACCGCCCAGGAAAACAGTGTAACCATGAGGGTGGAATGGGACGCCCTTAGTTGAATAATTAGAGGAATCGGGGTGTAGTTCGCTTCACCGTCGTGCCGTTAATGGGGCTCGGTGTATGCGACTCGCTCTGCCAAGGTTGGTTCGCCCCTTGGCGAGGAGTGCGGTGCATTTAGGAAATCTAACGAGCGGCTACAGCCCCGAGGAATCTTTGTAAAGGCTACGTAGTGATACCCTACTGGGTCACCTTAGTAGTGATCAATGGAGAGTCATGATCTCCGGGCGGAAAGGGAATCACGACTTGTGGGTAAAGTGCGCAACCTCTGCAGAGTGTTATGAAAACTGATATATCAGCCGTGCTCGCGGTTATGAGCGGCCAAGGGAGCTCCATTGATTAGTGATACTTGATCAGAGATGTTTGGATTTCAGGTGGTGATGAGAATGACGGTTTCGGTATTGACTATGGTAATGGTAAGTGGTATTCTTTCCGTTTGGAAAGGGTACTTTTGGGTTAACCACGTGGGTTATTACTAAAACTTGGCTCTCTCTACCAGTAATAGTAATCTTACCAACTAAAAGCAATTGCTTGACTTACCCCCCACATAAAGCTAGTCCACTACAGCCAAACATGACATTTGCTAGTATGTTGATGTGTACTCACCCTTGCTCTACACACCAAACCCCCCTTCCCTAGGTTGTCCGCGTTGCAACCATTGCTCAGGAGAAGATGAAGCCATGGAGGAATACTTCTAGGAGTTCCAAGATTACGGCGAGTTCTAGGTGTGGGTAAGCGGCAACCCCCAGTCGGCTGCCTGTGAAGGCCGCGTGTATGTACTCGACTATTATACCCTCTTTTATGTCATTATTTGAGCACTGTGTGATGATGTCCAGTTATGTAACTGTTGTGTACGTGAATTGCTGATCCTAGCATGTACATGGTTCGCATTTGGTTTGCCTTCTAAAACCGGGTGTGACATAGGTGGTATCAAAGCCGTGCTAACTGTAGGACCGCTAACCTAGAGTAGAATGGTCGTTCTAAGGATTATAGACCCCTATTCCCACCTTGACTTTGGTATCCCTTCAAAAGTTGGTCATATCGACCAAACCTATGTTCTACTATATATTATCCCTTGCTAAAAATCTTTTTTTTATTCTAATTCCTCATTTATTTATGGTTTACTTGCTGGTCATATTAGTTCTATTCTCACCCTTATGCTTATGATGTATTTTGTAGATGGCTCGTCTTAGACACACTGCATGGAAGTCAGTCATCCCCTTCTTGCCCTCTCGTCTCGCTGAGCGTCCACTTCGCCGTCTAGTGACTGGTCAGTCTAGCCACTTGGAAAGGCTGCACCACCGCCTGCATGAGGAGCAGGAACATCGATGACAGGAGCTGGAGCAGCAGGGCTCCTCTTTCTCGCTTCAGCTGGAGATAGAATCTGTGAGGAGCTGCTCCCCTGTGCTCCCACTGGAGGCGCCCCCTGCACCACCACTGAGCGCCCCATCCACTGGAGTAGATGCTGGAGGAGACCCAGACGACGGAGGCGGTGATGGTAGCTCGAGCTTCAGCACCGACCTTTCAGCCGACCAGGAGCCAGAAGGATGGGTTGCCCGACCCATCACTCACGACGCTACTCGCGGGTGTCACTTCCACAACGTGCTCGACACCCTGCTACACCAGGCACTAGACTGGCATACTTGGTCCATCGAGTATCGTTGTGTGGTCTTCCAGCACAGTCGTGGGGTTTACCCGGACCGCTGGGTGGCGACCTATTTGGTGTGCCGTCCGGAGAACAGTCTCCAGGGTGCGGAGATCTGCTCAGAGCACTATTCCATCTCTGAGCAGGACTCAACCGAGGCGGCCATGCAAGATGCCGCACGGCGTGCGCTTTCGCACTACTGCTCAGTGTTCGGTGGGGTAGCCGATGGTCTCAACCTGAAGTCCTGAAGTATTACCCCCGCCGTCCATCTGGCAGCACAGGAGGCGTGATTGTCTCACCTGTTGGTGAGGACAATCCTAGGTTGAGCAGCACAGTCAACCTAGCCGTCGTGCTAAACACAGAGCTAGACCAAGCATTAGACGAGCTGAGTAGGGCTCGTGCTGAGATCGCCCAGCTGCGGGTTGAGCGCGTGGAGTGTCGTCACCTGGAGGATGGCTCCCCCTCTCTCGTCGGGACTCAGCACCCGTACCGCTCACCTCGGCGTGGACACCAGGCTTATGGAGACAACGATTGCAGGACCAAGATAAATTTAGAACCATAGATCATCAGTGTTAGGTCCTGTAATGAAAGTTTAAAGATAGAAGTCTTAGTCCTAGTCTCGGTCTTACTTTTAGTTAGTCTTAGTTAGATAGGGTAGTTTGCTTATCCTGTGCTTTTATGTTTGTCATGATGAACTATGTTGGATTTGGATCTTTGTAATGACTATCACCAGGGTGTGGTCATCCCCTGCACCTTGGTTTACCTGTTAACTATTAATGAAGTTAGTTATCTAGTTGGGAAGCCTTTATTCCACTTTTCTCTTTATCTGAGAAGCTGTGTTGGTCTGTGTTGGAAATCAGTGAAGATGTTCATCTGTTCAGTGTTGTGGAAGGATTCTCTACTCTTTCCTTATGCTGCAAGTTGCAAGATCAGTTCTGATGTGTGATTGCATTCTGCAGATGTCGGAAAACAGGCACAGAGGAGGAAGGCGTGCTCAGCAGGAGCAGGCAGCCCCACAGGATGAGGCACCCCAGCAACAGCAACTGCCACCACTGCCCCCGATGACGATAGAGCAGATGTTCTTGATGTAGGCTCAGGCAATTCAAGCCATTGGTCAGACTCTGGCCACCATTCAGCAGCAGCAACCACCACCTCAGCCTCAGATGCCTCAGATGCCCAGGGACAAGCGTGCTGAATTCATGAGAGGTCATCCCCCAGTGTTTGCTCACTCTTTTGACCCCATGGATGCTGAAGACTGGCTGCACACTGTGGAGCGGGAGTTGCACACCGCCCAATGCAACGATAGGGAGAAAGTTCTGTATGGTCCCTGTCTATTGAGAGGAGCAGCTCAGTCTTGGTGGGAGTCCTATCTCGCCACCCATGCCAACCCCGACACAATCACCTAGGAAGAATTCAGAGATAGCTTTCGTCAGTACCATGTTCCAGCAGGCCTGATGACAGTGAAGACGGAGGAGTTCCTGGCACTCAAACAAGGGTCAATGTCTGTCAGTGAGTATCGAGACAGGCTTCTACAGCTGTCTTGCTATGCTCCTGAAGATGTCAACATCGACGCCAAGATGCAGTATCGTTTCCTGAGAGGCTTGGTCGACCCTCTGCAGTATCAGCTGATGAATCATACCTTCCCCATGTTTCAGCACCTGATTGATAGAGCAATCATGACAGAGAAGAAGCGCAAAGAGATGGAGGATCGCAAGCATAAGATCAGTGGGCCTCAGCCTGGGAGCAGCAATCGCCCTCGTTTCTCAGGCAACCCACCTCAGCAATTCAGACAGAACCAGCGTCCACCTCAGCAGCAGCAGTTTCAAAGGCAGTATCCTCAGCACCAGCAGCAGAATCGCCAGAACAATCAGTCAGGAGGAGGTCAGTTCCAGAGGCAAAATCAGCAGGCACCTCGTCTTCCTGCCCCAACAACCCAACAGAACAGTCAAGTAGCACCAACTCAAGGCGGAAGCAGAGCATGTTTCCATTGTGGAGAGCAAGGCATTAGGTGATGCAATGTCCGAAGAAAGCAGCCCAGCAGCAGTCAGGCCCTGGCGCCCCAGCAAAGAAGAATGTGTCTCAGCCTGGAGCAGGCAACCGCTCCCAGCCACGCTACAACCATGGGAGACTGAATCACTTGGAGGCTGAAACAGTTCAAGAAACACCCGGCATGATAGTAGGTATGTTTCCAATCGACTCCCATATTGCATAAGTGTTATTTGATACTAGAGCAATGCATTCTTTTATAACTGCATCATGGGTAGAAGCACATAATCTTCCAATAACTACCATGTCAACACCCATTCAAATTGACTCAGCTGGTGGTAGAATTCGAGCCGATAGCATTTGCTTGAATGTAAGTGTGGAAATAAGGGGGATAGCTTTTCCCACTAACCTCATAGTAATGGGTACTCAGGGAATAGATGTCATCCTAGGGATGAATTGGCTAGATAAGTATCAGGCAGTTATCAGTTATGATAAGAGGACAATCAAGTTGATGTCCCCACTAGGAGAGGAAGTGGTGACCGAGTTAGTCTCGCCTAAGCCAAAGAAAGGAAGTTGTTATCAGATGGCTATTGGTAGTAGTGAAGCATATCCACTCAAGATTATCAAGGTTGTGTCTGAGTTCCTCGATGTGTTTCCAAAGGATTTACCAGGCATGCCACCCGAGCGAAAGGTTGAGTTTGCCATAGAGCTTCTTCCTAGAACCGCCCCCATCTTTAAGAGAGCTTATAGAGTATCTGGACCAGAGTTGGTTGAACTCAAGAAGCAGATCAATGAGCTGTCAGAGAAAGGTTACATCCGGCCAAGCACCTTGCCTTGGGCCGCCTCTGTCCTTTTCGTAGAGAAGAAAGATGGCACCATAAGGATGTGTATCGATTATCGAGCTCTAAATGAGGTCACAATCAAGAACAAGTATCCCTTGCCCAGAATAGAAGATCTGTTCGACCAGTTGAGAGGAGCCAGCGTGTTTTCAAAGATAGATCTAAGGTCAGGTTATCACCAGCTCAGGATCCGACCTTTAGACATTTCGAAGATGACATTTATTACCAAGTATGGGTTGTATGAGTTCACTGTTATGTCTTTTGGTCTAACGAATGCACCATTCTTCTTTATGAATCTGATGAACAGTGTATTCATGGATTATCTTGACAAATTTGTGGTGGTGTTCATTGATGACATTCTTATATATTCTCAAAGCGAAGAAGAGCACGCGGATCATTTGAGGATGGTTTTGCAGAGATTGCGAGAGCACCAGCTGTATGCAAAGTTGAGCAAGTGCGAGTTCTGGATTGATGAAGTCCTGTTGTTGAGCCACATAATAAACAAAGAAGGATTAGCTGTGAATCCAAAGAAAGTGGCAGACATTCTGAACTGGAAAGCGCCAATAGATGCCTGAGGAATCAAGAGCTTCATTGGAATGGCCGGATATTATCAGTGATTCATTGAAGGGTTTTCGAAGATCGCGAAACCGATGACAGCTTTGTTAGGCAACAAAGTTGAGTTCAATTGGACCCAGAAATGTCAAGAGGCCTTCAAAGCATTGAAAGATAAGTTGACTACAGCACCTGTCTTAGTCTTGCCTGATGTGCATAGCCCTTCTTGGTGTATTGCGATGCTTGTTACACTAGTTTGGGATGCATATTGATGCAAGAGGGAAGAGTGGTGGCTTACTCGTCCCGACAGCTGAAGTTTCATGAGAATAATTACCCAATCCATGACCTAGAGTTGGCAGCAGTGGTTCACGCACTGAAGACATGGAGGCACTATCTATATGTGCAGAGATGTGATGTTTACACAGACCACAAGAGTCTGAAGTACATATTCACTCAGTCAAAGCTGAATATGAGGCAACAAAAATGGTTAGAGTTGATCAAAGACTATGAATTGGAGATTCATTACCATCCAGGCAAAGCAAACGTAGTGGCAGATGCTTTGAGCAGGAAGAGTCAAGTCAATATGATGGGTCGCTTGCCCGATGCCTTATGAGTTGGCCAAAGAGTTTGACAGCTGAGTCCCGGATTTCTGAACAATATGCGAGGAGTGACAGTTGAGTTGGAGCCAACCCTAAAGCGGGAAATCAAAGAAGCGCAGAAGAATGATGAGAAGATCAATGAAGTCTGGCAACTGATTCTAGAAGGCAGAGGTAAAGACTTGCGAGAAGATGCAAAAGGTGTGATATGGTTCAAGGACCGCTTGTGTGTTCCCAATGTCCAGTCTATTCGAGAATTGATCCTCAAGGAAGCTCATGAGATAGCTTATTCTATACACCCTAGAAGTGAGAAGATGTATCAGGATCTGAAGAAGAAATTCTAGTGATACGGAATGAAGAGGGAAATCGCAGAGCACGTGGCTATGTGTGATAGTTGTCGATGGATCAAGGCAGAGCATCAGAGACCAGCTGGGTTGTTGCAATCGTTGCGAATTCCTCAGTGGAAATGGGATGAAATCGGGATAGACTTCATAGTCGGATTGCCTCGCACCCGAGCCGGCTATGATTCCATTTGGGTAGTGGTGGATCATTTAACCAAGTTAGCCCACTTCATACCTGTCAAGACCAACTACAGCAGTGCAGTATTGCCAGAGTTATACATGTCCCGGATCGTTTGTCTTCACGATGTACCAAAGAAGATAGCGTCAAAAAGAGGAACACAGTTCACCTCTCATTTCTGGTAGCAGTTGCATGAAGCCTTGAGTACACATCTGAATTTCAGTTCAGCCTACCATCCACAAACAGACGGTCAGACTGAAAGAACTAATCAAATCCTCGAAGACATGTTGAGAGCCTATGCGTTGCAAGATCAGTCCGGATGGGACAAGATATTACCTTATGTGGAATTCTCCTATAACAATAGCTACCAGGCCAGCTTGAAGATGTCACCATTTCAGGCGCTTTATGGAAGGAGTTGTAGAACTCAGTTGCAATGGGATCAGCCTGGGGAAAAGCAAGTGTTCGGGCCAGACATTCTGCTTGAAGCTGAAGAGAACATCAAGATGGTTTGGGAGAATTTGAAGATAGCGCAATCAAGGCAGTGAAGCTACACAGACACAAGAAGAGAGCTGAGTTTCGAAGTTGGAGATTTTTTCTACTTGAAAGTTTCGCCTATCAGAGAAGTCAGAAGATTTGGAATCAAAGGCAAGTTAGCACCCCGCTATATTGGTCCATATCAGATTCTCGCAAGGCGTGGAGAAGTGGCCTATCAGCTCAGTCTGCCAGATAATTTATCTGCCGTGCATGATTTCTTTCATGTGTCTCAGTTAAAGAAATGTCTGCGTGTGCAGAAGAGTAGTTGCTAGTGGAGGGTCTCGAAGTCCAAGAAGACTTGACCTATATTGAGAAGCCAACGCAAATTATTGAGACTGCAGACAGAGTCACCCGAAGGAAGACTATCAGAATGTGTAAAGTCAGATGGGGTCATCACTCCGAAGAAGAGGCAACGTGGGAGCGTGAAGATGATCTGATGGCTAAATATCCTAAGCTCTTTGCTAGCCAACCTTGAATCTCGAGGGCGAGATTCTTTTAAGGAGGATAGGTTTGTAACGCCCTGAAT
This sequence comes from Zea luxurians, assembly GCA_029449295.1. NCBI lineage: Eukaryota > Viridiplantae > Streptophyta > Magnoliopsida > Poales > Poaceae > Zea > Zea luxurians. Next base: position 27,890,085 of record JAOPSE010000001.1, on the reverse strand, counting down.
TTGAGAGTTGAATTTTTTCTTTCTCTAGCACTCACCAAATTCAGGTGTTACCTTTCCTCTTCTTTTTCTTCTCGCTATGCCTTGTTCTTTTTGAAATACTCTAGCGAGATTTAGCTCGAGACCTTGTGTGAGTAAACCCTAGGAATATTTTCCTTAGTTGTTGCATCATGCCGGATCATGATTTTATTGCTTGTGGTTGAGTGAGTTGTGAAAAGTATCTTTGGATTGAAGGTTATAGCTAAATAGAAAATAGAAAATAGAAAGAACCCCCCTTCTCTCCTGGGCCGACTCCCTGGCGTGGCCCAGCCAGCTCCCCACGGCCCAGCCGGCCCCCTGGCGCCCCCTGCCCCGCTTTCCCCCATGTGGCTCAGCTGGCGCGTGGCCCAGCCATCCCTCCCCCCCGTGTACCCCGCACGTGGCACACGTGGTGGTTACGCCACCGCCGTCGTCGCCCCCGGTGGGGCCCCCCTGTCATCCCCCACCCTCCCCAAACTGCCTCCCTCTCTCTCTCTCCCTCCCTCTCTCCTCTCCCTTTTCCCCGCCTGGCTCACCCGTTGCCGAACCGCCGCCCGCCTCTCCAACCTCGCCCGCGCGGTAAGCCCCTCTCCCTCCTCCTCGTGCCCGTCCCAGCGACGCGGCCCTGTCCGGCTCAGCGCGGCCGGCCAAGGCACGACTGTGGCGCTCGTCCCCGCCCCGGCTCCCTCCCTCCTCGCGACGTGCCTGACCCCCCTTCCTCGGCCATGGCGCAGCCCCAGCGAGGGCGCAGCCCCGGCAAGGGCGCATCCCGGCCATGGCCCGCTCTCCCCGTGTGGCTTGCCCCGGCTGTGGCGCGGCCTGGCCTCGACGCCCCTCGCCATGGCGCGCTCGCCCCGTCCTGCACGGTGCGCGGCCCCGGCGCGCTCTCCCTCGCTCGCGTCCGCCTCGTCCCGCCCGGCGTGCCATCCTGGCACGCTCGCCCTCGCCCTCGCCCTCCCCGGCACGCCAGCCAAGCCCCGGCCCCGGCGCAGCCCTCCCCCTCCCTCCCCGAGAGGCGGCGCGCCCGCCCGGCCTGGCGCGCGGCTCCCCCGCCCCGGCGCGCTCCCCTGCCCCAACCCCGGCGCCCCGCCTAGCTCCAACGCACCTGCCCCGTCCCGGCGCGGCGGCCCCGGCCTGCTCGCCCGACGCGGCACAGCGGCCACGGCCAGCCCACCCCTGCTCGCGGCGGCCTTCCCTGGCTCGCCCGCCCCTCCCCGCGTGCGGCGCGGCCCCGCTGCCTTGCTCGCGACTCGTTCGCGGCGCGTCAGCGCGGCCTTGCGCGCGCGTGCTCGCGTGGTGTGCGTGGTGCCTTGGTGCGGTTCGCCGTGCTCTTGGCGCAACGCGTAGCGCCCCGCCATGCTCGTGGCGTGCCTGTCTACCCCTAGCCTCCCGTTTACCCCCCGTGTATTTTATGCGCGTTGATCATGTTATTTATATTAATGAAGTTGAACTCTACTTAAAAATTGATCACGTTAGTTATCTCACGTAGTTAATCATTGACTTTGTTTAATGTCGACCAATTGGAAATAGTTGTAACTCTATTAGTGCATGTGATTAATACCTGTTAGTATGGCTAGGTAGAACTAGATGAAGTAATGATTAATTATACACCTATACGTAATACACTTTGACTATAGCTTTAACCACTTTGAGACCTTCTTTCTTCTCTTTCTAGCAGTTGCGAATGCAAATCGTATGTCATATCTTATGCATATTCAGTTTATCTGCTCTCTTGTATGGTGTACTGTTTATTTCCTAATTCAAAGAGATGGATGTATGTTTGCGCTCGCATAGATAACGGTCTGGTTGAGGAGTCTGAAGAACTCGCAGAGAAGACCCTGAGCAGCAGCTGGTTGGTGGAGGCAAGTGTCCCTTTACCTATCTATGTCCTATACAATTCTATAATTCACTTTCCACATTTACATAGTTTATCCCTAAGGATTGACTAGCTTTGTTATCCATGTCCTTGCTTACCTATTTGGGTTGGATTATTATGGTTTAGCTTTTTGCTAGTGCTTAACATTAATCAATGAACATGATGAGATTTATCAATGATACACTGTTTCCCTTCTTTATTATGATGATATACTTGTGGCATTTAAGGGGACTCGAGCGGTTTCTCGGGTGCCTCTCTGTAAGGACCTGTTCGTTGGATGACCGCCCGGGAAAATAGTGCAACCATGAGGGTGGAATGGGACGCCCTTAGCTGAATAATTAGAGCAACTAGGGTGTAGTTCGCTTCGTCGTCGTGCCGTTAATGGGGCTTGGTGTATGCAGCTCGCTCTGCCAAGGTTGGTTCGCCCCTTGGGGAGGAGTGCGGTGCATTTAGGAAACCTAACGGGTGGCTACAGCCCCGGGGAATCTTTGTAAAGGCTACGTAGTGATACCCTGCTAGGTCACCTTGGTAGTGATCAATGGAGAGTCATGATCTCCGGGCGGAAAGGGAATCACGACTTGTGGGTAAAGTGCGCAACCTCTGCAGAGTGTTATGAAAACTGATATATCAGCCATGCTCGCGGTTATGAGCGGCCAAGGGAGCTCCATTGATTAGTGATACTTGATTAGAGATGTTCGGATTTCAGGTGGTGATGAGAATGACGGTTTCGGTATTCACTATGGTAATAGTAAGTGGTATTCTTTCCATTTGGAAAGGGTACTTTTGGGTTAACCACGTGGGTTAATACTAAAACTTGGCTCTCTCTACTAGTAATAATAATCTGACCAACTAAAAGCAACTGCTTGACTTAGCCCCCCACATAAAGCTAGTCCACTACAGCCAAACAGGACATTTGCTGAGTATGTGATGTGTACTCACCCTTGCTCTACACACCAAACCCCCCCTCTCCACAGGTTGTCCGCGTTGCAACCACTGCTCAGGAGAAGATGAAGCCGTGGAGGAAGACTTCCAGGAGTTCCAAGATTATGACGAGTTCTTGGTGTGGGTTAGCGGCAACCCCTAGTCGGCTGCCTGTGAAGGCCGCGTGTATATACGTTTTGTTTTCGTACTTTGATTATTGTTAAAGACTATGTGGATGTCTCAGATTACGACGAGTTCTTTCCCAGCCCGCGATGCGCCCCGACCAGGGGTATGTGTCCCTGGTAAGTGTCCGATCCTTCTTCCATTTTGCGCCGAGTTCTTCACGCCTTTGATCCTCACCACTGGGACTTTTGTCCATCCCCAGGGGTTGAGGATTTATAAACCCGTCTGGCCACCGGTCCCGGAGGACGCGGTGGGTCGAGCCGCACAGAGGATCGCCGCAGAGAAGAAAAGGAGAAGAAGGATGCGAAAAAGGCCTGGGCTCGTGAGTGGATGCGGGCTCGGGACGCCTTGGATAAGCTTCGTCGGAGGCAGGCGAGGGACAGGCTCCCGAGGGAGCCGTCGCCAGAGACGCCTGACGACGACGATGACGACGATGATGATGATGATGGTGATGAGGACGAAGACATGGCAGCCCGACTTGGCCTCAGCCCGGACCCGTGGCTGGACCAAGGGTCGCCGAGCCAGCCTCCTAGTATGCTAGCACCATCAGTGCCTGGGGCCGGGATACCGAGGTCCCAGTCCGAGGAGCGGAGGCAGGCCGAGGGGGTACTTGACCCCTTGGCTGAGGTAACCGGGGCGACTCCGGGGGGTCAGGCCGATCTGCCTGTCCTCCACGAGCAAGTGCCCATGCTGGCTATATAGGAGGTTGGTCCCTTGGCCGTGGCGACGCCTGGGCAGGCCGCCCCTTCGGCGCCTCGGGCATCCGAGGCGGAAGCGGCGCCGAAGCCGGCGTCGGGGCAACCTTCGGCAGCGCCTGCGGGGACCGAGGCCCGAGGGGCCTCCCCGCAGGCACGACTGGCCTTGGTCTGGAGCGGGTAGGTATCTGAAAATACCTCTGTTTTGGTTTTTTTTTCTGTGTGTCTTGACCTTGCTCTCTCCCTCTTTCTCTCAGCAAACGGAGGCAGGGTTAGGCTGGTCTGGCCCCCAGGAAGGCCCTTAAGACGGGGCTGGCCTCCGCAGCCGGTGCTGCGGCGTGCCATGCCGGTTGGCTGGCTTCTGCACAAGACACCCTCGAGCGGGGGGGCCAGGCAGCACGAGCTGCTATGGGGCTAGCCTCCCAGGCCGACCCCTCTGCTGGGACGGCCATCATGCCGGGGTAGGCTGCTGACGCAGCCACGGCCTCGAGCTCGGCTGACTTGTTGCCGGTGCCGGCATCGACCCCCGCTAGGGCCGTTGCTGATTCACCCACAGAGCCGTCCATTGCCGCCGACGTTGGGATGGCTGAGGCGCCGCCGCCCGTGGTCGTCCCCGACCTCCCCGTTCTTGGCCATGAGGAGGGGGTAGCCGTCGTCGCCGAGGTCGGCGATTGGAGGCCCGCTTCCTTAGCCGAGGAGAGGCCCAACACTTTGATTGCGACGGTACCCGAAGCGCTGACCGCAGGGGGACCCGACGCCTTAGTCAAGGTGCGTGTAGAACCATGGCCCGTCTTGGGGAGCAGCGGCCTTATCCACGCGCGGCTCAACCTCGATGAGTGGTGTGGGTGGCCGCTCTGGTTCTGGAGCCATGCCACCTCGGACCCGGAGCCCCTCCTCTCCCTCGACGATGAGCTGGAGGAGAGAACTCGGGATAACTTCCGCGAGTATATCAAGGCGACGACGAGGTCGCTTCGGTCGGTCGTGGAGACCCTTTCCAGGGACGTTCCTAGGGTCTTCCAGGTAAGGTTTTAGGTGTAGACCTTGTGTGGCCAGGGCACTCTTTGTAATGCCCTGTTTTCCTTCCTTAGGAACTTGCGGACGTGAGCACCGCCAAGTCGCTGTTCCTCCGCCGCGAGAGAGACATCTGGGATTCGCTGCGGTCCCAGAGGACCGTGCTTGCTGAGGCCAATGAGCGCCTCGCCCAACGGAGCATCGAGGTGGTGGATCTTCGGCTGCTCTGCGATGAGCTAAAGTTGGTGGCAGCAGCGGCGCGGGCAGAGGCTTCGTTGGCCCAGGAGCAGGTGGCTTCCCAGGCCGAGGAGATGCAGCAGTGGCGGCTGGAGCTCGGCCAGGTCCTCGCGCGAGCTGGACCAATCTTGGAGCCAAGCTACCGAGGCTGTGAGCCGGGCTGAGGCCCTTAAGGGTCAGCTGGCTAAGGCTGCGGGGCGGCTAGCCGAGGCGTCCGCTTGGGCCGAAGGTATGTGTCGCCCGCTTTGTAGCTTTGACTTAGCTTCGTTCTTCACCTCATGTCTAAAGAATATTGTTTGGCTGTCTGTAGGGTTAGAGACGGCTCTTAGCGAGTCCGTCAAAGATCGCAAGGCGCTTGCCCAGGCGGCTGAGCAGAAGGAGGCCGACCGCGTGGCCATGTCCGAGGCTATCTTGGCCTTTTGTCGGGCCTTCGGCCTCGATGACGTCCCCTCGGGTAGCTCCCCCCAGAATCACCTGCAGGCCTTGGGCGGCCACATGCGCGGCAGACTCCATGGGGCGCTGCACCACGGCGTTAGGCGAGCCTTCGCTGTGCTCGCTTCCCACTATGACGTGGATCTGGAGCGGGTCAGCGAGGGGTATTGCCTACCCGACGAAGATGAAACTACCTTAGCCGAGGTCCAGAGGCTTGACGCGGCCGTCGCGGGCCCAAGCGCGGTGCTGGCGTCCTCCTTCGAGGTGGAGATCCTCTCGCTCGAGTCGCCATCTGAGGCCAGGCCAGATTCCACCGAGGGTGGAAACGACGCCGAGGGTGCCGCTCCTCCTCCTGCCGATGCCTGATTCTTGTAGGAACAGTTTGTCCGAAGCATGCGTATGTTTTTTGTGGCCACCGAGGCCTAAACATATTTAGCGTTCAGATTATAAAGCTGCATTTTCTTTCCTCTTGTTTCGAGCATTTGGACTTGTTCATCGGTAGCAGAACTGCTTTATCCGAGCTAAAATCACTTTTCGCGGAAGGTGATGAGTGAGGTATCTGTATCCCGGAGGCGTAGGAGTCCCTCGGCTCGGTCGGCCTTGCCGCTTACGTGCTTTCTTACTCATTTGTAGGATCCCGCTATCGATATAGTCAAAAGCACAAAAGTTGTTTTGATAGAAAACTTTTCCGAAGAAAATTTTGACGCAAAGGGGGTTCTCCCCTTCTAGCCCCCGAGGGAGGGTCGGGCTTTGCCGAGGCAAGGCTGATCCTTCCTTGACGGTTAGACTTTATTTATGTATGTAAAGAAAACGAGGAACATGAACGACTTGAAACATTTTAAGGGAAGAAGCGACGTAGCTGTTCGATGTTCCAAGCGTTGCTGTAGACCTCGCCTTGATCGTTGGCCAGCTTGTATGTCCCGGGCTTCAGAACTTTGGTGATGATGAATGGCCCCTCCCAGGGAGGAGTAAGCTTGTGGTGCCCTCGGGCGTCTTGTCGCAGCCGAAGCACCAAGTCTCCCACTTGGAAGCCTCGGGCCGAACCCTTCGGGCGTGGTAGCGTCGCAGAGACTGCTGATACCGCGCCGAGTGTAGTAAGGCCACGTCCCGAGCCTCTTCCAGCTGGTCCAAGGAATCTTCTCGGCTGGTCTAGTTGCCCCAGTCGTCGTATGCCTTTGTCCTCGGGGAACCATATTCCAAGTCTGTGGGTAAGATAGCCTCGGCCCCATAGACAAGGAAAAACAGAGTGAAGCCCGTGGCCCGGCTCAGCGTCATCCTCAGACTCCAGACCACCAAGGGTAGCTCTTTCATCCATCGCTTGCCAAACTTGTTGAGGTCGTTGTAGATCCTCGGTTTTAGTCCCTGCAAAATCATGCCGTTGGCGCGCTCCACCTGCCCTTTCGTCATTGGGTGAGCTACGGCGGCCCAGTCCACACGGATGTGGTGGCCCTCGTAGAAGTCCAGGAACTTTTTCCCGGTGAACTGCGTGCCATAGTCGGTGATGATGGGACTCCAAAGCGATGGATGATGTTTGTGAAGAACGCCACCGCCTGCTCAGACCTGATGCTGGTCAAGGGTCGGATTTCGGTCCACTTGGAGAATTTATCGATGGCGACCAGCAGGTGCTTGAAGCCCCCGGGTGCCTTCTGCAAGGGACCGACGAGGTCCAGACCCCAAACGGCAAATGGCCAGGTGATAGGTATCGTCTGTAGTGCCTGAGCGGGCAGATGCGTCTGTCGCGCGTAGAATTGACACCCTCGGTAGGAGCGTACAATCCTAGTGGCGTCGGCCACTGCGGTTGGCCAGTAGAAACCTTGTCGGAAAGCGTTTCCCACGAGGGCTCGAGGTGCTGCATGGTGACCACAAGCCCCCGAGTGTATTTCTTGTAACAGCTCTTGTCCTTGGGCAATGGATATGCATCGTTGGAGAATGCCCGAGGGGCTGCGGTGGTACAGCTCCTTTTCATCATCCAGCAAAACGAACGACTTGGCACACCGAGCCAATCACCGAGTTTCGGCCTTGTCGAGGGGCAGCTCTCCTCGGAGGAGATATTCCAGGTATGGGGTCTGCTAGTTTGGGACTAGCGTGACCCCATTCCGCTCCTCCTCGACACGCAGGGCCTCACCCTCGACGGTCGCGGGTACCTCGGGCTGGGCCAAGGCCTCCTCGTGCTCGGGCGCGTCGTTGATTTGGACGGATGGCTGATATATATCCTTGGAGAAGACGTTCGGGGGAACCGTCGTTCGCCCTGAGGCTATTTTCGCCAGCTCATCTGTGGTTTCGTTGTACCATCGAGCAACATGGTTGAGTTCTAGCCCATAGAACTTGTCTTCCAAGCGCCAAACTTCGTTGCAGTAGGCCTCCATTTTTCGATCGCGGCAGTGGGAGTTCTTCATGACCTGGTCGATGACGAGCTGCGAGTCACCACGAGCATCGAGGCGCCGAACCCCTAGCTTGACGGTGATGCGCAGGGAATTAACCAGGGCTTCGTACTCGGCCACATTGTTTGATGCCGGAAAATGGAGGCGCAGTACGTAACGAACATGTTCTCCGAGGGGTGAGATGAAGAGCAAGCCCGTGCCTGCTCCGGTTTTCATCAGCGACCCGTCGAAGTACATGGTCCAAAGTTCGGGTTGGATTGGGCCTATCGGTAACTGGGTGTCAGTCCACTCAGCCAGGAAGTCGGCCAAGACTTGGGATTTTATGGCCTTCCGAGGGGCAAATGAAAGTGTTTCGCCCATGAGTTCCACTGCCCATTTCGCTATCCTACCCGAGGCCTCTCGGCTCTGGATGATTTCTCCCAGGGGAAAGATGACACCACAGTAACCGGATGAGACTCGAAGTAGTGTCGCAGCTTCCGCTGTGTCAGAATCACTACGTAGAGCAGCTTTTGGATCTGCGGGTAGCGGACTTTGGTCTCGGATAGCACTTCGCTGATGAAGTAGACTGGCCTCTGGACGAGCAGCGCGTGCCCTTCTTCTCGTCTCTCGACTACGACCACGGCGCTGACCACCTGAGTGGTTGCGGCTACGTAGATCAAGAGCGCTTCTCCCGCAGCAGGGGGCACCAAGATGGGAGCATTTGTAAGGAGGGCCTTTAAGTTTCCGAGGGCTTCCTCGGCCTCAGGGGGTCCAAGTGAAGCGCTCGGCCTTCCTTAAAAGGCGGTACAAGGGCAATCCTTTTTAGCCAAGGCGTGAGATGAAGCGGCTCAGAGCCGCAAGGCATCCCATGACCCTCCGTACTCCTTTTAAATGTTTGATTAGTCCCATGTTGGTGATGGCCGCGATTTTCTCCGGGTTGGCCTCTATGCCCCGCTCGGAGACGATGAACCCCAGGAGCATGCCTCAGGGGACTCCGAAGACACACTTTTCAGGGTTGAGTTTCACGCCTTTCGCTCTCAGACACTTGAATGTCGTTTCAAGGTCAGAGAGGAGGTCGGAGGCTTTCTTTGTCTTGACAACGATGTCATCGACGTAAGCCTCGATCATTCTGCCGATGTGTTCTCCGAACACATGGTTCATGCACCTCTTGTAGGTGGCGCCTGCATTCCTCAAGCCAAATGGCATTGTAGTGTAACAATACATGCCAAAAGGTGTGATAAAAGAAGTCGCGAGCTGGTCGAACTCTTTCATCTTGATTTGGTGATAGCCTGAGTAGGCATCGAGGAAAGACAGGGTTTCACACCTAGCAGTGCAGTCCACAATTTGATCGATGCGAGGCAGAGGGTAGGGAACCTTCGGACATGCTTTGTTTAGACCTGTGTAGTCTATGCACATCCTCCAATTCCCATCCTTTTTCTTTACAAGAACAGGGTTAGCTAACCATTCGGGATGGAATACCTCTTTGATGAACCCTGTAGCCAGTAGCTTGTGGACCTCCTCGCCTATGGCCCTGCACTTTTCTTCATCAAAACGGCGCAGGGAGTGCTTCATGGGTCAAGCTCTAGCTCTGATGTCCAGTGAGTGCTCGGCGACATCCCTTGGTATGCCTGGCATGTCCGAGGGACTCCACGCAAAAACTTTGGCGTTTGTGCGAAGAAAGTCGATGAGCACTTCTTCCTATTTGGGGTCGAGCTCGGAGTCGATCCTGACTTTCTTGCTGGCGTTGTTGCTGGGGTCGAGAGAGATGGACTTAGCCGCCTCAACTGGTTCGAAGTTGCCAGCGTGCCGCTTCGTGTCGGGCACCTCCTTGGAGAGGCGTTCCAGGTCGGTGGTGAGGGCCTCGGAGTCGGCGAGGGCCTCAGTGTACTCCACGCATTCCACATCGCATTCGTACGTGAGGCGGTACGTGGATCCGACGGTGATGATCCCGTTGGGGCCTGGCATCTTGAGCTTGAGGTAGGTGTAGTTGGGGACGGCCATGAACTTAGCGTAGCACGGCCTTCCCAACACCGCGTGGTAGGTCCCTCGGAACCCGACCACCTTGAAGGTGAGGGTTTCCTTTTGGAAGTTGGAGGGAGTTCCGAAGCAGATGGGTAAGTCAATCTGCCCGAGGGGCAGGATACGCTTTCTGGGTGCGATCCCGTGGAAGGGTGCCGCACCAGCCCGGACCTCAAACCGATCAACCCCCAAGAGTTCCAGGGTCTCGACGTAGACGATGTTGAGGCTGCTGCCTCCATCCTCCTTGGAGAGCCTAACGTTGCCAATGACCGGATCGACGACGAGCGGGTACCTTCCTAGGCTTGGCACGAAGTCGGGGTGGTCGCCTCGGCTAAAGGTGATAGGCTTGTCGGACCAGTCTAGGTAGACTGGCGCTGCCACCTTCACCGAGCAGACCTCCCGATGCTCCTGCTTGCTGTGTTAAGCCGAGGCGTTCGCCACCTGCCCACCGTAGATCATGAAGCAGTTGTGGATCTCGGGGAACTCCTCTTCCTTGGCGTCCTCCTTCTTATTGTTGCCTTGGCTCTTGCCATCTTTCGCCGGGGGCCCGGCCTTATGGAAGTAGCGCTGGAGCATGACACATTCTTCAAGGGTGTGCTTGACGGGACCCTGGTGATAGGGGCACGGCTCCTTGAGCATCTTGTCGAACGCGTCGGCCCCTCCAGGAGGCTTCCGACGGTTCCTGTGCTCGGCGGCAGCGACGAGATTCACGTCAGCGGCGTTGCGCTTCGCTTGGGCCTTCTTCCTGGTCTTCTTCTTCGCGCCACGCTAGGTGGACGCCTCGGCGGCGTCTTCCTTTGGCTCTCCCAGAGGCTGCTTGTCTTTCCGGAAGATGGCTTCGACCGCCTCCTGACCCGAGGCGAACTTGGTGGCGACGTCCATCAATTCGCTCACCTTGGTGGGAGTCTTGCGCCCCAGTTTGCTCACCAGGTCTCGGCAAGTGGTGCCGGCGAGGAAAGCTCCGATGACATCCGTGTCGGTGATGTTAGGCAGCTCGGTGCGCTGCTTCAAAAACCGCCGGATGTACTCTCAGAGGGACTCCCCTGGCTGCTGGCAGCAGCTTTGGAGATCCCATGAGTTCCCAGGGTGCACGTACGTGCCTTGGAAATTTCCCGCGAAAGCCTTGACCAGGCCATCCCAGTCGGAGATCTGTGCAGGGGCAGATGCTCCAGCCAGGCCCGGGCAGCGTCGGAGAGGAAAAGGGGAAGATTTCGGATGATGAGGTTATCGTCGTCTGCCCCTCCCAACTGGCATGCCAGTCAGTAGTCCGTGAGCCACAACTCCGGCCTTGTCTCCCCCGAGTACTTGGTGATGGTAGTCAGGGCTCAGAAACGGGCGGGGAACGGCGCTCGTCGTATGGCCCGGCTGAAGACTCACGGACCAGGTGGCTCGGGCGAGGGACTCCGATCTTCCTCACTGTCGCAGCGTCCCCGCGCCTAGGATGGTAGCCTCAGTGCACCTTCTCCTCGAGGTGGGCTCGATGGTCGCGACGGTGTTGCTCGTCGCTGAGGCGATCCCGGGCGGCAGGCGCCTCGTCCCGCGTGCGTTTGGGATGGACCGAGGCCTCCCGCATGCATCGGGAGGACGTCGCGTGATGCTCCGAGGGGTCAGCTCGCCTTCGGGAGGCGGAGCTCTCGGCTCGTCGAACTGCGGCACCTTCCAGGAGATCCTTGAGTTCGCCCTGGATACGCCGTCCCTCGGTGGTGGATGGCTCCAGCATGGTTCGAAGTAGCATCGCCGCTGCAGCTAGGTCCTGGCCAGACCCACTGACGGCCGGGGGCAGCGTTGCCCCGGCATTGTCGACGATACGGCGGTGGATGTCCTGGGCCCGATGACGTGCTCCTCCGGCGAGTGTTCGGCCTGCCCACTCCTGCTCGATGTTTTGTCGGAGCTGCACAAGCCGCCCTGCTTCCTCGTCGACCTTGGCCTGCATCTCGCGGATTTGCTCGAGCTATGTGTCCTGACCCCCCGCAGGGACTGGGACCACAGCTAGTTCCCGCGGGATGTCAACGCGAGATGCGGGCCCAGGGGGATCATCAACCTCCAGCATACCGAGGTGGTTGCCTTCGTCGTGATCTCCCTGGTCGACGTGGAAACATTCGCGACTTGGGCCATAACCCTCGTCGTCAAGGCCATGGCCATCGTCAGAGCAACCGGAGAGGCAGTGGTCACATGCGGATATGAAGTCCCGCATGGCACCAGGATCACTAAGGCCAGAGAAATCCCAACCGAAGTCGGGGTCGTCCTCTTCCTCGGAACCCACCGGTCCAGAGGTTGAGACGGCTGTCAATCGGTCCTAGGTTGACCACATATAGGAATGATGATTCCATAAATCTAGGTAAAAGAGCTTCAGTTGACAGACAAGGATTTGGTGATCTTAATTTTGAAAAATCTGGCAAAAAGGCTAGAAATGTTGGGGACAAATCAGATAAGGAAGATCTGAGGCTTGAAAACATTAATGACATTATGTCTCAAGGTAAAAACTCTGGACGTTGTTCTGAAGGGTCAGAAGGTATGGAAGATGTGAAACCTGTGGATGATGATAAAGGCTATGATGATAACCCTATAAATGAGGAAGAGGATTTTAACGAAAGTGAAGATGACCTCTTGAGTTCTAAGGATTTGGAGGAATTTGCAAAAGATGATGATGTTGTTTTGCCCTCCCACCAAGATAAAGATAGCAAAATCCTAGTTGGTGCACAAACTGAAGGAACTGGCAAAAAGGATGGAGAAAAACAAGCTATGAATATGGAAGTTGATCATGTTGAAGTCATTAGAAGGAGTAGCAGACTTGAATCAAATGATGTGATGAAGATTGCTGATAAGGCTACAGCAAGAGCTATTGCTAAGGATGCTTTCATCAACAAAGGTATGACTTCAAACCCTTTCTCTGTTCTTAATACTGAAAATTCTATTCTCATGAATATTGCCTCACACTTAGGAATTGTTCTAGGTAATTCTTCTACTAAGTCTGTGGTAAACTTAGAATTAATTAAATCTCTAGAAATATCCAGGAAAAATCTTGCTATTCAATCTGTCAAGATTCCTTTGGGTTCTAGTCCTCAGGTTGTTTTTGAATCTGAAATGGATAAGTTTATCCAAAATGAAGAGGAATGCAACGAGTTGACTGATTTGGATAATGTGATGGTCCTAAGAAAAGGCAGGAAAATTCATCATAAAAATCTGCTAAAAAGAAAAAAAAGAATTCTCCTCCTAAAATTAGGTATACACCTAATAAAGGGAAGGGAATTTACTCTAACCTCACCTCCAATTTTCCGGAATGATTGGTCTTATATGGAATTGTCAGGGGTTAGGTAAGGATGTGAAAATTGAATTCTTAAAGGATGTGATCAAAAAAGAAAAAAAATTGATTTTATTGGTTTACAAGAAACCAATAAAAAATCATTTGAGGATTCTTGGCTGAATTCTATTAGTGCTAATAGAAACTTTGCCTGGTTCTGGACGCCTATGCTTTGATGCGGATGTCTTTGATGTAAGAGAAAAAGAATTGGGTGATTTCATGATCAAAATTCTTCTGGTTCATAAAGAAAATGGCTTCATTTGGAATTTCATTAATGTGTATGGTGTTGCACAAAATGATCAGAAACAGAAATTCCTTAGTGAGCTGTCTTCTTTCTGCTCTAAATGTAATCACCCCATGCTGGTTGGTGGTGATTTTAACATTCTAAGGAAAGAGTCTGACAAAAATAAACCTAGGGGAACAAACAATTGGAGTTCCTTGTTTAACTCTAAATTGACTTTCATAACCTGATTGAACTTGATTTGAATGGTAGGCTCTATACATGGTCTAACAACAGAGATCCTCCCACATTCGAAAAATTGGATAGATTTCTGGCCAGTCCAGAGTGGGATCTTCATTATAGAAATGTTTCTGTTACTGGTCTCAGCAGGACCTTTTCTGATCATGTTCCCTTGTGTCTCAGAACTAACTTTCTTCCCCCTTTGAAAAGAGAATTTAGATATGAACTTTGCTGGAAGCTTAGACCGGATTTCAAAGGTTTAGTCTGGAATAATTGGTATCTTCCGGTTAAAAGCAAAAAAATATTGATATTTGGAAAGAAAAACCAAAGAGACTGAAAAAACATTGAAAGGTTGGAATATCAATGTGGAGGGAAGATATTCTAAACTCAAAAGATTTGCTTCAGAAAATTGATATTCTAGATAAAAAAGTGAAAGTATGGGTATTTCGGACTCCAAAAGACTTGAAAAACTTGAAATGGAGTGGAATCTGAAAAATATGATGGCTGAAGAAGGCTGTAAGAGAAAAGAAACGATGAGGGAAAGATTTATTAATGGGGGTGATGAGAACACTAGGTATTTTCATTTTATTGCTAAAGGGAGAAGAAGAGTTAAGATCCTTTCCTTAGTTCATGAGGAGGTCATTGTGGTTGATGATAATGACATTAATAAAGTTTCTACTGCTTTTTATAAAGAGCTTTTTGGTCCTTCTGCCTCTTCTAATATTAACATGACAAATATTTATATGAATAAATTGAATGATGAAGACCGGGCTCTGTTCACTGGTCCTTTTGGAGTTGAGGAGATTAAGAAGGTGGTGTTTGGTTTAAAACACAACAGCACCCCTGGTCTCGATGGTTTACCAGTGGAATTTTTTCAAGATTTTTGGATCTTATATATCTTGACCTTTGGAGTTTATTCAAGATTTTTATGTTGGGAATCTTGATATTAAAAGGCTTAACTATGGGATAGTGACTCTTTTGCCTAAAGTGGATAATGTTGTTGAAATGAAAAATTTTAGGCCTATTTGTCTCTTGAATGTTTGTTATAAGATCATTACCAAGGTGCTAAAAAATACATTGGCTATCTGCATCACTAAAGTGATTAGTGAGTATCAGTATGGTTTTATTCAAGGCCGATACATTATGGACGCTGTGGTTTCTCTTAATGAAATTCCCCATGAAGTGAGATAGAAAAAACAAAGTGGTGTGGTTCTCAAAATTGATTTTGAAAAAGCTTATGATAAAGTAAATTGGCAATTTCTTCACTACATGATGGATAAAAAAGGTTTTGGTAATACTTGGTTTGGTTGGGTTATGAGAACTGTCAGAGGTGGTAAAGTCGCTATCAAAACCAATGATGGTGTGGGCCCTTATTTTTCTACTCATAAAGGAGTAAGACAGGGAGATCCTTTCTCGCCTCTTCTTTTTAATCTTGTTGCAGATGGCTTGGCTTGTCTTATTTAGAAAGCTCAAGAAAGAGGACTTGTCCGAGGTTTAATTCCTCATATTATTCAAAATGGATGCTATTGTCTTCAGTATGCTGATGATACTATTTTCTTAATTCAAGATTGTTTGGAAAGTGCTAGAAACCTTAAATTCATTCTTTGTATTTTTGAGCACATGTCTGGTTTGAAAATTAATTTTCACAAAAGTGAAATTTTTTGTTTGGGGAGGCTAAGGATATTGAAGATCTATATGCTGATATTTTTACTTGTCCTATTGGTAATCTTCCGATGAAATATCTTGGTGTACCAATTGACAACAAGAAAATTAATAAATCTCTTCGGCGCCCCATGATGGAAAAAATGGAGAAAAGGCTTGCTAGTTGGCAAGGTAGATTTTTGAGTTTGGGCGGCAGACTGACTCTGCTAAATAGTTGTCTTTCCAATGTTCCTCTTTACATGTTGTCTATTTATCCTGCTCCTAAATCTATTGTTAGGAAACTGGACTTGTACACGAAGAGACTTTTGTGGCAAGGTGGTTATCAGTCAAAAAAATCCACCTTGTTCAATGGAATTCTGTTTGTTTTCCTAAAAGTCAAGGAGGGCTAGGTGTCTTGAATCTTGAAAACATGAATGATGCTCTGTTGACGAAATGGTTGTGGAACATTGAAAATTCAAATGGTTTATGGCAAAAAATTATTTTATGGAAATATATAAAGGGAAAGCCTCTTATCTCGGTTAAACAAAGACATAATGATTCTCATTTTTGGAAAAAACTATTAAGTCTGAGAGAGGTTTTCTTCAGCTATTATAAAGTCATCGTTGGTAATGGTAGTAAAACTAGTTTCTGGAAAAATCTCTGGATAGGTGATTGTCCTTTGGCTGATAAATACCCTGTTCTGTTTGATTTGGTCTTTGATAAGGATATTTCTGTGAATAAGGTCTTGGCTTCGAATTTTGAAGCTCTTTCTTTTAGAAGAAGAATTGTTGGTAACTTGCAAGTGTTATATGAGGATTTAGTGGGATTTTGCATTCATCAAAATTTGTCAGACCAGGAAGACAGAATGGTTTGGCGTCTTGGCAGTAAAGGCTTTTCTGTGAATTCTTTATATAAAAAAAGATGAATGATCAAGTGGTTGTTCCTTATAGGTTCTTGTGGAAATCCAAGTTACCACAAAAAATCAAAGTTTTTATCTGGCTGGTTGTAAGGAATAAAATCCTCACAAAAGATAATTTAAAAAAAAGGAATTGGCATGGATCTAGTGATTGCTGCTTCTGTGGTGGTCCTGAATCGGTTGAGCATTTGTTCTTTAAATGTACCATTGCTAGATTTGTGTGGAGAGTGATTCAAATTGCCTTAAATCTGGAATTCATTCCAAAAAAAACACCGAAGAGCTTTGTGACAGATGGATGAATAAGTCTAAAGATAAAGTCACTAATTTGATGCTGTTTGGTTGTGGAGCTATCTTTTAGGCAATTTGGAGAACTAGAAATGATTGGTGCTTCGGAGGTAAAATTTTGCTTGATCCTGCTAACGTAATTTTTCTCTGTTGCTTTTGGTTGGATTCCTGGGCTATACGTCTGTTGGGTACCGTAATTAGGGGTACCCCCAACACTCCTAATCACGATTGATGAACACCTTCAAAGCAAACCATAAAGAATGACAGTTCGGGTCAAAGTCAAAGCTTCGTCTACCAAGGGACGTGATCTCGCCTAGTCCAAGCCCGGCCTCGGGCGGGAACAGTGGTCCCGGACTGATTCACGTCTCGCCCGAGGGTCTCCTCAGGCAGTGAGCGCACCCTCGGCTCAGCCAAAGGCAAGCCTTGTCGTGCAAGCGACCTTGGCCAAATCGCCTGACCAGCCGACCGAAGTGCATGCGCATTTAATGCTGGGATCGCCTGACACCTTATCCTGACGCACGTGCCTCAGTCGACAAGGTCAAAGTGACCGCAGTCACTTTGCCCTTTCACTGATCGATCTGACAGGAAAACAGCGTCGCCCGCCCCGCTCTGGCTGCTGTGCCAACCACCCGGGCGAAACCGACAACGGCCAAGTTCAGCCTCGGGCGCAACAGGAAGCTTCGCCTCGCCCGACCCCAGGCCTCGGCCTCGGCCTCGGGAAGAGTCACGCCCTCGCCCGACCCTGGGCCTCGGCCCCAGCCTCGACCTTAGAGGAGTCGCCGCCTCGCCCGACCTCAGGCTCAGATCGACCACGCCACAAGGGACACATCATCACCCTACTCCTAGCTAGCTTAGGCTACGAAGGAACAAGACCGGCGTCCCATCAAGCTTACCCCGGTAACAGGCAATGATGGTTCCCCGCATGCGTCCATGACGTCGGTAGTTCTCAAGCCCCCTACGGAAGCAAGGAGACGTTAGCAGGATACATGCGGCGCCAACAGCTATGCTTCTACAGGGCTCATACACTTCTCCGACGGACACGTTAACACGTGCATAGCGACCAGGCACTTCCCTGCTGGCCACGTAGCACATAGCTACACCCCCATTGTACAGCTGGGCCATCTCCTTGTGTCTATAAAAGGGGATGTCCACGAGCAAACGGGGGGAATGGGGGGAACGAAGGAACAAAATGAACACACGGACGCACGGCAGGAGAGACGAGTAGACACCACGACAAAGGGACTGTAACACCCCTAGTGTTTATATTCCGCTCGACAACGAGTATGGATTTAAGCAAGTAATATCAGTGGATAAAACGGATGCTAAATTTTAAATATCTTCGCCTATTGCGATTTTAATATCGCATCTGTTTTGTCTGTCGCAAGTTCGACATCGTTTTTATTTTTATTTGTCCGAGCTCTTCCGAAATTTTCGTGATATTCGGAACATCGTCATTCCGAAAATCGGTGCGTCCAGTGATTATTTAAAATTCGTCGCTCGCGCGAGTACGAATTCGGAAGCCCGAACCACTCGGATGATTCTTATCCTGAGCGAATTAGTTTGAACTCGGCGATTAAAATGTTTGGGAAAAATAATCGAAATCGCGCATCGTCCGAGAGGAATCGTGCGCAAGATTGAGAATCATGAGTTATTTGATAGTAAATTATTCAAAGCAGAACCAAGATAATTAGAGTCGAAATTGAATAATTGTAATCAGGTCAATTTCAATAAGGATCAACCACAGAGTAAAATGTCGAGTCCGATGTAGTCTGGTTCATTCTGTTACATCCTGTCCAGAATAGTCACGAAAATTATCTAAACGAAATTTAGTCAGAATCATAAACCTCGGATGTTCCATTTCGTGATCCGAGAAAATAATGTGCGTAGTCGTTTGCCGTATCGTGCATCGACTCTTTGTTTATCGCTAAAAAATTGAGATCCGATTATCACACAAATTGCCACAACCATGGAATCAGACGTTTAGACTGCAGATAAATTTATCAGGATTTCGAATCGAATCGAACCTGGTTCAAATTTTATCGCCGGTTTTGTTTGATTCGACCTATTCATATTTTTTTAGACATAGATTTCAGAATCTCCAGATATAAATTACTGATTAAAATTCATATGATTCCGAAGTATTAACCAAGTCAAATATCCGGGACAAAAACAGATGAATTTATTCGATTCCGAAGTATCTGCGATTTTTGGTAAAAAGAAGAAATAAAAAAAAAGAGAAAAGAAAAATATCTTAGGATCTTATCCTCTCCACGTTGCTCTCTCTACTTCAGATTTTTTTTTATTTTTTTTTCCAGCCGCCTTATCACTCCACCGCTTGCCGATCGTTTCCTGGCTGATGTTTATCGTCGCTCGCGTTGCTGCCTGGGTACTTCTCCCTCGCGCAGCCGCCTCTGCCACTCTTCTCGTGGACGCCGACGGCAGGAGATGCTTCTCCCCTACGCTCGGAGCTCCCCTGCGCGCGCTGCTTCTTCTCCGCTCGCCATGGCCGCCGCGCCCTTGGCCGGAGCTCCACTCTGCTCGCTCGCGCCCTTCCTGGCTCGCCGCGCTCAAGCTCCGTGGCCGGCTTCCTGAGCTTGGTCTCTCGCTTCTCTGCGACGCACGGCTACTCTTCTTCTCCAAGCGTCGGCTCCCTGCTCAGCTCTCCAGAGCGTGCGCGCCACCTGCTCCCTCCACGCTCGGCGCCTTGTCCCTGTGTCGCGCCCCTCTGCTGCTTGCTCTGGTGCTGCGTGCGCGTTCTCCCATAGCCGGCTGCAGCTCCCTGCGCGCCTAACTCCAGCTCGCCCTCCCGCCCCGTGTCGTGGTCTTCGTCCTCCTGCTCCCTGACCGGCGCGCGGTCTCGAGTTCCCTCCAGCTGCCCAGCGCCCGTCAAAACTCCTCTGCCGGCTGCTCGACCCCGCCAGTCCCTGCATGTCGCCTGCGCTGCTCCCTGGTGCTCGGACTGCTTCTCAGCTCGCCCGGCCGAAGAGCCCTGCTCGCCCTCCTGCGTTGAGCTCCCTCGCTGTTTGTGCCGTTAAAGCTTGCCGGGCCATGCGCTCCTCTGTCCGGACCACCAGCATCCAATTCCAGTATTCTCGCCATTGAAGAACAGTGCACGCGCGAAGTTCTCTGCTCGCCACGGCGTGTCAAGTTTCCGCGTCAAGCCTTCGCGTTGAATCAAGCCCCATGCTGTCGTATCCCTGTTTTAGTTTGTCGGCTATCGCGCCCCTGCTCACCGTCAGCCCGCTCGGACCTCGCCTCGACGCGCAACAACCATAGTAACATGGAGATTCGGCTGCGTCGCTTTTTCGGAACGTAGATCACTTGGTGGTGAGGGCAGAGGAGTTCTAGGTCGGTGCTTACCAAATGTTCGATGGAACGTCTACTCTGATAAGCATCGCCGATTGTGTAGATTTTCAAGTTTAATTGATCGCGGTAAGGACTCGTCGTTTATATTTTATTTGTTTTACCTCCGAATTAATTATGAAGAGCTAATAGTGCGTAAATGCTTGTTAAATTAATAAGTAGCTTGGGCAAATATTTTTAGTCGGGATGAATCTCGTGTTTGGTTATAATGCATTATGTGATGTCGTCTGATCCATGCTTGTTGCATGTGTATTATTCATGGCGTTGTCTTAAAAATAGCATCATCTAGTAATCGTCAGTTCGTAGGTTACATGAAAGGTGTTTAGATGGTTGTATGTGTCGAATATATTTAACTAGGTTTTATGCACGTAATAAGTGGTAAGGTTAATCTCGCGTAGCATGCATATTGAAATACCGCGGTGGTGAGGAGTAAAATTAAAATTAAAATAGTTCTTTGCGAGCGATGTGTATAATTTATAAAACGAGGGATAAGTTTAGAATTTAATTAAGTAGCTGATGAGTTGTGTTTAGGCTAATCATGTTTAAAGTGTATGATTTGTTTGTCATGTTTGCGTTAGGTTTGTATAATTTCGAGAAGCGTAATTATTACGCTTAGTCGTATATCGATAACTAGTATTTTCGTATAAAATGGTACGACACTTCGTCACTAGGTGTTTAATGCGCTATCGTATAGCACTATTTAGATTTGTGCTATTACTGTCTATATGCATTCATGTGCATAATGCATTTCATTCAGGTGCGATAATTAATCACGTGATGCGGAAGACGACCCCAAGTCGACCCCAAGCGCGGATTATTCCGTATGGTGATACTGATGGACGAATCTGAAGATGGATAATTGAACGAGTACCAAGACCAAGCCTGCTCGTCAAGCGGACGTCGTCTAACAACACTAACCTAGTGTTACTCAGGCAAGCCCCGGTGCATGCAACCCCTTTCCTTGTGTTTTTAAAATACTTTTCGCACACTTTAAGTCTAGTGAAATGTGCATTAGGTTCATAGGAATTGCTTGAAACCCTTTGATGCATTGCTTTCCTTGATATCCATACCTTTATAGATACTTCTGTGAAGTATCAAAATTATGATTTACAAAAATGCTTAGCCTTGCGTAGATCTTGTGGATAGAGGTTGTCCTCAATTTAACCCGGGAGAGGATGGCTTCTACCTGCAAGAATATTTTCACTGGAGCAGTGATGGGATCTTACTGCAAAGCTCCCTGTGATGCTCTTTTCATCCTTGGGAACAGAAACAATCCTAAGGATGGAAGTATGTAAATCGAGACTTGGGGTAGGAACAGGTGATGTTCTACCCAGGTTGATTAAGGATTAACGCGTATGTAGGCTTGATGATCGAGGACCCTTTAACTGGTCACATGCCTCGTCATGGGTAAGCCTTGCCTCGGGCAGACTAAGGCCGGAATAAGATAACACGAAATGGGAGTGGAGCGGTGGCGAGAGTAGCGTGTACCCTCCGTGGCAAGAGGCTGGACGGTGGTGTATCTGTGCTCTCGGTTTGCGTGAACCTGATCCGGTCTTAAGAACCCTGGTGGCGGGTTGACATATGCAAGGGTTAAGTGCTACATATGTCGTGTGATTGGAGATCCTCAGCTGAGTATAATCGATTCGGATCGCCGTACCTTCGCGGTTATGAAGACTTGGTCACTTCCCTGCAACCTAAAGTCAGGATGTGAACACTATGGATAAAAATGATGTTGTATGGATGAGATGTTAAAATTAGACTAGATGCAAATAGAGTCTATTAATACTTAATATGGCATTAAAAGATTGAAAGTAAGGACTCACTTTAGTAAGCTGCTTCTGCAAAAGTATACGTTGATTTTTGCTAAAGCCTCTCCTTGACTCCTATTTATCCAGCATACCCTTGAGAGTCTTTTCCTTAGTCGGGTAAGACTTGCTGAGTAATTCCATACTCAGGGTTTTATTCCCTGTTGTTTTTCAGGTCTAACTTTGTGATGCTGTGATGGTGTTAAGTGCCGGTGGGCTCGGCCTTCTTATAAGTCTAAGTAACCCTTCTATACTTCTTATTGAGGATGGTCACTTGAGCTAGCATATATTTTAAACTTATATTTTTGTAACCACTCCGATAAAATAATATAAAATTTTTGTAACTTGTAAAATTTGGTAGTAAGATTTCCGCTGCAAAAATGTTGTGTGTGTGATTTGTGTTACTTAATCCTGCGGTTCTGGTTGAAAGTGGTTTATCCGATGTCCTTGGGGCAATCGGACAGATCCTGTTAAGTTATCTGGTGCACATGCATAGCTGTCTGAGGTCTTTGGGACAAGGACAGGTGCATGTGGGCCCAATAACTTGGAGGTTCTGCCACAGCTGGTATCGGAGCTGGATTAAGTATATACGGTCACATACGTATTTTCAAAACAAAAGTTTTGGTTTTGAAAAACCTATTTTCAACTAAACACATTGTTTGGCTTTGAAAACAGTTTTGAAAAACTATAGTGCTAGCGACATCCTCTATTAAGCCCTATACTAAGGACTATTAGGTGGCTTATTTAAAAACCAATAACCCACAACCGGGGGTATTGCATACATGTGTATTGTTATTTTTAAGGCCATTCAGTCTTGAATGGATCGACGCTCAAGGTAAGGTGAGATGTGAGAGCATGACCGAACAACCGTCGGTCTAGGGGAGTGCTTAAATGTGGCGCCTGACTATATACATGTTCTACATATGTATATATGAAGGCTGCGATGTGGAGTAATTACTTTTTCGGGAATTCAGTACCCCATGGATGTGTATGGGTATACAGACATGGGAATACTGAGAAATGTAATGTACTTGTAACGACACACCTACGCTCAGGTAAGAAGGTGAGTTACCATAATGAGTTGCCCTATGGTTAAAGTGTGGCAACGGCGCCTATGCGTGGCTCGGCGCTTAATGATGAGCTGGCCTCCATATAGCAATATATGGAGTATAAACTGTGATAAACTGCCATGTGTGAATTGCATCATTGGGTAATGGGCTGTGATGGAATTTTCTGCAGGTACACTAACCTCGAAAACGTATGTGTAGTTGACGACTAGCAAAATACCGTGAGTCGTAAGTATGCCACCGATATAGAACGTTACTGCCACATTATGTTGGCAAAATCAGAGAGGACGAATAAGACGAGCATGCATCCTGATTGTTGCATCATGTTTGTCACCTATACACCCAAAATGCTTCTCTCATCCTTAATCTAGTAACCATTGATTGTAGATAATGTGGTGTAATGCTGAATTATGAACTTCGATGAAATAGGTGTCCTTCATTCTTTAGGTGACCTCTTAGGGTGCTTTATATGTTTGCTCTTGTACTTGATGTGCCAATAGAAGGTTAGTGACTTATTTGCCTAAATCGGAAATTAGGCCATGTTCTTATTTAGTGAACCATGACCCAAATTTGAATTCTCCGTTATCACTCCCTGACCAAACTCACACAAATAAATGCTTAGATAATTTCCTTATTGGACATAAAATGTACCCAAGCTTAAAACAAGAATCTCGAGTCTGTATTCCTGGCAATTAGCTTATAACTCTTTTATGGTCCTATTTCCAACCAAAACCATGCCTTTGCTTTGTTGGTGCAAGCTGATACCCCTAATTTCAGTTTGCTTCTTCTTAAGGATCGCCATGTTGTTTTATCAACCCAACCTAGGAAAGACCTGTCCGATCATTTTCTTGAATTTTATGCCTTTGGTTTCCCCATATCTATCAAAGGCATACCAACTTAATCCTATGGTTGTTTTCCCTCCGTATCTAATCAGATAATAATCCTTGACCTTGTAATCTCTGCGATGGGCATAGAAATATGTTTGGGGCTGAATTAACAGTCTCCCATCGTACTCCTTTCATCAAGTTTAGGTTATGGCCATGTCTTATTCATTTCATCGGGCCATGATCTATTTGGCTCTCTACTTGTAATCATTCTTACAGGTGGAGTATCCCTTTGTATATTGTCACCCTTGCCCAATCCATTGGTGTGGCATGAGATTTCTTATTGGTTACGTCTAGTAATGGTGTTATGACTAAAACCAATGATGCCGCGACGAAACCGAGGGCCTCCTGCGAATGTACACACATGGTTGTGCTGCTCGGCACGCGCTGGTATCATGGTTAGTAGTTGTAATCCATTATGAGACTATATCAATGCGTTATCTTGGCCCAATCTATTTTTGCTACGTGAGATTCATTATTGGTGACAGTTCGGTGATGGTGTCATGATTAAGGACTTATGGTGCCGCAGCGAAACTGAGAGCCCCTTGTGAATGTACACGCAAGGTTATGCTGCTTGGCGCATGCTGGTATCGAGGTCTCTAGTCATGATCCATTGTGGAACTACACTAATATATTATCTTCCGTAGATCTCTCCCTTGAAACAATTTCTATGTTGTTTGTCAAATGGCCAAGCAACATTTATCATCTCTATTGGATCAAAAGGGCATACCACTTTCATGTGTGGTCTTATTTCTTGTGATCTTGGTAGTGACTACTCGTACAAGTTCCCTTTACATCCTTTGTGTAAAGGCGAAGTCCTGGAGCTTTTTAGTGTTGGAAAAAAACAGCTAATCAGCTCTCAAAACGAAGATTGGATTTCCCCTGCTGCTGAGATGCAGGAGTTTGTTCATTCGCTCCCTTATTTAATCCATATATTCCCTAACCAAGTCTGTTCATCTCGCATGGAAGAAATGGATGAACAACCTGACCAAATGGATTTCTATCCAAATACATGATCTTTTTGCTAGTAAATGTAAACTCTCGACTGTTGGCTTACCAATGGTACTGAGAGGACTTGCTCAATGTCAAAAGTAGTTCAACAAGTTGGTTTTACTAACTTGTAACTGCCCAATGAACAAAGGTTGAGTTTAGAGATCGATTTGTCGAGTTATCTAAACTCACTTTGACACAAACCATCCCGAGAAAGTACTTACAAAAACCAAGTTAATTCGACTAATAACCACCTAGCCATCGCTTAAGTCATGTCTTGATCGCCTCACGTGTGCTTTTCCAGCATGTGTGATCAAGTCGAGCCATGCCCAGTGATTGATAAAATGGATTGGTTACGAAGGCAGTATCTGCCTATCCCTTCGCTGGTGATTTTGCGAGTCTATCATTTTCTTGGACTTGGATTTTCTAGCTAGCCACGAGTTAAATGTGATGTTATTCGACATTCACACCCGTCTCGTGTGCTATGAACTTACCGTGACCACTTGTTGGTAAACCTCTTTCTGTGTGTTTTACCCAAGAGGTTGCATCTGGTTCTGTGTGGGTGAAATCACGTATTAGTCGCTCGCTCAACAGACTCCGATAGTACAATGTCATCAGAAAAGGCAAACTGCACACATGGAACCTTATGTGTTCCTCTGGCAGGCATTGTCTCTACTGGTGGACATCTCTAAATTAGCCTAAGGCGATACATGTTATGTCCACTAGAGAAACGACATCCTGAGACACTCGTCTTTATTTGAAAATGTCTCACGATTATCGCTGATATGGACATGGGTTACATGCTTCTCTACTCTTAGAAGTTTATCGTTCCGAATCTCGGGACGAGATTCTTTTAAGGGGGGAGGGCTGTAACACCCCTGGTGTTTATATTCCGCTCGACAACGAGTATGGATTTAAGCAAGTAATATCAGTGGATAAAACGGATGCTAAATTTTAAATATCTTCGCCTATTGCGATTTTAATATCGCATCTGTTTTGTCTGTCGCAAGTTCGACATCGTTTTTATTTTTATTTGTCCGAGCTCTTCCGAAATTTTCGTGATATTCGGAACATCGTCATTCCGAAAATCGGTGCGTCCAGTGATTATTTAAAATTTGTCGCTCGCGCGAGTACGAATTCGGAAGCCCGAACCACTCGGATGATTCTTATCCTGAGCGAATTAGTTTGAACTCGGCGATTAAAATGTTTGGGAAAAATAATCGAAATCGCGCATCGTCCGAGAGGAATCGTGCGCAAGATTGAGAATCATGAGTTATTTGATAGTAAATTATTCAAAGCAGAACCAAGATAATTAGAGTCGAAATTGAATAATTGTAATCAGGTCAATTTCAATAAGGATCAACCACAGAGTAAAATGTCGAGTCCGATGTAGTCTGGTTCATTCTGTTACATCCTGTCCAGAATAGTCACGAAAATTATCTAAACGAAATTTAGTCAGAATCATAAACCTCGGATGTTCCATTTCGTGATCCGAGAAAATAATGTGCGTAGTCGTTTGCCGTATCGTGCATCGACTCTTTGTTTATCGCTAAAAAATTGAGATCCGATTATCACACAAATTGCCACAACCATGGAATCAGACGTTTAGACTGCAGATAAATTTATCAGGATTTCGAATCGAATCGAACCTGGTTCAAATTTTATCGCCGGTTTTGTTTGATTCGACCTATTCATATTTTTTTAGACATAGATTTCAGAATCTCCAGATATAAATTACTGATTAAAATTCATATGATTCCGAAGTATTAACCAAGTCAAATATCCGGGACAAAAACAGATGAATTTATTCGATTCCGAAGTATCTGCGATTTTTGGTAAAAAGAAGAAATAAAAAAAAAAGAGAAAAGAAAAATATCTTAGGATCTTATCCTCTCCACGTTGCTCTCTCTACTTCAGATTTTTTTTTATTTTTTTTTCCAGCCGCCTTATCACTCCACCGCTTGCCGATCGTTTCCTGGCTGATGTTTATCGTCGCTCGCGTTGCTGCCTGGGTACTTCTCCCTCACGCAGCCGCCTCTGCCACTCTTCTCGTGGACGCCGATGGCAGGAGATGCTTCTCCCCTACGCTCGGAGCTCCCCTGCGCGCGCTGCTTCTTCTCCGCTCGCCATGGCCGCCGCGCCCTTGGCCGGAGCTCCACTCTGCTCGCTCGCGCCCTTCCTGGCTCGCCGCGCCCAAGCTCCGTGGCCGGCTTCCTGAGCTTGGTCTCTCGCTTCTCTGCGACGCACGGCTACTCTTCTTCTCCAAGCGTCGGCTCCCTGCTCAGCTCTCCAGAGCGTGCGCGCCACCTGCTCCCTCCACGCTCGGCGCCTTGTCCCTGTGTCGCGCCCCTCTGCTGCTTGCTCTGGTGCTGCGTGCGCGTTCTCCCATAGCCGGCTGCAGCTCCCTGCGCGCCTAACTCCAGCTCGCCCTCCCGCCCCGTGTCGTGGTCTTCGTCCTCCTGCTCCCTGACCGGCGCGCGGTCTCGAGTTCCCTCCAGCTGCCCAGCGCCCGTCAAAACTCCTCTGCCGGCTGCTCGACCCCGCCAGTCCCTGCATGTCGCCTGCGCTGCTCCCTGGTGCTCGGACTGCTTCTCAGCTCGCCCGGCCGAAGAGCCCTGCTCGCCCTCCTGCGTTGAGCTCCCTCGCTGTTTGTGCCGTTAAAGCTTGCCGGGCCATGCGCTCCTCTGTCCGGACCACCAGCATCCAATTCCAGTATTCTCGCCATTGAAGAACAGTGCACGCGCGAAGTTCTCTGCTCGCCACGGCGTGTCAAGTTTCCGCGTCAAGCCTTCGCGTTGAATCAAGCCCCATGCTGTCGTATCCCTGTTTTAGTTTGTCGGCTATCGCGCCCCTGCTCACCGTCAGCCCGCTCGGACCTCGCCTCGACGCGCAACAACCATAGTAACATGGAGATTCGGCTGCGTCGCTTTTTCGGAACGTAGATCACTTGGTGGTGAGGGCAGAGGAGTTCTAGGTCGGTGCTTACCAAATGTTCGATGGAACGTCTACTCTGATAAGCATCGCCGATTGTGTAGATTTTCAAGTTTAATTGATCGCGGTAAGGACTTGTCGTTTATATTTTATTTGTTTTACCTCCGAATTAATTATGAAGAGCTAATAGTGCGTAAATGCTTGTTAAATTAATAAGTAGCTTGGGCAAATATTTTTAGTCGGGATGAATCTCGTGTTTGGTTATAATGCATTATGTGATGTCGTCTGATCCATGCTTGTTGCATGTGTATTATTCATGGCGTTGTCTTAAAAATAGCATCATCTAGTAATCGTCAGTTCGTAGGTTACATGAAAGGTGTTTAGATGGTTGTATGTGTCGAATATATTTAACTAGGTTTTATGCACGTAATAAGTGGTAAGGTTAATCTCGCGTAGCATGCATATTGAAATACCGCGGTGGTGAGGAGTAAAATTAAAATTAAAATAGTTCTTTGCGAGCGATGTGTATAATTTATAAAACGAGGGATAAGTTTAGAATTTAATTAAGTAGCTGATGAGTTGTGTTTAGGCTAATCATGTTTAAAGTGTATGATTTGTTTGTCATGTTTGCGTTAGGTTTGTATAATTTCGAGAAGCGTAATTATTACGCTTAGTCGTATATCGATAACTAGTATTTTCGTATAAAATGGTACGACACTTCGTCACTAGGTGTTTAATGCGCTATCGTATAGCACTATTTAGATTTGTGCTATTACTGTCTATATGCATTCATGTGCATAATGCATTTCATTCAGGTGCGATAATTAATCACGTGATGCGGAAGACGACCCCAAGTCGACCCCAAGCGCGGATTATTCCGTATGGTGATACTGATGGACGAATCTGAAGATGGATAATTGAACGAGTACCAAGACCAAGCCTGCTCGTCAAGCGGACGTCGTCTAACAACACTAACCTAGTGTTACTCAGGCAAGCCCCGGTGCATGCAACCCCTTTCCTTGTGTTTTTAAAATACTTTTCGCACACTTTAAGTCTAGTGAAATGTGCATTAGGTTCATAGGAATTGCTTGAAACCCTTTGATGCATTGCTTTCCTTGATATCCATACCTTTATAGATACTTCTGTGAAGTATCAAAATTATGATTTACAAAAATGCTTAGCCTTGCGTAGATCTTGTGGATAGAGGTTGTCCTCAATTTAACCCGGGAGAGGATGGCTTCTACCTGCAAGAATATTTTCACTGGAGCAGTGATGGGATCTTACTGCAAAGCTCCCTGTGATGCTCTTTTCATCCTTGGGAACAGAAACAATCCTAAGGATGGAAGTATGTAAATCGAGACTTGGGGTAGGAACAGGTGATGTTCTACCCAGGTTGATTAAGGATTAACGCGTATGTAGGCTTGATGATCGAGGACCCTTTAACTGGTCACATGCCTCGTCATGGGTAAGCCTTGCCTCGGGCAGACTAAGGCCGGAATAAGATAACACGAAATGGGAGTGGAGCGGTGGCGAGAGTAGCGTGTACCCTCCGTGGCAAGAGGCTGGACGGTGGTGTATCTGTGCTCTCGGTTTGCGTGAACCTGATCCGGTCTTAAGAACCCCGGTGGCGGGTTGACATATGCAAGGGTTAAGTGCTACATATGTCGTGTGATTGGAGATCCTCAGCTGAGTATAATCGATTCGGATCGCCGTACCTTCGCGGTTATGAAGACTTGGTCACTTCCCTGCAACCTAAAGTCAGGATGTGAACACTATGGATAAAAATGATGTTGTATGGATGAGATGTTAAAATTAGACTAGATGCAAATAGAGTCTATTAATACTTAATATGGCATTAAAAGATTGAAAGTAAGGACTCACTTTAGTAAGCTGCTTCTGCAAAAGTATACGTTGATTTTTGCTAAAGCCTCTCCTTGACTCCTATTTATCCAGCATACCCTTGAGAGTCTTTTCCTTAGTCGGGTAAGACTTGCTGAGTAATTCCATACTCAGGGTTTTATTCCCTGTTGTTTTTCAGGTCTAACTTTGTGATGCTGTGATGGTGTTAAGTGCCGGTGGGCTCGGCCTTCTTATAAGTCTAAGTAACCCTTCTATACTTCTTATTGAGGATGGTCACTTGAGCTAGCATATATTTTAAACTTATATTTTTGTAACCACTCCGATAAAATAATATAAAATTTTTGTAACTTGTAAAATTTGGTAGTAAGATTTCCGCTGCAAAAATGTTGTGTGTGTGATTTGTGTTACTTAATCCTGCGGTTCTGGTTGAAAGTGGTTTATCCGATGTCCTTGGGGCAATCGGACAGATCCTGTTAAGTTATCTGGTGCACATGCATAGCTGTCTGAGGTCTTTGGGACAAGGACAGGTGCATGTGGGCCCAATAACTTGGAGGTTCTGCCACAGGGACGGGAGAAGACGAGCAGGGGCCGGACCCCCTCTCTCTCTCTCTCTCGCTCTCTCCTACTCGCTCTCTCTCGCAACGCTTGTAACCCCTACTACGAGCACCCTGGTGCAGGATAACACAAGACTCATTCCCCCACTTGTGTTCCATCTCGCACCAACCCATCTGGGCTGGGACACGCAGCGATAAATTTGCTCGTCGGTCCAGGGACCCCTGGGTCCGAAACGCCGACAGTTGGCGCGCCAGGTAGGGGCCTGCTGCGTGTTAACGAACATTTTCCCGTTGAGTTCCAGATGGGTAGACTTCATCAACCTCTTCAGCTCGGGACGATGCTCCGCTTTGGGAGTCTCAAGTTCATGTCCCTCGACGGCAGCTACGACATGGTACTCCTCCCCTCGCAGCACGACGACAACGACAGTCGGCTCGCCCGGCAGCGGCAAACTCGACGACGGCATCTCCCTGCGGCAGAAGAGGAGCACTCGGGTCATCCCCGCCACCCTCCTCGCTAGAGGAGACAGAGACGGGGCAACCGTGCCCACGCAGGAGGCGGCACCTTATCGGCTGTCGAATCAGAGCGAGTCGACGATGCCGGCACTCCTCCGGGGGACATGTCGGGTGTTGTCCTCGCGCCTGAGACAACGACGAGCGCCGCTTCCCCGCAACGTGCCAGCCCCAAGCGAACTGATGACGCCAGCACCCTCGCAAAGGGCCTACTGGGCATCACCCTCGTACCTAAGATGACGGTGCGCTTCGTCCTCGACTCGACTTCACCACCATCCATCGACCAAGAGGTGTCGTCCGTATTCCACCCTGTTCCCTTTCGATTCAGCTTCGATCCACCTTGTGACCCCGCTTCAGATATTATCAATTTTGAAATAGATATCATAAAGGAAGGGTTTAACACCAACCTCTATAATTGGGGGAATCATAGCCACACTTTTAACATGCACTTTGAACCTCACAATATCCTTAGTGTCTAAGGACAGAATATCCACTTCTTCAACAGCACCAATTGTTGAGCCTAACTCACAAATGGCTTGGTAATTTTGAAGTTCTTCAGGAACATTCTCCGCAACAATCCATATAGAATGCAGTTTGGATTTGGGTTTAGCCTGTGAGCTCCATGAGGATACATAAATTTTTTCCCCAGACATTTTCATTTTCAATTTAGGAAAGTTAATCATCTCATCAAGTTTTTCCTGAGAGGGGAACTGCATCGAGAACCCGGAGTGACACTTGGTGGCTTTCCAAGTTTTACCCCAGGGGAAATGAAAGCCAAAATCTTTTTCAAGATCTTCTGCAGAGATCAAACCCTCAACAACCTTCACCAAACCGATAAAACTCCTTTTCAGTTTTCTTGTAACACCCAAAGTCTGGATTAGGAATTAGTAGAAGAAACTTGAACAAAATAGCATAATGTTTTGGAACTTGGGAAATAAAGAAAAAGATGAGAAAAGAATTTTTCTTTTAAAAGAAACCATTTATACATCTCATGAAAAAAAAAAATAATAAACAAGGAGAATAAAACTTAAACTAGTAATAATAAAATAGTATGGTTTATATTCACCCTTGGATTTCAAATGATACATTGGAAAAATCTGAAAACTAAAATAGAAGTATAAATTTGAATTTGGAATATAGAAAATAAAAGAGAAGGGAAGAACTAAGAAAAACATTACATAAAATAAAATAAATATCCTTTACACTTATATTAAAAAAATTATACCTTCCAAACTGAGGACAAGTTATTCACAAAGTTTGAACTCAAACTTGAAATTCAAATTGGATTTTGAAAATGGAGAAAAGAAAATAGAAAAGAAAAAGAAAAAGAATAAAAACCCCTAACTGGGCCAGCCACTGGAAATCGGCCCATTTGGAGATACCACCGCGCGGCCCACTTCTACTCCCTCCGCGCACGCCCGGCAACTGACAGGTGGGGCCCGCTCATCTGCGACTCATTCATCACGCGCTCGCGCCCGCTCGGTGCCGACAGGTGGGCCCATACTGCCAGCCTCTCCCTCCGCGCGCACTGACCGACTACCGGGCCCGCGCGATCAGCCCTCGCTCGCGGTCCAGCGCCTCACCGCGGTCTAGCCACTGCGCACTCGGGCCCGCTCGTCAGGGGGGGGGTATCTCGCCTCCGTCTTCATCGCGCGTCGGGCGCAACAGATTGCCCGAGCTCGGCGGAGCTCGCCAGGTCCGTTCGATGGTTAGGGGTCTCCCATGGTTCTCGGTCGTCAGCTCACCCCTCCGGTGTATAAAAACCTGGCCCCGTCCTCGGCTCGTCCTCGCGTCGGCCGCCGCCCGATTGTTCCACCGCGCGCGCTGCCGAGAATACCCGCCGTCGGTGAAACTCACCACCACGGGTCGCCGGTCCTTGGTGTTGGGCCTGAAGATCGTTTTTTCGCCTGGGGAAACTACCGGTGCTCTCAATTCGAGTTGAACTCCACCGGTGCTCGTGGAATTGCTCACCGGAGCACTTCACCGCCGCCAATCCGCCCCTCTGCCGTGACCAAGGTCTTCCGCGCTGCAAACCCTCGGTATGATGCCCTTGCCGCGTTTACTTGTTCGTCAGCTACGCGTAGTACCAATTAGCCATGGGTTTGGGGCAGTGGGCGGCCATCGGGGGATCGCCGGAGTCCTCTCCGCCGCGGGGGGGAGAACTCGTCGCCGTTGCCCGGCTGGATTGAAGACGGAGCTTCCGCGACCGTCGGATCGGGCGCGGACGGATACGATTAGAATGGGAGATAACGATTCGGTGATTTGAATCCAGGCCGTCCGTCTAGATCGGGCGAACCTGAGTGATCCCCGCGTTTTAAAATCTGAGCCGTTGATCTCGGATCCAACGGCGCGCGCTGCGTACCGCTTCGGCGCAATCCAGATTTAATCTGGGCGCTCGGTGTCTAATCCAACGGCCGAGGATCGCCCGTAACCCTTCGCCGTGGCAGTTTTTCTAAAGAGACCTTATAGTTTTAAGTAATCAACCCGCCGTCCACCGCGGGGGTTTTCTGAGTCTTAGGTTTATTTGCGCAGAGCCCCCTGGGTTTCTCTGGAATTGAGGCCCAGTCCAGTGAGTTAGAAAATCAGGGAAATTAATTAGAAAATGAGTTTCTAATATAAAAATAATTCCTAGAATTTATATAATTCATAGAAAATGTATATGAACTCCAAATTGAGTCATTCCAATTCCTAAAATTTTGTAATAATATTCTCTACCATTTTGAATCACTGTTTTGACATGAATTCTGTCAGAAAATTTATTTATCATTTACTCATATTTTAATCACATTAAACCTTAGGAAAATCATAACTTAAAATCTACAACACCAAATTTAGTGATTTCAGTTCCTGTGGTTTTATTTTAATGTGTAGATTATTACTGTGTATTTTGTTCTTATGTTTGGTGTAATGTTAAATTTGCCTATACTATGTATGCTTGTATTGCTACGACTAGCAGTGAGGTCACGAGGATCTGAAGGATCATCCTGGTACCTGGATTCTCAAGGCCCAGGCAAGTTGTGCCCTTGATCACTTCTTTTCACCTACTCATGTTCTAATTAATCATAATGATCTGCATAGGTTAATTTTGATGGGACCCAATAGGTTACCCTAGTTTGATTATCTTTATACCTTGTTTACCACTGATCTTTCTGGGTAGTACTTGCTAGTGCTATATGTGGCTTTGGGTATAGAGATACACCTTACTATTCATGATTATACTTTTGTTATCAGTTGTTATTTATGGTTCATGTTAAGATCATTATGTTAATTGGAACATGGAGCGACCACCCGGGAAAACAGTGCTACCACAAGGGTAGTATGGGATGCCCTTGGCTGATTAATTAGGAAAGCTAGTGGAAGACTACCTTACCCGAAAGGGGCAAGGGCAGTAGGGGAGAGGTCAGTGTAGGGAGGCCCTCGGGAGGATTTTGCTGCGATGGCGGTCCTGCAAGGGATTCCTGTACTGGATCTTCCTATAAACTGTAGCGGGTTTTCGGAAGCTAGTGGAACTTTGTAAAGGCCTCGTAGTGCTACCCTGCCTCACTTCCTTGGTAGAGGTGTATGGGATTCATGACCCCTTGGCAAGATGGGTAACACGACTTGTGGGTAAAGATGCGCAACCTCTGCAGAGTGTAAAACTGGTATACTAGCCGTGCTCACGGTCATGAGCAGCTCGGACCCTCACATGATTAATTTATGGAACTAAATTCAATTTGTCATATGCATTGCATCGCGGGTGAAGTTGTTATTACTTTTGTTCTATTACTTAATTGGGTTTGGTATTTACTTATACTTAGTAACTGCTAATAAAATTTTGACCAACTTTAAAAGCAATGCTCAGCTCTAACCATCTTCTTTGGTAAGCCTTACACTTCACGTGAGCTCCCACCTTTGGCGAGTTCATGCACATTATTCCCCACAACTTGTTGAGCGATGAACGTATGTGAGCTCACTCTTGCTGTCTCACATACACCACAGGTCAAGAACAGGTACCACAGGATGATGCTCATGGAGGATGCTGCGATGAGTTCGTGAGAGGTCTAGGTCGTCGTCTCCCAGTCAACTTTTGGGGTTGCTGGACCGTTGTCTCCTTATAATGTAATTATTTATTTTGTATAGAACTCCTGTTATATATAAAGTTGTGACATTCGATCCTGTGCCACTATACATCATATGTTTGAGACTTGGTCCCAGCATACCTGGTGTTTATGTTAACCCCGGGTTTTGGATCCCTAAAATCCGGGTGTTACAGAAGTGGTATCAGAGGCAATGTTGACTGTAGGACGAAACCTAGATAGAACTGGACAACCATTATCTACTTACCTCTGCTACTCTGATTCTTTTCTAAACTCTTCTTAATCATTCTCATCTAATTCCGCTTCACTCTGATTATTCTTACCTTTCATTCTAAAGACAAATGTGGATTTCACACTTTGAAATCCTGTGCCTAAAGTGACTTTAGGAATAGGAGACCTAATCCTAGGAACAAAAACAAAACTATTTTTATAAGTGTCTATATATTTGAATGTTTGTTCTTATGATACTTGTCTGATTTGGATCTTTGATTGAGTGTGATGGGTTGTGGAGTAATGTCCACAATTGCATCTGCATATATTACAATATATTTATAAGATAACTAGACAAACTAGATTATCCCCTTAGAAAATATATGTTGTATTCCGTATCAATCTCATCTTAACATGTTCTATCTTACCTTTGGACATTCACCTCGTACAACTAAATACCCTAGTCTCGACATAGAATATCTGGCCCAGCCCTGCCAAAGAAATTCCAGTGCACAACCAACTATTAGCTTATTCATTCCGTCTACTAAATGATTCCCTTGCAAAGCTGTCTTACCATATGCTTCTAACTTAGATGGTCAATACCAGGCGGGGTGGTGGAATTGATTTACCTGCTAATCGCCAACCTCAACCACAGTCAGCAGCAATGAATCCTCCCAATCCTCCACCAGGCGGAGTTGATCCACTCGTCGCAGCTCAAATGAGAATGATGCAGCAAATGGCGGACACCATGGCAGATATGCGCGCCCAAATGCAGCAAGAACGCCAAGAAATGCACCAGAAAAGAGAGAATGCACGTCGGGAAATGCGTCAAGAGCGGGAAGAAATACGCCAGGAGAGAAGGATACAACAACAGCAGCTGCAGCAACAACTTCAACAACAGCAGCAACAACAACAAATGCCATTGCCTCCACCCCCAGTTCCACCCCGGGACAAGCACCGGGAATTCATGAGTCACAAACCACCAACCTTCTCCAACTCCGCAGATCCACTGCAAGCAGATGACTGGTTAAAGTCCATAGAGAAGATGCTCAACATAGCCCAGTGTTCGGACCGGGAGAAAGTACTCTATGCTTCGGGTCGTCTTGCTGGTCCCGCTGCAGATTGGTGGGATGCATACTGCGCAGCTCATGCTGCTGCCGATACAATTACCTGGGAAGAATTCTCCGCACAATTCAGGAATTACCATATTCCTGCTGGACTCATGAAGATTAAGAGGAAGGAGTTTCTATCCCTCAAGCAAGGAAGTATGTCCGTAAGTGAATATAGGGACAAATTCATTCAGTTATCTCGTTATGCTCCCAGAGATGTTGAAGATGATGAGCAAAAGCAGGAGCTCTTTCTGGATGGTTTGATTGGACCCTTGCAATATCAGCTGGTATCACACACCTTCCCATCCTTCCAAAGGCTATTGGATAAAGCTATTGCTGTAGAAAACAAGAGGAGTATATTTGGAGAGAAAAGAAAGGCTGTCAACCAAGGGCAGACTGGAAGTAGTTCCCGTCCTCGCTATACTACCACTCCCAGTACACCAGCTAGTGGCAGTTCCGGACAACAAACTCAACAGGCACCAACTGCTCCTTCAAAAGCAAGCACTCCAGGAGGACCCACTGCTCCTAACACAACCGCCATCAGGACATGCTTCAAATGTGGACAACCGGGACACTATGCCAACTACTGTCCCAACAGAGCTGCCTACACTACACCGGCACCGATGAAGCAAGGACAAGCCTCAACAGGGAAGAGTCAGCCCCTATCCATCAACCGAGGATATGCCCATCATACAGAAGTAGAAACTGAACCCGGTGAACTTGAAATTCAAATTCAAGAAGAAGAGCCAGTTGGAGATGAAGTAGTCGGTGAAGAAGTCAACGAGCAACAAGAATAAAGAGATAATCATAGATATAGATACATATAAATATATATATATATTTTACTATTTGTAAGACCTAAATATTAGTTTAGCCAGTAGTAGTATTTTACTATTGTAGTAATAATAATAAGGTCCATTTGACCCTGTGTTTTGCTAATAAGATATGCATCATGCCGAGATTTTGTTTATGCATATGTGTTGAATTAATATGAGCTAACCCAACCCATAGTGCCATAATGAATAGTATGACCTTTCTATTCCCACCTAATAACAAACAAACTTTTAACCTACATCTTGTAGTCTGTCTCACCCATATATATCTCTCTCATCTTGACAGATTCTATCTTACCCTTGGATATTCACCTTATATGATTGGTTACCCCAATCTGGACACAAATTAAGCCCTACCAAAGAATCTATAGATTATAACCAACTACTAGCTTATCCATTCCGCTTAGTAATTTCCTTTGCAAAACTATTATCACATGCTTCTAACTTTCATGGTCGATACCAGGAAAGGAAAGATTATCACGTAACAACAAACAGAAAATGAATCCTCCAAATCCTCCACCTGTTGACCTCAATCAAGTGGTTGCTACCCAAAGACTGGTAATACAACAGTTAACAGACATGGTGACCGAGATGCAGAATCAGATAAGACAACAACGCGAGGAAATACGTCAAGCCCGCCAAGAAATAAGGCAAGCACGGCTGGAGAGACAACAACAACAACCTCCACCACCACCACCAACTTCACCAAGCTACATAGATATAGATTATGATGATTTATAAGACCTAGATGTTACTTTAGTTAGTAGATGATATGATATTACTCTAGAAGAAATAATAAAGGTCTATTGACCCAATGTTTTGTTAAAGAATTATACCTCATGCTGAGATCTCTTTGTTTGTGCATATGAGTATGCATCCTTTTTCCTTACAAATCTCGAGGGCGAGATTATTTTTAAGGGGGGTA
Source organism: Zea luxurians (assembly GCA_029449295.1). Taxonomy (NCBI): domain Eukaryota; kingdom Viridiplantae; phylum Streptophyta; class Magnoliopsida; order Poales; family Poaceae; genus Zea; species Zea luxurians. The sequence goes on along the minus strand of JAOPSE010000001.1, from coordinate 27,852,616 downwards.
GGATTTGTAACACCCAAAGTCTGGATTAGGAATTAGTAGAAGAAACTTGAACAAAATAGCATAATGTTTTGGAACTTGGGAAATAAAGAAAAAGATGAGAAAAGAATTTTTCTTTTAAAAGAAACCATTTATACATCTCATGAAAAAAAAAAATAATAAACAAGGAGAATAAAACTTAAACTAGTAATAATAAAATAGTATGGTTTATATTCACCCTTGGATTTCAAATGATACATTGGAAAAATCTGAAAACTAAAATAGAAGTATAAATTTGAATTTGGAATATAGAAAATAAAAGAGAAGGGAAGAACTAAGAAAAACATTACATAAAATAAAATAAATATCCTTTACACTTATATTAAAAAAATTATACCTTCCAAACTGAGGACAAGTTATTCACAAAGTTTGAACTCAAACTTGAAATTCAAATTGGATTTTGAAAATGGAGAAAAGAAAATAGAAAAGAAAAAGAAAAAGAATAAAAAACCCCTAACTGGGCCAGCCACTGGAAATCGGCCCATTTGGAGATACCACCGCGCGGCCCACTTCTACTCCCTCCGCGCACGCCCGGCAACTGACAGGTGGGGCCCGCTCATCTGCGACTCATTCATCACGCGCTCGCGCCCGCTCGGTGCCGACAGGTGGGCCCATACTGCCAGCCTCTCCCTCCGCGCGCACTGACCGACTACCGGGCCCGCGCGATCAGCCCTCGCTCGCGGTCCAGCGCCTCACCGCGGTCTAGCCACTGCGCACTCGGGCCCGCTCGTCAGGGGGGGGGTATCTCGCCTCCGTCTTCATCGCGCGTCGGGCGCAACAGATTGCCCGAGCTCGGCGGAGCTCGCCAGGTCCGTTCGATGGTTAGGGGTCTCCCATGGTTCTCGGTCGTCAGCTCACCCCTCCGGTGTATAAAAACCTGGCCCCGTCCTCGGCTCGTCCTCGCGTCGGCCGCCGCCCGATTGTTCCACCGCGCGCGCTGCCGAGAATACCCGCCGTCGGTGAAACTCACCACCACGGGTCGCCGGTCCTTGGTGTTGGGCCTGAAGATCGTTTTTCGCCTGGGGAAACTACCGGTGCTCTCAATTCGAGTTGAACTCCACCGGTGCTCGTGGAATTGCTCACCGGAGCACTTCACCGCCGCCAATCCGCCCCTCTGCCGTGACCAAGGTCTTCCGCGCTGCAAACCCTCGGTATGATGCCCTTGCCGCGTTTACTTGTTCGTCAGCTACGCGTAGTACCAATTAGCCATGGGTTTGGGGCAGTGGGCGGCCATCGGGGGATCGCCGGAGTCCTCTCCGCCGCGGGGGGGAGAACTCGTCGCCGTTGCCCGGCTGGATTGAAGACGGAGCTTCCGCGACCGTCGGATCGGGCGCGGACGGATACGATTAGAATGGGAGATAACGATTCGGTGATTTGAATCCAGGCCGTCCGTCTAGATCGGGCGAACCTGAGTGATCCCCGCGTTTTAAAATCTGAGCCGTTGATCTCGGATCCAACGGCGCGCGCTGCGTACCGCTTCGGCGCAATCCAGATTTAATCTGGGCGCTCGGTGTCTAATCCAACGGCCGAGGATCGCCCGTAACCCTTCGCCGTGGCAGTTTTTCTAAAGAGACCTTATAGTTTTAAGTAATCAACCCGCCGTCCACCGCGGGGGTTTTCTGAGTCTTAGGTTTATTTGCGCAGAGCCCCCTGGGTTTCTCTGGAATTGAGGCCCAGTCCAGTGAGTTAGAAAATCAGGGAAATTAATTAGAAAATGAGTTTCTAATATAAAAATAATTCCTAGAATTTATATAATTCATAGAAAATGTATATGAACTCCAAATTGAGTCATTCCAATTCCTAAAATTTTGTAATAATATTCTCTACCATTTTGAATCACTGTTTTGACATGAATTCTGTCAGAAAATTTATTTATCATTTACTCATATTTTAATCACATTAAACCTTAGGAAAATCATAACTTAAAATCTACAACACCAAATTTAGTGATTTCAGTTCCTGTGGTTTTATTTTAATGTGTAGATTATTACTGTGTATTTTGTTCTTATGTTTGGTGTAATGTTAAATTTGCCTATACTATGTATGCTTGTATTGCTACGACTAGCAGTGAGGTCACGAGGATCTGAAGGATCATCCTGGTACCTGGATTCTCAAGGCCCAGGCAAGTTGTGCCCTTGATCACTTCTTTTCACCTACTCATGTTCTAATTAATCATAATGATCTGCATAGGTTAATTTTGATGGGACCCAATAGGTTACCCTAGTTTGATTATCTTTATACCTTGTTTACCACTGATCTTTCTGGGTAGTACTTGCTAGTGCTATATGTGGCTTTGGGTATAGAGATACACCTTACTATTCATGATTATACTTTTGTTATCAGTTGTTATTTATGGTTCATGTTAAGATCATTATGTTAATTGGAACATGGAGCGACCACCCGGGAAAACAGTGCTACCACAAGGGTAGTATGGGATGCCCTTGGCTGATTAATTAGGAAAGCTAGTGGAAGACTACCTTACCCGAAAGGGGCAAGGGCAGTAGGGGAGAGGTCAGTGTAGGGAGGCCCTCGGGAGGATTTTGCTGCGATGGCGGTCCTGCAAGGGATTCCTGTACTGGATCTTCCTATAAACTGTAGCGGGTTTTCGGAAGCTAGTGGAACTTTGTAAAGGCCTCGTAGTGCTACCCTGCCTCACTTCCTTGGTAGAGGTGTATGGGATTCATGACCCCTTGGCAAGATGGGTAACACGACTTGTGGGTAAAGATGCGCAACCTCTGCAGAGTGTAAAACTGGTATACTAGCCGTGCTCACGGTCATGAGCAGCTCGGACCCTCACATGATTAATTTATGGAACTAAATTCAATTTGTCATATGCATTGCATCGCGGGTGAAGTTGTTATTACTTTTGTTCTATTACTTAATTGGGTTTGGTATTTACTTATACTTAGTAACTGCTAATAAAATTTTGACCAACTTTAAAAGCAATGCTCAGCTCTAACCATCTTCTTTGGTAAGCCTTACACTTCACGTGAGCTCCCACCTTTGGCGAGTTCATGCACATTATTCCCCACAACTTGTTGAGCGATGAACGTATGTGAGCTCACTCTTGCTGTCTCACATACACCACAGGTCAAGAACAGGTACCACAGGATGATGCTCATGGAGGATGCTGCGATGAGTTCGTGAGAGGTCTAGGTCGTCGTCTCCCAGTCAACTTTTGGGGTTGCTGGACCGTTGTCTCCTTATAATGTAATTATTTATTTTGTATAGAACTCCTGTTATATATAAAGTTGTGACATTCGATCCTGTGCCACTATACATCATATGTTTGAGACTTGGTCCCAGCATACCTGGTGTTTATGTTAACCCCGGGTTTTGGATCCCTAAAATCCGGGTGTTACATTTCTAGACAAGGGTTTAGCAAAATGAGAAGAATAGAACCCTAACCCATCCACCGCCATGCCAACAATCGGCATACAGGGTTTGTTCTGTTTGGGAAGGACACATCTGGCTGTCATGTGAGTTTCTTTACGACAAATACCACACCACAAAGATTTGAAACAATCTCTGGCATGATGACCCTCCGCACCACATTTTTGACAGAAAAAACGGCAAACAGTTTCAATCTCTTTTTTCAATACAGGGGGGTTTTGAGAATACCTGATTGACCGCCATCGCCAGAAGAGGATGTCAAGATGTCTTCCTTGTTGTCAGATTTACCAAGATTTGGTTTCAATCTCCAGCTGAGATTCCGATTCTTGCCCCACGACTGGAAACCTTGAGGAACATCTTTCGGACCCCAACGATCCCAGTTAGGGTTTCTGCCTTTTGGATCCATCTTCAACACGGAAGCAGCGCGAGTCAAAGGCGGCCACTCTTCTTCCGTCACATGAGGCTGAATTGGAGACGCAAACCAACCACCGTTGTAACTAGATCGAACCGAAGACGGAAGAGACCAGAGCCGAGAGAGGAACGACGTGAAGTATGGGAAGGAATGAGCACCAACGTGGTCAGAAGGAAACCCTAAAGCAATACCTTGTGTCGCCCCCGGATCAAGCGGCGGCGGGTTAATACAACCACTCTGGGCCGAGCCAGGCGCGGCCACACTAGAAGACCAATCGATCCAGTTGGAACGCGAAGATGAAGTGGCACCAAGCACACGATGAATAGTGCATTGCGGCCCATGAGGTGCAACCACAGGAACCCGGGCCGACGCGTCACAGGAGGAAGACGACAAGGGAGCACCAGTCCTCCTAACTTTTGTTTTCCTTCTACGACTCATCGATCGGTCCTAATTAGACGCTCGCTTTCTGTACCGGCGGATCGATCTACTCTAGGATATATTCTTCGATTATTTGTTGAGCCTCAGCCGACAGCCTCCTCGTCGTGCCTCTTTCTCCTCTTTCAGGTTTGGGTGTGCGATGGACCTTACACATGCGGATGGATATTATGAGCGCAAGAAATGTGCGCGTCTGTTGTGCAGTTCAAACGCAGCAGCGGCCGCGAGCGGAGAGCGGGGGAGGGGCAGAACGTGAAGGTTTTGAGGAGAGTTTTTGTATAGATGCGACATTGGAATCATAGAATCGTTGAACCATGGAAACTGTCGCTTTACAATAGCAGACATAGAGAAATTTTATCTCTCAAATCGATCGTTTTGTGTACTGTAGCTTCCTATAGAAATGCTGTTTTTAGTTTATCCGGCCTTGCACGCCGTAGCCTAGTAGATGCTACCTAGTCACGTAGGGCGTGTTTGCGACCCTGCACCAGGCTGGCTCGGCCTGCTCTACTGGGCCAGTCCTAAGTTGGCTTGGCCCAGTTGGTGCAAGTGATCTTGTTTGTGTTCCTGTACAAGATGAGCTCGGCCCAGGCGAGATTGTGTTTGCGACCCTTTTTGACAGCTGGGCTAAGAGGCCAACTGCCCAACTGCCAAACTGAGAATATGTTTGGCAGCTGGCTGTGGTCGGCCTGGCCCATAGATAGAAAATAGAGACAATTGTCATTATTATCATTGCTATTTACAACAATACAAGCATTACAGCTGAGTTAGCCTCAGACAATTTTAACTTAACTGAATCAATTATTGCCATTGCTATTTACAAGTTACAATCAAAGAAGCCATGATCAGGTAGTTGGGCATCCATCTGCAGCATAGTCAGGTAGTTGGGCATCCATCTGCAACATATCCATCAAAGAAGCCATGCAAGATTGACAATAGCAATGATTTTCCTCAGATATTAATTGCCATTTTCATGTGATCTTTTAACTTGGAGCATAAGGAACATAGCTGGGCAGCCATGAAACCATGATATTCATCCAACCCAGCCATCAAGTCATCTTTTGTGGATAACAGTTGCATTGGGCATGGATGTGCCCCATGGTTCCAAGGCAATAATCACAACATGGTGGAAACAACATAATTTTCAGCATATGCCCAGTACCTCACAATTTAAAGATCATCCACATTAACACGGGCAATAATGACAACATGGTTCAATGGCAATTATGTCATCATAGGAATAAAGGAAAGCACAAGTAAACACGGGCCTCAGCTGCAGTACAACACATCAAATGCAAATGCACCTCAGATTGGTGTATATAGCATCATTGGCCAAGTAAAAACTTCAATCATAGTATGAAATGGATGAAATAATATAAACTTACCACAGCAGCCAACAGAGGCTACACAAATAGTGCCTTACAATAAGTTTGAGCCCAACAGCTTAGGGTTCAAATGGTGTCCACCCAAATGTTACCTATTGTTAGCCACCCTCCTAGGTAAATTAGACAAAAGGACTGGTGGGAGTAAACCAGACTGCACGCCAAAATGTCTACAACAAACTATTCCCAGCTACAGTCAAAAGAGAGAGTGGGTAGGAAGAGAGAGTGGGTGGTGGCGCACACCAACATGTAATTCACCTACATGTAGTAGTTCTTGGCTAGGAAGGTCCTAAGCCAAATGTTTCTATGTGCCTCAGTCATGTGAACAAAGCCCCTGCCTTGAGCCTTGTTGTCCAGGAGGAAGGTGTAGGCAACAATCAGTGCCTCCTCAGAATAGCCAGGCATCTCCATCACAGCTAGGTAGAGGTTAGCATCCACATGGGCAGGTCCAGTCTCTCTAAGGGCATTAGCCACATTGTTCACTGCATCAGACATATTAGTCAACATAAGCATCTCATCCTCACTGAAGTTCCCTCTCTTCCTCTTCCTACCCACAGCTATGGAGGGGTTCTCGGTGGCCTTGCTACCCTCTCCAACATCAGTTTGTGCTCCCTCTTCAGAGATATAGGTGAAGGCAGGTCCCTCAACCTTGGCAGCAACACTATCAACCTGGTTCTGTCCTAAGGCTTCACCAGAACCAAGTGCAAATTTGCCAGTGGCCATAGCATGGCCAAAAATGGCCTCCATCTCAGTGTAGAACCTAATAGGGCAGTTTAGGAACTCTGCATCTTTTGGATGGTCCTAATCAAGTAATTGAAAAGATAGTGTTTTAGACAAGTAAAAAAACAAGGAGTCATAGGAAACAAATCATAGTGCTACCTTGCAGTGGCCAAGGTAGTGCTCCTGATCAAGCAAGATAGCATTGGAGTCACTATCCCATAAAGCCCCACTAAGGTCTTTGAGCTTAGACACCCTAGACCATTTCTGCCTCCATTTCCTCAAGTGGTTATACACCTGAGTTGGGCTCACTGCCTCCCCACTGTACTCCTTAAGGGCTTTGGCAACAGAGTTGACATCCTTGTCCTTGAAGACCTTGTCAGGCCTGCTACCATCACTAAGAAGTTGAGCCATCCTCCTAAGAATAAATCCAGAGGTGTTGTTGTTCCACCTCATTGCCCTAGGACCCCCGGGAACAGCAGCAACAAGTCCAGCTGCTGCTGGAGCAGCACCGGCACTAGATGCAGTAGCATCATCAGCGTTAGCTGGTGCACTAGCACCAACCCTTATCGTCTCAGTCATCACATCAGTAGCTGGGACAAACCCACCCTGATCACCAGCTGGGACTGAAGGCATCTTACCACTGGTTTGCATGTACAAATTAGGATAATAATATCAGCAAAACAAGAAGAGACAAATGGGAATGAAAAAAATTGGTCTCAGCCATGTCCATCATATTATTACATTATCAACAAACAAACATGAGTTCCATAGCAGGGTAAACAAACCATCATATCCTAGAGCTTCCCCTCCCTTCCCACATACCATTGCAAATGGCATCCCTCTTTGCAGCCATGGCACTGGAATCTTGGCTCTGGCTACCATTGTCATCTAGTGGATCTACCATTGTGCCAGTGAAACCCTCCTCATTAGGCACTACTTCGTCAATGCCAAAGCCTAAAATCCAGTTATGCAGGATCGAGCATGCCAACACAAGCTTGACTTGTGTCTTATACTTGTGAAAGGGCTTGTTGTCCAAGATACGAAACCTGTTCTTCAATGCACCTATAGCCCTCTCCACAGTAACTCTAAGTGATGAGTGTCTCAGGTTGAACAGTTCTCTTGCATTGGTAGGTCGATTTCTGCTCCCAAACTCACTCAAATGGTACCTAACCCCCTGAAGGGGGGTAGAAAGCCAGTGCGGCATGCATACCCCGCATCTACCAAGTAGAATTTACCTACAATGTGAAATCTACTGTGAGCTTGTGTGACATTGTAGAATTTACCTACAATGTGAACTTGGTAGTGCAATTACCTTGTGGGACAGTGAACCCATCATCCCTCTCAATGGCATCAGCCAGGATAAGTGCATCATGGGCAGACCCCTCCCAGCCAGCTAGAACATATGTGAACTTGAGGTCAAAGTCCACAGCAACCATCACATTTTGTGTCGGGTTAGTTTTCCTACCCCTGAAAGCTTGCTGCATGTGTCTAGGCACCCTTGCCAGCACATGGGTGCCATCAATGGCACCAATGCAGTCCTAAAAACCATATACGTAAGATAAATGAACATGTGAATATGAACAACTAATGAACCCGAGGTAGGTAAATACCTTTAAATATGGATTCCATCTATAGCTTCCAGTGATCTTTGGGTGAGTGGTAGGGCTAGGTGCCTTGATAAGTTCCTTCCTAAGCTCTCCAACAGCATACAATACCTGATGAAAGTGCTTGTGTACTGTCTGAATGGACCTCCTAAAGGCCTGGTGCACAACTCTAAACCTTTGGTTGTGACCAACAACATGCAGGAACATGGCAACTTGCTCCTCTACTGACACCCCCTCCCTATCAGTTACCAGTCCCCTCTCTCTAAAGGTCGTGCATAAAGCAAAAAAAGGGGCTCTCTTCATCCTAAGCATGGAAATGCACTCTACATCAGTGGAGTTGTAAATCATGTTGAGGGTCCTCTGTCTGTGAAGTTCACTTTGTTCCCTAAGTACATAGACTAGAGGATCAGGCTCTACTTCAGGATCAATCCTTTTTCTTTTAAGCCTAGTTGTAACAAATGAAACCATCACTACTGTCAAGGCAGCTGCTTGCTTACACAACAGCTCACGGCTCAAAGAGGGATCCATCTACATGCATATAACAATGATAAAAGAATTAATCTAATCATACCCTGCTTGGCCTCAGCATGCTTGCAAAATGAATCAATAAGGAAAAAGAACACGGCTGCATCATCTATATGATACCTCCAAGTGAACGTAAAGGACAACATCATCGACCATTTTAATATAAATCCAAAGCAAACCACATGAAAATCAAAATAGCAGCAGGTATAACATGAACAACACACTGTACCAAACCCTAACTCATGAAGCATGAACCAGAAAATAGAACGATTGGGGGTTGATTTCACCTTGGGGTCAAGGACGTAGCAACGGAGATGGAGCAGATCTAGAAGTATATGAAGCAGATCGACCAGAGACGAAGCAGATGCCCAAAACCACGGAGTCCCGGCACCAGGCGGAGCTGGACGCAGCCGCGACGCACAGCTGCTCGCCGCCGGTCTCTCACGAGGGGGGGGGAGGGGGTGGAAGTAGAAGGAGCAGCGAGAGGAGGGGGGAAAAGGAGGAAGCACCGTCGCCATATATAGCCGGAAGAGGATTCACCGGAGGGCACCTTCCCGCGCGCGCGAAATCCTCGCCATTCCCGCGCGAGCCCGCGCGAGCCACCCCGCCGCCGCCAGATTCGCCTGCGTGCGCCGCGCGCAGCCGCGCTCCCAGGAAACGAACCCTAGCCGCGTTTCCTGGGAGCCAGGCGAAGCCGGCTTTTTGGCTGCTTTGAGCCAGGCCGTGAAACGGGCCAACATGGCAAACATCGCTACTTGCAGCCCACGAGCGCAACCGGGCTACAGGGCCACCCTCACAAACACGCCCGTAATGTCCCACGTCCATCGGATCCAATTGTCTTTGGCAGCAGTGCAGCACGCGATCAACTTTTCATAAACTGAAGCCTTCGCTTGCAAGATGGAGCCCGTGAGCTAGTGACTATATATATATATCATGTTTAGTACCATGCGCGCGAAGGATATAAAGCCGATGTGTCTGTATACGTAACTATTGGCTCTTTAACCACTACCACCATCATTACAAAGAGAAGGCAGAAGATCCATGCTGCTTTATTTTTATTGTAGCGACACATGCAGATATAAAGGCAAACAAAGAATATTTGATGCAACATTAAATCTCTTGGAGGCATGCACTGAAACCACACATTTTCAAGAAAATGGAGTCTACCTAGGGGTGACACAATGTGCTCTAATGCTATTCACAATAGGAGTTTCGTAGCACACTTGCCAACGCTAACACATCATCATAAGTACTATGAAACTATGAATGAAACAATGTCTCTCAATGCAATATTTCACGTCACTATTTCATAGGCTAACATACCGATTAAATATCGCAACTCAATGGCCAATAGAAATTAGTAAATTATATGAATACGAAACAAATCACTCTCGATGGAGGTTTCGCACGATTTTCAAAACCTTGGAAACGAATTGACATGGTTTCATCCCCATAAAACTAATTTCATTCCATGAAACCCAATCCTCTAAAATGTTATACCATATCACCAAAAAATCTGATGTGGCACACTATTAAATATGCATGACACAACAGGAATTCGAGTAATTTCTGTCGGTCCAGAACCGACGGGAATAAGCCAATACCGACGGGAATTACTAATTCCCATAGGTATATGGTTAATTCCCATCGGTTCTGGGCCAGTAATTCTCGTCGGTATTGAAAGTTCCCTTTGGCCGGGAACAGGATCTGGATGTCGCCTAGAGGGGGGTGAATAGACGAATAAAAATTATCACTTTAAAACTTAAATCCTTACTCTACTCGAAGACTAGATCGCAGTGGAATGAAAAGACCCTTCGAGTAAGTTGCAGCGGAATAGAAGATCCTGTCTCAAAATGCCATGCACTTCAAATATAACTTGTACCACAGATAAGTATTGAAGTGCAGATATAAAGAGTAAGCGAGACAGAGAATCAGCACACAGCACAGAGTAGAGCACACCGACACAGGGATTTATCCCGAGGTTCGGCCAAGCCTGAAATGCTTGCCTAGTCCTCGTTGGAGTTAGCCACACCTGGGCTTGGAGTCTATTTCAACTCCTTCCTCTGTTTGCTCAGATCTGTCAGTATGACAGATAGAGCCTTCCACTATGTTGAGTTGATTACAACGAAACCGCGGCTGCTTACAATCTTCTTGGCAGCACTCCGGCAGAGTAATGATATGCTCAAGACTATGCTCTAGCTCTTAGCAGCGCTTCTCCACTCTCTAAAGACTTATAGTTTGCCTTCTACACAAACTAGAGAGATTCACACAAGAGAGAGTGAGAATTAATCCGAGTGATGTCTACAATTGTTGGCTGCTCTTCACTCTTTGTTTGAGACGCCTAGAGGTCCCTTTTATAGGCCAAGGGGCCTAAGAGCCGTTGGAAGCAATCCAGGAAGGCAATTCTTGCCTTCTGTCGGGCGGCGCACCGGACAATCCGTGCACCACCGGACATCCACTGTTCACTGTCTGGTGCAGATTACTTTCCTAAATTGGCGCAGCCGACCGTTGAAGATTTGTAGTCGTTGGCGCACCAGACACTGTCCGGTGCACACCGGACAGTCCGGTGCCCCCATCCGACCGTTGGCTCGGCCACGCGTCATGCGCGGATTACGCGGCCGACCGTTGGCGCAGTCGACCATTAACTCACCGGACAGTCCGGTGCACCACCGGACAGTCCGATGAATTTTAGCCGTACGACGTCGACGAATTCCCGAGAGTGGCCAGTTGACCAGACGCCAGCCTGGCGCACCGGACACTGTCCGGTGCACCACCGGACAGTCCGGTGCACCCAGACTGCGTAGAGTATTGGCTGCACCAGCCAAGTCTTTTCCTTTTTGTATTTTTCTCTCTTTTCTTCTTCTTTCTATTTCTAACACTTAGACAAATATGTTAGTACACAAAAACTAATGTACTAAGTCTAGAAACATACCTTCTCTTTGATTTTCACTTCTTTAGCATTTGGCATGACTGAGATTGATGTTGGACTCATAAATCATCAAGTCAGCTTGACTTGATCTAGATTGTCATTTCTGAGCTCCAACATCCTACAAAGGTCACATAGAATATCTCCAAACATAGGAACAACCCAAACTAAAGGTCAAGGTGCACTTAGATCTTTTGGGCTGCTTCCGGTTCTGATTTTGACATTTGTTCTCCTTCCAGTGACCTTGTTCCCTTTTGAGCTTGGTCTTGAGCCTTATGACTTACACCACATAACTGTAGATGTTACCTCATTGGTTGTAAGTCATATCCTTATGTAGTGTTCCTTGATGCACCATAACTCTTCTTAACTCGATCAACCCTGATTCCGCAAGTCTCCTTCTTCACCCCTGGCTTTGGGTTCCTGGTCTCCTTGACTTTCTCCCGTGCACTCGGTACCTCGAAGCTCTTCTTGCTTCCATCCTTGGTTTGATCAGTTGCCTCCAAGTTATACACATCAAGTCTCACTTAAGCATTGTCCACCTTTCCTATGATGTCCATTATCTATATATAATTTCGTCTTTGGACCATCACACTTGTTTACTTGTGTTGAACCCTGTTAGCTTTGCGTTCAGCACCTGTTCAACACTTAACACACTTGTTAGTCCTTTAATTGGGTTGTCATCCAAACACCAAAACCCACAAGAGAGCTTTCAGGTATATGGTTAATTCCCGTCGGTTCTGGGCCAACGAGAACAATGGTTGGGGTTTAATTAATTCCCGTCAGCGGCCGATGAGAATTAATTAATTTCCGTCGGCTCACGAGAAGCCGACGATAATTAGTTAATTCCCATCGGCCAAGTCTGGCCCATGGGAATTATTCGAATAATTTCCGTCGGTCGCGCTTAGCCGACTAGAATTAATTTGCCCATGGGAATTATTTGAATAATTCATGTTGGTTGTGTCCAAGTCGGCAAGAATTAAGTGGCCCATGAGAATTAGCTGTTAATTCCCGTTAGCTATGGTTAAGCCGACGGGAATTAACCTTTCCTGCTGCAAACCAGCAACCAATGAGGCCTTTATGTCTCCACAATATTGTACACAATAACACACATAAGATATATCATCGGACAGAACATAGATCAATATTGATCATATTACAAACACATCCATTAACATAGTTAACAAAAACATCACATTACAACCACATAATCAATTCACACATCACAAACTTTACATCACCAACCTAGCTTACATAACCATTTCAAATAGCAACAACGAGATAAGTTAAATTGTTTAGTTCATGAAAAACATAGCATGCACGAGTTAAGAAACAAAGACGACCAAGCACCATACTCGGGGTTAACCACCACTTGGATGGTTAGAGCTTTGGCCGCTGCCACCACCAGGAGGAGGGTACGCTAAGAGGGACTCAACAAATCCAGTTCCTGTGGGATCAGACTCACTCCCACCCGCTTCGGGCGTAACCTATGCAAGGATGCAAATATCAACATGTTTAATGCAAATATCAACAAGTTAAATGCAAATATCAACAAGTTAGGTATACAAGTGTATAAAATTATCAAGAGTTATCAAACATACCCTATCTCCAGGTGCAGGTATATGTGTCGGAGGGGTGTTGAACTGTTGAGTCCACAGTCCCTATTTAATGAATATTAAACAAGTTAAGTATACAGTTCTGCTACTACACTAACTAGATGAATTGCTAGTTTAGAGAATGTTATTAAGAGAATTTGCTAACATTAACGTACCGGAGCTGGTGTGGATGCAAAATGGCTCCATCGTGGTGGCGGTGGAATGTTTAGTGTCATGCCCTGTTGCTGCATTAACTGTTAAACTCATGCGCATAGCGGCCTTCCTCGAGAGAAATAAATGTTTCACTCTAAGAGTGAGAGGCATGTACCGAAGCTGTTTATGTGTAATCTTTGTCACCACCTTATCCCTATCTTCATTTACAAGCTCCACGTACCTTGACTTGCCACATTTTAAGCATTTCTGCTCTCTGCCATGTTCCTTCCAAAAGAGCATGCGGTTGTCCTAGCAAACATCAATCTTCTTATACTCCATACCAAGACCTTCAAGCAATTTCTTGGACTGATACATGTCTTTGGGCATCTTGTGACCCGTAGGAAGAACCTCGCTAATCAAATCCACGAGCTCTTTGTAACAATTAATAAAGAATGCAAACTTGGACTTGATTGACATCAGCTGGGTCACGAATTCGAGAACAGTCACATCGGTGTGCCTGTGAAGAGCCTCTTCTGACGCTTTGAGGAGGTTGAAGAACTTCTAAACCTTCGGTGTAGGTGAATCATGATGATCTAGGGCCAATTCAGGCTGTAGATCCTCAAACATCTGGTCCATCCTATCAACATCTTCACCGTCATCAACTTCTACTCTTGCTGCTTGTTCAAGGCGTGACTCCTCGTAGAGATACCAGACCTTATAGCCTGGCACGAAACCATGTGAGCATAGATGTAGTGTGACATGTCTCTTGGTGCGGCTCATCATATTTCTACATTTATTGCATAGACACCTAATATTGTCTATTTGTGACAAAGCAGCTGCATGGTCAAGAAACATCTAAGACTTGACAAACCATTCACTTGTGTGACACCCACCTTATTGAAACCTTCATACATCCAATTCGTTTATCACCCATTATTGCGGCTATGTATGAGTAAGAAGTGCGTGCGAGATATTCATGTTTCTACACGTCACACATAACATGTATGGTATATATATATAGTTGCAATAATGAGGTAGTAGAATCAATACTTACATAACATGACATTCATCAATTAACAATATTCACAATAATCAATATTTGCAATAATTACTATTTGTATAACATCACATTCACCATCAAATTCATTAACTAATAACATCAAACCACATAGTTTATATTTGCAACATAAAATTAAAAATAGCAACTACAATGTATAAAGTCACATGAAGACTAATAACACTACCAATTAACAAATTTAAGCTAACTCTAATCGCATAAAAGTTAACTTCCGTCGGCCACAAAAAATCCACGAAAATAAACGTCTTAATATACATATTTAGCACCTCTAATTAACCATAGTTTCATTTACATTGCATAGGTATAGGATTATACCTCGTCAACTCCAACGACGTTGTCCTGTGGAGGAGCTTGCGTGGACCAGATGGCGGTACAGACCGTGACCATTGGAGGAGCTTGCGAGGGGCCGGCGCGGTAGTGGAGGCATGGCGGCTGCAGTGGTGGGGTCCCAGCGGTGGGGCGGCGGTGTGGGTGGACCGACGAAGGGCGGAGGCGGTCAGTGTTGGCGGTTGGCACCGGCGTGAGGCAGCAGCGGGGGTCGGCGGAGGGTAGAACGCCGACGGGCAGACCCAACGGCGGCGACGGTGGGAGGACCGAACGGCGGCGACCGGTGGACCGAATGACGGCCGCTCAGCTCACGTTTGAAATGAGCCCACGAGGGGTTGGGTTGCAGTCATAAATACTTAATTCCCGTCGGCCAGGGTACAGGACCGACGAAAGTTAAGTAATCCCCGTCGGCCAAGATACATGGCCGACTGGAGTTAAGTAATCCTCGTCGACTAAGGTACAGGGTCGACAGGAGTTATGTAATCCTCGTCAGCCAGGGTGTAGGCCGACGGAATTAAATTAATTCTCATCGGCTGTCTGACAGCCAACGTGGATTACCTTATTCCTGTCGGTCTAGTCAAAGGCCGACGGGAATTATTCTAGCCGACGAGAATCTTTAGGATTCCTGTTGTGATTATAGATGTTTAAGTATAACTTTCTTAAATAGAAATTGAAAATAAAATGTAGGTTAAACGTTTCTTAATAACAACAAAATATAATGATTATCTTTTCACATAAAATGAGATTTAGATTTACACTCAAGTTTTCTTAAATAAGATACATTATATGCTTTGCAATATATAATTGGCCATAAAGTTTTCCTAAATATGTTAAAAAGTGATATAATTAGTGTTCATGTTTTTAGTAAATAAAATAATGAGTTTACCTTGTTTTCTTAATAGAGATATATGCCACATATTTCTCGATCAAAGCTAAAAGATAATTGAAAGATTTAGTTAGATGTTCAAGTTTTATATATACATGTGTATAACATGTATAATGCTTATCCATATTAATAACACATTAGTCTATTTTAAAATTATTAAAATAAGCATAGTAGTCTGTACCATGTTTAGAATGATAATTTCATCTTTTAGAAATGCGAAGTTTATAATTTTGATTCCTAATAAATATAAAATATGACCATTTGTTCTTATCGTTGCATTTGAATATTGTTTAGATTTAGTTTTTCAATGAGGCATAATAATGTTATAATGTGTTTTATAATCTTTTAGCCCATAGCTTTAGTTATTCTATATAACTCTTCAAAAAAGATTAAAATGTTCACCAAATGTTCATAAATTTATAGTTAGGTTGTTTTCACGCTTATGTCTTGTTTTATAAAATATGAACCAAACAATTTTCAAAAGAGCACCTTTTGTTATAACTATTGCTTGTGATGTTTTTGAAAAGCAAATTCTCTTTCCGTTATGCTTTCTTTTAGCTTTGTCTATGGTGAATGTTGTATGTTATTGAATGGTGTACGTTTCTTGTTTGTTTATGTGATGTTCAGTTATTGACCTCATATTTGAGAATCAAGATTCAATCATGAGGAAGAATCTCGGCTTTTCTTTAAGCAAGGCAAGTGGTCTTCTCTCCCTCCATATTATGTTTGAACCTATCCAACACATGATAACTAAGTTTACATTCATGAGAAGCATAATTTGATGGGTTACCTATTCAAATACACATAACCTTTCCAACCTTATTGAGAGCACCTAGAGGGGGGTGAATAGGTGATCCTGTAAACTTGAAACTTAAGCCACAAAAACTTGGTTAAGTGTTAGCACAATAATCTCCAAGTGGCTAGAGAGGAGTCTCAACAAAACACAATAACCACAAGAGATCAATCACAGAGTTGGCACGGTGGTTATCCCGTGGTTCGGCCAAGACCAACGCTTGCCTACTCCATGTTGTGGCGTCCCAACGGACGAGGGTTGCAATCAACCCCTCTCAAGTAGTCCAAAGACCCACTTGAATACCACGGTGTTTTGCTTGCTTTTCTTAATCCCGTTTGCGAGGAATCTCCACAACTTGGAGCCTCTCGCCCTTACACTTGAAGTTCACAAAGAAGCACAGAGTAAGGGAGGGATTAGAACCTCACACAAGACACAAAGACCACAGCAAATACGCACACACAATACCCAGACTTAAGCTCAAAAGACTAGCACACTAGAACGAAGCTCAAATCACTAGAATGTCGAACAAGTGTGCAGAAATGAAGTGTGAGTGATCAAGAGTGCTCAAGGAATGCTTGGTCTTCTCCTTCATGTGCCTAGGGGACCCTTTTATAGCCCCAAGGCAGCTAGGAGCCGTTGAGAGCAATCTTGGAAGGCAGATCATGCCTTCTGTCGACTGGCGCACCGGACAGTCCGGTGCACCACCGGACACTGTCCGGTGCGGATTCCCTTCCTTATTTGGCGAAGCCGACCGTTGGAGTCTGAGAGCCGTTGGCGCACCGGACACTGTCCGGTGCACACCAGACAGTCCGGTGCACCAATGCGACCGTTGCTTGGCCACGCGTCACGCGCGGAATTCTCGGCCGACCGTTGCCCCGGCTGACGGTTGACTCATCGGACAGTCCGGTGCTCCACCGAACAGTCCGGTGAATTTTAGTCGTACGCCGCCGTTGAAGTCCCGAGAGCAGCCTGTTTGCCAGAGCCAGCCTGGCGCACCGGACACTGTCCGGTGCACCACCGGACAGTCCGGTGCACCCAGACTGAGCAGACCTTGGCTGAACAAAGCCATCTCATTTCCAATTCAACTTCTCCTGTTTCCAGCACTTAGACACAACACATTAGTCCATAAAACAATGTATTAAGTCTAGAAACATACCTTTTGACATGATTTGTACTTTGTCCACCACATTGCATATATCAACACAAAAATACTTGCATTGGCACTCAATCACCAAAATACTTAGAAATGGCCCAAGGGCACATTTCCCTTTCAATCTCCCCTTTTTGGTGATTTATGCCAACACAACATAAAGCAACTAGAACAAGTGTGATATCAATGCAAATGAAAACCAAAAGTTGTTTTGAATCAATTTTGGCATATATGGATCACTCTTTGCCACCACTTGGTTTGTTTTTGCAAATCAAACTCAAATTCCTATCTCTAAGTCAAACCCACTTGTAGAGACATAAGGAGAGGTCTTCCAAAGGAAATTGATCAAGGAATTCAACAACTCCCCCTTTTTCCCATAATCAACATTTCTCCCCACAAGAGGCCAACTTTTGACAAAAGAGACAATAAAAGAGTTTTGACAAACCAAAAGCTCTAATCTCCTCTAATCTCCAAGAGGCCAACTTTTAACAAAAGAGACAATAAAAGAGTTTTGACAAACCAAAAACTATAATCTCCTCTAATCTCCTATTTTCAAAATTTCTCAAGTAGTAGCTGATCCATCTATTGCTTTGGCCTTTATTTTCTCCCCCTTTGGCATCAAGCACCAAAACGAGATCAATCTTGGCCCTTAAAACCCCATTGCCTCACAAAAAGCTTCAAATAAGAACATAAAGGCAATAAGAGTACATGAGATGAACTTGGAAGAAGTTACCCTCTCATCGGAGTGCAGTGGAAGTCTTTCATGGTCCAAGTCCACCTTTTCCCTTTCAAACCTCCTTTGAACTAAAACAAGCAAACTCAAGCACACGGTTAGTCTCAAAGGGTCAAGTTGTAGCACAGCTCCCCCTAAATATGTGCATCTCTTGCAAAAAGGACTTGTGAGGTCCAGGGAGTGTTTGTACAACTTGAGCACCACAAGTAAGCAACATAATGCATAAGGAACATGATCAAAGGCATAAACACATGTATGCTATAAATCAATCCAAGTTCCGCGAATCCAGGACATTTAGCTCACTACGCAGCCTGCAAAATGTCTTTTCATCTAAAGGCTTAGTGAAGATATCGGCTAGCTGGTTCTTGGTGCTAACATGAAACACTTCGATATCTCCCTTTTGCTGGTGGTCTCTCAAAAAGTGATGCCGGATGTCAATGTGCTTTGTGCGGCTGTGCTCAACAGGATTTTCCGCTATTCGGATAGCACTCTCATTATCACACAGGAGTGGGACTTTGCTCAGATTGTAGCCAAAGTCCCGGAGGGTTTGCCTCATCCAAAGTAGTTGCGCACAACACTGTCCTGCGGCAACGTACTCGGCCTCAGCGGTGGATAGGGCAACAAAAGTTTGTTTCTTAGAGTTCCACGACACCAGGGACCTTCCTAAGAATTGGCACGTCCCCGATGTACTCTTCCTATCGACCTTACATCCAGCATAGTCGGAATCTGAATATCCAATCAAGTCAAAGTTAGACCCCTTTGGATACCAGATCCCGAAGCAAGGCGTAGCGACTAAATATCGAAGAATTCGCTTCACAGCCACTAAGTGACATTCCTTAGGATCGGATTGAAATCTAGCACACATGCATACGCTAAGCATAATATCCGGTCTACTTGCACACAAATAAAGTAAATATCCTATCATAGACCGGTATGCCTTTTGATCAACGGACTTACCTCCTTTGTTGAGGTCGGTGTGTCCGTCGGTTCCCATCGGAGTCTTTGCGGGCTTGGCGTCCTTCATCCCAAACCGCTTTAGCAAGTCTTGCATGTACTTCGTTTGGGAGATAAAAGTGTCGTCCTTGAGTTGCTTCACTTGGAACCCAAGGAAGTAGTTCAACTCGCCCATCATCGACATCTCGAATTTCTGCATCATCACCCTGCTAAACTCTTCACAAGACTTTTGGTTAGTAGAACCAAATATTATGTCATCGACATAAATTTGGCACACAAAAAGATCACCATCGCAAGTCTTAGTGAAAAGAGTTGGATCGGCTTTCCCAACCTTGAAAGCATTAGTAATTAAAAAGTCTCTAAGGCATTCATACCATGCTCTTGGGGCTTGCTTAAATCCATAGAGCGTCTTAGAGAGCTTACACACGTGGTCGGGGTACCGTTCATCCTCGAAGCCAGGGGGTTGCTCCACGTACACCTCCTCCTTGATCGGCCCGTTGAGGAAAGCGCTCTTCACATCCATTTGGTACAACCTGAAAGAATGGTGAGCGGCATATGCTAGCAAAATACGAATTGATTCTAGCCTAGCCACAGGAGCAAATGTCTCCTCAAAGTCCAAACCTGCGACTTGGGCATAACCTTTTGCCACAAGTCGAGCCTTGTTCCTCGTCACCACCCCGTGCTCGTCCTGTTTGTTGCGGAACACCCATTTGGTTCCCACAACATTTTGCTTGGGACGAGGTACCAGTGTCCAAACTTCATTGCGCTTGAAGTTGTTGAGTTCCTCCTGCATGGCCAACACCCAGTCCGGATCTAGCAAGGCCTCTTCTACCCTGAAAGGCTCAATAGAAGAGACAAAAGAGTAATGCTCACAAAAATTAACTAATCTTGAACGAGTAGTTACTCCCTTGCTAATATCACCCAATATTTGGTCGACGGGATGATCCCTTTGAATCGTCGCTCGAACTTGGGTTGGAGGTGCCTGAGGTGCTTCTTCCTCTTCAACTTGAACATCCTGTGCTCCCCCTTGATCATGCGCCTCCACTTGAGGTACTTGTTCGTCATCTTGGGTTGGGGGATGCACCATAGTTGAGGAAGAAGGTTGATCTTGCTCCAATTGTTCTTGAGGCCGCACATCTCCAATCGTCATGGTGCGCATTGCGGCCGTTGGAACGTCTTCTTCATCTACATCATCAAGATCAACAACTTGCTCTCTTGGAGAGCCATTAGTCTCATCAAATACAACGTCACTAGAGATTTCAACCAAACCCGATGATTTGTTGAAGACCCTATACGCCTTTGTATTTGAGTCATAACCTAATAAAAACCATTCTACAGCTTTGGGAGCAATTTAGAGGTTCTACCTTTCTTCACAAGAATATAACACTTGCTCCCAAAAACACGAAAATAAGACACATTGGGTTTGTTACCAGTTAGCAGCTCATACGAAGTCTTCTTGAGGAGGCGGTGAAGGTAGACCCTGTTGATGGCGTGGCAAGCCGTGTTCACGGCTTCCGACCAAAAACGCTCGGGGGTCTTGAACTCTCCAAGCATAGTCCTCGCCATATCGATGAGCGTCATGTTCTTCCTCTCTACCACACCATTTTGCTGAGGTGTGTAGGGAGCGGAGAACTCGTGCTTGATCCCCTCCTCCTCAAGGAACTCCTCCACTTGAAGGTTCTTGAACTCGGACCCGTTGTCGCTCCTAATCTTCTTTACCTTGAGCTCAAACTCATTTTGAGCTCTCCTGAGGAAGCGCTTGAGGGTCCCTTGGGTTTCAGATTTATCCTGCAAAAAGAATACCCAAATGAAGCGGGAAAAATCATCAACTATAACAAGACCATACTTACTTCCTCCTATACTTAGATAGGCGACGGGTCCGAAGAGGTCCATATGAAGCATCTCCAAGGGTCTTGATGTGGTCATCACATTTTTGGTGTGATGAGAGCCTCCCACCTGTTTCCCTGCTTGACAGGCTGCACAAGGTCTATCTTTTTCGAAATGAACATTAGTTAGACCTATCACGTGTTCTCCCTTTAGAAGCTTGTGAAGGTTCTTCATCCCCACATGTGCTAAGCGGTGATGCCACAGCCAGCCCATGCAAGTCTTAGCAATTAAGCATGTATCTAGACCGGCCTCTTCTTTTGCAAAATCAACCAAATAAAGTTTGCCGTCTAGTACACCCTTAAAAGCTAGTGAACCATCACATCTTCTAAAGACATACACATCTACATTTGTAAATAGACAATTATATCCCATTTTGCATAATTGACTAACAGATAACAAATTATATCCAAGCGACTCAACTAAAAACACATTAGAAATAGAGTGCTCAGATGAAATAGCAATTTTACCTAACCCTTTTACCTTGCCTTGGTTCCCATCACCGAATATTATTGAATCTTGGGAATCCTTGTTCTTGACGTAGGAAGAGAACATCCTCTTTTCCCCCGTCATGTGGTTTGTGCATCCGCTGTCGATAATCCAGCTTGAACCCCCGGATGCATAAACCTGCAAGGCAAATTTAGGCTTGGGTCTTAGGTACCCAACTTTTGTTGGGTCCTACAAGGTTAGTCAATATTGTCTTAGGGACCCAAATGCAAGATTTATCTCCCTTGCATCTTGCCCCTAATTTCCTAGCAATTACCTTCTTACCCTTTCTACAAATGGTAAATGAAGCATTGCAAGCATGATATATTGTAGAGGGTTCATTAACTTTCTTAGGAATATTAACAACATTTCTCCTAGGCACATTATGAACAACATTTCTCCTACCAACATTTCTGTCATGCACATAGGAAGAACTAGAAGCAGACATGGCATGAGAATCAAAAGCATCATATGCATTATAACTCCTATAAGCATTTCTAGATTGTCTCCTATCATGGTACATAAAAGCATGGTTCCTTTTAGCACTTCTAGCCATAGGGGCCTTCCCTTTCTCCTTGGTGGAGATAGGAGCCTTATGGCTTGTTAAGTTCTTGGCTTCCTTCTTGAAGCCAAGTCCATCCTTAATTGAGGGGTGTCTACCAATCGTGTAGGCATCCCTTGCAAATTTTAGCTTATCGAAATCACTTTTGCTAGTCTTAAGTTGGGCATTAAGACTAGCCAATTCATCATTTAATTTGGAAATTGAAACTAGGTGTTCACTACAAGCATCAATATCAAAATCTTTACACCTAGTGCAAATCATGACATGTTCTACACAAGTGTTAGATTTATTTGCTACTTCCAATTTAGTATTTAAATCATTGTTAATTCTCTTTAAGCTTGATATAGAGTCATGACATGCAGACAATTCACTAGAAAGCATTTCAATTCGTTTAACTTCTAGAGCAAGTGAATTTTGTGCACTAACAAATTTATCATGCTCTTCATATAAAAGGTCCTCTTGTTTCTCTAAGAGTCTATCCTTCTCATTTAAGGCATCAATCAATTCATTTATTTTATCAATTTTATTTCTATCCAATCCCTTGAACAAGCTAGAGTAATCTATTTCCTCATCGCTAGACTCATCATCACTGGAAGAATCATAAGTAGTACTGTCTCTAGTACATACCTTCTTCTCCTTTGCCATGAGGCATGTGTGACGCTCGTTGGGGAAGAGGAATGACTTGTTGAAGGCGGTGGCGGCGAGTCCTTCATTGTCGGAGTCGGAGGAGGAGCAATCCGAATCCCACTCCTTTCCTAGATGTGCCTCACCTTTGGTCTTCTTGTAATTTTTCTTTGTTTCCCTCTTGCTCCCGTGTTCCTGGTCACTTTCATTATCGGGACAGTTAGCAATAAAATGACCAATCTTACCGCATTTGAAGCATGAGCGCTTCCCCTTGGCTTTGGTCTTGCTTGGATGTCCCTTGCGACTCTTAAGCGCCGTCTTGAAGCACTTGATGATGAGGGTCATCTCTTCATCATTGAGTCCTGTCGCTTCAACTTGCGCCACCTTGCTAGGTAACGCCTCCTTGCTTCTCGTTGCCTTGAGAGCAACGGGTTGAGGCTCATTGATTGGACCATTTAGTGCGTCGTCCACGTACCTCGCCTCTTTGATCATCATTCGCCCGCTTACGAATTTTCCAAGAATTTCTTCGGGAGACATTTTGGTGTACCTGGGATTCTCACGAATATTATTCACCAAATGTGGATCAAGAACAGTAAATGACCTTAGCATTAGGCGGACGACGTCGTGGTCCGTCCATCGCGTGCTTCCGTAGCTCCTTATTTTGTTGATAAGGGTCTTGAGCCGGTTGTATGTTTGGGTTGGCTCCTCGCCCCTTATCATCGCAAATCTTCCGAGCTCGCCTTCTACCAACTCCATCTTGGTGAGCAAAGTGACGTCATTCCCCTCATGAGAGATCTTGAGGGTGTCCCAGATTTGCTTGGCATTGTCCAAGCCACTCACCTTATGGTACTCGTCCCTGCACAAGGAGGCTAACAACACAGTAGTAGCTTGTGCATTTCTATGAATCTATTCATTAATAAAAATAGGACTATCCGAGCTATCAAATTTCATTCCATTCTCAACAATCTCCCATATGCTTGGATGGAGAGAGAACAGGTGACTACGCATTTTGTGGCTCCAAAATCCGTAGTCCTCCCCATCAAAGTGTGGAGGCTTACCGAGAGGAATGGAGAGCAAATGAAAATTTGAACTTTAAGGAATACGCGAATAGTCGAAAGAAAAGTTCGAGTTAACCGTCTTTCGTTTGTCGTAGTCGTTGTCGTCGTTGTCCTTATGGGAAGAAGTGGACTCATCACTGTCGTCGTAGTAGACGATCTCCTTGATGCGTCTCGTCTTCCTCTTCTTTCCATCTTTGTGTCTGTGGCCCGATCCCGAGTCGGTAGGCTTGTCATCCTTAGGCTCGTTGACGAAGGACTCCTTTTCTTTATCGTTGATCACGACTCCCTTCCCCTTAGGATCCATCTCTTCGGGCGATTAGTCCCTTTATTGAAGAGAACGGCTCCGATACCAATTGACAGCACCTAGAGGGGGGTGAATAGGTGATCCTGTAAACTTGAAACTTAAGCCACAAAAACTTGGTTAATTGTTAGCACAATAATCGCCAAGTGGCTAGAGAGGAGTCTCAACAAAACACAATAACCACAAGAGATCAATCACAGAGTTGGCACGGTGGTTATCCCGTGGTTCGGCCAAGACCAACGCTTGCCTACTCCACGTTGTGGCGTCCCAATGGACGAGGGTTGCAACCAACCCCTCTCAAGTAGTCCAAAGACCCACTTGAATACCATGGTATTTTGCTTGCTTTTCTTAATCCCGTTTGCGAGGAATCTCCACAACTTGGAGCCTCTCGCCCTTACACTTGAAGTTCACAAAGAAGCACAGAGTAAGGGAGGGATTAGCAACTCACACAAGACACAAAGATCACAGCAAATACGCACACACAATACCCAGACTTAAGCTCAAAAGACTAGCACACTAGAACAGAGCTCAAATCACTAGAATGTCGAACAAGTGCGCAGAAATGAAGTGTGAGTGATCAAGAGTGCTCAAGGAATGCTTGGTCTTCTCCTTCATGCGCCTAGGGGACCCTTTTATAGCCCCAAGGCAGCTAGGAGCCGTTGAGAGCAATCTTGGAAGGCAGATCATGCCTTCTGTCGACTGGCGCACCGGACAGTCCGGTGCACCACCGGACACTATCCGGTGCGGATTCCCTTCCTTATTTGGCGAAGCCGACCGTTGGAGTCTGAGAGCCGTTGGCGCACCGGACACTGTCCGGTGCACACCGGACAGTCCGGTGCACCAATGTGACCGTTGGCTTGGCCACGTGTCACGCGCGGAATTCTCGGCCGACCGTTGCCCCGACTGACGGTTGACTCACCGGACAGTCCGGTGCTCCACCGGACAGTCCAGTGAATTTTAGCCGTACGCCACCGTTGAAGTCCCGAGAGCAGCCTGTTCGCCAGAGCCAGCCTGGCGCACCGGACACTGTCCGGTGCACCACCGGACAGTCCGGTGCACCCAGACTGAGCAAACCTTGGCCGAACAAAGCCATCTCATTTCCAATTCAACTTCTCCTGTTTCCAGCACTTAGACACAACACATTAGTCCATAAAACAATGTACTAAGTCTAGAAACATACCTTTTGACATGATTTGTACTTTGTCCACCACATTGCATATATCAACACAAAAATACTTGTGTTGGCACTCAATCACCAAAATACTTAGAAATGGCCCAAGGGCACATTTCCCTTTCACTTATTCCTTGATCAAACCTAGGTATTGTACTTTACTTTAGTAGCTATGTTTATTGCTATAACTTTAACTTTACACAGACACTCATGTTTATGATATTATTGTTCCAAATATAATGTTACCATTATCATTGCTATTGTGGATGCCTCGTTGATTAAACTGAAGGATTATGGGGAGGTTACACTAGCACAAAACAAAATTTTCGACCTCATAAAACTAGGAACTACTGCGGTTATAGATCATGGAATTACCACTAGACGCGTAGGGCAGCGGAAGACGTCTCGATGTAGACGAACGCATCGACCAGTGCTATGCAGTCGTCAGCGACCTTTACGTCCTCGCGTGGTTTGTCCTAGTGCTCTAGATGCAGCACCTCCAAGGTATCCACACATACAGGGAGGAAGCGTCGCGTTCCAAACTGCTAGGTTCGTGACGGTGGCTAGGAGAGAGCGAGAGACAGGCGGCTGCTCGTTTACTGGTGGCAAATTAGGGTTCACTTAACCACGCCCTACCCCTCATTATATAGGTGTTCTGGTGGGCTTCTAACTTCGAGGCCCATCAGTAACCCTAAAGCCCTATCTAATTTCGAATCTAACCTGAGTTAGGCTTCCTTCCCCTTAAGTGTGTGACCCTATAGGTTCACGTACATATAGACATGGCCCAAGTACTCTTACTTAGCCTAATAATTGACAGCAGCCTCTAGCAAGACATGTCAACTCCTATGCGCACGTAAAGATCATATCAGATGAACCACTGCAACATTATGTACATGTTGTTCCCTTTGTCTCACAATATTTGGTCTGGCTCTAAGCTAACCTCTCTTTCTCGATACCGTGAATTGGAATCCTTTCATTAGTTAACACTTAACCCTAGCACAACCATGCATTTCTTGATCCAATCACTCGAGGGGTCCAGAGATATCTCTTTCAATAAGAGAGGGACAAATTTCATCTTGACTGATCATGCCTCACAACATGCTTCCTGACAAACCCAAAATTACCTTTATAACTATCCAGTTACGGAGTAGTGTTTAATAGTCCCTAAGTAAGTCAATTCATATCTTGAGAACATGCGACAATCTCAGGTCTAAGGATACAATATACATGTTGCAAAAAGAGAACTATATTACAATATCTCACGTTGGGTCGGTATAGTCTCATGTCATCCCCACATTATTAGTTTAACATCTCCATATCCATGACTTGTGAAATGTAATCATCAACTAATACACGTGCTAGTCATCGACTCTAACTAGGGACATCATTTAGAATAACCATACAAGTAAAGAATCTCACAAACAATTCACATTATTGCTAATCAATACAAGGTGCCTTTCATGGATATTCAATTAAGCAATATATATATACCATGGATACAAAGAAATATACTCATCTCTATGATTATCTTTAGGGCATATTTCTAACATAAACAAGATCATATGAGTTAATTGGAACATGGAGTACCACTGAGGAAAACAGTGCAACCATGAGAACTATCATGGCGCTGGTCTGGGCTAAATAACTAGGGAAGTCTTATGTTGGGTGCTGGTCTTGGTCGATTTGAACGGGACATTTGTCATGCTCTTATATTCCAACTCAGGTAGATTTGATATGGGCATAGTTCACATGCTTTTCCCTACAAACTGGGTATAATGTTAGGTTACGTCAGATGACTTTATACAGTGGACATTTCCAACATTCACGTAGTGAGGACTCTAGGGAAAAGCCTCGTAGTGAGACCCTAGCCACTCACCTCGAAAGTGAATATGAGACTTGCAAACTCGAGCTAGAAGGGAATCATGACTCATGGGTAAAGTTATGCCACCTCTGTAGAGTGTAAAACTGATATATCAGTCATGCTCACGGTTAAGAGCAGCCTGAACCCTCACATGATAATTGAACTTAAAGATGAAAATAAATCGTGTTCTATTGCGCTCAAGTGGTTGAGCTTCATGTTGATGATATTTGGGTTCAAGGGGTTCTGAGCTTTATGCTTATATATAAATATATGTCGGTGAATATTAGTTATGCTTAATATGTGTTTGGTATATACTTATACTTAGTAATTAGGTGTTGATAATAAAATGTTGACCAACTAAAATGCTAACAACACTAAACCCTAGCCTTACCTTGTTAACCTTGCATTTTCACCCCACTTGCTGAGCCCCCACCATAAGTGAGCTCACCCCTTACTTAATTTTGATCAAAAGTTTGCAGCTGAAGATTATGATAGTAACCTTGATGGATGCTAGTCTAGTGATTCTCCCGGTCATCTTCCTATGGAAGGATGCCATGTTCTGCTATACTTTGATGAGTAATAAAGGTTAAGACATTATGTCGATTCGAAGTGTAATATGTTATTATAAAATACTTATTTACGCTTTTATGCATTGTTCATTTGATATATTACACTTGTGATGTCAACATATGTGTGGAAATAGATCTTGTCACACATATATTATGCATTCGGTTTTGTCCTTAAAACCGGGTGTGACAATTTAGTATATTTTTTAATTAGTATTATTCATGTCCTTCAATTGTATTGCATACATGCTAGGTATATCATATGGTAGGATTACTCGGTTTAAATTCATACTTGTTGAGCAAACCTACATGGTTCAAAATGTGTAGCAAAACACAACACGTGGCTTGTTTCTAAAGTTATATCTTTCAATTGGTGTTATTTTGAATTGTATGTGCCAAAGTCTGGATTATAGATGATTTGCGCCTCCTTGATCTCAAAGTCAAAGTGTATGTCTCCTACAAGTATTCAAAACTTGTATGCACACTTTTAGGGGAGGTTACTCTATAATCTAAGTCTTTGAAACGAACACCGCTTTTCAAGTCTAATATGTCTTTCGATTGGTATCCCCGGAGAAAGACAACATGCTTCCACTACAAGAATTCCAAATCTTTCGATTGGTATCATTTACATGTCTTCTCCAACATTTGAATGACCCATGTCATTTTTTATCTTGCGCTCCTCATGTTGCCATATATGCATATGTTGTTGAATGCTTCATTTGATATCATTAGAATATCCTCTATCATTTACATATGCATAATTTTAGGGGGGAGTTAGTCTATTCAATTAGGTCTTGTTTCCTTTTATTTTCATGTACTCTTCCTATTTAGAGAGTTTTCCGATAGGGGGGATCTATTTTTTTCATTAAGGGCTAGTTTGGAAACACTAGTTTCCCAATAGATTTCTATTTTCCCAAGGAAAATTGACTAATTTTCTTTAAAAAAATGAAAATCCCTTGAAAAAATAGGTTCCTAAATCAGCCCTAAAAGATATTGCTTTTCCAAATAAAGATAACTTTGTTTTGGTGAAAAAATATTTTCAGAGGACAAGTCTTTAATTGCTTCCTATGTGTTTTATTATATAATGGGCCTGTCAGTGCACCGAGCCCAGGTCCACGGAGATATGCGAGGTAACTAAAAACCTGGTCTAGCTCAACGAACCGAACTAGCACCACCACATCAGCGGTTGCCGCCTCATCTTCCTTCCCTCTCGTCATGGCGCAACTCCCTTGCCCCGCCGCCGCCGCCGCCGCCAATGTAGCGGCCGGGAAAGAAGAGACTGCCACCTGGGAGGACGCGCTGGACCTGGATGACTCCGACATCTGCTTCGTTCCCCCTCCCCTCCCCTACTCATTCGACGCCACCGCCTCCCAGCCCCAGCAGGACAAACCCCCGCACCCTTTCCACCACCAGCCCCACCGCATCCCCGGCCCCACTGCCGCCGTCCAGGACACGATTCTTCCCCGCTCCGCCCCCCGTCCGCCTCTCTCATCGGGACGCGGGGACGCCGACTTCCTGCTGCCCCCGTGGCTCTGCGCTCTCCAGTTCCTTGGTGAGGAGTAATTCAGTGAATGCTTTCCTTCGCGTTTCGTGGCGAGGTTGTCTCCGTGTGATTTATTTGTCCGCATTTGTTGGCTTGGATGCAGGGAAGGACCGCGCGTGGGAACGGCCGGGGATCAGGACGATTAAGGACAACAAGGAATTGCTTCGAGCACCTTTGGTGCGTGTTGCGCACCTGCTAAGCTTTTAGTTTTTCATGATCATTCCGTTCGATCCTAGCAGGGATATTTTGGGGTTCTCTGTTGACACCAGTGCATTGTCATCAGGTGGCTGGGGTGGTGACGTTGTGCAGGCCAAACGGGCTCGGAGATCTCTTCTTGGTTCTAAAGGTTAGCGCTGAGCACGTCATTTAGCTCTCTGTGCCGTCTTGTTTTCGTTTTAGTTACTCTTTTGCCAGCGAAACAAGCAGGGGGTGCTGCAAGTCCTTTCATTAAGTGCGCCGCTAAACAAAACAAGAAGCAACTTAAAAACTGAGACAGCAGTCCTTAGAAAATGGTTTGTGGGGTCTTCAGCCCCAGCTGCACACCATAAGGCACCCTCTTCCACTGCCCTCACAACCAAGTTTGTACATGGAAAGGCTCCATCGAAGATGCAATCATTGCAATGATTCCATAACTCTCATACCGCCGGGATAACCAAAGTATTCGAGCCTTCTTTCTCTATGATGCTTGTTCACACCCTTTGATTGCACAACACCACCATTTAGAAAGACTAGCCAAGCCTTCATCACAATCTAGAGCTTGTAATTTGTAAACCCAGCTTCTGTGACATGATGAACCACACCTCCTTTGCAACTACACAGGAAGCCAAAATGTCATTGATGTTCTCAGCTCCTTGATTGCACAAACGGCAACATGCAGGGTGATGCTACCCTGGCTTAACCTTCTGTCATCTACTCATCTGTCCAACAATGTTACAATCATTTAGGACCGTTAGTGTCGGTGTTCTGAAAACACCAGTTAGTAATCATAAGTGCTTTACGTGTCCGGTGTGGATGGTGTGCGAGGGAGACACGAGATTTTTATACTGGTTTGGGTGGAATGTTCCTACGTCTAGTTGGGTATCTCACGTACCCTGCATTAGATTTGTAACAGGGTGGATTACAAACTTGGTCGAGGGAGAGCTCGGTGCCTAAGCCTCTGGTGTGAAGAGTGAATGATGTGAAGTGCTCGGTGAAAGTTACAAGTGTTGGCTATTTGCGTTTGCTTGTTTCTACCAGGCCTGTTGGTCCATCATCGAGTTTGATGTCATGGCTGCAATATCTTGCGTTTGGGCTAGAAAGTTTGCCAATATGAAGTCTCTTTCCTCTTACATCACTCTCATTTCAAAAAAAAAAAGAGGGGGCTGACACAGTCAAAGATTTTAGACCTATCAGCCTAAGTCATAGTTTTGCAAAGCTGGCGTCTAAGCTTATGACTAATAGATTGGCTGATCAGCTGCAGCATCTTGTCTCGCCAAATCAATCTGCTTTCATCAAGAAAAGGTTTATCCAAAATAATTTTATGTTGGTACAACAAACTGCTCGCTTTTTGCAGCAGCAAAACAGCCCCGAATTATGCTCAAATTGGACATTTCTAAGGCGTTTGATAGTGTTTCATGGGCCTTTCTAATTGAAGTTCTCCAAAGGCTTGGGTTTGGACAGATTTGGTACAACATTATTTGCGGTTTGTTGTCCACTTCATCAACTCAGATTTTGCTTAATGGCTCTCTGGGCGAAGTCATATATAATCGGCGGGGTCTGCGGGAAGGTGATCCTCTGTCTCCAATGCTCTTTGTCCTGGTTATGGATGCCTTTAATCTTATAGTGCAGCAAGCCTCTGAGGAAAGGGTTCTCTAGTCGCTTTCTTCGAGAGACTTACACCACCGAATTTCTTTATATGTCAATGATCCGGTTGTCTTCTTACGACTGGATGTTGTTGATATTGGGGCAACTAAGGGGATTCTGCATCTATTTGGTGAAACCTCCGGTCTTATGACCAACATTCATAAGAGTAGTGTTTAGCCGATTCACTGTGGTGGGGAGGATTTGGCCATAGTGCAAGCATCTTTACCTTGCCAATTATCTGAATTCCCTTGCAAATATCTTGGGCTTCTGTTAACTCTAAAACGTTTATCTCGACCGCAACTGCAATCTATCATTGATCATATTGCGGTCATGCTTTCGGGATGGAAGGAGCAACTTATGTCCAAGGCTGTCCGGTCTGTTTATATTCAGTCGGTTATGACTTCTAGATTTGTGTATTTGGCTATGGCATTGGACCTTCCTACATGGGCGATCAAGGCTATTGACATGTTAAGGAAGGCCTTTCTCTGGAAAGGGGGAAAGAAGTCAAGGAAGGGCACTGTTCTTTGGCTTGGAGTAAAGTCACTCGTCCTAAAGAGTTGGGTGGTCTTGGTCTTTTCAATCTGAAACTGTTTGGTTGGGCTCTTAGAGTGGCTTTGGTTGCAGAAATTGGATCCTGGGAGACCATGGGCTGAATTTCCAATTTAGATTCCAAAGGAAATGGTTTGCCTCTTCAAATCTGTTGTGTACACTGAGATTGGTAATGGATTAAACACCCTCTTTTGGACGGATAAATGGCCGCACGAGCATTCCATCCCCTATTTTCAAGTCGTCGACTAGTCGTCCAGTCGGTCCTGGTAGCTCGACTTGGGGAGCCTGCTCGACTTTTCTGGCAAGTCGGGCGACTTGTCAACGACTAGAAATTCTCAGTCGACTAGTCGTCGACTTGGTCTGGCAAGTCGGCCGACTTGTGCCCCAGTTCAGCCCAAACAGCCCAAAGGCCCATTACACAACATTTTTTTCTTGATTTGGGAGAAAATGCAATGGATGATCTTGATTTGGGAGATATTTAGGGTATCTACTATCTAGTATCTATCTAGCTGCAGCAGCAGCATAGCTATCTAATGGAGCTTATTTCCTTTCAAGTTTGAACTATATTTTCTTGCTATTTGTTTTCCAATTTGAACTATATGGCTCTTATGACTTATGAGTTTATCACTTATCACTTATGTGGCTGCTTTGGTTGAGTTTGAGGCTTCAAATGAGGTAAGGCTTGCTGTTTATTTCAGTTTCGTTCAATTTCAAGCTTCAAATGCGGTAAAACATGCTTTTTTCTTCATATATAAATGTTATATTGTCTATATGAAGCCATTATATAGGCAAAACAGCCACTATATTGGCAAGTCGACGACTAGTCGAGTGACTTATCGACTACCAAATCGGTACCTTGTCGACTTGACTTATCGACTTGAAAACCCTTCCATCCAAGAGCTTGCCCCAACAGTGTTTGCCTCTATCCCTAAGAAGGTTACTAAAAGAAGATTGGTTAAAGATGTTTTGCATAATTCGAATTGGGTTCAAGATGTTTAGGGAGCTCTTTCTTATGCTTTCTTGGTGCAGCTATTGGATTTGGTTGAGGTCCTGTAAGGCTTTTCGCTGCCAGCCTGATGTACGAGATCGTCATGTATGGAGGTTTTCTAGTTCCAGTGACTACTCTTCAAAATCCACATACACAGCTATGTTCTAAGGCTCGGTGCTATTCAAGCAAGCTGATCGAATCTGGAAGACCTAGGCTCCTAGCAAATGCCGGTTCGTTTTGTGGCTAGTGGCTCAGAATAAATGCTGGACAACGGATAGGTTGGCTAAAAGAAGATTGACTCAGTCGCTTCTTTATCCGCTCTGCGATCAACAGGATGAGACAATCAACCACCTATTGGTGGGCTGCTCCTTTGTGCGGCAGTTTTGGTTTGATCTGCTCAGACCTTTTAGATTGCAGGACTTTCACCTAGGGCCAGATATGGATGATTTTTATCTCTGTGGTGTATCAATAGTGCTCGGCTAGGTGGGCTGAGCAAGAAAGGTTATGATTTTATGGTCATTTTGGGTGCATGGATGTTGTGGAAGCATAGAAATGGTGTTGTCTTCCACGGTACCCCTCCAAACTTGGTTGTGACCTCAGCTGGCCAGGGAGGAAGTACTTTTGTGGTCTTTGGCTGGGGCTAAGGGGATTTCTTTCCTCCAGGCTCGAGGCCCTGTGGTTTAGCCTTTTCTTTTCTTTAGTGTTGGGGGTGTCTACAAGCGAGCAGGCGCTCTGTTCCTGCTCTAGTTGTGGAGCAGGTTGTGTGGGGTTCGTTGTTGGGGGGGGGGGGGGTGTTTGTTGATGTGTTGTATCTGGGTGTGTTTTGGGGTCCTTACCCCTTCTTAATACAATGATGCACACTGTGTGTTCGATGAAAAAAGTGCTTTTGTGTAACCAAACCTCCATTGAAATGCTGAGATGAATATCAACTGCTTACTCTTGATAGGATCCAACCGACTCAATTGGTGCTTCAGTTCACAAGAAAGTTCTTTTGGAGGAGAATAATGGCCATGATATCTCAATTGGGTGTGCTGTTGTTTTTATTAAGGTGAGTGCTTAAGTTGTGACTTATTTTGTTGTCAACCTAGTCTACTGTGGTGTCTAGTGGCAACTGATTGGTTCAACTGTTGAATATGTTTTCAAGTCCAGGTAGCTGTTTTCCGTCCGTCTGACAAGTTGTGCTACCTCAATGTTACCAAAGGAAAAGTGATCAAGGTATTATTCATAGTTTCATATTAATTTAAATTGCTACTGATTACTGTAATATCTCTTCTGACATACATTATGATGCTTTTCTAGTTTAGTTGTTGTTAAAACCAAAATTATTCAATATAATTTACTAATGAAAGGTACGTCTGGTATAGTGGTGAGAGCTCTTACCTAGTCACTAGGTCGTGGGTACGAAGGAGCCTCTCAACATTTGTGGGCGAAAGGATTGCCTTAGTTTATCCTTTTTTTCTAGATCCCACTCATGTGGGAGCCTCTGGCACTCATCTGCCTACTCCCCTTTTATAATTTACTACCGAAGTAAAAAGAAATAAATCAAAGTAAGCTACTCTGGTATTTGTACAAAAAGTATGCCTGTTCTGCTTAGCCATTTTTTGAATCTGATTATACCAGTTATCAACTGAACCTAATGAGTTACAAACTATTGTCTGAAGGCAATATACCAAGTGCAATCACATTGTCAGGTACAATTTTGCAGTCAACTATTAGTTTGGGATTAGACTCAGCGTATCGTGTATAAAGTCTTGAAGTTTTAATGATTCAGTGATTCTACGATTACACTGAAGAAAATATGGCACTTGGCATCTCCTTAAATTCAATTGCCTTCCAAATCTCAGGAGTCAGGACTTGAAGTTCGTAACCATCTTACCACAACAGTTTCATGATTGCCATTTTTGTCAATATTGAAGCACTATTACAATGCTCTCAAACACATTACATCATAATTATATTTTTTGTTCAGAAATTCTCTTAAGACATGGGTATAACGATGCAAATATTTGCAGGTTTTTAGTAAAAATTGTGCTGCCCCAGCTAAGCAAGTGATTTCATCAAATACTTCTGAAAGAAGTCAAGGCGAAGATTCTGCCAGCAATACAATGATGAGAATTTTAGGTCGTGAAGACATGATGCCCAGTAACGAGATGACAGTTACTGAGGTTTCTCATGAACACAGTGCAACACCTGATTCAACTAATTGCACTTCAACGTGGGATATTTATGGTAGGTTTAGTTTGGGAAGTAACAAGGAAGATAAATTGCTGGTAGATCCACATAACAAGCATACATCAAGCTGCAGTACTGATGGGCATCCCCAGCAAAATTTGAGTATTCCAAACACTATAGGTTGCTTCTCAACCCCGAAAGAAAATGTTAATACCAGCAGCGGATCACATCTCAAACGCAAAAAGGCTGTATCAGAATGGACAGATGAGCAGCTTTCTGAACTGTTTGCTGACTACTAGCATTGTAGTATATATCTGATAAACGAGTTGTTAGATTTCTAGTAGTCAATGTATTGCAGTTATATTACTGATGTGAGCGTTGTAAGAACTTGACAAGTTTTGTACAGTTGCACCTATAGCATGTAGAGCTGTATATGGTTGTTGTCCAGCTCACTTTTCTGAAACGGTTGTCATGCCAGTCTTTCTGGTAGAACTATAGATTCTACCGGGCAGATTGCGCAGATTGTAGGGTAGGGATTGGGCGTGACCAGGGCGGTGGTGCTAGGGCGCCGTCGTGATCTTGGTTGGGTTGCGCGCAGAGAGAAGATCACAGAAGACTTTGGCTCCAGAATAAATTGGTATTTTGCTTATCTTTATTCAAGTGTTTACAGATCTATATATATAGAGCTATCTCAAATCTATTTACTAACTTTGGATAAGTATAACTATCTAGATAGAGCTGATCTAAGTCTATCTACTAACTTTGGATAAGTATAACTATCTAGATAGAGCTGATCTATTAGCTATTGGGCCTTGGGTCCCACCTGGGCAGCCTTGACCCTATTGCGCCTAACATAGGCTTGGCCATACATAACATCTTTGTCGCCTTCTCAAACAGGTCGTCCTCAGCTGTAAGTTAGGGTAAGCAGCACGGAACTCTTCAAGCTTTTTCCATGTGGCGTCATCTTCAGCCAGTCCACACCACTGTACGAGAACCTGCCATATGCCCTGCCTAAGTTGAGCATGAAGCACCTTGGCCGGCACAGGAAGCAGTCGGCCATCCATCACTGGGTCAAGCGTCCCCGAAGTTATAGGAGGATCCCCATGGTGTGTCTTCAGCAGGATGACGTGGAAGACATCATGGATGCGGGCACCATCTGGCAACTGCAGGCGGTAGGCTACCGATCCAATCCTTTCCTGGACACGAAAAGGGCCAGCGTAGCAAGGTCCCAGCTTCCCCTTCGCACACGGATGGAGGGACTGAAAGGTGCGGTGCAGCAGGCGTAGCCACACTCAGTCGCCCACGTGGAACTGAACCTCTCGATGCTCAACATCGTAATACTTCTTGGCGAGCTGCTGGGCCTGCAAAAGGCGCTGGCGCACCTCGGCCAGCATCTCATCTCTGGAGTGTAGCATATCGTCTGCGGCCTCAGTACGTGTCGTCCCTGGCGTATAAGGTAGCATGGATGGTGGGGATCTGCCATAGACCACCTCGAAGGGAGTGGCACACAATGTTGTGTGGTAGGAGGTATTATAGCAATACTTCGCCCAGGACAGCCAATCCACCCATGCCCGCGGTCGATCGCCGGTGACACACCGAAGATACATCGCAATAATTTTGTTGACCACCTCCGATTGTCCATCCGTCTGTGGGTGGAAGGCGGTGCTCATCTTTAGTGTCACCCCCGCCATCCTGAAGAGGCCGTGCCACACGTGCCCAGTGAAGATGGGGTCTCGGTCACTGACAATAGACAACGAGAACCCGTGTAGTCGTACTATGCCGTCGAAGAATGCCCGCGCTACGGACGACGCGGTGTAGGGGTGGCCGAGGGCGATGAAGTGGGCGTATTTGGAGAAGCGATCCACCACCGTGAGGATGACAGACTTGCCCGCCACCTTGGGCAGCCCCTCGATGAAGTCCATGGAGATGTCAGCCCACACCTAGGACGGCACCTCAAGGGGTTGCAGGAGGCCGCCCGGCTGCTGCGCCAGTGTCTTGTTTTGCTGGCACGTGGTGCAGGTGTGCACCCAGTCCTGGACGAGCGCGTGATCATGTGGCATGTTGAAGTCTGCCCATAGTCGATGGAGGGTTTTCTGGACGCCCTCATGACCCGCCGAGTGCGCCAGTGTCAGCACCTGGTGGCGCAGGTCGTCGTAGTTCGGCACGAAGATGCGTGTGCCGTGCAGGAGCAGCCCATCGACGAGGCGCCATGGCGCAACCAACACGCCGTCCTGTAGCTGCTGGAGGAGGTGCTGCCCGTCAGGTGCAGTTGCTAGCGCTCGCCTAATGTCGTCCAGCAGGGAGAATGTCGGGGCTGAGATGTCCCGTGCTGCCATAGCCGTGTCCTCCACGGCAGCCTCCGAGTCGCGGCGGGACAGGGCGTCGGCCACGGTGTTCAGGCGTCCCGGCCTGTATTCCACCGAGAAGTCAAAACCGAACAGCTTGCTGGTCTACTGATGCTGAGGAACTGCGGACAAGCGTTGATCCAACAAGAATTTTAGACTGTAGTGGTCAGTCCAAACAGAAAAGTGGCGCCCCCACAAGTACGGGCGCCAGTGACGAACGGCCTACACGAGGCCGATGAGCTCCCTCTCGTAGGCCGCCAACTTAAGATGGCGGGCTACAAATGGCTTGCTGAAGTAGGCGAGAGGTCCCGCGCCCTGATGAAGGACAGCACTGAACCCTGCACCTGATGTGTCATAGTCGACGATGAAGAGCTTGGCGAAGTCCGGCATCTAGAGCACTGGGCCCGTCGTCAAGGCGTGCTTTAGGGCGTGGAAGGCTACGGTCACGTCATCATCCTAGGCAAACGCGTCTCATCGCAAGAGACGCGTCAGCAGGGCTGCGATTAGGCCAAAGTCTTTGATGAACTTCCGATAGTACCCTGCCAGTCCCAAGAAAGCCCCGGAGGCCTCGTGCAGACTGCGGGGGCGGCTAGGAGGCCACTACCGTGACCTTGTCGGTGTCCATGGCGACCCCGCCCTTGGAGATGACATGGCCCAGATAGGCCATCGATGTGGCGCCGAAGGAACACTTGGAGCGCTTCAGGTGGAGGTGGTGTGCCTGCAGTGCCTCGAGGACGATGCCCACATGCTGGAGGTGCTCCGCCCATGATGCACTATAGATCAGGATATCGTCGAAGAAGACAAGCACAAACCTCTGAAGATATGGGCGGAGTACGTCATTCATTAGGGCCTGGAAAGTAGCAGGCACGTTCGAGAGGTCGAACGGCATGACCAGGAACTCATAGTGGCCATGATGGGTGCGGAACGCCGTCTTGGTGATGTCATCGGTGTGCATCCGCACCTAGTGGTAGCCTGAGCGTAGGTCCAGCTTGGAGAAGAAACGGGCTCCATGGAGCTCGTCGAGGAGCTCGTCCACCACCGGGATCGGGAACATGTCCTTGGACGTCTTGACGTTGAGGGCGCGGTAGTCGATGCAGAAACGCCACAAGCGGTCCGCCTTGTGAACCAAGAGCACCGGAGCGGAGAACGGTGACGTGCTGGGTCGTATGATGCCTTGTGTGAGCATGGCCTCACACTGTCGCTCTAGCTCGTCCTTTTGCAGCTGCACGTACCAGTACGGTCGTACGACCACCGGAGCTATATCGGGCAGCAGGTGGATGCGATGGTCGTAGGGGCGGGTCGGGGGCAGTCCCGTGGGCTCGTCGAAGATGGCGCCATGTTGCTGAAGAAGGACGTCCATGAGGGGCTGTTGGGCAGTGTCGACGACTGCCACAGCCAGCTGCTGCGGGGCAGGCAGTTGCGTGGCCCGCACACCCTGCTAGTGGATGCGCAGCCCTGGCATTGGAACGACAGGGTCAGTGATCGGAAGTTCCACTGGATTGTACCCAGTGTCTCCAGGAAGTCTACGTCGAGGATGAAGTCGAAGCAGCCCAGGCGCATCCCGACGCACGTGATGGAGAAGGACTCGTCGTTGATGATGACGGGGATGTCACAGGCGATACCGGCGCAGGGTAGTGAAAGCTCTCTTGTGGGTTTTGGTGTTTGGATGACAACTCAATTAAAGGACTAACAAGTGTGCTAAGTGTTGAACAGGTGCTTAATGTAAAGCTAACAGGGTTCAACACAAGTGAACAAATGTGATGGTCCAAGAACTGGATTATGGATACATGATGGACATCACAAGTAAGATGGACATTGCAAAAGTGATACTCGGGTGCGTATCTCGGAGACAACTGATCAAGCCAAGGACGGAGCAAGAAGAGCTTCGAGGTACCAAGTGCACGGGAGAAGGTCAAGGAGGCTGAGGAACCCAAAGCCAAGGGTGAAGAAGAAGGCTTGCAAAGTCAAGGGTGATCGAGTTGAGAACAGCTACGGCACATCAAGGATCACTACATAAGGACGTGACTTACAACCAATGAGGTAATAGCTACAGTTATGTGGTGTAAGTCATAAGGCTCAAGATCAAGCTCTAAGGAGATCAAGGTTACTAGAAGGAGAACAAGTGTCAAAACCAGAACTAGAAGCGTCCCAAAAGAGCTAAGTTCATCTTGATCTTTAGTTTGGATTGTTCCTATGTTTGGAGATGTTCTATGTGACCTTTGCAGGATGTTGGAGCTAAGAAATGTCAATCTAGATCAAGTCAAGCCGACTTGATGATTTATGAGTCCAACATCAAAGCTCAAGCATGTGAAATGCTATAGATGTAATAATTAAGAGAAGGTATGTTTCTAAACTTAGTACATTGGTTTTTGTGTACTAACATATTTGTCTAAGTGTTAGAAACAGAAAGAAGAAGAAAAGAAAGAGGTGCAAAAGGCTTGGCTGTGTACAGCCAAGACTCAGCTCAGTCTGGCACACCGGACTGTCCGGTGGTGCACCGGACAGTGTCTGGTGCGCCAGGTTAAACTCCGGTAAACAGGTCGCTCTCGGGAGAAGTCGGGCGACGTTCGGTTATAATTCACCGGACTGTCCGGTGGTGCACCGGACTGTCCGGTGAGCCAACGGTCGGCTGGGCCAACGGTCGGCCGCGCAATCCGCGCGTGACGCGTGGCCGAGCCAACGGTCAGATAGGGGCACCGGACTGTCCGGACAAACCGAACAGTGTCCGGTGCGCCAACGGCTCCAGGACTGCAACGGTCGACTGCTCCATTTATGGAAGGAAATCAGGCACCGGACAGTGTCCGGTGGTGCACCGGACTGTCCGGTGCACCACCCGACAGAAGGCAAGATTTGCCTTCCTGGATTGCTTCCAACGGCTCCTAGGCCCCTTGTGCCTATAAAAGGGACCCCTAGGCGCCTCAAGCAAAGAACAAGTGCAGCCAACAAGTGTAGACATCACTCAAATCCATTCTCACTCTCCCTCTTGTGTGTAACTCTATAGTTTGTGTAGAAGGCACAGCTATAAGCCTTTAGAGAGAGGAGAAGTGCTGCTAAGAGCTAGAGCAAGGTCTTGAGCGTATCGTTACTCTACCGAGGTGCTGCCGAGAAGTTTGTAAGCAGCCACGGTGTTGTTGTAACCCAACTCAATAGTGAAAGGCTCTATCTGTCATACTGACAGATCTGAGCAAACGGAGGAAGGAGTTGAAATAGACTCCAAGCCCAGGTGCGGCTAACTCCAACGAGGACTAGGCAAGCGTTTCAGGCTTGGCCGAACCTCGGGATAAATCCTTGCGTCTGTGTGCTCTGTTCCGTATTGTATTCTGACTCTCTGTTTTATTCGCTTTTATATCTGCACTTCAACACTTATCTGTGGTATAAGCTTTATTTGAAGTGCAGGACTTTTTGAGACAGGATCTTCTATTCCACTGCAACCTACTCGAAGGGTCTTCACTCCACTGCGTTCTAGTCTTCGAGTAGAGTAAGAATTTAAGTTCTAAAGCATAAAGTTTTATTCGCCTATTCACCCCCCCTCTAGGCGACATCCAGATCCTGTTCTCGGGCATAAGGGAACTCTCAATTGGTATCGGAGCTAGGCCTCTCCAGTGTGGGCTTAGCCGTCCGGAGATGACGATGTCGTCACAAGAGGTAACTGTAGAACTTCTTTTAGGCGATGGCTCTAATTATAAGTCTTGGTCTGTCTCTATTTATAATGCTTTCATGAGTGTTAATCCTGATTTGAGACAGGTCTTTAATAGAAGTATTTTTCCCTCTAATGTTAGTAAAAATCCTTCTAATGATGAACTAAGATGTCTATCTCTAAATCACCATGCTTGCAACATCTTAGTTGATTCTCTTTCTAGAGATGCCTATTTTGCCATCATGAGTAGTGATAATGATTTATTTGTTGATGCTCATGATTTATGGAATAGAATTAAAGTAAAATATTTTGTGGCAAATTGTACTGCTCCTACTCCCTATATTGTTTGTGATGCTAACCATTCAAAGGGAGAAGAACAAGAACGATGGCACCCAAACGATGAATCCACCTCGTCAACAGGTTTGTTCTCCACTAGTGATAAATGTTTTATTGCTAACAATGACGGTGGAGACGAAAGCCATGATGAGGAGGAATATGAGGATGATAGCGAGGATGAATCTTCATCATCACAAGGTACATTTTCCTATATTGCTTCCACTGACATTAATGACAGGGAAAATGAGACCGATGATGTGGAAGAAGAGGAGATTCGCCGTTTCTACAACCATCTCAACAAAGCGGAAAAAGCTCTCTTGGTTAAGTTGTTGAGAAGGAACAAGGAACAAGACGAGATGCTTCTCAGGCTAGAGGAGACTCTCATCAAAACAAACAACAGCCTGGAGAAGATGACCAAAGGACATGAGGAGCTAAGGTGCTCTCATGATGTCTTGGTCCAACGGTATGATTCAATGTTAATTGAGCAAAGTAATAATGATGATGCTCTATCTAATGTTGCTCAACTTAAAACTGAAAATTCTATGCTTAGAAGTCAAGTAGAAATAATGAATTTAGAAAAGCTTGCTCTTGGTGAAAAGCATGATACGCTGTCATACTCTCATAGTAAACTAGTTGATGATTATATCATGCTCAATATTGCTCATGAGGTAGTAATTACTAGTTTAAACTCATATGAACCTCATTCTTGCACTAGTAATCAATTGGTCAAAATATTATCATGTGCTGACCTCCACCGCCCCAAGAAAGGCCAATCTTTGTTTGAGAAACAAGTTGTAGGATCAAAAAGGAAATTGCTTGGGAACAAGAAACAAAGACAATTAAGGAGAAGATGCCTTGCTCGACTTCCGCAAGATATCTACGAACACATGGTGAAGAAGCTTAAGGAAGGAGAAACCGCAGCAAGGGTCAAACTCCATAAGAAGGATGTTCCCAAAGCAATAAATGAAGAAATCAACATGAACAAGGAAAAAGGTAAAAATTCAATTAATCATGTTGATTGCACTGATCATCTCTCCATGTCATTCAAGTACAAAAAGGGAAAAGGAAAAAGGAGGTGCTTCAAGTGCAAGAAGTTAGGCCACCTCATCGCGTCTTGTCCGTAAAAGACAAGAATGAAGGGACAAGGAGTTGTTTTGGATGCAACAATAAGGACCACACGATTACTTCATGTCTGGTCATGAAGAATCAAGGATGTGCATCCTCCAAGGTAACCCTCACCAAGGAAAATGACAAACAGCAAGCGTCATGTCAGGTTGAGCGACGCTTCTGCTATAAGTGTGGTGAGCAGGGTCATCTACCCAAGGTATGTTATAAAGGTAAGATT
Organism: Zea luxurians; assembly: GCA_029449295.1. Classification (NCBI taxonomy): domain Eukaryota; kingdom Viridiplantae; phylum Streptophyta; class Magnoliopsida; order Poales; family Poaceae; genus Zea; species Zea luxurians. Next base: position 27,810,250 of record JAOPSE010000001.1, on the reverse strand, counting down.
CCTAAGCAAGTGAATTTGTCTCAATCTTATTCGCATAGGAGACCCAAATCATACACTTGTGCTAGATCTATAACGAGATCACCTAGAACTAGCACAAAGGCAATTTGGGTACCAAAGGCACATTTAGATGATCATTATGGACCCATCCCGAGATGGGTACCAAACTGTGCTAACTAGACCATGCAGGTGCCTTGAGATGGACTGGAGACCATGGGAGAGCTTAAGACGGTTATCTAAAACTCTATGCTTAAGCTGTTAATTGTTTTGGTGTTTATTGACCCAAGGTTGAATTATTGTGAGACACTAATCCCATGTTCATCTCAAGTGAAATAAGGTGAATAGGTCCTTAATCATTATTGGTGAATCAAACAAAGGACCTTGATGAGATTCTTCAACTTGCTCTCCATAGGATGGTACCCTTGTATCTTAAGTACTTTGTTGATAATCAGTATTGCTCTTAAAACTGATTGTTGTGCTACCTGTCCTTGGAGTAGTTATGCCTCTTGATTGCCTGTGTTGAGTACTTTTCAATCAATGATTAGTGATTTCCAAGATTGTAACTATGCGTGCTTAATCATGATTGTATGCTTTAGAGGTTTTGTCTCTTGAATCATTTAATGGGTAGTTTTTCACCATGATTAACTCTTTTTGTGCTCGTGAATAAACATGTATTCCTTCGTGAGTTATGCTATATGGTTTTAATGATTAACCTATGTGCAAATATGATATTTTGTTTAGTTAATGTTCACACGATTACTCTGTCTGGTATTGTGTGAATACCAACTCCATGTTGTGCCTCTAATGCACTCTTTTGAGCTATAAGGTGCATGAACAAAAGGAGCCCTCAATTAGTGACAACTGGTGCTCTCATAGCAATTCAGGAAAAGGCAAAGGTATGGAGAATGGAACTATGCAATTTCATTGAATATCTTGAAGCTCCATTAATTGTGATCACAACTATGGTCTTGCCTCTGAATTGGTAGTGTCTTGGCTTAGGTGCTCTTTTTCTTTATAATGTTGATTCTTTTGGTGTATCTAAGGAACTTTCTTAATTATGATGTGCTTAGACATTGCGCTTTATATGCATAATCGTGTTGTTTTTCAATTGGTATATGTGGTGCAATGATTGTCAAGTATGAAGCATGTCTAGGTTGCTCGTAAAATGTTATACTTCTTGAGGCATGCATTGTTGGATTAAGTCAATCTTTCATTTGATATTCAAATTGGTATCTTTGTGTGATGAAAGTGATAGAGAATGCCTTGACCAAGGTATGTTGTGATCCCCTCTAGTTCTGAGGAAGCTAGAATGTGCAAAGTGCAAGTCATTCAAATACTTGATGCACAAGTTTAGGGGGAGCACACATAACTTGTGTCTTTTGAGACTAATTGTTTCTTGAGCGATCTTGTACAGTCTCAAGGAGGAAACGAGAAGATGAGCAAGAAATGGATCAATCGGGACTGGGGTACCTCTGTAAGTCAAGGAATTAGTATCTTAAGTCATGAATAATTACATATTTTTAGATTGCTCATGCTCTATAAAATTTGGTGATACTACATCCTTAAATATCATGAGGCTATGATAATAAATGATCTTGCAATTGGTATCTTTCAATTGGTAGCCATGGTGGTTTGCTTTAATTGACATATTTTGATAATCATTAGAATAGAAGTCTCTTCTTGTGCCCAATACTATAACTTGTTCTAAGTTTGGTGTCTTAGCAACAAGAAAAGGTTAGGATAAAGAATCAGGCACAAGTGTGGAGAAGCTCTCGAGAGATTAAATACTTTCAAGATGGGAAGTACACTACAACATGGTAAAAGGTACAAAAGGAAGTATTAATCTTTTTGCGTATTTGTATCTTACTTAAATTTGGTAGTGCATATGCTCAATAAGTAAGGGGGAGTTTTGATAATGTGTCTCTCCTCCTTAACACCCTGCTGTCCCTTGACATCATCCTATGTTCTTGCTTGAATATGGTTTTGGTGTTTGATGTCAAAGGGGGAGAATATGTGCATTAAAGCTTATCTCAACCTAAGAGGAAAGCTTATCCTAAGGGGTGATGTGTTAGTTTGAGCATTGTTAGTGTGTTATTGATAAGTCTTATCATATGCTTCTTGCAGTATTATATGTGCTGCATCATATGGACTAGTGTTTCCACTGCTATGAATTAATTGGCTTCTATAGTATAATAGATAGTCATGTGGTTAATGGTGCTTTAAGATTAAAGGTGCTTTAAGATTGCTTTAAATTGGTATCTTAGTTTAAATTGGTATCTTAATGGTGAATAGTGGTAGGTTGATATTCTTGTGATATATCCACTTAAGTGAATGGTGTTTAACTTTGATTCTGTGCATTTGTGTCATGGTTTGGTCCTTGGCACAATGCATCCCACAGGTGCTAAGGTGTAGCAATGTTTCGATTTAGCCTAAGTATGTGCATTTTGGCATTTAAGGCCAAAGCTAAGTTTTTAATGCAAGCACATATTTAGGGGGAGCATTCTACAATCTTAGAACTCAATTTGTGCTTTAAATTTCACTCTTATGTAAGCTTTAATTATGTTGCCATCAATCACCAAAAAGGGGGAGATTGAAAGCTCTCTTGTGGGTTTTGGTGTTTGGATGACAACTCAATTAAAGGACTAACAAGTGTGCTAAGTGTTGAACAGGTGCTTAAGGTAAAGCTAACAGGGTTCAACACAAGTGAACAAATGTGATGGTCCAAGAACTGGATTATGGATACATGATGGACAACACAAGTAAGATGGACATTGCAAAAGTGATACTCGGGTGCGTAGCTCGGAGACAACTGATCAAGCCAAGGACGGAGCAAGAAGAGCTTCGAGGTACCAAGTGCACGGGAGAAGGTCAAGGAGGCTGAGGAACCCAAAGCCAAGGGTGAAGAAGAAGGCTTGCAAAGTCAAGGGTGATCGAGTTGAGAACAGCTACGACACATCAAGGATCACTACATAAGGACGTGACTTACAACCAATGAGGTAATAGCTACAGTTATGTGGTGTAAGTCATAAGGCTCAAGATCAAGCTCTAAGGAGATCAAGGTCACTAGAAGGAGAACAAGTGTCAAAACCAGAACTGGAAGCAGCCCAAAAGAGCTAAGTTCATCTTGATCTTTAGTTTGGGTTGTTCCTATGTTTGGAGATGTTCTATGTGACCTTTGCAGGATGTTGGAGCTAAGAAATGTCAATCTAGATCAAGTCAAGCCGACTTGATGATGTATGAGTCCAACATCAAAGCTCAAGCATGTGAAATGCTATAGATGTAATAATTAAGAGAAGGTATGTTTCTAAACTTAGTACATTGGTTTTTGTGTACTAACATATTTGTCTAAGTGTCAGAAACAGAAAGAAGAAGAAAAGAAAGAGGTGCAAAAGGCTTGGCTGTGTACAGACAAGACTCAGCTCAGTCTGGCACACCGGACTGTCCGGTGGTGCACCGGACAGTGTCCGGTGCGCCAGGTTAAACTCCGGTAAACAAGTCGCTCTTGGGAGAAGTCGGCCGACGTTCGGTTATAATTCACCGGACTGTCCGGTGGTGCACCGGACTGTCCGGTGAGCCAACGGTCGGCTAGGCCAACGGTCGGCCGCGCAATCCGCGTGTGACGCGTGGCCGAGCCAATGGTCAGATAGGGGCACCGGACTGTCCGGTGTGCACCGAACAGTGTCCGATGCGCCAACGGCTCCAGGACTGCAACGGTCGACTGCTCCATTTATGGAAGGAAATCAGGCACCGGACTGTGTCCGGTGGTGCACCGGACTGTCCGGTGCACCACCCGACAGAAGGCAAGATTTGCCTTCCTGGATTGCTTCCAACAGCTCCTAGGCCCCTTGTGCCTATAAAAGGGACCCCTAGGCGCCTCAAGCAAAGAACAAGTGCAGCCAACAAGTGTAGACATCACTCAAATCCATTCTCACTCTCCCTCTTGTGTGTAACTCTATAGTTTGTGTAGAAGGCACAGCTATAAGCCTTTAGAGAGAGGAGAAGTGCTGCTAAGAGCTAGAGCAAGGTCTTGAGCGTATCGTTACTCTACCGAGGTGCTGCCGAGAAGTTTGTAAGCAGCCACGGTGTTGTTGTAACCCAACTCAATAGTGAAAGGCTCTATCTGTCATACTGACAGATCTGAGCAAACGGAGGAAGGAGTTGAAATAGACTCCAAGCCCAGGTGTGGCTAACTCCAACGAGGACTAGGCAAGCGTTTCAGGCTTGGCCGAACCTCGGGATAAATCCTTGCGTCTGTGTGCTCTGTTCCGTATTGTATTTTGACTCTCTGTTTTATTCGCTTTTATATCTGCACTTCAACACTTATCTGTGGTATAAGCTTTATTTGAAGTGCAGGACTTTTTGAGACAGGATCTTCTATTCCACTGCAACCTACTCGAAGGGTCTTCACTCCACTGCGTTCTAGTCTTCGAGTAGAGTAAGAATTTAAGTTCTAAAGCATAAAGTTTTATTCGCCTATTCACCCCCCTCTAGGCGACATCCAGATCCTGTTCCCGGGCATAAGGGAACTCTCAGGTAGGCGGTCACCGTTGGCCACCGTGACCCGAAGGTGCTCGCCACCCGCCATAGCTAGCCCGAGGCGGCTCATCATGTCACCGTTGAGGAAGTTGTGGGTTGACCCTGTGTCCATGAGCGCGAGTAGTCGCTCGCCGTTGATGGTGACTGGTAGCAACAACGTCTTGTCCGTCCGGATGCCCGCCAGTGCGTGTAACGAGACCACCAACGCATTGGCTCCGGTGACGCCTAGGGCGGCCGGCTCCTCCAAGGGGTCGACCCCACCCTCACCGGCCGCCTCGTCGAGGAAGTCGTCGACCTCCAAGTAGAACAGCAGGGCTCGTCACAGTTGAAGCAGAGCCCCTGCCGCTGCCGCTCCTGCTGCTCGGCTGGGGACAATCGGCGAAACGGGCGTGTCGGAGTCGTACTGTCGCCTGGCGTCGTCGTACCGGTCGATAGAGCCCTAGACGGTGCTGGTGTCACGCGACCCGAGCCCTGCGCCCGTTGCGGTGGTTGCGACCCACCCTGCTGGGATGGGGGCCAGACCGCCGCGTGCCGTTCGAACGCCCGCGCTAGGTACATGGTAGTTTGTAGATCCTGCGGGTCGCGCAGCTCAACGTCCACCCGCAAGTACTCGGGGAGGCCGCCCACGAACAGCTCCGTCTTCTGCATGGGGGAGATGTCTCGAGCTCGACATAGCAACGCTTGGAAGCGGTCCGAGTACTCTTGGACCGTGGACAGGAAGGGGAGGCGTCCCAGTTTCGCAAGGCGAGAACCGCGCACTGCTGGACCGAAGCGAAGGCGACACAGCTCAGCGAAGCGATCCCAAGACGGCATGCCCTCGTCCTATTCCAGGGCATAGTACGACGTCTGTGCCGACCCCTTAAGATGGTACGAGGCCAGCCACGTGCGATCCGAGGCTGGCGTGCGATGCCCCCGGAAGAACTGCTCAATGATTTAGCTACTTCAGTGGATCCTCGGAGCAATCGTATGTGGCGAAATCCAGTTTGTAGTAGCGTGGAGGCGCGCGCGCCTCAGCGCCCCCGTAGGCTGCGGTCTCCATGTCGTCGTCCTGAGGCAGCCCATGGTACGGTGACCACGCTGCTGTCGCTGCGGGCACGTGGGGGCGCAAGGGCCCCCGACCCGGGAACAGGGGGCCGTCGTCGCCTCCTAACAGCACCTCGGGAGGCCCCCCGGCAGCGCTGCTGGGCAAGGAAGTCGTGAGCGCCAGTCGCGGGAGTGCCTCGGAGTACCCTGGTGGTGAAACCGTAGACGCGCCCTGCGCCCAAGATGGGATGGGGGATGGGGATGTGGGGAAGCGGATCATATGTGCTAGACAATGCACCAGGCGATACCCTCTCAGGGGCGATCCATTCACTTATATAGACAAAGTACAGCAGGTTACAAGCATACATGGACATGCGTGATTCTAGGGGCGCAGCCCAAGGAACCTTCTATCTGTAGCTGATATGTTTCTATGTTTAACACCCCCCTCAATCTGGACGGTATGAAATTAAGTTCAGATTGGTACGGATTTTGGAGAACGCAGGTCCTGGCAGCGCCTTGGTCATAATATCAGCTATTTGATCCTTGGACGATATAATACGGACATTAAGCCTGGATGCCGCCACACGTTCACGCACAAAGTGATAATCAACTTCAACATGTTTGGTGCGGCGATGAAAGATGGGGTTAGCTGATAGATACGTGGCACCCACATTATCACACCAAAGAACTGGTGGTCGGGATGGTGGTATATCAAGTTCACGAAGAAGAACCTCAATCCAGATTAGTTCTGCTGTTGTATTGGCCACCGCCTTGTATTCAGCTTCGGTGCTAGATCGAGACACCGTTGGATGCTTTCGTGAACTCTAGGAGACCAGGTTGGAGCCTAAGTAGATGGCATAACCTCCGGTATTGCGGCGATCATCGGTATTACCAGCCCAATCAGCATCCGAGAAACCAGTGAGAAGTAAGGACCCAGACTTGTTGATACAGAGACCTTGATCAGCCGTAGCATGCAGATAGCGTAAGATGCGCTTAACAGCTATCCAGTGAGTCGTAGTTGGTGCCGCGAGATACTGACAGACCCAATTAACTGCAAAAGAAATGTCCGGACGAGTAAATGAGAGATATTGCAGAGCCCCAACCACACTGCGATATCTTGTAGTATCTTCCGGCGATAGAGGATCACCATCATTGAGTGATAATTTCTCGGCAGGCAGCATTGGAGTAGGAACACCTCTTGATGTCTCCATGTTGGTGCGTAGCAATAAATCACGAGCATATTTGTGTTGGGTCAAAATAAGACCAGTAGCAGTATGATGAACTTCAATGCCCAGAAAATAATGTAATGCACCGAGATCTTTAACAGCAAATTCACCATGAAGTTGTTGGAGAAGACGTTCAGTAGCTGATGAAGAGGAGCTGACAATGATGATATCATCAACATATATGAGGATATACATATGAAGATCAGCTCGGCGAAGTATGAATAAAGACACATCAGCCTTGGACGGCGAAAACCCCAATTGAATTAATGTGTTGCTAAGGCGGGAGAACCATGCCTGTGGCGCCTGTTTAAGACCATATAAAGATTTATCAAGTTTGCATAGATAGTCAGGGTGAGTGACATCTTCAAAACCAGGTGGTTGCTTCATATACACATCTTCTTGTAAGACACCATGGAGGAATGCATTCTGAATATCAATTTGACGAAGATGCCATCCCTTAGTGACAGCCAATGAGAGTAAGACACGAATAGTGGTGGGTTTAACCATCGGACTAAAAGTGTCATCATAGTCGAGGCCATACTGTTGTTTAAATCCCTTGGCCACAAGACGGGCTTTGCGACGCTCAATAGAACCATCCGGCTTGTACTTACTTTTGAAAACCCACTTCGAATCAATAATATTGACACCAGGTTTAGGGGGAACAAGGTGCCAAGTATTGTTGGTGAGAAGAGCTTGATATTCATCATTCATGGCCTGACGCCACATTGGTTGTTGCATGGCTTCAGCTGGGGATGATGGTTCATCTGTAGAAGTCCTAGTGACAGAATAAGTCACTGTGCCATCGGTGCGAATTTTCGGCTTCCGAATATCATTTTTGAGCCGTGTGCCATATCGATGAGATGATGATTGCGATACAGCCTCAGGAGGAGCGCCGACTGATGCGGCCAATACATGATCAGCAGCTGCGATATTTTGGCCTGATCTGTTGTCGGGTGGGGGAACACTTGTGCCCACTGAATCAGGAGCGACCTGAGCGCTGGTTATCACGGGGCGCTGATCAAGCGCATTAATTGGGGCGGAAGTAGCTGCCGTACAGGGAACCGAATCATGAGGCAATGAGTTGGTTCCGGCGGGAGAGGGCGGCGATCTCAGAGCTGATCCGATGACAGCAACAGCCGGATTTTCTGCATCAACATGCGCTGCAACCATTCGGTTAGGAAAGAAATTATACACATGGTTAGAGTTCCAAATAAAACTGTTATCGCCCATATTAGAGGGATCAACGTTGGATGAAGGTGTGGAGAAGGGGAAGATGGCCTCATCAAAAATCACATCACGTGAAATGTACACACGACCACTATCCATATCCAAGCATTTATAGCCTTTATGGAGGGGGCTATAGCCGATGAAAACACACGGTTTGGAGCGAAATTCGAGTTTATGTTTATTATAGGGTCGAAGGTGAGGCCAGCACGCGCAACCAAAGATTTTGAGCATGGAATAATCAGGTGGTGTATTGAACAAACGAGCTATTGGCGAGAGATTGTCAAGGACACGAGTGGGAAGCCGATTTATAAGAAATGTGGCGGTGAGAAAAGCCTCATCCCAAAATTTGAGAGGGACGTGTGCATGTGCTAGAAGAGCTAGACCCATCTCAACTATGTGACGATGTTTACGTTCGGCCAAGCCATTTTGCTGGTGGGTGTGAGGACAAGACACGTGATGAGTAATGCCAAGCTTAGTGAAAATTTGATTATGTAATTTGTGATATTCCCCACCCCAATCAGATTGAACACATTTTATTTTAGAGTTGAAAAGGCGTTCAACATGAGCCTGGAATTGAGGAAAAATTCGTTGAACATCAGTGCGATCATGCATAAGATAAATCCACGTGAATTTACTAAACGCATCAATAAAACTGATGTAGTATTTATAACCACCAACAGAGACAGGGGCTGGACCCCAAACATCCGAGTAAATGAGTTCAAGAGGATAAGTAGCCTGAAAATTGGAAGGAAAATATGGTAGTTGGTGGCTTTTTGCTAATTGACACGCATTACAAACTGTGGATAAAGTAGATGATTTATTACACGGAAGTTTATGAAGATGCAAAATAGAACGAACAACTTGAGATGAGGGATGGCCGAGACGAGCATGCCACTGTTCTGGACGCGCCGAAGAGCTCACAAAGGCTTGTTTCATGACTTCAACATCGGATGGTTTAATGGGATAAAGTCCAGACTCACATTTGCCTTCCAGAAGGAGGGTCCTTGTTGCCCGATCCTTAATAAGAAAAAAGGAGGGATGAAATTCAAAGAAAACATCATTATCACGGGATAATTTATGAACGGAAAGCAAATGCTTGGAAATTTTAGGGACATGGAGAACATTTTTTAGAACTAGAGGACGAGTATCAGTATTAATGGAACTAGAACCAAGATGCATAATTTTCAAACCTGCACCATTACCAACTTGGACAGTGTCGTTGCCGCAATATTGCTCCCGCATATGTAACGCCCCAAATTTTGCAGTTGAATTTTTTCTTTTCTTTACTCGCCAAATTCGGGCGTTACCTTTTCTTTTTCTTTTTCCCCTCGCTAGACCTTGACTTTTTCCAAAGTTTTAGCGGGATTCGGTTTGGAATTCCCGTGTAAAGAAAAACCCTAAATTGTTTTATGTTGTTTGATGCACCATGCCGAACTATGCATTCTTTGATTGTTTGAAAGCGCAAATGCATTCATCTAGGAAGATCGGATTTCGAAAATAAGGAGAAAACATTTTCTTTCTTTTTCTTTTTCTTTTTCTTTTTCTTTCTCTCTCCTCTTTTTCTCTCTCTCCCGCGCCGTGGGCCGTCCCTGGCCGGCCCAGCCGCCCCCCTGCGCGCCCCCTCTTGGGCCCTGGTCGGCCCAACCGCCCCCACCCCCTCCCCTTTTCCCCCAACTCTCTCTCTCTCCCTCTCATTCTCCCTCTCCCCACCCTAGCCGACGCCGCCCCTACCCCCTGCTCGGCCGCCCCCTGGCCGCCGGCCCAACCGCCGCCCCTCGCCGTCGCTCCCCGTCCCCGGTGAGCCTCCCCTCTCCCCTCCACCCTCCTCCCTCCTCTCCCCTCTCCCCACCTCTCCCTCCCCGGCCCAACCGCCCAACCGTCCGGCCGCCTGGCCGCCTGGCCCCCTGGCCGCGCGCGCCCCCCCTGGCCGCCCAGCCGCCCGGCCGCCTGGCCGCGTGCCCGCCTGGCCGCTCGGTCGCCTGGCCGCGTGCCCGCCTGGCCGCGTGCCCGCCTGGCCGCCTGGCCGCCTGGCCCCCTGGCCGCGCGCCCCCCAGCCGCGCCCCCTGGCCGCTCGGCCGGCTCAGCCGCCCCGGCTCGGCCGCCCCTGCGCGCCCTGCCCTCGGCCGGTTCAACCGCCCCCAGGGCCGGTTCAACCGCCCCCCCCCTTTTTTTATTTTTTTTATTTTATTTATTCTGTTTTACTTTCTGGTACCATAGCTATTTTATTTTAGGTAGGCTAATCATTGTTCATGTTATTGAAATAGGAAGCTTAATTTAGAATTTCGTTGCGCTAGTTGATTCATTTAGTTAGTTGTTTATCTCGTTCAATGTTGATCAACTTAAAATGACTAGGTTTCCATTAGTGTATATAACAGAATTCTTTTGTTAAGAACCAATTGTAACTAATCATTAGTGCATAAGCTTTAACCCCCCCTGCGAGACCCTTTCCCGTTTCTTTCTAACCTTAATGAATGCGATATCGAATGTCATACTTGATGCATATTCGCTTTACTTGTTCCCTTGTATGGTGTACTGTTCTTTTGTATTAAATATGTGGATGTATGTATGTTTGCGCTCGCATAGAGAACGATCCGGTCGAAGAGCCCGAGGAATTCGCAGGAGAAGCCCCTGAGCAGCAGTCGGTTGGTGGAGGCAAGTGTCCTTTGACCTATTTCTGTCCTATTCATTCTTTAATTCACCTCCCGCATTACACATTTATACCTAAGGATTGACTAGCTTTTGTTATCCATGTCCTTGTTTACCTATTTGGGTCGGATTATTACTGCTTAGTCTGATGCTATTGCTCAACTCTAATCAATGAACATGATGTGATTATCTATGATACGCTGTTTTCCCTTCTTATTTATGATTATATTTGTGACCTTCAAGGGGACTCGAGCGGTTTCTCGAGTGCCTCTCCGTAAGGACCTGTTCAATGGATGACCGCCCGGGAAAACAGTGCAACCATGAGGGTGGAATGGGACGCCCTTAGCTGAATAATTAGAGGAACCGGGGTGTAGTTCGCTTAGCCGTTGTGCCGTCAATGGGGCTCGGTGTATGCGGCTCGCTCTGCCAAGGTTGATTTGTCCCTTGGGGAGGAGTGCGGTACATTTAGGAAACCTAACGGGTGGCTACAGCCCCGGGGAATCTTTGTAAAGGCTACGTAGTGAGACCCTGCCTATTCACCTTGGTAGTGTTTAAGGGTTTGATCGGCCCGAGGCAAGAGGGAATCACAGCTTGTGGGTAAAGTGCGCAACCTCTGCAGAGTGTTATGAAACTGATATATCAGCCGTGCTCACGGTTATGAGCGGCCAAGGGAGCTCCAGAGATTAGTGATACTTGATCAGAGACATTTTGGTACAGGTGGCAATGAGATTGATGATTCTGATTATGATTATGGTGCTGGTAAGTGGTATTCTTTCCGTTTGGAAAGGATACATTGGGCTCATAACTTGGGTTAATGTTAAAACCTGGCTCTCTACTAGTAAGTAATAACCTGACCAACTAAAAACAACTGCTTGACTTACCCCCACATAAAGCTAGTCCACTACAGCCAAACAGGATGCTTGCTGAGTATGTTGATGTGTACTCACCCTTGCTCTACACACCCAACCCCCCCCCAGGTTGTCAGCATTGCAACCACTGCTCAGGAGAAGATGAAGCTGTGGAAGGAGACTTCCAGGAGTTCCAAGACTACGACGAGTTCTAGGCGTGGGTTAGCGGCAACCCCCAGTCGGCTGCCTGTGAAGGCCGCGTTATCTACGTTTCTTTTCCGCACTTTGATTTATTGTAAGAACTATATGGACGTCTCAGACGTATGATGTAATCGACTATTATTTCCCCTTTTAATACTATTTGAGCACTGTGTGATGATGTCCATGTTATGTAACTGCTGTGTACGTGAATAACTGATCCTGGCACGTACATGGTTCGCATTCGGTTTACCTTCTAAAAACCGGGTGTGACATAAGTGGTATCAAAGCCGTGCTGACTGTAGGACCGCTAACCTAGAGTAGAATGGTCGTTCTAAGGACTATAGACCTCTGTCCCTGCCTTGACTTTGGTATCCCTTCAAAAGTTGGTCCTACTGACCAAACCTATGTTCTACTATATATTATACCTTGCTGAAAATTATGTTTTATTCTGATCCTTCATTTATGTATGATTCATTATTTGCTGGTCATATTAATTCTGTTCTCACTCTTTTGCTTGCGATGTCTTTTGTAGATGGCTCGTCTTAGACACACTGCACGAAAGTCCGTCATCCCCTTCTTACCCTCCCGCCTTGCTGAGCGTCCACTTCGCCGTCCCGTGGCCGGACAGTCCAGCCACTTGGAGAGACTGCACCACCGCCTGCATGAGGAGCAGGAACGTCGACGACAGGAGCAGCAGGGCTCTTCCTTCTCGCTCCAGCAGGAGATAGAGTCTGTGAGGAGCTGCTCCCCTGTGCTTCCCCTGGAGGCGCCCCCTGCACCACCCCTGGGCGCCCCAGCTTCTGGAGTAGCTGCTGGAGGAGACCCAGACGACGGAGGTGGCGACGACAGCTTGAGCCACGACATCGACTTCTCTGCTGACCATGAGCCGGAAGGATGGGTTGCTCGACCCATCACTCGCGACGCTGCTCGCGGGTGTCACTTCCACGACGCGCTCGACACCCTGCTACGTCGGGCACTTGACCGGCGTACTTGGTCCATCGAGTATCGCTGTGTGGTCTACCAGCATAGTCGCGGGGTCTACCCGGACCGCTGGGAGGTGACCTGTTTGGTGCGCCGTCCGGAGAACAGTCTCCAGGGCGCGGAGGCTTGCTCAGAGCACTATTCTATCTCTGAGCGGGACTCAGCTGAGGCAGCCATGCAGGATGCTGCACGGCTGTAACGCCCCGAATTTTGCAGTTGAATTTTTTCTTTTCTTTACTCGCCAAATTCGGGCGTTACCTTTTCTTTTTCTTTTTCCCCTCGCTAGACCTTGACTTTTTCCAAAGTTTTAGCGGGATTCGGTTTGGAATTCCCGTGTAAAGAAAAACCCTAAATTGTTTTATGTTGTTTGATGCACCATGCCGAACTATGCATTCTTTGATTGTTTGAAAGCGCAAATGCATTCATCTAGGAAGATCGGATTTCGAAAATAAGGAGAAAACATTTTCTTTCTTTTTCTTTTTCTTTCTCTCTCCTCTTTTTCTCTCTCTCCCGCGCCGTGGGCCGTCCCTGGCCGGCCCAGCCGCCCCCCTGCGCGCCCCCTCTTGGGCCCTGGTCGGCCCAACCGCCCCCCACCCCCTCCCCTTTTCCCCCAACTCTCTCTCTCTCTCCCTCTCATTCTCCCTCTCCCCACCCTAGTCGACGCCGCCCCTACCCCCTGCTCGGCCGCCCCCTGGCCGCCGGCCCAACCGCCGCCCCTCGCCGTCGCTCCCCGTCCCCGGTGAGCCTCCCCTCTCCCCTCCTCCCTCCTCCCTCCTCTCCCCTCTCCCCTCCTCTCCCTCCCCGGCCCAACCGCCCAACCGCCCGGCCGCCTGGCTGCCCGGCCGTCCGGCCGCCTGGCCGCCTGGCCCCCAGGCCGCGCGCGCGCCCCCCCCCCCCTGGCCGCCTGGCCGCGTGCCCGCCTGGCCGCCTGGCCGCGTGCCCGCCTGGCCGCGCGCCCGCCTGGCCGCCTGGCCCCTGGCCCCCTGGCCGCGCGCCCCCCAGCCGCGCCCCCTGGCCGCTCGGCCGGCTCAGCCGCCCCGGCTCGGCCGCCCATGCGCGCCCTGCCCTCGGCCGGTTCAACCGCCCCCCCTTTTTTATTTTTTTTATTTTATTTATTCTGTTTTACTTTCTGTTACCATAGCTATTTTATTTTAGGTAGGCTAATCATTGTTCATGTTATTGAAATAGGAAGCTTAATTTAGAATTTCGTTGCGCTAGTTGATTCATTTAGTTAATTGTTTATCTCGTTCAATGTTGATCAACTTAAAATGACTAGGTTTCCATTAGTGTATATAACAGAATTCTTTTGTTAAGAACCAATTGTAACTAATCATTAGTGCATAAGCTTTAACCCCCTGCGAGACCCTTTCCCGTTTCTTTCTAACCTTAATGAATGCGACATCGAATGTCATACTTGATGCATATTCGCTTTACTTGTTCCCTTGTATGGTGTACTGTTCTTTTGTATTAAATATGTGGATGTATGTATGTTTGCGCTCGCATAGAGAACGATCCGGTCGAAGAGCCCGAGGAATTCGCAGGAGAAGCCCCTGAGCAGCAGTCGGTTGGTGGAGGCAAGTGTCCTTTGACCTATTTCTGTCCTATTCATTCTTTAATTCACCTCCCGCATTACACATTTATACCTAAGGATTTACTAGCTTTTGTTATCCATGTCCTTGTTTACCTATTTGGGTCAGATTATTACTGCTTAGTCTGATGCTATTGCTCAACTCTAATCAATGAACATGATGTGATTATCTATGATACGCTGTTTTCCCTTCTTATTTATGATTATATTTGTGACCTTCAAGGGGACTCGAGCGGTTTCTCGAGTGCCTCTCCGTAAGGACCTGTTCAATGGATGACCGCCCAGGAAAACAGTGCAACCATGAGGGTGGAATGGGACGCCCTTAGCTGAATAATTAGAGGAACCGGGGTGTAGTTCGCTTAGCCGTTGTGCCGTCAATGGGGCTCGGTGTATGCGGCTCGCTCTGCCAAGGTTGATTTGTCCCTTGGGGAGGAGTGCGGTACATTTAGGAAACCTAACGGGTGGCTACAGCCCTGGGGAATCTTTGTAAAGGCTACGTAGTGAGACCCTGCCTATTCACCTTGGTAGTGTTTAAGGGTTTGATCGGCCCGAGGCAAGAGGGAATCACGGCTTGTGGGTAAAGTGCACAACCTCTGCAGAGTGTTATGAAACTGATATATCAGCCGTGCTCACGGTTATGAGCGGCCAAGGGAGCTCCAGAGATTAGTGATACTTGATCAGAGACATTTTGGTACAGGTGGCAATGAGATTGATGATTCTGATTATGATTATGGTGCTGGTAAGTGGTATTCTTTCCGTTTGGAAAGGATACATTGGGCTAATAACTTGGGTTAATGTTAAAACCTGGCTCTCTACTAGTAAGTAATAACCTGACCAACTAAAAACAACTGCTTGACTTACCCCCACATAAAGCTAGTCCACCACAGCCAAACAGGATGCTTGCTGAGTATGTTGATGTGTACTCACCCTTGCTCTACACACCCAACCCCCCCCCCCCCCCCAGGTTGTCAGCATTGCAACCACTGCTCAGGAGAAGATGAAGCTGTGGAAGGAGACTTCCAGGAGTTCCAAGACTACGACGAGTTCTAGGCGTGGGTTAGCGGCAACCCCCAGTCGGCTGCCTGTGAAGGCCGCGTTATCTACGTTTCTTTTCCGCACTTTGATTTATTGTAAGAACTATATGGACGTCTCAGACGTATGATGTAATCGACTATTATTTCCCCTTTTAATACTATTTGAGCACTGTGTGATGATGTCCATGTTATGTAACTGCTGTGTACGTGAATAACTGATCCTGGCACGTACATGGTTCGCATTCGGTTTACCTTCTAAAAACCGGGTGTGACATAAGTGGTATCAAAGCCGTGCTGACTGTAGGACCGCTAACCTAGAGTAGAATGGTCGTTCTAAGGACTATAGACCTCTGTCCCTGCCTTGACTTTGGTATCCCTTCAAAAGTTGGTCCTACTGACCAAACCTATGTTCTACTATATATTACACCTTGCTGAAAATTTTGTTTTATTCTGATCCTTCATTTATTTATGATTCATTATTTGCTGGACATATTAATTCTGTTCTCACCCTTTTGCTTGCGATGTCTTTTGTAGATGGCTCGACTTAGACACACTGCACGAAAGTCCGTCATCCCCTTCTTACCCTCCCGCCTTGCTGAGCGTCCGCTTCGCCGTCCCGTGGCCGGACAGTCCAGCCACTTGGAGAGACTGCACCACCGCCTGCATGAGGAGCAGGAGCGTCGACGACAGGAGCAGCAGGGCTCTTCCTTCTCGCTCCAGCAGGAGATAGAGTCTGTGAGGAGCTGCTCCCCTGTGCTTCCCCTGGAGGCGGCCCCTGCACCACCACTGGGCGCCCCAGCTTCTGGAGTAGCTGCTGGAGACCCGGACGACGGAGGTGGCGACGACAGCTTGAGCCACGACATCGACTTCTCTGCTGACCATGAGCCGGAAGGATGGGTTGCTCGACCCATCACTCGCGACGCTGCTCGCGGGTGTCACTTCCACGACGCGCTCGACACCCTGCTACGTCGGGCACTTGACCGGCGTACTTGGTCCATTGAGTATCGCTGTGTGGTCTACCAGCATAGTCGCGGGGTCTACTCGGACCGCTGGGAGGCGACCTGTTTGGTGCGCCGTCCGGAGAACAGTCTCCAGGGCGCGGAGGCTTGCTCAGAGCACTATTCTATCTCTGAGCGGGACTCAGCTGAGGCAGCCATGCAGGATGCTGCACGGCGTGCGCTTTCGCACTACTGCTCGGTTCTCGGTGGGATAGCTGACGGTCTCGACCTGAAGTATTACCCCCGCCGTCCATCTGGCAGCACAGGAGGCGTGATTGTTTCACCTGCTGGTGAGGACAATCCTAGGTTGAGCAGCACAGTCAACCTAGCCGCCGTGCTAAACACGGAGCTGGACCATGCATTAGACGAGTTGAGTAGGGCTCGTGCTGAGATCGCCCTGCTGCGGGCTGAGCGCGCGGAACGTCGTCACTTGGATGATGGTTCCCCCGCTCCCGTCGGGACTCAGCACCCGTACCGCTCACCTCGGCGTGGACTCCAGTCTTATGGCAATCCCGACTGCAAGACCAAGATAAATCTAGAACCATAGATCGTTAGAGTTGGATCCTGTAATTAATACAAAATATATATACATAGAAGCTTCAGTCTTAGCGTTAGTCTCGGTCTTAGTTAGTCTTAGTTAGACAGGGTAGTTTGCTATATCCTGTGCATTTATGTTTGTCATGATGAACTATGTTTGGTTTGGATCTTTGTAATGACTGTCACCAGAGTGTGGGTATCCCCTGCATTTTGGCTTACCTATTATGTTAATGGAGTTAGTTATTTAGTTGGGAAACCTTTTATTCCACTTTCCTCTTTATCTGAGAAGCTGTGTGGTCTGCGATGGAGATCAGTGAAGATGCTCATCTGTTTAGTGCTGTTGGAGAATTCTATACTCTTTTCTTATGCTGCAAGATTTGCCAGATCAGTTCTGATGTGTGGTTGCGTTCTGCAGATGTCAGAGAACAGGCGTAGAGGAGGAAGGCGTGCTCAGCAGGAGCAAGCCGCTCCGCAGGAAGAGGTGCCTCAGCAGCAGCACCTGCCACCCCCGCCCCCGATGTCCATCGAGCAGATGTTTCTGATGCAAACTCAGGTAGTTCAGGCCATCGGTCAGACTCTGGCCGCCATTCAGCAGCAGCAGCAGCAGCAACAGCAGCAGGCTCCACCCCAGCCTCAGATGCCTCAGATGCCCAGAGACAAGCGTGCTGAATTCATGAGAGGTCATCCCCCAACGTTCGCTCACTCTTCTGACCCCATGGATGCTGAAGATTGGCTGCACACTGTGGAGCGGGAGTTGCATACCGCTCAGTGTGATGACAGGGAGAAAGTCTTGTATGGTCCCCGTCTGTTGAGAGGAGCAGCCCAATCATGGTGGGAGTCTTACCTCGCCACCCATGCCAACCCCGATGCCATCACCTGGGAAGAGTTCAGAGGTAGCTTTCGTCAGTACCATGTGCCTGCAGGTCTGATGACAGTGAAGAAGGAGGAGTTCCTGGCCCTTAAGCAAGGGTCATCATCTGTCAGTGAGTATCGAGACAGGTTTCTGCAGTTGTCTCGCTATGCTCCTGAGGATGTCAACACTGACGCCAAGCGACAGTACCGTTTCTTGAGAGGCTTGGTCGACCCTCTTCAGTATCAGCTGATGAATCATACCTTTCCGACATTCCAGCACCTGATTGACAGAGCAATCATGACAGAAAGGAAGCGTAAGGAGATGGAGGATCGTAAGTGCAAGATCAGTGGACCCCAGCCTGGAAGCAGCAGCCGCCCTCGTTTCTCAGGCAATCAATCTCAGCAGTTCAGGCAGAACCAGCGTCCACCTCAGCAGCATCAGCAGCGTCAGCAGTATCAGCAGTTCCAAAGGCAGTATCCTCAGCATCAGTACCAGAATCGTCAGAGCAATCAGTCAGGAGGAGGTCAGTTTCAGAGGCAGAATCAGCAGGCACCTCGTCTTCCTGCCCCCGCAACTCAGCAGAACAGTCAGGCAGCACCAGCTCAGGTTGGAAACAGGGCATGTTTCCACTGTGGAGAGCAAGGCCATTGGGTGATGCAATGTCCAAAGAAAGCAGCCCAGCAGCAGTCAGGCCCCAATGCCCCAGCAAAGCAGAATGTGTCCCAGCCTGGATCAGGCAACCGCCCTCAGCAGCGCTATAATCATAGGAGATTGAACCACTTGGAGGCTGAAGCAGTTCAGGAGACTCCCGGCATGACAGTAGGTATGTTCCCAGTCGATTCCCATATTGCAGAAGTGTTATTTGATACTGGAGCAACGCATTCTTTTATTACTGCATCGTGGGTAGAAGCACATAATCTTCCAATTACTACCATGTCAACCCCCATTCAAATTGACTCAGCTGGTGGTAGAATTCGAGCTGATAGCATATGTTTGAATGTAAGTGTGGAAATAAGGGGGATAGCGTTTCCCGCTAACCTTATAGTAATGGGTACTCAGGGAATAGATGTCATCCTAGGGATGAATTGGCTAGATAAGTATCAGGCAGTTATCAGTTGTGATAAAAGGACAATCAAGTTGGTGTCCCCACTAGGAGAGGAAGTGGTGACCGAGTTAGTCCCGCCTGAGCCGAAGAAAGGAAGTTGTTATCAAATGGCTGTCGATAGCAGTGAAGCAGACCCAATTGAGAGTATCAAGGTTGTGTCTGAATTCCCAGATGTGTTTCCGAAGGACTTACCGGGTATGCCACCAGAGCGGAAAGTTGAGTTTGCCATAGAGCTTCTTCCTGGAACCGCCCCTATCTTTAAGAGAGCTTACAGAATATCTGGACCAGAGTTGGTTGAGCTTAAGAAGCAGATTGATGAGCTGTCAGAGAAAGGTTACATCCGGCCAAGCACCTCGCCTTGGATGCTGAAGATTGGCTGCGCACTGTGGAGCGGGAGTTGCATACCGCTCAGTGTGATGACAGGGAGAAAGTCTTGTATGGTCCCCGTCTGTTGAGAGGAGCAGCCCAATCATGGTGGGAGTCTTACCTCGCCACCCATGCCAACCCCGATGCCATCACCTGGGAAGAGTTCAGAGGTAGCTTTCGTCAGTACCATGTGCCTGCAGGTCTGATGACAGTGAAGAAGGAGGAGTTCCTGGCCCTTAAGCAAGGGTCATCATCTGTCAGTGAGTATCGAGACAGGTTTCTGCAGTTGTCTCGCTATGCTCCTGAAGATGTCAACACCGACGCCAAGCGACAGTACCGTTTCTTGAGAGGCTTGGTCGACCCTCTTCAGTACCAACTGATGAATCATACCTTTCCGACATTCCAACACCTGATTGACAGAGCAATCATGACAGAAAGGAAGCGTAAGGAGATGGAGGATCGTAAGCGCAAGATCAGTGGACCCCAGCCTGGAAGCAGCAGCCGTCCTCGTTTTTCAGGCAATCAACCTCAGCAGTTCAGGCAGAACCAGCGTCCACCTCAGCAGCATCAGCAGCGTCAGCAGTATCAGCAGTTCCAAAGGCAGTATCCTCAGCATCAGTACCAGAACCGTCAGAGCAATCAATCAGGAGGTCAGTTTCAGAGGCAGAATCAGCAGACACCTCGTCTTCCTGCCCCCGCAACTCAGCAGAACAATCAGGCAGCACCAGCTCAGGTTGGAAACAGAGCATGTTTCCACTGTGGAGAGCAAGGCCATTGGATGATGCAATGTCCGAAGAAGGCAGCCCAGCAGCAGTCAGGCCCCAATGCCCCAGCAAAGCAGAATGCGTCTCAGTCTGGAGCAGGCAACCGCCCTCAGCAGCGCTATAATCATGGAAGACTGAACCACTTGGAGGCTGAAGCAGTTCAGGAGACCCCCGGCATGACAGTAGGTATGTTCCCAGTCGACTCCCACATTGCAGAAGTGTTATTTGATACTGGAGCAACGCATTCTTTCATTACTGCATCATGGGTAGAAGCACATAATCTTCCAATTACTGCCATGTCAACCCCCATTCAAATTGACTCAGCCGGTGGTAGAATTCGAGCTGATAGCATATGCTTGAATATAAGTGTGGAAATAAGGGGGATAGCGTTTCCCGCTAACCTTATAGTAATGGGTACTCAGGGAATAGATGTCATCCTAGGGATGAATTGGCTAGATAAGTATCAGGCAGTTATCAGTTGTGATAAAAGGACAATCAAGTTGGTGTCCCCACTAGGAGAGGAAGTGGTGACCGAGTTAGTCCCGCCTGAGCCGAAGAAAGGAAGTTGTTATCAGATGGTTGTCGATAGCAGTGAAGCAGACCCAATTGAGAGTATCAAGGTTGTGTCTGAATTCCCAGATGTGTTTCCAAAGGACTTACCGGGTATGCCACCAGAGCGGAAAGTTGAGTTTGCCATAGAGCTTCTTCCTGGAACCGCCCCTATCTTTAAGAGAGCTTACAGAATATCTGGACCAGAGTTGGTTGAGCTTAAGAAGCAGATTGATGAGCTGTCAGAGAAAGGTTACATCCGGCCAAGCACCTCGCCTTGGGCCGCCCCTGTCTTGTTTGTGGAGAAGAAAGATGGCACAAAGAGGATGTGTATCGATTATCGAGCTTTGAATGAAGTCACGATCAAGAACAAGTATCCCTTGCCCAGAATAGAAGACCTGTTTGACCAATTGAGAGGAGCCAGTGTGTTCTCCAAGATTGATCTGAGGTCAGGTTATCATCAGCTCAGGATCCGACCTTCGGACATTCCGAAGACGGCATTCATTACCAAGTATGGGTTGTATGAGTTCACAGTGATGTCTTTTGGTTTGACCAATGCACCAGCATTCTTTATGAACTTGATGAACAGTGTATTCATGGATTATCTCGATAAGTTTGTGGTGGTATTCATTGATGACATTCTGGTTTATTCTCAAAGCGAAGAAGAACATGCAGATCATTTGAGGATGGTATTGCAGAGATTGTGAGAGCACCAGTTGTATGCAAAGTTGAGCAAGTGTGAGTTCTGGATCAGTGAAGTCCTGTTCTTGGGTCACATAATCAACCAAGAAGGATTGGCTGTGGATCCGAAGAAAGTGGCAGACATTCTGAACTGGAAAGCGCCAACGGATGCTCGAGGAATCAAGAGCTTCATTGGAATGGCCGGATATTATCGGCGATTCATCGAAGGGTTTTCGAAGATTGCGAAACCAATGACAGCGTTGCTAGGCAACAAGGTTGAGTTCAAGTGGACCCAGAAATGTCAAGAGGCCTTCGAAGCGCTGAAAGAGAAGTTGACAACAGCGCCTGTCCTAGTCTTGCCTGATGTGCACAAGCCCTTCTCTGTGTACTGTGATGCTTGTTACACAGGTTTGGGATGCGTGTTGATGCAAGAGGGAAGAGTTGTGGCTTACTCGTCCCGACAGCTGAAGGTTCATGAGAAGAATTACCCAATCCATGATCTAGAGTTGGCAGCAGTGGTTCACGCACTGAAGACATGGAGGCACTATCTGTATGGATAGAAATGCGATGTTTACACAGACCACAAGAGTCTGAAGTACATATTCACTCAGTCAGAATTGAATATGAGGCAGCGAAGATGGTTGGAGTTGATCAAAGACTATGAGTTGGAGATTCATTACCATCCAGGCAAAGCAAACGTAGTGGCAGATGCTTTGAGCAGAAAGAGTCAAGTCAATCTGATGGTCGCTCGTCCGATGCCTTATGAGTTGGCCAAGGAGTTCGACAGGTTGAGTCTCGGATTTCTGAACAATTCGCGAGGAGTCACAGTTGAATTGGAACCTACCTTGGAGCGCGAAATCAAAGAAGCGCAGAAGAATGATGAAAAGATCAGTGAGATTCGGCGACTGATTCTAGATGGCAGAGGCAAAGATTTTCGAGAAGACGCAGAAGGCGTGATATGGTTCAAAGACCGCTTGTGTGTTCCCAATGTCCAGCCCATTCGGGAGTTGATCCTCAAGGAAGCTCATGAGACAGCTTATTCGATTCACCCTGGCAGTGAGAAGATGTATGAGGATCTGAAGAAGAAATTCTGGTGGTACGGAATGAAGAGGGAAATTGCAGAGCATGTGGCTATGTGCGATAGTTGTCGAAGAATTAAGGCAGAACACCAGAGACCTGCTGGATTGTTGCAACCGTTGCAGATCCCTCGGTGGAAATGGGATGAAATCGGTATGGATTTCATAGTCGGATTGCCTCGCACTCGAGCCGGCTACGATTCTATTTGGGTAGTAGTGGACCGTTTGACCAAGTCAGCCCACTTCATACCTGTCAAGACCACCTACAGCAGTGCAGTATTGGCAGAACTGTATATGTCTCGGATCGTTTGTCTTCATGGTGTGCCAAAGAAGATAGTGTCAGACAGAGGAACGCAGTTCACCTCTCATTTCTGGCAGCAGTTGCATGAAGCTTTGGGCACACATCTGAATTTCAGTTCAGCTTATCATCCGCAGACAGATGGCCAGACCGAAAGAACCAATCAAATTCTCGAAGACATGTTGAGAGCCTGTGCGTTGCAAGATCAGTCCGGATGGGATAAGCGATTGCCTTATGCAGAGTTTTTCTATAACAACAGTTACCAGGCCAGTTTGAAGATGTCACCATTTCAAGCGCTTTATGGAAGGAGTTGCAGAACTCCGTTGCAATGGGATCAGCCTGGAGAGAAGCAAGTGTTTGGGCCAGACATTCTGCTTGAAGCCGAAGAGAACATCAAGATGGTCCGAGAGAATCTGAAGATAGCGCAATCGAGGCAGCGAAGCTATGCAGACACAAGAAGAAGAGAGCTGAGTTTCGAAGTCGGAGACTTTGTCTATCTGAAAGTGTCACCGATCAGAGGAGTCAGAAGGTTCGGAATCAAAGGCAAGCTAGCATCCCGCTACATTGGTCCGTACCAGATCCTCTCAAAGCGTGGAGAAGTGGCCTATCAGCTCAGTCTGCCAGAGAATTTGTCAGCTGTTGTAACACCCAAATTCTGAATTTGGAATTGGTAGAAGAAATCTGAACAAAGTATCATTGGGGAAATAAGAAAATGAGGAGAAAAAGAATTTTTCTTTTAAAAGAAACCATTTATACATCTCATGAAATAAATAAACAAGGAGAATAAAAACTTAAGTTAGTAATATTAAAATAATATGGTTTATGTTCACCCTTGGATTTCAATTGATACATTTGAAAAATCTGAAAAACTAAAATAGAAGTGTAAATTTGAATTTGGAATAGAGAATAGAAAATAAAAGAGGAGGGAAGAACTAAGAAAAATATTACATAAAATAAAATAAATAAACATCCTTCACACTTATATTAATAAATTATACCTTTCAAACTGAGGACAAGTTATACACAAAGTTTGAACTCAAACTTGAAATTCAAATTGGATTTGAAAATGGAGAAAAGAAAATAGAAAAGAAAAAGAAAAAGAATAAAACCCCTAACTGGGCCGGCTACTGGAAATCGGCCCACCTAAGGAAGCCTCACCGCGCGGCCCATCTCCATTCACGGGGCGTGCCGACAGGTGGGGCCATCCTGTCAGCCTCCCCCTCACGCGCGCGCCTGCGTTTTCCCTCGCTCTCGCTGACGACGTGGGGCCCTCATGTCTGCCTCTCCCGCACGCGCGCTCGCTCCATCCCTCCCCTCCTCTGGTCCCCGGGCCCCGTTGCTCAGACTCACCCCCCCCCTCCGCGCGGACTCGTTCGTCGTGTCTCTGTCGTGTGGGGCCCATGCGTCAGGATTTCCTTCCTCCTCGCAACAGCCTCCGCGCCGCCCGCAACAGACGCCGCCGGAGTTCTCGCTGATTGGCCTCAACAGACTCTACGGTAATCGACCAGGGCTCGGTCTCTCTGTGTATAAAAGTTGGACCCGACGCCCTGTGACTTCCACGCTTGCATCGCACCGACGGCGAAGAGAAAAGGGAGAAACCGAGCGCCGCCACCGTGGACCGGCGTGAAGACGTTGAATCGTGCACCGTGAAGCATCCAGCCGCTGCGCCGCGCACCCGGGAAGCTTCGACGGCCACCAATTTAGTCATCGGCGTCGCCGTGACCGCGTAATCGCTCACCGGTGTGTTGCTCCGCGGCGGGCCCGCTGCGCTGCGTGGGGAGCGTCCTCTGCGTCGCCATCGTCGGTAAGGAGTTCTCCTCTGTGCTCGGCTCGTCCTCCTCGTCGTGTAGCTCAGTTTAATTGGAGATTGGAGCTCGGGATTGGCCGATTGAATCCTCGCCGGCGGGCTTCACCGCGTCCGTGGGCGGCGCTGCCGATCCTGGATCGGGCGTAGAAGATGAAGCGTGGACCGTTGATGCGGGGATGGAGGGCTCCGATTAGAGCATCGCACACCTATTCGTTTATCTTGATCAGAGCCGTTGGATCGAAATCGTATGGGTGAGATTAGATCGTGGGTATTTAAAATCCTGATCGTCGGTCGTCGATCGGACGGTCTTGATGCGGTACCGGTTCGGTTGGGGGGGGAATCTAATCTGATCCGTCCGCGCTTGATCGGATGGCTGTGCTCGGCCGATACCCCTTCGGCTTGCGCGTTTTGCTAAAGAGTCCCTGAGTTTTAGAGAAATCAACCCGCCGTCCAGGGATCCTGTTCCCTGTGTCTGGGAATTCTTGCGCCGAGCCCCCTGACCTTTCTTATAATTGAGGCCCAGTCCAGAGACATTTAAAAACAGCGAAATAATATTAGAAATTCATTTTTAATACAAAAACAAATCTAGAAACTTGTAAAATTCATATTTAATTCATTTTAGCTCCAAATTGAGTCATTCCAATTCCTAAAATTTTGTAATAATATTCTCTACCATTTAGAATCACTGTTTTGACATGAACTCTGTCAGAAAATTTATTTATCATTTAACCATATTTTAATCACATTAAACCTTAGGAAATTCATAACTTGAATTCTACAACTCCAAAATTAATAATTCTTTTTCCTGTGATCTTATTTTAATATGTAGATTATTAATATGAATTTTGCATATATGTTTGGTGTAATGTTAATTTTGCCTATACCATGTATGTTTGTATTGCTACGACTAGCAGTGAGGTCACGAGTCATCAGAAGATCATCCTGCTACCTGGAATCTCAAGGCCCAGGCAAGTTGTGCCCTTGATCACTTCTTTTTACCCACTCATGTTCTGATTAATCATAATGATCTGCATAGGTTAATTTTGATGGGACCCAATAGGTTACCCTAGTTTGATTATCTTTATACCTTGTTTACCACTGATCTTTCTGGGTAGTACTTGCTAGTGCTATATGTGGTTTTGGGTATGGAGATACACTATTCATGATTACACTTTTTGTTATCAGTTGTTATTTAATGTTCATGTTAAGATCATTATGTTAATTGGAACATGGAGCGACCACCCGGGAAAACAGTGCTACCACAAGGGTAGTATGGGATGCCCTTGGCTGATTAATTAGGAAAGCTAGTGGAAGACTACCTTACCCGAAAGGGGCAAGGGCAGTAGGGGAGAGGTCAGTGCGGGGAGGCCCTCGGGAGGATTTTGCTGCGATGGCGGTCCTGCAAGGGATTCCTGTACTGGATCTTCCTATAAACTGTAGCGGGTTTTCGGAAGCTAGTGGAACTTTGTAAAGGCCTCGTAGTGCTACCCTGCCTCACTTCCTTGGTAGAAGTGTATGGGATTCATGACCCCTTGGCAGATGGGTAACACGACTTGTGGGTAAAGATGCGCAACCTCTGCAGAGTGTAAAACTGGTATACTAGCCGTGCTCACGGTCAAGAGCAGCTCGGACCCTCACATGATTAAATTATGAAATTAAACTCAATTTGTCATATGCATTGCATTGCAGGAGGAGTTGTTACTTTTGTTCTATTACTTAATTGGGTTTGGTATTTACTTATACTTAGTAACTGCTAATAAAATTTTGACCAACTTTAAAAGCAATGCTCAGCTCTAACCATCTTCTTTGGTAAGCCTTACACTTCACGTGAGCTCCCACCTTTGGCGAGTTCATGCACATTATTCCCCACAACTTGTTGAGCGATGAACGTATGTGAGCTCACTCTTGCTGTCTCACATACACCACAGGTCAAGACCAGGTACTGCAGGATGATGCTCATGGAGGATGCTGTGATAAGTTCGTGAGAGGTCTAGGTCGTCGTCTCCCAGTCAGCTTTGGGTTGCTGGACCGTTGTCTCCTTATAATGTAATTATTTATTTTGTATAGAACTCCTGTTATATATAAAGATGTGACATTCGATCCTGTGCCACTATACATCATATGTTTGAGACTTGGTCCCAGCATACCTGGTGTTTATGTTAACCCCGGGTTTTGGACCCCTAAAATCCGGGTGTTACAGAAGTGGTATCAGAGGAATGTTGACCGTAGGACGAAACCTAGATAGAACTGGACAACCATCCTTTACTTACCTTACTCTGATTATTTTCCAAACTTATCTTAATCTTTTCTCATCTATTTCCGCTTACTCTGATTATTCTTACCTTTTCTTTCTAAAGACAAATGTGGATTTCATACTTTGAAATCCTGTGCCTAAAGTGACTTTTAGGAATAGGAGACCTATTCTTAGGAACAAAAACAAAACTATTTTTATAAGTGTTTATATATTTGTATGTTTGTTCTTATGACATCTGTCTGATTTGGATCTTTGATTGAGTGTGATGGGTTGTGGAGTAATGTCCACAATTACATCTGCATATATATCTAGGTATAAAGGATAGCATTTGTAAGATAACTAGACAAACTAGATTATCCCCTCAGAAAATATATGTAGTATTCCGTATCTATCTCATCTTGACATATTCTATCTTACCTTTGGACATTCACCTCGTACAACTAATTACCCTAGTCTTGACATAGAATATCTGGCCCAGCCCTGCCAAAGAAGTTTCAGTACATAACCAACTATTAGCTTATTCATTCTGTCTACTAAATGATTCCCTTGCAAAGCTATCTTACCATATGCTTCTAACTTAGATGGTCAATACCAGGCGGGGAGGTGGAATTGATTTACCTGCTAACCAACAACCTCAACCACAGTCAGCAGCAATGAATCCTCCTAATCCTCCACAAGGCGGAGTTGATCCACTAGTCGCAGCTCAGATGAGAATGATGCAACAAATGGCGGACACTATGGCAGATATGCACACCCAAATGCGGCAAGAACGCCAAGAAATGCACCAGGAAAGAGAGGATGCACGTCGGGAAATGCGCCAAGAACGGGAAGAAATACGCCAGGAGAGGAGGGTACAACAACAACAGCTGCAGCAACAACTTCAACAACAGCAGCAACAACAACAAATGCCATTGCCTCCACCACCAGTTCCACCCCGGGACAAGCACCGGGAATTCATGAGCCACAAACCACCAACCTTCTCCAACTCCGCAGATCCACTGCAAGCAGATGACTGGTTAAAGTCCATAGAGAAGATGCTCAACATAGCCCAGTGCTCGGACCGGGAGAAAGTACTCTATGCTTCGGGTCGTCTTGCTGGTCCCGCTGCAGATTGGTGGGATGCGTACTGTGCAGCTCATGCTGCTGCCGATACAATTACCTGGGAAGAATTCTCCGCACAATTCAGGAATTACCATATTCCTGCTGGACTCATGAAGATTAAGAGGAAGGAGTTTCTATCCCTCAAGCAAGGAAGTATGTCCGTAAGCGAATATAGAGACAAATTCATCCAGTTATCTCGATATGCTCCCAGAGATGTTGAGGATGATGAGCAAAAGCAGGAGCTCTTTCTGGATGGTTTGATTGGACCCTTGCAATATCAACTGGTATCGCACACATTCCCATCTTTCCAAAGGCTACTTGATAAAGCTATTGCTGTAGAGAACAAGAGGAGTATATTTGGAGAGAAAAGAAAGGCTGTCAACCAAGGGCAGGCTGGAAGTAGTTCCCGTCCTCGCTATACTACCACTCCCAATACACCAGCTAGTGGCAGTTCCGGACAACAAACCCAACAGACACCAACTGCTCCTCCAAAGGCAAGCACTCCAGTGGGAACCGTTGCTCCCAACACAACCGCCATCAGGACCTGCTTCAAGTGTGGACAACCGGGACACTACGCCAACTACTGTCCCAACAGAGCTGCCTACACTACACCGGCACCGATGAAACAAGGACAAGCCTCCGCAGGGAAGAGTCAGCCCCTATCCATCAACCGAGGATATGCCCATCATACAGAAGTAGAAGCTGAACCCGGTGAACTTGAAATTCAAATTCAAGAAGAAGAGCCAGTTGGAGATGAAGTAGTCGGTGAAGAAGTCAACGAGCAACAGGAATAAAGAGATAAACATAGATATAGATATATATATATATTTTACTATTTGTAAGACCTAAATATTAGTCCAGCCAATAGTAGTATTTTACTATTTTAGTAATAATAATAAGGTCCATTTGACCCTGTGTTTTGCTAATAAGATATGCATCATGCCGAGATTTTGTTTATGCATATGTGTTGAATTAATATGAGCATACACCCTTTTGCCTTACAAATCTCGGGGACGAGATTATTTTTAAGGGGGGTAGGATTTGTAACACCCAAATTCTGAATTTGGAATTGGTAGAAGAAATCTGAACAAAGTATCATTGGGGAAATAAGAAAATGAGGAGAAAAAGAATTTTTCTTTTAAAAGAAACCATTTATACATCTCATGAAATAAATAAACAAGGAGAATAAAAACTTAAGTTAGTAATATTAAAATAATATGGTTTATGTTCACCCTTGGATTTCAATTGATACATTTGAAAAATCTGAAAAACTAAAATAGAAGTGTAAATTTGAATTTGGAATAGAGAATAGAAAATAAAAGAGGAGAGAAGAACTAAGAAAAATATTACATAAAATAAAATAAATAAACATCATTCACACTT
This sequence comes from Zea luxurians, assembly GCA_029449295.1. Classification (NCBI taxonomy): domain Eukaryota; kingdom Viridiplantae; phylum Streptophyta; class Magnoliopsida; order Poales; family Poaceae; genus Zea; species Zea luxurians. The sequence goes on along the minus strand of JAOPSE010000001.1, from coordinate 27,781,171 downwards.
ATATTAATAAATTATACCTTTCAAACTGAGGACAAGTTATACACAAAGTTTGAACTCAAACTTGAAATTCAAATTGGATTTGAAAATGGAGAAAAGAAAATAGAAAAGAAAAAGAAAAAGAATAAAACCCCTAACTGGGCCGGCTACTGGAAATCGGCCCACCTAAGGAAGCCTCACCGCGCGGCCCATCTCCATTCACGGGGCGTGCCGACAGGTGGGGCCATCCTGTCAGCCTCCCCCTCACGCGCGCGCCTGCGTTTTCCCTCGCTCTCGCTGACGACGTGGGGCCCTCATGTCTGCCTCTCCCGCACGCGCGCTCGCTCCATCCCTCCCCTCCTCTGGTCCCCGGGCCCCGTTGCTCAGACTCACCCCCCCCCCTCCGCGCGGACTCGTTCGTCGTGTCTCTGTCGTGTGGGGCCCATGCGTCAGGATTTCCTTCCTCCTCGCAACAGCCTCCGCGCCGCCCGCAACAGACGCCGCCGGAGTTCTCGCTGATTGGCCTCAACAGACTCTACGGTAATCGACCAGGGCTCGGTCTCTCTGTGTATAAAAGTTGGACCCGACGCCCTGTGACTTCCACGCTTGCATCGCACCGACGGCGAAGAGAAAAGGGAGAAACCGAGCGCCGCCGCCGTGGACCGGCGTGAAGACGTTGAATCGTGCACCGTGAAGCATCCAGCCGCTGCGCCGCGCACCCGGGAAGCTTCGACGGCCACCAATTTAGTCATCGGCGTCGCCGTGACCGCGTAATCGCTCACCGGTGTGTTGCTCCGCGGCGGGCCCGCTGCGCTGCGTGGGGAGCGTCCTCTGCGTCGCCATCGTCGGTAAGGAGTTCTCCTCTGTGCTCGGCTCGTCCTCCTCGTCGTGTAGCTCAGTTTAATTGGAGATTGGAGCTCGGGATTGGCCGATTGAATCCTCGCCGGCGGGCTTCACCGCGTCCGTGGGCGGCGCTGCCGATCCTGGATCGGGCGTAGAAGATGAAGCGTGGACCGTTGATGCGGGGATGGAGGGCTCCGATTAGAGCATCGCACACCTATTCGTTTATCTTGATCAGAGCCGTTGGATCGAAATCGTATGGGTGAGATTAGATCGTGGGTATTTAAAATCCTGATCGTCGGTCGTCGATCGGACGGTCTTGATGCGGTACCGGTTCGGTTGGGGGGGGAATCTAATCTGATCCGTCCGCGCTTGATCGGATGGCTGTGCTCGGCCGATACCCCTTCGGCTTGCGCGTTTTGCTAAAGAGTCCCTGAGTTTTAGAGAAATCAACCCGCCGTCCAGGGATCCTGTTCCCTGTGTCTGGGAATTCTTGCGCCGAGCCCCCTGACCTTTCTTATAATTGAGGCCCAGTCCAGAGACATTTAAAAACAGCGAAATAATATTAGAAATTCATTTTTAATACAAAAACAAATCTAGAAACTTGTAAAATTCATATTTAATTCATTTTAGCTCCAAATTGAGTCATTCCAATTCCTAAAATTTTGTAATAATATTCTCTACCATTTAGAATCACTGTTTTGACATGAACTCTGTCAGAAAATTTATTTATCATTTAACCATATTTTAATCACATTAAACCTTAGGAAATTCATAACTTGAATTCTACAACTCCAAAATTAATAATTCTTTTTCCTGTGATCTTATTTTAATATGTAGATTATTAATATGAATTTTGCATATATGTTTGGTGTAATGTTAATTTTGCCTATACCATGTATGTTTGTATTGCTACGACTAGCAGTGAGGTCACGAGTCATCAGAAGATCATCCTGCTACCTGGAATCTCAAGGCCCAGGCAAGTTGTGCCCTTGATCACTTCTTTTTACCCACTCATGTTCTGATTAATCATAATGATCTGCATAGGTTAATTTTGATGGGACCCAATAGGTTACCCTAGTTTGATTATCTTTATACCTTGTTTACCACTGATCTTTCTGGGTAGTACTTGCTAGTGCTATATGTGGTTTTGGGTATGGAGATACACTATTCATGATTACACTTTTTGTTATCAGTTGTTATTTAATGTTCATGTTAAGATCATTATGTTAATTGGAACATGGAGCGACCACCCGGGAAAACAGTGCTACCACAAGGGTAGTATGGGATGCCCTTGGCTGATTAATTAGGAAAGCTAGTGGAAGACTACCTTACCCGAAAGGGGCAAGGGCAGTAGGGGAGAGGTCAGTGCGGGGAGGCCCTCGGGAGGATTTTGCTGCGATGGCGGTCCTGCAAGGGATTCCTGTACTGGATCTTCCTATAAACTGTAGCGGGTTTTCGGAAGCTAGTGGAACTTTGTAAAGGCCTCGTAGTGCTACCCTGCCTCACTTCCTTGGTAGAAGTGTATGGGATTCATGACCCCTTGGCAGATGGGTAACACGACTTGTGGGTAAAGATGCGCAACCTCTGCAGAGTGTAAAACTGGTATACTAGCCGTGCTCACGGTCAAGAGCAGCTCGGACCCTCACATGATTAAATTATGAAATTAAACTCAATTTGTCATATGCATTGCATTGCAGGAGGAGTTGTTACTTTTGTTCTATTACTTAATTGGGTTTGGTATTTACTTATACTTAGTAACTGCTAATAAAATTTTGACCAACTTTAAAAGCAATGCTCAGCTCTAACCATCTTCTTTGGTAAGCCTTACACTTCACGTGAGCTCCCACCTTTGGCGAGTTCATGCACATTATTCCCCACAACTTGTTGAGCGATGAACGTATGTGAGCTCACTCTTGCTGTCTCACATACACCACAGGTCAAGACCAGGTACTGCAGGATGATGCTCATGGAGGATGCTGTGATAAGTTCGTGAGAGGTCTAGGTCGTCGTCTCCCAGTCAGCTTTGGGTTGCTGGACCGTTGTCTCCTTATAATGTAATTATTTATTTTGTATAGAACTCCTGTTATATATAAAGATGTGACATTCGATCCTGTGCCACTATACATCATATGTTTGAGACTTGGTCCCAGCATACCTGGTGTTTATGTTAACCCCGGGTTTTGGACCCCTAAAATCCGGGTGTTACAGCTGTGCATGATGTCTTTCATGTGTCTCAGTTGAAGAAGTGCTTGCGTGTGCCAGAAGAGCAGTTGCCAGTGGAAGGTCTGGAAGTCCAGGAGGACTTGACCTACGTTGAGAAGCCAGTGCAAATCCTTGAGGTTGCAGATAGAGTCACCCGAAGGAAGACCATCAGAATGTGCAAAGTCAGATGGAACCACCACTCTGAGGAAGAAGCAACTTGGGAGCGTGAAGATGATTTGATGGCCAAGTACCCAGAGCTCTTTGCTAGCCAGCCCTGAATCTCGAGGGCGAGATTCTTTTAAGGGGGATAGGTTTGTAACGCCCCGAATTTTGCAGTTGAATTTTTCCTTTTCTTTACTCGCCAAATTCGGGCGTTACCTTTTCTTTTTCTTTTTCCCCTCGCTAGACCTTGACTTTTTCCAAAGTTTTAGCGGGATTCGGTTTGGAATTCCCGTGTAAAGAAAAACCCTAAATTGTTTTATGTTGTTTGATGCACCATGCCGAACTATGCATTCTTTGATTGTTTGAAAGCGCAAATACATTCATCTAGGAAGATCGGATTTCGAAAATAAGGAGAAAACATTTTCTTTCTTTTTCTTTTTCTTTCTCTCTCCTCTTTTTCTCTCTCTCCCGCGCCGTGGGCCGTCCCTGGCCGGCCCAGCCGCCCCCCTGCGCGCCCCCTCTTGGGCCCTGGTCGGCCCAACCGCCCCCCACCCCCTCCCCTTTTCCCCCAACTCTCTCTCTCTCTCTCCCTCTCATTCTCCCTCTCCCCACCCTAGCCGACGCCGCCCCTACCCCCTGCTCGGCCGCCCCCTGGCCGCCGGCCCAACCGCCGCCCCTCGCCGTCGCTCCCCGTCCCCGGTGAGCCTCCCCTCTCCCCTCCTCCCTCCTCCCTCCTCTCCCCTCTCCCCTCCTCTCCCTCCCCGGCCCAACCGCCCAACCGCCCGGCCGCCTGGCCGCCCGGCCGCCCGGCCGCCCGGTCGCCCGGCCGCCTGGCCGCCCGCGCCCCCCCCCCCTGGCCGCCCAGCCGCCCGGCCGCCCGGCCGCCTGGCCGCGTGCCCGCCTGGCCGCCCGGCCGCGTGCCCGCCTGGCCGCGTGCCCGCCTGGCCGCCTGGCCCCCTGGCCGCGCGCCCCCCAGCCGCGCCCCCTGGCCGCTCGGCCGGCTCAGCCGCCCCGGCTCGGCCGCCCCTGCGCGCCCTGCCCTCGGCCGGTTCAACCGCCCCCAGGGCCGGTTCAACCGCCCCCCCTTTTTTTATTTTTTTTATTTTATTTATTCTGTTTTACTTTCTGTTACCATAGCTATTTTATTTTAGGTAGGCTAATCATTGTTCATGTTATTGAAATAGGAAGCTTAATTTAGAATTTCGTTGCGCTAGTTGATTCATTTAGTTAGTTGTTTATCTCGTTCAATGTTGATCAACTTAAAATGACTAGGTTTCCATTAGTGTATATAACAGAATTCTTTTGTTAAGAACCAATTGTAACTAATCATTAGTGCATAAGCTTTAACCCCCCCCCTGCGAGACCCTTTCCCGTTTCTTTCTAACCTTAATGAATGCGATATCGAATGTCATACTTGATGCATATTTGCTTTACTTGTTCCCTTGTATGGTGTACTGTTCTTTTGTATTAAATATGTGGATGTATGTATGTTTGCGCTCGCATAGAGAACGATCCGGTCGAAGAGCCCGAGGAATTCGCAGGAGAAGCCCCTGAGCAGCAGTCGGTTGGTGGAGGCAAGTGTCCTTTGACCTATTTCTGTCCTATTCATTCTTTAATTCACCTCCCGCATTACACATTTATACCTAAGGATTGACTAGCTTTTGTTATCCATGTCCTTGTTTACCTATTTGGGTCGGATTATTACTGCTTAGTCTGATGCTATTGCTCAACTCTAATCAATGAACATGATGTGATTATCTATGATACGCTGTTTTCCCTTCTTATTTATGATTATATTTGTGACCTTCAAGGGGACTCGAGCGGTTTCTCGAGTGCCTCTCCGTAAGGACCTGTTCAATGGATGACCGCCCGGGAAAACAGTGCAACCATGAGGGTGGAATGGGACGCCCTTAGCTGAATAATTAGAGGAACCGGGGTGTAGTTCGCTTAGCCGTTGTGCCGTCAATGGGGCTCGGTGTATGCGGCTCGCTCTGCCAAGGTTGATTTGTCCCTTGGGGAGGAGTGCGGTACATTTAGGAAACCTAACGGGTGGCTACAGCCCCGGAGAATCTTTGTAAAGGCTACGTAGTGAGACCCTGCCTATTCACCTTGGTAGTGTTTAAGGGTTTGATCGGCCCGAGGCAAGAGGGAATCACGGCTTGTGGGTAAAGTGCGCAACCTCTGCAGAGTGTTATGAAACTGATATATCAGCCGTGCTCACGGTTATGAGCGGCCAAGGGAGCTCCAGAGATTAGTGATACTTGATCAGAGACATTTTGGTACAGGTGGCAATGAGATTGATGATTCTGATTATGATTATGGTGCTGGTAAGTGGTATTCTTTCCGTTTGGAAAGGATACATTGGGCTAATAACTTGGGTTAATGTTAAAACCTGGCTCTCTACTAGTAAGTAATAACCTGACCAACTAAAAACAACTGCTTGACTTACCCCCACATAAAGCTAGTCCACTACAGCCAAACAGGATGCTTGCTGAGTATGTTGATGTGTACTCACCCTTGCTCTACACACCCAACCCCCCCCCCCCCAGGTTGTCAACATTGCAACCACTGCTCAGGAGAAGATGAAGCTGTGGAAGGAGACTTCCAGGAGTTCCAAGACTACGACGAGTTCTAGGCGTGGGTTAGCGGCAACCCCCAGTCGGCTGCCTGTGAAGGCCGCGTTATCTACGTTTCTTTTCCGCACTTTGATTTATTGTAAGAACTATATGGACGTCTCAGACGTATGATGTAATCGACTATTATTTCCCCTTTTAATACTATTTGAGCACTGTGTGATGATGTCCATGTTATGTAACTGCTGTGTACGTGAATAACTGATCCTGGCACGTACATGGTTCGCATTCGGTTTACCTTCTAAAAACCGGGTGTGACAGCATATGAAGCCGATCTAGGTCACTGGTTATGTGATCAGTGGCCCCGGTATCACTATACCAGTTTGGATCCAACTGGTATGAAGACGAAGTCGCAGTCATCGCAGCTGATGGTGGATCATTTTGGTAGGAATCATCCATGCGATACCAGCATTTGATCGCTGTGTGGCCCAATTTGCCACAGATCTGGCACGGGGGACGTTGAGTTTGGTCACGAACTTGATCACGACCGGGAGGAACTCCACGTCCCCGACCAGGAGAGGGACCGCGACCACGGTAAGAACTGCGACCACGACCACGATGCATTGACCCACCACGGCCAGCAAAATTGGCAGTATTGCCAATGTGAATACGTGTTGCAGCTTGATGTTGTAACTGGCGAGATTCATATGACATGAGATGTGCATATACCTCGTCCAGAGTAAGGGCCTCAGACTTGGTCGTCATTGACGTGACGAACGAGTCATAATCAGGACCAAGACCAGCTAGAAGATACGCAATTACTTCATCAGCACGGAGGGGAGCATCAGCAGCTGCAAGATCCGAGGCATATGACTTGATCTTGCGAAAATAATCAGAGGCCGAGAGATCTCGTTTCTTGATAGTGGCCAGATCCATCCTGATCTGAACAATACGGGCACGAGTCGCTGAAGAAAACATATTTGTCAAGATGTCCCAGGCTTGTTTGGAGGATTTTGCATCCATTACATCACAAAGAACTTCTTCTTTCATGGAAGAAAAAAGACCACTAAGAACTTGCTGATCCTGGTCATACCAAGATGCATAGGCTGGGTTGGGAATTGTTGTTGTACCATCGGTTGCAAGAATTTCTGCAGCCGGTGCAGGGAAGGAGCCGTCAACATACCCTAACAGCTTGGCACCGTGAAGGTAAGGGAGAAGTTGAGCTCGCCAGAGGAGGAAGTTGGTTTTGGTGAGACGGATGGTGACCGCTTGATGGATTGGAACATAGGGCATAAGAGTTGTAGAGAAAGATTCAGCCATTGTCGTGGTGGTGGTGGTGGAGGGGAGGAGGAGGAGGGAGAAGAAGGTTTGGTGGAGATTAAAACCTTGGCTTTGTTACCATGCTAGACAATGCACCAGGCGATACCCTCTCAGGGGCGATCCATTCACTTATATAGACAAAGTACAGCAGGTTACAAGCATACATGGACATGCGTGATTCTAGGGGTGCAGCCCAAGGAACCTTCTATCTGTAGCTGATATGTTTCTATGTTTAACAATATGGATGGGGGTTGTGGTTGGTGGTGCGGTGGATGAAGGCCCGGGGTCGATCGACATGTCGTACTGGTAAGAGATTGGTTGCCGGGCGAGTGGAGGGAGTGGCGCAGGTGGCTGCGTGGGTGGGGGCAGTGCGGCCGGCGGTGGCTGGGGTGGATGGGCGGCTTGTGGATTGGGGAAGGGGAGGTGACCTGTCAGCATGGCGTTCATGGTGATCTGCATATCGCGCACGACGTGGATGAGATCCGCCAATGACGCCGTGATCTGGGCCGGTGTGAGCGCGGGGGCGGCCTGCTGGTTGATGGCCGCGCCGGGAGGGCCAAGCGCCATGGCCTCCGACGGCGCAGGGACCGCGGCCAGGGAGACGACCGGCGCTGCGGGTGGGCTTGTGGCCGGCGGCGGCTGCTGTCCTGGTGACGACGACTTGGAGGAACTCATGATCGTCGAGTCCTCTGATACCAAATTGGTAGAACTACGGATTCTACAGGGTAGATTGCGCGGATTGTAGGGTGTGGATTGGGCGCGACCAGGGCGGCGGCGCTGGGCCGCGCGCAGGGAGAAGATCACAGGAGACTCTGGCTCCCTCTGGGAAGCCAGAATAAATTGATATTTTGCTTATCTTTATTCAAGTGTTTATATATATATATATATATATATATATATATATATATATATATATATATATATATATATATATATATCAAGTCTATCTACTAACTTTGGATAAGTATAACTATCTAGATAGAGCTAATCTAAATCTATCTACTAACTTTGGATAAGTATAATTATCTAGATAGAGCTGATCTATTAACTATTGGGGCTTGGGCCTCACCTGGGCAGCCTTGGCTCTAGGCCATACATAACACTTTCATTGTAACAATTTTATGATTCTGCCTTCTGATAATTGAACTGAAGATAATTGTGTCATGGACTCATGGTATCTTAAAAAACTGGGAAAGCATAGACTTAATTTCTAAGCATTTTCAGGATTCTTTACAGAATGTTGGGTTGTCTTACGAAAATTATAAATTGGCCTGGACATGTTACTCTGGTTTTATACGGTTAAAAGGCATAAAAACACCAATGTTTCCGGTACAGTATTATCTGCCTGCCAAGTTTCACCAGACGCACGTTTCGTTTAATCTCTACATAAAACGTGCCAATGATAGGTTAGTTGGCTACAATATAGCATGTGCAACATTTGTTGCATAAACAACCATGCGCAAGATAAAAAGACATGATCAGCTTGAAGCATAGGCCCTAGAGACATTGATGGGAGCTGATTACAATACATTATATTGTTGCGAACAAAAACAAAAAAAAGCATACCAAAGCCTTACTCAATGGCCAAGTTCAAACTAATCCAGAGACAAGCTCCCTTCGATTATGAAAACAAACCAATCGCAAGATCTGCCCATACTATATACGCACCGTCACCATAGCTGCCCCAAGATTAAGTAGATATATCAATGCCTTTCAGGCTATCTCCAGCAACCTTACTAAAGCAATACAAAATAATGTTTTATACGATAATATGTACGATTTGCTGGCCATAGCCTCACACGCAAGGTTACATGAAGATTGAAGATATCGTTATGTCACATTTTATTATAGACAGCAGAGAACCCTATCGGACATGAGTCTTAAATATAGGGACAGTCAGCTTTCTATGAGTCTATCAGTATCTATCTTATACGGTAAGAAATTAAATAAAAAGAGAGATGTTATCAATGAACCTGACGTGAGCCGATACGAAAGAACCAGTGTGCTACTGAGAGTGTAGGTAAGTATTAAAAACAGATATACACCATCGTAAGGATTCATTATAGTATGTAGATGATATGGATGTTGATATAGAGTGTGCTTTCTACACCATTGCGGTTGCCGGTGCCCTAAGGCGTCCTAAAAATTTATTACAGATTATGGGGTAAAACAAATTGTACATGTAAACCTCTATTAACTGAGGTGAGACCTTGTTCTTATCATATTTTAAACCTAGTGGTAGACACTAATGATAGGTACATAATGCTTCATGGAGAGTTAATTCATCTAGAATACTTGTAAATTTAGGACAAAATGTAAATACCCTAGTACCTTATATTTAAGGACCGAGGGGGTATATCACATTCTGTTATAAACCAATTGGGCACCCTGTCGGGCATGGAGATGTAAATATATCCCGTTTCATTATCAACAGCATGTCAACCCTGTTTCCACCAACACGTCTAATTGATTTATCATCCAAAAAAAATTAGCAGTTGAATCAAGACAGCATGAGAATATGATGTTCTTAACTTGCTTACATGAATGCACAAATGCGTAGTTAGAATATTGCTACTGCACGAGTTCTGTTCGTAATTATCACTTCCTGTTGCTACAATTTGTGTCCTTCCCAGCTGCAGTGTTGACTTGCCGGTTGAGATATGCTTCATAAATCTCCACAACAAGCCTTGGGTCCTTCTCCACAAGCTCCTTGTATTCTTCACGATCCGATAGCGTAGACATGTTGGCCATGAGCACAGAAAGCGAGGCCTCCAGCAGCTGCTTTGCGCTGTGACGGTGCGCGAAGGCGTAGTGGGTAATAGCATTGTCGTCATTCACTTTGGATGTTATGAACTTCTCACAGTATGCCTTCAGGTGCTTTACTTCGTACTTCTCAGCCAACACCAAGAGGTCAGATGCCATTTGTTCATCTAGAAGGGCTTCTGCAGTGTACATGTAATGGACAAAAGCACGAAGGATGTCGTAAGACACATCATAGATCTTGATGACACCACTCCTACTCTCTTCCATCTCATTCTCAAGCATCGCTCTGAAAACAGGAGATCTGCTGGCCTGTTTGTAAGAAAAAGTCAGTTAACATATAATGCAGTTCAACTGCAACAAAACCATACAACTAAGAGTCCAAGACAGAGATATAATTAACAGACAGATGAAAAATATCTTGTATAAACCAACTACAAAACTAATTGAGGTGAAATGAAAACGTAAAAATCAGAGAAGAATGCTGGCATGACTGTAAATCTGCAAAAAAAGCTGCCAACCGAAATGAGTACAACTAGCTAGCCTATGAATAAAATATGTGATGGATACTGAAAAGTGAAAAGTAATAAGGATCAAAGCACTTTAACCAAATAGTTGATAGATCAAAGATTCCATGCGAAAAATGTGTGGACGTGTGAAGAATGGACATATTTTACCATGTGAACATAAATCTCACCTTGGAGCAATATTGAAAGTCTGTGTGATTATGCATTTAAAATCAGCACAATTAAGCACTCATATAAAACAGATTAAAATTTTATATGTGCACATGATCATGCCAGGTAGTTAATCAGCACTAACATGTTCCAGTAGGTGGTGATGCTTATTCAAAGCACCTCTTATCACAAATTCATGTTGTATCTTATGTTATACTCAAGGCGAGAGGATGCACATGAAAAGAAGAGAGAATGCTTTGAAAATACTCAAACCATCAACTTTAATTTGTGCAGGGATATCTGAACTGTAGGTCTAATGCTGATTCAAACCATAAATAAGCTCCATGCTTCAGAGGAGTGGGGGGGGGGGGGGGGGGGGGGGCTGTATATGGCATCACCGCACCAGATACCAAGGACCCGTTTATGGTCTGTCCAATTGACCACATCATCTAGATGATATAAGAAGCATTTACATATGGTCGTTTACATGTACCTTTATAATTTCCTTTAACCATTTTGACATTTTACATTGGCCACCACATCATGTCTGAATTAAGAAAGTAACACAAGTGAGTACCACAATTAGGGGTGACAATGGGCTCTATGTTTTACACTATAAAATTTAAAGATCGGATCAGATTAGATTAGGATTGGGCTATATTTCTATTTATTTTTAAACTAAAATTATTTTAGGGCTCTAACATATTGTGAAGAAATATTTAGATCACGACCCATTACGGCCCCTAGATTGGTCAGTAGGACAGTAAGCTACTAGAACTGTTCAATCCACTGTTAGGAATCATGTCTTGACAACCTTCCTGTTTACATTCTAGGAATAGGTTTAATTCTAAGACTAGTCGATTCAGAGGTCTGTCAAAGACTGAACACAAACTACGTAATCAAACCAGAATCGCACAAAGGAAGCTCGAAGTTGTGAAAGAAAGGGGACCCACAAGGATGACGCGATGGGCGGGCACGGCGGGTGTGTCGGGGGTGCGCCCAGCATCGCGTTCGCCTCCCGCGCCGGTCGAGGGGATGGCGTGGAGGAGGAGGTCGCAGTTGGGGGCTGATGCGGCGTCTAGGGTAGGAGAGGGGAGGCGGAGGAAGAGGAGGCGGGAGCGGAGGTCGTCGATCTCCCGCTTGAGCTCCTCCTCCGTCTCGCTGGCCTCCTCGTAGCACTCCTTGCAGGTCCCGGCGTCCTCCTCGTCGTACCCTTCCTTGCACGACTGGCACCACATCTTCGGAGCTCCTCCAAACGCCGGCCGACCTAGCCGCCGCACTACGATGGCTGTATTTTCGGAGCGGTGGCGGCGGCGCGGGTGGTGCCTTCGAGGGCTGTGAGTTGGATTGTAGGAATAGGTGACCAAGTGGGCTTGTCTGACGGCTCTTGGCGAGTTCGTATGTGGGCCTAAACTCACTGTTTCCATGGTATCCCGGCCCACTGGTGAACATAGGTCCACAAAATCACAATTCCATTTTCAGCATTATTTTATATTTAGTTTTAAACCATTAAATTTATTATATTATTTAATATTTAATATATCAAACTAATTGTGAAAAATCATAATATAGTTATAAGTTAAGTTATGACATTAGATACTAACCAATAAATTTTGAACTGAAAACTTAATTTGTATATAAATAAATAACTAAAGATAAATGTCGCTAAGGGGTAGACATTTTCAACATTATTTCATATTAAGTTTTATATCATTAAATTTATTATATTATTTTATCTTTAATCTATCAAACTAATTGTGAAAAATCATAATATATTTTTCTATGATAAGTTATGACATTAGATACTAACCAATAAAATTTGAACCGAAAACTTAATTTGTATATAAAGAAATAAAAAAGACAAATGTCGCTAAGGGTAGACATTTTCAACATCATTTCATATTTATTTTTATACCATTAAATTTATTATATTATTTAATCTTTAATCTATCAAACTAATTGTGAAAAATCATAATATATTTTTCTAAGCTAAATTATGAAAAATCATAATTTATTATATTACTCTCTAGACTCGACTCTGTATTTTGATGGATATGTTTGCAATGAAGGGCAAGGGATTGGCGTCGTGCTTGTTTCATAAAAGAGTGTAAGGCCCAAAAGTGGATAAGAAAAAAATATGAATAATAAAATAAAAAACAAAGAAATAAAATAGTAAATTCAGAAATCTCAAATTATATTTGAGTGGTGAAATTTGAGGACTGAATTATGAAACCAAGAACTATTTTTTTAAAAAAAAGTAATAGAATGATTTTCAATTAGATTATTCCATACACGAGCTATATAATAAGTACTTGCAAAACTATATTTGTGTTCAAGTAACTTTTGATAAAGAATTTATATTCTTCTAAATTAGATAAGTGACTAGTAGTCATATTTGGTTGACCTTGTTAATTTACGTATAAATTTAAAGATGGTTAGTAATCTAAAATGAATAATAGAGCTATATTCCCTATGTGAAGCATACACCTAAGAAAAATAATATATATATATATATATAATAAAATCTTTAAATATATGTTGCAAGTCTTATTGCTTGGGCATTTAATATTGAAATTTGAACTCATTTGAATTTGGAATCTAAAAAATCAAAAAAAAAGAAACAAAAAAAAGCTAACAAAAAAATAAAAAAAGGGGTGGCCGAAGACAATCACCTCACCATGAGGTGGACCACTCAAGCCCAGCTGCTCTCCAACACGTCCAGCCCATGTCCACACATGTACACGGTGAATTTCTTTTCTATTTATTTAGTCACCCGTCGGACCCTTGCGTCACCCTGAACTCATCAATGACATCGGCAAGCAAGTTACCAATGCTGGCTACGCACGCCCGGATCGATGACATGGTGGTCCCATTGGTCAGCTCGTTCTTCATACTCACAACTAGGATAGAACCGAACGCGCGAACTCAGGATTATTTTCTGTTAGGATCTCAACTAACCGATGTATATATATATATCTGGGCAACCTCCCCTACCATAGCATCGCCTGGAGCCTTGTGATTCCACGCCGGTGCGAACTCGTTGCCGCAGATCCGCGCTGGCGCTGTTCTAGCATAGGGAGAGAGATAGAGAGCCAACATGGAGTGCCGGGGAGGAGTTCGTCCGGGTCCTCGACGCGCGTGGCGGTTGCGGCGCTCCCTGTACTGTCGGTGGCATCCTCTGCGGCATCAATTTGGGAGCCGGGACTAGGCTTCCTCGCCGCGTGCTGTGAACCGAGCCGGGCAGTTGCTGTGCGGGTCTCCTCGTCCCTGTGCAGGGCCACGGTAACACCTGCCTCCATGATCTTCCTCGCCCTTATTTCCCTAGCGTTAGAGCTTACGCGTAGTGGATTACCGCCTTGGCGTGCCCTTGGTGAATATCCGGCTTGAAGCGTCGTCGGCCGGTTCACCGCCGTTAGGCGCTGGTACGCGTAGGGAAGACGATCGCCTTGCCGTCAGATGCTCTACCAACGGACGGATTAGAGTCCCGCTTTTGGATCCGGCTATTTAGAATAGGGCCCTCGATCTCAGATCGTGCGACGAGAGAAAGATAGATGGGATTGTAAACCAGGGACCGTAGATCTCGGATCGTAGGGTCAGCAGTGTGTACCGCTTCATTCCATGGCCAGTTTAATCTGGCGCGTCCAGTGTGGATCGAGCGGCCAGGGTTGCTTGCGGGGTTGATGAACGTCAGATCTAATCTGTGCCGACCGAATCTAATCCAACAGCCGAGAGCCTGCCTTACCCCTTCGGCCCCTGCAATTTTATAAAAGAGCCCTCTGCTTTCATAGAATTGAACCCGCCGTCAGTGCCCTGTGTAGAGTAATTACAACCATGCCCCGGAAATTCATAGATTAGCCCATGACCTATGCATAAAATGCTAGCGCAGTACAACACCTTGAGGAAATAGGAAAAAGAATATGGAAAAGGAGTTTCTAGTGTAAAAATAATTCGAGAACTCATTTAATTCATAGAAAATTCATACTAAGTCCTTTTTGATCCATTCTAGTGGCATTAATTTTGTTTTAATATTGTTTAGCACCTAATAACTCTGATTAGTCGTGAAACATAGATTAAATTTGTTCACTTGATTTAATCTATACCAATCACTTAATAACCTTAGGAAATTCATAACTCCTCCGTTTTAACTCCAACTTGATCCGTTCAAGTTGCGTTAGCCTCGTATAAATATTTATTATGCAATAACAACATTTATTATACCATGTATTATTATTTTAAAATTAGATCTGTATTTAACTTATGTTGGTTATTCTTGTTAATGTGCTCATCATTATCCACCAAAATATAATTTATGGTAAATTTATAACTTAGATTAAAGTTGAGACAATTATTTATAGAATAACCTCTCATATGATTTACACTAACCAATTTATAATATAGTTTAGTATTTTTAATCACACAGATCTTCTATAAAAACATAACTCCTTAATCGTAACTCCGATCTTAGTAGTTCTCGATCCCACGATCTCGTAGCAACGTATAGATTATTATTATTCAGTTTGTTCTTATGTTTGGTGCGATGTTAATTTTATCTATACCATGTTTATTTGTATTGCTACGAGTAGAGCGAGGTCACGTGTCATCTGAAAAGCAAGTTGGTACCTGGAATCTCAAGTGCCAGGCAAGTTGTGCCCTTGATCCACTTTTGTTACCCAATAATATTGTCTAATATCATTTATTCAATGTATAGGTTTAATTTTGATGGGACCCAATAGGTCACCCTAGTCTGTTTATCCATTTTACATTGTTTACCCCTGAATCATATGGGTAGTTATGCTATTGCTTTACATGGTTTTGGGTTAATATTTCATTATATCCATGTTCCAGTTATTTTGTTATTCTATTTATGTTCATGTCAAGATCATTATATTATTGTTAATTGGATCATGGAGCTTAACTTGAGAAACATGTGCCACCACAAGGGAGGAATGGGACCCCTTGGCTAACTAATTAGGAAAGCTAGTGGAAGACTACCTTACCCGAAAGGGGCAATGGCAGTAGGGGAGTTGCATGCAAGGAGGTTCTCGGGTTGATTTGCTGCGATGGCGGTCGGACGGGGGATTCTTACAAGTGCTCTTCCCATAAACTGTAGCGGGTTTTCGAAAGCTAGTGGAACTTTGTAAAGGCCTCGTAGTGGATCCCTAGCCATTCACCTCGGTAGTGTCTAAGGGCCTAGCTAACCCTGGCGACATGAGAAACATGACTTGTGGGTAAAGGGTACAACCTCTGCAGAGTGTAAAACTGGTATACTAGCCGAGCTCACGGTCATGAGCAGCTCAGGACTCTCCGATGATTAAATATGGAACTTAAATTCAATTTGTCATTTGCATTTGCATGGGATTTTGTTATTAATTTTATTCTATTATTTTAATTGTGGTTTGGTATTTACTTGCATTTAGTAACTGCTAATAAAATTTGACCAAGTTAATAAAAGCAATGCTCAGCTTTAACCTCTATTGTTGATCAGCCTTACACATCACATGAACTCCCACCTTTGGTGAGTTCATGCCACATTATTTCCCACAACTTGTTGAGCGATGAACATGTGTGAGCTCACCCTTGCTGTCTCACACCCCCACAGGTCAAGAACAGGTACCATGGATGAGGCGCATGATGGATGTTGCGCTGTGTTCGTGAGAGGTCTAGATCGTCATCTCCCAGTTGACTTGCGCCAAGGATGATCCTTAGTTCGTTTTATATTTATAATTTATTTTGTAAGTCTTCCGCTATGTAATAAATACTTTGATTATTGTGACATTTATCTCTATACACTCTGTTATTTTATATGTTGTCTTCTTGGCGCATGTATGAGATGCACCTGGCTTTGTTCCTTAAAGCTCGGGTGTGACAGAAGTGGTATCAGAGAAAATGTTGACTGTAGGATGAAACCTAGATAGAAATGGACAAAACCCTTACCTACTTACCTTACTCTGATTTCTCTATACTTATCTTGATCCTGTCTCACCTTCTACAGTTCCACTCTGATCATTCTTATCTCTTCTACTCTAAGACAAGAAGGATTTCACACCTTGGAATCCTACATTTATAACCTTTTGAAGAGATAGGAGACCTAAGACAAAAAAAATATTTTCTCTATTAAAAATGCTGGTTGATTGTTCTGATGATCAATGCCTGATTTGCTTCTTTGATTGATTGAAATAGTATAGACGGGCATCTTAGCATGTACCACCATAAGGTAATGAATTAGCTTTAGTAGGCGACATACTTAGTTAATAAATCCCCCAAAGTATCATGCTTCGTAATTACATGCCTTGTCTACAATCCTTTCTTTCGTACCCTGTGTTTCTAACCCAGATGAGCTACTCCTATAGTGTTAGAAGAGAGCACTATAGACATGATCCTTGGTATGTCATGGTTAAGAAAGGCAAAGGCAGTTTATACACTATGCTAAAGGAACCATAAAACTCACCAGTTCCAAAGGAGAAAGATTCGAAGTTGGAATTGCAGTAACTACCGCCACCAGACTAGCGTCATTCTTAGTAGATGGGAAGTTTGTTGGTGTCAACATCCGTGTGGTTAGAGATTTTCCGGATGTCTTCCCAGAAGAGTTACCAGGGATGCCACCATATAGGGAAGTTGAGTTTGTCATTGATCCCTTACCTGGGCTGCCCCTACTTTCAAATGGCCATACAGGATGTCTGTAGAAGAGTTAAAGGGACTGAAGAAGCAGTTAACAGAATTACAAGAGGCTGGGTACATACGTCCGAGTTCCTCACCTTGGTGAGCACCAGTACTGTTTGTACAGAAGAAGGATGAATCGCAAGGATAGTTATAGGACCCTTAATGATGTCAATGTGAAGACCAAGTATTCATTACCCCGCATTGAGGATTTTATTTGATCAGATGAGAGGTGCAAGGGTATTCTCAAAGATTGATCTCCGATCGCGTTATCACCAAATGAAGATTAGGCCATCGGATATTCCCAAGCCGACATTCTTATTTATTCCAAGAGTGATAGTGATCATGAGGAACATCTGAGATTGGTGCTACAGAAGCTACGAGATAATCAACTCTACGCCAAGTACAGTAAATGCGAGTTCTAGATTGACGAGATGCAAGTCTTGAACATATCATGGAAGAATATCAGTGGATCCGGCTAAAGTCAAGGATATAGTGGCGTGGAGCATACCCACTATAGTTACGGAGGTTCGAAGTCTCTTAGGACTTGTAGGATATTATTGGAGATTTATTGAAGGATTTTCTAAGATTGCTAAGCTTATGACCTTACTTCTGGAGAAGGGAAGAGAGTTTAAGTGGGATGAGAAGTACCAAGATAGCTTTGATCAATTGAAGAAGAGATTGATGTCACCACCAGTGTTGGTTATGCCAGATCTGCAGAAGGGATTTGGCATTTATTGTGATGCCTGCGGCCAAGGCTTGGGATGTGTACTTATGCGAGAAGGACACGTGATTGCCTACGCGTCTCGTCAGTTGCGGAAACATGAATTGAACTACCCCATTCATGACTTAGAACCGGCAGCCGTTGTGCATGCGCTTAAAATATGGAGACATTATATCATGGGAACCAAGTGTCAAGTATACACGGATCATAAGAGTTTGAAGTATATATTCACTCAGAAGGATCTCAACCTTAGGCAACGCCGTTGGTTGGAGCTTATTAAGGATTATGATTTGGAGATTCACTATCACCCATGCATGGCAAATTTGGTTGCAGATGCCTTAAGTCGAAAGGAGCATGCTCATTCAGCTGTTGTTGCCCAGCTACCCGATGAGATTGTTGAGGTTTTCAGGAGACTTAACCTGGGGATAGTTGCTCACACTGAAGGAGTTATTATTGATGTGGAACCTACCTTGGAGCAAGAAATCCACAAAGGACAGGTTGGTGATGCTAAAATACAAGAGATTAAGGATCTGATTACTGAAGGACGAGGTCCAGAATTCATGGAAGATGAGCAAGGTAATATATGGTTCAAGGATCGGATATGTGTTCCGGAGATTGATGGCCTTCATGAGACTATATTGAAAGAAGCCCATGATTCTGATTACTCTATCCACCCTGGTAGTACTAAGATGTATCAGGATTTGAAGCAAAAGTACTGATGGTATGGACTGAAAAGAGATGTTGCTGCACACGTGGCTAAGTGTGATGTGTGCCAAAGAGTCAAGGCCGAACACCAGAGGCCAACTGGACTAATATACCCATTAAAGATACCCGAGTGGATGTGGGAAGAGATTGGTATGGACTTCATTACTGGATTGCCTCGCACCTCGAAAGGATATGATTCTATATGGGTTATTGTGGATAGACTGACCAAAGTGACTCATTTCATTCCGGTCAAGACTACTTATAAGGTATCTCAATTGGCAGAGTATATATGGCTCGGTTGTGTCTCTACACGGTGTACCGAAGAAGATCATTTTGGATAGAGGATCACAGTTTACCTCCAGATTTTGGAAAAGTTTTCATGAGAACATGGATACGAAGTTGAATTTTAGTTTGGCCTACCATCCTCAGACTGATGGACAGACTTAAAGGACTAATCAAGTATTAGAAGACATGTTGAGAGCTTGTTCCCTTCAGCGTGGTAGTAGTTGGGACAAGAGTCTACCTTATGCTGAGTTCTCATATAATAATAGTTACCAGGCCATTCTAAAGATGTCACCGTTCGAGACCCTATATGGCAGGAAATGCAGGACTCCTCTATATTGGATCAGACTAGGGGAAGACAATTCTTTGGACCTGAACTTATTCAAGAGGCAGAAGAACAAGTCCGTAAAATTCGGGAGAATTTAAGGGTAGCTCAGACCAGATAAAGGAGCTATGCTGATAATAGAAGGAGACCATTGGAATTTGAGGAAGGTGATTATGTGTACCCCAAGGTGTCACCACTTCATGGAATGAGGAGATTTAAAGTTAAGAGCAAATTGTTCCCTCACTTTATTGGACCATTCAAAGTTTTTAGGCGGTTGGAGAGACAACAACAACAACAACCTCCACCACCACCAGCTCCACCAAGCTACATAAATATATATAGAAATTGCTACTATTTGGAGGACCTAAATGTTACTTTAGTTAGTATTTGGTATGATACTATTTTAGGAGGAATAATAAGATCTAAATAACCCCATGTGTTGCTAATAAAGTATGCATCATGCTGAGATTTTTGTTTGTGCATATGTTTTGGAGATAGCATGGTTATATACCCTTTTCTTACAAATCTCGAGGACGAGATTCTTGTTAAGGGGGTAGGATTTGTAAGGCCCAAAAGTGGATAAGAAAAAAATATGAATAATAAAATAAAAAAAACGAAGAAATAAAATAGTAAATTCAGAAATATCAAATTATACTTGAGTGGTGAAATTTGAGGACTGAATTTTGAAACCAAGAACTATTTTTTTTTAAAAAAGTAATAGAAGGGTTTTCAATTAGATTATTCCATACACAAGCTATATAATAAGTACTTGCAAAACTATATTTGTGTTAAAGTAACTTTTGATAAAGAATTTATATTCTTCTAAATTAGATAAGTGACTAGTAGTCATATTTGGTTGACCATGTTAATTTACATATACATTTAAAGATGGTTAGTAATCTAAAATGAATAATAGAGCTATATTCCCTACGTGAACCATACACCTAAGAAAAATAATATATATATATATATATATAATAAAATCTTTGCATATATGCTGCAAGTCTTATTGCTTGGGCATTTAATATTGAAATTTGAACTCATTTGAATTTGAAATCTAAAAAAACAATAAAAAGAAACAAAAAAAGCTAACCAAAAAAATAAAAAAGGGGTGGCCGAAGACAATCACCTCACCATAAGGTGGACCACTCAAGCCCAGCTGCTCTCCAACACGTCCAGCCCATGTCCACACATGTACACGGTGAATTTCTTTTCTATTTATTTAGTCACCCGTCGGACCCTTGCATCACCCTGAGCTCATCAATGACATGAGCAAGCAAGTTACCAATGCTGGCTACGCACGCTCGGATCGCTGACATGGTGGTCCCATTGGTCAGCTTGTTCTTCATACTCACAACTGGGATAGAACCGAACGCGCGAACTCAGGATTATTTTCTGTTAGGATCACAACTAACCGACGTATATATATATCCGGGCAACCTCCCCTACCATAGCATCGCCTGGAGCCTTGTGATTCCACTCCGGTGCGAACTCGTTGTCGCAGATCCGCGCTGGCGCCGTTCTAGCAGAGGGAGAGAGATAGAGAGCCAACGTGGAGTGCCGGGGAGGAGTTCGTCCGGGTCCTCGACACGCGTGGCGGTTGCGGCGCTCCCTGTACCGTCGGTGGCGTCCTCTGCGGCATCAATTTGGGCGCCGGGACTGGGCTTCCTCGCCGCGTGCTGTGAACCGAGCCGGGCAGTCGCTGTGCGGGTCTCCTCGTCCCTGTGCAGGGCCACGGTAACACCTGCCTCCATGATCTTCCTCGCCCTTATTTCCCTAGCGTTAGAGCTTGCGCGTAGTGGATTACCGCCTTGGCGTGCCCTTGGTGAATATCCGGCTTGAAGCGTCGTCGGCCGGTTCACCGCCGTTAGGCGCTGGTACGCGTAGGGAAGACGATCGCCTTGCCGTCAGATGCTCTACCAACGGATGGATTAGAGTCCCGCTTTTGGAGCCGGCTATTTAGAATAGGGCCCTTGATCTCAGATCGTGCGGCGAGAGAAAGATAGATGGGATTGTAAACTAGGGACCGTAGATCTCGGATCGTAGGGTCAGCAGTGCGTACCGCTTCATTCCATGGTCGGTCTAATCTAGCGCGTCCAGTGTGGATCGAGCGGCCAGGGTTGCTTGCGGGGTTGATGAAAGTCAGATCTAATCTGTGCCGACCGAATCTAATCCAACAGCCGAGAGCCTGCCTTACCCCTTCGGCCCCTGCAATTTTATAAAAGAGCCCTCTGCTTTCATAGAATTGAACCCGCCGTCCGTGCCCTGTGTAGAGTAATTACAACCATGCCCTGGAAATTACAACCGTGCCCCGTGACCTATGCATAAAATGCTAGCGCAGTACAATACCTTGAGGAAATAGGAAAAATAATATGGAAAAGGAGTTTCTAGTGTAAAAATAATTCTAGAACTCATTTAATTCATAGAAAATTCACACTAAGTCCTTTTTGATCCATTCCAGTGGCATTAATTTTGTTTTAATATTGTTTATCACCTAATAACTCTGATTAGTCATGAAACATAGATTAAATTTGTTCACTTGATTTAATCTATACCACTCACTTAATAACCTTAGGAAATTCATAACTCCTCCGTTTTAACTCCAACTTGATCCGTTCAAGTTGCGTTAGCCTCGTATAAATATTTACTATGCAATAACAACATTTATTATACCCTGTATTATTATTTTAAAATTAGATCTGTATTTAACTTATGTTAGTTAGTCTTGTTAATGTGCTCATCATTATCCACCAAAATATAATTTATGGTAAATTTATAACTTAGATTAAACTTGAGATAATTATTTATAGAATAACCTCTCATATGATTTACACTAACCAATTTATAATATAGTTTAGTATTTTTAATCACACAGATCTTCTATAAAATCATAACTCCTTAATCGTAACTCTGATCTTAGTAGTTCTCGATCCCGCAATCTCGTAGCTGTTAGAAATATGCCCTAGAGATAATCATAGAGATGAGCATATTTCTTTGTATCCATGATATATATATTGCTTAATTGAATATCCATGGAAGGCACCTTGTATTGATTAGCATTTTTGTGAATTGTTTGTGAGATTCTTTACTTATATGGTTATTCTAAATGATGTCCCTAGTCAGAATTGATGACTAGCACATGTATTAGTTGATGACTACATTTCACAAGTCATGAACATGGAGATGTTAAACTAATAATGTGGGCGCATGTATGACATGAGGCTGGACCGACCCAACGTGAGATATTGTAATATAGTTCTCTTTTTGCAACATGAATACTGTATCCTTAGACCTGAGATTGTCGCATGTTCTCAAGATGTGAATTCACTTACTTAGGGACTATCAAACGCTATTCCGTAACTGGGTAGTTATAAAGGTAGTTTTGGGTTTGTCAGGAAGCATGCTGTGAGGCATGGTCAGTCAAGATGGAATTTGCCCCTCTCTTTGTGAGAGAGATATCTCTGGGCCCCTCGAGTGATTGGATCAAGAAATGCATGGCCGTGCTAGGGTTAAGAGTTAACCGTTGAAAGGATTCCAATTCACAGTATCGAGAAAGAGAGGTCAGCTTAGAGCCAGACCAAATATCGTGAGACAAAGGGAACATCATGTACGTAATGTTGCAATGGTTCGTCTGATATGATCTTTACGTGCGCATAGGAGTTGACATGTCTTGCTAGATGCCGCTGTCAATTATTGGGCCAAGTAAGAGTACTCGGGCTATGTCTATTTGTACGTGAACCTATAGGGTCACACACTTAAGGGGAAGGAAATCTAACTCGGATTAGATCCGAAATTAGACTGGGCTTTAGGGTTAATGATGGGCCTCGGTGTCAGAAGCCCACCATAACGCCTATATAATGAGGGGTGGGGCACAGTTAGGCTTAACCTAATTTGCCACCAGCAAACGAGCAGCCGCCGCTCACCTCTCGCCCTCGCCAAGCCGCCGTCGCAAACCTAGCAATTCGGTACGCGACGCTTCCTCCCTGTACGTGTGGATACCTCGGAGGTGCTGCATCTGGACCACTAGGATGAACCGTGCGAGGACGTGAAGGACGCCGACGACTGCACGGCACTGCTCGACGCGTTCGTCTACATTGAGACGTCTTCCGCTGCTCTGCGCGTCTAGTGGTAATTCCATGACCTATAACTGCAGTAGTTCTTGGTATTATGGGGTTGAAAATTTTGTTTTGCGCTAGCGTAGCCTCCCCGTAATCCTTCAGTAGCAACGTATAGATTATTATTATTCAGTTTGTTCTTATGTTTGGTGTGATGTTAATTTTATCTATACCATGTTTGTTTGTATTGCTACGACTAGAGCGAGGTCACGTGTCATCTGAAAAGCAAGTTGGTACCTAGAATCTCAAGTGTCAGGCAAGTTGTGCCCTTGATCCACTTTTGTTATCCAATAATATTGTCTAATATCATTTATTCAATGCATATGTTTAATTTTGATGGGACCCAATAGGTCACCCTAGTCTGTTTATCCATTTTACCTTGTTTACCCCTGAATCAAATGGATAGTTATGCTATTGCTTTACATGGTTTTGGGTTAATATTTCATTATATCCATGTTCCAGTTATTTTGTTATTCTATTTATGTTCATGTCAAGATCATTATATTATTGTTAATTGGAACATGGAGCTTAACTTGAGAAACACGTGCCACCACAAGGGAGGAATGGGACCCCTTGGCTAACTAATTAGGAAAGCTAGTGGAAGACTACCTTACCCGAAAGGGGCAAGGGCAGTAGGGGAGTTGCATGCAAGGAGGTTCTCGGGTTGATTTGCTGTGATGGCGGTCAGACGGGGGATTCTTGCAAGTGCTCTTCCCATAAACTGTAGCGTGTTTTCGGAAGCTAGTGGAACTTTGTAAAGGCCTCGTAGTGGATCCCTAGCCATTCACCTCGGTAGTGTCTAAGGGCCTAGCTAACCCTGGCGACATGAGAAACATGACTTGTGGGTAAAGGGTACAACCTCTGCAGAGTGTAAAACTGGTATACTAGCCGAGCTCACGGTCATGAGCAGCTCAGGACTCTCCGATGATTAAATATGGAACTTAAATTCAATTTGTCATTTGCATTTGCATGGGATTTTGTTATTAATTTTATTCTATTATTTTAATTGTGGTTTGGTATTTACTTACATTTAGTAACTGCTAATAAAATTTGACCAACTTATTAAAAGCAATGCTCAGCTTTAACCTCTATTGTTGATCAGCCTTACACATCACATGAACTCCCACCTTTGGTGAGTTCATGCCACATTATTCCCCACAACTTGTTGAGCGATGAACATGTGTGAGCTCACCCTTGCTGTCTCACACCCCCCACAGGTCAAGAACAGGTACCACTGGATGAGGCGCATGATGGATGTTGCGCTGTGTTCGTGAGAGGTCTAGGTCGTCGTCTCCCAGTTGACTTGCGCCAAGGATGATCCTTAGTTCATTTTATATTTATAATTTATTTTGTAAGTCTTCTGCTATGTAATAAATACTCTGATTATTGTGACATTTATCTCTATACACTCTGTTATTATATATGTTGTCTTCTTGGCGCATGTATGAGATGCACCTGGCTTTGTTCCTTAAAGCCCGGGTGTGACAAGGAGTGCCACTTTTTACTTCTATAGCCAGTTAAAAACTCATTGCACTAACAATCAAGTCGAATATGAAGCTCATGTTTGGCTTAGAACTTTTGGGTTACATGGGATTGCCACATGTAAAGATATTTGATGATTCTCAATTGGTTGTCCAACAAATTTTGGGAGAGAATCAATGCTTAGATGGTATGCTAAATGATTACCTTGAGAGATGTTTGGACATAATGCGCTCTTTTGACAAATTTGACATTCGACATATATCCAGAGCAAAGAATTCTAGGGCAAATAGCTTAGCGCAAGAGGCCTCAGTGTATCGGATAACATGAGGGAAATTTCACATTTCTAAAAATCCAATAATCAGAGATGCGTTGACTTCCCAGGTCACGGACCATCCAACTCCAAGCCAAGGCCCGTCCATGATGGCATCAGACCCTCCAACGCCAGCAGAAACATCGCTCTAATCTATTCAGTTAATGGCACAGACGATGCAGTTGATTGGAGGATGCCTTTTAATTACATACATGCATAATCCAAGTGACAAGATAGATAGGGGTGTTCGACAGACAACCTTTAAGTACATTATTATCGTTAAAGAATTGTATCGCCGAACTCCTAGTGATATTTTGCTTAAGTGCTTGGGCCGTGATGATGCTAAATTAGCCATGACCGAAGCACATGAAGGCATTTGTAGTACCCACCAATCGTCTCCTAAGATGAAGTGGCTTCTAAAAAGATATGGTTTCTATTGGTCTAACGTGATAGCCGATTGTTTTAAGTACTACAAAGGCTATCAAGTGTGTCAAAAGTTCGGTGATCTGTAGCTAGTGCCTATTGCCGAACTGCATCCTATTATTAGACCTTGGCCTTTTAGGGGGTAGGGTTTAGACTTTGTTAGAGAGATTCATCCTTCATCGTCAAAAGGGCATCTGTTTGTGCTAGTTGTAATAGACTACTTCACTAAATGGCCGGAAGTCATTGCTCTGAAGAACATGACGCACGAGGTAACTGAGTTTGTAACTGAGCATATTATTCATAGATTCAGCTTTCCCTAGACTCTAACCACAGATCAAGGAACTTCTTTCATGTCAAAATATGTATGTGATTTGTTGAACTATATAAGATTAAATTGCTCAATTCTTCTCCATATTACACTCAGGTCGAGTAATAGGACGTTGATCGTCCTTATTAAAAGAAAGATAGCCAGACATCCTAGACACTAGCACAAGGTGTTATCTGAGGCTTTGTGGGCTCATGGAATATCTAAACACCATGCTGCTAAAGTATCCCTTTTGAGCTTGTATATGGACAGGAAGTAGTTTTGACTGTGGAGATAACCCTAAGCGCTATTAGATTTGCTAAGCATAATGATCTAATTGCTGGTGACTATCATGATCTAATGATGGAAAACAATGATGAGGTGACCGACAAGAGAATGATGACTTTGAGGGAGAATGAGAGGGACAAGGTCATAGCCGCCAAAGCTTATTGAAAGGGAAATGGGCTTAATCATTTTCTATAATCGATTTTGGTGTTTGACATCCATCACAAACCACGTGGACTAACTAGTTTGTCTAGTTGATCATTTCTCAGGTGCATAAGTTCATCTTTAACTATTCTAAGTCAACTATCCGAAATACCGTAGATTATTCTAGACAGGAGATTTTTTTTTGGAAAAACACCTATGCGCGGACCGTCCGGGCCCTTGCGGCGGACCATTCGCGACACCAGGGTGAGCCTCGGACAGGAACACTGCAAAAACACAAGTTAACACTACAGACCGTCCGATGGAGAAGCGAGCACCGTCTGAGACCAAGCGTGGACCGTCCGATCGTTGAAAAACCAGAAAAACCCGAAGGTGACGGGTTCGGTAAAATGCATTTTTAGCGTCCTCGCGGACCATCCGGGATGCACCACTGGACCATCCGTGACTGCTTTATCTGACATCTGACGACACATTAAATGCACTATAGCTGTTGATATAGTCGTTACTGCTGACCGTTGCGATTTCAGTCGTTGATGTGCAGGGGCGGACCATCCGTGGTCTGCTAAAAAGGAGCAACGGCTAGGAAGTGGTTGGTGGCTATAAATACAATCCCAACCACCTCCATTCACAACATCGAAGCACTCTACTCATTCACATTCAATACAAGAGCTTTACTTATTTACTCTAAAGGTATACCGATCGATGATAGGTTCTTTACTCTATTTATGTGCTTCACGACCGGATATTATGCTTTCTGTATGCATGTGTGCAAGGTTCCAAGCAAATCCTAAGGAAGTTCACCTTAGGGCCATGAAAAGAATCATGAGATATTTAGTTTACACTCCTAAGTTTGGGCTTTGGTACCCCAAGGGATCTACCTTTGATTTAATTGGGTATTCCGATGCCGATTATGCCGGATGTAAAATTGACAGGAAGAGCACATCAGGGACTTGTCAGTTTCTGGAAAGATCCCTAGTGTCTTGGGATTCAAAGAAATAAAACTTAGTAGCTCTATCCACCGCCGAAGCCGAGTATATTGTTGCAGGACACTGTTGTGCACAATTACTCTAGATGAGGCAAACCCTTAGGGACTATGGCTACAAGTTGAGCAAAGTCCCTCTCCTATGTGATAATGAGAGTGCAATCCGCATGGTGGATAATCTCGTTGAACACAGCCGCACTAAGCACATAGACATCTGGTATCACTTGAGAGATCACCAACACAAGGGGATATCTAAATTGCTTATGTTAGCACCCACAACCAATTAGCCGATATCTTTACCAAGCCCCTAGATGAAAAGACTTTTAGCAAACTTAGGAATGAACTAAACATCTTAAATTCTTGGAACTTTGATTGAAACTTTGCACACATAGCTTATTTATATATCTTTGATCATGTCTCTTTCATCTGGTACAAATACATATTTCTTATTCTTCTTGTGCCAAGGCTAAGACTAATGTGGTTCAAAGTATACTTCTATGGTTAGTCTTAGATTGAAAGGGAAATGGAGATTTCGGCAAAGGCAAGGCTTCCACTCTAACTATGTCAGTATCATTTATACTTTGCCTTACTCATAAACTTCCAATTGACACACACTTTCACTCATATCTTTTTACCAAAGGGGGAGAATCAAAGGCCTATCAAGTTTCTTCGTTTTTGGCGATTAATGCCAAAGGGGGAGAAATTAATAGGCCCAAAGCAAAAGGACTGCACAACCGCACCACCACCCATTTTTCAAAATTTCAAAAACTATTCCACAAAGGGGAAGAAATTATTTCAATTGCAAAAACCCTCTTAACAGCTAAGGGGAGAACTTCTTCAGCGGGAGCTTTTATTTAGTTAAAGGAAAAGCATTTGAAACAGGGGAGAAGTTTCAAAATCTTGAAAGTGTTTTTTGGAAATCATATTTGAAAGGGAAATTGGGTTAACCATTTCCTATAATTAATTTTGGTGGTTGATGACCAACACAAACACGTGAACTAACTAGTTTGTCTAGAATTCATGTATTACAGGTGCATAAGGTTCAACACAAACCAATAAAAGAATCAAGTTAGGGACTCAATTTGAGACGGAGCAAAGAACTTG
Source organism: Zea luxurians (assembly GCA_029449295.1). NCBI lineage: Eukaryota > Viridiplantae > Streptophyta > Magnoliopsida > Poales > Poaceae > Zea > Zea luxurians. The sequence continues at coordinate 27,752,798 of JAOPSE010000001.1, read as the reverse complement.
AGTGTGCTGAAAAATGGTGCACCGGACTATCCGGTGTGCCACCGGACAGTGTCCGGTGCACCAGGGTCGTACACTCCGAACCAGCCACTCTCGGGAAAACGAAGGCACGCTTCGCTATAATTCACCGGACTGTCCGGTGTGCCACCGGACTGTCCGGTGAGCCAGCGGGGCAACGACTCCATGCGCCAATGGTCAACTCTGCAAAGTGCTACAGTGGTGAACAGTGTCGCGCAGAAGTCAAAGCAGCGAAGTCAGGGGGCACCGGACTGTCCGGTGCCTCAAGAAGACAAAGCTCCAACGGTCGACCCAGCTCCGAACCCTAACGGTTGGCTGACGTGGCGGCGCACCGAACACTGAACAGTGTGTGTCCGGTGGCGCACCGGACTGTCCGGTGCGCCCATCGCCATCAGCCTTGGCCAAACAGCTACTTGGTGGTTGGGGGCTATAAATACCCCCAACCACCACATCCTTTTGCATCCAAGTTTTTCAGAGATCACATTCAATACAAGAGCTCTAACATTCACTCCAAGACACAATTCAATAGATCAAATCCTCTCCAAGTCCCAAATTCATCTCAAACACTTAGTGACTTGTGAGAGAGAGATTTTGTGTTCATTTTTGCTCTTGTTGCTTGGATTGCCTTCTTCCTCTATCATTTCTTTTCTCAAGTGATTTGTAATCGAAGCAAGAGACACCTAAGTGTGTGGTGGTCCTTGCGGGGTCTAAGTGACCCGGGAGATTAAGGAAAAGGCTCACTCGATCTAAGTGACCGTTTGAGAGAGTGAAAGGGTTGAAATAGACCCGGTCTTTGTGACCTCCTCAATGGGGACTAGGTTCTTTGGAACAGAACCTCGGTAAAACAAATCATCATGTTCACTCGCCTTATTCCTTGGTTGATTTGTTTTCCCTCTCTTCGGACTTGAATTTAATTCTAACGCTAACCCCGGCTTGTAGTGTGTGTTTAAGCTATAAAATTTCAGGTTTCGCCTATTCACCCCCCCTCTAGGCAACTTTCAATTGGTATCAAAGCCAGTACTTCATTAAGAGTCTAACAAACTCGAAGTGATTTCTGGAGATCACGCCAAGAGGGAAATATTGACCGGCGCCAAGCCCGCAAGCTCGGGGAGGACCCTCTCAAGGGAGTCCGGCAACAAACACAAGGAGGAATCCTCTTCCTCTATCAAGTCCCATCGGAAGGGTGACAAGAAGAAGAAGATGAAGAAGGTGATCTACTATGAGACTGACTCTTCGTCACCCTCCACATCAAGCTCCGACTCGTCCGTCGCTTCTAAGCGCCATGAGCGCAAGAAGTATAGTAAGATGCCCCTACGCTATCCTCATATTTTAAAGCGCGCTCCATTACTTTCTGTACCCCTAGGCAAACCACCATATTTTGATGGTGAAGATTATTCTATGTGGAGTGATAAAATGAGGCACCATCTAACCTCACTCCACGAAAGCATTTGGGATATTGTTGAGTATGGAGCGTAGGTACCAAAGGTGGGGGACAAAGACTACGACTCGGACGAGGCCGCCCAAATTAGGCACTTCAACTCCCAAGCCACGTCTATACTCCTCGCCTCCTTGTGTCGAGAGGAGTATAACAAGGTGCAATGGTTGAAGAATGCCAAAGAAATTTGGGACGTCCTCAAAATCGCGCACGAAGGAGACAAGGTGACCAAGATCACCAAGCGCGAAACAATCGAGGGCGAACTTGGTCGATTCGTCCTCAACAAAGGAGAAGAGCCACAAACAATGTACAACCGGCTAAAGACCATGGTAAACCAAGTGCGCAACCTCGGGAGCACCAAGTGGGACGAACATGAAATGGTCAAGGTTATTCTTAGATCTCTTGTCTTTCATAATCCCACTCAAGTGCAACTAATCCATGGAGATCCTAGATACAAGCTAATGTCTCCCGAGGAAGTTATTGGCAAGTTTGTGAGCTTTGAGCTAATGATCAAAGATTCCAAACACATTGTCAACTTGGAGCAAGGCGCCACCTCCACACCCGAGGTGCAACCCATCGCATTCAAAGCGATGGAAGAAGAGAAGAGGGAGTCTACACCAAGTAGTCTTCCAATCGACGTCTCCAAGCTTGATAACGAGGAGATGTCGCTCATCATCAAGAGCTTTCGTCAAATCCTCGAGCAAAGGAGGGGGAAGGACTACAAACCCCGCTCCAAAAGGGTATGCTACAAATGTGGTAAGCCCGACCACTTAATTGCTAAGTGTCCAATGTCAAGTAAAAGTGATAGGGACGATGACAAGAAGGGAAAGAAGGAGAAGAAGAGGTACTACAAGAAGAAGGGCGGTGATGCCCACATATGTCGGGAATGGGACTCGAACGAGAGCTCCACCAATTCCTCCTCCGACGAGGACGCCGCCAACATCACCGTCAACAAGGGCCTCCTCTTCCCCAACGTCGGCCACATATGTCTAATGGCTAAGGACGGCAAGAAGAAGAAGGTACATTCTAGAAGTACCCCCAAATATACTAATCTAGTGATGAGGGTAGTTCTAGTGATAGTGAAGATAATTTAATGTCTCTTTTTGCCAACCCCAGCATGGACCAAAAGAAAAAATTAAATGAACTAATAGAGGCCATTAATGAGAAGGATGAACTCTTGGAAAGACAAGAGGACTTCCTTATTAAAGAAAACAAAAAATTTGTTAAGTTAAAAAATGTTATGCTCAGGAAGTAGAGAAGAATGATAATCTGTCTAAAGAGCTTAACATTTGCAATGATTCAATCATCTGTCTTAGAAATGAAAATGCTAGTCTAAATACTAAGATTGATGAATTGAATGTTTGCAACGATACAATTTCCTGTCTTAGAGATGAGAATATTAAATTAAATGCTAAGATCAAGGAATTAAATGCATGCAAACCATCTACATCTACTATTGTTCATGTTACCATTTGTACTAGATGTAGAGATGTTAATGTAGAAGCTATTGATGGTCACATTGCTATGATTAAATAACAAAATAATCACATAGCTACATTAAATGCTAAAATTGCCGAGCATGAGCTCGAAAATGAAAAATTTAAATTTGCTCGTAGCATGCTTTATAATGGGAGGCGCCCTAGCATTAAGGATGGTATTGGTTTCCAACAGGGGAGCAATGTCAAGCTCAATGCCCTTAAAAGATTGTCTAATTTTGTTAAGGACAAGGCTCCCATGGTTTAGGATAATGAAGGCTACATTTTATATCCTGCTAATTATCATGAGCACAAAATTAGGAAGATTCATGCTAGGAAACCTCATACTGTTTCTCACCATGCATACATGTATAAAAATGAGGCTTCTAGCTCTAGGCATACCACTCATGTTAAATTGCCTAGAAAGAAAATTCCCGCTGCATCAAATGAGCATAACATTTCATTTAAAACTTTTGATGCTTCATATGTGCTTACTAACAAATCAGACAAAGTAGTTGCCAAATATGTTGGGGGCAAACACAAGAGCTCCAAAACTTATGTTTGGGTACCCAAGGTACTTGTTTCTAACGTCAAAGGACCCAAGACAGTTTGGGTACCTAAGAACAAGGCCTAAATTGTTTTGTAGGTTTATACATCCGGTGGTTCAAGTTGGATAATTGATAGCGGATGCACAAACCACATGATAGGGGAAAAAAGAATGTTCTCCTCCTATGAGAAAAATGAAGATCCCCAACGGGCTATTACATTCGGGGATGGAAATCAAGGATTGGTCAAAGGTTTGGGTAAAATTGCTATATCACCTGACCATTCTATTTCCAATGTTTTTCTTGTAGATTCTTTGGATTACAATTTTCTTTCTGTCTCTTAATTATGTAAAATGGGCTACAACCGTCTTTTAACTGATATAGGTGTTACTGTCTTTAGAAGAAGTGATGATTCAGAAGCATTTAAGGGAGTGTTAGAGGGTTAGCTATATTAGTTGATTTTAATGATAATCAAGCTGAACTTGACACTTGCTTAATTGCTAAGACTAATATGGGTTGGCTCTAGCATCGCCGACTTGCCCATGTTGGAATGAAGAATCTTCACAAGCTTCTAAAGGGAGAACACATTTTAGGACTAACAAATGTTCATTTTGAGAAAGACAGGATTTGTAGTGCATGTCAAGCAGGAAAGCAAGTTGGCACTCATCATCTACATAAGAACATAATGACAACTGACAGGCCGCTCGAGTTACTCCACATGGATCTATTCGGCCCGATCGCTTACATAAGCATCGGCGGGAGTAAGTAATGCCTAGTTATTATGGATGACTATTCTCGCTTCACTTGGGTATTCTTTTTGTAGGAAAAATCACAAACCCAAGATACTCTAAAAGGATTCTTGAGATGGGCTCAAAATGAGTTCGGATTGAGAATAAAAAAGATTACAAGCGACAATGGGACGGAGTTCAAGAATTCACAAATAGAAGGATTTCTTGAGGATCAGGGCATCAAGCATGAGTTTTCTTCTCCCTACACACCTCAACAAAATGGTGTAGTGGAGAGGAAAAATAGAACTCTGCTGGACATGGCAAGAACAATGCTTGATGAGTACAAGACACCGGACCGGTTTTGGGCAGAAGCAATCAACACTGCTTGCTACTCCATCAACCGGCTCTACTTCACCGAATCCTCAAGAAGACATCATACAAACTCCTCACCAGTAAAAAGCCCAATGTTTCATATTTTAGAGTCTTTGGGAGCAAATGCTTTATTCTTATTAAAAGGGGTAGAAAATCTAAATTTGCTCCTAAAGCTGTAGAAGGCTTTTTACTAGGTTATGACTCAAACACAAGGGCATATAGAGTCTTTAATAAGTCCACTGGACTAGTTGAAGTTTCTTGTGACATTGTGTTTGATGAGACTAATGGCTCCCAAGTGGAGCAAGTTGATCTTGATGAGCTAGATGATGAAGAGGCTACGTGTGTCGCGCTAAGGAACATGTCCATTGGGGATGTGTGTCCTAAGGAATCCGAAGAGTCTCCACAAGGACAAGATCAACCGTCATCTTCCATGGAAGCATCTCCACCAACTCAAGATGAGGATCAGGCTCAAGATGATGAAGAAGAAAATCAAGAGGATGAGCCACCTCAAGAGGAAGAAAGTGATCAAGGGGGAGATGAAAACAATGAAGATAAGGAAGATGACCAAGAAATTCGGGATCAACGACCGCCACACCCAAGAGTCCACCAAGCAATTCAACGAGATCACCCCGTCAACTCCATCCTTGGTGACATTCATAAGGGGGTAACCACTAGATCTCGGGTTGCACATTTTTGTGAACCTTACTCTTTTGTTTCCTCTATTGAGCCATACAGGGTAGAGGATGCATTAAGAGATTCAGATTGGGTGGTGGCTATGCAAGAGGAGCTCAACAACTTCACGTGGAATGAGGTATGGCATTTAGTTCCACGTCCTAATCAAAATGTTGTAGGTACCAAATGGGTATTCCGCAATAAAAAAAGATGAGCATGGTGTGGTGATAAGAAACAAAGCCCGACTTGTGGCCAAGGGATATTCACAAGTCAAAGGTTTGGATTTCGATGAAACTTGTGCACCCATAGCTAGGCTTGAGTCAATTCGCATATTACTTGCCTATGCTACTTACCATGGCTTTAAGCTTTACCAAATGGACGTGAAAAGTGCCTTCCTCAATGGACCTATCAAGGAAGAGGTCTATGTTGAGCAACCTCCCGGCTTTGAAGATAGTGAGTACCCTAACCATGTTTATGAAATCTCAAAGGCGCTCTATGGGCTCAAGCAAGCCCCAAGAGCATGGTATGAATGCCTGCGAGATTTTCTTATCACTAATGGCTTCAAAGTCAGAAAGGCTGATCCTACTCTCTTTACTAAAACTATTGAAAAAGACTTGTTTATATGCCAAATATATGTTCATGATATCATATTTGGGTCTACTAACAAGTCCTCATGTGAAGAGTTTAGTAGGATCATGATTCAGAAATTCGAGATGTCTATGATGGGGGAGTTGAGATATTTCCTAGGATTTCAAATCAAGCAACTCCAAGAGGGCACCTTCATCAGCCAAACCAAGTACATTCAAGACATACTTAAGAAGTTTGGAATGAAGGATGGCAAACCCATCAAGACACCCATGGGAACAAATGGGCATCTCGACCTCAACACGGGAGGTAAATCCGTAGATCAAAAGGTATATCGGTCGATGATAGGATCTTTACTCTATTTATGTGCATCTCGACCGGATATTATGCTTTCAGTATGCATGTATGCAAGATTTCAGGCAAATCCTAAGGAAGTTCACCTTAGGGCCGTGAAGAGAATCATGAGATACTTAGTTTACACTCCTAAGTTTGGGCTTTGGTATCCCAAGGGATCCACCTTTCATTTAATAGGATATTCCGATGCCGATTGAGCAAGGTGTAAAATTGATAGAAAGAGCACATCAAGGACTTGTCAGTTTCTAGGGAGATCCCTGGTGTCTTGGGCTTCAAAGAAACAAAACTTCGTAACTCTTTCCACCGCCGAAGCCGAGTACATTGCCACAGGCCATTGTTGTGCACAATTACTTTGGATGAGGCAAACCCTCAGGGACTATGGCTATAAATTGAGCAAAGTCCCTCTCCTATGTGATAATGAGAGTGCAATCCGCATGGCGGATAATCCCGTTGAACATACCCGCACTAAGCACATAGACATTCAGTATCACTTTCTGAGGAATCACCAACAAAAGGGAGATATCGAAATTGCTTATGTCAATACCCAAAACCAATTAGCCGATATCTTTACCAAGCCACTAGATGAGAAAACCTTTAGCAAACTTAGGAATGAGCTAAATATACTTTATTCTCGGAATTTTGATTGAAACATTGCACACATAGCTCTTTCATATACCTTTGATCATGTCTCTTTCATTTGGTACAAATGCATACTTCTTATTCTTCTTGTGCCAAAGGCTAAGACTAATGTGTTTCCATGAGTATCTCTTGTATTAGTCTTAGATTGAAAGGGAAATGGAGTATTCGACAAAGACAACGCTTCCACTCAACTCTAACGGTATTATCTACTCTTTGCCGGTATTCTGCAAACTCTCAATGGTATGACCTTTCACTCATACTTATTTTACCATTTGGGAGGAAATGTTAGGCCCTAAAGGGGGAGAAAATGCAGGAGGGCTCCAAAGTTCTCCGTTTTTGGCGATTCTTGCCAAAGGGGGAGAAAATATTAAGCCCAAAGCAAAAGGACCGCACCACCACCATTTCAAAAATTTCAAAATTTTCACAAATGTTTGTTTTTCAATTGATATTCAAGGAAATTTTAAATTGGTATGAATTTTCAAATTGGTATCTATTTCAAAACCCTCTTGAAAGCTAAGGGGAGAATTTCATTCAGGGGGAGTTTTTATTTAGTCAAAGGAAAATCATTTGAAACAGGGGGAGAAATTTCAAATCTTAAAAATGCTTCTTACAATCTTATTCATATACCTTTGACTATTTGCAAAAGGATTTTGAAAAGATTTTCCAAAAGTTTTGCAAAAACAAAACATGTGGTGCAAAAGTGGTCCAAAATGTTAAACAAAAGAAAGCAATCCATTCATACTTAGTAAGACTTTCAATTGGTTTAATTCCAAGTAACCTATGCACTGTTATCTCAGTTACAAACTAGTTACATTTCTACACTTCATATTTGCTTTGTTTTGGGTTGGCATCAATCACCAAAAAGGGGGAGATTGAAAGGGAAATTGGGTTAACTATTTCCTATAATTAATTTTGGTGGTTGATGACCAACGCAAACACGTGGACTAACTAGTTTGTCTAGAATTCATGTATTACAGGTGCATAAGGTTCAACATAAACCAATAAAAGAATCAAGTTAGGGACTCAATTTGAGACGGAGCAAAGAAATTGAGTGTGCTGAAAAATGGCGCACCGGACTATCCGGTGCACTAGAGCCGTACACTCCGAACCAGCCACTCTCGGGAAAACGAAGGCGCGCTCTGCTATAATTCACTGGACTGTCCAGTGTGCCACTGGACTGTCCGGTGAGCCAGCGGAGCAACGGCTCCATGCGCCAACGGTAGACTCTGCAAAGTGCTACAGTGGTGAACAGTGACGCGCAGAAGTCAGAGCAGCGTAGTCAGAGGGGCAGCGTAGTCCGGTGCCGCAAGAAGACAAAGCTCCAACGATCGACCTAGCTCCGAACCCTAACGGTTGGCTGACGTGGCAGCACACCAGACACTAAACGGTGCGTGTCTGGTGGCGCACTCGACTGTCCGGTGCGCCCATCGCTAGCAGCCGTTGTCACACCCTGGTTTTAGGGATCCGGGCGCGAACATAAACACTAGGTGTGCTGGGACCAAGTCTCACATATGATGAATAGCGGTATAAAAACGAATGTCACAACTTTAATATACAATAGGAGTTCTGTACAAAATAAATAAATAATTACATCATAAGGAAACAATGATCCAACAACCCAAAGTTGACTGGGAGACAACGGCCTAGACCTCTCACGAATACATCGCAGCATCCTTCATGCGCGTCATCCTGTGGTTCCTGTTCTTGACCAGTGGGGGGTGTGAGACAGCAAGGGTGAGCTCACATACGTTCATAGCTCAACAAGTTGTGGGGAATAATATGCATGAACTCGCCAAAGGTGGGAGCTCATGTGAAGTGTAAGGCTTACCAAAGAGAATGGTTAAAGCTGAGCATTGCTTTTAATGTTGGTCAAAATTTTATTATCAGTTACTAAATATAAGTAGATACCAAACCATAATAAGAATAATAGAACAAAATTAATAAATAATCTCATGCAAATGCAAATGATAATTTGAATTTAGTTTTATAATTTAATCATGCGAGAGTCCTGAGCTGCTCTTGACCGTGAGCTCGGCTAGTATACCAGTTTTACACTCTGCAGAGGTTGTATCCTGTACCCACAAGTCGTGCATCCCATGTCGCCAGAGTTAGCTAGACCCTTAAACACTACCGATGTGAATGGCTAGGGATCCACTACGAGGCCTTTACAAAGTTCCACTAGCTTCCGAAAACCCGCTACAGTTTATGGGAAGGGCACTTACAAGAATCCCTCGTCTGACCGCCATCGCAGCAAAATCAACCCGAGAACCTCCCTGCATGCAACTCCCCTTCTGCCCTTGCCCCTTTCGAGTAAGTTAGTCTTCCACTAGCTTTCCTAATTAGTCAGCCAAGGGCGTCCCATTCCACCCTTGTAATGGCACGTGTTTCTCAAGTTAAGCTCCATGTTCCAATTAAAATAATATAATGATATTGACATGAACATAAATAACATAACAGAATAATTGGAACATGGATATAATGAAATATTAACCCAAAACCATGTAAAGCAATAGCATAACTACCCAAATGATTCAGGGATAAACAAGGTAAAAAGGATAAACAGACTAGGGTGACCTATTGGGTCCCATCAAAATTAAACCTATGCATGAGTGATATTAAAGAACATTACTGGGTAATAAATATGGTCAAGGGCACAACTTGCCTGGCACTTGAGATTCCAGGTACCAGGATGATCTTCAGATCCTCGTGGCCTCACTTCTAGTCGTAGCAATACAAACAAACATGGTATAGACAAAATTAATATCACACCAAACATAAGAACAAATTGAATAATAATGATCTACGTGAAGCTGCGGGATCGTGGGTTCAAGAATTACTAAGATTGGAGTCATGGTTACGAAGTTATGATTTATGGGAGATCTATGTGATTTAACTATTAAACTATACTATAAATTGGTTAGTGTAAATTATATGAGAGATTACTCTATGAATAATTAATCTCAACTTTAGTTTTAATTATAACTTGACTAGAGCTCCTATTTTGATCAAATTATAATTATGGACATGTTAAATTTGGTTTAGAAGATCTAATCTAGTAGACATAGGATAAATAAATATAAAAGTATGTAACAAGGTATAATCAATGTTGTTACTGCGTAATACATATTTATACAGAGCTAACGCAACTGGAATGGGTCGAATCAGAATTAAAACGAAGAAGTTATGAATTCCTGAAGTTCGTATGTGCTTGCTACAAAATAAATTGAGTAATGAATTCTAGTATAGGTTTTGTATTAAAACAATATTATCAAGTAATAGACAACATTAATACAAAATTATAGGAACTGGAATGGACTAAAAAGAAGCTAATATGAATTTTCTAGGAATTAAATAAGTTTTGTAATTATTTCTATATTCAAAAATCAATTTATAAATCTTTTACTTGATTTACCAAAACTCTAGGTTGTGCGTGAAATAAACAGAAACCTAGGGGCTAATTCATATCTTTCTCTAAGACTCATGTTTATCCCATGGGGGATGGCGGGTTAGATTGATAAAAATCCAGGGGCTCTTCAGAAAACATGGCATGACGAAGGGGTATGTTCTGATGTGAGCCGCCTGATCCTAGATCAACGGTCCATATTAGAATTCCTTTAAATCAAACCGATATTCAATGCTAGCCGCTAGATCTTAAATTTGCGGTTCAGATTTAAATATACGAGATCACCATGGATCCGCCCGATCTCGATCGGACGCTCCTGGCGCTCCAGCCAAAACGATAACCCCAATATAATCTAAGTCGTCATCATAAGATCTAACGGCCATGCGCAACCACCTTCCTCCCACCGACGCTGAGCGAACAGAGACATCCATGGCAGCGTCGCCCGTCGATGAGTAGTGCTCCAATTCCCTGGAGCATGAATCCCGAATCAGGCAGAATCTACATGATGTGGAAGCAATCGCAATTCGTAGGGAATGGTTCTCACCATGGAACAGGCAGTAGAGTGGGATGCCCATAGCCGAGCACGAATTCCGCGGTGTCGTGAGACGACGGCGAGAAATTCCCCCACGCCTGATTGATCTTCACGTCCAGGAACTCCGCGTACATGCTCCACCAGCTTCGTCGGACCCCATGATCTTCTCCCGGCCTTCGAACCACGGCGTGGGCAGAGAGCGACGGTGGTGCTGGCTCCTTTCTCTCTGTTCCTCTCGATGCGTTCGATGGCTCTCGGGGTGCCTAGCCTATTCTGTCTCAGCACATGGGTAGAGGGGCTGGTAACGATGCTCGGGTTTTATGCCCCTATGGGCGGAGTCCGCACCCGAGGGATTCGGCTAATTCCCCGACAAATTCGGTTGAAGACCCTAACAAGCTCGTCGAGCCGTTAAGCGCCTGCTGTTCCAAACCAACACGGCGTAGCATACACACAGCTTGCAGTCGGGGCCTGTCTAGCAGAGGAACCACATCCAACACGTGCACAGCCAAGCCGGCTAACGGAAATGTCCCACATGAGGGGTGTCTCAGGCATGTACGCGCGATCGCCATGTGAAGCGCTGGCCGGAGCCCACCCATCAGCACCTGATATGTGGCATTAGGTGAAGGACCGAGCGAGGGATGCATGAAGAGCTCTAGCATTCACTCCAAGACACAATTCAATAGATCAAATCCTCTCCAAGTCCCAAATTCATCTCAAACACTTAGTGACTTGTGAGAGAGATTTTGTGTTCATTTGCGCTCTTGTTGCTTGGATTTCCTTCTTCCTTTCTCATTTCTTTTCTCAAGTGATTTGTAATCGAAGCAAGAGACACCTAAGTGTGTGGTGGTCCTTGCGGGGTCTAAGTGACCCAGGAGATTAAGGAAAAGGCTCACTCGGTCTAAGTGACCATTTGAGAGAGGGAAAGAGTTGAAATAGACCCGGTCTTTGTGACTTACTCAACGGGGACTAGGTTCTTTGGAACCGAACCTCGGTAAAACAAATCATCATGTTCACTCGCCTTATTTCTTAGTTGATTTGTTTTCCCTCTCTTCGGACTTGAATTTAATTCTAACGCTAACCCCGGCTTGTAGTATGTTTAAGCTATAAAATTTTAGGTTTCACCTATTCACCCCCTCTAGGAAACTTTCAATATTCTTATACCTTTGGCTAGTTGCAAAAGAGCTTGAAAAGACTTTTCCAAAAGATTTGCAAAATCAAGTTAAGTGGTGCAAATATGGTCCAAAATGTTAAATAGAAGAAAGCAATCATATATACTTAGAAATTCTTTCAATTGGTTTAACTCAAAGTAACTTATGCACATATGTCAAAATTGCAAACTAATTGCATTCCTACACTTTATATTTGCTTTGGTTTGTGTTGGCATCAATCACCAAAAAGGGGGAGATTGAAAGGGAAATGGGCTTAATCATTTCCTATAATCGATTTTGGTGTTTGACGTCCATCACAAACCACGTGGACTAACTAGTTTGCCAAGTTGATTATATATCAGGTGCATAAGTTCATCTACAACTATTCTAAGTCAACTATCCGGAATACCGTAGATTATTTCGGACATGAGAAGTTTTTGGAAAAAACACATATGTGCGGACCGTCTGGGCCCTTGCGGCAGACCGCCCGTGACACCAGGGTGAGCCTCGGACAGGAACACTGCAAAAACACAAGTTAACACTACGGACCGTCCGATGGAGAAGCGAGCACCATCCGAGACCAAGCATGGACCATTTGGCCTCAGGCGTGGACCGTCCGGTCGTTGAAAAACCAAAAAACCCGAAGGTGACGGGTTCGGTAAAATGCATTTTTAGCGTCCTTGCGGACCGTCTGGGATGCACAGCTGGACCATCCGCGACCGCTTTATCTGACATAACGACACATTAAATGCACTATAGCCGTTGATATAGCCGTTACTGCGGACCGTTGCGATTTCAGTCATTGATGTGCAGGAGCAGACCGTCCGGACCAGGAGCGCGGACCGTCCGCGGTTGACAGAAAAGGAGCACCAACTAGGAAGTGGTTGGTGGCTATAAATACAACCCCAACCACCTCCATTCACAACATCCAAGCACTCTACTCATTCACATTCAATACAAGAGCTAGCAATCCATTCCAAGACACATTCAAAGCTTCAAATCTCTCCAAGTCCCACAATTAAGACAAGCGATCATTAGTGCTTAGTGACTTGAGAGAGTGTGATCCGTGTGTTATTTGTCGCTCTTGTTGCTTGGTTTTCGGAATCATTCTTACTTCATCTCTTTCTCAACCTTCTAAGTGAATTGTAAAGCAAGCAAGAGACACCTAATTGTGTGGTGATCCTTGTGGGGTCTTAGTGACCCATGTGATTAAGAAGAAGCACTAGACCAGTCTAATTGACTAATTGAGAGAGGGAAAGGGTTAAAATAGACCTAGCCTTTGTGGCCTCCTCAACGGGGACTAGGTTCTTTGGAACCGAACCTCGGTAAACAAATCGTCATGTTCATTTGTGTTGATCTTCACTCGATTTGTTTATCCCCTCTCCTCTTTCTCTCAAGTTCCCTTGTTATATTGTGTTGAGTTTGCTCCCAAAGTTATCCGCATTGATTGAGCAACTCATAGCAAGAGGAACAATCTTCCGCACTTTGAATTATTTCTAACGCTAACCCCGGGTATAGTGTGTGTTCAAAGTTTATAATTTTCAGATTTCGCCTATTCACCCCTCTCTAGGCGACTTTCAATTGGTATTAGAGCTCGATGCTTCATTAGAGTCTAACAACTCGAAGTCGGGAGAACACGCCAAGAGAGAGATGGTTACCAGCGAAAAGCCCGAAGGCTTGAGAAGAAATAACGATGAACGGATTCCGTCAAAGGAGGTCGATGACAAGCACAAGGAGGAATTCGCTTCCTCCATCAAGTCACATAGGAAGGGTGACAAGAAGAAAAAAATGAACAAGGTGGTCTACTACGAGACTGACTCTTCATCACCTTCCACATCCGGCGCCGAGTCTACCACTTCGAAGCGCCAAGAGCGCAAGAAGTATAGTAAGATGCCTCTACGCTATCCTCGCATTCCTAAACGCGCTCCTTTACTCTCCATACCCCTAGGCAAACCACCATATTTTGATGGTGAGAATTATTGTATGTGGAGTGATATAACGAGACACCATCTAACCTCACTCCACGAAAGCATATGGGATATTATTGAGTTTGGAGCATAGGCACCATAGGCGGGCGACGAGGACTATGACTCCGATGAGGCCGCCCAAATAAGACATTTTAATTCCCAAGTAACTTCTATACTCCTCGCTTCCTTGTGTCGAGAGGAGTATAATAAGGTGCAAGGGTTGAAAAATGCCAAAGAAATTTGGGATGTCCTCAAAACGGCGCATGAAGGGGACGAGGTGACCAAAATCGCCAAGCGTGAGACGAGCGAGGGAGAGCTCGGTTGATTCGTCCTCAACAAAGGAGAAGAGCCACAAGTAATGTATAACTGGCTCAAAACAATGGTCAACCAAGTGCGCAACCTTGGGAGCACCAGATGGGATGACCATGAAATGGTCAAGGTTATTCTAAGATCTCTTGTTTTTCGTAATCCTACTCAAGTTCAATTAATTTGTGGAGATCCTAGATACAAACAGATGTCCCCCGAGGATGTCATTGGAAATTTTGTGAGCTTTGAACTTATGATCAAAGACTCCAAACACATTGTCAACTTGGACCAAGGTGCCACCTCTACACCCGAGGTGCAACCCGTTGCATTCAAGGCAACGGAAAAAGAAGGAAGAGTCTACACCAAGTAGATTACCAATCGACGCCTCCAAGCTCGACAATGAGGAGATGGCTCTTATTATCAAGAGCTTTCGACAAATCCTCAAGCAAAGGAAGGGGAAGGACTATAAACCCCATTCCAAGAGGGTTTGCTACAGGTGTGGTAAGTCTGGTCACTTTATTGCAAAATGTCCACATACAAATGACAGTGATAGGGATGACGATAAGAAAGAGAAGAAGAAGATGGAGAAGATACTACAAGAAGGGTGGTGAGGCACACATGGGGCGGGAATGGGACTCCGACGAGAGCTCCACTGACTCCTCCTCCGACGAGGACGCTACCAACATCGCCATCAACAAGGGCCTTCTCTTCCCAAACGTCGGTCACAAATGCCTCATGGCTAAGGATGGCAAAAAGAAGAAGGTACATTCTAGAGATACCCCCAAATATACTACTTCCGATGATGAGGGTAGCTCTAGTGATAATAAAGATAATTTAACTTCCCTTTTTGCAAACCTAACTAAGGATCAAAAGAAAAAGATAAATGAATTGATAGAAACCATTAATGAGAAGGATGATCTCTTGGAATGCCAAGAGGACTTGCTTGTTAAGGAAAATAAAAAATTTGTTAAGTTGAAAAATGCTTATGCTTTGGAAGTAGAAAAATGTGAGAATTTGTCTAAAGAGCTTAACATTTGCAATGATTCAATTTCTTGTCTTAGAACTGAGAATGATAGTTTAAATGATAAGATAAAAGAATTGAAAGCTTGCAATGTTTCTACATCTACTGTTGAGCATGTCACCATTTGCACTAGATGTAGAGATGTTAATATTGAAGCTATGGATGATCACTTTGCCATGATTAAAGAACAAAATGATCACATAGCCAAATTAAATGCTAAAATTGCCGAGCATGAGTTAGAGAATCAAAATTTTAAATTTGCTTGTAGTATGCTTTATAATGGAAGACGCCCTAGCATTAAGGATGGCATTGGCTTCCAACAAGGGAGCCAAAGCAACATTAAGCTTAATGCCTCCAAAAACAGACTCTCTAATTTTGTTAAGGGTAAGGCTCCCATGATTCAGGATAGAAAGGGTTACATAAATCCTGAGAACTATCATGAGCATAAAATTAGGAAAATTCATGCTAGAAAACCTCATACTGTTTCTCATCATGCTAATATGTATAGTAATGAGGCATCTAGCTCTAGGCATTCAACTCATATCAAAATACCTAAAAAGAAAATTGTCAATGCATCAAATGAACATAGCATTTCATTTAAAACTCTTGATACATCTTTTGTGCTAACTAACAAATCAGGCAAAGTAGTTGCCAAATATATTGGGGGCAAACATAAGAGTCCCAAGACTTATGTTTGGGTACACAAGGTGCTTGTTTCTAATGTGAAAGGACCCAAGACCATTTGGGTACCTAAGAACAAGGCCTAAATTTGTTTTGTAGGTTTATGCATCTGGCGAGGCAAGTTGGATAATCGATAGCGGGTGCACAAACCACATGACAGGGGAGAAAAGGATGTTCTCCTCATATGAGAAAAATGATGATCCTCAAAGAACAATCACATTCAGGGATGGAAATCAAGGTTTGGTCAAAGGTTTGGGTAAAATTGCTATATCCCCTAACCATTCTATTTCTAATTTTTTCTTGTAGATTCTTTAGATTACAACTTGCTTTCAGTTTTTCAATTATGCAAAATGAGCTACAACTGTCTTTTTACTAATATTGGTGTTATTGTCTTTAGAAGAAGTGATGATTCAATAGCTTTTAAGGGAGTGTTGGATGGTAAGCTATACATAGTTCAGCTACAACTGTCTTTTTCCATGTTGGGATGAAGAATCTTCACAAGCTTCTAAAGGGAGAACACATTTTAGGACTAACAAATGTTCATTTTGAGAAAGACAGGATTTGTAGCGCATGTCAAGCAGGAAAGCAAGTTGGAGCTCATCATCCACACAAGAACTTCATGACGACCGACAGGCCGCTTGAGCTACTCCACATGGATCTATTCGGCTAGATCGCTTACATAAGCATTGGCAGGAGTAAGTATTGTCTTGTAATTGTGGATGATTATTCTCGCTTTTCTTTTTGCAGGAAAATATCAAACCCAAGAAACCTTGAAGAGATTCTTAAGACGAGCTCAAAATGAGTTCGGATTGAGAATCAAAAAAATTAGAAGCGACAATGGAACAGAGTTCAAGAATTCTCAAATTGAAGGATTTTTTGAGGAGGGCATCAAGCATGAGTTCTCTTCTCCCTACACTCCTCAACAAAATGGTATAGTCGAGAGGAATAATAGAACTCTATTGGATATGGCAAGGACTATGCTTAATGAGTATAAGACACCGGATCGGTTTTGAGCGGAGGCGATTAACACCGCTTGCTACTCCATCAACTGACTCTACCTTCACCGAATCCTCAAGAAAACATCGTATGAACTCCTCATCGGTAAAAAGCCCAATGTTTCTTATTTTAGAGTTTTTGGGAGCAAATGCTTTATTCTTATTAAGAGGAGTAGAAATTCTAAATTTGCTCCTAAAGCAGTAGACGGCTTTTTACTTGGTTATGACTCAAACACAAGGGCATATAGAATCTTCAACAAGTCCACTGGATTAGTTGAAGTTTCTTGTGACATTGTGTTTGATGAGACTAATGGCTGTCAAGTGGAGCAAGTTGATCTTGATGAATTAAATGATGAAGAGGCTCCATGCGTCGCTCTAAGAAACATGTCCATTAGGGATGTGTGTCCAAAGGAATCCAAATAGTCTCCACAAGCACAAGATCAACCATCATCTTTAATACAAGCATCTCCACCAACTCAAGATGAGGAAATGGCTCAATAAGAAGAGGATAAAGAACAAGATGATGAGCCACCTCAAGAGGAGGACATTAATCAAGGGGGAGATGAAGATGATTAAGACAAGGAAGATGATAAAGAGATTCGGGATCAAAGACCACCGCACCCAAGAGTCCACCAAGCAATTCAAAGGGATTACCCCATCAACTCTATTCTTGGTGATATCCACAAAAGGGTAACCACTAGATCTTGAGTTGCTCACTTTTGTGAACATTACTCTTTTGTGTCTTCTATTGAGCCATACAGGGTAGAGGATGCACTAAGAGATCCGGATTGGGTGGTGGCAATGCAAGAGGAGCTCAACAACTTCACGAGGAATGAAGTATGGCAATTAGTTCCACGTTCTAACCAAAATGTTGTAGGTACCAAGTGGGTATTCCGCAACAAACAAGATAAGCATGGTGTGGTGACTAGGAACAAAGCCCAACTTCTTGCCAAAGGATATTCACAAGTCGAAGGTTTGGATTTTGATGAAACCTACACACCCGTAACTAGGCTTGAGTCAATTCGTATATTACTTGCCTATGCTACTTATCATGGCTTTAAATTATATCAAATGGACGTGAAGAGTGCCTTCCTCAATGGCCCTATCAAGAAAGAGGTATATGTTGAGCAACCTCCCGGCTTTGAAGATAGTGAGTACCCTTCTCATGTTTACAAGCTCTCAAAGGCGCTTTATAGGCTCAAGCAAGCCCCAAGAGCATGGTATGAATGTCTGAGATACTTTCTTATCACTAATGGCTTCAAAGTGGGAAAAGCTGACCCTACTCTCTTCACTAAAACAATTGCTAAAGACTTGTTTATATGCCAAATTTATGTTGATGATATTATATTTGGGTCTACTAACAAGTCGTCTTGTGAAGAGTTTAGTAGGATCATGATATAGAAATTCGAGATGTCTATGATGGGGGAGTTGAAGTATTTTCTTGGATTTCAAATCAAGCAACTCCAAGAGGGCACCTTCATCTGCCAACCTAAGTACATTCAAGATATACTCAAAAAGTTTGGAATGAAGAATGCTAAACCCATCAAGACACCCATGGGAACAAATGGGCATCTCGACCTCGACATGGGAGATAAATCTATAGATCTAAAGGTATACTGGTTGATGATAGGTTCTTTACTCTATTTATGTGCTTCACGACCAGATATTATGCTTTTTGTATGCATGTGTGCAAGGTTCCAGGCAAATCCTAAGAAAGTTCACCTTAGGGCCGTGAAAAGAATCATGAGATATTTAGTTTACACTCCTAAGTTTGGGCTTTGGTACCCCAAGGGATCTACCTTTGAGTTAATTGGGTATTTCGATGCCGATTATGCCGGATGTAAAATTGATATGAAGAGCACTTTAGGGACTTGTCAGTTTCTGGTTAGATCCCTGGTGTCTTGGGCTTCAAAGAAACAAAACTTAGTAGCTCTATCCACTACCGAAGCCAAGTATATTGCTGCACGACACTGTTGTGCATAATTACTCTAGATGAGGCAAACCCTTAGGGACTATGGCTACAAGTTGAGCAAATTCCCTCTCCTATGTGATAATGAGAGTGCAATCCGCATGATGGATAATCCCGTTGAACACAGCCACATTAAGCACATAGACATCCGGTATCACTTCTTGAGAGATCACCAACACAAGGAGGATATCTAAATTGCTTATGTTAGCACCCACAACCAATTAGCCGATATCTTTACCAAGCCCCTAGATGAAAATACTTTTAGCAAACTTAGGAATGAGCTAAACATCTTAGATTCTCAGAACTTTGATTGAATCTTTGTACACATAGCTTATTTATATATCTTTGATCATGTCTCTTTCATCTAGTACAAATACATATTTCTTATTCTTCTTGTGCTAAGGCTAAGACTAATGTGGAGATTTCAACAAAGGCAAGGCTTCCACTCTAACTATGTAGGTATTATTTATCCTTTGCCTTACTCATAAAGTTCCAATTGGCATACACTTTCACTCATATCTTTTTACCAAAGTGGGAGAATCAAAGGCCTCTCAAGTTTCTTTGTTTTTGGTGATTAATGCCAAAGGGGGAGAAATTAATAGGCCCAAAGCAAAAGGACCGCACAATCGCACCACCACCCATTTTTCAAATTTTCAAAAACTATACCACAAAGGGGAAGAAATTATTTCAATTGCAAAAGCCCTCTTAACAGCTAAGGGGAGAACTTCTTCAGAGGGAGCTTTTATTTAGTCAAAGGAAAAGCATTTGAAACAGGGGGAGAAGTTTCAAAATCTTTAAAGTGCCTTTTGGAAATCATATTCTTATACCTTTGGCTAGTTGCAAAAGATTTTAAAAAGACTTTTCCAAAAGATTTGCAAAATCAAGTTAAGTTGTGCAAATATGGTCCAAAATGTTAAATGGAAGAAAGCAATCATATATACTTAGAAATTCTTTCAATTAGTTTAACTTAAAGTAACTTATGCACATATGTCAAAATCGCAAACTAATTGCATTCCTACACTTTATATTTGCTTTGGTTTGCGTTGGCATCAATCACCAAAAAGGGGGAGATTGAAATGGAAATGGGCTTAATCATTTCCTATAATCGATTTTGGTGTTTGACGTCCATCACAAACCACGTGGACTAACTAGTTTGCCTAGTTGATCATTTCTCAGGTGCATAAGTTCATCTACAACTATTCTAAGTCAATTGCCGTAGATTATTCTGGACATGAGAAGTTTTTTGGAAAAACACCTATGCGTGGACCGTCCGGGCCCTTGCGGCAGACCGTCTGCGACACTAGGGTGAGTCTCAGACAAGAACACTGCAAAAACACAAGTTAACACTATGGACCATCCGATGGAGAAGTGAGCACCGTCCGAGACCAAGCGCGGACCGTCCGGCATCCAGCGCGATCGTCCGGTCGTTGAAAAACCAGAAAAAACCCGAAGGTGATGGGTTCGGTAAAATGCATTTCTAGCGTCCTCACAGACCATCCACGATTGCTTTATCTGACATATGACGACGCATTAAATGCACTATAGCCGTTGATATAGCCGTTATTGCTGGCCGTTGCGACTTCAGACGTTGATGTGCAGGGGCGGACCGTCCGGACCAGGAGCGCGGACCGTCCGCGCTCGGCAGAAAAGGAGCAACGGCTAGGAAGTGGTTGGTGGCTATAAATACAACCCCAACCACCTCCATTCACAACATCCAAGCACTCTACTCATTCACATTCAATACAAGAGCTAGCAATCCATTCCAAGACACATTCAAAGCTTCAAATTTCTCCAAGTCCCACAATTAAGACAAGTGATCATTAGTGCTTAGTGACTTGAGAGAGTGTGATCCGTGTGTTATTTGTCGCTCTTGTTGCTTGGTTTTCGCAATCGTTCTTACTTCATCTCTTTCTCAACCTTCTAAGTGAATTGTAAAGCAAGCAAGAGACACCAAATTGTGTGGTGATCCTTGTGGGGTCTTAGTGACCCGTGTGATTAAGAAGCACTCGACCGGTCTAAGTGACCGATTGGGAAAGGAAAAGGGTTCAAATAGACCCGGCCTTTGTGGCTTCCTCAACGGGGACTAGGTTCTTTAGAACCGAACCTCGGTAAACAAATCATTGTGTTCATTTGTGTTGATCTTCACTCGATTTGTTTATCCCCTCTACTCTCTCTCTCAAGTTCCCTTGTTAATATTGTGTTGAGTTTGCTCCAAAGTTATCCACATTGATTGAGCAACTCGAAAGTCGTCTAGAGGGGGTGAATAGGCGAAACCTGAGATTTATAAACTTAAACACACACTAAGGCTAGGGTTGCATTAGAATTAAAGCCAAGTGCAGAAGATTGTTTATCTTGCCACGAGTTGCTCAAATGATGCGGATGATGTTAGGGAGAAACTCAAATCAATATTTAGCAAGGAAACTTTAGAGAGAGGAAAGGGAGCAAACAAATCAAGCGAGAAACAAGGCAAGTGAACATGGTGGTTTGTTTTACCGAGGTTCGGCTCCAAACAACCTAGTCCCTGTTGAGGAGGCCACAAAGGCCGGGTCTATTTCAACCCTTTCCCTCTCTCAAATGGTCACTTAGACCGAGTGAGCCTTCTCCTTAATCAATCGGGTCACTAACACCCTGCAAGGACCACCACACACTTAGGTGTCTCTTGCTAGCTTTACAAGCACTTGGAAATGAGAATGAGAAAGGAAGAAAGGCAATCCAAGCGACAAGAGCAACAAAAGAACACAAAAACACCCTCTCTCAAGTCACTAATGGAATTGAGTTGATTTGGAGGCTTGGAGAGGATTTGATCTTTGGAATGTGTCTTGGAGTGTAGTCTTTTGCTCTTGTATTGAATGTTGAGTTCAGAATGCTTGGATGGCTTTGAATGAGGTGGTTGGGGGTATTTATAGCCCCCAACCACTTCCAAGTTGTTGGCTCACTTTGCTATCAATGGGTGCACCAGACAGTCCGGTGGCGCACCGGATAGTCACTGTTCACTGTCCGGTACGCGCCATGTCAGCGCACCCGTTGGGGTTTAGAGTTGTTGACCGTTGGAACTCTTTGTCTTTTTGCTGCACCAGACAGTCCAGTGCCACACCGGACAGTCCGGTGACCTCTGACTTTTGCGCTCTGACTTCTGTGCGGCACTGTTGATCTGTGCATTCGACCGTTGGCGCACAGGGAGTCGTTGCTCCGCTGACTCACCAGACAGTTCGGTGAATTATAGCATAGCAAGCCCATTGAATTCCCGAGAGTGGCATGTTTGTTGGACGCCTGGCCTAGTGCACCAGACAGTGTCCAGTGCGCCATTTTTCAGCACACTCTCAAGTCTTGCTCCAAACTAGTTTGAGTCCCCAACTTGAATTCTTTCTTGGTTTGTGTTGAACCTTATGCACCTGATATAAATGATATCTAGGCAAACTAGTTAGTCCACGTGGTTTGTGTTGGACATCAACCACCAAAATCGATTATAGGAAATGATTAAGTCTATTTCCCTTTCACAGCTCATAGCAAGAGGAACAATCTTCTGCACTTTGAATTACTTCTAACGCTAACCCCGGGCATAGTGCTTGTTCAAAGTTTATAATTTTCAGGTTTCGCCTATTCACCCCCTCTAGGCGACTTTCACTTATAACAAGAAGGTAAATGCTAAGTCATTCCAAGTCAGAGACCTTGTCTAGAAAACAATCTTTCCACTAAGGAGCAGGAACCGAAGGTTTGGCAAGTGGTCCCCAAGCTAGGAAGGGCCTTACAAAATCATACAGGTAATATCTGATAATGCATATATGTTGCAGACATTGCAAGGAGATGAACTACCTAAAGCATTGAATGGTCGTTTTCTAAAGCATTATCATCCAAGTGTGTGGGAGGATGCTTAGAGAACCGATGTTTACACAACAGGTTGCTAATGCCTTGTACCAGGTGCTTTTAATTCGCTCGGCTTTCCCAAAAGGCAGGAGCATTGTTGAGCACCATATGTGCCACCTAGGAAAGGTCGGATGGTCCGACTCTATGGTCGAATGGTCTGGACCACGGACAGTCCACGAGTTGATTAGATCAGGCGTGATTAACCCCTTTTCCGTGCATGGTTATCTATTTAAACTCGTGGATTCTATTGGGGCCTCCTAAGAACGGGTCCAGACCCCTCTTATATATATGAAGGAGTACGACCGATTGTAGGCAACAATGGAACCAAATCAATATATCTTACGTTCCTTTACATTTTCTAGGAGTAGCTAGTAACGTAGCCTTCTTCATATCTACCTTCACCTCTCTACGACCCTACGTCATCTAGAGGTGTCTTGGATAGCATGTCGATGCTGATCCTAAGACAAACCCTTGTATCTCTCCTCCTTGATGGGTCCCTCCCGGGGATGAGATTCAAGTGCTGTTGGCGAACGTCATCGCCCTTGCGCACACGCGGACCATTTGGCCCTAGGCTGTGGACTGTCCGGGTCGCACAGGGAGCCTACCAAGTGGAACAACTTTCGGTGATTGATGCTCAGAACCGCAACAATGAATAGTAAAAGTGATAGCCTAGAATCTGCTCAGAGCTAACACATCCTATCCAATTCCACTACGGAGTCGTTCAGAGCGCCAAACAGTCGATCGGAGAAATGTCAACGGTTAGTCCAACGGCCGACTAGCAGGACAAGCAAGCTGGCATCAAGGTACCGCATCAACCATAACGTATTACCGTGCACCAGGCCGAGTTCACAATCATAGAACAATTTCATTAGAAGGAAGTCATGAGAGCAGCAATATTTTGCCAATGTGTGTGCTAGTTGAGAGCACCTAGAGGGGGGGTGAATAGGTGATCCTGTGAAACTTAAACTTATAGCCACAAAAACTTGTTAAGTGTTAGCACAATAATCGCCAAGTGGCTAGAGAGGAGTCTTAACAAAACACAATACCACAAGAGATCAAACACAGAGATGACACAGTGGTTTATCCCGTGGTTCGGCCAAGACCAACGCTTGCCTACTCCACGTTGTGGCGTCCCAACGGACAAGGGTTGCAATCAACCCCTCTCAAGTGGTCCAAAGACCAACTTGAATACCATGGTGTTTTGTTTTGCCTTTCAATATCCCGTTTGCGAGGAATCTCCACAACTTGGAGCCTCTCGCCCTTACACTTGAGATTCACAAGAAATTCAGAGTAAGGGAGGAAAGCAACACACACAAATCCACAGCAAAATGCGCACACACACGGCCAAGAATCGAGCTCAAAAGACTATCTCAAAGTTCTCACTAGAACGGAGCTCGAATCACTGAGAATGACAAACGAATGCGCAAAGACTGAGTGTGGATGATCAAGAATGCTCTAAGGTTGCTTGGTGTTCTCCTCCATGCGCCTAGGGGTCCCTTTTATAGCCCCAAGGCAGCTAGGAGCCGTTGAGAGCAAATCTGGAAGGCCAATCTTGCCTTCTGTCGTCGGGTGCACCGGACAGTCCGGTGCACACCGGACACTGTCCGGTGCCCGATTTCCTTCCTAAAATGGCGCTGCCGACCGTTGCAGATCTGGGAGCTGTTGGCGCACCGGACAAGTCCGGTGCACACCGGACAGTCCGGTGCCCCCTTCCGACCGTTGGCCCGGCCACGTGTCGCGCGCATATCCCGCGACCGACCGTTGGCCCGGCCGACCGTTGGCTCACCGGACAGTCCGGTGCACACCGGACGGTCCGGTGAATTTTAGCCGTACGCCGTCGGCGAATTCTCGAGAGCGGCCACTTCACGCCGAGCCACCTGGCGCACCAGACACTGTCCGGTGCACCACCGGACAGTCCGGTGCACCCAGACTGGACAGACTTTGGCTGCTCGAGCCATCTCTTTTCCAACTCGATTTTTTCTGTTTCCAGCACTTAGACACAATACATTAGTCCATAAAACAATGTACTAAGTCTGAGAAACATACCTTTATCCTTGATTTGTACTTTGTCCACCATTTTACAATTAGGCACCTGTGTTGGGCACTAAATCACCAAAATACTTAGAAATGACCCAAGGGCACATTTCCCTTTCAATCTCCCCCTTTTTGGTGATTTATGCCAACACAACATAAAGCAAGTAGAACAAGTACAAAAACACTTCAAATAAGAACTCAAATTATTTTGATTCAATTTTGACATATATGGATCACTCTATGCCACCACTTGGTTTGTTTTTGCAAATCAAACTCAAATCTCTATCTCTAAGTCAAACACACATGTTGAAACATAAAGAGAGTCATTCCAAAAGAGATTGATCAAAGATTTCAAAAACTCCCCCTTTTTCCCATAATCAATACTTCTCCCCACAAGAAGCCAACTTTTGATAAGAGAGACAACAAAAGAGTTTTGACAAACCAAAAGCTCTATTCTACTATTTTGAAAATCTCTCAAGTGGTAGCTGATCCATTTATCGCTTTGGCCTTTATTTTCTCCCCCTTTGGCATCAAACACCAAAATGGGATTAATCTTGGCTCTATAACCCCATTGCCTCACCAAAATCTTCAATTAAGAGCAAATGGCAATAAGAGTTCATGAGATGAACTTGGAATACGTTACCCTCTCATTGGAGTGCAGTGGAAGTCTTTCATGGTCCAAGTCCACCTTTTCCCTTTCAATTCTCCTTTGAGACTAAAACAAGCAAACTCAAGCATATGGTTAGTCTCAAAGGGTCAAGTTGTAACACATCTCCCCCTAAAACTGTGCATCATTTTGCCACGGACTTGTGAGGTCCAGGGAGTGTTTGTACAACTTGAGCACCACAATAAGCAACAAAATGCAGAATAAACATGATCAAGGGCATAAACACATATATGCTACAATTCAATCCAAGTTCCGCGAATCTAAGATATTTAGCTCACTACGCAGCCTGCAAAAGGTCTTCTCATCTAGAGGCTTGGTAAAGATATCGGCTAGCTGGTTCTCGGTGCTAACATGAAACACTTCGATATCTCCCTTTTGCTGGTGGTCTCTCAAAAAGTGATGCCGGATGTCAATGTGCTTTGTGCGGCTGTGCTCAACAGGATTTTCCGCTATTCGGATAGCACTCTCATTGTCACATAGGAGTGGGACTTTGCTCAGATTGTAGCCAAAGTCCCTAAGGGTTTGCCTCATCCAAAGTAGTTGCGCACAACACTGTCCTGCGGCAACGTACTCGGCCTCAGCGGTGGATAGGGCAACGGAGGTTTGTTTCTTAGAGTTCCATGACACCAGGGACCTTCCTAAGAATTGGCACGTCCCCGATGTACTCTTCCTATCGACCTTACATCCAGCATAGTCGGAATCTGAGTACCCAATCAAGTCAAAGTTAGACCCCTTTGGATACCAGATCCCGAAGCAAGGTGTAGCGACTAAATATCGAAGAATTCGCTTCACAGCCACTAAGTGACACTCCTTCGGATCGGATTGAAATCTAGCACACATGCATACGCTAAGCATAATATCCGGTCTACTAGCACATAAATAAAGCAAGGAACCTATCATGGACCGGTATGCTTTTTGATCAACGGACTTACCTCCTTTGTTGAGGTCGGTGTGTCCGTCGGTTCCCATTGGTGTCTTTGCGGGCTTGGCGTCCTTCATCCCAAACCGCTTCAGCAAGTCTTGCGTGTACTTTGTTTGGGAGATGAAAGTGCCGTCCTTGAGTTGCTTCACTTGAAACCTAAGGAAGTAGGTCAACTCGCCCATCATCGACATCTCGAATTTCTGCGTCATTACCCTGCTAAACTCTTCACAAGACTTTTGGTTAGTGGAACCAAATATTATGTCGTCGACAAAAATTTGGCACACAAAAAGATCACCATCGCAAGTCTTAGTAAAAAGAGTTGGATCGGCTTTCCCAACCTTGAAAGCATTAGCAATTAAAAAGTCTCTAAGGCATTCATACCATGCTCTTGGGGCTTGCTTAAGTCCATAGAGCGCCTTAGAGAGCTTACACACATGGTCGGGGTACCGTTCATCCTCGAAGCCAGGGGGCTGCTCCACGTACACCTCCTCTTTGATCGGCCCGTTGAGGAAAGCGCTCTTCACATCCATTTGGTACAACCTGAAAGAATGGTGAGCGGCATATGCTAGCAAGATACGAATTGATTCTAGCCTAGCCACAGGAGCAAAAGTCTCCTCAAAGTCCAAACCTGCGACTTGGGCATAACCTTTTGCCACAAGTCGAGCCTTGTTCCTCGTCACCACCTCGTGCTCGTCCTGTTTGTTGCGGAACACCCACTTGGTTCCCACAACATTTTGCTTGGGACGAGGCACCAGTGTCCAAACTTCATTGCGCTTGAAGTTGTTGAGTTCCTCCTGCATGGCCAATACCCAATCCAGATCTAGCAAGGCCTCCTCTACCCTGAAAGGCTCAATAGAAGAGACAAAGGAGTAATGCTCACAAAAATTAACTAATCGAGATCGAGTAGTTACTCCCTTGCTAATGTCACCCAAAATTTGGTCGACGGGATGATCCCTTTGAATCACCGCTCGAACTTGGGTTGGAGGTGCCGGTTGCGCTTCTTCCTCCATCACATGATCATCTTGTGCTCCCCCTTGATCACACGCCTCCTTTTGATGAACCTGTTCATCGTCTTGAGTTGGGGGATGCACCGTTGTTGAGGAAGAAGATTGATCTCGTTCATCTTGTTCCTGTGGCCGCACTTCTCCAATCGCCATGGTTCGTATAGCGGCCGTCGGAACATCTTCTTCATCTACATCATCACAATCAACAACTTGCTCTCTTGGAGAGCCATTAGTCTCATCAAATACAACGTCGCTAGAGACTTCAACCAAACCCGATGATTTGTTGAAGACCCTATACGCCTTTGTATTTGAATCATAACCTAATAAAAACCCTTCTACAGCTTTGGGAGCAAATTTAGAATTTCTACCCTTCTTCACTAGAATGTAGCACCTGCTCCCAAATACACGAAAGTAAGATACATTGGGTTTGTTACCGGTTAGTAGCTCATACGACGTCTTCTTGAGGAGGCGGTGAAGGTAGACCTTGTTGATGGCGTGGCAAGCCGTGTTCACGGCTTCCGACCAAAAGCACTCAGGGGTCTTGAATTCTCCAAGCATAGTCCTCGCCATATCTATGAGCGTCCTGTTCTTCCTCTCTACCACACCATTTTGCTGAGGTGTGTAGGGAGCGGAGAACTCGTGCTTGATCCCTTCCTCCTCAAGAAACTCCTCCACTTGAAGGTTCTTGAATTCGGACCCGTTGTCGCTCCTTATCTTTTTCACCTTGAGCTCAAACTCATTTTGAGCTCTCCTTAGGAAGCGCTTGAGGGTCCCTTGGGTTTCAGACTTATCCTGCAAAAAGAACACCCAAGTGAAGCGGGAAAAGTCATCAACAATAACTAGACCATACTTACTTCCTCCTATGCTTAGATAGGCGACGGGTCCGAAGAGGTCCATATGCAGCAGCTCCAGAGGTCTTGACGTGGTCATCACATTCTTGCTGTGATGTGCTCCTCCCACTTGTTTACCTGCTTGACAAGCTGCACAAGGTCTATCTTTTTCGAAATAAACATTGGTTAGACCTATCACGTGTTCTCCCTTTAGAAGCTTGTGGAGGTTCTTCATCCCCACATGTGCTAAGCGGCGATGCCACAGCTAGCCCATGCAAGTCTTAGCCATTAAGCATGCATCCAGACCGACCTCTTCTTTTGCAAAATCAACTAAGTAAAGCTTGCCGTCTAGTACACCCTTAAAGGCTAGTGAACCATCACTTCTTCTAATGACAGACACATCTACATTTGTAAAAAGACAATTATATCCCATATTGCATAGTTGACTAACAGATAGCAAATTGTAACCAAGAGACTCAACTAAAAACACATTGGAGATTGAGTGTTCATTAGAAATTGCAATTTTACCTAACCCTTTTACCTTGCCTTGATTCCCATCACCGAATATAATTGAATCTTGGGAATCCTTATTTTTGACGTAGGAGGTGAACATCTTCTTCTCCCCCGTCATATGGTTTGTGCATCCGCTGTCGATAATCCAGCTTGAACCCCCGGATGCATAAACCTGCAAGGCAAATTTAGGCTTGGGTCTTAGGTACCCAACTCATGTTGGGTCCTATAAGGTTAGTGCAAATATCCTTAGGGACCCAAATGCAAGTTTTGTCTCCCTTGCATTTTGCCCCTAACTTCCTAGCAACTATTTTCCTATCCTTTCTACAAATAGCAAAGGAAGCATTTAAAGCACAATAAATTGTAGAAGGTTCATTCACTACTTTCCTAGGAGCATGAATAATATTCTTTCTAGGCACATGATGAATAGCATTTCTCCTAGACATATTTCTACCATGCATATAGGAAGAACTAGAAGCAAACATGGCATGAGAGTCAAAATCATTATAAGCATTATAACTCCTATCATGATACATAAAAGCATGGTTCTTTTTAGTACTACTAACCATAGGAGCCTTCCCTTTCTCCTTGGCGGAGATAGGAGCCTTATGGCTTGTCAAGTCCTTGGCTTCCCTCTTGTAGCCAAGTCCATCCTTAATTGAGGGGTGTCTACCAATCGTGTAGGCATCCCTTGCAAATTTCAGCTTATCAAATTCATTCTTGCTAGTCTTAAGTTGAGCACTAAGACTAGTCACTTCATCATTTAGTTTTGAAATTGAAACTAAGTGTTCACAACAAGCATTAATATCAACATCCTTACACTTAGTGCAAATTTCAACATGTTCAACACAAGAGTTAGATTTACTTGCTACTTCTAGCTTAGCATTTAAATC
Source organism: Zea luxurians (assembly GCA_029449295.1). Classification (NCBI taxonomy): domain Eukaryota; kingdom Viridiplantae; phylum Streptophyta; class Magnoliopsida; order Poales; family Poaceae; genus Zea; species Zea luxurians. The sequence goes on along the minus strand of JAOPSE010000001.1, from coordinate 27,723,232 downwards.
ATTAATTTCACCTTTTAAAGAAGAAATGGTTTCGTTACAAGTAGAAAGTTCACAAGAAAGCATTCCATTTCTTTTAACTTCTAGAGCAAGTGAATTTTGTGCACTAACAAATTTATCATGCTCTTCATATAAAAGATCTTCTTGTTTCTCTAAGATTCTATCCTTTTCATTCAAGGCATCAATCAATTCATTAATCTTAGCTATCTTAGTTCTATCCAATCCCTTGAATAAACTGGAGTAATCTATTTCATCCTCACTAGACTCATCATCACTAGAAGAATCATAAGTATTAGCATTATGATTGATTACCTTCTTCTCCCTTGCCATGAGGCAAGTGTGATGCTCGTTTGGGAAGAGGGCCGATTTGTTGAAGGCAGTGGCGGCGAGTCCTTCGTCGTCGGAGTCGGACGAAGAGCAATCCGAATCCCACTCCTTTCCAAGGTGTGCTTCGCCTTTGGCCTTCTTGTAAACCTTCTTGTTCTCTCTCTTCCCATTTTTCCCTTGCTCCTGGTCACTATCATTTTCGGGACAGTTAGCAATAAAATGACCAACCTTACCACATTTGAAGCATGAGCGCTTCCCCTTTGTCTTGGTCTTCCTTGGTTGCCCCTTGCGACCATTTAGCGCCGTCTTGAATCTCTTGATGATGAGAGCCATCTCTTCATCATTGAGCCCGGCCGCCTCAACTTGCGCCACCTTGCTGGGTAGCGGCTCCTTGCTCCTTGTTGCCTTGAGAGCGATGGGTTGAGGCTCGTGGATTGGACCGTTCAACGCGTCGTCGACATATCTCGCCTCCTTGATCATCATCCGCCCGCTTACGAATTTTCCGAGTACCTCCTCGGGCGTCATCATCGTGTACCTGGGATTCTCACGAATATTGTTCACGAGATGAGGATCAAGAACGGTAAAGGACCTTAGCATTAGGCGGACGACGTCGTGGTCCGTCCATCGCGTGCTTCCGTAGTTCCTTATTTTGTTGATGAGGGTCTTGAGCCGGTTGTATGTTTGGGTTGGCTCCTCTCCCCTTATCATGGCGAATCGTCCAAGCTCGCCCTCCACCAACTCCATTTTGGTGAGCATGGTGATGTCATTCCCCTCGTGAGAGATCTTGAAGGTGTCCCATATTTGCTTGGCATTGTCCAAGCCGCTCACCTTGTTGTACTCTTCCCTGCACAAGGACGCTAAGAGAACAGTAGTAGCTTGTGCATTTCTATGGATTTGTTCATTTATGAGCATAGAGTTATCCGAGCTATCAAACTTCATTCCATTCTCTACAACCTCCCAAATGCTTGGATGGAGAGAGAATAAGTGACTACGCATTTTGTGACTCCAAAATCCGTAGTCCTCCCCATCGAAGTGTGGAGGTTTGCCAAGAGGAATGGAAAGCAAATGCGAATTCGAACTATGTTGAATACGAGAATAATCAAATGAAAAGTTCGAATTGACCGTCTTTTTGTAGTCGTTGTCGTCGTCCTTTTGGGAAGAGGAAGATTCGTCGCTGTCGTAGTAGATGATCTCCTTGATGCGTCTTGTCTTCTTCTTCTTCCCTTCTTTACGTCTGTGCCCCGAGCCTGAGTCGGTAGTCTTGTCGTCCTTTGGCTCGTTGACGAAGGACTCCTTCTCCTTGTCGTTGATCACGATTCCCTTCCCCTTAGGATCCATCTCTTCGGGCGGTTAGTCCCTTTCTTGAAGAGAACGGCTCTGATACCAATTGAGAGCACCTAGAGGGGGGGGGTGAATAGGTGATCCTGTGAAACTTAAACTTATAGCCACAAAAACTTGTTAAGTGTTAGCACAATAATCGCCAAGTGGCTAGAGAGGAGTCTCAACAAAACACAATACCACAAGAGATCAAACACAGAGATGACACAGTGGTTTATCCCGTGGTTCGGCCAAGACCAACGCTTGCCTACTCCATGTTGTGGCGTCCCAACGGACAAGGGTTGCAATCAACCCCTCTCAAGCGGTCCAAAGACCAACTTGAATACCACGGTGTTTTGTTTTGCCTTTCAATATCCCGTTTGCGAGGAATCTCCACAACTTGGAGCCTCTCGCCCTTACACTTGAGATTCACAAGAAATTCAGAGTAAGGGAGGAAAGCAACACACACAAATCCACAGCAAAATGCGCACACACACGGCCAAGAATCGAGCTCAAAAGACTATCTCAAAGTTCTCACTAGAACGGAGCTCGAATCACTGAGAATGACAAACGAATGCGCAAAGACTGAGTGTGGATGATCAAGAATGCTCTAAGGTTGCTTGGTGTTCTCCTCCATGCGCCTAGGGGTCCCTTTTATAGCCCCAAGGCAGCTAGGAGCCGTTGAGAGCAAATCTGGAAGGCCAATCTTGCCTTCTGTCGTCGGGTGCACCGGACAGTCCGGTGCACACCGGACACTGTCCGGTGCCCGATTTCCTTCCTAAAATGGCGCTGCCGACCGTTGCAGATCTGGGAGCTGTTGGCGCACCGGACAAGTCCGGTGCACACCGGACAGTCCGGTGCCCCCTTCCGACCGTTGGCCCGGCCACGTGTCGCGCGCATATCCCGCGGCCGACCGTTGGCCCGGCCGACCGTTGGCTCACCGGACAGTCCGGTGCACACCGGACGGTCCGGTGAATTTTAGCCGTACGCCGTCGGCGAATTCCCAAGAGCGGCCACTTCACGCCGAGCCAGCCTGGCGCACCGGACACTGTCCGGTGCACCACCGGACAGTCTGGTGCACCCAGACTGGACAGACTTTGGCTGCTCGAGCCATCTCTTTTCCAACTCGATTTTTTCTGTTTCCAGCACTTAGACACAATACATTAGTCCATAAAACAATGTACTAAGTCTGAGAAACATACCTTTATCCTTGATTTGTACTTTGTCCACCATTTTACAATTAGGCACCTGTGTTGGGCACTAAATCACCAAAATACTTAGAAATGACCCAAGGGCACATTTCCCTTTCACTAGTTTCTATCAACTGATGAGCCTCAACTGCTTCATACAACAGGGACGTCTTGTAGATCATCAGCTTCACCTTGCCAGCAGCGACGGCGGGCCACATGTTCCATTAATTCCATGGGGACCGGGTCACGGAGGCGGAAGGCGCCGGCGGACTGGCTGGTATGGCCCTTCCATTTGTGAAGGCACTCCTCCGTGATGTGCTTGTAGTCGAGTCGGTACCCTGCAGAGGTGAAGTCGTGAAGAGGCGGTGCACTGTTAGCGTCACTGATGCTTCTAGCGAGAAATAGCAGATATAGAAAGTAGAGAGGGAGCTAGCTGTAGCGTGGAGAGGGACAAAGGAAGCAAGAAGACAAGATAATAGACGATGATAGTGTTTGTATTCTGATAATTGGTAATTGATGTCCCTATTAGCCCATACAACTGTCCTTTTATAGATGTAGAAATCCACTTGCCCCCTGGCAATGGTCCCACATGGCAGCCACTCCTAACATTCCCCACCGCTTAAAATGTGGCTTGCCCTCAAGCCGCTGACCATATTCGCCAAGTTGCTGGAGGCCATGCACAGTCCAAGCACTTAAACTCCATAGGTGGAGGCCACGGTTGCTTGAATCCTACACGTTGAGCAAGTCCTGTTGTGAAGAAATGGCTTGAATTGGTTTGTTCAACTGTTTTCCATAACGTAGCTGAGATTGGATCACTGATGATGGATGATACTTGAATCTCCCTCGGTTGGTGCCCATTAAGCTGTCCCAAGTCATGAACCAGGGGCTGCTTTCAAGCTTGGTCACCTCCTCTCTGAGCGTTCACCACACAGCTTGTATGCCAGGACCCCAATGGAGGAGGCGCTACTTTAGACAGCAACCTGTAGCACTTTTGATGATAATTGAGCCACTTCGTCTTTATTGGATAACTTGAGCACCCAAGAACACCAAGTATAATTGCTCCATCTTCATCAGGATCCCAAGGAAAGGCTGAGAAATTGCCTTTGTTCGCTGCCACGCTGAGAAGGCAGCCACACAGTTGCACCAGATTGTTCGACATGAAGTTGGTGGTGAGTGCCACGTCCGGCGTGAAAAGAACCTTGTGGGCCAACACGTTCTTGTAGTAGCGATTATCCAGGATGTCGGGGGTCTTGAAGTCCTGCATCACCGTGTTGTTGTTGTCATTCGTCGACTTGCATTTGGTCTGCAGCATGGCGGCGAACGACGGGTCCATATCAGAGGTGTTGCTGGCTTTGTCGGCGAACATCTTCACAAGTTGGTCGAAGCCGGCGAACGGCGGGGGCAGGTTCGGCAGGGTCTCGCTGGTGATGGAGACGGTCCCGTCGTAGCGCCCCGCGAGTACGGTGAAGTTGATGTCGTCGTTGCTGAGGAAGTAGGACGCGTCGCTGGCGGTGAAAGCGACGATGTCCGCGCACGAGATCTTGCCCGAGCACACCGCCTCGAACTTGGCTTTGGCGATCTTAGCTTGGAGCTTCAAGGGCATGAGCACACCACAGATGCTCTCGAGCATCTCCTGGTCGGAGGTCTTTGGGTCCCTGAATTTGTACACAGCAACCACCTTCTCCACGCCCAGGCCCGTCAGCTGCTCCACGGTGTTGGCAATGGCAATCTCGTCCGTCTCGTCCTGTGCCATGGCGTCGGTCTGGGCGCTGGTCATCTCGTTGGCGCGCGCGTAGTCGCATCTGTCGGAGAAGGCGATCAGCGCGACAGAGTCGTCGTGGACGGAGGAAGGCGCCGCAAGCTCCGACTCGGACGACCCCACCGCCCCAGCTTGCGGATGTGGTTGCACGATGGAGGAGCTGCTCGTGGAGCGCCGGGAGCTCCGCGGCCGTGCCGTGCTGGTGCAGATCGCCTCGAAGCCCCGCAGGTTGGGGAAGTTGGACCCACCCACGATGCAGACCACGGGGAGGTTGGGAACTGAGTATGCGTCGTGGTTGAGGACTCGCATCGAACACTTGGTGGACGTGGGTGTGCTGCACGCCGTCGCCGTCGTTGTGGCGGCGAGGATGCTGTTGAGTTCCTTGAGGCAGCCCTATGCTGTGACCTCGCTGAACCTGACGCACTCGTACTCCAGGCGGAGATTCTGGAGCGCGCTCTCCCTGTCGGCGACGGCGTCATTGAGGCACACGTTGTCGACGCTCGCGTGGAGAAGGCGGTGGTGGGCGGACGGGTTGCTCAGCGTCTCAAACGGTTGGCCGCGATGCACGCTGTTGAAGTGCGTGTTGTCACCGCCGGCGAGCTCCAGCGAGTCCTTGGCGGTGCTGGCCTCAGCCAAGGCCTGCTTGATGATGAGCTTGGTGTTGTCGCATCGCGCCTGCGCTACCTCCTCCCTGGACGCGCGCACGCCACCGAAGAGTACGCACCCCTTGTCCAAGTGATTGGTGTCGAAATCCTCGGCGCAGTCCAGCCTCCGGTCGTCGGGCACAGAGATCCTGCTAGTGCCCGCGCAGATGGGCGTGAGGTGGGGCAGCACGGATCCGTGGCCGCCATGGATGGAGCTGTTGGCGACCGAGTCGAGCGAGGCACCCAAATCGTCGTTGAAGGAGGAAGGAGTGTGTCCGCGTGCGGACTGCTCGCCGTAGCAGCCAGCCAGCGTACCGCTGAGGAGGTCGATGCGCTCTATGTCGACGAGCTCCATGGCGTTGTCACCGAGATCCGCATCGCAGTATTGGTCGAAGACGGGAGCGCCATAGATGGTCGTGGATGTGGTGAGGCTAGGCTTGGTGCTGGACATTTTGTCGACGATGATATGCTCCGTAGCCGGTGCTGTGAAGCCGCCGAAGGCGTTCTGGCAGTTCACCGAACACTTGGCAGGCACACCTTCGATGCAAGTAATGAGACGCTTCTCGCACGCCGCGAGCTCCTGGAGGAGGTCGTCGTCGGGGTTGGCGAGAGTATCGACAAACGGCTGTGGCGTGGTGTAGCGGTCGTCGTCGTAGAGCGGCGGGATGTAGCGGTCGGATACCGAGCCGGCGAGGAGCGTGGTCGACGAAGACATCTCGTCGGACCCCAGGAACGCGAACACTGTGGCGGTCTGCTCGTCGCGGTACTGTGCGTTGACGACGGAAGAAGGAGGCGTGGATCCGTCGAAGGAGGAATTGCGCTCGCGTGCGGACTGCTCGCCGCAGCGACCAGCCAGCGCCTCGGTCAAGCGTGCCTCCGTGCGCGCCAGCGCATCGAGAATACCCTGCATCGCCGCCTCCATCGAATCCTCCTCTGATACCAAATGTTAGCGTCACTGATGCTTCTAGCGAGAAATAGCAGATATAGAAAGTAGAGAGGGAGCTAGCTGTAGCGTGGAGAGGGACAAAGGAAGCAAGAAGACAAGATAATAGACGATGATAGTGTTTGTATTCTGATAATTGGTAATTGATGTCCCTATTAGCCCATACAACTGTCCTTTTATAGATGTAGAAATCCACTTGCCCCCTGGCAATGGTCCCACATGGCAGCCACTCCTAACATGCACTCGCTGGAGCGCGGTGGGGGGACGAGTGTTGCGAGCATGGGGAGGTCAAGGGTGGGGAGGAAGAGCGCAGGAGGAAGGAGAGGACATGCATACAGGAATAGTGAGAGGAGCCTTCCATCGTGAGCGCTCGCGTCCCGTAGTTTCAGGCTCAACTCTGGCCGGGATAAAAAAAACTTTTTTTAAGGTGGTGTTTTGCTGGTGTCCTCATTTTTACCAGTATTCGTATTTTTTTTGCTCTGTTTTGTCCTTTCAGTGATATAGAGTAGAAAGGCAAAACTGAGCAATAAAATACGACTAAGGGTAAAAATGAGGAAAGTGCCAAAACTAAGGGTATGAATTAAAAAACAAAAGTTATTTGACACCTACCTAAAGCATGCTCCAATTTTTTGTTTTTAACCTTTTTTTCAACCAAAACTTACATTTAGACCCTTGGATGACTTATTTCAGAATTTGGATCCTTACCTCGACGCCATAGGCTATGGTGCCGAGGTAACACATCTCGGCACCATAGGCTATGGCGCTGAGCTCTGATATGGCCAAGGCGACCAGGGCTATATATCCTAGGAGCAACAATTAAAACTAATAATCGAAAAATTACAACCCAATATATAAAACGAATCAGTGAGACACCATACCTTGGTATACAAAGTATTCCAACTCGAATCTGGACGTTTTTTAAAAAGATTTGAATGGAGGGAAAGTTAAGAAACGAGGAGGGCGCACCTTTTGGCCACAACGTCCGATTTATAGGACTCCCTAGCTCGACGTCAAGATCTATAGCGCCGAGCTAGGAGGCCGCGTCGGCGCCACGCCAGCCCTAGCCGCCACCGCCACGTCAGCGCTCGGCGCGATTGGCTATGGCGCCGAGATGTGTTACCTCGACGCGATTGACTATGGCGTCGAGATGTGTTACCTCGGCGCCATAGCCTATGGCGCCGAGTTAAGGGTCCAAATCCTGAAATAAGTCATCCAGGGGTCTAAATGTACATTTTAGTCGAAAATATGGTTAAATAAGAAAAAATGGGAAAGCATGCAGTTAGCAACACGATCACGGAGATTAAAATGATATTCAACAAAAGCCCTCTCTAGTCAGCAGTTCATGGTCACGGCAAGATGTCTTTCCTCAAACATAAACCAAAGCCCCATCCATGAATCGTAAAAGGAAGCAGTCACATCCATGGCCCCACGGATCCTGTCTGTTGTGCGTAAGAGATGCCAAATGGTGTTTTCCTGTGTCTGCATATACATGTTTATTATACCAGCACACAAAGTGGAAGCTGGCCCACAATTTTTTAGTCTGCGAACGGCACTGCACATTCTGCTCAGGCTCAGCATGTGATGTACTTATATATGATGGCCAAGGGGGTGGCAACTGGCAAGAGGAGGGGACACCGCCGCTCCACTCTCTGCAGCTCAGCAGCAGCAGCAGCAGCAGCATCTCTGAGAGAGCCCAGAGTAGGCAACTAGGCATGGAGATCGAGAGGGAAGCTCCGGGTAGCGAGAAGGCGAGGAGCTGGAGAGCTAATGCGGCGGCGGCGGCGGCGCAGCAAGTCTCTAAGACGACGAAGCCTGACGGCGGTGACCAGCCGATGAAGGTTATATACTTGATTGATTGCTGTTTCGCTCGTCGTGAGATTTTTTCTATGGACAAGACTATAGCTAAAGCAGTGGATGATGATGTCTCAAACTTCTTCTTCTGGTTCAGGAGCCTGCATGGAAGAGGTTCCTGGCTCATGTTGGGCCAGGGTTTATGGTGTCATTGGCATACCTGGATCCTGGCAACTGTTAGTACTCTCTCTCTCTCTTTCTCTATATCTATCTATCTACTGCACCACCGTCTCTTTCTTTCTCTCCTCTCTTCCCTCTCACACAGTCTTCTCCGAAACTGAAACAGTGGAGACGGACCTGCAAGCAGGAGCGAACCACCGATACGAGGTACTGCACGCGTACCATTTTCACCGCGCGTCGTTCCAAGAAGCACGCGGCGTTTAATTAATCTGCCGCTCAACGTTTACTACGCGCGGTTCTGCACCCTTTTCATTGATCGATCAAATCTCCAACAAGGCTTTTTACTACCTAATTTCTGAGTGCAAGAACACCACCTGACCTGACCTGACCTGACCGACCGAATGCTTGCCTTAATTTGCTTTCTCGGTGGTGTCCATCCTTTTCAGCTCCTCTGGGTGATCCTCATTGGCCTCATCTTCGCGCTCGTCATCCAGTCGCTAGCTGCTAATCTCGGAGTGGTGACAGGTGATTCATTTATAATTAATACAAGCTTGAAGGAAACACCACTCACCGTGCTGCCGTCTACGGATCCAAAAAAGAAAAAGAAAAATATTACTAATTGATTTCACTCGTATCGACGCATATGCATATGCAGGGAGGCATCTCGCCGAGATATGCAAGAGCGAGTACCCCAAGTTCGTGAGGATTTGCCTGTGGATCCTCGCGGAGGTCGCGGTGATCGCCGCCGATATCCCGGAAGGTACGCGGTAACTAATTAGAAGCAGTATGACAAACCTGTGAAGCATATTTTGACCTGGCCGGTCCCTGCTGGTGGTTAATTGTCGGTTAGTTTTGAGTTAATTAATAAGCTGGCGAATGAGAATGCGAGAATGGACATTAGGTAGTACTTGTTCTATTGTTAATCCAAGCTATAAAGGTACAGCGAGTCTTTGGGCCCTAGTATATATATTTGAATGCTAAAGTCAAGCCCGTGTTAGGATATGGATGGATTGGTGCGGATAATCTCTCCCATTATATGGACGTTCCGTTCGTGCGTGTTGGATCGTCTTGCCATCTGAACAAGAGCTAGCGGCAGCAGCGGAGGAATCCGCACGGACTTGCAGCTTCCAAAGAACAATACTATATATATAGGAGTATAATACTCGGTAATCTATCGCTTTGTTTGTTTGTTTGTTTGTTACTGACAGTATGTATACGTTTGCTATATGTTATTTGCAGTTATAGGGACAGCCTTCGCTTTCAACCTCTTGTTCCACATCCCCGTGTGGGTGGGGGTCCTCATCACCGGCTCCAGCACTCTTCTGCTCCTGGGCCTACAGAGATACGGGGTACGCTGTACGCATATGCGTTAGTTGTTTAATTTCTTGTTGATTAGTCTTCAATTAATGCCGGAACTATATGTATGTATGTAGGTGCGGAAGCTGGAGTTCCTGATCTCGATGCTGGTGTTCGTCATGGCGGCGTGCTTCTTCGGGGAGCTGAGCTTCGTGAAGCCGCCGGCGGTTGACGTGGTCAAGGGGCTCTTCATCCCCAGGCTCAAGGGCGACGGCGCCACCGCGGACGCCATTGCGCTCCTCGGAGCTCTCGTCATGCCGTAAGCTAGCTAGCTAGCATTCAGGATATTAGCTACCAGTACCACTACCAGGTCAATGACGGATTAATTAACTAGCCAATAAGCCTCATATATGATTCTCCGTCTCCGTGTGCATGCATGCATGGCACCGCAGGCACAACCTGTTCCTGCACTCCGCGCTGGTGCTGTCGAGGAAGACGCCGTCGTCGGTGAGGGGGATCAAGGACGCGTGCCGGTTCTTCCTCTACGAGAGCGGCTTCGCGCTGTTCGTGGCGCTGCTCATCAACATCGCCGTCATCTCCGTCTCCGGCACCGTCTGCTTCTCCGGCAACCTGTCGCCGGAGGACGCCGGCAAGTGCAGCGACCTCTCGCTCGACTCTTCCTCCTTCCTCCTCAAGAACGTGCTGGGCAGGTCGAGTTCGATCGTGTACGGCGTGGCGCTCTTGGCGTCTGGCCAGAGCTCCACCATAACAGGAACCTACTCCGGACAGTACATCATGCAGGTATTAACTATTATTATTATTTCTTTTCAGTTATCGCTGTATAGTTCAATTTTGCACTATCCAGTAATAACTAAAACGAAACGGAGAGAGTACCTTACAACTTGCTGTTTGACTTCTTCTTGGCACATGTGTATAAATTTAACGCTAATGTTATTATTCTTCAAAAAAAAACACTAATAATGTTCAAACACCCAATGAAGTCAACTATATCTATATATGTATGTTAATCCTCTAGCTAGTGGGATCGCATCACACTGGAGGCTAATTAATCGTTTTTGCTCACGCGCGCGGGCGCGCAGGGTTTTCTAGACATCAGGATGAAGAAGTGGCTGAGAAACCTGATGACACGCTGCATCGCCATCGCGCCCAGCCTAGTCGTCTCCATCATCGGCGGCTCCAGTGGCGCCGGCCGTCTCATCATCATCGCTTCGGTGGGTTAACTACTCGCATCGCATCACATCCCACCTCTCGCCAGTGGCCTGTCCACTATATATATCTCAGCTACTAGTAGCTCAGCCAGCATATACATGCACATGGTTAATTCTACTCTAGCTGTGGATTATTAGAAGGAGGTACTTTACCCACATCACACCTAGCAAAAGGGCACCGGCATGTGTAAATTATATATTATGCGGTCTAAAAGGTGTTCAATAATTTATATACTACGTACTCCCTTCTGGATGCACACATCATTAGTAATTAAAGCGCGCAAAGGGTTCTTTCTCGAATGATTGGTAATTAACTTTGCCGTGTAGTAGTAGTACAAGTAGTAATTAATCAATTCCCGGCCGGCTCGTGCGTGCGTGCGTATGCA